>JAZHEH010003321.1:0-2734323 GCA_036589455.1 Ateles fusciceps | reverse complement strand
AAGAGCAAAACACTGTCAGAAAAATACAAAATTAGGTGGCGCCAGGCGCCTGTAGTCCCAGCTACTTGGGAGGCTGAGGCGGAGAATTTACTGGGCCCAGGGAGGTTGAGCCTGGATTAAGCTAGTCACAGCCCCCTTAATCCTCCAGCCCAGCTACAGTAGTGAACCCGTCTTTAAAAATAAAGAAACAACACACAGATTAAAATACAAAACCCAGAAGTTCCAAAGGCAGTTGGATAATAAGATAATAATTAGAAAACCAGAAAGTATAAATATATAGAGAAGCCTATTATAAAATAACATGGTCTTTACCTGTGGAAGGCACTATTTAGAAGGTCTATATTATAGAGTTAACTATTTGGGAAAGTAACAAGTTAATTTCTACTTAGTCCCCATTAGTGAAATAGTCTTCTAAAGGATTCAAGGGTTAAGTTTTACAACTAGATCATAAAATAATTAGCAGCACACTCACTTAAATACTACTTAAGATAAGAAGAAAAGCATTTTCAAACAAGGAAATGTATAAGGTATAATTTAAATTAGAATCATACATATTTGCAGAACAATATCATTATATACCAGTGGATAAGAAACACCTCTTTCTTTTTTTTTCTAATACATAAGCTGTCACCCTAGGCTGGAGTGAGTGGTGCGATCTCAGCTCACTGCAACCTCCACCTCCCAGCTTCAAGCAATTCTCCTGCCTCAGCCTCCTGAGTAGCTGGGACTACAAGCTGTGAGTTACCAATTATACTCTGCTAATTTTTGTGTTTTAAAGAGATGGGGTTTCACCATGTTACCAGGATGGTCTTGACCTCCTGACCTCAGCGTCTCCACCTTGGCCTCCTAAGTGCTGGGATTACAGGATGTGAGCCACCATGGCCACTGAGCCATCTTTTTTTTTTTTTAGAGTTTGCTCTGTTGCCCAGGCTGGAGTGCAATCACGATTCATCCACCTCCACCTCCCGGGTTCAAATGATTCTCCTGCCTCAGCTCCCGACTAGCTGGGATTGCAGGTACCACCACCATGACCAGCCACTTGTTTTTAGTAAGAGATGGGTTTCTCCATGCCTGTCAGGCTGGTCTTGAACTCCCCACCTCAAGTGATCTGCCCAACTAGTCTCCCAAAGTGCTGGTGATTACAGGTGTGAGCCACCACCCAGCCCAACACCTTAAACAAAATCTGGCAAGAGAAATAAAGTGGCATTTCTCACACACAAAAACACACACACACTCTAGAAGTGATTAATAAACACATGAAAATTAGTTTACTATAACCAAGATATAAACATGGAGAGGTGTGCAAACAATACCAGATTACCAAGTAACAGGAATCACTGAATTTACAGGACCCAGAAAAATAGAGGCATCTATGGGAGGCTATATGACAGTATGACTTACTTAGAACTGTTATGAGAGCAATTTGCTACTATATTACCACACTTGGAAAACCATTTACAACATTTCATTTCACCTTTTCATTTAGGTTGTTATTCTGAAAGTGGCACAGAGATGGACTTCTCCACAAGGATGCTCGCACTGCAGCGGAAGAATGGAGGAGTCAGATGCCCAGGACAGAGGCTGGTGGAGGACAGTGACTCAGAAAACACCTGGCAGCTATAGAGAAGTAGGTGAAATCACCTTAGGCAAATCATCACGTCATTACAGGAAGTGAGCTAGGTGGATGAAAATGGTGGTTATTCCCATGACGCAGACAAGAGTGTTGTCAGGAGCATGAGGAGTTTGTACCAGTAACAAGTTATTTTAGATTGGTAGGATCTACTAGAGTTTCTTCCTAGTTCCCTTGGCTTTTTAACATTTCCACAATAAAATGTATGGGGTTTACAGCCAGAAAGAAAGAAAGAAGTCTTCAAAAACAACTAAGACCTTAGATATCTTAGTTAAGCCAGGACTGGAGGGACTTACCTGCTTCATCTTCTTCATGAGACTTCAAGCCAAATCGTTGTGGAAACTTACTCTTTTCTTAAAGGTAACCCTGTTTATAGTATTTTCACTCCCTCTTGCAGGAACAGGTTCTGCACTGAGCTATCACTAGAATCTTGGAGATCTTGTTCTACTGAGTCACAAAGCACGAGAGCTCAACAGGACAAGCAGGGCCCCAGCCCAGGACAAGTGACATGTGCAAATCTGATACTCCTGCAGCTCCAGAGCAAAGGCACGATATTGAACAACTGGGATGGAATTCAAGACCTTACTGGAGTACCAAATTATTTCATCATAGATTTCCCACTTACAGTACCTCAGAATAGCCTGACACTTACTTTCTCTCTCTGAGCTCATGTTCCCCCCTGTAAGAGGGGTTCTCCGCTTGGAAGCATTAGAGTTACCCAGGAGCCAACAAACACAATCAGGTTCATTGAAGCAGAGTCAGTGCCTTAGATCTTTACCAGGCCAGAACCCATAAGATATGCCTCACCCAAGTGCTGCTTTAATGTGCATAATTCTGTAGTTTTTTTTTCTTTTTTTTTGAGATGGAGTCTCTCATCACCCAGACTAGACTAGCGCCGGACCTCGGCTCACTGTAACCTCTGCCTCCCGACTCCGCGATTCTCCTGCCTCAGCCTCCGAGATGGGATTACAGGTGCACCACGCGCCTAATTTTTGTATTTTTAATAAATAACCATGGATTTCATTAGGTCTGCCAGGCTGGTCTTGACCTGACCTCTCAGTGATCTGCCCGCCTCGGCTCCCTAAGTGCTGGGATTATGGGCATGCACCACCGCCACACCTGACCGCAGAAGTCATTCAGTACATGCAGATTTTGCTTCAGCAGGTCTTCAGGGTTCTACACCTGGAGTTCTCTAGGTCAATGCCCACCCTGCCTGGTCTGAGTGCCTAACCCTGAGTAGGGTCTCAAGCTTTCTTTCACTTGTTTTATTCTGCCACCAGCCTTCCTTCCGTTCCTGTATCTTTCTACTGGATTTAATTACAATAGCCCCTTACATGCACATGGCAGAGTACACAACCATGCCAGCATGGGCTAGGGTTTTCTCCAGATGGTGGGGCTTCACTGGGCGAGCCTTGAAGGTCATAAGGCACCCACATGAGCCCCTCAGAAGTTGCTGTCTCTTTAGGCAAATTACTGTCCTTAGAAAAGGGTTTAACCAGGGGTTACTGAGTAGTTGAGGGGCTGTTAGGGTATAGGGTTGCTCATTGCCTGTACCAAGACTTAGGGAGTGGCCTAGGGTGGTTAAGAGGAGACTTAGCCTAGGCAAGCATTGGGAATAAGTTGATCTCTACTCAAAAAGTTGTTTTAAATTAATAGATCATGCACTTGGTGTGTCTCCTCAGGATCATAGGGAGGGGCATTCAGACAGCTGTGGAGTTTGCCAGTTGGTGTGGTGCTGGCACGCAGGATGGTTGGGACCAGTCAGTCGAGTTGGAGATGGCGATATTTGGGGATTCTACGTCGTTTGTTTACCATCCGGTACTTCTCTGCCTCAGGACGTTTTGTGCATTACGTTTGTCTTGCCGGTGTGATGAGGGGAGGGCCCAGGCTCCTACTCTCTAGGACCGCCTGCCTGGCTTCCTCCACATGGCCTGGCCGCCTTTTTGCCTCATCTCCCTTGCAAGACTTCTACAAGCAGCCCACTCCTTCCCTGGTGGAGGTCAGCAAGAACCGTTTAGAAAAACAATTAAATTAGATAGGGAGCTTGTGGCCACTGGTGTTTTTAGTAAATTTTGAAGCAAAATTCTTCTGGCCAGGCACAGTGGTTCAGACCTGCAGTTCCAGGACTTTGGGAGGCTGAGGCTGGCAAATCGGCTTGAGCCCAGGAGTTCAAAGCAGGAGCCAGGGCAGCATAGTAAAAATCCTGCCTGCTACAGAAAAATACAAAATTAGCTGGCACGGTGGAGTGATAGGCATGGTCCCAGCTACTCAGGACGCTGAGGTGGATGGATCACCTGGGAGCCCATGAGGCCCAGCCTTCAAGTCAACCATGACCATCATCGCTTCATGCCAGCCTGGGTGACAGGAGTGATACTCCTGTCTGAAAACAAAACAAAAAAACCCGAAAACTCAAGACTCTCCTTACACATGAAGCGACAAAAAAGGGCCCTAGGGAAGTTATTTTCAAGCTCTAAGTGGAAGCATTTAAACCACCTGGGGGGTCTTCTAATCCATGTCCTGGCGCTGGGCGCCGTGACTCACGCCTAGAAATCCAAGCACTTTAGGTGCCAAGGCAGGCGCAAGACGGGTTAGGTCCGTGAGGGATCAATGAAAAGCCTGACCAACATGGTGCAACCCCATCTTATAAAAAATAATAAATAAATAAATAAATAAATCGATGTCCTGGTTCCTACCTTAGCCCAACTGGTGTCAGGAAGTGCGGGGGGTGGGAGCCAGGTGTCAGTGTTCTTCCAAAATTCCCTCAGGTAATTCCACTCCACAGCCAAAGTTTGGGAGCCCTCCTGGGCAGGGAGAGGCGGATGCCTGGGTTCCTATCTTGAGCTGCATTCTTCAGGCTTCTGGTGAGACTCCAGTGGCACGTTCTTCCCCTCCCCAGGCTGACTTCCCTCTATCTCAAAAATAATGCAGTCAATGTAGCTCTGAAATTATTTATTGTTAATTATTATTATTTTTCTTTAGACAGAGTCTCACTGTGATCGCCAGGCTGCAGTGGCAGAGGGTGGTGATGCCGGCTCACTGCAACTTCTGCCTCCTGTGGTTTCAGGGATTCTCCTGCCTCAGCCTCCCGAGTCGGTGCACTACAGGTAATGCATGATCCACGCCCTGGCTAATTTTTGTACTTTTTTTAGTAGTAGGCAGGGTTTCACCATATTGGCCAATATGGTCTTGGATCCGTTGGCCTCATGATCCTACACCCCGGCCACGAAAGTGCTGGGATTACAGGCGTCGAGTCACCGTGCCCGGCCTCGCAAAATTGTCTTCACTTTACAAATTACTCACATACAGAACCCAATAATTAAGACACCTATAGTGAAATCTAATTAAGAGGAGCTAAAAACAGTTACAAATCTGCTAGAACAGAACTAGTGCTAATTCATTAAAATTTCTGCGAGTTTGTAAACACTTTATTACTCTGTATATTTAATTGGGAGGCTAAGACAAAAATATTCCTTAACTAGGCCACATTCATCTTATTCACACTGCTGTGCAGTAGAGCACACCTCCAGCATACTGAGAAGGAATACTATGTTTTCTTGCTTGGCTGCCTGTTATATATAAAGCCAGTTACCCACCATTGCCACCAGCAAGGCACTCTATAGGCAGGTGCATCGAGGAAAAGCCGACATCACTTTTACAGTGGGAGAGGGTATTATTCATTCCCTACGCACTGGGAATGATAACAAGGCCAGAACACATTGCGGGTTTACATAGGGCTCACTACGGAAGATAAGAGGATGGTTTCAAGTTGATCTTATGAGTCACTATTACCAACAATTCCACCTTCTCTATGTGCTTTACCTTGTCCCCCTAACAAAACTGCACTTGCCTCTTGACCTACAGTAAGAGGCGAGATTCTCTGCTGTGAGCCTTCATCCTGTGCTGGTGTGATTGCTAGCACGTGATGGATACAGTCTTCATTGTCGTTCACAAGAAACAGAGCCTTAAGGCTGTCAGTCACAACAGCCAGCAGGCCAAGCTGGCTTGCCCCTGAGGCATAAGGGCTACTACACTAGGCCCACCAGGCCTGGGGCTGTGTGGCCCAGTCCCACACTGCCCTTAGGGTCTACCATGAAAAACTAAAGGGGTCAAGCCATCCTGCAGGACAAGCGGCCTTAAGACCTACACACAGCTCAGCAGTTGCCCTGACAAGCCCAACCACTGGGCCTTTGTAGAGCCCTCTTTAATCAAAAGTCACTCCCTGCTACATTAAGCAAGCCCTCCTCTTCATTCCACAGCTGCTTCCTCCCAAGAGTTTTGGCTGCCCTCTCGTCATGGCCTCAGCCATGGCCTCTGGGACTGGAGTATAAAAATCCTCCCAGGGTGCTGCAGGGACTCACCACTTATTTTCCTGTCCTTTGCTTAGCCACTGACAACAAGAGAGTCACGAACTGTGCGGCTCTTGACCTGAAGGAATCCATTTGTTCACAGTTCCTGGAGATGCAGAAATGTGAGAGGTTAGAGGCCATTAGCGTTTAGGCTCGTTCCCCTGAGGCCTTTCTCCTCTTTGGTTCTACAGGGTGACGCCTTGCTGCCTC
Organism: Ateles fusciceps; assembly: GCA_036589455.1. NCBI lineage: Eukaryota > Metazoa > Chordata > Mammalia > Primates > Atelidae > Ateles > Ateles fusciceps. The sequence goes on along the minus strand of JAZHEH010003321.1, from coordinate 2,728,137 downwards.
TTACTAGATGAATCCCTGGGCATCCCTTTGTGCTTGAATTTCCTCTTCTTAGGACAGGATGTTGCAATTGCGTACAGCAACGGGCACGTCAACTACTCCATTTCGCTCCTTAAGTCCCCTCAAAGGCCTGTTCCATCACAAGTCAGCAATTGCTGGGAGATGGGCTTTATGCTCGAACCTATGCAGTTCTGGGGATGGAGTTGAGCTCTATGACAAAATTCATTCCATTGCCTGAAGGTCCCTCTCACTGCCCTATGAATACTTGTACCTCTCCTGGAGATGTGCCCCTCAGCTCCCCTGCCATCTTAGTTGCTCACGCTCTGATGAGGGTCCTCAAGCTCTGAAGTGGCCAGCCCCTGCACCCTTTGACTACCCCTCACCCTCCCAAAACATCAGCCCCACCACCCGGTACAGTATAGCGCGTGCGACTCCTGCCTCCTCAAGCGTAGTACGTGCTGGTTGGTCCCTCCCCACCTGCACTTCTGCCTTCAGACCTGCGAGCTGAGCCATCTCACTTTACTCTGCAAACGACCACTCCACGGACTGGCAGGCTCCTCTTGGTTTTCTTTCAAACTCTGTACTTTTTACAGTAAGCTGGCCTTAGTGCCAAGTGCGGAAGTTTTGCCTTACTTGGTGGGAGTGGTGTGCACCGTGCCCTTTACTACCTCTTTGGAGGGATGGCACAAGCACGGACCTTCGAGCCTCATACACCCCCTCATCCAGCAAGGCCTCTTCAGAGAGGGTTGGAGGACACTGGAATTATTGGACAACTCCCTAACCCCAACAAGCAGATGGAGGGTTTGCCTCTCAGGGAAGGGTTGGTTGGCGTGTTTGTTAGTGTCACGGCGCGGATGCGCTTGTGACTGTGGCTGTAGCAGGGTGGTCGGTGATGCCCAAGCCATGCAGCAGGTGGCTGGTCTTCAGTCGCTCTACATTCTGACCTTGTGCCAAGCAAAGCCGGTGCCCTTGGCCTTTAGAGGTTCTCTAACTCTCTTAGGATCCTCTTCCGAGCTCAACCTACCCAGAGCAAGTTTATTGTTTGCAGAAGGACTGTGCTAAACTAGACCCGTGATGTGCAACTATTCTCTGTCAGTGTACCTTCTTCAGTGCATTTGCAGGTGCCTGGCACACAACTGAGTATGGGCCCAAGTAGAACAGGATTTCACGTGTTATTCCAAGATCATCCCAATTTAACAAAATCTCTGCCATTATAGGTCCCATATCCATTGTGGTAAAATACCCTGCTCCTCAGGGGGTCAGAGGCAACGCTGTCGTACAGGTGTGGCCAGAGTAGCCACAGGGTGAGGTTGAAGGGATGCCAAATCAGCAGCGCTTCCCCAGGCCAGAGCCAGGCCCGTCCAAACGTTGCCATCAGTTTCTCACGTGTCGATGACTTCACTTCATCCTTACAACTACAATTAGTTGCTTTTCTTTAAATCACTCCCTTCCTTCATTTCACTTCATTTTTGCTTGAAGACGGCTTGCTCTGCTGCCCAGGCTGGAAGCCAGTGGGTACCACCATAACCAGCAATTCACCCAGATGAAGCAACCTCCTACCTACACCTCTCCAGCAGGTGGGATTAACAGGTGCGCACCACCACACCCAGCTAATTTTTCACATTTTTATAGAGACAGGGTCTTGTTATGTTTGCCCAGGCTCGTCTTGAACTCCTGGACTCAAGTGATCCTCCTGCCTCCACCTCCCAAAGTGTTAGGATTACAGGTATAAGCCACCATGCCTGGACCGATTATTATTTTAATGGACTATATTTTTATTCCATGGAATGATTTGGGGCCATCACTGATTTGGTCAGGTCCCTCTTGTTGAACACGCAGATTGTTTATGACCTTGCTTTCCTGTAACTTGGATACAAGTTGAAATCAGGTTTTTTCTATTAAAATTTCCCACACTTATACTAATTTCTTTAAGATAAATTCATAGAGGTAGAGATTTTTAGGTAATAGAAAATTATAATTTTTCTAAAATTATCACCTGTCATTCTGATAGGTGGGAAATGTTTTCTGTTAATTTATTTTTCTTTACTAATTTGGCAAGGTATTAGACATTTTTTTGTATATGTATTGAGCAATTGTTTTTCTTCTTTGTGAGTACCCTGTTCACTCGTGTCCTTTAGGCTATTTTTCTGTTTGGAGATGTTATAGATTTTTCTTTCTGGTTAGCTTAAGGCTCCTAATACATTAAAGATGTTAACATTCAAGTGTCACACATGTTAAAATATTTCCCTGATTTTTTTTTTTATGGTCAGCACACCCATTCTGGAGTCAGTAACTAAGGAATGAGAAATTTTCCTCATCTACATTTTTACCTCTCGAAGTATGTTTTCACATATAGAGATTTAAAACTTTATTCTATATCTATCAAGTATTTTATTACATGGTTTTTGCTTTGTTTACATGTGGTTAATAACTAGAAAGTTCTTCAGGTTTTTTCTAAGTTTTCATTAGATTTAAAACATTTTGCTCTTAAACAAGTAATGGAGGCAGGTACAGTGGCTCACTGCTGTAATCCCAGCAGTTTTGCAAAGTCAAGGCAAGTGGATCACTTGAGATCAGGAGTTCAAGACCAGCCTGGCCAACATGATGAAACCCCATCTCTACCAAAAATACAAAAATTAGCCAGGCGTGATGGTGCACGCCTGTAATCCCAGCTATTCAGGAGGCTGAAGCAGGAAAATTGCTTGAACCCGGGAGGCAGAGGTTGCAGTGAACTGAGATCATGCCACCATACTCCAGCCTGAGTGACAGAACAAGACTCTGTCTCAAAGAAAAAAATGAAGAAAAGTAATGTATAGAAATGAGAAAACATTTAAAAAACCAAAAGCCTGCTCAACAGACAAACAGATAAAGAAAATGTGGTACGTGTACACAATGGAATACTATTCAGCCATCAAAAAGAATGAGATCCTGCTGTTTGCAGTAACAGGGAGGGAACTAAGAGGGCATTATGTAAAGTGAAATAAAACTGCGCACAGAATGACAAACACCACATGGTCTCACTTATTTGTGGGATCTAAAAATCAAAACAGGTCCAGCACGGTGGCTCACGCCTGTAATCCAAGCACTTTGGAGGCCAAGGCAGGCGGATCACCTGAAGTCAGGAGTTCAAGACCAGCCTGACCAACATGGTGAAACCCCGTCTTAAAATAAATAAATAAATAAATAAATAAAAATAAAAATAAAAACAATGGAGCTCATGGACATAGAGAGTAGAAGGATGGTGACCAGAGCCTGGGGAAGGGGAGTGGGGGGCGGGTAGGGGGAAAATGGGGATGGTTAATTGAGCAAAAAGTAATAGAATGAAGAAGGCCTAGTAGTTGATGGCACAACAGGGTGACTATAGTCAATAATAATGGTACATTTTTAAATAACTAAAAGAGTATGATTGGACTGTTTGTAACAAAAAGGATACATCCTTGAGAGGATGGATGCCACATTCTGCTGACGTGGCTGTTACGCATTGCATGCAGGTGTGAAAACATCTTGTGTACCCTGTAAATATATACACCTACTATGTGTCCACAAAATTTAAAAATTAAAAACAAGCAAAAGCCTGTCTTCCACCTGCCTGTTATCTCAGTTCCTCTCTCTGGAGCTCATGGAAGTTACTGGTTCCTTGACACTTCTCATCTCCCTGACGATGGGCTCTTCATACACATGCATATGCGTGTGCTTTCTGGAACACAATCCGTAATACGTTACACGCTGTTGTGCATCTTGGTCTTTCCTCCTGGCACTCCATTCCAGCTGCAGTGGCCTCCTTGCTGGCCCTGACCCCGAGTTGTGCCCATGCTGTTTCCTCTTTGTGGGGACGGACTTCTCCCCCAAGGATCTGCACAGCTCACCCCCTTGGTTCCTCCAGATCTCTACTCCTATGCCACCCTCTCAGGAGGTTCTTCCCTGGGTGACCTCACCACACCCACCCTCACACTCCTCTCTTCCCCCTCCCTCCTTGATGTATTATTCTACAAGGTACTGACCACGGCCTCACCTAAGCACAGTTCCCTGTTGACTTGTCCATTCTCTGCCTGCCCCTGACTAGAACAGCAGTTCCTTCAGGGCAGGGACTTGTCTATTTTGTCCATGTCTTCATTCTTGACACACAGAGAAGTGCCAGCACCATAGTTCAGTCTAACAAATACTCATTGAGTGAATAAATGAATGACCAAAAAGTGCTTCACACAATTCCTGACCCCAAATGTGCTCTATAAATGGGAGCTGCAGCTCTGCTGCTGCTGTGTAGGATGAGAACAATGAGGACACCCTCCAGGGAGGCCTGCAGTGGGATTTAAGTTAAGCCACATAGGTTGAAGGGGTTGTAGAACCATTAAATGCCTCAGAAATGAGTGGCAAGAGCTGTTATGACAAGGCTGTTTGGTAATAAACTTGTTATTCAGTAGGTTTCTTGACAAGACTCTGTGGGTTGTGTGGACCAGTCCCTGGGTCTCAATACAGCTACCTGCCTGTCCAGAACCACCACATGCACACTGCTTTGTCCCCCACAGGATGCAAAGCTTCCTCTCTGTGTTCTGCCCCGCCAGCCCAGTCCTCTGCTCTGAATGCCTGTCCAGGAGCCTCCGCTCTCACCATGCCCAGGACTCTGTACACTCTGTGCCCAGCCTCTTCCTCCACTGCAGTTACTACTGGCCTCTCAGGGCACCTCAGGGTTATTCTCCAAAATAAACCTGTCTTGACTGTTGAGCCACTTTTCATGTTTCTTTCCTCTTTCTTTAACTCTTACAGTGAGACCTAGTCTCTACTAAAAATTATTAAAATTAGCAGGCCCTGTGGCATGTGCTTCTAGTATTAGCTACTTGGGAGGCTGGGGTAGGATGATCGCTTGAGCCCAGGAGGTTGAGGCTGCAGTGAACTATGATGGTGCCACTGGCTCTGATGGTGCCACTGCACTCCAGCCTGGATAACAGAGCGAGACCCTGTCTCTAAAAAAAAAAAATGGAGGGGTAATGGGGAAAAGACGACAAGAAAAAAGTAAAAAATAATAATAAATTTTAAAAATTTTTTAAAAGGGGGAGAAGAGTAGTAAATTGGGAAAATGTGACAAGGACAATCAAAAGGGCTTGGACTAGGTAGTTGATTGAGTAGAGAAGTAATTAGGAAGATAAGGGTTAGCTTAACAATGTTTGTTTGCACAGACTTCTCTGGGCTTCAGCTTCCCATTCCTGATGATAACAATGTTAGTCCTTCCAGTATAGAGGAGCATCTTGCATATGGGGGTTTTAATTTCTGCTTTCAAAAAGAAAAGGGGGGAGGGTTAAAGCACCATTCTGTCTTCCTCTTTGTTTTTAAAAATACCTTTAGCTCACAATAATCCTAATGTCAAAGTGGCATATTTTGGGGTGGCACGTTCTGAACTCCATCATTGTCATGTTTGATAATGGCTGCTACCACCAAGCCACAGCAGCTTGCTGCATCCCTCTCCCCTAAGAGTCTGATGACCAAAGCCTCCTCTATTCTGGAAACCTTAGCAATGCTCTGCTTAATTCTATCATCTCTGTAACACACCATCCGCCTTCACACTGTTTCACTTCCACAAGCCACAAACTAAGGTCACACTTCCCTGGAGACACTCTTGCCATCCTGTGGTCAGCAGCTAGTGATTCTGGGAAGGAGGGCAGGGGGGGAGCTGCTACCTTCTGTGAACCAGGATGAAGTTGACTTTGATCAAACCCAGACAAATAGGGCCAGGAAGGCCCAAAGCAGAGGAGGCTCATGCTTACATGTCTGAGACAAGAACTGTTTCCAATAAGTCTCTAGAAACATTTCATATCTCTCCTGCTTTGATAAGACTTATCACTAGGCAGGAATCAGGCAGCCCCCAGGCAAAAACAGGTTCAGAGAGACTCCTGAACTGTCTCATAGTTGAAGCTTTGTGGCCAGAATAAGGAAAGTGACGTACAGAAAGTGGAAGTGAGGTACAGAAACAGATGGATTGGTGATGGCATGGTGTTCGGCTTATTTGAGCCCAGTTTGAACAGCTGGCCACCTGTGAGTGGTTGAAGTCTGGCTGCTGTGATTGACCAAGACTCAGCTACTTGGTCTGAGAGTAGGTGACAGTCTGTTTACATGTCCAGTTAGCTTACAGTTCACTATGTACAGAGAAACCTTTAGGGTGAATTTAAACTATGTAAGGAGAAGGCTTTAGGCTAAAGGTGATTTAATACCAGGATCGGCAGGGGCTCCCCTCACCAGTCTTCAGGCTGATGGCTTGTCTCCCCATCCATTTCCTCTCCCATCCTGCTCTAAGCCTTTCTAGACCATGATCTCTTCCCTTAAATCTCTCACCCAACTGCCTACTTTATACCCAGAACATAATCTTACTTCATATCTCACAGAGACCAGAGGTGAAGACTGCACCCCCAGTCCCACCCTGCACATTGCCCTCCACTGTCCCCTGTTCTTTCCACTTTCCCTCTGGGTCCCTTTCTCACCCCAAACATGCAAAACAAATCCCATTCCCCTCATCTGCCCCCATTCCTTCCCAGGGTCTCCATAAAAGCCATCCTCCACGTGACAAGCAGGCATGAAGAGACAGAAGGAAAAGTGTTCAGTGTTTGAGGACTGCCCAGTTCCCAGCCTGGCAAAAGCCAGCTTCCCTGAGGTCCACTTACACTCCAGCATTTTTACTTTGTAGAGCTCCATCTTTGTAATATCCTGTGGCAGGACTCGTTTTACATTGGTCAGGATTCTGCTCTGTTGGAAACTGAACGAAAATAAGTATGGGCAAAAAGATACATTTTCAGCTCAGGTGTTAAGTCCAGAAGCGGACCACTTCTGGACTGCAGGGCTCAGTCTAGGACAGGCATCATGAGAGTTTTCACTGTACAGAAACCAGAAAGACGGACTCTGCCCTGATCCATGGATCCATTTCTGCATAATCTCTTGCTTCTAAAGTACAATAAGAGAAATTCTCCATGCCAAAAGATATAGCAGAGGATCTTTTTACAGCAACTGAAATGCTGTAGGGCGAATCCCGTACATGGGGTGAGGGTGGCAGTGGGACAGAGATCCTGGAGATCCAGGCAAACAACTGACTCGGAAAAGGAAGCCACTAATAGAACAGCGAGAACAAACAGTTTAAATGCTGCAAGCCACAGCTACTCTGGGTAAAGTGTCACATGAGTGCACTTGAATGCATTGAGGCTGACAAGCCGGGGACCAGGAAGACTGCTGCTAAATAATCTTTCTTATTTTCTGTGAGGAACTTGGAAAGCTTATCCAGAGAGGTGTGAAAACAGCAGAGAAAACACTGGAACAAAGAAATGAAGTGAAAGCAAACATGTTCAGGATTCGTCAATGAGAAACCTAAGAAACCAAAACCAAGATTTGTCCCAGAGAAAAGGGAGACTCAGGCATCTCCTTGGAGGTCTGGAAGCTTCTTGTCTGTCAAGTGGATTCAAGGGTATTTGGTCAAGGATCATGTGTTTATGAAACAGGAGCGGCCACAAACAAACCTCCCAAACACAGAACAGGGAAGGAAGCGGTGATTTATCCGGCTGGGAGCTGCAGCAGGTGAAAATACCTTAACAACTGAGCTCCTCAACAAAGAAAATCCTTGCCCTTTTAAAGTCTTACAGTTCTGAGAAATTACATGTGAAGGGGTCTTGATCAATGAAGTAGGCATGGGGTATGTGACTAGGTAGGGGTTTGATGGTGTTTAAACAAAAACAATGCCTTCCGGAAAGATTCCTCCATACCATGCCTGCAATCTACAGGAGTGGGATTAAGGGTGGCACTCTGGTCTGCCAGCCTTTACTTCTCCATTGAAATGCAGTGTAGAAGTCTAGGGGGGATGGGCTCGTAGAGGCTTAAGAGGATTAAGGGTCTCCTTCCTCATTCACAGCTTAGAGCAACTGTGCACACAACCCAGAAACCACCTGCCTCCCACACTTTCAAAGGGTTGTCCCAGAGACTGCTCCCTTATGTGAAGCTGATGCTTGTGTTGTGTTGAATGTAACACAGTCAAAAGAAGGCTCTGGTGACAAGGAGCTCATTTTTCTCTCTCTGGAAGTGGTATTCAAAGTGTTGTATGGCTCAACCACAGACCCTTCAGTTCAGCCACTAAAGCAAGAGCGGCCATAAGAAACAGACCTCTCGGGCACCGAACTAGGAAGGAAGGGGTGATTTACTCGGCCGGGAACAAAGCAGCATAGCTGTCTAATAGCCGAGCTCATCTAACAAAGAGAAGCCCTGCCTTTATATAGGCTTACAGCTCTAGAAATTACATGTGAAAGGGACTTGGGTTTATAGCTTTACAAATTACATGTGAAAGGGTCTTGGTTCATGGAGTAGGCATGGGGTATGTGACTTAGGTGGGAATTTGATCTTGTTCACGTAAAAACAATACCTTCTGGAAAGATTCCTCCATATGATGCCTCCGATATAGGAGAGATTGTGGTAACCAGTAGGGGTCTTATTTTTACCCTGGCCGGTGGTGCCAACCAGTCCCCCTTCTGGCTAACTTCTAACTTCTCCTTTGAGATGAAATGCAGAAGGCTGAAGAGGATTAAGGGTCTCCTTCCTCACTGCCAGCAGCCAGTCTGGGGGACCCTGCTGTGCCAGGTTCTACCCCTTCTGTTTCTGCATGATGTTGAGGTCTGAAGGGGCCAGGAGATCCAACATGCAGCCATGTACCCACCAGTGTATCTGAACCGATGTATACCAGCATCGAAGGCCCTCATTCTCCTCACGGAGCACACGCAAAGTAAATACAGCCACTGAGTCAGAGAGAAGAACACCAGCTACCAGCCTTCTGTCCTCACCATGAGCAGTGCCTTCCAGAGCCACCCCAGGGTGGAGGGCTGAGAGGTGGGAAGGGAGCCGGAACCTCTCACGTCCACACATGCATTACCTCAGGGATTTGTCGGCAACACAACAAAACAGGCCATCTCACTCCAACCTTACCAGTGGAGCATTGAAGCTTTAGATGGAGACATCTATTCAAGGTTTTCAGATGGTGAGAAAGAACAAGAATTTGAACCCAGGCCTGTGATGAAGCAGGGACCACCTTTTAGGAGCCTGTGCCACCGCCCCCAACTCCACCACCAAGCATGGAAACAAAGGAAAATCTTGAGTTTCTCCCAGGAAATTCCACATACTCAGCTCCCCTGAGAGGTAAATAAGTAACATGTTAGGCAGGAAGGTATTAGCCCAAAACAATAGCCAAGGAAATTAGTCCAGAGATGTTTGCTTTCCCTTTAGAAACATCTTAATACACATCCTTGAGTTTGTCACTCAAAAACCTGGACCCTCACCTGGACCCCGACCAAATGGATTTACTGGCCTGCAGACCTCAGATAGGGGGGAGCTGAGGGCTGCACTCTGACCACCTTCCTACGTTTTAAATTGCTTCTGCAGGGACCTGGAAGCCACACCCATAAGCTAAATCTAATACTCTTTTCTGCTAACCCCAAATTTTTAGACAAGGCATTGCCTCCTGAATCAACTACAAACCAACAAATCTCTGAATCCACCTGTGACCTGTAAGCCCCTTCTTCAAGATATCTTGCCTTTTGGGGCCAAACCAATGTGTACCCTCCATGTACTGATTTACAATTTTGTCTAACTTCTGCTTTCCTGAAAATTTACCCGTCATTACTTCTTTTTTTTCCTTTCTTATCCACTTGACATCCGAACCCCTGCCTTTAAAAACCTTTACCTGTGTGAAAGGAAACTGTCTTCTCCCCACACCCACCCACCCAAATCACTAAGCTAAAGGGAAAATTCAAGCTGGGAACTGCTTAGGGCAAACCTGCCCCCCATTCTATGTAAGTCATCTTTCTGTTCCCTGAGATAAATGCTGATCTGATTGCCTTCTTTGGAAAGGCCAATCAGAAACTCAAAAGAATGCAACCATTTGTTTCTTACCTATCTGTGATCTGGAAGCCCCCTGCCCACTTCAAGTTGTCCGGCCATTCCAGACCTAACCAAAGTTCATTTTACATATGTTGATTGATGGCTCATGTCTCCCTAAAAAGTATAAAACCCAGCTGTCCTCTGACCACCTTGGGCACTTCTTCAGAACCTCCTAAGGGTGTGTCATGGGCAAATGTCCTCAACCTTGGCAAAATGAACTCTCTAAATTAACTGACATCTGTCTCCAATTTTCAGGGTTCATACCTGCCAGCCATGAGGGGAGGTCAGGATTTGAGCATGAGCTGCCTGGTCCCCCCGGCTTCTGTGAATAAACACCTTCCTTTCTAGTGCCGCAACCTCGTTGTGTATATCTGAACTCAACTGCACTGGGCAAGCAGACCCCAATTCAGTTATATAATAGGCCTACTGACCCAAAAGCCAGTGCTCTCTTTACAGCTGGGGCTGCCTCTCTCACACACCTGTCCAAAGGGCGGGCAGCATCTGCACTCAAGTGAAGAGATCTAAGCACCTTTGAGCCCTGCAGCAGCAGGAGGGGGGCTGCCACCAGCATGGGGCCTTTCTGCAGGGGATCCCACAGCCCTTCTCCTTCCCCTTCCTCCTGCCCTGACAATGTGTTCAGACCCCTCCCCCCACCTTTGCACCAAGAAATTCCAATAGATGTGAACCAGCCTAGTGATTTAGTACAGCTTTAGGAACCAGAGCCTTCAAAGGATGGGCTCCAGAGTCTCCCCCAGAACAGGGATAAGAACAAGTTTAACAAGTACCCTCTATTTCCCAGGCCTGTTCTTTTTCTGTTGAGTAACTATTTGCAGTAAAAGTTAAGTAAGTTCCTGTTTTCCCACCGGTAATGTATATCAAAGGTCGTAAGTCTTGGCCTAAGTTGCAACAGCGGTCACGGCTTAATAAACTGCCTTTGTCCTGCCTCTGTAAGCTCCTTTCCCGTCTTGCAAGTTTCGGGCCACTGAATGCCTAACACCCTTGGGTCACATGCAGAAAAGTCAAGCCCTGTCTATGTTCAGGGTTCAGCCTTGGGATGCTAATCCGCTGAGCCGGTGACCACCTTAATAAAATCCTCCTGTTTCGCCCATGGGTCTCTCCTGTCCCTCAATTCCCCACAACATACTAAGTAAATAAGCTTTCTCCCATTTTTCTTGAAATGCATACCACTGCCAGTAAGTTTCTCTTTATCCCAATTTTGACAAAGACATATGTATAAAAAATACATTTTTAGGACAGGTGTGGTGGCTCATACCTGTAATCCCAGCACTTTGGGACACCCAGGTAGAGGGATTGCTTGAGGCCAGGAATTCAAGACCAGCCTGGACAACATAGTGAGAACTTGTCTCTACAAAATAAAAAATAAAAAAAATAGCCAAATTGGAGGCTGAGGTGGGTGGATCACCTGAGGTCAGGAGTTCGAAACCAGCCTGATCAACATGGTGAAACCCCCATCTCTACTAAAAATACTAAATTAGCTGGGTCTGGTGGTGCATACCTGTAATCCCAGCTACTTGGGAGGCAGGAGAATCACTTGAACCCAGGAGGCAGAGGTTGCAGTGGGCCAATATCATGCCATTGCATTCCAGCCTGGGCAACAAGAGTGAAACTCCATCTCAAAAAAAATAAAGAAAGAAAAAGAAAAGAAAAGAAATAATATGTCTTTCACAAAAATCTTTCGGAAAATAAAAAAGGATAGATCATTCTTCAACTCCTTCAGTAAGGCCAGGGTTACCATGATAGCAAAGCTAGACAAACACACGAAAAGATACAAAAATTACAGAACAGTATCTCTCATGAATATAGATGCAAACATACTCAATAGCCAAATTGCTATATCTGTAAGATATTAGCAAACAAAATCCATCAACATACACAAAAGATTATATACCATAACCAAGTATGATTTATCCCAGAAATGCAAGGTTGGTGTGACATCCAAAAATCAAGTAATGCTTTCTCTAGTGTATGGTGAGGTCTTAAAAATTAATTAATTAAAAACAGCAACAAAATCCCAAAATGTAATGCACTAGATTAATAGATTAAAAGACATCACATCATCATCTCAATATATACAGAAGCATTTGACAATAGCCAACATTCATTCATGGCAAAAACTCTGAACAAACTAGGAATACAAGTAAACTAGTAAGCTTCTTCAATCTGATAGAGGGCAGCTACAAACAACCTACAGTTAGTGTACTTGGTGATCAAAGACGGAATGTTTCCCACTCCAGATTAGGAAACAGGCAAGAATGTCTACTCCTACCACTTCTGTTCACCATTGTACTAGCGGTCATAGCCAGGGCAAATTTAAAAGGGAGTAGAGGAAGAAAGAGAGAGAAAGGTAAATTAAAGACATCAAGAATGAAAAGGAAAGGTAAAACTATATTTATTTGCAGACCACATGATCTGTATGCAGAAAATCCCAAGTAATCTACCAAAAAATTTTACCGGAATTAATAAATGAGTTTAGCAAACAAGGTTCAGGATACAAGGTCAATATGTGAAAATCAATTGTATTTCTACGTACTAGTAATAAACAATTTTTAGGCCAGGTGTGGTAGCTCTGAAGAAGGAGACCCAGGCATCTGAGATCAACTTCCCCTTTGTCTATCAGGCTGCATTTCAGTAGAAGAAAAGGCTGACCGACCGGCGCCTCCTGTTTCAACTTCCTGTAGGTGGCAGGCTTGGTCTTGGGGAAACTCTCCGGAAGACACTGTTTTTACTTCAAACAAGATCAAACCCAAAACCTTTTCACATGTGAGTCCTAAAATTGTAAACGGGAACCCTTTCATACGTGATTCCTGAAACTGTAAACTGAAACCTTTTCACATGTGAGTCCTAAGACTGTAAACCCAAGATTCTTCCACGTGTAATAGCTAAAGTATAAGCCTACATAAAGGCGGAAACTTCCTTTGTTACAGGAGCTGAGCTTTGGACCAATTATCGTTCAGGCTCCCGGGCCAAATAAACTCTTCCTTCTCCGTTCAGTATTCAAGAGATCTGTTTCCCGCAGCAGGTCCTGCTACAGCTCATACCTGTAATCCCAGCATTTTGGGAGGCCCAGGTAGGAGGACTGCTTGAGGCCAGGAATTCAAGACCAGCCTAGACAACATAGTGAGAACTTATCTCTACAAAATAAAAAAAATAGCCAACTTGGAGGCTGAGGCGGGTGGATCACCTGAGGTCAGGAGTTCGAAACCACCCTGGGGAGGCTGGGATGGTGAGGGGGCAGGCTTGGCCGCAGAGGGAACGGCCTAGGCTGGGGCCGCCGTCCCTGCTGCCCTCAGGCTCTGCTTGTCTCCTCGTTCTTTTCGCTGAAGATGAACCGGAAGACCCCGACCAGGAGCGGGCGCCGGCGTCCGAGCCCGTGTGGGAGCGGCCGTGGTCGGTGGAGGAGATCCGCAGGAGCAGCCAGAGCTGGTCGCTGGCGGCCGACGCGGGCGTGAGAGGCGGGCCCCGGGGACGCGAGGGCGGCAGGGGTGACGCTCGGCCTGCGCGCGGGAGGACGGGACCGCGACTGCCTCTGCACCCGGGCCGTCGGGTTGCCTGCCCTCTTAGGAACACACGCCCCTCTTAGCCCTGCAGAATGCCAGCCTGGCAGCCCCCGGCCACCGGGGAGAGGGGGCGGATCCGGACCGCGGCCCAGACGCGGCGTTCTCTTCATTGGGGTTTCTGGCAGTGCCGCTCAGCTCCATCCAGAGGGGAGATCCCTTCCGCCACGCTGAGGGATTGCTCGGGCACTAGGGAGGCGATTCTTGTTGGGGTGGGAGACAAGCCAGTATGTGGATATCCTTTAGTGAGATTCTTCACGTCTTGCAATAAAGCTCCCTCGGAGCTGTAATTCCACAGTCCTAAATGAATAGGATTTTTGAATAAGAGTGGTGGCTGGTTATCTTACCCTTGCTCTGTGATGTGTGTAGATTGACAGCCAAAGAGGACTTTTAAAATGAGACAGGGTTTTGCCCTGTCGCCCAGGCTGGAGTGCAGGTGGCTCGATCTTAGCTCACTGCATCCTCCGGGGCTCAGGTGATCCTCCTACCTCAGCCACCTGAGTAGCTGGGACTATAGGCGGGCTCCACCACACCTGGCTGATTTATTTAATTTTAGTAGATATGAGAGTCTTGCTATGTTGTCCAGACTGGTCTCCAGCTCCTGGCCTCTAGCGATCACCTCACCTCAGCCTCCCAAAGTGCTGGGATTACAAGGTGAGCCACCATACCGTTAGCTCACTGCCACCCTTTTGATGAGCTTTGTTAGTGGTCTTCAATGTCCCTTGGTTTTAGTACTTGTCAAAAGGAGCATTCCGGCTGGACCCGGCGGCTGACGCCATCTGTCTGACACTGTCGCGAGATCTCCGCTGTGGTCCGCCAGAAGCCCTTGACTGCCCTGTAGAAGGCGCAGAGCGCAGGCGCACACTCCCTCCCGCCCTTGCATAGTGTCCTTTCGCCCTCGTGAATAAATCAAATTAAATGAAGCAAACATTTTTTTTTGAAGGCAAATTCTGTGCTGAGGACCATCCCAAGTGATTCAGATATCCTCACAAAGTAGATATTATTTAGCTTGAACATTTAGATACAAAAGCGAATATCATAAGACACAAAAGGCCATATGATGTATGATTCCACATTTACCAAATTTTTTTCTAAAGATTGAGTAAATAGGTCGGCTGCGGGGGCGCACACTTGTAATCCCAGCACTTTGGGAGGCCGAGGCGGGTGGATCACGAGGTCGGGAGAGCTGGAATATACTGGCTAACACGGTGAAACCCGACTCTACTAAAAATACAGAAAACTAGCTGGGGTGGTGGCACGCACCTGTAGTCCCAGCTACTCAGGAGGCTGAGGCAGGGGAATCGCTTGAACCTGGGAGGGAAGGTTGCAGTGAGTCGAGATCATGCCACTGCACTCCAGCCTGAGCGACAGAGCAAGACTCCGTCTCAAAAAAAAAAAAAAAAAATTGCGTAAATAAATAAATGTCAAGAGCCCAGATTCTTTTTGTCTTTCTTTTCTTTTCCTTTGAGACAGGATCTGGCCATGTTGCCCAGGCTGGAGTTCAGTGGCGCAATTTCAGCTCCCTGCAACCTTTGTCTCCTGGGTTCAAGTGATTCTCCTGCCTCAACCCGCTGAGTAGATGGGATTACATACAGACGTGTGCCATGGTCC
This sequence comes from Ateles fusciceps, assembly GCA_036589455.1. Lineage (NCBI taxonomy): Eukaryota > Metazoa > Chordata > Mammalia > Primates > Atelidae > Ateles > Ateles fusciceps. The sequence goes on along the minus strand of JAZHEH010003321.1, from coordinate 2,713,060 downwards.
CCCGGTTTTAACATTTTTTTTTGTGGGCCGGGAGCGGTGGCTCACACCTGTAATCCCAGCACTTTGGGAGGCTGAGGTGGGCGGATCACGAGGTCAAGAGATTGAGACCATCCTGACCAACATGGTGAAACCCCGTCTCTACTAAAAAATACCAAAATTAACTGGGCGTGGTGGCGCGCACCTGTTGTCCCAGCTACTCGGGAGGCTGAGGCAGGAGAATTGCTGGAACCCAGGAGGCGGAGATTTCAGTGAGCCGAGATTACACCACTGTACTCCAGCCTGGCGCCTGGCAACAAATTGAGACTCTGTCTAAAACAAACAAACAAAAAAATTTGTAGAGACAGGGTCTTGCTGTGTTGCCCGGACTGCTCTCAAACTGGGCACAAGTGATCCTCTGACCTCACATGGGATTACAAGCATGAGTCACCACATCCAGCCTACAGCCCAAATTATAACTCACATTATTTACTTGTGACCAGATGTTAAAATAGCACTTCTTTCTGTCTCAGTTTCGACAGAGGTCCTCCATACTCGGTTGACAACTGCTTCCCCACATTCCCCAGGAAAGGAGGTGATCATAGCAGGGTTTTGGATCCCACCCAAGAGTGACTCCTACAAGGGGCAAAGCAACCTCATTATAAAACAACAGGAGAGTAGATTCTGATGCAGAAGCTAAGACAACAGTCCTAGGCTGTGAGTGGAAGGGGAGCTGTGGAGAGAGAGGCCCACAAAAGTCCCAGGAGGAAGTCAGCCTAGAACATGACCTCAGGCAGAAGGAGCCCTTAACTCTCCTGTCCTCCATTCCCTCTCAGTTCAGATGCAACCCCTGGAATGAGACTTCATATAACTCAAAATGTAACTCAGACCACTTTTTAAAATTATCTGAAGGTGACCAAGAAAGCGAAGGGACCTGTCTAGATTGCTCAACTGGCCCACATAGCATGTTTAAACAGATAGGGGACAAAGGGAAATAAAGCTGTTTATCAGTTGCCTACTGATTGTTCAACAGATGACTGTTTGTCCATTTCTGATCTGTCATGTACACACAGCTGACTCCAAGCCCCAGGAGAGCAGGGTTCTCTCCTGAGATCTCTCTGGTTCACTGCTGTATCCCTAGGTCCAGAGCACTGCCTGGCCCAGGTGCTCAGTACAGACCTATTGAGTGAACAAATGTTCTCTAACACAGAAACGGTCAAAAGAGAATCGATGTTGTCATTGTTTCAAGCCATTAAGTTTTGGGTGGTCTTTGTATAGCAAGAGATAACTGATACTGAGGCCTTGCTCCCAGGCCACTCTTCATCAGCAAGGCAGAGCCCCTGGCCTTGAATTTCCCTCGGGCTGCATGTGGCCTTGGGGGCACTTGTTCAGGCTGTCTTGTTCTAACCTGCTTTCACCTCAAGCAAACACAGAGGAATGTGGGGGACACATCATAGAAGACACTTCCTGATGAAGAGGAAGGAGGGATAAACAGGAACACCTTAAGGAGAAGAAGGGATCTAATTTCAGCTTGAAGACACACATTTTTTTAAAATTTTTTACCAGCCAGCAGGACACGGGCAGCAGAGTGCAGACATCACAAACAGCAAGAGTGGCAGCGGTCCCCCGAGTAAGGGACGCACAATGACCTATTACAGAGTTTAGAAAAAATAGAACTTTTATTCATATGTATGTTTGTCTCCCTTTTTAAATGTTTTGTATGCTTTATAATGTATATTAAATTAATGTATACATAAGTTTTACAAATTAAAAGTACACACATATTCAAGTGTTTACTCAAAAATATTTTACTGATAGGCAGGGCTACACCATCATAGACTATTAGAGGCCAGAAGAGAATGAGGCCTGGCCTGGGGGCGCTGTGCCTACTAGAAGCACATTACAATATCCATCCACTGACATCACAGGTCTTATTTGGGTCTTTCTTCTCCACCACAATATACTTGCAGTCCTCTTGCTTGAAGATTTTCTGGCAGTTGTCTTTGTCATAAGCCACAGGTATAGCAACACTGTCATTGAGACAAAACCAGAGCCTGTTAGAAGAGAAAGGACGCCCAGCACCCCCTCCCCAGTGCCAGCTTTGTCCAGGAAGCCACCCACACTCCAGCTGGCTGGGGTGCCTTCACCAACTTAAAGGCATCCCTTGGCTGGCAGCCCCAGAGTGTGGCCTCCAAGAACATGGACCAGTCTGTACCATAGCGTCACACAGCCCACCCCTACATTCCATCCTGCAGGCAGAGAAGGTCATCCGTAGATGCTGACAGGCAGGGGCAAGTGTGGCTACTCTGGAGCTAGACAGCTTGTTCAGGCTGGCTCCGCCCACCCTCCCTGTTCAGAAAGTGGCCAGCATGTTGTTGCTAGAATGTGGAAAGGGAACAGTTGTCCTAGCCCTGGCTTGGAGGCCTGTTAGCACAGGAGCTCTCTCAACGAACTGTAGCAAAGAGTCACTCCAGGCCAGTGTCATGGAACCCTGGGAGAAGCTGATAAAAATCAGAGACCACCTCTAATTGAGCTGCAGTACATACAAATGTTTTGAAGAGTTCTGATGAGATGAGATGGTACTACTGCTAGAATATTTATTTATGCGATCCCAGCTCATTGCAGCCTCTGTCTCCCAGGTTTAAGCGAGTCTCCTGCTTCAGCCTCCTGAGTAGCTGGGATTACAGGCGCGTGTCACTATGCCCGGGTAATTTTTATATTATTAGTAGAGATAGGGGTCTCACCGTGTTGGCCAGGCTGGTCTTGAACTCCTGACCTCAAATAATACACCCCCGCCTTGGCCTCCCAAAGTGCTGGTATTACAGGCGTGAGCCACCATGCCTAGCCCAATGCTAGAACATTAAGTGGAAAGTCAGCCCACAGAATTGTGATATAAAATTTCATATCCACTATGTGCAAGAAAAGAAATGTAGAAAAGAGACATAAAGAAATTATCTTAGAAGCCCAGGCATGGTGGCACATACATGTAATCCCAGCTACTCAGGAGGCTGAGGTGAGAGGACAGCTTGAGCCCAGGAGTTTGAGACCAGCCCAGGCAACATAGTGAGAGCCTGTCTCAATTCTTTAATAAAAATAAATAAATAAATATGATAGAATGTTAACAGTTATTACCTTTAAGCAGTCAGGATTATGAGTAGATTTTTCCTCTTTTTTCTCTTATACTCTCCAATGATTCTATAATTCATATGTTTTACTTAGAAAATTGGGGGAAATATCATTTACAACCTTGCATGTTTAAAGGTGATTGCTGGCTGGTAGGAATGTAAAGTGGTGCAGCTGCCGTGGAAAACAGCTTGGCAGCTCCTCAATAAGGTCAACAAAAAAATTACCGTATGACCCAGCAAGCTACTCCTAGGCATATCCCAAAAGAATTCAAAGCAGAGACTCAAACATTATATGCCAATGTTTGTATATTGACAATGTTCAGAACATTACTTACTTTAGGCACAGGTGGAAGCAACTCAAATGTTCATCAACAAATAAATGGATAAGCAAAATGTGGTCTAGCCATGCCATGGAATATTATTCCGGCAGAAACAGGAATGAAGTACTGATACATGTTACAACTTAAATGAACCTTGACAACATGCTGAGTGAAATACGCCAGACACAAAAAGACAGACACGGTGTGATCCTATTTATATGAAATATCTAGACTAGGCAAATTCATAGAGATAGAAAGTAGATTTGAGGTTACCAGGGGTTTTGTGGGAGGGGGGGGGACTCTGAGTTATTGTTTACTGGATATAGTTTCAGGTTGGGGTCATTAAAAAAGTTTTGGAAATAGTGTTTATGGTTGCATAATACTGTGAATGTATTTAATGCCACTGAATTATAAGTTTTAAAATGGTTAAATTGGCACATTTTATGTAGTATACATTTTACCACAATTAATAAAAGTTAAAAATAAAGTGGTGTTTGTTGAAGAGACATAATTCTTTCTTTTCTTTTCTTTCTTTTTTTTTTTTTTTTGAGACAGAGTTTCGCTCTTGCTGCCCAGGCTGAAGTGCAGTGGTGCAATCTGGGTTCACTGCAGTCTCCACCTCCCGGGTTCAAGTGATTCTCCTGCCTCAGCCTCCTGAGTAGCTGGGATTATAGGCATGTGCAACCATGCCTGGCTAATTTTACATTTTTAGTAGAGATGGGGTTTCTCCATGTTGGTCAGGCAGGTCTGGAATCCTGACCTCAGGTGATCCACCCACCTCAGCCACCCAAAGTGCTGGGATTACAGGCGTGAGCCACCATGCCTGGCCAAAGAGATACAATTCTGTTATTCGTGGTAGGAAGTGAAATGGTGAATCTCTGCTACCTGTGTGCAAGTACAAGTTGGTAAGGCAAAGGGCATATTACTGGATGCTTATTTCAGTTCAAACCAGACTTAGCTCTGTAGGTGAAGCAGCAGACAGAGAGTGGGAGGAGACACTGTCAACATCAGGTGTTCTGCTATCCAGAGCCAGTGGTTGGATGGCCTTGGCCTTTTGTCTCCCACTCCCTTTTCCTCACCCAAGTCAGGGAGCCAACCCTGGGCTGGGCCCGGGCAGCGTGGAGGCCAGTACATCTCTCATGCCTTGCCGGGGAGCCTCTGCCTGGGCCCCAGACTCAGGCTCCACTACCACCGAGTACCTTGAGATCTGGGCAGTGTCCCGCAGAGGGTGCAGTGGGTCCAAAAACTTCTTCCAGAAAAAGCTTAATCACAGTCTGTATTTTTCCACGGGGGAGAAAAAGGTCATGAGGAAAACAAACTTGGTAGGAAGTGAGGCAATTCCAGGGAAGAAGGGGTGGTTCATTTCCCCCGTGTGGAGCAGTGTGCTAAAGGGAACAGGCAACATGGTGGGAGAAAGGAAAGGGCACCTTGAAACCTGACCAGGTGTCAGTTACTGCCCCAGGCTCGCAGGACACAGAATTGGCACAGAGAAGGCATTAAGTGTTTGTTGGGTTAAACAATGTATATGCAGAATCTCATTTCATTCTCATAGCCACCTGATTATCCTTGATTCTACTGTGAGGAAACAGAGGCTCTGAGACATTCAGAAACTTACTCAGGGTCATACAGCTAGTATACAAGGGAATGGAGATTCAGACTCAAGTTACTCTGACTCCAATATTGAGGTTCTTCCCTCTTCCCTGCAAGGAGCAGCCTGGCCCTTTCCACACCAGGCCCATAAGAATCGAAGCCTATAGTGGAAAATCCTAGAAGTCAGGGATGCCGAATCTGGGTGACATGGATGCTTTAGTCACCAGGGAGCTGTGCTCCTATGTTAGGGAGGGACCAGTCACCAGCCCTTCACCTGGCCGGGATACAGTCACACTCCACCAGAGTGACATCAACACTTGCTATAAAGACAATGTCAAAACTCTGGAGCCACAAAATCAAGGCTCAGCTATAAGACCCAGTGGCCTGGCCAATTCGATGCCTGGGAGTCTGCTCTGAGCAGCCAGCCAACTCCCAGTCCACTATTCCTCTTGTTCCATTAGGCACCCAACATGGGTCCTGTTCAATAAATGTGGCTGGAACTCTCCAGACACTTCAAGTTCAGTAGGACTCAGGTGTTCTGATCTAAGTCAAGTGCTTGCTTCTCTACTCACAGTGTCCTCATAAGACTCTCCAGACACCTGTTAAAATTCAGATTCCTTGCCCTTCCCCCACAGATTCTGATCAGACTTACAGAGAGCAACATGATATTAGCTTTCGCCACAACCACATGTCTCACAGTTCTCAGTCCGCCATGTTGAGTTTATTGGGTGTTTGTTTCCTTTGAGATCCGTGCATTCTAAAACAATACACACGACATCATCAGTGCAAGTCATACAATGAGAATAAAGCCTATCAGGACACTGAGTCCAGCCCCTGCTATCTACACCCTTCCCAGAGAAGGAGAAGCTCATTGCTTTTAAAGATATTGAAGAATGGTGCTCTTGGATTCACCCATGGCTAATTCCAGTACTGTTCAGTTCGTGCTACTGATAATGTTTTCTTACAGAAAGCTTACATCCGTCTGAGTTTTATTGCAGAACAGGTATTTGAAGAAAAATAAGGCACTTTTTAAAATCAGGTAGCCATGTGAACCTACGGGTACTTGGGACCAAGGTTTTTCCTGCTGGATTATCTCTCGATCAATATCTCACTTCTACACTTCCCTTTGCTTTGCATCGGTGGTTTTCAACCCTGGGTGCACATGTGAAACGTCTTGGGTACTTGAAAAACACCTCACATGTCTAAGCCCTACCCTAGAACAGTGGAATCTATCTGTGGGTGCAGGGCCCAGGCTGCTGTATTCTTAGAAGCCTCCCCCAAGTGAGGCCAGGTACAGCAGCTCACGTCTATAATCCCAACACTTTGGGAGGCCGAGGCGAGCATATCACCCGAGGTCAGGAGTCCAAAACTAGCCTGGCCAACATGGCAAAGTCCTGTCCTTACCAAAAATACAAAAATTAGCTGGGCATGGTGGCAGGCATCTGCAGTCCCAGCTACTTGGGAGGCTGAGGTGGGAGAATCGCAGGAACCTGGGAGGAGGAGGTTGCAGTGAACTGAGATCTTGCCAGCGACTCCACCCTGGGAGACAGGGCGAGACTGTCTCAAACAAACAACCAACAACAACAAAAAAACAAAGGTTTTCATCTGCAGACAGGACCATCTACCAGGCTGCAATAACATAATAAACATTGAAAAGCAAAGACTTACCCTTGGTTGACTCTCCTGGAACTATGTCATTGGGCATTAAATAGCATGATCCATTGCATAAAGTCACGAAGGTAGCAAAGATCACAAGTCCGCCCAGGAGAACGTTCTGTAATGTGAAGAAAGGTCAGGGTGAAGAATGAATTAATTCAGAGGATAATCCTTTACTGAGTGCTGTGTACCAGGACATCTGCTGGGCTCTGCTGAGAGGTTATGAGGTGGAGCTCCTAACCGCGGGGTGACTTAGCAAGGGAACAAGACCTGTACAAGTCACTAGCATGAACTACAGAAAGGGGCAAATGAGTCAACAGGCATAGGGCAGTAATGATATGTGGGCTGTTTCACTGCAGAGAAAGTTCAGGAGACCTTTATAGATAAGGCAATCTTTAGCCTCTTTGCAGAATATGTAAGAGTTAAAGGACAGAATGAGGAGTTTCATGACAAGAATGAAACGTTAACAAAGGTAGAGAAGAGAAGCAACAAACATATATAGTTGAAGGCTTATTGTAGTTAACTGGATTAGGTGGACATATGACTGGAAAAACAGGCTGGGGCCACGCTGTGAACACAGACGGTGAGGCTAGGAAGTTCGTTTCCCAGATCATAAAGGCATGTTTGATGGCTCCATGAACAAACCAGTTAATCTAGGCTGAAATTGTAGAAGAAGGAAAAGTATCTAGTTGACCTTGTCATCTTTTTGAGATGAGCTAAATAAACAAACCTTAATATGGTAATTTCTGGGAACTTTTGAAAGGGCAGATAGTGTTAAATGAAATATATAGGAGGCCATTGGTTTGGACTGAGCTCCTGCACTAGGCCGAATAGACAAAACCAAAACGCAGTTGCCCGTGCTGAAGGTCTCTGCTACTAAGCCTAACGAAGTTGCTTATCCAACCTTCTAAGAAATCAGGAGAGACTGAGAGGTAATAGCCAAATGCCCAACAGGCCAGTTTTAGCTGACATGAAAAGAAAGTCCCTTCTGCTTTAACTTTTATAAGCAAAGTCACTTCAAAAAGACCAATTCAGTTTCTGTTCTGTGTTTCTGCTTTCCTGGTTCTTTTCTGTCTATAAAGGCAAACTTCTCTGGTCAGCTCTTTAGAACACTCCATCTATTTTATGGAATGAGGTGTTGCCAGATTCCAGACTCACACGTAAAAGTCAATCAAGGGCCGGGCCTCGTGGCCCATGCCTGTAATCCTAGCACTTTGGGAGGCCGAGGTAGGTGGATTGCCTGAGCTCAGGAGTTTGCAACCACCTTGGGCAACATGATGAAAACTCTTCTCTACTAAAATACCAAAAAATTAGTCAGGCATGGTGAGATGCACCTGTTATCCCAGCTACTCGGGAGACTGAAGTGGAAGAATCGCTTGAGCCCCAGAGACAGAGGTTGCAGTGATCCAAGATTGTTCCACTGCACTCCAGCTTGGGTAACACTGTGAGACTCTGTCTAAAAAAAAAAAAAAAAGAAGAAGAAGAAGTCAATTAAGATCTTTAAACTAAATATGTTGTAATTTTGTCTTTGACAATGGGAATGAAAGCATTTATTCTGTAAGATTCCTGAAATTAATTATGAAGTGATGCTACTTGAAATAGTATGTGACTCATGCAAGAATAGACATATAGGGGCTGGGTGAGGTGGCTCATGCCTGTCATCCCAGCACTTTGGGAGGCTGAGGTGGGCGGATTACCTGAGGTCGGGAGTTTGAGACCAACCTAACCAATACGCAGAAACCTTGTCTCTACTAAAAACACAAAATTAGGCAGGCATGATGGTGCATGCCTGTAATCCCAGCTACTCAGGAGGCTGAGGCAGGAGAATCACTTGAACCCGGGAGGTGGAGAGTTGTGGTGACTGACCTGAGATAGCACCATTGTACTCCAGCCTGGGCAACAAGAACGAAACACCGTGTCAAAAAAAAAAAAAAAAAATCATACAAAAATTAGGTGGGCGTGGTGATGTGTTCCTGTAATCTCAGCTACTTGGGAGGCTGAGGTGGGAGAATTGCTCGAGCCCAGGGAGGTCGAGGCTGCTGGGAGCCATGATAGCCCCAGTGTACTCCAGCTTGAGTGACAGAATGAAACCCTGTCTTTAAAAATAAAAAAGACAAACACAGAGGTCAAAATAGAAAACCCAGAAAGTTCCAAAGGTAGGTGGATAAGGTGAAAAAAAAAATTAGAAAACCAGAAAGTATAAATATATGTAGAAGTCTATTATAAAATAAACATGGTCTTTGAGATCTGTGGAGAGCAATTACTCAATAAATGGTATTAGAACAAGTGGTGAGCTATTTGGGGGAAGAAACAAAGTTAATTTCCTACTTGAGTCCCCATTAGTGAAATAAACTCTGAAAGGATTCAAGGGTTAAATTTTTACAATGAAATCATAAAATGATCACAGCATATATATGTAAATACTTATTCTAACCATAAAAGAAAAAGAGATTTCAGAATATAAATGTAAGAACATAATTGAAATTAGAAAGATATCAAATTTGCAGAACAATATCATTATATACCAGTGGGAGAAGAAAAACACCCTTTTTTGTTGTTGTTGTTGTTAGACGGAGTCTCACTCTATTGACCAGGCTGAAGTGTAGTGGTGTGATCTCAGCTCACTGCAACCTCCACCTCCCAGGTTCAAGTGATTCTCCTGCCTCAGCCTCCTGACTAACTGGGTCTACAGCTGTGTGCCACTATATTCTGCTAATTTTTTGTATTTTTAGACAGGCAGGGTTTCACCATGTTAGCCAGGATGGTCTCGATCTCCTGACCTCGTAATCCTCCCACCTTGGCTTCCCAAAGTGCTGGGATTACAGGTGTTAGCCGCCATGCCCAGTCTAAAAAACATCTTTTTTAATTTAAGACAGACTTTCGCTCTTGTTGCCCAGGCTGGAGTGCAATGGCACGATCTCAACTCACTGCAACCTCTGCCTCCTGGGTTCAAATGATTCTCCTGCCTCAGCCTCCCGAATAGCTGGGATTACAGGCATGCACCACCATGACCAGCTATTTTGTATTTTTAGTAGAGACGAGGTTTCTTCATGCTGGTCAGGCTGGTCTCGAACTCCCCACCTCAGATGATCCACCTGACTCGGCCTCCTGAAGTGCTGGAATTACAGGTGTGAGCCACCACGACCAGCTGAAAAACATCTTAAACAGAAAAATGGCAAGAGAAATAAAGTGGCATTTCACACACACACACACACACACAAATGATTAATAAACACATGAAAAAGTTCAATTTACTGATAGCAAAAGAAATGTAAATATGTAGATAAAATAGAAACATAATGAGACGTCAAGAATAATCACTGAATTTATAATACCCAGTAAAAAATAGAGGCATCTATGGGAGGTGATATGCACAAGAATGACTTACTTTGAACAACTGTTATGAGAGCAATTTGCTACTATATATCCACATTCCTAAAACCGTTTACAACATTTTATTTCACCTTTTCATCTCCAAGATGTGATCCTAAAAATGGCACAGAGATGGACTCTTCCACAAGGATGCTCACTGCAGTGGAAAAAGTGGAAAGAAACCAAGTGCCCAAGAACAGAGCTAGTGGAGAACAGTGACTCAGAAAAACACCTGGAGAGCCAGCAAGGTAGAAGGTGAAATCACCTGAGCAAATGATCACATGTCATTACAGGAAGTGAAGCAGGCTATGAAATGCGTGATTCCCATGATGCGGAGAGAGACGCTCAGAACACACTGAAGGTTTTGTACGAAATAACAAGTCATTTTTGATTGGTAGGATTATGACAGTTTTCTTCTTTGGACTTTTCCTTTTATTTTCTAAATTTTCTACAATAAAATGTACGGGGTTTATAGCCAGAAAGAAAGAAAAAAAGAAATTCTTTAAAAACAACTTAAGGCCGGGCATGGTGGCTCACGCCTGTAATCCCAGCACTTTGGGAGGCCGAGGCGGGTGGATTACCTGAGATCAGGAGTTCCAGACCAGTCTGACCAACATGGTGAAACCCCATCTCAATTTTTATATAAAAATTAAAATAAAATAAAATAAAATGAAAACAACTTAAAACCTCGATATATTCAGCCCAAGCCAGGCAGGACTTGGAGTGGTACTTATTCCATTTCATTCTTCTTTTGCCTAACCTTCAGCTCAGAATCATTGTGGAAACCTAAACTTTTTTTTTTTAATAAGTTCTTTTTTCTCTTTTTCTTTTTAATTGTACTATAGGTTCTGGGGTACATGTGCAAATCAGGCAGGATTGTTGCATAGGCACACACATGGCAATGTGGTTTGCTGCCTCCATCCCCTGTCACCCACATCTGGCATTTCTCCCCATGTTATCCCCTCCTCGACCTCTCCACCCCTCCCCCGCTGTCTCTCTCGGCCCCCCACAACAGACCTCAGTGTGTGATGCTCCCCTCCCTGTGTCCATGTGTTCTCATTGTTCAACACCCATCTATGAGTGAGAACATGTGGTGTTTCATTTTCTGTTCTTGTGTCAGTTTGCTGAGAATGATGGTTTCCAGATTCATCCATGTCCCTACAAAGGACATGAACTCATCGTTTTTTATGGCTGTGTAGTATTCCATGGTGTATATGTGCCACATTTTCCCTGTCCAGTCTATCATCGATGGGCATTTGGGTTGGTTCCAGGTCTTTGCTATTGTAAACAGTGCCGCTATGATCACACGAGTGCATGTGTCTTTATAACAGAATGATTTGTAATCCTTTGGGTATATACCCAGTAATGGAATGGCTGGGTCAAATGGAATTTGTATTTCTAGGTCCTTAAGGAAGAGCCACACTGTCTTCCACAATGGTTGAACTAGTTTACACTCCCACCAATGGTGTGAAAGTGTTCCTATTTCTCCACATCCTCTCCAGCATCTGTTATCTCCAGATTTTTTAATGATCGCCATTTTAACTGGCCTGAGGTGGTATCTCAATGTGGTTTTGATTTTCATTTGTCTAATAATCAGTGATGATGAGCATTTTTTCATATGTTTATTGGCCTCATACATGACTTCTTTTGAAAAGTGTCTGTTCATATCCCTCACCCACTTTAGGATGGATTTGTTTGTTTTTTTCTTGTAAATCTGTTTTAGCTCTTCGTAGATTCTGGATATTAGCCCTTTGTCAGATGGGTAGATTGCAAAAATTTTTTCCAATTCTGTTGGTTGCCGGTTCACTCTAATGACTGTTTCTTTTACTATACAGAAGCTCTGGAGTATAATTAGCTCCCATTTGTCTATTTTGGCTTTTGTTGCCAATGCGCTTGGTGTTTTAGTCATGAAGTTCTTGCCTACGCCTATGTGCTGAATGGTTTTGCCTAGATTTTCCTCTCGGGTTTTTATGGTGTTAGGCCTTATGTTTAAGTCTTTAGTCCATCTGGAGTTAATTTTAGTGTAAGGTGTCAGGAAGGGGACCAGGAAACCTAAACCTTTTTCCCCAAAAAAGGCAGCCTTGTTGACAGTATTTTCACTCCCTTCTTGCAGAAGAGGGCTCCGGGGGGACTGAGGATGACTAGAATCTTGGAGGTCTTGTTTGACTGAGTCACAAAGCAGGAGAGTCAACAGGGACAAGCAGGGCTGCAGCCCAGGACAAGTGACATGTGCAAAATCCCCAAATCTCCTGCAGCTCTAGAGCAAAGGCACGAGATTGAACAACTGGGGATGGAGTCCAAACATGGTGACGGCAGAGAGAAATTATTTCATGAAGAGATTTCCCACTTGACAGTATCTCAGAAATAGCCTGACACTGACTCCCCTTTCTCTCTCTGAAGCTCAGTTTTCCTCCCCCTGTAAAGAGGGGTCCTCCCACTTGGGTAAGCTTTAGAGTTACCTGAAGAGCTAATAGGAAACACGCAGTCTCAGGCTCATTGAAGAAAGAAAGAGCCAGTGCCTCGGTATCTTTACCTAGGTGAGAACCCAGGAACAATGCTCCACCCAGTGCTGCTTTAATGTGCATATAAATTCCTGGGAGGTTTTTTTTTTTTTTTTTTTTTTTTTTTTTTTTTTGAGATGGAGTCTTGTTCTATCACCCAGACTACAGTGCAGTGGCGCAATCTCGGCTCACTGTAACCTCTGCCTCCCGGGTTCAAACGATTCTCCTGCCTCAGCCTCCCAAATAGCTGGGATTACAGGTCTGCACCACAACACCTGCCTAATTTTTGTATTTTTAGTAGAGATGGAGTTTCATTATGTTGGCCAGGCTGGTCTCAAATTCCTGACCTCCAGTGATCTGCCCGCCTCGGCCTCCCAAAGTGCTGGGATTATGGGCATGAGCCACTGCACCCGACCGGAGAGTTTATTCAATAATATGCAGATTCTGCTTCAGTAGGTCTTCACACTCACATGGAAGCTCCCAGGTGATGCCCACGCTGCTGGTCTGAGGCCCAACCCTGAGTAGAGAGGCTCTAAAGCTCCTTTTCATTCCTGTCTTCTATTCTGCCACCAGCCTTCCTCCCTTCCTGTCTTTCTTTCCTGCATTTAGTAACCATGAGCCCCTGATGTGTGCAGACACGGGAGAGTACACCACCATGCCAGCATGGGCTAGGGTTTTCTAGATGGTTCAGCTTCATGGTTAGCCTTGAGGTGAAGCAGACTGGAAGTGCCCTTAGAAGTTGTGTCTCTTGGGCTGGGCATGGTGGCTCACGCCTGTAATCTTGGCACTTTGGGAGGCCGAGGCAGGCAGATCACGAGGTCAAGAGATCGAGAGCATCCTGGCCAACATGGTGAAACCCCATCTCTACTAAAATACAAAAATTAGCTTGGTGTGGTGGCGCACACTTGCAATCGCAGCTACTCAGGAGGCTGAGGCAGGAGAATTGCTTGAATGCAGGAGATTGCAGATTTGCTTGAACCCAGCCTGGCAACAGAGCAAAACTCTGTCTCAAAAAAAAAAAAAAGAAAAAAAAAAAGTTGTTGTGTCTCTTTAGGTAAATTACTCCTCCTGGAAGGGTCTTAACCCATGATCAAGAGTTGGGGGTCTGATCAGGCATAATGGCTCATGCTTGTAGTCCCAGGACTTCGGGAGGCCAAGGTAGGAGGATCACTTGGGCCCAGGAGTTAGAGACCAGCCTAGCAACACAGCAAGAACTCATCTCTACTAAAAAAAAATAATAATAAAAACAAAAGGCTTTTAAATTAATAACTAAAGACTTGGGGGATCCTCAGGATCAGAGGCAGGCAGGGGTATTGCCAGCTTTGCAGCTTGCTAATTTCCTGTGAAGCTGCATGGAGGATGAGTGGGAGGAACCAGTCGAGTGGAGATGGGGGAGAAACCCCCAACCTCACTGTTGTTTTACCATCCCCAGTTCTGCTTCAGGACAGTTTCTGAGAGCACATTTGTCTTGCAGAGTGACCCAGAGGAGGCCCAGGGTCCGCTCTTGAGGACCCTCTCCCTGGTTCCTCCCACTTGGCTGGCTGCTTCTTGCCTCATCTCCCTTGCAGCCCTGAGAGCAGCCCAGTTCTTTCCCTGGTGTTAGCAAAGAACGTTTTAAGAAAGATTAAGATGCAAGAAAAGCCTGCATGGGTTTCTATAAATTTTGAAGCAAAATTCTTGGCCAGGCAAAGTGGCTCACATCTGTAATCCCAAAGCTTTGCGAGGCCAACATGGGCAGATTGCTTGAGCCCAGGAGTTCAAGACCAGCCTGGGCAGCATAGTAAAATCCTGTCTCTACGAAAAATACAAATATTAGCTGGGCACGGTGGCTCGCCTATAGACCCAGCTACTCAGGAAACTGAGGTGGGAGGATCACCTGAGCCCAGGAAGGCTGAGCCTTCAGCGAATTGGTCCTGGAAGGAAAAACAACTTGGATCTTAGACAACAGAACTAGTGCTAAATTCATTAAGAATTTCCCACTCTCCAGACTCTCATACTCTGTACATTGAATTGCAGGTAATAACAAAACATTCCTAACTAGGTTTCATTTACCATTCAATGTTGTGCAGTAGAAGCACACATCACAGCATATTAAATAAGGAATACACATTCTTTTTTGCTTTTCTGGCCTTTATATATAAAACCAGTTACCTACCATTGTGACGAGCAGGACTCCTTATAGGCAGGTGCATCCAGGAAAAGTCGAATCAAACTTTTATACTAAAGAGGGCAACCACGCATTTGACATCACTGGGAAAGATAACAAGGTGAGAACATATTGTGTGTTTACAGAGGGTTGACTATCAACAGGAAAGTATGGTTTCAAATGATTTATGAGTTACTATTCAATGAGATCTCCAGCTTCGTTATGCGTTTACGATGTCCCCACCCTGATCTGCATTTGCTCCTGACCTAAAAAAGCAGAGGAGGAGAGAACTCCTCTTTGCTGAGCCTTCGCCCTGTGCTGCTGGATTGCTAGCATGTGATGTATGACATGTCCTTATTTAATTTCACATACAAAGAAACAGAGCCTCAGGGATGCCAGTCACAACAGCCAGGAGGTGAAACTGGGCTTCCTGAAGGCATAAGAATAGACCACCAGGCCCACCGGCCACACCAGGCCCACCAGGCCTGGGTCTGTGGCCCAGTTGACACTGCCCTTAGGGTCTGGCATGAGAACAGAAAGGGGTCAAGCCATCCTGCAGGGCACAGGAGACCAAGACCTACACACAGCTCAGGTTTCCCTGACAAGCTCAATCGCTGGGCCTTTGTAGAGCCCTCCTTGAATCGGTAGTCTACTCCCTGCTGCATCAAGCAAGCCCTCCTTCTCTTCATTCCACAGCGGTCTCCTCCCAAACAACCGCACCTGCCCCCGTCATGGCCAGGATGACCTTGGGAATGGCAACAAGCAGAACCTCCGAGGGTGCTGGAGGGACTTACTACTTTATCCCCTTGCTCTGGCCACCACAACAAAAGGTCACAACTGGGTGGCTTTGACTAAAGAAACGTATTTGTTCACAGTTCTGGAGACTAGAAATGTGAGGTCAGGCCATTAGGGAGGCTCGTTTTCCTCTGAGGCCTCTCTCCTTGGTTTGCAGAAGGCCACGCTCTTGCTGCCTCTTACATGGCACGCATCCCTGGTGTCTCTGTGTCTGAATTTCCTCTTCTTATAAGGACACTAGCTGTACTGGGTTAGCGTCCACTCCAACTATCTCATTTTCCTTAAGTCCCCTCTTTAAAGGCCCTGTCTCCATTACAGTCACATTCTGGGATACTGGGGCTTAGGGCTTAAACCTATGAATTTTGGGGGGGATGCAGTTGAGCTCATGACACAATTTGATCCCAAAAAGTCCCTCACTGCCCACCACAGCTTGCTACAGTTCCGGAAATTTAACCCTGAGTTCCCTCTGCCCACAGATGAGCGTTCACACTCCTAACCACGGGGTCCTTGAAGCTCTGAGCTGGCCACAGTGATCCTTTCCAGCACCATCCTCTACTCTCCCTAAAATCAGCCCCCACCACCGGTAACACAGCGTGGGGTCACTCTCCTGCTCCCTGGAAGAGCTGTAGTGCTGTCTGGCTCCCTCCCCCACTCACACACTTCTGCCTTCACCTGCCTGAATTTAAAGTGTGCATCGACTCTAAGTTCCCGGAAATCGGGGTACATTCGTCATGCACTGTAGCCCCTTGGTTTCTTTAAAACTGCAAGTTTGAAGAGCTTGCCTCAGTGTGAAGTGGAAAGTTCTGCCTTACTTTGGGAGTGGCTAGGACTTGCTGCCCTCACCTCCTTGCCTGCAGGGCACAAGCATGAACCTCAGCTCCACAAACACTCTCATCTCAGCAAGGCCTCTTCAGAGAGGGTTCAAGGACACTGGAATCACGCAGAATCCCCCTGGGAATGATAGTATGGAGGGTCCTGGCTCTCAGGGCAAGGGTTTGGGGAGTCCCGTGTGCAGTGTCAGCGCATGGGGGCCGTGACTGTGACTGGTAGCAGGGTGGTCGTGCTGGAGCCATGCAGCAGTGTGGTTTCAGTGCTCTACCTGACCTTGTGCCAACAAAGCCGGTGCCTCTGGCCTTTAGTAGAGGCTTGAATTCTCTAATAAATCTCTTTCCAGCTCAAACCATCTAGAGAAAGTTCTATTGTTTGCAATAAGGACTCTGTGACCAAGACAGTAACTGTGTCCCTCCCAGTGACCGGCAGGGTGCCTGGCACAGAACAGCTGCCTAGACAGTATTTCACTAGGTTATCTCAGCTACTCCCAAGTGAAAAATATCCTGGCATGACCAACCCATACCACTGCTGGTCTCTTGCTCCCAGGGGTTGAGAAAGGGATGCTGAGTACAAGTGTGGCCAGCAACCCACACGGAGGCAGGCAAAACTGAAATGAGCAGCGCTTCCCGGGTGACAGCCAGCTCTGTCCAAACCTGCCTGATCAGTTTTCAGTGTTGATTCTACCTCAACTCCCATCCTTACAAATGGAACCAGCTTGTTTTTCTTTTAATTATTTATTTCTTTTTTTTTTTTTTAGAGATGGGGTTTCGCCATGTTGGCCAGGTTAGTCTCGAACTCCTGACCTCAGGTGATCCACCCATCTTGGCCTCCCAAAGTACTGGGATTACAGGGGTGAGCCACTGCACCCGGCCTCTTTTAATTATTTCTTTTTCTTTTCATTTATTTTAATTTTGTTGAAAGACCAAGCCTTGCTCTGCTGCCCAGGCTGGAGTGCAGTGGCACCATCACAGCTCACTGTAACCTCCAATTTCTAGACTCAAGCAATCCTCCCACCTAGGCCTCCCAAGTAGGTGGGTCTACAGGTGCGCACCAGCACGCCCAGCTAATTTTTACATTTTTTATAGAGACAGGGTCTTGCTATGTTGCCCAGGCTCATCTTGAACTCCTGGACTCAAGTGATCCTCCTGCCTCCACCTCCCAAAGTGTTGGGATTACAGGTATAAGCAACCATGCCTGGACCGATTATTATTTTAATGGCTACATTTTATTCCATGGAATGCTTTGGGCCATCATTGATTTGGTCAGGTCACTCTTGTTGAACATGCAGATTGTTTCTGACCTTATTTTCCTATAAGCTGGAACACAGTTGATATCCAAGTCCATCCGATAAAAATTTCCCACACTTATACTAATTTCTTTAAGATAAATTCATAGAGGTAGAATTTTTGGGTAATAGAAAATTACAAGTTTCTCAAATTATCACCTGTTATTCTGATAGGTGGGAAATGTTTTGTGTTAAGTTATTTTTCTTTGCCAGCTGGCGAGATTAGACATTTTTTTGTATATGTATTGAGCAATTGTTTTTCTTCCTTTGTGAGTACCCTGTTCACTCATGTCCTTTAGCTATTTTTCTGTTTGGGGTGTTTATATTTTTCTTCTGGGTTAGTTAAGACTCCTAATATATTAAAGATGTTAACATTCAAGTGTCAGACATGTTAAAATATTTCCCTGATTTTTTTTTATGGTCAGCACACCCGTTCTGGAGTCAGAAATAAGGAATGAGAAATTTTCCTCATTTGCATTTTTACCTCTCAAATATGTTTTCACATACAGAGATTTAAAACTTTAATTTAGACTATCAAATATATATTGTATGGTTTTTGCTTTTGTTTATATGTGGTTAATAGCTAGAAAGTTCTTGAAGCTTCTTTTCAAGTTTCATTAGATTTGAAAACATTTTGCTCTTAAACAAGTAATGGAGGCAGGTACAGTGGCTCACTGCTGTAATCCCAGCACTTTGCAAAGCCAAGGCAAGTGGATCATTTGAGATCAGGAGTTCAAGACCAGCATGGCCAACATGGTGAAACCCCATCTCTACCAAAAATACAAAAATTAGCCAGGCGTGATGGTGCATGCCTGTAATCCCAGCTATTCAGGAGGCTGAAGCAGAAAAATTGCTTGAACCCGGGAGGCAGAGGTTGCAGTGAACTGAGATCATGCCACCATACTCCAGCCTGAGTGACAGAACAAGACTCTGTCTCAAAGAAAAAAATGAAGAAAAGTAATGTATGGAAATGAGAAAACATTTAAAAAACCAAAAGCCTGTTCAACAGACAAACAGATAAAGAAAATGTAGTACATGTACACAATGGAATACTATTCAGCCATCAAAAAGAATGAGATCCTGCTGTTTGCAGTAACATGGATAGAACTAGAGGACATTATGTAAAGTGAAATAAACTGGCACAGAATGACAAACACCACATGGTCTCACTTATTTGTGGTATCTAAAAATCAAAACAATGGAGCACATGGACATAGAGAGTAGAAGGATGGTGACCAGAGGCTGGGAAGGGGAGTGGGGGCAGGTAGGGAAAATGGGGATGGTTAATTGAGCAAAAAGTAATAGAATGAAGAAGGCCTAGTATTTGATGGCACAACAGGGTGGCTATAGTCAATAATAATGGTACATTTTTAAATAACTAAAAGAGTATGATTGGACTGTTTGTAACACAAAGGATACATCCTTGAGAGGATGGATGCCACATTCTGCTGACGTGGCTGTTACGCATTGCATGCCGGTGTCAAAATATCTTGTGTACCCCATAAATATATACACCTACTATGTGTCCACAAAATTTAAAAATTAAAACAAAAGCAAAAGCCTGTCTTCCATCTGTCTGTATCTCAGTTCGTCTCTCTGGAGCTCATGGAAGTTACTGGTTCCTTGACACTTCTCATCTCCCTAGCGATGGGCTCTACATACGCATGCATATGTGCGTGCTTTCTGGAACACAATCCGTAATACGTTACACGCTGTTGTACATCTTGGTTTTTCCTCCTGGCACTCCATTCCAGCTGCAGTGGCCTCCTTGCTGGCCCTGACCCCAAGTTGTGCCCATGCTGTTTCCTCTTTGTGGACGGACTTCTCCCCCAAGGATCTGCACAGCTCACCCCCTTGGTTCCTCCAGATCTCTACTCCTATGCCACCCTCTCAGGAGGTCCTTCCCTGGGTGACCTCACCACACTCACCCTCACACTCCTCTCTTCCCCTCCCTCCTTGATTTATTATTCTACAAGGTACTGACCACGGCCTCACCTAAGACACAGTTCCCTGTTGACTTGTCCATTCTGTGCCTGCCCCTGACTAGAACAGCAGTTCCTTCAGGGCAGGGACTTGTCTATTTTGTCCATGTCTTCATTCTTGACACACAGAGAAGTGCCAGCACCATAGTTCAGTCTAACAAATACTCATTGAGTGAATAAATGAATGACCAAAAAGTGCTTCACATGATTCCTGACCCCAAACATGCTCTATAAATGGGAGCTGCAGCTGTGCTGCTGCTGTGTAGGATGAGAACAATGAGGACACCCACCAGGAGGCCTGCAGTGGGATTTAAGTTAAGCCACATAGGTTGAAGGGATTGTAGAACCATTAAATGCCTCAGAAATGAGTGGCAAGAGCTGTTATGCAAGGCTGTTTGGTAATAAACTTGTTATTCAGTAGGTTTGTTGACAAGACTTTGTGGGTTGTGTGGACCAGTCCCTGGGTCTCAATACAGCTACCTGCCTGTCCAGAACCACCACATGCACACTGCTTTGTCCCCCCACAGGATGCAAAGCTTCCTCTCTGTGTTCTGCCCCGCCAGCCCAGTCCTCTGCTCTGAATGCTTGTCCAGGAGCCTGCGCTCTCACCATGCCCAGGACTCTGTGCACTCTGTGCCCAGCCTCTTCCTCCACTGCAGTTACTACTGGCCTCTCAGGGCACCTTTCAGGGTTATTCTCCAAAATAAGCCTGTCTTTGACTGTTGAGCCACTTTTCATGTTTCTTTTCTTTCCTCTTTCTTTAACTCTTACAGTGAGACCTAGTCTCTATTAAAAATTATTAAAATTAGCAGGCCCTGTGGCATGTGCTTCTAGTATCAGCTACTTGGGAGGCTGAGGTAGGATGATCACTTGAGCCCAGGAGGTTGAGGCTGCAGTGAGCTATGATGGTGCCACTGGCTCTGATGGTGCCACTGCACTCCAGCCTGGATAACAAGAGCGAGACTCTGTCTCTAAAAAAAAAAAAAAAAAAAAAAAAATGGAGGGGGGAGTGGGGAAAAGACGACAAGAAAAAGTAAAAAAAAATAATAATAAATTTTGAAAATTTTTAAAAAGGGGGAGAAGAGTAGTAAATTGGGAAAATGTGACAAGGACAATCAAAAGGGCTTGGACTAGGTAGTTGATTGAGTAGAGAAGTAATTAGGAAGATAAGGGTTAGCTTAACAATGTTTGTTTGCAGAGATTTCTCTGGGCTTCAGCTTCCCATTCCTGATGATAACAATGTTAGTCCTTCTGGTATAGAGAGGACATTCTTGCATATGGGGGTTTTAATTTCTGCTTTCAAAAAGAAAAGAGGGAGGGTCAAAGCACCATTCTGTCTTCCTCTTTTTAAAAAAAAAATACCTTTAGCTCACAATAATCCTTATGCCAAAGTGGCATATGTTTGGGTGGCACGTTCCGAACTCCATCATTGTCATGTTAGATAATGGCTGCTACCACCAAGCCACAGCAGCTTGCTGCATCCCTCTCCCCTAAGAGTCTGATGACCATAGCGCCTCTATTCTGGGAACCTTAGCAATGCTCTGCTCACTTCTGTCATCTCTAACATGCCATCTGCCTTCACACTGTTTCACTTCCACAAGCCACAAACTGAGGTCACACTTCCCTGGAAGCGCTCTTGCCATCCTGTGGTCAGCAGCTAGTGATTCTGGGAAGGAGGGCAGGGGGGGAGTTGCTACCTTCTGTGAACCAGGATGAAGTTGACTTTGATCAAACCCAGACAAAATAGGGCCAGGAAGGCCCAAAGCAGAGGAGGCTCATGCTTACATGTCTGAGACAAGAACTGTTTCCAATAAGCCTCTAGAAACATTTCATATCTCTCTTGCTTTGATAAGACTTATCACTAGGCATTCTTTACAACTCCTGTACTTTAGATAAGATGTTCTCAGAGAACACTTGCTCAGTAAGTGCATCTCCACCAGTGCACTGCCAGCTCTCTAGCTTGTTCTCATTGCATGGAGACTTTACTTACTCATTTCTTCTCAGAGGTAGTTCAGCTTCACAGTTTATGACACCTCCTGAGATCCCATCATATCTGCTGGAGAGGCACCTTTTCTCCTGGTGATCTCCAACCTCACTCCCTGTAGTTTCTGTCTGGTCATCACAGATGGGTCTTTGAGACAAGATGGGTCAAATGTTGGCATGTGCAGAAGTTTTGTTTCACACATTTGTCTAACAAACATTTTTTGTCATTCCCTATCTTCTTTTTCAAATTTTAATTATTATTATTATTTGAGATGGAGTCTTGCTCCTGTTGTACAGGCTGGAGTGCAGTGGTGCCATCTCGGCTCATTGCAACCTCCACCTCCCAGGTTCAAGCAATTCTCCTGATTCAGTCTCCCAAGTAGCTTGGATTACTGGCACTCACCACCATGTCTGGCTACATTTTGTATTTTCAGTAGAGATAGGTTTTTGCCATGTTGGCAAGGCTGATCTCGAACTTCTGACCTCAGGTGATCCACCTGCCTTGGCCTCCTAAAGTATTGGGATTACAGGTGTGAGCCATCACACCTGGCCTGTCATTGACTATCTTCTGATGGCACAGCAAATCCTTCCTTTTAGTCTCAACCCAGACTTATCTTATGTTCAGAAAACACACATTTCCATGACCCACAGGTTTCATGTTTTCTAAAATCATAAATGGCTGGTCTTTAATCTAATGAACATAGATTGCTGCCTTCCATGGGACACAGGTGCTACAGAAAAATCATTATGTGTGTCTGTTTATGTTATGCTTTTTATGTGTAGCTTTTGTTTTGGCCACAATTTTACAACAAGCCTTTGAAACATTTCACTGCCAAACCATATTAATCCGTTAATCAGAAACTGTTGTGATCCTAGCATCTCGGGGCCGGAGTGCCCGGAAAGGATCCTGTGCTCTGATTTTAGACAAGGACTGAGATGGAGGAAGTCAAATCCTTTTCTGCTAAGTGTAGAGTCCCATACACTGTCAGAGGGAAGCCACCCACAGTCTCAGAAGCAGTTTTGTCCCAGAGAAAACGGAGACTCAGGTATCTCCTTGGAGGTCTGGAAGCTTCTTTTCTGTCAAGTGGGTTCAAGGGTATTTGGTCAAGGATCATGTGTTTATGAAGCAGGAGCGGCCACAAACAAACCTCTCAAACACAGAACAGGGAAGGAAGCAGTGATTTATCTGGCTGGGAGCTGCAGCAGGTGAAAATACCTTAACAACTGAGCTCCTCAACAAAGAAAATCCTTGCCCTTTAAAGCCTTACAGTTCTAGAAATTAATGTGAAAGGGTCTTGATCCATCAAGTAGGCATGGGGTATGTGACTAGGTAGGGGTTTGATGGTGTTTAAACAAAAACAATGCCTTCCGGAAAGATTCCCCCATACCATGCCTGTGATCTACCGGAGGGGGATTAAGGGTGGCACCCTGGTCTGCCAGCCTTTACTTCTCCTATTGAAATGTAATGTAGAAGTCTAGGGGAAGGGCTCTTAGAAGTTAAGAGGATTAAGGGTCTCCTTCCACATTTACAGCTTACAGCAACTGTGCACAGAACCCAGAAGCCACCTGCCTCCCACACTTTCAATGGGTTGTCCCAGAGACTGTTCCCTTATGTGAAGCTGATGCTTGTGTTGTGTTGAATGTAACACAGTCACAAGAAGGCTCTGGTGACAAGGAGCTTGTTTTTTCTCTCTGGAAGTGGTATTCAAAGTGTTGAACAGCCAGTATGGCTCAACCACGGACCCTTCAGTTCAGCCGCTAAAGCAAGAGTGGCCATAAGAAACAGACTTCTTGGGCACCAAACTAGGAAGAAAGGGGTGATTTATTCGGCTGGGAACAAGGCGGCATAACTGTCTAACAGCCGAGCTCATCTAACAAAGAGAAGCCCTGCCTTTATATAGGCTTACAGCTCTAGAAATTATATGTGAAAGGGTCTTGGGTTTACAAGCTTTAGAAATTACATGTGAAAGGGTCTTGGTTAATGGAGTAGCCATGGAGTATGTGGCTTAGGTGGGAGTTTGATCTTGTTCAGATGCCTTCTGGAAGGATTCCTCCATACCATGCCTTCGATCTATAAGAGAGTTTGTGGTAATCAGTAGGGGTCTTATTTTTGCCCTGGCCGGCGGTGCCAACCAGTCCCCCCTTGTGGCTGACTTCCAGCTTCTCCTTTTGAGATGAAATGCAGAAGGCTGAAGAGGATTAAGGGTCTCCTCCTCACTGCCAGCAGTCAGTCTGGGGGACCCTGCTGTGCCAGGTTCTACCCCTACTGTTTCTGCGGGATGTTGAGGTCTGGAGGGGCCAGGAGATCCAACATGGAGCCATGTACCCACCAGTGTATCTGAACTGATGTATACCAGCATTGCAGGCCCTCATTCTCCTCATAGAGCACATGGAAAGTAAATGCAGCCACTGAATCAGAGAGAAGAACTTCAGCTAGCAGCCTTCTGTCCTCACCATGAGCAGTGCCCCCTGAATAGCTGGGATTACAGGGTCCTGCCACCACGCCCAGCTAATTTTTGTATTTTTAGTAGAGATGGGGTTTTGCCATGTTAGCCACGCTGGTCTTGAACTGTTGACCTCATGATCTGCTGGCCTTGGCCTCCCAAAGTGCTGGGATTACAGGCATGAGCCACCATGCCCCACTGGCAGGAGGCTTTTTACGTGCTAGGGTGTGTTAAGGGAAAAGTACTGAAGGATACTAGCTGAGGGGAGGGAGGTTTGGTCAATGAGCATGTTGACCAGATTGTAAACTGGTGCTATCAATATTAGGGTCCTACCCTACCACTGAGATTGGGACACAGAGGCTCTGTCCTAATTTACAACTACATTTCAAAGGGATGGCTCCCAGGTCCTTGGGAAAAACATTCCTGTGTTATGGAAGATACATTTCAAAGAGACAAAGAAAAGATTTCTAATTGTCAGTTTTCTAAAGTAAATCCTTTGGGAAAAGGGGGTTCAGGGAACTATATTCAGGTTCTTCCCTGGAACAAATTATAAATTATTTGGGTACTCATTGAATTTTATTAGGCAGAAACTTAAGGGGGCTGAGGTCATTATCCTAAGGATGTGCCCATGAGCTGTTAGAGATGATGGTAGTGTTTGTTCGAGTCTCTTAGTGTTGGAGGTGGATGAAATGATTTGTGCTGAGAGTCTATAGTTTTCCTTTTTATTTATATTTTCCTTTTTATTATTTATTATTTACTATAATAATAATTATTATTATTTTGCCTTGCACCCTCTTTAAGAGTCTGCAGTTCTTTTTTTTTTTTTTTTTTTTTTTTTTTTTGAGATTGAGTTTCACTTTGTTGCCCAGGCTGGAGTGCAGTGGGGTGATCTCAGCTGACTGCAACCTCCAGCTCCTGGGTTCAAGTGATTCTCCTGCCTCTGCCTCCTGAGTAGCTGGGATTACAGGTGCGTGCCACCCCACCTGGCTAATTTTTGTATTTTTTTTAGTAGAGATGGATTTCACCATGTTGGCCAGGTTGGTCACGAACACCTGACCTCAGATGATCCACCCGCCTTGGCCTCCCAAAGTGCTGGGACTACAGGCATGAGCCACAACGTGCCGCCCAGAGTCTGCAGTTCTTCTAGGCCAAGACTGAGGCTTAATTCAAAAAGGGGCTTAGAGGAGCCCGATTAAAGTTTGGTGAGAACTTTTATCACTACAAAGCCACAGCAATCAAGACAGTGTGATACTAGCGGAAGGGCAGATATGCAGATCAAGGAAATAGAGAAATTGAGAGTCCAGAAAATGTAAGAATTAAAGAAAGAGGAAATAAACATGAAAGGTGGCTTGCTAGTTAAGACAGGTTTATCTTAGAGAAAACAAACCTGAGAGGAGCGTTTGGTCAACTTAGGTAAGAAGCACACTTTTTTTACAGACTAAGGGTTTTTAAGGATTTAGGGTGGGAGAGTTTATTAGAGGCTTGGAATGCTTGTGTGTGTGTGTGTATGTGTGTGTGTGTGTGTGTGTGTGTGTGTGTTTATTTGGAAGGGAGAGTTGTCTGTTTGTTTTTATACACTTTTTTGCAGTTGCAGGTATACCCCCACCCCCGCCCTGAGTTTGCTTTTAGCTTTTTTATTTTAGTGCACCTGAAGGGAGAGGAATGTGCTTATTAAGGCCCACTGTTTTACTGAGGCCCATTGTATGGAGCGTGAAGTTTGGCAGTTACCCAAGAGACGTTTTCCACACAGTTTTTTGTGCCCGAGCTGTTTTATTTGTGTTTTACTGTCTGCTTTTTCTGACCGCTTGTAGTTAGAAGAGAAGTGATTTCCTTGAAATGTACGAGGCTAGAAAGGGAGCTGGGACTTGAAGTGGCGGTGTTGTCCGAGATGACGGTGCTCCTGCTCTGTCAGAAGGAAACCCTACATTTGTGGTCAGTTGATTTTGACATTCAGCAAATATTTACTGAGCCCTTATCACTAACCAAGCATGGTACTGAGTACTGGAATTATTGAGATAGTTTATATATGGTTTCTGTCTGAAATATATCTGTTTTGTGAGAGAATATTTTGTGTTAAGAGAAACCTGGCAAAGCATCAAGCAGTCATTGATCTGCCTTCAGTTTTTCCACTTTTAAAGTAAGAGAGTTCAACCAAATCATTATTCTCAAACTTTTGAATTCATAAGAATCAACCAGAGAACCTCCGACAATACATATTCCTAGGACTCTACCCTGGAAAGTATAATCTCATAGGTCTGGGGCCCTGGGATCTGCCTTTTCAGCGAGATATGTCACTTGATTCTGATGCAGGAGGTCCAGAGACCACATGTAAAAAGTAATAGCCTAAAATATCTTTGGTTTCTAATATTTTGTGATATTATGATTGTTCGTGAATGAAGCCACAGGCAATAACTACAAAACTTTAAAAATCTCTGGATATATTGGCAAATGTATGCACAAAATATAAGTACTAAAATGATCATTGTACCACTGTTTCTATTGGGGAAAAAAAAAAGGAGAGAGAAGGAAAGAGAGAACCACCTATAGGGAACAAGCTAAATACATTATGATAGTCATTATAAAGAACTCCTACACAGCTCTTAAAAAGAATGAGGTAGACGGGCACAGGTGGCTGAGTTCTCCATTGCCCTAGGTCGCGGGGTTACTGTTGGCACTGGGCCTGCAGCGATCATGGTGAACTTACTTTAGATTGTGCAGGACCACTGGGTTCATGTTCTTGTCCCTGTGGGATTTGTCATGGGATGTTATTTAGACAGAAAGAGTGATGAAAAGCTAACTGCCTTCTGGAACAAGGGTATGTTATTTAAAAGGGAATTGTGACCCATTGAAGAAGTTACCTGGAAGTAAAGACTGGCTGAATTATACAATGTTCGCATTTTAAAGTTCTGAGAGAAATAAAAACATGTTATTATTAAAAAAAAAAAAGAATGATGTCATTTTCTATGTACTGTTATCAAAAAGAGCTCCAAGTATACCTTTAAGAGTAAAAAGCAATATGCAAAACACTACGTGTGACAGATTATAGTTTCCAAAGACAGCCATAGCAGTGTCTACTCTTCTGCAATGTGACTTTGTTTCCCCCAAATAAGGAGCAAAGTCTGTTTCCCCCCTTGCATCTGGGCTGGCCAGTGACTTGCTTAGCCAATGGAATATGGCAGCAGTGACGTTATAGGGCTTCCTTGAGCTTCTGCCTCACTCCACTGAGATGCTCTCTCTGCGGATGCCCCATCTCAGAACCCAGTCACCAGGCTCTGAGACGCTGAAGCCTCAAGAGCAGACTGTACACAGCCACTCCGGTTGTCCGACATAGCTGAGCTCCCCAACAGACCCAGCCTGCATGTCTGCCCAGGCGCACCTTCAGATGGTTGCAACTTCCACCACCATCTGACTGTAGCTGGATGGAAGACACCCCAAGAGAGAACTCCCTCTGCTGAGCTCACAGAATTGAGACAGATAGCAAATTGTCATTTTATGCCACCAACTCTTTGGGTGGTTTGTTACACAGCAACAGATAACTGTGATGCTGTGTATAACTCAATCCCACCTGCACATATTTAAAAGATGAGAATGTGGGCCAGGTGCAGTGGCTCACGCCTGTCATCTCAGCACTTTCAGAGGCTGAGGTGGGTGCATCATTTGAGGTCAGGAGTTCAAGACGACCCCGGTCAACATGGTGAAACTCTACCTCTACTAAAAATACAAAAATTAGCTGGGTGTGGTGGTATGCACCTGTAGTCCCAGCTACTCAAAAGGTTGAGGCAGGAGAATCGCTTGAACCCAGGAGGTGGAGGTTGCATTGAGCCAAGATTGTGCCACTGCACTCCAACCTGGGTGACCAGAGCAAGACTCTGTCTCAAAAAATAAATAAATAAAAGATGAGAAGGTGGATGCCAATATGTACATTAAAACATCTCTGGACATATCCCCCAAGAAAACCTCTCCCACAGTGTTCCCTGCCCCAGGAAACAGGCCATTCAGCTGCTCAGGCCAAAATTCTTGGACCCATCCCTGACTCTTTTTCTTCCCATATCTAATTGATCAGCAATCTCAGTTCTCTCCATTTTCACGATGAATCTTGAATCTAACCGCTTCCCATAACCTAAGCCAGGGCACTATCATCTTTCACCTGAGCTACTGTAATAGCTTCAAAGCAGGACTCTGCCAAATGCTTTGGCTGCTTGCTTTCTACAGGGCAGCCAGGATGGTCATTTGAAGATACACATATGACCAGTCCCTCCTTTGATCTGAAACCTCCAAGGGCTCTTCATTACCCTTACAATCCAAAGCACGTCCCCCAACTTCTTTTGAGTTGCCTAATCTTGCCTAATCTTAGGGCCTAACCTTTTTCCCTTCACAACTCTGATCTGTCCACTTTGGCCAGATGTTCCTTGAACAAATCAAGGACATTCTTTTTTTTAAATAAATTTTTTGGCCAGGTGCGATGGCTCACACCTGTATTCCCAGCACTTTGGGAGGCTGAGGCGGGCAGATCACCTGAGGTTCAGAGTTTGAGACCAGCCTGACCAATATGGTGAAACCCTGTCTCTTACAAAAAAAAAAAAGAAAAAAAATTTTTGTTTTATTTCAAAGTTGATACAGAATTGCTAACATTTCCATAAAATACTTACTATGCTTCCATTGCAGGAAAAAATACCACAGAAAGTAATGTACTTTGCAAAACAATGTAGTTCATCTGAAGTTTCCAAATGCTTTTGAAGGCTAATGCAGCAGCTGGCAAAATAACACACAGTATACAAAGAACAGGGTATTTTACAGAGTTGGTAATGAAAATGGATAGCTCTAGCAGATATGCTTCATTTTTTTTTATTTTTTAAACAATAACACTTTCAAAAACACTTGAAACCAAAATTACACATGTCCGAGGAAATTCTGGCCCCTGGCTTTTGCCCTGGCTGCTGTCTCTCCCACAGATATTCATAATCTCACTCCCTCACTTCAGGTCAGAGCCCAGAACAGCATTCCCTCCCCACCGCTTTGTTCTTTCCTGTTGCATTTCATTCACAGATCACCACTGCCCCATTTTACTTTATGAATTTGTGTGTTTACTGTCTGCCTTGTTCACTAAAGTGCCAGTACCATGAGGCAGAGACTTGACATGTCTTGCTCCTTTCCAGGAGCACAAAGAGGTCATGTGAGCACACAGTGAGAGAGTGGCCACATGTGAGCCAAGAGAGGGACATCAGAATGAAGCCTGCCTTGCCTGCACCTTGACCGTGGACTTCCAGCCCCCAGAACTGTGAGAAAGGAATTTCCATTACTTAAGCCTCCCAGTCTGTGGCATTTTGTTATGGCAGCCCAAGCTGACTAATACAGCAGGAAAGAAAAATCCCAATCTTCATAGTTCATTTTTAAGTTCATTAATGTTTAAAGTGATTAACAATCACTTTAAACCATCAAGATCTCCTACAGTCATATGTGATGATGTCTTGTAATTAGTTGGTCATGGTTTGTAACTCCTGGCAAACATTAAGGTTTTCATTTTACAGAGTTGCTATCCTTTTACATTGAATAACAGAAAAATACAACAGAGGGAAAGTTGCCCCTTATATGGGCTGATATTTGTAGCCAAAACAGTTCAAAACTTACATCTATTAAAGATAAAGTAAAAACTGCATACCGCCTATGAGCGGCAGAGCTCAAAAGAGGTGAAACACATAAAACAAACACTCAAACAGCTACTTAAAAAGTTCTGTCAAAAAACTCATCTACAGTAGGATCAAATACTGCCCATAATCCTCCTCCGAGTCAAATGCACCCCCCACAAACAAACTGGGTATTCCCCCTATAAGATTTTGTTGAGCAGACCACTCTCATTTATAAGTCAGGTTAAAAATAATCTCCATAAGTTAGGGGAGCTAACGCTAAGAAGGCAAATGCAGGTTTTAAACCTGGCAATACAAAAAGTACATAGATGAATGCAAAAAAAATACCTATAAGTCTAACAAAAGCAGCACACATCCCTTCAACCCAGGAAACTCTCGTTCAAAAAATGAAATCGAACTTCTCTAGGACCCATATTGGATGGGTCCCAGACTATAGTATTGTCCACTCCCACTGCTGTTAAAGTTGCAGGCATCGTGGCTTGAATCCACAACAATTGGCTAAAACCAACAACCCAGGACCAGTGGACCAGTCAACAAAATCCAGACCATCCAAGCCGATTAATCCTACAACAAAACCACATTACCATTGAAAACGACCACAGCCCTGCTCTGGCCACTCCGGAAGCTGGCCAGTCTACACGTGGCAAAAGCTTGAAAAAAACTGCAAGCCCTGCTCTAGTCGCACAACCAAAAGCTGACTAGTCTACACATGACCAAAGTTTAAAATGTCATCAAAAGTAAATATAATTAAAAATTTTAAACTTAATTGCTATCTTAGTACTGTTAACTATTCTATTGCTATGTTGTCATTTTTGCCAATCCCTCTGCCCAGGAAAAAATTTACCCTGCCCAAGCTAAATATAAGGATGCTATCCCTTGCCTTGCTTTGGCTGGTTCCTGTATCTAAATAGGGAAGTGGGGCAATCCTCAAAAAGGGTGCCTTCACTGCATACATACTATCTGGATGAAAAACACAGCAATTAAAACTCTGTTGTACCAAACGTATTACAAATATACAAAAACTCATCTAGAAACTTGTATATATAACCAAACAATCTACTCAGTTTGTAATCCCCAAAATAACCAACCTCACATATGTTATAACTCCAAGTCCACATCCGGGACTTGGTTTAAAGTACACATAAAATTAAAAAAAGGTCACCTTCTAAACCAACTAAGGTCCCACCCTTCCACAAGAAAGCCATTTCCTTATATTTTAATGCTTACCAGGCAGTATACCCAGGCTCAACCTACACTGCCACCTGCAATAACCTAGCCTACAAAAGTACTATAACAACCTTCGCAAATATGTATGTGAACCAAGAATTACTCCACCTTGCCCCCCTGAGATCCCCACAAAAAAGTGTAGGTACTTCATAACATGGTTCCCTACCTGGTATCCTAAATGGAATTTTCAAGAGCCAGTTATGCTTACTAAAATGCCAGTAAAACCAGGTTATAAAACAAAAACCTACAATTCTATAAATCCTATCTGTGTGAACTACAGGCCACGCCATAATAATCCTTATAAAAATGTACCCAACTGCTCACCTATATATTATCAAAAAAGAAACTTGGACCCATCCAGCTCAGCAACAGTTCCGAGTTTTCAAGTCATTCTCTAAAAATATCAATCATCAGAAAAATGCCCAAACTCCCTCCTGTAGCCTGTAATCTGTTTACTCAACTGGCCAAAAACATAGGCAGCAATCTAGGTGTCTCCTCCTGTTATATTTGCAAAAAAACCAATATGGAAAATCAATGGCCATGGAAAACAAAAGAGTTAATGTCTCAGAAAACTTCACCCTAACTCTCAGCTCCCCCTGAGCCAACGCCCAAACGTTTGAGCATTTGGCTCTTAAAATCTTTTATCATAAAAAAATATTGTACTGCCCATAAAAATAAAACCTTCACAAACACAGTTGGAAAATGAATTGCTTAAAATAGCAGTATTATAATAAAACAATAAAAAGACTTTATGGTGAGGCAAAAACAAAATAAAATAGCACTAGATTGCCACGCTACAACCCATTTTCTCTCTCTCCTTCTCTAAGGCCTTCCTAATACCAACTGGAGACACCTAATAGCTGGTGAGCACCCTTGGCCTCTATTTAATCTGTAGGCAACGGGCTTATTGGCGGTTACCTGCCAACTGGACAGAGGCCTGTGTAAAAGAAACAATTAAACCATCTTTCTTTCTGCTCCCACTACAACAACAACAACAAATTTAGGGTACCCCATTTATAATAAAATAAAAACAATGTAAACGTAAAAAAATAAAAATTAAAAACTAAAAATACACTAAATTAGATCCCTAAAGGAATAAGTCAGTATTATAGGCCAGCTACCTGGGCACAAGACAAATCTTGGAAATACTTACCCCAATTTACATGCTTGAAATACCATACCCCAATTCTTAAAATACTGTACCCCAATTTCAAGTTACAAGCAGTACTTGAAATTATTACTAATAAAGCAGCAAATTCTTTAAATCTGTTAACCCAACAATCCACAAAAATAAAAAATGCTATTTACCAAAACAGGCTAACTTTAAATTACCTCCTAGCCCAAGAAAAAAGAACGTGTGGAAAATTCAACTTAACCAACTGCTGCCTAAAAATTATTAATAATTAATACAAAAACTAGCTCATATCCCAGTTCAAACTTGGAAACCCAGATAGTCTCCAAATTCCCTTTGTAAAGGTTAGTTCTCATCCTTTAGTGGTCTTAAAACATTCATAGACATGATGCTAACTATACCAAAAAGTTGCTTAATACTCCCTATCTCTTGCCCCTTATTATTAAGAGCGTTGAGTCTACAATAAAAGTTTTAGTAAACAAAACAACCACAACCCAACTAATGACTCTAACAAGGTATCAATCTTTGCCAACAACAAAAATCCTGCCTCGTGAAAAACTAAATAATAGTGATGCTTTCAATTGAGTCGTACTCATAGAAAGCATCAAAGAAAGGAATGAGGCAGAAATTAAAGAAAAAGGATAAAATCATACAAAGTAGAGAAACAGGCTCTCTGTGTTAGACTGGGGGCAGTCAACTAGTTCAGGCTCTAGGAGAAACCTTGATAATGCTATCTCAAAAGCCAGAACTCAAGAAAATGTGCTCTAAAGGCTTTCCCAATACTCCCTCACCATCTGGAGGGAAACAAATTTTCTCCCTAATCCTTACCTTCATAGTATAAATAAGTCTAAAAATTTATGGATATCTGTTTCCCATGTATTACTTGCTGTTTTCTATCTAAATAACACAGTGAAGACCATAAAAAAATGTGCAAACAAAATAATATTACAAACATCAAAAAGAGATCAGTACAGAGCCCTGCAGGACTGATCTGGACCTGACTGGGCCCAAAATAAGGCCACCTGGCCCACATACCAAAAGTCATATGTAAGCCTGTCACTGTATTGATTACTTTTGTTCTCACCTCTGTAAACTAACTTCTTTTCACTCCCTAAAATGCACAAAAGGCACTGGGACTCTTCGTCCTGCGCTCAGTACCTTGAATGCAAATCCACTGAGCCAGTGTACACTTTAAATAAAATCCTCCTGTAACCTCACTGGTCTCTCCGGTTCCCTAATTTCCCACAACAATATGTTGCCCAGGCTGGTCTTAACCGTCCTGCTTCGCCTCCCAAAGTGCTGTATTGCAGGCATGAGCTACTACACCCAGTCCATTAAACCTTTCTTAAAGAGTTTTATTTTCAAAGATAGGGCTTTTATTTTATTTATTTTTGTAGAGACGGGGTCTTTCAATGTTGCCCAGGCTGGTCTTGAACTCCTGGACTGAAGCGATCCTCCCACCTCAGTCTTCCAATGTTGAGATTACAGGCATGATCCACCATGCTTGGCTGGACAGGGTGTTTTAAAATGAAAATGTGTATTGACCTCATCAGCAGGAGGATGCATTCTGGCACCTGAGTTCTTCACCTGTCCTCCAATCCTTAAAAGGCTATGCTGCATAAACTCAACAACAGATAAATGTTTGCTGAATGAAAGGATGGATTAAAAAAATTAATAATGAATTTCTGCATAATGCAGTATTCTCTTTATATTTCTAGAAGAGGTTTCTTTGAGCCTATTAGATCCTGGGAATCTTTTAGGTGAGCATGATTAGAGAGCTTGTAGGTTGCCTTCACATACATCTGGCATATTTGAGTCTTGTATCAAAACAATAGATTGGTAAGGCTGGTGTTATGGTATTGATAAGTAAATAGTCTTGGAGAGATAATGCAATTTATCTAAGTTTAGATCTCCTCAATGGTCATCATTCAGAAGTTTAAAGAGCACAGGCTAAGTTCATCAGACATAACTGGGCTCAAATCTTGGCTCTGCCACATATGACCTTGACAGGTAACAACCTTTTTGGACCTGTTTCCTCATTTGTAAACTGAGTATATTTGTGGCTAGTCCTCAGGCTTGTTGAAGTCAAAAGAATACAGGTAAAACTCCAACTCATTGCACCCTATACACGTCACGTGTCTTTCCTTTCGTTCTGACCCTAAGTCCGGTGTCTTTCCCAGAGTATCAAAGGGCCTCTCTAAGGGATGTGTCTGGCAGCTTGCACCAAACAAACTTGTGTATGTCAACAGCTGGGAAACTTTGACTTTCACAAGAATGTCAAAGCAAATGGACACACACACAAACAGGGATGTTCATCTTTATGTAGGCAAGTGTACTCAAGAAGGCAGGCAGAGGAAGCGATATTTTCTTTCCCAAGTTTTAAGCAACCTAAGGCAGAATTTCAAATACAGAAAGAGAACTTGGGAGATGAATTCAAGCCTGTGAAGCCTTTGGTTAGCTTAGGTAACAACGAGTTAAACATGTTCAGTGCGTTATAGCTTCCTCTCCATTGCCTTTTTGATTTAGTTCTGTAGGGCGATTATACCCATTGTGCAGATGGGCATGCTGAATGACCTTTGAGGTGCCTAGTTTAATTATGAACTCAAATCCAGTTCTCCTTTTTTCAAAATCATATTTCCTCTCAAATCCCATCCTGCTTCTTCATTCTGTTCAAGTGCCTGGAGATCTCCTTCCCTCGTACTGTTTAAAGTCATGCCCCAGATCTCACCACAGGGAAATGAAGACATCACCATCCCTAAGACCCAGCCCACACTCCTGAAGTCTGGGGTGGACACCAAGAACGATCTCCAAAATTCAGGAGAAGTGAAAATGGCATTAGAAAGGAAACTTTATTCACAAGATGGCGCTGAAAGCCAAGAAGGAAGCCGGAAGCTCCTACCCCTCCATTTTTTTTTTTTTTTTTTGAGATGGAGTCTCGCTATGACCAGGCTGGAGGGCAGTGGCGAGATCTCGGTTAACTGCAACCTCTGCCCCCGGTGTTCAAGTGATTCTCCTGCCTCAGCCTCCCGAGTAGCTGGGACTATGGGCGTGTACCACCATGCCCAGCTAATTTTTGTATTTTTAGTGGAGATGGGGTTTCACCATGTTGGCCAAGATGGGTCTCGATCTCTTGACCTCGTGATCCTCCCACCTCGGCCTCCCAAAGTGCTTGGATTACAGGTGTGAGCCACCGCGCTGGGCCCAAAGCCAAGGCTTTAAAGGCCAAGAAGGCAGTGTTGAAAGGTGTCCACAGCCACACACACACACACAAAAAGAAGATCCACATGTCAACCCACCCTCGGGCGGCCCAAGACACTGCGACTCGGGAGGCAGCCCAGATATCCTTGGAAGAGCGCCCCAGGAGAAACAAGCTTGACCACTATGCTATCATCAAGTTTCCCCTTTTCTGCTGACCACTGATCAGCCATGAAGACACTAGAAGACAACACGCTTGTGTTCATTGTTGATGTTATGCTAACAAGCACCAGATCAAACAGGCTGTGAAGAAGCTCTCTGGCATGGATGTGGCCAAGGTCCACACCCCGATTCGGCCTGATGGAGAGAAGAAGGCATATGTTCGACTAGCTCCTGATTACCATGCTTTGGATGTTACCAACAAAATTGGAATCATCTAAAAACTGAGTCCAACTGGATAATTCCAAATACCTGTGTATCTTTTCTCCGTTAAAAAAAAAAGAAAGAAAACTCTCTGGGACGGGCACAGTGGCTCACGCCTATAATCCCAGCACTTTGGGAGGCCGAGGCAGATGGATCACCTGAGGTCAGGAGGTGGAGACCAGCCTGACCAACATAGTGAGACCCCTTCTCTACTAAATACAAAAAAATTAGCCCGGTGTGGTGGCAGGCACCTGTAATACCAGCTATTTGGGAGGCTGAGGCAGGAGAACTCTTGAACCTGGGAGGCAGAGGTTGCATTGAGCCAAGATTGCACCATTGCACTCCAGCCTGGGTGATACAGTGAGACTCCCACTCCCTCCCCCAAAAAGGAAACTTTCTCTGCCAGACAACAGCTTCTGCTTGTTGTATTTGTTGTTCCATAAACATGCCTGGGGT
Source organism: Ateles fusciceps (assembly GCA_036589455.1). Taxonomy (NCBI): domain Eukaryota; kingdom Metazoa; phylum Chordata; class Mammalia; order Primates; family Atelidae; genus Ateles; species Ateles fusciceps. Next base: position 2,676,976 of record JAZHEH010003321.1, on the reverse strand, counting down.
GAAGACACAGCCTCCTTTCCGTTTCTCCGAGTTAACCCCACACAGTTCCCTCAGCACAGGCACCCTTTTGTTCGATGATCACAAAGTCCGGTTCCTCCCTTGGCTGAGCACACAGCGTCACAGGATCTAGCCCTCTGCTGCCTTCTCCAGGCATTTTTACCTTCCCACCTGCCACACTACCAGAAAAATAAAGTAAAAAGTCAATAAAGACATTTCTTTATCTGGTTTGTCTTAAAGTCAAAAGGAGGAGGGAGGAAATTAAGGCAGATAAATATTTAATTTGATCTACAATCAAAGGAGGAGCGATGAAGGTAGATAAATAAGGATAATATTTCAGGTAGATAAACATGAAATCCTGTTTATTTCCCCCAAGACTAAGTGCACAATAATGGGCTGGTGTCCACAGGATTAGTCAAGAAGGTCTGTCCTGTCCTCCCACCCTCCTCTCCCTTTGGTGCCCCTGGGCTCAGGGAGGGCGCTTCCTGCAGTGTTTCTAAAAGGAATGACCTAGGCTGGGCACACTGACTTAGGCCTGTAATCCTAGCACTTTGGGAGGCTGAGGCAGGTGGATTGTTTGAGCTCAGGAGTTTGAGATCAGCCTAAATATGACAAAACCTTATCTCTATAAAAAAATACAGAAATTAGTGGGTGTGGTAAGCACATACCTTTAGTCCCAGCTACTCGGGAGGCTGAGGCAGGAGCATCACTTGAGCCCGGGAGGTTGAGGCTGCAATGGAGCCATGATTGCACCACTGCACTCTGGCCTGGGCAATAGAGTGAAACCCTGTCTCAAAAATAAGTAAAATAAAATATTTTTAAATGCAGAATTTAATCTAACCACAAGAAAACTGCAGACAAACCTATTTTACAAAATGACTGGCCTAAACTTTCAAACATATCAAGGCCATGGAAGATGGAGAAAGGTTGAGGAGCTATTTCACATGAAAGGTGATTAAAGGAATCTGATGACTAAATGTAATCTGTGATCCTGGTCTTGAACATAGAATACTGGGACAACTGGTGAAGTTTGAATATGGACTGTGGATTACATAATATTATTTTATCAACATTGAGTTTCTGATTTTTGATAAATGTTCTGAGATCACGTAAAAAAAAAGTTCTTGTTCTCAGGAACTCTACATTGAAGTGTTCATAGATAAAGGGACATGATGAATGCAAATCACTCTCAAATTGTTTTTAAAAAGTGTGTTTAAGTGTGTATGTGTGTCGGGGCAGGGGGAGAGAGAGACAGATGCTGGGCACAATGACTCAAACCTGTAATTCCAGCGCTTTGGGAGGCTGGGCAGGCAGATTGCCTGGGCTCAGGAGTTCAAGACCAGCCTGGACAACATGGCAAAAGCCCATCTCTACAAAAAATGCAAAAATTGGCCTGGTGTGGTGGTGTGTACCTATAGTCCCAGCTACCTGGGGCGCTGAGGCAGGAGGATCGCTTGAGCTGAGGAGGTCAAGGCTACAGTGAGCATAGGTTGCGCCATTGCACTCCAGCCTGAGTAACAGAGCAAGACTGTTTCTGAAAAAAAAAAGAGAGAGAGAGGGAGAGAGAAAGAGAAAGAGCCAGTTGGGGGGGGGAAATGATAGCTCAAATGGAGCAAAACGTTAATAGCTGGTAAAACTGAGTGAAGGGTACATGTTTTTTTTGTTTTAACTATTCTATAACTTTTCTGTACATGTGAAACTAGATCAAAATTAAAAGTTTTTAAAGGGTCTCCTACTGGCCAATAAGGACATGAAAAGATGTTCAATGACCAGCAACAGTGGTTCATGCCTATAATCCCAGCATTTTGGGAGTCTGAGGCAGGCAGGTCACTTGAGGTCACAAGTTCTTGACCAGCCTGGCCAACAAGGCGACATTCCATCTCTATTAAAAATACAAAACTTAGCTTCCGCCACGGCCGCCATTGGAGAGCAGCAGCCATGGCTCTTCCCTACCCTATGGCCATGGGCTCAACAAGGGCCACAGGTGACCAAGAACGTGAGCAAGCCCAGGCACACCCACTGCTGCGGGCGTCTGACCAAACACGCCAAGTTTGTGTGGGACATGATCCGGGAGGTGTGTGGCTTTGCCCCGTACAAGCGGTGTGCCATGGAGTTACCGAAGGTCTCCAAGGACAAATGGGCCCTCAAGTTTATCAAGAAAAGGGTGGGGATGCACATCCACATCAAGAAGAAGTGGGAGGAACTGAGCAACTTCCTGGCTGCCATGAGGAAAGCTGCTGCCAAGAAAGACTGAGTCCCCATCCCCTGCCCTCTTCCTGAAATAAAAAAACAGCTTGACAGAGAAAAAAGAAATACAAAAATTAGCCAGGCATGGTGGCCGGCACCTGTAATCCCAGCTACTCAGGATGCTGAGGCAGGAGAATTGCTTGAACCTGGGAGGTAGAGGTTGCAGTGAGCCGAGATCACGCCACTGCACTCCAGCCTGGGCAATAAGAGTGAAACTACGTCTCAAAAAAGAAAAGAAATGATGTTCAATATCATCAGGCATTCAGGAAATTAGGTAAAAGCAAATCAATATCACAATGAGCTACCACTATACACTCGCTGGGAAGACTACAGTCAAAAAGGTAATAGCCTGTGTTGATGGGAAGGTGTAGGTATCAGAACTGAATGGCAGTTCTTTAAAAGGTTAACCATGCAGTTGCATTTAATCCAGTAATTCTATTCCTAGGCATACACCCAAGAGAATTAAAAACAGAAACAAAAGCACATACTTGGACACAATTGTTCATCACAGCATTATTCACAACAGCCAAAAGCTGAAATCAGTATAGATGTCCATGAACCAACAGGAAAATGGGGTCTATCTCTCCAATAGAATATTATTCAGCAATAAAAAGGAAAGAAGTACTGATACTTGCTATCACATGGGTGAACTTTGTAAACATGATGCTAAGTGAAAGAAAGCAGCACAAAAGACCACACATTATATGATTCCATTCACATGAAATGTCCAGAAGAGGCCAATATATAACGACAGAGAGTAGATTAGTGAGTGCCTAGGGCTGGGGAGGATGGAGAATAGCAGGGTTATATTTAAAGGATTCAGAATGTCCTTTTGGGAGGGATTAAATGTTCTAAAATTGATTGTGGCAATAGTTGAACAACTGTGAATATGTTAAAAATCACTGGGTTGCAAGGTGGATTGTATGGTATGTGAATTTCATCTCAGCAAAGCTATTACTCAAACAGTGTTCTTTTTAAATTTTTTCATCTGTCTTGAACTCCCATGATTCCACCAAAAAGTATTCTTGTTTGTTCTCTGAAGCAATCCAGTATCTATAATAAATTGTATGTTCACCTTACTTAAGCTTTATATAGGACTCAAAAGCAAGCCTGACTTGATGATGGAGTTTTGCTGTTGCAATAGAAAAAAGGATACAAAGTAGGGGAATTTGTGGCAGAGAAGTGGAAAGCCTGGCTCTTCTGGCCTGGAGGAGTCAAGAAAGGAGAAGAGAGCAGCATTAATAATAATAATGACAGTATCAATAAAAAGAATAACAATAGCAAACTTCTATTAGGTGCTTACTCTGTGCCAGCATAGTGCTAAGTGCTTACATAAATAATCTCCTTTGATCCTTACAGTATCCCTGTGAGGGATTCAGACCTGGCATCCTTCCCCATTGTCCATGCCCCTCGGCAAGCAGTGGTCAAGCAAAACAGGCCTCCCTGCAAGGGTGAAGTGGGCCTTGCTGAACAAGAATAACAACCAGAATTTTAGACAGCACCATCACAAGCCCACAGTGAGGCCAATTCAAAGCGACGACTATCAGCCTGAATGAGTCAAGACCAGATCACTAATTCACACCAAATGCACCAGGACAAGGGGCCTGGGAGCCCCAGCAAGCTTGGCTCTCTGTAAAACCATAAGAGACACTGGGGATCCCTGTTCTGTATTATTAGAATTGGACAGAGGAAGGGAGAGGCAAAGACATAGGAATAATTGTGCATTTCCCTGGAAGAGCCTGAGTCCTCCTGAAGAGGCTGTTTAAATTGTAATATAACGAGATTGGCAAGAGTAAAGTCCACTTTCACCTTATACTTGCCCTGCTCCCCCTCTGGATGGAGGCTCATAAGGAAGATTAAATCCACCACAGAGGAATAAAGACGTGTTCTGGTGGGAGCAGAAGAGCACATGTGAGCTGTGGTCTCGGTAATATTGGGCTCTGCTGCACAGTCTTCATAGACTTCTATGAGTACAGCCAGGCCAGAAGCAGGGGAGCATTTCTCCCACTGGTCAAAACAAGTCTTTCTGTTTGAGCTTTCCATTATAAGTGAGCTAGAGGCCCAGGTTAGCATAACAATAGCTTCACTTTTTAAAACTCTTGGCCGGGCATGGTGTCTCACGCCTGTAATCCAAGCATTTTGGAGACCAAGGCGGGCGGATCACCTGAGGTTGGGAGTTCAAGACCAGCCTGACCAACATGGTGAAACCCCGTCTTTAAAAATAAATAAATAATAAATAAAAATAAAAAACTCTTGCACCCAGACACTGCTACTTGCTTTGCATGAACAGTCTCATTTGAATCATCACCACAATCCAGGAAAGAAGATATAATTATCCCATTTCACAAACCAGGAAACTGAAGTTCAGGGAAGTGAGTTGTACAGTTGCTCTCTAGTAATTTAAACACTGATCTTCCAGGTGCCACCATGTGACAGAAACCACGCTTTATGAGGAATGGTGAGGGCAGTCGGAATGTGGACCTGGAGGGAAGACCTGTTGGGCTCACAGCATTCAGGTTTATCACAACATTATCACATGACATCATTATCATTCCATAGAACAGTTGGTTCTGGAGGTGTGCAAGGAAGAGCTATATGGGCAGCAATATTTTCAGTTATCACAAATCTTTCCTTTCCTCTCATTCAACCATGGCGTCAGATGCTCTAGTGCATCAGGGAGACAGGAAGCAAGGCTCGCTAGTAAGGCTTCTTGGCTTTCATTTCAAAGGAGAATGAGAAGGTTTTCAGAAGAAGTCAAGGGGAGAAGAGTACTCCAGGAAGGAGCAATGGTGCTGAAAGGAAGCAGGATTGTGAGCCCCAAGGAGAGCAGAGGAAAAGTGGAAATTTTCAGCACAGGGGGATCTTTAGCCTCTCTTTCCAGAGGCCCCTTGGGACATGGAAGGACCCCAGAGAGGAATGAATAAGGGATGCATCCAGGAGATGAGACCAGAAGCCCCAGGGCTCTCACTTTCCCAAAAGAATCCTATGTCCCAGGATCTCAAGGAAACAGCAAAGAGTCACTGGGTCCAAAGGGACCACATGGACAGAGACAACGAATATCTCTCCAGAAACATGAGGAGACAGAAGACCACATGGCAGCTAGGTGTGCTGGCTCACATATGTAATCTCAGACTTTGGGAGGCCAAGGTAGGTGGATTGCTTGAGCCCAGGAGTTCAAGACCAGCCTGGAAAATATGGCAAAATGTAATTTCTACAAAAAATAAAAAGTAGCCAGGCATAATTGCTCCTACCGATAGTCCCAGCTACTTGGGAGGCTGTAATGGGAGGATAGCTTGAGCCTGGGAGATAAGGCTGCAGAAAGCCATGATGGCGCCACTGCTCTCCAGCCTGGTCTATAGGCTGGGAAAAAAAAAAAAAGACCTGTCTCAAAAGAAGAAGAAAAGGAAGAGGAAGAGGAAGAAGAAGAAGGAAGAGGAGGAGGAGGAGCAGGAGGAGGAAGAGAAGGAGAAGACCACACAGGCAACTACCCCAAAACCTATATAATCCCTATAACTTTGACATGTCTTGGAGGAGAATGGGAGACATGTCCCCAAGAGGGCTGAAATGAGATTCTCTACCCTCTCAGTGGGTTGGGGCCATGAAACCAGAATTAAGTCAACGATAGAAGGAAATAAGATGCAGTTTCTTTTGCTCTTGATTTTAGGTACTGAGATATATACACACCCAAACTAGAACCAAAGTGCAGAATCCACAGGGATACAGATTTCAAGTGATGAAACACCTTCCAATAGTTGACCCAAACCAGAGGCGGAATAGCTTGCCTCCAAGGACAGTGAGCAATCAGTCCCAGCAGACATGCAGGCCACAGCTGGATGACTTCCCAATAGTGTATTGTAGGAAGGCAGCTTTAAGACGCTACAGCAGTCACGGAAGGCACCACTCGGGGCTCCTGCTGCAATAAATGAATTGTCTGACACCCCAGTTGCTGCAATATTATTAATCATCAGGGAAATGCAAATTGAAACCACAAGCTATCACTTTACACTCACTAGTGTAAAGTGGCTAAATCAAAAAGGACGGCTAAATCAAAAAGACAGAGAATAACAGGTGTTAGTAAGAATGTGGAGATAGTAATAAACACCCACATGAGAAGCGAGGAAATATCTAAAATAAAATTAAAAACAAAAAAGAATGTGGAGAAATTGGACCATTCATAGAATTGCTAGAGGGAAAATAAAAGATGCAGTCCCTTTGGAAAAAAGTTTGGTAGCACCTCAAAAAAAATGATAAACATAGAATTGTATGACCCAATGAATTGAAAACAGCTACTCAAACAAATACCTGTACATGAATGCTAGTAACAGCGTTATTCATAAAATAGGCAAAAAGCACAAACCTCACTGTTCATCAACTGCTGAGCGGATAAACAACATGTAGCATATTCACATAATGAAATATTATTCAGCTATTGAATGAAACAAAAATCCTCAACAAAATATTGTACTAGCAAACTGAATTCAACAGCACATTAAAGAAATTATATATCCTGACTGAGTAGGACTGACTCCAGGCTGGAAGTAGGGTTTAACAGGCAAAAATAAATCATCATAATAAATACCATATTAATATAATGAAGGACAAATCTACATGATCAGCTTTGTTAATTAAAAAAAATACTTGGCAAAACATAACAATCTTTCATGATAAAAGCATTCAACCAACTAGGAATAGAAGGAAACTACCTCAAAATCACCATGGCCATATATGAAAATCCCCCAGCTAACACCATATTCAATGGCAAAAAACTGAAAGCTTTTCTTCTGAGATCAGGACCAAGACACCGATGCCCATTCTCACCACTTCTATTCAACATAGTACTGAAAACTTTTGCCAGAGAAATTAGGCAAGAAATGGAAAAACGGGCATCCAGACTGGAAAGATAAACATAAATTTTATCTGTGTTTATATATGAAAAGGTTTTATATATAGAAAACCCTAAAGATTCCACAAAATAACTGTTGGAACTAATACATGAATTCAGCAAAGTTGCTGGATATGAAATCAACACACAAAAACCAGTTGAGTGTCTATACACCAACAATGAAAAATCACAAAAGGAAATTGTGAAAATAATCCCATTTACAGTAGCATCAAAAATAATAAAATACAAAGTAACCAAAGAGGTGGAAAAATTTGTGTATCAAAAACTGCAAAACATTGCTGAGAGAAATCAAAGCAGACACAAATATGTGAGAAGACCTCCTGTGCTCATGAATTAGAAAGGACTAGTGTTGCTAAAATGCACACACTCCTAAAGCAATCAGATTCAATGCAATTCTATCAAAATCCCAGTGGCGTTATTTTGCAGAAATAGGAAAAAAAAAATCCTAAAATACATGTGGAATCTCAAGGGACCCTGAAGAGCCAAAACAGTCTTTAAACAAGAACAAAGTTGGAGGGCTCACATTTCCTGATTTCAAAACATATCACAAAGCTACAAGTAATCAAAACAGTATAGGCTGGGTGCCGTGGCTCACGCCTGTAATCCCAGTACTTTGGGAGGCTGAGAAGGGCAGATCACTTGAGGTCAGGAGTTCAAGACCAGCCTGGCCAACATAGTGAAACCCCGTCTGTACTAAAAATACAAAAATTCACCAGACGTGGTGGTGCACACCTGTAATCCCAGCTCCTGGGGAGGATAAGGCACAAGGATAACTTGAACCTGGGAGGTGGAGTTTGCAGTGAGCAAGATCACATCACTGTACTCCAGCCTGGGCTACAGAGTGAGACCCTGTTTCAAAAAAAAAAAAAAAAAAAAAAAACCAAAAGACAAAAAAGCCACAATGTGGTACTGACATAAAGATAGAAATATAGACCAATGTAACAGAATAGACAGCCCAGAAATAAACCCTCATACATATGGTCAGATGATCTTTAGTAAGGGCACCAGCACTTCATAATGGGAGAAGGACAGTCTCTTCAACAAATGGTGTTGGGAAAACTGTATATTCACATGCAAAAGAATAAAGTTGATGGCTGGGAATGGTGGTTCACACCTGTAATCCCATACACAAAAATTAACAAAAATGGATTAAAGGATAAATGCTAAGATGTAAAACTATAAAACTCTTAGAGGAAAACATAAGGGAAAACGTCATAAGATGAATTTTTACAATGATTTATTGAATGTGACACTGAAGTACAGGCAACACCATCAAAAATAGATAAATAGGACTACATCAAACTTAAAAACATCTTTATGTCAAAGGAAATAATGACCAGAGTGAAAAGGCAACCTATGGAATGGGGAAAAAAATACTGTGAATCACATATCTGAGGAAGGATTAACATCCAGAATACACAAGGAACTCTTACAACTCAACTACAAAACCCAATTTAAAAATGGACAATTGATTTGAATAAACATTTCAATGAAGATACATAAATAGGCCAACAGGTCTATGACCAGATGTTAACATCACTAATCATTCAAGAAATGCAAATCAAAACTACAATGAGATGTCACTTCACACCTGTTAGGTGGTCTAGTATCAAAAAAAAAAAGCAGAATAACAAATGCTAGCAAGGATGTGGGGAATTGGAACCCTTGTGCATGGTTAGTGGGAATGTAAAATGGTGCAGCTGCTATGGAAAACGGTAGGGAGGTTCCTAAAAAAATTAAAAATAGAATTACTATATAATCCAGCAATCCCTCTTCTGGGTCTACACCCAAAAGTATTGAAAGCAGGATTCCAAAGAGATATTTGCACACTCATGCTTGTCGCAGCATTATTCACAATGGCCAAGAGGTGGAAGCAACCCAAATGTCATTAATGCATTAAAAAATGTGCTTGGGCCGCGCGCGGTGGCTCATGCCTGTAATCTCAGCACTTTGGGAGCCCAAGGCGGGCGAATCATGAGGTCAGGAGACCAAGACCATCCTGGCTAACAAGGTGAAACCCTGTCTCTACTAAAAATATAAAAAATTAGCCCAGCGTGGTGGCAGGCACCTGTAGTGCCAACTACTCGGGAGGCTAAGGCAGGAGAATTGCTTGACCCTGGGAGGCAGAGGTTGCAGTGAGCCAAGATCGCGCCACTGCACTCTCCAGCCTGGGCGACAGAGCAAGACTCTGTCTGAAAAAAAAAAAAGTGCTTATACATACAATGCAATTGTAAATATTATTCATTTATTATAATTATATGCAATTATTATAATTGTAACCATTCAGCCTTAAAAAATAAGAAAATACTGTCACACACTACAACATTGATGAACTTTGAAGGCATTGTACTAAGAGAAATAAGTCAGTCACAAAAAGACAAAAACTGGGCCAGGTGCAGTAGCTCACACCTGTAATCCCAGCACTTTGGGAAGCCAAGGCGGGCGGATCACCTGAGGTTGCTAGTTCGAGACCAACCTGACGAACATGGAGAAACTCCATCTCTATTGAAAATACAAAATTAGCCCCGCATGGTGGTGTATGCCTGTAATCCCAGCTACTCAGGAGGCTGAGGCAGGAGAATCACTAGAACCCAAGAGGTGAAGGTTGTGAGATCGTGCCATTGCACTCCAGCCTGGGCAACAAGAGGCAAACTCCATCTCAAAAAAAAAAAAAAAGACATAAACTGTATGATTTTACTTATTTGGTATCTAAAGTAGTCAAATCTATAGACAGAAAGTAGAAGGGTGATTGCCAGGGGCTGGGGTGAGACAGAAATGGGCAGCTGTCCAGTGAGCACAGAGTTTCACTTTTGCAAGATGGAAAAGTTCTAGAGATCTATTGCATATCAATGTGAATAAAGTTACCACTATTGAAATGAACACTTAGAGATGGTTAAGATGATAAACTTCGTATGTGATTTTAAAACGTGTTTTGGGTTTTTTTTTGAGACGGAATCTTGCTCTCGTTGCCCAGGCTGGGGTGCAATGGCCCAATCTCGGTTCACTGCAACCTCCACCTCCCAGGTTCAAATGATTTTCCTTCCTCAGCTTCCCGAGTAGCTGGGATTACAGGCATGTGCCACTACGCCCAGCTAATTTTTTATATTTTTAGTAGAGACAGGGTTTCACCATGTAGGCCAAGCTGGTCTTGAACTCCTGACCTCAGGAGATCCTCCCACATTGGCCTCCCAAAGTGCTGGGATTACAGGCATGACCACTGTGCCCAGCCTACCACAACTCTTTTTTAGAAAAAAGGAAGGAAATACTGATATCTGTTACACTATGGCTGAACCTTGAAAACATTATGCTAAGTGAAAGAAGCCAGTCACAAAAGGCCATGTATTATATGATTCCCTTTAGATAAGCTATCCAGAATAGACAAATTCATAGAAACATAAAGTAGATTAGGGGTTGCTAGGGGATGGGGGCATGAAGGACTGGGATGATAGCTAAAGGTTATGGAGTTACGTTTTGAAATGAATAGTTCAAACATTGGTTGTGATGATGGTTAGACAACTCTGTGAATATGCTAAAAAGCAGTGATATAAACAGTTTAAAATGGCATGTTTTGGCCAGGCATGGTGGCTCACATCTGTAATTCCAGTGTTTTGGGAGGCCAAGCCAGGAGGAGCACTTGGAGTCAGAAATTCAACACCAGCCTGGACGATATAGGGAGATCCCATCTCTACAGAAAATTACAAAATTAGTTTGGTGTGGTGGTGCATGCCTATAGTCCCAGCTACTTGGGAGGCTGAGGCAGGAGGATCACTTGAGCCCAGGAGTTCAAGATTACAGTGAGCTAATGACGCCACTGCTCTCCAGCCTGGGCAACAGAGTGAGACTCTGTCTCTAAAATAAATAAATAAACTAAATAAATGGATATTTTAAGGTATTTGAGTAATAGTTCAATAAATCTTTTATTAAGATTAATAAAGAACAAAAAGATAACTTGATTAAATCAAAAGGCCTATTCTGTTCTTGAATAGGAATATCCAAAATCATAAAGATGTCAATTCTTCCTAAGTTGATCTATAAATCTTTCTGAAAAAGACCAACAAGATACTTTTGGTACTAGACAAGCTGATTCTAAGATTCATGCTGAAAAATAAGCAATAATAGACTGAATAATTCTGAAAAGAAACAAGAAGGAGTTTATCAGGTATCAAAAGAGACTATAACAAAATAATTAGTTGTGAAAGCAAAATTGAAATGGGGTGTATACAAAGCCGGGAGCCAGCCGAACTACAGAGCTGGCCAAGTGGGCTAGTCCAGCTGTGGGCTTCCTAGGTGTTGAAGTCACTCAAGAGTAATTTATTTTACACTGAACCTTATGAAATATTTGTTTTTGACCTACAAAGCCAGTAGTTTAAAGTGATTCAATTTACTATTTCAGGTGACCAAATGAGGGAAAAATCAAAGAGTTGAATTCAAAGTGTTTTCTCAATGGTCAAAGACAAGGAAACCAAGTATCCAAGTTCAAGGGCCTTAAAAACTAGTCCTAGAGTGAGAAATACAATTCAAGATTGTTAGGGATGCAATTGAAGGGCAGCTAGAACCGCCTTGGGCATGACATGAGGAAAGCCCCAGGTAACAGCTGTGGTGCACCCTGGGCTATCTGGAGCGTTCTTTCATTGGCAATGTGTTGGTAGGGGCCGGGGGAGGTACAGTGAAAGACATCAGTTTTGGCTTAACCATGCAGGATCAACGTTGATCACAGAGACCCATGTGGAAAAAGGGAATTGTAATGGATGTGAACTGCAGTTGCCAGTAGGCAATTCATATGGGTCAGTTCTCAGGTTGGAAGCCAAGCATATCATTATCAGGCGTGGCACGGAAATGCAACCCAGCATCCTCGACTGAATCTGGGGCTGCAGGAAAATCACTATAAAGAATGTCACTGGGACAGCTGAGGAATTTTGAATACCTATGTTAAGAGATAGTGTTGTGCACATATTACATTTTCTGAGTGTGGTAATTATATTATGGTTATGTAAGAGAATATTTTTGCTCTTGGTAGATAGACACTGAAGTATTCTTAGATGAAGTGACATGTCTGTATCAAATTGCTGCTGAAAAAAATATAAATATTTTTTTTTTATTATTATAAATATTTATTATTAAAGATACAATGTAAATGTGACAAAATTTTAACAGTGGTTTAGTCTAGATAATACATGTTTGGTATTTTTCTTTCTTTCTTTCTTTCTTTTTTTTTTTTTTTTTTTGATGGGGTTTCACTTTTGTTGCCCAGGCCGGAGTGCAATGGTGCGATCTCGGCCCACTGCAACCTCCACCTTCTGCGTTCAAGCAATTCTCCTGCCTCAGCCTCCCAAATAGCTGGGATTACAGGCACGTGCCACAAGCCTGGCTAATTTTTGTATTTTTAGTAGTTGGGGGTTTTACCATGTTGGCCAGGCTGGTCTTGAACTCGTGGACCTCAGGTGGTCCAGCAACCTCAGCCTCCCAAAGTGCCGGGATTACAAGTGTGAGCCACCGCACCTGGCCGGTATTTTTCAAAATTTTTAAAAATCTGAGAGGAGGCCTGGGTGTGGTGGCTTACACCTGTAATCCCAGTGCTTCAGTGGGCCCAACTACTTGGAAGGCTAAGACAGAAGTCTTGCTTGAGCCCAGTAGTTTGTGGTTGCAGCGAGCTATGATGACACCATTGTACTCCAGCCCGGGTGACAAAGTGAGACCCTGTCTCAAACAACAACAACAAAAACTTGAGAGGAAAGAACACTAGCATACGTTAGGTCAGCTGGATTTCTGGTTCTCTGTCAGACTGCAGGGGACGCTTACCAAAAATAGACAGGAAGCGTTAGGTACGTGATCACTGGCGAACATGCTTTAAAAGGCAGATGCTAAAATGGAACCAACAAAGCAATATGGGGCCCAAGGGTCAGAAGTCTGCAGTCACCTGCTGGGGCCTTGTATTTGTCCCTGTTCTCCAGTTCTCTAGGGGCGGGGAGCATTGACCCTCGGTCCCTTTGTTCTCCCCTAAGGTTTGTTCTCATAAAATTCCTTTATAACCTCACCTGTGGGCAACATCCTCCTATCCTGTCTCCATTTCCTTGTGCCTTGGGGCACTGAAGCCTGTTCTTTGGTTTGGAGTCTAAGTAAATAACTACAGCAAGGTGAGGGGGGTCGGGGCTCACACCTGTAAATCCCAGCACTTCAGGAGACTGAGGTGAGAGGATCACTTGAGCACAGGAGTTCAAGACCTGCCTAGGCTACATAGTGAGACCCTATCTCTACAGAAAATTTAAAAATTAGCTGGGCATGGTGGTGCATGCCTGTAGTCCCAGCTACTCAGGAGGCTGAGTCAGGAGGATCTCTAGAGTCCAGGAGGTTGAGGCTGCAGTGAGCCATGATGGTATCACTGCACTCCAGCCCGCGTGACAGAACGAGACCTTGTCTCAAAAAACAAACCTACAGCTGTGATTCTTCACCTTGCCTATGCGGGATGTGTATAAAGTGAGTATTTGTCTTAGCTGCACTTCACATCAGGGAAAAGGCATGAGGATTTAAGTGGCATTTTAAAAAGCTCGCTGAACATCTCAAACACCTGGAGCCACTGGGAAATAGAGCTGACAGTGCCGGAAATCACAAAGTGACCATTACCCACGGTGAAGAGAAGAGCTGAGAAGCAAACATCAGACACTCCGCTTTCTTGCCTCTTTTGTAATAGTCTCAACTGCTTATCTATGAGATGTGGTTTGTCAAGATGATGAAAAGAGCTGAGAAGTTTGTGAAGGAGAAGATTGGGAAAGTTGCTAACACGTGAACAGGCATGTTCTTATATGAACCTTTGTGATCTCTGTGAGCTCTTTCCCTGGCCTCATGAAGCTGGTGGGCATCATGAGGCCAGGGGAAATTTCCCAAGAGTTTATGGACCCAATATTCTTTTCATTTCTTAGTTACCGAAGACACTAATGAGGCAATGATTGCTAAGAGGGCATTCTGGTAGCAGTCACTATCAGGGCTATAATAGCTACCCTTACTGGAGTATCATCTCAAACTCCATCTCACTCTAAGGGTAGCTTGAAACTTATTAGAAATCCTTAAGGGAAGGGAAGGAGGAAAAACAGATGAGGCAGAGGAAGAAATTGCTTAGTGTCAGGATCGGTACCAGGCATTGAAATATATTACATCTTCTCATCCTCAGCACAGACCTGTAAGCCAAGCATCACTATCCCCATGATACAGATGGAGAAACACATTCTCAGTGAGATTAAGGAACTGGCTCACACATGTAACTAGTGCAGGCAGAGTGGGGTGTTTACCACAGATGTAATATGGGTATCTGTCTCTCCAGATGGCACGTTGAAATGTGACCCCCACCCCCGTGTTGGAGGTGGGGCCTAAAGAGGTGTTTGGGTCATGGGGGTGGATCCCTCATGAATACCTTTGTGCCCTCCCTGCAATAATGAGTGAGTGCTCGTTCTACTAATTCACAGAGATCTGGTTGCTGGTCTGGGGTCTCCCTTCTACTACTGTCTTGCTCCCTCTGTGGGCATGTCACAGGTGGCTTCCCTTCCCCTTCAGCCACTACTGGAAATTCCCTGGAGCCCTCCCCCAGAAGCAAATGTTGGCATTAATGCTTCCTGCACAGCCTGCAGAACCATGAGTCAAATAAACCTCTTTTCTTTATAAGTTACCCAGCCTCAGGCATTCCTTTATAGCAATGCAAAACAGACTAAGACACCCACTGAGTTTGCCGCCCAGAGTGGAGAAGTATGACTGGCACTGCTGTACATATTCATCCAATCAGAAAATATCTCCATATACTGAGCATCTAGTTGTAGAAGTGAGAAGAGGTGCCTGCTGAACATTCTGGAAACTCGCTCCTTTTTTGTGATGTGAGTTCAGGCTGAGCAGGATCAGCAAGCATAGCTCAATCTGTGTATTCCACACTTTATTCTCTAGCAAATACCAGGAACATTCTGGAGTTGAAGCTGTTTCCACTAATAGCCAGAGAATAGTCCAGTTCTAACTGAGATGTCAGAGATGGTCTGTCCTGGAATGTCTTGAGGGGCCTAGCCCATGACTACAGCGGAACGTCATCTATGACTGAAATAATTAAAAGACCAGAGTTCCCTGCTAACTTTGCATATGATTTGGCCAAGTGCCTGGTCTTACAGAAAACAAGAGCCCATCAGCAGGCAGGTCTTTATGGGGAAAAGGTGCTCCTCCTTGTGCTCTCTATAAAGACAGGGAAACTTAACTGGTGGACTTGTCAGGAGATACGTTCTCCAAAAGCAAAGAGTGAGATGGAGTTTGAGGCGCGTGATACTTATTAGAAATCCATAAGGGAAGGGAAGGAGGAAAAACAGACAGGGCAGAGGAAGAAATTAAACTGTGATAGGGACCCAGCACAGCCTCAGTTTACTTGGAGGGCACCCTGGAGCAACAGTGCTCATCAAGAGTGTCCACTTCAGACTGGAATGGTGAGGCCTGTGTATCCTGCTTCACCCAGTCGCTAGATGAGGCTGCCCCAAGAGGGCAGCAACCTTGGGCGACCCAAGGTCACTCCCCCAGACCAAGGACCCCCAAAGAGCCAAAAGCTAGAGGCCACCCACTGACCACAAGCCCTACAGCTAGGCAGCACATCTTCCTTGATGGGGAAGATGGAGAAGGGGGGTGAGTAGGGCAACTCCACGTCTATCACAGCCCTCTAGCCAGGTTCTTCCAAGCTCCCCCATGGCATTATGCCCTTAGGCAACATCTTTTACTAAGTATTGCATCAGATGCTAATGGCATCTGTCCCATACCCCTTCAGCCCTCCCTGTTTTGTCTGCAGCTGTGGTTGACAGTTTTTGTGCAAGCTAACAGTTTCTACTTTTGCCATTAGGGTCAGTTAACTTTCAGTTACAGACAAACATGTTTAAAACACAAACAGGCATACACCTCTTAGAAGAGAACAAAAGTGTTGCCTTTTCAGATCTCAGACTTGAAGACATTTTGGAACCAGGAATTGACAAACAGTGCTTGGAATTCAAGGAATGAACTGGCCCTAGGCAATTCTAAAAGAAATTCCAACTCAGTAGAAAGAGTAATTTGAACTTGCATTTCTCATAAACAAACTTTCATGATCCTGTAGCTATAACGTGACTGGATGGTGATAACGTAACCGCTGCTGGTATCATCCCAATCTTGTCAGCCCAGTGTTAGCTTTTGGGCTTCTTGGGATATCTGAGTGGCAAGTTACCCATGAAACACACTAGGCAAGCAGGATTCGATGAAAGAAGGAGGAAATTCCCTATACACATTAAATGTTTATATTTTAGATCTAAATTGCGGAATGTACATATTGGTTCTTTCCTTAATCACTGGCTTATTGCAGTTGAAGTTCATGTTAATAATGGAATGTTTTCTGTGTGAAGAAAGATAACTCTGCTGATTTCCTGCTATAGGACAGGCTATCCCGGCACTCGTGCAGGCTGGGCAGTGGTCTGCATCCAACCCTGATCCTCTTAGTGCCATCCTTGAGATGTTAGGCCAGCACCTTGAACTACAAATAAGGCAAAGCTTAGAGACATATATGATTAATTTCATATATTATATATATTCCTACATTAATTTCCCAAAAATATTCTAAACAAAGGTTATACAATGAAGCTAATTAAATAGAAGTGGCAAATCAAGGTAAGGTAAGAATTTATGGAAGTGAAAGGGCTGCTGTAACTGCATCAGAACTTGGGCACGAAGTTCCTAGTTTCCAGAGCAGTAAAAACAAAACAAACAACAACAACAACAACAAAACAAAAAAAACACCAAGTTACACAATTCTCATCAGAAAGAGGAAAGCATTCCAGATTCTTTTCTTTTTTTTTTTTTTTTTTTTTTTTACTTCTCTTTTTTTTTTTTTATTGTACTTTGGGCTCTGAGGTACATGTGCACTTCTTGCATCCTGCAGGATTGCTATATAGGTACATACATGCCATGGTGGTTTGCTGTCTCCATCCTCCTCCAACCCATCACCTACATCAGGCATTTCTCCAAGTGTTATCCCTCCCCATCCACCCCCTGCCGCTGTCCCTCCCCTCTCCTCCCCTTCACTCCTCCTAACTAGCCCTGTGAGTGTTATTCCTTTCCCTGTGCCCAAGTGTTCTCATTATTATCACCTGCCTATGAGTGAAAACATGCGGTGTTTGGTTTTTGTTCTTGTGTCAGTTTGCTGCAAATAATGGTTTCTAGATTCATCCATGTCTCTACAAAGAACAGGAACTCATCACTTTTTATGAGTGCATAGTATTCCATGGTGTAGATGTGCCACATTTTTCTTGTCCAGTCTGTCGTCGATGGGCATTTGGGTTGGTTCCAGGTCTTTGCTATTGTAAACAGTGCTGCAACAAACATACATGTGCATGTGTCTTTATAATAGAATGATTTAGAATCCTCTTGAGTATATTCCAAGTAATGGGATTGTTGGGTCAAATGGAATTTCTATTTCTAGACCCTTGATGAATTACCACACTGTCTTCCATAATGGTTGAACTAATTTACACTCCCACCAACAGTGTAAAAGCTTTCCTATTTCTCCACATCCTCTCCAGCATCTGTAGTCTCCAGATTTTTTAGTGATCACCATTCTAACTGGCATGAGATGGTATCTCAATGTGGTTTTGATTTGCATTTCTCTAATGACTAGTGATGATGAGCTTTTTTTAATATGTTTGTTGGCTGCATAAATATCTTCTTTTGGAAAGTGTCTGTTCATATCTTTCACCCACTTTTGGATTTTTTTTTTCTTGTAAATTGTTTAAGTTATTTGTAGATTCTGGATATTAGCCCTTTGTCAGATGGGTAGATTGCAAAGATTTTTTCCCATTCTTTTGGTTGCTGGTTCACGCTAATGATTGTTTCTTTTGCTGTACAAAAAGCTCTTAAGTTTAATTAGATCCCTTTTGTCTATCTTGGCTTTTGTTGCCATTGCTTTTTGTGTTTTAGTCATGAAGTCCTTGCCTGTGCCTATGTCCTGAATGGTGTTGCCTAGGTTTTCATCTGGGAATTTTATGGTGGGTGTTCTTATGTTTAAATATTTAATCCATCTGGAGTTAATTTTTTTTTTTATTGCATTTTAGGTTTGGGGGTACATGTGAAGAACATGGAAGATTGTTGCATAGGTACACACATGGCAGTGTGATTTGCTGCCTTCCTCCCCCATCACCTATATCTGGCATTTCTCCCCATGCTATCCCTCCCCAACTCCCCACCCCCCACTATCCCTCTCCTTTTTCCCCCCACAGACCCCAGTGTGTGATACTCCCCCTCCCTGTGTCCATGTGTTCCCATTGTTCAACACCCGCCTATGAGTGAGAACATGCGGTGTTTGATTTTCTGTTCTTGTGTCAGTTTGCTGAGAATGATGGTTTCCAGGTTCATCCATGTCCCTACAAAGGACACGAACTCATCGTTTTTGATGGCTGCATAATATTCCATGGTGTATATGTGCCACATTTTCCCTGTCCAGTCTATCATCGATGGGCATTTGGGTTGGTTCCAGGTCTTTGCTATTGTAAACTGTGCTGCAATGAACATTCGTGTGCATGTGTCCTTATAGTAGAACGATTTATAGTCTTTTGGATATATACCCAGTAATGGGATTGCTGGATCAAATGGAATTTCTATTTCTAGGTCCTTGAGGAATCGCCGCACCGTCTTCCACAATGGTTGAACTAATTTACTCTCGCTCTGTTGCCCAGGCTGGAGTGCAGTGGCACAATCCTGGCTCACTGCAACCTCCGCTTCCTGGGTTCAAGCAATTCTCCTGCTTCAGCCTCCCGAGTAGCTGGGATTACAGGCATGCCTGGCTAATTTCGTATTTTCAGTAGAATGGTGTTTCTCCATGTTGGTCAGGCTGGTCTTAAACTCCCAACCTCAGGTGATCCACCTGCCTTGGCCTCCCAAAGTGCTGGGATTACAGGTGTGAGTCACGGTGCCCGGCTTTCTTGTAAATTTGTTTAAATTCCTTGTAGATCCTGGATATTAGCCCTTTGTCAGATGGATAGATTGCAAAAATTTTCTCCCATTCTGTAGGTTGCCTGTTCACTCTGATGATAGTTTCTTTTGCTGTGCAGAAGCTCTTTAGTTTAATTAGATCCCATTTGTCATTTTGGCTTTTAAAAAATTATTATTATACATTATAACTTATTATTATTATATTATATATTAATATATTATTCTACATTATAATTTTATTATTATATTTATTATTATTATACTTTTGTTGCCATTGCTGTTGGTGTTTTAGTCATGAAGTCTTTGCCCATGTCTATGTCCTGAACAGTATTGCCTAGGTTTTCTTCTAGAGTTTTTATGGTTGTAGGTCTTACATTTAAATCTTTAATCCATCTGGAGTTAATTTTTGTATAAGGTGTAAGGAAGAGGTTCAGTTTCAGTTTTCTGCATATGGTGAGCCAGTTTTCCCAACACCATTTATTAAATAGGGAATCCTTTCCTCATTATTTTTTTTTGTCATATTCAGGGGCCCTCTCCCTCTCCCCCTGGCCACAGTTCTCTCCCCAGATTCTGATGATATCATTTTAGGCTGGGCGTGGTGGCTCACGCCTGTAAACCCAGCATTTTGGGAAGCTGAGGTGGGTGGATCACCTGAGGTCAGGTGTTCAAGGCCAGCCTGACCAATATGGTGAAACCCTGTTAAAATTAGGTGGGCATGGTGGCACATGCCTGTAGTCCCAGCTATTCGGGAGGCTGAGACAGGAGAATTGCTTGAACCCAGGAGGCGGAGGTTGCAGTGAGCAGAGATTATGTCACTGTACTCCAGCCTGAGTGACAGAGAGAAATTCCATCTCAAAAAATAAATAAATAAATAAAAGGCCAGGCACGGTCGTTCACACCGGTAATTCCAGCACTTTGGGAGGCCGAGGTGGGTGGATCACCTGAGCAACATGGTGAAACCCCGTTTCAACTAAAAATGCAAAAATTAGCTGGGCGTGGTGGCAGGCTCCTGTAATCCCAGCTACTCGGGAGGCTGAGGCCGGAGAATTGCTTGAACCCAGGAGGCAGAGGTTGCAGTGAGCCACAATCGTGCCATTGAACTCCAGCCTGAACATCAAGACTAAAACTCTGTCTCAAAAAAAAAAAAATTGTCATTTTAACTCTTTTCAAGTGTACAGTTCAGTGGCACTAAGTACATTCACATTGTTATGTGACCATCACCACCATCCATCTCCAGAAAGTTTTATCCTCCCAAACTGAAAATCTGTACCCAGTAAACAATAATTTCCCATTCCCCTCTTTCCCCAGCTCCTGGCAACCACCATTCTATTTGTCTCTATGAATTTGACTATTTAAGCACCTCATATAAGAGGAATCATACAGTATTTGTCCTTTTGTGTCTGGCCTATCTCAGTTGGCATAATGTTTTCAAGGTTCATTTGTGCTGTAGGATGTGTCAGAATTTTCTTTTATTTTAAGGCTGAATAATATTCCATTGTATGCATAGGACCACATTTTGTCTGTCTGTTCACCTGTTGATGGACATTTGGGTTTTTTCCACCATTTGGTTACTGTGTATAATGTTGCTATAACTCTGGTGTACAAATACCTGTTGAAGTTCCTTCTTTCAATTAGTAGTAGTAGTAGTAGTAGTATTTGAGATGGAGTTTTGCTCTTGTTGCCCAGGCTGGAGTGCAATGGCACGGTCACTGTAATCTCCCATTGAACAATTTTAACACCCTTGTCATTTGACAGGGATGTTAAATGATTGTCATGCGATGAGAGGGTTCGTTTCTAGGCCTTCTATTCCATTCCATTGATCTATATAGCTTGCACCACATGATTTTGATTACTGTAGCTTTGTCAAAAGTTTGGAAATAAGAAAGTGTGAGTCCTCCAACTTTCTTATTTTAAGATTGTTTTTGCTATTTGAGGTCCCTTGAGATTCCATATAAATTTTTGGATGGGTGTTTGTATTTCTGCAAAAAAGTCACCGAATTTTTGATAGGAATGGCACTGGCTTTTAGCAATATTAAGTCTTCCAATTCATAACCATGGTGTTTTTTTCATTTATTTGTGTATTTAATTTCTTTCATCAGTGTTTTGTAGTTTTTAGCGTGCAAGTCTTCACACTAAAGTGAACCAAGGAAGTTAAGTTTACTTGTAAGTATTTTATTCTTTTTGGTGCTGTTGTAAACAGAATTTTCTTAATTTCCTTTTCAGATTGCTCATCATGAGTGTATAGAAACTCAAGTGATTTTTGTGTGTTATTTTACCCTGCAACTTTGCTGAATTCAACTATTAGCTCTGACAGGTATTGTATAAGTTAGGGTTTTCTACATGTAAGATCATGTCACCTGCAAACAGACAATTTACTTCTTCCTTTCTAGCCGGAACGCCTTCTTTTTTTTTTTTTTTTTTTTTTGAGGCGGAGTCTTGCTCTGTCACCAGGCTGGAGTGCAGTGGCGCAATCTTGGCTCACTGCAACCTGTGCCTCCTGGGTTCAAGCCATTCTCCCGCCTCAGCCTCCCAAGTAACTGGAACCACAGGTGCGTGCCACCACGCCTGGCTAATTTTTTGGTATTTTTAGTAGAGACGGGGTTTTACCATGTTGGCCAGGATGGTCTCGATCTCTTGACCTTGTGATCCACCCACCTTGGCCTCCCAAAGTGCTAGGATTGCAGGTGTGAGCCAGCGCGCCCAGCTGCCAGAAAGCCTTTTATTTATTTTTCTTGCCTAATTAGTCTGGTTAAAACTTCTAAAACTATATTGAATAGAAATGGTGAAAGTGGGCACCCTTGTCTTGTTCCTGGTCTGAGGGGGAGAAGCCTTCGATTTTTTCTCCATTGAGAATAATGTTCTTTGTGGATTTTTCCTACATGCTATTTATTATGCTGAGGACATGTACACTTCTTGAGTGCTTTCCATGTGCCAAGCTTTTCTAAATGCTCTGCACATATTATTTCCTTAATTGCACATAATTCTGTGAAATAGGCTCTATTATCCTTCTTTTTTTCAGATGAGAAAACTGTTGCACAGAGAGGTATGTTCTCCCTATAAATGAGATGATTTCTGTATGTGGATTTTGTTTTCACATGGCATGTTGGTTTTATTAAAATAATGATTTATTTGGTTGTATTAAGCTTTAATTTTAAACAAACCAACTTTGTAGCGTTATGAATCACCCCATATTGTGAATTTAGATCACACAATCACTTATTAGATGATAGACTACTGCAGTACAGTGATGAAGGTCATGATTACTCCATAACCTACTTAGAACACAACTGTTTGGGTTTTTTGTTTTTAAGAGAGAATGTCTCTCTGTCACCCAGGCTGGCATGCAGTGGCATGCAGCCTCAATTTCCTGGGCTCAGGTGGTCTAAGATTCTTAAGAAATACCTTTCCACTTAAAAATCTAATATATAGGCTGGGCACGATGGCTCATGGCTATATTCCCAGCACTTTGGATGCCAAGGCGGGTGGATCATTTGAGGTCAAGAGTTTGAGACCAGACTGGCCAACATGATGAAACCCCGTCTCTACTCAAAATACAAAAATTAGCTGGGTGTGGTGGCGCACACCTGTAATCCCAGCTACCAGCAAGGCTGAGGCAGAATCGCTTGAACCCCGCCTCTGTCTTGCTCTGTTGTCCAAGCTGGAGTGCAGTGGTGTGATCTCGGTTCACTGCAACCTCTGCCTCCCAGATTCAAGCGATTCTCCTGCCTCAGCCTCCTGAGTAGCTGGGACTACAGGTGACTACCGGTGGCTACCAGAACGCCCAGCTAATTTTTGTATTTTTAGTAGAGACCAGGTTTCACCATGTTGACCAGGATGATCTTGATCTCCTGACCTCGTGACCCATCCACCTCGGCCTCCCAAAGTGCTGCGATTACAGGCGTGAGCCACTGTGAGGTCTACATATATATATATATTTTAATCTAACATATTCATGTAATTTTTAATATTTGTAAAAACCATAAAAAAACCTTCCCAGATAAGAATAGCTGCTACCACTTTGTAACATACAATAATTCAACTAATTATTGTATGTTACAGTTTAAGAACTCACTGTAGCTTAGTGGTTAAGATACAGCACTCCAGAGCTAGACGATCTGGATTCAAGTCCTGCCTCTACTACATATATGTTGTGTGACCTTAAGCAACTTACTTATTCTCTTTGTGCCTTGGTTTATTTCCCTTCAAATAAGAAGTAAGGCAGACAGACCCACATTTTGTTAGAATGGGGACATCCTACAAGATAACTGGGAAGTACCCTTCAAAGCTATCAAGGTCATGAAATTTTTAAAAAGACAGAGGAACTGTCCTAGATTAAAAGGGACTAAGGAGCTGCAACAACTGAATGCAAAGCAGCATCTTGTGTAGGACGCTGGAGCAGAAAAGGGACATTAGTGGGACAAGCAAGTCTCCTTTTCCTTTGGAGTAGCATAATTCCACCGAGTGTATTTTGCAGCATTTTCCAGAGGTTCCCTGGGGGAGTGCGCTCCAGTCACCCACTGTGATTATTTGCTTGGTAACAGTTTTTTTTGTTTGTTTTTGTTTTTTTAATTTTTTTTTTTTAAATAAAAAAATATGGTGCATTGGCCGGGAATTGAAAGTTTTTTTTTTTTTTTTTTTTTTTTTTTTGAGATAAAGTCTCACTCTGTGGCCCAGACTGGAGTGCAGTGGCATGATCTCAGATGACTGCAACCTCCGCCTCCCTGGTTCAAACAATTCTCCTGCCTCAGCCTCCGGAGTAACTGGGACTACAGGCATGCACTACCACACCTGGCTAATTTTTTTATGTTTAGTGGAGATGGGGTTTTCCCATATTGGCCAGGTTGGTCTCAAGCTCCTGACCTCAGGTGATCCGCCTGCCTCAGCCTCTCAAAGTGCTGGGTTTACACGGGTGAGCCACCGCGCCTGGCCTTGTAACACATTTTTGTTTAATTGGCTGCTGCCTGCCTTTTCCTGGCTCAGTTCTTCATGCCCACCCAGTGTTCCCTGTGTCTCTCAAATAAAGGAACTGTCACCAAATCCTTGTCTCAGGGCGGCTCCTAGGGGAACCCAAACTGGGACATTTCATTCCATTTTTATAAAGCACAAAAACAGGTGAAATTAATCTGTGCTATCAGAAGTCAGGGTGATGATTGCCCTTGGATGAGAGGAAGGTAGAGACTAGATGTGGACAGAATGAGGTTTCAGGGACACTGGTAATGTTCTATTTTCTGATCTGCGTCCTGGTTAAATGACTGTGTTTTTTATTTGTGAAAATTCATTGAGACATATAGTGATAACAGGTACAATTCTGGATTGGAGTATTATAACTCAATAAACTATTTTTTAAATAATTCTATTAGTTTTGGCAGAGGGCAGGAGTTTTGTTTTTTTTTTCTTCTGTCAGATGTTTTGTTGTATTTTGTTTGTTTTTAGAGTCAGGATCTTACTCTGTCACCCAGGCTGGAGTGCAATGGTGCAATCATAGGTCACTGCAGCCTCAACTCCCCCGGGCTTAAGCAATCCTCCCACTTTGGCTACCCAAGTAGCTGGGACTGCAGGCAGGAGCCACCACACCTGGCCTCAGTTTTGTTTTTTACAGTGAAGGAATGGTAAAAATTCTTACTCATTGGCTTTTGCAATGAAAACAGAGATCATACATTTGTAAGAAGTAAAACAACAAATCATTTTTATAATTATTTTTCTGGACCACATATGGCCAGAAAGTAGGAAGAGACAAAGGCCAGAGGGATGAAAACTTGGTTCCAGGTGGCAAAGAAGAGGACAAGAAAGAGAAGACGTAGAGATGATATGGTCCACACAGACCAGGGAGAGAGAAAAGGAAGCAAGTGACAGCAACAAAACACGAATACAGAAAGACAGACTTTTTATCTCCATGCTGTCAGACTGGATATAAGGATTCCTCTCCAAAGCCAAAATGCATAGGCATTCATGTAATACCCTCTTTATTCTACATTCAACAAAGAAAAATTCCCAAAACCTTGTTTGACATTCAATAAAGACCATTTCTTTTTTTCTAAGATGGGGTTTCACCATGATGGCCAGGCTGGTCTTGAACTCCTGACCTCAGGTGATACACCCACCTCGGCCTCCCAAAGTGCTGGGAGTACAGGCATGAGCCACCGCACCCGGCCAAGACCATTTCTTTTAAGAAAGCAGCAGGGTCAATCCCTGTTTACAAGGGGTAGTGCATCTCCTTTCACAGCCTCACGTTTCCATCTGGTGGCCTTTTAGGATATTATGGACAAGGACTCAAGATTTACAACTAAGGCAGGGTGGATATTTCCTGCTGGCATCTGTCGTGTTTGAGGGTTAAACCCAGGCCTCAGATGGGAGGGTCTACATTTGTAAGGCAGATTGTAAGGAGAGGTGTGGAAGAAGACATCTAAACCAACCCTGTGAATTTCATTTCAGTGTGGCCTGAGCCACAACATTCACATCAAAAACAAGCATATTATCGTAAGAGTTATTAACCTTTGTCAGCCACTCCTACTAGGTCTTCCTATAGATATTAATGCTTAAAGAAATAACTAACACCCAAAGCAAATTTTACTGGGAGATTCCAGATTGGCCTATCATTAAGTTGAATTGTTCACTGTACCGACACTGAAACATTTATTGCAACACATTACAGAACAAGGTTAAATGGCCTAGGCACGCAAACACACATACACCCGCCTACTCCAAACTCATGTCAGAGTTCTCTCCTCTTCCTAAATAAAAGGCAAAAGTTTTGCTGGTATTTTTATAAGTGTAATTTAGAGACTTAAGATGGGGCAAGAAAAAGGTCTGAAAGGCCCTCCCCTCCATGCTCTGCCCTTATAAATTATAGAACAGATAGAGAATTGAAATTACTGTCTATACAGTCGGGCTTGAAGTCATAAAGGGGAGTGCTTGAGATCACAGAAATAAGCAAGGAAGTTCTTAAGAAGCCATGGGAGAAGCCAAGGCCCACGTAACCTGAGTCTGCACTCACCTGAGAGTGCTGTTGAACCCTGAGACTCAGGTGGGGAATTCAAAACCAGAAAGCTAGTGTGCTCTGAAGAAGTGCCAGATGTCTGAGGAAGCCCACCGCCATGAAAGAGAGACAGGCTGAGTGACAGCAGAGACACACCGACATGTGCATTAGCAAGATGGAGCATTCAGTTCAGGGAGTCTTACGGATTAAAGCGCAAAGAAAAAAAAGTGAAACTGTTAAGAGACATAGAGCCTGGATTATGACATTCAAGCTTTCATCTAATAGGAATTCCAGAGGCAGAGAGAAAATGGGAGACAGTAGTATTTAATTAATAGCTAAAAAAATTCCCAAAAGTGAAGAAAGCTATGAAAATAGAGAGAAAAATGTTAAAAGCTATCAAAGCAGAAAAAGTTAAAAACTCAAAGAAATAAGATCAGATTTTCCTCATTAATTTCATTAGCAACACTGGATACAAGCCAATGAGGCAATGTCTTCAATGAGCTGTTGGAAAATAACTGTAATTTATGCTGAATTCTATAACCCAGCTACAGAATTATTTAAGAGCATAGTGAAACAAAGGCTTTTTTTTTTTTTTTTTTTTTTGAGACAAAGTCTTGCTCTGTTGCCCAGGCTGGAGTGCAGTGGCATGATCACGGCTCACTGCAGCCTTGACCTCACTGGCTCAAGTGATCCTTCCACCTCAGGCCCCCCATTAGCTGGGACTACAAGAGCCTACCACCACACCTGGCTAATTTATTTTGTTCTTGTGTAGAGACAGGGTTTCCCCAAGTTTCCCAGTCTGGTCTTGAACTCCTGGGCTCAAATGATCTGACTACCTTGGAATTATAGGCGTGAGCCACTGCACCTACCCCAAAGGCACTTTTGAACATTGAAGATTTAAGAAAGTTTGCCACCAACAGAGTCTGTTGAAAAGAACTACTTAAGAAGTCCTCCTGCAAGGAATGACATGAATCCAGAGGAAGAAGCAGTGTGAAAAAAGTAACACTTCTCTAAGTAATCAGACAATGCTATTGTTTAAGACTAAAGTATTGATTGCCACAGATGCTTAAAATCACAATTTAGAATTAGAATTCTGGATTATATCAACAGGAGAGTTGGGGAAAGGGAAAACAGCAGGGGGAAGTGAACATTTCTTATCTCGTTTGGGAAGAGTCTATATGTACTGTTTACCTTTAGATTTTGTTAGGCAACTTTATATATGGATATAAAAAATTAAGAGGAACTACTAGAAAAATAGCAATGAAATGTATAAATTTCAAACCAATAGAGGAAAAAAGATGAAACAAAGAAATTTCAATCAACCAAACAGAAAACAGGAATAGGGACAAAAAACGAAACAGCATAATCCATAGAAAATACAAACAGGCCAGGCGAGGTGGCTCACACCTGTAATCCCAGCACTTTGGGAGGCCAAGGAGAGTGGATCACTTGGGGTCAGGGGTTCAAGACCAGCCTGGCCAACATGGTGAAACCCCATCTCCACTAAAAGTACAAATATTAGCTGGGTGTGGTGGTGGGCACCTGTAATCCCAGCTACCTGGGAGGCAGAGGCAAGAGACTCACTTGAACTCAGGAGGCGGAGGTTGCAGTGAGCAGAGATCATGCCACTGCACTGCAGCCTCAGTGACAGGAAGATAATCTATCTAAAAAAAAATGAAGATGCAAAGATAATAAAGTCCTCACAAATGAATGTTCATAAAAAATGGGCAATAAGAAAAAATGCATAGCAAATAGGCAATTCATATGAAAACACCATTAAAGGAAATTAAAATTGCTAAGAAAGATAAGAAAAAATGCAAAAAGTGGCAAAAAAAATTAAGAAAAAATGCTTGATCTCACCAGTTCTCAAGGAAATACAAATAAAAGAGCATTGAGATGCTATTTTTACTGATCAGATTGGCAAGTATTTTCCAGTTTGATAACAGATGTTAGGCAGAGTTGGGCCAACGGGTACTCCACGTCCCACCAGAGGGAGTGCATATCAGTGCAGTCAATTTGGAGGGCATCTGACATATGTATAAAATCAAAACATTTGCGTGTGTGTGCAGGAAAGTATTGTGAAGACTATCTTAGCAGCATTGCTGGAAGCAGTGAGATATTGGCAACGATCCAAAGTCCCTCAGTGGGAAAATAAATACATGAACCATAGTATGTTCCTACCACAGAATACTCTGCAGCAGTTAAAAATAGCAACCTAGATTCTTTTCTTTTCCTTTTTTTTTTTTTTTTTTAAGACAATCTTGCTCTGTCTCCCAAGCTGAAGTGCAGTGGTGCAATCTCGGCTCACTGCAACCTCTGCCTCTCACATTCAAGCGATTCTCCTGCCTCAGCCTCCCAAGTAGCTAAGACTACAGGCCTGCACCACCATGCCGAGTTAATTTTTGTATTTTTAGTAGAGACGAGGTTTCACAATGTTGGCCAGGATGGTCTCAATCTCCTGACCTTGTGATCCGCCCGCCTCGGCCTCCCAAAGTGCTGGGATTACAGGCGTGAGCCACCTTGCCCAGCCTTTACTAATGTTTCTATGGTTTCAGATTTTACTAGTCTAATCCAGTTTTTACTGGTAATTCAGTTGCAGTTTATTATTTTATTTTTATGTAAACTGTGAATATAAATTTTCCAAATGGCTGTTCAGTTGTTCCAGTACATTTTTCTTTTTCTTTTAGAGAGACGGGGTTTTGCTCTGTCACCCAGGCTGGAGTCATAGCTCTCTGCAGCCTCCAACTCCTGAGCTAAAGCTGTCCTCCTACTTCAGCCTCCCAAGTAGCTAAGACTATAGGCACACACTACCACACCTGACTAACTTTTAAATTTCTAGTAGAGACTGGGGTTTTGCTATGTTGCCCAGGCTGGTCTCCTGACCTCAAGCAAACCTCTGCCTTGGCCTCTCAAAATGTTGGGATTATAGGTGTGAGCCACCATGCCCAGCTTCCAGCACCATTCAAAAATTATCTGTTTTTGCCCCAGTGGCATGAGATGCCACTGTCATCAATATACTATTTCCAAATGTACTTAGGTCTATGTTGGGAGTTTCTCTTCTATTCCAAACTGAACTGTGTGTCTATTCATGTACCAGAACTGCTCTATTTTAATTATAGAGGCTTTGTTGTCTATGTTCATATTTGGCAAGGCTAGTCCCCACAGTTTTTCCTTTTCAGTGTTTTCCTATTATTCCATGTTAATTGTTTTCTGCCTGAAATGCATAACTGAATTTAATCATGAGAAAACAGATGAACTCAAACTGACTTGCATTCTATAAAAGAATTGGCTAATACTCTTTAAAAGAGTTCAGATCATGAAAAAAAAAGAAAGAAAGAAAGACAAAGGAATTGTCCCAATTTAAAGGAGCCCAAGGAAACGTAACAAAGGCACCATATGGTCCTACAGGAATTCTAGTCCAAACAAGGGCATGGGATGAGTAATGAAATTTGAATGAGGTCTGTAGGTTAGATATTAGTAATGCATCAATGTTAAGTTTCTGGTTTTGATCATACTGTGCTAACACAAGATATAAACATTTGGGGAAACTGAGTAAAGGATATATAAGAATTATTTGTGCTATTTTTGCAACTTTTTCATAAATCTGAAATGATTTCCAATTGAAAAGTTAAAACAGCCAGGTGTGGTGGCTCACGCTTATAATCCCAGCAATTTGGGAGGCAGAGGTGGGTGGATCACAAGGTCAGGAGTTTGAGACCAGCTTGGTTCAATATGGTGAAACCTTGGCTCTACTAAAAATACAAAAAAAAAAAAAAAAAAATTGCCGGGTGTGGTGGCAGGCACCTGCAGTTCCAGCTACTCAGGAGGCTGAGGCAGAAGAATTGCTTGAACCGGGGAGGTGGAGGCTGCAGTGAGCCATGATTGTGCCACTGCACTCCAGCCTGGGTGAGACAGCCAAACTCTGTCTCAAAAAAAAAAAAAAGTTAAAAAAATTATAAAAATTTTGAATTATATACAATAAATGTACATGATTATAATTTAATTATTAAAATTTAAATATTTTATACTTATAATAAATATTTTTGCCAAATGTAGGAGATGCAGACTTGTGACTGGCAGGAGTGAAGCCAATGGGTAAAACAATCCAGCTGTGAAGCCATTGTGGGCACATTTCCTACAGCAGTTCAGCTCTGATTAGTCAGTGCAAGTATCAGACTCCTAGGAACATTACAATGTCTCCTCCTGGGACCTGCCAACCACTTCTATGCAATGTCATTGACACAGTTTAGGTGGCAGGCAAGATGCCTTCCTTCTGATGAATTTGGGTGAGTAGCTGAGCCAATGAGAGTTTGGGTACTTAAGATAAAAAGAACGGATTCTTTGTTAAACTGAAGATTTCATTTCAGAACCAAAAACTTTAGCAAACAATCTCTTAGATGTTGAATCATGTATTTTTCTCTGAAAAGTACACATCTTTTCTAGAAAAATCTTGTTGGAGATTATATTATTGAGGAATAAACTGAGATTAATAACTGCAAGTGTTATTTAATGTCATAAAGTACCAAAACAGAAAGGGTTTCAGCAGGTTTAAAATTCCAGCTCCTATTATAATTATTTAAAACGCTGTTAATGTATCAACATGTACAAGAATTAAGTTTTAATATATTGTATGATGGGTGGATTTATCTGAATTCTCGGGCATGGGTATGGTAGTGCAAGAACTCTCTAATGTGAATAAATGCAATTAAAAGTATGATTTTATTTTTATTTTTATTTATTTATGTATTTTTAGATGGAGTCTCCCTCTGTCACCCAGGTTGGAGTGCAGTGGCGCCTTCTTGGCTCACTGCAACCTCTGCTTCCCGGCTTCAAGGAATTCTCCTGCCTCAGCATCTCGAGTAGCTGGGACTACAGGCACGCACCACTACACCTGGCTAATTTTCTTATTTTTAGTAGAGATGGGGTTTCACTATGTTGGCTAGGCTGGTCTTGAACTCCTGACTTCGGGTGATCTGCCTGCCTTGGCCTCCCAGAGTGCTGGGATTATAGGTGTGAGCCACACGCCCTGCCAAAAGTACGACTTTAAAACATGTGAAAAGGTCTGTGGGAGAAATGCCAATAGCTAGAGCAAGATTGAACACACAGAAAGGAAGGTGAAGATGGAGCGTTTTCCCAGAGGAAGAAGGAAGTGCTCCATCAAGAACATGGTGGTCACTGGCCTTGGGTAAGAGTGGGGACTGCTTTTCTGGAGACTGAAGAAAGGGCCTTGTCTGCCTATCATCCCTTCTCCCTGCTTTTGCTAACAGTCTCTAACCTGGGGCAGGAGATCCCACTTCTCTCCCTTCTATGTGGTCCTGGTAGAAGTTCCAGTAGTAGAATGGGCATATCACCTAAGGGAAACCATTCAGATTCTCTTTCTCTCAGGAATTTAGAACTTCAGAGGAAAAACACAAGAAGGGAAATGACTGGAGCCGAGTCACTCTGAGGACATTGGCTCAAAGGAGATTGTTCTGAGTTTCTCTGAGGTTCATGCCCTTTCAAGACCTGTCTGCCTACTTTTCTTTAAGTGCTGTGAGCGCTGCATTATCTTTTCCCCAAATTCTATTTTGTTTGAGTGTGCTAGTTGAATTCTGTTTTGTGCAAATAAAGAACTGCATGGGATACAGAAGCAACATTTTAAGTATGAAGTTGGGGGAGTCTGTTCTCTCCGGAAGCAGCAAGTGGAGTGGATAGTTGGAACAATGTGGTGAAATTGATAGCGAAGTGCTGGGTAGAGAAGGGCATGGTCCCTTAAATGCCATGGAAGGAAGGAAGGGGAGTGCTGGATAGAGGAGGGTGTGGTCCTTGACTAGGGCTCCACCCCCACAGACCTAGGTGAGGACAGGCATTTCCTGCCCAAAAGTTGCATTTCCCAAGACCACCCTGGCCTGCCACGCCCCCATCCTGTGCCTATAAAAATCCCAAGACCCCAGCCAGCAGGCACATTGGTGACTGGACGTTGAGAGGAGCGCATCAGCCGAGGAATACACAGGCGGCTGGACTTTGAGAGGAACGCACAGACAGGCACCGGCCAGCCGACCAGCAGAGACAGAAAGTCATGGAGTTTAGCTGGGCAGTCGGAAGAGAGCCCAGGCCACTGAGAGGCCCAACTCCAGGGGAAAGCCTACCACTCCATTCTCCTCTGACCTCGCCAGAGCTACCTCCACTCAGCAAAACATTGCACTCATTCTCCAAGCCCAGGTGTGATCCGATTCTTCCAGTACACCAAGGCAAGAACCCAGGATACAGAAACGGTCTAAGTGAGCTGGTTAACACAAGCTGCCTATAGATGGCAAAACTAAAAAAGCACCCTGTAACCCACGCCCACCGGTGCTTCAGGCGATGTAAACATTCACCCCTAGACACAGCCATGGTGTCTGAGCCCCACAGACTGCCCATCTGTATGCTCCCCTAGAGGTTTGAGCAGCAGGGCACTGAAGAAGCAAGCCATACCTTCATCCCATGCCCGGTGGCGCGAGAGGGAGAAGGGAACCTTTCCTGTTTCAAAATTATGGAAGTGTCAGAGGCGTTTGAACCAGAGCAACTCCATTTTGAGTGAGGGCTAGGAAAATGAGGCTGAGACTTGCTGGGCTGCATTCTTGGAAAACTAGGCATTCCTAGCCTCTAGACGTTTGCCATTAAGGGAATAAATTAATCATGTTTAGTAAACAGACCCAGATTTGGGAGGGTCCTTGTATCCCAATATCTGGAGAACAAAGGCATTCCTAATTTTGCTTTAAAGATAATATCAATTCGTTCAAAATATTAAGAAAATTAATCCTTTATCACAAACTCTTGTAGCAGAACACATCTCCCAGTATATACAAGCATTGTCCTTAGGGGGGATGCCTCCTCCCTTCTCTTACTTTCAGGAACGTCCTGCTCTATGGAGCTGAAGAGGGAGACCCAGGCTTCTCAGATCAACTTCCCCTTTGACTATCATGCTGCATTTCAATAGAAGAAAAGGTTGACCGACTGGCGCCTCCGGTTTTACCTTCCTATAGGTGACAGGCTAGGCCTTGGGGAGACTCTCCAGAAGGAACTATTTTTACTTAAAACAATTAAAACAAGATCAAAACAGAAACCTTTTCACCTGTGAGTCCTAAAACTGTAAACCGGAACCCTTTCATATATGATTTCTAAAGCTATAAACCTAAGATTCTTCCACTTATAACATCTAAAGTATAAGCCTATATAAAGGCTGACCTTCCTTTGTTAGACGAGTTTGGCTGTTAGGCAACTATGCCACCTTGCTCCCAGCTGAATAAACCTTCCTCCTGTATTCGGTGTCGGAGAGATCTGTTTCCCACGGCCGCTCCTGCTACAGAGCAGTTGTCCTTTCATCCTTCTACGTTCTTAATGAAACTTGCTCTTGTTTTGCACTGTGGACTTGCCCTGAATTCTTTCTTGCATAAGATCCAAGAACCCTCTCTTGGGGTCTGGATCCGGACCCCTTTCCTGTAACAGAGGCTGATCAAGGAAAAGTATAAAGACACAAGATAAATAAAAGGTCTGCTAATCAGTATTGAAGGTCATTTACATTTGCAGAATATTAATTTGTAGTGATTTCCTCCAGTAACTTTGGTACAGGAAAGGAGAAAGGGCCTGATTCAAGTTAGAAGCTAGCATAGTCTTTGTCAGAGGCATAAGGTGAAGATATTAAAGGAATAAGGTGAAGAAGTTAAAGGCTAGTATCATTGGTCTCTAGGCATAACAGTCAAGGAAGGAAAGCTAAAAGGGTAGAATGGAGGGGGAAAATGGGGCACTGAAGGACTGGAGCTTGGGTTAGCCGAGAAAAGATACAGTGGACTAGGAAGTAGGAGAGAGACCTGAGAGTTTAAGAGGCTTCTCTATTCAGGAGAAGTTCAGATTTGAAGTCACATGTTTCAGTGATAAAGTCCAAGCTGTGGGGACGTAGATTCAGGATGTTAAGCATATGGTGACTGAAGTTGCCCATGGTGATGGAAGATGAAATGCAAGTTTGGTTATTGGCTCGTCTCAATTTTACCAACTGAGTTCCAAGTTCTAAAGAGAGTACGTGTGTATGTGTGTGTGTTTTTATGAATGTGGGGAAAGTGGAGGAGGTTGGTAGATGGTGACCAAAAAATGAAGTCCCCTTAAGACACTAACACTTTTTTTGCAGACAGCATTCTTACTCTTTGCCTAGGCTGGAGTGTAGTGGGGCAATCTCGGCTCACTGCAACCTTGGTCTCAGGGGCTCAAGCAATCCTTCCACCTCAGACTCCTAAGTAGCTAGAACTACAGACCTATGCCATGACGTCCAGCTAATTTTTTTTTTTTTTGTAGAGATGAGGTTTCACCATGGTTCCCAGGCTGGTCTCAAACCCACCTCGGCCTCCCACAGTGCTGGGATTACAGGTGTGAGCCACCACGCCAGCCCAGCCTTAGTGTTAACATTGCTATATGTTACTGTACCTTATTGGCTCACAGTGTGGGTTCTTGGGTCGGCCTCTTTCCTGGTTACCTAATCATGAGTAAGTTACCTCTCCTTTCAGTACCTCAGTTTCCTCAACTATAATTTGGGAATAATATTCCCTCCTTCATAGTCATTGTGCGAATTAAATGAATAATGTATAAAGTGGTAAATACTGAACACTTGATAAACATTGGCTTTTACTATTATTGTTATTATTATTGGAGACGAAGTCTTGCTCTGTCATCCAGGCTGGAGTGCAGTGGTGCGCTCTCAGCTCACTGCAACCTCCATCTCCCAGGTTCAAGCGATTCTCCTGCCTCGGCCCCCCCGAGTAGCTGGGATTACAGATGCCTGCCACCACGCCCGGCTAATTTTTGTATTTTTAGTAGAGACAGGGTTTCACCATGTTGGCCAGGCTGGTCTTGAACTCCTGACCTTGTGATTCACCCGCCTCAGCCTCCCAAAATTCTGGGATTACAGGCGTGAGCCAGCACAGCCAGTTCTTAGCTATTATTATTAAAGGAGAAACTTATATTTAAATGATTACAATACAATGTAACACTTTAGGATAAATACATAGAAAATAATTAAGTCACTTAAACTGTACTTGGGATAATCAGGTTGGTATTTAATGAGGTGATAACTTGAGGTGGCTACAGATAAAAAATCCAGGATTGGGTGTGAGCAACGTGCATGGGGGCAGAGGTACGTTCCACGTTGAATGCTCAGCCTAAGTCAGGCACTGTGGCGGATGTTTTACAATTTTGTCACTTTAATATCACATCCTTGCGAGATATGTAGCTTCGTTTTACCGGGGAAAGCTCAGAAAAGTTGAAAAACTAGCCCTTGGGCACACGTGACTGGAAAGAAATTGGGATTTTTATTTTAATAAGTAAGTTTGTCTGGCACAAGGACGACTAAGCAGAGGCAACCGCAAGGAAGTGTGAGACAGAACAGCTGGAGCCCTGAGCTGGGACAGTGGAGGACGAATGAGAGAGTTTTATGCCTGTCATAATGAGGAGCTTGGCCTTGAATCTGAAGGCAATGGTGCCAGTGCAAAGGACTTTAAGCAGGCCCTGCACAGTGGCAGCCGAGCAGGTCACAAGAGCAAAGCGATGCCCAGGCAGATCAGGGATTCTCTACCTACTGAGCGCCCGCCTGCCGGCTCCTTCACAGCAGCGGATTTTGCTGCACGAGAAGAGGCAGCAGACCAGGCCCTTTCCTCCGCCCACAGCGCCGACGTCGAAAGCTCCTAGGCTGGTGGCTCCACTGGCTGCTGGAGGTCCCCTCTCTCCAGATCCGCCTGACTGGCGGCCAGTGCCATTACAGCGCGGCTGCCTCGGGTCTGGGGCCGCCGAGCCACCCGGCCAACCAGCCTCTGCAGCGCTCCCTGGCGTCGGCCCGGCTCGTGCAGCTTTCCCCGCCCCAACCCAGCCGAGAACCCCAAACTCCAGTCCAGTTCCCGTCCGTACCTTCCTCCCCGCAGCATCGCAGGTCGGATCACGTGCTGGCGCTGCCACGTGACACCAGGTCACGTGAGGCGGTCGCGTCCGGGGTCGCTGGGCTGGGCTTCCGGGGCTCTGAGGTCCTGGCGCGCAGGGGGCGGCCTCGGAGCCCACCGAGCCGAGAGGCTGGGATGGTGAGGGCGGCGGGCCGGGCAGGAGAGGGAACGGCCTGGGCTGGGGCCGCCGTCCCTGCTGCCCTCAGGCTCAGCTTGTCTCCTCGTTCTTTTCGCTGAAGATGAACCGGATGACTCCCGACCAGGAGCGGGCGCCGGCGTCCGAGCCCGTGTGGGAGCGGCCGTGGTCGGTGGAGGAGATCCGCAGGAGTAGCCAGAGCTGGTCGCTGGCGGCCGACGCGGGCGTGAGAGGCGGGCCCCCCGGGGACGCGAGGGCGGCAGGGGGTGACGCTCGGCCTGCGCGCGGGAGGACGGGACCGCGACTGCCTCTGCACCCGGGCCGTCGGGTTGCCTGCCCTCTTAGGAACACACGCCCCTCTTAGCCCTGCAGAATGCCAGCCTGGCAGCCCCCGGCCACCGCGGAGAGGGGCGGATCCGGACTGCGGCCCAGACGCGGCTTTCCCTTCATTGGGGTTTCTGGCAGTGCCGCTCAGCTCCATCCAGAGGGGACATCCGTTTCCGCTACGCTGAGGGATTGCTCGGGCACTAGGGAGACGATTCTTGTTGGGGTGGGAGACAAGCCAGTATGTGGATATCCTTTAGTGAGATTCTTCACGTCGGGGCCCATAAAGCTCCTTCAGAGCTGTAATTCCACAGTCCTAAATGACTAGGATTTTTGAATAAGAGTGGTGGCTGGTTATCTTATCCTTGCTCTGTGGTCTCTGTAGATTGACAGCCAAAGAGGACTTTTAAAAAGAGACAAGGTTTTGCCCTGTCGCCCAGGCTGGAGTGCAAGTGGCTGGATCTTAGCTCACTGCATCCTCCGGGGCT
Organism: Ateles fusciceps; assembly: GCA_036589455.1. NCBI lineage: Eukaryota > Metazoa > Chordata > Mammalia > Primates > Atelidae > Ateles > Ateles fusciceps. The sequence continues at coordinate 2,640,006 of JAZHEH010003321.1, read as the reverse complement.
CAAGTGATCCTCGTACCTCAGTCACCTGAGTAGCTGGAACTATGGGCGTGCTCTACCACACCTGGCTGATTTATTTAATTTTAGTAGAGATGGGGGTCTTGCTTTGTTGTCCAGACTGGTCTCCAGCTCCTGGCCTCTAGCGATCACCCCCACCTCAGCCTCCCAAAGTGCTGGGATTACAAGGTGAGCCACCATACCGTTAGCTCACTGCCGCTCTTTTGATGAGCTTTGTTAATGTTTTTCAGTGTCCCTTGATTTTACTACTTGTCAGAAGGAGCATTCTGGCAGGACACGGTGGCTCACGCCTGTAATCCCTACACTTTGGGAAGCCGAGGTGGGAGAATCACGGGGTCAGGAGTTCGAGACTAGCCTGGCCAACATGGTGAAACCCCGTCGCTACTAAAAATACAAAAAAATTAGCTGGGTGTAATGGCAGGTGCCTGTAATCCCAGCTACTCAGGAGGCTGAGGCAGGAGAATCACTTGAACCCAGGAGGCGGAGGTTGCAGTGAGCCGAGGTAGCATGGATTCTTTTTTGATTTGACATGCGCAGAATAGATACATGTAACATTGATACTACTGTATGTTTATGTTTTTAAAATAGCTACTACAGTTTCTACAGGAATTCTCACAGCAAACTATCTCGAGGACCCATGAAATCAAGAAACAAGTGGACGGACTAATTCGGGAAACCAAAGCCACAGATTGTCGCCTGCATAATGTCTTCAATGACTTCCTTATGCTCTCTAATACCCAGTTCATTGAGAATGTGAGTTATTTAGTTATATCATAATTATAAATAATTATTTTTTTCAGAGCAGGAGATACTGTAATTTTAAATAACTTACTGTTAGGTTCCCTCCTGAATTTTGGTGGAAGTGTAGTTCTTGGTAATTGAAGCTTTTTTTCTCTGGGATTAAATGCCTCTTTTTATTTGTGAAGTTTTACGTCCTTCTTTCCAAGCCTCTAAAAAAGTCTAATGATACAATTTTCTTATATTTCAGTGCTTCCATCTTTTGTCAGTTTCGAGAGTTGTCAGCAATTGTGATGAGTTGTGTGGCACTCACACCAGCTTTGTTGTGGCATGATCTGTAAGGCATGATCTGTATACCTGGTTAGACCCTCTGGACACCGCATGTCGTTTCAGTTGTTGATTGGGTTATGTTCTGGTAAATTATATTCAGGGGATATATATGTCTACTTGCAATATTCTCAACTGAAGTTTATGATGGCTGAACTTACGATATGGAATCAACTATGCACAGATTACTGAGCTTAAACCCATGTGTGATTTTTGTCTATTGACTGAGTTTCTTCTAGATAGTAGGAATTCATAGGTAAATTAGATAGAGCCTCTCTCTTGGCAAATAGTATCATTCCAGCCTACAAAGGAAGTAAGTGTGGCTGGAGCAGAGTGGAGACTTAAGAGATGAGGATGGAGAGGTAGCTTAGGTAACAGACCTGTGTTTCTCATAGGGTATTCAACTTTCTGAATATCAGCATTCATTTGTGAAAAAAGGATTGTTAAAGTAAGCTGTCTCCTGAGATTGTTAGATATAAAATAATAAAAAAATTTTCAGAATCACAAAAATTATAAAAAAAGGCCATGATTTAGGATGGTTAAGAGAACATCAGGTAATGCCACATCGTCAACCTGTGCAGCATCTTTGTGCATTTTTTGGTAGCTTGGGTTAAATCCTACTTCCTGTCTTTTTTGGAGAGCTATACGTAAAATAGATATTAATAAAGGTCTTAGAGTTCTCTTTGCCAGTTATTTCCTTTAACAGTAAAGGAGTACTCATGAGTTTGAAAAATAACAAGTATTTCAAGTAAAATCAGTAGTCTTCTGATTGTCTACACAGAATGTCTGTTTAGTTCTGACCATTTATCTCACTGGAAGAGTCAGGGACTCTAGATTCTCACTTCTCTGGTGTGCACAGCCCCATGATGTTTTCATCAAGGTTAATTTGGTGTCCTTTTAAGCACTCCTGTTGTTTTTATTCTGTACCTTTCTTGCTGGATCAGGTACTTAGCACTTCTCTGCAGTCGGTACTGCAGCACCAGAGTCCGAAAGGATATGGGAGGTTTCCTTTTACCCACTGTGCCTGTACCAGATTGGTACCAGATTGGTACTAGATTGGTATCAGATCAATACTTCAGTGGGGAGAAATGGGGAACATCATAAAATTTTTCTGAATCACAATCATAGGTCTTCTCTTTCTCCAGCTCTTCTTTTCTAGCCAAGTTTTCTTAGATTCTGAGTTTTCCATGATGTAGTTTTTGTGGAGTTTTTTGGTTTTTATTGTGTTTTGGTAACTGTTCTTTAGTTGTGTCTACTAGTGGGGGATTTCCTGTTTTCCATTCATCTCTCCATCCCTTTAGTCTTAGCGGTTTTTTTTTTTTTTTTTTTTTTTTTAGGTAGAGTCTCGCTGTGTCACCCAGGCTGGAGTGCGTGGGGTGATCTCGGCTCACTGCAACCTCCACTTCCCGGGTTCAAGCAATTCTCTTGCCTCAGCCTCCCGAGTAGCTGGGATTACAGGCACCTGCCAATAATCTTTTTTTTGTATTTTTAGTAGAGGCAGGGTTTCACCATGTTGGCCAGGCTGGTTTTGAACTCCTGACCTCAAGTGATCCGCCCACTGCAACCTCTGCCTCCGGGTTCAAGCAGTTCTCCGGCCTCAGCCTCCTGAAGTGCTAGGATTACAGTTGTGAGCCACCACGCCCGGCCCTTAGTGTTCAGTCTGGATGCCCCTTCCGGTCTGTATTCAGAACTCTTCTCCGGATATGCTGGTTGCCACTGACAAATCTTAATCACCTCCCAGAGCTTCTATTAAGGCCACATGCTATAGGCTTTTTTCATTTGTGGCAGAGCATGATGATACTGAGAAATGCTTAATAAAACTCTGAAAAAATCTACTTGCTGATACATATTTGTCAGCGATCTGGCTTTTTAATGTTTGTTTGTTTTTTTTTTCAAACCCTGACATCAGTACTTAAATATTACAATTCCAACTTGAATGATAGTGCCATTTAGTTTCATGGTAATTTTTCAAAGTCAGATAGGTTTGTGGGTTTTATTCATTAGCCTCAGAGGCAGCCACAAAGTTGCAAACTATATTGTAAGTTAGTGAAACAATCCAGACTTTCTAGGGCAAGAACAGTCAGGACTTTCTAGGGCAAGATAAATTAGTACCATTAGTAAAAGCTCAAGAGGGGATTCCTAGGGAGAAGAAATACTAATTAACATTGGCCAGTGTTCTAGTGTCTAATTATAAGGCAACACAATTCTAAACCTTAATTAGTCTGTTAATTTAGGAATTGCATCCTGAAATACTAACTGCCATAGTTAATGACTTTAGTTTGTTAAAAGATCTGGTGAGGGAGGATTTTTTCTTTTTAAAGTCAATTGTTTCAAAATCTTGGCTTTGTAAAAAAAATTTTTTAATTCCAAAATTAAGTTAACCCATTTATGCCGGAGGTTACAAATTTTTTTGTGAAAAATCAGACCTTGGCAATGACCTTGAGCAGTAGGATATACATAACTCCCACAAGCTTAGCATTCCAATAATGGAACACTAGGCATAAATGGGTTAATTTTCCAGATCATCTTCCTATTGATTTATAAAAGCTGAGTTTTGGTCATTTTCCCCTCCTTTTCTACTTTTCTATTGAAGAAACAGATGGAGTTGTTGAAATTGTCAAGTACTCCGCAATTAGAGAGGAGGTAAAGGCCAAAAGCCTTATTGGCATATAATTTCCTGCACAGGCTTCTCCCCCAACCCCCTAGACCTGCCTTATTTTACATAATGGCCCTTGCTTTTGGCAATCCAGCCTTCTTATTCCTTGAGATACCATATGCCCTGCTGCCACGGGGCCTTTGCTTACATTGCTTCCTATGCCTCTACGCTTTGATTGACATCTGTCTTCCAGGTCTCTGCTCAATTATATTACTTCCTCCTGGACCCTCTGCACTAAGCAGACACCCTGGATAAAAGCACTTGAAGCATCACGTGCCATTCTTTAGTAGACTTCTTATAATTGTAATTTTACAATTTGTGGGATTTGATGAGTTGAACTCTCCTACTAAATCAAGCCCCATTTTTTTTTTTTTTTTTGAGATGGAATTTTGTTCTTGTTGCCCAGGCTGGAGTGCAGTAGCACAGTCTTGGCTCACTGCAATGTACCTCTCCCAGGTTCAAGCAATTCTCCTGCCTCAGCCTCCCAAAAAGCCGGGACTGCAGGCATGGGCCACCACGCCTCGCTAATTTTGTATATTTTTAGTAGACATGGGGGTTTCTCCATATTGGTCAGGCTAGTCTTGAACTCCCAGCCTCAGGTGATCCACCCACCTCGGCCTCCCAAAGTGCTGGGATTACAGGTGTGAGCCACTATGCCTGGCCTGGAGCCCCATATTTTTTAACAACAAATATGTTATATTTGTGGGGCCCAACACAAGCCTGATACTTACGGACCCAGTGAATATTTGAATGAATGAATGAGAGTACGCATAAATGAAAAGGACCAGGGCTGTGTATAATCTGTTACTCTCCATCCCCCGGTTCCTTTTTCCCCAGTTCCCCACCCTTCCCTTTTACCCTGTCTCCCCAGATGAGGAGCAATACCAAAGATTTTTTTTTTTTTTTTTGAGACAGAGCTCCCGTCAGGTGCCAGGCTGGAGTGCAGTGGCTTAATCTTGGCTCACTGCAACCTCCACCTCCCGGGTTCAAGCAATTCTCCTGCCTCAGCCTCCCGAGTAGCTGGGACTACAGGTGTGTGCCACCATGCCCAGCTAATTTTTATATTTTTAGTAGAGACGGGTTTTCACCATGGTGGCCAGGATGGTGTTGGTCTCTTGACCTCGTGATCTGCCTGCCTTGGCCTCCCAAAGTGCTGGGATTACAGGCATGAGCCACCATGCCCAGCCAATAACAAAGATATTTAACAGTCCTGGGCATAGCTATCTGACTGTAAATTGATCACAAAACACATGAAGCTTTGAGTTCAACCAGGTGAGGATGAAAGAAGTTAGCATTGATTATCTGCTGTGTGCAAAGTACTTGAGATGCTAGTCTTGCTCACCCTGAAAAGATCCCATGGGTTTTAGGTCCCATGGGTTTTGGTTTCTTAGATGTTGTATTCGGCTTTCTAGCTGCAGGCTTCTGATAGGTAACCATGGTAGCTGCCAGGTCTCAAAGTCTCACTTTTGCAATTTACTTTTTTGGAGTCCTGACTTTGAAAATTACCAGAGTAATTCCTGATTTTTATAGAGCAATTAGGAAAAGTAAGAAAAAGAAAAATCATCTGACATTTCCTCAGCTAGAGGGGAGTCTCTCAATGTTTAGCATATATATATCTATATATAGATATAGATTTTTTTTTTTTGAGACAGAGTTTCACTCTTGTTGCCCAGGCTGGAGTGCAGTGGCACAACCTCAGCTCACTGCAACCCCCGCCTTCCTGTTTCAAGCTATTCTCCTGCCTCAGCCTCCTGAGTAGCTGGGATTACAGGCACCCGCCACCGTGCCCAGCTAATTTTTATATTATTAGTAGAGACAGCAGAGGGTGGGGGGTTCAGGGTGGTCTCAAACTCCTGACCTTGTGATCAGCCCACCTCAACCTCCCAAAGTGCTGGGATTACAGGTGTGAGCCACTGTGCCTGGCCTTAGCACATATATTCTACGTCTATTTCCCATGCAGATGTCAGGCTTAAAAGAATTGAACCTACAAAAAAATCAACTACCCCAAATTAACCAACCATTGAACATTCCATTATATTACTTTATGTTCTTTTTTTTTTTTAACTTTAACCTTTTCTTTTTTTGTTGTTTTTTTGAGATGGAGTCTCACTCTGTCGCCCAGGCTGGAGTGCAGTGGTGCCATCTCAGCTCACTGCAACCTCTCCCTCCCGGGTTCAAGTGATTCTCTTGCCTCAGCTGCTGAGTAGCTGGGACTACAGACACGTGCCACCATGGCTGGCTAATTTTTTGTATATTTAGTAGAGACGGGGTTTCATTGTGTTAGCCAGGATGATCTCGATCTCCTGACATCATGATCCGCTTGCCTTGGCCTCCCAAAATGCTGGGATTACAGGCATGAGCCACAGCGCCCAGTCAACTTTAACCTTTTCTAGATGACTCTGTGTGTGTGTTTGTGTGTGTATGTGCATTTGCAGCCTTTTTTTGTTAATGTGAACTTATTTAACACATCTTTGAGACTTTTGTGAACTTCATTTTTTTGTTCTTAAACCATATTAATAATCCTCCAATATTAAATGTTATTTATGAAATGTTTCATAAGTATAGAAAAGTTTAGAGAGAAACCACAAGTGCTAAGTAGATGTGGCACCTAGCATCAGTAGTTTCATATTTTTCCACGTTTGCTTCAAAGGTGCCAACCCCCCGTATTTGTCCTTAGCTCTAATCATTTTGGATGGGGATTCATTGGTATCTCTGGCTTTTTATTCTTTTTTGTTTTTGAGACAGGATCTCCCTCTGTTGCCCAGGCTGGAGTTCAGTGGTGCAAACACAGCTCACCGCAGCCTCAAACTCCTGGGTTTAAGCCATCCTCCACCTCAGCCTCCCGAGTAGCTGGGACCACAGGTGTTCACTGCCATGCCTGGCTAACTGTGAATTTTTTTTACCTAGAGAGGGTTTTAATTTTTATCCCTTATAGATAACCTTTATTGTGTAGTTGTTCTTTTCTTCACTGACTATTGTATATGGATATTTGTGTATGTTTATTTGAAAATAAAATCAGGCCTCCATGGAATTGTGGGTCTATTTCTGCCCTCTGCTGTTTGTTTTGTTTTTAATGCTGTCTGCCAGTATCAAATCTTAAACACTGCAGATTTCTAATGTCTTCATAGGACAAGTCCCTGTAATCTCTTTCTATGCAGAATTGTCAGGGTTATCAGTCTTTGGCTTTTTACTTTTCTGTGTGAATTTGAGGGTTATCTTTTATTTATTTATTTTTTATTTTTTTGAGATGGAGTTTCACTCTTGTTGCCCAGGCTGCAGTGCAATGGCACGATCTCAGCTCACTGCAGCCTCCACCTCCCAGGTTTAAGAGATTCTCCTGCCTCTTGAGTAGCTGGGATTACCGGCCCCTCCACCATGCCCAGCTAATTTTGTGTTTTTAGTAGAGATGGCTTTTGCCATGTTGTCCAGGCTGGTCTCAAACTCCTGACCACCTCGGCCTCCCAAAGTGCCAGGATTACAGGCATGAGCCACTGCACCCCGTAGGATTATTTTACTATATTGTGCCACAGAATATTTTATTAGCATTTGATTGGAATTGCATAGAATTATAAATTTGGTGTTTGTGACTTTCTGCTGGAAATCTTGATACCAAGGACATTCTGATGTTTGCATTTGTGATAATTTTCATTGGAGCTAAATTTCAAGAAGTAGAAGTTTGGGTCAGAGGATGTGATCGTTGAAAAACAACATTGTTTGATGAGATTGGCAGATATTTTTAAATGGGTGGACAGTAGTAATCACTCGCAAAGATTTGGGTAGTGGACACTTGAGCACACTGCTAGTGACAGGGAATTCTGCACATTTGTGCACAGAATCTGGAAGTGGCTATTAAGATTAAAAAACCAGTTTCAGCTGGGCACAGTGGCCCACACCTATAATCCCAGCACTTTGGGAGACCAAGGCTGGTGGATCACTTAAGTCAGCCTGGCCAGTGTTGTATCCAAGCGAGTTATAGAAGAATCACCATGCTCTGAGTTTCAAATTAAGAGTCCTTTATTCTCTCAGCCCAGAGGAAGGAGCTTGATTTCCCTTTATACCTTGATTTAGGTAGGGCAGGGGGAGCCTAGCTGAAGCAGAATTTTATAGAAGCAGAACAAGCCAGTTAGATAAGGAAGCTGGTAACCAGGGGGCAGGAGGTTCCCAGGATTGTTGGTTGCTAAGGGTATTTCCATACAAACATGAAGGGGGTTAGCAGGGGGAACTTTCCATACAATCAATCATCAAGGAAGGTATTCACAATAGCAGGTAGACTTGCCAAGCAGGATGTGGTTACAGTGATTACAGGTACTGTGAACAGTGTGAACCACTTTTAATGGTTCAAAGCTTTCAGTGCAGCTGTGATCCAGTAATGTGCCTGAGGGGGCCGAGGCAGGGAGGGAGAAGCCAAGCTGGAGCCTACTGCCAAGATGGAGTCAATTAGGCTGACACAGACTAGGTTATGACACCAACATGGTGAAACCCCATCTCTACTTAAAAAAAAAAAAAAAGAAAGCAAAAAAAAATTAGCCGGGTGTGGTTGTGTACGCCTGTAATCCCAACTACTTGGGAGGCTGAGGCAAGATAATTTTTTGAGCCTGAGAAGTGGAGGTTGCAGTGAGCGAGATTGTGCCACTGCACTCCCGCCTGGGTGGCAGAGCTAGACTCTGTCTCTAAATAAATAAATAAATAAGCAGGAAGGGTAGGAGAGTTCTAAATATGTGCACATGTCTGCGTATATTTGTGTAAGAGCCTCAGGAAACAAGGAGCACACACGCCAAGCTTAAAATGGGTATTCCAAGGATCAGGTTGTGGGTAGGGATGGAACTATTTAAAAATCTCTGACATGTGTCTTTATATTGACTTAAAATTTAAAACGTGAGATAGAATTCACATACCATAAAATTTACTCCTTTAAAAAGTATGTGGTTTGGTGGATTTTAGTGTACTCAGATTGTAATCATGGCCACTGTCTAATGCCAGAAGATTTTCATCGGTTCATTTATATTAACTTTATTCTTCTGAAAAAATTTTAATTTCATTTTATTTTTGAGATAGGGTCTCACTTTGTCACCCAAACTGGAATGCAGTGGTACGATCAGGGGTCACTGCAGCCTTTACCTCCTGACTCAGCCCCACAAGTAGCTGGAATTACAGGTGCACAGCACCACACCTAGCTAATTTTTGTGGGTTGTTTTTTTTTTTTTTTTTTGGTAGCAATGAGGTCTGTGTTGCCCAGGTTGATCTTGAACTCCTGAGCTCAAGTGATCCCCCTCACCTCAGTCTTCAAGAGTGCTGGCCTATATTGACTTTCGTAAAAAGCATGTTGTACTTGTAGTTTTTAAAACATAAAAATAATTTTAAAACAAACAAACAAGAATCACAGTGATTTGTCAGAGCAGTGGGTCTGTTCTGGAAAATAGAGTCTTGCCTGTCCATGCTGTGAGGGTCAGTCAAATGCCCAGCCTCTCTGGCAAGTCAATGGTAGATTTTTCTCTCTGCTTTCATACAAATGGGATAATAAAATTGTATCAGCCATTTTAAGCAACTGAATGAAAATAAATTTTGCCTTTACCATTTTCATTGTTCAGAATCCTAAAGTTCTTGCTTCTTAGTTGATAAATTACACCAGTTGACATTCTCCATAGCCTGGGGTGAGAATACTGTATCACTGCCCATCAGCATTATTAGGTGAAATGAAAAGGTGTGAAAACTGATATCTTACGGTTTTGCTACTCTTGGTTTACAAGGAGGTTAAATTTTCATCATGTTTCCTAGTCATTTGTATTTTTAAAAAATTGTTTTTGGTGAATGGACTATTCACGGACACCCACTGGTAGTGGCATGGTGGCCTCAGCCCTTTGTTGTGTACCCCCACCCCCCAACGGAGTCTTGCTGCGTCGCCCAGGCTGGAGTGCAGTGGTGTGATCTCGGCTCACTGCAACCTCCGCCTCCTAGGTTCAAGCAGTTTTCCTGCCTCAGCCTCCTGAATAGCTGGGATTACAGGTGTGTGCCACCATGCTCTGCTAATTTTTTTATTTTTTAGTAGAGACAGGGTTTCACCATGTTGGCCAGGCTGGTCTTGAACTCCAGATCTCGTGATCTGCCTACCTTGGCCTCCCAAAGTGCTGGGATTACAGGTGTGAGCCACCGCACCCAGCCAAGCCCTTTGTTGAATAATCATTTCCTTCCCCATCTTTGTCCTTATTTACTGTGTATTTAATTCTTGCATTGTGAGTTATTTCCAATGATGTGTTCACCTTTTAACATTGAGTTTTATTCCATATTTAGCGTGTATACGATGAAGAAGTGGAGGAGCCAGTACTCAAGGCTGAGGGAGAAAAAATAGAGCAGGTACTTGTATGAAATCACTCTTCAGCTGAGTTTCTGACTTTGGGAAATGTGATGGAGATCGATGTGTTATGTGGGTACTAGGGATGGTGGGTGGGGGAGGGAGAAGGGAGGGGACGGCTCCTGACAGTGGCCCAAGAGGGGGATTTTTTCCTTCGTTTCTGAAATGTAGTGTATTAACTAATACAGAGATCAAATCCTTCAATTCTGGCATAAGAATGGAGTAGAAGTCAGCAAACAACTTCTGTAAAGGGCCAGATAGTAAATATTACAGATTTGGAGGGTCACAGAGGTCATTTTTTTCCTGCGGCTTCCTGTGTTACAGATGCACCGACCCACTTCGTCCTGAGGTCTTCTCACACCAGAACCCAAAACATAGCTAAGAGGTTCTGGGTCACACTGACTTCTTAGCACTCCAGCAGAGATTCCTTTTTCTTCTATTCAGGAAGGCACAATGGACTGTGAATAAGTTTATTATGGGAGTAGCTTTGAATTCGCTGTCATTTATTCAGAAAATATATATCAGCTGTAAAGGTTGACACTTTGTCACGGTTACTACTTGTAACAGATGAAACTGTTAGACTAGGAAAGGGTATTAGAAACCAGCTATAGCTCTGCCTGTTCCCAGCTTTTTTTTTTTTTAAACAGTTTATATTTAAAAAATTTTTTTTTTTTTGAAACGGAGTCTCGCTCTGTCACCCAGGCTGGAGTGCAGTGGCACAATCTCAGTTCATTGCAACCTCTGCCTCCCAGGTACAAGAGATTCTCCTGCCTCAGCTTCCAAGTAGCTGGGACTACAGGTCTGTGTCACCATGCCCAACTAATTTTTTTGTATTTTTAGTAGAGATGGGGTTTCACCTTGTTGGCCAGACTCGTCTCAAACTCCTGACCTGAAACGATCCGCCTGCCTCAGCCTCCCAAAGTGCTAGGATTACAGGTGTGAGCCACTGCACCTAGCCAGCCCCCTTTTGATGTAGAACAAATTTATAAAATAATTGTAATTGTCCACTATTTTTTTGTCTTTTTAAACTATAATGGAAAAATGAGACCTCTGGGTATTTTCTTCTAAGTTTTAACTCCTAAAATTACCCGAGACCCTTAACCAAGGCTCGTGAGATAGTCACGGTGAATCTGAGAGTATAGCCCTGTTACTCCTCCAGCAGTGGGGGAAGTGGCGTGCCATTCATTGTTAGGATACTTCTCCACACAGTAGTCGCACCTCTGCTTTTGTAGATGATGACTGACCCTGGAGCTCTGGGACCTTAAGTAGTTCAATGCATGTCTAGAAAGGGGCAAACTTGGGATTTAAAACTTGCAGTCTTTTTTTTTTTTTTTTTGGAGACGGATGTTGCTCTGTAGCGCAGGCTGGAGTGCAGTGGCGCAACTTGGGCTCACTGCAGCCTCCGCCTTCCGGGTCCTGGTTCAAGCAATTCTCCTGCCTCAGCCTCCCGAGCAGCTGGGATTACAGTCACATGCCACCATGCCCAGTTAAGTTTTGTATTTTTAATAGAGACGGGGTTTCACCATGTTGGCCAGGCTGGGCTTGAACTCCTGACCTTGTGATCCACCTGCCTTAGCCTCTCAAACTGCTGGGATTACAGGTGTGAGCCTCTGCGCCTGGCCAAAACTTGCAGTCTTACTCCAAAGTCTGTGTCAAGGCATTCAGCAGAATTTGACTTTGTTAACATTTTTAATTAATTTTTTTGGAGCTCGAAGCTAGGCTTTAGAGAACATTCACAGTATTCTCTTGGGGCGTTACCAGTATATTGGAGACCCATACTGCATGGTATTTGTTTTGTAGGAGAAGACTTGGGAGCAGAAGAAGTAGATCTCATTCCTAAAGTCCAGGAGGCTGTGAACTATGGCTTACAAGTATTGGACAGTGCCTTTGAGCAGCTTGATATCAAAGCAGGAAACTCAGACTCAGAGGAAGATGATGCTAATGGGCGGGTGGAACTGATCCTTGAACCAAAGGTAAAGACATTCAACTTAAATATTTATTGTGCACCTGTTATGTTTGGGCTACTTAACTTGGGCACGTGATTAGTAAGTAATGGAGTTAACGTTTAGGAAGTGAGTATGTCACTTAGCAGTCTCACATTGACTCCACCAGAAAGTCTCGCTTTTCCCAAGCACTGATGGAGTGCAAGGCAACCTGTCGAGTTGGGGGTGCAAAGATGCAGGGCATGGCTTCTGCTCTCGAGGTGTGTGTCGCAGGTCTGGTGGGAGAGTGAAGACATTCCTACCAGTAACCATTGTAAATGCTCTGAGAGAGAATTGACTTCCAGCTGGAATTTTGTGGCAAAGATGATATTTGAATTGGGATTTGAAGGATGGATAGGCAGGAGAGAGATAAGAGTGTTGGGAACCTGAAATTATGTAGCTTGGGCTAAGGAAGACTGCAGAAGAGCTGAAAGGCATTTGGGTTGTTTCCAGTTTGGGCAGTTATTAAATATAAATGAAGCTGCTGTGAGCATTCCTGTCCAGGCTCCCTCCTAGCCTAGTCAGTGTTGGTTGCTTGACTATGACTTTCTTCCACATTGTTCAAGGAGATAATTGGGGCAACAGAGAGTCTTGGTGGTGAACACAGAAAGTTGCCACAGTGATTTTGAGAAAGAGCCCTTGTGACACACAGGGCCTTTTGAATTAAAACATGCCACAGAACCAAACTTTTTTTTTTTTTTTTTTTTTGAGACGGAGTCTCGTTGTGTCACCCAGGCTGGAGTGCAGTGGTGCAGTCTCGGCTCACTGCAGTCTCCGCCTCATGATTCAAGTGATTCTCTTGCTTCAGCCTCTTGAGTAGCTGGGATTGCAGGCACCCACCACTACGCCCAGCTAATTTTTGTATTTTTAATAGATACAGCAGAGGGGGGTTCACCATGTTGGCCAGGCTGATCTTGAATTCTTGACCTCAGGTGGTCCACCCGCCTCAGCCTACGAAAGTGCTGGGATTACAGATGTCAGCCACTGCGTCTGGCCTGATCCACCAGACTCTTCTAGTCATTCTTTAGCTTCACATTTCTCTTCCAGTTTGAGCTTTGCTGTGTCACACCGAAGTGAGGCAGATTGTTTGGCACTGAGCAGCCCACTTGCTGCTTGGCTTTTCACTGTATGCCTTTAAAAGTCAGCCGTGGACTCTGGGAAATGTATTGCCTGGGCCACACTTGATAACTTCCAAGACACACAGCGCTTTCTCTTTTTTCCCCTGGCAGAAAAAGTTGTGAAGGTACACTTTTCTTTTATAGGAGGATTTGGGACTGTCTCTCGGTCAGTGAGAATTAGTCCAAATTCACGCTGTCTTTGCTTTATACTCCATTGGTTGCTGTGACATCGTTGACCCTTTACATTAACCCTCACAATCTTTCTGTTCTTGTATGAAACATTAGAATTATTCTCCCCTGCTCCAGGGTCCTTTGACAAGGAAGAGTTATTACTGCCAAAGGGCAATGCCTTACAGGGGACAGAGCAGCTTTTCCTCCACCAGTGGAGGTAGGAGGCTGTCCAAGCATGGAGCACTTTCTTGATTCTGCTTTTTTTTTTTTGAGACAGAGTTTCACTCTTGTTGCCCAGGCTGGAGTGCAGTGGCGCAATCTCGGCTTACTGCAGCTTCTGTCTCCTGGGTTCAAGCGATACTCCCGCCTCAGCCTTCTGAGTAGCTAGGATTACAGACATGCACCATGACACCTGGCTAATTTTTGTATTTTTAGTAGAGACAGGGTTTCACCATGGTGACCAGGCTGGTCTTGAACTCCTGACCTCAAGTGATCCACCCACCCCAGCATCCCAAAGTGCTGGGATTACAGGCATGAGCCACTGCACCCGGCCTAATCTATTTTTATATTAAAAAATATATATATTTTCCCTCATTAGTACTGCTTTTTAGAGGACAGCTCATCAGAAGGTTCAGTTTCTCTCCTTGGTTCTCCTCGTCTTGGACCTTCTACTAGGAGGTTGTACCCTTTTCCCTGTTTGCTTGCTGCTGATAAACTTTTGGTAGGCTTTTGCCATTTTTGTTAAATTTTGTTAATCAGGCCCTTGGAGAGGGAGATTCTGTGTGATTCAGCTTTATCTTGCCATTTTTTTTTTTTTTTTTTGAGATGGAGTTTCACGATTGTTGCCCAGGCTAGAGTGCGAATGATCTTGGCTCACTGCAACCTCCACTTCCGAGGCTTAAGTGATTCTCATGCCTCAGCCTCCCAAGTAGCTGGGACTACAGGGGCACGCCACCACGCCTGGCTAATTTTTTTGTATTTTTAGTAGAGATGGGGTTTCACCATGTTGGCCAGGCTGTTCTCAAACTCCTGACTTCAGGTGATTCATCCGCCTTGGCCTCCCAAAGTTCTGGGATTACAGGCATGAGCCATGGCGCCTGACCTTACCTTGGCATTTTTACCTAGGATTTGACTTTTTAAAAACTCAGTGAAAAAAGGAAGCTTTTGACTGGGCGCAGTGGCTCATGCCTGTGATCCCAGCACTTTGGGAGGCTGAGGCGGGCGGATCACAAGGTCAGGAAGCCATCCTGGCTAACATGGTAAAACCTCGTCTCTACTAAAAGTACAAAAAAATTAACTGGGCGTGGTGGCAGGCTCCTGTAGGCTCCGCTGCTTGGGAGGCTGAAGCAGAAGAATCGCTTGAACCCGGGAGAGGCTGCAGTGAGCTGCGATTGCGCCACTGCACTCCAGCCTGGGTGACAGAGTGAGACTGTCTCAAAAAAAAAAAAAAAAGAATTTTTTTATTTTTAACTTTTAGTCCTGCTGTGTTTCTTATTCTCCTCCTTTGTTATGTAGCTTGTTTTGGGTAGTCAGATGGACCAGGGTGTCAGGTGGCACGTGTAAGTTTGTTTTCAACCGAAACGTTTAACGGCTTATTCCTTTCATGATGTATAGGATCTATACATTGATCGTCCTTTACCGTATCTCATTGGGTCAAAGCTGTTCATGGAACAAGAAGATGTAGGTCTTGGAGAGCTGTCCAGTGAAGGTACTTTTCTTCACCAAATAATTTTGTTAGTTTTAACATGTCTTTTTTTATTTTAAAATAATTTCAAACTTTAAAGTTTTAAGATTAAAGTACTCAAATATACCCTGCACTCAGGTTTACCAGTTAACATTTCACCACGTTTGTTTTATTGTTCTCTACATATATATAATATTTTGTCTTGAACCTATTTGGGAGACATCATATTCATGCCATTACTTCTAAATGTTTCTGTGTGCATTTTCTTTCTTTTTTTTTTTTTCTTAGAGCCAGAGTTTCGTTCTTGTCACCCAGGCTGGAGTGCAGTGGCTCAATCTTGGCTCACTGCAACCTCCACCTCCCGGGTTCAAGCAATTCTCCTACCTCAGCCTCCTGAGTAGCTGGGATTACAGGCACCCGCCACCATACCTGGCTAGTTTTTGTATTTTTAGTAGAGATGGGGCTTTACTATGTTGGCCAGGTTGGTCTCAAACTCCTGACCTCAGGTGATCCTCTGTGTGTGTCTTCTAAGAACAAGGACTTCTCTTGTATAACTATAGTAGAATTACAAAAGCCAGGACATTATCTATTATCCAATCTGCTATGTTCGAATTTTGCCATTTGTCCCAGTGGCACCCTTTACAGTCTCTCTCTTTGTTCTCTGGTCTAGGACTCTATCCAGGGCCAGTTACCACATTTAGTTGTCAAATCTCCAGTTATCTTTTAGTCTGATGCTGTTTCTCAGCCTTTCTTTGCTTTTTATGACCTTGACATCTGTAAAGAGTACAAGCCAGTTTTTTTTTTCTTTGTAATGAATAATTTTTTTGAGTGGAAATACTTCAAGACTACATAAACATCTAATTCCTTACCATAATGAAGACACTTTTAATTCCAGTAAATGGGTATAGATGGTTTTATCAAGATCTCTGTGATGCTGTTGTATGGTGGTTTGTGATGTTGAGAAGGAGCTAAGTACATTTTCTAGTGAATATTGGTGTGGTGACCCTTATCTCTCTTCTCGACAGAAGGCTCTGTAGGCAGTGATCGTGGCAGTATTGTGGACAGTGAGGAAGAGAAAGAAGAAGAGGTAAGGACTGTTTGGTATGACCAGGTCATGGTGGGCAGCAAGCTTAAGATGGGCCTAGCAGGCTAGGTAAATAACAACTTGAATTTGTAATCTGTTTCCATAAAGCTTTTAACAGTGATAGAAGCCACATTCTGAGTTCTTTTAACCTAGGGTTAGATTTCCTTTTTGCCTTATGTACAATAATCAGGAAAGCTGCTATAATCTGTTTCACTATTATCCTACCTCCCACCTTGACACCAAATTCCTCCTCCACCCAATATATTTTTGAGAAGGACAACTTAGATGTTTTGGTGGAATGTCTGCCTGGGATATAGTCTTGAGTATATTCTGTCTTTGAATAATTCTAAGGAAAAAAAATACATACATTTAGAACTTTCGTCAACTATAAAACGTAGAGCAGGATATGCTGAAGGCAACCACTTACATTCTGTTTTCCTGCTGCTTCTAGTGCCTTCATATCCACAGAGCATAATCTCATTTCCTAGTCTGGAGTTTGAGTCTGTGGGCCTTGACCACAGTTGAATCTGCAGTTGTTCTTTAGATGGGATATTCGTTATTGCAAGGGACACAGCCATGTTGAAGGAGAGTCCTTGAGTATGGGATGTCTGAAAGAAGACAGTGTTGTGTGTGTGCTTTTCTCTTCTCACTGGTCCCCCTTTCTACACTCTCCCTCCCCTGCCCTTCTTCCAGCCGTAAAAAGAAAAACCGGACAACAGGAGATAAGCTTTCTTAAGTAACTATTAGCTGAATCCCTTGCTTTTAGCCATGGATGTAGGTCTTTACTAAATTGCTGGTAGCAAGTACTAATGTTCCCTTCTTAGGCCTAATGAAGTAGTTGTCCTATCAAGAGGAAATAGAGACAGTATAGTCCAAAATGTAAAATGATACAAACTGACTTTGGATAATTTAGTTAGTTAAATGTGCAATTCTTACTTTAAATCCAAAGGCAAGAGTTGAAAATGCAGGTGATGTGAGCAAATTGTTAGAGGCATTTAAGTGAGCCACACAGTAACACGTTAACTGGAACAATCCTTGACAATATTGCCAGCTGCCCCATTTATCTGCACCTTGATACTTAAGGTGACCAGTAGTCAGTACAAAGACTGAGTGTCAGAGCTTTTCTCCACTTGACATGGAATCAGCCTGGCCCGGAGACTTAGACCTGAAATTATTTTTGTGCTTTGAAGTAAAGCCTGTTTAACAACAAAGCCTTTTTTTTCCCCACCGAAGGAGTCAGACGAAGATTTTGCCAATCACAGTGACAATGATCAAAACCGGGTAAGGCTCATGTATTGAAATGACTTTGTTTTTACATTTTAATTGAAGCATGGTATGTATATTAAAATTTCTTTTGAATGATTTATGACTAAGTGAGGATTTTTTTCAGTATACAACTTATTTTCCTTTAGGCATTTCATGTATTTAGGCTATTTCCTTTGTATATTTTTTTCCCAATTTTCCTTTATAGTTCATCTTCATTTTTCTTAGAAAGCAAAGAAGTAAAAAACAAATTGGAAAATAGAGCCTCTAAAAGAAAACTCAGTTACCCAAACTGAACTGCTTTGCATGAGTCCCCCTCTCCTGAGTCTCCCTCTCCTGTTTTAAAACTGGAGACAAGCTAGTAGTGACATTAATGGATATTCACAAGATGAAAACTTCGGACCCTACTGTCTTAGCACAGTTATCTTAATTTTTGAATATCTGTCTAAGGGCATATTCTTTTCATAGTATGCATATTTGATTTTCTGCCATTTTATGTTAACATTTCATAAATGTTTCCTTATTTTATTTTATTTTTTGAGATGGAGGTTTGCTCTTGTCGGCCAGGCTGGAGTGCAATGGCCTGATCTCGGCTCACTGCAACGTCTGCCTCCAGGATTCAAGCAATTTTCCTGCCTCAGCCTCCTGAGTAGCTGGAATTACAGGCGCCCACCACCATGCCAGCTAATTTTTTTGTGTTTTTATTAGAGATGGAGTTTCACCATGTTGGCCAGGCTGGTCTCAAACTCTTGATCTCAGATGATCCACCCACCTCGGCCTCCCATAGTGCTGGGAGTACAGGCATGAGTCACCACGCCCGGCCTCCTTATTTAAAAAAGTCTTTGCAGTTTGCTTTGTATAGTCTTTGCTATATACTTTTAAACATACTAAGTACGATACTGTCATAGTCTCTAAATGTGTAAGGGAAAGAGTTTTATTTTTGATGTAATAATGTATTCAATATTTTCTTTTCTTTTTTGAGACAGAGTCTGACTCTGTTGCCCAGGCTGGAGTACAGTGGTGTGATCTTGGCTCACTGCATCCTCCGCCTCCAGGGTTCAAACCATTCTTAGGCCTCAGCCTCCCTGACTAGCTGGGACTACAGGTGTATGTCACCACGCCCGGCTAATTTTTTGTATTTTTAGGAGAGACGGGGTCTCCCCATGTTTTCTAGGCTGGTCTTGAACTCCTGAGCTCAGGCAATCCACCCACCTCAGCCTCCCAGAGTACTAAGATTACAGGTGTGGCCCCGTGCCCAGCTAATATTTTCATACATAGAAATCCTTTGCTTCTGTGAACTGTTTCTTCAGAATAAAGTGGTATAGAGTTATTAACATAATTCTTAATGTCTGGTGGACCTTCTAAATTACATATTATAGAAGTTGATTTTCCTACAATCTCATCACTGGGGTGATGATTTAAAATTTTTTTTGCTAAAAATTTGCATTTAAATTTCTTAATTGGGAAATATTTTTTTCACAAAAATGTTTAACTATCGAAGGATTTTGCATTTTCTGGTTGGTACTGTATTTTTCTGGTTGTATTCGTAAATGTGGTTGGTCTTTATAATTTTAATAATCAGTCTTTCTTCATAGGATATTTGTTTCTATGGAATTTCCTATTAAAATCTGCAAATGCAAACAGTTTTTCTTTTTCTTTTTTTTTTTTTTTTTTTTTTTTGAGACTGAGTCTCGCTCTGTCCCCCAGGCTGGAGTGCAGTGGCACAATCTTGGCTCACTGCAACTTCCACCTTCTGGGTTTAAGGGTTTCTTGTGCCTCAGACTCCCAAGTAGTTGGGATTATAGGCATGCGCCACCATGCCCAGCTAGTTTTTATAATTTTAGTGGAGATGGGGTTTTGCCATGTTGGCCAGGCTGATTTTGAACTCCTGACCTCAGGTGATTGCCTGCCTCTGCCTCCCAAAGTGCTGGGATTACAGGTGTGAGCCACCATACCTGGCCACAAACAGTTTTTCTTTCTTTCTTTTTTTTTTTTTTTTTGAAATAGAATTTCACTCTTTGTTGCCCAGACTGGAGTGCAGTGGTGCGATCTCGGCTCACTGCAACTTCCACCTCCCAAGTTCAAGCAGTTCTTCAGTCTCAGCCTCCCTAGTAGCTGAGATTACAGGCGCCTGCCACCACATCCAGCTAATTTTTGTGTTTTTAGTAGAGACAGGGTTTCACCATGTTGGCCAGGCTGATCTTGAACTCGTAACTTCAGGTGATCCACCCGTCTTGGCCTCCCAAAGTGCTGGGATTACAGGCATGAGTCAGCACGCCTGGCCACAAACAGTGTTTCACAACAGTACAATATAGTGATTAAAAACGCCTGCTTATGCAACAGGTTGATTCTGTATGCTGCAGCTAGCCTTGAAGTTGTAAGGATTAAATTAGGTAATAAAGTGCTTTTAGTAACATGCCTGGCACAGTTTGTTGATTCAAACATTGAAAAAAAAATTTTTTTTAATTATACATAGTAGTGTGTACCTTTGGAAAAATTAGAACTTAACAGATGAGGCTAAGTTTGAGCCTTCCAGTTCTTTCCTTCTCTGCATACTCTTCAGAGGTAACTGGGATCATGCTCTGGGAGCATGTCTTTCCGGGTCTTTTTCTTTGCTTTTGTAAATACACCTGTTTCCATAGAAATGCTATAGTGTATGCAGAGGTTATCATGCTGGATTTGTTATTCTGCCCTTTTTTGCGTGACCTGCCTTGGATGGCTCTCTGGTTGTTACAGCTTTTACCTTTTAACTATTACTCAGTATTCTTACTAAGATAAGACTATGCTGATTTTGTTTATATTTCTCTGGCAGCCGGGCATGGTGGCTCATGCCTGTAATCTCAGCACTTTGGGAAGCCAAGGTGGGCAGATCACCTAAGATCAGGAGTTTGAGACCAGCCTGGCCAGCATGGTGAAACACTGTTTCTACCAAAAATACAAAAATTAGCCAGCTGTGATGGCAGGTACCTGTAATCCCAGCTACTCAGGAGGCTGAGGCAGGAGAGTTCCTTGAACCCAGGAAGTGGAGGTTGCAGTGAGACAGGATCACCCCATTGCACTCCAGCCCGGGCAACAAGAGTGAAACTCCTTCTCAAAAATAAAAATAAATAAATAAATAAAAATATTTCTGTAGTAACAGCCAGTTTTGATATTTCAATATTTTGCTTTTTCTTGTCTTATTAAATAATATATTTTTATTTACATTTGAAGTAAATCTTGTGTATTATTTGTTCCAGCTTATCTGCTGCTTCATAACTTGCTGCGTCGTAATTACGATTATTATTTCAAAAAGCTGTTACCTCTTTGAAGGAGGAGCCTAAAGGCTAAGTGACAGTATCTCTTCTTCAGCTTGATGACTATCTAATAGTTCTAATTTGGTTATTTTCTACTGTTAGCACACCACACAAATGAGTGATGAAGAAGAAGATGATGATGGCTGTGACCTTTTTGCTGACTCCGAGAAGGAGGAGGAAGATATTGAGGACATTGAAGAAAATACTAGACCTGTAAGGAAGACTGTAGTTACTGTCACTTGGCAGGGTTTTAGCACTGATGACTTGTTTCTTTTGTTGTCACCTATTTTATACCACTCTCATTTTTGCATGTTTATCATTTCATTTACACTTCGGAAAATAATGGCAAGCATCTCAAATTGCAAGTACCACTTTCCTGTCCAGGTGTTATGATTTTATGAGTGAATTCTGAATGCAGAATATGTGTGGTTCCAGAGTTTCAAGACCCTAGTGCTCCTGTCTCTCCCCCCCATGCACCTTATTCTTATTTTCTTATTTAGATTTTTAAGTATTAAAGGGAAGTACTAAAAAAATAAGAAAATAAAGAACATCTCTCTTTGAAGGAACATTTTATGAGTCCTGTTCCTCGGGTGAGCTGTATAGTGTACATATGTTTAAATTCATTTAATTATACTGTTTTTTCCTCAGTTGAATTTCTTTGCTCTCGTATACATAATGTTTTTAGGTGTCCAAAAGTGAAGTGTACTGGTTTGTTACAGAAAAGTGATTCTTTTGATTTCTGCTGCTGTAGAAAAGAAGCAGACCTACATCATTTGCTGATGAGCTGGCTGCCCGCATCAAGGGTGACACCGTGGGCCGAGTGGACGAGGAGCCAACAAGTGAGCCCCAGCCACATTGATGAGAAGTAGGGGAGGGGTAGTGCAGGGCCTTCTGCTGGCTTCACCAAAAGCAGATTTCCCTTTTTATTAGCCATTACAAAGGCAGAAGAGGCTTAAATTGTAACGCTTATTCCTTTTTTGATTAATGAACTCCCCTTTTGATAACTGAACACTGTGGACTCACAAGCAAAATGTATGTGTACACAGCTAGATAATACATTACATAGAATTTCAGGGGATTAATGGAAACTCCAGAGAACAATAGGCAACAGCTTAAGAATTCCTGGCTGAATATTTACTCCTGTATTTTGAACAAATAAGAATGTGCTATATAATCGCACATTCTGGTTATATAACAGGGTAGAAAAATAGCATAATAATTCTTTCAACAAATATGATTCTGATACGCACATGAGCCTGGTATGAAAGCAGAAGCCTTCTGCTTACAAAGAGACTCTTGAGTGCCTACCATGGGCAGGGCAGGGGGTTGAGTGCTCTGGTGAAGCTGAGATGAAAGGCAGATATCTTGTTCTTAGCTATGAGTTATGAGGATGACAGACTTGTAGAGAAACAGGATGCGTATACTGAGGGAGGACTTAGTACTATTAAAACTGTGACCTATGCTTCAAGCCTTATCCTCAGGAGAAGCAAAACCTCGGAAGACACTGAAAGAGAAGAAGGAAAGGAGAACTCCTTCAGACGGTGGGCCTTTTCCATCAATTCTATTATTTTAGGAGCCTTTTGACTCAGGAATGTTGCTTACATAATTCCTAAAGTACTGCTTTACATGCTCTTTTCCCTCTGACAAATGGGTCTGTCTCCATTTACTTTTTTTAGCCTCTGAAAGCATGTTTTGGGGTGCTGGGAGGAGATGGGGGTATGGAGTAAAAATGCCTGTAAATATTTGATTTATTAGATTTTAGAGCAATAATGTCTTGTCTTTCTAGAATTCTCTAGAAGTACAGAAACTTAGGGATCTCTAGCATTTGTTTTCAATAAGGAATATATCAGGCCTTTTCATATTAAGCAGTCATGTCCGCTGCATTCCACTTGTCCCTGTGTCAGTCTGCAGATCCCTTTGTTCAGTCTACCCTTCCTTCCCCCAGATTGTTGGGGAAATGGGTCTTGAATATGGCATCTGACCCTAATACTTGCTTCAAAGTAAATCTAGATCAAGGATGCTAGCCTAGAGAATGAATGCTGTCTGCTGCAGGCATTGACAGATTTGAGAGTGGGGGCCCACAGGGCCTTTTGAGGGCATCAGTGGACTATGCCAGGGGTTTAGTGTGAAATTCATCAGACTGCCTCACACTTTGTTAAATAGGGTCAGATAAACTCCATGCCAGTTTGGAGATGTTGCAGATGCCAACCTGGGAATTTGGGTTCCAGACCTATCTTTAATGCTCCCTACAAAACATTGCTTTCTGTTTGCTAGATGAAGAGGATAACTTATTCGCACCCCCTAAGCTGACCGATGAGGACTTCTCGCCATTTGGCTCTCGAGGCGGCCTGTTTAGTGGGGGCAAGGGGCTTTTTGATGATGAGGATGAGGAGGTGAGTCCATGGTACCCGGCGACGCTCCCTGCAGCTTTATCGGGTTCACAAGAAAGAAATATGCTTTGTTTCTTTAGTAGGGGAAAAAAGTTTCTCAGTTGGAAGTTGTTTCTATTTTCATATTTTGGGACATTTTGAACTAAGAATCACAGAGTGAGAAATACCATATTCTTCTATCCTTTGTTAGGTGAGGAGAAGATGTGCACTTGTTAGTGTGAAAAATTTACTAGGTGATTGTTTATTCTCTTATCTATTATCTTTCATCTTTGTATTGAATTCCTGAACAGACCTTCCCAAAGTGCTAGGATTACAGGCGTGAGTCACCACACCGGGCCTAAATTATTTTAGGGTCTGGTTTTGCCATAGTTATCACTTTGCAACTGATTTTCTGGGAGCATATTAAATATGTAGTTTTAAATCTTATAGGTTACTTTTCCTTAGAAATCCTCAAATGCAGCTATGCTTTCTCCTGTTTTTTTTTTTTTTTTAATCCTTTGTCATATACGTTATTACAACCAGAGTGACCTCTTCACGGAAGCCCCCCCAGGATCGACAAGCTGAAGCCTCTGTTAAGGAGGGTAAGCTGGGGGCTGGTCAACTGCATCTCAGTGCGCAGAGTTCCAAAACTGTCTTTCTCATTAGGAGATGGAACCCCGAGGTTGTTCCCAAGTCTTGTTTCTGCGTTGAGCAGGAAGCTGTTATTTTGACCTTGGTCCAGTTGAAAGTAATTCATCTTCACTAATTCATGTCTTGGAAAAAACAGAGTACCATCTGCAAACCCACATCACAGTCTTGCCTCTTTGTTAGGAGAACTCATGAAAAGTCAGACAAGCAAAGTACCCTAGAGCAATGTTGAGAATGGCTTTCATTTAATGACGTTTAATTTAAAGAAACATTTTTAACATTCTGCATGTAAGTTTGAGACCAGTAATTCCCCCAACCCAGTGTGCATTAAAATCATCTGTAAAGTTGTATATACACTTTCTTCCAGCAGACAATATATATATATTTTAGTAGAGACAGGAAGGTTTCACCATGTTGGACAGTTGGACAGGCTGGTCTTAAACTCCTATCCTCAAGTGATTACTCGCCTTGGCCTCCCAAAGTGCTGGGATTATAGGCATGAGCCACTGCACATGGCCCATCTGTGTAGTTTTTAAAAAGCACAAATATAAATATATTTCTTAACTTAAAAATGCTACTCGATTAGGTTTGTGGTAATTCTCGGAACTTGGGAATTAGTGATTTTAAGTGCCGAGTCTCCTGGGCATGCACATCAGAGCTGGGCCTCGTGGGTCACTCCTTGTGCTTGCTGTCCTGGCTGCTTGCCTGGCTGCCCTCTGCTTTCTGCTGTCCATGTTTTGGCATAGGTGACTTGCTCTTACTGTCTTTTTTTTTTTTTTTTTTTTTTTTAGTTTTTGTTTTTTTAGTAGAGACAGGGTTTTACCATGTTGGCCAGGATGTTTTTGATCTCTTGACCTCGTGATCCACCCGCCTCAGCCTCCCAAAATGCTGGGATTACAGGCATGAGCCACCGCGCCTGGCTCTCTTCTTTTTTTTTTCTACTCATGACTCACACATTTTTCCTGTTCTTTTTTACTTGTTCATTTTTATCCAACTGGAATGGGTAGAGCTGGAACTGTTTGGGGGAGCCCTGGTCGTGCTGTCCCTGCCTCCGCCAGTGGTGCTGACACCTTTGGCATCCCCCAGCCGACCCACTGCTGTGGCTTGATCACAGTCAGCATGCTCTTCCATGGGAGTCATAGCTTGGATTATGTTAGTTCCAAAAGAAAAAAGTCCTTTTTTTTTTTTTTTTTTTCCAGGAAGGGGAGTGGGGGAGATTGAGAAGAAGTCAAGAAAAAAAGTCCTGACATCGGTAGAGAAGAAAATACTAAAGCATTTTAAAATGACTTGTTTAGGAAAAACTAGTTTCAAAAGGTCTGGTACTAACTGTGTGTTACATTGCATATATTTCAGGAAGAAAATTGCAAGAAACATTATTTTCCTTGTAAAATGGTTATCCCTTGCTCTTTCATTCTAGAGTCTTTATCATCCAAACCTGGAAAGAAAATCCCAGCAGGAGCTGTTTCTGTATTTTTAGGTAACATAACTTAAGGTTTGTTTTCTAAAAAGAACACAAATTCTGTTTTTTCATTTTTTAAATTATCATCTTCTAAAGCCTGGCTGGAGACAAGGAAGCACCTGGGAGCTTCAAAGGGCTTTGAGCAGCTTATAGAAAGAGCTCATCTACTGATGTTAGCTCTTATTCTCCTAGAGCTCAGTGGCCTTGGACTTTTTTGTGTTTGAGTGACCTGGTGATTCTGCACTGTGGGATGTTCTGTAGCAGTAATGGATGGAGGTTATTGGGCCCTGTTAATGCATTTTGTGGATTAACTGAAATGAAAAGTTCTTGGTGGGTGGTAATTTTTTCTGTAAAGTCAGCAGGCTCACACTGGCTTACAACTGTGGCTGTCTTGTCCCTCTGCCCACAGGAGACACAGATGTGTTTGGTGCTGTCTCCATTTCATCATTGAAGGAGCCCCAAAAGCCTGAGCAGCCCATTCCAAGAAAAAGCCCCTACCTTCCACCTCCCACTGGCCTCTTTGATGATGATGATGATGATGAGGATGACTTTTCTCGGCACCCCACAGCAAACCTTCCAAGACAGGTACCTGTTCCTGCCTCTGTTTCTGGGACTTCAGCCAGAAAAAAAATGTTGCATATAAAGGAACATAAGCTCCCCTAGTTTGTATCTCTTATAGTACCAGAATCCCTTCTCCAGCATTCCTGTCATTGAGGAATGACAGGAATGTGTCTGTACTTACATAGCTATGGTGCCTGGGAGGCCTGTTTCATGAACCAATCTTTTCTGCTCTGGAATCTAATTACTGTGATTATTTTCCTTATAGAGAGCTGAAATCTTTTTCTCTAAAATTTTTGTTCACAATTTCTAGTTCTGACCTTTGGAATTATAAAGTTTTAATCATACTTTCTTCCAGCAGACCTTAGTCAATTACATGAGCAGCATGTTGTGTGCTGGCCATTTAGTTCCCACCTTCTCTCTGCCAAAAAGCTCAGGTGGCCTTGGTCTTTCCTCCTGTGATGGGGTTTTCCGCCCCTTGGCTACTTTGATATTCTCCTTTCTTTTCCTCTTAAATGTAAGTCCTGTGTTCCTGAAGTCATTCCTGTAAATCGTTTGTTTTTTATGTGCAGATGAATCTCCCAGGGGCTTCTGTCAAAATGAAGATTCCAATTCAGTAGGTCTAGGATGGGGCCTGAGATTGTGCATTTCCAGCAAGCTTTGTGGTCTGTGGATCACACTTGGAATAGCAAGACTTAGATTCATTGACTGCTTTTCCTGAAAAGAAAGGTAGATCCCTAAGGTGCACATAATTTTCAGGAACTTTAAAAAATAAAAAAGGTTGGAATAGGAATAGATAGAACCAGAATGCATTTAGAAGCAGGCTGTCTGGACTTACTCTCCTTTTTCAGTGTTAGGTGTAGAAAGTAAGGATGGAAGCAGACGTGTGAAGGAAAATAATAGCCTAGTTAATCTAGAAAGAGTGCAAACGGATGCAGAATGCATGCAGGTCTAGGTGAAGATGACAGTAAAGGAAAGTAGTAGTGCTTTTTATTGCTCCACAGGGCTCTCACTTAGTGGGTATCTTCGAGAACTGATTCAGAATCACTAGTAAATTGACGCTGCTTTGTTTGACAACTCCTAGTCTCTGGACGTTCATGAGCCGGTGCCCTCATTTCAGCAACACATGCCTCACTCGGTACAGCAGTGCTTATGGTAGTGAAGGTTGGAAATTACTCAGATTTGTCAGTAGGGTGAGCTATGGCCCTTCCATTCAGTGGAATATTGTGCGACTGTTAAAAAAAAATAGGGTCTATGCATGTTGACTTGAAAAGATTTTATAGGTACATTAAATGGAAAACGCAAATGGTAAGACGTATTATTCAAATTATCTTCTAATTTATAGCCTTATTTGTAAATAACTAAAGTTAACTGATTAGTATATCCTTCGGGGGAATTAGAAGCATGTATGCTGAACTGTTCCCAATGTCCATCTTGTTCGAGTAGGCAGGTGGAGTTATGAGGGGGATTTCAGTATTTGCTTTTATCTGCTTTCGTATAGTTTGATTTTTTTTTAAAGCAGGAGCCAAGCCCTCACTTCTCAGATTCCTTAGATGATTGACTTGGTGGTCCTCTTAAATAATCTTTCTTCCTCTAGATCTTTCTTCACCTTTTAAGCCAGTCCAAGCTACTCTAAGCACAGGAGGCTGCTGCTTGGATAAGCATGTCAACTGCATGGTTAAACTATCTGTTCTGTCTTTCAACTGAGCTACTACTATGCTCTTTGAAAAATTCCAAGGGAAGAGTATAGTTCCACTTACTATAACAACGTAACTTTTCTATTTATTCTTCAGGAGGGAAGAATTTTAAATCTACAAATTTTGTGGTAGGATTTTTGACCTTAGTGTAATTTTATGCCTTGGTATTTTTTAAAGGCAAAGTCCAGTCCACTGCCGATATCTTTGATGACGAAGAAGGAGATCTGTTCAAAGAAAATGCCGAAGCATTGCCAGAAGCCACTGTGAGTCAAACAGACGAAAATAAAGCAAGAGCAGAAAAAAAGGTGAGCAGAAGGGAAGAGTGAACACAGGAGCATTGATCTGGGGCATCTTAAGAATTCATCTGGAGCCCAGAGGGAAGTATTGTTCCCTTTCACGTTCATATTAAAGAACTTCAAACAGAAAGTGGAAAGAAGATTGCAGTGAACACTCAAATAACTGCCACCCGGATTGATCAGTTCTTAGGGATTTGGTTGTAAACTTTGTTATGGATGTAAACATTTTATGGATGTAAACTTTGTTACATATCTATTTTTTTCCTGAACTATTTGCATGTATGTTATTTTAACTGTTTGCTGCATGGAACTGATTGCATGCAGTCATTGGGACATTCTACCCCTAAATATTTCATTAAGCCTCTCTTGAAAAGACTTCCTTATGACCACAATGCCATTATCAACAGCTGTGAGATTAACAGTAATTCTATAGTAGACTCTTAGTATCTGGTCTGTATTTGAATTGCTCCAGTTTGCCTCAAAATGTCTTTGTAAAATCACCCCGACAATATAGTCCATATTCTAATTTCTTCTCTTGTCCCCAAAATGCTATTTATAGCAGTGGTCCCCAACCTTTTTGGCATTAGGGACATAAAGAAGAGTGCAACCTGCAACCTAGATCCGTTGCATGCGTAGTTCACAATAGGGTTTGCCCTCCTATGAGAATCTAATGCTGTGGTTGAGCTGACAGGAGGCAGAGCTCAGGTGGTAATGCTTGCTCCTCACCTCACCTCCTACTGTGGGGCCGAGTTCTTAACAGGCCATGGACTGGTCTGCAGCCCGGGGGTTGGGGACCCCTGCTTTATAGTATTTTTTTGTGTGTTTTGATTTTTTTTTTTTTTTTTTTAAAGAAACCCAGGATTCAGGCAGTGTGTCTACATTGCATTTGGTCGTGCTGTCTCTTTGGTCTCTTTAATCTGGAGCAGCACCTCCCACATTTTTTTTTAATGTCCAGCCAGTTGTCTTATAGAATGTGTGACATTGTGAATTTGCTTTATTATTTTCCTATGATTAAATTCAGGGTCAGCAGTTTTGGCAAGAATACAAGCAGGCAGGGTTGTGCACTTCCTGTTGTATCACCTCCCAGGACACATCAGGTTCACTGTCTGCCTCATTCTGACAAGTTTGTCACTTGGTTGTTAGGGTGCCCACCACACTGCTTCATTGGAAAGGTACCCTGTTCTCTTTTGCCATTGATAAGTTGATCTCTAAAGTGATAGTTGGACACAGTGTGAATATCTGTTCTCTCCCACCCTTTTATACAGTGTTTTTAAAATCCATTGATGATCTTTTCCTAAAATCAGTTAACCTGTTAGTGGGCATAAACCACTGTTTTTTAAGTTCTTTATTTCTTCTGAATAAAGAGTTTTCTCTTCCACTCCTTCCCCCATTTTTACTATTGCTTTGGGATCATGGATTCATTCTTCATATGATAATCCATTACCATCAATCTTCCTCCTCCTCTTCTTCTTTTTTTTTTTTGTTTTTTTGAGACAGGGTCTTGCTCTGTTGCCCAGGCTGAAGTATAGTGGCATAATCACAGCTCACTGGAGCCTCAACCTACTGGGTTCAAGTGATTCTCCAGTCTCAGTCTCCCAAGTAGCTGGGACTACATGCACACACCACCATGCCCAGCTAATTTTTGTATTTTTTGTAGAGATGGAGTTTGACCATGTTGGCCAGGCCATTATTCTTTTTGATGCTCAGATTGACCTGCGTTTGGCCAGTCATTGTGTCCCCAGCAGTCTTTAAGTCCTTCTGGCTGCTTGACCTTTCGCTGCTGTTCTGCACAGCTGGTCCCTCTTCTTCTACAGTTCATCTCATCATGCCATGTTCTGGCTGTGAACCCTGACTTTCTCCTGCCAACCACCTAAGGCCCAGCATTCAGAACCTGACAGGCCCCTTGGGCAGCCTACCTTTCCACTCTGTCTCTCATTGCACATGTCCCCCATCTGTGCACCGATCGACCCAGGCAGTGTGTCCTGTTCCCTGGTACACCAGATATGTCCTCTGTTTGTCTTGCTGTTCTCTTAACAGCTTCCTCGGCTTGGTGCCTATCACAGCAGAGACTCCTTGCATTTTCTAAATGGTTGATTGAGTAAACCCTCTTTTCTGGGTATCTTATTTGTTAATCCTTAATTTTTCTTTGTCTTTTTTTTCCCCCCATCAAAGGTTACCTTACCTTCCAGCAAAAATCTCAAGCCCTCGTCAGAGACAAAGACTCAAAAAGGCTTATTTTCGGATGAGGAGGACTCTGAGGTACGGTATTCTTTTCCTTAGTTGTGAGTATTGGCCTATGGGTATGACAGAGAAGCTATTTCTGAATCAGATTTTTCTCAGTAGAGTTTTAAGACTTTTTGTGAAGTACTCTAGTTCTTTAAAAATAATCTCTTGAGGCTGGGCACAGTGGCTCATGCCTGTAATTCTGGCACTTTGGGAGGCCAAGGCACGTGGACACCTGAGGTCACGAGTTCGAGACCAACCTGGCCAACATGATGAAACCCTGTCTCTACTAAAAATACAAAAATTAGCTGGGCATGGTGGTGTGCGCCTGTAATCCCAGCTACGTGGGGAGGCTGAGACAGGAGATTCTCTTGAACCCGGGAGGCAGAGGTTGCAGTGAGCCGAGGTGGCCCCACGGCACTCCAGCCGGGGCAACAGAACAAGACTTTGTCTCAAAATAAATAAATAATCTCTTGAGAGCATAGGATCTTTAGAAAGCAATATGTTTACTTTTCACTTTTGGGTTGGACTTTACTTACCTCTCCTGGGATGAAAGTACTCTCTCTCTAGGATGCCTAGACTTTAGACTGTTTATGGGCTCATGATGTGATGAGATGCTTGCACCAGAGTGGAGGTCACCATGCTACTTCCTTCATTGACATTCTCACTAACTAGAAAGTGGCTAAGTGCTGTAGCAGATGGATTCTGACGTAGCTGTCTATCTTACTGAGACTGACACTGAGACTGCTAATAGGCTGTGGGACCCTGCTTCACAGGTTGCTTCCGTCCCCCAGGCACCTTAGAACCGACTCTCAGAAGCTTCACTGCTTTTCCTGAGTCCCTCAGGCCTAGGTCCTCTTAGATCTAATTTTAAGTTAGTCTTTTAGGAGATCAGAGACCTGTATGAGAATGTAATGGGAAGTAATAAGCCCCTTTTACAGAAAAGTGTGTGGACATGGCAGAAACTTACATGTATTTCAAGAAACTGGGCTGTAGGTTAGGCTCTCATGGTTGGACTTTGCACTTACAGTGAGGATGAACATGAAACCCTTTGGAAGTAGAGTGATTGCCCTTGATGTGAAGAATATCTTTGAGGCTATGATTTCACTGAAAGCTAGTGTACAACACGTGAATTAGCCAAAGTCCAGTTAAGTCACAACCCTGACCCCCGACATACAGCATGGTGGAGACTGCAGTGTCTTATCCTCATGGATCCCACACCTGCACCTCGGGGTCTTTGCACTGACCCCTGCCACTCTGAGGAATGCTGTTCCCAGAATCCAGCTTCCTTCCTCACTCTTCGAGTTCTCTGTGAGGCCTCCCTGATGAAATACACACAACAGGAAGCCTGCTAGCACACACCATGCTGTGCTCCTGGTCCTCTCTTCTGTTTCACTGTTTACCACAGCACATGTTGCCAGGGTTAATGTATATTTACTTATTCGTTGTCTCTACTTCCCACTAAAGTAAGTGCCACGAGGGCAGGACTTTTCATTCCTTGTTTGTATCCCTAACGCCCTGTCGTTAATATCAGTGCTTGGCATGTGGTAAGCCATTCAGTATTTGTCAACTAGACAAGAAAATCAAATGTGACCAATTTCAGTGACTTAGAAGGTGTTCTGGTTATCTATTGCTGTGAAATAAGTAACTCTAAAACTTAGTAGTTTACAACACCAGTATTTTTATCTCACAGTTCTAGAGGTTGACTAGGCTTAGCTAGGTCATTGTCACTGACACATTGTCTTATGTCTGAAGGTGACTGGGCTGAGTTTCAGCTCACTCTGGTAACTGGGCACTAGGGCCCCTGGGATATCTCTTGCTAGCCCTATGTGGCTTCTAGCATGCAGTCAGAGAAGTCAGCCTCTTACATGCTGGCTTGGGGCTGTAGGGGAGAGTCCTCAGAGAGAGCCAGATGGAGGTCATGTTGCCTTCTGTGTTCCAGCCTTGAAGTCAGCAGTGTTCCTTTTGTTCCATTTATTCACAGAGGCCCATCCAGGTTCATGGGGAGGGGCCATAGGCTCCCCTTCTTGATGGTGGGAGCGGAAATGAACTCGCAGACTTGTGTGAAAACCCCTACCAAAGGCTTTGCCCCATGTGTGTCATCATAGAGTGAATGTTTTTATTGGATATTGCTGGGATTCTTAGTGAAGGAGAAGTAAAACCAAGGCAGTCTAGGAAATAAAGCTTTGGACCAAAAGGAATGCTTCCTGACTCCTCTGTATCTCAAGTGTGGAGCTGAAGCTTACCCTGTGAAGTCACTTTGGGGGAACCTATTTGAAGTAATGGAAGTGTCTTTTTTCCAGTACCAAGAAAGATATTAGTGAAGGGTCCAAAACTGTGTTGTTGACATTTGTTTTGTTCTTTGCTTTGGTTTACTTTCATTTTCTTAAATCAGCAGAACCTTTCTCTTGCCATTGTGTAACATGCGGGAGGGGTACGGGATGCCTAGAGCTCCCCATGTGACCTCTTCTATCTAAATAAACCCATGGGACTCTGGGGAGCACAGGGGAAAACCACTGTGTGGAGGAGAGCTCACTTAGTGAACTCATTAGGTCTATATTTGAGGAATAGACATTGACTCCATAATTTTTTAAAAACTGTCCGAAGAAGTCTTAGAAAATATGTTCTTGTCCTGTTTAATTGTTTGGCCCTTATGTACTGAAGTTTCTCTTCCAAAGGGAATAGATGTCCCATTTTATGTTTCTAATTCATGTAGCTCAATTTGCAGGTATTTCTTTGCAGGGTAAGCTGATGTCTTATAACATTTTGAAAATGTCTTTATTTTTTTATTTTTTATTTTTTTTGAGTTGGAGTTTCACTCTTATTGCCCAGACTGGAGTGCAATGGTGCGATCTCCACTCACTGCAACCTCTGCCTCCCAGGTTCAAGCAATTCTCCTGCCTTAGCCTCCCATGTAGCTGGGATTACAGGCACCCACCACCATGCCTGGCTAATTTTGTATTTTTAGTAGAGACTGGGTTTCGTCATGTCGTCCAGGCTGGTCTCGAACTCCTGACCTCAAGTGATACATCTGCCCCGGCCTCCCAAAATGCTGGGATTATAGGCATGAGCCACCGTGCCTGGCTGAAAGTTTCTTTAGAATCTAGCTGGCCTTTTCCTGGTTTGCAATGTCTTATACCTATAGTTAAGCTAAGAGGAGTAGCAAACATTTTAAAATAAAAATTTAATTTATATTTATTTAAAATAATTCATAATCTTAGGAGAGAAGGGTGTTACTAAATAAAATAGTTGTAGCTCCTTTAATTTGGGAATCTAGCCCCTGTTCCTTTATTGAACCTATGAAATCTCTGATTCTTTAGACAGTAACGGGAAGTCATTCTTATTTGTTTATTTTTTTAGCGTGGTATAGGAAATTGATTAGAAAACTTCTTCCTGCCTTCTGTCATTCAAGTGAGAATACAGAAGCCTCTGGGCTCTGCAAGGCCACCAGATCCTATGGCTTTCCTCCTCCTTACTGCCATTGCACATACCCTGGACAGACCCTGAGGCCTGTCCCTTTAAGGACTCGGTCTGAGCCACATTCCCTCTAAGAAAAGAAACCTAGACACATGGCAGCCGTCATGTCTGAGTCACTCATGTTTTATACTGAAACAGATATTCTTATTAACCGGCAACTTTAATTTCAATCCAACAGGACTTGTTTTCTTCTCAAAGTGTGAGTAAGTTAAAAGGTGCATCTCTGCTGCCTAGCAAGCTCCCCACGTCGGTTTCCTTGTTTGATGATGAAGATGAAGAGGTAAACATTGTTATTGCAACACTAGATAATTTAGATTAGTAGAAAACTGTTGCTGATGTAACTTTCTACCCAGAGGCTCATACACTAACAAAACGTGATAGGGAAGCAGTCAGGCTACCTGAAGTTTATATAACAAAAATATTTCTGTTTTCATTTCAGTGGCTTCTTCCTTTTATTTTCCTAGCTGTGCAATGGAGAAGACATTAGATTCTTGACACAGTTTTTTTTTTTTTTTTTTTTTGAGATGGAGTCTTGCTCTGTCACCCAGGCTGGAGTGCAATGGTGCAATCTCACCTCATTGCAACCGGGTTCAAGCAGTTTTCCTGCCTCAACCTCCCGAGTAGCTGCGACTACAGGCGCACAACACCACGCCTGGCTAATTTTTGTATTTTCAGTAGAGACAGGGTTTTACCATGTTGGCCAGGCTAGTCTCGAACTCCTGACCTCAGGTGATCTGCTAACCTCAGCCTCACAAAGTGCTAGGATTATAGGCATAAGCCACCGTACCTGGCCTCTTGACAAAGTTCTTATGGAGTGAAACCTACAGGTTTTATTTTTTGAAATCTGCCTTTGAGAAATACAGTTGACCCTTGAACAATGTGGAGGTTGTTTTGACTTCCGTATTGCAGTCAAAAACCCGTACATAAATTCCCACTTCCCAAAAACTCACCTACTAATAATAGCTTACTGTTGACCAGAAGCCACATGGATAACATAAACAATTGATTAACACATAAATAGTATCTATTTGTATATTTTTGTATTCATGATATATCTAGCTTTTTCTTAATTTTTTGGATATTTCTAGGCTACGTGGTTTGTCTGCCAAATTTTTCAAATTGTTGCAAATGTCCGCAAAATTTTCAACATATTACTGGAAAAGCATTTATTTATAAGTAGACCTGTGCAGCTCAAACTCGTGTCATTCAGGGTCAGCTGTACTTTAGTCTAGAGGATGGATCCATGTTATACCCAATGACCTACAAGAATGTCTTGGACCAAGTGGGGGATGCAAAGGAGAAGGCAGCCATGTCCTGACCATTGTCTTTCTTTCCCATCCTGGATGGCGAGCAAAAAATGGGGAATTGAAATAAGAGAGAAGACAACCCAAACCTTAACCTTCTGCAGTACTGGGCAGTGGTGAGCTCATAGGCTTTGCTATCAGACCCCTGGGTTCATATCCCAGCCCCACCACTTGCAAACCAGGGACCTGGAGCAAGTAACTTAACCTTCCTTAAGCTAATGTGGCTTAACAGTGAGTAGGGTCATTGTGGCAGCTGTAACTACTAGTGTAAAGCTCTTGCAGAGTGCCTGCACATAGTAAGTGCATAGTGAATGTGAGCTCTGTCATTATTATCCCCATTGGACACCAGCTCATTATTCTCCTGGCCTGTCCTACTTTACCGTACTCTCCTTAAAGGCTCCCTTCATTCATCTTCACATTCCAGGCCTGTTCACCTGCTGTTAAGAGTTTTTCCATCCTAACTCAGACTCAGGCCCTCTGATGCTTTTGTTCCCCTTACCTGAATAAAATCACCTTAATAAATATAACTTTTGGGGAGTGCTTGACAACAGAAGAATTTACAAATGCAATTAAACTTAGTACACCAGCAATTTTATTTAGTAAACTACTTCTTCACTCTGTATAATCTCCTTGAAGTTAATGAGAAACACAAGTCATGCCTTCCCTCCATCCCAGGTGTCTTTCTTAGCTGTAAAGGAGTGGAGACAGCCCCCCAGTTTTCTCCTTTGAGCCATTGTTCTGGTTTCTCATCTGTGGAGAGGACAGTGTGAGTTGCTGGCTGCTGTAGGGACTCCCATGCCCATTGCAGGCTGTAACCCCCTGAAATGAGCAGAGAGGGACTTGCCCACAGGGCGACTAGATTGGGACCAGTTTCTTCTTGTACGTCATGACCTCGTTTGCGTGTTGTCCTCCTGCTTCTTCCCAGCTACTCTGCCTTCGAGTTCTATGGTAATCTCTTTCCCTTCTATGGGTGCAGTGAGAAAAAGCTTTAGTGTGGGATTTACTAGCATTTTATAGGTTTTCCCCGCCAGAGGTATTATTTGTATACCTGACTGGAGACTTACTCCCTAACAGTTTGATGTAGGAGGACATCCTGTGTTTTCTGTTTATGAATTTGTCTTACCTTTCTGCAATTTGCTTTTCTAGGATAATCTTTTTGGGGGGTACAGCTACTAAGAAGCAGACATCGTCTCAACAAGCTGAGAGACAAGAAAAGCAAAACCCTCCGAGCTCTCCAAGAAGAAAGCATCTGCCCTGTTGTTCAGCAGTGATGAGGAGGTGAGCTGAGGTTTCTCCTAAAGAAGAGGGGGATTATTTGATGGGATTTAAGAGTTAAAGCCATCCCAAGTATTTTCTTTTTCTACCTGTTTTATATCTAGTGATGTTCAGTCACCAAAGGTGATGTTCACAAGATTGTCTTTTCTAAAGAAAGACATTTAGTGTAATATATTAATTTAAAGATTAATCTCTTCGAAATGGTTGGGAATGTGTGGCTCCCACATCATAGTGTATGCTCATTCAAATGAGTTAGGCCGGCTAGGGGAGAAATGATTTCTCACCCATCGCTAGGTTCATGGTCGAGTCCCCTATAACAAATGACAGATTAACCACAGAAAAGTGTACAAGTTTATTTAAGGTAAGTTTTATCTGACACAGGATCCTTGAGAAATGAAGACGGAGAGAAACAGGAAATCCTTGTCTATTTTATGCTGTCTGATGAAGGAGTGACAGTTGTGGAGAAGCACGATTAGATGAAAGGGGTGTGACCTGATGGGAATAAGCTAGGGGAGCTCAGCAACGCCTGCATGGTCAGATCATTCTCTGCATCTTCACAAATAAGGACGCTCCTTTCCTCTGGGAATAGGGAGGACTGGAATGAAGGTCTTATGACCTGTCTCCAGAGAGGATTAGAGGATTCATCTGTGGTCTACTTCAGAGGAGAAGCGCCAGAGAAAGGTCAGAGAGACCTTTCTGCTTCTGTTTTCTCAAATGCCAAGGGGTCATATTTTGAGGTAGCATGTCTTGTACTCCAGTTGCCATATATAATAGTATCTTGTTAAATGACTACTGTGTTTCATTAATTTAGAACTATAGCTAGACATGGTAGGAGTAACTTATGCATGTTAAACTTTTTTTATTTAAGGAGTCAACAGTATTTTGTGATCTGGATAGATACTACCAAAGTCAGTTGTGAATATGGTTTAGCTGCTCAGTCAATCAGATTTAGTAGCAGGGAATCAGATTTAGCTGTGCAGAAAAAGATTTTAATGATATTAAAAATCCTGAGCATTAAAAATCTTCCTGTGTTATAATAATTCCTCTTTATTTTAATATTGTATGCAGATTATGAGGAGGTGGACAGATAAGTCATAGATATGTTCGTGTTCTTATTGAAAGTAAATTAAAAATTCCAAAGCAGATTGCAAAAAAAAGGTATTAAAAGCTATGCAACACACATGTAAACAAGACACAACGAAAAACTGCTAGTGATCCTTTTACCGCAAAAGTCTGAATCTGGCCTTTAGAAAGCATTTAAGGAAATCATACCCAGCTATGCTCACGCCTCCAAATCAAGGAACTCCCAAGCATATATAATTTGGTTTTTCTACTCAAATGTATGAGTTTTTGATGGATTACCAGTTTTTTCTTTTAAACATTGTTAGTAGTTGTTCCCCCTATAGTAATAGCCAGACATCAGCAGAGTTGCTCCTACTAGAGTATTATAGTGGTTCAGGGAAAATAAAAACATTCGCTAAAGCTGGTAGCAAAAAGACTTGCAGAGAAAAGATAACCAAGGTTCTAGAACAGGGGGCGTCCAATCTTTTGGCTTCCAAGGGCCGCACTGGAAGAAAAAGAATTTTCTTCGGTCACTCATAAAATACGCTAACACTAACAATAGCTGATGAGCTAAAAAAAAGGGTCCATGCATAAATCCCATAATGTTTTAAGAAAGTTTATAGATTTGTTTTGGGCCACATTCAAAGCCATCCTGGGCTGCATGTGGCCTGTGGGCCACAGGTTGGACAAGCTTGTCCTAAAACAAAGACTCTCAACTTTGATTCCTCACTGGGATCCATGGGGAACTTTAAAGAGTGCTGACGGGCCGGGCGAGGTGGCTCATGCCTGTAATCCCAGCACTGTGGGAGGCCGAGATGAGCGGATCACCAGAGGTTAGGAGTTTGAGATCAGCCTTGCCAACATGGCAAAACTTTGTCTCTACTAAAAATACAAAAATTATCCCATCGTGGTGGTACATGCCTATAATCCCAGCTACTCAGGAGGCTGAGGCAGGAGAATCACTCGAACCTGGGAGGCAGAGGTTGTGGTAAGCAGAGATTGCGCTACTGCACTCCAATCTGGGAGACAGAGCGGGACTCCGTCTCAAAAAAAAATTTTAAAAAGACCCAAAGAGTGTTGACAGTAGATCCCAGCTCCAGAGATTCTGAATTAATTAGTTTGGGGTACAGCCTTGTCATTGGAGTTTTGTGACGACACTCTCTAGTGGATTCCAGCATTTAGTCACTGCTAAACATTGAGGACCACTTCTCAAACCTTAATGTTTAAGAAGTCACCTGGACATCCTGTGAAATGCAGGTTCTGATTCAGAAAGTAGGGTGGGGCCTGAAATTCTGCATACTCTGCTGCTGGCTTGTTGACCTCACTTTGATTTCCAAGACTCTAGACTCCAGAGATCAGAGCACTTAGGCAAGTGCTTTGGAATTCTTTGATTTGAAGGGGTGTGAACATAGCTGAGTGGAATTTCCTTAAATGCTTTCTAAAGGCCACATTCAGGCTTTTGTGGTAAAAGGAGTACTAGCAGTTTTTCATTGTGTCTTGTTTACATGTGTATTGCGTGAGCTTTTTATACTTCTTTTTTTCAATCTGCTTTAGGATTTTTTAAATTAAAATATTCTTCTCTGGAGTTGGAAGTTCTTGAGTTCTTGATATTTTTACATTCCTCTTCCTTCTTATTGCCTCTATAATTAATGTTGATCCCCTGAAATAGACAAGTTGCTTATCCTAACACAGTGCAGAACCATAGTGGGAAGAGACATCGTGGCAGGTGTTGGAGGAGGAAATCATGAGAAGTTCTGTGAGGTCAGAGAACCCAGCTGTCTAGATTTGAGTTCAAAAGAAAGTCTTAGCATGAGCTTTCTTCAAGACTTGATGGACTAAATTTAATACTTAGTTTAAATACAACTTAGTTTAACAAATATTTTTTATTTTACTCCCCATGTTTTATCATATAAATTGCCATTGGACTTTTAATATATATTTTATGTTTTAAGGACCAGTGGAATATTCCTGCTTCACAGACCCACTCAGCATCTGACAGCAGGTCAAAAGGAGAACCCAAGGATTCTGGGACCCTCCAGGGCCAGGAGACCAAAGCTGTGAAAAAGACCAGTCTCTTTGAGGAAGATGATGAAGATGATCTGTTTGCCATTGCTAAGGACAGGTGAGATAGGGTGAAATAGTCATTGTAAGGAATCCCTCACTCCTTGTCTGTGGTAACGAGAAAAGGAATTTGATGTGCAAGCTAGTTCGGATGGTTGCTAATCATGGATCACATAGTCTTTGTGTCAGTGAGAATGTCTTTGCTTTTCACTCACACGATCTTTTCTCTCAGTACCCAGAAATGTTTGTCTTCATGGATCTTATCTGATTTCTACCCCCATTATTTTTTTTTTAATCTTAAAATATTCTTTTTTGGCCAGGCGTAGTGGCTCACACCTGTAATCCCAGCACTTTGGGAAGCTGACGTGGGCAGATCACCAGGTCAGGAGATTGAGACCATCCTGGCTAACATGGTGAAATCATGTCTCTACTAAAAATACAAAAAAATTAGCTGGATGTGGTATCACGTGCCTGTAGCCCCAGCTACTTGGGAGGCTGAGGCAGGAGAATCGCTTGAACCAGGGAGGCGGAGGTTGCAGTGAGCTGAGATCATGCCACTGCACTCCAGCCTGGAAGACAGAGTGAGACTCCATCTCAAAAAAAAAAATTACGGCTGGGCGTGGTGGCTCACGCCTGTAATCCAAGCACTTTGGAGGCCAAGGCGGGCGGATCACCTGAGGTCAGGAGTTCAAGATCAGCCTGACCAACATGGTGAAACCCCGTCTTTATATTAAAAAAAAAGAAAAAAGAAAAAAAAAATTACTATTTTTCTTTGTTTGTCAGGGGTTTGAGTATAGTTTGGTATCTTTCGTTTGTGATTTTTCTCTGGGCTACTCTAACGAATGTCAAGTTTGGTCAGACTTACTTAAAAATTTGTCATTTGGATAGAAATCCACTCAGCATTGAACATATCCTATTAGGAGGAAGTTCCCTGTAGAGCTGTGCAATATCCCACCAGGGGCTGATAACTCGTAGCTGGCCTAGGTGCCTCTCCACATTAATGCTAGAACTGAAGCTGGCAGGATATTCAGGGTAAGCATGGGCTGTGGTCGATGTAACATGCTGCCAGATTAGCTTATGGGTTCAGAATAACTTCCCTGAAAATAGTTTTTCACCTTTTGAGAGGCTTACATGATTGCTTTGAAATTCAACTGAATGTTATTAGCAGAAAGAAGTAACTGATTGGACATGTAAATCCTATGCTTTGGTGTGGTTAAGTGTCATTTGATAGATTCAGAAGTACTTCAGATTTCTGTCTCCAAATACTGGGATCTTGTTAGACGTCACCATTTCTACATTAGGCTTCTGTAATTTGACACTCAGATGCATTTTTGGCCTCTGATTTAGAATATAGGCTCTGGAAACTTTATATTAAATTCTGATTCTATATTCCTGTATGAATAACCTTGGGCAAGTTACCTAACTTCCCTGCGCCTTAGTTTTCTCATTTGTTAAACGAAAGTAAAAACAGTACTTCTCTCATCAGATTTTTGGGCTGATGAGATGGAATCTAAATGTGAAATGCTTAGCACAATAGCTGGCACATTCTGAGCACTCAGGTGTTACCAGTTAGCATCGTGAGTTCGAGGAAATAATACATTCCTTTATTTTTGTTGCTCTCTCCTGGGACGTTCTTCTTCCTATCTTGCCTGGCCACCTTCTTTCAAAACTCAGTGTAACTCTTGTCTCTTAAGAAGCCTTCCCTAACTTTAAACAGATGAGAAAGAGAAGAAATAGGTAGCCCAGGGGCGGACATGGCTGCACCTTCATGCCCCTTCCCCCAGCTGAGCATTTTCTACACTGTATCGAGGTTAGCTTGTTTCCATGGGCGCCTCCTACCTCCACCCCATACAAGGTCATAAATCTAGCAGTCTGAATCACATCTTGTTTGTGGGTCCAGGTTCCAGCCACACACCAAACCTGGCTTTCAGGAATGCTTTCTCTGCTCCAGATACATCTTACCTCCTATTGTTTCTGAAGTTGTCTGTCAAGTTTTGTGTATGGGAAATAATTCATACCTTTCGTCAGATCTCAAACGAAGCTTTATACGCACAATAAGAAGTTTAGGTGAGGATGTGGAGGAATTAGAACCCTCATACTCATACACTGCTGGTGGAATGTAAAATGGTATAATCACTTTGGAAAGCAGTTTGGCATTTCCTCAAGATGTTAAACATAGAGTCACCATATGACACAACAGTTTCATTCCTATGTATATACATAAGAGAAATGAAATCAGTTGTTCATATAAAAGCTTATACGTGAGTGATTATTGAAGCATTAGTCATACCAGGCAAAAGTGTAAACAACCCAAATGTCCATCAGCTAATGACTGGATAAACAGAATGTATAACCATATGATGGACTATTTTTCAGCAAAAAAAAAAAAGAGTAATGTAGTGATGCATCCTAGAACATGAATGAACCTAGAAAATTTTATGTTACTTAAAAGAAGCCGGTCACAGAAAACCACATACTGTATTGTTGCATTTATATGAAATGTACAGAATAGATAAATCATAGAGACATAAAGTAGATGAGTGGTTGCCAGAGGCTGTGGGGCAGGGGGAATGGAGAGTGATTGCTCATGGGCATGGCGTTTCTTTTTGGGGTCTTGACAATGTTGTG
Organism: Ateles fusciceps; assembly: GCA_036589455.1. NCBI lineage: Eukaryota > Metazoa > Chordata > Mammalia > Primates > Atelidae > Ateles > Ateles fusciceps. The sequence goes on along the minus strand of JAZHEH010003321.1, from coordinate 2,598,269 downwards.
CATGTAAGTTGTAATGATAGTTGCACAACTCCATGAGTATATTAAAAAAAAAACCACTGAGTGTGTACTTTAAAAGGGTGAATTTGGCCAGGTGCAATGGCTCATGGCTGTAATCCTGATTGGGAGGCCAAGTGGAAGAAGGATGTCTTGAGGCCAGGTGTTTAAGACCAGCCTGGGCAACACAGAGAGACATCACCTCTCCAAAAAAGTAAAAAAAATTAGCCAGGCATGGTGGTGTGTGCCTGTCGTCATAACTACTTAAGAAGCTAAGGCAGGAGGATCACATGAGCTCAGGAATTTGAGGCTGCAGTGAGCTATGATTGTGCCGCTGCTCTCCAACCTGGACAACAGAGCAAGACCCTGTCTTAAAAAATAAAATAAATATTAAAAATAAAATAAATGAAATGTGAATTTTATGGTATATAAATTATGTCTCAATAAAGCTACTAAGAAAAAGAAATAGAAGCCAGGCCACAGGGTCATTTCCCAGTGTTGGTCCCAGCCTCTGTGGTCTCTCTTGGCAACGACCTTCCTGACCACTCTGGAAATAGGCGTGTCCACTCTGGTTCTTTTTGTGCTATAGGAAGTGAGAGAGAATCCTCTGCTTGTGAAGGCTCAGGCATCATGTGCCTTGCAGAGTTAACAGCTGGTGCACCTGCACTGGATAGTAACAGGAAAGGGGCAATCTGAGGCATAAGGGATAGAGGCTGGTGATTTGCTGGAGAAAGAGTTCATCTATTTCAAAGGTCTTTCCTGTTTGCTTTCAACTGTGTAAGGTCAGCTGATGGCTTGGGTGTTTGGGTGGTAGGTGGGTTCCTGTAGGTGCAATCTAAAAGGAGTATCAGTTATGTTTTTTGTTTTTTTAATCAAACTTTTCCTTAATTTGACCTTTTATTTGTCTATATAGCCAAAAGAAGACCCAGAGAGTGTCACTCCTCTTTGAAGACGATGCTGATAGCGGAGGCTCTCTGTTTGGCTCTCCTCCCACATCTGTTCCTCCTGCAACAACGGTATTTTTCATTGCTTAGTCCCAGAAAATGTCCTTGAGGTTATACTACATCAATAGTGGTACTTCCCCGAATCAGCTCTTCATACCTAACGTTGGAGGCTGAGTCTTATGGAAGAATTTATTTGCCTAGCTTCAAAAGAGATCTTCTGATTAATAGTATTCTACAGAGAAGCACACGTGCAAAGCCGTCATTCAGCGTCAGGTGTAGGAACAAGATACTGGGTCTCAGAAGAGACTTGGCCCCATTGGCATTGGAATTCTGCTAATATTAGAATAGGTCGGTAAAGCAAAGTCATTCCTTTTATGAGTGTATGTCAAATACTAACACTTTGGTCCTGGTTTATATTAGTCAATCAGTAAAAAAGGAAGGAAATTCTCACATGTGCTACAAAATGCATGAACTTTGAGGCCATTATACTCCATCAGTGGAGAAATGGTTGCACAGGTCCTAGTACAGTTAGACTATGGAATACTATATAGTGGTGAAAAAAACCCAAGGTGGAGCTTATAAGATGAAAAACATACTGCAGGCCAAAAAAAAAAAAAAAACATGCATAAACACGTATAACATGGTGTCATTTACATTAAAAAAAAAAAAAGAAAAAGAAATAGACATGAATGCCTAGAAACAGGCCTGAAAGGATTGACTGCACATTGTTACCAATGATTATGTCCAGGGAAAGGCATGGAATGGGGGACTTTATACTCCCAATGCATTTTTAAGGCCTTTTTAAAGAAGGCATTTGTGCATTACTGTGGAATTAAAAATAAACTCCAAACAAAAAATATCTAGGAGGTATGGAAGAAGACCCTTCCTGTTCAATGGGGTTACACAGCTTATATTGGAAGCTCTCAGCCCTGGGCAGGCATAACTGCCCACCCTTGGCCCTAGGCTCCCTGCTGCTGCTTCTGGGGGCTCCTGGGCCTTTGCTTGGGTCCTCTGTACTTACATCTCCCCCTTAGAGGACATCCAGTGGCTGTACAGTTAAAGGAGTCAGGAGATCTGATTGTTTTTTCTTTGTAAATTATAAATAACCTATACTGGAGGGATAAATGAGCAATAAATTTTGCAGGCTCTGGGGCTGTAAAACTTTCAACCTACGGTAATTTTGATTGTTAAATAAAACAAGAGGTCAAGACACACAAGTTAAGTAGCTGAATAGTCTGCACATTTTTGATTATTTGTGAAATATAGTCATCTTTAGATAATAGTAAATAAAAGATATTTTTTGTTGAGAGATATTTTAGTGTAAGTTAAATCTGACTCAGTTATAAGCCTATGTTGACCAAAAGGTTAAACAACAGACAGGAAAACTTAAAGAAATGTAGTATGAGTTTTGTTCTGAGCCAGGCTTGCGGACTGCTAGCCCAGGAATGAGATCTGCACAAACTGAGAACGCGTCCCAGAGTGGGCCACACAAGACACAGCACGTATACATTTCTGTTACATAGAAAATGGAAGAAGCGGGCAGTGAAACAAAGGTGACATCCTCAACAGTTCTGATTGGTGCTCAGTGACACTGTATATAAGATAAAGTAAATATGTGGTTAACGTATTCTACTCATTAGCCTTTTACCATAATGAGTACGTAGGGGGCCTCAGGGTCAGGAGAGGGATGGTTGATTCTGCGCTGCCTTTGTGTTTCATCCTATAGGCAGGTTGTAATCAGTACATGTCAGTGAGGTATTTGACAGACTCTGGCCTTGCAGGCGAGGTTCAGCTTTCATTCATAGGCCCAGTTTCTATTATCCATATGGCCAAGATGCAGCCATTTTAGACCATTACATTTTTTTTTTCCTTCATACTTTCCTTATTTTCTGATACCTATCAAGAAAGTAAATTTGGCCAGGCGTGGTGGCTCACACCTGTCATTCCAGCACTTTGGGAGGCTGAGGCAGATGCATCACCTGAGGTCAGGAGTATGAGATCAGGCTGGCCAACATAGTGAAACCCCGTCTCTACTAAAAATACAAAAATTAGCTGGGCGTGGTGATGCACGCCTGTAATCCCAGCTACCAGGGGGACTGAGGCAGGAGAATTGCTTGAACCTGGGAGATGGAGGTTGCAATGAGCCGAGACTGTGCCACTGCACTCCAGCCTGGGGAACAGAGCGAGACTGTGTCTCAAAAAAAAAGAAAAACAGAAAGTAAACTTCATGACAAGGATGAGGAGTTAGCTTGTTTTCAAGAAAATTAAAACTAGTATTTTGGGTAGCATTTTCTGTGGTTTAGGACCTTAGTTATATATGAAGGAAGAATATGATTTACCATACTTAAGTCTCTTTTTATCTCCCCTATCAACTAGTTGTATTGAATTTTTATGTAGTTTTCAGTGAGTCCACGTGTTCCACAAAAGCCTTTTCCTTTAATCACTTCAGTGTTGCCTTATCTCTTCTGAAATTCTTCATGAGCTTCCAGTTCAGATGGTTTTGTGCTTTAATGATCTCTTCCTAACAGTAACTGAAAATCCCCTTGCTCTGTTCATTCTTCATTCATCACATTTTAAAATCATGATTAGCAATGCCCTTCCCAAATCTGCCTTCCTACCTTGATTTAGGCATTGCCTCAAAGCACACTTTCTCGTGTCATATGGTATGATTTGTATCTATACTGTACTATAATAGAGCTTTAGTTTTTTTCTCAAGAACTTGTTGATAAGTCACTTGCCCCAAAGATGCCATGAATTCCAGGTAAGTCATGAACCTCAGTTTCCTAGTCTCTCAAATTCCTGCCTCCCTGATAAGATGAGATGAGAAACAGGCTCAAGTGCTTGCAGACTTGTATTGAGCAGTGAGTTGGTGTAAAACGCTGGGACTAGCCATGGAAATACAGTGTGTAGTCCTTTCAGATGAACGGATAAATGGATGTGTGCTAGCTGTTATATAAGTTAGGAAGAAAGTCAAGGAAGGGTCAGGTGGAGAGATAAATACTATGCTTATTCAACAAAGCAACTGACAGGAGAACAGAAAGACCATGGGTGACATCTGAGCAGGGCTCGAAGGATGAGGAAGATTTGCTTCTGTGGACATCGAGGGCAGTGTGGTATGGAAGTTTGAAAGTTTGCGGTGACTTTAAGGAATAGCAAGCACATGAGTAGAGGGATAGAATGGGGTGTCTGCTGAGTGTCATTTGCTTCAAGGAGTCCAGGTTTCAGGTGGGAGAGGACATGATCCAGTGGGTGTTTTGTTTTATCAAGACAACTTGGGATGATGTCTTCTAGTTGAAATATAACAGGAGTGAGACAGAGAGAGAGAGACTCATAATCGTCTGATGGCAGAGGTAAGGATCTGAGTGAGGGAGGCATGGGGGTTGACAGACACAAGTAGACAGATGCAGGTGATGTATGAAGTGCCCTGTCCACAAGTCCCGGGTGGTGATATTTGTTGCTTCTCCCTTTTGGTGCCATCTTCACTATCCTGTGAAGCCCTTCCACCACCACATTTAGCTGAAGCCCTAAGAGGATGGTTTGGGCTTGTTCTGAATATGGCCATGCTGGTCAGACACACTTTTTTATTGTTGTGAATGTTGTGTGCTCTTCTTTTGGTAGAAAAAAAGAGACCGTCTCTGAGGTACCACCTTTGCTGTTTAGCGATGGAGAAGAGAAGGAGGCACCAGCTGGAGGGAAGCCTGTAGATAAGAAGGTTGAGAGTGCCAAGGAATCGTCAGAATTTGGGAGAACTGATGTGGCTGAGTCAGAAAAGGTGGACTTTTTTCTCTTGTATACTTGAATACATTTGTCTCTCATATGTTGTTTTAAATACACACAACCCCTTAATTTTTTTGACCACAGAAAATAAATGGCCCATTTGGAGACAGATTTGAAAACACAGACAAGCAGTCTGTGTCCCCACGGTGCAGGAGGCCTCTGCAGGGCCTTTCCTCCTGGTCCTCCTCCAGGACACGTGTGCGCTGCGGTGTGCCTGCCCCCTGTCTCTGCAGTTACTGTCATGTCATGGCATCATTGCCTTTCTAACTTGTTCTCTTCTGTGCAGTGTTCCTGTTACCCTTGGTTCTCCTTTGATACCCAACTGTACTTGAATTTAAATGTCAGTTTTAGGCCGGGCATGGTGGCTCACGCCTGTAATCCCAGCACTATGGGAGGCTGAGGCGGGCAGATCATGAGGTCAGGATATTGAGACCATCCTGGCCATGGCGAAACCCCATCTCTACTAAAATACAAAAAATTAGCCAGGTGTGGTGGCGCACGCCTGTAGTCCCAGCTACTCAGGAGGCTGAGGCAGGAGAATTGCTTGAATCCGGGAGACGGAGTTGCAGTGAGCCGAGGTCATGCCACTGCACTCCAGCCTGGTGACAGAGCAAGACTCTATCTCAAAAAAAAAAAAAAATTCAGTTTTAAGGAGATGTTAGTTAGCATCCTTTTACTTTTTTTTTTTTTTTTTGAGACAAAGTCTCACTCTGTCACTAGGCTGGAGTGCAGTGGCGCGATCTGGGCTCACTGCAACCTCTGCCTCCTGGGTTCAGGAGATTCTCCTGTCTCAGCCTCCTGAGTTGCTGGGACTACAGGTGTGCACCACCATGACCGGCTAATTTTCATGTTTTTAGTAGAGACGAGGTTTCACCGTATTGGCCGGGATGGTCTCAATCTCTTGACCTTGTGATCCGCCTACCTCGGCCTCCCAGAGTGCTGGGATTACAGGCGTGAGCCACCATGCCTGGCCCAGCATCCTTTTACTTTTAGATGGTGTTGGCAAGGAATTACAGAGTAGAGTAAAATTTGTACTCTTTCTAAAACACTAGCTTTCATGTCCTGGACAGTCTGCCATCTTTTGCAGGAAGCCTGTGGGTAATGCTGCTGGCCATACCTGGGCATTCAGCCGTGTGGTTGCTTTCAGTCTCTATATGCCTCCTCTCTTTCTCTAACTTTTTTTTATATGCTGTATGTCCAGCTGCTTAGGTCTAGTATCTCCCAGAGCCTGTGTGAAGAGCTTTGCATTTGCATTTCCTGCTGAGGCTCCTTGGCGCTACAGTGATACAAGCATTTTATTTGTACCTGTGTTCCTGTGTGACATTCTCTTCCCAGTGGCTCTGTGTGGACCCCAGTCCTATGCCGGTTGTGGTCCACACTTGACTGACTGGTTGCTGTGCTGCCCTCTCCCTTACTGAGTGTAAGCCCCTTGCAGATTGGGCCAGGTTTGTTTTGCTCACCATTTTATCTGTAGTACTTGGCATATTACCTTGCACATGGTGTGCACTATGTTATAAATTATGTATTTCTTCAAAGAAGCATTTTTTAAATAGTTTGGGTACTCTGAAATTGGGATGTACCTCATAATCAATGGTATCTTACCTGAAATGTGCTACTTGTTGAATGAATGAATGTTGCCTTTTAGAATTATTTTAGAGATTCTTCTTGAATTGCATATGCAGTGTAAAGCCTTCTGCAATTCAAGGGTCTGATTTTGCCCTTTAGATTTCCTCCTTGGAGCTTATGTATTAAATGCTAGGAATTCATGCCCACTCCCAATGATTGGCATCTGTGTTATCTTTGTCACTTAAAAGTTCTTCCTAGCTCATGAGCAACCAATGTGCATCAGAATTACAGCTGTCCTGTCACTTGGTAGGAAAGAGGGGCCCATGGTCTTAAACTGCTTGGAAAAATTATCTTTGGCTATGGATGATTGTATAAAACTGTCTCTTGGAGCAGCCCATCAAGAACTGACCTCAGTGTTTTGTTACTTGGGAGTAAATGTGATTCACTGTACCTTAAATCATGCAAATGTGGCAGTTACTGAATTAATGAGGAGCTTGGCAGGCTCCATGTAGGATTTATGTTTCCAAGTGTTACTTATTTTTTTCCCCCTATTATTTTCATTTTCAGGAAGGACTTTTGGCTAGATCTGCTCAGGAAGCAGTCAAACATTCTGATTTATTTTCTTCATCATCCCCATCGGACAAAGGAACCAAGGCTAGAACCAAAACCGTTCTTAGCTTGTTTGATGAGGACGATGATAAAATGGAAGATGAAAACACTATCCAAGCTCCACAGAAAGAAGTAGGAAAGGTGAGCAAAAAGCAGTAGTGGTCCAGATCTCTAGACGAGATAAAAGACTCTCACCTCATGGTGATCATTCTGTCATGTGAGTTACTGAAGGAATCTTAGCCTTCAGTGCAGCATGTTAATGATTCTCTGCAGTCATTTATATATTTGGGAATCTTAATCAAGAACTCTAACCTCAAGTAGCAATGTTAGGACAGGGGATTAGAATTTCACCCACCTCTTCTGGAATTTACAGACCTTGTTGTTCCTTCTAGCAAAGCTTTGCCCCTTGGCCAGTTATGGGATGTAAGCAACAGGAAAAAGAAGTTAGGCTGAATCTGTACAGTTAAGTATTTCTAATATTCACTTTAAGAAATATGTGTTGTAGAAGAACTTTTCATACTGATCAGATGTCAACAAACTCTTTCTGTAAAGGGTCATATAATGACTATTTTAGCTTCTGTAGATCATATGGGCTCTCTCATAACTGCCCAGCTCTGCCATTGACAGCATGAAAGCAGCCCTAGGAAACATGAAGATGGTTGGGCATGACTGTGTTCCAATAAATTTTATTAATAAAAATAGGTAATGGTCATTCTGTGAGGTTAGTATGACCCTGATATTAAAACTAGACAGAGACTTCACCAGAAAACTACAGATACCCTTTATGAATGTAGATGCCAAAATCCTCAACAAAATACCACTAAACCGAATCCAGCAAAAATATAAAAAGGATTGCACACCTTGAGAAGTGAGATTTATCTCTGGAATGCAAGATTGGTTGAACATCTTAAAATCAATTGATATAATACACTGTATCAATAAAATGCAGAATTAAAAGGTACATGATCATCTCAACAGATGCAGAAAAAGCATTTAATAAAATCCAAACCTTTTCATGATAAAAAGCACTCCGTAAATTAGGCATAGGAGGGAACTTAATGAACTTGATAAAGGGCATCTGTGAAATCCCACAGCTGACATCATACTTAATAGTGAAAGAGTGCATGCTTTTCAACCCTAAGATCATGAGTTACACAATGATGTCCACTCTTGGCAATTCTAATCAGCTTCGTACTGGGGATTCTAAGCAGGGCATTTAGGTGAGGAAATGAAATAAAAGGCATTCAGATTGGAAAGGAAGAAGTGAAGTAAAGCAATCTGTATTTGCAGATGATATGATCTTTTATATAGAACATCTTAAGGAATCTACAAAAAGACTATTGGAACTAACTAAATTCATTAAGATTGCAGGATGTAAGATCAATATGTGAAAATCAATCATAGTTCTGTAAGCTAGTAATGAACAGTTAACTAGCTTATCAGAGTTACTAGTAGTAACATTTTTTTTGTTGAGACGGAGTTTCGCGCTTGTCGCCCAGGCTGGAGTACGATGGCGTGATCTCAGCTCACTGCAAGTTACGCCTCCCAGGTTCAAGTGATTCTCTCCTGCCTCAGCCTCCCAAGTAGCTGGGATTACAGGCACCCGCCACTATGCCCAGCTAATTTTTGTATTTTTAGTAGAGACAGGGTCTCACCATGTTGGCTAGGCTGATCTCAAACTCTTGACCTCAGGTCATCCGCCTGCCTTGGCCTCCCAAAGTGCTGAGATTACAGGTATGATCCACCATGCCCGGCCTACTAGTAGTAACTTTCACAGGCAATTACTAGCTTATGAATGAAATTAAGAAATCTGTTTTTTTAAAACAGTGATATGAAGAACGGTAAAATACTTAGGAATAAATTTAACAAAACTACAATGATATCTACAAAAAAATGAAAGAAATTAAAGACCTAAATTAGATGGAAAGACATCGTGTGTTTATGGACCAGAAGCCTTAATATTGGTAAGGTGGCAATACTTCCTTCCCAAATTGATTTAATATAATCTCAATCAAAATTCCAGCTTGGTTTTTGCAGAAATGGACAAGCTGATCGTAAAATTTTTATGGAATTGCAAGGGACCTATAGTCTTGAAAAGGAAGAACCAAGTTAGAAGACCCCCACTTCCTGATTTCAAAACTTAACTTTAAGACAGGGTGGTATTGGCATAAGGTTAAAATATGTAGATCAGTGAAGTAGAATTGAGAGTCTAGAAATAACCCTCGCAGTTACAGTCAGTTGCTTAAGGTGCCAAGATATTTCAATGGGCACAGAATAGTGTTTTCAGCAGATGTGCCAGGATGCTGATTATCTACATTCAGAAGAATGAAGTTGGACCATTAATAAATAAACTCAGATCCAATGTAATATCCAAATATAAGACCTAAAACTATACAACTTTTAGAATCTAAAGAATATATGAGTAAATCATCATGACCTTGGATTAGGCAAAGGCTTCTTAGATATGACACCAAAAGCACAAGTGACAGAAATAGCCAAATTGGACTTTATTAAAATGAAAAACATTGTGCTTCAAAGGGCACCATCTGGAAAATCAAACGACCACTCACAAAATGGGAGAAAAGATTTGCAAATCATGTATTTGATAAAGGACTTAGATCCAGAATATGTAAAAGGCTTAAAAGTCAATAAGACGACAAGTAGCCCAGATGAAAGAAGGGATAAGCCAGGCGTTGTGGCTCATGCCTGTAACACCAGCACTTTGGGAGACCAGGGCAAGAGGACTGCTTTAGGCCAAGAGTTTGAGACCAGCCTGGGCAACATAGCAAGACCGTGTCTCTAAGAAAAATTTTAAAAATTAGCCAGGCATGGGAGTATGCTCCTATAGTTCTATCTACGTGGGAAGTTGAGGTGGAAGAGTCCTTTGAGCCTAGGAGTTCAAGGCTACAGTGGGCTGTGATCATATCACTATACTTTAGGCTGAGTGACGGAATGAGACCCTGTTTTAAAAAAAATAGGACAGAGGTCTGAATAGAGATTTTACCAAAGAGGATATACAAATGGCCAAAAAGCATATGAAAAAATGCTCAGCATCAGGGGAAGTCAAAACCACAATGACATACCACTTCATACCCAGGAAGAGGACTATAATAAACAAAAAAGGAAGGTAACGAGTGTTGGTAAGGATGTGGAAAAGTGGAAACCCCCATTCCTTGCTGCTGCAGATGTGGAATGGCACAACCACTTTGAAAACAGTTTGCTGTTCTTCAAATTCTTATAACATAGAGTTACCACATATCCAGGAATTTCATTCCTAGATATATATCCAAGAGAAAAAAACATATGTTCACACAAAACCTGAATATGATTGTTCCCATCAGCATTATTCATGATAGCCAAAAGATGGAAACAGTGGTGAAACATAATATAGTATTTCCATACAATGGAATATTATTTGGTAATAAAACAGGCTAAGTACTGATGCATGCTGCAACATGGATGAACCTTGAAAACATTCTAAATGAAATAAGCCAGTCATGAAGGACCCACACGTGTGATTCCATTTATATGAAATGTCCAGATTAGACATATCCATGAAGACAGAAAGTAGATTAGTTGGTGCTGGGAGCTGGGAGTGGCGGTGAGCAGGAATGGATAATTACTGCTAATGGTTTGGGGTTTCTTTTGGGGATGATGAGAATGTTCTAAACTTAGATTGTGGTAGTGGTTGCACAAATCTGAATATACTAAAAAATCATTGAATTTTACATGGTAAATGGGTAAATTTTATGGTATATGAATTTGATCTCAATGGTGATGTTAAACCAGGTTGACAGGTCATAGATTGCCAATCCTTTTTATAGATCAAACTGAAGAAATAGTCTGTTTATTTCTACAAAAAATGTTTTATGAATTTTTTTGTTATACTAATACTGTAACCCTATTTATAAATGAGAGCTGCACACAGTGAATATGATTAATTTGATACATTTTCTCCCAGTCTCTTACTGTGTATGGTTTTGTAATGTTTTTCCATGATTGTGAAACATTTAACTTTACTTACTGTGTTAAACTCATTTTTTTTTTTTTTTTTTTTTTTTTTTTTTGAGACAGAATCTTGCTCTGTTGCCAGGCGCCAGGCTGGAGTGCAGTGGCACGATCTCAGCTCACTGCAACCTCCGCCTCCCAGGTTCAAGCAATTCTCCTGCCTCAGCCTCCCGAATAGCTGGGATTACAGGCACGTGCCAGCACGCCCAGCTAATTTTTGTAGTTTTAGTAGAGATGGGGTCTCACCATGTTGGCCAGGATGGTCTCGATCTCTTGACCTCGTGATATGCCCACCTCGGCCTCCCACAGTGCTGGGATTACAGGCGTGAGCCACCGCGCCCAGCCTACACTCATTTTTATATATAACAATAATACTTAGTGTTAATGTGATTTATTTTGTCAGAAGTCAGTTTTGGGGTAGTTCTTTTTTCTTTTGAGATGGAGTCTCATTCACTTTCCCAGGCTGGAGTGCAATAATGTGATCTCGGCTCACTGGAGCCTCCACATCCCAGGTTCTAGGATTCTCCTGCCTCAGCCTCTCGAGTATTTGGGACCACAGGTACACGCCACCATGCCCAGCTAATTTTTGTATTTTTAGTAGAGATGGGGTTTCACCATGTTCACCAGGCTGGTCTCGAACTCCTGGTCTAGGGTGATCTACCCACCTCAGCCTCCCAAAGTGATGAGATTACAGGCATGAACCACCAAGCCTGGCCTTTTTGTTAAGTTTTAATCTGTGGCTGTGATACTAAAGAAATAGGGATGAATTTTAGAATGTCAGGTCTGGAGCATTATATTATCAGACCAATAATGTTGATTTTAAATGTTAGAGATCTAGTAAACAAAAAGGGACTCACTTGGAGTCTGAAAGTAGGACAGAAGTGATGGACGGGCATGGGAAGGCTTGTGGTCACACCATGCCAGGTCTTTGGCCTACAGTGCTTACAGGTGAGGGATTCATACTTGACCACTCTATGCAGTTTGTGGTTGAGTCAGCTGCTGTCTCTTCTTCCCTTTGGGAATGAGATAGAGAGAACTCATTCAATTGTGTGTTTTTTAATCTCCAAAATGTTTCTCATTATGGAACTAATGGATTGGTTTTTTTTGCTTTTTGTTTTTTTTTTTTTGAAACAGAGTCTTGCTCTGTCGCCAGGCTGGAGTGCAGTGGCGCGATCTTGGCTCACTGCAACCTCCGCCTCCTGGGTTCAAGTGATTCTTCCACCTCAGCCTCCCGAGTAGCTGGGACCACAGGCGTGTGCCACCACGCCTGGCTAATTTTTGTATTTTTAGTAGAGATGGGGTTTCACCATGTTGGCCAGGATGGTCTCGATCTCTTGACCTCGTGATCCGCCTGCCTCGGCCTTCCAAAGTGCTGGGATTACAGTCATGAACCACCGCGCCCAGCCTGGGTTGTTTTCTAATAAAAATTTTAGATACTATACAAGGTTTATATAATATATATAATCTGGAAAGATTATCGCTAAACCTGTGTGTACACACACATATATATAACTTTGTATTATAAATAAATTTTCTGTTATTTTTGGTAGCTCCATAGTATTCCATTTTGTTAGTGTTTCATTCCCTTACGGAGTGGTCTTTAGGCTGTGGCCAGCCTTCTGCTAACATAATACAGCTGTAGGGACATCTTCATTGTATCCATCTTTACATGTGTTACTTCCTTGAGATGAGCTCTTAGAACCCTAATCACACGTGACCTTCCCTGCTATTCCCAGGGCTGCGATCCTGATGCCCGCCCCAAGAGCACAGGTGTCTTCCAGGATGAAGAGCTCCTTTTCAGCCACAAGCTCCAAAAGGACAATGATCCCGATGTTGACCTTTTTGCCGGCACCAAAAAAACCAAGGTCAGTTCTAAATGGTTCTCCACATTATGGATTTGTTACTGTATTGGCTACTGTCTCAACAGCTCACCTAGTTCTCTTTGTAAATTGTTTTGCTTTTGGATATTGAACCTGAGTCTTGTTTATTCTAGTTGTTAGAGCCAAGTGCTGGGAGCCTGTTTGGGGATGATGAAGATGATGATCTTTTCAGCTCTGCCAAGTCCCAGCCTTTGGTACCAGCCTTTTGTTCTCAGTACTGGGTTGTGTGGGAAAGATTAGGGGAAAGGAAACTAATGTTCAGTGAGGTGGTTAAGGAAAATCCTCCGAGAGTTGTGGTGCTTCCTAGTAAATGAATGGCAAATAATATGCCGAGGGGAGCTTGGGTGGAGGATGCAATGCTTAGTTTGTGTTGTTCCCTATCTTATGTTCCCTAAACTAACATTAAAACATTAACAATCCAGTCTCTCTGACTGCACTACAGATCTGTTTGTTTAAACGGTTGATTGAAAGACCATTGCATACACTGTGGCGACTAAATATTTGTGCCTTTCAGGTGCAAAGCTTTGAGTCTGAGTTTTAGCCTCTATGTCATTTTCTCCCCCAGCCCCAGTAGGTTTTTGTAAGTACTCTGTTTTCTTTTTATCATAGAGAGGATTCCTGTGACAGTCACAGTCTTCAGAATGCTGTTTCTGAAATGCTACCTTTGAGTTGGTTCAGCCCTCATTTGCAAAAGTATTTTTAAAACTCAGAAGCCAGGATTATTTTTTGCATTATTATTTTTCCTTAAAATGTCTAAGATATTTGATGGATATTTGGTGTTTTTTTTCTTTTGAAGGTACAAGAGAAAAGAGAGTAGTGAAAAAAGACCACTCTGTTTCCTCTTTCAAAAACCAGAAACATCCTGAATCCATTCAAGGTAGCAAAGAGAAAGGCATATGGAAGCCGGAAACACCTCAGGTTAGAAATCCTCTTTAAGGATTTTCAGCTCGTTTGTATCCCAGTACAAAGAAATTCCATTATGCTAATCCACAGTTATTCAGACTTCTCTTCATTAAAGAGGAAAGAGCAATCACTGCACTCCCCCCTGCCCCGAGTCATCTCCCTTCTCCTCGCTCCCACACTCCAGAGTGTCATGAATCTATACATAACAGTGTTTTTTTATGCCATGCCACATTTGATTCTAAAGTGGGGTTAAGTAGGATGAAGAATATTCTTCCCACTAAAGCATCTATTTCTCCCTCTGTATTCCCTTGGAATGGAATTAGAATAGAATTAAATATAAATTACATCTGATTTCTTGGCTGCCCTCAGTGTTGCCTTTCCTGAGGTCATTGGCATTTGGCCCGACACTGCAGCAGTCTTCTCAGAACGCTGTGGAGCTCCTCCCGGGAACAGGCTAGGACTAGAGAGCAAGTGCCAGTTGCATGGGCAGGTGTCCCAGGGTGTCTCACTGAAGCCTTAGTGTCCTGAGCTGTGAACATGAGCTCTTGGACCAGCACATCACCATTGACCCTTCCTGGGGCTCAGATTCTTTTGCTTTTAGAACCAGTGCATTTGGCTATGGGTGAATTTCTGTGTGCACCTTGAAATTTCTGTTGGATAACAAACATGATAATTTTGCCTGCTGGTCAGTTTTGGATGCTCTGATAAACTGTGACTCTTGGGAATCTTACTCATCTTGTCTTCTTTGACTCCATATCTGATCTGACAGCTTGCCACTTACATGACAGAGGAGGAGGCATTATGTGAAGTAGTGTTAGTAAAACGTCAGGCCCCAGGAGAGATTGGAATGCTTTTCCCATTAAAGAGCTACAGAAAGTGACAGGTTTGCTCCATCACAGATTTATTTACAGGCGTAAGAGACACTTCTCTTTCTGTTTCCCCAATGGATTTTTAACTGGATGTAATTTCACACAGGACTCATCAGGTCTCGCTCCATTTAAAACCAAAGAACCATCCACTCGGATCGGGAAAATACAAGTAATTATAACACTGGAATCTTCATTGCCTGCCCTGTGGCATCTATAAACTTTTTTGGGTTTTTAGTTTTGTCAGCTGCTGCCAAGCATCTTCTCATCTCTTCTCCCGCCTCCCCTCCCCCCGCACCTAGTTGTTGCCTCTTGTGTGCTGCGTCTTTAACATCTATTCTTTGAGCCCAGTGGTGGGCATAGGTGTAAGAACCTGTTTTAATTCTGAGACTAGATCAGGCAATTTTCCTACATTTCTCTTCTCCTCTCGTATTATACATTATGTGCGCTGAGTCTCGTCATGTGTCACAGTAAAGATAATAGACTGCTGTGTTGAAGAACAAATACAGTTTCATTTTTCTTCCTTAGGCAAATTTAGCGATCAACCCAGCGGCCTTGCTGCCCACAGCGGCTCCCCAGATCTCTGAAGTAAAGCCTGTTTTGCCAGAATTGGCTTTTCCTTCATCTGAACACAGGAGGAGCCACGGTCTGGAAAGTGTGCCTGTCCTTCCTGGGAGTGGGGGAGGCCGGCGTGAGTTTTGATCTTCCAGCTCAGGCAGACACCTTACCCAGTGCAAACAAGGTGATGAAACCATCTTTGCTTCTTTGCTCTCCTCTTTTAACCAGAACATGTGTATGCCTCTTTCCAATTTATCAATTGCATACACAGCAGCCTGACTTTGACTCTACTTTTGAAAGGGGTGCCTCATCCTTCAGCTGCTCCCTGCTCCTCATCCTCCACACCCCGCTGATCCTGCACCTGCTTTTCCATGGCCTGCATTCAGTACATTTGCATTCTGCTCAGTAGCCACAGCAAAGTCTGACCACTTTGGCTGGTGTCTGACACCTCCAGGTTTTCAACAGTGCCACCTGGGGGTCTTCTAACCACAGAGCAGATCATGCCCCTCCTGCTGGCTCTTCCTCACTCCAAGAAGACCATTTGGGCTCCTGTGTTTGGTATGAAACCCCTTTACAATCGGTGCCAGCCCATGTGTGCAGCTTTCTCACTAGTCACTGCATACTTTACAGCTTGACTGCAGGCACACCAGGTGCCACTCCGTGAACACACATGGTCTGCCCTGCTGCTGCCTAAGGCTCCTGCTGCCTCCTCACCAGGAATGTTCCTCTCCGTCCACAGCTGTGCATCCGCATCCCCACTTCTGTGTGACTCTGCCCCTGCGCTTCCCCCTCCAAGATCCCACAGCAGCGACCCTGTTTCACGGGATCTCCTCAATGGACTGTGAACCCTTTGAAGTTTTCCTTTCCTTTTAGTTGGCTTTCTTGTTTCTATCCAGTCTCCCTTCTCTAGAAAGCCTTAGCTGATCTCCAAGTAAGTGACAGGACAGAATGACCTAACCCTGGCAAACAGATTCATTTCAGATGTTTCCAGATCTGTTTCCTTGTACAAAATAAAACATCCTTCCTTTTATTACATTTTTCATTGGCTTTTTTTTTTTTTGGTCAAGTTTAAATTGGCAAATAAAATTATGAAATTCCCCTGAAGTTGGCAAACATCATACTTTGCTCAAAGTAGATTGTAGCTTCTCAAAATTCTACTTGATTGTGTATTTTGGAAAATATTGTAAATTATCACTGCATCATTGCTACTAAGTGATTCATGTTTTGAGATTATATTAAAAGTTCTGATTTCTAAGCCATATTTCTTATGTGGAATATTTAACATCTGAATTTAATGACTTGAAGAAAACAGCACCTTAGATTACCTCTTTTTATTGTCTTCCATTTCTCCCTGCTCCTGGAGCCTGAATTTAGACTAGCTCCCCAACAAAAGTTAGCACCAGAATTCCCCCTGATTCTTTCTTGTTTTGAAAGATACCCAGGTTTATATTGAGGGCAAAGTAGGGGCCAAGGGAGAGGTTGTGAGACACAGAGCACACCAACATGCCTACTTTCCAGGTTTCCAGCAACAGATGAAACTTTTTGTGTGAAACTGAACTGAAGCTGCCCTGGAAAGATGAAAAAATGGAGAACGCTAAAGGATTAAGAATGACTTAGTCTTAGAGTACTAGGAGCTGTTAAACTCATTCCTTGGAAATCATTAAGAAATAACCTCTTCTGTATTCTTAGATAATATCTTGATTGAAATAGACCAGATAACCTTACAATATTTTAAGTCACTGATTCTTTGCTATGGTAGCTTTGAACACTTTATCATCAGATCAATGTGTGTTTTTTTTGCCACTGCAGGGCCGTGTCAAGATGAGAGGGAAGCGTAGACCACAGACTCGTGCGGCTAGGCGGCTGGCTGCCCAGGAGTCCAGCGAGGCTGAGGACATGAGTGTCCCCCAGAGGACCCATTGCACAGTGGGCTGACGGTATCATTTCCCCAAATGGCCATCGGCCACAGCTCAGAGCAGCCAGTGGAGAAGACAGCACTGAGGAGGCCCTGGCAGCTGCCACTGCACCTTGGGAAGGTGGTCCTGTGCCTGGAGTGAACAGAAGCCCCTTTGCAAAGTCTCTGGGTCATTCCAGAGGGGAGGCTGACCTTTTTGATTCTAGGGACATCTTTTCCACGGGCACTGGATCTCAGTCCATGGAGAGAACAAAACCCAAGGCAAAGATAGCAGAGAATCCTGCCAACCCACCTGGGGGAGGTAAAGAAAAGAGCCCCATGTTTCCTGCTCTAGGGGAGGCCAGCAGTGATGATGATCTCTTTCAGTCTGCTAAACCAAAACCAGCAAAGAAAACAAATCCCTTTCCTCTCCTGGAAGATGAGGATGATCTCTTTACAGATCAGAAAGTCAGGAAGAATGAGTCAAAATCCAACAGTCAGCAGGATGTCATATCAACAACACAAGATATTTTTGAGGTAACAGGACTTAACATGTTTTTGTGTCTGAGGTTAAGGAAGGTATCTGATTGGCTCATTTGAGCCATAGATTATGTTTAGCTTGTTGTGTGCATGTCCCATAGCTTAGTAATTATAATTAGGCTCTTTTATTAATAAGTTTAACATTGACTCAGAAGTGGTTTTTTGTTTCGTTTCATGTAAAGGGTATTTCTTGGCTGGCCATAATCATTGATACATGATTTTTTATAGTTTTTATTGTTTTGGTTTTTTATAGAATGTTGTAATCAGCTTCTTAGGCATGACACACAGTGACATGCACACAGCAATACTGGTCCAGCTTGGGACTTTAACTTCTGGTTCTGGGCACATAGGCCCTGGCTGCAGCTGACAGTGTAGTGCAGGCAATAAGCCTTTCAGTGGCATTTGCTCAGCAGATGTTTATTGAGCACCTGGGGACTACAGGCAGAAAGTGAACTCAGAGAAGTGCTCGGCTCCTCAGAGCTCTCTGGGAAGATAATAAAATACAGATAGGGCAATGGATAATTAAGATGTTTTCAAGTAGTACTAAGTGCCATGAGGAAAATAACCTGGGGCAGAGTGGTGGATAGGGGTAGGAGGTGCTCCTTTAGGCAGGACTGGTAGAGGACTATGATGCCAGTGCTTGAGCCGGGGTGAGATGGGTGGGCCGGGCTGTGCAGAGGTCTGGGGTAGTGTATCCCAGGCAGAGGGGGCAGTCTCAAGGCTGTTCCACAACACCCTGGCCATTTGCATTTCCACGGCCTATTGAAGTGTTTTAAGTTTAAAAAGAAAAATTGATTTAACATTGTTTTGTTTATATTTTTGGCATAACAAGGATGATATATTTGCTACAGAAGCAATTAAACCCTCTCAAAAAACCAGAGAGAAGGAGAAAACATTGGAATCCAATTTATTTGATGATAACATTGATATCTTTGCTGACTTAACTGTAAAACCAAAAGAAAAGTCCAAAAAGAAAGTGGAAGCCAAGTCTATATTTGATGATGATATGGGTAAGTTTGGTTACATCTTGACCTAGAGAATCCTTAGCTTTCCATCACTTGGTATTTTTCCTGCTACCTTTTCTTGGACCTTTTCTGGAAAATGCACCCTAGCGGGTTTCCTTCAGTGTAATCCCGAGTTAGGCTGAAGATAGGTAAGAGACGGACTGATTATTTTAGTGAAGTAACTGTTTCCTATGATGGACATCAAAGAATTTGAAGGCACCCAGAGTTTGACGTTTAAGTACAATTTAACTTGTCTCAGTGCACCTCACCAATCATCTGTGACACACCCTGATGTTATGAAAGGAGGATCGATCAGAAATGACCTCACGTGCTAAAGTAGGCTGAGGGAACTGCCTTGGGTGTGACATGGTTGGTTGAGTCGGAGCTCCAGCTGGAGAGGGAGTGTCCATGGTTCTGTGTGAGAGGAGAGCAAGACTAGACCCAGGTGTAGGCTCTGACTTAGGCGTTGCATCTCACTGAGGGCTTCGGTGTTTGGGAACAAGCTGGTCTTCCTTCCATGGCAAAACTTGTGCTTTGTTAGTAGACAAGGCAAATGCCCAAGAACCCTAAATATTAGACTTCTGATACATCCTGCATTGGTAGAGAGCACTTGGGCTGAGGCCACATACACATTTCCTACTCCCTCCCATTGATCTAGACCTTGAGGCCAACTGGGAGATGGCTGGTGCTGCAGAGCCACACTGGCTCTGTGCCTCCAGCAAGCCATGTGCTCTGTCCCCTACTTCCCAACACATGGAGTGCAGAAGAGAATTCATTCATTATTTTAAATACAAAAGAAGTAATACATGCTTATTGTAATCGATTCATACAATTCAGAAAATGTAAAAAGTGAATAACCCCTAGAGGTAATAGTAACAGTTTGGTGTGTATCCTTTTGGGCATAGTGGTGTTAATATATGTTTGTGTACACATAAATATATACCCGCCTTTTTTAAAAAGTAATACTTTACCTATTCTGCTCTTCCTTTTAGTCACTTAATGTCTTTTCATGTCAGTAAATAGAGATCTCCTTTCTTGTTTTTAGTGGTGTGCAGGACTTGTTTGTATTTAGCCATTAGCCTGTTGATGGCGATCTCGATTGTTTGAAGGTTTCTCTATTACAAATAATGCCGTGCTCTTTAACAGTTGTGTACAGCTACCTTTATGTATACATGCTAAAATCATGGTTGGATACCTAACAGTAACATTACTGGGTACGTAACATAATTAGGTAGGACAAGCTTTTGAGTCAGTGAAACACTAAAACACTAATACAGTGACAGAGGCTTACAGTCTTACCATTGAGATGCCTCAAATCAGTGCATTTATTCTGAAAGAAAAAGAGTGGATCCTATATTGGATTTCCCTTTGCATATTTTTATTGCTCTTTTAAAACCCAGTGTGAAAAAAATATATAAATAAGTCCATTGTCCCTGATGGTAGGGTCATGGGCTGGGTTTGGAGATCAAGTTACCCTTCCCTTTTTTCTATCCCGCATACGCACATATATACACTTTTGTAGCTGAAGAAATTGTGGTCCAAGAGAAACTTGTGTGTGATCATAAAACTTAATGAGTAACAGACCCAGGACCAGAATCTAAGAGGCTTGAGTTCTAGATTAGTGTTTTGGGGTATTCCATACTGTTACCAGAGTTGGGTCTTTGGTGGTTTGCTTGCATGTGTCTTAAAAGCACCTTTCCCCAACCCTCTTCAGCAACTGTTTTTCTTTTTCTTTCTAAAGATGACATCTTCTCCTCTGGTATCCAGGCTAAGACAACCAAACCAAAAAGCCGATCTGCACAGGCAGCACCTGAACCAAGATCTGAACACAAGGTGTCCAACATCTTTGATGATCCCCTGAATGCCTTTGGAGGCCAGTAGAGCATAAAGGGTATCCACATGTTACCCTTCAGCTACATTGTTGAGTTAGTGATGCTGCTGTATATGCCCATGGTCTTAACTGGATTACAAAAAGCAAATACTAGAACAGCTAGCTCATCTTTTACCCAATGTACTTAGTCTTTTTCTGCACTGGTTTAATCATGCTTAGTACTACAAAACAAAAATAAATATTTCACAGTGGTTGGTTTGTTTTGTTTTTAAACCACAGTTTATTTAATTAGCCTTGGTGGGGCCATAATATACTTCAGGGCGTGTAAAAGAAGAAATTTCTTTGTGGCTTTCATGGGTAGGCAGGGAATCTCAGAGATAGCAAATTTCACATGACCAGGAGTCTTTGTTACATGGATGGGAACCCTAACTTAGGGCCTGGGCAGGTGAAAGAGAAAAAAGACAAGAGATTATACTTCATGAGTCTTAGCAATATGGGAGGGGTTTTTCGCTGAATTCTGAAGGTGCCTTTGCATGTCCTCCAACTCAAGGTTTGGCAAACTATGCCCACCCCTCCCCCATCGGATTTTGTAAATAAAGTTTTAATTGGATGGAACAACAGCACACTCATTCATTTACTTACTATTGCTGCTTTCATCCTACCTCCAGTGTAAGAGTTGAATAATTATGACAGAGACTGGATGGCTCACAGAGCCTCAGATGTTTTCTGTCTGCCCCTTTACATAAACAGTTTGCTGACCATTGCTCTAAGGCATCCTTTTCCATCCTTCTCTTGTGGAGGCAGTAGAATGAACCTAGGTAATAGCAGGGGGAAGTGCTGAGGATGGAAATGTCAGCTTATAGAGCAGCATTGCCCCATAGAACTCTGCAGTAATGAAAATCTTTATCTACTTCGTCAAAGACAGTAGCTACTAGCCACCTGGATGGCTGACCCCATTCTAGTCTGTGTTTTTTGGTGCTCTGTTGTGTTACTGCTGACTATTCAGCCTGTCACGAGGGCACAGTCTTGTAGGCTGCCTGGGTTGGTCTCAGTGATCCTGGAGCTACTAACTTCCAGCCTGGGCACTGTGAGATGGAATGGGGAATTGCTCATACACAGAGTCAAAGATTTTGTACAGCTCCCCACAGGTCAACCATTTACCCAAGTCTGCTGTGAGAGTGACGTGATGACAGACAAGGGCACGTGCTAGTTGCCCATTCCTTTCCTCTATTCATTTTATGCATCTTCCTTCTGTCCTTAGGTTATTTGTGCACATAGTTTCTTGCTCTAGGACCCAATGTGGGTCTGAGTCAGTATTTGTTAAATATGATGATTTTCTTTTGGAACAACTAAATCTACTCATCAATCACTAGGATTGATTTCAAGGGATTCAGGAGACAATAGGGTTAGAAAATATGCAAACTGCTACTTGAGGCTTGAAAGGGGGAGAGAACTTATGCCAAAAAAATAAAAGTTCCTATGGTAGGAAATTTATTCAGTCTCCATGGTCTACCAGATAGGTAATGTAGTAATACTAATTTTACAAATGAAGCTAGAATCTGGAAGCAATGTGGAATAATGGAACGAGGTTGGATTTTTGTATTGTATCCTAGATTTAAATCAGGCTTTCCTACTTACAGCTGTTTGATTGTAGGCAACTTGTTATACCTTAATTAGCTTTTGTTTACTCCTTTGTAGAGGAGGGGTTTCAATACCAACTTTGCAGGATTGTGATGGGGAGAGAAGATGTAAAGATACTTGTCAACTATCTGGCACTTGAAGAATGGTAGATGATGATGATGTAAAGAATGAATGACTTGGCCAGGTAATGGAACTTGCAGTATTGGGAGCCAAGGCTTTAAACACACCTGCCTGACTCCCACGGTCCATGCTGTCAATTCTCCAGTGTGAATGAAGTGGGGGAGGCAGGGATGAGAAACGCTAAGGTTTTTACTCAGTCTCCATCGCAAGCAGTATTTCAGTGTCAGGAATGCAAAGATGGTTACACATCACAGCCCTGTCCTCAAGGGGCTCCAATCTATTCAGCATTAAGCATATGTAGAGTTTCAGAAGGAACCTAGTGGCAAGAGAGACTGGTGAATCAAAGCCTAGTGACTCACCATACTCCCCAGTGTATGCTCAATAGTTCGTTGAACTGTGGAGATAGGTTGGTGGTAGGGTCTCAGAAGAAAGAGAGAACAGGAGACAGAGATTAGGTGTTTAGTTTCATCTTAGATTGATCCCTCGGAGCCAGAAGTCGAGGATGAGTGAACCCCTAGTGAGAGCGAGATGACATTCTTTCTCAGCCGAATAACCCACCTAGTGAAGGAGGTTCACAGAGTTGGAAAATCGGTAGGGGAACGAGACAGTGGACTCCCATGTTAGGCAGAAAGGCAGGTGGTGTCTTGAAGTCAGTTAGTTGACACCGCAGCTCAGCAGCTTGGAAACTGGAGCAGGAGGCGTCGCTGGGCTTACCCAACGCTGGGATTTGAGTCCAGGGTGCCTACTCCACTGCCTGGCCTACAGTCCTCAGTAAATTGGATGAGGACTACAGAAAGTTAACCTGTTTCGCCCTTGTCTTCAACCAGGCATGGTAATGCCCCCATTTTCCAGATGAGGCAATTGAGGCCAGAAACTTTAGGGGACGGTGAAGCCCAAAGGGGATGGTGAAGCCCAAAGGGGATTTGTTCAGGGCAGGCTGGCCAGGAACACACCGGGAGTGCCCCGGGCTCTGGAGAGGTCACCGACTGGACAGCCTCTGCCTGCATCGCTTATCCCCAGCAAATCAGGCTCCTGGAAAAGGATCTCCGGTGGATCTCACGGAGGGCGCTCAGGCGGCAACCCCGCCGTTCCCAGCAGGCCGTGCGGCTGCCCTCCAGACGCCCGCGTGGGCGCGAGTCAGTTGTCCAGTGTGGCTAGTAATAAAAGGTCAACATCCGGGCCTCGTAACCGACAACCTCCAGGGAACGCCGAGAAGGCCCCGGAGCCCCGGCAACCGCCCGCGTCCGGCGGCCAGGCCCTCCCTGCCCGCGCTCATTGGAGGACGGCGAGAGCGCCGTTGAGCGATTGGTAGGCAGTGTCACAAAGGGGCGGGGCGCGGCGGCCGCGGAGCGTTTGTCGGTCAGTGCGGGCAGTGGAGTAGCTCGCGGGGCCGCGGGGCCCTGTAGATCTGTGGGCGGGCGAACGAGCGGACGAGATTACGGGTGAGGATGAGCGAGCAAGCGGGCCGATGGGGGGCGCCCGGGGCCGCGAGCCGCTGAGCCGGGCCGCGCTGCCGCCGCCGGCCTCGTTAAGGCCGCAGTGGCGGCGGGCCGCTCGGCGTCGGGCTACCGAGTAGCGTCCGGGGGCCTCCGCTCTCTGTGCGGCCCGACGCTGGCCGCTGCTGCCCCGGGACCGGCGCAGCGGGCTGTCTTTGCCCAGGACACACGCCACTGCATTTGTTCCCTTGGGCTCGACGCCAGCTCCCCGTGTACCCGGCTTTCCCCTCCGGGTACTGATCTCCGAGTCGCCGTTGTCACGCAGACTGCTGTCCTCCAGATTCAGACCCGTGGGTCTGGGGAGCCCGGGTTGGTCTTGGCAGGTGACTCGGTGGCCTCAAGTGTGTAGGTACCTGGATGGTGTGAGGAAACTGGCTCTAAAATATTTCCCAATCCCTCTTCCACATCGACTCCCGACTTTTCACGTATCAGTAAATGTAGATCTATGTCAGCATTTTTAATGGCAGCTTCGCATTCTGGATATCTACGTTGGGGGGAAAGTTCCCACTGTAACTGCTCTTATGTAGCTAAGCTTCTTTAGAGCAGAATGGAGCAAATTCCGAGTTACTGAAATGATGTATTCAGCCCTATTGCCTTGTTTACCTTTAACTTCCATTTCATCTTTGGAGTTGTGTTTTTAGAATTTTTTCAGAAGAGATGAGAGGAATGTTTTGGAAATTGATTTGGAAATGCCTTTGGTGTCATTACTCTTAATAGCTAGATACATTTTTTAATTGTAAAAATTCTGGAAATAACCTGCCCCCTATTTTTTTTTTTTTTTTTTTTTTTGAGACAGGGTCTGGCTGTGTTGTCCAGGCTGGAGTGCAGTGGCACAATCATAGTTTGCTGCAGCTTGGAGCTCCGGGGCTGCAGTGATCCTCCCACCTTAGCCTCCTGAATAGCTGGAACTACAGGTGTGTGCAATCATGCCCAGCTAATTAAAAAAATTTTTTTTTGTAGAGGCAAAGGTTTTGCTGTGTTGCCCAGGCTGGTCTCAGCCTTCTTGCCTCAAGTGATTCTCCCACCTTGGCCTCCTGAGGTGCTGGGATTACAGGCATAAGCCACCGTGGCCACCTTCTTTCTGTTTCCTTAGTTTCCTCTTTTCCTTCTATTTTCTTTTTTTTTTTTTTTAACTGTTCTTGCATCATTTCCCATCCCATCTTTAAGTCTTATTGCCCCCCTCATTTTCCAACACCCTGAGCCCCACAGTATGCTCAGCTAAGCATGACCACACACCATTTCAAGAAGCTGTTCGTGGACTCAGCTTTTAGTACTAGCTAGGTCTTTGGCTTGCTGCAGCCTCCATTTGCTCCTCAGCCACCCTCTAGGTATCCATTCTGGCTTAACCAGATTTCATGGCCTCGTTTTGTCCCCTGCTACAGTGATTTCTAGTCCTGAGGAGAAGCATAACTATCTTCTAGAGGGAAACATTTTCACTTTTGCTTATCAGCCTAGGTTCTTTAGGGATATTGGAAATTACCGCATTGACTGGACCCAGGGCTTATGGTGGAAGTACCAGCACAATTAATGCTGTACTGGGTTGTTCTTTTTCTTCTGGCTTACGGTCGTGTTATCCATTCTCATAGGTGAAGGACTTCCAAATCTGCTTATCTTCTACCCTCCCCCAGCTTATTATTTTTAGGGTCTCCCTATGAAAGAACACTGTGGTGAAGGAAACACTCCAAATTCCTCAAATTCCTTGGGCAGGCATAGTCACTCATGTCTTTATTTCTGTCATGTTCATTTTGCAGTCCTGACATCTGACTTCTGTTGTTAGAGCTGCAACTGTGTAGGTAGGAGTACTATTGGCTTCAGGGATACACACACTGGTAACTCTATAGTACACTCTTACTTGATATAGCATTAATATGTTTTTAAGAATTCATGTTATCCAAAATTATAAAGGCAGTTGTTTGAATGAGTGAAAGAAAGGGGGTTAAAGGTTAGAAAGCTCCATACAAAGTCATACGTAAGCAATGCAGCTTTTTAATTTAGCCTTTTTTTAAGAGTAATGACCCTTTACCACTATTACCAGCAACATTATTAGCACGGTACCTTGTATTACACCATATTTATTACTCATCATTTTGAAATACGGTGCAACAGCAGTCAAAAGAGATGTGCCACAAGCAACAACTTTTTGTAATGCCATCTCTTTTATGACCGTTAGCAGTCTGTACAATGCAATTCAGATTCTCAAGTTATATTTCCTGTTAGTGTTATAAAAACTAGTAGCAGATAGGAATCTGTGCATATGTGCATGTGTGTTATGAGATGGATAAACTAGTGGACTTCATTTGGAGTGAATCAGAACGGGATTCTCGTGAGAAACCAACATCCCTCCAAACAAACTTTTGGAGCATGATAGAGCTTGGATGTTTTGTCCCTTGCAAATCTCATGTTGAAATGTGACCCCCAGTGTTGGAGGCAGGCCTAGTGGGAGGTGTTTGGGTCATGGGGGTGGATCCTCATGAATGTCTTGATGCTATCCTTGTGGTAATGAATGACTTTTCAGTCTGAGTTCACATGAGATCTGATTTAAAATAACCTGGGAGCTGGGTGCGGTGGCTCACGCCTGTAATCTCAACACTTGGGAGTCCGAGGCAGGCAGATCACTGGGTCAGGACATCAAGGTCATCCTGGCCAACATGGTGAAACCCCATCTCTACTAAAAATACAAACATTAGCCAGGCATGGTGGCACACACCTGTAGTCCCACTGCTTGGGAGGCTGAGGCAGGAGAATCGCTTGAACCCAGGAGGCAGAGGTTGCAGTGAGCCAAGATCGCACCACTGCACTCCAGTCTGGGCAACAGAGCAAGACTTGGTCTCCAAAAAAAAAAAAAACCTGGCATCCTCTCTCTCTCTCTCTCTCTCTCTCTCTCTCTCTCTCTCCCCCCTCTCTCTCCTCTCTCTCCTCCCTCTCTCCTCTCTCTCTCTCTCTCTCTCTCTCTCTCCCTCCCCTCTCCCCTCTCTCCCTCCTCTCTCTCCTCTCTCTCTCTCTCTCTCCCCCCCCCCTCTCTCTCCCCCTCCCTCCCTCCCTCTCCTTTCTCTTGTTCTCTCCCCATGTAACATGCTGGCTCCTCTCCTCCTTCTGCCATGATTGTAAACTTCCTGACGCCCTCAGTGGAAGCAGATACCAGCATTGTACTCCTTGTACAGTCTACAGAACTATGAGCCAAAATAAACCTCTTTTCTTTATAGATTGCCCAGTCTCAGGTATTCCTGTATAGCAATGCAAACGGGGTAACACAGAGCATAACCAAATATGTATTAATGTCTAAAACTGGGATAATACCTTACCTATAGCACAGGTTTGTTCTGAGGATCAATTGAAAGAGTAAAATATCTGTTTTTTCATTGAACAAAGCTTCAATAAATACCAATATGTGCAAAACACTGTGCTAAGTGATAGAGATCAGATGTCCTCCCTTCAGTCTAATAGGGCAAAACTATGTAAAAAAATGAAATTGTGACAGGTGTAATATATGACGTAGGTAGTAGTGGGGGAAGGTATAAAAGCTTTGTGGAATAGTTAATATTGGAGCTGAATGTTGGAAGATACTTAGGTACTTGTCAGGTAACCATGTGTGCAAGTGACAGTAAGTAGAGCAGAGCAGGAGCAACAATGTAGAAGCTGATGTGTTCTGAAGCTGCAAATGCAGATGATTAGAGGATAGGAGTACCAGAGATGTTGCAG
Organism: Ateles fusciceps; assembly: GCA_036589455.1. Classification (NCBI taxonomy): domain Eukaryota; kingdom Metazoa; phylum Chordata; class Mammalia; order Primates; family Atelidae; genus Ateles; species Ateles fusciceps. The sequence goes on along the minus strand of JAZHEH010003321.1, from coordinate 2,570,939 downwards.
GATGAGTTGAGGTATGTAGATAAGTAAAATGGGGCCAGAAGGTGAGATGCATAATCTTGGGAGCATTTCTAAGGAATCTGAATTTTATTCTACAGACAGAAGTCATAGGGCCTTGAGCCAAGAAATAACATGATCCGCTCTACGTTTTCAAAAGATAACTCTGCCTCACATTATATGTCATTAGAGAAATGCGAATTAAAATAACCGTGACGTACTGTTACATGACTGTTAGAATGGCCAAAATCCAAAACACTGGCAACACCAAAGCTGGTGAAGATGGGGAGCAACAGGAACTCTCATTCACTGCTGGTGGGAATACAAAATGGTACTTTGGAAGATTGGCAACTTCTTACAAAACTAACTGTATTCTTACCATATAATCCAGCAATTATGCTCCTTGAAATTTGCCCAAGTGAATTGAAAACATGAAAATCTGCATACGGATGTATATGGAAGCTTTCTTCATAATTGCCAAAACTTGGAAGCAACTAAGATGCTCTTCAGTAGATGAATATATAAATAAACAGTGTACCCAGACAATGGACTGTTATTCAGCACTGAAAAGAAATGAGCTATCAAGCCATGAAAAGACATGGAGGAACCTTAAATATATGTTACTGAGTGAAAGATGCTGCTCTCTGAAAAGACTGTATACTGTAAAATTCCGAATATATTATGTTCTGGAAAAGGTAAAACTATGGAGATGGTAAAAAGTGTAGTGTTTGTCAGGATCTGAGGGGAGAGAGGGATTAAAAGGCAAAGCACAGAGCATTTGTAGCACAGTGTATGTGTTCTATGTGGTACTGTGATGATGGATACATATCGTGCATTTGTCTAAACCCATAAAATGCTCACCACCAAGAGTGAACCCTGATGTAAATTATGGACTTCAGTTTATGTGTGAATACGATGTGTCACTGTAAGGTTCATCAGTTTTAACAAATGTACCACTGTGGTGCAGGTTGTGATAGGAGGAGGCTGTGGGAATGGGGGACATACAGGAACTCTGTACTCTGCTCAGTTTTGCTGCTCAAAAAATGAAGCCTATTCAAAAAGGAAAATTTTCATGTTTAGATTAACTTAGATTCATTTCCCTCTTTTAGTTCCTTCATTGGTGAGGTTTTACTGCAATGCATTCTACAGTCAAACATAAAATCATTTTAGAACTTGATATGACTTCTCCCATTGCTTAAACATCATTGCTGAATAATACAAAAATATGATACTCTAATCTAGTTTTTATAAGATTTTTTCAAAATTAAAAAAAAAAAACACTATTGGCATCATAGACAGATGGGTTGGAATAGTGAAAGGCAAGAATCAAGGATCAAAACTAGGCCATGAGAATTGTTCAGCTAATGAAGCCATAAATTAAGTTCTAGTTAGTGTAGATGGAGTGGGTGACATATTAAAACAATATTAAGAGGCTGGGCGTGGTGGCTCATGCCTGTAATCCCAGCACTTTCGGAGGCTGAGGCAGGCGGAACACGAGGTCAGGAGTTCGAGACCAGCTTGGCCAATATGGTGAAACTGTCTCTAGTAAAAACACAAAAATCAGCTGAGTGTGGTAGTGCGCACTTGTAGTCCCAGCTACTGGGGAGGCTGAGGCAGGAGAATAGCTTGAACCCAGAGGTTGCAGTGAGCTGAGATTGCACCACTGCACTCCAGCCTGGGCAACAGAGCAGGACTCCATCTCAAGATAAATAAACAGAAAATAAACAATATTAAGAAGTCATATTGTCTAGAATTGGTCATTTCTAGGTGTCATGGGGTTTGGGGAAAATCCAAAATGGTTGACAGATCATTTTGAGGGACAGCATGAAAGGGGGTATTCTTTCCATAGATGGGGACTACAGGAAAGCAGGAGGTTTGTGGGAAAAATGGTAAGTTTTGAGTATGTTGGATTTCAGATGTTTGTGGCATATACAGACTTCAGATGCCTCTGGAATATCATACTTATGGAGTGGAGATTATTAACCACAATCTTTAAAAATAACTGCTTCTTTAAACATGCGTCTATGAAAATTGTAGTGAGTTCAGTGATGTCTCATATCCTTTGGTAGAAAAAAAAATGCAAAAAATTTATGTATGACAAATTTCTCTTTGACTCTTGCACTTCTTCTTTTTTTTTTTTTGGTAGAGACGGGGTTTCACTATGTTGGCCAGGATGGTCTTGATCTCTTACCCTCATGATCCACCCACCTTGGCCTCCCAAAGTGCTGGGATTACAGGCATGAGCCACTGGGCCCGGCGGACTGTTGCACTTTCATGGTGTTCACTTTCTGTTCACCAAGGTTTGCTTACTGATACCCTTCTCCCACTCTGAGGCTTTACCTATCCTGAAGTACATTAAAAAATATACCCATGTCAGAAACAGTTCGCGACTCATCCTATGAGGCCAATATTACCCTGATACTAAACCCAGACAGACATAAAGAAAACTACAGATCATCATCCCTTATGATTATAGACACAGAGATCCTGAGGAAATACTTCCAGACCAAATCCATCAACGTGTAAAGGATTATATACCATGTACAAATGGGGTTTATCCCAGTAATGCAAGATTGATTTGACACACAAAAGTTAACGTAATAAGTGAATAGAAGAGGAAAGAAAACCACATGGCTATTTCAATAGACACTGAAAAAAGCATTTGACAAAATTTATACCCCTTCATGATTAAAAAGAAAACCCAGCTAAAGTAGGAATAGAAGGGAAGCTCCTCAACCTGATAATGATTATCTGTGAAAACCCCAGTTAATATTATACCTGATGATGTAAGACTCAATGCTTTTTTTCTACAATCAGTAATAAGACAAGGATGTCCAGTCCAGACTGGACTTTTATTCAATCTTATACTGAAGATTCTAGAGCAGGGCAATTAGGCAGGAAAGGGAAATAAGCTGAGCAGGGTGGCTCACTCCTGTAATCCCAGCACTTTGGGAGGCCAAGGCGGGTAGATCACCTGAGGTCAGGAGTTCAAGACCAGCCTGGCCAATATGGTGAAACCCCATCTCTACTAAAAATTTCGCTGGGTGTGGTGGCGGGAGCCTGTAGTCCCAGTCCTTGGCAGGCTGAGGCAGGAGAATCACTTGAACCCAGGAGGCAGAGGTTGCAGGGAGCTGAGATGGTGCCATTGCACTCCAACCTGGGCAACAGAGTGAGGCTCTGTCTCAAAAAAAGAAAAAAAAAAAGGAAATAAAAGAGCATATAGGTTAGAAAGGGAGAAGTAAAAGTCTATTTGTACATGACATGATCTTGTTTGTAGAGCTTTTATATAGAAGATCTTTAGGAAGATCTAAATAAATGAACTAAATAAACAGTTCAGCACAGTTGCAGTGTACAAGATCGATATTTTAAAATCAATTGTGTTTCTATACACTAGCAATGAGCAATCTGAAAATAATTGATAGCGATTCCATTTATAATTGCACTTAATAAAGGAATAAAACAAATAAATTTGACAAAAGAGAACAAAATTTGTGCTCTAAAAATTATAAAACATTGTTAAATTAGATATGAACTGAAAAATAGTACATATTTATGGATTAGAAGACTTCGTATTAAGATTGTAATACTCTCCAAATCCACAGACTTAATACATTCCCTGTCAAAATCCCAGCTGACATGTTTGCAAAATGGGCATACTTAAAATTCATATGGCAATTCTAGGAGCTCAGAATAGCCAACAATCTGAAAAGAAACACACAATTAGACTCACACTTCCTGATTTCAGAACTTAATACCAAGCTGCAGTAATTACGATAGTGTGGTACTGGCATAGGTAGATCAACAGAATAGAGAGTCTGGAAATAAGCCTTCACATTTACAATAAATTTATTTTTAACAAGGATCCAAGACACTTCAATTGGGAATGAATGGTTTTTTTGACAAATGATACTAGAACAACTGGTTATCTACATGCAAAAGAATCAAGTTAGACCCTACTTCACACCATACACAAAACTAAATTGAAATTGGACAATAAACCTAAATATAAGAGCTAAAACTATACAATTATTAGAAAAATATTTTCAATCTCTATTACCTTGGGTTAGGCCAGCTTTTTGAGGATGACAAAAGAAAAATAACCAAATTAGACCTTATCAAAATGAAAAACTTTTGTGTTTCTAAAGATACCACCAAGAAAGTTAAAAGACAGCCTACAAAATGAGAGAAAATATTTTCCATTCATGTATATGTTAAGTGTTTATCTAGAATATGTAACATAAAAACTCATACAACCCAATAAAAAATCCAATTAAAAAATAAACAAAATAGATGAATAGGCATTTCTCCAAAGAATGTATGTAAATGGCCAATAATCACATAAAAAGATACTCAATGTCATTAGTTTTTAACGAAATGGAAATCACAACCACAGTGAGATATTACTTCACACCCACTAGGATAGCTTTAATAAAAAAAAGACGGGAGTATTGGCAAGGGTGTGGAGAAATGGGCTACCTCATCCATTGTTGGTGGAACTATAAAATGATCCATACCATTTAGAAAACAGTTTGGTAGTTCCACAAATTCCTAAACATAAGAGTTACCACATAACCCAGCAAAGCTACTTCAAAGAGAAAGGAAAACATATGTTTACACAAAAACTTGCAGCTGAATGAATGTTCATCTTAGCATTATACATAACAGCCAAAAATTGGGAACAACTCAAATGCTCATCAATTGATGAATGGATAAACAACATGATATATATCCTACAAGGGACTGTTATTGAGCAACAAAAAGGAATGAACATGATGGACTTTGAAAACATTATGCTAAGTGAAAGAAGCCAGTCACAAAAAATTATATATGATTATATTTATGCGTAATGTCCAGAATAGACCAATTTGGAGATATAAAGTAGATTAGTGGTTGCCTAGGGCTGAGTGGGGGAATGGAGGAATTCGGGAGTGATGGTTACAGGGTATGGGGTTCCTTTTAGAGGTGATGAAAATTTTCTAAAGCAAATATGGTGATGGTTGCACAACTCTGTGTACATAATAAAAACCAGTGAATTTTAGACTTTAAATGAGTGACTTTTATGGCATGTGAATTGTATTTCAATAAAGCTTTTTTTTTTTTTTTTTTTTTTTTTTTTTTTAGGTGGAGTCTTGCTCTGTCACCCAGGTTGGAGTGCAGTAGTGTGATCTCGGCTCACTGCAGCCTCTGCCTTCTGGACTCAAGCGATTCTCCTGCCTCAGCCTCCCGAGTAGCTGGGACTACAGGCGTGCACCACCATGCCTGGCTAATTTTTGTGGTTTTTTTTTTTGGTAGAGATGGGGTTTCCGCCACGTTTGCCAGGCTGGTCTCGAACTCTTGACCTCAGGTGATTTGCCCACCTCAGCCTCCCCAAAGTGCTGGGATTACAGGTTTGAGCCACTGCACCCAGCCCTCAATAAAGCTCTTTTTAAAAAGGTTTACCCAATTTGCCAGAAAGATATGTATCATTTCTACTAGTTTAAGTTCAAGGCCCCCGCTTTACAAATTTTTCACTGATTACTAGCAACAGGAGTTTGATCATTCTTGTGCTCCTAGTACTATGCTTGTAATTGAGTTTACTACAGCTGGGCTTACCACTCATACTCATTAGCTATTGTATGTATGTGAGCAGAGATTGTCTAATATTTATTACTAATTTTAATGTCATCTTAATGCTGTAATATCCTCTGGAAACCCAAATGCTCATTAATTATCTAGTGAGTACTATTTTTAAGCAACTTGTTATGATGCTTGCTATTCCTTTTATCCAGTATGATTCAAATATATAATGGGAGTGGGCATGTGGCTCATTCCTGTAATCCCAGCACTTTGGGAAGTCAAAGCGGGAGGATTGCTTGAGCCCAGCAGTTTGAGACCAGCCTGTGCAACACAGACCTTGCCTCTACAACAAATACAAAAATTAGCTGGATATGATGGTACATGGCTGTAGTCCCAGCTGCTCTGGAGGCTGGGTGGGAGGATTGCTTGAGCCCAGGAGGTTGAGGTTGCAATGAGCCATGATCATTGCCACTGTATTCCAGCCAGAACAACAGAGCAAGACCCTGCCTCAAGAAAATATAAATATACAATGGTTGTAAAGTTCTGCTTTATATGGCATAGAAGACGTAATTTATGTTTTAGAAAAAGATATACATAAATTTTTTAAATCCTTACAAAAATATACTGATGTGTTGAGATTGGCTTATACATCATTTAACAACAAAAGTATTTGTTGAGCATCTACTACATATATAAGTAACTGTGCTGAGCTCTAGTAAGATACATTAAAATATCAAAAATATACCTATTCTTAATAATCTTATGGTCTAGATGGCAGAGTGATTTCAGAGACAAATGTGAAAAGTTCAGGATTAGACATAATTAAAAGTATGAAAGTGAATTCTGGGGCTGTTTGGAAGATTGATATGGGCGACAGTTACATGGAAAATCTTTATGGACAAATGTCACCTCCAGATAGGCTTGTTAAAAAAATTCTTGTTTTTTTAGGTACAATACTCAAAACATGAACAAAATATATATCACCAATGCTCAAACCTGATTTGGCTAGAACTGGAATACAGTTGCCTACGACATATTCTAGAGAAGCTAGAAAAGTCAAGGTAATGGATAACAGAAAAGAGCCTCCGTTCTTCAATGGTGATAACATGGGACCATTTTACTACAGACTTCATTTCTATGATACCATGGAGCTCTTCATTGAAACATTAACTGGAACATGTTTTGAGCTGAGAGTTTCACCCTTTGAAGCTGTTATTTCTGTGAAAGCAAAAATTCAAAGATTGGAAGGTACTCATCTTTCTTTGTGGGATATGAAGATTAAATTTGTTCATCAATAATGTCTAGTAATTTTTAAAGTATTTTGATGGAGACAATTTTAGACATATATGATGTTAGAAAGAATAAGCTAATGAACCCCTTGTACTCCCTCTCTCCAGCATTTATCAGCTCATGAACTATTTTGTTCCCATTGCTGTGTTCACCAAATTCTTTGGAAGCAAATCCCTGGCATCATGCTATGGTGTCAAATAATATTTTAGAATAGCTTTCAGCAAGTTATGGTGACATGAAAATTGTGCCTTAACTATTTTATACTTTTAATGGGAAATAGTAATTTTATTCCCTTCTCTGGGCCTTATTTACCTTTTTACACTGCTTTGTAAATCCCCACACACACCTTTTTTGTTTAATGTGGAGGTTTTCCGAAAAGAGTTTTTGGCTTACATTTACATATATTCAAAGTTCCCTTAGTATAGCAGGGGTGCTGAATAATGTGTAATGTCTCTTTTGTAGTTTGTATATTTGCAAAAAGTGCCTAAAAAGACACATTTTTGTTAAAATTAGTCTTTTTCTTTGCATTTTGCAGATTTCTGCAATAAGTAATGTTTGCCTCTTACAGTTTTTAAAAATCCAGTTTGGAGGCCGAGCGTGGTGGCTCACGCCTGTAATCCAAGCACTTTGGAGGCCAAGGCGGGCGGATCACCTGAGGTTGGGAGTTCAAGACCAGCCTGACCAACATAGTGAGACCCCGTCTTAAAAATATATATTTTAAAAAGAAAAAAATAAAAATCCAGTTTGGGGTAGAAAATTAAATTGTTCCATATAACAGTAAATGAATCTTTGTTGATGGAACAAGCTGGAACTTGCTTGTAATATAAAGGTAGTGACTAGGGTTGCCCTCCAGCTGGTTTAAGTTCAGAATTACAGAAGGATGAGGGGGGGTTGGAATTTTCATTTTTGTGAGGTCAAGGATCCTGATATATGAGCTCCTCAATATTTGTAATTTCTCTAGCTCTAGGAGATACTACTGAAGTGAGTGGCTGGCCAAGTCCAGTGACCACATCAGCACATTCAGTAATGGCTCTTGATGCTTTTGTCTGCCCTAAATGATTTGGTGAGATCTAGAGTCATAATAGTTTATTTTGACTTTGTTCTGCTTTGTAATTTATATCATAGTTTAAAGGATACCTTTTTTGGAACATGAACATAAAATCCTCTTGTGTTCTAAATAATCTCTGTATTTTTTATCTCTTTAATGAATTTTAAATAATCTCTATGCAGCAAAAGCACTTTAGAGAGAATCCTGTTTCAATCTTTTTATGTCAGAAGAGTCAGCTTCGGTTTAGAGGAGATTAAGAACTCATCCAAGGGAAGTATTTAGTTACCATGAGTCAGAACCAGAGTCAAGTTATAGATTCCTTGTCCTCTGTAGGAGGAGACATTGTGGGGGATAAAAGCAGTGGCTTTGTAGTTCTTAGACAATTGAATCTAAGTTCAAATATTTATAAAACAAATATAGGTATTTGGAAATTAAATAGCGTAATATGTAAAATACCTACTGTCTTAGTCTCCTGGAGCTGTCATAACAAAATACCATAGACTGGTGGTTTAAACAACAGAAATTTATTTCTCACTGTCTGAAGGCTCATGTCCAATATCAGGTTACCAGCAAGAGCAGGTTCTGGTGGGGGCTCTCTTCCAGGCTTGTTCGCTGCATTCTCACTGCATCTTCACATGGCAGAGAGAGAGCATAGCATCTCTTTTACAAAGACGCCAATCACCATGAAGACTCCACTGTTGTGACCCCATCTAAACCTGATTATCTTGCAAAGGCATCATCTCCAAATACCATGGTAGCAGTAGGGTTCTGACATACGAATTTTGGAGGGGCACTATTTAATCCGTAGCACATATCTCTAGTGGTCAATAGATCTTAATTACCTCTTCCTGTTTGCCTTTCCCATTCTCACACCCTTCACTCCTCCTTCCTTCCTTCCTTCCTTCCTTCCTTCCTTCCTTCCTTCCTTCCTTCCTGCTCTGCCCACTTGATCATAGTTTCTTATAGCCCATGGGCAATGACAGTCATTCTGGTCTTTGAGAGGTTTCAAGAGGGCAGCCTTCATGAAAAATACATTTTAAACCCTTTCTGGGTGATCTTTATATTTATACCCTCAAAGACATTTAGGGTCGCATGGTGTGGATCAGACTCTCCAAGTTAGAGGGATATGGAATAGGGAGGGCAGAGGTGAGGCTGCCTGGGTTCATCATGCCGGGAAAATGGTTGTTCTGCCAGACTGCTTTTCCTTTAGGGGAAGTTTTTGGTGAGTTCGGAACTAAAGACTGGTGGGGAGAGCAGGGCGGATGGCGGGGCTAGTGGAGAAGGGGCTGAAGGAGTGTGCTGCATTAGGAACAAGGGGGCTGCAACAAGGGAGGAGCGGGGACTGCTCAGGGACTTGCAGTGGGCCTTGAAGGTACTGGAGTGCTGAAACCATGCTGCCTGGCTTCAGATTACTGGGTGCCCAAATTACTTAATTTCTCCTTATCTTAGTTGTCACAGTCTAAAATGGGAAGAATAATAATATTTCTCTTAAAGGGTTGTTCTCAGGATTAAATGAATTAAAGGTGAAGTGCTTAGCACAGCGATCCTCCTGCCTCAGCCTCCCAAAGAGCTAGGATTACAGACATGAGCCACCATGCCCAGCCCTCTTCTTTTGTTTACGTAGATGTGAGTTTCTAACCTACATTCTGTTTTCTGTGAATAATGTCTTTTTTTTCCTTTGAGACTCACCACTCTGTTGCCCAGGCTGGTGAGTGCAGTGGTGTGAACTCAGCTCACTGCAACTTCCACCTTCCGGGTTTAAGTGATTCTCCTGCCTCAGGCTCCCAAGTAGCCGGGATTACAGGCGCCGGCTATTATGCCTGGCTAATTTTTGTATTTTTATTAGAGATGGGGTTTCACCATGTTGGTCAGGTGTGAGCCACCACACCCAGCTGAATAATGTCTTTTAACATTTCTTACAATGTGGGTCTCCTGGCAACAAATTCCACCATGGCCTGCCGTCTTCCTTCCTTTATGTAAAACTTACTTTCTGACCTACATCATTTTTTCTGTGAATAATGTCTTAACATTTCTTGCAATATGAGTCTGCAGGTAACAAATTCCCTCAATTTTTGTTTGTCTGAAAAGTATTTCTACTTCATTTCTGAAGGATAATATTGCAGGGTATAGAAATTCTAAGTTGGTTTTTTTTTTTTTCAACATTAAATATTTCACTCCACTCTTCTTATTTGCATATTTTCTGATGAAAACTCTGCCATAGTAATTATACTTGCTTTCCTATATGTAAGATTTTTTTCCCTCTTTCTGGCTGATTTAAGGATTTTTGTCTTTGTCTTTGCTTTTCTACAGTTTGATATAATATGTCTAGATGTAGATTTTTTGGTAGTTATCCTGTTTGGCATTCTCTGAGCTTCTTGGATCTCTGGTTTGGTATGTTTCATTAATTTTGGAAAATCTGGGCCATTATTTAAGTATTTCTTATGTTTCATTTTTTTCTTTTAATATTCTAGTTGCAGCTTTTGAAATTGCTACAACTTTTGAAATTGTCTTACAGTTAATAGATGTTTTTTGCATTCTTCTCTCTCTCTTTTTTTTTTTTTTTTTTTTTGAGACGGAGTCTTGCTCTGTTGCCCAGGCTGGAGTGTAATGGCATGATCTTGGCTCACTGCAATCTCTCCCTCCTGGGTTCAAGTGATTCTCTTGCCTCAGCCTCCCGAGTAGCTTGTATTACAGGTGCCCACCACCATGTCAGGCTAATTTTTGTGTTTTTAGTAGTGATGGGGTTTCGCCATGTTGGCCAGGCTGGTCTCGAACTCCTGATCTCAGGTAATCCACCCGCCTCAGCCTCCCAAAGTGCTGGGATTACAGGTGTGAGCCATTGCACCTGGCTTCCATATGAATTTTAAGATCATTTTTCTAATTGTATGAAGAATAACATTGGCAATTTGATAGGAATGCCATTGAATATATAAATTGCTTTGGGCAGTATGGCCATTTTAATGATATTGATTTTTCCTATCCATGAGCATGGAATGTTTTTTCCATCTATTTGTGTCATCTCTGATTTCTTTGAGCAGTGTTTTGTAATTCTGATTGTAGAATTCTTGCACCTCCCTGGCTAGCTGTATTCCTAGATATTTTCTTCTTTTTGTGGCTATTGTGAATAGAATTGCATTTTTGGCTTGGCTCTCAACTTGTACATTATCAGTGTATAGAAATACAACTGATTTCTTTATACATTGATTTTGTGTCCTGAAATTTTGCTGAAGTTATCAGATCTAGGATCTTTTGGACAGAGACTGGGGTTTCTAGGTATAGAAGTTTATAATCTGCAAGCAGAGTTAGTTTAACTTACTTTCTTCCTATTTTGATGCCTTTTATTTTTTTCTGTTGCCTGATTGTTCTGGGTAAGACTTCCAGTACTATGTTGAATAGGAGTGGGGAGAATGGGCATCCTTTCTTGTTCCAGTACTCAAGGGGAGTGCTTCCAGCTTTTGCTCATTATCTATGATGTTGGCTATGGGTTTGTCACAGATGGCTCTTAATATTTTGAGGTATGTTCCTTTAACTAGTTTGTTAAGGGTTTTTAACATGAAGGAATGTTGAATTTTATCAAAAGCCTTTTCTACATCTATTGAGGTGATCATGTGATTTTTGTTTTTAGTTCCGTTTATGTGATGAATCACATTTATTGATTTGTATATGTTGAACCAACTTTGCATCCCAAAGATAATGGCTACTTGATCATAGTGGGTTAGCTTTTTGATGCGCTACTGGATTTGGTTTGCTGGTATTTTGTTGAGGATTTTTGCGTCTACATTCATCAAGGATATTGGTCTGATGTTTTGTTGTATTTCTGCCAGATTTTGGTATCAGGGTGATGCTGGCCTCATAGAATGAGTTAGGGAGGACTTTATTGTGTGGTTGCTTTGTAGTGTCAATGGTCTGTATACTTAAGTGTGTTTTTGTGGTGGTGTGTAATGTTCTTTTGTTTCCATATTTAGCATGCTCTTAAGTACTTCTTGTAAAGCAGGTCTGGTGGTAACAAATTCCCTTAGCATTTTCTTGTCTGAAAAGGATTTTTATTTCTCCTTCACTTATAAAGCTTAGTTTGACCAGATATGAAATTCTTGGTTGAATTTTCTTCTTTTTCAGACTGCTCAATATAGGCCCCCAGTCTCTGCTACCTTATAGGGTTTCTGCTGAAAGGTCTCCTGTTAGCCCACTGGCTTCCCTTTTGTAGGTAACCTGCCCTTCCCTCTTGCTTCCTTTAATATTTTTTTTTTCATGTCAACCTTGGAGAATCTCATAATAATGTCTTGGGGATCATCATCTTGTATCTTGCAGGGGTTCTCTGCATCTCTTATATTTGAATGTTGGCCTCTCCCTACTGAATCTGGGGAAATTTTTGTCAGTGATACCCTCAAATATGTTTTCCAAGTTGCTTGTTTTCTTTCAGGGACACCAGTGAGTCATAAATTTGGTCTCTTTACATAATAACCATATTTCTTGGAGGCTTTGTTCGTTCTTTTTAATTTTGTCTTTGTCTGATTTAGTTTGGAGAACCAGTCTTTGAGCTCTGGGATTGTTTCTTAAGCTTGGTCTATTCTGTTGTTAATACTTGTGATTGTATTATGAAATTCTTGTAGTTTTTTTTTTTTTTTTTTTTTTTTTTTTAAGGAGTCTGGTTCTGTCTCCCAGGCTGGAGTGCAGTGGCATGATCTCTGCTCACTGCAACCTCCAACTTCCTGGTTCAGGCAATTCTCCTGCCTCAGCCTACCGAGTAACTGGGATTACAGGCATGCGCCACCACACCCAGCTAATTTTTGTATCTTTAGTAGAGATGGGGTTTCACCAAGTTGGCCAGGTTGGTCTCGATCTCCTGACCTCGTGATCTACCCACCTCGGGCTCCCAGAGTGCTGGGATTATAGGTGTAAGCCATGGCGCCCGGCCCTCTTGTAGTGTGTTTTAAGCTCTATCAGATCAATTTACTTCTTTCTTATAACAGCCATTTCATCTTTCAGGTCCTGTATCATTTTATTGTAATCCTTAGATTACTTGGATTGGGCTTCAACTTTCTTCTGAATCTCATTGATGTTCATTCCTATCCATATTCTGAATTCAGTGTCTGTCATTTCATCCATGTCAGCCTGGTTACGAACCCTTTGCTGGGGAACTAGTACAGTTGTTTGGAGGAAAAACACTCTGGCTTTTTGAATTGCCAAGTTCTTATGCTGATTCTGTCTCATATGTATGAGCTGGTGTTCCTTTAACTGTGGTGAAATTTGAGTACAGTCAGTTGACTTCTTTTCAGGGTGTTTTCAGAGCCCTGAGGCTTTGTGCAGGGTCTTTATTTGTAGTTGAATTCTTGTCCTTAGTTTCACTGCGAGGTATATTAGCAAAGTGTTTTTGGTGTTGAAGTTTGTGCTGTGATCTAGTAGGTGGTGCTTAAGTGTAACGGCCGGTGGGTAGGCTCTTGCTCAGCCACATGGCTTCTCTGTGTTTCCTCACAATTACAGCCATGCTCCCTCTCAGTGCTCTGAGAGTGTGGGCTCCTCTTCCACTTGAGTGCTGGCTGCAGATCTCAGCATGGCACTCCCGAGCTGCACACCACAGTCCTGGGGTGAGCTTAGGCTTTATGTCCCCTCCCTAGCTTGGAGGCAGCAGGGGCGAGGAACTTGGCAGTGTCTATGGCATAGTGCCTTTTACTTGTCTCTTGGTTCCCCATCCAAAAAAGTGTAAAAAAATCACTTTTTTACAGTCATGTTTCCTACTAATCTAAAATCCAATCTAAGATCACACAATGCATTTTTCTAAGTCTCTTGAGTCTGAAATAGTTCCTCAGCCTCTTTTTGTCTTTTATGACACTGATATTTTTGAAGACTACAGAACATTTATGAGTAGAATGTGTTGAATTTGGGTTGCAGAGAAATGCAGAGCCACTATGAATCAGTGTGACTGGCCCAGAGTGGGGTGGCTACATTGTGGTCCCAAGCTGGGGGCCCTGCCTAGTAATGAACAGCGAGTGTGGGGAGGTTCACAGGAGAGACAGACTGCAGCTTAGAGCGGCTGCAGCTTGCTAGAGGTATGGGTGAAGCACTCAGGGTCTTTTATCCTTACTCAGTCTGAGGGCATCAAGGGCAGTACCACTGCAGTGGCAGTGGCTGGGGTTCAGATGGGGGTGGGGTGGCTGTGCCTCTGGCCTGAGCCTGGGGCTCCACTTGGGTAAGAGCAGGGGTAGAGGGCTCACAGGGAGAGACTGGGTTTTTCTCCATATGGTGACTGGCATGCTGGAACATGAGTAAAGCTCTTAGACTCTTTGCCCCTATCCCAGTATAAGGGCAGCAAGGACAAGAGCCACAGCAGTATCAGTGGCAGAGGGGCTGTTGGTTGCCCCTGGGAGCTCCATACCAGGGAAATGCAGAGCCACTACCAATGGGAATGCTCAGCCAAGGGTGGGAGGGCAGTTCTGAAGCAGGAGCGGCAGCCAACAAACCTCTCGAACACCGAACAGGGAAGGAAGTGGTGATTTATTCGGCTGGGAGCTGCAGCAGGTGAAAATACCTTAACAGCCGAGCTCCTCAACAAAGAAAATCCTTGCCCTTTTATTTTATTTTATTTTATCTATTTCATTTATTTTTTTTTTTTTTTGAGACGGAGTCTTGCTCTTCGCCAGGCTGGAGTACAGTGGCACGATCTCGGCTCACTGCAACCTCCCTCTCCCGGATTCAAGCGATTCCCCTGCCTCAGCCTCCTGAGTAGCTGGGACTACAGGCCTGTGCCATCACGCCCAGCTAACTTTTTGTATTTTAGTAGAGACGGGGTTTCACCATGGCCAGGATGGTCTCGATCTCCTGACCTCATGATCCGCCTGCCTTGTCCCCACAAAGTGCTGGGATTACAGGCGTGAGCCACTGCGCCCCACCAATCCTTGCCCTTTTAAAGGCTTACAATTCTAGTAATTACATGTGAAAGGGTCTTGATCCATGAAGTAGGCGTGGGGTATGTGACTAGGTAGGGGTTTGATTGTATTTAAGCAAAAACAATGCCTTCTGGAAAGATTCCTCCATACCATGTCTGTGATCTACAGGAGTACGATTAAGGGTGGCAGTCTGCCAGCCTTTACTTCTATTTAAATGCAGTGTAGAAGTCTAGGGGGAAGGGGTGTTAGAAGCTTAGGAAGATTAAGGGTCTCCTTCCCCCAGTTCTGCTGTCCCAGGCCAGGGTCCCTGTCTGGTGAAGAGTAGCGGGGGCTCACGGGGAAGAGAGACTGGACTTGTCTCTGTATGATGGCTCTGGTGTGCTGAAAGTACCTGTGTAGTCACCAGGTCCTTCATTCTTTCCCAATTCCAAGGGCAGTAAGGGTGGTGCCACTGAAGCTGCAATGGCAGAGGGGCTGTGGGTTGTCTGTGGGATTTCCTCCCCAGAGAAAGAGCTGCCTCCAGCCTAAATGTTCAGGCACAGGGATAGTGGTTGTGCTGGGAGCCCATGTCCAGAGGCCCTGCCTTGTGAGGAGCAGTGGGGGCGATGAGCCTCATGGAAAACAGCCTGGCTGCTTTTCTGTAAATCAGCTGCCCTGTGCTCCCTCTCAAATCTAAGAAAAGCAGGAATTCGAGCTGTAGAGATGCAAAAATAGTGGCCTACCTGCTCTCTCCAGGAGCTCTGCTGGCCTGAAAATGCAGTTGCAGGTAGCTGTGGTCCCAGGTCAGGAGGCCCTGCACAACGAGGAGTAGTGGGGGGTCGGGACCCATTGATATGGCTCCAATGAGTGGAGAAAACCAGGGTTCTTGGCCCTCATGCTGGTTTAGATAAAATGACACAAAATTACATGGACACACGTGGAGTGGCTTTAAGGAGCAGAGCATTTAATAAGCAAGCAAGAAAGAGAAGGCAGAAGGAAGAGGCTCTCCCATAGAGAGACAGATGGAGGTGGGGCTCCAAAGCTGAAAGAGGTCCCCAAGTGTGGTGGATACCAGCCAGGTATATATGCAGAGGCTGGAGAAGGAGATGTCTGATTTCCACAGGGTTCAGGGGATTGGTTTGACTAGGCATGTCATTCACATACCCCGCAAAAAAGGTGACCCTCCTACCCTAGCCTTTTAAATGCCGTTGCAGGGCACCATGCTGTTCTACACACGTGGGGAAAGGGCAAGAAGTCATGTTTGGGTGGACCCAGTTTCTAATGGCCGGCATTTGGATATCAAAGGTTGCTGGCCTGGCTCTACTGGGGCTTTACAAGAACCTTTTCTGTAGATGCTTTAAAAATTGGAAACTTCCTAAGGACCCCTTTTCTCCTCTATCTGCTTAAAATAATTTCTTAGTAACTACTACAACATTCACCCCTGTGGAGATGCCACACTAACTGCTTTTAGGGGGTTTTGGGCAACGACTCTTTCTGGCTACTTCCTGAAAAGGGGTGTTGAATGGGGAACAGCAGCTAGGGCTCCTCCTGTGATCTAAGGGTCCCTGGAAGAATGGCGTGTCCATGTGTGGTTCAGTTTACAGCACCATTTGGAGTTTGATTGCTTCTAGGTCAGAAGAAACAATTCAAGTTACAGTATTGAGTATACAGGGTCCAAATATCAATATAAGACATATAAGTAAGAGAGGGCTTAATAAGCCAATTCCACAGAGAAGACTGGAATCTATTAAAGAGGGATTGTAGCCACCTGGAGCTGAAGCCAGTATTTTCCCTGAGTCTGTTAATAATTTTGATTTGATTTTTGAGTAATTGTAGATTTTCCTCTACTTTATTAGAGGTGTTAATCCAAAAGCAGCATGTTTCTTTTAAAACTGCATTGCTAAACCCAATAAAAAGTCCCAAAAGACTCAGTGACAGTAAAACTTTCATGCTTTCTTTTTGTCAGTAACTATTATCCCTGCTATAAGGATACTAATTAAGCAAAATATGATAGCAGCAGAAACTGTCTAATATTTCAGTTAGAAGGTGCTACCATGTATAACCCTATTGCAAATAGTAGAGTGAGGACAGCAGTTCCCCCAAGTGTGGTTTGGTAGGTAATTTCCATCTAAAATTTTACTTGCCACAGATACAGAATTCCCCGTTGGGGTGTTTATGAAGTTCCTTGGTTTTATTTTCCCAAACAAAGAAACCTCCTGGTTACGTGCACCTTACTCACTTTCATTACCTGGCAGAATTTGCAAGATAATTGCCCACAACTAACATACTAATTCATTTTTTATGTTATCCATCCTTTTTTTTTTCCAAGCTGCAGAAGTTTACCCCTTGATTCACAGGAATAAGCAGGGTTAATCTAAAATGTAGGCAAAAAGCTTTAAAACAATTAATGAGGCTAGGATTTAATGACAAATGTATGATAAGCTTTGGAGCAAAATTTTTGTCCAGTCCTCATTTTTGATACAAACTAATTATGAATAAACTTTAGTCTTATACTTGGCCTATTGTTTGCATGAAGTACAGCAAGAATGGTTATTTTTACATAGGCCTTTTGGATTGACTTTGATGAAACTCTGTTCTCCAAGCAATTTCAGATAAGACTTTTAAAGCCGAGCTTAGCCATTGGTTTGCATCTTTTAATACCTGTGAGTTGGATGATCCTCTTCTCTTGAGGTCCCAAGATAACTCAGAGCTCCCAGGCCTGTTAGAAAGTGACATTCTTTACTGACCATGGGTTAGGAACCCTGTGCAGGGGCTCTGCAGACAAGGTATGAGCCCAGTTCTCCCCAAGGGGCTTTTATTGGCTCAGATTGTCAAGCTTGATTCCTTAAAGGGAAACACACCCTTTTCAGTCAAAGCCTTGGAAAAATAACCAGTTTTTCCAGTTGTGTTCTGTTGACCAAGAAAAATGGATTCTTATTGCACTGATACAACTATATTGCCTTAAGTTAAAAGTACTTACAAATAGTCTCCAAATTCTGGAGGAACCAGGCGGAGAAAAGTGAACATGCTCCAAATTTTGTTCACAGGAGTACACCTTACTCAATTATTAAAGGCCATAAATAGTTTAAAATAAGTTTCCTTGACTCTGAAAAACAAAACAAGGATCAGCAATAGTCCAAGCAAAAGTTAAAAAGGTTGCTTACACTTTCTGAGTGCAGTCCACTTTGTTAACTCTTGTTTTTGCTTGATATTTGTGAACATGTTAGTTCTTGCTGAGTCCTGTACATTCTTTCTGTATTCCAGTGTTACAATCTTAAAAACTATTAAAAACCTATATTGGAGAATACCTGTTAAAGTCCTTAATATAGCTTGATTATCTTTTGAGAAGGGAACCAAGCAAGACAACAATTGTCTGCGAATTACAAAATTTTCAGGATAGTTAAAAACATGACTGACAAATAAGTTTATTTATTTTTGTGGTTTATAATAACTTTGCCCTTAATTATGATTGACAGCATATGCTTAGACATTAGAATTTTAGAAATCCCATACAATTTTGGAACATACATTAGTATTGACTAAAATATGACTTAAAGAATATTGGACATCATTTTGGCAATCTCATGTGACTAAACATGTTAAATAATCCTGTTTACCTCTTTTCTGAATGTTTTAGGGGTCCTCTGAACCATCCAAAAAGCCAGGCATCAGGAAGGACAATTTCTGGATTGCCATAAATTATTTTGCCAAAATGATGACTCAAAGGGCAAAAAGAGACTTTTTCCAGAAAAACAAGATCCAAGAAGAGAAAAAACATAAAAGCCTTTTAAATATACCTGTAACTTGAATATCCACTTTTAATTAAGCTGAGTTCTTCTAAGAAAATCCTTTTAAATTCCTTGTTACTTGACTTTAGCCATGCCAAGCAGTTAAGATTTTTGGCTTTTGAACTTTACAGAAAGTGACCTCAATGGTGAAACCAGTGAGCCTGAATTAGGTTATGACTTAACCGTGAGTGTACCAGGTATTTTCAAAGGGATGATAGGCAGCTTTTGAAACTATCATTGCAAAATTGTGACTTAGAAAATGAAAGAGAGTGACCCAAACAATTTCATTTTGTTTCTAGCCCCCAAGCTGTTCTTGCCCATCCTGGGCATAGGCTGAACCAAGTTTGGATGGAGACTGGTTTACAGTCTATATAGTGTAAAGCAAAGAGGAAAGAGGATAACAGCTGCTTCCCCAAGATATACTTCCCTTTGGCCTGGGGACCAGACCTAAGAAACTAGCCACAGGATTAGAAACCTAGGAAGCCCAGGAGCCATGCAGCTGGAGGCTACAAGATTTTAGCTCTTCCTAAACTGCTCTTGAGATTAGAGCTTAAGATATTTTGTAAACCCTGCCCTTGATGGATAAGCTGGCACTACCCAGATTGACAAACTGGTTTATCTGATTTAGCACAAGAAGACAGCCACCACTGTAAAATGGCGGAGACTAAAACAAAATATTGCCACGTGGTTACAGATTATGTTTCCAAGGACATGAAACAAGATGGAGGCCTGCAGTCAAGTTTGTTACTGACCGTATTTTTGGGCTGGCTTGAACAGCAGGCTTATGGGGTCCTGGGCCTGCATCCTAACCTAAGATACCCGTTCTTATCCTAACCCAAGATACCCTTTATTTAACAGAACCATACAGAAAGACATGTGGAGCACACCAGATTGTCTACAGCTTAAGCCCAACCTTACTTTTTCATTAATTATACATTTACAGAGAACATAAACAGTGATCCTTATCCCTTTTACCCATTTGCACAGGGAGAGAGAAGCCAAAAGCCCAACTGGTAAGAAATTTTTACCCTTTCACCGGTATATTCGGCTTTTGGGTTCTCTTCCCCCTAGCTCAACTTTAAGCCAAACATTGGAAAATTAACTTTTTCCAGGTTGGAAGAACATTATAAAAGAGATAAAAGCCATTTTAAACTGCGAAAGAAGGAAAAACACTATAGAAAGGAATTGAATTAGGGTTGTTAAGAGGTAATGTGTCTCTTCCTACTGGGAATGGTGTTTCCCCTATTTCTTTGCCCTTCCTATTTTTTCTTTTCCCTTTTGGCCTACTTTAGGAGACATATTGCTTATGTCCAAGATTCTCTTCTGCTTGCAGAGCTGCCAGTTTTAGCTGCAGTGAGGGTTTGACTTAGCAGCAACATAACATCCCTCTGTGTGAGGTAAAATACCTGAGTTAAATTTTGGAAAGTTTCTATACACCTATTAGGGTCATCAGAAAATTGGCGTAAGTCTCCCTTTACTTTCCTAAGGTCCTGCAATGAGAAGAGAACTTGAAGGGGCCCAAAATAAGGGGGGACCCTCAGATGAGTTCCCTGAAAGTTACTTTTCTAATTTTGAGGAACTATCTTCCATGGGCCTGCCCAATATGGTTGCTAACAGAGCTGGGTTACAACACTTGCAGAGGTTTAGTAGGAATGCCATGCTCTTGTGCAAAAAAAAAAAAAAGAGTTGCTTTTATTTATTTATTTATTTTTGAGACGAAGTCTCTGTCGCCAGGCTGGAGTGCAGGGGCGCCATCTCAGTTCACTGCAACCTCCGCCTCCCGAGTTCAAGTGATTCTCCTACCTCGACCTCCTGAGTAGCTGGGACTACAGGTGTGCGACATCATACTCAGCTAATTTTTGTATTTTTAGTAGAGATGGGGTGTCACCATGTTGGCCGGGATGGTCTCGATATCTGGACCTTGTGATCTGCCTGTCTCGGCCTCCCAAAGTGCTAGAATTACAGTTGTGAGCCACCATGCCCGGCCCGAGTTGCTTTCTCTAAAGTTCTAAGGTTAAGGAAATTCTAGTGTTTCAGAGTGCACTCCAGGGGGGGTGCAAGCTGAACATAATTTATTGCCTCTTCAGAAAAAGAAGTGAAAAAGTGTCCTCTTGGTTTCCTTCCTTTCCGTATGACCCAGAGTGGAGAAGACAGGGAGTGTCCTCTGACTGTCTTACCTCCCCGGTTTCTGGATCTCGACACTTTTTAAAATGTGCCCGCCCCCATGGTTGTAGGTATGGTCCTCCAAGCCACGATACTGCATGAACTAAGTGATGGGGCTAACCATGCATACCCATGCAGCCTTAGCTTATCCTCCTTGTGTGATTTCCCTGTGACGTCATAGAACCCGTGTGATTTGTCTGGCTCCCCCAAAAAACGGATCTCTGGAGAGACTGTGTCACCTTTGGACAAGGCTCCTTTAACAGAGGCAATGTGCTAAACTGCCTGCTATTATGGCTCATGCTAAAGCACTTGCCCTTAAAAGAAAACAGTTATGGTTAACTTCTGAACTTAAAATTCCCTTACTTATTGAGTACTATCTTAATTGGAGACAGAATAGATGCCTTAAAAGAACATAGGAACCGAATGGCAGTTTTCCCACTGATGGGACAATATCGGGACTAAAATCTGGCTGCTGAAGACATTTTACTCCTAACTGTTGAAAACAGACACTTCCTGTTCTCAGAAGAGGCCTAGAGCCTGATTTTTACTAGGTAACTGAGAATACCATGTGCTCACTGTTAAAACGCTCGCTCTGAATGAAGAGACCCCCCCCCCCCCGCCTAAACAGGCTGTGTGTGAGCAACATGGCTGTTTATTCACGTAGGTATGGGTGGGTCCGAAAGAGTCAGTGGAGGGCGGTGGGATAGGAGTTGGTTTTATAGGTTTGGGGTAAGCAGTGGAAAGTTACAGAAGTAACTTTAAGACGGGTTTTTGCAAGCTGGGAGGGGATCGGTCGTAGGATCTGGAGTCAGGAGGTTGACCAAGGTCAGTTACAAAGTCTAATGGCCTTGTCAATTAAAGCCGGAGTAAGAAACAATAGAAGAATGTCTCAAGTTAGTTAGGCACCGCAGGGGTGATTGTTCTTCCACTTTTCATGGTCTTTCAGTTACTTCATGTTTTCTAATTCTGGAAGGCCCTCCAGAGGTGTAAGTGCGGGCCATGGCACTGTCAATCAGCCTAAAAGACCTTACACTCACCAGAGAAACTGTAGAGATAGATATTGAGTTATTGCCTGCCACAATTTGCGATCTCTTCTAACAAATCTCTTTCCCTGAACTGTAAAGATTCCTGCACATTGGACACACAGAGAGAGGGTAAGAGATTGCGGATAAAAAGAGAAAGAAAATTTGGTGACAGGGTAGCTGGAAGAGAGCCTCGAGATTAAAGGACAGGTTTAAAGTTGAAATCCGCTCTCTACACACCAGTCTGATGATTGAATTTTCTCTCCCGGCCAATGCACCAAAATGATAGCCATGCCAATGAGTGGAGAACAACCAGGGTTCTTGGCTCTCATGCCGGTTTAGATAAAATGACACAAAATGACATGGACACACATGGAGTGGTTTTAAGGAGCAGAATGTTTTATAGGCAAGAAAGACAAAGGAAGAAGGAAGAGCCTCCCCCATACAGAGACAAAGGGAGGGGGAGGCTCCAAAGCCAAAAGAGTAGGTCCCCAAGTGCCAGCCAGGTATATATGCAGAGGCTGGAGGAGGCGATGTCTGATTTCCACAGTGCTCAGGGGCTTGGTTTGACTAGGCATGTCATTCACGTATGCCGCAAAAAACCTGGACCTCCCACCCTAGCCTTTTAATATGCAATTGCAGGGCACCATGATGTTCTACACATGTGGGAATATGGTGGGGGCAGCCACGCTGCGAGAGACTTGTGGGGAAAGGGCAAGAAGGCCAGGGAATCGCCATGTTTGGGTGGATCCAGTTCCTAATGGTCTTCATTTGCATGTCAAAGGTTGCTGGCCCGGCTCTAAGAGCTGGGGCTTTACCAGAAACTTTTCTGGAGATGCTTTAAAAAATGAAAAATTCCCAAGGACCCCTTTTCCTCTCTATCTGCCTAAAATAATTTCTTAGTAACTCCTACAACACCATATGGAAAACAGTTTGATCACTTTTCTGTACACAGCTGCACTTGGCTGCGGGTCCATGTTAGTCTCTAGTCACTGGGCTCTCTCTCTCTCGAGCCAGAGGGCAACTGGAACTAGGGCTGCAGAGCAGCAAAGATAGTAGCCTGCCTGCTGCCTGTGGGGAGCTGTGTGCCAGGGAAATGCAGCAAGACTCCTGGCCTGAGAGCTCAGACAGGGCTGGGGTGGCCATGCTAGGGTCCCAGACAAGTGAGGTGCAGTGGAGGTGAAGCCTTCAGTCCCATCTGCTGCTCAGCCCTGTGAATTTGGCCCCTATCCTGGTGGAGTGTGAGGGGAGCTTGGCCTACCTTATAACCGGAGCTGCAGCCGCTTAGTGCTGGGGTACCAAGAGCTTTGGATCCCTGGGACTTGCATGTGTCTGAGTGGTGGCTCTGCCAAGGCTCCATAGAGCTCTGCGTGTCAGTCTGCAGGCCCCGGTGTGGGGAATCTCATGCCGGATCTCCTGAGCCCAGAGTTGCAAAGGTCTGTGGTGGAAGTGTGGGTCCCCAGGGACTCTCTCTACCATTTCCCCCCATGGTGGGGTGCCTCCCCTAGTTCTGCACCACTCCCAGATGGGCAGTTGTCCTGTCTCACTTTTCTCCATTCTCTGTGGGTTGTGTTGCTTCCTTGATGAATCCCAGTACATCCACCTGGATGATTTAGTTTAAGAGCTAGTGTTTACCTGCCACTCTCTCTTCTCCATGAGAACGGCACACACTAACTGCTTCTAGTCAGCTGTCTTGGCCAGAATCCCCAAGACAACGTTTTTAATCTTGCAGACCTTAAACTCATGGTGAGAATTGGTCATGGCATGTAAGAAGCAATTTTTTGGCTTCTGAGATGAGATGTCCTGGAGTCTTAGCGATGGATTTCAGAGTGCCTGTATGTTAGAGGGTGACAGATGCTGCGCCAGAGTCACCTGGACCTCCTGAAGCAGAAGACACTGAACAATGAAGATGGACCCTGAGCCCTAACTGGAGCAAGAGACAAAGGCACCACCAGCTCTGGGAAGCCATCTTCTTAATATTTTTTATTATCCTTTTAATATCCATAGGATCTGTAGTGGTAGCCCCTGTATTATTTCTGATATTAGTAATTGGTATCGTCTCTCTTTTTTTCTTAGTCTGGTTATAGGCTAATCAATTTTATCGAATTCTGCAAAGAACTGGCTTTTGATTTGGTTTTCTCTAGTGATTTCCTGTTTTCAATTTCATTGATTTCTGCTCTAATTTTTCTTCTGGTTATGAGGCTTAGATTACTGATTTGATCTCTTTCCCCTTAATTAGTATGTGCATTGAATGCTTTAAATGCCCCTCTTTGCAGTGCTTTTCTGGCATCCCGCAAAGTTTGGTACTTTACACAGTTGTGTGAAGCATAACAATGTTTTGGTCAACAATGGACCACATATAGGATGGTAGTCCCATATTATAATGAAGCTTAAAAATTCCTGTCACCTAGTGGCATTGTAGGTGGGTGTTGTAATACTGTAGTGCAATATATTCGTGTTGTAGTGATACTGGTGTAGTGTTTCCTCCTGCCAAACCTGCAGCTGAAACTGCCTCAAAAGTGGTGGCAGCGAAGTTTTCACAAGGCAGTTCCCCCAAACTTTCCTCATGTGGCTGGTTGGGATTCGGAAGTAAGAAGCACTAAATGCCAGGGTGATCACTCCAAAGCATTTATTAGGAAAACTTACTTACAGAGGGTTGCAGCAATCCTTGTGACAAACTGAGAAAAAGAAATATTCTAGATACTAAGTATGCCTGTGGTGAGGGGGGTCAGGTATGGAGTTTTTATGAAGGTCAAAGGAATTTGACTCAGAGCTGGGGCCAGTTTTTTTTTTCAGTGTTTTGGGCAACAACCTAGATATCTTTATCAGTGCCTGGAGTGTTTAAGGCCCTGGTTTGGGTACATACCTACTGGAGAGAACCTGCAGCTGGCTGGGCCACAGAGCAGTCACAGCACTCTGATTTTCAGTCAGGACACAGAAAGAAAGTGGACTGGGGGCAACCAGGGGACCCTACATGTAAACAAACCTACTGCACTGCCAGTCATATAAAAGTATAGCACATAACAGTTATGCATAGTATATAATACTTGATAATAAACTATGTTACTGGTTTATATATTTACTATATTATACTATTATACTTTCAATTATTGTTTTAGAGTAAACTCCTTATAAAAAGGACATAACTATAAAGCAGTCTCAGGCAGGTCCTTCAGGAGGTACTACAGAAGACATTGTTATCATAGGAGATGATAGCTCCATGGGTGTTACTACTCCTGAAGACCTTCCAGTGGGACAAGATGTGGAGGTGGAAGACAATGCTTTTTTTTTCGTTTTTAAAACTGTACATATTTGTGGGGTACATGTCATATTTTGATACATGCATACAATGTGCAATGATCAAATTGGGGTAATTAGGATACCTATCACCTTAATTTATCATTTCTTTGTGTTGAGAGTGTTAGAAATCTACTATTCTAGCTATTTTGAAATGTATAATAAATTATTAAGTATAGTCACCCTACTGTGCTGTTGAATACTAGAACTTATTTCTTCTACCTATTTTTGTACTCATTAATCAATGTCTCTTCATCCCTTCTTTCCTCCTATTCTTCCCAGCCTCTGGTAACCATCATTCTTCTATCTCCATGATATCCACTTTTTCAGCTTCTACATATAAGTGAAAACATGTGATGTTTGTCTTTCTGTGCCTGGCTTTTTTCATTTAACATAATGTTCTCTAGTTCCATTCATGTTGCTGCAAATAATAGAAGTTTATTCTGTTTTTTTTTTTGAGATGGAGTCTCACTCTGTAGCCCAGGCTGGAGTGCAGTGGTGCAATCTCAGCTCACTGCAACCTCCGCCTCCTGCATCCCGGTTCTAGCAATTCTTCTACCTCAGCCTCCCAAGTAGTTGGGATTACAGGCATGAGCCACCATGCCCAGCTAACTTTTGTATTTTTTGGGTAGAGACGGGGTTTCACCATGTTGGCCAGTCTGGGCTTGAACTCCTAACATTGTGATTCGCCCGCCTCGGCCTCTCAAAGTGCTGGGATTACAGGTGTGAGCCACCATGCCCGGCCCAGAACTTTATTCTTTTTAATGGCTGAATAATATTTCATTGTATGTATATACCACATTTTATTTTTTCACTTATCAGTTGATGGACACTTAGGTTAATTTCATATTTTGGCTATTGTGAATAGTGCTGCAATAAATGTGAGAATACAGATATCTCTTTGATATACTGATTTGCTTTCTTTAATATATACTCAACAGTAGCAGTAGGATTGCCAGATCATACGGTTGATCTATTTTTAGACTTTTGAGGAATCTTCATGCTGTTTTCCATAGTGACTGTACTAATACACATTCCCACCAACAGTATACGAGTGTTTCCCCTTTCTCTGCATCCTTGCCAGCATCCATCATTTTTTGTCTTTTTCATAGTAGCCATTTAAACTGGGGTGAGATGATAGCTTATGGTGGTTTTGATTTGCATTTCTCTGATGGTTAGTGTTAAGTATTTTTTCATGTACATGTTGGCCATTTGTATATCTTCTTTTGAAAAATGTCTGTTCAGATCGTTTGTTCACTTTGATGTGCAAGAGAGCAGCTCAAGTGGCAGTCAGGACCCCAGCTTAATCTTGGACTTCCATGCTGCCTCATGTTGTCTGCTCAGCTTTGAATTTTTAGTCTGTGAAATGATGGCTATGACCTTTTAACAGTGATCAAAGTGTTGCTTCTGGCTCTTCAGTCCAGCTCTGAAGTTTTTATTACAAACTCTACAATGTTGATTGAATGTAAACATGGTGTTACTTGCCTAAATTGCTTTATCTAGTAATGCTGATGAAATGCTGTAAGTTTGATTGAAAAGATAACCTTGAAACGTTAAAAATTTTTAAAATAAGAACATACTTCTAAAGCAAAATAATTTGTAGCTTAACAGCCTTTCCTTACTGGCATTCTCTTTTAGTTATAAGCAAATGAAGTGGTCTGTACCATTTGGGAGATATATGTGTACACACACACACACACACACACACACACACACACACACCTGGAACCCCTGAGAGCTATAGTACATGATGATCTTTTAGGATATTGGTGAACATTTAGTAGACATTAAGGTCTACTGACAGCCAATACCACCGAAGCATATCCCTCAGGCATCTACTTTTGCTTTAAGAAGACTGATTTTCTTTGCTTTTTTGAAATGGAGTCTCGTTCTGTCACCCAGGCTGGAGTGCGATGGGTGATCTCGCTCACTGCAACCTCTGCCTGCTGGGTTCAAGCAATTCTCCTGCCTCAGCCTCCCGAGTAGCTGGGATTACAGGTGCCTGCCACCACTCGTGGCTAATTTTTGTATTTTTAGTAGAGGTGGGGTTTTGCCATGTTAGCCAGCTGGTCTTGAACTGCTGACCTCAGGCCTCCCAAAATGCTGGGATTACATGCGTGAACCACCACACCCAGCCATGGAGGCTGACTTTCTAAAGACTGATTATCATAAAGGTTGAGTGTAGTCTCTGGAGTCAGCCTGCTGGGACTTCACATCTTTGATCCGTCGCATGCTCTTGATGTGTCACTCAGTCTTTTTGTGCTTTGATCTTACCACCTGTGAAACAGGGACACCGTTGATGTCCACTTTACAAGCTTGTTGTTGCAGTTAAATTGTGATAACACAGATCTAGCGTGTGTAACAGTGCCTGGCTTATAATAAGAAAAGGCAACACATACTTTTACTTACTATTAGTATTCTAGTTCACTTATTTTATAGTATCATAAGTAAAAGTAATTTGAGAGGTCAGTATGTGAGAAATTTGAAAGAGATTGTCATCAATATCAATATTCATTAAATGTTCTGTTGAATAGATAATGCTCACTCCCTGGCTAGCATAGTCCAGATTTTCTAGAGACATTCAAATGTGCAGTTGGTAAAAAAAAAAAAAAAAAAAATTGTACTATAGAATCTGCCTTAATGTTACTTTAACACCACATAAATGTGAAAAAAGTCTTCTAAACTATAATTTTCAGCATTGAATATTGTCCGCAATATACTTATATACTTTTAACACTGAATATAAGTCAATAAGGACTGTACTTCGCAGCATTAAGGACTGTCTTTCTAGGCCTCTTATCCTCCCCACCTTCTGAGTCTCCAGTGTCCATTATACTGTCTTGAAAATCTTACTTGACAAGAAACCCAAGCAGCACTCAGGGGAAGGGAGGAACACACTTTATTACGCTGGCGGGCCCCAGAAGGGTTTACACCCAAAAGTCTGGACCCCAGCTAAGAAAAGTACATAGTTTTTATAGGTGAAGGGGCAGGGGAAGTAACTCGGGGCTTTAGACAACGAGGCAGTTTCTCTTAAGGTTCTCCAGTTAGTAAGCAATAAGCTGAGGCACAGAAGCAGAAAGAAGCAGTTACTAACAAAATAGGGTCAGTTTTAAAAATAGGGACAGTTGCTGACAACATGCTGACAAAATCCTGGGCAAAATTTCCACGTTACTGCCCCCCTTTGATGCTTTTTTATGGATATTAGGGAGCATTACTTTTAACACCCTGGTGTTTGTGCTTAGCCACTTGTACTCACGGAGGGCTAGTAACTGAGCACTTGTTTTTTTAATTACCATGGCTTTAACGCAGTGCCAGAGTATGTTAATTAGGCAAGGGCCGAAGGCAAGGGCCAAGAAGATTATTAATAGTAAAACAGGAAGTGACATTTTACACCAGACAGAGACAAGGAATGTTCCTCGAGGGATGACAATGATGACAGCACAACAGTAGAACAACAAATGCTGTTAGAATAGTTTCAAGTATTAAGATTTTAGTTCACATTTGCTGATTCATAGAGGCTTCTTAAGCTTTGCCCGTGAGTTGACTAGTCAGCTTCCGGTTGTGTGACTAGAGCAGGGCTTGACGAGTTTTTAGGATTTAGCCTGCCGAAGCATGATTTTTGTGGGGTGCCGAGGGTCTGGATTGCAGTCTACCGGTTCAGCGATAGGTTCGGGTGGGCCCTCTTGGCTCTGGAATAGTGTACCCACAGAACCACTCCTGCAACTTTGAGAACACTTGGGGTGACAAGGATTACAGTATGGGGCCCTGTCCAGACAGGTTGGAGGGGTTCCTTTTTTTAAATTTTTTTACCCAGACCTGGTCCCCAGGTTGGAAGGGATATACTGGATTGGCTAGGGAGATAGGTGCTTTTTTAATTACAAACTGACTGACCTGGGACAGCAGCTTTCCTAATGCCTGCAACTGGGATGTTAAGCTTGTTTCCCGTAGCTGTCTGAGGTTTCCCTTTACTTTGTTAACCAGAGCGGGGGGGCCTTCCAAATAGGATTTTAAAGGGTGAGTGGCTGGCAGGTCCCGGTGTACGTTGTGACTGTAATAGGGCTGGGGGAAGCATATCTACCCAGGAAGCCTGGGTTTCCTGACAGAGCTTTGCTAGTGTAACCTTCAGGGTTCGATTCATGCGCTCCACTTTCCCTGAACTTTGTGGCCTGTAGGCTGTATAAAGTTTTTACTTAATCTTGAGCATGCTGGTGAGGGCTTGGATGATCTCTGCCACAAATGCCGTCCCATTGTCACTGTGTATGGTGAGTGGAATCCCGTACTGGGGAACAATTTCGTGAAGTAGGATTTTCACTACTTCTCAGGCTTTTTCCGTTTTAGTTGGGAGTGCCTCAGCCCAGCCTGAGTATGTACATACAAGAACCAGTAGGTATTTGAACCCTTTAAATGGGCTTGACTTTAGTGAAGTCCACCTTTATGTTCTTAAAGAGGTAGCGCCCTACCCGTTGCACTTCTGAGGCAGGTTTTAGCCACTGTTGGGGTTGTTTTAGCACAGTTAAGGCACTGATTGCTTACTGCAGCACAGACTCAGGGAGGGTTGCAATATAGTAATACCTGTTGAGTAAGGTTTCCAGAGCAGTTTTACCTAGGTTGGGGGAGACCATGGCACAGAGTAATGACGGTATGAGCCAAGTTCCTAGGCACCACCAGTCTGTTGTCAGGGAGTAGCCACCATCCCCCAGCTCTCTGCTTTGCCCCCTCCTGCTGTGCCCACTGGTTTTCTTCCTTGCAGTACTCCAGCTTTCCCACATCCTCTTGGAGTGAGGGGGTGACTGTGAACAAGTGGGTGGAGACCTACACAGGCTTTTTTTGCAGTGCAGCTGCCTTAGCTTCTCTGTTAGCCAGTCAGTTTTCTGTAGAGATAAGATTAGTTTTTCTTTGGTGGCCCCTGCAATGTATGAGAGCTACCTTTCTGAGCTTTTAAACTGCTTCTAGCAGTCTGAGAATTTTTTCCTTATTTTTGATTTTTTTTTTCTCCTGCTGTTAGCAGCCCTTTTTCCTTGTATATTGCCCCATGTATGTGGACAGTTGCAAAGGCGTACTTGGAGTTGGTGTAAATATTGGCCATTTTACCTTCCACGTGGCACAGGGCCTGAATGAGGGCGGGTAATTCCGCCCATTGTGCTGACCAGCCTCTGGGCAGGGGGGCTGCCTTGACCACTTCAGTGGCAGTGGTGACTTCATACCCTGCATACCTTGCCCCATTTTGGACATAGCTGCTTTCATTAGTGAACAGGTTTAAGTCTTCCTTTGGGAGGGGACAGTCCTTGAGGTCTGGCCGACTAGCAAAGACTTTATTTACCACCTCCTTACAGTTGTGGTTTGGGGCTTTCTCCTCCATGGGTAGAAATGTGGCCGGGTTGAGGCCACGCACAGTCTTAATGGTGACCCGCAGGTTTTCACTTAGCAGTCCTTGGTAGTGGGTTAAACGGGCATTTGAGAGCCACTGGTGCCCTTGACTCCTTATAAGGGTGGACACCGAGTGGGGCACTTTGATATGGACAGTTTGGCCCAAGGTTAGCTTGTTAGCTTCCTTTATTAGAATGACTGTGGCGGCTAAGGCTCAGATACAACAGAGCCATCCCGATGCCACTACATCCAACTGTTTAGACAGATATGCTCCTGGTTTCTGCCAAGGCCCAATGGTTTGGGTGAGGACCCCAAGTGCAGTTCTGTTTCTCTCCTGAATGAATAGATTGAATTTTCGGGTGACATCTGGAAGTTCTAGTGCTGCGGCACTTTGGAACAGTGCCTTGATTTCCCAGAAAGCCATGTTTTGGCTACCACCCCCACTCAAGGGGTTTATTTTCCAACCCAGTTAGTGCCCCATAGAGGGGCCTTGCTATGTCTGAGAGGCCAGGAATCCGTATGCAGCAGAAGCCTGCTGCCCCGAGAAACTCCCAGAGCTTCTGCTTGGTGTTGGGAGTGGACATGGAGCAAATTACCCTTTTTTTTTCTGGTCCCAAGGGCTGGTGTCCTTTGGTGATGTTGAACCCCAGGTACCTTACCTGTTGTCTGCAGGTTTGGGCCTTTTTCCATGAGACTTTGTATCTGCCTTTGTAAGGAGCTGCAGCAGCGCCTTGGTCCCTTCCCAGCAGTCCTCCCGCCCCCTGCTGGTGAGAAGAAGGTTATCCACGTACTGCACCAGTGTGCAGTTGAGATTCTCTTGTGTGAAGGCAGCTAGGTTTGTGACGAGTGCCTCGCCAAACAGTATGGGGAGTTTTTCAATCCTTGGGGCAAACAAGTCCAGGTTAGTTGCATCTTCCTTTGTGTTTTGGTGTTCTCCCATTTAAAGGCGAAAAGCAGCTGGCTTTTTGGTGCCAATTGTAGACAGAAAAAGGCATTCTTTAAGTTCAGGCATGTGAACCACTTAGTCTTGCGGGGGAGCTGACCCAGGAGAGTATATGGGTTAGGAACCACCAGTGAAGGGTGATTGCAGCACTGTTAACTGCTCTCAGGTTCTGTACTGGGCGATATCCCCCACTGGGCTTCCTTACTGGCAATAGAGGGGTGTTCCAGGGAGACTGGCATTTAACCAGGATTCCCTCCTTTTAAGCTGTGAAATGTGTTCCTGAATTTCCAGCTGGGCCTCTTGGGGTATTGGATACTGTTTTTGTCTGACAGGGAGGGCTCCAGGCTTGAGGTTAATTATTAGCAACACATGGGCCTTCGCCATCCCTGGGGGATTCGTCTGCCCAGACTGCTGGGAAGGCATCCAGGAATTCCAGTGGGTTTTCCTCTGACCTTCGGCAGTGTACAGTTTCCATTCTTCCTTACGTGGAAATGTGACTGCCAGGACCAGGCCCCCTTTGGCTTACTTAAAGTTAGACTGGCTGGCCCCCCGGGTTCAAAGGTGATTTGCACCCAGAGTTTGCTTAACAAGTCTTTTCCCAGAAGGGGGGACAGGACATTACGGTAGGTAGAGGAACTTATGGCATACTTGGTGCCCCTTAATTGGCATATCTGATTTTGGCAGGACGGCCGGGGCTCTACCTGGTTACCTGTTGCTCCTACAACAGTGCCTTTCAGTTGCTAAACGGGGCAACCAGAGTGGTGGCCACCGAGTACTCCGCTCCGGTGTTTACCATAAAAATCCTGGGTGGCCCCCGACCTTATTCCTGACCATGGGCTCTCAGGGGCCAAGTTTCATAGAGCCCAGCCTGTCCTAGTTTGAGTTTATTTTGTCCAAGCCAATTAGGTGGGCCGGGCTAGGTTCTGGCTGGTATTCTGCCCTTCTGGGGGTGGGGGGTGCCCCACCTGGGGACCGTTTGCTTGGGGCACTTGTTTTTTTAGTGTCCCACCTTTTTGCAGTATGCACACTGATTTAGCCACAAGGGAGGGCACTTTGATTTCCCCCCCTTTGCCAGAGGAATCCGGATGCCGGGTTGGATTGGGACGGCCAAGAGCTGCTGCCAGGAGTGTGGCCTTTTGCTTTATCCATTTGTCCGCCTGCCTTTGTGCTTGCAGGTCTTGGTTTGTATAGACTTTGCTGGCAGTTCCCAGTAACTGGGTGGCATTTATTCCATTTATTCCCGCAAAGCCCTCCAATTTCTGCAGCTTCCCGCAGATGTTTGGGACTGACTGAGCGACAAAGGTGGCGTTGACCATCTACATATTCTCTAGTGCCTCTCGGTTGAACAGGATATAGGTCTGGAATGCCTCACAAAGTTTTTTATAGAAGTTACTGGGGGTTTCTCTGGCTTTTGAGTGACCTCTGTGGTTTTTGACACGTTGGTTGGCTTTTTCCTCCCTCCGGGATTCCTATGAGGAGGATCTCCCAGTAGTTTTGGAGGGAGGCTTTCTCTGCCTTGGTGTTAAAGTCCTAGTTCGGCTTTATGTTAGGTGCACCCTCCTTGGCCCACTGGGCCAGGTTCAGAGTTTCTGCTGGGGCCTGTCCTGCAAGCCACTTTTGGGCCTCAATTAGGATGCGTCTGCACTTCTTCATATTGAACAGCATGAGTAGGAGTTGGCGACAGTTATCCCGGATGGGCTGGTACATTTGGAAGATGGATTTCAAGAAGTTAATTAGAGCCTGGGGCTTCTGTGAGTACGCAGGGGTGTGATGCTTTCAATTTAGGAGATTAGTAGTGCTGAAGGGCTGGTAATAAAGGATGGATCTTCCCAGCTTCGCTGTCCCATTATCCATAACGGTTGGGGGCCCCTGGCTTCCCAAAAAGGCATTTGCAGGGCTGACTGCGATGACTGCAGGCATCTAGCCAAAGGAGTCTGGGGCCTCTCGGGCTTTGGGCTGACTGTGTCAGCCTCGGCAGTTTTTACAGATGTTGGGGTTGTGTCAGGCAAGGCTGGTGGGCTGGGGGCTCATGGTGCCAGAAGGACATAAGGTAGTGGCAGCTCCTCCTAAGGGTTGCCCCGATGAATGGGTTGCTTGGGTCCCTTGGTTGCTTGGGCCACAAGGACCTTGCACTGTCCCTTCTTGCTAGCGCAGAATCGAACCCAAGGGGGGAAGGGTCTGAGCTATCTCCAACCAGGAATTAATATGTGGGAACTGGTCTGGGTGGTGGGGGTTGCTGGTTACAGCCTTTTAAACAGCCTGCACCATGGAGAGGTCCAGGGTGCCGTCTGGTAGCCAGCCAATGCTAAGCACCAGCCACTCTGATTTGTAGAGGGTCTTTAACTTTCCTGGAGTTATTCTGACCCCATAATCTCCAGAAAAGCCCTTTCTGAAGTTTTTAACCATACTAGGACTGTGGGCTTAAACTGATTTTTCCCCATGATGTGTGTCGCCTTCTGACCGGTGACGCAAAACGGACAAAGGAGAGGGTGTCCCATGAAAGACCACTTAGGTGCCAACCTGGCCGCATCCCTTGTGGGAACTTAGGCACCTCTTAGCATCAAGCAGGTTGGTATAATCCCCTAAATCGGATTGAGCTCAGCTTGAGCTCAGCTCGATACTGCCATAAGCCTTATGAGGTTGCCACAGAACCGCAGGCTAGGGCCCACTCGGACCCCAAAGTTTACACCATGGAGCCACAGACTGGAGGTTCAAGGACAGCCCCTTGAGCTCCCCATGCACTTACACACTCACTTATAGGTTATTACATTCCCACCCTAACCTGAGAAATCTGCCTGCTGTCTCCAAATGGAGACCCTGGGAGGCAATTAAGCTCCCCTTTCATCTGTAGATGGGCCTGCCTAGGGTTGGGTTCCGGGACCTTACCTTATCCAGAGTTCCCTTCAGTTCAGTCCATCTTCCCTGCAAGTCTGGCGAGTGGCAACACCGGAGTGGCAGCAGTTCCCCTTCCAGGGAAGGAGGCCCTGTAGAAGCGTACGAGGTGGGGGTGTCACCTCATTCCTGGGTGTGGAACAGGCGAGCTGTCTGTCCTTTCCAACCCCAAACCGGTGGCTTAAGGGGCCAGCACGGTTGGGTTTCCCAGTCAGGCAGGGAACCATATGTTCTGGAAAATCTTACCTGACAAGAAACCCAAGCAGCACTCAGGGGAAGGGAGGAACACACTTTATTACGCTGGTGGGTCCAGAAGGGTTTACACCCAAAAGTCTGGACCCCAGCTAAGAAAAGTACATAGTTTTTATAGGTGAAGGGGCAGGGGAAGTAACTCAGGGCTTTAGACAACGAGGCAGTTTCTCTTAAGGTTTTCCAGTTAGTAAGCAATAAGCTGAGGCACAGAAGCAGAAAGAAGCAGTTACTAACAAAAATAGGATCAGTTTTAAAAATAGGGACAGTTGCTGACAACGTGCTGACAAAATCCTGGGCAAAATTTCCACATTAATACCACCCCTGTGTGCCTTTGTGTACCCATAGCTTAGCTCGCACTTGTAAATGAGAACATACGGTATTTGGTTTTCCATTCCTGAGTTAATTCTCTTAGAATAATGGCCTCCAGCTCCATCTAAGTTGCATCGAAATATATTATTTTGTTCTTTTTTTATGGCTAAGTAGTATTCTGTGGTGTGAGTATACCACATTTCTTTATCCACTCATCTGTTGGTGGGCACTTAGGTTGGTTCCATATCTTTGCAATTGTGAGTTATGCAGCAATAAACATACGTATACAGGTATCTTTTTGATATAAAGACTTTTTTTCCTTTGGGTAGATACCCAGTAGTGGAATTGCTAGATCAGATGGTAGATCCACTTTTGGTTCTTTGAGAAATCTCAATACTGTTTTCCATACAGGTTGTAATAATTTACATTCTCCCCAGCAGTGTAGAAGCATTCCCTTTTCACCACATCCACCCCAAAATATATTGTTTTTTGACTTTGTAATAACGGCCATTCAGGCTAGGGTAAGATGTTATATCATTGTGGTTTTAATTTGCATTTCTCTGATTATAGGGATATTGAGCATTTTTAAAAATATTTGTTGGCCGTTTGTATATCTTCTTTTGAGAAATGTCTGTTCATGTAATTTGCCTACTTTTTGATGGGATTGTTTTTCTTGCTGATTTTAGTTCCTTGTAGATTCTGGATATTAATCCTTTGTCGGATGCATAGCTTGTAAATATTTTCTGCCATTCTCTGGGTTGTCTGTTTATTCTAATGATTGCTTCTTTTCTTGTACAGAGCTTTTTAGTTTAGTTATATCCTATTTATTTATTTTTGTTTTTGTTGCGTTTCCTTTTGGGGTCTTAGGCATAAATTCTTTGCCTAGGCCAACATCTAGAAGAATTTTTCCTAGGTTTTCTTCTAGAATTTTTATGGTTTCAGGTCTTAGATTTAATTCTTTAATCCATCTTGAGTTGATTTTTGTATATGGTGAGAGATAAGGATTTGGTTTCATTCTTCTATATGTTGCTAGCCAGTTTTCCCAGCTTCATTTATTGAATAGGGAGTCCTTACCTCAGTTTATGTTTTTGTATGCTCTGTTGAAGATCAGATGATTATAAGTATTTGCCTTTATTTCTGGATTTTCTATTCTGTTCCATTGGTCTATGAATCTGCTTTTATATCAGTACCATACTGTTTTGGTTACTATAGCCTGGTAGTATGATTTGAAGTTAAGTAATATGATGCCACCAGATTTGTTCTTTTTCCTTATGATTGCTTTGGATATTGGGCTGTTTTTTGGTTCCATATTAATTTTAGGATTGGTTTTTCTAATTCTGGAAATTTCTAGAGATCGAATCAAGAACTCAATCCCTTTTACAATAGCTGCAAAAAATAAAAATAAAATACCTGGGAATATACTTAATCAAGGAAGTGAAAGACTTCTACAAGGAGAATTACAAAACAATGCTGAAAGAAATAAGGGGTGACACAAAGCAATGGAAATATTTTCGAATATCAATTTCAAAATGATATTGGTAATTTGATAGAAATTGCATCAGATCTGTAGATTACTTTAGACAGCATGGCCATTTTCATGATACTGATTATGTCAGTCATAAGCATAGGATATATTTCCATTGTTTTGTATCATCCCTTATTTCTTTCAGCATTGTTTTGTAATTCTCCTTGTAAAGATCTTTCACTTCCTTGGTTAAGTATATTCCTAGATATTTTATTTTATTTTTTTTTTGCAGCTATTGTAAAAGGGATTGAGTTCTTGATTTGATTCTCAGCTTGGTCGATTTTGGTATATAACAGTGCTACTAATTTGTGTTCATTGATTTTTGTAATGTGAGACTTTACTGAATCTATTTATCAAATCTAGGAGTCTTTTGGAGGTGTCTTTAGGGTTTTCTAGGTGTACCATCATATTATTGGCAAACAGAGGTAGTTTGGCTTTCTTAATCCAATTTGGTTACTCTTTATTTCCTTTTTTTTTTATTTTTTTTTTGAGACAGAGTCCTGCTCTGTTGCTCAGGCTGGAGTGCAATGGCACGATCTCGGCTCACTGCAACCTCTGCCTCCCGGGTTCAAGCGATTCTCCTGCCTCAGCCTCCTGAGTAGTTGGATTACAGGTGCCTGGCACCACGTCCAGCTAATTTTTTGTATTTTTAGTAGAGATGGGGTTTCACCATGTTCTCCTGGTCTCATGAACCGCCCACCTCAGCCTCCCAAAGTGCTGGGATTACAGGCATGAGCCACCATGCCCGGCCTGCTCTTTATTTCTTTCTCTTGCCTGATTGCTCTGGCTAGCACTTCCAATACTGTGTTGAGTACAAGTGGTGAAAGTGGGCATCTTTGTCTTGTTCCAATTCTTAGGGGAAACTCTTTCAACTTTTCCCCATAATGTTGACTGTGGGTTTGTCATACATGGCTTTTATTATTGTTGCATTTTATGTTGAGATATGTTCCTTCTATGCCTAGTTTGTTGAGGGTTTTTGTCATAAAGGGATGCTGGGTTTTTTTTTCTTCTTTTTTTGTTGTTGTTTTTGTTTTTTGAGATGGAGTCTCACTCTGTCGCCCAGGCTGGAGTGCAGTGGCCAGTGGCATGATCTCAGTTCACTGCAATATTAATCTGCCAGGTTCAAGCAATTCTCCTGTCTCAGCCTCCTGAGTAGCTGGGGTTACAGGTGCCCAGGATGCTGGTTTTTATCAAATGCTTTTTCTGCATCTATTGAGATGATCATATATATATTTTTTTTTGAGATGGAGTTTCTTTTTTGTTGCCCAGGCTGGAGTGCAGTGACGTAAACTTGGCTCACTGCAACCTCTGCCTCCCAGATTCAAGCGCTTCTCCTGCCTTGGCCTCCCGAGTAGCTGGGATTACAGGCATGTGCCACCACGTCTGGCTAATTTTTTTTTTTTTTGTATTTCTGTAGAGACAGGGTCTCTCCATGGTGGTCAGGCTGGTTTCAAACTCCTGACCTCAGGTGATCTGCCTGCCTCAGCCTCCCAAAGTGCTGGGATTACAGGCAAAAGCCACCTTGCCCAGCCTTGTTTTTGTTTTTGAGACGGAGTCTCACTCTGTTGCCCAGGCTGGAATGCAGTGGCATGATCTCTGCTCACTCACTACAACCTCTGCCTCCCAGGTTCAAGTGATTTCCCTGCCTCAGCCTCCCAAGTAGCTGGGATTATGCACTATCTTGCCTGGCTAATTTTTGTATTTTTAGTAGAGACCTAGTTTCAAAATGTTGGCCAGGCTGCTCTTGAGCTCTTCACCTCAGGCCATCCGCCCGTCTCAACAACCCAAAGTGCTGGGATTACAGACGTGAGCCACTGTACCCAAGCAGTTATATGGTTTTTGTTTCCAATTCTGTTTATGTGGTGAATTACATCTATTTACTTATGTATGTTGAACCATTACTACTTCATCTTGGTGAATTACCTTTTTGATGTGTATTAGATTTGGTTTGCTGATATTTTATTGAAATCTTTGCATTTGTGTTAATCAGAGATAATGTTCTGTAGTTTTATTTTTTGTTATGTACTTTTCCTGGCTTCAGGGTAATTTCCTAAATTCAAGGTAATTCTGGCTACATAGAATGAGTTAGGGTGGATTCCCCTCTTTTTCAGTCATTTGGAATCATTTCTTAGGATTGGTACCAATTCTTTGAATGTCTGGTAGAATTCAGCTGTGAATCCATCTGGCCCTGGGCTTTTTTTTTGGTTGGCAATTTTAAAATTACTGATTCATTCTCACTGCTTGTTATTGGTCTGTTCAGGATTTCTGTTTCTTCCTGACTTAAGGTAGCAGGTTTGTATGTTTCTAGGAATTTATCCATTTCATCTAGATTTTCTAGTTTGTGTGCACCAAGGTGTTTATAGAAGTCTTGAGTGATCTTTTGTATTTCTGTGGTGTAAGTTGTAACGTCTCCATTTTTATTTCTAATTGAGTTTATTTGCATCTTCTGTCTTCTTTTCTTGATAAAT
The DNA here is from genome assembly GCA_036589455.1 of Ateles fusciceps. NCBI lineage: Eukaryota > Metazoa > Chordata > Mammalia > Primates > Atelidae > Ateles > Ateles fusciceps. Next base: position 2,532,162 of record JAZHEH010003321.1, on the reverse strand, counting down.
CTAGCTAATGGCCTATGGATTTTGTTTATATTTTCAAAGAACCAATCTTTTGTCTATTGATCTTTACTATTTTTTTGTTTCAATTTGATTTACTTCTGCTCTGATCTTTGTTATTTATTTTCTTCTGCTATCTGTGGGTTTGGTTTGTTCTTGTTTCTCTAGTTCCTTGAGGTGTAATGTTACATTGTCAGTTTGTAATCTTTCAGACTTTTTGATATAGGCATTTAGCACTATAAACTTTCCTTTAGCACTGCTTTTGCTGTATCCCAGAGGCTTAGATAACTTGTATCACTATTATTCCTTTGGAAGAATTTTTAAATTTCCATTTTGATTTCATTGTTAACTCAAAAATCCTTCAGTAGCAGATTGTTTAATTTACATGTATTTGTATAGTTTGAGGGTTCCCTTTTGGAGTTGATTTCTAATTTTATTCCACTGTGGTCTGAGAAGATACTTGATGGAATTTTGATTTTTAAAATTTTTTAAAGACTTTTTTTGTGGCCTCTCATATGATCTATCTTGGAGAATGTTCCATATGCTGATGAGAAGAATGTGTATTCTGCAGTTCTTCGGTAGAATGTTCTGTAAATATCTGTTAGGTCCATTTGTTCTATAGTGTAATTTAAGTCCATTGTTTCTTTGTTGACTTTCTGTCTTAATGACCTGTCTAATGCTGTCAGTGGAGTGTTAAAGTCCCCCACTACTATTATGTTGCTGTCTCTCTTTTCTTAGGTCTAGTAGTAATTGTTTTATGAATCTAGGAGCTTAAGAGTTAGGTGCATATATATTTAGGATTGTAGTATCTTCTTGTTGGATTGATCCTTTTATCATTTTATAATGACCTTCTTTGTCTTTATTTTTTAATATTGTTGCTTTAAAGTCTGTTTTATCTGATATAAGAATAGCTACTCCTACTTACTTTTGATTTCCATTTTAGGCCTTAAATATTAAACTCTTCAGGCCTGATTGATGATGTCTTTTTTTTTTCAACTTTTATTTTAGGTTCAGCGGGTACATGGTCAGTTTTGTTATGTGGGTAAATTGTGTGTCGCTGAAGTTTGGTGTATGGATTATCCTGGCACCCAGGATGTGAGCATAATAACTGATAGGTAGTTTTTCAACCCATGTCCCCTTTCCTCCCCATATAGTCCCCAGTGTCTGTTGTTCCCATCTTGTGTCCATGTACACTCAATGTTTAGCTCCTGCTTATAATTGAGAACACATAGTATTTGATTTTCTGTTCCTGCATTTGTTCTCTTTAGGATGATGGCCTCCACCTGCATCTATGTTGCTGCAAAGGACATGATTTTATTCTTTTTATGGCTGCATAGTGTTCTGTGGTATATATGTACCACATTTTATTTGTCCAGTCCACTGTTGTGGGGGCATCTAGATTGATATCATCTCTTTGCTATTGTGAATAGTGCTGTGATGAGACATACTACTGCATGTGTCTTTTTGATAGAACGATTTATTTTCTTTTGGGTATATACCTAGTATTGGGATTGCTGGGTTGAATGGTAGTTCTGTTTTAAACTCTTTGAGAAATCTCCACATTGCTTTCCACAATGGCTGAACTAATTTGCATTCCCACCACCAGTGTATATTGTTCCCTTTTCTCCTTAACCTTGCCAACATCTGTTATTTTTTACTTTTTAATAATAGCCATTCTGACTGGTATAAACTTGTATTTCATCGTGGTTTTGATTTGCATTTCTCTAATGATTAGTGATGTTGAGCTTTTTAAATATATTTGTTGGCCACATATATATCTTTTTTTTGAGAAGTGTCTGTTCATGTCCTCTGCCCATTTTTTTGTGGGGTTGTTTTTTGTTTGTTGAATTGTTTAAGTTCTTTTTAGATTGTAGATATTAGACCTTTGTCAGATGCATAGTTTGTGAATGTGTTCTCCCATTCTGTAGATCATCTGTTCACTCTGTTGATAGTTTCTTTTGCTGTGCAGGAGCATGATATCTTGCCTTTTAAAGGACTCCCTAATCTTATACCTTGTTTTAGGACCAGGAATTACTACAACATCTTGTTCTTTTCTAAAGTGAATGGATTGGACTATGTCTCCTTTTAGGCATGCCTTCTACCTATGATTCTGTAAATTTTAGCTAAGCACCTAGCATTCAATTTAGAAGAATGTTTAATGTATTAGTACTCTTAGTTCCTTAATGAAATAGATTTGTGTATCATACTCTTTTGGAGATGCTATTGAATTCTTTAACACTTTTTTTTAAAATAACTTTCCCCTAAGGTATTCCCATCTGTCAACAACACTTAATTTGGAATAACATGGAACTTGAAGATGATTATTGCTTGAATGACTACAAGTGAGTGTAATTGCATATTGGCTATTTTGTAGGCACTTAGTATTATGACTCCATATGCTAATGTTTTTCTTTTGAACTCTTAGATCATGTCTCTTTTTCTTCTGAATAGTTCAGATTCCTAGATTTCATTATACACCCTGAACTTTAGATGCGTTAGTTTGGTACCCTATAGTACTTAACCTTCATCCTCTGATACATTTGTTTAACCTTTTCATTTTTCATACCAGGCTGTTTATCTTCTGCCTTTTGAAATCTTCCTATTATCTTCTTGCCTACTTTGCTCCTTTCTTTGAATATTGAACAATTCTCTCCTGGCCATCTTCTTTTCTTTCTGTTTTTACGAGTTTTGTATAAGAGAGAATTGTTCTTCACAAAGTCTTTCCTTTCTCCTTAAGCCCTCCTTTTGTTACTAAGCAATGTTCTGTGCACCAGTGACTACCAACATACTTTCTGACACTTTATCTTTCTTATTTCTCCCTTCTTTCACATAATTTATCACTCTTTTCTTAAGAGAAGAGCAAAAGGATAAGAGGCAATGCGGAATAGCTGTAAGAGCACTGAGAGTGTTAGTTTTCTATTTTCTATTTTACTAAATAGATTTGCTATTTTCTACACTTTGGGTCATGGGCAAGCCTCTTTTCGTCTCTGGGCCTCCTTTTCCTTATATGTGAAATGAACAGGCTAAAACACGTAATCACAGAGGTTTTTTCCAGTATGTTTATTCTTGGATTTCACATCATATTTATGACTTATGAAAATTTGTTTCACTTTTTTATTATTTGTACCAGCAAATACATGAACATTTTATGTTAATTTACATTACTGTATCTTTTTATATTTTAGAGAGTAGGCACTCTGCCTGATAAATCAGCGCATAATTATATATATATATTTAACACTGAATGTATTTTGATGATTATGATGTATTTTTGTGTTAACTATCCACAGCATTTCAGAAGGTTGTACCCTGAAGCTGGTTTTGGCTATGCGTGGTGGACCTATAAATACTAGAAGAGGTAGGCATATATATATATAAAAGCAATGTGACAGTAACATTCTTTGTGTCAGTTAGCATTTTTATAGCCTCAGGTTTTATTTAGGTTTCCTTTCTGCTATTAGGTCTTAGAAAAATCACATTTGATTCTCTAGGCATTGTTCTTTAAAATCTAAATGCATAGAGGCTGGAACTCTAAAATACATTTCAGAAAAATCTCATGATTCCCGATTCAATCCAGGGAGATTCAAAAATAAACCTTTTGCCAGTATAGAGAACAGAAATGGAATGACATACTATAAATATTCTGTTACCATTGTGTTTAGTTTCATAGGAGTCTTGCTTATTTTTAAATCTACTAAGTCTTCAATTCCTTAGATTATGATTGTTTTGCAAAATTCCAACATTGACTGTTTACCTGGTTTGTGATGCGTCTGGATTTCATGGATATTATCATGCCCTGTTACATCCTTTCTCAGAATGTAGGTAGTTCTGAAATCTAATCATTCATTCAACAAATACATATTGAGCATTTACTAAATGCAGTGTTCCAAGTGCAGTAGACATGGGAGAGAAAGTGTCTGCTTCATGATACTGCCTACAATAAACATGTAAAGAGTCCATGAAACTCCTCTCATGGTTACAAGTGCTATGCAGAAAATAGCGTAGGAAGGGCCCTTGAAATACATGATGTTAGTGGAGACATGATTGATGAGAGGGTTTTAATAAGCACAAGAAGAGTCAGCAGTATTCACATTGGTCCCTGATTCAGGTATGTCACATGATTTCCCATCAAGTGGAGAGGACTAGTCAGAGTGTCCTCTTCTGTGGACCTCATTTTGAGGAAGGCCTTCAGATTTATTTGATCCTTCGCTAACCAGAAAACCAAAGGATAAGTATTGATTCTATTCCTGGCTTGCTTCCACATGTCAAATTATATCCCTATGTTTCATAATTTGGGTTAGAAAATAGCATTATTGCCATCTTGTTCTTAGCTACTTCAAGAGGATTTAATGATATATGCTACTTTGGCTATTGAACTGCCTTTTATAGGTTAGAGAAAAAAGGTTAATAATATTAGAGCCTTTTAGCACTCCTGATATCAGAGACTTTTAATTAATTGGATTTATGTAATTGTCCTATGTGACATAGATAATATTTATAGTAATAACTCAGAGAGAACACAAGAACCCTATGTTTACTGAGCTATTATGTTAAGATAGAATTATATAGTGTTTAATGCCATGTGAATTCTATGTATTATATTTTTGAAAGTTGGTGTGTGTAGTACAGCTTTAAACCAAAGTGTTTAATCAGAGCATCTACTTTTTCTATTAGTATGAAAATTATTTTTTCTTTTTTCTTTTTTTTTTTTTTTTTTTGAGATGGAATCTTACTCTGTCGCCCAGGCTGAAGTGCAGTGGCATGATCTTGGCTCACTGCAACCTCTGCCACCTGGGTTCAAGTGATCTCCTGCCTCAGCCTCCTGAGTTGCTGGGATTATAGGTGCTGGGTTCAAGGCCAAGGGTTTGAGACCAGCTTGGCCAACATGGTGAAACCCCATAGCTACTAAAAATGCAAAAATTAGCTGGGCATGGTGACAGGCTACTCAGGAGGCCGAGGCATGAGAATTCCTTGAACCTGGAAGACAGAGTTTGCAGTGAGTGGAGATTGCACCACTGCACTCCAGCCTGGGTGATAGTGAGACTGTCTCAAAAAAAATAAAATAAAATAAAAGTAAAAATTGTTTTTGAAATAATCATTATCAAAGCAGCATAGAAAGATTAAAATTAGTCGCTTTTCTAAAACTAAATTGTGACCTTCACGAGGTGAAAGCAAAATGGAGGACTCGGCCTCCACGCCGCTGTCATCTTCAGCCGCGACTGTAACCTCCACCTCGACTCCAGCGGCCCGACAGCACGGAAGCAGCTGGACAAGAGCAGGTTAGAAAGGCACTGGACGCTCTCTTGACACATTGCAAGTCCAGGAAGAATGATTATGGGTTGCTTTGGAATGAGAATGAAAATTTATTTTTAATGGTGGTATTATGGAAAATTCCAAGTAAAGAACTGAGGGTCAGATTGCCCTTACCTCATGGTATTCGATCGGATTTAGAAGATATCTGTTTATTTACGAAGGACGAACCCAATTCAACTCCTGAAAAGACAGAACAGTTGTATAGAAAGCTTTTAAACAAGCATGGAATTAAAACCATTTCTCAGATTATCCCCTTCCAAACTCTAAAGAAGGAATATAAACCCTTTGAAGCTAAGCTCCGCCTTCTGAGCACTTTTGACTTCTTCCTAACTGATGCCAGAATTAGGCGTCTCTTACCTTCACTCATTGGGAGACATTTCTATCAAAGAAAGAAAGTTCCAGTATCTGTAAACCTTCTGTCCAAGAATTTATCAAGAGAGATCAATGACTGTATAGGTGGAACAGTCTTAAACATTTCTAAAAGTGGTTCTTGCAGTGCTGTACGGGTTGGTCACATTGGAATGCAGATTGAGCACATCATTGAAAACGTTGTTGCTGTCACCAAAGGACTTTCAGAAAAATTGCCGGAGAAGTGGGAGAGCGTGAAACTCCTGTTTGTGAAAACTGAGAAATCGGCTGCTCTTCCCATCTTTTCCTCGTTTGTAGCAATTGGGATGAAGCCACCAAAAAATCTATGCTTAATAAGAAGAAAAAAGAGGCAAGGAAAAAACGAAGAGAAAGAAATCATGAAAAACAAAAGGAGAGGAACAAAATCAGAAAGAAGAAACAGCAGGCTAGCAAGCCTGCGTCGAGTCCTTAGTAAAGACGCCGTGGCACCTGAAAGTGGCGACTCTACAGTGAAGAAACCCGAATCAAAGAAGGAGCAGACCCCAGAGCATGGGAAGAAAAGGCGTGGCAAAGGAAAAGCCCAAGCTCAAGTGGCACATGACTCCAAAGACGAAATTCCACAGCTGGTACCAATAGGAAAGACTCCAGCTAAGGAGAATGTAGAGATTCAAAAACATGCCACAGGAAAGAAGTCTCCAACAAAGAGTCCTATTCCTAGCACACCTCGTGGGAAGAAAAGAAAGGCCTTGCCAGCATCTGAGACCCCAAAAGCTGCAGAGTCTGAGACCCCAGGGGAAAGGCTCACGGAAGAAGCCAAAAATCAAAGAGGCAGTGAAGGAAAAAAATCCTTCGCTGGGGAAAAAGATGTGAGACAGACTCCTAAAAAGCCAGAGGCCAAGTTCTTCACCACTCCTAGTAAATCTGTAAGAAAAGCTTCCCACACCCCCAAAAAACGGCCCAAAAAAACCAAAGTACCCCAGTCAACCTAAAGTCAGTGATTCAACCGGAAGGGAACCTCAGAGCTGCCCTCAGAGCTTATTAGAAATACTCAGGTCCTGACCCCATTGGCAGCCTTCTCCAAGCGTCAGGCCTAGACTTAAAGATTTTTTAAAAACCTCCATAGGTAATTCTGACATATGTTCCTGAGTATAGTAATCTATTTTTAAATTGTCCTTCTATGTGTTTGCTAACGTAACAGAAGAAATATAGAGTGCTTCTCTATGGTTGTTCAGCACTTTGGGAAGCCAAGGTGGAGTATTACTTGAGCCCAGGACTTTGAGACCAGCCTGGGCAACGTGTGAAATCCCATTTCTACAAAAGAAAAAAAAAATGGTGGCATGTACCTGTGCTCCCAGCTACTCAGGAGGCTGAGGTGGAAAGATCAAGTGAGCACAGGAAGTCAAGGCTTCAGTGAGCCATGATCACACCACTGTGCTCCAGACTGGGTGACAGTGTGAGACTGTCTCAGAAAAAAAAAAAAATAAAGTATAACATTGCTTTGCTCTTCTGAGTATACATACTGTTGGCTTTCTGTATCATGTGAGTCTGACTCAAGGTCTCTGATGTGACCCTTTTCCTCATCTACTTAACTATCACATGGACTCCATCACACTCCTTTGTCTTCATTCCCAAAGTGGCCCAGTGAGAGCCTCGATGCCGCTGAATTTAGGAGAAACACGAGTTTCTTGGGCCTCATGCTGAGCCCGTTGGTCTAAGCTTATGAGTCACTGGATGAGCATGCATATGGGAAGGGAAATTAACATGGAGTCATTTATGCAGCTACTGAATTGAAACTTAACTACAGGAGGCAAGAACATGATTTATCTTCCATAAGCCTTCCCCCTCTTCCACGTTACTCCTCAGTCCATACAGATTTGCTTATGTATGACAACTCTAAGGAAACTTGGGAGAGTAGACTTTTTTTTTTTTTTTTTTTGAGGCAGAATTTCACTTTTGTTGCCCAGGCTGGAGTGCAATGGTGCAGTCTCGGCTCACTACAACCTCTGCCTCCTGGGTTCAAATGATTCTCCTGCTTTAGCCTCCCGAGTAGCTGGGATTACAGGCATGCACCTCCATTCCCAGCTAATTTTGTGTTTTTAGTAGAGATGGGGTTTTTCCATGTTGGTCAGGCTGGTCTCGAACTTCACCTTAGGAGATGTGCCCTCCTCAGCCTCCCAAACTGCTGGGATTACAGGCATGAGCCACCCCATCCAGTCAAGAGTAGACTATTACTGTTTGCACAATTGTCAAGTATATTCTGAGGCAGTAAACAACTTTTTAGGTACTCAGCCTTTCACTGGTTGTGAATAGGTATGCATCCATAGTAAGTTACAGATTCAGCAGTGCAGGAGTGTGCTTGCATGCAAAAGGCTGAAGTGGGGCATGCTTTCAAAGATCATGTGGGTGTCGGGTGTCTTGGCTCACATCTGTGATCGAGCACTTCGGGAGGCTGAGTGGATTGCTTGATCCCCCAGAGTTTGAGACCATCCTGGGCAACATGGAAAACCTCATCTCTACCAAAAATTGGCTGGGTGTGGTGGCATGTGCTTGTGGTCCCAGCTGCTTGGGAGGATGAGATGGGAGGATTTCTTGAACCCCGGGTGGTAAAGGCTGCAGTGAGTCATGATCATGACCCTGCACTCCAGTCTGGGCAAGAAAGAGATAGAATCCTGGTCCCATTTCCAAAAAAAGATAGGCATGGTGGCTTGCATCTGTAATCCCAGCCAAGGCAGGCAGATCACGAGGCCAGGAGTTCCAAGACCAGCCTGGCTAACATGGTGAAACCCTGTCTCTACTAAAAATACAAAAACTAGCTGGGCAGGGGGACAGGCACCTGTAATCCCAGCTACTTGGGAGGCTGAAGCAGGAGAATCACTTGACCCAGGAGGTGAAGGTTGCAGTGAGCTGGAGATCGCACCACTGCATTCCAGCTTGGGCAGCAGAGCAAAACTGAAAAAAACAAAACAAAACAGATGTGTAGGTCTCCCCTCAAGTTAGAGGAGTCTGGGCAGTGGGGGGGGAGATGGTCCTACTCTGTTGCCCAGGCTGGAGTGCAGTAGTGCCATCAGCTCCAGTCTCAATTTCGTAGGCTCGAGGCAATCCTCCCATCTCAGCCTCCCAAGTAGCTATAACTACCGGGGCATGCCATCACACCTGGCCAATTTTTATATCTTTTGTAGAGAGAGGTTTTCCCTATGTTTCCCAGGCTGGTCTCAAACTCCTGGGCTCAAGTGATCCTCCCACCTCAGCCTCCCCAAAATGCTCAGATTACAGCCATGAGGCACCATGCCAATCTGCTTTTGCTTTTTTTTTTTTTGAGATGGAGTCTTGCTCTGTCACCAGACTAGTGCAGTGGTGCAATCTCGGCTCACTGCAGGCTCAGCCTCCCTGGTGTTCAAGCGATTCCCCTGCCTCAGCCTCCCAAGTAGCTGAGACTGCAGGTGCGCACCACCATGCCCAGCTAATTTTTTGTATTTTAGTGGAGATAGGGTGTCACCATGTTGGCCAAGATGGTGTCGATTTCTTGACCTTGTGATCTGGCCGCCTCAGCCTCCCAAAGTGCTGGGATTACAGGCATGAGCCACCATGCCAGGCCTGCTTTTGCATTTTAGTAACACAAATTTGTAAGGTTAACTTTTCAAATTATGAAAGCCTCTAAAATGTAAAATTATTTGTAATCCCGCTGTCCTTTTGGGCTTCTATAGATGAATATACATTTAAAATGTGGGAGTTTAGCTTAATTGATTTGTTTTCCATAGAAACTAGGTTCTGTGAGTAGCTGGTTAGATAGACTTGTTTCACTTACTCCAAGATCTGATTTGTTTGGGACAAACCCACATACATAATCATGTCAGTCTCTTCTCTGCATGACATAATTTTCCAGCAATAGCTGCGTGGTTTTTGTAATCCTATCCCTAGCCAGTTCAAGATTTTGCAACACTATGTGATTCTTTGCCCTGTAGTTGAGTCTTGTTGAATATGGCACAGGTCTTTACCTTCCTGTTCCTGCATCTAGTTTCATTCTAATAATGTTCTCTGTTGAAGAAGCTGGCTTTAATTCTTGAACAAGATGCTGGTATTATCATCTAACATAAAGCCTATTTTATTATAATAAAGTGTTGACTAATAAAAAAAAAAAACTAAATTGTGTCCTTTGCATTGTGTCCAATGCATATAAAACTTCATATGTATTATTTTATAGCTGATAAAATCTAAATGATTTTTCTGTTATGAGAAGACACAGATACACCTGCCTGAGTAAGGCATCCTATTCTGGTTTAAGAAAGGCTTTCATGTGACTGTGGTAATGGCTATAGCAATATATTAAAAAAAGAGGCATAATTTCTTTTTCTTTTTTGTTTTGTTTTGTTATTTTTTTTCCCAAAGGTCTACCCTCTGATCCAAATTTTTATCTTTTAATGTAATATGAAAAGTGGAGCATTAACTTACAAAGGGCAAAACTTGTTTGAAAAGTGTCTTTTAATATGTATACATTTTGGGCCTATGAAAGTAAATCAAAAACATCCAAATAACTATTTTCATAAAGTAAGCTAAATCATATATTAAGATTTTTATGTTAGTGATAATGTTATTGAATTTAGGCTAGGGAAACATCTTTGATGTTTTTACCTTATTGCTGTCCAAGTTCAATATTTTCCTATTGCTGCAACTTCTTTTTAAGAGCACCACAATTCTGTTAATAAATAAATGAAAGACTGTCACTCATGGTCAGAAGGTAAAAAAATAAAAATAAAATAAAAAAAATGAAAGTTATGCAGCTTGGGAAATTATGGCCTCTTTTAGGAGAAAACAAATGTTTCTACAGTATGATGAGAATGTCTTTACAAGAGAACTTTTTTTTTTTCCTGGAACTGTTGCAGTTTTAGTACATTGAGTGACTCCCTCACATTCTAAGTTATTATGTACTTTTAGTTATTTGACTTCACGTCAAGGAACAGGTCTAAGAATCAGTCTTTATATAAAACCAGAAAGAAAAAGATAGGTCTGCTTACTTCTAATTTCTTAGGTATGTCTCCTAATTGTGTGTGTGTGTGTGTGTGTGTGTGTGTGTGTGTGTGTGTGTGTATGTGTGTGTGTACTTTAAAGTAAGTAGGATTTGTGTTGGTTTTAATTATTGTTGCAACCAATATTTGAAGATACAGGGAGCAGAAAGTATATATAGTGAAAAAAATTATAGAAATGTCATTGAATCAGGAAATATACAGACTCTAGTAGCATAGGGGAAAAAATACAGAGTCTAATGGCATAGGAAAAAACCTCAAGTTTTGGTTTAGCCCCTGTTTTTGAACATAGCAACATAATCATGCATTTTGTTTCTTATTAACACAACGTAGGGATTGCTGTATTAGCTCTAGAAAGATCAGAAACTTATTTGAAGAATATCATGTTTATATTATATGCACAGGGTTATTGTTCAAATTTAGTACATTATATCCTGTCACTGTACCAAGATGCATAAAATTTGATCCAAATTGAAGGCTTATTTATCAATTTTCCGTTTGTAGTTCCTACAGAAGATCCACTTAGGGAGATGGCAGAGTACTTGGATTCCGGTCGAGATGAGGTCTGGGAGAAGACCTCCTGCAACAAGCAAGTTACATTTTTGGTATACCGAGAAGGAGATCAGTTGAATTTCTTTCGCGTAATAGATAGGGGAGATGGCATTTTAACACCATTATCCAAATCTTTAAGGTAAATAAGTTTTCATTTGCATGTCTTACTGAGAAAAGGAGAACATCGTATGATGTACTCCACAAACTTTTGTTTACCTGTGTTGTCAAAAAAATCTATCTATATTAACAAATGTCATGCATCTCATTCCTACCCCAGCCCCCAATATGTAAAGTCTGAAATTGTCCATCATTTGATTGATATGAGAAAACTGAGATTTCTTTATAGAGTGGAATGTTTTCATGAAAAGATTTGATTCTGTTATTCTATGAAACTCGAAGATACCTAATGCATTATTGAATCATGTCATAATAGTGTGTTATACAACCTTAATATAATAGGGTTAAGGCTAAAGTTGATACCTTTTTTCTAAATTTAACTCTGCTGTTTAAAGACAGATAAATCTCTACTTCTCTGGTCTTGTTTTCGTACTCTATAAAAGGGAGAGAAATTGTAATATTCTAAAATCAGAAGGAAAAATCCTACAGATATTTAGCTAAGCAATAGAAAAATTAGAGAACTGGACAAGGCAACCTCTCAATTGCTGTGCATTCTGAGTTACTATGATTGTTGATCTCTTTTCACTTCAAGCATTCACTGAACTTTTACAGTCATTCATTGAGCAAGGCACTGATGTTGTAAAGATGATTGTTTCTACCTTCATGGAGCATGCAGTCTGCTATAAAGAGTATCTGTGATATAATGTTGGTGATGTTATAAAAAGGTATCAAGATCTCTAGGAAAATAGATGAGAGGGCCTTTATTATGCTTGAAAGGTAGAATTAGACACAACCTCTGAGAAGAAGTGGCCTTAAAAGGGGAGTGGAGTTTGCCAAGCAGACAAAGGAAGTGAAGATGTCACAGGTCCTTCAAAATAAAAAGGTAGTGGTAAAATCATTCAAATTAAAAACAGCTTGTAGTTTGAAGAACAGTTTCTGTGGGTCAGGAGTCCAGGCACAGCATTGGTATGCTCCGAGTCCCACAAGCCTGGAATCAAGGTTTCAGCAAGTCTCTTTTCAGGAGGCTTGACTGGGGGAGGAGAATCTACTTTCAAGGCCACTCATATTGCTGGCATAATTCATTTACTTTCAGTTACATGATGGAGGGCCTGGTTTTTTGCTGGCTGTTAACTAGAGGCTGCCCTCAGCTCCATTTTGATGAACTCAAAACTGACTGATTTGGGGCCTAAATTACATCTGCAACATTCCTTTACCTTTGCCATATTCAGTTGGCTAAAAGTAAGACATTCATCATGCGCACACTCAAGGGTAGGAAACCATATGTGACGTGAACTCCAGGGGTCAGGAATCAGAGAGATTTCCCTAGGATTCTGCCTACCACAGAGTGTTATGTGGAAGAAGATTAGACTCAATTTTTGTGGCCACAGAGAGCAGACTGTGACACATGGGTGTTAACCTGTTGTCTTTAATAGCACTACAAACTTGGCATAAACCATGGGCAAGAAATGGAGGAGGTACCAGTGAGCGTTACAGCCTTAGGCCATTAATAAAATGTCTTCATACCAGTTCTGCCATGTGCTGGCTCACTGTTAGTTTTCTTCCTTAGTACACCCTCTGGCTCCCTTTTCCTAAAGGAAACCCAAGTGCCTCAGCTTAGCATATGAGTCCTTTGACAACCTGTCACCATAGTTTTCCAGGTCTTTCATTATGCTGTGTTTTTACACACCTTTTCCCCTTTGCTTGAAATGTCGTTTTCTCCTCTTACTCCAGTCCTCCCCAGCCAACTTCTGTTTGTGTTTATGACTCAGCCCAAATGTCATCATGGAATTTCATTAGAACTGTCTTACTGTTCATCACAAGATAATTTATTTTTTTCTTCCTTTCTATTCATCTACAATAATTGGACAAGGAAAGGGATAAATGAATGAGAAAGAGGAGTAGAAAACAATCTGGTCATACCACAAAGGGCATTTATCTTTCCTGTTCTAGAAGAGGCTTTCCTAGTCTACAACAAGGGTAGCAAACTTACTCTGTAAAGGTGTGCAGATAGTAACTATTTTAGGATTTTCAGGCCAAGACACAGTATCAGGGATATTAAATAGGTACTTGTATAACAAGAGAGAGAACAAATTTCCACAAAACTTTTACTAACAAAGTTTAAAATATAGACTTAACAGTTGGGTAATTTTCTTCTGTTTGTACCACAGATTCCAGAGAAGAATGGAATTCTTTTCTTTGGGAATAATGTTTTACCTAATTGAGGTTGAAAGTGAATGTTGCCCATCAAATTTGCAAGGTCAACTGCAAAAGTTCACTTGTTGATGCTGATCTCTATGTATTTTACCTTTGAAAAACTTTGAGATGTCATGTCATTTCAACTTTGGAAAGCATGGGAATGATTGCAGCTTGCTATTACATGCAATTCAAACACTAGTTGTTGTTAAAATAACATTATTGCAGTATATATTTCACATATAAGCATTGTTTTATTTTGTAATTTTAGGTTAAATTCATTACAAAACATTATCAAGTCCACTGTAAACACTAATTTCCAAATGCAATTAAAAGATTTAAAAAGTGTTTGATAATAGTAGTTAAGGCCAGTTCTTCTCATTCAGAGTTCCTGAGCTAAAAAAATAAAAAATAAAACTTTATTGCCAGTAAGCCACCAAATGTTTCCATCATCAGACAGATACTGAAGTTTACCCACTAACACTACTGGTTTAATAACACAGGATAGAGTCAAACATTTACCATGAAATCCTGCTGATGAATAATAAAATGAATAACTGTAGGCTTTAAAGACCTTACATGTTTAGAGGGGCGTGGTGGCTCATACCTGTAATCCCAGAACTTTGGAAGGTGGGCAAATCTCTTGAGTCCAGGAGTTTGAGACCAGCCCGGGCAACACAGTGAAACCCCATCTCAAAAAAAAAAAATTAACCAGGCCTCATGGCGCACATCTGTAGTCCCAGCTACCCTGGAGTCTGTGGCGGGAGGATTACTTGAGCCCAGGAGGTGGGAAGTTGCAGTGAGCCGAGATCATGCCGCCGCACTCCAACCTGGGTGACAGACTGAGACCAAAAAAGACAAAAAAAAAAAAAAGACCTTACAAGTTTGCTAACTCTATAAATTTGTCCAGTTAAGTTTTTTTTCTCTTCCACACATCACCCCATCAGTTATAGCAGAGTTCACTTAAAGTTGTACTAAATTAGTGTTTAGCCACTTCTTTGAAAATATTCTCACCTGTAGTAGTTTCATGCAGCCTGTTCATAGGGGCCAACTCTTCAGTCATTTCAAACTTGGTATTGACTCCCGCAATAAACAGTGACACAGAGCAACATGGGTAATATATGTCAATTCGTCAGAAAACAAGGAAAATGGCTCAATCATTTACCTTCTTTTTTGTTTATTTATTTATTTATTTTGAGAGGGAGTCTTGCTCTGTTGCTCAGGCTAGAGTGCAGTGGTGTGATCTTGGCTCACTGCAACCTGTGCCTCCTAAATTCAAGTGATTCTCTTGCGTCAGCACCCTGAGTAGCTGGGATTACAGGCACGCGCCACCATGCCCAGCTAATGATTTTGTGTTTTAAGTAGAGATGGGGTTTTACCATATTGGTCAGGCTGGTCTCAAACTCCTGACCTCATGATCTGCCCGCCTCAGCCTCCCAAAGTGCTGCAATTACAGGTGTGAGCCACCACACCTGGCCCATTTGCCTTATTTTTTAATCAACTGTTGATATTGCTTCCAGTGCTGTCAACTTTTTGAGAAATTGTTCCTGCTGGAAAAGTAATCTTTAAA
Organism: Ateles fusciceps; assembly: GCA_036589455.1. Taxonomy (NCBI): domain Eukaryota; kingdom Metazoa; phylum Chordata; class Mammalia; order Primates; family Atelidae; genus Ateles; species Ateles fusciceps. The sequence continues at coordinate 2,517,054 of JAZHEH010003321.1, read as the reverse complement.
CAAGTTTATTTTCTCAGGACATACTTCCTTAACTGCTGTGATCAATAGTGAACTAATTCACTATTGATAAACAGCCTTTCTTGATTGGCTAGTAGATAAAAACATTTGGAAACTTTTTGGTTATAGTTCCATTTTTATTTTTAGTTTTTGTAAAGAAATTCTGCTGTGGGCCAGGTGCGGTGGCTCATGCCTGTAATGCCAGCACTTTGGGAGGCTGAGGTGGCTGGACCATGAGGTCAAGAGATTGAGACCATCCTGGCTAACATGGTGAAATCCCGTCTCTACTAAAAATACAAAAATTAGCTGGGTGTGGTGGCACACGCCTGTAGTCCCAGCTACTCAGGAGGCTGAGGCAGGAGAGCACAACACGGAAGTAATAACACTGCCTGTCATTTACTGAATGCCTGCTCTGCCAGGCACTTCTTACACTTTATTCCTAATTCTCACAAAACTACATAAGGTAGACAATATAGCTGATTTTATTAATGAAGAAACTCCAGGTAAGAGAGGTTAAGTGATTTGGCTCAAGACTAAAAAAGCTAGTAGACAGCAGACTTAAGATTCAAATCCCCTATCTGTTTGGTTCCTAAGCTGATGCTTCCTGCTACTACTCATAGCATAATGCAGTAAGGCACCAAATGACAGGCCTTACTGCATCATGCTTGTGCACTCAAGTGAGTGCCAGAACTTCTAGTGTATGAAGGCTTTTGTCTTGAGGCCAACTATACAATACCTGAAAAGGGAGGGTGCAGGAAGATTTTTGTCATTGTCAGTTATCATACTGTGGTAGCCATACTGTAGTAGGTAACTGTGGCTGTCACAAGTCAAGCATCACAGACTGAATTCGTTGTGGAAACCAGTCCTACATTCTTCCTTCTGATACCCATGCGTGTAGTGCGTGCAATTAACTCACAGTTTCAGAACATTTCATGTTGCACCATATAAAATTTAGGAATGGGACTGTCTACTCTCTTTTTTGCCCTTGTGTGGTGATAATATGTGCTTCAGAAACATTAAGGAATATTCCCTATTAAGGCTGTCCTAAGTTATTTCCATTTCTTACAACCATATAAAATGGGGAATTTTATTAACCCTCACACTTCCATAGCATAGATTACTTTTCCTATAAGTAAATATGCATAGAAACTAATATGTATTCTTATTCTGCTTTAAAGTTTTAATCATTCTCCAAATATGCTGAGCTTGTGTTTTATCAAATCCTTGCCATTCTAATTTTCCCATTATAGAAAAGATAAATGGAATTTCAAAATCTTTGTGTTCAGTTCATCAAACATTTATTGACTATGTGTCAAGCACTGTGCCTGGTGCAGACTAAGAAGATAAAGTCTAATATCTGCTTTCAACTTGCTTACATATGGGGGAATAAGGGGGAAAACAAACATGTAAGTATAAATATGAGGATAGTGTAATAAGCCATTATATTATGCAATCAAAAAGGAAGGGCTCCAAATATAATTACATTGAAATATAAATAATGTCACTGTGGTTGATCAGTAATTGAAATGTTTAACATGTTTAATAGCTTGTGTCATGACTAGACTCTTTTTCTTGTTAAAATCTATGCTATTCTAGGTTTTTATATTTTCAAACTCACTTAGACAAATTTTAAGTTATCTGTACTTAAAACATTTTATTTTCGCTCTTTAAGAATAGAAAATGTTCTGATGACACCTGTGTATGAATTACTCTTTTTAGTTAGAATCCCCTCAGGATGACTAAAAATCTGTACTTCTCTCCTGTGCCAATTTTTAAAAAATTCTGATTGACGGAAATCTCATTAGCTTGTTGTCTGGTTTGCACAATTATCAGCTTTGGCTGGCAAAATGAAATCAGACATTCTCATGGAAATGGATTTTGCCTCTTTGGGAATGGTATGGCAGGTGCCAAAACATCTTCATTTATCATATACTGAACTCAGAGAATTTCAGCTATAGTAGATTTTCAGTAATGCTAGATCATAATATTTATTCCTATTTCATTTTTTCTCTTAAGAAGTACATTCTTTGAAATATATTTTCCTTACATTGACATTGACAAAATGGATGTAGTGTTTTGTCATTAGTAACTTCTATAGATTGCTGTTTCATATAGAGCATTTTTAGTCACTGAGCAGGTATCAAACAAATTTCAAGTAGTTACTGTTTTCTTTGCAGTGGTGTTTCTATGTATAATTTGTATACAGATGAGGATGAAGAAACTGAGCCTTCTCCTTCTGGGCAACAGATAATTGAAAATTCAATAACTATGAATAAGATGAAGCTGCTGAAGGCTAAGATGAAGAATATGAATCTCAGCAAAAAGGTGAAGCTGTTGGCACTTGGCCAGGCTTATCTCTAGCTTACCCCTGCAGGGCTCTCAGCGATCAGGTCTGTTGGTCATTGTGAAAAAATTATAAAGTATTATTCATTTCAAGTTTCTGGCCTCAGTTATTTATTAAACTTCTAAAAGGGATAAATTAATTTTTTTAGATTAGAAGCACACCTGGAGGGATTATAATGCATTTAACATAATTCATCATTTTAAAGATGGTTCTGGGCCTAAGAAGGATAAAAAAAAGACAGCTTAATCTTAATCTTGCAATAATTACTTTTTAAAATATGTTAATATTTATTTATTATTGATAAAGATGTCTACTATTGATGTTGTCAGTTTTCCAAGGTGATTGAACTAATTTACATTCCTTACAACAGTGAATGAGAGTTGCGGTTTTTCCATATTCTTACCAGTATTTTGTGTGGTCCTTTGTAATTTTTGTAATTCTACTTTGTTTGTAGTGGCATTACATTGTGGTCTTAATTTGCATTTCTCTGATGACCCGGAGGTTGAGCACCTTTCATATGTTTATTGGGCATTTGGATATCGTTTTGTTTTTGTTTTTGTTTTTGTTTTTCTGAGACGGAGTTTTCTCTTGTTGCCCAGGCTGGAGTGCAACAGTGCAATCTTGGCTCTCCTCAACCTCCACCTCCCAGGTCAAGCGATTCTCCTGACTCAGCCTTCCAACTAGCTGGGATTGCAGGCACCTGCCACATGCCCGGCTAATTTTTGTTTTTAGTAGAGATAAGGTTTCACTATGTTGGCCAGGCTGGTGTTGAACTTCTGACCTCGTGATCTGCCCACCTTGGCCCCCAAAGTGCTGGGATTAGGCATGAGCCACTGCCCAGCCTGGATATGCTTTTTAATAAAACACCTATATTTTGCCCATTTTTCTATTGGGTTGTATGTTTTTTGGGTTTTTTTTTTTTTTTTGGAGTTTTATGTATATTCTAGGTATAAGTCCTTTGTTTCCTATTACCATTTTATTGCTTTCCTTTTTACTCTATTAATGGCTCCCTCCTTTTCATATATAATAAAATTTTAAAATCTTTAATATACCACTTGATGAAGTTTTACATTTATATACACTCATGTATACACAACCTAAATTAAAATAGGACCTTTCACTCCAGAATGTTCCTCATATTTCCCAGTTAATTCTTACGTTTTCCTAGTCTCAGAAATAACTACTGTTTTTACATCTATTACCATAAATATGTTTTTCCTATTCTTGAAATTTATATAAATGGAATCATAGAGAATATGGTGTGGTTTCTCTTGTTCAACATAATATTTGTTTGATTCATTCATATGGTTGTATGTGTCACTTAATTATTTTTTATTGTTGTGTACTATTCTACTGTGTGATTGATTTACCTCAATTTGCTTCTCTCTTTTCCTTTTGATGGACATTTGAGTTGGCTCTAGTTTTTGACTTTTATCAGTAAACCTACTTTGAATATTCCCTTACATTCTTTAGTAGACATATACATTTGTTTCTTTGGAGCATATACCTAGCAATGAACTTTCAGAGTCAGAGGGAAGATATATGTTTAACTTTATTATGCCAAACAATTTTGCCAAGCATTTGAACCAATTTACACTCTTATCAGCAATGTGAGAGTTCTAGTTTATGCTACATTCTTGCCAACACTTAATATTGTCAGTCTTTATTTTAACTATTCTGGGGACTGTGTAAATGGTTTTCATTTATATTTCTCTAATGAGGAATAATATTGACTTTTCATATAATTATTGGTCATTGAAATGCTCTTTTTGTGAAGTGCCTGTTCAGGTCTTCTGCTTATTTTTTAATTGAGTTCTCTGCCTTTTGCTCATTGATTTGTAGGCATTTTTGTATACTATGGATACAAGTCCTTTGTAGAGGTATGGGTTGCAGATATTTCTAACACTTTATGGTGGCTTGTTCTTTTACTTTCTTATTCTTTTGATGAATGTTTTTAACTGTATTCTAATTCATTAATTTTGCTTTTATGATTATCATTTTTGATAACCTTTTGATGAAATATTTTCCTACCACAGGTCTTAAAGCCTTATGATTGTTTCTCACTCACTTAGATTTAGACCATCTGAATTTTTTTTTTTTGAGACAGTCTCACTCTGTTGCCCAGGCTGGAGTGCAATGAATGGCACAATCTTGGTCCACTGCAGACTCTACCTCCCTGTGTCAAGTGATTCTCCTGTCTCAGCCTCCCATGTGCCACCATGCCTAGCTAATTTTTGTATTTTTAGTAGAGATGGGGTTTCGCCATATTGGCCAGGCTGGTCTCAAACTCCTGATCTCGGGTGATCCGCCCACCTGGGCCTCCCAAAGTGTTGGGATTACAGGCATGAGCCACCGCGCCCAGCTGAAATTTTTTTAATATAATGTAAACTGGGATAAAGATCTTTTTTTTTTTCATATGGAGAACAATTGACCTAGCTCTATTAAAAAAAAAAAAATATTTCCCCACAATCCTAAATGTTTATGCACCTAATAATAGAACTTCAAAATACATGAAGCAAAAATTACGAAGAAATAGACAAATACTTTTGTTCAAAGATTTCTACATCTCCACTCTCAAAAATCATTGGAACAGATAGAAAATCAGTGAAGGATTTAGGAGACTTGAATGCTATCAACCTACTTGACCCAACTGACATTTACAGTATGCTCTACCCAACAACAGCAGAGTACACATTTCTTTTTAAGTGCATGTAGAACATTTACCAGGGTAAACCATATTGTGGGCCATAAAACAGGTTCAATTTTTTTTTTTTTTTTTTTTGAGACAGAGTCTTGCTGTGTCCCCTAGGCTGAAGTTCAGTGTCACAGTCTCAGCTCACTACAACCTCCACAAGTATTTGTCTGTTTCTTTGTAGTTTAATCGAGTCTTCTGCCTCAGCCTCCCGAGTAGCTGGGATTAAAGGCATGTGCCACCACGCCCAGCTAATTTTATATTTTTGGTAGAGAAGAGGTTTCTTAATGTTGGTCAGGCTGGTCTCAAACTCCTGACCTCAGTTGATCCGCCCGCCTTGGCCTCCCACAGTGCTGAGATTACAGGCGTGAGCCACCTCGCCTGGCCCAAAATGAAACAATTCTTGTTTGTGATGTATTTTCCTTTTCATTTCTTTAGATTTACATTACCAATATTTTATTTAGGATTTTTGCATTAGGATTTTGTTCATGAGAGAAATTTTGATACATAATTTTTTTCTTTTCCAATATACAGTAAACTTGGAAGAATTTTACCATGAACACTTATTTATCTAATATCTAAATTCTGCCCATTAACATTTTACAAATTTTAATTGTAATTGTGGTAAAATACATATAATATAAAATTATCTTAATCATCCTAAGTGTACAAACAGTTCAGTAATGTTAAGTATATAACACATTGTTGTGCAACCAATCTGCAGAAGTTTTTTATCTTGTAAAATGTCATAATGTGTCAGAATTTCCTTCTTTTTTAAGACTGGAAAATATTTCATTGTATGGCTATATACCACATTTTTTTAATCCATCCATTCTTCAATGGACACTTGGATTGCTTCCATCTTTTGGCTATTGTGAATAATGGTGCTATGAACATAAGTGTACAAATATCTCTTTGGGACTCTACTTTCAATGTTTTCTTTGAGTAGTTTCATAGTTTCAGATCTTAGAGTGAAGTCTTTAATTCATTTAGATTTTATTTTTGTATATCGTGAAAGACAAGGGGTCTAGTTTCATTCTTATGTACATGGATCCAGTTTTCTCAGCATCATTTATTAAAGAGACTATCCTTTCTCCAGTGTATGTTCTTGGCACCTTTATCAAAAATAAGTTCACTGTGCGTCTATGGACTTGTTTCTGGGTTCTCTATTCTGTTCCATTGGTTGTGCATCTGTGTTCATGTGAGTACCATGCTGTTTTGGTTACTATAGCTCTGTAGTATAATTTAAAGTCAGGTAATTGTGATTCCTCCACTTTTGTTCTTTTTTGCTTAGAATGGCTTTTACTATTTTGTGTCTTTTGTGGTTCCATGTAAATTTTAGGATTTTTTTTTTCTGTTTCTGTGAAAAATGCCATTGGTATTTTGACAAAGATTACATTGAATTTGTAGATTGCTTTGGGCAGCATGGACATTTTAACAATATTAATTCTTCCAATTCATGAACATGGAGTATTTTCCATTTTTTTGTGTCCTCTAATGTTTTATAGTTTTCATTATAGAGATCTTTCACTTCTTTAGTTAAGTTTATTCCTAGGTATTTTATTTTATTTTATTTGTAGCTATTGTAAATGGGATTATTTTCTTGATTTTTTAAGATTATTCACTGTTGGCATATAGAAAATGCTATTGGGTTTTATATGTTAATTTTGTGTCTACAACTTTACTGAATGTGTTTATCATTTCTAATAGTTTTTTGATGGAGTCTTTAGGTTTTTCCAAATACAAGATCAGATTATCTGTAAACAAGAATAATTTACTTCTTTCTTTTCAATTTGTATGCCCTTTCTTTCTTTCTTTCTTTCTTTCTTTCTTCTTTCTTTCTTTTTTTTTTTTTTTTTGAGACAGAGTTTTGTTCTTGTTGCCCTGGATGGAGTGCAATGTCATGATCTCGGCTCACTGCAACCTCTGCCTCCTGGGTTCAAGAGATCCTCCTGTCTCAGCCACTTGAGTAGCTGGGATTACAGGCATCCACCACTATGTCCGGCTAATTTTGTATTTTTACTAGAGATGGGGTTTCTCCATGTTGGTCAGGCTGGTCTCGAACTCCTGACCTCAGGTGATCTGCCTGCCTCAGTGTCCCAAAGTGCTGGGATTAGAGGCGTGCGCCACCGCGCCTGGCCCTTTATTTCTGTCTCTTATCTGATTTATCCAGCTAGTAGTTCTAGTACTAGCATTTCTTTTCATTTAGGGTTCCTGATAATAAATTTTCTCAGCATTTGTCTGAAAACTTATTTTACCTTGTTAATTTTGAGAAATGTTTAATTCTTTAGAAAGGTTATGACTAGATTCATCAATTAATATTTTCCCACATTAGCTTTCTGTTTGCATTTTTTTTTTAGCTGATCCATTTGGGAGAGAGATATCACGACACTTTCCCTAAATACTTCATCTCACATGTATCTCCTAAGAATGAGGGCTGCCTTTTACATGATTATGATACCGTTACCACACTCATTTATGGTTGATACACATTATGTCATCTACATTCATATTTCCAAGGTCTAAATAATGTGCTTAATAGCATTTTATATTGTTTTCGATCTGGGATCCCATCAAGAACAATGCATTGCATTTAGTTGTAATGTTTTCATAGTCTCCTTTTATGCAAAACTGTTTCTAAGCCTCATTTGGACATTTATGTAAAATATTTTTGAAGAATATAAGTCAGTTCTGTAAAGTATTCCTCAATTTGGAGATTTAGCTGTTTCATTATGATTAGATGGAGGTCGAACATTTTTGGTAGGAATACTACACAGATTATTTATTCTTCTCAGTGCAACACATCAGAAGGCACATAATGTTAATTTGTAGTAGTTTCTTTTTCTCTTTTTTTTAAAGAAAATTTGCAGTTTTAGTTGGTATTTCCTCATTAGTCCAAGAGTAGTTTAATATATTTTGAAAATTTTCTGGTGGTAGAGGCTTTATTTATTTATTTTTTTGACTGAGTCTCACTCTGTCGCTCAGGCTGGAGTGCAGTGGTGCCATCTCGGCTCTCTGCAACCTCCGCCTCCCGGGTTCAAGCAGTTCTCCTGCCCTCAGCCTGCTCAGTAGCAGCTGGGGTTATAGGCACATGCCACTGCGCCGGGATTTTGTATTTTTAGTAGAGACGGGGTTTCACCATATTGATCAGGCTGATCTCAAACTCCTGATGTCGTGATCCGTCCGCCTCAGCCTCCCAAAGTGCTACGAATTACAGGTGTGAGCCACTGCGCCCAGACGTTTTTTCTTTTCTTCTTTTTAGAGGTGGGAGTCTCATTGTGTTACCCAGGGTGGCCCTGAATTCCTGGGATCAAGGGATCCTCCCATGTTAGCCTCACAAGTAGCTGGGACTATGTGTGTACCACCATGCTGGGCTTGATTTTTCATTGTTTTTAATTTTTAGTTTTATTGCGTGGAACTCCGAGGATGTTGTTTGTATTTCTACTTTATAGCATTTTATTCTTTGGGATCTAATAGCACTTTTCATGGATATATACTCAGAAGATAGTTTATTCTGTATCATAAAGGTAAAAGTTTGCTAGATGGACCTTATTGATTGATTATTTTTTTGTCAACTTGATTTGTCTTAGAATGAGAACAGTAATAGGTGAAGGTCTATTAGTCATAGGTTTTTGTGTATTTCTTCTTTTTTCCCATACTTTTTGCTGTAAGAAGGTGGTGGTTGTGTAATTTGGTACATAAATATTAATAACTTACATTTTCACTGTGTTGCTAGTTACGAAAGTAATGAAATGTTTCAGCTGGGCTTGGTGGCTCACACCTGTAATCCCAGCATTTCGGGAGGCCAAGGAGGGTGGATGATGAGGCCAGGAGTTCAAGCCCACCCTGGCCAGGATGGTGAAACCCCATCTCTACTAAAAATACAAAAAAAAAAATTAGCTGAGCATGGTGGCAGGCACCCGTAATCCCAGTTTCTTGGGAGTCTAAGGCAGAGAATTGTTTGAATCCAGGAGGCAGAGGGTGCAGTGAGCCAAGATCGAGCCACTGCACTCCAGCCTGGATGACAGAGCAAGACTATGTCTCCAAAAAAAAAAAAAAAGTAATGAAATGTTTCATTTCTATTGCATTCACTGACTTTCCCTTGAATTTTCCTTGCCTGATATCAGGCCCATACCTTTTTATTTTTTATTTTTTCGAGCCTCTCCCCCTCCCTCAGGCCCATACCTACTGATAGCTTTTTGGTTTCATTTGCTTGGTATACGTTTTCCTATGCCTGTGTTTATTAACTTTTAAGTTATTTTGTTTTACGTATTTCTTTTATATACAGTATAGAGTTGGTTTTGTTTTGTGAGTCAGTTTGAAATATTTAAAAACAGGTAACTTAATCACATATTTATTGGTATGACCTCATATTTGGTCTTAAATGTCTTATTTTTTTTTATATTTATGGTTTCTTTCTCTATGCTCTGCTTTCTTTTGTGTGTATCTGTATATATGAATGTGTATTTAATATTCATCTTTTCTTTTTGAGACGAAGTCTCGCTCTGTCATCTAGACTGGAGTGCAGTGGCATGATCTTGGCTCACTGCAACCTTGGCTTCCTGGGTTCAAGTGATTCTCCTGCCTCAGCCTCCAGAGTAGCCGAGACTTTCTCCTGCCTCAGTCTCCCAAGTAGCTGAGACTACAGGCATGTGCCACCATGCCCGGCTAATTTTTTGTATTTTCAGTAGAGATTTGGTTTTACCATGTTAGCCAGGATGGTCTCAATCTCTTGACCTCGTGATCTGCCCACCTCGGCCTCCCAAAATGCTGGGATTACAGGGGGTGAGCCACCACGCCTGGCCTCATGTTTTTTTTTTTTTCTTTTAAATGCTAGAAACATTAGCCTTAACACTTACATGATGACTTGCCTGGATATAAAATGCTTGGTTCTCATTTTTTTTTTCCTTGAGTTTGTTTAAAATGTTGCTCTGCTGTTGTTTTGCTGTTTATATTGCCATTGAGAAATCTAATTACCAATCTTTCTTTTCTCTGTAAATGATTTGGTTTTTTTTTTTTGGTCTGGAGAAAATGAGGATTTTTTTTTCTTTTAAATGTAATGGTTTTACTATGATATATCTTGGAATTAATCTTCAGGGTCAGTTTTCACTGTATACTTGAGCCTTTTTAACATAAAGATTCAAGTCTCCTTTTTTTTTTTTTTTTTAAGACGGGGTTTCACCATGTTGGTCAGGCTGGTCTTAAACTCCCGACCTCAGGTGATCCGCCCGCCTTGGCCTCCAAAGTGCTTGGATTACAGACGTGAGCCACCACACCCGGCCTCAAGTCTTCTTTTATTTCAGGATGATTTCTTATTATATGTTAATTTTTTAGTACTTTATTTGTTTTGTTTTACTTTTTGGAACTTATTTTATACATAAGTTAGATCTTCTTCTTCTTCTTTTCTTTTCTTTTCTTCTTCTTCTTTTCTTTCTTCTTCTTTTTCTTTCTTCTTCTTCTTCCTGTTTTAGAGACAGAGTCTTATGGCGTTACCCAGGCTGGAGTGCCATGGCCTGAGTGCACTGCAGCCTTGAACTCCTGGGTTCAAGTGACCTTACTGCCTCAGCCTCCCAAAGTGCTGGGATTATAGGCATGAGACACCACACCTTCCCTTTAGAACTTCTTTGTCTAATATACAACCGTCTTCTCTCTTATCCTTTTAGATTGTTAAATTTTTATTCTCTTAGCTGTTTTCATACCTTTCTTTAGTACTCTTTATGTTTTTATTTTATTATATTTTTTGAGATGGAGTCTCACTCTGTCACCACGCTGGAGTACAGTAGTGCTATCTCAGCTCACTGTAACCTCCACCTCCTGGGTTCAAGCGATTCTCCTGTCTCAGCCTCCCGAGTAGCTGGGACTACAGGTGGGGTGCCACCACACCCAGCTAATTTTTGTATATTTGGTAGAGACAGGAGTTTCACCATGTTGGCCAGGATGGTCTTGATCTCTTGACCTCATGATCCGCACATTTTAGCCTCCCAAAGTGCTGGGATTACAAACATGAGCCACCGCACCTGGCACTCAGTATACTTGCTTTCCTTACTTCCTTCCTTCCCTCCTTCCCTTTCCTTCCCTTTTGTTTCCTTCCCTTTCCTTTCCTCTCCTTCCTTTCTTTCATTTCTTTCCTTTTTCTTCCCTTTTTCTTCCCTTTTTAATCCTAGAGATGGAGTTTCCCTCTTGTCACCCAGGCTGGAGTGCAATGGGATGATTTTTGCACCATTTCTTTCCTTTCTTCCCTTTTTCTTTCCCCCTTTTCTTTTCTTTTTCTTTTCTTTTCTTTCGAGGTGGAGTCTTGCTCTGTCTCCCAGGCTGGAGTGCAATGGTGCAGTCTCAGCTCATTGCAACCTCTGCCTCCCGGGTTCAAGCAATTCTCCCGCCTCAGCCTCCTGAGTACTGGGATTATAGGCACTTCCCATTGCACCCAGCTAATTCTTATATTTTTTAGTAGAGATGAGGTTTCGCCATGTTGGCCAGCTGGTCGAAACTCCTAACCTCAGGTGATCCACTTGCCTCAGCCTCCCAAAGTGTTGGGATTACAGGCATGAGCCACCACACCTGGCCTCAGTACTTTTTATTAGATGTTCAGTAGAATTCTTGTCTCCTTTAGGCACCTTGTAATTTAGTCTTCATTTCTGTGATGATTTTGTTTTCTGCAGAGTATTTCTGAGTTTGCTCAGTTCTCATTTCATATCTTCCTATTTTTTTAATCCATTGTGCCTTGAGTTTTTGCATTTATGATTTGATAAGACTTTTAAAAATATCTGCAAATACTAACTTAAAGCTGTTTAATTTAAGTTGGGGAATTGTGACGTTTTCTTTTGTTTCCTTGTTTTAGGGAGAATTTTCATTAGCTAAAATGTTCTGATTCTTATTTTCTGTTTTATTTGTATAGTAGCTTTACGTGGATTTTTCTATTTCTTCTATTTATTTTCTGATTGTATTTTCCATAATTTTCTTTACTAAGATAAGTATTAACAGTTATGTATTAATACACAGAAGCAAGGATTTTGTATAGGGAAGTAAGTTTCTTATTTCAAGAGCACCCTCTTCCTTTGGTGTAGTGAAATGCAGTTTTTTTCAATCCATGACACTCTTTTTTATTGGTTATTTTTATTATGTTTTTTCGTTTTATTTATTTATTTTTTTAAAGACGGGGTTTCACCGTGTTGGTCAGGCTGGTCTTGAACTCCCGACCTCAGGTGATCTGCCCGCCTTGGCCTCCAAAGTGCTTGGATTACAGGCGTGAGCCACCACGCCCAGCCATTATTGTTATTTTTTTTAATTATTTTTATTTTTTGAGATGTGGTCTTGCTCTGTCACACAGGCTGGAGTGTAGTGGTGCGACCTTGACTCACTACAACCTCTGTCTCCCGAGCTCAAGCAATCTTCCCACCTCAGCCTCCCAAGTAGCTGGGACCACAGGCTTCTGCCACCATGCCCATCTAATTTTTTTTTGTATTTTTGGTAGGAATGGGTTTTTGCCATGTTGCCCATGCTGGTCTTAGACTCCTGAGCTCAAGCGATCCTCCCGCCTTGGCCTCCCAAAGTGCTGGGATTATAGGCGTGAGCCACCACGCCTGGCCCAAATCAATGACACTCTTATTAGAGGGCAGTGTCAGTATGTTTTCTGATTTGTGCTTCACTTTTGTTTTCATAGGATCCTGACTTTCCCTTTCTTGCTTCTTTGTTTAATTTTATTATCAAGGTCTCAATGGGTACCTTTTTTTTTTCAATTTACCCCTTCTCCCTCCAAAAGTGATGCCTTCTTGAAGCTACCTCATTTATGTTGAGCAACTTTATGGCTGAGTGCGGTGGCTCACGTCTATAATCCCAGAATGGATCACTTGAAGCCAGGAGTTCGAGACCAGCCTGTCAACATAGGCAGACCCCATCTCTATAAAAAATACAAAAATTAGCTGAACATGATGATATGTGTCTGTAGTCCCAACTGCTCGGAAGATTAATTGAGCCTGGGAGGGTGAGGCTGCAATGAGCCATTATTGTACGTCTGTACTCTAGCCTGGGTAACAGAGTCAGACCCTGTCTCAAAAAAAAAATACACATTAAAAAAAAAAAAGAAGCTTCCTTTTAATTTCCCAGTAGCCTGTGTTTGATATCCCATATCTTAGACCTATTTTTAGTATCTTCATAATCAAGTGGGATTTTGTCTTTTGTGGATTTTTCTTTGTTCCACCAGCAAACCTCTCTCTTTTTTTCCCCCTTTTTTTTTTTTTTTGGTTGAAGCTCTATACTCTTGCCTGTCTCTTACCACAGGCATTGAGCTCAGATGAGTTTCTTGAATTGTGGAATATTTTGAAGTTCATTTTATATGTCTCCCAGTTTTTCTGAAGCATGGGTTATGAGTGATTTTATTTGTGTATGTTATTGATATATGTAGTTTTTCTGGAGCATGGAGAAATTCAGTTTTAGGCAGCTGTCATTAATCTCTACAGCCCAGAAATCATACCCTTCATTTTTGAAGAATTTTTTGCTGGAGAAAGAATTGCAGATTGGGCCGGGAGCAGTGGCTCATGCCTGTAATTCCAGCACTTTGGGAGACTGGCGTGGGTGGATGACCTGAGGTCAGGAGTTCGAGGCTAGCCTGGCCAACCTGGTGAAACCCTGATTCTACTAAAAATGTAAAAATTAGCCAGGCGTGGTGGCGGGCGACTGTAATCCCAGCTACCTGGGAGGCTGAGGCAGGAGAATTGCTTGAACCCAGGATGTTGCAGTGAGCTGAGATTGCACCACTGCACTACAGCCTGGGTGACAACAGCAAAACTCCATCTCTAGGATAAAAGCATCTGTAGGAACGAGCTCATCTTTCCAAGGTTCTTCCTTCTTAGCTCCTCTAATTTTCCTAGCCTCAGTTGGTACCCACCGAATTATCCAGCTTTTCTTATATTTTCATATATTTTATATTTTATATAAGTGGGAGCATTGGTATGTCATAAGATACTCCATCCCATCCTCATGCCTGCTTGCTACCGTTTGTGCTTATTTTTAAGAGCTAAAATTTCTTATGTTTAGTTCTCAACTTTATGAGATCTTGAATTTTTATGGTACTTTTATTAAAATCTACTGTGCCAAAGGGCCCCAAGACCACCCCAGGTGTGATGGTTTGCTAGGAAGATTCACAGGACTATAGTATGTTTTATATAGTTATACTTATTGCTAAGATTTATTACAGCAAAAAGATACAAAGAAAATCAGCAAAGGTAAAAGGTACATGGAGCCATATCCGGAGGAAACCAGGTACAAGCTTCCTAGAGTCCTCTTTCAGTGGAGTCTCATGGGACATGCTTATTCCTCTATCAATGAGTTGTGACAACACATGTGAAATGTTTGCCAGGGAGGCTCATTAGAGACTCTCTGCCCAGGGATTTCACTGGGCCACTTCATGTAGGGATCCTCTGCCTAGCGTTTACAGTTCAGACTCCCAGAAGGAAAGCAAGCCTTCAGCATGAACTGTGTTGTTGCATAAACAGTTTGGCACAATGAGCCACTCTTATCAGTTAGGTTCATGGGAACCCTCCTGAACCGCCTCAAATAGACATTCCCAGAAGGCAGCCAAAGGCCAACCTTGTCAGCAAGTCTTTTCAAGGATAGCTGTTTAGACCTGTTAACTCCTTTTTTTTTTTTTTTGGCTGATAACTTTCTTTCTGTATACCAGTCCAGTGAAACATTTATTCAATATACTAGGAAAAATTGTTGGGGACCTAAAATAGGTCAGCAATGTCATATCTAATATAATCAGCTCATTTTTTTCTTAGTAAAACTCTGAGAAACAGTAGTAAAGAAAATAAAACAGAATTATTTTTCTTTAATATTCCCAGAAAAGTGTACTCAGTGAGGGAAAATAACATCTTCTCAATCATAATCTTAAGATTTTATTCTTTTTAAACATTTTAAGTTGAGATAGTAAAATGCCAGTATGTTATGGTAAGTAACATTCTCTTCCTTCACTAATTTTTGTTAATGGGCAGAGAAAATGACTGTGTAAAGAAATTGTATATTCATTCTTTTCTTTTAGCCTAAGAAAGCTGTCAAGGTAAAACCTCACCCACCTATAGCTCCTCGACCTTCTAGTGGTTCCACTGCACCATCTCGCCACCGATTGTTAAGGGTTCTCCCCAACATTGGGCAATCTTGTTTACCTTCTCTTGGGAACACGTATCTGCCCGAAACATCCAGGAATGCAATTTCAAGTTTGGCAACTCAACTCCCTGCTGAGAGATCCATATCTTCTATCACTGGTGAATTTCTTAAGGAAGATAATAACTGGAAGAATAACACACTGTCTCACTCCAGTAGCAGCGTCAAACTACCTCCTCAGACGCCCCACTTGGAGTTGAGAAATGATAAAGAGCTTGCTGACTCTGTTCTCCATCTTGGATCATCCCTGCCTAGGCAGACAAAACACTTTTTAGGAAACTTCCCATCTAGGAATGAGGAGGACACTGTTTTACTTCCACCTACAGAAGAGTGTGTAACCGAAGAATCACTTCTACCTGAAGTAGTCTCACTGGCTTCATTTGCAGAAGGAAATGCTAATGAACAGAACAGTGGCTTAGAAGGTGCATGCAAAGTGAACCCGGAGTTATTACTCACCAATGCTGACAAAGGGTTGAAAGCTCCAGAGCAGCATCTCAAGCATGTTGCAAGAGTGCTGAATGGGGAATCTGTAGAGGCTTCAGTTCTTAACTACCGGGAATTAAGTCCTCATAAGAACAGACTCTTGTCACCTCTTCGCTGTTCTGCACCAAGGTCGCTACATAATTCTCTGGTGAAACCACAGAGACAGTCCAAATGTTTTGAGTCTGGGAAACTACAGTCTTCTTCTCAAAATGTGTTCCAGTCACTGAATGTTCGAAACATAACTGATTCTTCTTTCTCTAGGACTACTCGCTTTCAAGGTGTTAAAGTTGATTCGCCTGGGAAAAGATCTGATGTTATTTCCAAAAGTGAGGCTCGGGATATCACAGAAATGGCTAACAAGGCTTCCAAAGAGCCTGTTGGTTGTGTAAATAATATCAGTTTCTTGCGTCACTGGCCCGGAGCACAAGCAGAGATAGTTTACAGAGCACACGTGGAGCAGGCAGGCTTCGGACCCCTGGAATTGGGCTGTCTACAGACCTCCAACATTTTCAGAAAGAAACCCTTAGGAAAAGTTCTCCCCAGTTAGAACATTCAGATTTTTTTTTGGTAAGTATTTTCCTTTTAACATGCTCTAATAGTTATCCTTGTAGTGATCCAACATATTTAAAGTTTGGTTTTTATTTACATAAACAAGGAAGGCTAAGATTTGATTGTTTTCATAAGTTTATCTGATAATGTTTATTTAGTTTGTAGAGAATCTTGATGGTTGAATTTTGAATGCTGGTTTAGTCCTGAACTGAGAACAGTAACTTGAAAATAAGTTCATGTAAACAGTTTATCAGATATGTATGTATGTATATGTTGCTCAGGTTGGCCTTGAACTCCTGGGCTCAAGCAATCCTCCTGCCTCAGTCTTCTGAGTAGCTGGGCATATAGGTACATGTTAACGCACCTAGCAATATGTATTTTTAAATGCTAAATATTTTTAATGTTTTTTCCATCCCAAGTAAGAACTTTTCTTTTGAGTCATCAAATTTTACTCTCTCTCTCTCTCGCTTTTTGTGTGTATGTGTGAGCCAGGGTTTCACTCTGTCACCCAGGCTGGAGTGCTGTGGCACAATCATGGCTCACTGCAGCCTTGACCTCAAAGGCTCAAGCAATCCTTCCACCTCAGCCCTCCCCAGTAGCTGGGACTACAGATACATGTCACCATGCCTGGCTAACTTTTGTATTATTTGTAGAGATGGGGTTTCAGCATGTTGCCCAGGCTGTTCTCAAACTCCTGGGGCGCAGTGGCACAATCATAGCTCACTGCAGCTCGATGTCCCAGGCTCAGGTGATCCTCTCACCTCAGCCTCCCAAAGTGCTGGGATTACAGGCATGAGTCACTGCGCCCAGCAAATTTTACCCTCTTAAATAATAAGCACAATATTGCTAGATGTGGAATCAGGTTCTGAATTAATTTAATTAAACAAAAATTGTATTAAATAATTTAAAATGAAAGTCCAACAACATCTTAGTGATAAGTTACAAGTATTTCATGTTTGTTGATCATTTCTATTCTTCTTTGACTCACCTCTGTAGATGTTTTGTGTTTTAATTGTAGTCTACCCATGGTATTGGAATGAATGGAAATAATGCAGCAGCAGGGAAAAGAGTAGGTAAGCTACAGATAATTTTGAAACCAATATAAGGCTGATAATTACATAATTATGCATCCAGTTGAATTTTCCAAGAGAAATGGGAAGAACATTCTCTGTGATATGTACAGAGTAAATTCTCTCACTAAATGTTTTTCCAATTAAGAAAATAATTATGAGAACTGACTGTAGGACACATACAAAGAATAAAACAAAATTGAAATTCGTATCCCTTACCTTGGAAGAGATATTATCTATGTCAAAAAAGCCAAGATTATTGAAGAGTGAACATGTAGTTCTCAACTACCTTCGTTGCTGGCCACTACAGAGCCATGTGGGTTTTGAAGAATTACCCTAGAAAGATATCTTTCAGCATCATGGTCGAACATCAGAGGTGGTGGTAAGAATCTCTTTGATGCACTGGTCATTTCTGGATAAAGAAAGGGACAGTCTCTAGGGCCAGCCCTTTCCAAGGCATAGTAGCGGAATTGACTATAACATTAGCACTTCTTTCTGCCAGTACAGTAGTAACACATTAAAAATGCACTGGCCAGTCTTGTCTTCTCTTTTTTCTTTCTTTCTTTTTTTTTTTTTTTTTGAGACAGTCTCGCTCTGTCACCAGGCTAGAGTGCAGTGGCGTCTCTCTGTTCACTGCAACCTCTGCCTCCCGGGTTCAAGCAATTTTTCTGCCTTAGCCTCCCAAGTAGCTGGGACTACAAGTGCACACCACCATGCCCAGATAATTTTTGTATTTTTAGTAGAGGCAGGGTTTCACCACATTGGCCACGATGGTCTTGATCCCTTGACCTCGTGGTCTGCCCGTCTCAGACTCCCAAAGTGCTGGGATTGCAGGCATTAACCACTGCACCTGGCCTGGCCAGTCATTATTTTCAAGGAGGAAGGAAGCCATATTTTTAAATGTTTTAATACCCAGACCAGGGATGGGAAACTCATTACCAAAGATGTGCCACCTTTGTAGCCCCAAGGTTTTAAAAGATACCTTATTTGTTACGGTTGTCATATGAGTTTTATGTTTTTATGGAAGACATTTAGGGTTTGTTTTTCATTCCTATGTAAGGCCCAAGGTTATAAACTCGTAATCTATTTGCATATTTTTTCAATTCTTTTGTACTGTGGTAAAATAAACATAATATAAATTTTACTGTCATAACCATTTTTAAGTATAAAGTTCAGTGATTTTCACATTGTTGGGCATCTGTCACCACCATCCTTCTCCAGATCACTTTTCATCTTACGAAAATGAAACACTCTTCACCCTCTCACCACCCTGGCAACCACCATTTCATTTCCTAACTCTACAATTTTTTAGGTACTCTTACCTCATGGAAGTGGAATCATACAGTATTTGTCTTTACAACTGGCTTATTTCACTTATCAGAATGTCCTCAAGGTTTATCCATGCAGTAGCTTATGTCAAATTTTTTCCTTTTTGGGGCTGGTATTCTATTGTGTATGTGTGTACATGTGCACACATACACACGCACTATATATATCCATACACACACCACCACATTTTGCTTATCCATTCATCTGTTAATAGACAGTTGTATTGCTTCCATGATTTTAGCTATTGTGAATAATGGTGCTGGGAACATGGACATACAGATATGTCTTTGAGACACTACTTTCATTACTTTAGAGTATATACCCAGAAATGAAATTGCTGGATCAGTAGCTATTTCTATTTTTAATTTTTTGAGGAACCATCATATTATTTTACACAGTTGCTGTATTATGTTACATTCCTATCAACAGTGCAAAAGAATTCCAGTTTCTCCACATCCTTGGCAACACTTGTTATTTTCCTATTTTTTTGCTAGTAGCCATCCTAATGGATGTGAGGTGATGTCACTGTGGTTTTGATTTGCATATCTGTGATGATTAGTGTTACTGATTATTGATTTCCTAATTAGTGAAGTTGATTTCCTGATGAGTAGTTTCACGTGGTTATTGGCCATTTGTAGATCTTCTTTGGAGAAATGTCTTTTCATGTTTTTTACCCCGTTTTGAATTAGGTTTTGTTGTTGTTGTTGAGTTTTAGTTGTTGTTTATATATTCTGGGTATTAATCCCTTATATAAATGATTTGCTAAATTTTCTCTCATTCTGTGAGTTGCCTTTTTACTCTGTTGATACTGTCTTTTGATGCACACAAGTTCTTAATTTTTAGGAAATCCAGTTTGTCTATTTTCTCCTTTTGTTACCTGTGCCTTTGGTATCATACCCAAGAAATCACAACCAAATCCAATATCATGAAGCTTTTCCCCTATCTTTTCTTCTAGAAGTTTTATAGTTTTAGGTCTTATGTTTAGGTCTTTGATCCATTTTGAGTTAATTTTTGTATAGAATGTAAGGTAAGGGATCCACCCTTTTGCATGTAAACATCCCATTTTCTTACCTTTTGTTGAAACACTGTCCTTCCTCACTGAATGGTCTTGGCCCCTGTGTTGAAAGTCATTTGATCATGTATTCAAGGGTTTGTTTCTGGGCTCTCTACTCATTGGTCTACATGTCTGTTTTATGCCAGTATCACATTGTTTTGTTTATTGTAATTTATTGACTTAATATTATAGTTGTTGTTTTTCCTTGACAAATAACTCTGTCCTGCCCTAAGGCACAGCTAATCTTCTTGGAAATTTGCATTGCCCCCATCCCTACTCACTCAGCTCTAGTTCAGTCTTCAGTGCTGCTTCGTGTCTCACTGCTCTTCTGAAACTGCTGTTGCTGTGGTCACTGAAGATCTCCATAATTTCAAATCCAGTGGATGCCTCCGTATCTTTTATCTTACTTGATTTTTGTATCCCTCATTCTTGAAATATATATATATTTTTAATTCTAGGCTATCACATTGTTACAAATTTTTTCCTTTCTTTTAATCTTTTTTTTTAACCTCAGTTTTCTTCTTTTTTTTTAAACCAGCCCTCTGCTTGTCCCCAGATATATGTTCTTTTTGTTTGATTTCATTTAGGTTTGAAGTATCAGCTGCTAGCCTCAGTAGAGATGTATAACTTGCTGCCATTTTTTCTCACCATAACTATCATTCTGAATTATCTAGAAGAGTCTGTATATATTTTAATGTAAGTTTCATTTAATTGAGTTCCTAGATTTCTCCCTTGGTCTTCTGTTCTTTTCACTGTAAGTTCTCCCTGGGAAACTGGCAGATGACTGCCAACCTGGCATCTGGAACAGTAATTTATTACTTTTTTGCTGCTTTTCTGTTGGGTCAGTTTTTGTAGATCCTGTTAAGTGTTAGATCAAATATGAGACTAGGAAATGGCAAACAAGTGAATTACCTCAAGTGTCTTTCATCTTGTTCTGAAAAGTAACTCTTCACATCAACATGATTTTGTGGATTTTTTTCTTTATTCATGTGTTCAGTACACATGTGAGAGGCGGCTTCGCAGGGGAGTTGATAATTGAGACTGTCTTACAGGATAAGTCAAATTCTACTGGGTTGACAATGTAGAGAGTTTATTTTAGAAGAGATTTCAGATGTGGATGGACTTGGTACACCCTTCAGGGTGGGTATGACATGGTAAATTACAGTGTCTCCAGATGGTTAGAAAGGCATTGTATTGGCATAATAATACCTTAAATGCCAGTCCAAGGAATTTGGATTTTTCCTGTTTGTAGTAGGGAAACAATATGTTTAGCAGTGGTTTCTAGCACATGGTAGTTGACTAATAGATAGTTTTCTCTGAGTGGTAGAAGGATATATGGAAGCTGCTGTCATAGAGGACTGCGCTTATATTTTTGTGTGCTGCTTCGTTACTGTCACTAATGTGTTCTCGGTCTCTACACATTCACAAGAATTTTTTGGTTTTTGTTTGTTTGTTTGTTTGTTTGTTTTTGAGACGAAGTCTCGCTTTGTTGCCTGACCAGGCTGGAGTGCAATGGCACGATCTCAGCTCACTGCAACCTTCTCCTTGTGGGTTCCAGTGATTCTCCTGCCTCAGCCTCCCGAGTAGCTGGGACTACAGGCGTGTGCTACCATGCCGGCTAATTTTTGTATTTTTAGTAGAGGCAGGGCTTCACCATGTTGGCCTGGCTAATGTCCAACTCCTGACCTTAAGTGATCCACCCGCTTCAGCCTCCCAGAGTCCTAGGATTATAGGCGTGAGCCACTGTGCTCAGCCTCACAAGAGTTCTTGAATGAAAAAAGTGTAGAGAATATTGAGTTAAGCATCCCCAAAGGAAAGAAAAAAATGAAGATGTGACTGTAGTGAGTTAAATTATCATCAGAGATTCTTCCACCATTGTTTAAGGAAGAATATCTTAAGCCTGAATTTTAAAGATAGTTTTGAGTAGATTAACTTCCACTGGACATCCTGTAACATATGCCTTTCTTGGTGTCCTGTGCAACTGCAAGTAAATATCTTTTTAAAAATATTTTACGTTGTGGAATTACCCCATCACCTTTGTGAGATGTTCTTGGTAACTCCAAGTGCACTTGAGAAAGAAAAGTTTATTAACTGAGTTAGTGCCCAGGTACCATTAGGAGTCTCTCAGTTGTTTCAAATTTTGTTTCTAGTTTTGGCAAGATCTGAGAGTGTATTTTAGACTGGTAATAAAGAAGACTTAATTTTGCTGGGCTTGCGTACAAATTACCTAATCTCTGTTGTGTCAAAAGACAGAAAACTAATTAATTGTAAATCCAATTTTTTGAACCCTGTAAGGATTTTTAGGCTTTTAGCTGCCAAATAAATAACAAGGATAGGCCTCCCAAATCTTTTTCAGTGGTGGGAAAAGGTGCCAGCACCATTTTCCCCCCACTCCTTCCACTTGTTCTTGCATTCTTTCTTTGCCTCTTGCTTCTTAACCTTTGGGTGACATCAAGCACTGTGTACTTGCACTGTCACTTTATCAACTATGGGCAGTAACTTTGAGCCTCTCTGCTTATGACTGGGGTTTGTTGACATTTTGATCAGTTCTAAAAGATATTTCACTTAGTAACTAAAGAAATTGATTTAATTCTTTCTTATATAATAACAGATATGCTCTTATTTTTAAGGTAAAAACTCAAGTTGTTACAGTAGTACAGAATTCAGTAAATATTTTTGGAAAACTAGTAGGACTGTGAAATTGAGCTGTGTACTGTGTTAGTCACTGTTATTAATAGGACTTTTTTTTTTTTTTTTTTTTTTAAGATGGGGGTTTCACCATGATGGCCAGGCTGGTCTTGAACTCCTGACCTCAGGTGATCCACCCACCTCGGCCTCCCAAAGTGCTGTGATTACAGGCGTGAGCCACCACGCCCGGCCAGTATGACATTTTATATAATTATAACATGCTTAAAACTTTCAGAGTGCTTTTTACATATATGGACTAGTTGACCTTAAAGTGCTTATTAACCTGGAGAGAAAAATGCATGTTCTGTTATCTTAAAAATAACTTGAAGTTTTGAAAGAATAATGACTTGCTCATGATTTGATGAACTTACTTTCTGTGGAATAACTGGACTAAAAGGCATGTTTTATGATACTCTGGTACTCCTTTTTGTGTGTGAACAAACAGAATGTTTGTATTGCAGTCATGTTCTCAGCAGTTTCATCAAATATGATTTTGAAACAGATATTTTTCTTTATTCTCTGTCAAAATTTGGTGCACTTTATATGAACTGATTACCATTAGAAATAATCAGAAAAGTGGTGTGTATAAAAAGTTCTAAAAAATAAGTGCTAATCAGTAGAAACCTACCACATCTTTAAAAAAAATCTACTGCAACTTGACATGTAGACTAAATAACTTTAGATATAAATATAGCACAGATTAATTTTTATGGCATAGATATTTACTTTGATAGGACTGTGTTTTGTGTTTTGCTTAATAGTATTTGATGTTTAGGATTTTATGCCTGTGTTAATCAAGGTGTCCTTTCTCTAAATAGGAGAATGTACTACTCATCACCTCCCACCTGTGAAAGCCCCTCTTCATACAAAGAAGAAAACAACAAATCATTGTTTTCTTTGTGGAAAGAAAACAGGACTGGCTACTAGCTACGAATGCAGGCAGGTTGGCCAGCTGGAGAAGCTGAGATGCTTTCTCTGTGGTAACCCAGCTTGGGGATTACACAAAATAAAATATTTAAATTGCCTATTGATAACATCATTAAGATAATGTTCAAATAGCTATCTTCAGTTGAACTAATTGACTGAAGTAAAGAACAAGTAGATAGCTCATGGGTTTCCAAAAGACAAAAACAGTTCCTTCCTTGTCCTTTAAATTAGGTGGTTTAAACCAATCTGAGAGTGTACCTTTTTTGTGTTATGATGAGCCTGCTTGGATTTTGTTTGAGTGGCACCTTGGAAGATCCCCTCCCTGAATATCTTTTAAAAATTTAACAAAAAAAATATTAGAAGTCAATATAAAATAGATGAATAGTATATTTCCAAAAAAGTATGAAATTTTTCTTAACTATAATTATTTATTTCATTAGTATTGATTGATATTCTTTAGGATAATATATCATATTATCTTGGATGTCTGCCCTTAGATTGAGGCCAGGCTTGAAAATAACTGCTGCTGTGGCTTTTTTTTTTTTTTTTGGGGACGGAGTCTTGCTCTGTCGTCAGGCTGGAGTGCAGTGGCGTAATCTTGGTTCACTGCAACCTCTGCCTCCTGGGTTCAAGCGATTCTTCCGCCTCAGCCTCCCAAGTAGCTGGGACCACAGGCACGTGCCACCATGGCCAGCTATTTTCTGTATTTTTAGTAGAGATGGGGTTTCACCATGTTGGCCAGGATGGTCTCGATCTCTTGACCTCGTGATCCGCCCACCTCGGCCTCCCAAAGTGCTGCGATTACAGGCGTGAGCCACCGTGCCCGGCCTTTTTTTTTTTTTTTTTTTGAAGACCAGGTCTTACTTTGTCATTTAGGCTGGAGTGCAGTAGTGCAATCATAGCTCACTGCAACCTTGATGTCTTGGGCTCAAGCGATCCTCCTGCCTCAGCCTCCCTAATAGCTAGGACTATAGGCATGTGCCACCACGCCTGGTTAAGTATAAAATTTTTTTGTAGAGACACATCTCACTATATTGCCTAGGCTGGTCTCGAGCTCCTGGCCTCAAGTGATCTTCTCACCTTGGCCTCCCAAAGTGCTAGAATTTCAGGTGTGAGCTGCCACCACACCCAGCCCAATCACTGCTTTTTAGAGTATATTCTGTTCAAATGAAACAGCTTGTTACTAGAAATATTTTTTGAAAATCATTTCATGACATAGATTTTACTATTTTAATCTTCTCATTAGACTGAATTTCTCATAAATTCAGAATTCTTTCAGGTTTGCTAGGTATAAGAAAAATCATAGGCATATTTATCAGCTTTTTGCAGTTTTACTATTGATAAGAGTTCTATACCCTGTTTCATTCTATAATGGCTTCTTTATCATAAATTGTCATATTCATAGACAATTTGTGCTTTTGGGGATATTTATGCTTGTTTACCAATGGAAGGGAAATGTCAGCACTGAAATTGCTGAAAAGAACCAAGGGCCCCTGTTGGAATACCTGAAGTCAAGCTCCCAGAGAGATGAGCCTTTCATAGAAATACGACTATTCACGTAAACTTTTTTTGTGCTTTAGATGTGGAAACAACTTCTGTGCATCTCATCGGTATGCAGAAACTCATGGCTGTACTTATGATTACAAGAGTGCAGGGAGGAGATACTTGCAGGAGGCAAATCCTGTGGTTAATGCACCAAAACTTCCAAAAATCTAACTCTTCCTCTACACCTTACTGTTCTGCCCGGGAATCGTATTATAATGACAGAAGAAATATTGCTTAGACTGCATTATTTTTGTTCGACTCCAAAAGATTTGCCAAATAACAAAAACATACAGTGCATACTGTTGGAGAACAAGAATACTACTGTATTTTACACTTTTATTTCTTGGTGAAACAAAAGTTTTAAAAGTAGTTTTAAAAACTTTACACTGGAATGATTTAGCTTTGTTATTACATGTCTTGTGTTAAGTGTTTTATATTTGATATTGCAGTTTTAATAGACAAATCTTCAAAAGATGCACTTTAGGAAATTAAATATTTTCTAAATAACCAGCCTTCCACATTGTACAGAATGAACAGTCATGTAATGAATGGCTCTACTCAAATTCACCATGTGGTTTTTTTCTTTTTCTTTCTTTTCTTCTCCTTCTTTTTTTTTTTTTCAGAGGTGGGATGAGTGGAGATTTTTTTAAAATCCCATATGTGAAAGTTTACTGGGTTTACTAGCAAGTTCCTTTTTACTTCAAGCTACTTCTTATAAAAAAAGAATATTTTTCCAGTGTGGTTTTTAACAGATACATATTTCTTCCACATTCAGATTGGCATTCAGACATGTAGCCACTCTATAAAACACATCATGTTCATGATAGTGTATATTTTACTACTTTTTTGAATGTTAATTTTAAAACAGAAGATGTCTCACTTGCCATTAAATATAGAAACCAACTTTTTATCTTTTGAAAACAGCTACATTTAAAACAAAATCTCACAGCTTGGTTTCTCTTATTTGTTGAGTGCTATTACCAGAAGAAATTCAAATAAATACTCAATTTCATTATGAGTTTTATTATTTATTTATAATAATTTTTCTTTTATAAATACTTTGTCTTTTATAAAACTATTTATTAAGTGAGTGATTTATTTTATGTGGAAAAAATAACTATCAGTATAAAAGTATTCTTTTAGGGGATTAAGGACCCTGTTTCCCCAGGTGTAACCAGAAACCATTAAGGCATTTGAGAGGCCACTTGCTGTATAGAAGCTCAGTTGAGATTGATGCTGAACCCTGGTAAACAACTAGCACCCTACCCAGGTAGACTCTGCAGCTCTGGGGTGGCATACTCTGCTAAGGGTACCAGAAGGCTAATTTAGTAGCTGTAAGGGGCCTCTTCCTTCACTTAAGGCTGAATGAACTGGAGAGCTCCCTGCCCTTGCTCCTGTAAGAAATGAAATGTTGATTGAGACAGATGCCTTCAAAGAGGCCAGTACATTTACAAGAGGGAATGGCTAAAAGTTAGCAAAGGAGCTGTGCAAATGGAGGTTTGAAGGCATGCTTTTTAAGAAGGGTGGATATAGGTGGATGTAAAATATTTTCATCTGTGTTGTGAATAATTCAGTGTTTCCTACCCTATCAAAAAAACATGTGTTTTAGACATTTAAAATATAAGAACTGCATTACAGAGATAGACTGGTGAGAAATGGACCACAGCATACTTACTCTACAAACAAATATGAATGCTTAGGGCATACTTGAGGTAGTGTGCTATGCTTTTTAAACGAAGACTATAAAGAGAAGTAAGTCTCTAAGTTTTGCTAAAGGTTGTGGCCAAAGTTACATCTTTTATTAGTTTTCAAGTAACTGAGAGCTGAACAGTTTTAATTCAACTAGTTATTGTATTGAGGGGCATTTCTTTATGCTTTAAATTCTTATATAGACACATTCCAAATTTTAGAGACATTGTATCTGTCTTTGCATTTCCAGTAATCAGCAGGGTGGAATGCATGTAGGTACTGGTTAAACATTAGTTGAATAAATTGATGCATTGGACAACTCGATTTTTTGTTGTTGTTGTTGAGATGGAGTCTTGCTCTGTCACTCAGGCTGGGAGCAGTGGTGTGATATCAGCTCACTGCAACCTCTACCTCCTGGGTTCATGCGATTCTCCTGATTCAGCCTCCGGAGTAGCTGGAATTACAGGCACCCACCACCAAGCCTGGCTAATTTTTGTATTTTTAGTGGAGATGGGGTTTCACCATGTTGGCCAGGCTGGTCTTGAACTCCTAACCTAAAGTGATCTGCCCACCTCGGCCTCCCAGAGTGCTGGGATTACAGCCGTGAACTACAGCGCCTGGCCCATGATTTTTTAAAAAAGGCATTTATATTGTTTTATTTAGCTAAGCTCATTTTATATGACAAAGTTCATTTCTGGATTTTTTTAAAACAGCATTTAGTGTTTTTTTTTTTTTTTTCAAGAAAGACTGCTTTTATTATAGAAATTACTTTTATAAATATGGATAAAAGTATAAGATGAAAGGAAGCAGATACTAAAAATCAGATTTATGAAGAACAGCAGTTTTCCTTCTGGAAGATTTGTAGAAGTGATTAAATACTATTTATGCAGTTCTGCACTGCATATAGGAACTTCTTAGGATACTGTGTAACACCAAGTAATTACATATGTGTCAGCTTCTAAATGACTTACAGTAACAATCAGTTTAAATGACTGTTTTGCAAGTGCCTCATACTGGAATTCCATCATATTTATTATCTTTGATTTCATTGTTTAACAGTTTTCTTTTTTCTCTTACCCTAAATAACTAAGAGTTGGCTGTGTGCCTTTTTTTTATGGGGGAAGAAAACAGCTTTTGTACTCAGGTGCTTTTTACCATTAGCTTTCACAAAAATTTAATAATGCCCACATTATTAAAATGAAACACTGCAATGAACTTAGACCTCACTAAGCTTTTAAACAAAGTATGTAACCTGGTAAAGCTGATGACTTTGTTTTAAGAAAATCTGGGTGTTGCTGCGTCACATCAGACAAGTGCAGCAACCTGAAATGCACAGATGACCATCTCTCCCTGGAGACCTGCTTTAGCTCCTACACAAATGACCAGATTTTGAGTCAACCATTTAAGAATTCTGGCATTTTGTTCTCTTGATAAAGAAAAATCACACTGTTGCCAAGCTCATGTGTTTTAAAAAATGGAAAAGTCTCCAGGTCATGGAATGAAGAAAGCTCTTAAGTGTTTTATGTCTAAATGAAGCAATAGCAATTCTGATACCAGCAATATCCCTGTTGATTTAAAAAAGATTGGTCCTTACAATGTTCAAATTATTCTACACACATGACTTGTAAAATTTTTTACAATTATATTTTTTTGCCCAAGATTCATCATCAATCATTCCATTAAGCTAAATTAAAATTGATTTTAGCAGAAAGTAGAAATGTTTCAAAATATAAAAAATCACCTTATTATTGATTTTACAATTTGAAACTAATAAACTGGAAAAAAAAATGCATGTCACTAAAAAAATTTTTCCAGTCTTTTCCCTTCTACCCAGGAAAACTTTACATCTGATGTCACCAACATGAGCCCTTGGTGATCTTCTGAAGTCTTCCAAAGATTATACCTTGGCAGACTCACTGGTGGTCTCCTTCAACTCGTCTCTTACGCACTAAGTCATTGTTTTTTGTTATAGCATTAGCTGCCCTGGTTCGTGGTCCCTGCTTTGTAAACTCATATCCAAATTTAAGGATATTTGTATTTTCTTCAAGCATCTTGGCCATTTCCAATTCTACAGCTGTCCCCAACTGCTGCCTCTGATTGTCAATCTTGAGCTCTGCCAGGGTTTCATTATCTCTTCATTCGTCAACCAGTGCTAGAATCCCAGCTCCTGTGATAAAGTTAGACTCCACATTTAAGCTCTTCAAAGTTTTGTTCACCTTCAGCATTTCTGCAAAAGCAGCAGCAACAGGGTCATTGCTCCGGGTGGCTGCAAGACTGAAACATTTCACATGTGTGTTGGTTTCCAAAGCCTTTGCAAAATCTTTTAGGGTTGGAATTGGGATATTCTTTATATTATTCAAATTAACTTCAACAAGATGAGCATCATTTTCTTTAATTCTCTTCAAACTGTCTTCCATGTTGGTTGGATTTGGTGGCTCATCAAATACTGGAAGAATCTTTTCACCTTTGACCACATTTGAAAAATGTTCTTGGTCAACGCCATTACTACTTCCCACTATATTACAGAACTGTATATTAGTTATCAAATTGTGCATCCCAAGAATAGCTGTGAGGTCACACAATTCTGCATGTTAAAACTCCTCCAGCCTCTAACGATTACACAGCCACTTTCCCTTTTCTGGTGTTTGTTACAGAAATACTATACTTCTTGGTACCAAAATCTATCTGCTCAGGCTGCCACAACAAAATATAGTTGGTCCTCCACATCTACGGGTTCCACATCTGTGGATTCAACCACCTGGGGACCAAAAATATTTCAGTTAAAAAAGGATGTTTACATCTGCTGAACATGTATAGACTTTTTTCCCCCTCTCATTCTCAAAACAAGGCAGTGTAACTACAAGAGGATGTACATAGGTTATGTGCAAATACTATGCCATTTTATGTAGGGGACTTGAGCATCCATGGATTTTGGGTTCTACATGGGGTCTTGGAACCAACCCCCTATGGATACCAAGGGACAACTGTACCACAGACTGAGTGGCTTAGAAACAACAGAAATTTGTTTTCTCCCAGTTCTGAATTCTAGAAGTCCCAAAGCAAGGTCCAGCAGGGTTCGTTGTGGGTGAGGGCTCTCTTCATGGCTTGCAGTTGGCAGCCTCCTTGCTGTGTCCTCACCTGGCCTTTGCTTGGTACATATGCAGCGGGGTGAGGGGCATTGGGGAGAGAGGAAGCTCTTCAGTGTCCCTTCTTATAAGGATATCAGTCCTATTAGGTTAGGGCCCTACTCTCATGACCTCTTTAACCTTAATAACATCACTTTCTTACTCCAAATACAGCCACACTTGGGTAGGGCTTCAACATAGAAATATGGGGGTCTGGGGAACATATATATATTCAGTCCATAGTCAATTATTTCAAATTCCCTACTGTACTGCAGTTACACAAATCCATGTTACCATAGCTTTTAGGCTCCCTGAATTAGTTCTGTGCCCTTTACAACCTGTTTCTACACTTAGCTAGAGTGAGCTTACAGAAACAAAACTTTGAGCACATCAATGTTTGAAATATTTCGGTGACTTCCTTTGTTCTTAGGATAAAAACCCTGTGTTATTCTGTTTGGCTTGCTACTACAGAATACCATAAAAACAACAGAAATGTATTTCTTACAGTTCTGGAGATTGGGAAGTCCACTCAAGGCACCAGCAAATCTGATGTCTCATGAGGGCCTACTGCTTCACAGGTGACCATATTTTCATCGTGTCCTCACATGGTGGAAGGTGCAAGGGGCCTCCCTCTTGAGTCTCTTTATAAGGGCTCTAATCCCATTAATGAAAGCTCTGCCCTCATTACCTAATCACTTCCCTAAGGCCCCACCTCAAAATACCATCACATTGGGAATTATATTCACCCTAATGAATTCAATGAATTTTGGGAACACATAAACTTTTGGTCTATTGCAAAGCCAAATCTTTAACCTTTCCTCTTCCTAGTAAGGCTTCTGTGGTCTGGCCCACTCCTACTTCCTCATCTTGCACTATTTCCCCAAGCTTCCTGGGATTTGCCCACATTCACTTTCTTTTAGTTTTTCCAGCATGTCTTCTCGTGTTAACACCCACTCTTCTTTCAGATATCAATCCATCATTACTTCCTGAAGGAAGCCTGCCAGGATATATTTCTGTCTAGGTCAGTGCCCTTCCTCTTGGAACCATTTTCCTTCCCTGAAAGGAAATCCAAAACAGGCTTAATTTGACATTTGTGTGAGCCTTTGAGATGCACAAAATGGCAAGTCTATGAGAGCAGGAATTGCTCTCCTGTTCATCTATCCATCCTTGCTCCCAAGCATCGCATCCACCATCACCAGGCATGTGCTTAAGCCCTCGATAAATACTTGTTGAATGAATGAAAAAGCTTTTAAGAATGTACTAAGTCTCAGCCGGGTGGGGTGGCTCACGCCTGTAATCCCAGCACTTTGGGAGACTGAGGCAGGTGGATCACCTGAAATCAGGAGTTCCAGACTAGCCTGGCTAAGATGGTGAAACCCCGTCTTTACTACAAATACAAAAATTAGCCGGGCGTGGTGGCAGGTTCCTATAATCTCAGCTACTTGGGAGGCTGAGGCAGGAGAATTGCTTGAACCCAGGAGGTGGAAGTTGCACTGAGCCGACATCGTGCCACTGTACTCCAGCCTGGGCTACAGAGCGAGACTCCATCTCAAAAGAAAAGAATGTACTAAGTCTCTTTAGTGATCTATCCACTTTCAGTAGTATCTATTAGCCCTAAAGCATACTATGTTCTGTTAAATTACAGCCTTTTCTGCCTTGTTTTTAGGTTGACTTAAAATCTGACACTAATAAATTTAAAATATTACAATTTTTGAAATATTTATTGAAGACCCAATTAGTATGAGAGTATGATATCTTTTCTGCAATCCAAGATTACTAAACCTGTGATAGGCAAAGGATCATTTTCTAAACCTAAAAATAAAACTGATTCCCCTTAAAGTCCTTCATTTGCCTAAAATTACGCCATAGTTTATTTTGCTTTTTAATTTCTTTTTTGTGAAGCTCATGTGTTTTTGTTTGCCCATTACTTTTCTTGTTTATCAATGTCTAGGAAAAAACATACCTGGATCTTATCATCAGATTAAGACTGTCCCTGTTAAGGCTACTAATCGTATAATTAGTATATTGATAATAATAATTATTTTTTTAAATTGCATTTTAGGCTTTGGGGTACATGTGAAGAACATGCAAGATTGTTGCATAGGTACACACATGGCAGTGTGATGTGCTGCCTTCCTCCCCCATCACCTGTATCTGGCATTTCTCCCCATGCTATCTCTCCCCAACTCCCCACCCACTGCTGTCCCTTCCCTATTTCCCCCCAACAGACCCCAGTGTGTGATGCTCCCCCTCCGTGTGTCAATGTGTTCTCATTGTTCAACACCCACCTATGAGTGAGAACATGTGGTGTTTTATTTTCTGTTCTTGTGTCAGTTTGCTGAGAATGATGGTTTCCAGGTTCATCCATGTCCCTACAAAGGACACAAACTCATCATTTTTGATGGCTGCATAGTATTCCATGGTGTATATGTGTCACATTTTCCTTGTCCAGTCTATCATCGATGGGCATTTGGGTTGGTTCCAGGTCTTTGCTGTTGTAAACTGTGCTGCAGTGAACATTCGTGTGCATGTGTCCTTATAGTAGAACGATTTATACTCCTTTGGATATATACCCAGTAATGGGATTGCTGGGTCAAATGGAATTTCTATTTCTAGGTCCTTGAGGAATCGCCACACTGTCTTCCACAATGGTTGAACTAATTTACACTCCCACCAACAGTGTAAAAGTGTTCCTATTTCTCCACATCCTCTCCAGCATCTGTTGTCTCCAGATTTTTTAATGATCACCATTCTAACTGGCGTGAGATGGTATCTCAATGTGGTTTTGATTTGCATTTCTCTAATGACCAGTGATGATGAGCATTTTTTCTTATGTTTGTTGGCCTCAGCTATGTCTTCTTTTGTAAAGTGTCTGTTCATGTCCTTTGCCCACTTTTGAATGGGCTTGTTTGTTTTTTTCTTCTAAATCTGTTTTAGTTCTTTGTAGATTCTGGATATCAGACCTTTGTCTGATGGGTAGATTGCAAAAATTTTTTCCCATTCTGTTGGTTGCCAATTCACTCTAACGACTGTTTCTTTTGCTGTGCAGAAACTGTGGAGTTTGATTAGGTTCCATTTGTCTATTTTGGCTTTTGTTGCCAATGCTTTTGGTGTTTTGGTCGTGATGTCCTTGCCTACGCCTATGTCCCGAATGGTTTTGCCTAGGTTTTCTTCTAGGGTTTTTATGGTGTTAGGTCTTATGTTTAAGTCTTTAATCCATCTGGAGTTAATTTTAGTGTAAGGTGTCAGGAAGGGGTCTGGTTTCTGCTTTCTGCACATGGCTAGCTAGTTTTCCCAACACCATTTATTAAACAGGGAATCCTTTCCCCATTGCTTGTTTTTGTCAGGTTTGTCGAAGATTGGATGGTTGTAGATGTGTGGTGTTGCCTCCGAGGCCTCTGTTCTGTTCCATTGGTCTATATCTCTGTTTTGGTACCAGTACCATGCGGTTTTGATTACTGTAGCCTTGTAGTATAATTTGAAGTCCAGTAGTGTGATGCCTCCCGCTTTGTTTTTTTTTTTTTTGCTTAGAATTGACTTGGATTCGTTCTCTCTCCAATCGCCAGCTAAAACGGCACCCAGACCTGTGTATTTTGTATGGAGAACCGCCGCACCAGGGTGCCGGCCAAAACAGCCGCGCAGGCGACCCATGGGGCTCCTCTGCCTAGGAATCTCCTGGTCTGTGAGCAATAAAAATCCGTCTAGAAATGTGGCGTCCACTCACCCTCCGTGCTTTTGCTGAGAGCTGCAATCCTGAGCTGCTCCTAATCGGCCATCTTGGATCCATCCTCAATAATTATTATTCTTGAAGACATTCTTCACATAATCATTTGACTTTTATCTTAATTTAGTATTCTTATTTATTTTGAAATACTTTCCACTTTATAGAAAAGTTATAAGTGCAGAAAAAGAGCTTTCTGGGTTTTTTTAAAATTAATATTAATATTTCACCATATCTGCACTATCTGTCAGCATGTGCTTAGCAATTACCATTAGTCTTTCTAAACCATTTGAGAATAAGATGCAGGCATCATGCCCATCCATCTGTATGTATTTCTAGTATGTATTTTCTGTGAACAAGGACACACTGTTACCTAACTACTCCTGTCTTTCTCTTTCCTCCTTCCCTTTCCCCTTCCCCCTTTTCTTTTCTACCTTTTGTTCCCTGGAAACTGGCTTTTGTTTATAATTTCTCATATCCTTCTCCACTCCTCAGGCTCCCTCTCCACAAGCCTCGAAGTACCTTTCTTTGCAGACTTGGGGGTTGGGAGGTAGAGTGGATCCCAGTTTTGGGGAGAAGAGGGTCTTCCTTAGGTGACGTTGAGCTTTGACGTCTGTCTCTCTGGCTTTGGGAAGCCATGAGAACCAAAGTCACACTACTTGGTTTGGCATATGCATATAGGACACAGGATTTCAGTGCTCTGTTTACCTCTTTGGATGCATTCTTTCATTTCGATTTTATCCCAGTGATTCTTGAGAGTTGCCCCAGTTCTTTGATTCTTTAAGCCTATGTACCTTTAAATTTTTTATCCAGCATTTTTAGCTTGAGGAGTGGCTCAAGTAACCTATTTAGCCTTATTCCTAGGAAGATTTTTTATTTTAATTGGATTTTTTCAAATTCATTCTCTTGGATTCTTTGTCAGTCATAATCTCTTTCTTTTGTATTGCTGGTTTATCTCAAATGTTTGGGAATTTTGTACATAGCAAAGAAGTAAGAATATGACTGATTAGCATGGTGGGGCCTAAGGATAAGAGTGGAAATATTGATTGACTTACATGTACTTGGTCACTATGCTTTATTAGGTAATCTTTTGCAAATTTATTCATTCAAATTGTTTATGAGTGCCTCGCAGAGGCAAAGGACTATAATTAGTGTTTGGAATATAGTAGTAAATTAGACAGGTGGAGTTTACGTCACAATATAGGCAGATTTTAAACAACTAATTGTGTTATGTAATTTTAATTTTGATAAATATTATAAAGGGGAAATATGTGGAGCTATGCAAGCATGCACCACAGGCACCTTACCTAGTTCAGGACTCCTGAAGTTGAAACTTCTGAAAGAGTAATGAAAATTAGCTAGGAAAGTGGTGAGGGAGGTGATGGAGGAGAGGCCCAGGAGAAGAAATACATATAGTCAGCCCTCCGAATCTGTATTAATCCATTTTCATGCTGCTGATAAAGACATACCCGAGACTGGGCAATTTACGAAAGAAAGAGGTTTATTGGACTTACAGTTCCACGTGGCTGGGGAGGCCAGTCATGATGGAAGGTGAAAGGCACCTCTCATGGTAGAAGAAGAAGAGTTTCTGCAGGGAAACACCCATTTCTATTTATTAATTATTATTATTGTTACTTTTGAGACAGAGTCTCACTCTGTCACCCAGGCTGGAGTGCAGTGGCATAATCTTGGCTCACTGAAACCTCCCCCTCCTGATTCAAGCAATTATCCTGCCTCAGCCTCCCAAGTAGCTGGGACTACAGGCATATGTCACCACGCCTGGCTTTTTTTTTTTTTTGAGACAGAGTTTCGCTCTTGTTACCTAGGCTGTCGGCTCACTGCAACCTCTGCCTCCTGGGTTCAAGCAATTCTCCTGCCTCAGCCTCCCAAGTAGCTGGGACTACAGGTGCGCGCCACCATGCCCAGCTAATTTTTTGTATTTTTAGTAGAGACGGGGTTTCACCATATTGACGAGGATGGTCTTGATCTCTTGACCTCGTGATCCACCCGCCTCGGCCTCCCAAAGTGCTGGGATTATAGGCGTGAGCCACTGTGCCCGGCCCCATTTTTTTTGTATTTTTAGTAGAGCCCAGGTTTTGCCATGTTGGTCAGACTGGTCTCAAACTCCTGAGCTCAAGTGATCTGCTCGCCTCAGCCCCCGTAAGTGCTGGGATTATAGGTGTGAGCTGCCATACCCAGCTGAAACTCGTATTTTTAAAATAATTAGATCTTATGAAACTTATTATCACAAGAACAGCATGGGAAAGATCCACCCCCATGATTCAGTTGTCTCTCACCGGGTCCCTCCCACAATACGTGGGAATTAAGGGAGCTACAAGATGAGATTTGGGTGGGGACACAGAGCCAAACCATATCAGTTTCCATGGGTTCTGCATTCATGGATTCAATCAAGGATTGAAAATATTTGAAAAAAATAGATGGTTGCATCTGTACTGAACATGTACAGAATTTTTCCTTGTTATTCCCTGAACAACACTGTATAACTATTTACGTAGCACTTATGCTGTATGAGGTATTATAAGTAATCTAGAGAAGATTTAAATTATACAGGAGGATGTGTGTAGGTTATGTGCAACTACTATACCATTTTATATAAGAGACTTGAGCATCTGTGGATTTTGGTATCTGTAGGGGGATTCTGGATCCAATCTCTCACTGTAACAAGGGACAACTGTATATTCTGAAGACCTTTTTCCTAGTCAGACTTCATTCTCTTTATTTAGGAATGGGTGCTCTGCTGAGTGACTTTAGCCTATATTTCATTGACCAGAACCTGTTAAAAGGGTAGTCTTTCCATTATAGCAGTTTAAAGCAAGGGAGAACAAGGTTGAAAAAGGAGATCGAGCTAATGACCTACAATATCTGCTACAGAAGATGATTTGATTCCAAAAGAGTATTTAAGGTTTGTTGACATAGAAGAAAAACGTAAAGAACAAAGTCCTAATGAAGAGAATGCATGAACACTATATCAGTCCAAAAACTCATATCCAATTTGCCCAAGAGAAAAATGAAACATTTTATTATGTGCATAGAGTAGAAAAAAATGAATAAGGTTGATGTTCTAGTCTATATAGCATTTTTAAATTATAATCAATCTGTAGTATTTAATGATATTCAGTTCTACTTTACCACAACCAACATCTATCAACAGAAATACTTATAAAATAAAGACCGTAAGGGGAGAAAAGGTTGATGAAGGATAGAATACATACTAATAGACTTTAGTCTTTAATAAAAAGAAAAAATTACAGATGGGATTAAAAAAATACAGTCCGGTACCTTGCTGTCTATAAGAAACACCTGAATTAGAAAAATATAGACTAATAGACTAATCTTTTACTTCAGCTCATTTATTTGTACTGGTAAATCATGTTTTATTATGTGAATGTATTTCATTGTGATGTCAGCTGAGAGGACCTAGAAGCAACAATATCCTAGTAGCAATGAGCACCTGTAGCACATCCTGCTTTCTAATACCATTCTCTAAAAAGGGGACATGGCTCCTTGGAGAGCTGGCTGATTGTGGAACTAGGGGAGAGGAGATATGTCTTTTTTTTTTTTTTTTTTTTAAGACTGAGTCTCACTCTTGTTGCCCAGGCTGGAGTGCAATGGCATGAACTCGGCTTACTGCAACGTCCACCTCCTGGGTTCAAGCAATTCGCCTGCCTCAGCCTCCCGAGTAGCTGGGATTACAGGCACCCGCCACCATGCCCGGCTAGTATTTTTGTATTTTTAGTAGAGACAGTGTTTCACCGTGTTGGCCAG
The DNA here is from genome assembly GCA_036589455.1 of Ateles fusciceps. Classification (NCBI taxonomy): domain Eukaryota; kingdom Metazoa; phylum Chordata; class Mammalia; order Primates; family Atelidae; genus Ateles; species Ateles fusciceps. Next base: position 2,479,897 of record JAZHEH010003321.1, on the reverse strand, counting down.
GCTGGTCTTGAACTCCTGATCTCAGGTGATCTGCCGCCTTGGCCTCCCAAAATGCTGGGATTACAGGCGTGAGCCACCATGCTCGGCCAGAAATATGTCTTTTTTTTTTTTTTTTTTTTTTTAAGATGGGGTTTCACCATGATAGCCAGGCTGGTCTTGAACTCCTGACCTCAGGTGATCCACCCACCTCGGCCTCCCAAAGTGCTAGGATTACAGGCGTGAGCCACCGCGCCCGGCCAGAAAAGTAAGGAAGTACTGCAAAAAAGCCCCCAAGATATCAAAAACTTACAAGAACGATGGGGTATGCTGGGGGACACAGGAACCAAATGAAAGCATTCTCAATGGCCAAATCTAAAACAATCTGAGCAACAAAATTCAGTAGTATTAGCTTATAACTCAGTATAAAATAAATAACCATGATTTTATACTGATAGAAATGGATTATTAAATCAGGGAGAAGGGCCATATTTTCCATACAGAATAATTCTTAGATACTCCACCCCCCAAGGAGGAGGAGGAGCAAACACCTCAAGCCTTAAGTGTGGGCTATGCATAGTGACTTTCTTCCAAACAGTACAGTCCGGAAATGCGGAAAAGAGTAACTTTATAGTGGAGAGACCTGACAAACTCCCCAGAGAGGTAGTGAAGGTCAACATCAGCAGGCATAAATCATGTTGCTATTGTGTTCACTTGACACCATGTGGTGAGTATGACACTTTAGTAGTCTTCCTCTCAAAACCCACAACCCCAGTGTAACCATGAGGAAAACATTAGACAATGTCCAACGAGGCACATTCTATACAATACCTGACTAATATTTCTCAACATTATCAAGGTTATCAAAAACAGGGAAAGTCTGAGAAACTGTCACAGCCAAGAGTAGAGGGACATGGTGACAGATGTCATGTGGTACCTTGGATGGGGTCCTGAAACAGAAAAGGGAAAGCTGAGGGAATCTGAAGAAAGCATGGACTTTAAATAATGTCTCATTACTGGTTCATTAATTGTAACAAATATACCACAGTAACGTAAGGTGTTAATAGGGAGAATGGGTGTGTGTTATATGGAAACTCAACTATCTTTGCAAATTTTCTGTAAATCTAAACTTGTTCTAGTTTTTCTAGTTTTTTAAAAACAACTTGAAGAAAAGGTACCTGCAGAAAGAAGTGGAATAGACTAGGTAGCAAGTGCCTTAATACCCATTGTAGATACAGTAGAGTAAGTCAGCAGAGAAACACAAGGTGGCTTTTAGATTTTTGTAGAGAATGGGACAAACAGTAGAGATTTCATTTTCTCACTTACCTCATTGCTTTATAAAATGTTCACTTTGGGGCCAGGAAAATTGATGTAAAATATAAAAGTCAACATTGCCTTCTTAGAAATACTGTGTTACAAAATACTGTCATTAAAATGTATAGCAATAAAGACTAAAAAGAATCTTCACATGTAGATCAAAGAATTCTAGAATCAATTATACTACATTTTAAAGTAGTACTTATTAAGTTTTTGAGTTATTTAGTTATTAAGCACCATTAAAGCTGTCATCACCAGAAAATTTATGGCGCCATATTCTTTATTCCAGAAAGGATTGCATATAGAAATGGTATGTTACCATGGAAGAAAAACTATAAAACTTGGGAAAGAGATCAGAAAACCAAAAGAAAGGAGGAAATGGAAATTAGGAAAAAAGTGAATACTGGAAATTGAATAAAATTGCAGTTGTCCTGAAATATTACAACCAAATTCACATCAACCTTACGTTAAGAAGGAAAGGCAAACTAGCAAAATTAGAAATGAAAAATAAAGCTCAACGCACAGGAGTCTAAAAATTTATAATAGAAAGTTAGCAAAATAAGTAGAGCCCAGAAAGATTTTCTTAGAAATTTTTCATTAAAATACAGTATTCACTCATTTAATAGATATTAATGGAGCCTCTGTTAGATGTCAGGATCGATTAAGTATCATGGATACAGTGTTGAGCTAAACATCCTTGCTTTTACCACACACTTAGATTCTAGAGGAAATAAACAAAACAAGTATGCCAGACGGTGTTAGGATTCTGCATTCATTTGCTAGGGTTACCATAACAAAATATGACAGACTGAGTGGCTACAGGGACAAATTAATTTTCTCACACTTCTGGAGGCTGGCACTCTAAGATCAAGGTGTCGGCAGAGCCTGATTTCCTCTGAAGCCTCCTTGCCTTGCAGATGACCATCTTTTCCTTGTGTCTTCTCATGGTCTTTCCTCTGTGTGTGTTTGTGTCTCGATCTCCTCTTCTGACAAGGGCTTCTGTCATACTGAATTAGGGCACACTCTAATCTCCTCTTTAAAGACCCTGTCTCTAAATGCAGTCACATTCTGAGATCTGGGAGTTAGGACTTCAACATAGGAATTTTGCGGGTAGAGGGACATAATTTAGACCGTAACAGATAGTACATTATGCTGTGGTAACAAATCAATCTCAAAAGCTCAGTGATTTAACACAACAAAGCTTTACTTTTCCACCATGGAAAATTCAGTGAGCCAGGCAACTTCCCAGGACAGCTGACCTAGGCGGTGACTCAGTGATTCAGGCCATGTCCGCTCTGTGGCTTCATCACTGCAACATGTGGCCTAGATCACTGCAGCAGGGGAAGACAGAGTTAGAGGGCTGCATTTGGTGTTTTTGCCTAGATGCCCCTTTTTGTGCACAGCCAATTGGCTAGAGCTGGTTATAGGGCCTGAACTAGTTGCAGGGGTTATATGAAGGGGCCTGGTAGCAAACAGATATTTAATGTGCTATAAATATCTCTGCCAGAGATGGCAATAAGTGCTTATAACAAAAACCAAGGAGAGGAAGGTGACATTGATAGGAGTGCTGTTTCACAAAGGATGGTCAAAGACAACCTCTCTGAGAAAGTCACATTTGAATAAGCCACAAAGGAAGTGAGGAAATGGAAGGAAAATGTTCTACTCTTGAGAAAACTAAGGAATAGCAAAGAAGCCAGGTGGCTAGAGCAAAGCAAGAGAGAGGGCGATGGGAAATCGGAGCTAGATCATGTAGGACTTCAGAGACAAGCACTCTGGATTTTATTCTGAATTGGGAAAATATCGGGGTTGACATGCTCTTTGGTTTTGAAAAGTCACTTTGGTGATTGTGGAGAAAAAACAAGACTATAGGAGGCAAGGATGGAAGTTGAGAGAAATAGACAGCGGTCACCCACGGGGAGGATCCCAGGGCTGGGCTGGGCTGGGCCGTAGCATGCTCCTGGATGATAGTCACAGCTCCTCTCTCCCTCTACTCACGCTCAGCTTTTATTAAACTATCAACAATCAGAAGAGAAATTCCACATGTGTCTGTTACAGAAACATAAGGGGTTCTAAGCCCTGCTGCTCACTGCACAGCCAATCACAGAGACGATTATTGCCGAGGAAGAAGACTTTAATCATGTGCTGCAGCCAAAGAGATGGGAGGTCAGTCTAAATCCATCTCCCTGAGTGAGTAAAATTTGGGGTTTATATAACAGGGAAGAAGTGTAACAATGTGTTAGAAAACAGGAACTAGGGAGGGGAAAGGAAACAAAAGGAAGGGTCAGAATGTGGTGATCTGTTAAGTTTCAGTTCTTTGATACTTTTTGAGAGGCCAGGGGTCCTTCCTGAGAAAGAAATTCAGATGAAACAAATGTTAAGTTTCGAGCTTTAAGAACAGAAAGTCATTTTCTATGTTTAGCCAAAAGAACTATCTGTGGGACTATTGGGTAGGTTTCATATCCAATAACAAACCTACCAAGCTTTCTGTATCTGTGGCCAGCCACTCCCCTTCTCTTGTTTTTTCCTTATCTAAGGATGATTCCTCCAATCTACTCAAGATTTTCCTTCCTACAGCTGTCACTCTCTTGTACATCCCATTACTAGAGCATTTGCGTTAGCATATAAATATTTATTTTATTTTTTTTTTGAGACGGAGTCTTACTCTGTCACCCAGGCTAGAGTGCTGCAGTGGCATGATCTCGGCTCACTGCAGCCTCTGCCTCCCAGGTTCAAGCAATTCTCCTGCCTCAGCCTCCCGAGTAGCTGGGATTACAGGTGCCTCCCACTGTGCCCAGCTAATTTTTGTATTTTTAGTAGAGACGGGGTTTCACTGTCTTGACTAGGCAGGTCTGGAACTTCTGACCTTGTGATCCACCTGTCTCGGCCTCCCAAAGTGCTGGGATTATAGGCGTGAGCCACCTCGCCCGCCCGCATATAAATATTTAAACAGAAAACCTCAACCCTGCATGTCTTACCTGCTTTGATCCTATTTCCCAGCTCTCCTTTGCAGCAAGAGAGCAATGACTGTATTTGTCGTCACCATCTGTTATCATAAGAATCAAGCTTTTAACCCTACTGCTTTATCTTAATTGCTCTGTTCCCAAGGTCTCAGTGAGCTCTACACTGCCAGTTCAGAGGTCTATACTCAACTGACTCAGCCTCTCGGTGCAAATGACACCTTTAGTCAATTCTCCTGAAACATTTTCTTCACTTAATCAGAACTCCTCTGTTTCAGTTCTCCTCTTATCTCTGATTGCTTCTTCTAAGTTTCCTTCTTATCTCTACAGTGCCACATGTCTAGCTTTTCAATTTCTTGCTGCAGAAAGTTCTCGATCGGTGACTTTTAGTGATTTTCAAACTGTAGGCTACAACTGTTACTGGGTTAAAAAAATCAATTGAATTGGGAGTGAAAAATCTAAAGAGAATAAATTGTGCATCACACATAGGAATGGTAAATTTGTTTCTGGGAACTTTTACATGATATACATGTATTTGATTAACATGTAAAATGTATTTTGTATTTTGGGTTGAGGTGAAAGATATGAAAATTACTGCTCTTGGCTGGGTGCCGTAGCTCACGCCTGTAACTAGCACTTTGGGAGGCCGAGGCAGGTGGATTACAAGGTCAAGAGATCGAGACCATTCTGGTCAAAATGGTGAAACCCTGTCTCTACTAAAAATACAAAAATTAGCCAGGCATGGTGGCACATGCCTGTAATCTCAGCTACTTGAGAGGCTGAGGCAGAAGAATCGCTTGAACTGGGGAGGCAGAGGTTGCAGTGAGCCGAGATTGCGCCACTGCACTCCAGTCTTGCGACAGAGTGAGACTCTGTCTCAAAAAAAAAGAAAATTACTGCTCTTTGTGATCTCATTCAATCATGTGGCTTTTTGAATACCGCTACCTAATCTTCTATCTCTCCTCTGAATTCCAGTCCAGTGAACTCTAGTCTGGTGAAACTGTATCTTTATTAAGGTTATTAATAAAACATTAATGAAAAAGAAAAAGTCTTATACCAAGGCAACAAAAAAATAAAAAGGAAAAGGCATTTAGACTTGGGACCACGAAACGTGAATTCAAGACTGGCTGTACCATATCATGGTACAGCTTTGCAACACTTTAGTAGGTTATTGCTAGTTTATTTCTTTGTTTGCAAGCTCCCCCATTAGTCCTTACATTCATCTATTCTAGTGGGAACACTAGTGTATCTGCTGTGTTAGATTGGGTGCTATTATAGAGCCATGTATAAGAGCCACTACACATTTGCTGTGTATTTTGTGATACATTACACATTTTCTTTTTCGCAATTAAACTCTTTAAAGAACGAGAACATGGTTGATGTATTTAACCATTTGCTGGGGAGTCAGTGTGACTGGCTCTGGGGATAACACTGGTCACTTGGCTCAAGCCTGAATTCTTTTTTTTCTTTTTTTTGAGATGGAGTTTTGCTCTTGTTGCCCAGGCTGGAGTGCAGTGGCACCATCTTGGCTCAGTACAACCTCCGCCTCCCAGATTCAAGCGATTCTCCTGCCTCAGCCTCCCGAGTAGCTGGGATTACAGGCATGCACCACCATGCCTGGCTAATTTTGTATTTTAAGTAGAGACGGGGTTTCGCCATGTTGGACAGGCTGGTTTCAAACTCCTGACGTCAAGTGATCCACCCGCCTCGGCCTCCCAAAGTGCTGGGATTACAGGCGTGAGCCACCGCGCCCGGCTAAGCCTGAATTCTTTCTTATGGCTTCATGGCCCACAAACTCTACGAAAGGGTAGGTAATTTCCCTATGTGGGCTGAGGCTAAGGAAAGGCAGTGTATTAGGAGTCCCCATTAACACAAGCAGGTAGGATTTGGAATTAAGCTGTTGCCACAAGGCCAGTATGCCTCTTGGATTGAGCAGCACCTGGTGCCTTGTAATTCCCTTACTGGCTGACTTACATTTTGAATGCAAAGGCCTTTTCCCAATTGTGCTTTGTTTTCTTGCTGGCAATCCCTTTTTTTTTTTTTTGGAAATGGAGTCTCACTGTGTCACCCAGGCTGGAGTGCTGCGGTGGCATGATCTCGGCTCACTGCAGCCTCTGCCTCCCAGGTTCAAGTAAGTCTCCTGTCTCAGCCTTCCAAGGAGCTGGGATTGCAGATAACTGCCACCATGCCCAGCTAATTTTTGTATTTTTAGTAGAGATGGGGTTTCACTGTGTTGGCCAGGCTGGTCTTGAACTCCTAACCTCAGGTGATCCGCCTGCCTTGGCCTCCCAAAGTGCTAGGATTACAGACCTGAGACACTGCTCCCAGGCGGCAGGCAATCCCTTCTTGAACTCACTCCAGGTGGCAAGAATCTGGACCCAGGACCTGGACACGTTCAAGTTGTCAGCCCCCTTTCCCTCAGGACTGTGACCTCCTATACTAATATTCTGTTGTCAAAGACCATGTATGGTTAATATTTACCCAGCACTGTATGTGTTGGGCACTTAGGAGTGTTATACAGGCATTACCTCATTTTTTCTCATAACTGCTTTATTCAGTAGGTATCTTTTAGATAGCTGGAGGGGAGGCTCAGAAAAGTTAAGGAAATTGCCTAGACAGTAATGCCTGAGCCAGGACTCACCCTAGTTTTGCCTCCAAGTGCTGCTTATCAGCCCTGCACAGCCCACAGATCTCTATGGAACTACGAAGGTTCTGCCACTTCCTGCAGAAGAGTGGCAGGATTCCATATCCATAGATCAGTCAACCAACTGCTTACCAAGCCTGGCCTAGGCATAAGCTGTACCAATGGAAGATATTGGTGCTGCCTTCATGGAACACCTGCTGCCAGTAGGAGTAGAGTCAACCAGGTGGTGGCAACTGGCCTGGATTACCTATTTCCATAGTAAAAGACAAATGGAGAAAATTCACCATTTTCTGCTCTTTGCAATATTGTATTCTAGCTGTGTTACAGAAATGAAGATGTTTTGACCTTGCTGATCTGGAGGATATTTTGAGCACACTGTTTTGAACCTGACAATCTGCTCTTTACTTAGCCAACTATGCAAAGTGGTCAGAATTGTAGGGAGGAATTGATTAGCTATTGATAGATCACTCCTGGACAACAGAACAACTGTGGAATATTTGAGAGGATTTGCTTACAATTAATTCTTGAATTTATTAAGAAATCCAAATTATTCATCTTTTAAGAATTTTTAATATGGGAGAAATAAAACTGGCAGTAGTTGAAACTATTTCTGCAAAGTTTGATCTAGGAAAATTGGATTTGGTAGACAGTGATGAAAGTGACAGGAATAATTAGGAAAATGTGATGTTGACAAAAGCTGAATGCAGAATCAAATATTTAGACATCTGTATGTACACAAAGACGCATCCCCATAAAAAATTAAAAAGAAAACCTTACAAGTAGGAAGTTTCTCTGGCTGAGAGGGCTATGTTGTTGGCATCTGCCTTGCAGTCCAGATTAGGGAGCGAAAGCAAACAAAATCTGTCAAGGCAAAAACTGACACTACTTATTACTTCGCCTTCCCTCCCGTTTGATAGCCTCAGGTAAGAAAGTATTTTCCATTTTTTTCTCCAAGTACAACATCCTTTTGCCAGACAAAATTCCCTTTTCCTTCCAAAACCCTTATATTAATAACATATGTGGTCAGGCCCAGGAGACACTAAATGACAAAGGCGGAGCTGGGGAAGTCTCTTCCGTTCCAAGCCCGGTGGGTTCTCGCCTGGGCACAGCAAAAGGGTGGAAGCGCAAAAGGGCCGCGCAGCCGCACCCGCTGCAGCCCGCCCCACAGCGCGCCGTCGTCGCCGGGCAACGCCTCCGCCCAACCCTGGCGGACAAGGGACGCTCGCGTCACGTGACCTGCCAGTCGGCGTCCTCCCGCGGAGGAGTGTAAACAGGCGACGCGCTGGCGGAGGTGCGGCCCTGCGGCGTCCGCGTCTCGGGCATGGTCGAGGCAGGCTGGGACGGTCGCGCCGCCAGCTCGGAGCCCACCTGAGGTAACTCCAGTGGCCTCTAGGACTGGCGTCCCCCACGCCGCGCGCAGCCGCCGCCGCTGGCCTCCAATAAGAGCGGCGGAGCCCCCAGCCCGGGCAGGGGGTGTGGCTGCCGGCCGCGCAGTCCGCGACAGGTGGGTCGAGCGGGGGCGACCGCCGAGGCCCTGGCCCTGCGCTGCCCCTGGGCTGGGGGCCTGGAGTGGAGCCTGCGGAGAAGCAGCGCAACTCCGGGCCGTGGGTCTTCCGCCCTGGTGCTTGCGTCTGTCCCTGGGCCGGGCCAAGCCGAACCGGGAACCGCGGGGGCAGTCGGCTCGGAGGGCCCTAGGCCGGCCTCCCCCGGGTCCCAGGTGAATTCTTTTCCCTGACGGGCTGTGCGACTTTGGGCCCGTCAGCCCTCGTCCTTGGCCTGAGTTTGCACATCTGTAAAATGCAATCTCGTACTAGTGATCCGTGAGGACCTTCCACGTCTGACGTGTGAGAGACCTGCGTTGAGGGTGCCGAGGGAAAGCATAGGTAGCTGTTTTGTCCTTTAATTGCTAACTTTTCGTTGGTCTTTAAATCGGTTTTCATCTTAAAAGTTGGATTCCTGTCCACCTGGGTGAAGTTCTTAATATGAAACTTACTGGGTGGGGGTTGTAATGGTTTATGTTACCGTTTTATGTTTCTTTAATGCAATAGAACCTTTTTTTCTCAAAACTGTTTTGACGCCCAAATTGTAAAAATAAATAAAAATGGAAACTTTTTCTGCCTCGCTATCACTGTTCTCACCCCCCCACCCCCACTCTAACTACCCTTAAGTCCTAGGTAGAGGAGTTCCATATGGACTTGAGGAGATGTTTTGTGTATTTTTAAATTTGATGGGATCTGGAAAATGAGTTATTTGCATGTGTGGAGTTTTCTATCATTTTTCTCTTTATTTTGTTAGATTGCATGCTATGTAATTACAGAGACAAGTAGTGTAACTCGCACATGCCAAAAAAGCCCCCGACATTTCTGATAAAGACTTTTTCCATCTTTTCTTGCATCCCAGTCCCTGGGGAAGTGAGTGTATGTTTATAATAGTGAGACTTCATGCCTCATTGCTGATTTAGTTGCTCAGATACAGGATGGGAGTGGAAGACTTTTGAGGCCAACCGAATGGGTTAGGACGTATGTGAAAAATATAAAAACTCTAAAAAATATGAAAACTGAAGGAGCGTAGGAATTAAAGTCGTTAAGAGTCATGGAATAATGTGAACACGCTCCTGTGCGAAATCTTGAGACCCTGAAGCAAGAAAATTTTGGATTTTGAGAGAACTGAGTTTAGGAGAAAAGGATGTCCTATTTCATATGGTGAGTGAACATACAAACAGTATGGGGTGGTAGTGTGTAGACAAAATTACCAGAATTTTTTTTTTTTGAAGAGTGACGCATAGTTTCCTAATTGTTCTTGGAGATTAGGGTTCTAAAAGATGTACTGAAACTTGAAGTTTAACGTTAAAAGAGGGAAACCATACCCTTTTACAGCTTGTCTGCTTGGTGCTTCTGTGAGTTGATCAAGAATTGGAGGTGGAATGGACTATAAGTGGTACCCAAGGTGACCTAGTGTAAAGGTTTTCTCTTTTCAAAGGCAACTTCCCTCATCTTTAAGCGGCTTAAGCAAGTCAGTTCCTTTCTTTGGTTCTCAGTTTCCACTGCAAAATGAGGAAATTGGATTGATTACTTTTCTATCTTTTGGCTCCAGCTAGGCTCACCAGATAAAATACAGGAGGCCTAGTTGATACGAATCTCAGATAAACAGTGAATACATTTTTAGTATAAATACTACATGGGGGCATACTTGTACTGAAAAAAATGATTCGTTGTTTGTGTGAAATTAAAGTGTAACTGGGCTTGCTGTATTTATATTCGCTAAATCTGGCAACCTTAGTTCAACATTTTTGTCTCCTTTAAATTAGTGCCAGGAAAGAAACTAGCTCAAAGCAGGGCTGGAATGAATTGATTCAAGCAGCCAAGAAACCCTGTTTGTTGTCAGTAGTAGTGTCTGGTTGAGGGATGTCGTTGATTCACTTGTGGTTTCTCTTTTTTTCCTTTTCCTTTCCATTTCTGTCATAATCACATAATGTTTAGGTTTATACTTTTGGTGGTAAGTAGTTTAAAATATCTGAAAGCAAGTTAAAAATATTGCTGAAATTTCTAAAAGTAACCTCATTTTTTTAAGTCTTGAAATGGTATGCACTTTTTTCCCCCCTGTAAAAGATACTTTACAACCCTACCTGCTCCCTAAGTTTGTGGTTGACTGCAAGACGTTTTCTAAAGCCGTGGACTGTTCTGATGCTACATTATCCTTTAGGAAGTTATTCTTATGCCTTCTTATTCTGTCCCCTATGAATATGGGAAATTGTCACTATATACACTATAAACATTTTGTATTTTATCTGACTGTTGTCAGCTTTGTCTTTGCTGTACTGAAGGGTTTTCAATTTTGAAATTCTTTTTCAAGGAGTGTAATTTAAAACTTTTCATTTCTTTGAGTTTTTTTTTTTTTTTTTTTAATAACTAGGCCGCATCCAGTTTCTTAACTCACTTGGAAATGCCTGAATTTTCTAATTCATTTATTCATTCAGTAGTCAAAAAAGAAATTGGTATGTTTGGAGAGCCAGGTTGGTGTTGTGACCAGTGTTCTAGTTTCTGATACAGGAGTTAAAACGTGTAATCTGAGGATAATGTGATGAAGGCTTTGAAGAGGTACAAATGCTACGGAAATTGAGAGGAAAGATGGGTGCCCCTCAGGTTGATATATTGAAGAGAAAACTCTCTGGAGGAGGTAGAAGTGAATCTAAGACATGGAGGTAAAGGTGGGATCAGGAAGACAGAGGTGGACAGAATGGTGGAAAGAAACAGAGAAGGGCGGGGAATCTGTCTTCTCAGTTCTACAAAACATACACTTTGTTGGATTTAAAATACTCCACAATATTGTGTATGTGTGGTTTTTCGTTGACTGTGATGTTCTCATCTGCTTTATGTTTGGATTGAACCACTTGGGTGTCTTTCTGTATTAGAAAGACCTTCAGTTGTCAGTGAAGCTCTTTGAAAAAATGTTTACTAAATGTGTCACGCGTATAAAAATATGCATTGAAAAAATAGAATATTACCAATAGTATTGAAACCTCCTGTGTACTTCTTCCTTTCTCTCAGAAGTAACCAGCATGCTGAATTCTGTGTCTAACATTTCTTTGTTTTCTGTCTTTCTTTCTTTCTTTTTTTTTTTTTTTTTTTTTTTAATACGGGGGTTTCACCATGTTGGTCAGGCTGGTCTTGAACTCCCGACCTCAGGTGATCCGCCCGCCTTGGCCTCCCAAAGTGCTTGGATTACAGACGTTAGCCATCACGCCCGGCCTTTTTTTTTGAGACAAGAGTCTTGCTGTGTCACTGAGGCTGGATGGAGTGCAGTGGTGCAATCTCGTCTCATTGCCACTCTGCCTCCTGGGTTCAAGTGATTCTCCTGCTTCAGCCTCTCTGGTAGCTGGGACTACAGGCATGTGTCACCATGCACTACAAATTTTTGTGTTTTTTGTAGAGGCTGGCTTTTACCATGTTGGCCAGACTGGACTCAAATTCCTGACCTCAAGTGATCTGCCTGTCTCAGCCTCCCAAAGTGCCGGGATTACAGATGTGAGCCACTGCACCTGGCCTGCTTTCTTGATAATGTTATTTTAGTTGATATGTATATATCCCCTCAAAATGTTGTTTGCTCATATTTTTGAACTTTATATGAAGGGGATCATGCTATGTGCATTTTTTTTTCCCTGCAACTTTTTAAATTAGGTTACTAAGTGTCGTCCACGTTTTTCCTGAAAGGTAAGGATTTATCTGGAATATACATCTAGGATTGGAGTTGTTGCTTTTCCAGTGTGTACACCAGTAACTTTACTAAATACAAATTGCTTTCCAAGGTAGTTGTACTGTTTTACTGTCCTACAAGCAGTGTGAGAGTTCCTGTTACTCTGTCTACATGCTCCCCAGTGTTTGGTATGAGAAAACCATGTATCTATTAAAGGTCTAGTTTCCAAAGTACTTAAGGAACTCTCACACCTCAGTCATAAAAAAGAAGAACTCAAAAAATGGACACAGGGTTTGAATAGACATTTCTTCAGAGAAGACATAAAAATGGCCAGTAAGTACGTGAAAAGGTGTTTGACATCATTAGCCACCATGTAAATGGAAATCAAAACCACAGTGAAATACTATGTTACACCAACTAGGTAACTAAGATGGTTACTAAGTAAGCATCTTAGTAAACTAAGATTGCTGTGCATAATCAAAAAGACATGTAATAATAAGCGTTGGTGAGGTTGTGGAGAAACTGGAATCTGCATGTTGGAATGTAAAGTGGTGCAACTGCTTTGAGACAGTTCTGGCAGTTCTTGAAGTGGCTAAATATGAGATAAGGCATGACAAAGCAGTTCCACTCTTAGGTATATAGTCAAGAGAAATGAAAACATATCTATGTTGTATGTAAATGTTCACAGTAGCAGTCGTCATAGGAGCCAAAAAGTTGAAACAACTCAAACATATATCAGCTGAAGAATGGTTTAAATAATGTGGTTTATCCGTGCAGTGGATTGTTATTCAGGCATAAAAAGGAATGCAGTACTGACTCATGCTACAAATGGATGAACCTTGAAAACGTTATTCTAAGTGATAAAAGACAGTCACAGAAGGCCACACATATTGTGCAATTACATTTATATGGAATGTCCAGAATAAAATACAGAACCCTTTTAAAAGGGTCTAAAAAGCATTTATAGACTGAACATATACCTATGTGTATATATACTGAGATTTTATGTGAAATATTTAAATGTATGTATACTCACAGGAAACACCTAGAAGGATGTTAAGCAAATTACTACTGATTATGTCTAGGTGATGAGAATTTTAGGTGATTTTAAAAAATGATTTAACTTTTTTTTTTTTTTTTTTTTAAATAGAGACAGGGTTTCACCATATTGGCTGGGCTGGTCTCGAACTCCTGACCTCAGGTGATCCGCCTGCCTCGGCCTCCCAAAGTGCTGGGATTACAGGCGTGAGCCACCATGCCTGGCCAAAAATGATTTTTAAGTTTTTATATTTTTTGATTTATTCTTTTCAATGAACATGTCTTGGCTAAAGAAAACAAAAAAGTTTTTTTTTTTTTAATATTTATTCTTTAAATTAAAAAATAATAATAATTCTTCTTTTAAAGATGGAGTTTCACCATGATGGCCAGGCTGGTTTTGAACTCCTGACCTCAGGTGATCCACCCACCTCGGCCTCCCAAAGTGCTAGGATTACAGGCCTGAGCCACCACACCCGGCAAAAAGTTCTTTTTGTTATGTAGAAGTTTGATTATCTAGATGTTTTCTTTTTTTTTTTTTTTTTTAAAGATGGGGTTTTGCCATGTTGCCCAGGCTGGTCTCGAATTCCTGAGCTCAGGCAATCTACCCCACCTCGGCCTCCCAAAGTGCTAGGATTACAGGCGTGAGCCACTTCGCCCGGCTGATGTTTTCATTTTTTAAATATTGAGTAGACATTATAATATTTATAAATTACATATGGAATTTAAGTGCTGTTATTCTGTAATCACCAGTTAGGAACAATCAGCATTGTATTTGATGCCCTTGGTCTCCCCTCTCTGACCTCATTCTGTTATGTCCCTGAGACATAACTGCTACCCTGAATTTTGTTTTTATTACTTCTTTGCTGTAGTTTTACCACATTTGTATCTCTAAGCCTTGTTGTTTTTCCCTATGTGCTATTGAACTTTATAACTAGAATTGTATTGTGTATATACTTCTTTCACTTGCTTTTTTATTCCATATGAGATTTGAGACTCATTCATATTTGTATGTGGCTGTAGTTCATTGGTGTCTCATTGTCTTACTGTGTTACATTATGACTATTCCACAATTTGTTCTTTGTAGTATTGATGAATGACTGGATTGTCAGTTTTCTGTCTGTCATGAGCAATGATGATGTGAACATTGTGCATGTCTTTTTGTGCACTTGGGGCAAGAGTTTCTCTTTGTGTATGGTCAGGTGTATAGCTGCTGGGTTGCAGGATAATGTATTTCTTCATCTTTTCTAGAAGTGGTAGTTTCTGCTGTCGTGTAACAAAGTACCACAAACTTAGAGGCTTAAAACAACTCACATTTTGAAATTTCATGATCTGATAGATCAGACGTGCAGTAGACTTGGCTGGGTTATCTGCTCTGGGTCTTGTGAGGCTGAAATCAAGTTGTCAGTAGGACTGCATTCTTTTCTGGAGGCTCTGGAGATAAATCCACTTCCACACTTATTTGGGTTGTTGGTAGAATTCAGTTCATACGGTTGTGGGACTGAGGTCCATGTGTCTTTGCTGGATGTCGGCTGTTGGTCATTCTCAGCTTCTATGGGCCACTCACATTCCTTGCCTTATGACCTCCTTTGTTACTTCATCTTCAAAGCCTGCGGTAGGAGGTTGGACTCTCTCTCATGCTTTGTATCTTTCTGACTCATATTTTTTTTTCCTTCTCTAGGTGGAGATCATTCTCTGCTTTTAAGGGCCCATGTGATTTATTGGGTCCACTGGGATAATCTAGATTACTCTTTCTATTTTATCTTCATGGTCCCTTCACAACTATACTCAGATTAGTGTTTGAATAACCATGGGCAGGAATCTTAGGAGACTATCATAATATAAACTGTTTTCCATAGTGGTAGTACCAGTATGCATTTACATTAACAGATGTTGGAGTTCTTGTTCTGTGTCCTTAATATTGTCAGATGTTTAGGCTGAGAAGCGGTATCTCATGTTTTTAATCTATGGGTCCATGTTTATCCATACGTAAGTAAAGATAGTTTTTTTTTTTGCTTTTCAAAAAGTTTTACATAAATAATTTTATTCTGTATGTGTTCTATAACATGTGAGGTTTTCTTCCAGAATTGTGCTTTTGTGGTTTGAGTTTTAATAACTACTGTATGATGTTTTATTGTATGAATAGATCACAATTGGTTCATTCTTTCATCGATGAAAATTTAGATTGTTACGTAGTTTTTCTTGTGAATGTGTGAGAGAATTTCTTGAATGTATATGTCTGTACGCTTAGAAGTAAAATTGTCTATATGTTGGTAAAATCTAGAAGTGAAAATCATGTGCATTTTCCCTATTTTACTGTCTGTCGCCAGGCGCTAGGCTGGAGTACAGTGGCGCGATCTTGGCTCATTGCAACCTTTCCCCTCCCATGTTTAAGCAATTCTCCTGCCTCAGCCTCCCAAGTAGCTGGGACTATAGGCGCACGCCACCACGCCCAGCTAATTTTTCTATTTTTTAGTAGAGACAGGATTTCACCATGTTGGCCAGGGTGGTCTCGATCTCTTGGCCTCGTGATCGGCCCGTCTTGGCCTCCCAAAGTGCTGGGATTACAGGCATAAGCCACTGCGCCTGGCCCCTTCCCCTCCATTCTTTTTTGTTTTCCTGTTACTGGTTTTATCCAATCTGACAAGCAAATGTCTTTATTGTCTTTAAAAGAGCGATATGGGTAATGTTACAAAGCTAAAAAATTAAAATACTGTAAGTACATAAAGAAAAAGTCTCATCTAATTTTACTGGGTATTTTAATAAAGATTGGATCATACTACACATACAATTGGTTGTATCAATACATACAGATCCACAGTCTCCCTTTTAATAGTTATGTAGTATTCCTTTGTAGGTTGTTTTGTTTACTACTCATTTTTTTTTTTTTTTTTTTTTTGAGATGGAGTCTCACTCTGTCACCCAGGCTGGAGTGCTTGGCTCACTGCAGCCTCTGCCTCCTGGGTTCAAGTGATTCTTCTGCCTCAGTCTCTTGGGTACCTGAGACTACAGGCGCACGCCAACACACCTGGCTCATTTGTTGTATTTTTAGTAGAGTTGGTGTTTCACCATGTTAGCCAGGATGGTCTCGATCTCCTGACTTCGTGATCCGTTGGCATTACAAGCATGAGCCACTGCTCCTGGCCGTTTACTACACTATATTTAGTACCTCGAAATCAATAAATATTTGTGGGATGAATGAAGAATATATGGGTACATATATTCATGAGTTATTCAACCCTTCCCCTGTTAGTGGATATTTAGTGTGCTCTGATTTGTATCTTTTAAAATGATGTCACAGTGATCAAAACTTGTACATATGTCTTTGAACAGTTAATGGGTGTATTTTTACAGTCTAGAACCCTAAAAGTGGAATTGCTTGGTCACAGGGGGTTTAAATTGGATAGTGGCAATTGGTTGTCCCAGTTTTATTTCAATCTGTACTCCCACTAAGGGTGTTTTTGTGCTCTTTCCCCTATTAACTTGCCTACAACTTTATCTGTTACCAGTCCCTTATTTTTCTGTATCTTAAAATTAATGTTGAAATTTTTATCAAAATAATACTTGGACATTGCTTTAAAATAGGGAGCATAGGGCCGGGCACAGTGGCTCGTGCCTGTAATCCCAGCACTTTGAGAGGCTGAGGTTGAAGGCATGCTTGAGGCCAGGAATTCAAGACTAGCCTAGGCAATATATTAAAAAAAAAAAAAAAAAAATAGGGAGCATAAAGTCTTGTAATGAAAAATAGAGGCAGACTTTTCTTGTTAATAATACCTACTTTTAATATTTCTAAACATGTTTAAACCATTGTTATTTATCCACTTTAAATATGCATTGCCTTCCTATTTCGATAGTTGAGGCTTTAGGCGTCTTAAACTCCTCATTTACCTTCTACACTCTTTGACTATGGTTACACCCCTACTTTTAGTGAAATCAATCATAAATATTTAGTGACAGCTATTCATCTGCAGAGTCACGTGGTAGTCTGTGACTACATTTCCTTTTCTTATTATTTTTTTAAGTTACATTACCTAGTTTTTTTACCTGCATCCCTTTTTTAGTACAAATTATTGCTAGGTGGATCATCTTTTCTCTCAGTCTTATATTTTCATAAAACAAAAAATGTCAGTCCTTTTCCACAACATCTGTACAGCTTGGTACAGTTCTGAGGGGCAAAAGAATTTGGAGCTTGAATTGTGCTCCTGAGTTTTCTGAGAAGCTTGACCTCTGGCAAGCAGCCTTGCTTCATCTTTCTCTTGCCTTATTTACTCATTTATAAAAATGGGATTGGGTTTGGACTGACTGGTCTCTGATTCCTTTCAGTTCTCCCATTCTCGGGTTTTTTGGTTCCTGTTGAATCTTAATTGTATCACTTAAAAAGCTAACTGTGGGGAAGTGCATTTTACAACTTGGAGAAGAGAAGGCTTGGGTGAGGAAGACAAGATAATCTTATAGAAGCTTAAAGGACTGCTTTATAGAGAATAATTAGGCTTGTTTCATGTGATTCAGACTAATACCCATTGTCTGAACGGGAGGTGCTCTTGATTCAGCATTAATGGACACATTCCTAACAGCTATCTCCTGTCCAGCATTGAAGTAGGCCACCTTAAGTGGTGGGCTATTTCCTAACACTGAAAGAACAGAGGTCAAGGTAGATAGGCAAAATGGTGCTTAGAGACAGGTTGAAGTTATTTAGGCCCCAGCCAGCCAGGGATAGTACTGATGACTAACCATCCGGCCTCCTATGGGTGGAAATTATGGCATGATAAGGTTGTTAAAATAATTTTTAAACACCTAGTATGGTTTGACTCAGTGGTCATGACTTTAACCAAATTTTAGTAATAGATGATTCATACACTTTTTAAAAATTGCATTTTTTTTTAAGTACGTAAGTACTGTTTGTCAGTTTTGAAAATGTTACTCCTCTAAGTCTTGTGTAGTTCTTGATGATTTCATCTGGGAAAGCAGCCCTTTTCTTCTTTTTCAGTGATCTTTGAATGCGTGACACTTTCCCTTAAGTTAGACTGGGAACTTTTATTTTGAGTTCTTAGGTCCTGTTGAGATACACAGCTAAGTTTGTCATTGACTATGTGGGTGTTGCCAAGTTCTCTAGACATGTTCCCAGTCTGGGCAATTTTGATAGTATTATTTTCTTACAGTTGCTGCTGTGAAGCAGTCTTTGAAGAAATAAAACATATGTATAAGAGTAAGTCCTTGGGGGAAAAGCATTCTCTACTACTTTTATTTAAATTACGGTGCTCTCATTCCCAATTCCTGAGGTAGAATTTTAAGTCATCTTAGCATCTGAGTGAGGAGGTAATGTGTGTGTTTACATTTCCTGAACTACCTAGATCTCCACTAACCACTGGGTGTCTTGTTCCTGCTAATTGTACTGTACAGTAGACTCCACTGTACTAGTGGATGCGTCAGTTTATGGTAGGATTTCTGATCTTAGCTTCTGTTGACAGTTGGGGTTGGATAATTCTTTGTTGTGGGGGAACTGTTTTGTGTATTGTAGGATGTTTAGTAGCATCACTGGCCTCTTTCTACTAAGCGCCATTAAGCTCCCCACCCTTGTGGCAACTAAAAATATCTCCCCAAGACACTGGCAAAGTCCCCTGGGTGATAAGACTGTTCCTTCTTGCGAAGCAAGCTTATAGACGCCACCCAGCTGGCCCTCTGCCACGGTTAAGGTCTTCCTACTCTTGTCTGGTTTCTCCATGTTC
The DNA here is from genome assembly GCA_036589455.1 of Ateles fusciceps. Taxonomy (NCBI): domain Eukaryota; kingdom Metazoa; phylum Chordata; class Mammalia; order Primates; family Atelidae; genus Ateles; species Ateles fusciceps. Next base: position 2,461,049 of record JAZHEH010003321.1, on the reverse strand, counting down.
CAGCCTTTCCTCACAGCCTCCTCTTACCTGACTGTGCTCTGGTCAGCTAATTAGGCAGAAAGTTGCCAAGTAGAAGGTGGAATCAGCGGGGGAATAGGGCAGAGCTGGAGTCAGATGTGGCCCTGGATAGTGGCTGAGCTCTGCAGCACACAGATGGGTGTGTTTTTCGTGGCAGCTAAGATTAGACTGCTAACACAAATGTTCTTTGACGTGAAAATAAACTGACAATAACACTAGTGGTCCTTGTACACAACACTTAGCAGGTATGTGGTATCTTTATGTTGTCTCAAGCTTGCCTTGGAGTCTGACGTTAACAAAGAAAGCTCCAAGCATGTTTCCTTCTTAATATTTTTATTTGAAGAGGGAAACAAAAGTGAAACTGGTTCTTGACGAACTTTGTATTCAATATAGGTTTCAATTTTCAGGTGACTTTAATAGCTAGATACCGCTTTACATGTATGAAATGAAGTGGGAGAGTTTGTAAATTTGAAGCAGCAAATGTTTACTGAATGTAACCAGGGATGGTGCCATGCCTTCAAGAAATGGTCGGAGTGCACGGGGAGTGAGACAGGCACTATGATGCAAGCAGTGGTAGTTCACAGGTGGTGAGGGCTGAGATCTCATAGATAAACTGGAGATGGGACTGGTGTTCACATTCCCTACTTATATTCATTTTCAAACAGTCACTGTTTATAATGTCTGTTCTGAGCTTTATGATTTGTTTTTTTTACTTAAGATCATCCTAACTGCCCATTTTGTAAACTTTATTCTCTTAACATTTATTATGTCATATTTCCTGATTTTGATAACTTTTAATGACTGCATATTGCATTTTGTGTTTATATCCTAAGCAGTTTACTTCACTATTTCCCTGTTTAACATATGGATTATTTTAAAGAATTTTGCTATTATATAGCTATCATTTAATGAATGTCTTTGGCATAAGTTTTAGTCCACAGTTCATATTATTTCTTTGCGTGTTATGAACTAGAATGGTGTGGATTTTTTTTTTTTTTTTTTTTGAGATGGGGTTTTGTTCTGTCACCCAGGCTGGAGTGCAGTGGTGCCATCTTGGCTCACTACAACCTCTGCCTCCCAGGTTCAAGCAATTCTCCTGCCTCAGCCTCCCAAGTAACTGGGATTACAGGTGCCCACCACCGTGCCTGGCTAATTTTTGTATTTTTTTTCTTTTTATTTTTTTTGAGATGGAGTCTCGATCTGTAGCCCAGGCTGGAGTCCAGTGGTGCGATCTCAGCTCACTGCAACCTCCACCTCCTGGGTCCGGTTCAAGCATTTCTCCTACCTCAGCCTCCCAAGTAGCTGAGATTACAGTCGAGAGCCACCATGCCCAGCTAATCTTTGTATTTTTTAATAGAGATAGGGTTTCACCATGTTGGCCAGTCTCGGCTTGAGCTCCTGACCTCGTGATCCGCCCGCCTCGGCCTCTCAAAGTGCTGGGATTAACAGGCGTGAACCACTGAGCTTGGCCTAAGTTTTGTATTTTTAGTAGAGACAATTTAACCATGTTGGCTAGCTTGGTCTTGAACTCCTGACCTCATGATCCGCCCGCCTTGGCCTCCCAAAGTGCTGGGATTACAGGCATGAGCCACCACGCTCAGCCTTTCTCTCTCTTTTTTTTTTTCAGACAGTTTCGCTCTGTTGCCCAGGCTGGAGTGCAGTGGCGCGATCTTGGCTCACAGCAACCTCCACCTCCTGGGTTCAAGCTATTCTGCCTCAGCCTCACAAGTAGCTGAGATCACAGGCGTCTGGCACCATGCCTGGCTATTTTTTGTATTTTTAGTGGAGACAGGCTTTCACCATGTTGGCCAGGCTGGCCTCGAACTCCTGACCTCAGGTGATTCACCCAGGTCAGCCTCCTAAAGTGCTGGGATTACAGTGTGAGCCACTGCACCTGGCCTGGTGTGGATATTTTTAAGGCTCTTGATTCACATTGCTGAACTGCTTTCCTAAAAGATTCTAATTAATGCTTCCACTAGCAAGGTATTGAGTGGCCATTTTAGGGCATCCTTGCCAATGTTGATGTATTTTAAAAAGAAAATTACTGATTTAACAGGTGAAACATTTCACCTTTCATTGACTTTTTGTTTTTGTTTTCCTTTAAAAGTTTATTTGCCATCTTTTGTGCAATTGGCTGTACATGTCCTTTTCCTGTTAATTTTTTGGAGGTGTTAAGTGCTTTTTTAAAAAACTTGCTTTATATAGCTTCTTTGTATATGAGGGGTCGTGACTTTTTGTCTGCCATATTTGTAAAAAAAAAAAGTGTATCTAGTTTTCCAGTTATGTCTTTTGCTTTATGTGTAACTTACAGAAAAAATACACAGAGTGTAAATTACTACATATAATTTACTAAAATTCACGAATTGTTTGTATTTTACCTCATTAGCTTTATAACTCTTTCCCCTTTCTTTACATGCATGTATATAAATGCATTTTTTGGGATTCATTTGAGTTTAAGTTGTATAGGTACTAAGAACACTTCAACACGTATTTCTAAGAACCAGGATATTCTCTTGCATAACCACAGTAAAATTACCAGTCAAGAAATTTAACAGTTGGTATAGTGTTGTTATCTAATTCATAGTGCAATTTCAACAGTTGTCCCTGTAATGTCCTTTATTGCCCTTTTGTTTTCCCTGTCCAGTATCCAGTCCAGAATCACTGTGAAATTGTAAGTTTCTTTAGTCACCTTTAATCTGGAGTATTTTGTTAACCTCTCGTTATCTTTTTTTTTTTTTTTGAGACAGAGTCCCACTCTGTCACCAGGCATCAGGCTGGAGTGCAGTGGCGCGACCTTGGCTCACTGCAACCTCCGCCTCCCGGGTTCAAGCAATTCTCCTGCCTCAGCCTCCCGAGTAGCTGGGACTACAGGTACACACCACCACGCCCAGCTAATTTTTTTGTATTTTTAGTAGAGACAGGGTTTCACCATGTTGGTCAGGATGGTCTCGATCTCTAGACCTCGTGATCCGCCCACCTTGGCCTCCCAAAGTGCTGGGATTACAGGCGTGAGACACTGCGCCCGGCCTTCGTTATCATCCTTGACATTGGTGTTTTGGAAGAGTACAGATCAGTTATTTTTTAGAATGTCCCTCACTTTGTACTTGTCTAGAAGTTTTCTCATGGACAGGTTCAGTTCATACATTTTTATGCAAGGATAACAAAAAAGTTATTTATATTTTTCTCAGTGCAACATATTAGGAACAACCTGATGTCAGTTTGTTCCAATATTGCCAATAACATGAGACAATTGGTTAAGTTGATATCTGCCAGCTAATGAACATAAAGAGTAGAATTTCCCTATGATTTCTCTACTGCCATGATACTATTTTTCTCTTTGTAGTTAATATGTATTGACACTGAGTTAATACCCTATTCCTCATCAAACTTTCACCCACTAGTTTTAGTGTCTAATGATGACGTTCCAACTGCATACTTCTTCTGTAACTATTAATTGGCATTTTACTATAAGGAAGACCTTTCCCTTCCCTTCACATCCCATTTATTTATTTGATAATTTATTTGAATGATTCATATATATATTTATTTAGTGGTCTATAATTCATTACTGTGATTATTTTTATACTAAAATTATCTCAAATTTGTTCTGTGTAAACTCTTTCAGACTGGCTTCTATGTTCTTTTTATATGTCTCCACAATTCTTTGAGTACTTTTCTGGTGCAACAAGATACTCTGGGCTCATTTTGTATGGCCACCCCTCAAATCAGCTTCTCTTACTATTAGTGAGGAATGTATGGTATTTGGAAATCAAGATCTGGGTATATGATGTGCTTATTACAACTAGTGTGTCATTATTTCTAAGCCAACTCAGTGGCCACAGCCAGGATATGTTTGTGTGTGTAGATACATATATGTATATCCATATTTTTAATTTTTTTATGAAACAGTTTTTTTAGAGACAGGGCCTCACTCTGTCTCCCAGGCTGGAGTGCAGTGGTAAGAGCATAGCTCACTATAATCTTGAACTCCTGGGCTCAAGCAGTCCCCCTACCTTGGCTTCCCAAGTAGCTAGGACTACAGACATGGGTTACCATGCCCAGCTGTTTATAAACATTTTAGTAGAGATGGAGTCTTGCTATATCATCCAGGCTAGTCTTAACTCCTAGCCACAAGCAGTCCTCTGCTTTGGCCTCCTTAAAGTGCCAGGATTACAGATGCATATTCTAAATTTATATATCTTAGTTCATTATGCTGCTATAACAAAATACCTGAGACTGAGTAGTTTATTAACAATGGAAATTTATTTTTATAGTTCTAGCAGCTGGGAAGTTCAAGATCAAAGCACAAGTATTCATTGTCTGGTGAGGGCCTTCTTGCTGTGTCCTCACATGATGAAAAAATGGAAGGGCAAGAGGGCTGAGCTAGCTTCCTCTAAGCCCTTATTTTTAAGAAAATTTTTAATTTTTGTGGGCACATAGTAGGTATATATATATATGAGGTACATGAGATGTTTTAATACAGGCATGCAATGTGAAGTAATCATATCATGGAGAATGGGATATCCATCCCCCTCAAGCATTTATCCTTTGTGTTACAAGCAATCCAATTACACTCTTAGTTATTTTAAAATATATAATTGTTATTATCGACTATATAGCTATCCTGTTGCTCTATCAAATAGTAGGTCTTATTCATTCTATTTTTTTTTGTGCCCATTAACCATCCCCACCTCTCCCACAGTTCCCCCATTACTACCCTTCCCAGCTTCTGGTAACCATCCTTCTACTCTCTATGTTCATTAGCTCAATTGTTTTGACTTTTAGATCCCACAAATAAGTGAGAACACGTGATGTTTGTCTTTCCATGCCTGGCTTATTTCACCCTCCATCTCTTTTATGAGGTTCCTAATCCCATTCTGCCCATGAAGGTCTGCCCTTGTGATTTAATCACCTCATAAACTGCTCATGTCTTAATATTAGCACTGGCAATTAAGTTTCTTTTTTTTCTTTGTTTTGGAGACAGAGTCTTACTTTATCACCCAGGCTGTAGTGCAGTGGTGTGATTGTTGCTGACTGTAGCCTTGATCTCCTGGGCTTCAGTGATCCTCAGCTTTCTATGTAGCTGGAACTTTTAATTTTAAGCTGGGATGCTTTAAGTTACATGCCACCATGCCTGGCTAGTTTTTGTTTTTTTTTTTTAACTTTTTATTTTTTGTAGAGATGAGGCCTCACTGTGTTGTCTAGGCTACCTTCTTATTCCTGAGCTGAAGCCATTCTCCTGCCTTGGCCTCCCAGAGTGCTGGGATTACAGGCTTGAGCTAGGACACCTGGCTGTGATTAAGTTTCAATATGAGAATTTTGGGGGACACGTTATAACCCTAGCAACATCTATGTATACATACTTATATATTAACAACTATATTTTCATATTGATTCTACCAGTGTTAATCTAACACCATGAGGGGGGTGTCACTTTTTGTGTCTTCCTTAAATTGAATTTCATCAAATGCTTTTCTTCCATCTTGCCCATACTCAGTGTGCAAATATATGCTATATTTGTTTCTAAAAGGTTTATAGTTTTGGCTTTAGGTTTAGATCTGTGATCAATCTCAAGTTTTTTTTTATTCATGGTGTGAGATACAAGGGTTGAAGTTCATCATTTTTCTAGATGGATATCCAATTGATCCAGCACCATTTGTTGAAAGGCTTTTCATTCCCCATTGAATTGCTTTGATGCCTTCTCTGAAAATCAGTTAACTGTATATGTGCGAGTCTGTTTCTGGACTTTGTATTCTGTTCTCTTGATCTGTTTGTTTGTCTTTAGGCCAGCACAATACTCTCTTTAATTATTGTAGCTCTGTAAGAAGCCTTGAAGTCAGATAGTTTAAGTCCTTCAACTTTGTTCTTTTTCAAGATTGTTTTGGCTGTTCTAGGTCCTTTGAATTTTCATATGCATTTTATAATCAAAAGCCCAATTTCTGTAAAAGTGCCTGGTGGGAATATGGTTGGAATTGTGATTTGGGCAGAATCAACGTCTTTTTTTTTTTTTAATTTTTTTATTATGGAACGCTTCATGAATTTGCATGTCATTCTTGCACAGGGGCCATGCTAATCTTCTCTGTATCGTTCCAATTTTAGTATATGTGCTGCCGAAGCGAGCATGAATCAACGTCTTTACAGTGTTGAAATTTTCAAGTTACAGACATGGTATATATCTTCATTTATTTAGGTATTTAATTTCTTTCAGCAGTGTTTTGTGATTTTCAGTATATGGGGCTTCCATGTCTTTTGTTAAATTTATTCTTAAATAATCTGCTTTTTGGTATTAAAGAAACTTTTTAAAATTTCATTTTGTTGGCGGAGGATAGAAATACAATTGTTTTGTATATTGACCTGCCATCCTACAGCTTTGCCAAACTTTCCTTAGATGAATCTTGCTAGACTGACATATTTCTTAAGAATTTGTTAACAATTATATAGCCTCTGAAAGAAAGTTTTATAACTTCCGTTCAAATACATATGCCTAGTATTTTTTTCCTTACCATATTACATTGGCTAGGATCTTCTATATACTGTAATGTTGGGTAGACATGATGCGATTTCTTTACCATCTTTGCCATGTTTACAGTCTTTGAGGGAAAGTCCTCAGAATTTCATTGTGTTATTTGCTTTAGACTTATATGGTAGAGGAAATTTCTTTCTGTTTCTAGTTGTGCTAAAATTTTTATTTTTTTAAAACCAAAATGGATATTGAACTTGGTCAAATGCTTTTATTGGATCTGTTTTTATGGTAAATGAAATTGCCTTTCATACGTGAATCTAAATTTTACATTCCTGGGATAAATATTGCAGTATCATGATATATTACTCTTTTTGTAAGTTACTGAATTTGATCTTTCCATTATTTTGCATGTTAATCAACTGTGATCATGTTTTATGGTTTTTTATAATTAAAAAATGTTTTGGTAATGGGATTATGCAAACCTTCTAAAATGAATTGGGAATGGTTTACTCCTTTATTTTCTTCCTCGTATGTTTGATAGACTTCACCAGTGAAACCATCTGAGTTTTGAGTTTTCTTTTTGCAAAAGGGTAGGCTAACCATTTTAACTTATTTAACAGATATGTGGCTGTTCAGATTTTAAAAGTTTTATCTTGTGTCAGTTGTGCAAAGTGTTGTGCTTTTCACTCTATTATTATAATAGTGTTGTGTGGTTTATCTTTCCATCTTCTTTCTTTTAACCCATGTCTTTATATTCAAAATGTATCTCTTGTGGACATGATGGGTTTTGTTTTTTCTTCTCCCCAGTCTGAAAATAGCTACATTTTAATTGGAATATGTGTTTAGTCTCTTTAATGATACACAATTGATCCTCATTATTTGAGAATTCCGTACATATGAAAATTGCAAAATTTGTTTGTAACCCCTAAATCAATACTTGGAAGTACTCCTGTGGTCATTCATAGATACGCACAGAGTAGCAAAAAATTTGAGTCATTTTCACACGTTGTTCCCAATTCAGGTCAAATAAGGTGACACTCTGCCCTCCTGTGTTCCGCTCTGATACTTTTAAAAACAAGGGTCCTTTTCCTTGGGATGCAAGGATGCTTCAACATACGCAAATCAGTCTTTGTGGTACATCATATCAACAGAATAAATGATAAAAATTGTATGATCATTTCAGTTGATGCTGAAAAAAACATTTGATGAAATTTAACATCTCTTCACCTTGAAAAACACAAAAAAACTGGGGGATAGACAGAACATACCTCAACATAATTAAAGCCATATATGACACACGCACAGCTCGTATCATACTGAATGGGGGAAAAACTGAAAGCCTTTCCTCTAAGGCAGATTTGTCCAACCCATGGCTCAAGGGCCGCATGCCGTGCTATACAAATTTTTGTAAACTTTATTAAAACATGATGAGATTTTTTTTTGCAATATATATATTTTTTGAGACGGAGTTTCACTCTTGTTGCCCAGGCTGGAGTGCAATGGTGTTTTCTCGGCTCGCCACAACCTCTGCCTCCTGGGTTCAAGTAATTCTCCTGCCTCACCCTCTGAAGTAGCTGGGATTACAGGCATGTACCGCCACGCCTGGCTAATTTTTTGTATTTTTAGTAGAGACGGGGTTTCACCATGTTGGCCAGGATGGTCTCCCATCTCTTGACCTCGTCGTGATCCACCTGCCTCAAGCTCTCAAAGTGCTGGGATTACAGGCGTGAGCCACCGTGCCTGGCCTTTTGCAATTTTTTTAAAGCTCATCAGTTATCATTAGTGTTAGTGTATTTTATGTGTGGTTCAAGAGTTCTTTCAGTGTGGTCCAGAGAAGCCAAAATGGACACCTCTGCTCTATATCTGGAATATGAGAAGGATGCCCATTGTCTCCACTGTTATTCAATGTAGTACTAGAAGTCCTAGCTAGAGCAGTCAGACAAGAAGAGAAGTATATAAAAGTATCCAGATTGGAAAGAAGAAGTCAAATTATCCTTGTTTGCAGATGACATAATCTTATATTTGGGCAAACCTACAAGACTCCACAAGAAGACTGTGAGAACTGATAAATTCAGTAAAGTTTCATAATACAAAATCAACATACAAAAACCAGTCGCATTTCTATTTGTCAACAGTGAACAGTGTGAAAAAGAAATTAAAAAGTAATCACATTTGCAAGCCACACACAAAATAAAACACCTAGGAATTAACCAAATAAATGAAAGACTTCTGTAATGAAAACTATGAAACACTGATGCAAGAAATTGAAGAGGACACCAAAAAATGGAAAAATATTACATGTTCATGGATTGGAAGAATTCATGTTGTCAAAATGTCCATACTACCCAAAGCAGTCTACAGATTAAATGCAAATCCTACCAAAATATCAGTGACATTCTTCACAGAAATAGAAAAAAAAATCCTAAAATTTTTATGGAACCACTAGAGACCCAGAACAGCCAAAACTGTTGTAAGCAAAAGGAACAAAACTGGAAGAATCATATTACCTGACTTCAAATGATACTACAGAGATACAGTAACCAAAATAGCATGGTACTGGCATGAAAACAGATGCATAGCTCAATGGAACAGATTAGAGAACCGAGAACCCAGAAATAAATCCACACGTATACAGTGAGCTCTTTTTTTTTTTTTTTTTTTTTTGAAATGAATCTCGCACTCTCACCCAGGCTGTAGTGCAGTGGCATGATCTCGGCTCACTGTAATCTCCGCCTCCCAGGGTCCAAGCAGTTCTCCTGCCTCAGCCTCCCGAATAGCTGGGACTACAGGCGTGCGCCACCATGCCCAGCTAATTTTTTTTGTATTTTTAGTAGAGACAGTGTTTCACCAGGTTGGCCAGGATGATCTTGATCTCCTGACCTCATGATCTGCCCGCCTTGGCCTCCCAAAGTGCTGGAATTACAGGCATGAGGCATCATGCCCGGCCCACAGTGAGTTTATTTTTGACAAACGTGCCAAGAACATACTCTGGGGAAAAGACAGTCTCTTCAATTAATGGTGCTGGGAAAATTGGATATCCATATGCAGAAGAATGAAACTAGACCCCTATCTCTTACTGTATACAAAAATCAAATCATAATGGATTAAAGACTTGAATCTAAGACCTCAAACTATGAAACTACAACAAGGAAACACTGGGGAAAATCTTCAGGACGTTGATCTGGGCAAAAATGCCTTAAACAATACCCCACAGCTGTAGGCAACCAAAGCAAAAATGGACAAATGGGATCACATCAAGTTAAAAACCTTCTGCACAGCGAAGGATACAATCTCAACGAAAGGAAGAGACAACACACAGAATGGGAGAAAATATTTGCAAACTACCCTGGTAACAAGGGCTAAATAACCAGAGTATATAAGAAGTTCAGCTAACTCTACGGAAAAAAATAATCCAATAAAAAATGGGCAAAAGATTCAAATAGACATTTCTCAAAAGAAGACATACAAGTAGCAAACAGGCATCTGAAAAGATGTGCAACATTATCAGAGAAATGCACATCGAAACTACAATGAGATATCATCTTGCCCAGTTAAAATGCCATGTCCAAAAGACAGACAATAATAAAATACTGGTGAGGATGTGGAGAAAGGAAACCCTCATACACCGTTGGTAGGAAAGGAAATTAGTATAACCACTATGGAGAACAGTTTGGAGGTTCCTCACAAAACTAAAAATTGACATATCCATATGATCTAGCAATTGCACTTCTAGGTATTTACCCAAAAGAAAAGAAATCAGTATATCAAAGAGTTATCTGCACTCCTGTGTTTCTTGCAGCACTCTTTTCAGTAGCTTAAGATTTGCCAGCAACCTGAGCGTTCATCAACAGATAAATGGATAAAGAAAATGTGGTACACAATGAAGGAAAAAAAGACACCAGACACTATTCAGCCATAAAAAAGAATGAGATTGTCATTTGCAAGAACATGGATGGAACTTGAGATCATTATGTTAGATGAAATAAGCCAGGCGCAGTAAGACAAACCTTGCATGGTCTCACTTATTTGTGGGATCTAAAAATCAAAACGGTTGAACTCATGGACGTAGAGAGTAGAAGCGTTACCAGAGGCGGGGAAGGGTAGTGGGGGGGGAGCTGAAGGGAGAGTGGGATTGTTAATGGGTACAAAAAAAATAGAGTGAGTAAGACTTGCTATTTGATAGCACAATAGGGTGATTTTAGTCAGTAATAACTTAATGGCACATTTTAAAATAATTTAGAGCATAATTGGACTGCTTGTAACTCAGAATAAATGCTTGAGAGTATGGATACTCTATTGTCCATGATATACTTATTTCACATTGCTTACTTGTATCACAACATCTAATGTATCTCATAAAATATACACCCACTATGTACCCACAAAAATTTTAAAAAGGGTCCTTTCCAGTCTGTTCAGTACCACACTTTCCACGTTTTTGTACTTCTTTTGGGGTGACTTTGCTGTTTAAAATCACCTCCAAGTATAGGGCTGAGGTGCCATCTAGTGATCCCAAGTCCCAAGAGGCTGTGACGTGTCTGGAGAAAATGCATGTATTAGATAAGCTTCACTCAGACAAGAATTGTAGTGCTGTTGGCCGTGAGTTTAATATAAATAAATTAACAATAGATACTAAATGGGGTGTTTTAAACAAAAATGTATAGAAAACAAGATTATGTGTTGATCAGTTGACTAAGGTAGCATGACCAGAGGCTTGCTTGCAGGGACTTAACACCATTTTCCTGGGTAGCAGTGGTTCTGTATTTGGTAACTCAGTGTTCATGATGACTTTATAGAGCATAACTACTGTGAATAATGACAATTTACTGTAGGTGGGTTTAGATCTACTAGTTTGTTATTTGTCTTCTGGTGTCTTTTTTTCCTGCTACTCTTTTCCTGCCTCTTTTTAGGGCTAATTGAATTTTTTTTTAGTATTCCATTTAATGACTTTTTAAAATTTTTTAATTTTTATTATTTTTTAGCAGTTGCATCCTTATCCTTGCCTACTTGGAATTAACATACCGCCTCTCATAAAATGTAAGAATTGCAATAACACAGTTCCATTCCCAACCCAGTCATTGTGCTACTGTTGTCATATATATGTATTTTATTTTTATTTTTTTGAGGCAGGGTCTTACTCTGTTGCCCAGGCTGGAGTACAGTGTCACAGTCTTGGCACATTGTATCCTCCACCTCCTTGGTTCAAGCGACCCTCCCACCTCAGCTTCCTAAGTAGCTGGGACTACAGGTATGCCCCACTATGCCCGGTTAATTTTTGAATTTTTTGTAGAGTTGGGGATTTCACCATGTTGCCCAGGCTGGTCTCGAACTCCTGGGCTCAAGTGATCTACCTATTTTGGCCTCCTAAAGTGTTGGGATTACAGAGGTGACACTCAGCCTATTGTCATATATTTTATGTATGCCTACATTATAAGCCCCATGATACAATGTTGTTATTGCTTTCAGTAGCCAGTGAGTGGCTTCTAAAGAAATTAAGAGAATAAATTGAAAGATAGATTCTTTACATTTATCCACACATTTAACACTTCTAGTCCTTTTTTTACTTTTTTTGGTGGATCCTGGTTTTTATATGTTATCATTTGCTGGGGATTAATTTCCTTAGTTTTTGTTTGTGAGACCATGTCTTTACTTTGCCTTCACCTTTGAAGGATGTTTTTGCTTCATGTGGAGTTCTGGGCTGATAGTTATCTTTGAGCATTATAGATTTTGTTGCATTACTTCCTGGCTTCTTTTTCTGATTTAAAAAATGAGCTGGCTGCCATATTACTGTTACTGTCATTATTGTTGTTTATTCTTAGTTACTTTCAATATTTTTCTCTTTTGGTTTTTCAGCAGTTTATAGTGTGCTCAGATGTATTTCTATTTGTATTAATTCTACTTAGTGTTCACTGAGTCTTTTGGATTTTTAAGTCAGTATTTTTTGTTAAATTTGGGAAATTTTTGGTTATTGCATCTTCAAATATTTTCTCAGCTCCAGTTTCACTTTCTTCCCCTCCATCTGCATTTCTGATTATATACGTGTTATAATGCTTGATATTATCAGCGGTTTGTGAGAGTTTGTTCATTTGTCTCCAGTCTTTTTTTCCGTTTTTCAGTGTGGATAATTCCTATTGGTCTGTTTTCCATTTCATTGACTCTGTCATATTTAATCTACTGTTAAGATCATAGAGAGAATTTTTTGTTTTAATTTTCAATCTTTTCTGTTTTTGAATTTATATTTGGTTTTATTTTATACTTTTTATTTTTACTTTTTGAGACAGCGTCTCACTCTGTCTCCCAGGCTGGAGTACAGTGGTGCCATCAGCTCACTGCAGCCTCTGGCTCCCAGGTTCAAGCGATTCTCCTGCCTCAGCCTCCTGAGTATTTGAGATTACAGGTGCCTGCCGCCACATCTGGCTGGTTTTGTATTTTTATTAGAGACAGCATTTCACCACGTTGGCCAGAGTGATCGCAAACACCTGACCTCAGGTGATCCACCCCCCTTGGCCTCCCAAAGTGCTGGATTACAGGTGTGAGCCACTGCGCCTGGCCACTTTTTATTTCTTTGCTGAGATTTCCTACCTTTTCACTCATTAAGACTGTGTGTTGTTAACTTTTGCTTTCTTTCAGTGGATAACAGCTGAGATAAGACTTGTTTACTTTTGACTGATGTTTACTTAACCTTTTTAGTCCTCACTTTAAACTTTCTGTGTTATTCATTGGGTATGTCTTATGTAAATAATATGTAACTGAAGTTACTTATATTTTATAAAATCATCTTATTTGTCTTTTAATTGGCAAGTTTAATTCATTTACAAAGATTGTGATTATTGATATATTTGTAATGAATGTTTGCCATTTTACTTTGTGCTTTCTGTTTACGCTTTTTATGTGCCTATTCTTTTCTTTTTAAATATACAATTAAGGTTTTGCACTGGATTTTTTTCTTATGATGGTTTTCCTCTATTGGTTTGGAAGTATTTTTGTGGTTTATTCTTAAGATATTATTGTAGACTTTTTTTTTTTTGAGACAGAGTGTCACTCTTGCTCAGGCTGGAGTGCAGTGGCACGATCTTGGCTCACTACAATCTCTGCCTCCCGGGTTCATGCAGTTCTCCTGCCTCAGCCTCCCAGAGTAGCTGGGACTACAGGTGTGCGCCACCTTGCCCAGCTAATTTTTGTACTTTTTTTTTTTAGTGGAGACGGGGTTTCACCATATTGGTCAGGCTGGTCTCAAACTCCTGACCTCAAGTGATCCACTCGCATCAGCTTCCCAAGTGCTGGGATTACAGGCGTGAGCCACTACACCCAGCCTATTGTAGACTTTTAAATTAACAAAGCTAAATGAACCTTATCAATATCTTAATTGCCTGCCAAGACAAAGACTTTATCATCTCTCATACATGCAGAGGATTGGTTCCAGGACCCTCATGTATACTACAGTCCACACATACTCATATCCTGCAGTTGGCCCAGCAGAACCGGCCTTTAGGAAAAGTCGTGGCTGGGTGCAGTGGCTCACGCCTGTAATTCCAGCACTTTGGGAGGCCAAGGCAGGAGGATCACTTGAGGCCAGGAGCTCAAGACCAGCCTGGACCACAAAGTGAGACAGTGTCTCTACAAAAGATAAAAAAAATTGGGCTGGGCGCAGTGGCTCACACCTGTAATCTCAGCACTTTGGGAGGCCAAGGTGGGCGGATCACGAGGTCAAGAGATCAAGACCATCCTGGCCAACATGGTAAAACCCCGTCTCTACTAAAAATACAAAAATTACCTGGGTGTGGTGGCGTGTGCCTGTAGGCCCAGCTACTCTGGAGGCTGAGGCAGGAGAATTACTTGAACCTAGGAGGCAGAGGTTGCAGTGAGCCTAGATCACGCCATTGCACTCCAGCCTGGGCCTGGCGATGGAGCGAGCCTCTGTCTCAAAAAACAAACAAACAAACAAACAAAAAAGGTTGGCCCGGTATGGTGGTGCTTGCCTGTAGTTCTAACTGCTCGGGAGGCTGAGGCAGGAGGATCGCTTGAGCCCAGGAGTTTGAGGCTGCAGTGACCTATGATGGTGCCATTGCACTCCAGCCTGGGTGACAGAGTGAGACCCTGTCTCAGAAGGAAGGGGAAGGAGAGAGAAAAGAAACGAGGTTTTCTGTATATGTGTGGGTTTTGCATTCTTCGTCTGTTTGGCTAAAAAAACAACCCAAAAAAAAACACCTACATGTAAGTGGACCTGCACAATGCAAACCCGTATTGTTCAAAGGGTCAGCTGTACGTTAATGACCTCGCCTTTCTCATGCTTTTACCTTAAACACTGAGTTTCGAGATTTTTATTTTCTTACTGTGGTTTAAACCCTGTTGCAGACTACTGTTATTTTTAGCATGGGAAATGTTTGCTGACATGTACTTATGTGTTTAATGCTTGAACGTAATTTCATCTGACATCTCAGATCTCCAGTCTGAGCTCATTTTCCATTTTTCTACCGTATATTCTTTTGAAGTCTCTGGTTTTTTTTGTTTTTTGTTTTAAACATAAACTTATGTAAGCACGAGGTTTCTTTACTGATCATCTGCTGGTCATAAACTCTTGTTATTGTTTAACTTGGAAATATCTTGATTTCATCTTTGTTGTGTTTTTTTGAGATGGAGGCCCGCTCTGTCACCCGGGGTGGAGTGCAGTGGCGCGATCTTGGCTCACTGCAACCTCCGCCTCCCGAGTTCAAGCAATCCTCTGCTTCAGCCTCCTGAGTAGCTGGGATTACAGGTGCCCACCACCAAGCCCAGCTAATTTTTGTATTTTTAGTAGAGATGGTGTTGTCACAATCTTTGCCAGGCTGGTCTTGAACTCCTGGCCTTGTGAGCCACCTGCCTTGGCCTCCCAAAGTGCTGGGATTACAGATAAGAGCCACTGCACCCGGCCTCATCTTTGTTCTTGAAGGATAGTTTTGCTGTGCATACAATGACAGTTGACAAGTTTCCTTGATACTTTGAAGTTACTGTTCTACTGTCTGCTGGCTTGTCTTGTTACAGGTGAGAATTCTATAGTCAGAGCTAATTGTAGTAGTCTATTGTTACTCTCTGTGTTTTAAAATCTTTTCTTTAGCTTTATTTTGCAATTTACCACAACGCCTACGAGTCTAGGGGTCGATTTTTTTTTTTTGTTTATATTGGTAGGTGTATATTGTGCTTCTTAAATCTAGATTTAAGCCTTTTATCTGTTTTTGAAAATTCTAGCCTTTACCTCTTCATGTATTGTTTCTCTTCTAGTCTCTGTATTGTTTCCCAGTAGGACTCAAATTAGTCATATATGAGTCCATCTCAGTCTATTCTCTATGTCCCTGAATCTCTTTAGTATTTTTCATTTCCCTAACTCTGAGTAATTTCTTCAAATCTGGCATTTAGTTTGGTAATCTCTCTTAGCTCTGACCATCTGCTGTTTAATTAACTCATTTGGTTTTTATTTTAGTAGATTTTTAATTTGTGAAGGCAATGTTTTATTGCTTCAAACTGACTATTTTTAGTACTTTGTTGTTTGCTCATTTTAAAATTTATTTACATAATTTGCTTCTAATAATCTGTTTCATAATTACACTATCTGAAGTGATAGTGAAGGCAGTATCTGGTGTTTGTTCTTTCTGCTCACTCTGGCTCAGAAATTTACTTCTCTTTGTATATAGTAATTTTTTTACTGTGAGCTTATTTTTCCAGATTTATTTTCATTACCTTTCTAACAGATTTAGTTATTACCATATTTGAATGCACTAGACAGCTACCCTGCCATCATGGAGAACTGAAATCCTTTCCTGTGTATGCAGATGACATGGTTTTATCATAAAGCACTGGGACAGGACTGTTACCTTTTTCATATTTCTTTTTCTCTTTGACTTATTTCCGTTGCATATTTAAATATATCTTATCCTTGTATGTATCTTATATGAGGCTTTTTTTATTTTAAGGAACAGAAACTCACATCAGTGTTCTTTAAGAAAAGTGTTTAATTTCAGGCCACAAGGGAACTGGAGCTGAATGGCTGTTAGGATTGGACACAGTTCTTGGGAGCAGGTACACTTACTGCTCATTGCATTTCTGATGTTCTCTTCATGTCTGCTATACTTTCCCACGAGGCCAGAAGGCTTCCTCATCTTCACATTGTCTTTTCTCTATTTCATATCTTGTGTTTGTGGTTCTCAGCTCCCCTTCACTTCGTCTTTGCTTGTGAATCTTTGAGGATCTTACTTCACTCCGTGTATTCTTTCAGCTTCATCTCCCTTTGAGTGCTGAATTTGCCAGTTACCTAACTAGCCTCTCCCCAGCCAGCAGATTGGCTGTCCTTGGAGCAGCTGTTTGTCTCTGTTGCTGGGAGGAAGGATTCTGTGTTCAAATCTCACAACTGAGGCCTCTTTCTTGGAAGGGTGCCATAACATATACTTAATGTGTATACTTTAAAGCTATTTAAAATTCTTTTTGAAGCCACAAAGGATATAAAAATAAAAGGCCTCTAACTTAGAAAATGAATGACTTAGTTGCAGAAATAATGTTTGTTGAATCGAAAATGTTTATGCCATTCATTCTTTTGTGAAAACTATTATGAGTCTAATGCACACTTGAAATTTTTT
Source organism: Ateles fusciceps (assembly GCA_036589455.1). Taxonomy (NCBI): domain Eukaryota; kingdom Metazoa; phylum Chordata; class Mammalia; order Primates; family Atelidae; genus Ateles; species Ateles fusciceps. The sequence goes on along the minus strand of JAZHEH010003321.1, from coordinate 2,443,961 downwards.
TGTTGTTTATGGGATTCTAGCAAAGAAGGAAATGCAGGTTTCCAGTTATATTTATGGGGCTTTAATCTCAAAGATTTAATGTTCATGTTTATTGAAATAACAGTATACATAATAGCATCTTAAATGAAAACAAATTCTTATGTGTATGAATTAGTAATATAAGAAATGGCCAGTGAAACCCCATCTCTACTAAAAAATACAAAAATTAGCCGAGTGTCATGGCACATGCCCGTAATCTCAGCTACTCGGGAGGCTGAGGCAGGAGAATTGCTTGAACCTGGGAGGCAGAGGTTGCAGTGAGCTGAGATTGTGCCTCTGCACTCCAGCCTGGGCAACAGAGCAAGAGTCCATCTCAAAATAAAGAAAAAAGAAATAGCCTTAGGGACCATTGTATTTCTTAAAAATTAATTATATTGTGTTCTGTAATATAAAGTCAGATTAAAAAATTATAGCACATTTGTGATGGTAGACGTTTAACTATCATCTGTATACATACTACTGTATAGTTTGCAAAGTGATTTTCACATTTGTTATGGCATTCATTCTTACCCAGAGCCCTAAGTTGAAAAGCATACAGGCAGTTTAAATTTATGGTATGTTTACTAACTTCTAATTTCCAGATGATGGCAGGGCTAAAGTTATTCATTCCTGTCCTAAAATTCATATTCCTCCTGGATAATTGAAATTGCAATAAATTACTACATTTTAAACTATACCTTTTCTTTTTTAAAGATATATTTACTTGAAATATTATTTGGGTTAAAAAGGCAAGAATTGTCAAAGCACAAATGGGACTTTATTATAAATTCTATATTAAATTTTTCTGATTTTACTACATATTTCTTCCCTTTAGGCCTTGATGTGTTCTATTTTATGTGTATCTTATTTCTTCAAAATGGAAGTTTTATTTATGGTACTACATAATTATAAAAAAAATCACTTAATATAGAAAAAGTGAAAGATCCTTTGTACCTCCACTCCCATTTTCTCCTTACGTGCTCGGCTAGTCTGTCAGTAGCTGGGTGTTGCACATACATATACATATGTGTGTTTGTACATACACACAGACTGCTAGTGCTGGAGGCAGAACTGAGAGCCACCACCCTGTGCCTGGCACCGGAAGTGCAGCCACTGTTGTCAGTGCAAAGATCGTTGTGTTGATAGGGCAACTATCATGGCTGTGGCCATCAGGATGTTTCTCATTATCAGTGCTGCTGTCAGTCCTGTGGCTAACAGCTGCTGCTTTCTGTGCTGCTGATTCCTTGAAGTTTTACTGTTCTGCAGAGCCTTTTGAGAAGTGTCTTTAATTCGATATACAACCTCCTTTGCTTTATGTAGGTTAGTGTGAATGACAGATACCATGTTGTTCTCCAAGCCACTGCTCTGTTCTCATGCTCTCTGGCTTTCTTTGGATTAAACCTGGACTCTTGCTGTAGAATGAGTGCTCTTTCCCTGAGCTCCCTGCCCACTGGAGATTTCTAGGTCCTTTTTGTAAGCAGGTCCTTACCTGGTCTGACCCTGCTAGTATCCCCAGTCATGTACAAAATCTATGTATGTTTCTTGGAGTGCTTCCAGTGCAGACTCAGGCTGGGAGTTGTGCTTCTGAAGAATAATGTATGAAAGTGATTTTGAAAAAGGAGTGATTGACTAAGAGTTCATCTACTACCAAAGATAATTAGAACTATAATAACACATGGAAAAATATCAATGATCACTGGTCACTGATACTGATCATTGATATTTCTTACATATTATACTAAGTTATTATTACCAGATTTACAGCTGATTTTTTTTTAGGCCTGCCTAAGCATATTTAACTAAAAGTCTGTTGAATGAGACAAGCATAGTGCTTCCCCAGGTACATGTCCTAAGGCACCTGTTAATTTGATTCTGAGTGCTTACCAGGAGCCTTGTCGTCATTGTTATGGGGCTGCTTAAGGAGCAGTAAGCCTTTGTTAAATGCAGACATGGAATGAGTGCTTGTACAGCCCCTGTCTTGCTTCCTCACTTCCATTTAGAGTGACCCTGAAACCACATTCCAGCCCTATCTTCCTTTTCTCTCCACAGGAGGTCATGGTTTTCTGTTCACAGTCAGACTTCAGAGCTTCCCTATTAAGGACTGGTTGTTTTCTATTTGATGTTATTGTGCTAGTGATCCACAAAGCATATTGTCAGAAAATAATACTTTGAAAGTTTGTTGTAGCTAGAAGTCTGTGTAGGATAAGAATAGACAATGGGTAGGAAGTATTAATGAGCACCTTTTGGGTTGGGCGTAGTGGCTTACGCCTATAATCCCAGCACTTTGGGAGGCTGAGGTGGATGGATCACCTGAGGTCAGGAGTTCAAGACCAGCCTGGCCAACATGGCGAAACCCCATCTCTACTAAAAATAGAAAAATTAGCCGGGCGTGGTGGTGCACACCTGTAATCCCAACTACTTGGGAGCCTGAAGGAGGAGAATCGCTTGAACCTAGGAGGCAGAGGTTGCAGTGAGCTGAGATTGTGCAATGGCACAATCTCAGAGTGAAATTCCGTCTCAAAAACAAACAACAAAAATAAGCACCTTTTGTTGTTTAACGGGTATAGTTTCTGTTTTGCAAGATGGAAAAGTTCTGGAGATCTGTCTCACAACTATATGAATATGCTTAACACTCCTGAATGCTGTACACTTACAAATAGTTAATTTGGTAAATTTTATGTTTTGTGTTTTTTCCCACAAGCAAAAAGCAAGCATTTTTTTAAATGAAACATAGACTTAAAAGATTAAGTATAGGGCTTTGGAATTTTTATCTTCTTAATACTTGATTCTATTTATGCATTCCTTACTACAAATTGGATCAATAGATTAGAGTTTTGGAAGGTTAGCAGAGCAGAGAAGTATAGTAAACAGAATTCATTCATTTAATATTTATTGAATACTTCCCGTATAGCGGGCCCTGTGCTTTTAGTTGATAATTTAGAGAAATAAGGGACATGAGCCCTAGATGACAGGCGAAGGTGTACAACTATTGCCTTTTTTTGTGGAAAGAACTGGAGAAGCCGTTTTAACATAAAGCAGGAAATCCTGAAAAATTTTGTATACCATGAACATTTTATTAAAGCATACAGATGTACAGTCATACATCAGATTTTCGAAACTTTATTATGGAGAATTTAAAACATACACAGCAATAAAGGAGGAATACAGTGACCCGCCTTGTGCCTGGCACCAGCTGGTATCCACTCATAGCCTCTTTGTTTCCTTGTAGTCCTCTCCCACTGCGTTTTTGTGGGTACGTTCTTGTTCTATTCATTTTATCTGTAAATATTTTAATACTTTCACTGAAAGATAAGGGTTGTTTTTCTTAGAACAAATCACACAATACCAGTATCATCTCAGAGTTATTTTACACTTTTGTTTGTGTGTTTGTGTGCACTGTGATTTGTTGGAATCAGGATCTAAACAAGGTCTACACATTACATTCAGTTGATATGTTTTCTTTAATATATTTTCAGCTCTAGGTTTTCCTTATTTATTTGCTTTGTTCTTTAAATGTTATTTACTGAAAAAATTGTGTCATTTGTGCAGTTGCTCATACTATTATGTGTGAATTTTGCTGAATGTCTGATTTTTTTGCTCCAGAGGTGGAGCCTCCCACTCGCCAGTCAGATGCACTTTCTGGGTGAAGCAGCACCCCTCCCCGCCTCGGGCTGCCCTGAGTGGGCTTTGCTCACCCTCGGACCAGACCCGTTGAAATGCACCTGCTACCTCGGTTGGAGCTAGGAGATCTCTGGGTTTTTGCGTCTCTCTCGCTGGGTGTTGTGCGCTGTAGTTGTGTCTAATCCGCCATCTTGGATCCTCCCGAGGAATCACCGTACTGTCTTCCACAATGGTTGAACTAGTTTACACTCCCACTAACAGTGTAAAAGCATTCCTGTTTCTCCACATCCTCTCCAGCATCTATTGTCTGCAGATTTTTTAATGATCACCATTCTAACTGGCGTGAGATGGTATCTCAGTGTGGTTTTATTTGCATTTCTCTAATGACCAGTGATGAAGAGCATTTTTTCTTATGTTTGTTGGCCACATAAATGTCTTTTTTTGAAAAATGTCTGTTCATATCCTTTGCCCATTTTTTGATGGAGTTGTTTGATTTTTCCTCGTAAATCTGCTTTAGTTCTTTGCAGATTCTGGATATTAGCCCTTTTTCAGATGGGTAGCTTGCAAAAATTTTTTCCCATTCTGTTGGTTGCCGGTTCACTGTAATGATTGTTTCTTTTGCTGTGCAGAAGCTCTTAAGTTTAATTAGATCGCATTTGTCTATTTTGGCTTCTGTTGTCATTGCTTTTGGTGTTTTAGCCATGAAGTTCTTGCTTATGCCTATGTCCTGAATGGTTTTGCTTGGGTTTTCTTCTAGGGTTTTTATGGTGTTAGGTCTTGTTTAAATCTTTAATCCATCTGGAGTTAATTTTAGTGTAAGGAAGGGGTCCAGTTTCAGCTTTCTGTTCATGGCTAGCCAGTTTTCCCAACACCATTTATTAAACCGGGAATCCTTTCCCCATTGCTTTTGTCAGGTTTGTCAAAGATCAGATGGTTGTAGATGTGTGGTGTTTCTTCTGAGGCCTGTTCTGTTCCATTAGTCTACATCTCTGTTTTGGTACCAGTACCATGCTGTTTTGATTACTGTAGCCTTGTAATACAGTTTGAAGTCAGGTAGCATGGTGCCTCCAGCTTTGTTCTTTTTGCTTAGGATTGTCTTGGCTATGTGGGCTCTCTTTTGGTTCCATATGAAGTTTAAGGTGTTTTTTCCAGTTCTGTGAAGAAGATCAATGGTAATTTGATGGGGATAGCATTGAATCTATAAGTTACTTTGGGCAGTATGGCCATTTTCACGATATTGATTCTTGCTAACCATGAGCATGGAATGTTTTTCCATCTGTTTTTGTCCTCTCATATTTCCTTGAGCAGCGGTTTGTAGTTCTCCTTGAAGAGGTCCTTCACGTCCTTTGTTAGTTGTATTCTTAGGTATTTTATCTCTTTGTGGTAATTGTGAATGGGAGTTTGCTCATGATTTGGCTCTCTGTTTGTCCGTTTATTAATGTATAGGGATGCTTGTGATTTTTGCACATTTATTTTGTATCCTGAGACTTTGCTGAAGTTGCTTATCATCTTAACGAGATTTTGGGCTGAGACTACAGAGTCTTCTAAATATACAATCATGTTGTCTGCAAATAGAAACAATTTGACTTCCTCCTTTCCTAATTGAATACCCTTTATTTCTTTTTCTTGCCTGTTTGCTCTGGCTAGAACTTCTAGTACTGTGTTGAATAGGAATGGTGAGACAGGGCACCCTTAACAGGCCAAGCCCAAATAACAAAACTTTGCATCAGACTTTTTATTTAGTGGGTAACATATGGAGACCTTATAGTGTTTCTCTGTCATCTTCCCTGAAATTTCTCAGAGCTTTCAAGTTTAATTTTGGTCTTCATTTCAGTGTAAGGCAGGAGCAAGGCAATCTTTTTAGCTTAAGATTTGTGCCTTGCTAACTAGTGGTTAAGTGAAAGTGAGACAGCGAGTGTGGCATGGGCAGCCTTATTCCCTGGCTGAGTGAAGGGAAGAAGGCTTTGCAGTGATAACTAGTGCAGTAGCATATTTGGGCAATTGTTCAACTGTTTGATAGCAAGCTTCCGTAACTTGCTATCTATCCAGCATTAGGTTTTTGACTCAAAGGTTGAAATTTCTCATCTGTAACTTAAGACACTTAAGTTTTCCTCTCTCTTAAAATGCTTTTATCAGTAATTCTTAACTACTTATAATTTCCATCTTTTAGAATTATTCTTAAAGATACTTAGATTACATTTGACTGTATTTGAATTCCATTACAAATTTCAGCTAAGTTTGATATGGTCAGTCTGCTGCAGATATTTAAAGATCAATGGTTTCTTCCCATTTGCAATGAAATGTACCAGGTTGACAAATACTGAATTTTTGTGAGTGGTTTCCAGCTCTCCACTAGGGTATTTGAAGTTTGAGTTAAAAATGAAATTCTCAGCCGTTTTTGGCTGCTGTCTCAGGGAGATTGATCCAGCCAGCATTTATTGAATAGATGTTTTGTGATAGGCATTGGACCACAGAAAAAGAGATGCAAAAGGGAGCAAAATGAGATGCTGCCTTTGGGGAGCTTATGGCTGAGTAGGGGAGAAAGTCATTAATTAGAGAACTCAATAAGTGTAACATTCTAACTGTGAAAATTGTTAATGAAGTGGAGTTTCTTCATTGATCCTATAAAGACCTATGAATATGGAATTTCCTCTGTCAGGATGGTCAGATGGTTGAGGAAGAGTTAGGCCAAAAGGGGAAGGAAGAGCATTGCAGGCAGAGAATACTGTATATGTAGTCTGTGGTGGGGGAGGTGCTGGGAGGTTGAGGGGACTGAAGGAACACTGCAATTCCTGGGTTGTATGATAAGTTTAACTTTTTAAGAAACTGCCTGACTGTTTTCCAGGTATCTATACCACTTTATTTTCTCACCAGCAGTACATCAGAGATCTAATTTTTCTATATCAAACAATTAGTATTGACTGTCTTTTTGGTTGTAGCCATTCTAGTGGGGTATGGTGGTATATCATGGTTTTAATTAGCAGCATCTTTTCGTGAATTTATTAGCTATTCACATATCTTTATTATTTTATTTTATTTTTTTTTAGAGACAGTGTCTCACTCTTGCCCAGACTGGAGTACAGTGTCATGATCATAGCTCACTGTAACCTTGAACTCCTGGGCTCAAATGACCCTCTTGCCTCAGCCTCCCGAATAGCTAGGACAATAGGCACACGCTACCATGCCTGATTCTCATATATCTTCTTCGATGAAATGTCTGTTAATATATTTTGCTTATTTTAAAATTGTGTTGTCTTACTGAGTTGTAGGTGTTCTTTCTTTATTCTAGATACAAGTATTTTATCAGATATATTGTCAAGTGTTTTTTCCCTAGTCTGTGGCTTATCTTCAGTTTTATTAATGGTATCTTTTAAAGTACAAAAGTTTTAAATTCAATAAAATATGATTTATCAGTATTTTCTTTTTAAATAACATCTGTTAAAGGTGGGCATACAAGCCAAAGTTATGGATTAAATCACCCAGGAAAAGGAAGCACAGATTGAAAATCAGAGAGGGTTAAATGGAATTTTGAGGAATCTCAGCATACAATGTTGTGCTATAGGAGATAGATCTGCAGAGGTAGAGATGGAGCAGGAGGAACACTAGGACAGTGTTACATCGTTTAAGTCAAAGAAAAGAGTATTTTAAGATTAGGAAGAGAGTAAAAGTATCAAGCCAAATAACATGAGGGCTGGAAAACAATTTTTAGGCTTACTATGGAGAGCACTGTTGACCTTACTGTACTGAAGCCAGATCGCAGTTAGTTGAAACGTGTATAGAAAGTGAAGAAATGTTGAATGTGAGTATAGACCCCTTTTCCTAGAAGAGTAGCATAGATGGGACAACAGCGGGATATGAATGAGGAGTCAAGTGAAATTTTCTCACTTTTTCAAATTTTTAATGAGACAAGGGGAACCTCTTTATTCATTATCTAAATAATGATCCAGGAATAATGCCACTTTTGGGAAGTGTGTGGAATTAGGTGTTGATCCATTTAAGGTCATACAAGTCTCATACCTGTTACTCTCTTTATACTTTCTCTCCACTGATTTCTTCAAAATATCTTCAAAATCTAAAAAATAAAAATAATACGTGTACTAAAATACATGTAATCAAAGTAATACATTTCATTTTGAAAAATGAATGGTAAGGAAACCCAGTAGCGCCCCCACAGGCAGACAAGCGACCTCATCAAGCAGCTCTCTGACACCACAGCCAGGTAAATCCACAAAGATGGGGGAAAAACCCAGCACAAAAAAGGTGAAACCACCAAAGACCAGAACAACGCTTCTCCTTCAAGGGATCACAACTCCTCAACAACACAGGATCACAACTTGACTGACAAGGAGTGCGAAGAATTGACAGAAACGGGATTCAGAAGGTGGATAATAACAAACTTCTCAGAGCTAAAGGAACACGTTCTAACTCAGTGCAAAGAAACCAGAAACCTTGAAGAAAGGTTAGACGAAATGCTAACTAGAATAACCAGCTTAGAGAAGAACATACGACTTGATGGAGTTGAAGAACACAGCACGAGAACTACGTGAAGCAAACACAAGTTTTAATAGCTCGAATCAATCAACAGAAGAAAGGATATCAGAGATTGAAGATCAACTCAATGAAGTAAAAAGAGAAGGCAATACAAGAGAAAAAAGAGTGAAAAGAAATGAACAAAGCCTCCAAGAAATATGGGATTATGTGAAAAAAGCCTAATCTACGCTTGATCGGTGTACCTGAATGTGACGGGGAGAATGAATCCAAGCTGGAAAACACACTCCAGGATATCATCCAGGAGAACTTCCCAAGCCTAACTAGGCAGTCCAAATTTCAAATTCAAGAAATACAGAAAACTCCACAAATATATTCCTCGAGAAGAGCAATCCCAAGGCACATAATTGTCAGATTCACTAGGGTCGAAATGAAGGAAAAAATGCTAAGGGCAGCCAGAGAGAAAGGTCAGGTCACCCACAGAGGGAAACCAATCAGACTCACAGCAGATATCTCTTGGCAGAAACTCTACAAGCCAGAAGAGAGTGGGGGCCAATATTCAACATCCTTAAAGAAAAGAACTTTCAACCCAGAATCTCATATCCAGCCAAACTAAGCTTCATAAGTGAAGGAGAAATAAAATCCTTTACGGACAAGCAATTATTGAGAGATTTTGTCACCACCAGACCTGCCCTACAAGAGCTCCTGAAAGAAACACTAAGCATGGAAAGGAACAAGTACCAGTCACTGCAAAAGCAAACCAGTTGGCAAAGACCAACAATACAATGAAGAAAATGAGTCAACTAATGAGAAAGAAAAGCAGCCAGTAACAAAATGGCAGGATCAAATTCACACATAACAATATTAACATTGAATGTAAATGGCCTAAACACCCCAATCAAAAGAGACAGACTGGCAAAAAAATTTTTGCAATCTACCTATCTGACAAAGGGCTAATATCCAGAATCTACAAAGAACTAAAACAGATATACAAAAAAAAAAAAAACCCCATTCAAAAGTGGGCAAAGGATATGAACAGACACCTTTCAAAAAGGACATATATGAGGCCAACAAACATATGGAAAAATGCTCATCATCACTGGTCATTAGAAATGCAAATCAAAACCACACTGAGATATCATCTCATGCCAGTTAGAATGGCGATCATTAAAAAATCAGGAGAGAACAGATGCTGGAGAGGATGTGGAGAAATAGGAACACTCTTACACAGTTGGTGGGAGTGTAAATTAGTTCAACCATTGTGGAAGACAGTGTCGTGATTTCTCAAGGATCTAGAAATAGACATTCCATTTGACCCAGCAATCCCACTATTGGGTATATACCCAAAGAACTATAAATCATTCTATTATAAAGACACATGCACTCGTATGTTCATTGCAGCCCTGTGTGTACAATAGCAAACACCCGGAACCAACCCAAATGCCCATCAATGATAGACTGGACAAAGAAAATGTGGTACATATACAGCATGGAATACTATGCAGCCATAAAAAATGACGAGTTCGTGTCCTTTGTAGGGACTTGGATGAATCTGGAAACCATCATTCTCAGCAAACTGACCCAAGAACAGAAAGGCAAGCACCGTATGTTCTCACTCATAGGTGGGTGTTGAACAAGGAGAACACGTGGACTCAGGGGAGAGGAGCATCACACACAGGGGACAGTTGGCGGGGGTAGGGGGAGAGACAATGAGGGGGTGGGGAGGGAGGGGAGGGTGGGGGAGGGAGGGAGGGTGGGGGAAGGATAACATGGGGAGAAATGCCAGATATAGTATGCACCTAAAGTAAAATAAATAAATCATTAAAAAAAAAAAAAGAAAAAAAAATGAATGGTAAGCCCAAACTGTCTTATTCAAAACTCTTGGATCAGAAATATTTTGGAATTTAGAAATTCTCAGGATTTTAGGAAAGTAATCTGCTATATATACTATAATTTTTATTTTATTTTTTTGAGACAGAGTCTCACTCTGTTGCCCAGGCTGGAGTGCAGTGGCACAATCTTGGCTCACTGCAACCTCTGCCTCCCAGGTTCAAGCGATTCTTCTGCCTTAATCTCCGAGTAACTGGGACTGCAGGACTACTAATTTTTGTATTTTTAATAGAGATGGAGTTTCACCATATTGGTCAGGCTGGTCTTGAACTACTGACCTTGTGATCCGCCCACCTTGGTCTCCCAAAGTGCTGGGATTACAGGCCTGAGCCACTACGCCTGGTTACATATACTATAAATTATCAGATACTCCCATCAAGGCTTGGGGTAAGATCCCTTACTCAAGTGCTCCTATTTCTGCATTGAAGTGTATGTAGTATTTACACTAAGTTGTGGAGGATCGATCAAGGTGGTTGGCAAAAATTACAAACATTATGGAATAATTGCAAACTTTCTTGGAAGGCCAGGAGGTTTTTCTAAAAGCTTCTGATTGGGGTCTGCAAGTCGGACCCCGACACTAAGTAACATAAATACAGTTTTGAGTAGCTTTCTATCAGTTCAGGTCAGATTTTGGCCCCAAAAGAGTTCACGTCTTAGGGTTCACAAAGGTTAAATAGGTAAGGGTTCACAAAGGTTAAATAGGTAAAGAAAGGCTACAGTTTTTTTTTTTTTTTTTTGTTTTTTTTTAAATTTTTGGTAGTTTTCTGAATTTTAGAACTATGGTTAGGAGCTTGATGTACCCAGTGTCCCAGAATGAAAAACAGTAGTTCTTTGCTCTGCTCCTCCACAGTCCTTGTCCTGCTCCCTGTAGGCAGCTGCATGTGTCTTCTGAGAGTTGCTTCCATGTTTTCAAATAATATGCTCATACTATTTCTTGACTTCTAAGCATTAGCTATTATCTGTTGACTTCCTTTTTTATCCCCACCTTCCCCTCTTCCCATCCTCCCAATTTGGTTATGTCATTGTTGCTTATTTCATTGTCATGTTTATACCATTGTCCGTATTGAAATTTATACAGTTCATTTAAAAGCCAAATTATTACATTTTCTTTCTTCTATGATTTTTGTTGTTGTTATAATTGCTTTATATTTTCACTTGTGTGATTTTTATTATTCATGTCATTAGTTCTTTTTAGGTATCCATGATTATATGTGTTACTCAATCTTTGCTGTTGAGCTACCACGCCTGGCTCAAGATAGAGGTTTTTTTTTTATGTTACATACTGGTACTGGATTTTAGCATTTATTTCTAGCATCAAATGACATAAATGACTGATTCTACAGGTTCTACATAATGTCATAAAGGACATAAATGACTGATTCTCTGTTCCTGTATGTTAATGTGTCTTGATATACTGGTGACTCCCAGTATGCATTTGTGAACATGTCTTTGATTTCCTAAAGGCATGTGAAGCTCAGTCTGTCCACATTGAGCGTACTCCCATCCCCCCACTGCTCTTCTGTGCATCCTTGTAGTGTGAGTGTACAGCCAGAAACCATGGGACAGTTTAGATCCCCCACTAGGTTATGTTAGTACTCCTTTTCAAATGGCCTCACTTCTCCCCTCCCTATGCGCTGCTTTTTAAGTCTGGCTTTAATCATTCAGTGCTGGAATCTAGAACTGATCTCCTCACTCATCTTACTGCTTTTTCTGTTTTTGCTGGTTGCTGTGCATGGAATTCTCATTTTGTACGTGAAATGTACTCCTTATAAAGACAGGCTTAGCTTCAAGTTGTTGATTCTAACAATGCCAGTCAGAATGTTAAGATACAATTTACAGCAGGGAGGAGCAGGGAGCTGCTGGAGTCTGGTACCTTGAAAACAAGGGTACAGGGAGGCATGTGAACTGTTCCTGGGGTGTCTGTTCCTTTGAGATGCTGCAACTGGCATTTGTCTTCTCCTAGCTCCCCACTTTATTATCTGTCCAAAGCATTGTTGTTGGAATGGGCAGAATCTTCATTTATGTTGACCATCTGGACAGAGCGTAGAACAGTTTGACTGTGAAGCCATACTAGTCTTCAGGATTGGCCTTTCCTGCCACTCTCCTTTAGGGAGGGCATTGTCAACCTTGCTTCCTCTGAGTCAAAGCTGGATCCTACGTAAATGTTAGAAAGGATTCAAGGTCCCAGTTGTGTAAATCTGTGTTTGACTGAGGCTTAGGGGGTCAGAAAATAGTACTGGAAAGCAAAGCTAACCAGCAGATTTTTGTGATGCAGTGAGAGAAATCACCGCAAATGCTTGGAAAAGCCTGTTGGCAGATGTGCTGATGTTAAGAGACCCTGTGTTTGTACACATGGACACAGTCTTTTTGTTTTGTTTTTGAGACAGAGTTTTGTTCTTGTCACCCAGGCTGGATTGCAATGGCATGATCTTGGCTCACTGCAACCTTCGCCTTCCGCGTCAAAGGATTCTCCTGCCTCAGTCTCCCAAGTAGCTGGGATTACAGGCACCCACTATCACACCTGGCTGATTTTTGTATTTTTAGTAGATACAGGGTTTCGCCATGTTGACCAGGCTGATCACAAACTCCTGACCTCCAGTGATCCAGCTACCTTGGCCTCCAAAAGTGCTGAGATTACAGGCATGAGCCACCATGCCCAGCTTGGACAGTTTTTTTTTCATCTTTACAGTAACCCTTTGAACTGAGTAGACATGATTACTCTTCTCTTTACAGACAAGGAAACAAAACAGCTTAGAAATTCATCAGTTTGCCCCAACATCTGCAATTAGAGCCAGGATTTGAACTTAGGTTTCTGATTACTGACTTTGTACTCTTTCTGTTGCCTTCTCAAAACTGGAAGGGTGAGATAGGGTAATACTGGCCATCTCCATGTCATCTAGATTAGTTAGATTAGGGATAATACAAAGGAAAAATTAAAATTTTCTCTATCTTAGTCCTTTTACTATTTCTGTGGCTTTTAGTATACTCAGAAGTTCTGCAACCAGCACCATGGTCAATTTTAGACTGTTTTCATTATCTTAAAACTAAATCATCGAAGCCACTACTTCCATTTACCCATTCCAACCCCAGCTCTTGGCATGCACTACTCTACTTTCTGTCTGTATAGATATTTCTCCTTTGGGCATTCCATACCACTTGTCCTCATATAATATATGGTTCTTTGTGACTGGCTTCTTTTACTTAGTATAATTTTTTTTTTTTTTTGAGACAAGGTCTCACTCTATCACCTGGGCTAGAGTACAGTGGCGTCATACTGGCTCACTGTAGCCTCAACCTCCTGGGCTGAAGCGATCCTCCCACCTCAGCCCCCTGAGTAGCTGGGACCACAGGCATGCGCCACCACACCCAGCTAATTTTTAAATTTTTTGTAAAGATGTGGTTTTGCCATGTTGCCCAGGCTGGTCTGGAACCCCTGGGCTCAAGCAGTTCGCCCACCTTGGCCTCCCAAAATGTTGGGATTATAGGCACGAGCCACCACACTCAGCCTACTTAACATAATTTTTAAAAGGTTCATCCATATTGTGGCATATGTCATTACTTGTATTTCTTTTTATTGCTGAATTTGATTCCATTGAACGGATATAGCTTATTTGATTTATCCATTTGTCATTTGATGGACATTTGGGTTATTTCCACTTTTTGGATATTATGAATAATGTGATACAAACATTCATGGACAAATTTTCGTGTGAGGAAATGTTTGCATTTCTCTTGGATGTGTATACCCTAGGAGTGAAGTTGTTGAGTCATATGATAACATATATTAACATTTTGAGAAAGAGCCAGACTATTTTGCAAAACCACTGCGTAGATTCCCACCAGCAGTGTATGAGTGTTTCAGTTTCACAAATATCCTTGCCAACACTTAACTATTGGTCTTTAATTATGAACATAATTAAAGTTATATCTAATAGTTTTGATTTGTATTTTCATGATAGCTAATGATACTGAGTAACCCATTTTTCATTAGTTTTTTTTGTCATTATTATTATTATTATTTTGGTAGAGTTGATGCCTTGCTATGTTGCACACACTGGTGTTGAACTCCTGGCGTGAAGCAGTCTGTCTCCCACCTCAGCCTCCCAAAATGCTGAGGTTATAGGTGTGAGCTACTTGCACATGGCCTTGTCCTTATATTACTGAGTTGTAAGAGAGTCCTTATGTATTCTAGATACACGTCACTTACTACATACATGATTTGCAAAATTTTTCTTCTATTCTGTCAGTTGTCTTAACACTTTTTTTTTTTAATTTGTAAATAGAGGTTGAGTCTTGCTATGTTACCCAGGCCTTTCTTGAGTTCCTGGCCTCAAGGGATTCTCTTGCCTTGGCCTCCCAGAGTTCTGGGATTTTAGGTATGGATCACCATGAGTGGCTGTCTTTTCTTGATGGTGTCTTTTGAAGCATAAAAGTTTTTATTTTGATGGTGTATAGTTTGTCTATTTTTTGTTAATGTGGGGAGAGATCCAGATTTCTTTTGCATATGGCTATCGGTTTGTTTCAGCACCATTGTTGAAGAATACTCTTTCCCCCAAGGAGTGGTCTTAGAGTCTTCTTGAAAATCAGTTGACTATAGATATGTGTGTTTGTTTCTGGACTCTAAATTCTGTTTCATTGATCTATCTTTTCTTATTCCAGTACCACAAGGTCTTGAATACTGTTTCTTTGTAGTAAGTTTTGCAATCTGGAAATGTGAGTTCTCCAGCTTTGTTCTTCTTTTTCAAGGTTGTTTTGGCAAATCTGAGTCCCTTGAATTTCATATAAATTTTCAGATCAGCTTGTCAGATTTCTGTAAAGAAGTCAGCTCCATTTTTGATAGAGATTGTTTTGACTCTCTACATCAATTTGGGGAGAATTGCCATTTTAACAATATTAAGTCTTCTGATTCATGAACATTGGGCATCCATTTCCAGTTTCTTAAACAACCAGCTTTGGCAGTCCAGCTCTTCTAGATATGTATGTTCATGTTAGGTGTGCTGTATTTTGCAAGTTAGCATTAGTCAAATTGAAGCCCTCAGCAAAATGCTGAGGTTTAGCTGTTACTCTTACTTAAAGATTAATTTTATAAAAGATACCTGGAAATTATTATGCAAAGAAAATAATGTGAGTAATAAATGCCTTATACTTTTCATACATAAAAAATGGCATGGTCTGTTTTATGGTTTGTTTGTAAACTCATTTTTTTTGTTTGTTTGTTTTGTTTTGTTTGAGATGGAGTCTCACTGTGTTTCCAGGCTGGAGTGCAGTGGGTGCAATCTTGGCTCACTGTAACCTCTGCTTCCTGAGTTCAAGCAATTCTTCTGCCTCAGCCTCCTGAGTAGCTGGGACTACAGGTGTGTGCCACTATGCCCAGCTAATTTTGTATTTTTAATAGAATGGTGTTGACCATGTTGGCCAGGATGGTCTCATCTCCTGACCTTGTGATCTACCCACTTTGGCCTCCCAAAGTGCTGGGATTACAGGCGTGAGCCACTGTGCCCAGCCCCACTCACTTTTGTCTTGACATAGGAGGGAGATTGCTTCAGGCAGACTTAAAGGTCTGTTGCCTTGCAATGGTGATGCATATCAGAAGGCTAACTTCAGTGACAGTTTTTGAGATCCTCTTGTACCTGTGTTTCTTTGCCATACATAGCCCTTCTCAGGCTTGTCATGGGCATGTACCAATGTTGTAATAATGATGATTATATCAGAAACACCATAGGCAGCTATTGGCGTGATAGGTGGCTATGGTCAGTTTGGCTGAGTTTTCCAAGAGGCCCCATGGGAGTTTGCCATCTGTAACAGAGGACTTTAGTGTATTAGTGATGAAAAAACTGCTTACCAGTGACTGTTGTGATCTCCCAGGGAGTGTAAGGCAGCTCCGCAGTAAGTGCCTCTTGTCTTGTGTGATGTGCTTGAATACAAACATTCAGACTGTTTGTTGGGCACAGTAGTGCTCCATCTTATGCCAGCCTCATCAAAGGCTTGAAATAGAGTAGGTGGTATGTGATACTTAGACACTAACATCACCCACTCTATTTTCCTGTTTTTTTTTAGTTGTTATACTATAAAACTAGACTTTATAAACAGATTATTCTTTTAGCTAATTTTCTTGTATGTGTTGCTCCTTTGCAGTTTTTGTTCCTTTTGTTGTTCATTGATTTGAGAATTGTGTGAAGGAAGCCATTTTGTGAGTCCTGGTGCTCCTCTGCTTGCTTAGGTGCACTGCCAGGAGTGCACCTTGGTAGTGTACCTTACAAACACCTACCTTTGGTCCAGAGTAGAGTTTTGGGAGAAGTAGAGTGACTACTTATCAAATGTGACCTTGAGGTTGTCAGGCCCTGTTGTTTACCCTCCCTTTTCCTACTGCCTCCCTTGTCCCCACCCACCACCCCAGCACGTGGTTCCCAAATGAAAATCTCCAAATTCGAGATTCATTCTTTTGGTTGAAGGCTTCCATTCTCTGTTAAAATTTGAACAACACGAAACATACTACATTAAACCTTCTGGACAATTTACGTTTAATTGATTTTGTATATAGAGTTGGACAGATCTCAGTGGGAGAGAGAGCAACACAGAATTCAATTATTAGACATTTTGGAGGATGTGTAAGAGAAGACCAGAAAAAGGGCAGGGATACCTGGAATCACTGAAGACAGCTTATGCAGACACTGATATTTTACCTAAGTGTAGCCTTTCCCATGGTTCGTAGGCATGTCATGGTGACCCTTCATATTCCCTAGGAAACCCTTTATAGCAGTGTTTGGCAAACTGTAGTCTTGTGGGCTAAATCTAGCCTGCTGCCTATTTTTGTAAGTAAAGTTTTATTGGAAAATAACTACTTTCATTCATTTACATACTCTCTATGGGTGCTTCCTTCCATGCTACAATGGCAGAGTTAATTAGCTGGAACAGACTTGGACTACAGTGCCTAAAATATGTATTTAACCCTTGACAGGAAAAGTTTGCCAACAGCTAGTGTAGAGTCTATACTTTTGGAAGGTTAAGTATGGATCATAGATATCTTGAATTTAATTTGGACTTCCTAACCTCTGATTTCACCATTATGTGGACTCACAGGCAGTGGTTTTAAGGAAAGGTCACTGCTTATTTCAGGATGAATGCTTGATCATGATAAAAAAAAAAGTTTAACTTCAAAAATATTCTTAAAATAAAAGGTGACACTGCTTTGTTTTAAACCTAAGTAGCCAATGGAAAATTAATCTCAGATTGTGCATGTACACGATACACCTGCCTCTTTCAGGTGCTCCCATCTTATTATGAGAAATCTTCAATCTTTCCCCTGAACATTCATCTTCTATTGTTTTTGAAGACCAAACATTCATGTCATTGTAACTTATTAAAATAGAAATATGAATATAAATATAAAATGTTAAGCTCACTTTTGGAAATTTAAGTGTTTTAGCTGAGTTATGTTTCTTCTCTCTTCATTTTCTCTCAGCTTGAAATCCATGGCCGAAAATGACTCTACCAGTGGAGACTCTTTCTGTGAAGAAGACGACCAGATAGGAGGTTGGGATGAGCATGCCACTGCATCAGATCTCTGCCATTCCATCCCAGGATGCCACCTCTGCTAGAGTCTACAGAAGTAAGACCAAAGAAAAGGAGAGGGAGGAACAGGTACTGGGAGAAAATCTTTTTTAGTTTTATTATTTTTATTAAATTTTCATTAAAGATGATCTAGAACAATGGTTAAACTCAAAGATCAAGGTTCTCTCTGATAATGTACTGATAAGCACACAAATAGTTGTACTCAGAAGGAATTCTTTTGGTAGATTTCTAGGTTTTCAGATTTTCGTGTAAACTACTGTGCTTATAAGTGGTTATAAATGTCTTAACTTCCATCGGTTAAATCTGCCTGATTATTTTTGGTTAATCACTGTGACTAAGTTCTTCGGATTCTCAGAACAGGATGCTGCTAGTTCCCTATTTATTGTAGTGTCAAATTTGGGCACCAGATGGCTGGAATTTTTAAATATGTGTCTTAGTCTGCCCTAGCTGCTGTAACAAAATGCCATAGCCTGGGTGGTTTAAATAACAGGCATTTATTTCTCACAGTTCTGGAGGCTGGAAGTCTGAGATCGGGGTGCCAGCATGGTTGAATTCTGGTGAGGGCTCACTTCCTGACTTACAAACAGCTGCTTTCTTGCTGTGTCCTCGCATCGCATGGAGAGAGCAAGAAAGCACGCTGTCGTGTGGCTGTTCATATAGGAGAGCTCATCCCATTGAGAGGGTTCCACCTCTAGGACCTAATTATCTCCACAAGGCCCCGCCTCCAAATACCATTACATAGAGTTCCAGCATAAAAGTTTTTTGGGAAACATAAACATCTAGTCCAACGCCGTGTGTATATGAGGAAGCTCTACAAACTCATTTGGAATAGAGAAAGGAAAATGTCCAACAGGTAGGCCAAGAAGGAAGATTCTTTCTGATATACACTCTCACTGCAGGTTTACTGTAGGTGGATATTTAATAAAGCCTTATTGACTTTATTTAATGGGATTTTTAAGGTCTAAATAAATGGCATTTATCAATTATTTGTAGAATTGGGATTTTGATTGGTATTGGGAAGAAAGATAAACTATTCTGTCTCACCTTAGTGTGGGGGATACTTTGAATATCTAGTGGCAGCCTGACAGTTCAGGGTGTCATGGAGACCAGATTAGGTGACAGAAGTGGAAGAGCGGTTGAACCAGGAACTTGCAGGGCCCTATGAGAGCTTCAGCAGCAACGGCACAGGATGAAAATGGTGATTGTGTTTCTAGGGTCTCAAATGTGGCATCAGGATTGATTTGAAAGGTAAATTTTTGTCCAGTGGAGCCCATTTTTATTTATAAAGTTTTCCTGGCACAGGTTCAACCCAAAATCTTTCGCTATGAAGTCTGATCCTCCTGTGCTTGGGAGATATTGTGCCTTCTGAATCCCATGAGAAGAGCAAACCCTTGCATTTTACCTAGACTCAAATCCGTTTGTTACCTTAGTCTGATCTGTTAACACACCCTCGCTCAAGCCCGTATCTGTAATCTTCTACAGAGGGTTAATGACTTTTATATAGTAGTCAGTGCAGTGAATGAATGAATGACTATGAATTCAGTTTCAGTGATATGGGGTCATGTTGCTGTCAACATGATCTATTATTTCAAATACACTATGAGAACCTTACAATAGTATACTTTCATTTCTTTCCTTCTGGCTTGTTATTGTCTTTTAATAAATTTTAAACCCCAGAATATAGTATTTTTTAAAAAATACTTTAAATACTTTTAAATAATAATAAAGATCTGTGTACTCAGGTAATTACCATTTCTGGTGTATTTCCATCTATCATTTTTTTTTTTTGTCTAAAAGACTTCCTTTAGCATTTCTTATAATGTGAGTTGGCTGACAATGACTTCTTTCAGCTTTATTTAAAAAATATTTTTTATTTAATTTCTTGTATTCTGAAGTTGTGCTTTGTTGATCAGTGGGTTTACAGTTTTTGTAGAATTTGGAGTTTTCGGCTATTCTTCAGATAATTTTTCTGTCCCCCCATTCTTTCTCTGGGGACTCTTTTTATACACGTTGACTGGCTTAAAGTTGTCCTCTGCTGCACTTCTAATTTTTTAAGGTTGTTTTTTCTTTCTGCATTTTATTTTGGATATTCCAATTACTTTGTTTATAAGTTTATTAATGTTTTATTTTTCAATTTCTAATCTGCCAGTATTTCCATCTAGTGTATTTTTTTTTTATCCCAGACATGTTTTTTATCACTGGACATTCACTTTGGATGTTTTTTATATCTCCCATGTCCCTATTCAACTTTCTGACTATATGAAATACCACAATAATGACAGTTTTAATGCCCTTTTCTGTCATTCCTACCATGTATGACTATTCTGAGTTTGCTTTTTTCCTTCACTTGATATCTTGTTTTATTTTTATTTTTATTATTATTTTTTATTTATTTTTGAATACAGATCTTGCTCTGTCACCCAGGCTAGCGTGCAGTGGCGTGATCAGAGCACACCACAGCCACAAATTCCTGGGCTCAAATGATCCTCCTGCATCAACCTCCTGAGTAGCTGGGAGTATAGACCACACCTGGATAAGTTTTTCTTCTTTCTTTTTATAGATTCGGGGTCTTCGTATTGCCCAGGCTGGTCTCAAACTCCTGGGTTCAAGCATCCTCCCACCTTGGCCTCCCAAATTGCTGGGACTGCAAGTGTGAGCCACTGCGCCTAGCCTGGTTTCATTTTTATAAAAGTTTATTTTAGGCCGGGTGCAGTGTCTCATGCCTATAATCCCAACATTTTGGGAGGCCAAGGTGGGCAGTTCACCTGAGGTCAGGAGTTTGAGACAAGCCTGGCCAACATGGAGAAACCCCGCCTTTACTAAAAATACAGAATTAGCTGGGCATGGTGGTGCATGCCTCTAATCCACCCCAGCTACTGGGGAGGCTGAGGCAGGAGAATCACTTGAACCCGGGAGGTGGAGGTTGCAGTGAGCCAAGACTGTGCCATTGCATTCCAGCCTGGGCAACAAGAGTGAAACTCCATCTCAAAAAAAAAAAAAAAAAAAAAGTGTTTATTTTAGTCTAGTTTTAGATTTACATAAAAATTGTTAAGCTGAGATGGAGTATTTTCATATACCTGGTACCCAGTTTCTTATATTGTTGTTATTTATAGATTTAGTACAAGTGCAGTGTTGTTACACAGGTATACTGCATAGTGGTAAATACTACCTGAATAGTGTCCATAAGCACCCATGAGGTAGTTTCTCATCCCTTACCCACTCCCATCCTCCCACCTTTCTGAGTCTCCAGTGTCTATTATTCCACTCTCTATGCCCTGTGTACATATTTTTCAGCCCCCACCTATAAGTGAGAATACTCGATATTTGACTTGCTCTGAGTTATTTCTCGTAAGATAGTTAACTCCAGTTCTATCCATGTTGCTGCAAAAAACATGAATTCATTCTTTTTTAAATAGCTGAGTTAGTATTCCATGGTGTGGATTACTTTATCCAGTCATCCATTGATGGACACTTAGATTGATTTTATGTCTTTGCTGTTGTGAGTAGTCCTCCAAGTAAATATTTGAGGGCAGGTGTCTTTTTGATACAATGATTTCCTTCCCTTTGGATAGATCCTCAGTAGTGGGATCACTGGATCAAATGGTATTTGTTAGTTCTTTGAGAAGTCTCTATACTGTTTTCCATAGAAGCTGTACTATTTTACACTCCCAACAACAGTGTATGAGCATTCCCTTTTATCTGCATCCTTGCCAACATCTGTTATTAAGGTTTTTGACACTTTAATAATAGCCATTCTGACTGGTGTGAAATGGTATCTCATTGCTTTAGTTTGCATTTCCCTGGTGACTAGTAAAGTTGAACTTTTTAAATGTTTTTTGGCCATTTGTATGCCATCTTTTGCAAAATGTATGTTCATGTCCTTTGCCCGTTTTTTAATAGGGTTTATTTTTCTTGTTAAGAGTTGAGTTCCTTGTAGAGTCTACAAATTAGTCTTTTGTAAGATGCATAGTTTGCAGTCATTTTCTCCTGTTGTGTAGATTGTCTGTTTTCTCTGTTGATTATTTATTTGCTTTGTAGAAGCTTTTTATTTGAATTAAGTCCCATTTGTCTATTTTCATTTTTATTTTTTTCCTTTTGAGGTTCTAGGCATGTCAAAAAGAAAGAGTTTTTTCTAGAGTTTCTTCTAGAATCTTTATAGTTCAGGACTTACATTTAAGTCTTTAACCATCTTGAGTTGATTTTTGTATGTGGTAAGAGATATGAGTCCAGTATCATTCTTCTGTATATGGTTATCCAGATCTCCCAAGTACCACCTATAGAATAGGTGTTTTTCCCCTAGTGTATGTCTTTGTTGACTTTGTTGAAGATCATTTGGCTCTAGGCATGTGTCTTTAATTTTGGGTTCTGTAATCTGTTTCATTGATCTATCTGTGTGTCTGTTTTTACAGCAGTTTTGGTTATTATAGCCTTGTAGTACAATTTGAAGTCAAGTAATATGATGTCTCAAGAATTCTTCTTGCTTACCATTGCTTTGGCCTTTCAGGCTCTTTTTTGATTCCATATGTGTTTTAGGATTGTTTTTTTCTAATTTCGTGAAAAACGATGTTAGTATTTTTATAGGAATTGTATTGAATCTGCAGATTTCTTTTGGGGGATAGTATGGTCATTTTAATGATACTGATTCTTTAATCCATGATCGTGGGGATGTTTTTCCATTTGTTTGTCATCTGTGATTTCTTTCATCAGTGTTTTTTTCTTGTAGAGATCTTTCACATCCTTGGTTGAGTATATTCCTAGGTATTTTTTTTTTTGGTAGCTGTTGTAAATGGGATTGACTTCTTGGTTTGGTTCTTAATTTGGTTCTCAGCTTGATTATTATTATTGTATAGAAATGCTACCGATTCCTCCTCTGAACAAAAAATGCAAAAATTAGTTGGGTGTGGTAGCACGTGCCTGTAGTCCCAGCAACTCGGGATACTGAGGTGGGAGGATCACTTGAGCCCGGAAGGTTGAGGATATAGTGAGCCATGACCATGCCACTGCACTCTGGCCTGGGTAACAGAGTGAGACCCTGTTTGAAAAACAGACAAACAAAACCCAACTCAACAAAAGAAACACTACTGATGTTGTTGATTTTTGTGTCCTGAAACTCTACTGAATTAATTTATCAAATTTAGGAGTGTTTTGGAGGAGTCTTAGGATTTTCGAGGCATAAAATGATAATCATCAGCAAACAGAGATAGTTTAACTTCCTCTTACAGTTTAGATGTGTTTTCTTTCTTGTTCTTGCCTTAACTGCTCTGGCCCTGTAGGACTTTCAGTACTGTCTTGAATAAGAGTTGTGAGAGTGGGGATTCTGTCTTGTTCCAGTTCTTAGGGGGAATGCTTTCAATCATTCCCCATTCAGTATGATGTTGACTGTGGGATTCTTGTATAGGCTTTTATTATTTTGAGGTATGTTCCTACTACAACAGGTTGTTGAGAGGTTTTTATCATGAAAGAATGCTGAATTTTATCAAATGCTTTTTCTGTATCTGTTGAGATAGTAGTATGGTTTTGTTTTTAGTCCTGTTTATGTGGCAGATCATATTTATTGATTTTTTTATGTTAACCCATACTTGTATCCCCTGGAATACAACCCACTTGATTGTGTTGTATTACCTCTTTTGATGTGCTGTTGGATTTGGTTTACTAGTGTTTTTGCATGTGTGTTCATTAGGGTATTGATTGATTGTATTTTTGTTCTTGTATGTCCTTTCTTGGATTTGGTGTTAGGGTGATACTGGCTTCATAGAATAAGTTAGAGAGCTTTTTTTTTCAGTTGTGGGGAACAGTGTCAGTAGGATTGATAACTATTCTTCTTTGTATGCCTGGTAGAATTTGGCTGTGAATTCATCTGGTCCTGGGCTTTTTTGTTGTTGGGAGATTTTTTTAAATTTTTATTACTGGTCAAGTCTTAATACTGGTTGTTGGTCTCTTTATGCTTTCTCTTTCTTCTTGGTTCATTCTTGAGAGGTTGTATGTTTTTAGGAATTTACCCATTTCATCTAGGTTTTCTAGT
Organism: Ateles fusciceps; assembly: GCA_036589455.1. Taxonomy (NCBI): domain Eukaryota; kingdom Metazoa; phylum Chordata; class Mammalia; order Primates; family Atelidae; genus Ateles; species Ateles fusciceps. The sequence goes on along the minus strand of JAZHEH010003321.1, from coordinate 2,420,350 downwards.
TTGTGAGTGTAGAGATGTGCATAGTAGACTGATGATATTTTGTATTTCTGTCATGTCATTTGTAATGTCTTTGATTTCTGATTGTGCTTATTTGAATTGTCTTTCTTGGTTAGTGTAGCTAGTGGTCTGTCAATTTTGTTTATCTTTTCAGTGAAGCAACTTTTTTTTCTTTTATTTGTGTTTTTATGATCTGAATTTTATTTAGTTCTGCTCTTCGTTATTTCTTTTCTTCTGCTAGCTTTGGGTTTGGTTTGTTCTTGTTTTTCTAGTTCCTTGAGGTGCTATGTCAGGTTAATTTGTGGTCTTTCTGTTTTTTCTATTTAGGCATTTAACACTATAAACTTTTCTTTCTTGAATCCATTTACATTCAACACTATAAGCTTTTGCTGTATTCAGAGGTTTTGGTATGTTGTGTATCTACTTTCATTGGTTTAAAAAAATTTTAAATTTCCGTCTTAATTTCATCACTGACCCCAAAATCATCCAAGAGCAGGTTAATTTCCATGTATTTGTATAGATTTAAGAGTCCTTCTTGGGATTGATTGTAGGTTTTTCCACTGTAGTCTAGAAGACACTTGAAATGATTTCAGTTTTTAAAAAATGTATTGCTTCATGCCTTGATATAAGGTCTGTCTTGGAGAATGTTCCACATGCTGATAAGAAGAGTGTATATTCTGTGATTGTTGGGTAGCTTGCTGTATAAATGTCTGTTAGGTCTATTTGTTCTAGAGTCCAATTTAAATTCAGGGTTTTTTTTGTGGATTTTCTGTCCCAGTGATCTGTCTAGTGCTGTCAGTGGGGTGTTGAAGTCCCCCATTGGCTATGAAGGAATGCCCAAGGCTGGGTAATCTATAAATAAGACATGTTTATTTGGCTCACCTTCTGCAGACTGTACAGGAAGCATAGTACCAGCATCTGATCTGGTGAAGCCTCAGGAAGCTTTTACTCATGGTGGAAGACAAAGAGGAGCCAGCGTGTCACTTGACAATAGAAGGAACATGAGAGAAGGAGGAAGCACCAGGCTCTTTTAAACAACCAGCTTTTGTGTAAACTAATAGAGTGAGAACTCATTGATTTCTACAGGGATGGCACCAAGCCATTCATGAGGGATGTGCCCCATGACCCAAACACCTCCCACTAGCCCCTACCTTCAACATAGGGTATCACCTTTCAACATGAGATTTGGTGGGGACAAACATCCTATATCTCCCACCATTACTGAATTGCTTTCTGTCTCTTAGGTCTAGTAGTATTTGCTTTATGAGTCCGGGTTCTCTGATGTTGGATGTATACATACGTAGGATTGTTATCTTGTTGAATTGATCTGCTTATCATTGTATAATTACTACTTTTGTCTTTTATTACTGTTGTTGATTTATGTTGTCTGTTTTATTTGATCTAACTATAGCTACTCCTGCTTGCTTTTGGTTTCTTTTTGTGTGAAATATATTTTTTCACCCCTTTACCTTGAGTCTGTAAGTATCTTTACAAATTAGATGAAGTTTTTTTAATAAGTAGCATATGATTGAATTATGACTTTAAAATCCATGTAGTGAATCTATATCTTTTTTTTTTTTTTTTTTTTTTGAGACAAGATCTTGGGCCAGGCGTGGTGGCTCATGCCTGTAATCCCAGCACTTTAGGGGGCTGAGGTGGACAGATCACGAGGTCTGGAGTTCAAGACCAACCTGGCCAACATGGTGAAAACCCATCTCTACTCAAAATAGAAAAATTAGTCAGGTGTGCGTCCCAGCTACTTGGGATACTGAGGCAGAAGAATCACTTGAACCCGGGAAGTGGATGTTGCACTGAGCTGAGATTGCACTGCTGCACTCCAGCGTGGGTGACAGAGCAAGACTGTCTCAAAAAAAAAAGAGAGACACGATCTTGCTCTGTTGCCCAGGCTGTAGGGAATCCAGTACAGCTTCAAACTCGTGAGCTCAAGCGATCCTTCTGCCTCAGTCTCCCATGTAGCTGTTACTACTGGTGTGCCACAGTGCCCAGCTAATTAAAAAAAAATTTTGTCACTGTGTTGTCCAAACTGGTCTTCAGCTCCTGGTCTCAGATTATCTTTCTCTTTGGTCTCCCAAGGTGCTTGGATTACAGATGTGAGCCTCTGTGCCCTGATCTGTATCTTTTAAATGAAGCATTTAAACCATTTACATTTAACACTGATATGTAAAGTGTTGTTTCTGTCATAATTTGATCTAGTTGCTTTATAGTCTCATGCATTAATTGTTTTTAAAGACCTATGAGTTTTATACTTTTGTGTGCTTTATGATGGCAAGTATCAAACTTTCATTTCCATGTTTAGAACTCCCTTGAGCGTTTCTTGTAGATATGGTCTACTGATAACAAATTCCCTTAGTGTTTGCTTGTGTGGGAAAAACATTTATTTCTCCTTTATTTATGAAGTTTATTCTAGCAGGATATAAAATTTGTGGTTAACTGTTTGTTTGTTTGTTTAAGAAGTCTGAAAATAGTACCCCAGTCTCTTCTGGCTTGCAGAGTTTCTGCTAAGAAGTCAACTGTAAATCTGATGCAATTCTCTTTATAGGTGATTAGATACTTTTTTAGGATTTTTCTCTTCATACTGACTTTAGATAGTTTGATGATTATTTTGGTGAAGTCTGTCTTGCAATGCGTCTACCTGGAGTTCTCTTAACCTTTTGTAACTGATTGTCTAAATCTGCAGGAAGACTAGGAAAGTTTTCTCTCAGTTATTTCCTCAAATAGGTTTTCCAAACTTTTTATTTTTTCTTCTCCCTCAGGAATACCTAGCACTCATAGGTTTTCATGTTTTATTTAATCTCATACTTTTTGAAGGCTTTCTTCATTTTTAAAAATTCTCGTTTCTTTAATTTGTTCTCACTTGGTTAATTCGCAAGACCTGTCTGCACTCTCTGAGTTTCTTTTGCCTGGTCCAGTTTATTTTTAAAACTTTCAACTGTATTTCATAATTTCCTCCATAAATTTTTCATTTTCAGGAGTTCCGCTTTTTCTTTTAAAGAAAAATCTATTGCTTTGCTAAATTTTCATGAAAATCCTAAGTTGTTTTTTTTTTTGTCTTAGATTTCAGTTTTCTGTTGGAGATCATTGAACTTCTTTAAAATCAATTATTTTGAATTATCAGATGTTACAAAGATCTCATTTTGGTTAGGATCCATTACTAGAGGTAATGTGATCCTTTGTAGGTGTTGTAACACTTTTTTTTTTTAATGCGTCCAGAATTACTCAGTTTCTTATCTGAATAAACTATCTTTTTCTTATATTTGAAATTACTGCCAGGTGCGGTGACTTACGCCTGTAATCCCAGCACTTTGGGAGGCCGAGGTGGACGGATCACGAGGTCAGAGATCAAGACCATCCTGGCCAATATGGTGAAACCCCGTCTCTACTAAAATACAAAAAATTAGCTGGGCATGGTGGCATACACCTGTAGTCCCAGCTACTTGGGAGGCTGAGGCAGGGGAATCACTTGAACTCGGGAGGCACTTCAGCCTGGAAACAAAGCAAGATTCCATCTCAAAAAAAAAAAAAAGAAATTACTTTCATTTGGACAGGATTCCCTGTCTTGAGGATATGACTATAATTTATATTGTGGAGGGTTTTCTGACTTTGGTTCTGTGTACTTTCAGGTGGTAAAACATTTCCTTGGTTATAGATAGCCTTAGTGTGGTGACTTTCTCAAATGCCAGTTATAGTAGCAATGTACTGGGTGTCTGAGCGGGCTCATGTTCTCTTGCAGAACTGGGGTGGCAGAAGTTTTGATATATTTATTTCTATGCTATATGCTTATGACAGCAAATTTTGTATTGGGTTGTCCAGTTGGACCACCAGGCCAATAAGTGGTGCTTGCAGGGAAGAGCAAGCTGAGGTGGCCACAGAAGGGTTTATGCTTGATCCTTTTATTTTTTTTTTCTTGAAAGAGACTGGGTCTCACTTTTTCACCCAGGCTGAGGTGCAGTTATGCAATCACAGCTGAGTGTAACCTTGACCTGGGCTCAGGTGATCCTTCTGCTTCAGCCTCTGGAATCACTGGTGCCACAGGCATGTACCACCATACCTGGCTAATTTTTAAAAGTTTTTGCAGAGATGGGGTCTCGCTGTGTTGTCCAGGCTGGTCTCAAACTGCTAGCTTCAAGCAATCCTGTGTTGTGGGTCTGCTACCAGGAAGAGTAGGCTCCTCTCAGTGGGAGCAGCTAGGTGGACAGCTGTCAGGGAGGCAGGCGGTTGTGGGGAATGTGGTTTGCTTACACCTCAGACCACAGCAGCCTGGAGCAGCAGTGGCGGTGGCATCATTGTTCTTAGGTTACGTAAAAGTGCCTGGCCTCCTCTCTTCCTTCCTGGCTTGGTGGTTGGTAGCGGCAGCTGCTCAGGGCTCAGAAGCCTGTGGACTCCATCTGAGTTTGAGCAATGCCTCTGTCAATCTCCAGGCAACTCACTCTGTTAGGCTGGATACCTGTGAGGCCCTGCGAGGGTCAAGGGGGTCTCCCACAGCTAGCTTTGCAAAAGTCCATGGTGGGAATGTGGAGCACTGGGAGTCTCTCATCATCTGTCCTTTCCCAGCATCTAGAAGCTTCTTCCATCTCTCAGCAATCCTGGCTGAGCACCTGCCTTGTTTCCTTCTCTTTTGTGTTCCGTGCTTCCTGTTGCTCTTCAGTTGAATTCCAGTGTTCTGTTTAGATGACCTATTTGAAGGGTGAATATCTACTCACTGTTGTGGAGCTTTCTGTGGAAGTGACACATAGCTGCTTCTACTTAGCCGCCTTGAACTGAGCTTCCAGTTTCTCATATTATTAACACCTTAAAATAATATGCTGTATTCATCACAGTTAGTGAACTAATACGAATACATTATAATTAAAGTCCACACTGTATTCAGATTTCCCTGCTTTTGTGTTCCAGGATCTCATATCTAGGATGTAGCATATTACATTTTGTTGTTGTATCTCCTTAGGCTCCTCTTGGCTGTGACAGTTTCTCAGACTTTGTTTTAGATGACCTTGACAGTTTTGAAGAGTACTGATCAAGTATTTCATAGAATGTCCTTCTACTGGGAATTGTCTGATGTTTTTTCTCATGACTAGACTAGGGTTATAGGTTTTGGGAAGGAAGTCCACAGATTTGTAATCGAGTACACTCTATCAACATGATTTATGACTGATCTTCTTGACCACCTGGCTGAGATAGTGACTGTCAGGTTTTCCACTGTAAAGTTACTCCTTTTCTCCCCTTTTGTACTATATTCTTTGGAAGGAAGTCACTATGCATAGCCCACTTTTAAAGGCTGGGGAGTTGTTCTCCCCCTCCTTAAGGGTGGAGTCTCTGCATAAATTATCTGGAATTCTTCTACATATCTGGAACCCAAGTTGCAAGGTGAAATACATTTTTCAACTTTCTGCCCTGTATTCCTTGAAAATGAGATCCTGAAAGAACTGGTCTATATCCCAGGATTCCTGAAAGGTGATAAGCAAAAAGGTAATTCATTCGTCAACTTATATTTAAGCTACATAGAAAATAAAAGTGGTATTTTCTTTTACATATTTACAAACTCCCATTTTTGGCCTATTGTCCTGCCACTGAGATCAAAAGGAGGATTTTACCATGCAGCATCAGGATGATGGTCATGTAAACACATTTCATGTTTGCTCTAAAAATACATGAGTGTTGACAGATCATATTGTATTCACTTGTACCTAACATCTTTTGAAAAAATGACCTCACAATGTTCAAGTGGTAACAATATTTTTAGACAGAATCACTACACTTTTACTTCTTAAAAATTAATCTCTTTTCGAATCGCTTGAACCTGGGAGGCGGAGGTTGCGGTGAGCCGAGGTCGTGCCGTTGCACTCCAGCCTGGACAACAAGAGTGAAACTCCGTCTTAAAAAAAAAAAAAAAAAATGAAAAAAGAAAAATTATTCTCTTTTCTCTATTAGATGAATTCTTCCCTTTAAATAATAAAAACCTAATATAAGGAACCTGGAGAAAACTTGAGTTTTAACATTACAGTATCTCCAGAGCCATACAAGCAAACTCCCAGTTTAATGTTTGAACCTACCCTGTATTATCATGGCTAGTTTGTTTTTAGGGCACCATTAGGGCATGTCCCCTGATGCTAACCCACTACTTCCAAAGGCAGTTATTTTGTGGGGTTTTTTGGCTACCAGAGATTCAAGATCCAGTATAAGAAGAAACTCTCTATAGCTTTCTCTTACTGACACTTTTACTTTTTGCTTCTAGGAACTGCCAGTCTTACTCTACAGGATAAAAATCCCTCATCTCACATATTATTAGTTGAGTCTCTCAGCATTCTAGTTACTGTCTTTTAGACCATTTCTAGCTTTTATGTAGAAGTATGTGTACATGAAGAGATGAATATGCATCTTTAAAATAAACCTGTTGCAGATTGCTGTCTGGTTAGGCATCACCATCTGTGAGATCATTTGTGTGGCTTCTTGAATCATCCATCTACCTTACCTGCAAGGGCCGTAAGAGATGAATGTTCTCATACTTGGAAACCAGAATTTCTTCGTCACCTGTTTATCTGTCCTTGGTCCCTGGAGTGATTCTTTCACTTCTGCTTCCAAGCATGTTTTTCCTATTTGGTAATCAAAGCTATCACTGAAATCCCTTGGGAGTATCCTCTAGTTGGCTCAAGCATGTATAGAAAGTTGTTGCATGCTTAACATTTAAGAACCAAAGATGAGTTCTTTACTAAATGGTCATTTTCTGCCTTGTAGGCTTGTTTTCTTTGAGAATAAAGAGGAGTTGTGATGGTCTTCTAGAGATTAAAAAAGAGCGTGTTATTATGAAACATTAAATTCAAGTTGACCATTTGAACTGCTATATTTTCTTTTGCATATGTAGATTTTGAAGCTTAAATGCAGATAAAAGTGTGTGCAGCTTTGAGGTCCTGCAATTTTAAATGTTAGTAAAAAACCAACAATACCGGTTCCAGCTATTTTATATATTAGCAGCTTACCTGTCTCAGCCAATTCTCACATAAAACTTGGGAACTGGTAATGGTTTGCTGTTTATTCAGAGTTTAGAGACAGAAGGAATGCACAGAATAACTGTAGCTGACCTCTGTGGATGTTGGTCTAGTGAGAGTTTGCTAGTTAAGAGTTCACATAATCTGGGTAAAACCAAGAGTCTTGTCTGGTTATGTGGTAAGTGAAGCATTTGCAGTTGGTTTCACTGTGTTGCATGTAAATTGAGTCAAGGTGGTGTATGAATACGTTTGTCTAGGTATCACTGTAGGACTTGATGATTATGATTTCTTGGTTGTTACTACTCTCTTGTAGCTGTCCTGTGTGAACTGGACAACTAGGTGGCAGATAATTTTTCCGATATTGTCAGTAACTGTTGAAAATAAGAAAACCACTCAAATATATTTATTTAGTTTTCACTCTTTGCTTTTATTTATTTAATTTAGAGACTGAGTCTCACTCTGTCTCACAGGCTGGAATGTAGTGCCGTGATCATAGCTCACTGCAGCTTTAAACTCCTGGGCTCAAGTGATCCTCCCACCTCAGCCTCCTGAGTAGCTGGGACTGTAGGCATACACCATCACGTCTGGATAAATTTTTTATTTTGTAGAGATAACATCTTGGTCTCTTGCCAAGGCTGGCCTCAGATTCCTGTCCTCAAGCCATCCTCCCACCTTGGCTTTCCAAAGTGTTGGGATTACAGATGTGAGCTACCATACTGGGGCCCAAATTTATTTTTTAATGCAGAGATTTCAATAAATAATATTACAGTCCTAGTATTCTGTAATAGTTGTTAACGGCTTTTGATATGTGATGTTATTAAGATGACTTCCTTATTTTACACATGAATAAAACAGCCCGAAAGATAAATGCCTTATTCATGGTCACCTCACTATATTTTTTTCCATATTGTTTGGTTTCCTCTAAAAAAATGCTTGCACATGAATAGAAATAGACTGCACACACATATTTTTTTCATTCATTTGTGCATCAAAATAGTTTTTGTTTTTTTATACTTTACATTCAGGGGTACATGTGCAAATCATGCAGGTTTGTTACATAGGTATACATATGCCATGGTGGTTTGCTGCTTCCATCACCCCGTCATCTACATTAGGTATTTTTCCTAATGTTACTCCTTCCCAGTCCCCCTATCCCCTGCTATTCCTCCTCTAGCCTCCCCACCCTGCAACAGGCCCTGGTATGTGATGTTACCCCCCCCTGTGTCCATGTGTTCTCATTGTTCAGCACCCACTTATGAGTGAGAACATGCAGTGTTTGGTTTTCTGTTCTTGTGTCAGTTTGCTGAGAATGATGGTTTCCAGATTCATCCGTGTCCCTGCAAAGGACATGAACTCATCCTTTTTATGGCTGCATGGTATTCCGTTGTGTATATGTGCCACATTTCCTTTATCTAGTCTATCATTGATGGGCATTTGGGTTGGTTCCAGGTCTTTGCTATTGTAAACAGTGCTGCAGTAAACATATGTGTGCGTGTGTCTTTATAACAGACTATTTTATAATTCTTTGGGTATATACTCCGTAATGGGATTGCTGGGTCATATGGTATTTTTATTTCTAGATCCTTGAGAAATAGACACACTGTCTTCCACAATGGTTGAACTAATTTACATTTCCACCAAGAGTGTAAAAATGTTCCTGTTTCTCCACATCCTCTCCAGTATCTGTTGTCTTCTGTTTTTTAATGATCACCATTCTAACTGGCTTGAGGTGGTATCTCAGTGTGGTTTTGATTTGCATTTCTGTAATGACCAGTGATGACGAGCTTTTTTTCATATGTTTCTTGGCTGCATAAATGTCTTCTTTTGAGAAGTGTCTCTTCATATCCTTTGCCCACTTTTTGATGGGGTTGTTTGTTTTTTTCTTGTAGATTTGTTTAAGGTCTTTGTAGATTCTGGTTATTAGTCCTTTGTCAAATGGGTAGATTGAAAAAAATTTTTCCTATTCTGTTGGTTTCCGGTTCACTCTAATGATAGTTTCTTTTGCTGTGCAAAAGCTCTTTAGTTTAATTAGATCCCATTTGTAATAGTTTTGGGGTGTGTGTGTGTGTGTGTGTGTGTGTGTGTGTGTTTCTGAAATGGAGTCTCACCCTGTCGCCCAGACTGAACTGCAATGGCAGGATCTTGGCTCACTGCAACCTCTAGCTCCTGAGTTCAAGCGATTCTCCTGCCTCAGCCTCCTAAGGAGCTGGAATTACAGGCACATGCCACCACACCCAGCTAATTTTTTGTATCTTTAGTAGAGATGGGGTTTCCCCATGTTGGCCAATCTGGTCGTGAACTCCTGACCTTGTGATTGCCCGCCTCAGCCTCCTAAAGTGCTGAGATTACAGATGTGAGCCAGCACACCCAGCCTGTTTTGTGTGTGTTTTTTTTTTTTTTTTCCAGGAACACGTGCACTTTATTGAACGCGATTGTAGGAAAGCGTGTGAGGGTAAAGGGCTGATACAGGACTTGGCTGGGGGCAGGGCGAGGAATGGAAGCTGGAGTACGTGGGAGACAGGACACGGGCAGAGCCCCTGGCCAGGATGATTCCTCTGGATCTGCTGATAGGCTTGCAGAATGAGTATTGGGGTGATGATCAGCAGAATGGTCATGATGATGCCCAAAATCAGGGCCCAGATGTTCAGGCACTTGGCGGTGGAGGCGTAGGCCTGGGCCCCGGTCAGGTCTCCAACCATCTTCCTGTCCCTAGACTTCACAGAGTAGGCGAACGCTATGAAGCCCAGGCAGCAGGAGTTCATGAAGAGGGTGTTGAACAGGGACCAGACGACATGGTCGGGCACGGAGGTCTCGCTTCGGATGTGGATCACGGTGGATGTTGGGGGCACAGGGTTGTGGGGCACTTAAGTTACAAGAGGGCTCTAGAGCCATACCAGTGTCCAAGGGTTACAGTTTGCTGCTGAGCTGAGCAGGATTGGCATTACAGAGATAATGTGGAAAGGTTTGATGGGTTTCCATTCCATAGGATGCTCCCTTGGGCAATCTGTTAGGAGTTGAGGAAGTCCCGGTATCCTGGAAGGACCAAACATATGTATAGTAAAGGTCAGAACAAACTGGATGTCTCATCTAGAGTATTGGGCAGTGTTTGAGGAGGCAGGTTTTGAAGATCATGGAAAGCAAAAGTTCTTCAGGTCAGTCTTCAGAGCAGTGACCTAGGCAGGGAAAATCTATGAATGGGTGAGGCAGGTTGTTGATACTTTCCTGTTATCTTTCCTGCTGCCTCAAGGACATACCATTCCTATCGTCATAAGAGTTCTGAGGTCTTGGTTGTAATGTCAGCAGTGGGAGAATACATATGTCATCAAGCTGCAAACTGCATTCTGGGTCATCAGAGCTCTCTTTCTGTATTAATGTGGCACTGTGATCATAAAATCACAGATACTCTGGGAACAGTCCAGCTTTAATGCAGAGTTTTTCTGAAGGTTGGAAGGACTTGCCTGATAACCATCACCTTGCCCTCATTGATAATTCTGATGAAAGCCTGCCCTTCCATAGTCATCAGGTCTCTTACCTCAGACAACCAAGAGCAACCAGAATTCTTAATAGACACCTGGGATATGATGTGCACTCATCACCTTTTGTATTAGCTGCCAGGAAAGCTAGTCTCTGGGAGAAGTACCTTTATCAGCACTTGTGTAGATTTTAAGATCTTCCAGACTGATACTGATTCTTTCAGTGGGAATTTTAAACCCAGAGTAGAGATACTTAAAAAGATAATGTAAGAAAAGATGACAATGATTGAGAGGCAGTAGACACAAAAAGCTGATAACACAAAAAAGTTAAGTTTTAATTTAAAATATTCAAGAAACATAGATTGACTAAGACCATGATCATCTTAAAATTGGAGGGTTAGTTTATCACTTATAATTAATATTGCCTAGCAGTCCCTTATGCTTGTTTGACATTTGTCATGGAAAAACACTGCAAATCCTTGCCCATGTTACATATTTAAGATTTGTGCACCCAAACATCAGTCTGCTAAGGAGGACATGGAGAATATAGATTTTCATGAAGTTATAGAAGAAAATGTAAAGGGCACTATATTCCAGAGTCTTTCTTTGTAAAGTTTTAGTTATAGCAGTTATTAGCCCTTATGTTAGGCTCTCCTGTTGCTGTAAAGAAATACCTGAGACTGGGTAATTTGTAAAGAAGAGGTTTAATTCTTTTACAGAACTTCATGGTTCTGTAGGCTTTTTAGGAAGCTTGACACCAGAATCTATTCAGCTTCTGGTGAGGCTTTGGGCTGCTTACAGAAGGCAGAGGGAAAATGTTATCTCACATGGTGAGAACAGGAGCAAGAGGTGGGGGGAGGCGCCACACATTCTTAAATGACCAGATTTCCTGAGAAATCCGTCTATCATTAGGGCAGCACCAAGGGTATGGTGCTAAAAACCATTCGTGAGAGATCAGGCCTCATGATCTAATCACTTCCCATCGGCCCCCACCTCCAACACTGGGAATTAGGTTTCAACATGAGATTTGGTGGAGACAAATATCCAAACTATTATCAGCCCTTATAGAAGAGGTTCTCCTTTTACATTATATTCATGTTACTGTCGGGATGCGGAATGGAAGGAGGCCCCAAAACGTCAGTAGAATTGTTCATGTGTATAGTCCGTAAGAAAAAATTGTAATAACTTGGTTAAGTGCTAATGGATTCACAACTCTACTGTCAACTAACTGATACTCCAGGGAAATTTGATGTCCATGTTTTGACTTGTTCATGCTGTTCTCCTCACCACTGTTACCACTGTTGCCACCATTGTGCCAAACTGCCTGTCCTTTTAATTTGCTTTTATAATCCAGTGTTCCCATAAATACTGCAGGCCAAAGGATGAGCCTGATAAGGAAATATATATTTTATATGTGTATATATATATATAATTATATATATGTATTTTTATATAATATATATAAGGAAATATATATATTATATAAATATATATAGCTAACTCATGCTAAAATATATATATTTCCTTATATATAAGAATTATATAAGGAAATATATATTATATAAATATATATATAGCTAACTCATGCTAAAAAAATATATATATATATATATATTTTAGCATGAGTTAGCTGCCTTGGCAGGTGGCTGAAGAGCTCTCTGGGACTGTTAAGGGAAACAGCTGGGGGTGCCATTTTGTAGATTGAGGCTCCGGATTGAGTTGGACTAGATGATCTTTATGTCTTTATTAATTCTGAGGATTTTTGATTTTTTGAGCACTCTTGGCCACACTTGATTTTTTCTTTTCTTTTCTTTTCTTTTGAGGTGGAGCCTCACCCTGTTACCCAGGCTGGAGCGCAGTGGCGCCATCTCAGCTCACTACAACCTTTGCTTCCCGAGTAGCTGGAATTACAGGCGTGTGCCATCTCTCCCAGCTAATCTTTTGTATTTTTAGTAGAGATGGGGTTTTGCTGTGTTGGCCAGACTGGTCTTGAAGTCCTGGCCTCAGGTGATCCACTCTGCTTGGCCTCCCAAAGTGCTGGGATTACAGGCGTGAGCCACTGCACCCATCCCACAGTTGATTCTTAATAATCAGTTTGAGCCAGGCACAGTGGCTCACACCTATAATCCTAGCACTTCGGGAGGCCAAGGCAGGAGATCCCTTGAGGCCAGGAGTTTGAGACCAGCCTGGGCAACATAGCAAGACCCTGTCTCTACAAAAATAATTAGCCACGTGAAACATACTGGAGATCACTATTTTATGATCTGTGTCTAAGCTGGGAAGGAAGTAGAGAAAACAAGAATAGTGATCAACCTTAGAGCTGATTATCTTCATCAGGAAACTGGGAGTTAACAGAATGCAGGGCAGAAGAGAACATCAAGGAAACAAGTCTCTTTAGAGAACAGAAAGTGGAAGAAGGGACACATTGCTCACAGTGTGAGGCTCACCTCAGGTGATAGGCCCTCTTATCCCTTCATTCATGGGATGGGGTAAGGGAGTGGGTGCTCAGGATTTAGAGAAAAAGGAATGTGACTTCCAAAAGAGGAAGAGTACAACTTGGCCTAGACTCTTTCTGGTGGACATACACTCTCATAAGACACTGAGAGGATTACAGAATGTTGAGGGAAAGGATATCCCTGGGAAAAGAGAGCAGAGAGCAGAGTTAGGGCTTTCAGTAGAGACTGGTTCCTTCGTCTCTTTATGACGTTCCATGAACTGCACTCTCCCCAGCATGCCTGCAGAAAGCTGCTTGAATGTGGCACAAGCTCCCAATAGCTGGAAGAGGAAGGGTTCTCTAGACAACACAGCATCACACACAGAGAAGCCAGATCGAATGTCCTTTTGAAGTAGAAGGCAATGAGGAGACATGGCGAGGCCTCTGTACACATGGCAGGACGGACAGAGAAAGGCTCTGTGTGTGGAAGAAGGATGCAGAGTCTGTTCTGGAAGAAATAATGATTTCCTTTCAAAAAAGGAAGAGAATTCCCAAGTACTGTGGAATAGTTTAATAGGAACTAGAAGTTTATAAAATACAAGTTCAGAAGTGATAAAATAATAGAATGAGGTGAAAAGGGAAAATACAGAGCCAAGAAACACTTAAGGAACTTATTTGTTGCCGAACAACCAATACATTAGAAGCAGCAAGGAAAAGAATACTCATGGCTGAAAAATTACCTTACTGACAGCAAAAGCTTGAGATGTTTACAGTGAGTGCAGAAGAAAAACATTGCAGCAGTGAGAAAAATAGATGAGTATGGGAAACAGATGGAGAACATTACAGGTGATTGGACTGTCTACAGGTGCAGCTGAGACGGTACCATTATGGGCCTTCTCTTCTCTGGTTCAAGTTTGTCTTGGAATGATGATTTTAAGTTGCAGAAAATTTACTTTTTTAGATATGATTCATTTGGAAATATGTAAGCATGGACACATTGGTGAAAATGAATATTCATGTGCTTCCTAGAAGAATACCAATGAGATAAAGATTTATTTATAGCCTGAAACCAGGAAAATCCCCCCCTTGAAGCAGTTTGTTTCTTGGCATTGATACGCAGAGCTCCCCCTCCCCCACCCTGTGATGATTTTCTTTGGTCTGCAGGAAGTGATCTTTTGCTAACTGTAAATACTGACCTGCTGATCGTAGGGCAAGCATTTTGCTGCTTTTTCTGCATCCAGGACTCATTATGTAGGGTGGGTTTTATGGAGAAAAAAAAAATTTTGTTTTGTTCTGTCAGACATCTGTGGTTAATCATTTACCTTTTCTACATTAAAAAAAATCTTTCAAGTAAGTCTGGGTGACAAGTTAGCATACTGGAAGAGCAAACGGATCCGGTAACATTTACTGTCACTGACTGGAAACTGAACTTTGATTCCTTGCATGCCACCAAGTAAGGCTGAGAATCTTTACATTGCAGATTGCTTGGGGAGACTAGACGCCGAGGGGAAATTGGTTGCTGGAATGCACTTGTCATGAATTATTCATTCACTTCTTCATTCTTTGAGGATCAGCTGGAGGAAGTAGTTAGTTCAGTTTGATGGTAGGAGTGATATGCTGAGGGCTTCAGTGAGCCCTCAAAAGTCCAGCTGCGACAACCAGCCGTGTGCCACTGCTGGCAGCTGTAGGGTGGCAGCTGCTGTGCAGGCAGCGCCCGTCCCCCCAGCAACAAGCACAGAGGACCATGCTGCGGGGGAAGCGCGGCACTGAGCACACACCAATGCATTCTTGTTGGAAAATGAAGCTTCAGGTAGGAGACGTGCCCTGTCAGCTGTGCCTGGTTTCTCACTGATGCTGAGATGCTATTAGGCCTTACGGAACAGATGTGTAGAACGGAGCTGCTGCTCAAGGATGCCTCACTTGAGGTTCCCAGTCAGAAAAACTTAGCAATTTAATTTTAATTCCATTTTCGTTTTATTTTTTGGAACGGAGTCTTGCTGTGTCGCCAGGCTGGAAGGCAGTGGTGTGATCTCGGCTCACTGCAACCTCCGACTCCCTGGTTCAAAGGATTCTTCTGCCTCAGCCTCTTGAGTAGCTGGGATTACAGGCATGTGCCACCACACGCAGCTAATTTTTGTATTTTTAGTAGAGATGGGATTTCACTGTGTTAGCCAGGATGGTCTTGATCTCGTGACCTCATGATCCGCCCACCTCAACCTCCCAAAGTGCTGGGATTACAGGCGCGTAAGCCACCGTGCCCAGCCATTTAATTTCATTTTCAAGATGTACTTTGTTTCTAACAAATCTGTTTCTTGAAACTGTGAAAAGTATTCTGAAGCCAGTAAGCATTTAAATTATAAAGTATAGCATTTTAAAATGTATCATCTTATTCTTGATATAAAAAAATATTTTTTTATTGATATAATGTTGTCCACTTAAATTATAGAGTTAGGGCTTTGAAAAATCCCGTGAGAGACAACTGAGTTCATAATTCGAATGAACACAGCTGCAGGCTCTCTTGCTATTTTCTAGAGGAAGTATTGTTTTCGGAAGCCATTCCAGTTCTTTCTACTGGAGCATTCGTTCTGGGAAGATCTTTTAGTTTCTCATAGGATGGAAAAATGCATCTTTGTTCTGTTTGTCGATATTATTTCCCACGTGTGTGTGTAAGCCAGACACGTAATTTCATTCGGCAGGGCTGCTCCGTCTGTCTGATTTTGTGTGGATGCTGTCCCTGTTAAGTTTGCTGATGCTAGATGTTCTTGAGCTGTGGGGGACCTGAAAATAGTAAAGATGAAAAAAAAAACAACAAACCCAGAGTATTAAGGAATCCAGGCCAAATTGAATGTACTGTTTCATCAGTAAATATATCATTTATAGTTTTAAAACTCTAACCAACATCTCTGAACACTAAGCTCTGAGCTCTGAGACAACCAGAGAAAATGGACAATCTCTTTCTACACTGTTTTTTAAGCTCCTAAATAGCGCAGGGATCTTTGTTTTGTTCACTCATCATTCCCAGGGGCTGGACCTGTACCTGGCTCATAGTAGGTGGTCAATAAATGTGTTCCTGAATGAGTCCATTCTGCACTAAAGAACATTAACTGCCCTTCTAGAAAGGTTACTTGCTCATATAGCACTGCAGGAAGTAGCTACAGTGTTATAATTTCTGTAATAACTTTTACAGCAAATGAATTCTGACTTGTATTGACGTTGATTATTTCAAGATTTTTGTGTGTTTATTGGATACATTATTTTAAAATGGCAGAAGTTTGTTCATTTTACTGATGTGTAACTAAGATTTTAAAAAGTCAACAATGAATACAAAGACCTTTGTTTTCAGCAGACCCTTATTTCATACTGAGAAAATGAAAAATACTTAATGGAGAAAGCATTTGAAAAAGATTGTATTCTTCAGTACATTACTAAAAGATTATGATTCTAATCATATGTTATATGTAACTTTAAAAAAGCATTTAATTTATCAATCTATATCAGAAAGGCTTGGGGCACTATAAATCCATATATTCATAACTCTGGGAGTGAATTTTCAGCTGCAGTGTGTGGTGCTGAGCAGTGCTAAGCAGGGCACTATATTCCTCATAGACATTTGACTCTCAGAGGAACCAAAGGGGTCATCTTCATTAACTCTATTTCCCTCCTCCTTGCACACAGTCCACTTTATAGAGGAGAAAGCTGAAATCTAGAGACTCTAGGTGAATGGCCTAGGACAAATGCGTGGCTGGTAATGGTCTTGTGCTTGGTTGTCTCATCTATTTTCTAGTTGCTTGTTACTTCATTATTGTCACAATGAGGTTTAAAGAAGAAAGCAGCAGCAGAAATAGATAATCACATGACTATAAATTTGGACCGTATCATACTGAAGACAAATATTGATGCATTTTTGGCATTACTTTAATTAAATTACCTTAGTTTGATGAAATACAGTTTTATAAGATGTAGATTTTCCCCTTTTAACTTCTGTGATGTAATTGTCTTTTTCCTGAGTTAAGATTGTAGTGACTAAAATATGGACTAAATTTTATTTCAAAATTGAACTTCTTTTAAAATGGTACTTTATGCCATTTTCGTTATTCCTTAAGATGACTTGGCTTTTCCTTTTATATTTAAGATACATGTAGATTATGTCATAATTTTCCTGAATCCATTTTACTGACTGTATTAGTCTGGTTGGGCTGTCATAAGAAAATGCCACAGACTGCATGGCTTAAATAATAGAATTCATTTTCTCAAAGTGCTGGAGGTAGGAAAGTCCAAGATCAGGGTCTGGCAATTTGCAGTTTCTGGTGAGGCCTCTCATCCTGGCCTGCAGACAGCCTCCTTCTCTCTGTGTCCTCACATGGCCTTCTCTCTGTGCACAAGCCGAAAGCATCTGTAAGCTGAATAATTCTAGTTTCCAACCTCCCAGTGTCAGAATTTGTTTAAAAATTGGAGAGACTGTGCTACTCTCTCTCATTCCATCTTCTCCCTACCCTGCTCTTCAAGTCAGTCATGTAAGAGATGTTTAGTCTTCTTTCCCCAGAATCACTGGTTAAAGATAATGTTCAGCTGGGCACAGCAAGAGTGTTAAAAGTTCCTTAAAGTTCTTAAGTTTGGTGTGCTGCAAATTTTCTTTAGGAATTTCAGATTGGATTTTTTTTCAAAGCCTTTAATTATTAGTGATCTTAAGGCTAGGAAGCCAAAGCAAGCACTCTATATCAGATTTCGCCTGTTTTATTTATAAGAATTCCTTATTTCTCGAGGTCCCTAAAATATCCTGAGATTCCTGGGCCTCCCAGGAAGTGGCTTTTCTTACTCACCCGTGAGGCTGGGAACTCTGTAAGCCAGTTTTTCCAAAGAAGGCTTTTCAAGCATGGCTCTGTAAAGTCAGTCTTAGTTTCTTAGTTCCAGAACTTTCCTTAAAAGTGTTTAGTCATATTTGATTGAATGAGCATCATTTTCAAATGTGAGTTTAGTGGCAAAACCAGTATTTCCACTTAATGTCCTAGTAAAAAGGAGGACAGATTCTTATTTAATCTATGCAAATAACTTTATTCCCCTGAAAATGAGAAATGTTCGTTAAGTTTCTGAACTTTGGAGTGCTCGAGAAGAGAGAATAAGATGTTTACAAGTGTTTCATTTCAGTATACAAAAGCAGAGTCTACTAAATTATGAGTTATAGATAGCTTTAAGAGGAAGGAGCCTTATATGTCTAGAAAATAGAACATTCAAACAATACCAACAATATTCCAGACAGAAACTACAATCATCCCTCATTAGCTTATTCAGCCTTGTTCCACTGGATGTGAAATTAGCAGTATTATGAACCCATTCACTTCCTCTTAAGAGTTCTGGAAATTCTGAGTTAGGCCGTTGGTATGATCTGAAAGTTGTTTAAGCAATATCATTAGAAGCCTGTGCCCCAAAGTACCCAGCATAGTTATTTTCCATGAGGTTCCGATGCAGTCTTCATGCCTGTAGCTGATTCGAAAAGGCTTCGAGGGAAGCATCAGACTAAAACAGTAACAAATAGATGTTTGTAAATAAAAACACTTAAAGTGGCTGCAGTTAATTTTTTACTGATGATTTTCAAAAAATAAAACATCTATTGAGAGTTTATTTTGAGAAAAATATAACTGACAAGGAAATCTGGTTTTTGTGACATACAAAACAAGATAATAAAGTCAATCAAAAAATTTTAGACAGAATGTAGTAATGAACTCTGTTGTCAAAGGATGTAATAAATATGTCTGATTTATTAAAGCAGATGAGCATAAACTTTACAGAGAAATGCATCTTGAAATACAGCAATAATCCTAGATATAATGTACCAATAATGTTATCTAGAATATCAAGTGAAAAGATCTAATAAGTCTGGAGTAGTTCCTAAGCTTCTGTATATTAATGAAACTCCATCTCTGGAGGCTGGGCGTGGTGGCTCACGTCTGTAATCCCAGCACTTTGGGAGGCCGAGATGGGCGGATCACCTGAAGTCGGGAGTTCGAGATCAGCCTGGCTAAAACGGAGAAACCCCATCTCTAAAAAAAAAAAAAAAAAAAAAAGAAACTCCATCTCTGTAGTAAATTATGTGAATCCCCAATTGAAAACCACTGGCCCACAAGATGCTGATTTCAAATTTAAAAAGTGAAGTTATAACCAAGTTAACATTTTAAAATATAAGACTGATAACAGCTATACAGTGCAGAGCAGCATCAGGACTTTGATAAATAGAAGCTAATCATGACAGAGAATTGACAAATCTCTTCTGATTTGCTAATTGCTCCCATGTAATTTCATCAACAGTAAACAAACAAACGCAATTATTTCCAGTACCTTTTTGTTTTGTTTTACTGTGAAAGAATAAGTTTTTGTCATCTTTCACGGGCCCTCTTAGAAATATCAAAGATCTTTGAGTTTCAGGCCCAAAAGTATCTCAAATTTTTTATTTTATTTTACATTTAGGATTTGAATTTATAAAGACATAAATCAAAAGTTATCAGGTGATTTCAACACTTAAGATAGGGATCAGATCATAGGTGCCTGAGAAATACTTTTGTATTTCAAAGTGACATCTAAACATTTGAAAATAAACTGAAGGTTACATGATTATAAGCATTTGGCTCTTTCATAAGTGAGAAATACTAGTCAAGGACATTGTACAATCAACATGAAAAGCACAGAAAACTATTTTGGTAAAACATAGAATCTTAAGCATATATCTTACAACCTCTTACTAAAGGCAGATCAATAATCCAAGAAAATTGCTAATTTCAACAGAGAAAACCAAACTTCAGTTTTGCATCAGTGTAATTTTTGGTATTACAGGAACTACAAGCATTTTTATAAAATCTTACCAATTAACCCATCAAAACTGAGCTAACTTTGGCCAAGGCAAGTAAAATTATCTTTTCTCAAATCTTCTACAACTTTTTCTTTATCAATTTGAGTTTTGTCCTTTACAGCTGATATAGTTTGGATATTTGTCCCCTCCAAATTTCATGTTAAAATGTTATCCCCAGTGTTGGAGGTAGGGCCTACTGAGAGGGGTTTGGTTCATAGAGGCAGATCCCTTATGAATAGCTTAATGCCCTCTTCTGGGTAATGCATGAATTCTCAGTTCCTGTGAGATCAGATTGTTAAGAAGAGCCTGACACCTCCCTCTTCATTCTTGACCTTTTGTCCTTCCTCTCACCTTGTAATCTCTGTTCTCCTTCTCCCTGTACCATGAATGGAGGGGAAGCTTCTTGAGTGTCTCTCCAGAAGCAGATCCTGGCACCATGCTTTTTGTGTGGCCTGCAGAACCATGAGCCCAGTAATCCTCTCTCTCTCTTTTTTTTTTTTTTTTTAAATAAACTACCCAGCCTTAAGTATTCCTTTATAGTAATGCGAACAGACTGAAACAACAACCCTCTTTGCCATTCTGGAACAACTGGCCCTTTTATTTTAGGACAAAACTATTTTTTTCCCTTAATAAACAAAACTCATCCTACTACCTTACACATGGTATTGTACCTGCCTGCCGCCATTGTTCTAGTAGTCTCATTCACATGTTATTAATAACTTTTAGTTGAAGTAACTTCTATTACACAGAGAAAACAGGGGAAGTGGATAATTGTGAGCTGTTGCACACCACTGTTTTAACAAACTAGCAGAGCTGACATCCAGAGCTAACACAACTTTAACCATGTGTACACTTTCATCGTGTACAAGTCTCAGAGTGGCAAAAATGAACACATTTAACTGATTAAAGGAACCGAAGACACAGCCTCTTTGTAGCATATAAAAATAAAAAACAAGTATATTAAATTTATGGTTAGTTATAAATGTCTCAGTATATTCAGTCTTACTTAGAAATGATCTTGGTATTGAGTGGATATTCATCAGTTAATACCAGTTCAAGTTTTTAAATTACCTAAAGATCTTGGAAATTTGTCTTCAAGCAGATGTTTTGCCAGACATAATTACTATTGAAATACAAGGTCATTAGAATAATGATTTTATTTGGTTGAACACAAATTTATCTTTTCCATCATTTTAAACATTAAGTATAAGTAATGTTAGTTTAGTCAGTCAGTAAACCTGTATAGGTTTATGAATGACATACCCAAATACAATAAAATCTATGCTTATACTTAATACTGATAAATCAGTAAAGATACAGCTGTTTCTGTTAAATCATAAATATTGAACTGGTCCCATTTCCAAAGATTTGCTTTTTTTTAATGTGAATTTGATTTAACACAGCTCAATAACTGGGTGCTTGAAAATGTTAGATCTTCAACCTCCTTACTTTCTGGGAAATTTAGGAATATTCTGTTTATATATGTACTTACTTAACTCTGTGAATAAATCAGAATATATTACTTTAAGATATTTCATAATGTAATAGATTTTATAATCTAATTTGTTGATCTCATTTTGAGGTAGAAAAGCATTGCACCTTCACACAATGAAAGACAATGGCCTTTCTGAATTACACATAGACATATGCAGATGCAGAAAGAGTTTATGATTTCAATTCTGAAATTTCAACTATAGGGCCATGGCAAATACAGAATTATAAAACTCATCAGTCCCTATCAAAGAGCTGTTCTCTTCCCAGTGAGCCTGAATTCTTAATTGATTTGTGGTGGGAACAAACAGACAAACAGAAAAAACTCACAAACCAGACTATCTATAGTTGCTCACCCATTAACCCATTCACAAAGATTAAAGAGATTTTTGTAAAACGGCCAGACCATAAAACCAAATTCCCAATGGGAAATCATTTGTTGGAGGCAAACAGACCAAAAACAAATTTAATAGAGTATAAGTCCTCTTCCTTCCAAACAGGTCCCAAATTTCACAGCTGTGTGGTTTGAATAGAATAGAATCACCTGTAGCTCTAAGAGATGGCTCTAATTGGCCTGAAGCAATTAGTTATCCTGTTCTTCAGCCAGTCACTTCGGGGGAAAAAATAAGGGTAGAATGTTGCAGGGAAAGAGAAGTTTTCTGGCTCAAACAGAAACTAGATCACATCTGGCATTAATTACAAGCCTGTGGCATTGATTAAAAACAAATAAATGAATAGCAACTTGACTGTAACAGAATTTGGCAATAGCAACTGGGTAGTTGCAAGTAACAGACCCTGATATGTGGAATTGGCTTAATGGATGCAAGTGAAGCCTTGCCACAGGGATTGTAGGGTAGTGTCCACCCCTAGGACTGGGAGTGGTGACCCAATCCTACTCAGTCAATGCTGAGAAGTTCAGAGCTCTTCAGGGGAAGGTAAAGGAGAGAATAGTGTTGGAGACTCTGATTTGTGAAATGGAGAAACTGAGCCATGGAGGGAGCCATCGAGGCAGGTCTTGATCCTGGGCTATGTGAAGTAGGCAATCGTTGTTTCTTACTCAGGGGTAGCTGGATTAATATGTTTTATTTTTTGAACAGTGAGATCTTGATTAAAGGCAACAAGGCATAAGTGCTTAATTGTATATATAACTAACAGCTCGAAATGAAGAGCAGTAAAATGAAATTTATGTCTCTTATAAAAATAGAAATGCAGACTGTAGAGCCATCTTCATAGAATGTCAGAATTGTTAGTGATCTCTGGCCACTCAGTGTAAGCCCCTACTCAAGATGAAGGAGGGACACAGTAAGGGAAATACTAGTGATAAAAGTGACAGTATTTTCAACAAATTGGCATATTTTTTTCTTTAAACATGCCAGATACACAAACACGAATCTTGATATCCTTAGCTATCATTGTAGTCATTAGTATCCTCTTTAAATTTAGGAATCTCTGTCTAGAAAGAAAATTGGCTATTATCGTTCACCATGTTTACAATAAAAAAATGAAATTCATACTGTATGGTGTTTTGTTTTGAGATTCTGAATGAGTGTCCATTCACTTAAATTTCCAATATCCAATTCTAGCTTTGTGCTAGTAGCTTGTAATTAGATAGTTGGTGTCCAGTATTGATTAGCTTATACAGAAAAAACAGTGGCGTTATTTACTCAAGGTGTATAGCACAGTGTTTTATACATCATAGGTTATTTTTTGGATCTTAGTGTTTTTTAAAAGTTTAGATACAGTTTTCGTACCATTAAATCACCCTTTTAAAGTGCTCAATTTGTAGACTTTTAGTGTATTCATAAGGTTGTACAGCTGCCACCACTGTGCCAGTCCAGAACATTTTCTTCACCCCAAAATGAAGCCCTCTACCCATTAGCAGTCACTCCCCATTTTCCCATCCTCACAATCCCTTGCAACTGCGAATTTACTTTTTGTCTTTGTGAATGTATGTATTTTGGACATTTTATATAGATAGAATCATACAGTATATGGTCTTTTGCTACTGGCTTCTTTCACATAGCATAACGTTTTCAAGAGTCATTCATATTGTAGTATGTATCAGTACTTACCCTTTTAATGACTGAATAATATTCCATTGTATGGATAATACCATATTTTGTTTCTCCATTTATGTGTTGATAGACATTTAAATTGTTTTTACCTTTTGGATATTTTTGTTTTTGCTTGGTATATATTTTCCCATTCCTTTATTTTATACTACCTGTATCAATGAAATGAGTTTCCTGTAGATAACATATAATTGGTGATTTTTATTTATTTATTTATTTTTGGAGACACAGTCTTGCCCTGTCACCAGGCTTGAGTGCAGTGGCGCAATCTCGGCTCTTTGCAACCTCTGCCTCCTGTGTTCATGCGATTCTCCTGCCTCAGCCTCCCGAGTAGCTGGGACTGTAGGCATGTGCAACCACGCCCAGCTAATTTTTGCATTTTAAGTAGAGACGGGGTTTCACTGTGCTGGCCAGGAGGATCTCCATCTCCTGACCCGGTGATCCGCCTGTCTTGGCCTCCCAAAGTGCTGGGATTACAGGCGTTAGCCAATGCGCCTGGCCTTGGTCATTTTTTCAAAAGTCAGTTCTCCACATTTGTGTCTTGTAATTGCAGTGTTTACATGCATACTTAATTATTGCTATGTTTATCTATTTGGAGTTTAACTGACTATCTGCTTTTTAAAAAATGAGTTACAAAATACGTAATTCTCAGAATCTATTTAGAATCAATATTTTGCTATTTCAATTGCGGTGTAGAAACTTTACTTATAATATAGAAAATATACCACAACTTACACTTCTCCCTTTCTGATTTAGTTATCTTACATTCTACATTGCATACTTTGAAAGTCCCTCATAGGCTGTATTATTATTATTATTATTATTTGCTTTCAGCCATCAAATATAAAGAATCAAGAGAAAAAAATAATCAATTGTTTTTGTCTGAATGCTTACCCTTTCTGTTGCTCTTTCTTTATTGGGGATATTGCACATTGTTTTCTGGTATCATTTTCCTTCCAAGTGATGAATTTTTCTTTTAAGCAGATCTCTTGGTTGCTAATCTTGTTACTCTTTGTCTGTCACCGTCTTTATTTCCCTTCATTCCTGAAATATATTTTCACCACATATTTAAATTTGGGTAAACAACTCTCTTTCATCAGTATTTGAAAAATGATGTTGCTTCTGACTACTGGCCTTCAGGGTTTCCTGATGAGCAAGCCACAGTCATTTGAATCATTGTTCCCCTATAGGTAATGCATCCTTTTCCTCTGGCTGCTTTCCAGATTTCTTCTTTGTCTTCATTAATTTGACTATGGTGTGCCTGGGCACAGGTTTCTTGTAGTTCCTTCAGTTTCTTGAATGCATAGGATTATGTCCTTCTCCAAACTTTGGAAAATTTCAACAAGTATTTCTTCAAATATTTGCCAGCACCATACTTTCTCCTTTACTGTTTGTAATAATTTGTAGCCATTTGAGATTAGCTTTTTAAATTAAGTATAATTCTCTGGAGATTTATTCGGGTTTGTGTTTGTATCAATAGTTTGTTCCTTTTTACCACTGGAGAGTAGTCTTCCATGATATGCATGGACCACAGTTTTCTAGCCGTTTACCTGTTGAAGGGCATTTGTTTGAACAAAGCTGCTATAAACACCTGTAAGTTTTTATGTGAACATACGTTTTATTTCTCTGAGGTAAATCTTCAGGAGAGCTATAGCTATTTCATGTTTAATTTTTAAAGAGTTTCTTCCAGGATAACTGTCACATTTGGGGAGGCCAAGGTGGGAGGATTGCCTGAGATCAGGAGTTTGAGACCATCCTGGCCAATATGGTGAAACCCTGTCTCTATTAAAAAAGCAAAAAATAGCCGATATGGTAGTGCATGCCTGTAATCCCAGCTACTTGGGAGGCTGAGTCAAGAGAATTGCTTGAACTTGGAAGGCAGAGGTTGCAGTGAGCTGAGATCATGCCACTGAACTCCAGCCTGGGCAACAGAGTGAGACTCCTTCTCAAAAAAAAAAGAAAAGAAAAGGATTCTGACATATGCCACAACACGGATGACCTTGAGGACATTATGCTGAGTGAAATGAGCTAATCACAAAAAGACATACTGTTATGATTCCACTTAGATAAAATATCTAGGGTAGTCAGAATCATAGAAACAAAGTAAAAATTTTTTTTAAATGTTTTGGGAGTAGGAAGACATAGGGAGTTGTTTAATGATACAGAGTTTCAGTTTTTGCAAGATGAAAAAGTTCTGTAGATTGTGCAACAATGTGAGTATACTTAATACTGAACTGTACACTTAAAATGGTTAAGATGGTAAATTTTATATTATGCATATTTTAATATGATAGTATATTTATATTATGTGTATTTTACCACAATTAAAAATTTAAAAAGAAATGGTGAAAGCAGACATAATTGCTGTTGTAATTTTAGGTAGTAAGCATTCAGTCTTTCACAATGAAATATAAATGTTACCTGTTTTTTTTTTTTTTTTTAGACGGAATTTTGCTCTGTCACCTGACTGGAGTACAGTGGTGCAATCTCGGCTCACTGAAACCTCCGTCTCCAGGGTTCAGGCGATTTCCCTGCCTCAGCCTCCTGAGTAGCTGGGACACACCTGGCTAATTTTTTTGTATTTTAGTAGAGATGGGGTTTCACCATGTTGGCCAGGGTGGTCTTGATCTCCTGACCTCGTGATCCGCCTGTCTCGGCCTCCCAAAGTGCTGGGATTACAGACATGAGCCACCATGCCCTGTCCCTGTAGTTTTTAAGTAGATGTTTGTATTAGTCTGCTCAGGCTGCCGTAACAAAATACCATAGGCTGGGTGGCTTACATAACAGAAATTTAATTAATTTCTCACATTTTTTGACACAAGAAATCCAAAATCACATTGCCAGAAAATTTGGTTTCTGGTAGGCCTTCCTGTCTGACTTACATATGACTGCATTTTCTCTGTACTTTTCTTTAATATTGTTATTTACAGCTATAAATACCCACCTAAGCACTATTTTAGTTGCATTGTATAAGTGTGGTATTTTGTGACTTCAGATTTTGTTGTTTAATTTCCACATTTGTGAATTTGGTAATTTCTTTCTGCTGTTGATAAATAACATTTGACTTTAAAGTTTAACTCTGTTGTAGCCAGAATCATACTTTATTTGATTTGAGTCCTTTTACATTTACTGATGTTTGTTTTGTGGCCTGCTCTATAGTCTTTTCCTGGAGAATGTTCCATATGCATTTGAGAAGAATGTATATTCTGTTGTTGTTAGGTTGTGTATTCTATGGTTGTCTGTTAGGTCAAGTTGGTTTAGTGATGTTCAGGTCTTCTTTTACCTACCCTGGCTGTTCATTGTTGAAAGCAGGATTTTGAAGTCTGCAAGTATTGTTCATCTGTTTTTCACTCAGCTCTGTCAGGTCTTGCTTTATATATTTTGTGGTTTTCGTATTAGGTGCTTGTATATTTATAATTGTTAGCTTCATGATGGTTGACCTTATCATAGTAAAAGTCTCTCTTTATCTCTAATAAAATTTTCCTGAGTCTGTTTTGTCTGATATTAATATAATGACTACCGCTTTCTTATGGTGGTTGTTTTGTGCTGTGTATCTTTTTGCTTCTTTTACTTTAATCCTATTTATAATTTTAAATGTAACTGTCTCCTGAACTTAGAATACAACTGGATTTTATTTTTTGTACATCCTGACAACCCTTCCTTTTGATTTAATTGTTAATCCGTTTGCATTTCATGCTATTATTGATACAGTTTGATTTGTTTGCCATTTTACTTTTTGTTTTCTATGTGTCTTGCCATTTTTATTCCTGTCTTCTTCGTTTATTGCTTTATTTTGCATTATTTTATATTGTAAGATTTTAATTTCTTTAATGACTTTTTTAACAGTTATTTTTAATGCTATTTAAAAATTATTTAGTGATTGTTTCAGGGTTTACAATATGTGTATATTTTTCTAACAGAATTTTCTAGATTCATATTGATTTAATTCCTGTAATGCATAAAATGATTTCTCCTATGTACCTCTATTTCTTTGCTAATAATTGTTCATGCATATCTATGAATGTTACAAACCCAACAATACATTGTAGCAATTATTAGTTTATATAACTGTCTTTTTTTTTTTTTTTTTGGTGTATATTACAGTTACACATTTATTACTATTAACTTCAGGGGAAATAAACTGTACATAAATGCAACTTTAAGGAAGGATTCCAAAATGTTGACAGTAGTTGATGCTGAATGACAGAGCCCAGCTGATTTTCATTTTCTTCCATTTCCTTAATTGTCTTCAATTTCCTTGAATATCTGAATTTAGAACCTCCCCTGTAACCCAAGCACAATGACTAGAATATTGGGAGGTGCTGTAGCTGAAAATAAACTAAGACTTGGAATAGTAGCTCAGTTTTATTTTCTGTGGTAACATTTAAGAACCAGATAAACAAGGGGACCCTGAGCACCCACAGGCCATACAGGCCGACCATGAGGCTTTCACAGGAAAGTAGCAACTGTGGGGAACTCCTGCCCTAGGGAAGGCTGGGTGCCCTACCTAGGGAGACGCAAGATTAGACCTCACCCCATTTTCCCAGGCCAGGCTTAGCGAGGAACGGGGGGCCCAAAGCGCTGCATGGTCCGCAGCACCAGGGAAAGCTGGTCGAGAAGTCATGACGGAAATTCGGAGCAGGCGACAGTCTTCAGCTTTGCAGCGGATGGTAGGATCCTGCCGCTCACTGTGAGATCCTCCCAATCACCCTTTGGTGGGGCTCGGCATCTGGAGCCAGGGACCCATGGGCGATTTAGCCTCCAAGGGGGTCGGGAAAGGCACGCTAAGGGTGAATATATGCGGCCGCATTCCTGGACCCCTGGCCCGCAGAAGCGGCGTCTCTGCCAGGACCCCGGCGGGTGCGGTGGGGGAGGTTCCGCCGGCCGGAGCTGCCGCTGTGTCCGCGCCCCCGGGCAGCTGTGGGCACCCTGGCCATCCCCGCCAATTCATATAACTGTCTTTTAAAGACATAAAAGAAAGGAGGGCATTACATGTTTATAAAGTTTGTTTTTTTAAACTTAGCGCTTCTCATTATCTTCATTTGTTTCCGTGGATTTGAATTTCCATGTGATGTCATTTCCTTATGCCAACCTGTCGTAGTAAAAGTCCCTCTTTATCTCTGGTAAAATTTTCTGAAGTCTGTTTGTCTGATGTTCCTATAATGATGACAGCTTTGTACCCACGTATCTCTTGTTACTGTTAAATACATTACTTTTGACTACTGTTTGGCAGTACATGCTTTCAACCCAAAGAACTTCCTTTAGTATTTCTTTTAAGGTGCATCTGCTTGCATTGGATTCTCTGAGTTTCTGTTTATCTATGAATGCCTTTTTCATCTTCATTTTTGAAGATAGTTTTGCTGAATATAATTATCTTGGTTGACATTTTTTTCCCCTTCAGTTCTTAATGTCCTTCCATTGTCCCTGGCCTCCCTGGTTTCTGAGGATGAGTCAGCTGTTAATGTTTTTGTGGTTCCCATGTACCATGGAGTACATGATGAACAATTTCTTTCCTGCTGCCTGCCCTGCCCTCCCCTCCCCTCCCCTCTCCGCCCCATTCCTGCCCTCCTCCCCTCCCCCCCCCCCCCCCCCCCCCCCCCCCCCCCCCCCCCTCTCCCCCCCCCTCCCCTCCTCTCCCTCCCCCCCTCCCCTCCCCTCCCCCCCTCCCTCTCCCTAAATTAAGAGATAAGAAAGCATGTGATAATGTGTGTTTGTACAGATGGGAGTGTCTTTTCTTAATGGCCATAAAACTCCTCCTGGGGGAGGGGAATTATGGTAGGTTTACTCTCCATCTCCTTCCTGGGAGTAAATCCTGGAAGAGGGGAATTTATGGCACCCTCATTTGTCACAGTTTCTGCTTTTAATCATGAAAGGCAAGTATGGAGAAGGCTTCTTCCTGCATTCATTGAATATCAGATGTCTTCAGCTTAAAATCATCTTTATACCAACTGTGGAGTTTTGAATGGGTCCTCACAAAAGCAACAGATCAGAAGGGATTTATACATAAACAGATGCAGGAATCCAGCTGTCCTCTATTAAACAAGATTTACAAAAATATACAAGAGTAACCACTTTGCTCACTAATTTTTTTGTCTGAGAAAATAGTTAACTTCATCAAAATGTTATTTATATTAACTGGGTTTATTGCTAATGCTAAATGAATGAAGAGAATATTTTTTAAATTTGCAATTTTAATTTCTAATATGGTATATATCAATAGATGAAACCCTACATAATCACATTAATCTTTTTTTTTTTTTTTGAGGCGGAGTTTTGCTTTTGTTGCCCAGGCTGGAGTACAATGGCGTGATCTCGGCTCACTGCAACCTCCTCCTCCCAGGTTTAAGCAATTCTCCTGCCTCAGCCTCCTGAGTAGCTGGGATTACAGGCATGCACCACCACGCCCAGCTAATTTTTGTATTTTTAGTAGAGATGGGGTTTTACCACATTGGCCAGGCTGGTCTCAAACTCCTGATCTCAGGTGATCCATGCACTTAGGCCTCCCAAAATGCTGGGATTACAAGTGTGAGTCACCACAGCTGGCCCTTAATCATTTTTTTTTTTTTTTTTTTTTTTTACAGTATAAAGGGGTCCTGAGACCAAAAAGTTTGACTTCTGTTAACTTTCTCTTTATGGTCCCAAAGTAAACTGCTTTACTTGCTGGTATTACATCTATTTTCCAGGCTGGATGAGGGAGGAGGAATTCTGGAGAAATGGGCCATAGCTATATCAGGAAAGCAAAATGTTTTCCCAGAAAACCTCTAGTTAATTTCTTTCAAAAGAACTTTTTACATACTTAATATATTTCCTTAACTTCAAAGCAATGTGGGAAAGAGAACTTTTAGCTGTGTTTGTTGCTACTCAGGGTGAAGTCAGGGTTCTTTTGGTGGGGACAAAGGGAGATGGGTATTGAGTATGCAGTTAGTAATGTTCATTGCCCACATATTTTGTTTGTTTTTTTAATGACTGGTCCTGGTCAGAGTTACAAGAAAACCCCCACATGATGAAGTCCTGTTGTTTCACTGTTTTATACAGAATCTCAAAAACTTGCTTAGGCATCTCACCTCATTGTCTTCTTGATAATTTTTGGCTTCTAATTTCCAGGGTGTGTTTGGTCTATGTGAGTTCTATGCCTTGGTTCTACCCCCCAAGGTACATTCTGTTGGAGCCACATGTGGACTTGCAAAACATCATTGACAGTACTGATTAAATTGTACAATGTCTGTTATTCTTCAGCAGAGCTTCTCTTTACCTTTGTGATCTGGTAACTTCTTACATTAAGAAAACTTTGTTGAATCATACTCTCAGACTCAGTCTTTCCCAATCTGTATCAGTGTATTTCTGATTGATTTATTTTTATTAACTCAATTGTGGGCTCACAGCCATCTTTTATATAGAAATTTACTTTTAAAATAGTCATTATTTGCTTTTTTAAACAGGACTCATAACAGTAGTATGCCTGTAGTCTCAGCTGTTTGGGAGGCTGAAGTGAGAGGATCACTTGAGCCCAGGAATAAAAGACTGTAGTATGATATGATGGTACCTGTGAAGAGCCACTGCCCTCCAGCCTGGGCAACATGACAAAACCTTGTCTTCAAACAAACAAACAAAACTTACGGCCGTTATTGATTTTTCTGGTTCAGGATTTGCAATGAAAATTTACACCTCAAACTGTGGTCTGGGGACAGCGGCATGGGAGTCACCTGGGAGCTTATTGGAAATGCAGAGTTCTCAATCCACCATAGAGCTAACAAACCACAATCTACATTTTAGCAAGATCCCTAAATGATTAAGTGCCCAGAGTTGGAGAAGCACTGGCTAAAGGAGAAAACAAATGAAAAGAAGGCATGAAGCTGTGTTCTGAGGAGCCCTCGTGTTTAATGTAGATGAAAAGAGACCACCAGAGAGATGGGGAGATGAAAGCCAGGAAAGTATGCGACATCTCTTAGTACCTTCTCTGAGGAAGGAAGGAAAGATGCGTGAGGCTTCCATCTCTCCTGAGGTCACAAGATGGTGGTACCCAGTAAGCAGTGACTGCAAGTGTTGAAGAGCTGTAAATAATTTGCCAAGGTTTTTATTACTTGGGCATTGAAGCTTAGTTTGGGCTTGAACTGGAACTTTTTTCTTTTTGGTGTGCCGAATTCCAGTTGTCTTTACATTGATGCTTGGCAAACTTTCTCATTCAGAACTAAGATACCATTCTGACTATGAGGCAGGGTGGTGTCACCCTTCCACCTTGATATACTTTATATATATGCTTTTTTTTTTTATGTCTTTCTTAAGCTTTTCCCTAGTTTGTAAATTTCTCACCAAAACAGTGTTTCACAGCAGTTCAATGGTAATACATGTTGAGTGTCCCTAATCCAAAAACCTGAAATCCAGCATGTTTGAAAATCTGGAACTTTGAAATGCCAGCATGACACTCAAAGAAAATGCTCATTGTCACCTTTCAGATTTTGAATTCTCAGATTTGGGATGCTTGACCAGCAAGTGTATAATGCAAATATTCCAAAGTCCAAAGAACTCAGAAATATAAAACACTTCTGGTCCGAAGTATTTCAAATAAGAGATTCTCTGTATTATCATTGGCACATGGTTAGGAGTTGGATTTTTGTCCATATTCTGTGCTTGACAGCAGTTGTTTCCACATAGTAGTTACATAGTAAATAAGTGTGGAAAGAATGCCTGATTTGAATGAGTCCCTGGGATTTGCTTTCTGGAAAATATCTCTGTTGTTGTCCTGAACTTTATATTTTTCTGTTAAGTCCAAATAAATGGTCATTTAAATAGCATTGTTTATTGGGGGGAAAATAAAAGATGGTCTGCTAGAAGTAAATTGTTAGGGTCCTTCCAGATAGTGGAGAAGCAATCCTAAATATTGGTGGTTTTCAGGCTTTAAAACACTTGTGTTTTCTGGGGCTTGTTATTTGTTTGGTTTTACCAATGTGAAATATGAATTGTTTTTTTTTTTTTTCAATCACTGTTTAGTCTTTGCAACTATCCTATACAGGTATAATAAAATAATGCTTTGAAATATTTTTTCTTTTTTTTTTCTTTTTTTCTTTTTTTCTTTTTTTATTTTTTTTAAAGAGAAAAAGAGAAAGAAGGAAGAAAAAAGAATGAAATAAAGAGAAAAAGAAGAAAAAAAAGGAAGAGAGAACGGGAATCTTGCTCTATTGCCCAGGCTAGAATGCAGTCTACAAATGGATATTAAAAGCTTTTTTTATACTAATAATTGTGTTATACAATGGAGACAGGAAGGAATAAGGGAGGAAAATAACAAACAAACAGCCAACCAATATTTCATTTAAACCTATGAAATGCTATGCAATTGCTAGGGAGTGATTTACTCCCAACCATGTGGTTACTTTTAGAATAAATGTGATGCGTTACTGAAAAAAAAAATGTATATTTTGTGGATTTGGAGTAGAGAGTTCTGTAAATGTTTATTAAGTTTACTTGTTTGAGGTTTAAGTTCAAGTCCCGGGTATCCTTCTTAACCTTCTGTCTCATTAATTTGTCCAATATTGACAATGTAATGTTAAAGTCTCCCACTATTATCGTGTGGGAGTCCAAGTCTCTTTGTAAGTCACCAAGAAGTTGCCCTGTGTATCTGGGTGCTCCTATATTGGGTGTGCATAGGCTTAGGGTCGTTAGCTCTTCCCGTTACATTGATCCCTCTACCGTTATACAATGTCCTTCTTATCTCTTTCGGTTTCTATTACTTTAAAGTCTATTTTATCAGAGATGAGAATTGCAACTACTGCTTTTTTTTTTTTTGCTCTCCATTTGGTTGGCAAATCTTCCTCCATCCCTTTGTTTTGAGTCTCTGTATATCCTTGCATGTAAGATGGATCTGGATGCAGCTTACTGATGGGTCCTTTGAAGTGGCTGATACTGGTTGTTCCCCTCTATACATAGTGCCTCCTTCAGAAGCTCTTGTAAAGCAGGCCTGGTGGTAATGAAATCTCTGAGTACTTGCTTGTTTGCAAAAAATTTTATTTTTCCTTCACTTATGAAACTTAGTTTGGCTGGATATGAAATTCTGGGTTGAAAGTTCTTTTCTTTAAGGATGTTGAATATTGGCCCCCACTCTCTTCTGGCTTGTAGGGTTTCTGCTGAGAGATCAGCTGTGAGTCTGATAGGCTTCCCCCTTGTGGGTAACCTGAGCTTTCTCTCTGGCCGCCCGTAGTATTTTCTCCTTCGTTTTCAACCCTGATGAATCTAATGATTATGTGCCTTGGGGTTGCTCTTTTTGAGGAATATCTTTGTGGTGTTCTCTGGATTTCCTGGACTTGAATATTAGTCTGCCTTGCTAGGTTAGGAAAGTTTTCCTGGATAATATCCTGAAAAATATTTTCCAGCTTGGATTCATTCTCTTTGTCACATTCAGGTACACCTATCAAACGTAGATTAGGTCTTTTCACATAGTCCCATATTTCTTGGAGACTTTGCTCATTCCTTTTTACCCTTTTTGCTCTAATCTTGTCTTCTCGTTTTATTTCGTTAAGTTGGTCTTCGACCTCTGAAATCCTTTCTTCTGCTTGATCAATTCGACTGTTAAAACTTGTGCATACTTCGCGAAGTTCTCGTATTGTGTTTTTCAGCTCCATTAATTCACTTATATTCCTCTTTAAATTGTCCATTCTCATGAACATTTCGTGAAACCTTTTTTCAAGGTTCTTAGTTTCCTTGCATTGGGCTAGAACATGTTCTTTTAGCTCACAGAAGTTTCTCATTATCCACCTTCTGAAGCCTGATTCCGTTGATTCCTCACATTCATTTTCTATCAGGCCTTGTTCAATTGGTGATGAGGCACTGCAATCCTCTGTAGGAGGAGAGGCATTCTGATTTCGGGTGTTTTCAGCCTTTTTGCGCTGGTTTCTTCCCCATCTTTGTGGATTTATCCACCTGTCGTCTGTGTAATTGCTGACTTTCAGATTAGGTCTCTGAGTGGATGTCCAGTTTGTTGGTTATAAAGTTTTTTCTATTTCTTAATTTTCCTTCGGCGGATGCCCCTCCCCCACAGAGCTGGCCCTTCCCGGGTTCAGCTGTACTTGGTGTGAAACGCTTACTCCTCAGCAGTTCCAACTGCTGTTTTTTTGTTATTGTTGTTGGGGGGGACCAGCTTTCCCCTGCGGCAACCCACTACGCCGGCTGAAACAGCGGCGTTAAGATTCGTGGCGCTTTTCTGCCCGGGAATCTCCCGGTATGGTTCCCCCACTTCAATCCGCTTTTTAATCAGCTGAATGGGAGACTCTGCTTTCCCCGGAGCTCCAACGCCAACCAAAGGGCACTCAGTCCCGTATACTCCGGACTGAGAACCGCCGCGTCGGGGTGCCTGCAAAACGGCCGCGCCCCTCCAAAAGGGTCGCACTGGCGACCCGTGGGGCTCCTCCGCCAAGAATCTCTTGGTCCGTAGGCTATGAAAATTCGTCTGAAAATGTGGTGTCCACTCACTCTCTGCGCTTTCAGTGGGAGCTACAATCCTGAGCTGCTGCTAATCGGCCATCTTGGATCTCTCTCCGAATTGTTTTAATAAGAAAACAAAATGAAAGCTTTCATTGTCAAATTTATTTATTAAAGGGTAGGGAACAACTTTAGCTCTCAATTTGGGTTTATAACGTTAGCTTAGCAGGTGGGTCTCCCTCCCCCCAATATCCATTCTCTGTGGAATAATTAATGTCAGAAAGATCTGAGGATATGATTTATTGCTTTTCTTAGTACTTGTGAACTTCTCTGTAGATTTCCAGATGGTGTCAAACTAGCCATTCCTCATGAGATAGTAATTATGTGGCAGTGATCATAAATAACTTCTTATACAGATAATCCAAGGTCTGTGATATCTTTGTTTTAATTTAGCAGACTCTACTAAAATTTAGTAGTAAGTCACCAGTAGCTTGGCCTTAAAATTGGAACTCACAGCAGTGCCCTATGTTTAACTCATAAATACATTCCTGACTAATGAATAAAACTCAGATGGTTATAGATTACTTGTTCTCTGGACAGAGGACTTCCATTCCCAGTGAATGAATGTGTGAATAACATGATTGAATGAAATTGATAGTTAAACTTGGTCTTTTAGAAACATTCTTTGGTGACATTCTCCCAACACTTTGAGCATACTTTAAAATTTACTACTTGACTGTCTTAAGATGAAGAAACAGTCAGGTATGGTGACTCATGCCTGTAATTCCATTCCTTTGAAAAGCTCAGATGGGAGAATTACTTGAGGCTAGGAGTTCAAGACCAGCCTGGGCAGCATAGCAAGACCCTGTCTCTACAAAAAATGCTTAGTCAGACGTGGTGGCACATGCCTGTAGTCCTGCTACTCAGGAGGCTGAGGCAGGAGGAACACTTGAGCCCAGGAGGTTGAGGGTGCAGTGAGCCATGGTTGTGCCAGTACACTCCAGCTTGGGTGACAGTGAGCCCTCTCACCACAAAAAATATTTAGTTGGACATGTTGACACATGTGTATAGTCCCAGCTCCTCTGGAGGCTGAGGCAGGAGGGTCACTTGAGCCCAGGAGGTCAAGGCTGCAGTGAGCCATGATTATGCCACTGCACTCCAACCTGGGCGACAGAGCACGGAGATACAAGTAAGATCATCTCTTCCTTAGGCCATATATATATATATATATATATATAATTTTTTTTTTTCCTTTCTCATTTGGGTTTAGAGCAAGAATAAGTGGATCCAGGAAAATGACTTTATTTTTAAAAATCAGATTTATGTTTGGAATGTTCACTTTTTTTTTTTTTTTTTTTTGAAGAAAGTCATAGCATGGAAGATGATTGTAGTTGTTTGGTAGGGTTGCCTAACCAAGTGCCATCCACATATACACATAAACACAAAGTTTATGGCTTAAACAACAGAAATTTATTTTCTCATAGCCTGGAGTTTGGAAGTCCAAGATCAGGGTGGCAGCAGGGCTGGTTTCTCCTTGGCTTCTAGATGGCCATCTTCTCCCCTCTGTGTTCACATTGTCTTTCATCTGTGTGTGTCTGTGTCACAATCTCTTACAAGGACACCACCCTATTGGATTAGAGTTCACCCTAATGACCTCATGTAAATTTAATTACATCTCTAAAGACCGTATTCCAAATAGTTATATTCTGAGGAACAGGTAGTTTAGGACATTAACAACTAAATTTTCACAGAAGGGAGGAGAATATACAGTTTAACCCATAACAGTTGTGTGTCAGGGAGGTCAACGTAAAGGCAAAAAGGCCAGGTGGGACCTTATTCTTCAAGAATTCTAGTTGAGAAATGAGAATTTAAACTAAAGCATTGACAAAAAAAATGAAAATGAGTTGTGATTAAGAGGCATTAAGGAGTAAGAATTTGATACAAGACTATGTGACTGAAGGTGGAGGGGCACCAGAGGAAGGCGGCTGGCTTGGCTCCCCGATTTCCCTGCTCCAGGAGGAGAAACTGGCTTGAAGGAGATGTGAGCTGTGTGATGTCCCTGTTGAATATTCAGTACTTTGTTAGCCAGCCACCCCAGGGCTGGTCAACTGTCCCACTTTTCTTTGCTTTTTCGCAGTGGCTCTTCATAATGTGGACTGTGTCACATACAACTGAGCATGTAGCGTCTCCACTTGAAATGTGTCCTAAGAAACTTATCACCATCTGAACTTCCACTGAAATGTGACTTAATACACTTATTACCATCTTATTTTGACAGTGAATTCCAAACTCTTTTTTCCTGATAATAATAAATTAAATATTTTAATTTAAATAAAAAGTTAAATCCTTAAGGACAGGGACTGTTGTTTTATTCATTTGCCCAAATCTCCAATATTTTCTGATTGGATACACGCATCTAGTATATAGTAGGTTGTGCTTAGAAATTCTAGTTCAGGGAATAATTTGTCAGTAGGGTTGTTATGATCAATTACTTGTTCTTTGCGTATTTTAATAAAGATTCATACTTAAAACCTGTTTGATTTTCTTGCAGAATGAGAAGACTTTGGGACATTCCATGAGTCATTCAAGCAACATTTCTAAGGTAGAGCGCCATTGAAAAATGTTATTACCTTGAGGCTTTTGTGTTCTTATGCCTTACATGTGTTTATACTCTTTTTCTGAATAGACATTAAAGTTCTTCTGTAATCTGTTCTGGGACCAGAAGAGGTGTGTGGCAGTTATGTTTTTCTAGAAGGGCGATTTTGAGTGTGTGTTGGGGGAAGTGACTTCTAGGAGAAAACTCCATTTTTTTCAGAAAAGCATATACTTTAAGGTGAAGAAATCTCAAGCACAAGAGAGTCTCTTGGACTGAAAGTAACAAAAAGCTAACTATGGTGACTTAAATAATTATGGATTGATATGGTTCAGATGACAAGGTATCTGGAGGTAGGTGGTCTAGGGCTGAGTTGCTCACAGATGTTGCCAGGGACTTAGGCAGGCTCTTTCCTCTCCGTGCTGTCTCCTACTTGCACATGGTCTCACAATGAGAGCTGGATCTTCAGGTGCTGTGGTTGTGGCCTTCGCAGGAATTAGAGGAATGATCAGGGATTAAGGGTCCCTTAGCTGAGAGTCACCATTTTCAGCAGGAAGGCAAAAGCTCTCCCAGAAGTCCCACCTGGCCGCCTGAAATCTGCTTACATCTCCCTGGCCAGAACTGGATCACAGGCGACCTCTAGCTGGAAGGCAGCTAGGAAAAGGAAGGCTTGGGAAGTCAATCAGCCATCCAGTGGCATCTGCTCACCTGTGGTGTGGTCACTTTAGCCTACCAGGAGCACATTGGCTGCTAGGGAATGACCCAGTAACCAGGAGAGTGTATCTGATGCAATGAGTTTGCTCCCAGGCAGTGCTTCTCTCAGCCTAAACATTGACTCTGACCAACCCCTTGGCCATACAGTTATGCCCATGAAAATTCTTTGCAAGGGTAGATCTTTTCCCGGTGTTTTTGGTATATGGCCAAACATGACACAGATCCAGTTGGGAGGATTTGAACAAGTGACAAAACCTGTCTGCTGTCTCAGGCCTCCTAGATACTCTGAAATAAACAGTTACATTATATGCCATTTTAATGTGCTAACTCAACATATGTTTTCATTCAGGTCACCTTATTTTTTGAAACTAAAAGTAAACTCTAGCAAACCTTCGTAAGACGTTAATTTGTCTGTTCTTAGGCATATTTTTAATCTAATTATATTATTCTACTTAATTTTGCATTAAAGATATGAATGCCTTTCACAAAATATTTTTCTCATCCAACCTCCATTTATTTTCTTTTGCCTTCCCTTCAGCCAGGAATTCTACAGTGCTAAAACTGCAGTGGTAAACTATTACTGTCCAGTTTTGCCCTGCCACCTTTCAAAGGAGCTGATCAGTGTCTAAGCATGGAGGAAAGTGAGAAGGTGCAGCTGCAGATGGCCTGTTTCTTAAGTTGAATTAAACGTTTTAAAAAGCACTCAGTATCACATGTTGCCTTCCCCTAGTAGCTAGTAGCCAAGGGCAGTTCTGAAGGAGAACATCATCCTATTCCTTAAATATGTACCTGTTCGTTCATGGATTTCAGTCATATTTTATTTAAAGGAAACTTCTTCCTATAGTTTAAAAAACTGCAAACCACCAGCTTAAAATGTCTAGAGGAAAGGATATGGTCTTGGCTTGGATTGTGGGTATTTTGAGCTGCTTTGTAAGGATTTTGGAGTTAACATGGATGATGGTTTACTGGCCACGTGATTTTGAAAAAGGACACTTCTCGCAGCTTTAATTTGCTTGTCAGTAAAAGTAGGGTAATAATACCACCTTCAGGGTTGTTCTCAGTTTTGGGATTAATGTTTGCATGGAACCATGGGGCGGCTCACGCATTACACTGAGCCAGCAAACCTGACTTTTGTCAAAAACTTTTGTTGAATCCTGGTGATCTTTGGTTGATTCGGCCAGGGCAGTTCATTTAATTGTAGCTTTATTATTTATTGCTGAACAATGGAGAATCATATAGTTTCTATTTTTTTGTTCTTGCACATATTTTTATTGTGTTCTCTTTGTGACTGGACACTTACTGTTTGCAGTGAGTTGTGGGATACTTAGTAGGGTCACTGGAGAGAATCTGAGTGAAGTGAGCCTTTAGAACATCTGATTACTCACAGAACTTCCTGGTGAAAATTTCATGTCAGCATGAAATTTTGTTGCAAGCGTACCCCCTTTGTAACTTAGATAGTAAGCATGCTGTATAAGATCCTTAGGCATGAGCCAGTTCAGTGGGACTGGGGGAGTAGGGCCCCCTGGGGAAGATAACTGTTTTTGAGAAGGCAGTTTTTTATTGGAGTATTTATTAAACGAACCTGCTGTTTCAAGCCAGTTTTAGGTCATAACATGTAAAATCGTATCTTCAGTGTAGCAGACGTACTCTTGAGATTAAAGAAGGCCACAACATAGATGTGTTTTAGCATAAATCACATAAATCCCCCACTGTCTCTGTCAGGAGTCTTTGTCTGCTAACTGTTAGCCTCCAGCTAGAGTCAGCATATTAGCCAGTCACTGCATTCTGCTTTATGCTTCTGCAGTTCACCTCTTGCTAGCTTAAGTTTAGAGGTTGAAAAGAGGTAATAATAAAACTTTAATCCTGCCACCTAGTATTCCATCTAGATTTTGTTACAGAGTATTTCAGTGTGTATTGGAAGTATATAATTTTAAAAACCAGATTCCATTTTCAAAGAAGGAAGCAGGTAGGTTGGATGGGATGTTTTAAAAGAAACATATGGGAATATTTAAGCAATTACAATGGCAAAGTCTCACTCAATACTTATTTTGTATTGATAGAATAATGTTAATGGATATCATTTGTTGAGCCTCTGTTACAAGGGCAGGATTTCATGAAATTTGTCTCCTCCAACTAACATCCTGAGGGGTCCAAAGTCACCTTTTCCTTTTATTTTTCAAGATCATGCTTATTGCTGCCTGAGTTTTCATGAAGTTTTTCCATTGAAACTTCACCCCACATGTAACCTCCATGAGTATAAGAACCATGGTTTGTTTATCCTTAAATCTGCAGAGCCAGTGATGGAATGGAGCCCTGGAAGTTGTCAGTACATGTTGAGTGAATGTTTGCATGGTGTTCCCTTAGACAGTTGATACCCAGCCCCATTGTTCCTCTTCATCATCCTAGCCACTTCCCAGGTCCAGGCCTCCTAAACTTCTGCAGTAGCTTCTCAACAATTTGTCCCAAACCATCTAGCACCCCAGCAGCCAGTAAATAGAATCCTAATGCTTCTCTTTTCAGTTCTTCAGTGTTTCTGATTATACTACCTTGAGCTGTCAGATCTAAGGTGACCTGGCCCTGGCCTCTTGGAGCCTGATCCTGTGCAGTGTCCCCTTGGTCATGATGATCTAGGGTATGGTGACTACCTTGACAATTCTCAAGCCAAATTCCTACCTGCTCACATTTGCATTTGCTGTTCTGTCTAAAAGGCCTCTCCCAGTCTTACCCCTTTTTTGCATGAATGGCTAAAATTCCTAACTCATTTCTTCATCAGTTCTTGGCTACTTTAGAGGCATTTACTCTTGACAACCTCCCCCTTAATCTAAATTTTATTTCACCCATTTGGGTTTTATATTCTTTTTCTTTATAGCGCCTATCACAGTTTGTAATGATAGCAGTGTGTAGAAAATCTTATATTTTTAGAAGCAGCAGAATGGGAAAAAATCTGTTTAATTGGCTGAATCTCTGGAGAAGTCTGAGGTAGTTTGAGTCCCATGGGTGACACGCTTATACAAAGACAGGCAGTGGAATGCAGCCCCCATGAAACCCCCATGCATCTTGCCCAGACCTTCACCTCACCGCAGGGTCCTTGACCACGTGGGCAAGCTGAGCCATCCTGGAGGATGTTCCCCCACATCTCCCGTCCACACTCACTCCTCACCCTGTGTACTTCCCTTGCTGCTGTTTGTTTAATCATTTTCTAAAGAACTAGCTCATAGTTTTATATCATTGTGTAGTATCTGAAATCACATTTGATTGGTTTTTCTTTTTCAGTTTATTTGTACGTATTTATGGGGTACCTCTGATATTTTGTTACATGCATATACTGTCCCTCACTGTGAATATTTATCATGTCTGTGTTGACAACATTTTAAATCCTCTCTTGTTATTTTGAAGTATATCATATATTGCTAACTGTAGTCACCCTACTCAGTTATTGAACATTAGAATTTGTTATGACTATCTAACTGTATTTTGTACCCATTAACTAACCAACTTTTTTTATCCCCCTTTTCCCCTCCACGCACACCCTCCCCAGCCTCTGGTAGCTGTAATTCTACTTTCTACCTCCATGAAATCCAATTTTTTTAGCTTCCACATGTAAGTGAGAACATGTAATATTTGTCTTTCTATGTGTGGCTTATTTCACTTAACATAATGGCCTCCATCCATGTTGCTGCAAATGACATGATTTCATTCTTTTTGTATGGCTGAATGGTATTTCATTGTATGTATATGTCACCAATTCTTTACTCATTTGTCCATTGATGGACACTTAGGTTGATTCCATATCTATTGTGAATAGTGCTACAGTAAACATTGGAGTACAGATATCTCTTTGATAATACCGGTTTATTTTCCTCTGGGGAAATACTCTGTAGTGAGATTGCTGGATTATATAGTAGGTCTATTTTTAGTTTTGTAAGAAATTCCCCTACTGTTTTTATACTGGCTGTACTGATTTACATTCCCACCAACAGTATATAAGAGTTTCCTTTTGTCGGCGTCCTCACCAACATCTGTTATTCCCTGCTGATTAGTTTTTCATACAGTTGTTGAGCATTTATATGTCTTTTTTTTTTTTTTTGAGAAATGTCTACTCATGTCCTTTGCCCACTTTTTAATGTGATTGTTTGTGTTTTTAATGTTTTTTGAGTTTCTTACATATTCTGTCTATTAGCCCCTTGTTCAGTGGGTTGTTTGCACATATTTTCTCCCATTCAAGAGGTTGTGTCTTTAT
The DNA here is from genome assembly GCA_036589455.1 of Ateles fusciceps. Classification (NCBI taxonomy): domain Eukaryota; kingdom Metazoa; phylum Chordata; class Mammalia; order Primates; family Atelidae; genus Ateles; species Ateles fusciceps. The sequence continues at coordinate 2,378,085 of JAZHEH010003321.1, read as the reverse complement.
TTTGTTCGTTGTTTCCTATGCCACGCAAAAGCTTTTCAGTTTAACATAGTCCCATTTGTCTATTTTTGGTTTTGTTGCCTATGCTTTTGAGGGCTTAGCCATAAAATCATTGCCTAGACCATTGTCCTAAATTGCAATCCCTGTGTTTTCTTCTAACAGATTTACAGTTTCAGGTCTTATGTTTGAGTGTTTAATCCATCTTGAGTTGATTTTTGTATGTGATGAGAGAGGGGGTTTCAGTTTCATTTCATTTTTCTGCATAAGGATCTCTAATTTTCCCAGCACCATTTGTTGAGAGGGTGTCCTTTCCCTAATGCATGTCGGGTTGGTGCTTTTGTTGAAAATCAATTGGCAGTAAATACATGGATTTATTTCTGTGTTGTTGATTCTTTTCCACTGTTCTGTGTATCTGTTTGTTGTTGTTGTTGTTGTTGTTTGTTTTTTGAGACAGAATCTCGCTCTGTTGCCCAGGCTGGAGTGCAGTGGCACTATCTCGGCTCACTGCAACCTCTGCCACCTGGGTTCAAGCAATTCTCATGCCTCAGCCTCCTGATGAGCTATGATTATAGGTGCATACGACCAGGCCTGGCTAATTTTTGTATTTTTAGTAGGGGTGGGGTTTCACCTGTTGACCAGGCTGGTCTTGAACTTCGGATCTCAGGTGATCCACCTTCCTTGGCCTCCCAAAGTGCTGGGATTACAGGTGTGAGCCACCGCTCCTGGCCTCTATCTGTTTTTATAACAATACCTTGTTTATTTTGGTTTTTATAGCCTTGTAATATACTTTAGAGTCAGGTAGTGTGAAACCTTCAGCTTTGTTTTCTTTTATTAGGATTATTTTGGTTATTTGTGCTCTTTTTTGGTTCTATATGATTTTAGGATTGTTTTTCTATTTCTTTGTAAAATGACATTGACATTTTGTTAGCAATTTTATTAAATCTATAGATTGCTTTGGGCATTTTAGTCATTTTAATGACATTCTTCTTATCCATGAATATGGAATATCTTTCAATTTGTTCGTGTCCTCTTCAGCTTCTTTCATCAGTAGTTTACCTTGCAAGGTCTTTCACCTCTTTGATTAAATTTATTTCTAGGTATTTTATTTTTCATTGCTATTTAAAAAGGGATTGCCTTTTTGATTTCTTTCTCAGCTAGTTCATTATTGGTATATAGAAACACTACCAATTTTGGTATGTCGATTTTTGTATTCTATAACTTTTCTGAATTTATCAGATCTATTGGAGCCTTTAGGTTTTTCTAGGTATAAAATCATATCATCTGCAAAAAGGGACAAATTGACTTACTTGTTTCCAATTTGAATGCCTTTTATTTCCGTTGGCTGATTGCTCTGACTAGGACTTCCAGTACTGTGTTGAACAGGAGTGGTGAAAGTGGATATAATAGTCTGTTTTCACACTGCTGATAAACACATACCCGAGACTGGGTAATTTTTAAAGAAAAAGAGATTTAATAGTTCTGTGTGGCTGGGGGAGGCCTTACAATCATGGCAGAAGGCAAAAGCCATGTCTTACATGGCATCAGACAAGGCAGAAATGAGAAAACCAAGTGAAAAGCGAAATTTCCTTATAAAATCATCAGATCTCATGAAACATATTCACAAGAACAGTATGGGGGAAACTGTGCCTATGATTCAATTATCTCCCACTGAGTTCCTCCCACAACATGTGGGAATTATGGGAGCCACAATTCAAGATGAGATTTGGGTGAGGACACAGCCAAACCATATCAGTGGGCATTCTTGTCTTGTACCAGTTCTTAGAGGGGACAGCTTTCTTTTACCTTTCCCCCATTCAGATTTATATTAGCTGTGGGTTTGTCATATATGGCCTTTATTAATATTGCAGTATTTCTTTGCCTAGTTTGTTAAGAGTTTCTATCATGAAGGAATGTTAAATTTTACCAAACGCTTTTTCTGCTTCTAATGAGATAATCATATGGTTTTATCCTACATTCTGTTTATGTGATGTATCACATTTATTCATTTGCATATGTTGAAAGACCCTTGCATCCTTGAGATAATCGTGGTGTACTGTCTTTTTGATGTGCAATTGAATTTGCTTTCCTGGTATTTTGTTAAGGATTTTTGCATCTATGCCTATCAGGGATATTGGCCTGTACTTTTATTTTTTGTTGTGTCCTTGTCTGGTTTTGGTGTCAGCATGATGCTGGTCTAGTAGAATGAATTAAGGAGAATTCTCTCTCTTCAGTTTTTTGGAATAGTTTGAGAAGAATTGTTGTTCTTGGAAAGTTTGGTAGAATTTGGCAGTGAAGCCATCCAATTCTGGACTTTTCTTTGTTAAGAGATTTTTATTACTCTTTAAATCTCATTACTTTTTATTGATCTGTCCAAGTTTTCTATTTCTTCCTGATTCACTCATGGTAGGTTATGTGTTTGATCCATTTCCTCTAGGTTTTCCAGTTTGGTAGCATATAGTTGTTTGTATTAGTCTCTGATGATATTTTATATTTCTGTGATATCATTTGTAATGGATCCTTTTTCATTTCAGATTTTATTTAGGTCTTCTCTCTTTTTTTCTTGGTTAGTCTAGCTAGTGATCTGTCAATTTTAGCTTTTCAGAAAATCAATTTTTTTCATTGCTCCTTTTGTATTATTAGCCCGTATTTAGTTCTCCTCTAATCTTTATTATTTCTTTCCTTTTGCTAATTTTGGGTTTGGTTTTTTTCTTGGATTTCTAGATCCTTGAGGTGCATCTTTAGATTCTTTGTTTGAAATCTTTCCACTTTTTTGATGTAGGTGTTTATTGCTATGGACTTCCCTGTTAGCACTGCTTTTGCTGTATCCTATAGGTTTTACTATGAGCGAGACTTCATCTCAAAAATAATAATAATAATAATAATTTGTCACCTGCTTGTGAAGTCCAATACTTTAGGGGGACAGTGAAAGGCATCTTCAGTGGCTGGGGGTGATGGCTCTCATGGCACCCCATTGCAGGTGCCTGTAACCACAAGATTATGTTGGCTGTGGCTGTTCATGTGAGTACTTTGGCCTAAAATCCTTTAGAGGCAGATTGAAATTCCCTGAGGAGGCTTGAACCCACTCTGTTTAGCTAGAATTTCTTTAATACCAGGAATTGGCCTAGGCCAGGCTAATCATAGGGGCTGGACTTTCTGGAGCCTCTCTTGATGCCTCTCAGGGGAGGACTGTGGTGCAAAAAGGGCAGTACATAGACACTATGTTATTTTACCCCCAGGGAAGCCTTCTCATTGGACCCTGGGAATCGAACTTCGTCCAGGTGACACAATTTCTTGAGCAAGTTCATGATTGGCAATACTTACCACAGGGAGAAGGCAGTGGAAGCCCGTAGCATGGGTACCTCTCCTACAGCCCCCTAGCCAACCTGGCTCTGTAGGCTCTGGCAGTTGCCCAAGGGTGGTACCCTGCAGACTGTGATATGTATCTCCTGTTAATCAAATATTCCTAGGTAGAATCAGACTGGACATGTTTAATGAGCACTTAAAATGATTGCTCTATTGCTTGGCAAGCACATCTCAATGAATTTCAGCACTGACCCTTATAGGCCTCCTGAATATTTTCTGGTTATTGTTGCCATTAGACAGGGATGAGATACAGCAAAATGTCACATGTCAGATGGACATGCCTCACAAGGAATTCTTGCTGACCCACTTTTACTACACAAGGGCAGACCTGGATGTGGTTGTCAAGACCAGGGTTTGCTTCTTTCTGTTTCTGAATCCAGAGTTGACCAGTGACACACTGAGGTTACCCAGACTTTGTGGGTTACATATATGGTAGAATGTGCTTTCTTACTTTATACTGAAGAAAACAGCTGTCCCAATACAGGATACTTACTCCTAAGTGACACAAACAAGGGAATGAATTGGAGGAGTTGCAGGGGATCAGATGGCCCCAGCACCACTGAGCCTTGCTTGAGTTCTGACAGAGCACCGAGGCAGTGTTTGTGTTCAGCTCTTTTGCAAAGTTTAACCGACTGTCTTTGCAGTATTTTTTCTTCTGACTGGTTACAGTTTAGTTTTTGACTGAAGTTTGGTTCAGTTTCCTGAAGGTGGAAGTGGGGCAGGCTTAAAACAATTTCCCAATAATACTAAGATTATTTGCATTTTTCACTCTTACTCTCCCATGAGCATACAGAAGCTAAACAACATGCAAGGTAGCATCTTCCTTAGCTGGTGGAATATGTTCCTGTGTTTTAAGATGTTCTAATAAAGCAAAGATGGAGAGATGGAATCTGTGTAAACAAAAGCTCTTTGGGGGGACCTAAGTAATTTTTAAGGGTATAAGGAGGTCCTTTGGCCAACACGTTTGAGAATCTCTGTTGTAGAGGCATAGTCTCCCCCAGAGGGTAGCTGTTTAGTTCATTCAGCAAATGTTATTTAAATACCTACTGTGTACCAGGCCAATCAGCAAAAGCTTCTAAGTTAACATATCCCAGAAACATCATCTCATAAACCTTTATAGGTGCAACAAAAGAAATGAACAGGGTACAAGGATATGATAAAAGGGATGGAAAGCCCTTTCTGAGGATAAACCTGAAGAGAGGCTAGTCATGCTGGGTTGGGATGTGGGAGTGTTCCTGGGAGGAGGAAGAGGGATGGGAAAGGCCACTGGTTGCTGGGCAGAGCAGAGGGCCCAGGCCGAGAGGAAGTGAGGGTCAATTTTCCTGCCCGCCATGTTTTCATCAGTAGTGTGCTCCAGGGCTCAGGGTTCACCCTTAGAGCTCTGTACATCTTGGGCCAGGGCTGGCCAGATGAGTATCCTGAGCAGAAATTGTTTTCTTCTCAGGTGGGTGGACGGTGGTCACCTTGGCTGGAATGAGGCGTTTTGTAGCAGACATGAGACCTGCAGGTTTACTCTCGAGGTCATCAAGACTCAAGAGTGGTAGTCACACGGAAGTCTTGCTCTGCACAGGAGGTGTGCCTGGAGTGGTATGTGCTGCATTTCTGCATCTCCCCTGACTTTATTTGATCCTGGTAGCAGCCCTGTAGATTGTTGACCTCATTTTTTAAATGATTAAATTCCTGCTTGGTATTGTGCTCGGTGGACTGGCCCCAGAACACAGAGGGAAGATTTTGGGGTCAAAAGCCAGTACTTTGGCCACTGCCCCAAAATTCTCTCTAAGGAAATATTTTATTGCCTCGGGGCAATGAAGTGTATTTTAACTATATTTGAAAAGTTTAATATTTAAAGGAAATCAACAGAATTAAAGGGTCCTTTTGAGTGATAAATAACTCACAAACACAGCCCTTTTCACCGTGTTATTTCTCGTGATTTTGGACCTTTTTGTGTGGTGACATCTCTGTAGTTTCTGGGACTGTGAAGCCACCTTTGCCCAGAAATCATTGTCTTCAATGTAATTTATTGAAAACAGATTATGTTTGCAAGATCCCCAACTGCAGCATGGAGGAAGACAGCCCTGAAAAAGTCTCTTCAGCTGTGGCCTTCTGTCCCCTCCACCAGCGCTGTAATATATGCCCCTCATTGTTCTGGGGATTTATTGCTACTCAAGTAGTTCTAACTTCCTTTAAAAGGCCACTATAGAAAAGAATTCCATGGTAATACTACTTGCTAAGCAATGCTAATAAGAGTCATTTATAATGGAAATCATTTTAGCATTCAGTAGTTTTTATTGTACATGCTCCTCTGTGAATCCTATATTGTACATACTTAATTTTTTAATGGTCAGTTTTAATTAATTGCCTTTGTGAAAGCTTGTTCTTGGCACAGCCCTGCATAAGAGTCAACATGTATTTGTCAGAGCAAGCCTCAGAAAAGCCACAGAATGGCCTCTTTTCCTTTAATTGTGGCTCATTTTGAAGTTGAACACAACTGGGTATTTATTTATTGAAAGCAGACTTTCTCATAATGAAGCATTGGTTTGACAGAGTAACTTCTGTGCTAAGCAGAAAGTTTGGTAAGACTAATCTCAATGTGCACATTGCAGTATATAAACACCAAGTGAGAAAACTTTATTTGGCTCTGTCGTATGAAGTCAGGCCTGCTGAGTTGGCAGTTACGAGCAGATTCCTATCTCTTAGTTTGGAAGTGGGAGGGCAATAACCGCTAGCAACCTCATGAGCAAGAAACACAAATAAAGAAGAATTGGTGAGCATGATTTTGAAAATGCCCCCCAAAATGTCTCTGCAATTGCCTAGAACCTGTGAATGCATTGCTATTATTACTCCTATGATTATGTTGTGTTGTTTAGCACAGTTGACCTTTAAGGGAGATTGTTTAGGGTTATAGATATGGGCCCAGTGGAATCCCGTGAGTGCTTAAAAACCAGAGAACATTCTCTGACTGGTGGCAGAAGAGGAAGTCAGAGAGATTAATAGCACAAGTGGGCTTTGAAGATGGGAGGGGTCATGTGACTGCAGATGCATGTGGCCTGCCCCTCAGTCTTCAAGCTGCAAGAAGTTGTGTTCTGCCAACAAGCTGAGAGAACGTGTAAACGCTTTCCTCCCGGGGCCTCCAGGAAGGAAGGAGACTGACCAGAGCAGAGAATCCCAGCATGCGTGCGTTGACTCCTAGTCCATGGGAACTGTGAAGTGATTATATTTGAGTAGTTTTAAGCCACTGAGTTTCTGGTGATTGTTTACATAGCAACAGACATCTCATATGGGGTGGCAAATGCTTTCCATGTAGAGGAAAACGTTCTTTGGCGAGAGCTGTCAGAGCCATTCACTTCTAGAGCCTCTGGGCCAACAGCCAACATGATCTCTTAATTTAGCCACCTTCTTCTTTTATATCTTTTGTTTTTGTTTTTTGAGACTGAGTCTCACACTGTCACCTGGGCTGGAGTGCAATGGTGTGATCTCGGCTCACTGCAACCTCCACCTCCCGGGTTCACATGATTTTCCTGCCTCAGCCTCCCTAGTAGCTGGGATCATAGGTGCACACCACCACACCCGGCTAAGTTTTTGAATTTTCAGTAGAGATAGGGTTTTCACTATGTTGGCCAGACTGGTCTTGAACTCCTGAACTCGTGATCAGCCCACCTCAGCCTTCCAAAGTACTGGGATTTACAGGTGTATGCCACCACGGCTGGCCCTATTTCTTTTGCTATTTTGTATTTCCTTTGTAGAAATATAGTCAGGCAGTGACTTTAAGTGACTTTGACCATGATCCATAGTAAGAAGCTTTTATATTGAAACCCAGTTCACTTACATACACATCTGAGAGACAAAATTACCCCAAAAGACTTTATCCTTTTTATGTCAAGTGCACTTTGACATACTCTGTTTTATTGCATTTTTAAAATCATAGGTCATCACCCACTACATTGATTGCTTTACCTGTCATCCCAGAGTTGGAAAGTCATTGCAGTTGATTATGTTTCTGCAGTTTTGTTTTACTTTTTAAAATCATCAATCACATATTATTTTAAAAATGAATTTCTGTTTGGGAAATGTTACTCAGTGCAAAGGGGCATTATGGTTTTGCGGGTCTCTGTGACAAGTCCAGGTCCCTTCATCGAGGTTTCCTGTTCTCCCTCCTGGGTAGTCTATGCAGCACCAGCACAGATGGCAGTGGTGCCTCTATCCACTTGTTTAACTTTGCGTGTTCATTACTGGACATAATGAGAGCTTTCCCCATCTTTTTAATGACTGCTAATACTTCTTTCTGTAGATGGAACAGTGTTGCCTCAGTCAGCTCCAAGCTGATGGGCATTTAGGATGATTCCAGCCCTTTACTGTCACAAACACTGCAGTGTACAAACCTCTTCCCGCAGGTGTGTGGGGGATGAAGTCCTAAAAGAATTGCCGAGACAATGTATATGTGCCTTTTGTCATCCTAGGGAAGTTCACCATTTGCTCCCACCAGCAATGTATAAGCATACCTGCTTCTCCACGCTTCTGCCAACACATATTACTTGATTAATTTTCTTGGCTGATGAGGGTATCTCATTTTAGTTTTAATTTGCATTTCTCATTGTGAGAGAAGTGAAGTATCTTTTTCATGTTTTGAGAGCTGTCTGTGCATCTTTTCCTATTGTTTCTATTAAGTCATTGGTTGGCTGTACTGTAATTTGAGGTCAGTTGTAAAAACGAGCTCTTCTCACCTCTTAACCATCCTTATCCAGCCTCTCTTCAAGTTCCTCCTTTCCTAAAAACAAGCTCACCCAAACAGACCATTCCTGTGGTCCTCTCCCTTTGAAGATAAATTAGATGAGCAAGTTTGCTTTTGTTAGGGGCCTGAGACCTAAATGTTTAAAAGTAGCTTTGCTGGTAAGTGAAAAGAAGGCCCTGTCAGGGGGTTGCACAGAAAAGGAGGGGCATGGGTAATAGAGGAGGCTGGGCAGTAACCTGGCAGAAGGTACCAGAGGCCAAGGAAGGCATGCTGGTGTCCTGCAGTGAGAAGGAGGTGTGCGACGTCAGCTGGGGTAAGCACACTGCCATAGCTGCTCCAGTGATAGCAGGTACTCTAAGAGGGAACTGAGAGAAGGGGAATGCCAGTTTCTGCCAAGGATGTATAGAAAGGTTTTTTCCCCCCATATGTTCTTTGGAAGTCTTGTTAAAATCATTTAAAACAGTGAATTTGATAAGAAAGCCAGCCACTGAGAGACTTGAATGTAGCAAAACAAATTGTCAAAAAGTATTTGTCATTTCTAAGAAATAAACTGGTATTACCTAAAATGCAATAAAATATATATATATATATATATATAAAAGAAAGAAACTGGTATTTAGGCTTGGATAGAAATCCAGAGGTTTGTTTTGGCATAATTAGTTACAACTTCTTAAGAAGAGGCGATTTTTACAATAATTTTTTTGTAGTGGGATTGCTTTATATTCCTTTTCATGACTGGAAAGTCTGTCATTTGACAACGCACAAAGAACTTCGGGAACAGAGGGCCTAAGTTTTCTTGACACATTTGGATTTTTGCATGATGAACATTTGTACTTTTATTAGTAACTGTTGAGTCGTGTGTGGTCTGATCCGATGGAGAGTAGAGTGTAGGTGTTCTCTGGAATTTTGGGTGTTACGGATCACTGAGGCTAGTACTGCCCCAGCTCCCACGTGCCACACTGTCTGCTGCTTTCAGAAAGAGCAGGATGGCTAGTCCTGTCCCATCTAGTTGAGGTCCCATCCTGCAGAGCTCCTAAGAGGGCATTGCTGGCCTTTGACTACACTGGCTTCCAGAATCTGACCATGGAACCATATTTGAAACTGTCAGCTTTATTTTGTTGTTGATCAGGCCAGTCTTTTAGATCTTTGTTGGTTGATGGCTTTCTCTCAGCTCTATCTATACCAGCAACAAATAAAGTTCTTTAAAATTGTTTTTGGTGACCATTCTGCCTATAGATTTGTTCTAACCTTTGAAATGTTTGCTGTTCTTTAGTGACAAAAGGAGACTCTTCTGGGAGCTGTGATGACCCCACAATCTCACTGGTTTTCTTGCTTTTATTGGAGGAGTTGGCATTTGTTGAAGTTTATATTTATGTAAAATAACAATAAGTAGATTTTTAAATTTTTCTTGAAATTTTATGATCTAATCAGAAGAGAGACCCTTTCTCTGTCATTAAGAGGCTTGATGAGGATTAGACATACCTGCTGAGAGTATCCTGTAATGTTTTCATAAGATTGGAAAGGGTAAAATGTGAAATGAGAGCAGGAATGTAGACAGAGGATGCCGAGGCTGTTTCCTGTTTCCTAAGTAAAATTGAGCAGGGCAGAATCTCCCCAGCCCTGCAAGAACTCCCTTCCTCCTTGGGTCCACTGTTACTGTCATGCTGGCCTTGACGTCTGCTATAAGTGCACACACACGGGGAACGGCACAGGGAAGTGAACACATGTCCTGGCGTGTGTGCACCTGGTATGGCTGCTTCCTCAATCCAAGCTCTGTTCTGTTACAAGGCTCTATCCTCCTTCAGGCCTTGCTCCTCCTCATCATGGTCAGGCAAAGATGGAATCATTACCTTAGAGTACCCTTTATTTTTGAGATGGAGTTTCACTCTCACCCACACTGGAGTGCAGTGGCATGATCTCGGCTCCCTGCAACCTCCACTTCCCAGGTTCAAGCAATTCTCCTGCCTCAGCCTCCTGAGTAACTGGGACTATAGGTGCATGCCACCACATCCGGCTAATTTTAAAAATATATATTTTTAGTAGAGACGGGGTTTCACCCTGTTAACCAGGATGGTCTCAATCTCCTGACCTCATGATCCCCCCCCTGCCTCAGCCTCCCAGAAGTGCTGGAATTACAGGCGTGAGCCACCGTGCCCATCCCAGAGTACCTTCTTTGACATGAATTACTTGTAGTTCAGTACTGGCGTTCACAACTTTAGTTTCCCATCAGAAACTTACCTCCTCCCAAGGACACTGACCCCAATTGGGCACCATTTTCCAGATAAGACACCACCTCCTCCCCACAGGGTCTGCCTTCCCTTCACAATACAGGAACGCACACGAGGTTCCAAGAGGACCATGCTCTTACTAAGATAAAAGGGAGGAAGGTGATTAGGTACTTTCTTCTGCTGCCATCACTTGGAGGGAGGGGGCTTCCTTCCACACTTCAGTTCCAGGGACTATGTTTGACCCAGCAACACAGAAGAAGAGGTGACCTTATAGCAGTGAGGGGTAAGCATGTGAATATTGCTGGTTATTCCTTCTTCAAAGTCTACCTGGGGGTCGGGTGATGAAGACGCTCACTTCTCTGCAATACACCATGATCAGGCTGTGGTCTTCATGACACAATTCAGCCTTGCCTATGTGTGTTGAACAGAGCTGGTCATCCTCAGAAGTAACAGAAGAGAGCAATAAGTTCAGGAAGACTTTCAGTCCTAGAATAGTGTAAGGACTAAATGTCAGAGAACAGGGGGGATTGTAGGAGTTTGGGGACCTTAGCATGGGTACCCCCTCAACCTGCTCCCCCTGTGGTATAAACAGTAAAGCCCATGATACCAAAAGGCCTTGAGTGCTCGTCTCTCGGGCAGGTAGAGCCAGTGATGGGTGCCCCGAGAGGACGATGCTGGAGAAAGAAGACAGTATCTAATGCCATTGGAGAAAGAGGACAATGGCTCATGCAGTCAGACCTAGAGGATGCAAGGGATGTCACAGCATAGTGTCCACAGGCATCCTAAGATGTTTCCCACATTGTTTTAGGAAGAATATTGACAAAAGTAGTGATGGGAGGGTTATTTCAAGGATGCTATTTTCATGTCTCCAAGTAAACTTTAGATTCTTAAGAACTTTGACTTCTAATGCTTTTAAAGACCATATACCCCATGCCCATATGTACATTCAGTTAGGAAATAAATGTAGATTCTTTGGTGAATTTGAAGATATGCTCATGGAGTGGCATGGCATGATCTCAGCATACACGTGCAGCATGCTGACGAGGAGCTTCTTGGATCTTGTTTCTTTAGAGGGACTTGGATTAAATTGGTGCTTAATCTCTGCGCTAGAAGTGGAAGCAGCCATGCAATGGGCACCTTAATTTGAGTGTCATCCTGGCTTTCTCCAGGCTGCTGCATTTGCTGTGAGGGGGAGGGGGTGGAGGAGTTTCTGGGCAACGGCCATATCTGTTCTGGTGACTGACCAATGTCAGGGGTCCCATGGGTGGAGTTCCAGGATGAGAAGGCACCCCTGGGGGATGGCACTTAGAAAAATTGGGACTAGGCCTCAGCTGCGGAATTGCGGGCCAGGGTGGAGCTCCCTTGTATCGAGGAGTTAGGGCCAAGGGCCATGCAGGTGGGCCTGCAGAAGGTGGGTGGTGATACGGCCTTTCCAGTGATAACACATATGGCACTGTTTTCCTGGGGCTGTTGGGGTTTCAGGGAGCAGATTCTCATTCAAGGTCACCATCTTAAGAAGGGAAGAATGCTTTTTTATGAATACTCGTGGGTCTGTGGGGGCTGTGGAGCCTGGGGAATCTGAGGCTGACGTGGGAGTCTGGGGCCCTCTAGTGGTGGTGCTGTATCCTCAGCTCAGTGGCACTCACCGTCCCTATTTCTCTGTCCATTTCTCTCCTCACTGAGGTGCTTCCTGTTTTTCCTAGATTTTTTTCTCTATGTTTGCCCATTCACCACCTTAGAGGCTCTATTCTATCCCATGACCTCTCGCTGCACTTTCTTTCAAATCTAAATTTTCTTGATTATTTTTCTTAATTTACAGTTCCAAGATTAGACCTATTGGGAACATTCTGTGTTCCTCCTCAGCCCCTGGTGGCCCCTGTGGTCAGGTGGTCTGGTCTCCCTTTTGTGTGAAGAGCTGTGGCAGGGCAGTGAGGTTTTGTGGAGCACAGGGGCATCTGGCACTGTGCATGAGGTTGTGAGGTAAGAGAGAGCTCTTAAATCTGCCAACCTTGGTGATCTTAGGAACAAGATGAGAGTGCTGGGGAACCCGGTGCTGGCAGGCCTGGAGCCTCATATTTCTTTGACATTTGCATGATATCTTGCAGTACTTGGTTTCTTCACTTATATATGAACGAATTCAATTTAGATGCTTAGAAAATAAATGGCCCCTGGACCTGTGGGAGATTAGTAGTGGTGTTCTGTAGCCTCAGACATTTCTTGGTTATGCTTTTATCCACAGATAAGAAAAAAATTTGTTTTGCCTAGGCTTAGAGGGACCTAATATGTGTTACTTGTTGAACAGCGGAAAATAGCAGATATTTCTAGAGTTGTCCGACACTGTCCAGGACACAGTGCACATGGTCCCCTTGGCTCTTCCTGAACACTGACCAGAGGTCTGTCGTTGCAGGCTGGGAGTCCTACGTCAGCGTCAGCTCCGGCTCCGGTGTCCACCTTCTCTCGCACTTCTATCACGCCGTCCAGCCAGGACATCTGCAGGTAACACTATGCTTCAGATGCTGCCGTGATCAATGTGCAACCAGAAATAAGCATTAGTGTCTGCAGGTTCTTGAATTTCCATTTGCTTATTCAGTCTGGCTTTGGTCTAAACAGTTGGCTCAGTTTTATGTGTGGTTTGCGCACCCAGTTGCCCATGCAAATTTCATTTCTTCACTATGATGTCTATTCTCTTTTAAAATTGTTTTTACTTTCTGTGCTTTTATCCCACTGTTCTGCATGCAGTTCCAGTGCAGTGTTTTCTGAGTGTTGTCACCACAGTTCCGTGCAGTCTGCTGTTGTTTTGAAAGCTCCTCACTGCCAGAGTTCTCTGACACAAGGGCTCACTGTGACAGTTATCTGTAAGGACACATTACAGGCGTCAAAGAGAAATTCCTTTGGTTCAGAATGGGTCCAGGCCTTGAGGCCTGCTAAGAATACCAAACCCAGAAGAACACTAAAGTTCTCAAGATCCCTCAGTGATGTGGGTGAGAAGGCACAGGATTCTTCAGAAAGTTTTGCTTATGTGGAAAGAACTTGTTCTGAAGGAAAATTAATATTCCCTCAAGATTCGTGTCTCAGAACCAGCAGGTACCATCATAAAGAAAAAGAACCCTGAACTACAAACCTCTTGGCAATTCCAAACAGTCTTGTGTTTCATGCCTTTCTGCCAGTCACTCAGCTGCCTCAGAGGTGGAAGCTGGCAAGGGGGGGCAGGCCTGGGCTGCTGCTGGAAGAGAAGGCAGATGGCGAGGCTGCATCCCGAAGCCGGCGACTGCTCCGGTACCTGTTCTCACTCTCGCATGGCTCGAGCGCCAGCAGCCTGCACAGGTTCCACGAGCTGGAGAGCTGCGCTGCTCACCTGCACACTGCCAAGTCTTCCAGTGGGCTGGCAGGGAGCACGGGCTTCTGCTCTGACGACATGGGAGATGACGACGTCTTTGAGGACAGCACATCTGCAAAATTGAAGAGTAGGGTTCTGCGGGCTCCCCCTCTGCTCCACGGAAAAGGACAGCGACCTGGATTGTCCTTCTCCCCTCTCTGAAAAATTAGCCCCCATATCTCCTGTGTCCACATCAGGGGATGCCTGCAGGTTGGTTTGCCAGGAAGTACCATTCTAGCCATCTCTGCTCACATCAGGAGCCTCACCTTGCTTTAATATGTAAAGTTTCAGGAAAGTGAAGTAATAGGAAGTTGTAACCAGTTATGGGTTAATCATTTTCTCCAGAAGAATGGAGTATCAATATCATTTGAAAAACTTAATTTTTATGACATGGGTCCCAAGATAGTTTCACAAATGATAAAAGAGGAAGAAGCTGGCCGGGCGTGGTGGCTCACGCCTGTAATCCCAGCACTTTGGGAGGCTGAGGCGGGTGGATCACCTGAGATCAGGAGTTTAAGACCAGCCTGGCCAACATGGCGAAACCCCGTCTTTACTAAAAATACAAAAATTAGCCAGGCATGGTGGTGGGCGCCTGCAGTCCCTGCTACTTAGGAGGCTGAGGCCGGAGAATTGCTTGAACCCAGAAGGCAGAGGTTGTAGTGAGCTGAGATTGCGCCATTGCACTTCAGTCTGGGTGACAAGAGTGAAACTCTCTTGCCAAAAAAAAAAAAAAGGAAGAAGCTACACATATTAAAGGCCAAGCTGACTCTTCTCAACTAAAAATAAGTAGACTTTGTATAAAGAAACTGGAAGAAAGAAATTAGTAGCTCCAGCTTTCTAGCCTGATGATCCAGATTTTAAGCATTGATGCATCTCCCAGCCTCTTTTTTAACCTTTGCTCCCCACCTACCCCTAAAAGGTATGTGGGGACTGGCTGTTCTCCAGTAGCTCCTTCCTTCCTTCCTTCCTTTTAACTGGAGTGTAGCCACCTATGTCCCGCCCTAACTCTGTTTCCTGCCTTTATCTTCCCTTATGCAGTATCCTTGTCTGGCCTCCAGAATTCACTTTTTGTGACTCTTTGCCTTCCTCCTTCTGACCTTTCCCCCAGTCTCCGCTCCTTGTGCCAGCTGTTGCCATTTCTAACAATTGGATCAGAGACCCCCGTCACTAAAACAAATAGCCTGAGACCCTGGCTCCTTCCAGGACAGGTGCCCCAGCCTATTCTCTAGCTGCTGGAAAAGACCCCACTGTTTCTTAAAAGCCTGTTAAGTTCCTTCAGGCCAATAGCTATATCTTGCTGTGTACTTCCTTGGAAATAATGAGTGCTTTCAAATTAATTCTCACTTACTGCTATTAGTGGTCCCAAGAAAAAGAGATGAAATTGCAGCATCTTGTAATGGTGAGTTTTTAGGTCTAGGAGAGGTGCTGTGATCTTTGTTTACTTCCTGAGAGATAACAGAAATGTGTAGCTGTGGGGTATGGAGGTAAAGTCAGTGATTATAGCTAAAAAGCAAATATCATCATCTAAAGTCACTGTGGTATTTTTGAAAATTGGAATGCTGGTTTTGTTTTATATAGAAAATTTCCCTCTAATTATTTTACCATCTTACGTTCTGGAAAATGATTCTGTGTTGCTTTAAATTCACCTTTCAAGGAAGTTTCATGTCTTACCAAAAAATGACCACTTTGTCATTTCTTACATCATTTTTTCCTTTTTGTTGCCAAATGCCCTCCAGACTTTCCATGTTGGTGCGGTAAGCTAGAAATTTTTAGTTTGTAGTGATTGTTTTCATTTGTGTTTGTATGTTTTTGTGCCCGTAGTCACTTCTGTCATGTTCATTTCTGAAAGTTTTCTTTGGGGGAATTGACCTTCCACTGAAGCGTGAGCTTCCCTGTCGTGGGGCTCTCCTTGGAATGACAGGTTTTCCTTCCACCATAGGATCTGCCACTGTGAAGGAGACGATGAGAGCCCCCTCATCACCCCCTGCCGCTGCACGGGAAGCCTCCACTTCGTGCACCAGGCCTGCCTGCAGCAGTGGATCAAGAGCTCCGACACGCGCTGCTGCGAGCTCTGCAAGTACGAGTTTGTCATGGAGACCAAGCTGAAGCCGCTGAGAAAAGTACGTGGGAGGAAGGGATGTTCCCAGAAGTGCTTATCCTTCCTGAAACCAGTGACTCTCGGAGAGCTGGGGTCACAGATCATGGGGTCATAGCTTGCCTGCATTCATTACCTTAAAAAGCTGGGGCTGTTGCTTATGTTTGCATTGTAGAGAGTGTTATTTCTGGTGCTGATTTTCAAGTCCCTCCCCTCAGGAAGAAGCTCTTTCTGACCATTCATAATCTTCTTTTCCCTTCAAACTAAGACTGCTTGCTTCTCAGTGTCAGTCATCTGTCCTTTGACCACAGACTGTTTGTGATGTATCTTAGCACCTAACTTTATACATATTAACTGTTGACGTCCTGCTGCTTTGATTAGGACTGTCTGTTGGAGATCAGTGTCTCTCCCCAGCACCCAGCACTGTGTAGCCCACAGTAAATTTATTTGTATAAACCCATGATAAGTATTTGTGGATGGGAGTGTGAGTAGGTGGATGGGGAAAGGAAAGGAAGCACAGATGTTGCGTGATGTGCAGCTGTCTTCAGAAAGGACCCACAGATGTTGCATGACGTGCAGCTGTCTGGAGGCCCATGTCACTGCTCCCTCTGAGAGGAACTTTGTCCGAAGGCCAGATCTCCAGTTTAAATGTTGACTGTTTCATACGTTTTTCTTGCCCAGCACAGCAGGTTTTGTCTGGAAGAATAAAAGACTGTTCTATCTCAAAACGTTATATATAAATTGTAAGAGAAGTCACATAATCAAATACTAGCTAATTAAGTGTTAAATGATGTGCTGGTTGGTAGGGCCTGTCAGTCATTCAGAAAAGGAAATGCTCATTATGGGCTAGAGGGCTGGGGAAGTGGAGCTGTGGTAGCCTCATAGGGTGTTTGGGTTTTAGAGTGGTTCTTGAAAGATCACTAGAATTTGAAGACAGAGTGAAAGGAGTTTAGAGAGGTCAAGCTGTCTGTGGAGTAAAGCATACCCCAGAAAGGTGAGAGTGAGCATTAACAGGGTGTTAAGCTACATGTGTTGTAGGAAGTAGCAGGGAGCATGGGGCGCTGAGGTGCTGACTCTGTGTTATAGGCAGGAAGACCAGGGAACTTGCTGGTATATAAAATTCCAGCAGAAAACAACCAGATGTTAGCGAAGCCTTGCGTAAAGTGCTTAAAAAAATGTTTTGCCCCAGTAGAAGCCTTGCAATTTATTGGGTGCCTACTCCATGCTAATCTCTCACTATAGGAAGTCCTTCAGGCTCTGTTTACAACTTACCTTGCATAGACCCATCTGGAAAGAGGCTGTGACTAGGATTGGCAAAGGATATGTGCAGAGTGTTTACACATTGTTCTTTCTCTCTACCTTTATATGTTTTCTCCTGATTCGGAAACCAGTAAATGAAAAAGTCTGGCTATTTGGAGTAAATTAATGAGCTCCTAGAGGAGATGAGACTGGCAGAGTCTGCTTGTACTCGGAACTCTTAGCGTCGATTTCGAGCTGTTGCTGCCAAAGTAGCGAGGACCAAAGAGTGAGCGTCTTCAGCCATTCACCTTCATGATGTAGTGGGACCCATCTGCTAGTGTGTTGTGGCATCAACCCTCTTTTTCCTTTCCTCCGTGCCAGTCAACACATCAGGGAGACTTAAAACGTAGCACCTGGGTCCTGGGCCAACATACTGTTTTCATTAGGACTGAAATCATAGAATTCCTTATCAGGCCATTTTATGTCTGCTTGCAAGAATTAGCAGACAAGGGGATTTTTGATGATAGTTCAGTTTCATCTCAATCCCGGCTTCTTTTCATTACATAGAAAGTTGGCTGCACCTGGTACCTGGTTAAAGGAGAATAACTTTGGGTATTTGGGGGAAATGCATCTAGTTCGGGAAGGGAGAAGTGGGGCAAAAAGCCAGTCTTACCCACCTACAGTGCTCTCACCTGACCGGAGCCCTTCCCCAGAAGTCTGAGCCTCACTTTTCGTGTTGTCTTTCCAGTGGGAGAAGTTGCAGATGACGGCCAGTGAGCGCAGGAAGATTATGTGCTCAGTGACATTCCACGTCATCGCCATCACATGTGTGGTCTGGTCCTTGTATGTGCTCATTGACCGTACTGCCGAGGAGATCAAGCAGGGGCAGGCAACAGGTGAGTTCTCAGGCTGAAGAGCCAGCTCAGCACCAGAGGTGAGGATAGCTCACAGGAGTCCTGGGGTCAGAGGATTTTCCAGTCAGGCCAAAAAAGTTTGGGTTTCTAGAGGAGGGACAGCAGTTAAGGGGCACTAGGCCTCCTTTTTGGCATTTCTTTTGCTGTGGTGGTAGTGTTTGAAACCCAGTCAGAGAGTTCATATTCTGGAGCATGAGAATCTCCATAAACTGTGTTCTGGAAAAGCAGGAAGTAGCTGGACACTGTCTTCCACTCTTCTTTTAACCACATTTGATGAGTTGTGAATCCATTGGTCAGTAGCGTAGTCCTATAGTCCCAGATACTTAAAAGGCTGAGGCAAGGAGGATTGCTGGGGCTCAGGAGTTGAGGGCTGTAGTGTGCCATGATCACACCTGTGAATAGCCACTGCACTCCAGCCCGGGCGACATAGCAAGACTCCATCTCTTAAAAAAAAAAAAAAGAGTTGGTAATGGGAAGTTCAGACATATGTTTTCTTTAATTCAGGTCTTAAATAAAATCTAATAGGCTGAGTTTTTCCCCTTCCAGGAATCCTGGAATGGCCCTTTTGGACTAAATTGGTAGTTGTGGCCATCGGCTTCACTGGAGGACTTCTTTTTATGTATGTTCAGTGTAAAGTATACGTGCAATTGTGGAAGAGACTCAAGGCCTATAATAGAGTGATCTATGTTCAAAACTGTCCAGAAACAAGCAAAAAGAATATTTTTGAAAAATCTGCACTAACAGAGCCCAACTTTGAAAATAAAGATGGACGTGGAATCTGTCATTCCGACACAAACTCTTCTTGTTGCACAGAGCCTGAAGACACTGGACCAGAAATCATTCATGTCTGATTGTGTGCGGGTTGTCATTTTCCTGGACATCCATGAAGAGCCGAAGGAAATTGTTTACTGCCAATTTGTGTACCTTTCTTATGTCCTTTAATAGCATAGACTGGGCAGGTGACTATTTATAGTGGCTTGTTTTTTTCTAAACCCTCCTTAGTCTCCTAGAAAGCCCTCCTGTGGGCCGGGCATGCCTGGGTCCTGCCTCTGCCTGGCAGCTCTGTGGGAAGGGAAGGTGAAGGCCCCATGATGACATGATGGGGAGCCAGCGGAGTTCCTGCCCATGGTATTGAGCAGAATGAGAGAATAAAATGCCAATTCCAAGGGAAGAGCAGGAGTAGGGGCACCCAGGCCCTGATATGCAGCTGCCTCCAGCTTACATTGGTCCCCAGCCTGGAACAGAGCTTGGGGGAATGTCTAGCCATGATGAGAGGATTCCCCTCCGTACCACAGAGAGCCCCAGGAGACGGTACTGAAACAGGCCCCCAAACACAGACTCGGGCCTGCCCTCTGCCAGTGCTGCCTCCTCCATGCTCTTGAGCAGATGGGGCCGTGGTGCTCTGTGGTGGCGCACGATTCACTCAGCAAACAGCACTTTACAGAAGAGAATCTTTATTTTGTAATGTGTGTCCAGTGGGATTGACACTCAAAAAAAAAGTCTCACTTATAAATCTTCCCTTCCTTACCTTTGTCATCTCCTTTGCATCATGAGAGATCAAAAACCCACTTTGCCTTATATATGCTAAGAAGCATGGCGTTCGTTCTGTTCATAAAACAGACTCATGACTTTAAGACAGGACAAACAGACCGGATGTTTTTTTATCACAGATCTCATGGAAATTAATGGATTCTTAATGGCAATTAAAGCATGGTTCCTATGCTTTTGAGCCTGTTTTATGACAAGGTGTTACTTCATAGACCTGACCCATACGTTTCTTTTTGTCAACACTGAAGAGTTTCTAAGATCTAAATGGAAGGAAAGGAATTGAGTAATTACAACAAAACTGAGTATTTTAAAAATATTGCTTTATAGTTAAATCTCTCCAGTTGGTGCTGGCTTCACATTGAAAGAGCAGCCATGTGCCACCCTGGCTGGGGTGTGTGCACTGCAGGTTCTCCCTTGCACACAAGATGGGCGCTGGCCCACTGTGAGGCTTCTGCTCATGGAGGTTCTGTGGAGTCACTGCCAGGGCCATGAGGCAGGCAGGCTGGCTCTGGGACGAGGGCCAGGTGTGAGCACACTGCCAGGGTCTGCTGTGCCACTGCTCCCCGGCCACACACCCGCCCAGCTGTCGCCTTAACCAGACTGAACAGGATCCTTCGGGGCCCTTGGCCCCACTTTCGGTCCATTCTGTCATCAGGGATTACCACCTGTACCATTTTCATAAAACCAAATCACTACCATCAAATGGCCTTGTCTCTAAAAAGTCTGCTTAAAATTCTGTTTTTCAAACCCCGTTTCCTAGTGCCAGGCAAATAGTTACCTCCGGGAAAGCTGCCGGGGGCCTGAAGCACAATATTAAGTAGTCCAGATGCTCCTCCAGGATACTCTCTCACCCAGCCTGCAGGGAGGAGGTGGGAGATGCTGGGGGTCCTGCCCTCAGTCTCTCTGGGCCTTAGGCGCTTCGTTTGCCCCTGCTCTTTGTTGCTGCTAAGGGGATGAAGCAAACACAAGATGATTTATTTGCCTTTCAGAGTGGAAGTCCTAGAGTTTGTTTTGAAGGCCAGAAGGCTGGATCTCTGAGCTACGGTGTGGGCTTAATGGCAGCAGGCTTTGCCCTCCTGTCTCCTCCAAGCTGGTGTCTGATTCCTTGGTAACACAGGTCTTAGTCTGTGGAGTGGCTCTGCTGTGGCCTTCCTCTGGCTGGGCAGGCACTGTCTAGCCATAGCCAGCTCCTGAAACAGGTCAGCCTCCCCTCTCTGTCTCCCAGGCCACATCCAGCCCGTGCCTGTGTTCACTGTACCCCGAAGTGCAATTACCCATACCGCTTCTCAGCCGGGGGGACCCCAGGCAACCACAGACTGTCCACTCAGGGGAGCTGAATCCCAGGTCAGCCCTGCCCATGTCCCTGAGGAACTGCTCAGGCAAGGCCCCTGATTTTGTATACTCGTTCCTGCTACCCTCCAACATTACCAGGTTAGATTAGATTTTCTAAGTGTGAATCCCTACTTCATATGTGGAACCCCTTATGCTGAACTTGAAAAGCACCAAGGCTTCCTGTAGACAGGAGAGTTCTTAGGTAGGGACAGCCCCTGGGCAGCCTACCCAGTGTGGCTGGCATCCCACTATGGCAAAGGTGCCTTTATAACTGAGCCCTGTATCACTCCCATGCCCAACCAGATTCTCATGGGAAGCCCTCTCCCTTTTTTGCCTAATACCATCTTACCATCTCTGGCCTCACTGTGGACAATCTCCACACATTCTTATTTCCCCCTCCTAGCAGGACACAGAGCTACCCCCTTGACTTTTTTTTCTTGAAGGTTCTAGTTCAGCTCCTGATTCATCAGACCCTCGTAGCCCCCTGCATCTAGCAGTGAAGCACGAAGCCTGGCAGGGGTGTCGTACTCCCATCTGGTGTGGGCACCAGCTCTACCAGTGCTCCTGTAGCCTGGGTAAACTTGCTCCCCCTCAATTCTTTTGGGGGCTGTGTGTCCCCAGCTTCCCCCGGCTTCATGCCCCCTATTTTGCACCCAGCTTTAGTGAAAGGATGGCATTTAGTTGACCCATATGGAAACCCAGAATGAGGTCTCAGGGCCAGGGAAGGGGAAGAGGCAAGTGGTCTGGGGTATTACCAGCCAGCCCTCTCTGATTTGGCCTCTATTCCCCCATAAGTCACAGTACCACATGCAGGCTTTTGGGCTCAGCAGTTTGGTTTTTGTGCCCCAGTTTATTGTGAGAATTTCCTGAAAACCTTATAAAAGATATTTTCCTACTGTAGGCCTCTAATGTTTCTCCCCTTTTTGCTTCAGTCCACTCTTGAATCATGTAGGCCTAGTTTTCAAACCTGCACATGTGTCCTACCTGGCCACAGGCATGCCAGCCTCTGGCAGCTGGGCCAGGCCTCTGGCAGCCTCAGTTGATGCCTGTATGATCTGGGGCTGCCTCTGCATCCCTGGTGTGGGCTATAGGGCTGGAGAAGGGCTGGGACCAACCTGGTGAGATCCATGAGGCTGTGGATGTGGCTGGAGGCAAATACACATTTCAAGTACTTTCCCTTTGGAATCTGGCTTGAAACATGCAGCTTCCATCTCTAGCCCAAGGATAGACCAAAACATAGGGAAATAAAAGCATTTATCTTTGTCTTGGAAAGTAATTGTTGAAGTTGCGCAGTTGATCACTGCACAGTTAGATACAGTGTTTATGGAAATTGATCGTTAACCCAAATTTACACTGGCTTGTGTGGTGTAGTTTCTAAAAGTCACTTCACATTTCAAATTTTTCTTAGAAAGTTTCTAGTAATCTAAATGTCTAGTTTTGTATTCTTTTGTGTATGTTCACTGTTTCTCAGTATTACCACTTGAGTAATTCTCTGTAAAGGGGGGTTTGTGCTATACACTGGGATGTCTAATTGCAGCAATAAAGCCTTTCTTTAAAAAGGAGTTTCACCATGAGAGTGTTTCCCTGCAGGGAGGCCTGGGACATCGGCAGGCACTCCAGTTGAGCGTTGTCTGGCTTGCACGTCAGGAAAGAACATGGCTCCTGGAGGTGTCTGTTTTCCTCAGCCTCCCTCAGACACGTGTGTCGGCAGTGGCCGGCGGTGTCTGGATGACTGTGGGATGGGAGTGAAATGGATTTGTCACAGGTGTGCTTGCTTCGAACACCCAGACCCTACCTGGGCTCACCACCCTGAGGGAAGGCATACTTGAGTCTGTGTTGCCGCATGACCACAGAGCACTTGATTATGAACCAGCCTTATCCATGGAAACTCGCTCCTGACCCACAGCCCAGCTGTGAAAGCACCAGGAGACCAGTGACAGCTCTGCCGAGGCTGCATCCCCTGGCTCTGGCAAGGCCTCAGAGGGAAGGCAGTGCCACGATTCTGAGACACCAAACCACCCGCAGGGCTGGGAGTGCTGAGGGCAGATTGCAGCTTTTCTGCCATATGCATGGCCAGGGTTGGGTTGCACAGGTGCAGGGAGGGAAGCCGGGCTTTTCCAGAGGAGCTGCTCTCTTAGGGGTGATCCACAGAATTCTTCCACTCTGGGCTGCTGGCCGATTTGGGAGCTAAGCACAAGCCTGCTTTGCAGAGCCATGGTCATACCTGTGTCCCCAGGAGTGGGGAGACCTGTGGCTCCAGGTGGGGGACAAGTCCACAGAGCTGCTGAGCCTGTGTAGGAAGGTCTGTGCTTGTGGCCAAGAGGAGGCAGGGATGGCCCTGAGCTCCATGCTGAGGAGGGTGGAACTGGAAGAAGAACCCTCCCCTGTAAGGAGGTGAGGGCAATGGCTCCCCTATGCTTTTTGAGAATTTTGGGACTTTTCTGAAGGGACACCAGAAAGGGTCTGGGTGTGGGCAGGCTTGAGGGGGATGGCACCAGCCACACTGATGGGGTACTGGGTTGACTACAACTCTCCAACACCAGGGACTCCCCCACAGTCTATGTCGGGGTAGCAAACTGCTCAAAGGCAGCTGTTTTTGTAAATAAACTTTATTAGCAAGCAACCATGTGCATTCACTTACATATTATCTATGGCTGATTCACTGCTACAGAGGACAAAGTTGAATCATTGGGACAGATTGTATCGCCTACCAAGCCTACAATATTTGCCGTGTGCCCCTTCATAGAAAAAGCTTGCAATGTCTTTGTCAAGGTGAAGGGTGCTTGTTAGAGTTGTTGGTGCATAGCCTGTGTGACATGTCTTGATAACAGAGGCGATGAGTCTCTCTCCAGGGACTTGGAAGAGCCACCGTCATCTGTAGTCCTGGCACATCCCTGAGTTGCTTGAAAAAGCCAAGAGGCAACACCTCACCACTTGGAGTGTCAGGCTGGTAGGAGGCAGATGATCCCCCAGGACTCGCCTCGAGCTCAACCAGATGACCAGGGAATATGGCTGGCTTCTCTTTGGAAAGAGGGAGTGTCTGATTAAGAAGAGCCTCTGTAAGATAAAATCAGTACAGCAGAGGGAAAGGTGGATGACAATCAAAGCTGTCAGCGTGGTGATAACAAAAAGAGATCGAAAATCAAACCTGGTTCTTTTCCCCAGGGAAAAGCCCCTCAGAGCAGGAACAGTCCAGGGCAGAGGCTCTGTTACAAGGTCCTGCTCCAGAGCCACAGCCATGCAGTTGGAGGCATCACACTTATAAGGTAAAGTGTGTGTAAACTATATATATATATATATATGTCCGACTTAGCAATTCTTTCTTTTACGGACCATGCCTTTGGTGTTATATCTAAAAAGTCATAGCGATATCTAGGTCATCTAGGTTTTATCCTCTGCTGTTTTCTGGGAGTTTTATAGCTTTGAATTATACTCAGGTCTGTAATCCATTTTGAGTTAATTTTTGTGAAGAGCATAAAGTCTGTATCTAGATTCATGCTTTGTTTGTTTTTGCATGTGGATGTCCACTTGGTCCAGCACCATTTGTTGAAAAGACGATTTTACTCCATTGTATTGTCTGTGCTACTTTGTCGAAGATCGGTTGACTGTATTTATGAAGGTCTATTTCTAGGCTCTCTATTCTGTTCCATTTATCTATTTGTCTATTCTTTCACCGATAACAGTACTACCTTGATTACTGTAGCTTTATAGTAAGTCTTGGAGTTGGGTAGTATCCATTCTCCATATTCGTTGTTTTCCTACTGTATTGTTGTGTTAGCTGTTCTGGGCCTTTTGCTTCCCTATCTAAACTTTAGAGTAAGTTTGTCAACATCCACAAAATAACTTGCTAGTCTTCAAAACTTGACCTACAGATTTAATGCAATCCTAAGTCAAAATCAATATTGAGTCTTTCTGGGGAATATTTACTTATGTCTATTTAGTTCCTCTTTGATTTCTGTCCTCAGGGTTGCAGTTTTCCTCATAAAAATCTTGTATGCGTTTTATTAGATTTAAACCTAAGTGTGTAGTTTTGGGGCGTTAATGTAAACAGTATTTTGTTTTTAATTTCAATTTGCACTTGCTCATTATTGGTATATAAAAGTGATTGACTTTTGTATATTAACCTTGTATCCTGCAACCTTGCTGTAACCACTTATTAGTTCCAGGAGTTTCTTTGTCTGTTCTTTTGGATTTTCTACATAAATGAGCATGTCATCTGCTAACAAAGACAGTTTTATTTTTTCCTTCCCATTACATATGCCTTTTATCTCGTTTTCATATCTTACTGCATTAGGTAGGAGGATTTCATGGTTTTTCAACATTTTACTATAAAAATTTTTAAACATAACAAAATTTAATTGTATAGTAAGAATATATAAACCCTAGAGTCTACAATTGACATTTTTCTTTGTATGCTTTACCACAGATCTGCATCTATTAATCACTCTATTCATCCATCATCTTATGTTTTTATGCATTTCAGAGTCAACTGCAGCCATAATTCTACTTCACCACAAAAGTTTCCATCTGTATATCATTCACTAGAATTCAGTATTTGCTTATCATTCTTTTTGATTTGGGGTAATACTTACAGTAAAAGGCATACATCTTAAATGTACCACTTGATGACTTTTGATAAATGTATCTATCTAGATAACCTAAACCCCTATCCAGATATGGAACATTATTCCAGTCCTGAAAACTTGCTGCTTTCTAGTCCACCCCTGTCCCATCCCCACCAAAATCAAACCCCTGTTCTTATTTCTTTCCCCACCAGAGACGTAATTGTAAGTCATACAGTATATACTCTTTTGTGTAAGGGTTTTTTCGGTCAGCATAATGGTTTTGAAAGCTATCCATGCTATTGTATCAGTTATCTTGTTCCTTTTTATTGTTAATGATACACCATTGCATGACTATACCTTTTATTCATCCATTGTCTTATTACTAGATACTTGAACTATTTTCAGGTTTTTGGCTATTATGAACTGCTAAGAATATTTTTGTACAGGTGTTTTTGTGGACATATGTTTTTATTTCTTTTAATTACCTGGAAATTGAATTCTGTTTCAGAGAGGGTAGGGATATGTTTAGCTTTATAAGAAACTGTGAGATGTTTTTCCAAAGCTGGAGCACCGTTTTACATTCCCACCAACAATGTGAGAAGGTTCAGTTACTTCATATCCTTGTCAGCATTTGGGGTTGTCAGTCATTACCTTTGGACATTCTGGATGTAGATTAGTAGCTGTAGTAGTAGTTTAGATTTATAGTTGTATTTCATTTTTGTTTTAATTTGCATTTTTCTAATGACTAATGATGTTGAGCATCTTTCCATGTACTTACTTGCCATTCACAAGTCTTATCTGTTTCTTTATATCAAGGGCCAGGAATGCCAGCCCACTGACCAAATGCAGCCCATGGCCTATTTTTGTAAGGCTCTTGAGCTAGGGTTGTTTTAAGAATGGCAATCATTAAAAATTCAGGAAACAATAGATGCTGGCAAGGCTGTGGAGAAATAGGAATGCTTTTATACTGTTGGTGGGAGTGTAAATTAGTTCAACCATTGTGGAAGACAGTGTGGTGATTCCTCCAGGATCTGGAAATCAGAAATACTATTTGACCCAGCAATCCTATTACTGGGTATATCCCCAGAGGATTTCAAATCATTCTGCTACATGCAAACATATGTTTATTGCAGCACTATTTACGATAGCAAAGACTTGGAACCAACCCAACTGCTCATCAATGATAGACTGGATAAAGAAAGTGTAGCGCATACACACCATGGAATACTATGCAACCATAAAAAAGGAATGTCCCTTTGTAGAGACATGGATGAAGCTGGAAGCCATCATTCTCAGCAGACTAACACAGGAACAGAAAACCAAACACTGCATGTTCTCACTCAAAAGTGAAAGTTGAACAATGAGAACACATGGACACAGGGAGGGGAACATCACACACTGGGGCCTGTAGCGCGGGCGGGGGCAAGGGGAGGGAGAGCGTTAGGACAAATACCTATGCATGCGGGGCTTAAAACCTAGATGATGGGTTGATAGGTGCAGCAAACCACCATAGAACATGTATACCTATGTAACACACCTGCACGTTCTGCACATGTATCTCCAAACTTAAAGTAAAAAAAAAAAAAGACAACAGGTTGTGGCTTAAAAAACCTTAAGTATTACAATCAGGAGAAGGGCAAAGAAAAAAAGAAAAACCTTAAATATCTGACAAAAAGTTCTTCTATTATGCATTTATAGTGTGTATCTTATATATAGCATGTTGGGTATTAATTGTTAAAATGCATTCTGATTATCTCTTTTAGTTCTTAGTTTTTAGTTCGTTAACATTTGATGGGCTGGGTGTGATGGCTTATGCCTGTAATCTTAGCACTTTGGGAGGCTGAGGTGGGGATGATCACTTGAGTCCAGGAGTTGGAAACCTTGTTTCTACCAAAAAATTTAAAAATTTAAAATTTAAAAAACATTTGATATAATTATTGATAAGACGAGCTGTGTCTACTATTTCATTGTTTGATTTTTGTTTTTCCTCTTTTTGTTTCCCCTGTTCCTTTTTCCTGTCTTCATTATTTGTGAATTTTTAGAATTCCATTTTAAGTCCTCTGTTGCTTTTTTATCTACATTTCTTTAAGTTATTGTTAGTGGTTGCTCTAGGGATTATAATCTACCTCCCCTAAATTTTCACAAACTACCTAGAATCAATACTGTACCACATGATACACAATGTAGAAACCGTGTAACAGAGTAAGTCCCTTTACTACCCATTGTCTTTTATGCTGTGTTCATGTGTATTTACATTTACATACATTATACATACCACATGACAATATTATAATATTTGCTGTAAATAGTTATATATCTTTTAAAGAAATTAAGAAAGGGAACAATCTTTTGCATTTTCCAAATATCTTCCACTTCTGGTTTTATTCATTCCTTCCTAGTTTCCATCTAGCATTTCCCTTCAGCCTGAAGAATTTCCATTAGCATGTTTTTGTAATGCAGATCTGCTGGTGACAGATTCTCTTAGTTCTGTTACCTGAAATTTTTGTTTTCATTCTTAAAGGATATTTTTGCTGGTTACAGAATTCTGTGTTGGTAATTTTTTTCTTTAAATACTTTAAAAATACTGTTTCATTATTTTTTGGCCCCACACAGTTTCTGATTAAAAATTAAATGTAGTTCACATTTTTGTTACACTCTATATGTTATGTTTTGCTGCTTTTGAGATTTTCTGTTTAATTCTGGTTTTGAGCAATTTGATTCTGAAGCATGTAGGTATGGGCTTTTTTTGAAATTTTTAAAATATTATAATTTAAGTTCTGGGGTACATGTGCAGAACGTGCAGGTTTGTTACACAGGTATACATGTGCCATGGTGGTTTGCTGCACCCATCAACCTGTCATCTACATTACATATTTCTGCTAATGCTAACCCTCCCCCTAGTCCCCCACCCACCGACAGGTTCCCCTCCCCTGTGTCCATGTGTTCTCCTTGTTCAGCTCCCACCTATGAGTGAAAACATGCGGTGTTTGGTTTTCTCGTCTTGTGTTAGTTTGCTGAGAATGATGGTTTCCAGCTTCATCCATGTCCCTGCAAAGGACATGAACTCATTCCTTTTTTTTATGGCTGCTTAGTATTCCATGGTGTATATGTGCCACATTTTCTTTATCCAGTCTATCATTGATGGGCATTTGGGTTGGTTCCAAGTCTTTGCTATTGTGAACAGTGCCACAATAAACATACGTGTGCATGCGTCTTTCTAGTAGAGTGATTATAATCCTTGGGTACATACCCAGTAATGGGATTGCTGGGTCAAATGGTATGTTTAGTTCTAGATCCTTGAGGAATTGCCAGACTGCTTTCCACAACGGTTGAACTAATTTACACTCCCACCAACAGTGTAAAAGCATTCTTATTTCTTCACATCCTCTCCAGCATCTGTCTGTTTCCTTTTTGATGATCATCATTTTAACTGGCATGAGATGACATCTCATTGTGGTTTTGATTTGCATTTCTATAATCACCAGTGATGATGACCATTTTTTCATATGTCTGTTGGCTGTATAAATGTCTTCTTTTGAGAAGTGTCTGTTCACATCCTTCGCCCACTTTTTGATGGGGTTGATTTTTTTCTCATAAAATTGTTTTTAAGTTCTTTATAGATTCTGAATATTAGCCCTTTATTAGATGGATAGCATTGCAAAATTTTCCTCCCATTCTGTAGTTTGCCTATTGACCCTGATAGTTTCTTTTGCTGTACAGAAGCTCTTTAATTAGGTCCCATTTGTCAATTTTGGCTTTTAGTTTTCTTTTTGTATTTATTTTGCTTGGATTTGACTGAGATTCTTGAAGCTTTCAATTGATATCTTTCACCAAATTTGGGGAATTTTGGCCTTGGTCTCCTCAGATATTTGTTCTGCCTCATTCTCTTTCATCTCCTTCTCTCCTTCTAAGACTTCAATTATATGTATGCCAGTTGTTTTGATACTGCCCCATAGATCTCTCGGCTCTGTTTATTTTTTTAACTCTGTATTTCCTATTGGTCATTTCTATTGCTCTGCCTTCATGTTCACTTTCTCCTTCTCTGTCATCTCTGTTCGGCTGTTTGGTTATTTTTTCAGCCCAGTTATTTTTTTCCTCTGGTATTTTTTAGTTCTAGGATTTTCATCTTCTTTTCCTTCTTATGATGCATAATTTATTGTTGAGGTTTCCAATCATTTCACAAGTTGGAGCATATTTCCTTTAACTCACTGAGCACAAATATAAAAACCTCACTAAAATAATTGTCTGCTAATTCCAACATCATCATGGGATTGGTCTCTGTTAATTATCTTTTCCTCTGAGACTGTGTGACATTTTCCTAATTCTTTGTATGCTGAGTAATTTTGGATTGTGTTCTAGCTATCACGAATGTTATTTTGTAGAGATTCTGAATTCTATTAGTTTCCTCCAAAGAGTGTTGTTGATTTTTTTTTCTTTTGTTTTATTTATTTATTTATTTATTTTTGAGATGGAATCTCACTCTGTTACCCAGACTGGAGTGCAGTAGCACAATCTAGGCTCACTGCCACCTTCACCTCCCAGGTTCAAGTGATTCTCCTGCCTCAGCCTCCTGAGTAGCTGGGATTACAGGCATGCACCACCATGCCTGGCTAATTTTTGTATTTTTAGTAGAGACGGGGTTTCACGATGTTGGTCAGGCTTGAACTCTTGACCTCAAGTGATCCGCCCACCTTGGCCTCCCAAAGTGCCGGGACTACAGAGGTGAGCCACCATGCCCAGCCATTATTTTTTTTATTCAAGCAAGCGATTAACTTAGTTGAACTGAAATGGCAAACTATTTGAAAGTTCAAATATCACTTTGGTTGTGCTGTGATTTGAATGGATGTGTGCTTCCAAAAATCATATGTTGGAATGTAAACCGCAAGGTGATGGCATTAGGAGGTGGGGCCTTTTGGGAAATGCTTAATTCATGAGGGTTGTGTTCTCACGAATGGATTGGTGTCCTTAAGAGAAGGTTCACCCTTTTTTGCCCTTCTGTTGTGTGAGGACACAGTGTAGAGGGCACCCTCATGGGAGCAGACACTGAGCCCTCCCTTACCAGACACTGAAGCTGCCAGTGACTCATCTTAGACTTCCAGCCTCCAGAACTGTGAGGAATCAATTTCTGTGCTGTATAAATGACCCCATCTAAGGTATTTTATTATAGCAGCACAAACAGAGTAAGACAGGCTGTTTTATCCTAAATTGGGCTGTTTGCAGTTTGCCCCATGCACGTGTCTTAGGGGTCATCCAGATGTTTAGACAGAGTCTATATACAGAATTTGGGATTCTCCCCTCTCCCTGTGGTAGCAGTGGAGCTGTGCTATTCAGATCCCCTACCCCAGGGAACCAGAAGGACCAGCTGCAGAGAACATAATTGATTGACAATCTTAGCAGCCACACCTTTGGATCCACTGTGGGGTTCATGCCGAGACCACTGCTGTCATTTCTGCCAGATGTAAGATTTTTGTAATGGTGACTGTCTGAGGATTCTTCATTAGCTGGCGTGAGACTTTTCAGAGTTGCTGTAAAAGGACTTCTGCAGTCTGAAGCCCTTCCAACCCAATCCTTCTCTCTCTCTCTTTTGCTCATGTCAGACCTGCTTCAACACCGCTGCCTACTCCTATTCATTTCTCTTCTCTCCTTGACCACACGGCCTTGTTGTTCTAAAGGTTGGTATGTTCATTCTCAAAGCGACATGGAGCTGAATGCCTCTACCATGGCTATATGTTTATGTCACTTGTCCAAAGATCACTCACAAGTGTGGCGGGCAATTCTACAAGGGATGGCAGGGAGTCTGGGGCATTAAGGTGCTGGACCTCAGTCTGTAGTACCCACCCCAATAGTCAGGTCTCCTCAGAAGGCCTTGTGGCTTCAGGAATGCATGCACGCCTTCCCCATGCCACACTGGCCCTGTAGAAGCCTTTACCCAGAGACTGAGCGGCTGGCCTGCCGCACTGGAAGCACCTTCCAGAGACACGGAGACCCTGATGACACGGTTCCGAAGCCAGGGGATGGAGGGCTGGGAGTTGGGCATGTGAGCACAGGGAGTGGGTCACCATGCCCAGGCTCATAGCTGGCTCTGCTGCTTGGGCCTGGGGAAAGAGAATGTGCTTTAATATTTATTTATTTATTATTTAAGACAGAGTCTTGCTCTGTTGCCAGGCTGGAGGGCAGTGGTGCCACATCGGCTCACTGTAACCTCTGTCTCCTGGGTTTAAGCGATTTTCCTGCCTCAGCCTTCTGAGTAGCTGGGATTGCAGGTGCACACCACCACCCCCTGCTATTTTTGTATTTTCAGTAGAGATGGGGTTTCACCATGTTGGCAAGGCTGGTATCGAATTCCTGACCTTAAATGATCTGGCCGCCTCGGACTCCCAAAGTGCTGGGATTACACGCATGAGCCACTGCGCCCTGCCCATTTTTATTTTTTACGTCATGTTAAGAACCCTGCCTCAGCTCCCAAGACAATGCCTGATATCCATTAGGTAGGTGCCCTGCCAGGAGGAAAATGAGGGAACAGCCGAGTGCTGGTGCCTTGTGCCAGCCCTGGGGCACAGACATAAAGTGGTTTCTCTGTCCTTCCAGAGGCTCCTGTCCCCAGGGAGAGACCACAGAGAGGGCAACAACAGAGGTTCTGACAAAGCCCTGGGGAGAGACGGGAACCAAGGGACGCCTTCCCACAGGTGGTGGCATTTGGGATACGCTCCAAAGAGAGTAGGTGCTGCTTGGGGGAAAAGCACCTTCCATCCAGACTTGGGTGGGGAGGTTTATGCCCTGATAAAATCACGGTGATTGTGGCTTTTTTTCTCTTGGTGTGGGAGGTGGCAGTGAGCTGTTTGGGATGATTGGAACATAGCACATGGAACAAGACCCATTTTAAATGAACCACTTTATTTTTATGACAACCAATTCTTAATTCATTCAATAAGAATTGAATTGGGTACCTACTGTGTGCAAGGATTTGGACTAAGCACATACAGAACAGAAAATAATCATCCCATGCCTCCAACAAGACCTCTATCAGTGGTTGTGATTTGCTGTTGCTGTGGAGATGCTGAGCTGGGTGTGGACAGGACGCTGTGCAGTCCTGCTCTGCGGAGAAGGGGCCCCTGCGGTGTTGACACTTTGATCAATCTATGGGGTTCCCTAAAGATCAAAGAATAAAAGAAAAGGCACTGGCCTGGGAGGAAGAGAGCTGGCCAGGCAGGCTGGAGTCCAGCGGGCTGGGGCAGCTGACCTTCCCACAGTGAGACTGGCAGTGTGCTCAGATGGCCACGCTGTTTGGAATCCGGTCTGGCGACAAGTAGTAATACGGCAGCTTCTTGTTCTTGTTGCGCTCAGCAATCACGCTGACAATAGCCTCGAGGTTCTTGCGGAATCGGGCCATGGCCGCCTTCACAGGCTTCTCGATAAAATGCTCTTCTGGGTACATGCCCAGGAACAGCTGAGGGCCAAGACATGGACACACACATAGGTCAGTCTGCCACCCGGGTAAACTGACAGGCCTGCCTCATCCCCCTGGGGCCAGCCACTCTTTGGGAGATGAAGGAGGGAACATGTATATTCACCCTCTCCTGCTTGCCTCCCCATATTCACCCTCTGCTGCCTGCCGAGAGGGCCTCAGGAAGGCAAACGTCGCCTCCAACCTGCCTCCCTAAGGAAGGCTGCAGAGCCGGGGCTTCATGGATCAGTGAGAAAATAAGTGCCCGCTGCCAGGTAGTTATGAGATGATGCAGAGGAAGGAAGAGGCTGCTGGTGGTTGCAGCCATGGTATTCTGCTAGCTTGGGCCACCCCTATGAAGCACTCCCACCTCCCATCAGGGGTGCTGGGGCCAGTGCTGTCCTCTCCAGCCCAGGAGGGCAAAAGGCAGGTCAGAGAGGCTGAAGGGGTGGTTGCCCTGTTGGCATGGTCACGCAGATGTCTGCAGGGCAGAGCTGGACATGATTAAAAAAACATACTGTATTGGATTAAGATCACGAAGCTTCCTGGCTAGAAAGGTAGAAGAAACTGGCTACTGATGATGGGATTTTGGATTTAGTTTGTGGAGGGCAATTCAGTCTCAATATTCTTTGACTAAGGAATTTGTCTGCTAGGAACGTGTCTGTCATACTGAACACATGTGCAAAGGCACAAAAACAAGGATGTCCAGTGAGGGACCAACACATTAGCCTGGAACAACTGAGACGCCCAGCAGCCTGGAGCGGGTTGGATTGTCCTGCCATTCTATGCAGTACTGAGCTACCCCAAAGCGGGTGCATCCACCAAGACACAATGGATTCGGTGTTAAGTTAAACTAGGTGCACGTGTCCGAGGGGAAAAACAGGAAACTCTAGGTCATTCCTTCTGGAGTGCCAGAGAAAAAACATGTGCAAGAGCTTTGTCAATAGTTGGGGGGGAGGGGGGCGTCACACACGACCCTCTGGTGACAGTGAGCAGAGCCTGTGTACTCTTCCTGCCGCGTCCACCCTGAGCTCTGTCCAGGCTCAGGCTGGGGGACCTGGTGACCACTGCAGCCCTCTGGGCCCCTCCAGCCTTGGAGGTCAGGATTCCTGCCCCCAGTTGAGCCTTGAGGCCTGAGTCACAAAGCCCTCAGGCTGAGGAACAGATTAACCTGGGGTGACCTGGGGCTGTGCCCGTGCCCTGCCCTGCCCAGCCTCACCCTCGTTTTCCTGGAACTGGCTCAGTGCCCACACTGCACCGAGATGCCAGCAGGAGCGGCCGCGGTCCGGCAGTGAGTCCACTATTTGCTCTATGGTCACCACGCCCTTGGCCGTGGGCGGCGGGGCTCGCATGGTTGGGGGCGCATTGGGGATCCAGGAGCACCAGTCGTACTGCGGAGACAGCCACCGACGAGCGTGGGTGCCCCTGAAGCCCAGCTGCCCCCGGGGCCCCATCCTCCCGTGCCCCCCAACTTTAGTGGGCCCCCGCAGTCCGTCCATTCTCTTTCCCCGTGGCCAGCGCCCTCGGCTGAGCGGGCAGAATCCGCCCTGCAATTGCCATTCCGGGCCGGAGGCTGCCCGAGGGTGCGGTGCGGGTGCAGGGCTGGGGCGGGGTCCCGGCGAGGCCGGGCCGGGGGAGGGGGCGGCGGCCCTGGGGAGGGAGCCCTGCCTACCTGGCCGAAGTTGACCGCGGCGTGCTGGGCGGAGGCGGTGAAGATCACCACCGTCAGGTACTCCGACAGCTGCTCCCGGCTCTTGAGCGACTTGGGGAAGCCTAGGGAGAACCACCCGCGGGTTGAGGCCCCGTTCCCAGGGACCCCAGGGCCCGGCGCCCACCGCGTGCCCGGGCAGGACACCCCGGAGGGGCGGCGGCTGGGCCCGCGCTGCCGACTGCGGGGGAGCCGGGTCCGGAGGCCCTACCTGAGGCCTTGCAGCCCCGCATGCCGTACACGTAGACGTCCTTCACGAAGTCCTGCAGCTCCGGGTCCTCCGCCACCACCTGGTCGCTCTCGTAGTAGATGTCCACCACCTCAGCCGTGAACCTGGCTCGGGGGCGCAGCCGGGGTGGGCGACCCAGCGGGGTCTGCGGCGCTGTGCCCGGCGCCGACCCCGTCATGGACTCCTAACGTCCGGCCCGGGACTCCTTCCCCAACCCCTTCCCGCTTCAGCGCCCGGCGCAGGGGTCAGGCCCGCCCCAGGGAGTCAGGGCAGGGGGCCCCGCTCCTCCCCCCAGGACCACCGCCCCGCGGGCGCTCACGTCCTACGGCTTCCCCACACCAGGAGCCCGTCGTCCCGGTAGAAGTAGTAGGGGATGTCCTCTTTGCTCTCCATGCCCCGGGCCTTGATGGCCTCGGGGAAGCACAGTGAGGCATAGGTCAGGTCCTTCATGGCCCTCTGCACCATCTGCACGTGCCCGCCGCCCCCTGTGGCGTTGGCCTGGAGTGGGAGGCAGAGTCCCTGAGCGGGTAGCTCCCCCCCCACAGCTGTCCCAGCCCCAGTGCTCTCCACACATCCCTGAGGAAATGTGCTGCGGCGGGCGGGGGAGACCAGGCACGCAGAGGGACAAACCCTTGTCCTGTGAGAATGGGGAGGGATGTTTAATGCAGAGAATGACAAGGGCAGCCAAGCAGAGAGGTGATAGGGAGGAGCCTCCCCGCCCAATCCAATGCAAGGGACTGAACGGTGGGGCGGCAGCGTGCAGAACGGAAAGGTGCGCTCCCACTTCCAGGAGGGCAGCAGGCGACGGCAGGTGTGTGGGGGAATCCCAGCACCAGCGGGCCTGGCCTGTGAAGTCTGTTCTAGTGCTCAGCACAGGACGCTCAGTCATTTCTCTCAGTGATCCACAGTTCCCAGGCCCCATGCAACTCTGTTGAGCGCTTGTTGTGTGCTCAGGTGAGGGCTGGAGAGACCCACAGGGAGGGATCCTGGTTCTGATCCTGGCTGTGGAGCGATTTGGGCACACTCACAGGCTCATACGTGTGTACATGTGCATGCACACACGCAAATACACCCACGGGGCTGGGCTGTCGTGCCACAGAAGTTTTGAAGGAGAACTTGGGTGCTGGGGTGCCAGAGATTGGTCCATGGTGGGCATTCAGCCCAAGTGGGACCAACCAGAGCTGCTCCCGGCACTTTCTGTTTGGATGTGGCTGGGAGATAATGGCCACATGGGAACCTGAGGTGGAGCTACTATGCTGAGCTCCTGTGCCCTCTCCTGTGGGGGGGCCTGTGTGCAGCAGGAGAGTGTGATGCCAACACAGGTGAAAGAGAGAGAAAGAGGGAGCCAGTGTGCGTGCACCCTGGGGCACTGCCTGAGTCCCTGGAT
Organism: Ateles fusciceps; assembly: GCA_036589455.1. Lineage (NCBI taxonomy): Eukaryota > Metazoa > Chordata > Mammalia > Primates > Atelidae > Ateles > Ateles fusciceps. The sequence continues at coordinate 2,341,931 of JAZHEH010003321.1, read as the reverse complement.
CCATTTCTGGCTGAGGCCCCTGCCCCTCTGTTGTGTCCAGGTATTTGAAATAAGGCACGTCTTGTCCCCAGGCAGCTGGTTTGAGTTGGGTTTTGCCATTTGCAACCCAAACAGTGTCTCAACTTCAGTGGTCATCTGGCCTGGTCACTAATGGGCTAGGGAAAGGAGGAAGGTTAGGGCAAGGGCCTAGGCAAGAGTCCGAGTTTGGTGAGGCTACGGGGGCTCAAAACGAGGTGGGGGTGCTGCCTGGGGGAATGCGAGGGCTGGGCAGATGCAGGGGACAGGGGTTGGGAAGGTTGGGACCCCAGAGGCAGAGTGCTGGGGAGGGTCAGGCCAGGGTTGCAGGGGTACAGCAGATTGAGAGGCAGACACAGGTTCCTGGTGCGTAGGAGGTCAGGGGGCCATGAGGAGTGCATGCCAGAGGGGGGTCTACACCCTGGTCCCAAAGGCTGGGAGAGGGGGAGGGGTGGAGGAGGGGACCAGGAGCCATCAGCAAGGAGGAAGACCTGGTGGTGTGCCTAGAGAAGGGCTCCTGGCTGGGTGGCAGGGGCTGGAGACATTGGGAGGATGCCGGAGCCAGTGCTCTGAGCACAGCCTCCAGCCTTCACCCTCCCAGGCCTCCAGAGACTGTCTAGATCTCAGACAGGGAGTGAAGGCAGCCAGTCTGGGCTCTTCCAGGCAACAAGTGGGGTAGGAGGGCACCCACCTTGTCGAAGAGGCCACACTCACAGATGAGCTGCTCACGGGCCTTGGTGTTGATGGCGATGGTGAATCTCACATGTGCCACCAGCAGCTGGGCAGGGGAGAGGAGGAGGCCTCAGAGGGGGCCCAGCCGGGTAACCAGATGCCCCAGGGTCCCGCAGATCCCCCACCCAGGCCTGCCCTGCAGGATGATGCTGGGCTCAGGGAGGAAGTGAAGGCCAGGTGCTGATCTTTCTGCTAAGTGCTGGAGGCCTGCACCCCCTCTGATGCTTACCAAGCGCGATAATGATTCAGAAGGTCCTGGCCAGCACTTGTACAATGCTTACCTCTGTGCTCCCTGAGTTCACTGTTTTAATCCTGACCATCATTCTGTAGGGCAGGTGTACTATTTGACCTCTTTTACTGATGAGGAAACTGAAGCACACAGAGGTACTTTTAGCCTGCAGTCACCCCAACAGTCAATGCTTATAGGATTCGGAAACACGGAAGGAGAGTGATGGCGGGGGCGGCCGTCAGTATCAGCCGAGGATCACCGTGAACTCATCTGCCTTTTCCAGCTCTACTGGCTGGCCAGTGAGGCCCCTGTGTTAGGCCCCCGCCCCAGCCTCGTGTCCTGGGGGAACGGGAGGCTCCCAGCTGTTTTCTTCCTTTGGGGGCATTACTGACTGGGAACATCTCTCCAGTGTCTTTCTGCCACCCACTCCCCAGCCACAGGTCCCCCTGTGGGATGTTAGTGCCCCCTCCCCACCCCACATCTCACATGCCCTCCCACAGCAGGTGGGGCAGTAGCTGGCTGTACCTTGAAAATGGGGTGCACGGCAGGCAGCTGGCGGTACATCGCAATGCCAAAAACCTCAGACACCAGATGCGTCCGGAGAAGGTGGGTGATGGTCTGGTGGACGTGGAAGTCGCTGGACCGACACCCAGATTTTGGCCAAAAGCCAGTCGTATTTTGCATCCGAAGGGAGGAAAATAGGGTTGTCTTCTCCTGGGATTTGGTTGAGCTGACACATTGGGGGAAAGGAAACACACTGCTGTATTTCACTTCAGATTAGAGTTGTTGGAGAACTTGAAGTATCTGAATTTCAACAGTGACTTTGGAATCAGAAGAGCCTGGAGGGGGCAGAGGGCCCTCGGGTGGTATGTCTTGTCCCAGCCATATTATTCACAACCCGCATGACTCTGGATGACACACTGGGCCCTTTCTAAGCTCTGGCTTCAGCATCTATCATGCGGGGACAGTGATCCCTCGGCTCACAGACACTGTGGGAATGGCCTCAGGAGCCGGCAGCATGGAAGGAGCAGGCAGGCGGAGGGCCCGGCAGTGGGGGGGGATCCCTGCCCCCTCTTCCCCTCCTTGCCCTGCTCTCTTCTACTGCCTCTCATTGATCTCCCACGCTTTCCTCCCTCTCCTCTTCCCTGAAATGCTGGTGCTCCCCCAGGGTCTGCCCCCGCTGCTCCTGTCTTCTCTTCTTGCCCTAAGTCAGCTCCTCCTGTTCCAAGGCTCGGGGCGCTCCTGGTGCTGAGCCTCCCACATCAGGGTCTGCAGCTCTAGCTCTGCCCGGAGCCCACACCTGTGGCCACGCGTCTCCTGTAGCAGAGGCTGAACCTGTCTTCCCTTCCCAGGTTCCACTCCACACTGGGACAAGGTGAGATTTTTTCTTTTCCAAAATGCATATCATGTCATGTTAACCACCTCCTCAATCACCTCTTGATGCCAGAAAATAAAATCCCCAAACTCTGTGGTGACCTGGTCGCTGATGCCTCTGCACACACAGCCTCACCTTCCCACCCCGACTCGGGCACCCAGCCCCAGGTCCCTACACGCCAGCAGCCCCAGGTGTCACCCCCTTACTGAGCGCCCAGCACAGCCTCAGCACCTGACAGTAAGCTCTCACAGGAGCCTGCAGAAGGTGCTGGCACTGCACATTTTTAGATGAAGACATGTGGTCTTGGAGGGGTTGACAGAAAGAATGAAGTGGGTGGCAGGACTGCAGCCAAGAGGGGCCAGGAAGGGGCGTGGCCAGACTTTAGGTGCCTGGAAAGATCAGTGTCACTGCAGCAGAGTGGCTGTGGCTGGGGAGGGAGAACTGCCCCAGAGCACACAGCTGTGTCATTTCCTATAAGTATTGTGGAAGGTGGGGTCCTTGAGTGTCTCTCTCTTGAAAACAGTGTTGTCCAATAGACATATAATGCCAGTCACACATGGAATTGTATATATTCAGGAAGCCATATTAATAAAAGTAAAAGGAAACAGGTGAAATGTAGGTTAATAATATAATTTTATTTTACCCAATATATCCAGAATGTTATCACTTCAACATGAAACCAATCTAAAACTATTAAATGAGACATTTCACATTCCCTACCTCCTTAGTCTAAGTCTTAGAAATCAGGTGTGGACTTCACACTTGCAGCAGGTCTTGGTTTGGATGAGCCGAATCCTAAGTGCTCCAGAGCCCCAGCAGCCAGTGGCTACAACCCTGGGCAGAGGGACCCCAGCAGCCCCAGCGCTCCCTGAGGACCAAGGCAGGGGGAGGGAGCAGGGAGAGCAGAGTGTGACTTGCACACTAGGCGTGCCTGTCTGTTTATACAAGAAATTAGTTGGCTGCTTTTAAATATCAGACAATTTCACATAAAAATTTGAATGACCTGGTTTCTTGAAAAATTAGAAGGTCTGAGATCTCTGCACCCATGTTCTCACAGAACTACACTCTTGTTCCTTTTACACAGTCCCAGCTCTGAGGGTCCCCACTGCCACACCCATCTGCATAAGCTGCCTGGCCTTCTGATACCTGATCTGTGTCCTAGAGCACTGGGCTGCTCTGGGACACTCTCTGACCTGTCCCCACATGCTCTGACATTTTCCTGATGGCTCTGGGACACTGGCATGTTCCTGCCATGCTCTGGGCCGAGGAGCCCCCTGTTGTGTGCCAGGGGCTTTACGTATACCACTTCACTTAATCCTCACTTTGACCCTGCAAGGCAGGTATTCCTTGCTGTACCCAGCAAGGTTAAGCAGCTTTCCCAAGTCACACAGTAGATAAAGAGCTGACCCCGCAACATGATACTGAATAGGCAAAAACTGGAAGCATTCCCCCTAAAAACTGAAATAAGACATGGATGTCCACTCTCACCCCTCCTATTCAATACAGTACTGGAAGTCCTAGTCAGAGAAATTAGGCAAGAGAAAGAAATAAAAGGCATCCAAATTAAAAAAAAAAAAAAGAGGAAGTCAAATTATCACTGTCCATCCATGATATGATTCTATAACTAGAAAACCCTGAAGATGCTTCCAAAAGACTCCTAGACCTGATAAACAACTTTAGTAAAGTCTCAGGATACAAAATCAATGTACAAAAATCAGTAGCATTTCTTTTTATTTGAGACAGTCTCACTATCTCCCAGGCTGATGTGCAGCGGTGTGATCTCGGCTGACTGCAACCTCCGCCTCCTGGGTTCAAGCAATTCTGTCTCAGCTTCCCAAGTAGCTGGGACTGCAGGCATGTGCTACCATGCCTGGCTAATTTTTGTATTTTTATTCAAGATGGCATTTCACCATGTTGGCCAGGCTGGTCTCAAACTCTTGACCTTGGGTGATCTGCCCTCCTTCGCCTCCCAAAGTGCTAGGATTACAGGTGTGAGTCACCGCACCTTGTCTAAAAATCAGTAGCATTTCTATGCACCAACAATGTTCAAGCTGAGAACCATATCAGGAACGTGATCTCAGTTCCAATAGCCTCCCTCTGCACACACACACAAAATAAAACACCAAAGAATACATCCAACCAAGGAGGTGAAAGAGCTCTACGAGGAGAGCTATAAAACACTGATGAAACAAATCATAGATGACACACAAAAATGGAAAAACATCCCATGCTAATGGATTGGAAGAACCAATATCATTAAAATGGCCATACTGCCCAAAGCAATGTACAGATACAATGCAATTCCTATCAAATTACCAACATCATTTTTCACAGAATTAGAAAAAACAATCCTAAAATTCATATGGAACCAAAAAATAGCCTGAATAGACAAACCAATCCTAGGCAAAAAGAACAAAGCTGGAGGAATCACATTACCTGACTTCAAACTATACTACAAGACTATAGTAACCCTCTTTCCTGCCGCACAAGATGCCGAAAGGAAAGAAGGCCAAGGGGAAGAAGGTGGCCTCCGGCCCCTGCTGTGGTGAAGAAGCAGGAGGCCAAGAAAGTGGTGAATCCCCCTATTCGAGAAAAAGCCAAAAAACTTTGGCATTGGACAGGACATCCAGCCCAAAAGAGACCTCACCCGCTTTGTGAAATGGCCCCGCTATATCAGGTTGCAGCGGCAGAGAGCCATCCTCTATAAGCGGCTGAAAGTGCCCCCTGCAATTAACCAGTTCACCCAGGCCCTGGACCGCCAAACAGCTACTCAGCTGCTTAAGCTGGCCCACAAGTACAGGCCAGAGACAAAGCAGGAGAAGAAGCAGAGGCTCTTGGCCCGGGCCGAGAAGAAAGCGGCTGGCAAAGGGGACGTCCCAACTAAGAGACCACCTGCTCCTTCGAGCAGGAGTTAACACCGTCACCACCTTGGTGGAGAACAAGAAAGCTCAGCTGGTGGTGATAGCACACGATGTGGATCCCATTGAGCTGGTTGTCTTCTTGCCTGCCCTGTGTCGTAAAACGGGAGTCCCTTATTGTATTATCAAGGGGAAGGCCAGACTGGGACGTCTAGTCCACAGGAAGACCTGCACCACTGTCGCCTTCACACACGTTAACGCGGAAGACAAAGGTGCTTTGGCTAAGCTGGTGGAAGCTATCCGGACCAATTATAACGACAGATACGATGAGATCCGCCGTCACTGGGGAGGCAATGTCCTGGGTCCCAAGTCTGTGGCTCGCATCGCCAAGCTTGAAAAGGCAAAGGCCAAAGAACTCGCCACGAAACTGGGTTGAGTCTACACTGTTTCATGTACATAAAAATAATTAAAACTGTAAATTTTCCTTCAAAAAAAAAAAAAAAAGACTATAGTAACCAAAACAGCATGGTATAGTGGTACAAAAATAGGCACACAGATTAATGGAACAGAATAGAGAACCCAGAAATAAAGCCATATACCTACAACCAACTAATTTTTGACAAAGTCAACAAAAATAAACAATAGGGAAAGGATATCCTATTCAATAAATGGCATTGGAAAAACTGGCTACCTATATGCATAAGAATGACACTGGGCCCTTACCTCTCACCACATACAAAAATTACCTCTAGATGAATTACAGGCCTAAATGTAAGAGCTCAAACTTTAAAAATTCTAGAAGAAAGCCTAGGAAAAACTCTTATGGACATTGGCCTAGACAAATAATTTATAACTAGACCTCAAAGGCAAATGCAACAAAAACAAAAATTGACAAATGAGACTTAATCAAACTAAAGGGCTTCTGCACAGCCAAACAATCAACAGAGTAAACAACCTACAGAATGGGAGAAAATATTTCCAAACTATACATCCACAAAGGACTAATGTCCAGAATCTATAAGGAACTTAAGAAAAACACCACCATTAAAAAGTGGGCAAAGGACATGAACAGACACTTCTCAAAAGAAGACATGCAAGTGGCCAACAAACATATGAAAACATGTTCAACAGCACTAATCATCAGAGAAATGCAAATTAAAACCACAATGAGATACCAGTCAGAATGGCTATTATTCAGAAGTAAACAAATGACAGATGTTATGTTGGTGGAGCGTAAATTACTTCCACTCTTGCGGAAAGCAGTTTGGAAATTTTGCAAAGAACTGAAAATAGTTTACCATTTGACCCAGCAACCCTATTACTGTATACCTACCCAAAGGAAAAGAAATTGCTTTACTAAAAAGACACATGCACACGTATGTTTATCACAGCACTGTTCACAATATCAAAATCATAGAATCAACCTAGGTACCCATTGATAGTGGCACCGGATTAAAAAAATGTGGTACATGTACTCCATGGAATACTACATGGCCACAAAAAAAGAATGAAATCGTGTCCTTTGCAGCAACATGGATGCAGTTTAGGACTGGCACTTAGGCCGAAATCCTAAGTGAATTAATACAGAAACAGAAAATTGAATACTGCATGTTCTTATTTATAAGTGGGAGCTAAGCATTGCGTACATATAGACATAAAAGTGGGAACAAAAGATACTGAGGACTCCAAGAAGGGGGAGGGAGGGAGGGAGGAAAGGATTGAAAAACTAGGTATTGGGTACTATGCCCAGTATTTGAATGATGGGTTCAATAGAAGCCTAAACCCCAGCATTATGCAATATAACCATGTAACAAACCTGCACATGTGCCCCATGAATCTAAAATTATATATATATTTACCCATACATACATATATATACACGAATATATATATACATATATACATATACATACATATATATACACGAATACATATATACACATACAAAAACACACACACACACACACACACACACACACACACACATATATATGCTGTTCTGACCAGTAAGCAAAGAGCTCAACGAGGACAAGAGCCCAGTGCTCTGCCCATTTCTTCAGCACATCATTCTGCCTTCCGCCTCTCTCCACCTCCTGGCCTGGCCGGGCCTCACCTGCCCATCCCCTTGAGCTCTTGTACCACTGAGCTGAGCCTTCCCTGACCCATCCTTCACATCGTCCCACTCCTGTCCAGGATCTTGGCCTGCCATGGGATGCCAGAACTTGCCCTGAGCTATTTATGTTTCTTAAATTTGTTTTTTTGGGTAAAGAAGTAGCTTTACGTTTCTGATTAGAAAAGAATACGTGTTTATTGTAAAAGAAATTCGAGTCATGACAGGAGAGCCTGAGAAAGAAAGAAAACATCCTCTCATCATCTAGCCCCCAGGGATAACCACCAAATTCTGGGGGAGCTTCCTTGCATGTGTGCACATTTATCTGCCCAATTTTCCATCAACTGAATATGATTATGATAATGAACATCTGTTTCTTTGTTTTGCTCACCTGTCCCCTACCGGGCCATCACTGTGTTCCTACATGATGACACCATGTCTGTGTGTCCCCATGCCTGCACAGGTATCTGCTCACAGTAGGCCTGCTGCATCCGTGCATTTATTTTACATAAATGAGACCATGGCTATTGCCTTAGCTGTTTGAAGGAGCTATTTGTATATGACAGATATGTATCCTTTATCTGTCCCTTGTGTCTTGATTTTCCACTCTGTTAACTCATGGTGGAGACCCCCTCCAGATCAGCTGGGAGGGAACGAAAGCATTCCTTTCAAAGATGCTGCAACATCTCACAGTGAGGACATGGAAGGGCTCACTCAATCCTCTTCTACCTTCAGACTGTTGTCAACTTTGTTTCCCATCACAAACTATGCTCCTGCCAGTACCCACACACATCAGTGCTTTCACTTCTGCTGAGTGGCTGCTAGCGAAGGCTGAGCCTTGGGGGTGTAGGGGTGTTTTCTTTGAGTAGACAGTGCCTGCCCTACTGTTCCTCAGACAGGTTCACTCTGCTGGTGAGCACCTGTTCAGTGCTACCGGCTGCCAGAACACTTAAACGATAAGTCCCCCTCCAGTGTGCCTCCGATCGAGACGGAGCAGGGACCTCCTCTTGGGGCTCTCTAGTCCCCCTTGCCCCAACAAGCACGGAAATGAAGGAAAATCCCGAATTCCTCCAAGGGAAATTCCAAGCACCCAGCTAGCCCTGAGAAGTAAATGAGCAACTTGACAAGCAAGAGGGTAACAGCTGCCTAATACAACAGCCAAGGAAGCTAGTGTCATGGGGTGTTGGGTTCCCCTCTGGAAACTAAACAGAACATCTGAACAGGTGTTTTTCAGAAACCCAGGCTCCCACCAAACAGATCCACTGGCACTAGCACAGAGACCTCAGATAAGAGGGAGCTGAGGACTGAACTCCCGGAGCATGGCTCTTTGCTTTAAATTTCTTCCTGTGGGGCCTGAGGAAAGTCCCGCCCACAAGCCAGAGCTCACATTCCTTTCTGCTAACCCAAATGTTTAAACAAATCATCTCTTCCTTAGTCAACTGCAAAACAACAAAACTTTGAATCTACCTACGACCTGGAGCCACCCCCCCCACACCACCGCAACTGAAAGATATCCCACCCTTTTAGGCCAAAACCAATGGGTACCCTCCGTGTATTGATTAACGATTTTGCCTGTTAACTTCTGCTTTCCTGAAAGTTACTCCACCTTTCAAAGCCCTTACCTGCAAGCCATCAGGGAGTTCCAGTCTTAAGAGTGAGCTGCCCAATTCTCCTTTTTTGGTCCCTGCAATAAATGCCTTGTGTTCTCCTAGACTCCATCCCAATCTCAGTGTTGGGTTTTGCTGCACTAGGCAAGCAGACCCCAGTCCAGCTCGGTAACACAATTGCCCTTGCCAAGACAGCCCCAACCCCAGGATCCTCTGACCGCCCACTCCAAAGTGCACCTGGTACAGCAGGTGCTGTGGGATCTGCTCAGGTGCTGGTCCGAGCTCTGACCTCGGGCTGCCCAGGCCCACCAATTAACCCGTGAACACTGCCAGGCTGCAGCAATTCATGAGCAGTGCATGGGCGGGGGTCTGTCCTTGCTGGTGTTTGGGAGTTACCTCTTTGTTTTTCCAACCAGACAGGTCAGAAATGATATCTCATTGTTAACTTTCGTTTGCATTTCCCCTAACTACAGGTGAAATTAGGAGTTTTTCCACGAGCTGGTTGCCTATTTACATTTCTTCTTTTGTGAATTGCCTATTCACTTTCTCTGCTCATTTTTCCATTGAGTATTTGTCTTTTCCTGTCAATGTGAAGGAGTTATTTGGTTATCATAGATAGGCCTCTCTTAGCTGTCACTTCTGTTACGGTTACTTCCCCCGATTTCTACTTTGCCTTTTGGCTTTGTTTATGGTTTGTTTTTTCGTTCAAATTTTAAAACATTACATCATCAAATATACTTAGCTTTCCCCTTAGAACTTCTTGGTTTCCTTTTACTTCTAAAGTCTTCTGAGTCTCCACATAGTTTTTCTAAATTTGTTGACTTTTTTCATTTTAATTTTTACTTCATCTAAATTTCTTTTTTTCTTTTTCTTCTAAGCAACTCTACATGAGATTGATTTTTGTAAATGGCATGACAGAGCAGTCCAATTTAATTTTCTTCTTATGCAAAGGCAGTGTGATAGCACCATCAAAATAATATCCCTTTTCACTGAGTTGAAAAACCTCCATTGTGATACATTCAATTCCTCTGTAGGGGAGTCTATTTCTAGGTCTTACTCTATACTGCCCCACAATTCTGTTTTCAAGCACAGCCTCTGCTTAACAGTAACCTTACAGATCCAGCAAGGAAAGTGTTCCCTCTGTGTCTTTCTTTTTCTTTATTTTTAAAGACAGGGTCTCACTCTGTCACTCAGTGTGGAATGCAGTGGAGCAATCATGGCTCATTGCAGCCTGAAACTCCTGGACTCAAGCCATCCTCCCATCTCAGCCTCCTGAGCAGTTGGGATTACAGGCATGCGCCACCATACCTAATTTTTTTTTTTTTTTTTTTTTTTAGAGACAAGGTCTCACTTGGTTGCCCTGCCTCTCTGTGTGGTTTTTATTTTTTTCAAAAAAATTTTGACTGTGCTAGATTTCTCTTTCCATATGAATCTTTCCATTTTAAAAATTGTTTCTCTCCTTTTTAGTTCCTCTTCACCAACACCCCACCCCCACCAAGAAGGAGAAAAAATTCTGGCTGAAATTTTACTTGAAAGCGCATTAAGTTTGTATAAAAGAATTTGATAGAATTGACATTTTAATGATATACTGACTGTTTCCTGCCCAATATCAAATCACTGTAAGTGGCTGGCTGAGACTCAGCTGCTCACCTTGTGGGTCTGTTATCAGTCACTATATGGAAATTGGCCTGTTTTCTACAATTTCTTCTAATTTGTCTTTTCCTAGATTTTTATCCATTTCCTCTAACTTTTCAAATGTGTTGCCATATTACTGTCATTTAAGAAATATATAATCTAATTACGCTTCTTTTTTTAAGAGACGGGGTCTCACTGTGTTGCTCAGGCTAGAGTGCTGTGGCTACTCACAGGTGAAATCACAGCACAATGCAGCCTCAAATGAGCCTCCTGCCTCAGCCTCCCAGTAGCTGGGACTACAGCTGTGCTCCACCATGGTGCCTGGCTATAATTACTCTTCTTATCACTCCTTTTTCCTTCTGAATCTTACATACTTGTCTCTCTCTCTCTCTCCTCTTCCATCAGCCTCAAGAGGAGGTTATTATTATTATTTTTTGGACCTTTCAAAGAACCAGATCTTGGATTTACTATCCTCTAGCTTTCATTTGCTTGGGTCTTTATGGTTTGCAAAGTTTCTATTTTCAGAAGAAAAAGAGACTCAGGAACATTCTGTGGCTTGCTCAAGGTCCCACAGCCTGCTAACAAGTGACTGAGCTGGAATTTAAGCCAGGCCCCTGACTCCAGGTTGTTCCAAGAGGTCTCTGAGCCAAGCTTTTGAAGGCACCCACCAGTAGTGCCTGGGATCTCCTGGGATCTCCCAGCAATGTCGTCTTCTTTTAGGTCACCTGTCCCTTTACCTGCTGCTCAGTTTCTTAGGCACAGGGCTTCTCTCTGGTAACAGACAGGAAACTCCTCTGAGGGTACGTGCCCCGGGAGACCGTGGGGACCCTGGAATCTAGAGTCAGATGACCTGGCTTGAATCCTAGCTCTGTGGCTGGCTGTGGGCACCTGTGCCTCAGTTTCCTTATCTGGATAAAATGATCAACATTAATAGAGCCCACTACCTAGGAGGGTTGTGGTGATGATTACACAGATAAAGATAGGTTATCTAAAACCCCAGTGGTGAAATGTGCTGCAGAATCCAGAAGTTTTAGGATTTTAGCAGTGGGCATACTTCATTATGTGCCATGCCCCCCTGCCACCCCAGGTCTAGGGCAACATTAATCTTTTAAAAGCAAACAGCAGCATTTCTGCAGTGATCCGCAGGCATAGCACAGTGAATGGGAATTAGCCTCTAAATAACCTCACCTATTGCTTCAAAGAAGGTTCGTTTATAGACAATGAATTTGCTGCACATTTTTGAAATATGCAGCAATTTTCAGATTTTTGAGATTTAGAATGGAGGGTGGGGACTGTGGACTGTGCAGGTTAACCCATGGGATAGTCTTGGCACGTGGCTGCTGCCTGACCTAGCCAGCTGCTATTGTGTCCACAGCTCCTAGGGTCTGTTTCATGGACATTATTTGCTGAATGCTCATCTGCCAGTCTCCCATGGGGTCCCCTGCGCAGTTCCTCCCTACCCCCGGGGACCTACACATGGTCCAGTTCTGGCCCTGGCCCCTGCTGTCTGCATACCAGCTCCCAGCCTGGCAGCAGGCTGATGCCAGGAACAGGGGGAGACAAAGCCCTGTGCCCGCCTGCCTCTCCTCCAGGGTCCCCCCTCTTCCTCCTCCCTTGTCTTAGGTGGACGTAAGGACCCACATCATCATCAAAGGTGGCATCCCCAGACTGGCCTAGTTCCTGACCCCAGAGCCTATGGTGCCCCTCAGTGGCCTTGGTCTCCAGGTCAGCCCATAGCTTCACATGCCTGGCCCCTGGCAGCACCTTGACTGGGGGCCCCTGGTCAGGGTGCTGGGGTGGAGAGTACAGAATATCATCCCAGGACAGGTCCTCCACAGTGTGCCTTGACTGGCCAGGGGTTTCTTGAGTATGCCTTGGGGGAGTAGAGCCCTCTCCCCTGTGGACGGCCCACCTCAGGGCCGGCAGGAGCCCTAGTGTCTTTCAAGGCATAGCTTCCTCAGCTGGAGTGTGAATGGAGCCACCCAGGAGCCCTGGATCGCTGAGGACTGAGCTGCCCAGAAAGGTGTGTACCCCAGCAGCCTACCTGTATGGCAATGGGGACGATCTTGTTGGCCAGGTTCTTATACAGCAAGCAGATGGGCGCGGCCAGGAACTGGAGTGTGCAGGGGTCTGTTTTGTTGGCATCGATGCCATCCAACAACTCAAAGTCCACTACGAAAATGTTCCCTTGCTGCAGGAGGCAGAGAGATGTGTCCAAATTATCCTCAGCAGATGGACCAAGAATCAGGCCTGGGGAAAGAGTGTTGACCCCTGGGGCCCCCTCTCCCTCCCCTGCGACTTAGCAGCGTTCAGAATGTGAACTTCTCTCCTCTGACTCAAAGGCTGATTGAGTCACATGGAGCGTGCTCACAGGTTGTGGCAGTTCGGTCAACGTGAAGGAATGGCGGCAGCTCATGCTGCATTTGTGGTGTCTGAAACCTGCTTGACTCGCATGAAAGATGAGAGACCACCCTGAGTGTCAGTTTAATAAGAAGAAAGGAGAGGTTAGATGAAATAGATGTGACCAGTTAAATGCCAAAAAATGCTGCTGAAAGACTCTCCACAGAGGTCAAAGCTGGGCAACTCAATCCCAGCCAGAGCCAGGACAAGGGTTCCCCTTGGGAGGAGGAGACAGGAAGCGGGGCGGGGCTGTCTACCGGGGGGCGTAGCGGAGATGGGGGAAGGGGGAAGGGGATTCTGCAGGAGCAGGAGAATCTACCGGGGTTGAGGGGGCTCTCTAGGAGGTAGAAGAGGTCTGCGGGGGCGGGAATGGGCATGTGGCGGCAGAGGGGCTGCAGAAGCGGAGGGGGACGGGTCTGCAGTGGCCGGGTGGTGGATGGAGGTGGTCTGCAGGGTGGGCGTGTTGTGCCCTGGTCTGAGACTGGGGACACGGTGGGTCGTTGGTGTAAATTCGTCGGGCTTGCTGACCCTCGGATCTGTGCCCTTTTCTGTAGAAGTTAACACACCTCGACACACAACAAGCGTGCCAATGAAGTGGGAGGCGCAGAGGGGCCCCTAGGAACGCAGGGCGCGGGGTGGGCCTCCTGGGCCGGGCACGCAGCACTTAAGCCCGGGACAGGGCCGCTCCTTCTGAAGCCTTTTCTGTTTCCTGAGTGATGAAGGAAAGGGTGAAGGTTCCGGCTGCAGAGGGGTCGGGGTCTCCACTGCCTGGACACATCCCAGAGCGCCCTGCTGCAGCTTCGCCGATCGCGCACACGCGCGGGAATCCCGCGTTGCCCCATGGGGACAGAAGCTGCCCATCCAGGACGGCGGGAGCTCGGAGCCTGCCCACCGCCCTCCTCCTTTGTGTCCTGTGACACCAGGGATGAGCTCTGAGCATCTGTCGCAATAAGTGTAGGAGAGGGGATGGGGACGGGGACTTTCCCCGCGAAGGCGCTCAGGGCACCTTGTCTGAGGGTGAGCGAGTGAAGACCCTCGGGCTCATAGGACACAGCGCTGGCTTGCCTTCTAGGACGACGGCTGGACAGCTGGACTTTGAGAGCTGAAGTGACCATCAGACTTTACCCAGAAGGAATGACTGCTAATCCAATCTTGAGACCACCCAGGCTGGTGAACGTGATGCTGGGAACAGGAGGCCTGGGATTTGGGGCCGCTGTCTGCACCATTTCTCTGTTATTCCAAGGAAAACGAGGAGCCCACCCGTCTCTCAGATCTGACTTTTTGGGATTCTGCTGCTAAAACACGTGTGTTGTCTGTCTAGAGTCCCTGTCTCCTTTGGGTCAGCGTATTCCATTCTCCTGGCCACAGGCACTGGCTCACAGAATCGGTCAGGCCAGAGAATGGCCTAAGACATCTGCTGGGAGTGTTGGGAAACAGGGTCTTTCTTGCTGGGAGTGGGTGGTGTTTGCTAAGCTGGTGGAAGGTAAATCTGAAGCCGCTGGGGATCATTCTTTACCTCCACATAAGAAAACCCTTCTAAGGAAAAAACTGCCAGAGGCAGAGAATTGAGACATGGAGAGAGAGGCAGTGCCAGGGGACTCTGAGTTCTGGTCCCAAATGAGTTAGCATTGCTGTTTACTATTGCCTGAGTCAATACAGTTCTTGCATTAAACCAGACTGAGTTGATTTTTGTGATCTGAAACTAAAGAATCCTAATATAAAGTCTAAGAACTCAAACAAACTTGAGCTGGAACAATGAATCGTACCAACAACAGGGATACAATTTCTCTATCCATGTTCCAAAAAGTAACTGCACATTTTAAAAAACAACAATGTAGGTGTTTTCAGTAGGCCACCAGCTTGCTGTAGACCACTGAGACGCTGCCAGATGGGCAGCGTGAATGACTGTGGGGATTAAGAGTCATGCTGGTGTGTAGGAGGTGGGGCAGTGTGTGTGTAAGCGTCCAGTCAGGGAGGGGTGGCTCAGTTCAAAGGAAAGGTGACCCATAACCCACGTGCCCTCGAGGTGGCTGAGACTCCCAATGGGAGGCCGATGTCCTGCCCAGATGCTGAGGAGGGCCACTCCTTGGCTGCTGGGTGCAAAGACAGCTGCTCAGAGCCTTCCAATTCTAGGATTCTGTATGGCTTAAGGTTCTATGATCTCTGACTTGAAATTTGAAACCTATAACCACTGAATCAATGTTACTATGTCTGGCAATTCTGTCCACTGAGGAACACAGATGCTGTCTCTGTGTGTGTGGGGATTGTTATTGTCAGCTCTTCACATGACCAGGAAGTGTTCTGGGCCTGGTGGGGTGCAGGAGGAGGAGGCTAGGAAGCACTGCCTGCCCTGGGGCAGAAGACTTGCGCAGGGACTTCAGCTGGTGGGTGCCCTGTAGATTCAGGTGGGCCAGGTACTGGGGCTGGAGGTTTATCCCTAGAGGGGACCAACCATCTCTCTCCAACTAGAGCCCCAGGGTGAGCTGAGCTCAAAAGACAAGGGGACTGGAAGCAGCAGAGGCTACCTGGTCACCTGGGGCGGCAGCAGGGCCTAGGTGGCAGGAGGCCCGATCATGCTTGCTCCATGGGGAAGAAGCAAACTGATGAGCTAGGGCCTGTTGCTGAGCCCCACCAGATCCAGGTGGAGTTGGTTTGAACTTCTGTCTCAAGACTAGGTCAGCCATGGCCGGGCGTAGTGGCTCATGCCTGTAATCCAAGCACTTTGGAGGCCAAGGCGGGCGGATCACCTGACGTCGGGAGTTCAAGACCAGCCTGACCAACATGGTGAAACCCCGTCTTAAAAAAAAAAAGACTAGGTCAGCCTTGCAGCCGGAGGGGACCGAGTCTGCAGGTGAGGGTGGGGAGGAGGGTGCAACAGGAGCACGGGCAGCAGCATTTCTAATGAGAAAGTCAAGCATTCTGTTGGGTTTCTCCTCATGTGCCTTTCTTTATTCTCACACAAGGTCTGCTTCTTTCTCCAGTGTTCTCTCCTGTGCAAGGTGGGTCACAACTGATAACTACGTGTATAAAGCACCTGTCACAATGCCTGTCCCACCACAGAACCCCCTAATTAAGGGCAGCTCCTATAATTATTGATGCTGATAGTGAAAGTATTGACATATGTTCCCAGACTCGAGCATCATGGAGAAACATCCCCCGCAATTCCTCCCCTGACGTTGCACAAGACAGTCTGCTGCGTAATGCCTGGGACCCTAGCTGACTATGCTGCCAGGAAAAGGAAGTGGCTGCTCCAGCCCAGGTGGGCCTAGAGTTAGCGTCTTAGGGCCTATGAGCGCTGGCCAGGAGGGGGGTGGCTTCAACCTGACAGAGTGTGGCCTTGGACACTTCCCCAGCCCATCAACCCCTACCTGGACCTCCTGCTCCAAGCTGAGCTGCCGCTCCAGGCTGCACTCCACCATCTCCGTGGTCACAGGGAGCTTCTTGGGCAGCTCTGTGCAGCGCCGGATCAACACAGGGTTGCAGCCGTTCAGGAACTGGTAGCCAAACATCAGGTCTTCCTGCCAGTGATTCATGACCCGCTCTACCAGGAGAGAAGCGAGGCCCATCCTGAGCTCTGAGCAGAGGGCAGTCAGGCCTGTGGTTTTTTTGACCCCCTCCTGAGAGCAGAGTCCCTGCTTGGTCTCCTCCCCTGAGTGCTCCCTGGATGGGCACAGCTCCACCTGCTGTGCTCAACTGCTGCCCCCTGCCTGCCACTGGGTCAGGCTGTGGCACCACCTCATCATACCTGAGCTGGCCCTTAGTGGCTCAGAAGCCTCCCGGGGCACCAGTCTCTCATGAACTCAGATCCTGCAGCCCAGCATGGAGAGTCCAGGACGGAAGGAGGAGGGGAGTGGAGGGGAATCCCTAGGAGGAGTTTGCCAAGGTTGGTTCCCCACGTCCTGACTTCAGCACGTCTTCTCATGCAGCCATTCCTGCCTCCTTAACGTCCTTCCCATGTCACGACTGGGCATTATAAAGCTAGTGCTCTCACCAAACACATCCTAGTCCAAAGGAACCCAAAGTTGCTTTCATGTAAATGCCTAAAACACAAGCCAAGTTTTGCTTTTGCTCTGTTCAGAAGCACAAACGGTTGATCTGTGCCAAGAAAAAGTCATTATTCTTGAGACTTTTGAGGCTGAAATGAGATCAAGGGTGCTCGAGCTTGAATCTGAGGAGGACGAAGCCTCTGGGCACAAGGGTGACCACAGTGATGCAAAAGGTGTATAGTGTAGGGGCTGCTGGCCAGGGTCACATGGTAGCAGCGAGGCCCCCATGCTGCAGCAGGCGGGAAAGCCCTTGCCAATTTCCCAGCAAGTCTCAGATAGGAAAGCAGCATCCCCTCTCCCCAGCACCACTAGAGCCCCCAGAGCACACTCACCAGAAATAGTGTTGCTGATCTTGACAAAGATTTTCTCAAAGTCAGCAAAATCATTCCAGGAAGACTGGAACATGTGCATAAAGCGGTTGATGAACAGGTTCTCCATCCTGCAGACCAAGAGAGAAGTCACCTCGCACACACCAGCCATGCCTCCCTCTGCAGAGCCCCTTCACACTGAGCTCTCAGGGGTCCTCACAACCCCCCAGGCAGCTCCGAGGAGGCAGGTGATTGGACTTTTGGAACTGGGACAAAAACTGGCACCTATACTGGATGCTGTCCTGACTGCACCTCACCTGTGGAAGACAGGCCAGTTAGTACCCTCCAGAATAGCCTACAGTGCCTTGAATTCCAACCACACACGTGTTCATTCATTCATTCATTTCCTCATTAGGCACTTGTTGCCCCCCCCCCACTCGGTGGGCCAGGCCATAAGCAAGCTTCTAGGAACAGAGAGCCAGTTGTTCTACCGTGTTGCCTGGATTTGGGGGAGATGAACAGTTCCCTTGACTTGAAAACTCATTTATTTTCTGCTAATAGCTCTGTGCTTGGTGCTGAGGAAGCCAGAAGTTTCCAAATGCTCACTGCACAGGACAAGAAAATAGAAACCCAAGGTTAGAGCTTGCTAAATTCAGAATGCAGGCTGCAGGTACCAAGGAGTCACAATGTGAGTGTATGAGCAATCCCCAGGGCTTCCTGGAGGAGGCAGGTTGTGGGATGGGTCTTGAAAAGGTGGAAAGAGGGGAGAGGCTTCCCAGGCTTCCTCCATAACCCCACAGGGTGCAGGACAGGGGCATGGGAATGCTGCCCAGTGTTCAACGTGACATACCTTGCCTCAGTTTTCCTCTCTGGCATACACATGACTGAGATTAACTCATTATCCTGTCTCTTCCCCACAGTCAGTGCTCAATCACTATCCACTCTTCAGCCTGACTCTGGCTGCCCCTCAGAGCTCAGGCCTTTGCCTTGGGCCTCTGTACATCTGTTTCCTTCAACCTGGAATGCTCTGTGCCCCTTTTTCTCTGCTGTGGAGTGAATTGTGCCCCCCAAATCCACATGCTGAAGCCCTGATCCCCAGTGTGATGGCATTAGGAGGTGAGGCCTTTGGAAAGTGATTAGGGTTAGATAAGGTCATGAGGGTGGGGTACCTATAATGGGATTAGTGTCCTTGTAAGAAGAGGAAGGCAACAGAGGGCTTATTCATGCCCCTTCCCCGTCTCTCTGCCACGTGACCACGCTGTGGGAACACAGAGAGACATCTGCAAGCTGGGAATAGGACCCTCACCAGGAAGTGGATTGGCTGGCACCCTAATCTTGGATTTCTAGCCTCCAGACCTGTGAGAGACAAATGTCTGCTGTTTAAGCCATCTGGTCTGTGGTATTTTGATGCAGCTGTCCCCATAGGCTGTGCCATTCTCCTACTGCACACATGGGGTGAGTGTGTCTGGAGGGCTCACTCGCGTGATGCTGTCTCTGTTCATTTCCTCTGTAGCTCTTACTGCAGCTTAAGTGCAAACTCATGTGTGTGAATCTGTGCCCGCTGCCCTAAGCATGCCAAGGGCATGCTCATGCCTGTGCTTTACTCAGCATCGAGCCCAGGCCTCCTAGCGTCCAGAGGGGCTCATGCAGCATCGCCTCGTAGACTGGGAGGTGACCTCACCTGTGCAGGGGACTGTACCCAGGGAACTCTCCCAGTGACTCCCTGCTTCCTGCGCACCCCGAGGAGGCAGCCCTAGGTGGCCAGGGCCCAATGCTCTGCCTGGACCCACTTCTCAGGCAGAGTGTGGCTGGGGCTGAGCTGTAGACACACCTCACCTTGTCATGGGGAAAGCTGGGGGAGTCAGGGACCTCCATACACTCTCCTGATCCAGCAGAATCAGAGGATGGAGTCTGGGGAGAGCCTGGCTGATGGGACACAGGGCTTGGTGACATCCCAGCTCTGTCGTCCCAGAGGAGTCACCCTGTAAACATGCATGAAGGCAGCAAACTGGAGCAACCACAGGGGGAACTCTTAGGATAAGCAAGAGACACTGGGGGTCTCTGCTGCCTGCCCCTGCCAGGCCTAGGGGAGCACCCAGGAGAACAGCAGTCCCCTTCCATCCTTCCTCAACTTAGCAAATGCTTGTCTCCTTTGTCCTGGCCACCCTGGGTCTCCTAGGAGGCCATGATGCTCAGGAGAGGGTCCTGGGGCCACAAGGCTGGAGGCCTTTGTGAGCATCGTCTTTTTCTCCTCGCATGTCAGGAGGAACCAGCAGCCTGCAGGTGACCAAGAGGAGGTACTGCTGGAAGTATCCGTGGCACAGCCTGGGCAGTGTGGGCAGCTTCATGATGGGCTCATACAGTAGGTGCTCAGTGCTGCAGCACTCTGGAGCTGTTCAATAATGCCAGCATCATCTTCCAGTCCTTCTGGTGCCTTCTTCACCTGGATCCAGCCCCTTGTGGGGAAGGAGGACTTTTACACAGGTGCTTGTTGCAACCTTCCAGGGAGGCTGCTGGGACCTCACCTGAGTTACGACCAGCAGCCAGGCACTGGAATACCCAGAGAAGCTTCTTTCAGCCCTGCTGCCTCCTTCCTCCCCGAAAACCCCTCGTCAGCTGAGTGTTCTGGGCCAGAAGCCCTTGTCAAGATAGAGGAGTAAACCTCATTGTGGCATCCAAACCTGTGAGAGACAAATGTCTGCTGTTTAAGTGTCAGTCTGGGTGGGGAAAAGAACTTATTTCTGGGAGACAAGAGGCCTTGCCAGGCCCCGAGAGCCCTGTAGGGCCTGAAGATGGCCCGGCACCAGATGGTGCCTCAGAAAGAGGTCCGGTGTTGGGGCGCCTGAGGTCCCGGGGTGGTTGCTCACCCCTATTCTTTGGAGGGACCAGGAGTGAGTCACCATCTCCCCCAGCTGGGTCTTTTTGACCTCAAAACAGAAGGTTTGCTATGAAAACAGGGTGGGTGTGGCAGTTCTCAGAGGAAGCCGCAGATCCAGGAAGAAGTGGAGTTGGGAAGAACACATTTGCATGTCATCTAGAGGCAAAATATTTCTATATCCTTACAGATAACTGGAATATTCAGGGCTTTGAAGATCTGTTTTTGTAGGCCAGAGAGGGAACCAGGCTTTTTCAAGGCCGCACAGGCAGGTAACAGCCACCGTGGTCATCTGGCCTAGGGGTGGTGACCTTGCTTTCTCCTGAGTCTTCAGCTTTCTCCCGTGCCAAGTTGTGGCCCTGGCTGGGCACCAGCTGTTGGCTGTGTGCCAGGTGGGGTGGCAGCCCTGCTTCATTGGCCTCCCTGCTCTTTCCTTCTGCTAACAGCTTTTCCATTTTCCATGCCACAGTTGTGCTGTGCAGGGCGGGGGCAAAGCCTGCTGAGGAGGGCTGGCTCCCTTCCAGGCACAGCAGGTGGCTAGGAGGAACTGGGTGCCACAATTACTCAGAAGCAGTGCAGAAACCAAGTTGTCCCAAGCCAGAGGTTCAACGGGGAAGGCCTCCTAGTTGACCTCAATCACGAGTTTCAGTTTCCTGCCAGTGGGCACTGAGTTAAATCCACTCTAGAGGGTGGGTGTAGCCATCTAGATTTTAACGAGGGCCCCAGGGGATTCTGACGCAAGCTATACTTTGAGAACCACTGCTGAAGAATTTGCAATGTTTTCCAAATTAACCTGACTACAGAACAAATCGTTTTCTTTGAGGGGAAACATGACTTCATGCTTCGTATTAACTCTTGGTCTTATTTTATGACGAATTTTTAACAACAGCAACAACACAACGCTACCTTAGCAAATCAAATTGAAATTTTCTAGCCTTGTCTAACTTTTAGATGGGATTTCCCCGCTTACATTTTCCAAACAAATTTATTTTACAATGGGACACATCTCTGATTTCACAATAAAATTTAATGAAAATCAGTATGTTTTATAGGCATTGGTTAATAGGAGGGGATTACCTTTTAAATTTCCAGGGATTTCAGAGGCTTTTGGGTAGCATTTGGGAAGTTAAGTGGGAGAATCCTACTTGTGTCACAGGAAAAGTGGTTCTTATGAGTGCTTTGGTGACATGGGGTCAAATGGTTTGAGTTGGGGTGACCATAAGAAGGGATGGAGTCTTCTTCCCATATATAAACCCACACTTTGGTTTCCAATGCCAGCCCAGCAGGCTCCCTCCTCTTCCTGTCTCTCCTTCCTTCACCATCACTTCTCCCCACCCCAGCCTGGCCCCCACCCTTTCTCATGCTGGTGCCACCCTCCCCTCCTCCACACGCACTCTGCCCATCCACTGCAATCCAGGCCCTTCGCTCCTGGCCTGGCCCCTCTACAGCCCTCCTCGCCTGGGGGACTGTCGCTCCTTCCCTGCACCGCTGGTCCTTTTTTTTTTTTTTTTTTTTTTTTTTGAGTCTCACCCTATAGCCAGGCCGGAGTGCAGTGGCATGATCCTGGCTCACCGCAACTTCCGTTTTCTTGTTTCAAGCGATTCTCTTGCCTCAGCCTCCCGAGTAGCTGGGACTACAGGCACGCACAACCACGCCAGGCTAGTTTTTTTGTATTTTTAGTAGAGACGGGGTTTCACCATGTTGGTCCGGATGGTCTCGATCTCTTGACCTCGTGATCCGCCTGCCTCGGCCTCCCAACGTGCTGGGTTAACAGGCGTGAGCCACCGCGCCCGGCCTGTTTTTGTCTTTTGAGACAGAGTCTCACTCTGTCGCCCAGGCAGGAGTCCAGTGGCGCAGATCACTGCAGCTTCCACCTCCTGGGCTCAAGCGATCCTCCGGCTTGGGCCTCCCCGAACACTGGGATTATAGGCATGAGCCTCTGCACCGAAGCCCTGCCCCTCATCCCCCCTTCAGGAGGCTGCCATTCCTGTAGCTGGGTCGCCTGGAGCAGGGGGCAGGTGTCTGGCCTGCGGGGCTGGGGCAGGGCGGATGGGAGTGGCTGCCCTCATAGCGCACGCCCTGGCCTCTGCCCGGCCCCAGGCCCCCTTTTCCCGTCCTTTGCCGGGAGTCCCGCATCAGCTTCTCGGCTCAGCCCGGATCCCCCAGCGCTCTCAACCCCAACACCCAACCCTGAATTCATCTTCGCCCCAGCCTCCTTCGTGCCCAGCGTCTCTTGTAAATGACCCCCCGGGCCCGGTGCCCCGCGTTCTCTCTTGGCCTCTCGCTGGTAACTTGCTCTCCGCCCGGCCTCCCCGCCTCTGCGCCTTCACCTGATTGCAAAGGCGGCCGGGGCAGCCTCCGTGCGACTTGACTTTCACTCCTCCCCATTTGCCCCTGGACGTGGGAAAGTCGGTAGCGCCTCTATGTCCACTGCGACGGCACAGACTGGCGTTTCCCTTGCTGCCTTCCCGGAAAGACGCCCCTGTGGTTCTGGGGAGACGGCGGCTCCACCCGCCACTGTTCCTCAAGCTGCCCCTGCCAGGTCTCCTGCGGGGAATCCCAGGGCGTGTGAGTCCCCACGCCTGGCCCTCACCTCTCCCAGGGTCAGCCGCCTTTCTGCACTGTTCCGCCCCCACTGGGAAGGAAATTCTCTTCTCAATTTCCTTTAACGAGGACATTCGCTTATCAGCCCTGCCACCCGCTGCAATTGCCTTCCAGGCTGCAAACGGAGTGGATGGTGAACACATCAGCTGCTCTTCCCTCCATACCACCAGGAAATTTCGCAAACCACATGGCTCTCCGGCGCCCTGGCCTTGCCACACCTGTGCCCACAGTGCTCTCTCTGCTGCAGCCCCCTGTGCCATACTCCAGGCCCCAGTAAGACCTAGTCAGATGGCTCCCCCCACCCGCCCCGCTCCAAAGCCTTGCTGGGCCCCATCAGAGAGGACACCTAGGTGGAGCGAAGGTCCCCCTGCCCAGCCCCCCAGCGCAAGGGTCCTTCCAAGAGTGCAGCCCTAGGCCGGTGTGTGATGGTGGAGACGCTGGTCCCAGAGGGCCTGACCTCCTCACCAACAATGGAGAAGACTAAAGGCTCTCTTTAGGGAGAAACTTCTCTGAGGCGCTGATGTGTGTGGTCCCATTTTAATCTCATTACAACCCTGGGGGAGGAGCTGGGGTCTCATTGTTGGTTTGAGGTCACCAATGGTCAGGGAACTCAGACGACTTCCCTAGGGTCCCCCTCTACCCCCCTAGGGCCCTCTCCCTGGAACCCCTCATCCCCAGACAGGCTCCTCCGAGCTGCTTCCTTGTGGTCCAGCCCCCTTGGCTCAGCTCCTCAAATGCAGGGGCACCTCTTCTCTCCTCCTCAGAACTCAAGGGTCTCCATTCACTGTGCCGACACAGAGTGGTACTAGAGGGGGCACTAAGCTGACTGTCTGGCCTGTTGCTTCAGGAGGGACAGAGGGCCCCTCTCAGGATTCCTTTGCTCTGCTCCTGCCACTAGGCCATCACCCAAGGGGCTAAGTGACAGGATGATGTGGAGAAACATGGGGCAGCTGCACTGCTGGGGCTGAGGCAGGGGCAGGGTGGGCAGCACTGGGGAGCACAGCAGAGGAGACCTCACTGAGGCCCAGGGCTTCTAGAATATTCTGCAAGAAGGGGCCCCTCACCCATGTCTTGGCCAAGAAGTGGAAAGGGCGGGTGTGGCAAAGGAAACAGCCAGGGCAGAGACAAGAGAGGCCCTGCAAAGCCCTGCTGGATCCCCAGGGTGGAGCGTCCTATGCACGTGGGACCCCGAGAGATGGCAGAGGTGGGTGTGTCCTTATGGAGTGTCTCCAATTCTGGGCAGAGACACCTGGGCTCTCACCTGTAATTGAGCCAACCAAGAAATTATATTTGCTTTTTAGAGCCTCCAACAAGTTATACATGCACTTGAGAATAAGACCTGCCAGTGCCTTGAGAGATGGAGCTCAGGGAGGCAGCGGGAAGGATACTCCTGCCCTCACCCAGGAGAGACGGTGGAGCTGGGGGAGGAGGACACGCTCCCCTGGGACCCAGCAGATGGACTTGACTCAGCAAATAGATACAAACATGTGTGGGGAGTGGGGGAGGCCCAGGGAGGCATCCAGGTCAGTGGTCTTAATCCTGGCTATACACTGGAATCTCCCAGGACCCCTAAAATATAACTGTGCTTGGACTGCAGAGCCCCTGGTTCCACGGTCTGTGTGGGGTGGGTGGCATGGAGTCTGTGACACTAAACACACAGGATCGAGAACCATGTATCTAGGCTGCCATTAGCTATGATGGGGATACACAAGATGGGGATGCACAGCTACCTTCTATACCACAGGATAGGTGTTCATTAAACTCTGTAAAAATGGAGTGTGACCCAGCTGGTCACACTTTCATTTTAATAGGATTTAATGAGGACCTATCCTGTGATAGCTGCTAAGATACAGAGGCTCCTGAGATACAGAGATGACAATGATCTTCAGAAACTGAGCAGACATAAGAAAGGGACAGTCTGGCCTCCACCATTAATTCCTCCATCCATCCATCCATCCATTCATCCATCTCTCTACCTACACTTCCATCCATCTACCATCCATTCACCACCCTCCATCAATCCCTCCATTCATACATCAGTTTCTCCATCTATCCTTCCATCCATCCACCATTCATCTCTTCTTCCCTCCTTCATCCTTCCCTTCATCTATTCATTGATCATCCATCCATCCCTCAACCCATTCATCTGCCTATCCATCTGTTTTGTTTGTCCATCCATCCAGTATTCCTCCATCCCCTTCTCCACCATTACTAAGCCCAGGTGGCACTACTCTCCACCTCACTACCCCACCATCCTTATCATTCTCTCCAAACTGCCTCTTTCACAAGGGCCTTCTGTCCTGATTGTTCCATCCTGGCCTGGGAACTACCCTACTAAAGCTACATGGCTTTGATCAGCAATCCCAATCCCAGAGTAGGGGAGGGGAAGTGAGCCCTTAACTGCCATGGTGTTTCCAGGGAGATGTTGGGTATGCTGGATTACTAATCCAGATGTTTGGCTTTAATTTTTCTCTCTAGTAGACCCTGATTGTGGTAGAAAGAAAATGCCCCAGCTTTGGACCCAAACAGACTGGATTCAAATGCTGGTTTTGCCAATTTCTGCCTAAATGACTTTAGGCAAATTCCTTCACCTTGACCCCCTGGAGCCTCAGTTTCTTCACCTAGAAATGGTCAAGAAGATTATTTACCTCCCAGGATGGCCATGAAGCTTAAAATATGATTGTACCCCCCAAAACACATAAACGGTGTTTATAAATGAATAATATTATTTTAAGCTTTGAAGACTGACTGGGTTGTCAGCCCTGTCTACCTACTGGATGTGCAGACCCGAGGCCAGGGTCCCACCCTCGTACAATGTCATCTGTGGGTGTAGGGTTGGCCCAGCACTGGGAGGTGCTAACGCTCCTCAGAGGAGCATTACTCCTCTAAGCAGACATAAGAAGAGACAGTCTGGCTTTCACTCCACCATTAATTCCTCCATTCATCCATCCAACCATCCATTCACCATCCATCCTTTTACACAGGCTGTAAAGGAAAAGAAAATCTTTGGACCCCAATTCACTCTGCCAAAAGAGAAAAATTAAGCTGAAAGCTGAGTCGTGCAAGAAACTAAGACAGCTACAGATAAAAGGTTAAAAACCTCCACAGGTAGCTCTGGGGTTCGCCTTATTAAGTGCTGATGTACTAAGCACAAGAGGAATACATAATTGACTATTCCCCTACCTGCTCCTTTTCTGTTGCAGCATGTGGACTCAGTAAATGTGACCATCCCCTCCCTCTCTTCCCTCCAGCCTGTTTTTCCCCTTTAAATATTGATGCCCTTAAAGGCATCTTTGGGAAAAGGCACAGACCACTGATTGTTCCTGTGGATTTGTGTTCCTTTTTTTCCATGTATGTCTTTAACCTTAGCAAAATAAACCTCTAAATTGACTGAGACCTGTCTCAGATACTTTTTGGATTACATAAGGTTCAGTCTGGTTTCAGAACGATGGATTTAGGGTTTGTCAAACTGACATGATTTTTAAAATTCCCTACAGGGTCAATGTGCAGATTTAAAGACCCCTCCACTAGCCCTGGGCTAGGGTCAGGGGGATCCATATGTTTAACAAGCAGCCTGGAGTCTCCTGATAGCCTGGGCAAGCTTTAAAAAGCCCTGCAGACATTCACATTAAACAAAGGTGCACAGAACCCATATCTACCATTTATTACCTGGGGGCCTTGGGCAAGGAAGGTACTCAACCTCCATATTCCTCAGTTCCTTAAGTGCAAAATGGGGACAATGACTGTGCCTCCCTCGTGGGGTTGTGATGGAGGAACAGGGACGTATGTCATGGGATCAGCTCTGGCATTTTGACTATTCTTACCATAGCACCTGCCATCTTGGTGACAGCCTGGACACAAAGCCTTCACACCCCTGAAGTGGCCATAGAGGGGATGAGATATGGATGGGGAAGAGGCATTCCAACTGAAGACCCTGGCTTTGGGCCAAAAACACATCTATGTCTTGTGCCTGGAGTCCTCTAGGTTGTGACTTTTTTAGATACTGGTTGTCCTGCGATGTGCATTGAAAATCCACTTCTATGGCCAACATATCATCAAAGCGTTTTGCTCAGCTAGGCTGTTCCCCCCAACCCAAGGACCCATGAAGAAAGAAGTGAGGCTCCCACTCCCAGCACCAGCCACTGGAGGGGCTGCCCAGCATCCCTCAGTTCTCATAAACTTACGCTTTGGAGTAATTCAGAACAAAGTCCACTCCTTTCTCACTATCAAACTGGATATCACGGGGCAAATCCTTGTGGCATTTGGCATCGATGCTCAAGGGGGAAGCCAGGGTTCCACTCCATCCATCTGAGCATGAGAAAGGAGAAGAAATTAGGTTAAATGCTGGCCGTTGGTCTGCTTCCTCAGCTGAGGGCTGCCTACACTGTCTGATGATATTACACACTGAGGTTGATGTACCCACAAAAAAGTCAACACATCACAGGCTGACCCTATGTCCAGTAAGGTTCTGGGAGTCTTCCAAAGTCCAGCAGCACCAACTTTGCTGTGCCCTGAGCATCAGAGTGGGAACCTTGGGACTGGGCTTACAGTGGTACAGATGGGCACCAGTGCATATAAAACTCTGAAGGTGGCCTCAGGAGACCTCACTTACTAGAGGTGACACTGAACAGCACAGGCCTGCCTTACCAGTCACTGGAGGTAGAAGGGGCTAAGGCTGCCCAGCCACGCCCAACCTGGACATCCACCATTCTGCCAACTTGGTCAGTGTGTGTCCTGGACTGCGTGCAAGTCCTGAGTGTGGCATTTCAGGAAATGGGACAGTTCTTATGCCTTCACAATAGGGCCACAAAGCAGCAGGTAGCCTGGCAGAGGGCTCCAGGCACAGATGGCTGAAAGGCTTCCCTCTCTCACCTGCTGGCCAATAGCAGGTTCAGAGATTGTTAAAATCAAAACAGCTTCCCCCAAAACAAGCCATGCACTGCATCCAGTAAACATGCTCAAATCTGGCATCCTTGAAACTTATCCTGTGGCATTGGGCATTTGGGTTTTTGAAAAACGTTTATTTTGCTTTTCCTTTTGTTTACTTATTGACTAAACTTAAACTGAAAATGTCAGAGGTGTTTGAATCAGAGCAACTCCATCTTGAATAGGGGCTGGGTAAAATAAGCCTGAGAACTACTGGGCTGCATTCCCTGCAGGTTAGGCATTCTAAGTCACAGGATGAGACAAGATGTTGATGCAAGATACAGGTCACAAAGACCTTGCTGATAAAACGGGCTGTGGTAAAGAAGCTGGGCAACACCCAACAAAACTAAGATGGTGACGAAAGTGAACCTTTGGTCATCCTCACTACTCATTATATGCTAATTGTAACATATTAGCATGCTAAAGACACTCCCACCGGTCTCATGACAGTTTACAAATGCCATGGCAATGTCAGGAAGTTACCCTATATGGGCTTAAAAAAGTGAGGAACTCTCGGTTCCTGGAACTGCCCACCCCGTTTCTGGAAAACTCATGACTAATCCACCCATTGTTTAGCACATGATCGAGAAGTAACTGTAAGTATGCTCAGTCAGGCAGTCCATGCTGCTGCTCTGCCTATGGAGTAGCCATTCTTTAGGGCTTTACTTTCTTAATAAACTTGCTTTCACCGTATGGACTTGCCCTGAATTTTTTCCTGGGGAGGTCCAAGAACTCTCTCTTGGGGTCTGGATCAGGACCCTTTTCCGGTAACAAAAACAAAATGAAATCCTGTTAGTTTCTTTGGGGAAGGGGAATGATTTTGTGTTTGTTTAAAAACCAAAATTCACATTTTAGGATTTTAGCTTTTTCATTTGTATTCCTAATTCTCCTTCCTTTTAAAACTTTCTTGTGTGGGGAAGGTAAAATGTTGAGATTTTAGGTCATAAAAAAAGTTCTGCGTTCATTTAATACAATCTTGTGTTTTGACTTTCCTCAAATCCCAACTGTCACAGTGTCCTGTTGGTCCAGTAGCCGCTTCTTAGGATCAAAAAAAAAGGTGAACATGGATCAGATATGATCCTTCTGACAACAAATGCATTTTGTCAAATGTTTTCTGCTATGTGGCACCTTACATTTCTCACTGTTGGTTTATTTATAATATTCTACTTCCTCAAACTTTAAGAAAACCTTCCATGTTTTGCTGTTTGTATTAATGCCAATGCTAGTATATTAACAAGCATAAAAATATGGACAAGTCTACAAGTGTTTTTGTTTTGTTTTGAAAAATGACTCAAGGCATCTTCAATATATATCTAAAATTGAGCCAGTCATTTGGTAACCTCACTGGTAGTAATGATCAATTAATTAGCTATCATTAGTCACATCGATTTAAATATTACTGATGGCTTTCTTCTTGCCTGGACAGTTCAAGGGCTCTAGCTAATTTCACAAGCTCAGTGGAGCTGGATGTTTTTCAGTATGTAAACAATAAGCTCTGCAAGGACATCTGTGCCAGAAAATGGCATTCATGTTTTCTTAAGTGAATAGTCCACTTGGACAGATGTGGAATACTTTTTCAGTACCAAAAAGACCTTCTCACCCCATGCCCTGCCCTGGTCTGTGGAGGGTGGCAGCAGCAATGGGCAGAAATGCCCCACTTGGGTGATTAGAAGATGATGGCCTCCCAGCACATGGGGAAAGGACAGCTTGCTTGCTAGTTTACTACTGCCCCCCTGAAATCAAATATCTATGTCCCTTCCACTGTAGGTCACTGCTGCCTGAGAGACCCCGATAGGCTGACCTGCACAGGAGCCAAAGGCCTGCATAGCCACAGACATTAACCGTCAGAGAAGGAATCCCACTCCATTGAGGAAAGCCAAGTGGGACACCCAGGCAGAAGGAACAAAGAAGTAGAAAGCATTTAGTTTATTGGAAAAAAAAAAAAAATAAGAGAGAGAGAGAGTAAGAGAGAAAGCAAGAGAAACAGAGAGAGAATGAGAAAGAGGCAGACAGATCCTAAGGAGATGCAGTTAGATAATTCGAATGTAAAAAGATTTTCTGTGACCACAAACAGGAATTCTGAACGAAGATTTCAATAGAGAAACAAAGAGAATAGTCACTGTGAGATGTTAGTCTCCTGTGTTAAAAGAAAAGCCTTAGACAAATTGAATTTAACAGAGTTTAACTGAGCAAAGAACAACTGAAGAATCAGGCAGCCCCTAAACCAGAGCAGTCTCAGAATGACTTTGGTGCTGCATTGTAGTTGCACAGGATTTACGGGCAGAAAAAGGAAAGTGATGTACAGAGAATGGAAGTGAGGTACAGAAACAGCCAGATTGGTGATGGCTCAGCATTTGCCTTATTTGAGCCCAGTTTGAACAGCTGGCTGCTGTGATTGGCCGAGACTCGCGTACTTGCTAAGAGAGTAGGTGACAGTCTGTTTACATGTCCAGTTAGGTTACAGTTCACTATGTACAGAGAAACTTTCAGGCTGAATTTAAAATATGTAAGGAGAAAGGTTTAAGCTAAACTTATTAACACTAGAAGAGAGACGATGTTCATTCAATAACTAATTATGGAGCACTTACTATGTGCCAGGAAGTGCTCTGTGCAAAATAGAGGAACATGTAACCCAAATATGGGCAAAACTACAAAGAAATGGAAGCCATAAATGAAACTATGAGAGACATAAAGACCAAAAATAAAATTCTAAGCCCCTCAACTGACTGATGGACCCTCCCCTTGGCCAAGGGCATTCCAAAGTTAACCTTCAGGCCATGATGGGAAGAGGTGGCTCAACATGCCTCATTGTATTCCCCCTCCTTCTTGGAAATCAGGCACAGCTGATCAGCGTTGATGTCAACACAGAGCCGTTAAAGCTGATAGAACAGACTCTTTAAGATTGATAAGAAACATTTAAAATAGATTATCTCTGAGGCCTGCTACCAGGAGGCTTCATCTGCATGATAAAAACTTTGTCTCCATGATCTCTTAACTTAACCTAGACATTCCAAGTCTTTAGATAATAATTGTTTCAAGCAGTTGCCAATCAGAAAATCTTTGAATTCACCTATGACCTGGAAGCTCCCTCACCTTTCCAAATTGAACCACTCACTGTCCATCTTACACGTATTGATTGATGTCTTATGTCTCCCTAAAATGTATAAAACCAAGCTGTACCTCAATCATCTTGGGCGCATGTTCTCAGGATCTCCTGGGGCTGCATCACAGGCCATTGGTCACTCATATTTGCCTCAGAATAAATCTCTTCAAATATTTCACCGAGTCCGACACTTTTCACTGACAGACATGAAAGCCAGATACAGACATAATATACAAGGAGTAAGAGCTCCAAAAGAGAGAGAAGAATATATGCGTAAGGCCGGTTGCCTCCCGGGGAGCTCGGACACGCCCATCCCTCTCTGCGCCTGGAAACTACGTCACCACTGCGCGCTCCACCTCAAGCCCTGCACTCAGCATCTAGCTCCGCCACGCGGCTTCCCCAAGGCCCACTTCTGCACTCCACACCAGAATCTGCACTCAACACTAAACTCTGCACCCGGCACCTAGCCCGCCGTTGGAAAACCCCACCAAAGTTTAAAAGAAGCCCCACCAAAACCTGCCCAATAGCATTTTGCTCCGTCCAGGTCCCCCTCCCCCTGGGCGGCCCGCTCACCAGAAATCCCGCCTACCTGCCAATAGCAGCTTGTGCCGTCCACGTCCTGTTTCTCCACAACCAATCAGAATGCCTTCACTCCCTATAAAACCCCACGCCCAAGAGGCGTCAAGCACGACTTCTCTGGCCCCCTTTTCCCGGACCACAGAACCTCGTCCAGGAGCTTAGTAAGTTGGCATTTAATTTTCCTATACTGGTTCTCAGTTTCCTCATTTTAAACTCGGCAATAACCCTTACAGTTATGATAACCAAAAGATGGTGCTGGGGTCTGGAGTAGAAAGATAGGCTAACACGAAGTCCAGAAACAGACCCAGAAACTATGTGTACATAATACAAAACTCGCCAACACTTATCTACTGCTTTCTATGTGCCAAATACTATTCTCTGTGTTTTCATTGTTTAACCTATTATCTCAAAACCCCTAAGAGGAAGGCACTGTTATTTCCCCCATTTTACAGATTAGGAAACTGAGGCACAGAGAGATTAAACAACCTTCACAGGACTGGAGTAAGTAACTGTGAGTTGAGCCCAGATGCTCGACTCCAGAGCTCATTCGTGTCGTGACTGCCATCCTATGCCAGCTTGTACCATGGGTGTCATCATCCCTGTCATCCCAAGTCAGGAAGAAGGAATGTGTTTCATAACGAACGCTACTGGGAGAGTTCCACCCCTACTTTGCAGCATGTATGAAAACATGTGGCAGGAGTGGGGCATGGCGGCGCATGCCTGTAGCCCCAGCTACTTGGGAGGCTGAGGTGAGAGAATGAATGGAGCCTGGGAGTTTGAGGCTGCAGTGAACCGTGATCATGCCACTGCACTCCAGCCTAGGAAACAGACCAAGACTCTGTCTCAAAAAAAAAAAAAAAAAAAAAAAAAAAGGTAGATGAATGAAAGGTCTAAACTCAAAGAGGAAATTGTAAAAGTATTAGACAAAAATACAGGGGAAGTATTTGTGTAACACTGGGGTGGAGAGGACTTTCTTAAGCAAAGCAGGAAACCCAAAATTTATAGATGTAAACAATACACAGTTAAGACAATAAAGAACTAAAACCTCCCATGGCAAAAGCAACAGAAGGCAAATAATAAATGCTATACATATATAATAAATGGATACTATCCTGATATAGAAAGAGCTCCTTTAGATTAATAATTGAAAGAACCCACAGGGGAAAAAGCTTATAAATAGGTAATGCTGTGATGCTTAATTTACCAGTGGTCAGAAGAGTGCAGATTAAAACAATAACAAGGTCTTAAGGATTTTTAGATTGTCAAACAAGGTCATCAGGTACTGACAAATGTATGAATGGGTAAAAGTATCTTTTCATACATAGTTGGTGGGACTGTAAATTACTATACATTTTTGTGAAAGGATTTTTGTCAGTGTTTCATAA
The DNA here is from genome assembly GCA_036589455.1 of Ateles fusciceps. NCBI lineage: Eukaryota > Metazoa > Chordata > Mammalia > Primates > Atelidae > Ateles > Ateles fusciceps. The sequence goes on along the minus strand of JAZHEH010003321.1, from coordinate 2,309,144 downwards.
AATTAAAAAAATGCTGATTAGTTCCAGCAATCTGAGATCTGGAAATGGATCTGCCAGTAATTAAAACCCCTGTACATCAAAATGTTTGTACAAGGTTGGTTCTGACAGCATTGTTTATACTGCAATACCCAAAACAAATAAACACACCTACAAATGGGAAATGAACTGAACATCAGTCAATAGGGGGAATGGCTGAGTAAATTATGGTGCATTCACAGAAGGCAAGAAATAAGTAGAAATTTAAGAAGAGGAAAATAAATGAGGCAGTATTTCACACAAGAACGAAAACATCTGAAGATGGGAAGTGTTGATGCAGGGAAAAAGTGAATCTCAGAAACAACTGCTGGGGTGTCCATTGGCAGAATGCCTTTAGAAAACAATCAGCAATGTCTAGAATGCTTAAGAACACATGTGGTCTGCAACCCTGCAACTCTACTTCTTGGAATATTCCCTACAGTAACTCTTCCATGAGAACACAGAGAGATTTGTGAGGAAGCTCATTGTTGCTTGGTTTGTAACAGCTAGAAATTAAAGACAGCCCACGTGCCCATCAGCAGGAAAGCGGATGAGTGCATGGGTTATTCAGATACTGATATGCCATGAAGAAGTTAACTGCATGAACCACATCTATCTGTGTCAACCAGATCCTCTTCAGTACAGAATGATGAGTGGACAGTGCAGGTCACAGAATGATTAGATTCAATGATATTGATTAACAAACACCCACGCTTTGCCATTTACTGCTGTGTGTGCGTGTGCATGTAACACAGACAGATGCAGTCACACTGGAAGAGCACAGGCTGTGGGCTATGACCTGGGTCGGCTTCTCCTTCTCCCTGCCTGGCTGAGTGAGTCAGGAGGGCCTGCAAGAAGCAGCAGCTTTCTGACATAGTGGGGGACTATTCTTAGTCGTTGCTTTACTTCCAAACTCTGATCTAGAAGCCTGAAAAATCTTGTGAAAGAGGAACTCCAGGATTGTGCAGACAGTGCAAAGTTCAGTGTTTCCTGAGCAGAAGCAAAGGAGGGTGTTTGAAAAGGACAGATGAGTGGAAGCAGGAAGAATAAAATGATTTGATCTAAGAAAGGGAGAAACTATCTCACCAGAAGCTCCCTGCTGCAAGACTGTGATAATGTTCAGCAGCTCCTAGAGAATCTGGCTAGTTTGTTATCTGAGATGATTGGATAGTGAGTCTAATTCGGTTTCCACTAATTCATACTAAAGTGCTAATGGCTTATAACAAATTAAATAAATTTTACAGGCATTTTAGCTTAACCCAGCTCCACAGGCCAGAAGTACTCTGAGAACTGGCTGCAGGGGCTTTGCCTCAGGTGGCTGAAACAGGGAGGGAAGCCGAGGACGAAGCATAGTGACAACAGCTCTTTGTGATGGGAGGCAGAGCTCAAGTACAATGTGTGCGCTGCATCAGGTACAAAAGTCTGAAAATATCATATGGTGCCTGAGCTGAGAGGCTTGAGCACAAATACTTGAAAACAAATCACACATTCGTGTATCCTTAACATGGCCCACAGCACAGCAGGTTACTCTCCCACACTTGATACTAATGGCATGATAGTTTTATTTTTAATTTTTCAATTGGGAAATAGAATACATAAAATATGTATGGATATGTATATGTGCACACACACACTCACACATGCAGAAAAATGTACAAAGCACCCGTATGACCACCATCCAGGTCAAAAATCAGAACATTCTCTGTACCCTCACCTCCATCTTTCCCAATCAACCCTCTTTCTACCCCCAGTAATCACCATCGTTGGCTTTATGATAATCATTTCCTTGCTATTGTTGATGGTTCCGCTACTACACATCTCCCTAAACAATTTAATTCCGAACTTATAGATTAGCCAGACACGCTTCTGGCTTCTTTCCTTCAACGTGGCGTCAGTGAGGTTTGTCCATGTTGTTCTGTTAGCAGCAGTTTGTTGATTTTCCTTGCTGTGTAGAATTCTCCTTGACTATTAATTTCTCTATTCTACTATTGCTGGACATTGAGTTGCTGCCATTTTTTGGCCATCATGAGTAATGCTGTTGAGTATCCAGATGCACATGCACACAAATTTGGATCCAGTTTAGGATTTCTGTGTCATAGATTATAATGTAGCTTCAGTTTTACTAGATATTGCAAAAGTGTTTTCCATGGAGGTCGTATCAACCTGTCCTCCTGCCGGCGGTATGTGAGTGTTCCCAGTCGTCAGGATCTTCTTTAATACTCAGGTGTTGGCAGTTGTTGGAGTGGTGCCCAGCCGGGAGGCATGAGTGTGGCAGTAGCAGCACTTCACTGTGGTCTCCTGATTTCCCTGATGCCTAATGAAGCTGAACACCTTTTATATACTTGCTGCTCATATTTTGTACAGTGACTACTCAAACCTCTTGCCCATTTTCTACTGAATGACGGTCCCCTTCTTACAGATTTGCAGGTCTTTCACATACTAGGAATAATTCTCGCCAGTCACTCCATGACTTGGCTTCACACTCTCCTGGTGTCTTTCAATGAACAGAGTGTCCTTGTCTTGAGGGAGGTGAATTTACCAATTTTTCCTTTGCGTTTAATATGTTCTGAGTCTTGTTTGAAAAACCTTTTTTTAGAGATCAGAATAATAATCACTGAGACCAGAAGACCTTTTTTAGCTTGAGACCAGAAGAATAATCACTGTAGTCTAAACATCTTAGTTTTGCCTTTAACTTTGAAGTCTAATCAACCCCAAACTGAGCCTCCTGAATGACAAGAGGTGGAGTCTGATTTCTTTTCCTTCTCCTTCAGCCCTCCGCGCAGGCCGGCCTCTGTCCTCCAGATGCACAGCCAGTGGCGCAGTGCCGCCCATCAGCTGAGCCCTCCATCACTGACTCGGTACCCACATACATGTGGCTGTTTCTTGTTTCTTTATTCTGTTTCATGGAATGGTTTTGATGAAACGGGGGATGGAGCCAAAAATAGTTTTGAGGCTGGGGCAATTGTGTTCTTGGTGTGGGATTTCTCCCCCTTGACAGCGGGGGGGTGGCTGGGCATAGGGGAAGAAGGAGATACAGGGTTGAGAGATGCTGTTGCAAGTTAAAAAAGTTTAAAAAAGAAGATACTGCTCAGCTATGGCAAGCGTTTGATGAAATAGGGACCCATACATGGCTCATGAAAACTGGTTAAAGATTTTTGAGGAGAAATTTGTCAATGTATACTAATAACTTTCACTATTTGGTAATTTCACATCTGCGCATCTATCCTAGGAAAATAGTTAATAATGCATAAAAATTTCATATACAAGAGTTTTCATACTGCTTATAAGAATTAAAAAATTAGAAACCTCCTAAATGTCCAGTGAAGCGGGTGTTGAAGTGAATGACGGGGCATCCATGCAATGGAACATTACGTAGAAACTAGAATCATGTTTATGATAAATGATTCTGCTTTACTGCTAAGGGCAGCAAGGAGGATGCAAAGCGGTATGGATAGCACAATCCACATTTTAAAAAGTGAGTAAGACAAAGTGAAAACAACTAAACATGAATTATAGGTATTCTTCTGCTTCTATATTATCTTCTTTCTTTTACTTGAGTTAAAAAAAAAACAACCCAGACATACTACATATTCCCTGTAAGAAGTTCCACTATTGAGGGATATGTAGAAAAGTATGACAATACTGGCTCCCAGAAGCCCCTCCATAGCTTCACTGTCCACGTAGAATGATTCCTTCCACTTCTTTCCCTTGTAAGGAGGAATAGACTCAAATGTATCCAGCGGCCAAAGCAGGAAATTAAATGAAAGAAGCTTTGATATAGACAACAAACAGATGTGAACTAGGGAACCCTGAGGAATATCCTTGTTTACTCAAAAATCCACAATGATCCATCGAATACTTGTAGAAGCTGTATGCAGCCCATCAGCCACCCATTTCCAGAGGAGCACTCAATAACGTGTTGTTATTATCTTCCAAAAAGATCGATTGAGATACATTTACATACCATTAAATTCACCCTTCAAAGTATGCTACTGAAGGATTTTCAACATATTTGCAGAGTTGTATGTGTAACCATGTTTATAACCTAATTTTGAAATAGTCTCATCCCCAAAGGACACCTCAAACCCATTAACACTCACTCCTTGCTCCCCCCTCCCCAACTCCTGGTCTTAGGCAACTACTTACCTACTAATCTGACTCTGTGGGTTTGCCTATTCTGGACGTTTCATACAGATAAAATCATACAATATGGGGTCTTCTGTAAGTGAGTTTTCCATTTAGCATAAGGTTTTTGAAGTTCATTCACTGTTTGGCATGTATCTGTAGTTCATTTCTTTCTTTTTTTTTTTTGAAATGGAGTCTTGCTCTGTTGCCCAGTCGGGAGTGCAGTGGTGTGATCTCGGCTCACTGCAGCCTCCGCCTCCTGGGTTCAAGTGATTCTCCTGCGTCGGCCTCCCAAGCAACTGAGATTACAGGTATGCACCACCCTGACTGGCTAATTTTTGCACTTTTGTAGAGACAGGGTTTCACCATGTTGGCCAGGCTGGTTTTGAACTCCTGACCTCAAGTGATCTGCCGTCTCAGCCTCCCAAAGTGCTGGGATTACAGGCGTGAGCCTCCGCATCCGGCATTCATTTCCTTTTCAATGCCAAAAAATATCCCATTGTATGGATTAACTATATTTTGTTTATTCATTCCTTAGTTATAGAATTTAGGTTGTTTCTACTTTTTGACTATTGTGAAGAATGCTGCTATAAATATGTGTGTACAAGTTTTTGTATGGACGTATGGTTTCATTATTCTTGGGTAGAGACCTAGGAGTAGAGTTGCTGGGTCATATTGTAGCTGGGTTTAGGATTTTGAGGAACCGCTAACCTGTTTTCTGAAGTGACCTCATCATTGTACATTCTGGTAGTAGCATCAGGGTTCCAGTTTCTCTTGGCAGCACTTGTCTTTATGTTGGTCTTTGCGTCTTTTTTATTCTAACCATAGAATAAAATCGTATTAGTGGGTGTGAAATTGTATCTAGTGGTTTTGATCTGAGTTTTCCTGATGATTAATAATGTCAAGCATATTATCACATGCTTATTGGACATTCATAGATTTTCTCTGGAGAATTATTCAATTAAATCCTTTGCTAATTTTTAAACTGGGTTATTTGTACGGAATTTTTAAAAATTGGGTTGTCAGAGTTCTTTATGTATTCTGGATACAAGTCCCTTATCAGACATATGATTTAGGTATTTTCTCCATTCTGTGGGTTTTCTTTTCACTTTACTGATGATGCCCTTTGAAGCACAGATATTTTACATTTTGATGACGTATAACTTGGGTACTTTCTTTTGCTGTCTGTGTGCTTGGTGCCATATCTAAGAGGCTTTGCTAAACCCAAGATGATGAAGACTTATTTGTATGTTTTCTTCCAAGAATGTTATGTTGTTAGCCCTTACTTTTAGGTCTATCATCCATTTCTAATTAATTTTTAAATTTCTTTAGCAGCGTTATTGAAATATAAGTCACATACTATAAAATTTATCAATTTAAAGTGTTCAATTCAAGGCTGTTAAATATTAGTTTTTACACATATGGGCAACCATCAATTTTAGAACATTTTCATCTCCATCAAAAGGAACCCTGTATCCTTTAGCTATCACTCCCATGACCACTCCTTCACTCCCTGCCCCTAGGCAACTAGTAATTTACTTTCTGTCTGTACAGATTTTTCTTTTCCGGAAAAAGGAATCATACAATATGTAATCTTTTGTGACTGTTTTCTTTCACTTAGCATAATGTTTTGAGGGTTCATCCATGTTACAGCATGTGTCAGTATTTCATTCTTTTTTCATGGTCAAATTATATAGATATACTCTATTTTATCCATTCATCCATTCATGGGTTGTGTACAACCATTAATTACCAAAGGGTGTGCACAATGTTTGGGCTGTGTACACCTTTTGATAATTATGGATAATGCTGCTATAATCATGCATGTACATTCATTTCTGTTGGGAATATGCTTAGGAGTGGAAATGCTGTCATATTGTAACTCTCTGTTGAACAGTTAGGAGCTAGCAGACTGTTTTCCCAAGCAGCTGTGCCATTTTACATTCCCACCAGCAGTGTATGAGGGTTCTGATTTCTCCACATCCTTGTCAACACTTGTTCTTACCTGATTTTTTGATTCTAGCTATCCTAGTGAGTACGAAGTGGTGTCTCATTGTGGTGTTGATTTGCATTTCTTAGATGGCTAACGGATTGAGCATCTTTTTATGTGCTGGTTGGCTATTTGTATATCATTCTTGGAGAAATATCTATTCAGATCCTCCCTCATTTTTTAAATTGGGCTATCTTTTATTATTGAATTGTAAGAGTTCTTTATAAATTCTGGATGGAAGGCCCTTATCAGATATACAATTTGTAAATATTTCTTCCATTCTGTGGTTTGTCTTTTCACTTTCTTGATGGTGTTCTTTGAAACATAAAGGTTTGTAAATTTGATGACATTGGTGTCATATCAAGAGTCCTTTGTCAAATCCAAAGTCATGAGTTTACTCCTGTGTTTTCTTGAAAAAGTTTTAGCGCTTACATTTAGGTAGGTATTTGATCCATTTTGAGTTAAATTATGTATATGGTGTAAGCTAAGGGTCCAACTTCATTCTTTTGCATGTGGCTATCTAGTTTTGCCAGGGCCATTTGTTAAAAAGACTATTATTTCTCTGTTAAATTGTCTTGCTGTTTCTGTCCAAAATTAATTGGCCATAAGTGTAAGGGCTTCTGGACTCTCAAGTCTATTTCATTCATCTATATATCTATCCTTATGCCAATACCACATTGTCTTGAATACCACAGCTGTGTAGTAATTTTAATATTGAGAAATACAAGTCCTTCAACTTTGTTTTTTTTTTTAATCAAGATTGTTTTGGCTATTCTGGGTCCCTTCCATTTCCATGTGAATTTTAGGAGCAGCTTATCAATTTCTGCAAAAAAGCCAGCTAGAATTTTGATAAGGACTGTGTTGAACCTATACATTACTTTGGGGTGTATTGCCATTTTAACAAAATTAAGTCCTCTGATTTATGAACATGAAATGTCTTCCAGCCTATTTAGATCTCCTTTAATTATGTTAAGCAATGTTTTGTAGTTTTATTGCACAAGTCTCAGACTACTTTGTTAGGCTTATTCATAAATGTTTATTGTTTTTTGATGCTATTGTAAACCGAACTTTCTCTTACTTTTATTTTCAGATCATTGGTTACTAATGTGTAGGAAAACAATTGATTATCTTGTATCTTGCAACCTTGCTGGTTTATAGTTCAAATAGTTTCTTTTGGTGAATGTCTTTGGATTTTCTATATATAAGATCATGTCTTGATCTTATATATAAAAATTGTGATGGTTTTAATTGTAAATTGTGACAGTTTTACTTACTATACTCCAGTGTGGGGTGCCTTTACTTATCTTTTTCCTCCCTAACTGACCTTGCTAGACCCTCCAGTACAATGTTGAATAGAAGTATGATGTTAATGTGAATTTTCAAACCTTTATCGGGTTGAGGACATTGTCTTCAATTCCTATTTTTTGAGTGTTTTTATCACGTTGGATTTTGTCAAATGCTTTTTTTGTGTGTCTATTGTCATGAATATGTGCTTTGTTTTGTTCTTTACTCTATTGATACGGTGTATTCGATTAATTGACTTTTGGTTGTTAAACCAACTTTCCATTCCTGGAATAAATACCACATGTTCATATTGTTTAATGCCTTTTATATACTGCTGGGTTAGGTTTGCTGGTATTTTGTTGAAAATGTTTATATCTATATTGCTAAGGGATACTGGCTTATAGTTTTCTTGTGATGCTTTTAGTTTTGGTATAATACAGGTATCAGACAATGAGTTGGGAAGTGTTCCTTCTATTTCGTAAAATAGTTTATGCAAGATGGGTATTAATTCTTTAAATGTTTGATAGAATTAGCCAGTGAAGCCATCTGGGTCTGGGCTTTTATTTGCGGGAAATTTTAATGTTACTAATTCAATCTCTTTGGTTGTGATTGGTTTATGCAGATTACCTATTTCTTCTTGAGTCATTTTGGTAGTTTGTGTCTTTCTAGGAATTTGTCCATTTCATTTAACTAGTTTGTTGGCATAGAATTCACAGAATTATTTTTTATTCATTTTAATTTCTATATTGATTTTTCCTCATTTTTCTGAGTCTTATTTTTCCCTTTTTTATTCATTTAAATTTCTGTATTGATTTTTCTTCTCTTAGTATTAATTTTAATAGTTTGAATCCTCCGGTCAGTTAGCTGAAGAGCTGTCAATTTTGTTGCTGATCACATATCACTTTTATAATTGAATTGTTATAAGAAGACAGAAGAACTGAGAGGTAACCCCTACAATGGAGAACGTTAAGGTACACGCAAACTTTTCTGCCCATTCCTCCCACATGCCTATATGGTTGATCCCAAGTTTTTTTTCATTACTCTGCTCTCCATCTGTTGTCTGGAGTGTAGGTAAGGTGAAGCTTGGAAATTGTACAGCCACACTGGGAGCTGGTGCCTTGGTGATTTTCCAGCAGTGAGGGGCCATACATGGTGGAAAGGGTTTATTTCACACCATGCACTTGAGATAGAAGAAACCACGGTTCTGTGACCACATGATCTGATGTCATAACTCACCGATACTGTTTTTGCCGTGTTTCCAGTTCTTTACGTCGGTGTTGCTTGAGAATGTGAATTTGGTCATCTCGAGCCAACTTTGCTGTAAAGAAAGAACAATGTGAGAGGAGCCTTAGGAAGAACAATAACAATGCCCAGTGTTCAGGCTTCCCTCAGATGCCCTGCCCATGCCAAGGGCTTTAAGTGCATGACCTCATTTATACCTCAGAACACTTCCCTAACTTAATGATGAGGAAACTGAGGCTTGGGGGAAGTTGTGTAGCTTTGCTCTTGAACTTACTCAAGGTCACACACCTAATTAGTAAATTTTCAAGATGAGATTCAAGTGCTTTTAGCCACTCACTTTACAAAAGGCAAATCCAGTTCCTCATCCTCTTGCCCACTCACTCAGCAAGCCTGGGGGCCCCTGACTTTCAGTGCTTAGAGAATCATGTTCAGATGCAGGAGCAGGACTTGGTTCTCATTGGGCTTGGCAGGCACAGTATGTGCCTGTCTCTGGCCTGCCTGTGCATTTCTACTTGAGGTCCTAACTTCCACTCGGCCTCTCAAGCCTCTACAGGGATCTGAGGGCCTCTGGTGCAGAGCTGCCTTTATGCTCCAGGGCAAAGGCATTTCATGGCCCTTGGTGGGTATCTTTAAATCACTGCAGAATAGTTTACTCCTCTTCTCTGCAATTCTTTTGCTGAGCAGACATGGGAGTTCACTCTGGGTTTTAGTGTCGCCTGTGTGAGCAGCAGTTCTCACAGCTCTATGTTTCTAAGTCCATTTGGTTGCTTCATGGAGAAATGTGTGACTTAAGATTCAATATACAGACAATGACACAACCCGGTTTCTTGTGGTACCTACACGGAGGATTGAGAATGAGCTCCATTCTAAAAGGGTGCAGTGTCCTAGAAGAGACACATGTGCTTGGACTTGGGCTCTGTCACTGAAGCTGTGTGACCAAGAGTTGCCTTGACCCCCTCACGTGTAAAATGGAGATGATAATGCCTACTTCTTCAAGTCATGGTGTGCATTTGGGGGAGAGAATGCAGAAAATCCCTCCACACAGCGCCTGGCGCCTGGCACCCAGTCAGTGCCAACGGATGGGAAAAATGATCATTATCATTATCATCATTATGCCTGTAGTCATCATTGGCTTGAGTGTTCTCTTCTCCCTCTGAAAGCATCTTATCTCTCAGCCTATCCTGCTGGTATCTATCACTGCAGGAGCTGGGGCAAGTAGCTAAGCTTAGGGCTGCTTCTCAGAGCCTTTAGAGCAGCTGAGGTCGTATCATGACCACTCTTTAAGCTATTACTTAAGGCCAAGCCTGTGAACACAGCCCATGGAGCTGTGAGCAGCGGTAGCCCAGATCTCCTGAAAATAGGGCCTGGAATAGTTTCTCTAGCTCTTGGTGGTAAAACGTCATGTTTTAAAACTTTCTTTTCAACAGAGATGGATATTTTTATAAAATACAACAAAAATTAATTACTAGAAAAATGAAATTTAAAAAACCTAAAGATATTCAAAATGCAAATCCTGTTTTTTCTTACTAGGTGCAAAAGTCATGAAATTGTTCTGTTAAGTTGCTATTAAAGTTTCTAAAACCCCTACTCTCAGTCTTTGTATTTTATCTTGTATTTATTTTATTTTATTTTATTTTTAGAGACAGCGTCTCCCTCTCTCTCCAGGCTGGAGCACAGTGGCATGATCATAGCTCCCTGCAGCCTTGAACTTCAGGATTCAAGTGATTCCCCCACCTCAGCCTCCTATGTAGTTAGGATTATAGGCACACATCACCACACCTGGCTAATTTTTAACTTTGTTTTTGTAGAGATGAGGTCTCTCTACGTTACCCCGGCTTGTGTCAAACTTCCTAGACTCAAACAATCCTCCCACTTTAGGCACCTAAAGTGCTGGAACTACAGGCTTCAATCTCTGTATTGACCTAATTGCAGACCTGTACCGAGTTAGTTCTCAGACCACACTCAGGCCACACTCCAAGCTGTCCGGCCCACAGCACCTACAGGCTGAGGCATCTTCATCCCTGAGCTTGGAACTGGGGCCCAAAAAGGAAGATCAATGGGATACCTCTACATTCTCCCCTGGGGATGTAAAGCCAGCCAGGAGGGGAGGCTTGAGGCCACTGAAGGTAAGGTGAGTACTAATGGTGACAATAACTGTTATCATTGGCTATGGGGGTAATTCTGGAGACACTCAACATTCATCATCTCTAATCTTTTTTAAGGAAACAGCCAATCTCTTGGGCACCTCTACTCTGAGAAGCTGGATCTCTTCAGTTTCACTGGTATGAATAAGTCAGTACATGCAAAGTTACGACATACTAGGTTTCAAAAAGAGAATGGCTGTGTCTCTCCTGATCCCGAAGGTGTTTGAAGAATCTACCCAATGGCTGATGAAGTTCTGGGAGCACGGCAGGATGAGAAAGCCTGGACTGATGGCAGAAGAGCTCAGCGGGGCAGGCTCCAAGGACTGACACAAGTGCCTTAATGAAACTGTCACTTTACACAGATGCGCTGGATCTCTGGGGTCACAGTAATGGCCCTCTGACATTCATGTTCACCCAAGGTGTAGTGGTGAAATATTAAGATTTAAGGGGTGATCATGTGGTGAGTGATTGAATCACTTGCAGGCTGGGCCCCCTCATTTTCAGGTTGTTCAAGGGATTGGTTGTTGTGCCATATGGTGGATTAATAATTGGCCACAGTTGGGCATGGTGGCTCATGCCTGTAACCCCAGCACTTTGGGAGGCCGAGGCGGATAGATCACCTGAAGTCAGGGGTTCAAGACCATCCTGGCCAACATGGTGAAACCCCATCTCTAGTAAAAATACAAAAATTAGCCAGGCATGGTGGTGGGAACCTGGAATTCCAGCTACTCAAGAGCAGAGGCAGGAGAATTGCTTGAACCTGGGAGGCAGAGGTTGCAGTGAGCCGAGACGGCACCACTGCACTCCAGCCTGAGCAACAGAAGGAGACTCTGTCTCAAAAAAAAAGAAATAATAATAATTGGCCACAAATTCTTTGACATTCCTTTCATTGAGAGGTGAGGGTCTCCATTCCCTTCCTGGAGTCTGGGTGGGCTCTGTGACTGCCTGGACAGTAGATTATGGTGGAAGTTACACTGCACCAGTTTCCAGGGCCAAGCCTGAAGAGACTGGCAGCTTCCACTTTCTGTGTCTTAGAAAACTTGCTCTTGGAAGCCAGCCATCATGTAAGAAATACAAGTGCCCAGAGGACACCATGCTGTAAGAAGCCTTAAAGAATGAGACTCCATATGGACAGAGAGCCCAAGGAGCCTAGAGGTGCCAGACACGTGAGAGAAGAAGTCCCAGCCCCCTCAGCTGATGGTACATGGCCATGGATGAACTGCCCAGTGGAGCCTTTCCCAAATTCCTGACCTGCAAGACCATGAAAAAAATTAAATGGCTGTTTAAAGCTACCAAGGTGGTTGGTTTCACAGCAGTAGAAAGGGGAACTTGCTGGGCAGCTTCTCTATGCCCACCCTCCAACTTGTGCTATTCTTGAAGATGATAAGAATGACATGCCTCAATGGGCTTTCCACTGGGAACGCTGACAACAAAGGAGGGAATGTGGAGAGCATGGACGGGCTGGTTACTCCCTAGTACCTTTCTACTGAGGGCCACAGCTCCTCCGAGAGTGCCGCCTCCAGGATACTTCTGGATGACTCTGGCAACCTTCCCCCGGCCCCTGCATCAGGACTAGTGGTGCTGATGGCCCTGCATTCTGCACGGTTCCTCTGCACATGGGCCCACACCTCTGTGAAGTCCCTTTCTTAAACCCTCATCCTAGTGTACCATCTGTTTTTTGCCATGATGGGCTGAAGGATCTGGAGGAAGAAGGGCTTCATAACCGAGACCTTGGGTGAATGGGCAGGAGGGAGTTTCAGAGCCAGCATTTTCTAACTACCAGAAAAAGAGAAGTGCCCTGTCCACAACCTTCCACATTCTGACCACCACTAGAAAAAATAAACTTTGTGATTTTGTTTTCCTGTCGTGAGGTAAGGGGACAAAATCCTCTTATTTCCATGTTCAGAAGTATTCTGGAAATTTGGTTTCTTAAGTCAAATTCCACATCAGAAACAATAGGATGCAGTCTGAGAGCTTAAGAACAGGTAGAGAATAACTTTTTTCTTCTTGTCTCAGTTTTCTTAGCTATGAAACGGGGCAACAGTCATCTCTTCCTACCTACTCCACCAAAGTTCTGTGAAGAAGACACTAGCGACAAGGAACTTGGCAAAGAGGAAGATTTCAATGCTGTCACGGCAGAAGCAGCGGCTTCCTCTTATTATTACAGTGGCTGCCTGGCCTTTGGAGGCTTCTTTCCAGGTTTAGACTGAGAGCAAGCTGAAGGGCCATGACTTGAAGTGAGGTAGAATTTTGCCAGGCATGCTAGGAGGCTGGGTGTGCAAGGCGGTTCATTCAGGGAGAGTGGCCTTGGCTGACCTTGACACCTGCTTCTCTCTGTGGTGCTCTGTGGTTCTTGGCTGTGTGTTCCTTACAAAGAATGACCTCCTGAGAAAGTGCCAGACTGGGGTCTGCACATCTGGGGGTCTCACTTAAGGGGAGCAGATTTGAGGTTCTCTCTTACAGCAAAAGGTGAGACTTCAGGTTAAAGAAATGGTCACTGTGATTTGCAGGCCTGTTCATGGCCCTTTGAAGCTGGCACTTGGGGAGCTCCTTGTCCACCCTTTCCCTCCCTAGGCCTACATGGGGTACCCTCAGCCTGCCTGAGCCCTACTGTGATCTCACAGAGGGCAGGCTATGAACCTAGAAAGTGATGCCACACCCTGGCAACTGGGAGAAGTGCCCATCCAGGGGCATGCCCCATAGGTATCTGCCTCTATGGACCCTCTTACCCACTGACAAAAAGGGGACCACAACCCTCCCCTGTAGAACTGTAGCACAGAGGGAGGACATGACTGCAGTGAAGCCTGGGGCCACCCGCTCCACCCTCAGGGGCTTGTATGTATCCCAAGGAAGGTCATGCCTCCTGCAGGTGCATCGAGGCACAGGACAGGGCCCTCCCACTTTCCCGCCCCCGCACGGGAGTGTCATTCCTCCTATGACTACAGTGCTTTGAGGACAGGAAGAACTTTCGGTTCTCAGGAAGGGGCCTGAGATGCTCACCGCATCCATCCCTCAGGACAACCTCGCCGTCGCCGGTGATCCAGCGGTAGCAGGGAAACTCGATGTAGTCGCCATGGGGCGTCTTCAGCGTGATGTACTTCAGGTACCAGTCATCGTGCAGCCAGTACTTGCGCTTCTCGATTTTGACCAGCTGGATCTCGCCCAGTTCTTCATCCACAGTCACGTCGTATGAATCCACCTGGGAAGGAGAACAGGCAGTCAGGCCATGCGTGGTCTCCTGAGCCTTTGTTCTGGAGAGGTTAAGAATTTGTCACCCCCAAAGTATGCTGCTTTGGCATAGGGACTATGTTGAATGAAAAGCACTTAAAAAAACAGCAGGTGCAAGATCACTCTGACCTTTGTGCTGTTTCTTAGAAGCTGGAGATGAAATTCCCCTGTGAAAGATGTCCTCCCTATACCAAAAGGAAAGTAACACTCTTTTGATCGAGATTGGGAAGCCGAAGCCAAAGGAAATCCATACAAACAGACCTTGTGCAATGAACGCTTACCTTCTGCCCAATTACCTGCCCTAACCCAAGCCCCTTCCTGACCTTATCACATTTCATGACTATTAATCCAATGCAGCATCTAAGGGGGATTGACTCTAACTGCTTCTTGGAGTCTTCATCTTTTTATGATGAAGACTTTTCCATGCCACATACAACTTGTATTAAATAAATCTGTATGCTTCTCATCCATGAATCTGTCTTATGCTGATTCTCAGGCCCAGATGAAATGGGAAGAGGTAGAGTTTTGCCTCCACTACAGTTCATGGAGCCAAGATTCTTCATGAACACCTTAAATGAACTCCTGAATTCATTTAGCCAAGACATTAACCAAAGGCCTGCCCCTAACAAGGCTTAGTGCTACGACCCAGGCAGGTGACAGAGATAGACAAGTCCTGGGCCCCGCCCTTGAGGGGAAAGAATCCAGTGAGCCAGGATGGTGCTGTGTCGCTCAGGGGGCAACATCTGCTGTCTGCACTTAGCTCAGACTGGAGGATGGGGCGACACCCAGGCTCATGCCTGCACCTGTGAGGCTGTGCCCAGTGAGGGTCTGCAGCTGCCCCCACATGGGACAGCCGTATGGGAGGCCTTTACAACTGGTGATGGGCTTGCTGACAGTGGATCCCCCACAATGACTCTGGGAGCGTAGGGGAGTTATGACCCCTTCCACAGATGAGGACAGTGAGGCTCAGTGTCACCCACCTCCGCCACTTGCCAGCAGAACTGGAGTCCCACTCCAGGCCTTTCCATTACAGCCACTTCCTCTCGCTCCAGTTTCGGTGGGGCCAATAAGTGAGTGAAAATGATGAGGCTTAGATACAGGGAGCTTGCATAGATTCAACTCCTCCCGGGACACCCGCAGTTCACAGCCCCATGGTGATACCCAGAGAACAGTGAGACCAAGTGGCTCCAGCTGCACCTGTGGTGTTACTGGTGGCAGGCTGGGGCTGGCCTTGCAGCTAGAAGGCACCACCCCAGGTGTATACAGCGCTGCTGCCCAGGCCTCCGGGACAGGACTGCTTGGCCCTTCCCCTGCCAGGCTCCTGCCTCCAGAACACGGGTGGCTCCGAGGCAGCGGCCATAGCTTCTGGAAGGCTTGCGTCTCTGCAGCAATGGATGGCAGACAGGAAGGAGGGATGAGAGGCTCAGACATTGCATCACGCATTCCAATGACCACCGGGTTTGGAAAGCCCTGGACTTGATGCCCTCCAAGGCACTTTCTTTTTTATTTTAAGGCGGAGTCTCACTCTGTTACTTGTAACAAACTTGTTACTCACTTTGTAAGTTGGAGTGCAGTGGCTCGATCTCAGTTCACTGCAACTGATACTCCTGTGTTAAAGTGATTCTTCGGCCTCAGCCTCTCAAGCAGCTGGGACTACAGGCATACGCCACCACATCTGGCTAAGTTTTGTATTTTTGGTAGAGACAGGGTTTCACCATGTTGGCCAGGCTGGTCTGGAACTCCTGACCTCAAGTGATCCACCTGCCTCGGCCTCCCAAAGTGTTGGAATTACAGGCATAAGCCACTTTGCCTGGCCCCTCCAAGGCACTTTCTAAGCCTGATTCATCAACCCTTGAGCTTTATCCCTGGCGGCAGAACCTAGAGTTCTTAGCACGATGGTGAAGTGGTGGGGGCAAGGGGGATCATCCCTTGTGTGGGCCCAGGCATCCCCATTCCATGCCCTGCTTCCAAGCTGCCAGGAGGACCCCTGGCAGAATGGGAAGTTGGGTGTTTTCGGCAAACCTCTTGACTCTGAGCACCGTGAGCAGTTTGGGGTGGCTGGCGCTGAGGCCAGACGCTTGTGGTCAGAAAGCAGAAGCTTCCTCCTTGTGCTCTGTGGTCTAGGCCAGAGGCTCTAGGAACAGTTTCTGATGACAGACGAGCCAGGCCTGTGTGCTGGGATGACATGTCTTGGGTCCAGTTACATGTGGACAAGCCTCAGCCCCACCAGAATGCCCTCCTGCAGGGAGAGTGCCGGCCTCACCTGCCACCTTTGAGAAGAGCCTTCCTGCCACAGCTTGTCCTCAGGAGAGCAGGGCCACAGACAAGGCTCACAGATCCCAGGGCCCGCTGGATCTCAGGCTGGGGCCCTGTCTGTCTGTGCTGCAGGGCGGTGACCCCTGGGGAGAAGTCAGCAGGCCCCAGGGGGCAGAGCTGGGGAGAGGATCCCCAGTGAGGCCCTGGGACAAATGATCTGGGAGGAGGGGAGAGTAAAGGACGGGTGTTGCTCATTTGCTCACTGGGTATCTTCTAGGGCAGAGAGAGAAGGGAGAGCTCTGTGCTGAGGCATCATGGGCAGGGCAGGCAGGCTCTGATGGGACAGGAGTCTCAGCATCTCACTGGCTCGGGCCCGTATGGAGGAATGGACACCTGTCGGGCCTGCCCTACGCCAGGCCTTGCACGCCATGGGGATGTAGAGGCCTCAGCTGCAGGTTGTGAGCCAAGACAGAGATTCCTGATCCCACTGAGGAGGGGAAAGAAGGAAGTGAGGGGCAGAGGGCTGGGTGGTTCTGGAGCTCTGAATTCACATCCCAGCTTCAGGCAACTAGCTGGGTGGCCTGGGCACATTGCTTCATTCTCTGAGGATGTTTCTTCATCTACCCGAGGGAGATAACCCCTCACTTGCAGGACCACTGAGAAAATGAAATAACACCATCCTGGGTGGCCTCTCTTCTCCAGAGTCACAGGCCACCGGTTGTGCACATCAGAACCAGCAGTGCCCCTTTGCGAATCCAGGGGTTTGCAGGGCAGCAGGCCCCGCACTGCCTGTGAGCTAGTGTAGGCCCCTGTGCCTCGGCCCCTTCGTGACTACATGTGCCAAGCCGAGTAACTGGAATCACGTGGAGGAAGAAACTGAACCTGTGACCTCAAACCCCTTCGCTCAAAGCCCAGAGGAACTCCTGAAAGACAGGGCTGTGAGTACAGAGGGAGAGTGGGAGGCATTCTGGGTGCTGGTGGGGCAGGCAGAGCAAGTCCATGTGCAGTGAGGACTGAGGGGCGGCCACCAGAGGCCTGGGCCTGGTCCGAGTTTGGCTGCTGCAGGGGAAGTGGCTGCCTGTGGCTCCGAGGGGCTGGAGGAGGAGGAAGGTGTCCCTGGGGATAGATGCCAGGAAGGCTGGGGTGGGGCGGGAGGAGCTGAAGGGATGCTCTCATGGGACAGAGAAGCCCAGCACCCTGAACTAACAGGGGAGGGAGATGGGCTGGGGAGGCACTCCAAGACTGGGCAGGCCCACAGGGAGGGCCTGATGTCTACCTGGGGGTGGTGACTCACACGAAGAGACTGAGCAGCTTCTTTGAGGGAGCGGACAGCGGGGTTACCCTCCAGCACACCTGTGGTGCAGTCACAGGGGACTGGGACACTCCCGGGCCCCTGCCCCACCCACACCTGCAGGTATCTGGTGGAGAGACCCCGAGTTTCACTTGGGGTGAAATCACTAGGCAGATATACAAGGACTTCATCTGCCATCTGATGAGACCTTCCACAGCAGGAGGGGCCAGGCCTGCAGTCTGGTTGGTCTATGGCCAGCCAGGCGCTTTGCTGGTGCTGGTTTCAGGCCTGATCGTGATAAGAGGTGAACAAGGGGCTGAGGGCTCCCGCCTGGACCCAACCCAGGAAGTAAAGAGAAAGCCTGGTGGCTGTGGTTCTAACATCCAAGGGGCAACTATTGGGAGAATGACAGAGGATAGAGAAAGGCCTCCTCCAGGAAAACACCAGGGTCATATGTGTCAAACAGCAAAATAAGGTCTTCAGAAGGTATGTGGAACATATTGCCCGCCTTCCTGCCTTCCTCCCTCCCCCTCTGGGCCAAGTACACTGGGCTGATGCTGTATTTGTCCGTTTGCTGTGACACACTAAATTCTCAGGTGACACAATGAATGATGGTGGGCACTATTAATAGTGGATGTGACCCAACAGGCTCTTAGGAAGCTCTGGACCTGGCAATGGCCAAGCAGGTGAGTATCCTGCTTTACAAATAGAAACTGATGCTCAGAGAGCACTGGTGGTCTCAAGATCAGAACCCACACCTGTGTGATGGCCAAGCCCAGTTCCCCAAGGCCACTTCTTGAGAAAGGCCCTGAACCGGAAGCTAGAAGGCCCAGCTGTGAGCTCTGGTTCATACCCTGGATGGAGTGTCAAGGGACAATGTGGAGTGGCATGGAAGGACAGGAAAAAGCTTCATAAGCGTATTTGAAGCAGCTTTTGGAGGCTGATCAGATTTCAGAGGGGAGGTGAGTAGGAGGATGGGCATTTCAGATGTGGGGAACTGGGAAGGCAGTGTCCCCGGGGGGATTACATGTGGGAGGAGGAAAGCTGGACACAGTTTCTGTGGACAGAAGTGAGTGGTGTGGTGGTGTAGATGTTGGAGAGAGAGACGGGAAACCTGCAACTCACCAGCTTCATTTCACAAGGGCCACTTTGCTCATTTAGCTTGTTGCTTTCAACTTTTTATTGGATATGTAGTTTTAAAGCTTTTGAATATTTCAACAAAGTGTGAGTTGGTCAGTTTTAATGTGAGCTTTCTATCAGCATTTTTCATCTGTCTTTTCATCTGCCTTTCACCAGATCTCTGCTGTTGCTGGGACAGGGAGACGGATCTCTCTGCGGAAGCAAGGATGTGTGCCCCACTCCCAGGCTACCCATCTTGGAGGGGGACTAATGAGGGGCTTGTGGGAGGAGGAGGCTGTAGGGCAGACTGAATTTTGTGGAAACACCTTTATTGTTATTGTTACCACAGTTAACAGTACAGATTTTCACACTTTTCCCTGTAAAATGGGATAGGCTTGTCTTCTTAGCAAGTACTTCCTCTAGGGTTTCTCTTTTACCTTTACCCAAAAAGGATGATTGTCTTTACGATACCCAGCTGGGAGAATGAGGAAGTAGTTCTGGGCTGGGCCAGAGAAAGCATGGAGTAACTTTGCATCAACAGGAACTTTCTCAAAGGCTGATTTTTCAAGGAACCTTTCACCCCTAGCTGGTTCCGCACCCTGCTGTAGGCCCCTCAACCCAACTTGTAGCCCTCCCAACCCAATGGAAATGGGATATGCAAATCTCTCCTGAAATTTGTGCCTGCGATTCAGGCTGAGGTGTTTAATCACAATGTCATTTGAATGACTTCTCAGGGTGGGGAAGACAGACCGAGAGAGAAAGACAAGGGACAGAATAGTGTCTTCACTCTGTCCTGAGACCCCGCTATGGCCACATCAGCAAGTCTCCTCCGGGGGGAAAAGCACACACAGGATGCGGGTGCTGTGCAGTGTGAGCACACCGATGGCCTGTGCTTCTAGAACTTTGCGGTGTGTGGAGGAGAATGGGGGGGAAGCACTTACAAAGGGGGAGTAGTCTGCACCCTGCCCTTCTCCTCTAGGTGTGGGAGAATCCATGAAATAATGGAAATAAGTGAAGGTGTGTCAGAAATGGCAGAGGATGTCATCACCCCAAGTGGATGACATATTAACTCCATGGCACCACAGTCCTCAGGGCCGGTTCCCTGCCTGGGCAACTAAGCCACTGAAGGTTGCTCTTGTACCCAATGCCTAACTCTTCTTCAAGGGAGCTCAAGCCAAGCTGATGGTGAACCTGGCTGATGGCCACGTCGGGCTACAGCGAGGGTCTGGGGATCCTGGGTAGGAATCGAGCCCTTGGAGAGCTTGGAATCCAGAAAAAGAGGAGAGTCATTTTTACCTACTTTAAGCTCTGAACACCTAAAACGCGACAAGTTTTATTCAAGAGTAATCAGCTGAAACATGAACTTGCCAGTTGTATTTGTCCACTATGAGCAATTTCATATGGTTTGATCAAATAGGAAACTAAATGGTGAAAGACAGCTTGGTGAAGTCTAAGTCTTTTTGGTCCAATTAGGAGCTGGGGTGGGGGGAAGGGAACTGATATTCCCTGGGCACCTGCAGTGTTCTGGGACTACTACCAGTCATTTATGGAGCGCTTCCTCTGTGCCAGGCACTGGATTAGGCACTTTATTAAGGGCTCAGTGAGAACTGTCCATGCTCAGGAAAGTTGTGGGGCTGGAATTCAGGTCCAGGTCAGCATTAGGAACTGGCTCCCAAAATGCTGAGGGCTCCCCCGAGTCCCCACACCTAGCGTGGAAGTGTTCCCTGGTGTACATTCTGCTGGGAGGGAGTGCAGACCCTCCGTTTAGGAAAGGCCTCTCCTTGCCTGGGTTCTCCTGTTCTTTCCCTTTAATTTCCTCTGGGGCCTGTCCCTGAGAATGTAAGGGGCCCAGGTGCCGTCTGAGCCACCAGGTGGTCCTGGGTTCCCTCATGACTCACGGACCAGACTGAAGCCAACCCTCCATTTTACAGCTGGGGGAAACAGAGGCCCAGACAGAAGGCAAAGTGAGCTGGTGGTCATGTCTGGATGGAACTCAGGCCTCTGGACCCGCTGACCTGCATCCTCCCTCACAGCTCATGGCTGGCTGCTCTGAGGTGTCCTTAGATTTCTGTGAGCACCACCCCTCCCCGTCTCCCCTCACCGTGCACCTGTGGAAGGAGCCCGAGGAAGAGGTGGCACAAGAAATGCCGCCCTGTGAAGGGGGCTCCAGAGCCTCCGGCCCAGACTGTGGAGAGGAAACCTCGGGCCTTCTCCCAGGGGCACGGGCGGCGCCCTGCAGACCGCACGCGGGTGGCAGCCGCCGCGAGGGGTCCCCCGACGCTTCCCCACCAGGGTACCTACCGGCCGCTGGGAGCCCAGGGCGCGCCCCCACCGCAGTTCTGCCCGCCGCGACGGGATCCTAGACGCCCCAGCCCTGCCCGGGCCACCCCGACCGGCCCTCGGGGCCCCTACCCCGGCCTCTGCCTCCAAAGCGTGTCCAGGACGCGCCCCAGCCCGAGCCCCGCCCGCGCCCGTGCCGGACCGCGCCTCTCCCGCGCTCACCGCGCCGCGCTCGAAGTCGTTGTAGAAGGGCTTGTCCAGCAGGTGCTTCTCGCTGCAGCCCGCCGAGCCACGAGGCTGAGGTAGATGTAGTCGTCCGTGCCGGCAAACCACTGGCTGCCGGTGGCCACGGTGACGGTGTAGGAAGGCATGGCGCGAGCCGCGGGCGCAGAAAGCGCGGGGAGCCTCGGAGCCGCGGTCCCGGCGTCCGCATCTGGCGCCGCAGCCTCCTCCCATCACTAGCCCGGGGCTCGGGTCCCGGCCCCGCCCCGCTCACCCCGGCCCCGCCCCGGCCTGGTCCCACGTCTCCTCAGGTACTTCCCTCCCACCCATCCCGCGGCGCCTGCCACGCGGGACCTCGCCCTCGGGCCGGGTAGGGGCCCCCGCTCCGGAGTCTCTCCTCCTCAGCGAGGATCTGTTCCGCAGCCAGGGAACTGGGGCAATCTCGGCTGTCACCCCTCATCCTTTCGTTCACTCGGTCTCTACTGCATTGCTTCCACCCTGCGCCCTGCCTGCCTGCCTCGGCGTCGCCCAAGGCCACATTCCTGTAGGCGCTGGGATGGGGCTGCGGGGGACCCCTAGAAATCTAGGCACAGCCTCTGCCCTCCCCAGGTTCTCAGTGCCACGCCGCGGTACTTAGAGGAGGGGCACTCTGGGAGTCTGCAGAGGAGGAGCGACCCACCGGGGGAGTAAGGAGGGCTTCCTGGAGGAGGCCACCCCAGCGCTGATACCCAGGGTGGATTCTGGAGGAGAGGCTCCCTTAGCGCCTTAGCAGAGGCTCTCTCCTTCTTCACTGGCTGGACCCGAGGCTCCTGGTGGGGGGGGCGGGCAGGCAGGCGCCAAGACTGCGCCCAAGCCCGGAGATGACCAGTGGTCCCAGTGGTGTGGGACGAGGTCACCGCACCTGGATGTGCGGGCTGTCTAGGGGAGGCCAGTGTGCTTGGGGAGGCCGGGGTGTGTGGTGCTAAGGGAGTCAGGCTTGTGTGTAGAGGGCTCAGTGTCACCCATAGAGGGTTGTGACTGAAGTTGTCCAGGTTCTTGGCGTTTTGAACTAAGAATTGGACAAGAGGCCCAGCAAAGCAAAGAAAGAATGGAACAACCAAAGAACAAAAGCAGAAAATGAAAGTACAGTCCAGCGTGGGAGCCGGCCGAGCAGTGGCTCAAGGGCCCAGATACAGAATCTTCTTGGGTCCAAATATCCCCTAGAATTGTTTCCCCACTGGTCACTTCATACTCACCTTATGTAAAGGAAGGTAGCCCGCAATTGGTCTGATTGGTTGCAGAAAGCAGCCAACCAGAGGCTGAAATGAAGTTATAAAGGTCAAACTCCTGTGCAAACATCTGCTTGGTTGCAGAAAGCAGGCAGTCAAAGGCCAGGGTGAAGTTACAAGGTTATACTGCTATGCAAAGGAAGACTCCACTGGCAATCAGTCTGATTGGTTGTGGAGGGCAACTAGTTAGAGGCTGGAGTGAAGTTACAAAGTTGCAAACAGAAGACTCAACCCGCAATCAGTCTGATTTGTTAGGGACAGACAATTTCCCATCTGCCGGCAGAAAAGGTGGGGGTTTGCAAAGGGAGTAGCCTCTGGTCCTTTTGTTAACTTAGGCGTGGAAAGTTAGGGTTTTCCCTTTAATTTAGTTCTAGGAAGTCCGCGTGAAACATCCTTAGGTTTCCTGCCTCCAGACCCAATTCTGCCTCATCTCCCCCATGAGAGACGTGATCCCTATAAATCTTCATGGGAGGCAGAGGGACTGAAGGTCTTTCTTCTGTAACTGCTTCATGTTGGCTTGGGGCATAGTCTCTACCTGTTGGTGATCACGGAACTCTCGCCCTACTCTGTCTAGTGGAGACAGGGTGGCTTCTTGATGGCAGGGGGTGATGCCTTCACCTGGAACTGGCTGGAAACCTTGTCATGCGATCATCTGAAACTCGATGATCTCTGTGTGAGAGGAAATGAATTAAAAGATTTAATGGTAATTTTGGGAGTGGATATCTATGCCATCAGGAATGTTTGCTATGGAAATGTATTAAAACATTCTACTTAATTACTACAAAGGAAGTGATTCCATCAATTTGGAAGAAGGCAATTAAATTCCAAAAATAAAAAATGGCGACTATTATCCACCCCACAGTAAATAGCGACAAAAACACCAAGGAAAGTTAGTAGGCATTTACTTATCTTTTGGCTCTCTTCTAAATAGGCACTTCAGGTTTTCCACAGGTTCACAGGTGTAGTGACTGATGGGAACTTCAGGTTTGTGGTCTGAGGCTTCTGATATTGCTGGCTTCATCCTTGAAAGATATATCCAACTATCTAATCCTACTTCTTTGACCACAAAAGGTGTGACCAGTATTACTGAAAATGGTCCCTTCCATTTGGGTTGTAATTGTTGAGCAGGTGATCCCTCCTTCCACGTTTTAACAAGTACCTTATCTCCTGGCCTGATTTTGGGTTGCTGGTTAGTTCCCAGTGTGGGGAGACTTTGAATTCCAAACTTTTGTAAAGCCTGATGAAATTGTCCTAGGTCGACTAGGTATTTTACTAAACCAGCTGTTTCTGGGTCAGGAATTAAGTCATAAGAATGGCCTTCTGTATAACATTTTGTAGGGGATTATATTAATTTTTGCTCTAGAGGTATTGTGGATCCTTAAGAGGGCTATGGGCAGTAAGCTGACCCAAGTTTCTGATGTTTCCTGACATAGCTTAGCTAATACTTGTTTTAGAGTTTGGTTAGCCTTTTCTACTTTCCTGGAGGATTGAGGCCTCCATGCTAAATGTACATAGTATTTTATTACAAGAGCCTTAGCAACCCCTTGAGTTATCTGGGAGATAAAAGACAGGTCAGTATCACTTCGGAGGCTCTGAGGTGACCGAAACTGGGGCATTCTTGCTTTTAAGAGAACATTTATAACCTCATTAGCCTTCTCTATTCTTGTAGGATAAGCTTCCACCCAGCCAGTAAAGGTATACCAACAAAAAGGTAAAGGTAGTATTAACAAAAACTCATATCCTCTGCAAGCTGGCATATGTGTGAAATCTAACTGCCAGTCTTCCCTGGATAAGTTCCTCTCCTCTGCACTGGTTCTGTTAGAGGAAGCGTTTTGTTTCCTGGGTTGTTAAGTTTTCACAGTGAGCAGGGTTGGCAGATCTGCTTAGCCAGTGAAGCTAAGTTAGCTCCAGTAAAGAGCTTGTTTACCATGGCCAGAGTTGCATCCCTCCCCTCATGGAAAGAGGCATGCATGGCTTTTATGACTTTCTACTGGACTGTCTGAGGGAGATACATTTTTGATCTCATATACCACCAGCATCCTTTTTTCTTTGTCTCCCTTGTTCCTTTAATAGCTGTTCTTCCGGTAGTGGGTACTCAGGTTCTATTGGGGAATCACAGAAAGGAAGTAGTGGTAGGATCTGTTTGGATTGCACCCTGAGGGTGCGGCTTCAGCCTCTCCATCAGCCTTGCTCTTTCCTTATGCTATGGGGGTTAAGTCCCTTTGATGCCCCCTACAGTGAATTATAGCCACAGCCTTTAGCAGGTGTGTTGCTTCCAATAGCTGAAGAACTTCAGGCCACGCTTCATAGGGCAGTGTTTGCTAGTTGGTAGTCCCCTTTCTTTCCAGATTGTCGCATGAGCACGAACCACAAGGAACGCGTATTTAGAATCTGTACAGATGTTAAGCTTTTTTCCTTGTCCCAACATGAATGCTCGAGTAAGAGCAATGATTTCAGCCTTTTGTGCTGATGTACCGGGGGCCGTTGCTGGGCTTTCAGAACGGTGTTATGATTCACTACTGCATATCCAGCTTGGCGCTCCCCATTTGACACAAAACTACTGCCATTTGTGAACCAGTCATCCTCAGAATCTGGAAGAGGCTGATCTTTTAAATCAGGCCGGCTAATATATGTGTGTGCAATGACCGGCTTGCAGGAATGATCAGCTATTGGGCCCGTGGGCAGCACTGAAGCTGGATTCAGAGTGTTACAGGTTTTAAGGGTTACATCTGGATTGTCTCGGAGCATAGCCTGGTAGTTGGTTAAGCTTTACCCTCTCATCCAGATGTGTCCCTTTATCTCCAAGACTGATGGGGGGTTAGAACTTCCAGTGGTGGGCCCAGGGTGATTTTAGTGGCTTCCTCCACTAGCATAGCAGTGGCTGCTATTGCCCACAGTCAACTTGGCCACCCCATGGCCGCTCCATCCAACTTCTTTGAAAAGTAGGCAGTTGTTCTGGGTTCGGAACCTTATTTCTGGACTTAACACTCCCACAGCTATGCCCCTGATCTTTGCTGTATTACATACAAGGAGAAGGGTTTAGTTAGGTTCTGGGATGCCAAGAGCAGGATCCTGGGGTGAGAGCTTGTTTTAACTTGGCAAAGGCTCCTCTCATTTCCGGGGCCCATTCCATTAGCTCATTTTCAGGTCCCCTTGTTGTTGCATACAGGGGCTTTGATATTTTCGAAATTTGCTACCCATATTCTGCAAAATCTGGCCATCCCCTGCCCCCAAAATGAAGCTGCTGCTTGGTGTGTGTGTATGTGGCGGGGCGAGGGGTTGCGCCCAGACCACAAATGGCTTGCAATCATTCTGAGGATATTTGGTAGGCTCCAGGTGTTAAGACATATGCTAAATATTGGACCTGTTGGAGGGGGAAACTGCACCTTCTTTTTTTTTTTAGGTGGAGTGTTGTTCCTTCACATAGGCTGGAGTACAGTGATGTGATCTCAGTTCACTGCAACCTCTGCCTCCCGCGTTCAAACAATTCTTCTGCCTCAGCCTCCTGAGTAGCTGGGATTACAGGTGCCCACCACCATGCCTGGCTAATTTTTGTATTTTTTTAGTAGGGGTGGGGTTTCACCACATTGGCCAGGCTGGTCTCAAACTCCTGACTGTGTGGCCCACCTCGGCCTCCCAAAGTGATGGAATTACAGGCATGAGCCACCTCACCCAGCCTCTGCACCTTCTTTTTGGACACTTTGTATCCCCCATCTGCCATGAAATTCAAAGTTTTTATAGTATTTTGCTCAGAAACCTCCGGGGTTGGGCTATACACAAGGTCATCCACATACCAGATTATACTCTCATTCTCCAATTGCACATCCCTCAGATCCCTCTCTACGGCTCAGACAAAGAAGTGGGGGCTGTCCTGAAAGACCTGAGGGAGCACTGTGTGGTTTATCCCTGGTACTAGGATTCTCACATTTGAAGATAAAAGGATATTGGGACTCTGGGGCCAGAGGAATGGAGAAAAAAGCATCTTTTAGGTGTAGGCCAGAGAATCATTTTGCATCTCCTGGCACCTGAGTCAGGAGGGCATACGATCTGCCACCAATGGGTGTGTGGGGATGACAGCCTCATTAATTATTCTAAGGTCCTGTACTAACCAGTATTCCCCTGTAGGCTTTAGAACAGGTAAGATGCAGGTAATTCAAGGAGAATTACAGGATTTTAAGAGCCAATGGGTAAGTAACACCTCAACTATGGGTGCTAAGCCTTTTCTTGCTTCCTGCTTAATTGGGTATTGTTTATTATTGGGAAAATAGCTGGGGTCTTTAAGCTGTATTTTGACTGGCATTGCTGTTTTAGCCTTTTCCAGTTTTCCAGTATCCCATGCTAGCAGGTTACCCTGTTTATTAATGTGGTCTGGACATTGTCTGTATTTCTGACTATAGGCAGTTTCACTGGGTGATGCTTAAATAGTAGTGCCTCTATTTTAACCATAGTATCACTTCCCAACAAGGGGATTGTGCAGCTTGGAACTACTAGAAATTCCTGTTGGAAGATTTGTTTCTCAAATTGACAAATCAAAGGAGGAGTAAAAAATCTTGTTTGTGATTTTCTTTCCATCCCCACACTTGTGGACCAGAAGGAAAGTTTTCCTGCATAAGAATCAGCACAGAGTAATTTTCCCCTGTATCAAATAGAAACAGAATTTAGGTACACATGATGTCCAGAGTTACCTGGGGCTCCTAAGTATGCTCCTGGACAGGGGTGATGAGGAAGACTGTGGGCTCCTTCAGTCTTTATCTGATTCCTCCTTTAGCACTACTAGAGTTTTGTCTGAACCAGCCCCTCAGTGGGAGCAGGGGTTATCATTTCTCCAGTGCTTGGGGTCATGACTGGTGCCTTTGCATTGACGGCAGGGTTCTGGTGGATGCTTAGTGCATTTCTTTAGCCGGTGCCTGCTTTTCTTGGCTTTGAAGCAAGAGCCTTTGCTGGCATTATCTTTAAGGCCCTTTGGGTTTCCCTTAGACACCCTTTGGGCATTCGGGGCATTGATGATGATGGCCGCCATAATTTTGGCTTGCTAGTTTTCTTTACTCTGTTCCCTTTTTCCTTTCTCCAGGTCACGATTGTTATACACCATAAAAGCAGTATCAATAAGTTGATTTTGATTAGTTTGTGGCCTCATCTGTAGCTTTTGGAGCTTATGTCTGATATCTGGGGTGGATTGACTAGTGAAATGCTGTGCCATTTAATATTTTGCCTTCGGGAGTAGAAGGGTCCAGATTAGTATTTTTCAAAGGCTTCCTCCAGCCTGCCATAAAACATGGCTGGATTTTCCTCCTTGCCTTGTGTAACCTCCCTTACTTTATCGTAGTTTACTGCCTTAGGTATCATAGCTTATTGCCTTTCTTATTCCTCCAAGGAGGGCCTCAAGAAATTTAGCCCGGTTGTTCATTCCCATGAGGGTGTCACAGTCTCAATTAGGATCAGTAGGGTGAACTGTGTCTGGTCCTGGGTGATTGCCTGACGGTTCCAGGCAAATAATTTATCCACTTCCCAGCAGGCAGCATCAAAGATTTGCTCCTTTTCTGAGGGGGGTGCAACAGGTTGCTAAAATGAATTGAACCATCTCTCCATGAGAGATCAAAGACTAAGGCCAAAGTTCCAAACTTTGACCTGTCTGCAAACAGTGGCTTGAGCAGCGGCTCAAGGGCCCCAATACAGAATCTTCTTGGGTCCAAATACCCACTAGAAGTTTCCCACTGGCCACTTCATGCTCACTTCATGTAAATGAAGGTAGCCTGAAATTGGTCTGATTGGTTGCAGAAAGCAGCCAACCAGAGGCTGAAGTGAAGTTACAAAGGTGACACGCTTGTGCAAACATCTGGCTGATTGCAAAAAGCAACCCGTCAGAGGCTAGGGTGAAGTTACAACATTATTCTTCTATGCAAAGGAAGACTGGGTTGGCAATCGGTCTGACTGGTTGTGGATGGCAACCATTCAGAGGCTGGACTGAAGTTACAAGCAGCAAAGGAAGACTCCACCGCAATCTGTCTGATTTGTTGGAGACAGCGAATTTCCCGTCCGTGGGGCAAGAAAGGTGGGGGGTTTGCAAAGGAGTCGCCTCTGGTCCTTTTGTTACTTAGGCGTGGAAAGTTAGGGTTTTCCTTTCAATTTAGTTTTAGGAAGTCGAGGTAAAACATCCTTAAGTTCCCTGCCTCCAGACCTATTCTCCTGCCTTATGAGGACCATAGACTGGAAGTCCCAGGGGAAGATGTAGGCTCCATAGCACGAACGTTCCAGGACTGGGGTCACGGGTGGGCTCTCTCAAATCGCCGCGGGCAAACACCTGGAAGGGGTGTGGAGAAGGCTTTGCGTGCTCCTGGGCGGCTGAGGCCTGACCCCCAGGCCCCCGCCTACTCCCGGCTCCTGCCTCCCCCAGCCCCGCCGGCCCCGCGGGGTCTGACGGGCACACGCTTAGTCGCCTGTGATGATCTCGGCTAAGTTTAAACACAAGCGCACCATGCGCGGGGCGGCCGGTATGTGAGGTTCCCAAAGGCGGCTGCCTACATTCTCACCAATGTCTGTAAAGTAGCAGAGCCCCTGTGGCATCTCCTCATACTATCTTGGTTTTGTACACATGGCTGATGGTATTGAGCATCTTTTCACATGTTTATTGGCTATCTGTATATCTTTGGAGAGATGTATATTCAGATGCTTGACTCTTTGGAAAGTTGGGCTATTTATCTTTTTTTTAATAATCAAATTGCGTTATTTGTATCCTGGATAGAAGTCTCTGATTGGATATATGACTTACAAGCATTTTATTGCTTCTCCTGGTTGTCTTTTCACTTTCTTGATGATTTTTGAAACACAAAAGTAATTTTTAAGTCCAATTTATAGATACTTTCTTTTGTCGCTTGTGATTTTGGGGTCATATTTAAGAAACCACTGCCTACAATAAGATCTTAAAGATTTGCTCCTACGTTCTCTAGGATTATTATAGCTTCAGCTTTTCATTTACATCCGTGATCCATTTTGAGTTAGTTTTTATGGATGGTGTGATAGAGGAATTCAAATTCATTGTGTTGCCTGCCCATGTCCAGTTGTCCAAGCATCATTTGTTAAATTCACTATTTTTTCCCCCATTGCGTTGTCTTGACACCTTATTAAAAAGTAATTCATTATAAACATAAGGGTTTATTTCTGGACATTCCATTGATCTGTAATGTACATGCTATACAGTGCCACATTGTTTGAGTACTGCAGTGTTATAGTAAGTTTTGAAATTGGTAAATGTTAATCCACCAAGCTGTTCTTTATTTTTCAATATTGTTTTGGCTATTCTGGATCCTTTGAGATTCCACATAAATTATAGAATCAGCTTGTCAATTTTAACAAAAAAGCAAGCTGGGATTTTGATAGGGGTTGAGCTGAAGCTATAGATCAATTTGGGGAATGTTGTCACTTTAACAATATTAAGTCTTCTGATCCATAGAATGTTTTAGTTTATTTAAATCTAATCTCTCTCTTTCCTTCCTTCCTTCTTTCTTTTCTCTTCTTTTCTTCTCTCACTCTTTTGCCCAGGCTGGAGTGCAGTGCTGCAATCTCTGCTCACTGCAACCTCTGCCTCCCAGGTTCAAGTGATTAACTTATTTAAATCTTTTCCAATTTATTTAAAAATGTTTTGTAGTTTTCATTGCACTCTTTTTGTTTATTGCTAAATAATCTTTTTTGATACTATTGTAAATGGAATTTCAATTCATTTTGAGATTGTTCATTGCTAGTGTATAGAAAAACACTTGATTTTTGTACATTTTATATTCTGCAAACTTGCTGAACTTTGTTATTAGTTCTAATGGTTTGTGTGTGTGCACATGTGCATATTTTCTACATGCAAGATCATATCGTGAGCTAGTAGAGATAGTTTTACTCTTCTTCTGCTATCTGGAAGCCTCTTATTTCTTTTTCATGCATAATTGCCCTAGCTAGAACCTCAGTCCAAGGTTAAATGGAAGTGGCAAAAGCAGGCATCTTTGTCTTGTTCCTAGTTCAAGTGGTGAACACCCAGCCTTTCGCTATTAAGTTTGATGCTAGGTGGGGATTTTCACAGATGCCATTTATCAGGTTGAGGGAGTTCCCTTTTATTCCATTTTTTAAAAGTATTTTTTATCATGAAAAGATACTGAATCTTATCAAAAAATTTTTTCTGTATCAGTCAAGATATGCCATTTTTTTCCTATATGCTATATTAATATTATGATTATTTTTATTTTAAAACATTTGATGGACAAATACAAATCTTATGTTTGAAGGTATAAAATGTGATGATTTGATGTATGTATATATTGAATACTGATTGTTACAGTCAAATTAACATATCCATCACCACCTATAGTTACCATTCGTGTGTGTGTATGTGGTTGGAGGGTTGGGGAAGCTTAAAATCTGCTCTTATCCAATTTCAAATAATAACACAGTTATAAACAATAGTCACCATGCTGTACATTTGATCCCCAGAACTTACTCATCTTTTTTTTTTTTTTTTTTTTTGAGACAGGGTTTCGCTCTGTCACCCAGGCTGCAGTGCAGTGGCATGATCTTGGCTACTGCTGCCTTGACTTTCCAGTTTCAAATGATCCTCCCACCTCAGCGTCCTGAGTAGCTGAGACTACCAGGTGCATGCCACCACTCCCAGCTAATTTTTTTATTTTTATTTTTTGTGGAGACGAGGCCTCATCCCAGGCTGGTCTAGAACAATCCCTTGGCCTCAGCCATCCAAAGTGTTGGGATTACCAGCCTGAGCCACTGCACCTGGCCTTTGTCTTGTAACTGAAAGTTTATATTCTTTGTCTAGTGTTTTCCTTGTTCCCCACATCCGCTGGTTCCTGATAACCACTGTT
This sequence comes from Ateles fusciceps, assembly GCA_036589455.1. Taxonomy (NCBI): domain Eukaryota; kingdom Metazoa; phylum Chordata; class Mammalia; order Primates; family Atelidae; genus Ateles; species Ateles fusciceps. The sequence continues at coordinate 2,277,825 of JAZHEH010003321.1, read as the reverse complement.
CTACTTTATGCATCTTTAAGTTTGAAATTTTTAGATTCCGCATATGTGAGATCATACAATATTTGTCTTTCTGTGTCTGGATTATTTCATTTAGCATAATGTCCTCCAGGTTCATTCATATTGTCACAAATGGCAGGATTTCCTTCTTTGTTGTGACTGAAAAATAGTCCATTGTATGTGTATACATGCACACGCACGCACGCGCACACACACACACATACACATACCCATATTTGCTTTATCCATTGATGGACATTTAGATTTTTTCCTTATTTTGGCTATGGTGAATGAAGCTGCAGTAAACATGGAAGTACAGATATCTCTTTGACATACTGATTTGATTCCTTTGGATGTATACTCATAAGTGGAATTGCTGGATTGTATGGTAGTTCTAGTTTTAATTTTTGAGGAACCTTTATTCTGTTTTCCATAGTGCCTGTTGCAATTTACATTTCTACCGACAGTGTACAAGGGTTCTCTTTTCTCCATGCCCTTGCCAATATTCACTGTCTCTTGTGTTTTTTATAATAGCTTTCCTAACAGGTGTGGGGTGATACCTCATTGTAGTTTTGATTTGCATTTCCCTGATGATTAGTGATGCTGAACACCTTTTCATACACTCTTTGGCCATCTGTATGTCTTCTTTGAAAAAAAAAAGGACCTAATCAGGTCCTTTGCCCATTATAAAACAGGTTATTATCATTATTTTGCTTTTAGATATGTGAGTTCCTTATATATGTTATATATTTTGATATTAACTCTATGAGATACACAGTTTGCAAATATTTCCCTCCATTCTGTAGGTTGCCTTTTCATGTTGTTGACTTTCTTTTGCCATGTAGAAGCTTTTTAGTTTGATGTAGTCCTACTTGTTTATTTTTTCAAAAGTCCGTGCTTTTGGTGTAATATCCCAAAAAATTATGCTAAGGCCAATGTCAAGGAGCTTTTCCCTATGTTTCCCTCTAGGAGTTTTGGTTTCAGATCTTACATTTAAGTCTTTAATTCATTTCAAGTTAATCTTGAGTTCAATTTTGTATATTAAAAGGGTCTAATTTTTTTTTGTGTGTGGATATACAGTTTTCCCAACACCACGTATTGAAGAGATGAAATTAATATTAACTTTATTTGTAGCTACTGCAAATGGGATTACCTCCTTGATTTCCCTTTCATATTGTTTACTGTTGGCATATAGAAATGCTACTGATTTTTGTATGTTGATTTTGTGTCCTGACCTGATTTATCAGTTCTAATCATTTTTTGATGGAGTCTTTAAGTTTTTCCAAACAGAAGATCATACCATCTGCGAACAAGGATAATTTGACTTCTCTCTTTGCAGTTTGGATGCCCTTTATTTCTGTCTCTTGTCTGTTCTAGCTAGGACTTTCAGTACTATGTTCCACTAACACTGGTGAAAGTGGGCATCCCTGTCGTGTTCCGGATCTTAGAGGAAAGGCTTTCAGTTTCTCTCCATTTAGTATGATTCTAGCTGTGGGTCTGTCATATATGTCTGTTGTCTGTTTATTATGTTCAGGTATGTTCCTTCTATCTTCAGTTTTTTTTTTTGTTTTTTTTTTTTTTTGAGATGGATTCTCACTCTGTCACCATGCTGGAGTGCAGTGGCATAATCTTGGCTCACTGCAACTTCTGTCTCCTGGGTTCAAGCAATTCTCCTGCCTCAGCCTCCTGAGTAGCTGGGACTACAGGAGCGTGCCACCATGCCTGGCTAATTTTTTTTTTTTTTTTTGTATTTTTTAGTAGATGTGGGGTTTCACCATGTTGGCCAGGATGGTCTCCATCTCTTGACCTCGTGATCTGCCCGCCATAGCCTCCCAAAGTGCTGGGATTACAGACATGAGCCACCACGGGCCCTATCTCCAGTTTTTTTGAGGGTTTTTGTCATGAAGAGATGTTGAATTCTCTCAAATGCTTTTTCAGCATCAGTTAACATAATAATATGGTTTTTGTCCTTCATACTGTTAATATGATGTGTTACATTGATTGATTTGTATATGTTGACCCATACTTGTATCTCTGGGATAAATCATACTTGGTCATAATGAATGACTTTTAATGTGTTGTTGAATTCAGTTTGCTAGTATTTTTTTGAGGATTTCTGCATCAATATTCATGTGAGATATTGACCTATAGTTTTCTTTTTTTGATATGTCTGTCTGGTTTTGATATTGAGGCAGTAATGACCTCATAAGAATAAGCTTGGAAATATTCCCTCCTCTTCTATTTTTTTGGAATAGTTTGAGTAAGATTGATATTCTTCTTTAAGTGTTTGATAGAATTCAGCAGTGAAGCTATTGGGTCCCATGCTTTTCTTTGCTGGGAGAATTTTTATTATGGCTTTTATCTTGTTACTTGTTTTTGGCCTGTTCAGATTTTGAATTTCTTCATGGTTGAATGGTAGGTTGTATGTGTCTAGGAATTTATCCATTTCTTCTAAATTTTCCAATTTTTGGCATATAGATAATAGCCACTAATGATCCTTTGAATTTCTGCAGTATCGGTTATAATGTCTTCCTTTTCATCTCTGATTTTATTTATTTGGGTCTTCTCTTTTTCTTAGTCTGGCTAAAGTTTTGTCAATTTTGTTTATTTTTTTAAAAAACTAACATTTCATTTTTATTGATCTTTTGTATAGTTTTCTTCATTTCAATTTTATTTATTTCTACTCTCATCTTTGTTATTTCTTTTGTTCTCCTAATTTTGGATTTGGTTTGTTTGCTTTTGCCTTTTTAATTCTTTAAGATGCATCAAATAAATGCATCATTTACTTGAAGTTTTTCTTCCTTTTTGATGTAGGCCCTTATTGCTAGAAATGTTACTCTTGGTACTGCCTTTGCTGTATCCCATAGGTTTTGATGCATTATCATTTGTTTTAAGAAAATTTTCAACTTATTTCTTAATTTCTTTATTGACCCACTTGTCATTTAGGAGCATATTGTTTAATTTCCATCTGTTTGTATAGTTTTCAAAATTCCCCTTGTTACTGATTTCTAGTTTTATTCCATTATGGTCAGAAAAGATGCTTGATATTATTTCAGTTTTCTTAGAATGTTTTGAGATTTGTTTCATGACCTAACATATGGTCTGTTCTTGAGAATGATGTATGTGCTGAGGAGAAGAATGTGTCTTCTGCAACCTACAGATGAAATATTCTGTAAATACCTATTAGGTCCATTGGTCTATAGTGCAAATTACATCTGATGTTTCCTTGTTGATTTTCTGTCTGGAAGATCTGTCCAGTGCTGAAAGTGGAGTGTTGAAATCTACAGCTGTTATTGTACTGGGGTCTATCTCTCTTTAGCTCTGATAACATTTGTTTTATCTATCTGGGTGCTCCAGTGTTGGGTGCATGTATATTTACAATTGTTATGTCCTCTTGCTCAACTGATCCCTTTATCATTATATGTCTTACTTTGTCTCTACTTAACAGTTTTTGTCTTGAAATCTATTTAGTCTGATATAAGTATAGCTACTCCTGTTCTTTTTTGGTTTCTATTATCATGGAATTTCATTTCCCATGCCTTTATTTTCAGTCTGTGCATTGTTATAAGTGAAGTTTGTTTTTCATAGGCAACAGATCATTGGTTCCTTTTTTTAAAAAAATCCATTCAACCACTCCATATCTTTTTTATTGGAGAGGGGTTTCATTTACATTCAATGTTAATATTGATAAGTAAGGACTTACGTTTGCCATTTTGATATTTATTTTCTAGTTGTTTTGTGATCTTCTCTCCCATCTTTTCTTGCTTCCTGTCTCCTTTTCAGTGAAAGTGTTTTTTTTCTGGTGATATGTTTTAATTTCTTGCTCTTCAATTTTTGTGTATCCATTGTATGTTTTTAGATTTGAGGTTACTGCCAGGCATGGTGGCTCACGCCTGTAATCCAAGCACTTTGGAGGCCAAGACAGGTGGATCACCTGAGGTCAGGAGTTCAAGACCAGCCTGACCAACATGGTGAAAGCTCGTCTTTTTAAAAAAAAAAAAAAAGATTTTAAAATGATTTGAGGTTACTGTGAGGCTTGCAAATACTATCTTATAACCCATTATTTTATGCTGATGAAAACTTAACACTGATTGCATAAACAAACAAATACACAATCAAGCAAAAAGAGCTAAAAAAACCTCTACATTTTAACTTTGTTTCCATGCTTTTAAGATTTCTGTTATTTATGTATCGCATTATGCTATCTATGTCTTGAAAAGCCATTGTAATTTTTTAAATCAGTTCATCTTTTCCTGTTTCTACTTAAGATATAAGTAGTTTACATACCATAATTACAGTGTCATAATGTTCTGTGATTTTTGAGGACTTACTGTTACCAGTGAGTTCTGTACCTTCAGATCATTTTGTATTGCTCATTAATGTCCTTTATTTCAGATTGAACTCCCTTTAGCATTTCTTGTAAGACAGGTCTGGGTGTTGATGAAATCCCTCAGTTTATGTGATTATCTGTTCTTCTAGTGCAAATCTATTGTTCATTCCCTCTAGCAAAATTTTCTTATTGTTGTTATTATACTTTTCAACCCCAGAATTTCTGTTTGGTTAATTTTTGAAAAAAATATTTTAATCTATTATTGGTATTTTTAAATTGATAAGAAATTATCATGCTTTATTTTTAAGCATGTTTTCTTTTAGTTTTTGAACATATTGATAATAATTACTTTGAGCTTTTTTCTGCTATGTCTGACATCTTGATACTCACAAATGCAATTTCTCTTGCTTGCCTTTTATTCTGGTGTATGGCTCTGTCTTTTCTCTGTCTCTGCTTGACTCATATTTTTTTGTTGAAAACTTGTTCTAGCCACTCACAATACTCATTTCTGCCCTCCTCATTATGTTACTGTTGTTTAATTGTTTATTTGTTGAATGGCCTGACTAGACTATATAGTGAAGCCTATTTCCTCCACAATGTGCGGCCTCTGATGTTGCTCCTGAGAGGGGCACAGCATTGGGCACATTTTCTCTCAGACTGGAATTTCAGTGCCTTTAGTAGTGCTCTCTTTGACTGTCTCTTTCTCTGATCTGTTCAGTTGTTTGCCTCTTCTGGTATAATAGCCAGCTGTTAACCTCCAGCAATTGCTAGATAATTGTTTTTTTGTTTTTGACAATTTTTTTTTTTAGGAGCATAAATTACTCCACAGTCTGATCCAGATATATTTGGTTTCCTTTGCAGGAGCAGTTTTTGAGACAAGACTTTGATGTTTGTTTTAATTTCAGGAAGGCCCTTCTTAGCTATCTCTTTCTTTGATTTTTATTGTATATTTCTAGCTGGTTTATGGTTTAGTTTGTCGCTTTCATTAAGCTGCCATTAACCTATTAATTGCTTACCACCAAAATAGTCGTCGTTTTTGACAGTGCCCTTAGGCTTGAACTGCCCCATGTTCTGTTCCAAATAAAGTCTGTCCCTTTAAGGAGACCTAGAGACTTTTCTTCTTATGGCCTACCTCTCCCCTAGGCAGGTCCTCTACTCCCCCTACTACTTCTACTGCCACTATTCTGCAGGTGGTGTTGGGGACAATGTCATGTTTTTCTCAGATGTCTTCCCTTCTCTATGGGAGGGGCACTGGATGGGGCAGTAGTTTCTGTTTTTCTCCCTTTTCTGGAATGGAAACTTCACTTCTGCCACAGAATCTCTGTCCTGTGAGTGTAGTGGAGTGAGGACATTCAGCATCAGTATTCTTGGCCTGCTGCACTGGGGATGGAACTTGTACCTTAAGAGTAGAGGCTGAGTGGAAGAGCAAGCTTCAGATTCTTGGTCAAACTTTCCTGTAATAGAACTTCCGCAATGTAGAGCCAGAGATGGGGATGGGAGCGCTGGTAGTCTACCCTAGACTGGGAGCTGAGGGGAGAAGGGACCCTGTTCTTTCAGCTGCACATCTCTGGAGCAGGGATTCTGTTTCACTGAACTTATTGCAGGGGGAGGGAGGAAACGAACATAGTTTAAACATCACAGATTCTCACTCCTCTCACTGAGATTGGTAGGTTTTCTTGGATTTCTTCATTTGCTGTCTGCCCTTAGAACAATTTCCATACACTCCAACATTTTTGTTTGTTTGTTTTTGACTTTCACCAGTTATGGTTGTTTTACTACAGAGAATGTCTGCAGAGCTCTTCAGGTCGTCACTCTGTACGTGCTTCTCCCATAACTGATTTCCAACACCTACAGAGTGAATTCCCCCTTTCAAATGAAATCCTGCAAGGAAGCATATAAAAGTGGCGATATACTGGTTGAACATAAAGTGAACTAATATAACACAGGGGCTGGAAATTCTATCTGACTTTTTTCTTGTTGTTGTTCCACGTCCTGCCTCACCCTCATCCTCCAAGCCCTAGATGTAGATGAGAACACTGCTGGAGAATCATTTACCTTTGGGATGAAGCACCATTCTGTGCATTCACTCTTCACAGACTTGCCCTACCCCGTCCTCATCCATTCCCTGCTCCACCCTTCCCACACATACCAGTCAGGGTGCAATCAAAGACACAGAACCATGAGGATGTGTATACATACGAAGAGATTTATCGCAAGGCATTTGCTGACGTAATTGTGAGAGCTGGCTAGGCAAGTATGAAATCCATAAGGCAAACCACTCAGAAAGCCAGGCTGGAAATTCTCAAGCAGGAGCTGATGCTGCTTTCCACAGGGTGCATTTCTTCTTCCTTGGGCCCATTCTTAGGGCCTTTCAATTGACTGGTTCAGGTCCACTCAGATAATCCAGAATAATGTCCTTTAAATAGAGTCAACTGATTATAGAGTTTAATTACAACTACAAAATACCTTCACAGCAATACCTAGATCAGTGTTTGCTTGAATAATTGAGTACTATAGGCTGGCCAAGTTGACAAGCAAAACTGACCATCACACTGTGCTTCAACCACTGTGAAGAGCTTCAACCATGGTCTTTCCCGAGCAGTTTACATCTTCTCTTTCCCATGAAATCTTGGCACATTTCCCTCCCTTCATCTGGAGTGCTGTTCTCCTCCTCCTCTGTGTCCTGATCTCCTCCTGCACAAATGTTGCTTCTTCCATGGATCCCTCCTTGACTCTTTCAGGCAGAGTGAGTTGCTCCTTTTCTGAGCTCCCAGAACCTTTGTTCAAGCCTGGATTTTGGCACATCATCATTTGCCCCACCAGTATTTGCTTCTGTCTCCATTCCCCCCACCATATTGAGGGCAGGGACTATATTTTATTTATGTATCGGTCTCCAGCCTGATGCCAAGAGAAATTAAGCTGTAAATGTATCCTAGTAGGTTAAGTTTCCAGGGAACCTGCAACTTGCTATGAAACCATGGTTTTTGTGGTTGGCAAAGCAGACAGGCAGCATAAGGCTAAGCTCAAGAGAGCAACCCTAACTTCCCCCCAGCTGACCGCATGATCTCCTGACTCATGGAGTAGAACTTGTGGCACGTCCACAGGAAGCCCTGGAGCCACTGCCCCATAACGGCAGCAGGACAAATGTACTTCTTCAGCAGGACAACATAGCACTGGTCCTTTTGCTGGTCAGAAAAGTGACTTTCCTGGCAGTCGCTTTCCTCCAGAGGGTATCTTGTGTGACTACATTTTCTTTGGCCAGCTCCAAACATTTACAGCCTATTTCAGTTTCTTCTGGTCTATTTGCATAATTAAGCCCTGTCTACCACTGAGAGCTAAAAAGAAAAGCTTATTTATTGGAGATTTAGAGAAAGAAAGAAAAAGAAATCAGTTGTCAAGACCCTATTTTCCCAGCTCTGCCTAGGACGGAGGAAGCTCGTAGCCCCGATAGACTTCCCTTTAGGACGGATGTTGACAGCACCTCCCTGCCTGCTGCTTGTTTAGTTTTCATTTGTTCTATCCCAGGAAGAATCAGAGGAAGAGGGATACCTCTTAAGGTGTTTCTGTAACTTTGTAAGGATACTGCTGCAAAGATAATGATGAAATGTCGATTGCAGCTTCTTTTTAAAAATTTTTTATTTTTATTTATCCATAATATTTGAACATATTTATGGGGTACATGTGATATTTTGTTACATGCATAGAATGTGTAATGATCAAATTATGGTATTTAGGGTATCCATTACCTCAAGCATTTATCATTTCTATGTGTTGGGAACATTTCAAATCTTCTTATATGGCTATTTTGGAATATACAATATATTATTGTTAACTATAGTCTCCCTACTCTGCTGGCAAACATTAGAACGTAAACCTTTCAACTAATTGTATGTTTGTACCTAATAAGCAACCTTTCTTAACACCCTCCCACCCCCAGCCATTCCCAGGCTCTGATAACCATCATTCTATTCTCCATGAAATGCACATTTTTAGTTCCCACTGTTGTATCCGAGCGGGTCAAGGAATGTGCCACACTCTGAGATTGAATTATGAGTCCTTTATTAAGCTGGCACCCGAGAGTGGCTAAAGCCCAAAATTCTCTCAGCCCTGAAGAAAAAGTTAGGTGGTCTTTTATACACTAGTTTTAACAGGGAGGGGGGAACCTAGCTGAAGTAAAGTTTTTACAAAAGTAGGGTAAACAAAAAGTTAAAATATAAACTGATACATAAGAAATAAAACAGTGCCAGGTGTGAGGGGTAAAGCTGTTATGAAAGACATACAACTTATAGATAATGGGGGCTCTGGGCGTTCCCTGCACCTGCATTGCCAGGTTCTGCTGATACCACTTCACTTGGCCTCTTATCAACAAACACATTTCTGGGTGCTCAGTGTCAGCCTGACCCAGCTTCATACTATAGTTACATACTCAATGGGGGAGAAAATAATTAAAATGAAGAAGCCAAGATGGAGTCTGTCCGGCTCAAGAAGCGAACATAAAGGCTGAACAGCTTTTAGTCTGGGAAAGGGAGAGTTAGTTTTAGCTGGAAGAAAGCAGGTTATTATACCACATGAGTGAGAATATGCAACAATTGTGTTTCTATGCCTAGTTTATTTCCCTCCAGTTCCATTCATGTTGCTTATTGCAGCTTCCTGAGTCCAAGGTCAGAGCTCAGTCATTTTTAGGTGAGTTTCCCCCAATCCTCCTCCCCATTATGCCTTTCAGAACAAGACCAGCTTTTGCCCATTGGCTCCTTTCCCCCTCCTCAAGGCTGTGTCATCAGAAGTAGGCAGGGCACCCAGCACTACCTTTCCTTGGCGTGTACTTTCCTAAATCCCAGGTAGATTTACCATCCGTGGCTCAATTCAACTACTCCGTTGCACTTAGGAATTTAAGGAACATTCTTCTCATTGGAACTTCTTGACTAAGTGCAAAGATACACTTCAATCCATGAAGCACACAAGACTCAAATAGACTTGTTATATTTGTGATTAGTGTGAACTCAATTCCTGTTTTTTCAAAAGGGAGAAAAATTCTCATACTCATGTTGAAACTCATCTGACATTGTTCCTCCCAGGATTAATCACCACAGAGCATCTCTACAAGCCCTAACTAAACACACATAAGAGAAATAATTCCACCCAAGTCTGAGTGTGGGTCTCTCCCCCAGAGGCCTGCCCTAAGCCCCTGCCTGAAAGGGCCACTGCTTATTCTCCCCACTTTATGCTGCGGGAGCTGCTTCATTGCACTCACCACTACCTAGCACTGTTTTCGTCTTTCCCTGTTTATTGCCTGTGTCTTCTACTAGAGGTTGAGCGCTGTGTATGTAATCTGAGTTTTGTTCACTTTCACATGTTATCCCCACAACAAGGGTTTGTGGTGAGGCGTGGGTGGGAAAAAGGGAAATAATAATTTTTTTTTTTTTTGAGGCAGAGTCTCACTCGTTGCCCAGGCTGGAGTGCAATGGCGTGATTTCGGCTCACTGCAACCTCCACCTCCCTGGTTCAAGTGATTCTCCTGCCTCAGCCTCCCAAGTAGCTGCCATTACAGGTGCTCGCCACCACGTCCAGCTAATTTTTGTACTTTTAGTAGAGATGAGGTTTCGCCATGTTAACTGGGCTGGTCTTGAACTCCTGACCTCAGGTGATCCACTTGCCTCCACCTCCCTAAGTGGCGATTACAGGCATGAGCCACTGCGCCCAGCCGGGAACTAATAATTTCTTAAGCACTCTGTGCTATGACATTTTGCCTACTCTAGCTCACTCATTCTTACAACAGCCCTGAGAGATGACTGTCATTACTCAATTTTACAGAGAAGGAAACCCAAGTTCCAATATCTCCTAAATGGCATCTTGTGTGTTTGAGTGTTTCAAGTCTGTGAGGAGTGCAATCGGTATCCAAGAAAGTGCCACTTAGAGTAAAAACGGCTTAAAGAAGGAAAATGCTCTGGTATGATGAAAATCTAATGCCTAAAGATGTCAATTGTGGATGTGACGTCAATTAACGTTTATTGGGCTTCATGCTGTTGGGCACTGCATTGGGCACCTTATTTGGGTAGAAATTATTCTCATCCCCATTTAACAAATGGAGAAACTAAGATAAACAGGGGATCAAGTAACATTCCCAATGTCACATGGCTAGTACTGATAGAGCTGGGATTTGAATCTTGGTCCTCTAACTTCAGGGCCCAGATCCTAAACAAAGATGTGGGGAAGAAGGGAGGTGTAACTTGTAAAATGAATGAAAAAGAATGCTTTCCTGTCAAGTTTTAGATTTAGGGGTCAAGCATTTTTGATACATGAGACTAATGATAATAGCATCAACTAATTTGCATGGCACTTCTTATATTACAAAGCGTTTTCTCACATGCAAATTTGTGGTGATACTCATATGGCTTTGGGATGACTTTGAGAAACAGGAGAAGTTGGTGTTCATTATTTTTCTCAATTGACAGTTGAGAAAGAGAAGCTCAGAAAGTTAAAGTGACCAGTATTTACATAGCAAGTCTATTCCACAGTGAGTCTATTCCATGAGGCTCACTCATCCAGGACTGTAGGCTGGTGGAATTTCACACCACATGCCAGCTTTTCATGTCTGGAACTAAGGGTTCTTCTTAGGGAGGAGGAAGAGGGAAGCCTGCCGTCAGAAAGTGGGTAGCGAGGTTGAACCCTGCTCCTCTTCACCCAGTCTTGGGGACAGCAATTTACATCTTTGGTCTCAGTAAGCTGGTGTGGCCATAGCCCTGAGATTCTGAGCCGGTGGCAAAGTTAAAAGCTACTCCTAGTAAGAGTGGTGGAGGGGAGGGAGGAGCACAATCCTGGAGACTGGTCCTACTGATTTTCATCTCAACAGTAGGCTCCCAAATGTAGCAAAGGGGGCAGAATATGGAGGCTAACTCTAGAATGAGGCCACATTTGTCATGTGGCTGGAGGTCTCCTTGATACCTCAGATCACTGCCTGAGGTGTCAGAAATGTCTTTGAGGCTTCCTGACTTTTGAGAAGAGGCTGACTTTATTACCAGCCACTCAGCACTTAGAACTGGATTTGCACGTAGTAAGTGAGTAGTAAATGTTGACTTGATGAGTTTGTGTCTTGCTTAAATCCTGATTTTTATAAACATGCAAGCCTCTTTGTCCTTTAATTATTTTGCATGTTGTTCCCTGTCATTTAATCTTGTCTAATAAACTCAAATATTTTACTTATGAGGTAGTGAGCTGACAACAGGACAGCTAAGTCTCTGTATCAGCCTTGTGACTCAGTTCACAGATGCTCAAGGCATCCTCCAGGCATGAGCTATCTGCCTCCAGACTTCCTTTTACATTTCATTTTCTTTTAAAAATATTTAATTGACAAATAAAATTATATATATTTAAGATGTACAATGTGATGATTCGGTATACATAAACACTGTGAACTGATTACTGTAGTGTTTAGTTGAAATTTGATAGGATTTTGAGTGTTCTTACACACACACACACACACACTACATACAAGTGATAACTATGGGTGGTAATCAGTATACACTGTATGTACATGTTAAATCGTCACACTAAATCCAGATCTTAATGCTGAAGGACACCATTTCTCATTAAAAGAACTCAGCGCTCCTTGGAGAAATGGCTGTCTTCAGGTCTAGGGCAGGAAATCCTCAAGATGAGTCTGGAGCTTCATGTGGAATCAGAAAGAAAGGAAGCTGTCAGGCTATTGGGACTTTTTAAAAATTTCATATTATTTATTTATTATTTTATTTTATTATTATTATACTTTAAGTTCTGAGATACATGTGCAGAACGTGCAGGTTTGTTACATAGGTATACACGTGCCATGGTGGTTTGCTGCATCCATCAAACCTGTTATCTACATTAGGTATTTCTTTTAATGCTATCCCCTCCCCTAGCCCCCTACCCCCTGACAGACCCCAGTGTGTGATGTTCCCCTTCCTATGTCCATGTATTCTCATTGTTCAACTCCCACTTATGAGTGAGAACATGTGGTGTTTGGTTTTCTGTTCTTGTGTTAGTTTGCTAAGAATAATGGTTTCCAGCTTCATCCATGTCCCTGCAAAGGACATAAACTCATCCTTTTTTATGGCTGCATAGTACTCCACGGTGTATATGTGCCACATTTTCTTTATCCAGTCTATCATTGATGGGCATTTGAGTTGGTTCCAAGTCTTTGCTATGTGAACAGTGCTGCAATAAACAAGTGTGTGCATGTGTCTTTAGAGTAGAATGATTTATAATCCTTTCGGTATATACCCAGTAATGGGATTGCTGGGTCAAACGGAATTTTTAGTTCTAGATCCTTAAAGAATTGACACACTGTCTTCCACAATGGTTGAACTAATTTACACTCCCACCAACAGTGTAAAAGTGTTCCTATTTCTCCACATCCTCTCCAGCATCTGTTGTCTCCAGATTTTTTAATGATCGCCATTCTAACTGGCATGAGATGGTATCTCAATGTAGTTTTGATTTGCATTTCTCTAATGACCAGTGATGATGAGCATTTTTTCATATGGTTGTTGGCCTCATGTATGTCTTCTTTTGTAAAGTGTCTGTTCATATCCTTCGCCCACTTTTGAATGGGCTTGTTTGTTTCTTTCTTGTAAATCTGTTTTAGTTCTTTGTAGATTCTGGATATCAGCCCTTTTGTCAGATGGGTAGATTGCAAAAATTTTTTCCCATTCTGTTGGTTGCCGATTCATTCTAACGACTGTTTCTTTTGCTGTGCAGAGGCTGTGGAGTTTGATTAGGTCCCATTTGTCTATTTTGGCTTTTGTTGCCAATGCTTTTGGTATTTTGGTCATGAAGTCCTTGCCTGCGCCTATGTCCTGAATGGTTTTGCCTAGATTTTCTTCTAGGGTTTTTATGGTGTTAGGTCTATGTTTGTCTTTAATCCATCTGGAGTTAATTTTAATGTAAGGTGTCAGGAAGGGGTCCAGTTTCTGCTTTCTGCACATGACTAGCCAGTTTTCCCAACACCATTTATTAAACAGGGGAATCCTTTCCCCATTGCTTGTTTTTGCCAGGTTTGTCAAAGATCGGATGGCTGTAGATGTGTTGTGTTGCCTCCGAGGCCTCTGTTCTGTTTCATTGGTCTATATCTCTGTTTTGGTACCAGTATCATGCTGTTTTGATTACTGTAACCTTGTAGTACAGTTTGAAGTCCGGTAGTGTGATGCCTCCAGCTTTGTTCTTTTTGCTTAGAATTGACTTGGCTATGCAGGCTCTGTTTCGGTTCCATATGAAGTTTAAGGTGGTTTTCTCCAGTTCTGTGAAGAAGGTCATTGGTTGCTTGATGGGGATAGCGTTGAATCTGTAAATTACTTTGGGCAGTATGGCCATTTTCACGATATTGATTCTTCCTAACCATGAACATGGAATGTTTTTCCATCTGTTTGTGTCCTCTCTTATTTTGTTGAGCAGTGGTTTGTAGTTCACCTTGAAGAGGTCCTTTACGTTCCTTGTTAGTTGTATTCCTAGGTATTTTATTCTTTTTGTATCAGTTGTGAATGGCAGTTCATTCTTGATGTGGCTCTCTTTAAGTCTGTTACTGGTGTATAGGAATGCTTGTGATTTTTGCACATTGATTTTGTATCCTGAGATTTTGCTGAAGTCGCTTATCAGTTTCAGGAGATTTTGGGCTGAGATGATGGGGTCTTATAGATATACAATCATGTCATCTGCAAATAGAGACAATTTGACTTCCTCCTTTCCTATTTGAATACCCTTTATTTCTTTTTCTTGCCTGATTGCTCTAGCTAGAACTTCCAGTACTATATTGAATAGGAGTGGTGAGAGAGGGCATCCTTGTCTAGTGCCAGATTTCAAAGGGAATGCTTCCAGTTTGCCCATTCAGTATGATATTGGCTGTTGGTTTGTCATAAATAGCTTTTATTATTTTGAGATACATTCCATCAATACCTAGTTTATTGAGGGTTTTTAGCATAAAGGGCTGTTGAATTTTGTCAAAGGCCTTCTCTGCATCAATTGAGATAATCATGTGGTTTTTGTCTTTGGTTCTGTTTATGTGGTGAATTATGTTTATAGACTTGCATATGTTGAACCAGACTTGCATCCCCAGGATGAAGCCTACTTGATCACGGTGGGTAAGCTTTTTGATGTGCTGTTGCAGTCAGTTTGCCAGTATTTTATTGAAGATTTTTGCATCTATGTTCATCATGGATATTGGCCTGAAGTTTTCTTTTCTTGTTGAGTCTCTGCCAGGTTTTGGTATCAGGATGATGTTGGTCTCATAAAATGATTTGGGAAGGATTCCCTCTTTTTGTATTGTTTGGAATAGTTTCATAAGGAATGGTACCAGCTCCTCTTTGTATGTCTGGTAGAATTCGGCTGTGAACCCATCTGGACCTGGGCTTTTTTGGGTGGTAGGCTCTTAATTGCTGCCTCAACTTCAGACCTTGTTATTGGTCTATTCAGGGTTTCAACTTCTTCCTTGTTTAGGCTTGGGAGGATGCAAGTGTCCAGGAATTTATCCATTTCTTCCAGGTTTACTAGTTTATGTGCATAGAGTTGTTTGCAATAATCTCTGATGATGGTTTGTATTTCTGTGGAATCTGTGGTGATATCCCCTTTATTGTTTTTTATTGCATCTATTTGATTATTCTCTCTTTTCTATTAATCTGGCTAGTGTTCTGTTTATTTTGTTGATCGTTTCAAAAAACCAGCTCCTGGATTTATTGATCTTTTGAAGGGGTTTTTGTGTCTCTGTCTCCTTCAGTTCTGCTCTGATCTTAGTCATTTCTTGTCTTATGCTAAGTGTTGAGTTATTTTGATCTTGCTCCTCTAGCTCTTTCAATTTTGACGATAGGGTGTCAATTTTAGATCTCTCCTTGCTTCTCATATGGGCATTTATTGCTATATATTTTCCTCTAGAGACTGCTTTAAATGTGTCCCAGATATTCTGGTTTGTTGTGTCTTCGTTCTCGTTGGTTTCAAAGAGCGTCTTTATTTCTGCCTTCATTTCATTGTTTATCCAGTCAACATTCAAGAGCCAGTTGTTCAGTTTCCATGAAGCTGTGCGGTTCTGAGTTAGTTTCTGAATGAGTTCTGACTTGATTGCACTGTGGTCTGAGAGACTGTTATGATTTCCGTTCTTTTGCATTTGCTGAGGAGTGATTAACTTCCAATTATGTGGTCAATTTTAGAGTAGGTGCAATGTGGTGCTGAGAAGAATGTATATTCTGTGGATTTGGGGTGGAGAGTTCTGTAAATGTCTATTAGGTTTGCTTGGTCCAGGTCTGAGTTTAAGTCCTGGATATCCTTGTTAATTTTCTGTCTCATTGATCTGTCTAATATTGACAATGGGGTGTTAAAGCCTCCCACTATTATTGTGTGGGAGTCTAAGTCTCTTTGTAAGTCATTAAGAACTTGCTTTATGTATCTGGGTGCTCCTGTATTGGGTGCGTATATATTTAGGATCATTAGCTCTTCTTGTTGCATTGATCCTTTTACCATTATGTAATGTCCTTCTTTGTCTCTTTTGATCTTTGTTGGTTTAAAGTTTATTTTATCAGAGACGAGAATTGCAACTCCTGCTTTTTTTGCTCTCCATTTGCTTGGTAAATCTTCCTCCATCCCTTTATTTGGGGCCTTTGTGTATCCCTGCAAGTGAGGTGGGTTCCCTGGATACAGCACACCAATGGGTTTTAGCTTTTTATCCAATTTGCCAGTCTGTGTCTTTTGATTGGGGCATTTAGCCCATTTACATTTAGGGTTAATATTGTTATGTGTGAATTTGATCCTGCCATTTTGATGCTAGGTGGCTGTTTTGCCCATTAGTTGATGCAGTTTCTTCATTGTGTTGATGCTCTTTATCATTTGGTATGTTTTTGGAGTGGCTGGTACTGGTTGTTCCTTTCTATGTTTAGCGCCTCTTTCAGGAGCTCTTGTAAAGCAGAACTGGTGGTGATGAAATCTCTGAGTACTTGCTTGTTGGCAAAGGATGTTATTTTTCCTTCACTTATGAAGCTTAGTTTGGCTGGATATGAAATTCTGGGTTGAAAGTTCTTTTCTTTAAGGATGTTGAATATTGGCCCCCACTCTTTCTGGCTTGTAGGGTTTCTGCTGAGAGATCTGCTGTGAGTCTGATGGGCTTCCCTTTGTGGGTAACCCAACCTTTCTCTCTGGCTGCCCTTAGCATTTCCTCCTTTGTTTCAACCCTGGTGAATCTGACAATTATGTGCCTTGGGGTTGCTCTTCTTGAGGAATATCTTTGTGGTGTTCTCTGTATTTCCTGGACTTGAATATTGGCCTACCTTGCTAGGTTGGGGAAGTCTTCCTGGATAATATCCTGAAGAATATTTTCCAGCTTGGCTCCGACACATTCAGGTACACCTATCAAACGTAGATTAGGTCTTTTCACATAGTCCCATATTTCTTGGAGACTCCTCTGTTCATTCCTTTTTATCCTTTTTTCTCTAATCTTGCCTTCTCATTTTATTTCATTGAGTTGATCTTCGACCTCTGATATCCTTTCTTCTGCTTGGTCAATTTGGCTGTTGAAACTTGTGTATGCTTCGCGAAGTTCTTGTGTTGTGTTTTTGAGCTCCATCAATTCACTTATGTTCCTCTCTAAGTTGTTTATTCTCATTAGCATTTTGTCAAATCTTTTTTCAAGGTTCTTAGTTTCTTTGCATTGGGCTAGAACATGTTCTTTTAGCTCACAGAAGTTTCTTATTACCCCACCTTCTGAAGCCTGATTCTGTCAATTCATCGCACTCATTCTCCATCCAGCCTTGTTCCCTTGCTGGTGAGGAGTTGTGATCCCTTGTAGGAGGAGAGGCATTCTGGTTTCGGGTGTTTTCCTCCTTTTTGCGCTGGTTTCTTCCCATCTTTGTGGATTTATCCACCTCTCGTCTTTGTAGTTGTTACCTTTCAGATTGGGTCTCTGAGTGGAGGTCTAGTTTGTTGATGATGAAGTTATTTCTTTCTGTTTCTTAGTTTTCCTTCTAACAGTCTGGCCCCTCTGCTGTAGGACTGCTGAGGTCCACTCCAGGCCCTGCTTGCCTGGGGGATCACCTGCAGTGGTTGCAGAACAGTAAGCATTGCTGCCAGTTTCTTCTTCTGCTATCTTTGTCCCAGAAGGATACTCGCCAAATGTCAGTCTGAGCTCTCGTTTATGAGGTGACTCTTTGGATATATGGGGGTCAGGGAGCTGCCTGAGGAGACAGTCTGTCCTTTATAGGAGCTCAAGTGCTGAGCTGTGAGCTCCGTTGTTCATTCAGAGCTGCTGGGCAGGTATGTTTAAGTTTGCTGCAGCAGAATTCATAAACCCCCTCCTTTTTTTTTCCCAGGTGCTCTGTCCCGGGGGAGTTAGGGCTTTATTTATGAGTTTCTATTGTTCTGCTGCCTTTTTTTAGGGCTGCCCTGCCCAGCAAGGAGGCAGCCTAGTCACTGTCTGGCTGCAGAGGCTTTGCTGAGCTGTCGTGGGCTCCGCCCAGCTGCCATGTGAACTTCCCTGCAGTCCTGTTTATATGGGTGTAGTTAGAACTGCCTCGGCAATAGCCGCCCACCTCTATAATGGCGGACTCTGTCTGTAATGGCGGGGCTGCCTCGGCAATGGCAGGCTGCCTCAGCAATGGCAAACTACCTCCGTAGTGGTGGACTGCCTCAGTAATGGCAGACACCCCCTCCCCCTACAGAGCTGGACTGTCCTGGGTTCAGCTGTGCTTGCTGTGAAACTCTCAATCCAGAGCATTTCCAATTGCTGTATTTTTGTGGGGGGTGGGACCAGCCGAGCCTGATCACCTGGCTCCCTGCCTCAGAGCCTTTTTTTTTTTTTTCAGTTGAACGGTTCACCGTCTCCCAGGTGTTCCAGTCGCCTGTTGAAAAGGTGCCGGGATCTGTGTGATTTCCCTTGCGGTGAGCCACACACCGGCTGAACCAGCCGCGCTGAGATTTGTGGCACTTTTTTGCCCTGGAATCTCCTGGCCTGGCTCCCTGTTTCAGTCCTCTTTTTATCAGTTGAATGGGTGACTGTCTCCCAGGAGCTCCAATCGCCAGCTAAAACGGCACTCAGACCCATGTATTTTGTATGGAGAACCGCTGCACTGGGGCGCTGGCCAAAACAGCCATGCTGGCGACCCATGGGGCTCCTCCACCTGGGAATCTCCTGGTCTGTGGGCAATAAAAATCTGTCAGGAAATGCGGTGTCCACTCACCCTCCGCGCTTTCACTGGGAGCTGCAATTCTGAGCTCTCCTAATAGGCCATCTTGGATCCCAATAATTTGAATTTAGTAAAAAGAATCTAGTTGATATTCTAAAGTAGAAAAAAAAAATCACTTTTGTTGCTCCCCTCTTCTATCTTCACAGCTACTGGCCTCATTAATCAGGCCCATATCTTTTCTCTCTGAAAAAAAATGCTGCACTCTTTTAATTGGCACCTGCCAGGTTGTTTGCTGTGCACTCAGTGGAAGGATGAAGGGGACTGAAACCTCACCTTGCCTCTGCTCTACATGTTTTATGTCCTGCACCAGGGTCCTGTTAACTCAGAGGAAAGGATTTCCTTCTTATTCATACAAAAACAATGAAACTAGTGGTGGTCCTGAATTTAGCAACCTGCAATCCATGTAATGTTCTGGCCACCAATATAATCCAGCCAACACATGATCTATTAACATAATCTAGAGCCTTGCTTGGCATAAAAGCTCACAGAGATGTGGTCCCTGCTTAGTTCAGATTTTACTAATCTCTATTTTGTATTCTATTCTCCAGCTATGCTAACCCCTGGAAGTCCCTAAATGCAACATTCTATCCCAAGCTTTCACATCTTTGTACAAACTGTTGTATCTCTGGAATACCTTTCCTCTGCTCCTGTGCCATGTGGGCTTCAAGATGCTCCCTAGTCATCTCTGCCTCCTGATGTTCACATCCTGTGTGGTTCCCCTCCCTTGAGTGTTGGTGAGGGGGGCATCTAAGTTAATTCTAACCAATAGAACATAGCAGACATAATAGAATATCACTACTATGATTATGTTACATAAGATTGTAACATCTACCTTGCTAGCAGACTGTTGCTTGCTGGCTTTGATGAAACAAATTGCTATCTTATTAGCTGCTCTATGAGGAGGCAGGCCCACATGGCAAAGAGCTATAAGAAGTTTCTAGCCAACAGCCAGAAGGAAATTAAGGCCCTCAGTCAACAGAACACAAGAAACTGAATTCTGCCAATAACCACATCATTGTGGAAGAACATCCTTCCCCCAGCCAAGCCTTGAGATGAGATTGCAGCTCTAGCCACCATCTTTTTTCTCCCCAATTGTTTTCTTTTTCTTTTTAGTGGACGCATAGTAACCGTACATATTTATAGAATCTAGAATAATATTTAGATGTATGTATACAATGTGTAATTACAAAATCAGGGTAATTGGCATATCCATTACCTCAAACACTTATCATGTGTTGTGAATATTCAAAATTCACTCTTCTAGCTTTCTGAAAATACACAGTAAATTATAGTTAACCACATCCATGCTACAGTGCTACAGAGCACCAGGCCTCATTCTTTCTATTTAGCTGTAATTTTGTATCAGTTAACCCTCTCCTTATCTCCCCTCACTTCCCTTTCCAGCCTCTAATAACCCACAATGCTACTCTCTACTTCCATGACTTTTTTTTTTTTAAGTCCCACATGTGGATGAAAACACTCAGTATTTATCTTTCTGTGCCTGACTTATTTTGCTTAACATAACATCCTCCGGCTCCATCCATGTTGCCACAAATAACAAGATTTTCTTTCTTTCTTTCTTTTTTTTTTTTTTTTTTGAGACAAGATTTTGTTACCCAGGCTGGATTATGGTGGCATGATCATAGCTCACTGCAGCCTCAAACTACTGGAGTCAAGTGATCCTCCTGTCTCAGCCTCCCCGAGCAGCTGGAATTACAGGTGTGTGCCACTATGCCCAGTTTCTTTTTGTATTTTTTCTAGAGACAGGGTCTCACTATGTTGCTGAGGCTAGTCTTGAACTCTCTAGCAATCCTCTCACCTCAGCTTCCCAAAGTGCTGGGATTACAGGCATGAGCCATTGTAGTCAGCACAGGTTTCATTTTTTATGGCTGAGTTGTATTCTAGTGTGTATATATACCACATTTAAAAAATCCATTTATCTGTTGATGGACATTTATGTTGATTCCATATCTTAGCTATTGTGAATAGTGCTATGGAGGTGCAGGTACATTTTTGATATACTGATTTCCTTTCCTTTGGAAAATAGTAGTGAGATTGCTGGATTGATGTAGTTTTAGTTTTTTGAGAAACCTCCACATGGTTTTCCACAATGCCAGCTAACATCTTGAATGTAGCCTTGTGGAAAGCCAGGAAGCACAGGGCCCTGAGAAGCTATGCCTGCACTCTTGACCCACAGACACCATGAGACAATAAATGTGTGTTGTTCTAAGCTGCTACGTTTGTAGTCATTTGTTATGCAGCAATAGATAACTAATACAGCCTCTGAATTCAGAAAACTTTTGGTCATCAGAGGCTGGGATGCTCCTTCCTCTTGATTCCAATACACCAAGTGCATCCCCCATCATGCTAGCCAGAGACTTGAGAGCTGGAATTCTGTCCACTGTGGTCATTCTTATTTTAATTTTTTTTTTTTTTTTTTGTAGCTGGGGCCCAGTGAGGCCTCCACTGGCACTGTTGGCATGGAGCCCATCAGTGTTTGCTGATTAAAGATACAAAGTAGAGTGCTGGCCACCCATCCTGAGTCACATCAGAGCTGAGTAGCAGCCTGGTGTCTGTGCAGTAGAAAGCTGTGGAGATAGACAAAACCTTGTGATACACGTCAAGTGGGACATGGCTACATAACTTTTTAAAATGAAAATACAGGCCAGTGCAAACACACAACCTTAAAAAGCATGACTGTTCCCACTCTGTGACTCTCATGCCCATGCCCAGTAACCAGATTTGTATCTCCAAGATTATTTTCCAGGAAAAGGAACCAGGATCTCTTGGAGGACAACTGATTCCATGGCTCAGGAAAAATCACAGTGTGTCTGGACTTACTGGTAACAGAAAATGGGGATGCTCTCAGGATATGAGTCTCCTACTAGTGAAAATCAAAGATCAGAACCACAATTATGTTTAATTAGAAGTGCTTAAGACAGTGAAAGGTCATGAGTTCATAAAATACTTAAAAGAGGAGAGTTAATATTATAAGAAAACAGTAGTTGTAATATTTAAAAAGATGAGTATAGTAGGATTTAAAGAAATTTATATATATTTCAATAAATATAAGAATATTAATGAGAACTTTTTCTCCTAATTACACATTAATTAAGAGTTTATTTACATACATCTATGTAAGAATATACACTTTTTGTGGGAGTACAGGAAAGAGAACAAAATAATGTGGCTATAGTAGATATGAGCAATCTGAAAAGCTAAATTAGAAAATATGACTTAATAATTCTGCTACAGAGTATAAAGTTTAAAACAAGTACTTGAGTTAAATTAAGATTTTATTAAAGGAAAAACTGCCTGTGAGGAATTTTCTCAAGTAAGTGTGAAGTAAAAAGCAATTTAAATGCAGTGAGACCTCATTTTACCGACTCCCTTTATTGCGCTTTGCAGATATTGCCTTGCTTACAAATGGAAGGTCTGTGGCAATCCTATATACAGCAAGTCTATCAGTACCATTTTTCTAACAACATGTGCTAACTTCATTTGCATTTTGGTAATTCTCACAATATTTCAAACATAACAATACTGAAATCAGGCTAATCAATAACCCTACAATGGCCTCTAAATGTTCAAGTGAAAGGAAGAGTTGCATGTCTCTCATCTTAAATCAAAAGCCAGAAATGGTTAAGCTTAGTGAGGAAGGCCTGTCAAAAGCTAGGCAGTGAGACAAGTTGTAAATGCCAAAAAAAAGATCTTGAGGAAATTAATTTTTTTTTTTTTTTTGAGATGGAGTCTCACTCTGTTGCCCAGGCTGGAGTACAGTGGCGTGATCTCAGCACACTACAACCTCCGCCTCCCAGGTTCAAACAATTTTCCTGTCTCAGTCTCCCAAGTAGCTGGGACTACAGGTGCTCTCCTGTTGGGGTCACCACCTGCCAGGGTCTGTACTGCAGACCCTGGCAGACCCTGACTTAATGACAGATGAATAAAGTACACTGACACAGATATTATGCTTTGCCAGTTCAGCTGAGGGTTTGTGGCTGCTTACAGACTCCCTGGAGAAGGCTATAAAGAGATAGCAGCAACTGGTCCCCACCAGCCAGTGAGACTTGCATTTATTTAGTAAAGTTAAGTTGACAAAGGTCGAGTCAACACCACTAGAGTGAAGAGATTAAAGGACAGGTTCTGATGCCCAAAGCAAACACCATTAGAGGGTAATCTCCCCTGGTCAAACTCCCATTGAGAGGGCCATCTGGCTCAAAGGTTTGTTTTAAGACCACGAGTAAACAAGCTAGTTAGGTAAACTCGATCACATACCCTAGCTATTTGCTTTAATTATTAACTAAATGTATAGAAGATTTAGGCTGCCTTCAGCCAAGAACTGTAGAAAAAGCCCTTAGGCCTTCCAAAAGGGTTTGAGACTATATTCTATAACTTTCTCTAATATTTTTCCCTTAATATTTTTGTTACCACTCTGAGTGAATTCCCACACCTGCCAGCCACCATGCCTGGCTAATTTTTATGTTTTTAGTCAAGACGAGGTTTCACCATATGGGTCAGGCTGGTCTCAAACTCCTGACCTTAGGTGATCCACCTGCTTTGGCCTCCCAAAGTGCTGGGCTTACAGGTGTGAGTCACTGTGCCTGGCCAGAAATTAATGTTTTTTAAAAAGTCATCATTCATGGATTCAGTGAACATATAAATGACAAGAAAGTGAAACAGCCTTGTGGCTGATATGAAGAAAGTTTTAATGGTCTGAATAGAAGGTCAAAACAGCCACAACATTCCTGCAGCAAAGCCTAATCCAGAGCAAGGGCCTAACTCTCTTCAATTCCATGAAGAGAGAGGTGAAGAAGCTGTAGAAGAAAAGCTGGAAGCCAGCAGAGGTTGGTTCATGAAGTTTAAAGGAATAGGCCATCTCTATAACATAAAAGTGCAAGGCGAAGCAGCAAGTGCTGATGAAGATGCAGCAAGTTATCCAGAAGATCTAGCTAAGATCACTGATGAAGGTGGCCACACTAAACAACAGATTTTCAATACAGATGAAACAGTCTTCTATTGGAAGAAGATACCATCTAGCTAGGACTTTCATAACTAGAGAGGAGCAGTCAATGCCTGGCTTCAAAGCATCAAAGGACAGGTTGACTCTTGTTAGGGGCTAATGCAGCTGGTGACTTGAGTTAAAGCCAGTGCTCACTGTAACACTCTGAAAAATCCCCAGGCCCTTATGAATCATGCTAGTTCTACTGACTGTGTTCTGTAAATGGAACAAAATCTGGATGACAGTTCATCTGTTTAAAGTATGGTTTACTCAATATTTCAAGCCAACTGTTGAAACCTACTGCTCAGAAAAAAGATTCCTTTTAAAATATTACTATTCATTGACAATGTACCTGGTCACCCAAAAGCTCTAATGGAGACGTACAAGGAGATTAATGTTCTCACGGTTGCTAACACAACATCCATTCTGCAGCTCATGGATCAAGGAGTAATTTCGATTTGCAAGTCTTATTATTTAAGAAATACATTTTGTCTGTAGCTTCCATATTGATTCCTGTGACAGATCGGCACAATATAAATTAAAGCCTCTGGAAGGTATTCACCATTGTAGATGCCATTAAAAACATCTGTTATTCATGAGAGAAGATCAAAGTATCAACTTTGAAAGAATTGGTTCCTACCCTCATGTATGACTTTGAGAAGTTCAAGACTTCAGTGGAGGACGGCACTGCAGAGGTGGTAGAAACAGCGAGAGAACTACAATGAGAAGTGGAGCTGAAATATGTGACTAAATTGCTGCAACCTCATAAGACTTGAATGGGTGAGGAGTTGTGTTTTATAGATGAGCAAAGAAAGTAGTTTCTTGAGATGAAATCTACTCCTGGTGAAGATGCTGTGAACATTGTTGAAATGACCACAAAGGATTTAGAATATTCCATAAACTTAGTTGGTAAAGCAGCATCAAGGTTTGAGAGGATTGACTCCAATTTTGAAAACAGTTCTACTGTGGCTAAAATGCTATTGAATAGCACCACATGCTACAGAGAAATCTTTCATGAAAGAGTCAATCAATGTGGCAAACTTCACTAAGAATTTGCCATAGCCACCCCAACCTTAAGCAACCACTATCCTGATCAGTCAGTAGCCATCAATATCAAGGTAAGGCCCTCCTTTAGCAAAAAGATTGAGTCTCTGAAGGCTCAGATCATCTTCAGCATTTTTTTTAGCCATAATGTATTTTCAACTAAAGTATATACATTGTTTTTTAGACATCTTGCTCTTGCACACTTAGTAGGCCACAGTACAGTGTAAACATAACGTTTATATGCACTGGGAAATCAGAAAATTTGTCTGACTCATTTTATTGTGATATTCCCTTCTTTTTTGTGGTGGTCTGGAACCAAATTTGCAGTATCTCTGAGGTATGCCTGTAATTTTGTGTTTTATTGCTTGTAAGTAGATAGAATTCATTTACTGGAAGTCCTTAGAAGACCTAACTCAATAACACAAAAATTTATTGGTATTTTTTGCAAGAATGGATACAAAACATACTACCAAGACTTACATAACAAAGCATACTACCAAGACTTACGTATTTGACAAATTATTGTTTTTCAAAGTAGTCATATGTGAAAGTTATATGCTCATTGCAATGCTGCCATTGCTGAAAATGTTGTTAGAATACTGATTTGTAAATCTGGAAGTTGCCTTCAGAGCTAATAAGTTTCGAGAATATAAGTTCGATCCCTTTTCTTTTTTCTCTTTCTCTTCTTCCTCCTTCCCTTCTTTCCTTTCTTTTCGACTTTCTTTATCATCAGAAATAACAAAGACAGGAAGGAGCCCTGTCATCAAAGCTATGGGCTGGTTGTAGCTAGAGCTGAGAACTTCTAATAGTAGTCCCCTGAGGCCCATTCATAACCTCAAGATACCTGGGGCTGCCCTGGCTACGCTTCTTAAGTCCTGGTGATTCAACTCGTTCTTCAATCATCTTTTTTTACTTTTCTTTATTTTGCTTTGGTTAATGAACATTGGTTTCAGCACCCTGAAGCCATAGGATCATAGCTGAAACAAGTTTAACTGCCAACTTTGGCTTCATCTGGTCTTAGGACCAGAGGAAAAAAAATCACTTACCTAAAGGCACATCGATTTTCCATAGCAGAACTGGATCTAGCACTCAGGACTAATGACTCTAATTCAGAGATTTTTCTCTTACATCACACTGCTATCAGATTTGGCGTCCCACCACAGACACACTCAACTGCTGAGTATGAAGAGGTTCACATGTATAGGCTCTGTGGTACAATTAAGCCTTTTGAAAGGGGAAAGAGAGAAGCACCAGGAAAATTAGAATAAGTAGTAGATGAGATGTCCAGTTTATTAAATGAAGTGCTCACAACTGATTTCTCAGTGGTGACTTCTCATCCACCAGGCAAAGGCGAGAAAGGTCCTAAGTATTGTTCTGGGACCTCCTTTCCTGTTTCCCTAGGCTGCTCCCAATCTCCATTTTGCTACTGGAATGTAATTTACTTTAAATTTACATTTCAACTGTACATAGAGTGTCTGCACATGGTAAGAAGTTCAAACAGCTTCTAACCATGAAAAGTAAGCCATTCTCCCAACTCTGCAGCTCCTGCATCAGTCTCTAAGCTGTGTTTCATTCCCAAAGGGTCTGGCCTTGCATTCTAGCCATCCTCTCAAAGTCTGGGCCACTGTTCTGCACAGACTTTCATGGAGACTCCTTGGAGAGAGTGCTTTTGAGCAGAGTGGTGAATGAAGGCTTGATGGGAATGAACTAAGTGGAGACTGCCAGGTAAGAAAACAAGGAAGATAAATTTAAACAAATCTTTCACGGAGCTGGCTGTAGAAAAAAGCAAAGAGAAGAACCGAGAAAATAGTTACTATTCGTTTAGCAAACACTTTGGATAATTTCTCCTCTTTTTCTGCCAGGATAAGAAAGGGACTTGCCTATCCTCCTGTGTCTTGTAAGTTATTTAACATCTAAGTTACAATGGAAGTAGAAATAATATTCAGGCAATGTTACTAAAATGTGCTCAATTTTTGAAATTATGCTTGTACTTTCAGACATTTAACTGAACCCTAGTTGACTGTAAAGAGTAGTCTCTACATTTTTAACACGGTATTTTCAAAGGAAAACACAGGTTGAACATCCCTAATCCAAAAATCCAGTATTTGAAACTTTTTGAATGCCAATGTGATGCCACAAGTGGAAAATTCCACACCTGACCTCATGTGATAGATCACAGTCAAAACTTTGTTTCATGTGCAGAATTATTAAAAATATTACCTTCAGGTTATATATATAAGGGGTATAATAACACATGAACTTCATATTTAGACTTGAGAGTCCCATTACCAAGATATCCCTTTATGTATATACAAGTATTCTCAAATAATGTTAAAAAAATCTGAATTCTGATACACCTCTGGTCACGAGCGTTTTGGATAAGGGACACTCAACCTGTAGAAGTTGAATGGGAAGAAACTACAGGACAGGCCGTTTTCCATGATCTCTCCTTTGCTGCCATCTAGTGACAGTTTTGTGTAACGTCAAATATAAAAAGCCTGTCTTCTGACAATGAAGTCTTGATGTGGCTATTTCCTCTGCCTATGCAGAGCCCTCACTAGGCTGGAAGTATTTCCAATTGAGCCTGGGGATTTAATTTGCTGGTATGCATCAGCGGTGACACTTAATCTTCTCAAGAGCGCTTACTAGACTCTGGGTCCTGTACAAAGTGAGGCAAGCTGACCTCTGAAAATGACACATGGTACGACTACAGCACAAGCAAAGGTCATGAGAGCATCATGAAAAGCCCATTATCAAACAAATATATGACACTACATTGCAGCCAGATGCTTCACAGTGAGAAATGAGTCTTTTCTATCAAAATGTGCAGCCGTGTGTATACATTGTTTCATATTGTTGGTACTGTATCTTTGGGAACAATCTCTGGAAATGTAATTTCTGGATCAGAGAGTAAATGCACATATATTTTTGCTAGATATTGCAAAATCCCTCGTCAGTATGAGTGGTAACGTTTTGTATCCCACCATCAGTGCCTGAGTTTGGCTGGCTCTCCACAGCCTCACCAACAGAGTAGGTTTTACACGTTTGATCACTTTTGATAAATAAGAAATAGTAGCTGGTTAGTTTTGTTTCTCTGATTATTGTCCTTTCAGCCAAGGTCCAGCCAGGAAAAGAGAAACCAGACCAATTATTCTAATAGAGAAAACGGAATACAGGTACTAGGTTAAACCAAACTGGTGAACTTATAAGGCAAAGAAACATGGATGTAACAGAAAGTCTAACCAGCTATATTAAACGATCTGGAATAACAGACTGACTTCAGTTTTCTCACTGATCCTGAAGTTCTCTTCATGGCTGTTTGCCCCGAATCATCATATTGCCACCTCTCTGACTCACCTGCCTAAATTCTGATATTTAGCCTTTTAATCCCACTGAATAGAGAGGCTTCTTGTATCCCAGGGGAACCATTTAGATTGCCCTGAACAAATATAACCAGGGTCTCTCTGGGATTTAAGGTTATTCATTTCAGCAGCTTCATTTAAATTGGCATATCCATCCTGAATTCCTGAATTCAAAAATCTGTGCCTGAGAGGTCTCTTGACAAATTGGGAGGTAGCATAACACATTAGTGACCTGGTATTATGAACTTAGCACAGTTTCTGAAATGCTCTATGATGTAATCGACATTTATGACAAAGATAACATATAAAATGAAACTTACAACTAAGTCAGTTGATGTATTATTGACTTAAAAGCTCTAAATAAAATACTGTCAGATATTGTAACACTAGGATTATAAAATGCCATTACTTAGTAGGACTAAATTGCTGAGTTTATTATGATACATTACCAACTGTATGGGTCAAGAAGAAAAAAAATAATCCATAAAATGACTATGAAAGATTCAATCTTGCTTATATTTAAATGCAATGATTCCAAGCAATAGAGCTATTTGTACTTGGTTTTACTGTAAGGAATGCAGCTATGAATTATGTTTCTGTCATTTGTGTCTCTTCATCATTCAGCAGAATTTATCACTTTCAAATTGGTCTGGATTATTTTGCACTTCTTCTGAACAATAAAACAAGAAAAACAAAAGTAATTCTTTTACCAGATATCACAATGCTTTATTTTACAAATGACAGAAAAGAATCTCTTAATCATCAGTTTTACTACAGAACCCTGAATTTAGGAAATAGCCATTACACTTATTCCTAAATAAGATTAAAATAGGCAGTCCCCCTAGTCACCAGGCTAGTGAGAAATCCTACTTTGGAGTCCCTCAACATGTCTAGGGTTATATTACACTAGGGCTTCGTGTGGACCTGGAAATTGGAGGAAGGCCCTCTGGCCTTCAGTTCATTGTGACAGCAATTGGGAAGTTCAGTTGTCCAAGCTGGTTGGTCTGTTTGAATTAATGTGGGACAGGGACCAGAGGCTCTTGCTCTTGGAGGTGAGTCAGCACCCACTCAGCATCCTCTCATGGGTCCTGCCACACTCAGGCTCTGCATGGTGGAGGGACACTCAACCCTTTCTCCCACGTTTGAAGACAGCATATCAGTCTCAGGACAGATTTTCAACTTCCAAGGCTGATGTCACAGCACATTCTGGCAACTCTGTATGTGGGGACTTGCACCTCAGGCCACAGTCATGGGATACGAATAAAACACAAACAAGCTTTAATGCTGCCTTTAAGTCTTAGTAAGGAACAAAGGAAAGGGTCCCTAGGCCAACAAAAAAGAAGTATTACAGGGTATCGGCTAGAAACAGAAGAGTATATGGGGGAGGCGAGGCAGTGTTTCTCAACTGTGAACTTCAAAAAGCTGTTTTTTCTCACCAGGCCACTGAAAGGACAGAACTTTTAGGATGGGCGATTGGGTCCAGACATGCACAAAAACAGTAGGATGGGTGCATCAGTCAGGACAGGTACCAAATCAACTCTGAAATCTGGCCTGTCTCAACAGTTTATTTCTCACTCATGTGATACCAAAAGCAAGTTGGCAAGAGGCTCAGGAACTACCTAGAATGTCCCCTCCACTTTGACCTGGGAAATGGGAGCACAGAGAATCATGAAACAGCTTTTAAAAGCATCACTAACTCAAAAGGCCAGACCTAGTATTGTTTCTCACAGCACTGTAAGGGTGCTGGGAATCGTGGGGCGAGTACTTGGGTATCTGCTCACCAGATATTCCTCTTTCCTCCTTCCACACACAACATACCATCTCTCCAAGGAAGACAACCACAAATCCCATAGTCACTACACTCTGAAAACCCTGGGATGTCTCTAGACCAAGCCTGGCTCCATCTATCTCCCATTGGTCCAGAGCTCTACTCACCAAAAAGATCCCATATCTGTGCTCCTCTCCGCACGTTCCCCAACACAGTGGAGGAACAGAGTAACGCATACCCATGCTTAATACTAAATAAGAAGTGCACAGGAGACCTTAGTCTGTGACAATTCTGCTGTCCTGAAGGGCATATTGGCTGTTAAATTATTTTGAACATCACTACTGTGGACAGCCCTGTTTGCTGTCAAAATGGGCAAATTCCTGAAATTTAAGAAAGAAGTGTTGGTCCTGGCCAGAAGCTATCCCAGACACAAAACTAACATGAATAGCATTGATAGTAGATCCTAAAAGGGCCCAAGCCACAATCCTGCCAAGGAGTGACTTGGCTGCGAGTAATAGGGTGGCCAAAGATCGCTTTTTTCATAAAAAACAACTGTGATCACCCCATACTGACAAAACTCCTTGTGAATATCCTGTTGAATGAAACTTGTCAACAAGGCAATTGGGAAGTTCGAGGCCATCTTCTATGGCCCTGCACTCAAATGCAAGGCCAGGA
Organism: Ateles fusciceps; assembly: GCA_036589455.1. Lineage (NCBI taxonomy): Eukaryota > Metazoa > Chordata > Mammalia > Primates > Atelidae > Ateles > Ateles fusciceps. The sequence goes on along the minus strand of JAZHEH010003321.1, from coordinate 2,247,461 downwards.
GGAAGGCAAAGTTCAAGTTTGAGGAAATCAAAAACAGGCAAAACAACTGATCCATCCAAAAGTTGTGATTTTAGATCTGTTGTTTAAATAATTAAAACAATTCCCCAGGAGAAAAATAAACAGAAGGTAGTAGTATACAAAATATTTCATTTTTTATTTTTATGAATAATTGTCATTAATACAGCAGAACCGATATGATTATAAAAGATACCAAAAAATCAGAAAAATGTTAGCATTCAATAGAAATTAAAAACCTGAGCTGGAGGCTCATCAGAGTCTGACACTTGGCACCATTCTGATGGAAGTGAAGAAACATGTTTGCCGGACTCCTTAAAACAATTCATGTAACACAGAAAGAGTTAAATGTCAAAGGAGCTACAATGCACTGACACATTACGTGACTTTTGTTGTTGACAAACATTTAAGCAGGGCTATCTAATCTCACAGTCTTGAAGGCAGGGAGGTGTGTAAATCATAGATTTTTAATTAGCAGGAAGCAAGCTGAGATTTTTCTTGGTGAAATAGTTTGTTCATTCTTGTAGATTTAAAAGCTAGCTCAGTCTGTCAGAGCACAAGAGGATGCCAGAAGAGGTCAAGGGCATGGGGATGGATCGACATGAATCCATTCCAACTTGCGGAAAATAAATGACACAGCAGTTACCATCACAAAGAACAGTATTAGTAGGAAATGGAGACTTGAGGTCCAATTCAGTTCTCATTTGGATTCTATAGTATCTCTTACTAAAAATTTGGTTTAAAAAAAAAAAAACAACAGGGAAATTCTTACTCCTTTAATTAACAGTTGTCCACAAGAAGAAGGGAAGAAATAAAAAACAGCTAACATAGATAGGCCTAACTTATTAAAAATCTGTGAGCTTGAATACATTTTAATATGTTGAATCTTGAGTCATACTTATAAACCAATGGTTAATATACTACAAAACTTTACAAACAGAATCTCATCTGTTGCAGAACTTCAAAACTAGTGGGATTAATTTCTTCTCCCTTTTATTTCTTCCACAGAAAGTCCTAAAACTGAGTAATCACTGGCATGCCTGCATTCACAAATATATCCTCAAAACATGATTTTTATCAAAATGTATCTGCAAAACATGATTTCAAATGAGGTCAAGGAAGTCATACTCCCTCAAAACGTATTTTCAGTTCTTTCTGTTCCATGTCACATAAAAAATAAATGAGGGTAGCTGGACTCACGTAATTTCTTTCAGCCCAATAATGTCATTAAATTCCCAATGTTTTCACACTAGCGAAAGATCCAGTATTTAAGTGATCTACTATAAAGCATCTCTATTTCTAAAAAAGATTCCTTTCTTTTTTTTACTTTTTCTTAAGAGGGCTCAAAAAGCTGTCAAAAAGCCCTTTACTTAACGAAGACCAGCCACAGACTTCCTTCCTGTACCAGCTTTCCAAGAGGATAAGTGAGTCTTCACCCTGATATTTTTTGCCCCGGGTTTTACGAGGCTTCTCTTCTTTATGCACCTTCATGTGCTGCCTCAGATGAGAGCTCTGACTGAAACATTTGCCACATTCACTGCACTGATAGGGTTTCTCCCCCGTGTGGGTTCTCTGATGTTGAATAAGGTGGGAGCTCTGGCTGAAACACCGGCCACACTCATCACACTGATAGGGTTTTTCTCCAGTATGAATTCTCTGGTGCTGAATGAGATTTGAGCTCTGTTTAAAGCTTTCTCCGCACTCATCACATTTGTAGGGCTTTTCCCCCAGTATGGATCCGTCGATGCTGAATGAGATTAGAACTCTGAAAAAAACTTTTCCCACAATCAGCACATTTATGGGATTTCTTTCCAGTATGGATCTTCTGGTGTTGAAAAAGAGTTGAACTCTGACTGAAACTCTTTTCACATTCAGTACACTTGTAGGGTTTGTCATCCAAGCTTCTTCTAAGTCTACTCAAGCTGGAGTCAAATCGAATAGTCATGCCCCACTTCTGCCGCTGCCGGCCTGTTTTGCGCTTGTTCTCATAGGCCTTTCCTTGGCTTGAGCTCCGGGAAATACCTGCTTTAGGCTTTGCTAACCTCATGGTGGATAACAAAATGTATATGTATGAGAGTTTACAGGCTTCTTCTGAACTAATGTTTCATTTCCCAGAGGTGCACAGCTCAGAATTTTCTGTGTGCAGAAGGAAAAAAAATTACAGATGATCAGAAAAAAAATTACAGATATGTTACTCAATTTTAATACCTCTTCAACCCATCAAAATTGGATTCATGTTTAAAAAGTATAAATGCGAACAAAGATAATATGAGGGGAAATTTGGGGAGAAATACTTGCAACGTAATTCTAGTAATTCCAGAGTTTAAGTTAACAAATATCACCAAATTTTGACTGAGTTTACCACTGGAGTTCCTATTGCGGCAGGACAAAAAAAAAAAAAGTGATGAGGTGAAATAGAAATTTTGTAGGCATTACCAAATGAGTACATAATTTTGAAGGTCTAAAAAAAATGGAGGTAAGGTTAAATCTTAATGGAAATGGAGTAACTCCAAAAGACAATCAAAATTTGTGTAAGGGAGTGTCACTATTTTAAAATATTTACTTCCATGTTGAACTCCTACTCACTGCTCACTGCCTAATTAAGGTATCCAAATGAGTAAGAAATGACAAATTATAATGCTTCATAATATGGTCCTGTTTATCTGTATTTAGCCATTCGATGTCCATAGCTCTAGATGACAGCTTAGCTCTAATTCCGTAGCATAAAGTGTTTTGAAAATTGAAACTACAGGGGAGCGGTAAGTTTACTTAGTCTATGAAGACACACTTTATTATTGGTTTTTTTAGATCCTAATGATCCAAGAAAGCAGACAATTTGTTGAAAACCCAAAACAAAAGTACTGTTTTTGGAGAGAGAAAAACTGCAAAAGGACTTTTACCAGACAGTGGAAGGAAACTGAGTAGAAAAAGCATGGTAGGTAGGACACAAAAAAAGAAGAGGGACAAAATGAGTTTACACGTAAAAGTAGGATGGAATTTTTAGAATACACAAATGATGCAAAATTCAAAATTTCAAACAATTTTATTTACTTATAAGGCTGACTTGTGGCTATTTAAATTAACAGCCAAAGCAAACCAACAAACCCCTCTACAAACCCCATATAGGTGGCAACATGGGAAAAGCTGGAACTTCAAAAGCAATAAAATTATTGGAACTACTTTTCATTATCTTGTTTCAGAAAGTAGACTTTAAAATAGATACAATTACTCTGGGTTTCTTGGCATACAAGCATACAAAGCAAATAAATGAAAACACAAACATAGTTTTTCTTGCCTTCCTTTCATCTTATTCTTTAACTGAGACTTTAGGCCCAGGACTTTATCTGGACATTTAATAATTACATCAGCTGTAATTATGGTCAGCGTAGGAGCAAGCTGCATATAACACACTATTACAGTTAGCACTATCCATTCCTTAACTTAGGCAAATATTTACAGAACATCTACCACACAGGAGAAATTGTGTTAGGTACATGATGCTGTTTTTTTTTTTAAATATAAATAATAATTAATAATAGCTATAACGACTATTTAAAAAATGGCTACAATCTCTCTGCAGGGAGCTGTCTTTGCATATAGTAATTATACATATTTTTTAATACTATGGCAGTCAGATCTGTAGGCAGTAGGGCAGAGAGATCCGGAAACCCATGTTTCGGCCCAGATTCTGCCATAATCCGTGCTGCAACCTTCCTCGTGCTGGGTCTCAATGTCCACTCTGTACGCCGAGTGGACCCACTAGTTGACCCCAGATCCCTTACAGATCTCAAATCCTACAAGGTTTTGAGAAACTCAGACTGTCAAATCCATCTACAGGGGGAGGCAATCATACTAATAGGTAGCCTATGTGCCAGACACTGTGTAACTTGATTCTTTGCTAACTCTTTAATTCTCCTGGCACCTTTATGCAGTTATTTCCGTTTTAAGTTAAACAAACGAGGGCACAATGCTAGAAGGCACTGGCCGGGTTCCCAGACCCTAGCAGTCTGACTTCAGAGCCAGTACTCTGAGTGGCAGCCACATCTTCCATCGCCCAGTCCAACGCGGCGACCCGTGCTCTGCGTTATCTCCCCAGCACGGGCAAGCATAAAGATAAACCTGAGTGACGGGAGCTGCTGTTCCTGCACACCCAGCTGACTAGAATCTGCCTCAGTTTCCTCCGAAAACTGGGAGGGTAGTGATAAAGCGACAACACCATCAGGATGTCAGAATCTGCAATGAGTCTGAATCTGAAAACCGCTCAGAGCAATCCTGTGCTGCCTAAGCATTTGTTCCACATATCCAGTCCTCTAACGCTCCGAGCGACGGAAGGGGCCGAGGCTGCTGCTCACCGGCCCGGTTCCACTCGCCGCTGGCCGCGCCTCGCCGGGGGCCCCAGTCCAAATCTCTCCCGTCCCCAGCCCTCTGCCTGCCGCACCTCAATGACCCGGCCCGCCCGCCGCGCAGACTGCGGCCCCACCCTGGGCCCGCGAGGTCCTCCTGCCCCCGCCCGGCGGCCAGGCCCTGCCCTGAGGCGGGAAGCGCCCGCCACGCCATCACCGGGGCCCGCGCCGCCCTCGTTGCGGCCAGCGCGCTCCCGAGAGGACCCGAGTACCCAACGCGGGCCCCGCGCGCCCCACGCACCCCAGGCCCACTCACCGCGCGGGATCAGCCACCACCCTGGCTCGCTAGGCGCCTTCCGCGCCGCCGGAAGTAAGGGCCGCGCCGCGCTCTGGCGCCGCCACCGTCGCTCTAGGAACGTGGTGGAGCGACCCTCTATGGTCCCGGGCCCACCCGAAAGCGTTGTTCATTTTTTTTCCTGTCGTTTTATTTTCTCCTCCCGCCCCTCGGAAGGCGTCCCTTGACCCCCAGGACCTCAAGAGCTTTAACCGCCCCTGTGTGTTGTCGAGGCTTTTGAAACCAAACTCCAGCCTCTCCAACCTAGAAACTATATACTTTCTATACATATGGAGCTTTTTGAGAGCCTAAAAAGTTCCTGGTACTTTTCACGAAGTCAACTTCTTTAATTATCACCAAAAAAGCTCCTGCAAGATGGGAGCGGTTATATTCCATTTATAGGAAAGGAAACCAAGGCTCAGAGAAGAAATTTGCTCCGTTCACCGTGAGTAAGCGGACGACCCGGGATAGTGGTTCTTTGTGGCTCCAAAGTCCGATTTCAACACACCCCTTGTGTTGCTCATTAGTAATGATCTCTCTTGGTTTTTCTTCCTTCCAGGCTCCTCCTCAGCCATCCTGGCCGTGCTGTCATCTGACCAGCTGACCTCCGTGTTCCCTCACTCCCTGGGAACTCCTCCCGCCTCTCGGCTTCCAATGCTGTTGCTGCATGCTGAAGACCCCCGCACTGGTAACTCCAGCCTGACCGTGGGACGCAAATGTTACTGAACTCCAGACTTGTGTATCGAACTGATTACTCAAGAGCTGCATTTGCATGCGTAATGGACATCCGAAACCTAACACACCTCCAAAAGGAATTCCTGATACCTACCTAACCTCTTCTTTCAACAGTGTTCATCCCAGGAATGGAGGAAGATCCCGGCATCTTTCCAGTGGCTCAGGCCAACACCCTTGATGTCATTGTTGTCTCTTCTTTTTTTCATCCAAAACTCACCTGTGATTTATCTGCAAATTCTGTTGGCGTCATCTTAAAATATATTCGTTATTGAGCCACTTTCAACACTTCCACTGCTATAACCACCAAGCCCCCTACATCACCCTCCTGGATTGTTATATTGGCTTCCCTGACTGGTTGCCCTACAGTCTATTCATGGCCCCAGAGTAATCCTCTTAAAATAAGATCATGTCATTCATTTGTTCAAAACCTTCAAAGGCTTCCCAACTTATTAGAGCAAACTCAAGGCCTGGCAGTGGCACGTGGCTCCCCGTCATGATTTGTCTCTTTAGTTCTTTATTGTGTCTGCAGTGCTAAAAACAGTGCTCAGCAGGGAATAGGCACTCAGTAAATATTTGTTGAATGAATGAATTTATAAGATGCCTTATTGTTTACACAGTGTTTTTACATGTCTTCTGGTTATTCATCTTCATGGTCTCATGAAGCACAGATCATCATATCTGTCTCGCAAATCAGTAAACTGAAGCAAGAGAGGCCAGCTTGCCTGAAGTAATATAGTGGGTTGTTGGTGAAGGCTAGACGGAGTCACAGGTTCATTCTCTTAAGCTGAGGCTTCTGCTCTGCAGGGAGCTGTCTCTGCATATGGTAAAGCACAAAGCTGAATGAGATCTGGACAAAGAGTCTGCACTCACAATCTAGAGAGTATCTGGACTATTGCAGTGATTAAATGAGGTGAGGTAAGGCACTTAGCACAATGTATAACACAGAATAAATGAGAGTCATTGCTGTTACATTTATTATTAAATTATTATTATAAATTGGTTGATGCTGGTGGTTGGAGGGTTTGGGGTAAAGGGCAATGGCCAGAGATCTAGAAATGGTTTAGGAAAGTGTCAGGAGCAAACATGACCTGTTGGAACTGTCCGCTCTACATATACTAAAATAAAAAAGATAATTTAAAAAAAAAACCATTTCATGTCCACATAAAGGTGGATTATCCCTTATTCCTATACCTGAAAACAACTGGGCCAGCCATGGAAGGCCCAGAGGTATGTCGACTAAAGCATTGGGTAAAGAAGGATAAATTTTTTTAAAAAGAGAGAGATGAAAGTCAGGAAATAAAGGGGTGTGCTTGCCTAAGTGTGGACAGAGTTCTAGGCAGTAAGGATGGAGAGGAGGGAGAGGAGGGTAAAGTAGAACGGGAAAAAGACAAGGAGAGAAAGCAGGCAGGGTTTCATGCCTTTGGCTTAACTGTTAGTATAATAATAGTAAACACTTATTGAGTGCTTATTATGTGCCAAGGCACTGTTTGCAGCGTTTGAGGATCTCAACGTGAGATTCCTGCGGTATGATTGTTGCTAAGAGTTTGCTCCACCTTCTCTGCTTTAGGTCCCTGCACTTTGTGGTGTGACTCCTGGTGCCTCCTGGTGAACCACATGCCCGTCCCACTGATGTTGACTTGACCACTGACTTGCACTGGCTGACTGCATGTGACTGGAGGCAAGGGGTACGCCACATCCCGGAAGAAGCTTTGAGTCACTGCCTTTCTGCCAGGACTCTGCTCTTTCCCTCTGCCTTGAGAATAGAATGTCCCAAGTAGGTGCTGCCCCTTTAGTCTAGGACCCAGGATGAGAAGACACATGGAGCAGAGCCACAGAAGCCCACTGTAGCCACAACAGTCCCACGAAACGTGAGAGAAACAAATGCTCTTGTAACACTGAGATTCTTGGTGTTATTTGTTATTGCATTAAAGTTGACTAATATACCTCTCACCACCCTTAAGAGATAGGAATTGCTATTATCCTGTGATATTATGAAATATATAGTTGGTTGGTTTCCTGACATACAACTTCTAAAATCCTTAGAATCTCCAAAGTGATGTCTTATTATATGTGAATGAGTTGACTGGTGGCCGGCAGCCCCTGGGTAGCTTCAGGATGGGGCTGGTCACTGGAAAGACCAAGGCAGGATTAGAAGAATGGCAATTTCAGCTCCACCCCATCAACACTGGGTGGAGGAGGGCGACTGAAGGTGAAGTTGATCACAAATGGCTGATGGATTAATCAATCATGCCTATGTTATAAAGTCTCCATAAAAGCCTCAAAAGGACTGGGTTCACAGAGCTTCTGGATACCAGAACACATGGAGGTTCCTGGAGGGTGGGGTGTGGGGTTGGGGGTGCAGCGGGGAAGAGGCATGGAAGCTCCACGCCCTCTCCTTCATACTTCACCCTGCGCATTTCTTTTCTGTATCCTTTGGAATATCCTTTGTAATAAACCAGTAAATATGTTTCCCTGAGTTCAGCGAGCTGCTCTTACAAAGTAGCCCAAGGAGGGGGTCATGGGAATCTCAACTTGAAGTGGGTAGTTCACAAGTTCCAGAGGCCAGGGCTTGTGACTAATAAGGGCGGAGACCATCTTATGGAGCTGAGCCCTCAACCTATGAGAGGTGATGCTACCTCCAAGTAGATAGTGTCAAAACTGACTTAGAGGACACCCAGCTCATGTCGCTGTAGAAATGATTGCTTGGTTGGTGTCGGGGGAGATCCCCCACCCCATTTGGTCACAGAAGTCTTTTGTGATTATTGTTGCTGAGTGAGAGAATAATAGAAAGCACTTTGAGTTTGTTTCTTCCACACAGAATCCCCCATTTCACAGATGACAAAACTGAAGCAAGAAACTCGCCCATGGTCACACACATTTATAAGTAGCAAAGCCAGACTTTGAAGTCAGAAAGTCTGGCTCCAGAGCCTATTAACCACTCAATAACAGTGTATCTCCCAAATGGGATTCTAGGTAATTTTTATGCAAATAAAATTATTGAAAATGGTCATACATGATATTTACAAAACACAAAGGAGAAAGGGAACAAGGGCATGGGAGGCAGGGGGTGGACACAATCTGGGCATCTTTCTGAACATATTTCTGGGGATTCTGGCCCAAGAAAGGCCAGATCCCTTAGTGGCTGGGGCGTCTCTGGGAAACTGCCCAGCAGGGGCCAGTGTGCCCCTGAGCCTAGTGGAATTTGAAGGATTCATTCTAGGAAGAAGGGTCTTCTGGGGTGAGAAAATCCTGGCAAGACAGTTTCATTTTCCCATGTCTTTGTCCCCTGCACCCTACTGGCTTGCTTGTACGCGCACACGTGCACGCGCACACACACACACACTCTCAGCAGCGAGTACTGCTGCCTTGGGTCTGTGTTTGGCAACACGAATTCCCAGCCCAAGTGTGAGAAAGGCATTTATAGGTGTGGCTCGTGCAGTAACAAGAGTGACCCTTCTCTCATGAAAACTTTTCAGCCAGGGATCCTGAACAATGGCTCTCTCCACCAAGCCTGAGTTTTGTTTCCTTTGGATTCTCTGGGAAAGAAAAACCCTGGGAATTCCCATTCCTAGGTCTGAGAAAACATCTCTGTTAAAGGTTGACCAGGAGGGCAAAGGGCCCCACCCTGAACAACGTGAGTCTTGGGCAGGGCATGTGAGCAGCTGGCCTGATCCCAAACAATTGCAGCTCTCAGGGCCTAAATATAGCCCAGGCATCTGGCTGTTTTTACACTCAGTTGCTTGGCTCTGATTGACCAAGCTTCCCGTCTCATCACCGAGGGACTGAGGGCAGGGGGCTGCTGCCCACCACTGCACCTGGCAAGGATATCCCGCTGCCCCTCTGTACCTGCCAGGCACCTGCGTCCTAAACACCAGGGGCACATTTTGCACTGCTGGTCCCTCCCCAAATCATCTGGTCAGACTGGATAAGCCTTGGAACTCATTTCCCTGGGACTAAGGGGCCAGATGTATCCTGGGTGAACCCTGGCTCTATTTTGCCAGTGGAAAGGTCTTTAATCCATTTTCTGGTAAACATTCCAAGCAGGTAGCATATGGTTATCACTGAGGAAAAAACAAGATGTTTTTGATCCCTTCTGGTAATTTGTTCTGGGCAAACAAACTTGTTTTTCCTGAGTGCAGTCCTTTTGCAATCATGCTGATTTCATCCTGTGCTGTTTATTATTCTCTCTGGGTCTCTGCAGCCTGGCAAGGCAGTCCTGTTTATGACACAACACTCTCCCTTAGGGATCTTTGCTTTATCTTTGGATACCTTTATTACCCGAGACACTAGGTAGTCAAGGCTATACAGGAAATACCCAAAGCTCTATGGAGAAAGAAAGTGGTGGTTCCCTGCAGGAACCAGTAGGAAACCACAGAGAGCAGCCTCTAACATTTGAAATTATGGGGTTGAGGTGAGCTGAATTCGCAGCTTTTCAGATTGCGCCTGAAAAGCAAATATGATGTTGATAAAAAACATGTGAACCCCTCATTTTTTATAACCCCGAGTGCAGAAGTGTACCTTTTCCCTTTTTCTGAGGCACTTGCTAGTGACTGTTCAGACCTGTAATGTTCAGAAATTAGTTTGGTAACCCCTACTTTAAAAGTGACACTTATCCAAAAATGCCTTAAATAATATTGTGATAACTTGCAAAAGTAAACCAACCAACCAAACAGGCTGGTGCTTAAAGAGGGTCTCCTGCTCCACTGGCTTCCTGTGTGCCAGGCCCTGGCCTGCTCCTGGCTGGCAAGCGTGTGTTGGCCTTCGACACCACGTGCCCTTCTTAACCAGCTCTGCCTTGGCCTCGGGCTCCCTGCCCTACTATCTCCTGACCCTCCCAGTGTCTGGCCTTCTTCTCCTGATGCGGAGACCCCTAGACACAGGGCAGACTGGCTCCATCTTTGTGCCTCCAGGGCCGAGCACAGGCGTGGCACAAGGTAGTCAGTCAGTTACAGCTGAACATTGGGACGGCAGCTGTCCTATACCTGAGGTTGTAAGTAATAGCTTGGGGGAGTACGATTACTGGGAGCTTCTGTTTGATTTGTTTTGGACCCTCTTCTAGGCCCTGCTTCCATCTCACCTGAGCCCCTGGCCTGGAAGATTCCTGGGGCCCTCCTGATGCTAAGATTCTGCAACTCGGGGTGACTCTATTGCTCATCATCCAGGTCACCTGTAGGCCCCCACCAGTGACACCTGCGTGTTCCATGGCAGCCTCCCCCTCAGGATCCACACTAGTCCCTGGGGCATGCACAGAAATGAAGGAGTCATGTCAGCTCCTAGAGCAGCGAGCTGTGGCTCTTCTGCCAAACATGGCCACACATCCTTTAGGATAAGAGTTTCAGAAGTTAGAGCTGGAGCTCAGGGTGGACGCACAGAAAGAAAAAAAAAAAGAAAGCTTGATTCTCATGTCTTCAATACAGCATGACTTTATTGAGCACCTAAGGATCTATGCTGTCAAAGGACAGCAGAGTCAACAAAACAGTGGGCAGGTCTCCCCCTGCATCTCCCTGTGTCTGTGATGATGGAGCTGGGTTGGGGAAATCCTGCTGTGACATTTGCCCTGACAAGCAGCTCCACGCAGCATGGTGGCTTCCACGCTCTGCTCTTGATAGGCACCGGTAAGGAGCTTCTACATGCATTAGAGATGGAGCCTCTCCTATCTTTGCAAGTCTTTGTGGTTCTTCCCTTTAAATCTGCCATCCAGGGACCTCAACAGGAGAATGATTTGGTCTTCGGTTTGCTGCTTTAGACAAACACTTCACATGACTGATGTAAACTGTTGCATAATTTTGCAAAGCCTTTCTCATTCATTCCAGAAATTCTCCATCAGTCACAAACACAAATTGTTAAGTATTTGGCCCCAGGGGGATTCAAAGTCCTTTCCCCCAAACAGACATTTTTTTCCTTATTATTTTTCCTTAAGGGGAAGTATTGAAAGTTGTCCCCACACACGAGAGGAGAGAAATGCAAGCCCAGAGAAGGCAAGAGGCACACAGGCGTCCTCCGGAAAGTGGTGATGCGGCTGAGCACTGCCTTCCTGAGCTGCTGCTGGGCAGCCGTGGACTCGCATCCACACAGGCCAGCACCCTCTCAATGCCATGTGAACCCTCCTCAATGTGATCGAATGGCCACGCTTCTTGTGGCAAGCTCCTTATAAGAACCCCTTTAGGTCTCTCTGATGAAGTAAAGGCTAATTTCTGCAGAGAAAGTGAGATACTCATGGCCTTATTCCTGGTCTCACCTCTGTGCCGGGGCCCTGAGCTGTGCGAGGCTCACAAGGTGACACTGGAGGCTTACAGGCCGGGGACGCTGTGGCAAGGTGATGGCTGAAAGCGGTCTAGTCTCCCACTTGCTTGCAGGCCCTGCTTTTCCTAGTAGCATTTCTGCAGGACAACCTGATGTGAGGGCAGACAAGAATCTCACATAAAGGAAGAGGACAGGGGCTTGTGGCCCCACAGGGGCTCAAGGACAGGCACTGGGCAAGTGGATGAAGCCTAAGCTGCAGAGGCTGGGCCAGCACTGCTCTCCAGTGCAGGAGAGGCGTGGTGTCGACAGGGCTGGCCACATAGAGCTGACCCAGCAAGAGCAAGTTTCTGGCCCCTCAGGCCTGGATCTGCTTCCTGTGGGTGCTCACGTCAGAGCCAAGAGCTAGGGCTGCAGCAGTCACGGTGCTCAGGCTTCAGACAGGTAGATGCTCGATTCCTCAGGCGGTGGCCAGCAGTCAATGTGACCAGCCAGGACCAGCCAGCAGGGCTCAGTGTGCACCTGCTTCGGCTGGGGACTTTGGAAGAGGCAGGTGCTGGCCAGCTACTTGGCCTCTACCAGCTGCTCCAGGCGCTGCAGCATCGTCAGACGCAGGGCTTGGAACCTGGAGGGAGACATCGCCAAGAGGACTCACTGCGGGCAGTGCAGGGAGGTGGGCAGCAGAGCGAGGGACCTGCAGATGCCTGGCTCAGGAGACCCCTGCAGCAGCCACATCTCTCCTTTGCCAAAGAGAGGGTTGGCCGTGGCCTGTGCCTCGTGAGGAGCAATCAAACCAGGCTGTGGACTGCACAGAGCATCAAAGCAGAGTGTTGTCATTTCTATTGCAAAGACTCTAACACAGACAACAGTGCACTGGAGTGGACAGGGCAGGAGGGCAGAGATCCGGAAGCCCATGCTTCAGCCTGGATTCTGCCATAACCTGTGCTGCAACCTTCCTTGTGCTGGGTCTCAATGTCTACCCTGTACATTGAGTGGACCCACTAGATGACCCCCAGATCCCTTCCAACTCTCAGATCCTACAGGGTCAGCATGGACTGCAGAGTGGAAGGTTCCCCCTGACTGCGGTCTCCATGTCTGTGTGGGGTCTGGCTGCACAGATGGGAGACTGTGGAGAACGTGGCTTTCCAAAGGTCATTCAACTAGATGCCAACATCCATCCTTTCCCCACCCACCCCAGGCCCTCTCAGTGAGCTCCTGCCCTTTCCTTCCTAGCTGCCTACCCGCCGGCCCTGGTGGGGTGCCCTCCACAAGTCCTGCGCCACACTTCACCTTGCTGAGGGGGAGACGTCATTGGGACCACAGTCTGGCTAACCTCATGCAGCCAGGCCCTGGCGTGGTGTCCCCAGGGGCCAGCAGGTGACACCTGCTCATCTTTTCATTGAACTAGCCCTCTGCTCCTGAAAACATCAGCTGAGGCTGGAGTTCCAACATCTGCCACTGTGGGGAAGGATCAGAATTCCCACTAGGATGAAAGGCCCCCGCCCCCGGCCCGCCGCGCCCGGACCCACCCCCCCACTCAAGCTGACCCAGTGCCCACCTGCATTCCTGCCTGACTCTCCTGCCCGCTGTTCTGCAGCTCATGCCTGCGCTGGTGAGGATGCCGAGACTGGATGGGTGATCGGGGCTGTGTCCCCACCGTTTTGGCAAGCTATCACCCCAGCATGGTGGCAATACTGAGCAGGGAGCCAGAGGGCGATGCTGGGGAGCCAGGGTTAGCAGGCCTCCCTGTGCCAGGGCACCGGTGCCCGTGGAGGAGAGAGGCCTCCCAGCTGGCACTGGTGCTGTGCCTTGCAGACCTGCCCTGATGCTCAGGACCCATGACTGGCTGTTTAAGTGCTGCTTACTTCATGGTCAGTTTGATTATTTCTCTTTCCTCCTCTTCTTTTAATTTTTCAACAAAACTGTCCAGCACCGGCATTTCAAACTTAATGTATTGAGCGACCTAGAAAATCCAAGAACATTTCAATGTGCTTTAAATTCGAAGCCAAAAGTATGTTTCCTTTTCTCCAAGGCTTCCATAGTGGCGCATTCAGCCAACATCTTGTATCCACGGAAGGAGCTGCCGCTTTTCCCACCCCACCCCCCACACTGCTGTGTTGTGTACGGATGCCAGGATTGGGAGCCTATTCTTATCTCAAAGGCAACTGTTATCCCTGGGAGGAAATGTTAAGCTGAATATGAGGAAGAGCATTCATTACAGCAGCACTGTCACACTGGGTGCTCTCTGGGCTGGGGGGGTGGCAGGTGGGAGCACCACTGTTTCTAACAATGGAATACAACTGCCTGAGGGACACGTGGTCTCTAGGCCTCCTACTTGAGGTTCCAACCCCGTAAGCAGCTTCTATGCAGAGAAGTCTGGAAATGCACTCCCTGTCTGGTCAGAACTTGGGCTGTTGGTAAGACTTAATATCTCCCTGTCTTCCACAGGCTCGAGGTAGGCCGCAGTTAAAAAGCCTTTGCCTAGGTCTCTCACATAATGACCACAAAATACGTTCCAATGAAGGAAAAGGCTGTACTTCCCTGAGATGAAAAGCACAGGGCCATGGTTTTATAGGACCCAAGTTCTTTCCCCTAAGCTGCTGGCGCTGGCGGTCACTGATGGGAGAGGGAGGGCTGGTGCCTCCCTGTGCTGGTCTGGAGCCCTTTGGGAGGGTGTGGAGTTCCTGGAGACATCGTCTGGGAGGGCTCTGGTCAGGAGTCCCTGGGAGGCCCCATCATCCAAGAGCCCCTCACTCTAGAGCAGGCCTCCCCAGCCTCAGCCCCCACTCACATCATGTGGGACTTCCATGCCCAAGTCAGCTTCCATCAGGAACAACCTGGCGATCTTCTCACATGGCCCATGCAGGATTCTGGAAATCAGCGGGTACTCGCAGTCTTTTAATTTTGTCCGCTCTGAAAAGAAGGTGGTTTACAAAAATGACAGGAGAGTAGGATCACCTCTCTCTGTTCCAGATTAAGAACCAATAGAAAAACGTGTCAAGGGGCCCAGGGAACCCTAAGAACGCAGACTTTGCTAACAGTGCTGCCCTGAGAGATGCCTGCTCACGCTGAAGGGAGGCACAACAGGGCCCCCCCAATCTGCCACTTTGGCGTAAGGATTAAGTGGAGCCACTGGCAACTGAGAAGAAGAAGACACAAGAGAAGCTCTCTGCCCTCCCCTATTTGCCGAAAAGCAGGACAGAATTTGTTAAGGTGTCCCCCCGCCGCTCTCTAGGGAAGGATGGGGTTAATCACCAGACACAACCCAAGCCCCTCCTCAGCCTGGAGAGGGCACCAGAGGAACCTGCACAGCACGTCCTGGTCCCGCCTGAAGCAGCCCTTCCCTTCCCACAGCTCCCCATAGGGTAGGGTGGCCTTCCCGCCCTGCGCCTCCCCAGAAACTCAGGCCCTTCTCCTCTGTCTTGTCACTTCTCTAAAAACTTACTGTTCTTTCGTGAAGATGTTATTTAAGCCCAAATTCTAACCACTCATCCTGGGAATGCATGATGGGAATGTATGATGCAAGTGTTATCAAATTTGTTTGTTCTTCTCCTTAATCTGTCTTTTGTTAATCTAAATACAGGGCCCCAGCCAATGAATCTAAATTGGTAGAAGGAAAAGATATTTTTCCTCCCCTACAGTGTCATTCAGCAAAGGTGCAGCTTGAAGAGAAACAAGGTCTGAGCGGGTGGGAGAAAGGAAAGCTGAGATGCGGGGCAGGGCCTGATGCCATGTGACATGCACTCCACCTCTCCTAACTCAGCACTGATAAGCTAGGGACCTAGCTTTTCAGTGGAAGAGGCGGAGAGGGCGGCTTCCTACAGTTTGGTGGGATTCTGAAAGAGACAGCAAGTGTGCCCGGGTGTGGGTAGGGGAGAAATGTTCATGCTGGGAGGCACTGCGTGCCCCAAAGTGAGGAGGGCAGCTGCTCCCAGCCCACTAGGTAAGGAGTACAGTCGCGCGGTGGGCAGGGGGTCTTGCTGAACAGGCAGAGACCTTTTGCTTTTATGATCAGAAGCGGGGCAGGTACTTACCCCCAGACTCGTGAACAATGTAGAGTGAGAACTCACTGGGACCGTCTTCCACCTGCACAGGCAGTCACAGGAAGTCAGATCACGGTGCTTTGAGATAGGAGAGAACTGAGAGGGTCCCCTGACATCAACCACACTCTCAGTGACACACGCACACGAGCTGCAAGGAACATGCCCTCCCCCAAGCCCCTTCTGCTTAAAATCCGAGAGACAAAGGCTCAGCAGATGGGGAAGCTTGCTAGACTTTCCACCCAAGAGCCATGGGCAGCTTTCCCCAGCACCCCACGCCCGACAGAACAGCAAACCACTGGCATCTCCGGGCAAGGCTGCTCCTGACCAGGCTTACCCTGAACTTGTTCAGCAGAAGGGTGAGCACCTGCAGGGTTGTCATCGTGCTGTTGACCCTCACATTGGTCACGGACCCATAGGCCGGAGTAAACACAGAGGTCTGTACCGGGAAGGGAGAGAAGCTCAGGGCAGGCCCAGAGGGGACAAGGGGCTGACATCACGATGATGAACAGACCCAGGCAGCAGGTGATGCTGAGATCTAAGAACACCTCCACCTGTCCATTCACACAAAAGCTGTTCCCAGATCTGGGGGACACTCTGGGAAGCTATAGTAGTGCACGCCTTCCAGAGGCCTAAGGAAGATGTCTACACACCCAGAAGGGCCAACTCTCTGGACCAGAGGATCCAGGGCCATGGAAGTCATTCACAAGGGTGGAGCAACCAGTCTCTCCTTCACTCCTTCTATTCATCAAGTCACCAGGTGTCTGTTGATTCTAAGGCTGAAAGTTCCCTAATCTGTCCCCCTCCTTTTCATTCTCCCCAGTGGTGCCTAGTAGAGGCACTGGTCGCACCACATCAGCTTCCCAACTTGTTCCCTTCTGGTCTCAGTGCCTCTAATCTGTTCTCTGCACCGCCTTCCACAGGCACAGACTTCCAAGACTCTTGCACCTACAAGTGTGGTCCCGGCCCAGCTGCATGCATGCAGGCTCAGCTCCCTGCCCTACCCCGGCTCCACACCACCTGAATCAGAGCCTGCGTTTATAGAACACCAGGCCACACAATCTTTGCAGCTCAGTGTGAGCAGCACTGTTTGAAGGCACGGGTCTAAAAGTATCTGAAGGCTTCCTGGGGCCTGTGCAATATCATCTGTAGTTCTTCTCATTGTCACGCACGTATGATAGCATGGTTCCCTCACAAGGACCCTGTGCTCCAGTCACAGAGCTTCTTCACAATTTGGTGGGGGGGAGGGGGGGAACATAATATTTTTGCAAGTATCTTGCCTTTGCCTATGAGACACCATATATGAAATCAACCAGGACTCTGCCTGACACATCATAGGTTGACCCTCAATAAACACTAGCTGTGTATTGAACCTGCTAAGATTTTACATGCAATCATTGATTTAATATTCATAACAACCCTTTGGGCCACCTATAACTAGTCCCCTTTCTTAGAAAGGAATCAGAGGCTTTGGGAGGCTAGCCAGCTTATTCAGAGTCACCCATTTAGAAAAGACAGAGGCCTGACAGAATTCCATGATTTCTGAAAACCTACATGTTACCCCCTTGGTACTGGTACCTCTCAGCGAATGTGACTCCTCTGCAGGTGAACCTCTCCTTGCTTTTCAAACTCAAGTTTAGGTTTGCATATTCTTCCTCTGAGGTCCTAGCTCTGTTTTCCCAAGGAGGTAACTGAGGCTCAGAGAGCTCAAGGACCTATTCAGTATTCCTCCGCCGCCCCAATCCCTGCTTTGATAAGTCCAGGCACACCTGGGAGCCACCGTCGGTTCGGTTCCAGACCATCATAATGAAGTGACCAGTCACACAAATGTTTTGGTTTCCCAGTGCATATAAAAGATACGTTTACGCTATACGGTAGTTTCTTAAGAGTGAGATAGTATTACATCTAAAAAATGTGCATGCCTTAATTAAAACTATTTTATTGCTAAAAAATCTGACACAGACACAGAGTAAGCACACACTGCTGGGAAAAATGGTACCGACAGAATTATTCAACACAGGATTGCTGCACACCTCCAATTTGTAGAAAATGCAGGTACAGTAAAAAAAAAAAAAATTGCAGATTTTTACAAATGGAAGTTGCTGCACACCTTCCATTTGTAAAAATCTTCAAGGCACAGTAACGAGAAGCACAATAAAACAAAGCATGCAGTGCCAGAGTCAGACTCAACTGTGACCTGCTTCCCCTGGCTCCATTCTAGTTGAGGTACAGAATGATTGAGTTACACAGACAGCCAGGATTAGGATTAGGCTTTCTTTTCCTAAGAGACATGGAAGAGAGGAGTTAGGCTATTTCAAAGAGACAAAAAGTCTTGTTAACAAGACATTGTTTGTGTTTCTTCTGTATGAAGATTTTTCTCAAGATGATACCAACCAACTCCAAGTAGGAACAAGGGTCCCGTGGTTACTTTCTCATCTGTAATCACAAATGGTTTCTCTCCAACAGAATGCATTTGAATCCAACAGGCCAGGCAGTGGGAACAGCTACAAAGTTTCACCCAGTCTGGATATAAAACTAACATTTCTGGGAATCAGAACAGTTTTGGATAATGACTGAGTGAAGTAATAATGCACTGTTCTAAGAAACAAAACCTGGAACTATCTCAGAAATTCAATGCTAGGAATTATTTTATTTTTCAATTATTGCCTCTGACTCAAGGAATCCACGCCCTAATTTCTTTCTTTCTTTTTTTTTTTTTTTGCAAACTTCTTTAATGTCTGGCTTAGTATCAGATAACTGGATACTCCTGTTTCTGCATTTAATTTTTTAAAAATAATTTATTTATTTTACTTTAGGTGCATACTATATCTGGCATTTCTCCCCATGTTATCCCTCCCCACCCCCCACGTCCCTCCCCACCCCCCCATTGTCTCTCCCCTACCCCCTGCAACTGTCCTCTGTGTGTGATGCTCCTCTCCCTGAGTCCACGTGTTCTCCTTGTTCAACACCCACCTATGAGTGAGAACATACGGTGCTTGGCTTTCTGTTCTTGGGTCAGTTTGCCGAGAATGATGGTTTCCAGATTCATCCAAGTCCCTACAAAGGACACAAACTCATCGCTTTTTTATGGCTGTGTAGTATTCCATGGTGTATATGTACCACATTTTCTTTGTCCAGTCTATCATTGATGGGCATTTGGGTTGGTTCTAGGTCTTTGCTATTGTACACAGGGCTGCAATAGCAATGAACATACATGTGCATGTGTCTTTATAGCAGAACGATTTATAGTTCTTTGGGTATATACCAAATAGTGGGGTTGCTGGGTCAAATGGAATTTCTATTTCTAGATCCTTGAGAAATCGCCACACTGTCTTCCACAGTGGTTGAACTAATTTACACTCCCACCAACTGTGTAAGAGTGTGCTTATTTCTCCACATCCTCTCCAGCATCTGTTGTCTCCAGATTTTTTAATGATCGCCATTCTAACTGGCGTGAGATGATATCTTAGTGTGGTTTTGATTTGCATTTCTCTAATGACCAGTGATGATGAGCATTTTTCCATATGTTTGTTGGCCTCATATATGTCCTCTTTTGAAAAGTGTCTGTTCATATCCTTTGCCCACTTTTGAATGGGCTTGTTTGTTTTTTTCTTATATATCTATTTTTAGTTCTTTGTAGATTCTGTATATTAGCCCTTTGTCAGATGGGTGGATTGCAAAAATTTTTTTGCCAGTCTGTGTCTTTTGATTGGGGTGTTTAGGCAATTTACATTCGATGTTAATATTGTTATGTTTGAATTTGATCCTGCCATTTTGTTACTGGCTGCTTTTCTTTCTCATTAGTTGACTCATTTTCTTCATTGCATTGTTGGTCTTTGCCAACTGGTTTGCTTTTGCAGTGACTGGTACTTGTTCCTTTCCATGCTTAGTGTTTCTTTCAGGAGCTCTTGTAGGGCAGGTCTGGTGGTGACAAAATCTCTCAATAATTGCTTGTCCATAAAGGATTTTATTTCTCCTTCACTTATGAAGCTTAGTTTGGTTGGATATGAGATTCTGGGTTGAAAGTTCTTTTCTTTAAGGATGTTGAATATTGGCCCCCACTCTATTCTGGCTTGCAGAGTTTCTGCTGAGAGATCTGCTGTGAGTCTGATTGGCTTCCCTCTGTGGGTGACCTGACCTTTCTCTCTGGCTGCCCTTAGCAATTTTTCCTTCATTTCGACCTGGTGAATCTGACAATTATGTGCCTTGGGGTTGCTCTTCTTGAGGAATATCTTTGTGGAGTTCTCTGTATTTCTTGAATTTGAAATTTGGACTGCCTTGCTAGGCTTGGGAAGTTCTCCTGGATGATATCCTGGAGTGTGTTTTCCAGCTTGGATTCATTCTCCCTGTCATATTCAGGTACACCCATCAAGTGTAGATTAGGTTTTTTCACATAATCCCATATTTCTTGGAGGCTCTGTTAGTTTCTTTTCACTCTTTTTTCTCTTGTACTGCCTTCTCTTTTACTTCATTGAGTTGATCTTCAATCTCTGATATCCTTTCTTCTGCTTGATTGATTCAGCTATTAAAACTTTTGTTTGCTTCACATAGTTCTCGTGCTGTGTTCTTCAACTCCATCAAGTCGTTTATGTTCTTCTCTAAGCTGGTTATTCTAGTTAGCATTTCGTCTAACCTTTTTTCAAGGTTTTTGGTTTCTTTGCGTTGAGTTAGAACGTGTTCCTTTAGGTCTGAGAAGTTTGTTATTGTCCACCTTCTGAATTCTGTTTCTGTCAATTCTTCGCACTCCTTGTCAGTCAAGTTGTGATCCTGTGTTGTTGAGGAATTGTGATCCCTTGAAGAAGAAGAGGTGTTCTGGTCTTTGGTGGTTTCACCTTTTTTGCGCTGGTTTTTTCCCATCTTTGTGGATTTACCTGGCTGTGGTGTAGCTGCTTGACGAGGTCGCTTGTCTGCCTGTGGGGGCGCTACTGGGTTTCTAGGGACTCCTTCAGGTTACTAGGGAAGCTTCCTGCGTCTTTTTTGTTTATGCTGGGAGATTAGGCCCACCTCTTCCACTGACCTGTAGGGGCTGCTGGGTTGTCAAGAACACCGTCCTGTTGCTACGTAGGCTTCCTGTGTTTTTTGTTAAAACATGTAGCCCAGTCCCACCCCTCTAGTGGTGGGTTGTGCCGTTCCTCCACTGGGCTGGATCATTCAGGGTTCCTCTCAGACTGTGGCACTGGCTACGCAACCCACTAGAGTCAGAGCTTCAGCCGTCTGGGGTTTGTGGGGGAGGTTAGGGACTCCGCCCAGCCACACCCAGCAGTCTCCCCCTTTTCAGCTTTCTCTCTCTCTGGTCATGGGTTAGGGGCCACCCAGCTGCTCCAGCTTACAGCTCCCTCTCTCTCCGGGCTGGGGAGGGGGCGATAGCTCAGTCTGCAGACTCTTATTCAACTCCGCACTTGTAATTCCCAGCGCTTGACTGGCAAAGATCCCCCTGTTCCGTGTATTGCTGAGGCTTTGGGGGAAGTGCTGTATCTGGACAGGAGCGCCAGAGGTGGAGCCTCTGACTCCCCAGTCAGATGCACTTTCTGGGTGAAGCAGCACCCCTCCCCACCTCGGTCTGCCCTGAGTGGGCTTTGCTCACCCCCGGACCAGACCGTTGAAATGCACCTGGTACCTCGTTTGGAGCTAGGAGATCTCTGGGTTTCTGCGTCTCTTCGCTGGGTGTTGTGCGCTGGAGTTGTGTCTAATCTGCCATCTTGGATCCTCCCCCCTCTGCATTCAATTTGTTGCAATATGTTGTTTTGGTTGAGGTATGTGAAGATAATCTGGCTTCACACACTGTAGTCCCAACTACTTGGGAGGCTGAGGTGGAAGGATCACTGTAGTCCAAGAGTTCGAGGCTGCAGGAGTTATGACTGTGTCACTGCACTCCAGCCTGGGCCACAGAGCGAGACCAGCCAGTGGTGCGGGAAGGCCGTTCGGAGAGGTGTTCCTGGTTTGCAGTGGTCTCTGGGGATCCACGCCCTAATTTCTAAGGACATTAGTTCTGTATGGATATCGAGTGTGGTGAGAAACAGGGCTTTTTGTATAGAGGTTTTCTTTGGGAGTCCCCTTACTCACCCAGGAGATGGGGAAACTACTATCCCAAGTGCTTAAGACACTATTCCGTGTCCTTGAAAGCAATATTTTTTCCTAGAAGAATGGATTCACATTCCGCAGACAAATCTGTCACTAGGAGAGAAAGCCACCCTTACTGGATGACAGGCTGAGGCCCCACGTCGTCTGGCTGAGTAGCTGTTCTTGGTAGTGTGGTTCAGACAGAAATGAGAGGCTGTGATGAGAACCCTCACTGTTCATTTCAAAGGCCGCATAGTGCTAGGGACGTGATGTTCCTATGACATTGGCAATGACTACAATAAGCTTGAATGTGCTACACACATCTCTTAGTGATGAGTGAGATCCTTTGAGAACTAGCGAATGTACTAAACAAAGCTAAGCCCCACCATTCAATTCAGTACTTTGAATCATGGAGCAAAAGATCCGCCCCCCCTTTTTTTTTGTAAGGAACGTAGAACTGGAAAACACCCACGCACATATTTTGGAAACTTTTGAATAATTCTTACACTAGCGCATCAATATTTATTCGCATGCTAACAATGGGTACTTTACACGTTACACACTAAATCTCTTTTGGAACAAGATTTTAAGAATACACAAGTCATGTTATGGGTCCTTTGGCTAATCTACACCCTTGTTAATCTCTGCCTAACTCCAACCCTGGGTCCCCTTAACTCTCTCAGGAAACTCTACTTTGGAATAGTCCTAATTTTTCTGGACTTAGCAAAGGCAACCCTATTCTCGTTCATTCACCTACCAAAAGCCTAGCAGAGGTGGAACAGAGGTCCTGAGGTTAAAGCAGGGTCCCTTCAGCTTGCCCCAGCTGAATTCCACTTTATCCTAAAGTCCACGGCACCCCAAGTGTGGCTTGAATGGCCCCTGGATGGCCTAACCTGGGACACCTGCTCCTTCAGATCTGACCCTGAGACCCTCCTCCTGGGCCCCCTCCCTTGCCAATGAGTCATCCTGTCAAGAAGGGTACCTGCTTCAACTGGAAATCTCGGCTTGCATTTCCCAGTGCTGCGGGCAGGATATGGCCTGTCGCAGGACACTCCATCCAGGGCCTTGCCCAGACAGCCAACCATTCTACTTATAGTAACAATCAACTTCTCCCGTTACAATTCAGTTTGTTTATAGAATGATGTAATTTGGAGAAGGAGAGATTTTCCTGAGGTCAGTGCAATGTATCCTTGGACAAAAGGCTGCCTGCTGGGAATCTGGGGTTGTCCAGGTTCTCTGCAGCACAGACACATGTGCCCTAGGCACACCCCTGCTTAATTACTCAGCGAGAGTGAGGGCTGGATACAGTGTTCCCAGGGATCAACCAAACGAGCTCTGGGAAAGCCTCCTAGAAAGCCGCCTCCTTAAAGATACGTTTGGCGTTACTGTCTGCCTGGGGCACTCCCAGCTTACTTGCCAGAAATCCGTGTGACTGGTGAGGATGGACTGACAGTGAGCGTGTGCCGGAAAATGCATAGGTCATGAACGGGGCTGTTATGTGGATGCAACCTGGCAGGAGGTTTCTCCTGCTGAGGACACGGGGATGCCAGCAGCCCCCGCGCAGGTCATGGTGAGGATGCACTTCTATGACTGTCATGAGGCTGGCTGTGCCTGTGCTCAGGACTCATTCCCCATGCGCCCAGGGGAGGGGCCAGGTTGGGGCAAGTCACCTTGTGGTTGTAGAAGTGGCCATTGATGGAGAAGCGGTGTCGCCGGATGCGCTGGGCCTCTCCAGGGGCGCGGCACTTGGGCCTCCTCTGGCTCATGCAGCTGGCGTCACTCTTGGTCCGCATCAGCTGGGGGGCCTCCTCTTCCTCCTCCAGGGGCCCTGCATGAGAAATGGGCAAGAGGGTGGCAGGGTGGGTGATGCTGACAGAGCAACTTCTTGCTGTTGGGAGGTCTGGCTCCCGTGTGCATTGGGGCAGACAGGGTTGTGAGGGCCATTTCTGGACTGGAGGCTGGATATTCCCAGCTTGCAGACAGGAAGGTGAGACCCAGACAGCGTAACCTGGATTAACGTCACATGGCCATACGCCTCTTGGTCTCTGTCTTGGGGCACCCACGGAAGTCTTTGGTGGCCCCAGCCCTGTCCTCTGAGCCCCTGCTCTGAAATAGCTCCTTCACTGAGTGCTGAGGGAAGGGGCACAAAGAGGACAGCCGAGCAGGTACAGAGTCCAGAGTGTGAAGACGAGGTCCCAGAGGGAGGCGAGGGGCCAGGAGGGCGCAGTGCCCTCAGGATGCTCCCCTTTTCCATAATGCGCACAGGGCAAGGGACTCAGGCCACCCCCCACGCTGTCACCTCCCAAGCCTCTGCTCGCTTTTCCATAAAGAGGAGTGAGAATGAGGGCAGAGCACCTCACAGGCGGGCACCTGGCTAGGGGTCAAGCAGGTGAAGCCACTCTTTGCTGGGGCACAAAGCTGTCCTTTGGAGATTGTGGTTGTGAGCCAAGCTCCTACCCTGGATGAGGAAGGGGTCCGGGGCAGCTCACGGGCTCCGCTTACCCGAGCTGTCTCTGGAACTCTCAGCCTTGTGCACTGGCTGAGTGCTTGGCTCCTGGGCTGTGACGTTGCCGTCCTGGGGTGATGGCTCCTTTCTGAAAGAGACAACTGAGGTGCTGAGATGGCCACTGACAGAGAAAGGGAGCTCAGGCCAAGGAGAAGGGGCCAGCAGCCCCTGGGGCAGGACACAGGCGGGAAGCAAGGCAGGCTGAGGTGAGGCCTGGATTTCAAACTGAGAGAGTCAGTCTGAAACAATAAAAGAAGAGTAGAGGCCTCCCCCACCATCTGCCGGATGGAGAGTGAGCCTGGGCCTGCAGACCCGTGGACCTGTGCTGGGCTGCACTGCACAGACACGCAGACGCATGAATGTAGCCAGGGCCTGCACTTTCCTAGGCACCAGGCAGAGCGAGGCCAGCAGCTGTGTGCTGAACAGGCTCGCTGGGCTTCCCCGAAGGCCTGGTAGGGTGTCAGGCTGGGGCCACCTAGAAGGGTCTAAACTCCAGGCCTCCTGGTAAGATGAACCCAAGGCCAGAGCAGCCAGTGCTGGGCCGGAGAAGGAGTGGGTGTGTGATGAGACAGAGTCCTGCAGCCCAGAGGATCTGGGGAGGAGAAGACAGACAGGGTCCTGGAGAACACATGGGCACAGCCTCAGCTGTCGCTTGACTGCTTGTACCTCAAGGAGGGGGATATGTGAGTCACACTTGCAGCCTTCCTAAGGAGTCTGACTTTATGCTCTAATTCTGAGTGGCTCAGAATTCGCTGAGTGACCAGGAATACCTGGGACGTGCCGGGGCTGTCAGGGTGGTGAGTGCTGTCAGGGTGGTGAGTGCTGTCAGGGTGGTGAGTGCTGTCAGAGCATGGGTTTTAGGTGAAATCTGAAGGGGGCAAAGCTCTGAGTGTGTGCCCTCTACAGGAGTTACTACTGCAGAAGCAGGCAGGGCCCAGCCACTAACTGAGTCTTTCGGGAATGGGCTGAGAAGGAGATAAATATGCATTGAACAGTAAGGCAGGCAGGAGACCATTTCCTCCTGACAGAAACATTCTTCTGATATTAAACAAATCTAATGTGAAATTCTGATACATTTATTTAAAAATTTTGAACATTAAAATGAAAACAGAGTAGTGAGAGGCTAAGTTTGTGTGAATTTTTAAGACAGAACAAGAGATGCTAGGACATGTTTGGCTTGCACAGGTGTTGGAAGACCCCCCTGGCTACAGCCGTCCCTTCTTGCCAGCAAAGTGGCTTTCAGGAAGGTTTGAGAAACGGGAATGGAGGTCATGGGAGCCAGAAACGTTCTCCAGGAGGGAGGGAGAGGCCACCTTGGGCAAGGACTGAGGCAGTCATGGGACATGGGGATGAGGCTGGGTCACCCTCCTGCGCCAGAGTCCCATACGGGAACAGGGTTCCCACCCAGAGGCTCGGGATATCCTCAACCCGCATCCTAAACAGGGAGCTAGGGCTGAGCAGGTGTCACAGAAGCCACCAGGTCAGCTGGGCACTCACGGGGGGCAGCTGGGCCGTCCGGGCATCCACGAGGTGGAGGGGAGGTGCACCTGCTCCCGGTCATCCTGCATCTGCAGCCGGATGGGCCGCCTCAGCCCCCAGGCGATGTTGAGGAGCCCCTCGATGATCAGAGTCCCTTCTTCCTGCGGGGGATCCACACATTGGCCCTTCCCGGAGAGCAGCTGTCCACCTTCCCTGTGCCCCCTCGGGGTGCAATGCTCTGGACATTCAGGCCCCACACATCCCTCCTCCTGAGTGGCTGGCCCCGTCCCGTTGGGAAGGACCACCAGTCACTATGTGCCCTGAGGCACGTGGCCAGGCCCTGTGGGAGGAAGCCTGAGACTTGCTGAGCTCATGCTTGTCCGGGGGCATGGCCCAAGATGCAGCAGCTGAGTCAGGTGTCCCACAGGAACCCAGCTGCTGGCCAGCAAGCACGTCCACACCATGGCAAGGAAGTGGTTCCAGGGACGCACAGCCTGTATGCTTGTGCCAAGCAAGGGACCTCTCTGCCCACACTGCACCTGGGAGGGGGTCCTGCGCCACCAGGTCCTGTGGCCACCAGGCCCTGTGGGGTCCCACGCCCACCAGAGCAGAAGTGCGTGCTCTCTGTCCTAGCTGTGTCTCAGCCTCATTCTTCTCTGGGTGCCCCCCGACAGCAGCAGCATCCACTTGCCAGGGCTGACAGCAGGTCTTGCTTTCTCACCACTGCTAGGATATCACTAGCCCTACATCCCACACCAGAATTTCTACAACAGCCTTCATCCCATGTCTCCAACCTGCCTCAGTTTTCCTAGGTCTGCAGGTGATATGGCTCCTCTCCTGCTGCCAACCTGGGGTCCTAATCAACAGAGTCCTCTGCAGGCACCTTGCTAGTGCTGGTTGGTGCCCATTGGGCCCTTGATTCAGTGACTCTGACCTATTCCAGACCTCAGTCTCTGCGAGACCACCTCAGTGCTCTGTGTCAATCCCAATCACTCCGTGCATGAGCCTGGCCAGCTGTGTCATTTGCCAGAACACTTGCTGGCAACCTCAGCTGCCCTCTCTCCAGAGCTGCAGTCTCGAAACTGTGCACTCCTAATCTGCTCTGACTCTAGTCTTTCCACAGTTAACTTTGAAGGTCAGTCTCTCATTTCCATCTCAACTAACATTTAATTTTATTATTTATTTGTGTTTCATTGTGGTAAGGACATTTAACATAAGAACTACCCTCTAAACAAGCTGTGAAGTGCACAATACCGCATTGTTCACTGCAGGCGCTATGTTGTCTAGCCCATATCCAGGACTTACTAATCTTGCATAACCAAAACGTTATATCAGCCGCATAGCACCTCCCCATTTCCTCCTTCCCTGCCCCAGTCCCTGCAACCATCATTTTCACTCTCTGCCTCAATAAGCCTATTTTAGATTCCTTATATAAGTGGAATCATCTAGTATTTCTGACCCATATTTTAGATTCACAAATCCCATTTCACTCTCCTCGTTGGCACCAAAAGCCCTGTGAGAACAGGGACACCAGGGAAACTTCTTCATATCCCTGGCAGCACTCAGCAAGACCCTGCTCAGTGTGGATTTCATGGCAAGTTAGCAATGGGGTTTCTAGGTTCAAACATCCTGCCATCCACAGAGAAAACAGTGTACTTGAAGGTTATCAAAAATCCACACAGCTTCCAGATATGACCTTGCACTATCTGCTAAAAAGGAAAACAAATGAGCAGAAAACAGAGTTGTTTTTGATACTCACTGGCGCTCTACAAGCACAGATGTGTCACTGAGCTCCCTATGAAGGTGAGGCCAGCATGGAGTTCAAAGGTCCATGGGGGTTCTGTTCTTGCCTCTTGGTCTCAGGTGCCTCTCAGTGGAGAGAGCCTGTGGGGATGATGGCTCACTCATGGAGACCCACTGCCCTCCCCCGCCCCACCCTGGACCCCAGGCAGAGGAAGATGGAGCACACACAGCCCCGGCCATGAGGGGCTCAGGCTTGGATGCAGAAGGGGATGCAAGGGAGATTCCTGGAGGAGATGCTTGTTCACTGCACCCTGGAAGATGGGTGAAAGGGGACAGAGAGGAAAGTTGAACAGGTGGCACTGACTTGGGGACCTGCCTGGACAAAGTCAGGGGCTTGGCTGTGCTGGGGACAGGCTGGCTTGCCAGGACTCAGGCCAGATATCCCTGCACAGGTGGCATGTGTGCCCCCAACATACCTGCCCACCACTGTTTACCCTCCCCCAGCTTGGCTGAATCTGAATGGAGGGAAAGCCCTGTCAGCCAGCAGCGAACTCTCCATCTCCCTCCTCCTTTCAGTCTCTTGACTAATCTGCTCATTGCTAATAAATTCAAAGAGCCAGAGAAACAGACAAAGGGTCTACTAAAGTTGTAAGAACTTGGGCAAGGTGACAAGCGCATGTGCAACTGAAATCCTGGTCACTGTCTCAGGCACTCTGCCTCCACGCCTTTCCCCACGTGGGGTTCCACCTAGAATCCAGGAACTTGGGACTGCCGGTTCCTCTTGCTTGCCTGGGGAGTCTGGGATCTGCCCAGTACTCAGAGCTCAGGTTTGGGCTACCTCTCGGTGACTCCCCCCACCTGCAGCACAAGGCAGGCGTGTTCTAGGTGCGGCTGTGGCTGGGACTGGGGCAGAAGATCTGTGGCCTATCTGGGGGAGTGCGGGATCTTCCTAGGGGCTGCCTCCTTTGTCCTT
Organism: Ateles fusciceps; assembly: GCA_036589455.1. Lineage (NCBI taxonomy): Eukaryota > Metazoa > Chordata > Mammalia > Primates > Atelidae > Ateles > Ateles fusciceps. The sequence goes on along the minus strand of JAZHEH010003321.1, from coordinate 2,218,993 downwards.
GGCAGCCTCCTTTCCTGGCATGGTCACTCCTGGACAGAGGCAGTGGCTTTCTGCTGCCCAGGTGCTCCTTGGCAGCTTCACCCTGCCCCACCCCAGCCCAGGCCCAGCAGCTGAAGCGATCCTTTAAGCAGAAGCCAGACTGCCCTGCCCTTGTTCAAAACCTGCAGTGTCTTTCCCTCCCTCTTGGAGGGAAACTAGCATCCACGCCAAGGCCCACTGACCCCTCCTACATGCGCCAGTCTGCGGGCCCCTTGCTGTGCCGTGAGCATGTCCATCCGGCATACTCTCACCACAGGGGCTTTGCACGTGCTGCCCCGCCACCCGGAATGTGCATTTTCCCATTTTTTTCAGGTCTCTGCTCCATATCTGCTCTAGGGAAGACACCCCTGACCACTGTACCTGCGGTGGCAGCCCACCAGTGCGCCCACTGTGATATTCTACTTTTCCTTCAGGCAGCTCTTGGTGCCTGAATCACAGCACCCATTCATCTCTGGCTTGATCTGCCCCCTTACTAGAATATGAGCTCCAGGGGGCCACGCCTTGGTCTGCTGCTACGTTTGCCCGTGCTTAGAGCAGTGAGTGCACACAGTAGCACTGCACACAGTAGCACTGCGCATCTGGTGAACAAGTAACCAATCCTCAGAAGCACCCCATCTGCGGTGCAGCAAGACCAGGGTCAAACCCCGCAGACCGCCCTTGGTCCCATGGGCGGGGGTGTGTCTCTCCTGGGAGCAGGCCTAGGGACCTGGCCTCAGCTGCCTCCAGGCTGTGGCCCTGTGCTGCTGATTTTTCATCAAAGTTGCGAAGGACCTGGCCCAGCCTCACAGGTGCAGGCCCAGGGCTCTGCAAGGACCAGCAAAAGGCCTGGAGTCAGGACGGGCTGATGTAACAGAGTGGGGAATAAGCTTCGGGCAGAAGTGACCCCCTCCCTCTCCCAGTGCCCCGAGGTGACCAGCAGTGCGCCTACCGCTTTCCTGCCTTGCAGCGTAAATTCCCCAGCCTCCCACAGGCAGAAAGACACCTCCAGGCTGGCAGCTGGGCCAAGCCCCGCCCACCGAGCTGTTTTCCTAACGGAGCCTTCCTGAGCAGGCTATTTTTGGCCCTCGTGACAGTGATTGATAGCTGGTGGGAAGGTATAAAAGCAGCTGCCTGCTGCGGTTCCTCAGAGAGCTCAGGGAAGAGCCTGCCAGGGTGAGCTGTGGGACTTAGCAGGACTCTGTGCATCGTCCTCCTCCCGGCCACCCCACGCTGGACCCTCTGCCGGACCCTCCACCCTTCGGCCAGCAAGCTTCCCAGGGGCTTCCTGTGGACTGAACTGTCCCTGCTCATCCATTCTCCTGCCACCCCCCAGACCGCCTCGGCTCCAGGTAAGAGGAAGCAGCTGCCCTTGGGTTCCAGACGACACACAAGGGCTTTGTTTATCTTTGAGGGCAATTCCCAGCCTGAATTTGCACAACCTCCCTGTGGCTTAGAGACCAGGGCTGCCTGTAGAGGGCTTTGCATTTAAAGGGATTCAGGTGCTATTTCTTCATGCGTTTCCCAGAACATCCCTGCCAGGGGTATTTACAACCCTGTTTTATGGATGGGTAAGTGGCGGCCTGGAGAGGTGGCCTTGCCAAAGGTCAGTGCGTGGCGGATCCTGGGTTTAAACCCAGCTTTCCTCTGACCAGTGTCTGTTAAGTTGGGTTGTCTTATCTGGGCACATTGTGAAATGGTCATGATAAAATCTTAAGCCTGTGGGCTTTTAACCTAAACAGGAAGAAAAAGCCCAGGAGTCTGCGCTCTGGTCTGGGCTCTGTGGACTTCGAACTGCTCTCAGGGCACAGGATTCCTCCAGGCAGCCCCAGAGGAGTGTGGGGACCCTGAGGGGCCGTGGGGATGCAGGGCAGGCCCTCGCAACCTGGCCTCTGTTTCCCAACAGGTTGCTGCTTCCTCTCACCAGAGTGATGAGGTCCCGGCTTCTGCTCTCCGTGGCCCATCTGCCCACAATTCGGGAGACCATGGAGGAGATGCTGCTTGGGGGGCCTGGGCAGGAGCCTCCGCCCTCCCCCTAGCCTGGATGACTATGTGAGGTCCATATCTCGACTGGCCCAGCCCACCTCTGTGCTGGACAACGCCACAGCCCAAGGCCACCCCCAGGCCACCCCCACAGGCCAGCCCAAGCCTGCCGGAAGGGCCACCCTGCCGTGTCCCTGCAGGACATCACTGCACGTTTCAGTGGCCAGCAGCCCACACTGCCCATGGCCGATGCTGTAGACCCCCTGGACTGGCTTTTTGGGGAGTTCAAGGAAAAGCAGCCAAGCCGGAGGGACCTGCCACGGACTGGCATCTCTGCTGGCATCTGCGGTCCGCATAGACATATGGACAGTGGCAAGGCCAAAGGGGCCCCCAGAGGGAGGCTCTGTGAAGCCAGGATGCCTGGGCACTCCCTGGCAAGACCGCCACAGGATGGGCAGCAGAGCTCTGACCTGAGAAGCCAGACTTCTGGGCAGCCTGGCCAGGCCACAGCCTCCCCCCCGCAGCCCCGCCCGGGCAGTGTCCTCAGAACTCTCTACCTGCACCTCCCAGTTATCCATGAACTCTGACCCCTCCCCAATAAAGACTTCTGTAAGAGCACGCCACCGGGTCTCCGTCTCCTCCCGTCTCCTCCATGGTGGTCAGTGTTCCTGGGAGGTGCCTGGAAGGGAAATGCTTTTCTGCAGGGGCCCCTGCGTGGGCAGTTCACAGTGAGACCAACACCCTCTGAAAATGTTAACAGCCTGTCTCACTCGAGGAGATGTTATCAATCCCATTTGCTCTGATCCTTGCTGGCTGATCACCTTGAGCAAATTACTTTATATCTGCGTTCCTCAGTTTCTCATGGGTAATACGGGGATAATTACTGGCACCTGCCTCCCAGGCCATTCTGATGAGTGAACACATGACAGGAGCCCATTCGCTGAGTAGCTATTGTTATTGCTGGTGGAGAAACTGGTGGTAGGGGTGTGAGGGTAGTGGGGTGCCAGCCCCCTAGGTGTTTCAGAGCAAGGCCTTGGGCACTACGAAGTCCGCCTTTCGGCCCCCCACTCAAAGCCCATGTTCTGTGAGGCCCAAGAGAACACATGGAGTCTTAGCAAATGCACTGCTGTGTTTCAGGGGGCTGTCACCTGGCACCACTGGGGCACTGCTGGCTACAACTCCTACATCCTGTGGTGGCACTGGGAGAGTTCCCCATGATGAAGGCCAAGACAGAGTCTGTACCACTCAGCCCACCATCCCCCACCCCACTCCACCTCCACCCAGGGGCCTCATGGCTTGGTCAGGATCCCAGCTGTAGGTGGGAAGCAGGGCACTGTCCAGCTGCCCTCCACCGGGTAAGTGCTGATGTGCTAAGGCCCAGGCCGGGGCATCTGGAGTCTGAAGGACCCCAGTTCTTGGAGGCATCTGGCAGCAAGCAGGTGAAGGCAGGGGATGGGAGGAGGGAAATTTCCTTCCTTATTGAGGCAGGTGAAACGTCAGGGAACGGGGAATCAGGCTGGCTGTGGTCAGAGGCGAAGGGACAGAGAGAGGAGAGGAGGAAGGTTGAATTGGGGGCCACAGCCAAGCTCAGCTCACCCAGGCGTGTCTCCGCCACCTTGCTGTGTGAGCTGTCAGTCTGTGTCTTTCTTTTTGTGGCTATTTTTAATTGCTTTGGACTTGGTAAATGTTTATCTGTCTCCCGTTAATGTGTGTTTTCTGGGGAGACAGAATGTTAATCATATGAAAAAGGAAAAAGTTTCAGACAAGCAATTAATTACCCAGTATCCTTATCTATAAAATGGGGACATCAACAAGTGTCCTTCACACCCTGCCGGGGCTGGGAACCTGCGCATATGAACCTGGAGCTGCTGCTATGAGCACGTAGACAGATGTTTGTATCTGCCACAGCCCACTGTGTGTCTGTGGTGGTCTCAAACCTGCAGGTCCCTGACCTTGGGCAAATATGCAGGGGCAGCTTTCAGCCAACCGTCACCCTCAGGAGAGGTCACCCACCAAGGCGGGGGGGGGGGGGGGTGTCCAGGCTTGCTGGCCCAGCCTCACTACTGCCCCTTCTGCAAAGTGTCATGAAACTGAGTCAGAGGGAGAGTCCAGCAATGAGGATGATGTCAGCAGACTCCCCCATGCTCAGAAGCCACCCCACTGCATCTGGAGAGGTCTGGCAGTGTGAGGAGACCCAGGAAGGCGCTCCCTCCCAGCCAAACAATGTTTGGGGTGGAGGCTTCTGGCAGTGTCCCAAGCTCCTGCGGAGAGGCCCAGGGGAAATTCCTTTCCCTTCCCTTCCCTTCATGCTAAGCCTCCTGGTGGGGCCCTTGTAGAGCAGTCCTCTTCGCCTCCCTACTAGCCACTGGGGAGGGGGTGTAGAGAGGGGAGTGAAGAGGAGAGTGGAAGTGGCGGTGGGAGTGGAGAGGGGAGTGGGGGTGGGGGTGGGAGGTGGAGTGGGGGTGGAGAGGGGAGTGGGGATGGGAGATGGAGAGGGGAGTAGGGGCGGGGGTGGGAGGTGGAGAGGGGAGTGGGGATGGAAGGTTAAAGAGGGGAGTGGGGGGTGGGAGAGGGGAGTGGGGGTGGAGGTGGGAGGTGGAGAGGGGGTGGGTGGGGGTGGAGGTGGAGAGGGGAGTGGGGGTGAGGTGAGGGTGGGAGGTGGAGAGGGGGTGGGGTGGGGTGGGAGGTGGAGAGGGGGGGTGGGTGGGGGTGGGAGGTGGAGAGGGGAGAGGGGGGGAGTGGGGGTGGAGGTGAGAGGTGGGGAGGTGGGAGAGGGGAGTGGGGGTGGGGTGAGGGTGGGAGGTGGAGAGGGGGTGGGTGGGGGGTGGGAGGTGGAGAGGGGAGTGAGTGGGACACAAGGCCCTGCCCAGAGCCGGCAGGCTGGGAAGCGCTTTGCGACTCCCAGAAAACATGTTTGTGGTGCTGGCCAGTCACTCCGGGGGCCAGTGGTCTGCCAGGCCTTCGGAGAGGGGCCAGGGCCACTTTCCCAAGGTGGGCTGCTGGTTTTCCGCACCCCCTGGGAGAGACAGAGTCCCCGGACCAGAGGAAGCCCTTTTCGTTTCCCCGCATTGCTGAGGGGTCCCGGGGCAGAGGAGCGGGGCTGGGTGTTGAGCGGGGCTGGGTGTGGTGCGCGCCCGCGGTCAGCAGGGGGCGCCCCCAAGCCACAGCGCGGCCCAGGCGGGCGGGGCCGGCACGCAGTCCATGAGGAGGGTCGGGCCTCCTGGGGCACACTTGCTAGTGGAGAGACCCGGGTTTACACAATGTAAGGACATTTCCAAGGACATTTCCCGGCGGTCCGTTTTTCTTTTGAGATACCTGCCAGCCTGGTAAAAGCCCTTTGCCATCTTTAAAAGGCACAGACTGCTCCCCATTGCTCATGCCTTTTGTTGTAATACAAGCAAAATTATCCCAAAGGCAGAGTTCACGATAGAGGAAGTCGGCGCCTCAGCCTCCAGAGAGAGCGTCCCCTCCTCTAGCCCCTCGGAAGCGGGGAGAAGGCTCACAGGGAGATGCTGGCCCCAGGGCGTGGCCCTGCCCACCTTGTGAGACTTGGGATGACAGTGGAGAAGATGCCCCAAACCCTACTGCTCAGGCTGCAGGTGCTGCGGGGGGGGGGGGGGGGGGGGTGGGGGGGTGGCAGTGACAACACGGGGGCGGGGCGGAATCTTCCAGGCGGCTCTGGGAGTCCACCCCAGGTGGTAAGCCTCTCGCCAGCCTGAGAGATTCTTAGCTTGGGGCTTAAGGCAACAAACAGCTCCCCTGTATCCCTGGGACCTGTTCACTGATACTGGGTGGAGATCTCCAAAGCTTAATGCTGGAAATGGTATTGCTGATTTGTAAATGGCTGTGATCTTGGGGCCATGGCCAGCACCTTTCACTTACTGCAATGTGACCTTGGACTTGAGACTTACACTCTGGGAGCCTCAATTTATTTGCCTGGAAAATGGTCATTCTTATATCACCTTGTATTAAACAAAGGAGAGGCAAAGTGCCTGGTGCATTGGAGGTTCCCTGGGGAAGTGTCCCCTTCCTCTTGCCTGCCCAGCCCTTGGGGCCTGTGGTGCCTGAGGAGAGACTGGCCTGGGATGGCCCTGCCCCCTGCAGCAAGTGCCCAGAGGCCCATGAGGTTGTGGCAGGTGCATCATAGGCCCCAGTGAGACCTGGAGGGGCTCACTGTTGTGCCTATCAGTGTCACAGCCTTCGGCCTTGTCTTATGTGGTGATCGTGACCCAGCAAAAACACACACTTCTTCAGGCCGGTACCCCCTGGGCTGTTAAGGCTGCAGAATTTTCCTGAAAGGTACTTTCTGGCTCCATGGAGATCAGGTCAAACCCTCACACTTTCTTCAGAGTTAGGGATGGGAAAATTCCTCCGGTGGGTTAACTTTCTATCATTAGGGGCTGTTCAGAACACCTCTTCCCGGTCATGGAGTCCCTAGTTCTCTATGTGGCTGTCCCCGACACACAAACACACAAACCACAAACGCAGGGCAGAGACTCTTGGGGTTTCCCACCCCCCCACAGCTGTTCCTACAGAGGGGATCATCTTGTTGAATCCCAAGTGCCAAGACTGAGCTCTGACTAGTGGTTTTCAAACATGACCTTCCACCAGAATGCCCTGGAGGGCTCCTTAAAACAGGGACAGGAAGACCAAGAGTTTTCGGTTCAGCAGGCCCAGGGGTAGGGGAGTGGTAGAAATTTGCATATCTAACCTGTTCCCAGGGCAGCTGGTGCTTGGATCACCTGTGGAGAGCCACCTGGGGTTTAGATCAGTCCCTGAACAGCCAGAGCTGAAGAACAGCCATGACCACACCCCAGGCCCCCACCAGGAGATCTGAAGTGGTATGTGTTAGCAGCACAGATGGAAATCCCTGCCGCCCCCATTACCCCACTGCCTCCTGCTGCCCAGCACACGAGCTCATGAATCAGGACTCACCCCAACTCTCTCCAGGCCTGCACCTGCTGGTTAAGTCATCCACCAACTCTGCACAGGGACCCCCAGGGTGCAGGGCCTGGGGGAGTGCAGGACAGGGGGCAGGCAGGGTGAGACAGGTGTCACAGAAGCAAGTGTGAGGAGGTGAGGCGGCCAGAGAGGGAGGGGGAGCAAGCTGTTGGCCCTCTGGCCTGGGCAGGTCAAGGAGGCGGAGCTTGAGGTTTGTGCCATGCCTGGTGGTCACAGGCAGCCCAGCACAGCCTGGACCAGGAGCCAGAAGCTCCCGAAGGGTGTGACGTCTGGCCTGGATTGGGGGCACCTCAGGGGCTGGCTAAGGCCGTCTGGCAGCAGGCTCCAGCCTGCCCTCTGACCTGCCACTGACTGGCAACTCCCGGCTGCCCAGAGCTACGTGGATGGCGGGGTTAGTTTGTCCTGGGAGCTGTAGAAGGGTGTCTGAGTTACTGAAGATGGAGGACTAGGACTAGTGAGCCAGGACTAGTGAGGAGGTCTTGGGTTTCCTGGGGCTCCCTGCCCATTCCTGTGTTCAACAACAAAGGGGCACTTAGAATCCATCGGCCCTGGTCAGACACTGATGGATGGGAGAAAGTCTGGAGCCAACCCCATCTCAACTGCAGAAACCCCCCAAAACGGCCTTACCACAATAAGACTTGCCATTAGGTGGTACAAATATGTTGAGCTAGACCAAGATAGGTACAAAGCCCCCACCAAGGTTCCCGCGTGAACCTCGGAGGATGTGAATGACAGCAAGACGAGGGCTCCACTTGCCCTGCCCAGCGCATGGACCCCCGAGCCTAGGCCCTGCGGAGTCCAGCCGGTGCCCAAGGGCTGCGTTTGGCATCAGACGTGTATTTAGCCCACGTGATGTTTCAGGATTTGAGAAAGTCCTCATGAAATTCAAGATACCTATCCTCTTTTGAAAAATCAGAAAGGGTCTGCCTACAGCAGGCTCACGGTCCCGCACAGCAGGGATGGGTCTGATCTGATGGGCGGCTGGCTCCTTTGGTGGGGACCCACTTCCCACACCTGTGCTGCCTGCTGTGAGCATCTGAGCCTGTAAGCCCGTGTAGCCCCACACACCACTTTACAAATGAGAGCACTGGGGACCTGGGGCCCCCGTGACAACACTATGCAGACCAAGTGAGACCCTGCAGATATGTGGCGGGGCCAGCAGGGATCAGAGAGGGACTGATTCCTCCACCCGCTGAGTGGTGTGCTGGACGGAGGAAGGACTGCTCTCAGCAGCCATTCACCTGGTCAAAGGTCTCGGGGGAAGGGGGAAGGCCCCCAAGGTGATTTCTGCTCCTGGGAACTCTGGAAGGGATGTGCTGACCCTCTGCAAGGGAGATGACCTGGCTGCTGGTAATCTGGTCCCCCGGCTCAGGGTCAGAGGTGAGTGATACGAGTGACCGTATAATTTATTGTCCAGACCGGGCCAGTGCTAAGAGTGAAGGGGATGGTCTTCATCACTACCCTGAAACAACAGGTGTCAGGCAGGGCCTCCCAGGATGCATGGTGACCCCATGAACAAGAGCGACAGGCTCACCTCGCGGTGTCTCAGCTGGAAGCTCTTTCCCTCATGGTAGCAGTTGTAGGTTTTCAGCAGGCCTAAGAGCTCCGACCTAGAGAAAGGCAAAGACACACATGTAATCCTGGGCTGTGGTGTGGTTAGCTTCTGGCTTCTGGCTTCCCTGTCCTCTGTTTCCTAATTTGTAATAGGAGTGTGACAGCACCCATCTTGCCAGCCAGGCATGACCAGCGGAGACCAGACTGTCATCGCGATGTGCCCTGTGGTCTCCCAGATGGTTTTGCATGTGGCCCTGATGGGAGGCGTGGGGGTGGGGCTGAGGAGAAGGTGAGACTCACGGGACAGGCCCATGTCCGGTCCAGGATGTCCAGGGTGCCGACATTTTCACTATCGCAGGTAAGGCCCTGGCAGCCTCCCTGCCCTCCACTTGCATCGCTTCCTCAGAGTAAATGCCCTGGGCTTGCTTGTGGCATTGTGCAGCCTCTTGCTTTTCCCCATGTCATGTCCTACAAGGCCTGCTGTGGCTGCTGTGGGCCGCCCTGAGGGGTGCCTGCCTCTTCCCCACCCTGACTTTCTGGAGGTGCAGCAGAGTGACAAAGTTGACAGTCCCGTGAGTAAGGCCCTGAAATCTGCAGGAAGCCACTCTGTCTGAGTGCTGTCTTCCCTCCCAAAGGGAGAGCCACAGCCTGGCTGATGTTTTGGAGGAGGGGGAGGCCAGACAGCTGCCTGAACCCAAGCTGGGCTCTGTGGGGCAGCCGGGCCAACAGACGTGGGATGTCAGCCACACTGGTAATTTCAATCTTTTACACGTTAGGAGGTGTGTCCCTGCCCAAATCTCATGTGGAATTGTTGGAGGTGGGGCCAGGTGGAGGTGTCTGGATCATGGGAGCAGATCCCTCACGAGTGGCTGGGACCATCCTGCTGGTGATGAGTGAGCTCTTGCCCTGAGTTCACACGAGGTCCAGTCATTTAAAGTGTGTGGCACTGCCCTCCACTCCCTCTCTCTTGCTCCTGCTTTCGCTCGTGTGAAGTCCCTGCTGCCCCTTCGTCTTCCACCATGACTGGAGGCTCCCTGAGGCTCCCCAGAAGCTGAGCAGATGCCAGCACCACACTTCATGTACAGCCTCCAGAACCACGAGCCAACTAAATCTCCTTTCTTTATAAATTACCCAGCTTCAGCTATTTCTTTATAGCAACACAAGAGTGGCCTATTAATACAGAAGGGAAAATCAAACAGGTGAAATAAGCATTAATAACACATCTTATTGAACTCAATATATCTAAATTACTATTTGTCAACATACAATCAATGTAAGGTAATAATAAGGCCTTGTACACACTTATTTCATATAAAGTGCCTGCATCTGGAGCTTCTGTTCTGTGGCTCATGCCTTCCAGCCACGGCCATGTGTGGTTGGGGGATCCCCTATTGGACAGGCTCAAAAAGAAGCACCCCATCACTGTCCCCCCATGGCACCTCATCAGATCTCTGAACAAGTGCTTGGAACCCCTCTACCTAAAGGCTGCCCAGGACCAGGGAAATGGCAAATGTGAAGACCCCCACCCCCACCTGCACATCAAGGCTTACTTCTGAATGGACTTGCTGTCGCTGATAGGCACGTGAGAACTTGGCAGACACTCTTCCTTCATCTTCTCTTCCTCTTGTCTGCAGACCTAGAATTTACTTGCTGGGCAGACAAGGAAGAATACACAGACAGGTGAGCCAGAGGGGTGCTGGCCAGTGCAGCACCCAGCGCCCAGCACCCACAGCCCTGGCACAGACACCGTCAGCCTTGGCATCACACCGCCTGGGCACAAGGTGACTGCGGCTGAAAGGGTCTGGCTCAGACTCACATGATTACATGTCAGCCAAGCTGCCCTTGCTTGGGCAAGGTCATGCTGAGCCAGTGATGCTGGTCCTTTCAACCGCCCACCCCAGAAGACTCTCCATAATCCCTAGGAATCCAGATCCGTTTCCTGAGCATTTAGACCATGTGCTCCCTTCCCTTGGCTGGGACACCCTGACAGATGGCTTCTGCCTCAGTTGCTCCTGGAATCCTCCGGAGCTACCCTGGGCCTCTCTCCTCCCTTCCCACTGAGCCGGGCTCTCCTGGCGGTGGGTCAGTTGGCACGGTGTTCCCTATGTGCTGTGGACGGTCGCCATCTTCTCTGAGTTATCTCATCCAGTTACTACAACAATATTGTGAGGTGAGTTTCACCCTATTCCCATTTTACAGATGAGAAGACAGGGACAAGAGCTTAAGCACTTTGCCCAAGATTACCAGAAAGTAAGCAGCAAAGCCACTATCCCAGCACAAGCATTTGGACCCCTGATTCTGGTCTCTTAGCTCCTTCTCTATACTGATCACGGGCAGTGACTTAAACTCCCAAGCCTTCCTTTCATCTGTGCAGCAGGGTAATCTCTAGCCCACAGGGTCACTAGTGGGTCCATACACACTGTTCCACACACATACTGTTCCCTGTTTCCACGCACAGCCTTGACTGGTTTGAGGAGCCGCTCCTGCTCTCCCCAGGTTTCTTTCACGGATGGTAAATCCACCAGAGCTTTCTCCATCCTGCTGGCATCTGCACAGCTCCCCTGTTTCCCTCTTTCCCCATGTTAATGTGGCCAAGGACTCTATCAAGGCTAGTCCTCCGACATGCTGGGCAGGGAGGTAAAGCTTCACACACACACACACACACACACACACACACACTCACATGCACTCATACACACACACACTCGCACACTCACAAATACATACACCCAAACACACACATACATTCACAAACACACTTGTATGTACACAATCACATGCACACACACAGACTCTCACATGCATACACACACACACTCGCACTCAACACATACAGACACGTTCACACACACACATGCAAACACAACACACACATACACACAAACACACAATCACATGCACACACACACTCATGCACACACACTTTTACACACTCCAGGGCTGACCTGTCCTCCATCTTCCATCATCCAAGTTGCAGCTCAGGGCTGGTGGTGTTAGGACACATTGGGAGGGGGTACAGACTGGGGCCACACCACATTCTTCCCCTGATAGAGCTCCACTCTTTCACAATCTCCCAACATCTGTTCACACAAACCCATCATGTCTTCCCAGCCCCAGGTGCAAATGCTACCTGGGGCTCAAGCTCAGCTCCACCTGCTGTTGTATTCATTAATGTCCTTAGAGCCTGTCCCTGCAGAATGCCTGTCTCCTCGGGCACTCACTCAGACTGGTTCAGTTCTCTCTCTCCCTCCTTGCTTGACACCCACAAATGTGATGAGCCTGCCCTCTGTGCTGGTATCAGCCCTGCGTGAACCTGTGATGCCAAAGGCAGGGAAATACCGTTGGCCTGGAGAAGGGAAGGATTAGAGGGAGTGGGCATCCTGAGGACCTCAGGATCAGCCTATTCATACCTCCCCTCCGCCTTGCTCCATAGTGAGGCACCTCAGGGCCTGGAGAGAGGTCAGGCCCCCAGCAGCAAGGCCTGGAGCCGTGGACTTCTTGCATTTTTCTTGGCCAGGCAACAAGGATTTCAAAATACAGTTTCAGTTCCTGGGCACCTCCGATTGCCCGTGGAAAAAGTGATCTGTCCCCCTCTCTGGGTAGTTCCTCATATACTTGCAAGGCAGAAGGCTACTGCAGCCCAGGGCGAGCTGTGGGACTGGGTTTCTCAGCCCACACTGCTTCTGTGGGTCTTCGGCACAACAAAGTCTTGCTTTCAGCAAGCTCATTATGGGAAGGGCTGAATTTACCCCGAAATAACAGGCAGTGTTTTTTTCTCTTGCCTTCCTCTGTATCCAACTTCCACCCCAACTTCCTGCTCTAAGCCCCAAACCCACTGAGCAGTTCACGGCCCCGCAAGGGACTCTCTGCTGTTTCTTCCCATAGGGCTTTTGTAGTGCTGTTCTCTGTTCAGAACCCAGCTTCCAGCTACTCCGGTCCTCTGATGTTAGCTCCTGCTGGAAACCCTTGCCAGAGAAGCCCCACTCCGTGTCGGGGCAGCTCCTCTCTGTCCCATCACCTCCTCCCATTTCCCCCACTGGGCCCTGGAGAACTCACCTCTTGTTTAGACTTCCCTCCCAAAAGGACACGAGCATGGGGAGGGGCGCTTTACCACTAGTTTCCAGCACCAAGCGTAAGCCTGGCACAATGCAGGAAATCCACACATGGTTGTTAAATTGCTGAATAAATATGTGAAGCTTCTAGTCTCCCCCCAAGGCTACTCTTCCAGAGCTGTGCACATACAGCAGGAATAAATAATATAAAAGTCTCCAAGGGTCACGGAGGTGACTCCGCTGAGGGACACTCGTCATGGGGTCCATGGGGAATAGTGGGCACATTCCTTCTCTGATGGGGCAACTCTTCTGGCATTTCAGAAGAGGCCAGAAATCTGAATTTTTGGGGGCTCTACTTCACTACTGAAAGGTGGGTGGCTGGCAGAGGCATGTACTATCTCCGGAATGCCCTCTGCAGCCAACTGGGGCCATGGGCCTCATTCTGACCATTGAGCTGCGAACAAAAGTGCTGCGGGTGCCTTCCAGGCCAGCACCTTTAAGGGCCAGCGCAAAATCCTCCAGTTCTCCTGTCTGCTCAGAAAGCCACGTGTTTCAACGGTGCAGCTACTTGATGGTCAGCTTGGGTCCCTGAGTGACTGTGGACCCAAACTGTCTGCCAACCCACAATGGATATGGACTGAGAAAGAGAAAGAAGCCTCTGCCAGGAGAAGCCACTGGTGTATCAGGGATTTGTTACTGCAGCATAACCCAGACCAGCCTGACTCATGCAACACATAATCCATTAAAACAACATATAGGGGCCAGGGGCCGGGCGCCGTGGCTCACACCTGTAATCCCAGCTTTGGGAGGCTGAGACGGGTGGATCACCTGAGGTCAGGAGTTCGAGACTAGACTGTCTAATATGATGAAACCCCATTTCTACTAAAAATACAAAAATTAGCCAGGTGTGGTGGTGGGCACCTGTAATCCCAGCTATTCTTGAACCCGGGAGGCAGAGGTCACACCACTGCACTCCAGCCTGGGCAGCAGAGCAAGACTCCATCTCAAAAACAAAAACAAACAAAACAAAAAAACCCCATATATTTAATGGAATATTTTATATTTAACTATATTTATAAATAAACCAAACACCTTTGCAAGACAGATACACCTAGTGGTGAGACACGAATAACACAGGTGGTCACAGGGGGAATAGAAAATTCTAGGCAGCTGTTTCACACGACCAGCAAAAGGAAACTTAAAATTGGGGTCATAAGAAGACAGGGGTCATAGGACCCTAAAAAAGTCAGAGTGTGGGCCAAGCTGGCTACACCGACTGAATCCAACATGCACTGGATCCGACCTAGGTTTGTCTGGGACCTCACTAGACGCCCGGTAACGGGGCAAGCTCTCTGGGATGCTAAATCACACACCCACAGGCACCATGACAATTCTGGAACACCCATATTTTGTGTAAAAATGGGTGACACCACAGTATCAAGAAAGCTCCACCTTTTTCCAGGAATCTTCTTGGATATGCCACCCCTTGGTTAAATAAACCCATCAAGGTAGCAGCTCCGAACTCCCTTGCACACTCCCCGTGCTTGAGTGTGTACTTTCACTGTTTTCTGACTTGTATGAGAAGGTATTCAAGGAGTCAAGAGTCTGGACACCAACTGGGGTCGAAGTCCCACCAGTGTTTGGGGACCCCCCCCCGAGCCCACCAGTATCCGTGGGGCTCCAGGTTATGACTGCTGATTCATAACACGGCATGATTTACATTTACTTCTGGTCTCCCACAGCGTGTGGGGGAAGAAGCTGATTTTGCTGTATGTAGTAGGAACGCCTAGAAGTGGAATTTCCCATAAGCCAGGCAGTGGTTACTTATTCACAGAAGACGTTTCCTGAAGAGCTCTGGGGTACTTAGTTGTATGCCTTCTCCTCTCTGGGCTTTCATTTTCCCAGCTGTACAACAAGAATATTGACCTTCAGTGGGTTTGAAATTTTCTTAACTGTGGAAAATTTATGCAAAACAGATTAAAGGGGGTTGCCGAGGTGGTGGCAGGGAGCCTCATCTCCAAGGCTCTAGGTAATACTACTTGAAAAGCAGGGTCCTCCCTCGCTGGCCTTCAGGAGTGCTTTTCCCTGGGCACTTGCTTATTTACAGGATGCAGCCGACATGTTGAGTGTCTCCAGCCACGACTGGATGGCATCAGCTGGGGGCGGCTGCTCGGAGGAGAGAAACCAGGAGGAAAGGAAAGGAGAGTCCTAGACTGCAGATGGCAAAGTGAAGGGATAAAGGGGAGGTGGGCTTGTAGGGTAAACCGCAGGGGCAGAGAATGGGGCACAGCATCCCGGGGGAGGGCAGGGGAGTCAGGGGAGCAAGGCTGAGGGAGGTGGCGCAGGGCCCGCTGCAGCAAAGGGAGGCTCTTCCAGCTTGCTGGGCTGGGTCCTGAGCCTTGCAGGGTGGGGACCTGGGCTCCGCACAAAGACAGTCTCTCCTTTGAGAGAGGCACACATTTCTGTGTCCCCCAGAACTCATTAGCTTCATGGCCCTAAGCAAGGGAAGGAGATGAGAATATTTTATCACCAGCATATACTTCTTTGACATATTTTGAAATGGCTGCCACTTGCCCATCCTGAAAGATGTGGCTGCCAGAGTGTCTTCGGTGGGGAAACTTTGCATCTGTAGACAATCTCCACTAACTGCAGCCAGGCCCTTCCCTTTTCCAGGTCTTTCCCCATATCCAGGAGAGACTGAGTCCACACCTTCAAAAGTCTCTCTGATGGAGGCTTCATCTACATAACAAGGTCACTTTCACTTGCCAAGCCTCTCTTCCTCCCTAGCCTGTTTCACCAGACTCTAAGCCCCCATTCTTTCTGTAACCTCAAAATGGTATATAAGTCTCTGTAACTCACTGGGAAGCTGAGGCATCATTCTCTAGGCTCCCATGCATGCACCTTAAGTAAATGTGTGTGCCTTTTCTCCCATTCATCAATCCGCCTCATGTCCGCGATTTTTAGTGAAACTCTAAGGCACCAAGAGCCTACCGTTCCAACAAAAGTTACCTGGTCTCTCCGGCTCTCACACCCTCCACTGCAATAAGACAACACCTGGTCTCCCTGAGCTCTGGGATCACTCACAGAATTCCACTGCAGATCTCAGCATTGTGCTTGCAACCCATCCCCTTTACCAGACTTTCATTCATTTTGGTGAATTTCATTCGTTTTGATAACACAGGGTGAGTTCTACATTGAGCTGCACAAGTATCTAAGGGGTGTCTGAAAGACAGCTGTAGCAGGAGCAAGCTGCAAGGTTGGAACACGCACACCCAACAGGAGAGGAAAGGGAGCCATCTCTCCATTTGGAGCATGTTCCTGGAACAGCCTTTTGCATTGACTCTGCAAGTGCACGGGGCAGGGCCTTTGAGAATCTCTACTGGAGTATTTTTCAGTCTCTTATAAATAGCACAACCTTACCTTGAATATAGATCCTAGGCAGAAGCCCACTACACAAATGGATTAAAGCGAGGCTGCATGGGTGGCAGCAGGAATCGGGAGAGGAAGGGCTGGGGCTGTACTGCCACCCAGGCTCAGGCTCAAAACCACAGTGACAGATGCAGTTGGACAGGCCGAGTCAGCCAGAGGGCCGTCCCCTTCCCCCCAGCCCTGCCATTCTGCTGGGAAAGTCCAGCCTTCTTTGTCCTGGCCTGCCCCCCTCCCCCCAGGCCCCAGGACACAGTCAGGCCTCCACACCTGTTTCCCAGGCTGGAGGACACTGTGTCCCCACCGGAGTGCTCAGCTGTAGCCAGGGCTCTCTGTGCCCCAGAGGAGGGACCCTGGGGTGGCATGCCAGCTACGGCTACCTGTCCCAGTGAACAAGCAGTGAGTTGTTCTCCCTTTTCACTTCAGCAGCTGCTCTGCCAGCCGTGCAGAGAGAGCTTACAGCCAGCACCACGGCCTGCTGTCGCTACTGAGGGACAAAGGCCTCTGAGGACTTTAGAGCTGCTAGGCATGGGCTGTCTTTCCTTTTTTATGTTTGTGGGGTCAGGTATTACAGAAGAAGGTGACTGATTCTTCCAGTCACCCCCTGGGGCCCAATTCCTACAAGCCAGTGGCAAAAGGAGCAGGAGATGGTGAGTGAAGGAAGGCTTTCGTGACATGAAATTGAGTCTACTTGAAAGCCTTTTCTTTTAAGACTATGTGCTGCCTACTTTTCCATCTGACAATGTCCCTTCTTAAAAATCATGGCCAACATAGATGGTGGTGTACTCACTTGGCAAAGAGAAAACTTATGGGCATCCAAATTAAAATGTTCTAAGCATGTCTGTGAAGTCTGAGAGCTTGGTTACCTCTGTTTTAACATTTCCTAAAATTGTGATTTTTATTTTCTTATTTCAACATGATTTAAATCAAATAGCTCATAAAGAAAATGACCTGGGAAGCCAAAGAAACGAGGACAGGGTGTGGGGCACAGCTGGGGACCTGAGCTGCTCCGGCTGGAGGAGGACGGCAGGTGCAGGCCACGGGGCAGGTGCAGACCACGCTGCCGGCATTCCTGGGGGGGACTCAGTTCCTGCTGTAGCCCGTGGCTACCACATTTGAATGCCAGCCACAGTGGCAGCATGGTGCTGAGGACAATGAACCTTTAAAAGGGCCCTCTTAGCACCTGTTAGCCAGCAAATGGCAGGAGCCTGGCCGGGGAAGAGCTGCAGTGTCTGTGGCACCAGGTGCCTCTGAGGGGGTACCCTCAGCCAAGCATTTTTTGTGGTGAGAACCGGCTGTCCAGTTGTAGATGGCAGGCAGTGACTCAGCAGCTGCCACTCCCACCTCTTTCCACACTGCTGTCCAATTCCAAACACCAGACCTCCCCTCTCCACTCCTACCATCACCCCTCTGGCTTGACTCACTCCTGCCTGCCCCGAAGACTCTACACTGTCCAGGTGGAGGTGACAGAGGCTAGGAAAGTCCAGAAGAGGCGGGCACAGAGCTCCCCTCCACCTCCACTCCCGCCTTGCCCTGGGCTGACCACACAGGCCCAGCTCAACTTTACTCCCCGCCGCGGTCCTGGGCTCTCACTGACAGGTCTCTGAGTCCAGTCCAGCATCCAGGCCTCCCTGACACAGCTCTCCTTTCTCTAAGAGACTGGCCCTGAGCACCCATGTAGATTGCGGACCAGCCTTCCCAGTGGGCAAGACTTCTGGCTTTTGCCCTTGTTTCAGAGGCAAAGCAATTTGGGACAAGAAAACCATTTCCAGTCCTCCTGCTCCCCCTCACACCTTCAATGTACATTCCCTGGCCCTGGCACCCTATGAACCACTCCAACTTCCCCCACCAACCAGGCTCACCTCCCATCTATGGAAAAGGGGGATCCACAGAAGCAAAGATCTTCTCAGCTATGGTTTTCAAGCCAAACAGGTGCTCACAGTGGGCACTGGCCAACATCCCGATTGCCTGGGGCTGGGAGTGCAGTGCAGAGGCGCAGACCCCTCTGGGTGCCAGCTGCTGCAGGGCTGCTCTGGACGCTCTGACGGCTTCCCCCACCTGTGCTATCCACTGCCCCAGGCCTGTGTGCCACATGTCGTGGCTGGGGGCACAAGGGTCCAGTAAGACACAAGGGTCTCAGAATCTTTTGGGTCATAGAGTCCTTTGGAGTCTCTTGAAAGCTCAGTGCACTCACCCCAGAAAATGCATGTGTGTGCATGTTGTTGCAGTCCGCATGCACGTGCATACACAAATACACACACGCACTTTGCATACCACGGCAGAGGGTGAGACAACTCTTTTCCACGTCTCCCAGATCCCCAGATCCCAGGTTTAGAATCTCTGCGGAAACGTCACAGCAAGAAAAAGGAGTGTCATAGAGGCTTGCATGTGAGTTTTGCTGTGGCATCTATTTGGTCTGTGACCTCTCTTGGGCCTCAGTTTAGCCAGAACTGTTGTGGCAACTAGTATAGAGTGTCTTCAGGGATCTTCCCAGCACTGAAGGGCTGGGGCCTTCAGCTATGGGGCTGAATGACACCCCACCCCTGCTTCCCAAGGCCAGGCAGGGCAAAGCGAGGGGGTACCGGGGTCTCTTCCTCAGCAGTACATCCTAGGGAAGAGGGTCATACAGCCAGAAAAGGGGACCCCAGGAATGATAAGTTTCTCTTTAATAAAAAGAAAACTGCAGAAACTTTAGAGCTGCTAGGCATGGGCTGTCTTTCCTTTTTTGTGTTTGTGGGGCCAGGCATTACAGAAAAAGGCATTACAGAAGAAGTACAGCCACTTCCTATTTGACTTTCATTTACTTTAAAACAATTTCTCCAAATGTACTCCATGAGAGAATAACCATCTAGCCTTTGCAAGCCTGTGGGTTCAAAGCCCTGCTCTGTGATTCTCTGGCTGTGTGACCTTAAGCAAGTCATGTTCCCTCTCTGATCAATTAAATAACTATCATCCTCAATGACTTTTGTGAAGATGAATGAGGAGACCTGTAAGATGGGCGTTGCGTGAGGCTCACCCGAATGAAAGGAAGCTCCCATTACTATTCTTATTGACACTGGGAGTCGGGGGATCTGGAGAGACAGGTTCCTAGAGATGGGAATGTGAGGCCTCCCAGCAGGACTGGCTATGAGTGAGGAGAGAGTCTGAGTTGACCCCTGAAACCAGGCCCCAGGCCCCAGGGACCCAGGGTAGAGGGCTTTCTGGCAGACCCCCTAGTTAGGGTCTCTCCTTTGAGGCTTTGCACTTTAGAATCTGAACTCTGACACACCCCCGAATTTTGTTCATGTTCTTTATTATCTGTCATGGTCCACTTGGTCCTGACCCAGGGGGACCCTGGACCTTGAATCTGTTCTCGACCTCCAGGCCACTCACTGGAGTGTCATGGTGGAAATACAGCTCCATCTCCTGAGTTTCAGATGAACACTTTAATCTGTGGCATCAACCTTTTTATCATCAAATCACCAGCACTACACACAGAGAGACTTTTGGCTAGGACTAATGACCACAGCCTTCATATACACTGACGAGGTGCTGAAACAGCCCATGACAATTTCCAGCCAGCATTTTTTTAACCAAATTTTAATGAGTTTCACCTCTCCTCTTCTCTCCCTTCCTCTTCTCCCCTGACTCTCTCCCTCCCCATCTTCTCCTCTAAGCTCATATCCTGGCAGCAGTAGCTAAGGAACCCCACGGAAGAACGGAAGACAGGAGGGTCTACATTTCTCTGTTATTTCACCAACTCACTTCTAACTTTTTTTTTTAATGGTTTCTGGCAACAAATCGTGATTGGCACCTTAGTACTGTGGGTCAGTTAAACTACAGCAAAGCCAGCGAGGGTCTCCTTTGTGAGTGCACAGCATGACTTTGGAGTCTAACCTGCCTGAGTTCAAATTCCAGAATCCCAGCCCTTATTTGCTGTGCGACCTTATTTAATTCCTACGTGAAATGGGGCTCCTGAAGCTCTTCTTATGGCGTTTAAGAAAGTGCTGGCCCCGGCCTGGGCACTGATCCTGGTGTGAGAGGAGGCCTCCCTCCCTCGGCCATGCCAGGTTAATGAAAACACTGAGGGATCTTTTGGAAGTGGGAAGTACAGGACGGGACCAGAGCCGGGAGCCCAGAAGAGCTGGGGCAGGCCGAGCTCCTGAGACTGGAGGTGAAGAGCAAGGGATGCAGAGGCACGGCAAGCCCTGGGTTCGAATCCTAGCACCACCACCAACTCATTCAGTAAAGGTGGACAATTTTATAACTCTTTAAGCTTCGATTTTCTCATCTGAAAACGGGATAATGAAAGTAGGAATCTCACTTGCTGTGAGGCGCAAGAGGTATATAGTGTTAAAGCACTTGGCCCAGTGCAAGGCAAGCCCTCTACAGACAGCGATTGTGAGACAGACCCCTGCTGCTTTATCTTGGCCTTGGATTTCCATCAGTGAAATCAGAGTTGTGCCAGAGGCCTCTAGGTTCTCTCCTCAACTCTAGGATCAGTGCTTCTAGGAAACTGGCTAAGGGCAGGGTGAACAAAAAAGGTGTAGCCAGTGGCCGTGCTCACCTGTCGTGCTCAGCTTTTAGCCCTTAAAGTGCTTAGCAGAGGTGCCAGGCGCAGTGCCCACTCTCAGCAATGGGCCCGAGGCCCGCAATGCGCCAGGCTGGCAGGGGGAGGGACCCTACGCGCTGCGGCCGAAGGGCACAAGTGCCCAGGCTCCAGCGTCCCTGCCTGGTGGCAGTCCCGGGTCGGAGGGGGTTCTCCATGGACACCCACGCACTCTCCTGCTCGGGCATCACTCACCGTCCAGTCATCGCGCAGTCCAGAAGCCACTGCATGCGTCGTGCCCTCGCTTGCTCCGCAGCTGCGCCCGCAGCGCCTGCTGTCCCCCGGGTTTCAGCGGCTCGGGGCCAGGCCGGCCCTCGCCCCGCCCCTCGCCCGCCCCCTCGCCCCCGCCTCTCGCCCCTCACGGCCAATGACGCCTCCCCGGCCTCTCCGTCCTGCCCCGGGCACGCCCCTCACTCCGCACCGGCTAATGGTACCGCCCCGTCTGCCCCGCCCCGCCCCGCCCCGGGAACACGGGGTAGGGTCCGGGAGCCGGGCGGTGCCCTACGGGCGGCCGGGAAGGTTTGGGGCAAGCGGTCTGTCAGGTGTGAGCCACTGCTCAGGGCGCCGCGCGTCTCCTAAGCTCTCAGGGAGCCCCGGGGCGAGCGTAGAGAAGTAGCCCGACTCAGCCCCGAGGGGTTCGGAGTGCGGGCGGCGGCCAGGGACTTTGGGGGTAACGCGGACTCCTGGACTGCCAACAAAGGCCGCTGCGCAGGCGCTGCATTCACTGCAGTCACTTGTATGCATGCCTGGTGGGGCGTGGAGTCTGGGGAGGCTTATCGGTAAATCCCGGAGCTTTTGTTATTTATTGCTTAAGGGGCACCTTTGTACAGTCTGGCTGTTTGCTTGGCAGGGCCTCTTAGAACTCCTTATCGTTTAAGAAATCCGATCTGGTGAATAAAAGTTAGTCTTTCACAGTCACCGCCTCTTGGACGAAGAATCGCCAGCACGGAGGCAGAGAGGACAGAAAACCACAGGCCATTTGGGGAACTGAGTCCAGTTCAGTGTTTCTGGGGTGTGGGGGTGGCATGGCTGGGGGTGGGGTTGGTGGAAAACATTTGCAGTTTCTGCTTTATCTCACCATTCCCCAGCTCTGACCTCTGGACCCGTTCTCTCCTACCCCTAACATAAATCGTTTTAGTTTAATTCAATGTGCGTTTCCTATTATTTTTAGGGTCTCATGGCCATTTTGGAATCTGATATGGATCTTCTAGAAAATGCAGGTGGCCACATGCACCAAAATCAGCCTGAGATTTGAGTCTCTTGGGTCCCTGAACCCCGACTTAGAGGGGCTGTGCCAATGCTTGTATGGCTGCTGTATGACCTGTGTTGTAACCCCCCACCTGCAAAAAGTGACAGGACTAAACGTGCCCAGTCCGGGGCCCTTCCATTTCTGCCTTTGCTTGAATTTTTGGAGAATGGCCCATCCTTTGACAGCTCTGAGGGTCCCTGTGGTTGGTGACTTGTCATAACACATTTGCTCTTCCACAGCCCAGGCAGACCTCATCAAAGCTGAGACCAATAATTGGGTGCTTCCAAAGGGTTTTTAGAACCGTAGGTAAAATTCAATACAGCTGTCAACTTCTGAGCATGCGATCCTAAGAATTTAATCACTCCTGATAGGCGAAGTAAATGTAGCACCAGGGTGACATCCAGTTTCCCTGGGCTCTCTGGAGCTAGAGCGTGAATGACTCTCTCTGACCTACTTAATGCTATTCATAGGGCCATGACTGGCTCTGAGTGAGGACTGGGTTTGGGACAGCAACCCCATGTGTCCTGTGCAGGCATTGTGGCTCAGTATGCTGGTGCTTTACACCCGGGATCCCATGCAGTTCCCCTCAGCACTCCTGGGCAGTTGGTATTACTGTTTGCATTTTTTAAAAATTTCCATTTTGATTTTAGATTTAGGGGGATACATGTGCAGGTTTGCTACAATTGCACATTGTATGGTACTGAGGTTTGCGCTTCTATTGATCCTGTCACTCAGGTAGGGAGCATAGTGCCCAACAGGGAAGTTTTTTACCCCTTGCCCCCCTCTCTCCCTCCTGCTTTTGGAGTCCCCAGTGTTTGTTGTTTTTATCTTTATGTCTAGGTGAACCCGATATTTAGCTCTTTCTTATAAGTGAGAACATGTGGTG
Organism: Ateles fusciceps; assembly: GCA_036589455.1. Taxonomy (NCBI): domain Eukaryota; kingdom Metazoa; phylum Chordata; class Mammalia; order Primates; family Atelidae; genus Ateles; species Ateles fusciceps. The sequence continues at coordinate 2,196,278 of JAZHEH010003321.1, read as the reverse complement.
TTTGATTTTCTATTTCTGCACTGGTTTGCTTAGGATAATGGCATCCAGTTGCGTCATGCTGCTGCAAAGGACGCAGGTTTATTCTCTTTAATAAACCATTGTCACTATCTTCAGTTCCTTACGAAGGAGGGGTCACCTTTTCTTTCAGGTTCAATAGAACTGGGTGTGGTCTCAGCTCCCTTATGGTAGAGGCTGCAGTTACTGTCAGTTGCCAGCCAATGTCCATTCCCTTCTTTGGAAGAAAGAAAGAGAGAGATAGGAAAGAAGGAAAAGGACAAGAAGGAAGAAAGGGAGAGAGAGAAGGAGGGAGGGAGGAAGGAAGGAGGGAAGTGTGGAGGGAAGGAAGGAATGAGGAAAGAGGGAAGGAGGGAGAGAGGAAAGAGAGAAAGTGGGAGGGAGGGAGGGAGGGAAAGGAGAGAGAAAAAACAACTTGTCTGTAGCAGCAACATGCCAGCCCCTAGTTATGGATCATGCCCCGTAGTGGATCATGAAATTAATTTAGTGGATGATATGACTAGTACTTAAAAAAATGGAAGAGAAAATATCAGTGTCCAGCACAAATAGTAAATATAAGTTGTGTTTTATGGAACTCTTTGTTTGTATTATGTTTCATTTATGTGTGCTTCTCGCTGTGGGTTACAGTTAAACAGCTAAGTCAGTCCTGACAATCCTTTTTATAGCTTTTTTCAGCTTCCTTTGAAGCTAGAAGTGGCCATAAGACCTACTTCTAGGCACAGAGACAGGGGAAAGTGTGCTGGGGGGAGGAGAGATTTGAGGGATGGTGGAGATAATTTTCGCTTTCCTGGTAGAAAGAACTGATGTCTCTCTTGCCTGCCTGTCTCAAATGGGGACATGATGTGTAATGTCTGGAGCATTGGCAGCCACGTTGAGATCATAATGCAACATGTCCGCATGCTGAGGCTGGCAGAGCATAAAGATCAAAGGTGTCTTGATCGTTTTTAACATCATGGAGCTTCTGCACCATCCCTGCACTGCCTACTCCAGACTCCCTACCATGGCGAAAAATTAGCCCCTATTTCTTTAAGGCAGAGGTGGTAAACCTTTTCTATACAGGGCTGGACAGTAAATAGTTTAGGCTTTGTGGGCTAAATGGTTTGTGTCACAACTTCTCACCACTACTGTGGTAGTTTGAAAGTAGCCAGAGACAATATGTAAACCAAAGGACATGGCTGTGGTTCTCATAAAACTATTTTTAAAAATGGGTGGCAGGGCTGTAGTGTGCCAACCCCTTCTCTAGATGATCGTGTGTCCCAAATGTCTCTCTGAGCTCATCTCCTCCTGCCTCTGCTTCTCCCTGCTCTGGTCACACTGTTTCTCCCACACACCCAGCCCGTTCCTGTCTCAGGGTCATTCCTTCCCTTGGAGGGCTCTTCCCCCTAAAGTCCGCAGCGTGCCCTCCTTCCCCCTCCTTCAGGTCTTTAATCACAAGACACCTCCTCCTTAAGGCCTTCCCTGGCCCCTCTGTGAATGCCCCTCCCTGACCTGTGCATACCACTATGGCATGCTATATATTTCACTTCTTTATCATGAGCTCCTAGAGGAAGGGACACTATGTTTCCTTAAAAACTGATTCTGTCTGGATTGTCACAATGTTTAATCAATATTTGATGTATGATTGATTTTTTTTTTCTTTTTGCCAAATTCAAGTAAGAAAACAGACTCAGGGAGGCTGAATCCCCCCTCCAAATGACATGTGCAGATAGTGGTAGAGTCCAGGTTTGTGCCTGGTGGCCCCATGTGCTGGTGTCTGTGCCACTGGGGAGTGAGGGTAAACAACATCTACCTCTAATGGAACACACTGGGTCTCAGGGGAGCCGAGGCCACACAGAAGTTCCTGTAAGACTCCTTGCCCCAGGGTGTCACCCCAGTAAAAGAGGGCTTTGGGAGTCCATTAAGTGAGCAGGGCATCCTGTTCATCTTGGGCAATTGCATTCTTTTTGGCCTTCCTCAGAAAGACTTAGGAAATGCCATTATTCTGCAAGCAGTTCAGACTGACTTGTAAGATCCATAAAAAGACAAATGGAAACACTCATGAGCCAGTGTTTTTATGAAAGAGCCACAAAGGATAAATTCATGTTTGATTTGCAAGTAGGGAAGCTCATAAGAGCCTAAGAGCCTGATAAAGCCTACTGGGCCCGGTCTATCAGGCAAGGCCGCCACCAGGCAGCCTGCTCTGTGAGGTTCTGGCTTGAGGCATCTTGGCACCAGGCTGCAGCTTCCAAAAGACTGAAAAATTACCTTCTTTCCTTTACGGCTTCCAGGGGAAAATGCCTGGGTACAGTCACATGTTGTTGAGATGTAATTTAGATTTTTGAGTCTTGAAAAACAAATTTATATATCTTGATGTAAATGATATTAATAATGAGAACCATCTTCAAGCCATTCCCCTAAAACAGAAAATGGGATTTTGAATTAATTACTGATTGATCTGATTGATTCCTTAAGGCCTTTTATGGATGGCTTTATGTGATTTTTTTCCCCCTTTCATTGTATCCAACATTAAATTAAGAACAAATGACTTTTTCTTTTCCCTCCCTCCCTCCTTGTCTTTCTTTTCCTTCCTTCCTTTCTCTCTTTCTTTTTCTTTCTCTTTCATTCTTTCTCTTTTTTCATTCTCCCTCTTTCTTTCACCTTTCCTCCCTCCTCCCTCCCCCCTGCCTCCCCCCCTCCCTCCCTCCCTTCCTTCCTTCCTTGCTTCCTTCCTTCCTCCTTCCTCTCTCTCTGTCTTTCTCCTCTCCTTTGGCAGGTCTTGCTCTGTCCCCTAGGCTGGAGTGCAGTGACAATCACAGCTCACTGCAACCTCGACCTCCTGTGCTCCAGTGATCCTCCTACCTCAGCCTCCTTCCTAGCTGGGTCTATAGGCATGTGTCAGCACACTCAGCTAATTTTTAAATTTTTTGTAGAGACAGGGTCTCTCTATGTTGTCCAGCTTGTCTCGAACTCCTGGACTCAAATGATCCTCCTGTCTCAGCCTCCCAAAGTGCTGGGAGTACAGCCATGAGCCACGATGCCCCACCACAAATGACTTTTTCAAGCAATTTTTCAAAAAATCTGTGTGATTCCAAATGTGCATTCTTTAGAAAACAGGTGACGATTGTGCGTGCTTGGCAGGAAGAGACCATGTATAGAATGTTTCTTGTTGTTTGCTTTGGTGAAATCTTTGACCAATGAGGTCATCGCATTGCATGATCTTAATATAAAGAAGACTTTGTGAGGATTTACCACCAATTTTCAGGTGAATTCTCAAAAAGTCTGCATACCTCGTATCTTTCCTTTCTATGTGAAATGGTTTTCATTAACTCCATTTGTTAGCATATAAATAATAACTTTAGGTTAATATATTTTACTCTTCAACCCATACCAGAGGCAGCCTAGAAATGATAATTCATTCCCCAAATGCACATAAAATTTAATGATACATGCTGGGTAAGTGCCTTCTTGTTAACACACACACACACACACACACACACACACACACACACACACACACACACACAGATTTTATGTATTAGTTTTCCTTCATGATTATACTTTAGAAAAGCCTTTGCATCCCACTCTGCACAACTAATAAGTGCTTGAGCACAGGGTTTCCTAGGAGGGAGGGAGCTTGCTTCAAAAGATGGTATAGTTAAAAATTGCTGCTGAAACTTCCTTTTGGGGAAAAAAATAAGTGCTTGGCTCAAGCCCTTTCTCTACTTGGTCTCTGAGAAAAGGGGTGAGCTACCTAACACATGTCTACTGCAAATACATCTGTGAGGACAAGGATGGGCCTTCCATCCGACAGAACAAACTGGAAAGCTGGAAAGGGACATCTCTCCACTTCCCTAGGCTGCCTCTGCCGCCCCAGGACTGTGTCACCTCCCCACCCATCCACACTTCACCACCCTTCTTCCTTTGCCTTGGGCTGTGCTCCTGGGGGGCACAGACAGTGTGGGGTTGCTGGTAAGCTGATTATTAATAGTGGATGTTGTAACTGCTGTGAGTTGATAAATCTTAAAAATAAGACAGCTGGTCATGATGGCTCACACCTGTAATCTCAGCATTTTGGGTGGCCGAGGCGGGTCATCACCTGAGGTCAAGAGTTCCAGAGCAGCCTGGCCAACATGGTGAAACCCCGTCTCTACTAATAACACAAAAATTAGCTGGGCGTGGTAGTGCACACCTGTAATCCTAGCTACTCAGGAGGCTGAGGCAGGAGAATCCCTTGAACCCGGGAAGTGCAATGAGCCAAGATTGCACCGTTGCACTCCAGCCTGGGTGACAGAGTGAGACTCCATCTCAAAAAAAGAAAAGACAAAAATAATTACCGTGATGCAAGTCTCTTGAACAAACTGCATTTTCAATGTAACTCTAATTTTAATAACATCAGAAAGCGGCTTTATGTTGTTCAATATTTTGATCATTTAACAAACAGCAGAACTGTAAAAGGAAGGTAGGCATGAAAAGTGCAGGGTAGGAGGGTTTACAGAAGGATAGCGCTTCTCAAAAGATTATGTCTTTAAAACAGATTTTCCTCCACAGAGAGCCTGGTGTTGCAACTTGGGCTCCAGAATTCCTATGAACAGTGAGACATGACTGAGATGACTGACATGCAAGGCTGTGAACTCGTATGTGATTGGGACCTTCCCTCAAGCCAGGAAGTGAAACAGCCAAAGGAAGTGGAGACCTCCCAGACGGAAAAGGAAAGGAACCTAGAGAGGGCAGCACATTTGCACAAACAAGGGCTATCTGTCCAGCTCCTGGATCGCGCATTTTAAAACAGACCATCCTCAGGGCAGTCTGGGAAAATCCACCAGTCAGACAGTGTGGCTGCTCCCAAGTCCTGGAGAGAAGCTCTGTCCTCTCTTTTAAGTGTGCAGCTTCCAAGGAATGTAAAACATTCCCCAAGGGTGAAGGGCCAAGCTGGCCCACAGCTAGCCAGACTTGACCTGTTAACCCTGTATTTAAAGACACTTCAGTTGAGTTGACCTCACCTCCCAGCCTGCCATCAAAGCCACCTCTGTTAAGCCTCCCGTTTGATGGGGGCTGCCCATGCCCAAGCTGCCTTCCCAGGCTTTGTAACTATGAACTAAGGACTCCTGTTTAAGGAAGGATAGAGCCATGTAATTGCAAATCATCTTAAGTTTTGTCTCTGCTTGGGAACTATCTCTGGCTTTTCACCTTGAAAACGTATGCTCTCAAAATAATGAATAACCTGTCTACCTTACAGCTGAAACAGAAGGATTAGTGTATTAATCAGGGTTTTCCAGAGAAACAGTATATATACTTATATATATCTCCTATTGAGGTCAAGAGAGAAAGATAGAGATGGGTATAGCTAGCTAGGTAGCTCACTATGTAGCTAGATAGATTATAAGGAATATTTGGCTTATGTAATTGTGGGGTTGCCAAGTTCAAAATCTGCCGGGCTGGCCCCAGTGGGCTGGAGATTCAGGTAAATTGATGTTGCAGTGTTGAGTCTGAAATCTGCAGGCCAGCACGCTGGAAACTGAATCAGGGTTTTCATGTTGCAGTCTTGAGGCAGAATCACTTCTTTTCCAGGCCACTTCAGTCTTTGCTCTTAAAGCCTTTAGTTGATTGGATGAAGCCCACCCACATTATGAAGGGAAGTCTTCATTACTCAAAGTCTGCTGATTTATATGTATGAGTCATCTGAAAACAAAATACCTTCACAGTGACATAGAGACTGGTGTTTGATCAGACGCACCATAGGCTAAGCAAGTGGACACCTAGAATTAACCATCACAACGAGTAAGTGTGGAGAGCTTCACCCACAGCTCATATTCGTGTTCTTATCAGGACAGACTCTGTGGCAGAATGTGGCCTGATTCCAAGGCTCCTTAGCACGTAATGGTGCCTCTTTTTCCTGGGATTTCATGTACTTGTGCAACCTGTAGCAATTTTTGAGAAAGTTTTGCGTCTCCATTGGTCTAATAAGTCAACCTTAGGGATTGGCAAACATTTTCTGCAAAGGGCCAGGTAATGAATATTTTCCTATTTGCAGGCCACATTATCTCTTTTGCACAAGCAAAAGCAACCATAGACAATATGTAAGTGAATGAGTGTGGCTGTGTTCCAATAAAACTTTATTTACAAAAATAAGCAGAGGGCCTGATTTGGGCCACAAGTAAAGAAGAGTTTGTGTGATATCTCTTTTTGGCAGGGATCTTTTCTCCCTGCCAAACCTGGTGAAGGAGATGGATAAGTGACACTGTGGGTTGGGATGCTTTTAGTTGTGAGGAATAAAAAACCCAAACAACGGAGATTTTATGACCTCACATAATAAAAATCCCAGCAATGGGTAATTCCGGACTTGGTTAATTCAGTGTCTCAAAGTCATCTCGAAAGACCCAAGTTCTTTCCATCTGTGCTTATTGCCATTTTTAGCATATTGGTTTAGTTCTCCTTGACACTTGCAAATGATTTCCGTGCTTTCCCTCAGACACGCCCACATTCAGGGGAAGAAGAGGAAGGGTGTGTTACAGTGAGGCTCCTTTAATTATTTTATTTTTTGAGACAGGGTCTTGCTGTGTTGCCCAGGCTGGAGTGAGTAACCTGATCACAACTCACTGCAGCCTTGACCTCTCAGGATCAGTTGATCCTCCCGCCTCAGCCTCCTAAGTAGCTGGGATTACAGGTGTATGCCACCACACCTGGCTAATATTTTGTAGAAATGGTGTCTCACTTTGTTGTCCAGGCTGGTCTCAAACTCCTCGGCTCAAGTGATCCTCCCATCTTGGCCTCCCAAAGGGCTGGATTTACAGATATGTGCCATGGGGCCCCACCTGGGGATCCTTTTCGTATTGATGGAAGGAAACCTTTCCCAGAAGCTTCCCAGTCACCTTCCATTTCTTTCATCGGTCAGGACTAGCGTGCAGGCACTCTGGGGAGGGTGGACCACTGTGACCCGGTGCAGGACATGGCTGGCCAAGGGAGGAAGGTCCATGAGCCGGGAAAATTCAAGCTCCATCAGAAAGCAGGGGGTCAACAGTGTCCCCTGGAGGAAGCCCTGCAACACCTGCCACAACTCCACAGAGTCCCAGCAGCTGAGGGGGATCCATTCCAGGGGCGAGATCGCTGCCTCCAACGTGTGAGCTGGGTCTCAAGAGGGAGGGAGGGAACCGGCTGGAGAGACGGAAGTCCGGGAGACAGCTCCTCGGGAGAGCACCATGCATGAGGAGTGAGGCTCTGGGCAGCTGGGAGAGGACCAGAGAGGGGCAGAGAGAGAGGGAGTGTGGCCAGGAGCACAGGGAGCCGCTCAGGCCAAATAAATGGGAACTGAAAATGCCCCTGGAGAAGGAGAGAGCAGTAGCTGGGCCTGAGGCCAGAAAAGCCTCCATGGGCTGCTGGGGGCTTGGGGAGGTGGCAGCGAGCTCTGCGCTCAGGGCACAAGTGGCCTTTGGAGGCTGGGTGCTGGCTACACTCTGTCTGCCAGCCTTCTCTGTAACTCCCAGGCATTGGAACACAGCAAGCAGGAACAGCAGGAGACCTGGGCCCTTAGAAGGAAACTGAGGAGCAGCCTGGATATCCATGCTGTGTTCCTGAGTATCACAGTGACATTTTCTTGGCCACTTCTTACCTGCATGGTGTTGAGGAGACCCTGCTGAGGCTAGGGTTCTTGTTCTGGGCTTGGAGATAGCAGGGCCGGGGCCTGGTAGGAGAGCTTGCCACAGCTCCCAGGCTCTGCTGGCCCAGCTCGTCTCAGGAGCTATCAGCCACTCAGGGAAAACCCAAAGGGCACCAGGCTTCTAGCAGTGGGAGCAGCACAGTGTGGGCCACGCTGAGGGCAGGCAGAGCCCGCTCCCCCTGGCACTGCGTGTCTGGGTGTGGGTTGCTTAGTGCTCAGAATGGCAATGGCCTCTGATTAAAGGCTGCACAAAAGCGAGAATGAAGTCAGCAGCAGTCACAACCAAAGTGGGGAGTGGCTCCGTTTGCCTTTTCTATCTAAGCCTTCTCTACCCCTTTCTTGTGTTTCCTTTGTCCCCCCGCATCAACCAGCCACCCGTTCCTCCTCTTCATCAGCACTGCCACACCCCACCCTGAATACTTAGCACCTCACATGACTTAGCTGGAGGAAGCCTGCTGTGGATTGAATTGTGTTCCCCTAAACTCATATGTTGTAGCACTAATCCCCAGTGTGATGGTGTTAGGAAGTAGAGCCTTTGCTGGGTGACTGGATCATTTGCATGGAGCCCTCCTGCATAGGATTAGTGCTTCTGTAAGCAGAGACACAAGAGAGATGACTTCTTTTCCCCATGTGAGACTATAGCAAACAGGCAGCTGTCTGTGACCCAGGAAGCCAGCCCTCCCTAGAACCTGACCATGCTGGCACCCTGATCTTGGACTTCCAGCCTCCCCCTCCAGAACTGTGAGGAAGAAACGTTTGCTGCTTGAGCCACCCAGTGTATGGTATTTGTTATGGCAGCCCGAACGGAGTGAAACAGAACCTTAGGGGTCACCTGGTCAAAACTCTCTTCTTCAGATGATGAGAGGAGAGAGGCCCAGGCCATCACGCAGATGAGGTCTGTGGCCAGCTCAGAATTTGGTTTCCTGATGGCATTAAGAATCTCTGCTCTGAGTCTGGAATGAATACAGGCTCTACCTGTTTTTAGCTGTGTGTAAATTACCATGCACTATGGTTTCCTGTCTATAGACTTGGGCTGTAAGGGACCTGGCCTCATAGGCTCTGGGGATTGGAGGAGACGGAGCAAGCAAAGCACTGGAGCCACTGAGATCTCCGCGCTCTCAGCGGTTATTGTCACTGCTGTTGATGCACCTGCTTGCCTTATTTTCTTGTACTGCACAAACACCTTCTTTGTTATGTATGGAACATAAATCCACCTGCTTCATATCTAATGGACTGGGCCACGCTTCCTTTGTCTCAAGATAGACAGTGATGTGTGTAATAAGATTCTAGCCCTGCCTCTGAAGCTCAACTCAAATCTGTCTTCCCAGACTTTCCGCTGCCTGACTTCCTCTCTCACGGCACACTGCTTGCGATTTTCCTGTAGCGCCATGTCTGCGTCAAGTCAGTCACATTTGGCCTGTGTAGGAAGCACACAGCATGCCAGACTCACCCCTTCAGTCCAGCACCTTGTGTGATGCCTGGTCCACACAGTAGGTGCTTAGTAAATGTTTGCTGAGTTAAACTGACTTTTGTCCTCAGCAGCCTATTCTCTGAGTTTATACTGGTGCTGCTGATTTAAAAGAAAGGAACATGTTTCAATGTGAAAAGAGGAACCCAAGACTTGGGGCCTGCAAATATCTCACTCAGTTTCCCGGAAGCTGGAAACTGAAGCTATAGTGGGCTGGCGGCACCCTCACCCCTGCTGGAGCATGTGCAGCCTCAGATAGAAGCACCTATTTAGGGACAAATGAATAATCAAAGGCATGGCCCATTTGCTTTACCCTTTATCTGCCCTTTGAAGGGAAATTTGAGTTGAAACTCACAGAGGCTTCCATATCCATGAGGCGGCAAACATCTCCTTGGATGGGCTCTTGCTCCCACCCCAGTTATTTCCAGTACAACCTTCTCTGGTTCTGATACTCCCCACTTTCTCCAGATCCCTGTCCTGAAACTATATAGAATTTCCAGACGCTCATACTGTAAAAAGAATTGCACAGCGTGTCTAGACTCAGTGCTGGATTTTCACTTATATCTTCATATTTAATTCTCAGCCATTTTTGGAGGTCAGCACTATTATTATCGGTTCTTTATAAATGGAGAAACAAAGGCTCAGAGGGGTTCCATAGCTCTGGCCACACAGCTGGTGAAGGACAGATATAGGGGTCAAGCTAGGTCTTGTGCACTTGATGGTCAGAGTTCTCATCAGTGCACTCCATTTTCTCACGGTCATGGTAAAAAAGTAAAAATTGGGACTCAGTAGCTCAGATGCCCCATTTTCTAGAAAAACAACTATTTTACTGGAGAAAATGATAAATATTAATTCACTTAAATAACTGGAAATTGTCCTAAGGGCACACAACAAATGGAGAAACACTCATTTAAGAAAATCTACTAAATTTTGGTGCAAACAGTGAGGGGGAGGTCCATGGCATGTGAACCATGACCCACTTCCCTATAATCTCTCAGTTCTGCCTTATGGAAACTCTACTCTAGAGGTTGTACTCTGGGCGGGTGTGGTCAAGAACACAGGGCTTCCTCTCCATATAGCTCTCAGTCTAGGCTGTGATTTCACTCTGGGAGGGGCAAGATGCTGTTTCTCATCCCCCTTGGCCATGTGCTGCAGAAACCCTGTTCTAGGGAGGCATTGCCAAGATGACTGAGGTTTACTTCCTTTTCTGAGCACCAAGTCCTTTAGCAGAAGCTCTATTGCAGGAGCAACAGGCTGAGAATACTGGAGCCTTGATTACCCCACCCCAACTCACTCCTAGGGCAGAGATTCCACACTGAAAGGAGCAAGCTGAGAATACCAGGGGCCATTCCCCTTAGTACCTACTCGTAGAGCAGAGGTGTCACTCCAGCGAAGCCGGTAGCTGTTCCCACTCCCAGCTCCTTTGCAGTGCTTCAGACGTTCTACCCAGGGAGAAAGCAGACAGTAAGAATGAAGAACATACTGCTCTGCCTGAGAGGAAGGATTTTGTTTAGAACAGGATGTGGATAATTCTATGCATCAGACTTTATTGAAAACAATGAATGTCTTGATGGAGAGTAACTAAAGGGGTGTTCATAACTCTGCGACACTGGTAGCAATGAGCAAAAGGGCAGGACAACCAGAAATTTAACAAATAACTGGGAAAAGAGACAGCCAAGATCCCAAGAGCCCTCTTGGTATCACAGTGAATTCTGGGAATTAGGAAGGCTGAGCAAGTACTAGGCCGTACCCACTCAGGAGCAATCAGAGCAGAATGTGGGGCAACTTGAAAACACTCCCCAATTTACACATAAATCCATCAGAAAAAAGGGTGGGGTGTAGATGCCTCACTGGCACAAGGGCCTTAAACACGCATTCTGACCAAACACTAGATTGGAGCAACTCCTAGAAAGCTAGGCAAAAAAAAAAAATAATAATAATAAATAAAATAAAATCACATACATTTCTGGCAGTCTGGAACACAGTATTCTAGGCTCAAGACTGTGCCCTCTTAGAAATGATCAGAGAAGAGACATCCTAACTACTGGTCCCTGGGTGAATGTAGAAATACATGTAAACTCCTTGAATTTTGGTAGAGGCCTCCAAACCCTATGCCCCTAGTTAGATACTAACTTAAGGGGTAAGTATCTAACTGGTTAAAGGGGCTTAATCACAACTTTTGACCAGTAAATGGCTTATGCTGACCCAGGAGAAATCCTGAGGTAATCAGTCTAAAAGATTAAAAACAAAGAAAAAATTCTGAGCAGAAACACTGGAAGCTGAACATTGGGGAAAAAGTGACTGACTTCATAGAATTAGTCCATACCAATCAATAAACAAACAAATGAATAAACAAATCATAACAAGAGACCAGGTAAAAAAGGAAGGAGAATCAGTATCCAGGATTGATACCAATTATGTTCTAAAATGTTTAAATGAGAGAGTGTGATACCTAGGGAAAATAGCAAGCAATAGAGACAACTTTTGAGGGAGACCAGATGTGCAACTTAGCTGATAAAGACATGAAAGCAGCTGTTATAAATATGTTCAGTGAACCAAAGAAAACCATATTTAAAGAATGAAAGAAAAGTATGATGATGTCTTACCAAATAAAGAATATTAGTAAAGAGATATAAATTATTTTTAAAACAGATCAAATGAAAATTCTAGATTTGAAAATTATAATAAATGAAATTAAAACTTCACTAAAGAGACTCAACAGTAGATTTGAGATAGCAGATGAAAGAATTAGCAAACTTGAAGATAAACTGACAGAGATTATGCGAAGATAAATTGACAGAGATTATGTGACCTGATTGACAGAAATAAGAATGAAGAAAGGGAACACAGCATCTGAATAATGTGGGACATTATTAAGCACAGCAACATAGCCATAATGGAAGTATTAGAAAGAGAGAAGAGAAAAAAGAAGCACAATAAATATTCTAAGAAATAATGGTTGAAAAATTCCTAAATTTGGTGAAAAACATTAACATGAATATCAAAGAAACTCAATGAATTTCAAGAATAAATGCAGAGACCTACATTCAGACCCATTATCGTCAAAATGTTGAAGACAAAGACAAAGAGAAAATCTTGAAATCAGTAAGAGAAAAATGACTCATCATACGTTAGGGAACCCCAATGAGAATAATAGCTGACTTTTCATCAGAAACAATGGAGACCAGAAGGCAGTGTGAGGACATTCCAAGTGCAGAAAGAAAAAAGAAAAAACAAAAACGAAAACTGTTGACCAAGAATAGTACATCTAGCAAAACTCTTTCAGAAACAAAGGTGAAATAAAGATATTCCCAGGCAAACAAAAGCTGAGAGTTTGTTGCTAGCAGACATATTCACCTAATAGGAAATACTAAAGAAAGCGCTTCTGACTATGACAATAGCAGCACAGGAGGCAGGTGGAAACAAAGTTTCATTGCAGAGATGAAATGAAACCAGATGGTAACTTGAAGTCAAAGAAGCAAATGAAGGGAACTAGATGGTTAATGAAAAGGTTAATACAAGAAGTGATAAACATATACTCCTTTCTTTCAGCTTCTTTATAAGACTTGATTGTAAAAAGTAATAGTTACAACAATGTGTTGCTGAGTTTGTAATACTTACAGATCTAATATATGCTAGTAATAGTATAGAAAGTGGGGGACAGAATAGAGCTATACAGGAGTAAAGTTTTTATATTTCAGTAGAATTAAGTTAATATAAATCTAAAGTAGATTTTGATATGTTACGCTGTGTGTTGTAATCCCCAAGAAAATAATTCAAAAATATAATTTAAAAAATCATAAAAAGGAACTCAATTTTGCACTAGAAATTTTTTATTTATACAAAAGAAGGCAGTAAAGGGAACACAGAAACAAAAAATACACAAGAAATACAGAAAAGTAGAAGCAAAGTGGTGGACAGGATGAAGAGAAGTTGGTTGCTAGGTACACATATATAGTTAGATAGAATATATATAAGCTCTAATGTTTGACAGCCGAGTAGGGTGACTATAGTTAGCAGTAATGTATTGTATATTTCAACTTCGCTAGCAGAGAGAAACTGAAATGCTCCCAACATATAGAAGTGATAAATACCTAAGGTGATGGATAACCCAGGTACCCTGACTTGATCATTACACATTCTATGCACGTAACAAATACTCTCATGTATCCCATAAATATGTAAAATATCATGTATCAATAAAAAAAGCAAAATGGGATATATAAATCCTATCACATAAATAACATAAAATGTAAATGAATTCAATGATGAAATAAAAGGTGGTAGTTACTGGATTGAATAACAAAACAAGATTTAACTATGTGTTGTCTACAGGATACACACTTTAGTTTCAAAGACACAAACAGGTTGAAAGTAAAAGATGAAAAATATTTACTGTGCAAATGGCAATCATAAGAGAACTGGAGTGGCAGTAATGCCAGAAAAAATTGACTTTAATACAAAAATATGTTACTAAAGATAAAGAGAGCCATTCCATAATAATAAAAAGTCAATACATAAGAAGATATAAAATTACTAACTTACATGCATCTAACATTGGAGCCTTGAACACATTAAGCAAAACCTAACAGAACTGAAGGGAGAAACAGGCACATTAACAATAATAAAGACTTCAGTACCCCACTTTGCATAATGAAAGGGATGAATCAGATGATCAACAAGGATATAGAAGACTTGAACAACACTACAAACCACTTAGACTTAACAGACCTCCACAGAGCACACCATCCAACAATAGGACAACACATATTCTACTTAAGAGCGTGTAGAACACCCTTCAAGGTAGACAGTAAGGTAGGGCAAAACACAAATCCAATATATTTAAAATAATTGAAATCATACCAAGCATGTTTGCCAACCACAAGGGACTGAATTAGAATAGGTATAAATTAAGTAACACACTCCTAAATAGCCAACAGATCAAAAGAAGAAATCACAAGGTAAACTAGAAAATACTTTGAGATGAATGAAAACAAAAACACAATATATACCAAAACATATGAAATGCAGTTACAGCAGTGGCCAGAGAGAAATTTATAGCTGTACATGTCTATATTAACAAATACATAGCCAGGTGTGGTGGGACACACCTGTAATCAGAGCACTTTGGGAGGGCAAGGCAGGTTGGATCACCTGAGGTCAGGAGTTCAAGACCAGCCTGGCCAACATGGTGAAATCCCGTTTCTATTAATAATACAAAAATTAGCTTGGCATGGTGGCTTGTAATCCCAGCTACTCGGGAGGTTGAGGCAGGAGAATTGCTTGAACCTGGGAGGCAGAGGTTGCAACAGCTGAGATCGTGCCATTGCACTCCAGCCTGGGCGACAAGAGGGAAACTCCGTCTCAAAAAACAAACAAACAAACAAAACAACACATATGTCACACCAATAACCTAACCTTTCACCTTCAGAAACTAGAAAAATAAGAGTAAACTAAGTGCAAAGTAAATAGAAGGAAGGAAAAAAATAAATATTAGAAAAGAAATAAATGAAACAGAGAATATAACAACGAAACAGAAAATCGATGAAAACAAGTTGTTTCTTTCAAAAGATTGACAAAATGGATAAAATTTTAGCTAAATTGACAGAAAAAAGAGAAGCCTCAAATGATTAAAATGGGGTATAACAAGAGAGGGCATCATTGATTTTATGGAAATAAAAGAGACTATAAGGGAATACTATGCCAACAAATCAGATAACTTAGATAAAATGGATAAAACCCTAGGAAGACACAAACTATAGAAACTGATTTAAAAGTGAAATTTAAAAAATCTGAAACTCTATATCAAGTGAAGAGTTTGAATTAGGCCAAAGCCCAAATGCCCTGACTGGTGAATTCTACCAAAATATGACAAAAAATTGATATCAGTCTCTCAAAAACTCTCAAAAAATAGAAGAGAAGGGGACACTTCTTGATTCTATGAGAGCAGTATCGCCCTGATTCCAAAATAAGACAAAGACATCACAAGAATAGAAAACTACGGACCAGTATCCCTTATAGAGAAACACAAAAATCCTCAGCAAAATACATCAACATAGAAAATTTAACCCAACAACATGTAAAAGGATTACATACCATGAGCAAGTGGGATGCATTACATGAATACAAGGTTGATCAAATGTCTGAAAGTGAATTAATATAATGAACCTTATCAATAAAGGACAAAAACCACATAATCAATTTAAAAGGTTCAGAAAGGGCATTTGACAGATCTAATACCATTTCATGATAAAAACACACTCAACAAACTGGAAGTAGAAGGAAATTTCCTCAAGCTGATACAGGGCATCTGAGAAAAATCTGCCACTAACATGATACTCAGTGGTGAAAGATGAAATGCTTTCCCCAGCCATCAAGAGCAAGACAAGGATGTTGGCTCTTGCTGATTCTATTCAATATTGTACTAGATATTCTAGCTAGAGAAATTAGGCAAGAAAAAAGAAAGAAAAAGCTTCCAAATTGGAAGAAGTAAAACTCTCTATATTTGCAGATGACATGGTATTGTATGTAGATAATAATAATGTATCCATTAAAAAAAAAGATTGTAGGCCGGGCACAGTGGCTTATGCCTGTAATCCCAGCAATTTGGGAGGCCGAGGTGGGCGGATCATGGGGTCAAGAGATTGAGACCATTCTGGCCAACATGGTGAAACCCTGTTTCTACAAAAAATATAAAAAAATAAGCTGGGTGTGGTGATACATGCCTGTAGTCCCAGCTATTTGGGAGGCTGAGGCAGGAGGATTGCTTGAGTCCAGGAGTTTGAGATCAGCCTGGGTAACATAGTGAGACCTTGTCTCTACAAAAAGTGAAAAGTTAGGCATGGTGGTGTGTGACTGTAGTTCCAGCTACTTTTGAGGCTGAGGTAGGAGGGTCGCTTGAGCCTGGGAGGTGAAGGCTGTAGTGAGCTGTGACTGTGCCACTGAACTCCAGCCTGGATGACAGAGCAGGACCCTAACTCAAAAACAAAATACAAAACAAAAAGATTGTAACCAATAAATTTGTTCAACAAATTTGCAAGATGCAAAATCCATACACAAACCAATCATATTTCTACATTCTAGCATCTGAAAATGAAATTAAGAAAACAATCCCATTTACAAAAGCATGGAAAAGAAGAAAACAGGAATAATTTTAAGAAAAGAAGTGTGAGACTTGCACATTGGAAACTACAAAACATTGTTGAAAAAAATAAAGATCTAAATACGTGGAAAGAAACCCTATATACCTGGATCAGAAGATTTAATATTGTTCAGAAGGAATGGAATACTCTCCAAATTTATCTACAGAGTCCAAGAAATCCCTATCAAAATCCCAGCTTAGTTTTTGGGGAAGTTGGCAAGCAACAAGCCAGGCTCAAGCGATCCTAAAATTTGTATGGACGTGCAAGGGACCCTGAATAGCCAAAACTATTTTGAAAAATAAGAACAAATGTGGAGGGGGCTCAGACTTCCCTGGTTTCAAAACTTACCACAAAGCTACGGTAATAAATGATGTGGCAATGGCATCAGGATTGACATACAGATCAACGGGCTAGACCTGCAAGTTCAGAAATAAACGCTTACATTTACAGTCTATTAACAAAGTGACCAAGGCAGTTCAAGTCAACAAATGATGCTGTAACAACTGGGTATTCAGATATAAAAAAAATTAAGTTAGATCCCACCTCATGCCATGTACAACAGTTACCTCAAAACTGATCATAGATCTAAATGTAAGAACTAAAACTATAAAAGTCTCAGAAGAAACTACAGAAATAAATCTTCATAACCTTTGGTTAGGCAATGGTTTCTAGATTTGACCACAAAAGAATAAACAACAAAGAAAAAAAGATAATCTGAATTTCACTGAAATTAAATTGTTTCTTCCTCCCAAGGACACCATCAAGAAAGTAAAAAGGGCTGGCACGGTGGCTCACGCCTGTAATCCCAGCACTTTGGGAGGCCAAGGTGGGTGGATCATTTGAGGTCAGGAGTTCAAGACCAGCTTGGCCAACATGGTGAAACCCCGTCTCCACTAAAAATACAAAAATTAGCCAGGCGGCAGTGGTGCAATCCCAGCTACTCGGGAGGCCGAGGTAGGAGAATCGCTTGAGGCTGGGAGATGGAGGTTGCAGTGAGTCAAGATGGCGCCACTGCTCTCCTGTCTGGGTAGAGAGTAAGACCCAGTCACACACACACACACACAAACAAAAAAAAAAAAAAAGAAAGAAAGAAAGAAAAAGAAAGAAAGTAAAAAGACAACCTACAGAATGTGGGAAAATAACTGAAAATAATGGGTGAAAATATTTGCCAATCATATATCTGTAAAGGGTACAGTATCCAGAGTATATTAAAAACTCTTATAACCAAAAAAAAAAAAAAGACAAATAACCCAATTAAAAAACAGGCAAAGCATTTGAATAGACACTGCTTAAAGAAGATATTCAAAGGCCAGTAATTACATGAAAGGTGCTCAACACTATTGGTCACTAAGTGCACATTAAACTGTAACAAAAAAGATGACAACACGTGTTGGCAAGGAGAAATCAGAACCCTCATACACTGCAGATGGGAAAGTAAAACGGTACAGCCCCTCTGGAAAACAGTTTGGCATTTCCTCAAGAAGTTAAACACAGAGTTACCATAGGACCCAGCAATTCCACCCCTAGATTTACACCCAAGAGAAATTAAAGCAGATGTTCAAACAAAAATGTGTACACGAATGTTCATAGCAGTGTTATTCATTATAGATACAAAGTGGAAACAACCTCAGAGTCCATTAACAGATGGATGGATAAATAGAAGGTGGTATATCCATACAATGGAGTATTATTCAGCCATGAAAAGAAATAAAGATGCATGCTCCAACATGGATGAACCTCAGAAACATGCTAAGTAAACAAAGTCACAAAAAATCATTATTATACGATTCAATTAAAAATAGATTAATGGTTGCTTAAAGCAGGTGATGGGAGGTAGGGAGTGACTGCAAATGGGTACTGGGTTGTGTTTCCTTTGGGGATGATGGAAATGTTGTGAATTTACATTTTGATGAACATAGTTTAAGAATCTACTAGAAAGTGTTTAGCTGTACACTTTTTTTTTAATTTAACATTTTTTAAAAGATTGTTTTGAGACAGGGTCTCACTCAGTTGCCCAGGCTGGAGTGCAGTGGAATGATTTCAGCTCACTGCAGCCTTGACCTCCTGGGCTCAAGCCATTCTTCCATCTTTGCCTCCTGAGTAGCTGGAACTACAGGTGTGTGCCACTATGCCTGGCTAATGTTTTGTATTTTGGGTAGGAACGAGGTTTTGCTGTGTTCCCCAGGCTGGTCTCACATTCCTGGGCTCAAGTGATCCACCTGCCTTGGCCTCCCAAAGTGCTTGGATTACAGGCATGAGCCACTGCACCTGGCCTAGCTGTACACTTTAAATTTGTGAATTTTATGTTATATGAATTATATCTCAATAAAGATATTTCAGGAAACTAAAACCAAAAAAACCACCTTAGGGCTGATGGGAGAGGGAGACAGAGGGCCCACGGTGTGACTCCTAGGGTGCAGCTGCTCGCAAATGTGGGGTCCACACTGCAGCTTTCCTCTGAGGTAGGGATTGGTGGGTGTACCCTCCCCAGGCTCTAGCGCTGGAACCTGGAGTGGAGACAGGCGCTCTTGGACCTGAACTGGCCTCGCCACAGACGCAAGTCAGGGTGGTGCCTCCTCAGTGCCCCTCATGGCGAGGCCTCTGTAGGAATAGGGATGTGGTGCAATCACAGTGACTTGTGGTTTATAGTTCTGAAGAGCACATGCCCCTGTCTTGTGGAGTTACTGCTGTGAGTCCCACTTAATAGGGGAACCTGAGCCAGAGATGGGAAGGGGCTTGAGCAAGGTCAGTTGCGTATTAGTGGAGGTCGAATGGTCCTCAGCCTGGTGCTCTTTCTTATTCCTGTCACCCTGTTCTTCATCTACAAAATGCTACCCTCTCTGCTGAGACAGGGAGAGGGATCACAGCAGGGCCAGCCCTACTAGTCTTTGCTCTTTGGCAAGGAGGCAGATTATTACAACATCTGCTTTGCAGGGATCCTACTGGACAAGGATGTGGTCACAGAGTTCTCAGGCTGAGAATCAATGGAGGCACATGGTGCTCATCTGCTTATGAGGAAGATGCCACTTTCTTGCCTGGTCCACTGATGGGTGAGAGTTCTGGCCTACTTCATGATCTCCCTCCAGCTTTTTGGGGTTTTTTTGGTAGCCATAAGAGTGTTTGAGAACTTTACTAACCTGGGTAAGATCATAACTGTCCTCTAACACTACACGCCAGCAGACTCTCCCTTCACTGACGACCATGTCCAGGAAGACTAGATGCCTCAGAATCCCATTGCATCATCACTGGAACTCCCAGCACACACTCTCAGACACCTCCAAAACGGTGCTCCCAACACACACCCCACCTCTAACACACACCCAAAACAACACTCTGCACTTGGGTTTACAGAAGTGTTTACTAAATGGGATCTGACAGCTCCGACATCACACTTTCTGTCTTGCTTCTTGCGACCCGGTCATCCAGCTCTGCTGGCTGGGGCTCCAAGGAAAGAGCTGCTCTGATGCACAGGAACGTCAGAGGCTGGCCATGCCTGTGCCGGGAGGGTGTCTGTGGCCATCACATTCCCCTTCCATACACAGCAAGGGGAAGATGCCTGGCTCCACTGCACTTAGACTCTCTGTGTGCACAGGGGCCTGCCTGGGACACCGGGCCCATCAGCCACAGGACACCGTCCTTGCCTAACACCTACCCATACCCATGTTCCAGATTGTTCACCCTTTCCTGACTGTGGATGGTCAGGTCCTGAGGTCCTGCCTTGATGGCAGCTGTAGAAGCAGCTCTGCTCCTCTCGCCATCTAGGGCTTGCAGGAACGTCTTGATTAGGCATTTGTCATTTGATTGGAGAGAACTGGGCTACCACAGGAAGCGCTCTGCTTATCTGCTTATCTGGAACACCTGCTGCATTTAGGCACCAAACTGATACTAGCTTCTAGTTGGCCATTATTTTCATACCTTTGTAAAATAACTTGTAGGGAACGTTGAACAGTGTGCAAGCACAAACACAGGTTTCGCATTAGACTGTGGAGCGTGCGCTCTAGGGCTCATTTTATAGAGCCTGGCGTTAGCCCCCACGGGGACTGGGAAGCTACAGGACTCTTCCTCCTGCCTGCTCCTTCACTGCAGTTGCCGTGAAGAATGGTGTGTCTGCTCTTCCTGTCAACAACCTCAGGGACCCAACGGCAATTTTTAGAAGGAAAACCTATACTGCAAATCCTTTACAGTTTACAAAGGAACATTTGATTCAAATGTCTTTGTTCCTTCTGGGTTAACTGTCACTTCCATGGCTCCATGGCAGAGAACTTGCCTGCCTGCCCACCTTCCTCCTATCCTCCCGTTTTCCCCTCCTCTTCCTCCCCCTCTCCCTTCCTTCCATTTTGAAGATGTTTATATTTATCACCTATTCTGCTACCAGGCACCTAAGGATGCCACTTCTCTGTGCTGTGTGACCTGTGGGCAGCCTCTGTGGTCCTGCACACAGCAGGCACTGCTTCCTGGGCCCTGGCATTCACTGCTGGAAACTGCCATTGGCTTTTAGTGGCTTTCAGTTTGCATCATCTACTTGGAATCTTGGAAAGGCCATGTGGTGGGGAGACAGGGAGCCCCCAGCCATGCTTCTGGAATGAGCTTTGCTCATCTGGCCTGGCGTTCCCACAGTGAGCACAGAGCGGTATTGTTTCCCCTGAGCAGCTCAGCCCCAGCCCTAGAGCATGCAGAGAATGCGGCCGATGGCCGGCTGCTCCCACCAGAGGCCTGCAGCCTCTCCTCCCGACCCTGAGCAGTCTCGAATGGTCAAGATCCACGGCCACCTTCTCCTGCCTTAGAGACGCTTAAGTTGCTGATGCTTCCCTGGGCCTTGAGAGATGGCGGACCATAGGTTCCTCACAGAGTGCTGGTCCCTGGGTCAGGAGTAGGGAAAGCCCAAAAGTGTTTCCTGGGCAGACATCCTCTGTCCCTTCGGGGCTGAGGCAGTAGCACCTGCAGCCTCGTGTGCAGTGGGAGTGATGGTCTCACTGGGGAAGCGCAAGGGTTTCCCCACCTGTGGCCAGGAGGAAGGAGCTTCTGCTGGCTTGAGGTGGCGTGAGCCTTGTTCGCACCTCCCTTGAGGCTTCTGCAGAAATGTTGGCCTGTCACACCTCCTGATGGCCGCAGGGGCTCAGCCAGCATGGGGGTGTCTGGTTACCCTTGAGAAGCTGACCTGAGAAGACCCTGAAACTCCAGAGAGGGCCATCGAGCTAGGTAGACCCCTCACTGAGTGTCCTCCAGGCTGGAGCAAGCGCTCAGAACAGGCCGGTGGCTGTAAGAGATGACAGGAAGAGTGGGGCCTGGGGAGGGGGGATGATGGGTGTCGTGTCCGAGGTGGTCTCCTCTGGCTCGCTGTCCTCATCATCCAGACCTTCGGCGAGGGAGGGGACGATGCGGACCACGTTGTCTTCAAAGTGCACCTGCTTCTTCTTGGCCAGGGAGTCGGCTGGCTCCAGGCTCAGCTCCATCAGGGTGTTGGGAGGCTGGAGGGCACTGGGCTTCCTGGTTCCCTTCAGGATGCTCTTCATGTGGATGAAGAGGGAGCCGGGCCCCTCCTTGAGTGCTCCATGGAAGGTGTAGGTTTGCTCTGTGTCGCCAGAGCCGGTGGTGCTCACGGCGCTGCTGGAGGGGTCTGTGTACTGCTCTGGGGAGGCCAGCACCTCGGGGGCAGCTTTCCTCTTCTTCCTCTTGCTCAGAAGGAAGTAGGCCAGGCCGGTGATGATGAGCATGGAGCCTGGAAAAGAGCCGGAGGTCAGGACACTACATAAGTCACGGAGAAAATCCAGAGGCCTTGCAAGCATGTCGTGCAGCAGGGCTCCTGTAGCCTTGTGCTGTGTGGCCATGCCACGGGCCCCTGTGGCTCTGGCCCTCTTGCCTGGCTTGTTTTCATACCCCACATCAGATCTGGGGGTCCACCTGGAGGCTGGGACGGGGATGCAAAGGATGGGGACTCTGCTTTTCAATATGGTCTCCCTGGAGGGCTGGCTTCCCCGTATTGTAGATGGGTTCATGAGGAGGGGGCACAGTTTTCACAGATAGGGAGCAGAGAGGAGAAGGACATTAGCAGAAAAGGTCATGGATGAAACTGAAGAGATGGGAGCAAGAAATCCTGGGTTCTGCCATCAGAAACCAGACTGGTCAGTGGTATGCACCCAGTGAATTGGAAGTAGATGAGGCTGTACAGGTTTTCTGGGGTCCCACACCGAAGTGCCTTTCAACACAGGCTGAGGAGTTGGACCTGACGGGTAGAAACTGAGGAGATACGGAAGGGTCTGGGCAGAGAAGTGGCCATGTTGCACACTTGGGAGGCTCAGCGCACATAGTCAGTGGGAGGAAAGGCGAGCTCCCCTTTGTAGTTCTGCTTCTGGATGGCTCTATGCAGGAAGGATGCACTTGGGACATTCCTGCCATTTGGTCAGCATGGAGGATGTCTGGCATTCCTGTGATTCCTCATGCCCACCCTCTAGGTCAGAGAGGACAGTGGGGCAGGTATGGACCCTGGAGCTACCGCTGGAGCTGGACTTTGAGGGGTTTAGCCCCTCCTGCTCAGAGCCCCCCTGTGCTGGGGCTGCATACTTCTATCCCCGTGCTCTTACCTGGGATGGTCACGTGCCAGACCAGGACCGGGTGCAGGAAGCAGGCCACTGACAGCAGCAGGTAGGCCAGGAACTTCTGGAAGCAACCCAGCCAGTGGGCCTTCTCCCTTGCTCTGTCTGCCAGGGACCCTGGTTGACACCTAGGGGAAGGGAGCCCAGGTTAGGAGAATGTGCCCTAGGAAAACCCCAGCAAGACAGGAGGCCATGGAGTCTGAGCCCGTACCTACTGTGGGCAGGCTCTGCAGTGGGCCGTGGCTGAACAGGAGACCCTGCGGTCCTTGCTGTGGGTTCCACAATGAGTGGGCTTGCCTGAGTCCTCTAGAGGGTCCACAATTTTTTGAAAGTCTGCCCTGCCCTATCTTTCTGGTCAAGGGGGAAGCAAGTTAATGCTCTCAGGATGCTGCCTGGGTCAGTGAGGAGAGAGTGGGAGGCTCAGGGCTCACAAAGCAGAGAAAGTGTGCAGTTTGGGAGCCCCCGGCCGGGACAGCTGTGCTTGTAGTGTACTGCACAGGAGGCCTGGCCAGGTGGGTGAACAGGCTGGAATCCAGCTGTGCCCTGTTTGCCCAGCCTTGCCTAGCCACAGGACAGTGTTGATCTAGAAGGGCTTCTTTCCCAACTGCAAAGGGACCATGCATGTCCCTGGCAGAAGCCTGATGCTGAGCAGCTTCCTTCAGGGGCGCTGCCTCCAGGTTTCACAGAGGGCAAGTGCCTGCCTTTAGACCCAGCACCTTCATCCTCTGAATTGGCCTAGAGCTGGGGCTCTGCACAGCGGCATCCTGCCCCTGTAGCTTTGAGTGCACAGAGTAGGTGGCCCAAAGAGCTGCTCTCTTAAGCGCAGCAGGAGGGACTGCCATGGCTCACTGGTGCCCCCTGGTGCCCATTCCTGTGTGTGTCTGGTGGCGGGGCACAGTGGAGTCCA
This sequence comes from Ateles fusciceps, assembly GCA_036589455.1. Taxonomy (NCBI): domain Eukaryota; kingdom Metazoa; phylum Chordata; class Mammalia; order Primates; family Atelidae; genus Ateles; species Ateles fusciceps. Next base: position 2,172,520 of record JAZHEH010003321.1, on the reverse strand, counting down.
TCCAGGGCCGATTCCTCCCCAGCCTTCTCCCCCAGCTGAAGTTTCAGCACACCTTGGCAGTGGAATTCAGCAGAAAGGGGGAAAGTTTTCTGCCTTAGGGCTGGTGAGCCTGGGAGGCAGCCAGTGGCCTTGCAAGGTGCTGGGACAGCTGGATCTGAGGCCTAGCTCTCTCACTGACCACCCAGGGACCAGTGTCTAGGTTTTGAGAGCCGTGATCCAAGGCCCCAGTCCTTGGTCCCACTGATGACAGCTTCTACCTACTGAGTGTAGGCTCGGCAGCAGCAGGGGCCTCACGAGATCCTGCAGGGTTTGCCCTCTTGCCCCATGACGTACCACCCCTGACTTGGCCCCCAACCCTAGGAAGAGACAGAGCCAGTTCCCAAACCCAGCCCTGCTCACTCCCAGCTTGGGGCAGGGTCCTTATCCCATGGAAGATGGCTCGGACACTGGGGCCCAGTGACTGGCTGCTCCTGGTGAGGGGCAGCTGGACTTTTCTGGGGATTCCGGGCAGGGACAGGCCCTGAATGAATGTGTTGGTTGGTTCTCTTGGTTGGGGCCAGGGCAAAGAAGGCAATGGAGCCCGTGGGCTTGTGCCCACCTCCAGGCCAGGCTGGCTGTACCTCAGGGGGTGGGGGGATCCTGTCCATGGTGGCTTCAGGAGCAGGACATCCCCTGGATGTGAGCTCTTGGGTGGAGACATCTGGGGTGTCTGGGGCTGGGGTGGGCAGTGAAGGGGTCTCTTTGGAGACTACTTACTGGAAGCAGATGGCCAACAGCTGAGCCACAAAGTAGGCCCCTTCGCAAACGGAGACAGCGGCTCCTGTAAACCTGCGGGTGGAGACAGGTGAGGGAGGCTGGCGCCTCTGTCCTCCTTCACGTTCCTGAGGGCTGTCTTCTCACACGTGGCCTCCTGGACATCACATCTACAGCCAGCGGACTGACCTAGACTCACCCAGACAACAGTCACCAGGGGCTGTCTCCAGGCCAGGGCCCATCCCGGACTGGGCCACGTTGGGGGAGGGGTGGGGCTGGGGGTCAGAGATGGGTGGGGAGGGCACCGTGGCCAGCAGGTGAGATGGCCTTCAGCTGGCACCCTGTGTGACACTGGCAGGCATGTCCTTCTATCTGCTGGTCACCAGGACGGACACCCACTGCCTGTGTTCCAGCCTTAAAGCTGGACCTTTTCCTGACCCTTTCCTTCTTCCTTTTCCCATTGCCCAAACAGTCACCAGGAGCTGTTGATTACATTCCTTCAACACCTTCCAAATGGCTCCTGTTCTCTGACCTCCTGGGCATTGCCTGGGTTCAGGCCCTGCCTCCTGGACCCCTTCCCTGGCTCCACTTCCTCACTTATCCCGGCCTGTCTCCTGCTCCTCCACTCTGTCACTCTGGGCTGCCTGACACCTGAATCTCATCATGTTCCTCCTGAAACAGAACGCCTCGAAGGCTCCTCGTGCTCCCAGTGTGGTCCAGGGACCCTGCAATCAGCCTCTGCTGAGGAATGTGTAGAATTCATGGCTCCCCTGGCCACCCCTAGACTCACATCAGAATCCTTGGAAATGGAATAGGTACTTACAGAGGGTCTCACTGCCTACTCTCCATGTTCCCTTAATAACACAGAAAGCTATCGGGTGCCACAGAGCTTTTGCACAAGCGAGTCCTTCCTGAAAGGCCTTCCCCTTCCCTCTCCAGTCTGTCTGGTGACCTCCTCCTGCTTCTCCATGTGGTACCATATGACCAGAGCCACCAGTCTGTGAACTGCCAGAGGGCGTTCTGGGGCTCCATTAATGGACATTGCAATAAATGAATGAATGAATGAATGAAAGTGGATAGTGTTATACAGAAGGTGGCTTGGGGTCAGGGTTTCCTCAGAGTCATGGGTGTTTCTCCCAATCAGCTGTGTGACCACAGATGAGAGGTGTGACTTTTCTGTGCCTCAGTGTCCTCATCTGTAAACTGGGGGTTATTACAGTGCATCAACAATAAAATTGTTCTAAGAATTAAATGATATTTTTAAAGCACTTGGGGCCATGCTTGGCACACTGTGATTATACCAATTCTAGTTATCATTTCTCTCTCCCTGTGATTATTTAGATCATTTGGTGATCTCCACTCTTCTCACTCTCTATGCCACCCAGTGTCAGCCTCACTCTTACTCCCTGGTTTTAAAATGATAGTAACTAACCTTTATGTAATGATCGCTGTGGGCGAAGCACAGTTCTAAAGGCCTTGCAAATATCTTGCAATAATTTTACAATAAACGTTATAATTACTGTCAGTTTACAGATGAGGAAACTAAGGCATAGAGAGGTTTGCCCCGTCAACGATGGGCACACAGCCCTCTATCACCTGAAGGTGGAGGCAGATCCGGAGGAGGGAGGGGAGTGGAGGTCACAGCCTGGTGACCCTGCAGGCAGAACAGGACATTTGTGGGGCAGGCCGGCAAACTGTTACCTATTGCTTCTCAGCTCAGTAAGCTCCTCAGGATTAGGGGGGCTAGACACACAGGCTTCCTATATCATTAGGAAGAAACGCTGGAAGCCCCTTAGGATGGGGCTGCAGAGATGCTGGGGCAGAGACCCAGGTTCTTCTCACCCGCTGGGTCACCACTGCACAGTGAGCACTTTCCTGCCAGGGCACATTTGCAGAGGTAGCTGGTAGTGGAGAAGAAATGACATCATCTGGGGGAGCAAAAGGGTCTTGGGTGCGAATCTGAGTCCTGCTGCTCATCAGCTTGGTGATGTGGGCTAACCTACTTACTCCTGAATTTTCTCATCTGTAAAACTAGGCCAATATGCACTGCTCCTACAGTGCTGTGAAAGTGAAATAACATAATGCAAATAAGACATTTAACCGTGTTTAACATGTAGAGAAGCTCAAATATATATTCCTTTGACCTGATTCCTTTCTCTCTAAAACAAGAGCTCAGTTAACATTTGCTGAAAAAAGAAATGATTGATGAGATGCATGGACGGGTTGGTGTATGGATGAGTAGATAGATGAATGGATTGATAGATGGGTAGGTGCGTGGATGGATGGATGGATGGATAGATGGATAGATGGATGGATGGGTAAATGAATAGACAGATAGATAGGTAGATGGATAGATTGGTGGGTACATGGATGGATGGGTGAGTGAATGGATGAATAGATGGGTGGGTGAATAAATGGATGGAGGGTGGATGGATGGATGTTTGGGTGGATGGGTAGTTGGATGGATGGATGGATGTGTAGGTGGATAGATGGATGAATAGGAGGGTGGATGGATAGATGAGTGGCTGGCTGGATAAACTGGAAGATAGATGGATAAATGGGTGCATGGATGGGTGAATGAGTGTGTATGTATGCATGCATATATGGGTAGATGGATGGATGGCTGGGTGGATGGGTAGATGGATGGATAGATGGATGAGTGGATGGGTGAATGGGTGAATAGATTGGTGGGTGAGTGCATGTGTGGGTGGGTTGATGAATGGATGGGCAGATAAATGGATAGATGGGTGGCTGGCTGGATGAATTCATGGATGGATGGGTGGGTAGAAAGGATAATTCGTTGATTTATGGGATGGTCTGCACAAACCAGGAACTATTCTAGAGTCCGCCTTGACTCCTTTCACCCCTGAGATAAGGATGGAATTAGCATGGGAAGGGGACTGCTCTGGGTTATTCTGAGTAGACAGATGTAGGGTGAGTTGAGCAGAACATGCAGGTCAAAAGTAGCATGTGCACAGATACTCACAGCAGATAGAAAGCCAGGCTTTTGAACTGCCCCCGGAGGAAGGTCTCAGTGCCCACGCCGATCAACACTAAGGGGCAAGAGAAGAAGGAAGAGTGGGCCTGGTGCTCTACACCACAGCACTGTCCTGTTGAGTGTTCCTTGGCTATGGAGTGAGCCTTCTCCCTAGGGACTGAGAGCCAAGGTAGATTCTTCCCTTCATGGCACAGGCAGCTGTGACTGGCAAGATGCAAGAGAGCAGGAAGCCTCTGGGATTGGTCCCTGGAACTCCAGGCAGAGCCCCAGAGGTCTTCTGATTAAGCCTCCCCAGAGCAGCCACCCTTAGTGCCCCCAGCGACTGCCCACACTAACATGCTACCAGCCCCTCGGTTCGCAGCTGTTCTCGGCCACGTGCTGGGGCCCACACCAGTTTGTGGTATGTGTCTGGCTTCGGGGCTTGGCCACAGATGGGCCCTGCCCCAGCCCTGTTCTCTTGCTCGGGTCACCGGTTGCTGTTGCATGGCCTTGGTCTTGCTTGCTGAGGGGTGGCTACAGGTCACACTCATTGCTCATTGCTTTGGACCTAGTGCTGATGAAATCCCTGGGCTTTCGCTCTGACAAGGAGATGTTGCTCAGCCTCAGCAGTCCTCCTGCCCTTTCTTGGCAGTTGGCGCTGACCTTCCATTTGTTCTGGGTGAATTTCATCTTGGACCCGCCTTTCTAGACTTTCTGTCTCTGGGTGCTCTCTCACAGGGATTTGCTGGCTCCCACGGCTTCCCACAACAAGCACAGCACTGACCCTTGCAGTCCCCGATAGAAACATTCCAGGGGCAGTGCATCGGCCTGCTGAGCAGATGTCTTTCTGCCCCTAACTGATTACACTGCTGGGCACCCTGTTTCTTTCTGGGCTCTGATGACGCCCCTGCTGTGTGCTGGAGGGTGGCTTCATCCTCTCTCCCCTCCCAGTCAAAGATGGTGGGCTGTGCTGTTGCCATCCCTGCTGCTCATGGGGCTGCTTCTTGGCTTCTGGTGCTTCCTCTCTTCCCTGGCAGGGACATTGTGTGGGCTTCCATCCCCTGGTGTCCCAAGCTGAAGGGAGCCCTTCATCCAGTGCTGAAACGCCCCTCCTGGAGAGCAGGGAAGAGCCTTGCGCTGAAGCCACCAGCACTCCACTCCTTGATTCCGGTGGGGGCGGGGGGGTGATCACAGAGACACTTGGGGTGGGGGGTTAGGGGACAAAGAACTTGAATCTAGGCAGGCGAGAAGAGACGGTTCTGTTTTTTGAGTGATGGAGGGATCTGGGGCTCCACTGTGCTTCATGGGCAACTGCCCACACTAACGTGCCACCAGCCCCTCGGCTCACAAAAGGCAGAAGCTAAGTCTCCCACCTTTTCTGGGTTCCAGCTGCCCGCTGGCTCACCTGGGGCAAGCACTGGTGATGCTAACGGGCCACTGCAGTGTCAGCCTAACTGAAGGGTCCAAACTTACAGAGCACTTCAGAGCTTCCACACTATGGTGCACACGTCCCGGCCCTTCCAGCAGGCCTGTGGCACAGGAGTGTCACTCTCCACACTTCCCAGAGGAGGACTAGGCTCAGTGGCCTGTGTAGTTCACTCAAGGACACATGCTGGGAAGCGAGGGCCCAGAGGCCAGACGGAGGCCGCCAGCTCTAGGTGGTGTGTGTTTCCTGCTTCCCACTGCCTACCAGCATGCATGCATGCATGTGTGTACACGTGTGTGTGTGAGGGTAGGTAGGCTTGTGAGTGCATATATGTGTGAGTGTATGTGTGTGTGGCATGTGTGAGCATGTGAGTGTATGTGTGTGAATGTGTATATATGAGTGCATGTGTGGGAATGTATATGTGTGTGAGTATACGTGAGTATATATGTGAGTGTGTGTGTGTATGTGTGTATGGAGTGTATGTGTGTGAATGTGCATGTGTGAATGTGTGTGTGAGTGTATATGTGTGTGTGTGAGTGTATATGTGAGTGTGTGTGAGTGCACTTGTGTGTATGGAGTATATGTGTGTGATATGATGGAATATGTGAGTGCATGTGAGTATGTGTGTGTTGTGCAGGCAAATGGCCATTTATTTGGTTTTCACCATGTCCTGTCCTCAGCACCCAGCATTCATTCAGTTAGTCATTGCAACAGTCCTAGGAGAAGGTACTCTTGTTATCCCCACTTTACGTAGAGGAAACTGAGGCACACAGAATGTAAGTTAAAGCAATCACCCAACTACAGATGCATGCCCAAGTCAGAGCCGGAGTTTCGGTTTCTCATTTTCCAGTTCATAGCACAGTCACCCAATCTCTCTGAGTCTCAGTTTCCTCATGATACCTCCTGCACACAGTGGTCATGAGGACTTCAATAAGGTAAATGATGCCAAGCATGTCACGGGTGCTCAGTGAATCACTGGCTGGGGAAGGAGTGCTTCCTGCGCTGGGCCAGGGATGGGTGTTTGAGTCAGGGCTGATGCCTGCATTGAGCACTCCGTAGGGCTGGCGTGGGCCCCACCCACATGGCAGGTCATCTTGGCCGATTTGCAGGGGCTTGTGGCTGACGACCAGTAGATGGCAGGAAAGGGTCTTGGGAACTCAGCTTCTTCCCGGGACCTGTACCTGTTTGGCATGTGGAGAGCTATTTTGATGCCTTTTGTTTTGTATTCTTTAGACAAACAAAGGGTCGGCAGTCAGAGGGGCATTCGAGGAACACTGTAGAGACAGTGCTGGTTTGCATTAAAAAAATAATAAAAAAAGGCAGCAGAGAAATGAGAGCTGGATGGACATCCCAGTTCTGTGTGTCATTACACACAAGTGGTAAGTACTGAACTCATCCAAGCTGTGTTTTCTCATCTGTGGAAGAGGCAGAATAAGTTATAACTCACAGAGTCATTGCTTGGATTGCAAAAAATAATGAGTCTGGCACGCACGGCTTAATGCCTGATAGATGTCAGGTGATCAATGCAAAGAGGTGACTCCTTCCCCCAACTTGGCCCTGGCAGCTTTCCCAGTGTCCAGCCAGCCACTTTGCACTAAGGGGCATGGGGCCACTCTCCCACAAGCTCCCTCCCAACCACAGCCGGCTGCATTCTGCATGCCAAGACTGAGGGATGCCCTTGGCGGGAGGAGAGAGAGTGGGGGAGCCAGGAGTATGGCTCCTCAATGCACACAAGGTGGAAGGGAATGAGTGGGGTGCTCACGAGGGATGGTAAAGCCCTTTGACATCCAGGCCAAGGGGTCATCGCTTCCTGCTTGATCCTCCCACTTTTGGGGTTTGTGTTCCTGGATGCAGAGCATGCCAGGTTGAGACAACACGAACCCACACCGAGTCCCTCCTCTGTCCTCTGCTCTGTCTGCCTCTGGCCTCGATGCTCAGGCAGCTCTGCTAGGAGCGGCAGGGGCGGGGAGGAGGTGGCTCCTGCCCGCTTCGTCTAGGCCTGCGTGGTCTTCGGTGGTTACTGGTTGGCCCAGGAACCAGGCTCATTCCTCGGATATACTTAGTCCAGCAGGAGAGATGTGATGTGGACTGAGAAAAGTGTATTCAGCAAGGGCAGTGACCCAGGCTGGATGAGGGACTCACCCAGGAGCTCTGGGGCCAGAGAGGGAGGGGCCACTCGTGGGACTATGAGGAAAGATGAATGAAGAGGAAGCCAGAGGGGACTAGGAAAGCAGCAGAGATGAACCTGTGCCAATGGAGGGGGCCAAGCATTGCGGGGTGTGGGGGCCCCTAACAGCAGGAGCAGCGGCACAGGGGGGGGGGGGGCAGTGCCTGTGGATCGAGGCGACTGTGGGGTCCTTAAATATTGGGTTCCACAGGGTGAGCAGAAGGGACTCATGTTCAGATTGGATTGGTATTTCAGAAAGCTCCCTGACTCTGTGCAGATGGTGAGAGACTTCGGTGACATTTGGTGGTGGCTGGGGGACAGAGACCGGCTCCAGGTGCTCCTGGCCACCCCTTCTCCCCAGCACAGGGTATCTGCTAGTTTCATTGTTGACTCGGGCTTGAAGCACAGTTCTGGCTTGGCTCCTGATGGTGTGGCACAGGTGGCTTTGTTGTCCAGTGGCACAGCAGGGCCAGGAGAGTGGAGGGTCTATTCTGTGTGGGGGACCCAGCGAAGGAGCCTTCTCAGGAATAAAGCAGAAGGCATGCCTGACATTTCATGTTGATGTTTGGGCTTTATCTGAGCAGTGGGGGAGCAGAGATGTGGACTGGCCAGGAGGTATCTGGGTTTGGAAGCTTCCTGGGTATGTCAGGCCTGTTGCCTGTCACCCCAGGTGCCACCACATGCCATGCAGACAGTAGGGTCTCTCCATATGTCTTGTTTCATTTGCACACCTCCCAAGTGGGAACTTCCAACCCTAAGGTCTCCTAGTTTTCTCAGCGATGTGCTGGGTGCTATCTCTCAGGAAAGTTGGCTAAGAATGGCTTTGCTGTGAAGACATTCCTGCTAATCTCTGAGGAGTGAGACCGACATATTGTGAGGAAGTCCAAGCCAGCCTTGTAGAGAGACGGCTAAAGAGAGAGAGAAATGAGAGCAAAGAGAGAGAGAGAGAGAGAGAAAAAAATGAGAGAGAGAGAGAAGAAAGAAAGAGAAAGAGCAGGGGGCGGGCACAACAGTCCCAGCTGGTTCAGCTTTGCACAGGACAAATGACAGAAGAAGTTATCCTTGACATTCCAGCTCCAGCAGATGTGACATAGACTGGAAGTGATGGATCCAACCAACAATGAGAACTAAAGCATCAGATGAGCCACTTCAGCCCTGTGAACCATGCCAGCCACCCTACCTGTGACCCCACCTGTGACCCCACCTGTGGCCCCAGTCATCCTGGAGCAGAGGTGAGCTGCTTCCACTGCTTTCTGCCAAAATTCCTAACCACAACGTTTTGGGAATAATCACATGATTGTAGTCTTATGTCACTATGTTTTAGAGTGGACTGTTATGTAGCCACACGCGGGTGACTGGCAAAGCAGCTTGCCCTGTCATCTAGCCACCTGAGATTTTGGCATGGAAGTCGCTGTGTCTGGTCTGACTCCTTAGGAGTAAGCATTATATTCTGACTCCTTGGGAGTAAGCATTTCTGGGTCCTGTAGCATCTGCTTCATATCCTTGGAGATTCGGGCTCCTAGGAGTAGGGGTGGTGTTTGGGGACTCCCGCTGAGTCATGGAATCCTATTGGTGGTTTTACATCTTAGGACTTCCTCAAGGATCTGTGGGAGGAGAACCCTGTATCATCCAAAGCAGGTCCCTCCCACAGCTGCATTTTGCAAACATACCCAGTAGAAAAAGTGAAGAAAGCAAAAAGTGAGATTCCCTGCTGCAGGGATTTTGTGAACCGTCTTGGACAGTCACCCCAGACAGCCACACTGGGCTGGCTCTGGAAGACCCTAGCCTGGTGTACCGATTGGACTGTGCTGGGAACAAAATCTCCCTGGAAGGCATCCCAACTCCGCATGATATAGATACAGGACCCCAGAATGTTTTCACCCAGAGCCTGGAGTTCCTAAATGTTTTTTCCAGGGGACTGGTCTCCAGAATTGGCAGGAGGTGAACATGAAGTGCCGCCTGAAATTTAGCGGGGGCTTGAATGAGGAATGGGATTGGCACAGGTTAAGAAGCAGCTCCTCTCCTGTCTTCTGAGTGTCTGTTCCCAGAGACTGCACAGGTGGGCCCCCCCCGCCCTCTCAGAGGCCTCACCTCAACCCATGGGTGAGGGTGGCCCACTCCTTGTTTTGTGGAATTGGACCTTAGGCTTCTGCCAGGTTTTCAGATTTAGGCGGGGTTCTCTGTTAAACACAGAGAAGTTATGGCACCCAGAGAACCAGGACCAGGGTGGGCCCAGAGAGACACTAGGGCTCAAAATGAAGGAGGCATACCTCCTAAGATCATGGAGGTGCTCGTTCATTAAGGAGGTGTTCTCCCTAAAACGAAGGAGATATTTGCCGTTAAATAAAAAGGGGTTCTAAAATGAACCTCTTAAAATCTAGGGGGTGCTTATCGTAACATTTAGGGGGTCCTCATTGAAATGTAATGTGGCCCTCACTCTAAGCAGAAGGTGGCAATCCCTCCCTCAGGGGCAGTGTAGGCCCTTCCCTGGCCCTGTGAGTGGTAGCTCTGGCCCTGGCATGCAGAGATTTGGGTGGCCCAGGGTCTGAGGCCTTCTTGTGGAATTTGGCCTGGGTGCTGGCCTTCCATCCTCCTCACAGGGCAGTGGGGTTGGTGTCTCAGAAACTCTGCCTTCACAGGGTGCTAGTCCAGTGTGGAAGCGGTTGGCCTGAATCAGCAACTCACTGGCACAGATACCCCTGGGGCATTGCCCTGAGCTGGGACGAGGGACTGAAGAGCTGATCTTTGGATCAGCTAATCAATGATTAGGAGCTAATCAATGGAGACAAACAATGGAACGAAGATGCTACTACCTCCAGAATCAGAGCCTCATGACACCCAATTCTCTACAAGAAAGAATCACCCTGAGACTTGCCTCGATCCGGCTGTCTGTATTTCCCATCCAGGTGGAGGGGCACCGGGGGCGCTGGGCAGTACTGCTTGACATGGCCATTAGTGGCCTTTGACTCCTTCCATCCCTCCCTATTACCTCACCTCAGGCCCCCCAGTTATTCTCACCCCAGCCTAACAGAGGCACCTTATGCCCACCCCAGCACAGCTCACCCTACACCTCTGTCTCACTCCCTGCACAATCCCAGGACGCGCCCTGGATTGCACCTCGGTGGAGCCATTCCTGGACAAGCCTGGCCTCTCTCATCTTGTTAGCTCTTTCCCTCCAGTCTCTGTCCTTCCTGTCTGGGCCAGGTCCAACCTCAGTACAAGGACTTTCTTCTCTCAGGGGCCAGGGCTTGCTTCTGTGTTGCTTTCCTGTGCTGTTTGTTGTAGTTCAGGCTTAGCAGAGATCAGAGATCCTGGGCCAAGACCTGTGGTGCAGGCCTGGGCCGGGCAGTCACCGTGTGAGCATCCTTCTCATCCTGGAGCTCTGGTTTCAGCGTGGGTGGATGAAAGCTAGGAGGGGGCTGCCCTGGAGCAGAAAGAACATGGGACTTGCGTCAGACAAGCCGAGTCCTGCGTCCTCACAAAGGCGATTAACTGTTTGGTCTGCATCTCTTCTGGAAGATGGGGAAAGTAAAACCACGCATAACGGTGCCCAGCAGTGCTGGGTCTAAGTAAATGAGAGTGCTGCACACATGCAGACGATGGCTAGGAAAGCTATTATAAGAGGCAGGCTGTTTCTATCAGTATTCTCCAGGGGAAGAGAGGGCTTATTCTCATCCTTTGCTTCCATTAACACCCTTGTGGGGTTTTTTGTGGCCAAAAAGCTCTTGCCTATGCACCAATGATGTTTGTTGTTCACTGATTTACTTTGAGGTCCCTTCTCAAAGCCCAGTTGGGATATAAGTGACCCAAACTCACATCTATCTCCTCATCTCTTGTGTTAGCCCTCTATAACCCTGCTAGGGACCCCACGGGGCTCAGGCCAGCATGTTCCTGGGGCTCGGGACATCTGTGGGGCTGCCTGCTAAGGAGATATCCCCCTGGCCTCAGGCTGCTGTGGCTTTTGCCATAGGCCTGACCCCACGGTCCACTGTTGCTTATCCATTCTGACTCCATGGGTTGAATTTTGACATCTGTCTTGCATTCGTTGTGATGCCCTTGGTGGCAACATGGGATACTTCACAGTCACCAGAGGCCACACTAACTGGGTTTTTGTGCCAGGCAGTGACCTTGGCACTGGATGCATGGGCACCGGATGAGAATTCTGTACTCATCGTTGCTGAGGGCAGCCTCCGAACCCACCACACATATTTATTGCTTTCCTTCATTCTCATCTCCTGCTGGACTCAGGATCTCCAAGGACACCTCAGCGAAGGATGCTCCAGGCTGATGACAATGGGTGTGGACGGTCCAGGAGAGGTGGTCACCGCCAGGGTAGAGATGAAAAGCTAGATTTGCACCATTTCTAAGACTACGGAGATGCTGGAACCAGTTGCTGTGAATTATCTGGAATAGTAGGATAGTAGCTGCAGGATTCTTAGCTCAGAAGTTGTGCAAACAGTAAGCATGGTGGGAAGGTTTACCTGCGTGTGGAGATCAGTTCCGCTGATGCACGTGAGCCAGGGTTCAGAGATAGTGTAGGAAAAGGGAAGGATTTCATGGTAGACATTTATGGACATTCAGTTGGAAGAGACTTCAGATTGATCTTGTATTGAAACTGTATAGCAATTTGGGGGAGAGCTAATGTCTTAACAATATTGAGCCAGGCTTCTGACCCATCAACAGGATATATCTCCATTCTTTTAGATTTTCTTATTATCTCTAGCAATGTTTTCTAGTTTGTAGCGTAGTTTATTTTACATCTTTTGTCAGATTTATGCCTAAGTATTTCCGATTGTTGATGCTATTATCAATTGTATTTTTAAAGATTTCATTTTCTAATTGTTTGTTGCTAATGTATGGAAATACAGTTGATTATTACACATTGAGCCTGTCTTCTGCAATCCTGCTATTCCCTCCATGAGCTCGAGTAGCTTTAGGGGTAGATTCTATCAGATTTTCTATAGATGATAATGTCATCTGTGAATGAAGTTTTTACTTTCCCTTGACAATCTGTATGCATTTTGTTCTGTTTCTTGCGCCGGCTAGAACCTCCAGTATGATGCTGACTGGAAGTGGTAGATGGGGACACCCTTGCCTTGTTCCTAATCTTAGGAGGAAGCACCTGATCTTTTACATTTAAGTAGATGTATGTTTTCTGTAATGACCTTTTAAGATTGAAGGAGTTTCCTTCTGATACTAGTTTGCTGATGATAGTTTTATTTTAATCATAAAGAAATGTTGGATTTCACTTAAAACTTGGTGTCTATTTAGATGATAGTATGGCTTTTCTTTTTTAGGTTTTAAACATAATGTCTTAGTCCACTTCAGCTGCTATAACAAAATCCCATATACTGGGTGACTTATAGACAACAGAAATTTATTTCCTACAGTTCTGGAGGCTGAGAAGTGCAAGATCAAGGTGCTGGCAGATTTGGTGCTTGAGGGACCCCTTTCCTTATAGAAAACTGTTTTCTCACTGTAACTGCACATGGTATGGTAAGAGGGCCCAGGGAGCTCTCTCAGGTCTCTTTTATAAGGACACTAATTCCATTCAGAGAAGGCTCTCCCTCCCAATAAAATCGTCGTGGGTGTTAGGATTTCCACATATGAATTTGGCTGGGGGGGGGACACAAACATTTAGTTCATAACACATGGTCAGTTATGTTAACTGATTTTTCAAATATTGAAACAATCTTGCATTTCTGAGATGAACCCCACATGGTTATGATATATTATCCTTTCCATATACTTTTGTTAAAAGTTTGCTTAAAATTTTTGCATCTATGTTGATGAAGGATATTAGTCTATCGTTTTCTTGTGATATCTTTGTCTAGTTTTGGAATCCACATAAATACTGATTTTACAGAGGGAGTTGAGAAATAGTCCCCGCTTTCAAATTTCTGAAAGAGTTTGTGTGGAATAGATATTATTTCTTCCTTAAGTGTTGGTAGAATTCACCTGTGAGGCCATCCGGGCTGATACCCCTCTCTTTGGTGATAAGGAAGGACTCTGCAGACTCACATAGTTCATTGGCACTATTGAGGATAGTGTCTCCCGTGTAGAACAGCATCTTCCTTGTAAGGACCCTGACATGGTTTGGCTGCGTTCCACCCAAATCTCATCTTGAATGGGAGGGACCTGGTGGGAGGTAAGTGAATCATGGGGGCAAGTTTTTCCCTGTGTTGTTCTCATGATAGTGAATGAGTCTCAGGAGATCTGATGGTTTTAAAAAGAGGAGTTGCCCTGCACAAGCTCTCTATCGTTGCCTGCTGCCATCCATGTAAGACGTGACTTGCTCCACCTTTCTTTCCGCCATGATTGTGAGGCTTTCCCAGCCACGTGGAATTCTAAGTCCAATTAAATCTCTTTCTTTTGTAAATTTCCCAGTCTCAGGTACGTCTTTATCAGCAGCATGAAAACAAACTTATACGGGCTCACAGGAGACATTTCTTCTAGATCTCAATGTCAGGGAGACCTGAGGTATTCACTTCCTATTCTTTCTCAGTGTTCAAGGAGAACGCATCTGCTCACTCAACCACATAGCAGATTTCCAGATAGCATTGTCCATGCCCTGCTTGTTCTCCAACCATTCCACACACACCAGGCTTCTTCATCTGACCATTACCTGGCCTCCCGGGGGGGATTTCCTGAGCCCCTTCTCCACAGTGTCAGCCACTTATGTCGGACAACATTTATTTTTGTTCAAAGCCGTCTTCAGAAGGCTAAACAGAACCCAGGACAATCTTGAAAGAGCTGTCATCCTATGAAAAATAAAACAGGGCTGCCATCTTTCCTCTGGTTGGCTCACTATATGTGGTGTAGCAATAGCCAAGTTCCTGTGGGCTGATCTTCACAACCCAAGCTCAGAATGTGATGGGAAATGTCTCCCAGTACGAGGCCCTTTCCAGTGTAGCCCCTTCCTCCTTCCAGCCTTATGGGCCACATGCTGCTTTGCTCCTTTCCTGGGATCTTCCTTCTTCTTCGTCCTACAAAAGGAACCGATAACTCATGCTGTGCAGTTCCATGCTCTGCATGTTCCTCTAACATCAGCCCACGCTGACTGAGAATCTGTGTGCCAAGCAGCTTGCTACTTTCGCCATTGTTTCATTGAGTCTCACAACTCCAGAGGGTAGATACAGTGGTTGTCCCCATTTCATAGATGAGGAAACTGAAGTTTATAGAGGTGAGGTGATGTGCCTAAGGTTATACATGTAGTAGCGGTAGAGCAGGGCAGAGACACAGGTGATTTCTCACCCACATTGTGTTTTCAGACTTTTCCCAAACACTACGCTGCAGCGCTTGGTGCCTGGATGTGCATTTACTAGTTTGCTTCTCTGTTCGGCCCATGTGCTCCCACCGGGCAAGGTCTTGCAATCCTAATCCCTGTGTCTACACTGCATGACTGGGAGCTCAGCAACAGTTTGCCGAGTAAATGAAACCTAATCGAAGTTCCAGATTTCTTGTACTGAATCTAGAAACAAGGCACAGGCACAAAGTAGTGAAGAAAGAAATGCTTGAACCAAATCTTATTGTCTGCCTAGTGCAAAGCTTGGGCCACAGTATTTATTCAAAAATCATGTTCATTCTCAGGTACCCCTGCTCTGGGCAGAGGCTGGGAGAGTGAAATACAGCCCTGGAGTGGTGGCATTGGGGCCTCAAGCTGGAGCCTCTTTGCTCTGAGGGAAATTGGGAGGCCTTGCTCAAGTGCCCAGAGACATTTTCTGAGCAACCCTCTTTGGGGAAGCCCATGCGCATCTGCGTGTTAGGTACAGCCTGGAGGGGGAGGGCTTTCTCTACAGGGCAGGGCCCAGGGACATGTCTGCCCTTTCCTCCACGCCCAGCCTGGAGGGTCTGAGAGGTGCATCCTCTGCCTCACACAGGGGGCTCTTCCCGTTTTCTTCCCTGGCCACTGGCCACTGCAGCAGGTAGGGGCGGTGGGGCGGGGGGGGAACAAAGGGAGGCAGATTTCATTTACTCGTGGAGCCGATTGTACCAGAAAAGAAAAACAGTCAGCATGCACTTGGAAGGTCTGAAACACAATGTGGGCTCGCTTGGGTGAGAAATCACCTGTGAGGCCTTGGAGTGCGTGATGCTTCCTGCTTTCTTAAACAGCAGGAGGTGGTCACGGGGATATACATGTAAAAGGGGTGAAATTAGCATGGAGGGCCCAAGATGGTTGCTTTGGAAGCATTTATTTTCCTGAAGGCTTTGAACAGGGTTAAGGTCAAACTCTGCATTTGGTGTATCCTTTAAAATATAATGAGAACAGCTGGGTTTAAAATAATTCTTTTCTCCTAATCTGTATTAATAAAGCAAGGCTCTAACTGCGTGGGAAGCACGGGAGTATTTGAAAATGTGGCCTTGTCCATTACATAGAGAAACAGGTTAATGGGTCAAAACCTGGAACAAACAGAACCCCTCATTGATCCCAGGTTGATTCCAAGCACTCAATTTGTGGGAAACAGCATGTCAGCCTGACAGGCAGAGTTTGCTCAGAACGGCTCTGCCTCCAACCCCTTCATGTCCCTTCTGGCTCTGCTATGCCCTTTGCTTTGCAGCTGCCACAGCACGGCCCTGTTTGGGCAGAGTGGAGCTCCAACACCAGACCTCTGTCTCGTGGCCATCTGACTTCTTCCAGGCTACCTCAACGTTCTGAGCTTCAGTTTCCTCATTTGTAAAATGGGACTGAACTCAGCATGGGGAGAACCTGCTTTGAGGGATGGACAGCCTCACAGGCATTTGTGGGGCTGGAGTGAGACTATGAACATAAAGCGTGCAGTCAGCCCTGCACCTCTGGACCCATCAATGCAAGCTCTACCATGATAGTTCCCTCTGGAAATGTGTGCAGATTTGACTGTCCCCAGATGGGGTCCAGAAGCAGGTTTGGCTGGAGAAGGTCATGGTCGTGCTGGTTAAAGCACACGTGGCAATCTTGAGACAGAGAATGGACAGCTGCATTGACTATCGGTATCTTGAGATTTAGGAAGTGTTTGGTGATACTGGACTGTGTGCTCTAGTGTACCTGTGTCCTCACCATGACCCCACCTGCCTGATCAGAACTGACCAAGCCAGGAGCATGAGGGTAGAGGATGGGGCGGTTCTGATCAAGCCTCTCCTGCTCTCCTCTGTGTGTTTTGCATTCTGCATCTTGGGTCATCAAAATACGAAGAGACATGCTTTTAAATCCTGACTCAGGTGGAGGAAACAGAAATTAGGAGTGGGGTCTCAGGACCAGACCATCATCAGGTGGAACTTTGCCTTCTTGCTTCCTGGTGTGAGACCTTGAGCAAGGTGCTTCACCCCACCAAGCCTCGGTTTCCCTTTCTGTACAGTGGGTATGAGGATGAACATGATGATACTTCCAAGGACAGTTAGGAGGATGAAATGAGATACTGCAATGAAATGAGATACTTCCAAATGTCTTTGGAAGCATTTAAAATACATAGTGCAAAGCTTGGGCCACGGTATTACTCAAATAATCATGTTCATTCTCAGCTACCCCTGCTCTGGGCAGAGGCTGGGAGAGTGAAATACAGCCCTGGAGTGGCGGCAGTAGGGCCTCAAGCTGGAGCCTCTTTGCTCTGAGGGAAATTGGGAGGCCTTGCTCAAGTGCCCAGAGACATTTTCTGAGCAAGCCTCTTTTGGGGAAGCCCATGCACATCTGCGTGTGAGGACACAGCCTGGAGGGGGAGGGCTTTCTCTACAGGGCAGGGCCCAGGGACATGTCTGCCCTTCCCTCCACGCCCAGCCTGGAGGGCCTGAGAGGTGCATCTTCTGCCTCACACAGGGGGCTCTTCCCATTCTCTTCCCCAGCCACTGCGGCAGGGGCTGGGGAGTGGCAAGTGAGTTATTTGTGATTCCCCCAAGGTAAAAGGGTGAGAGGACCACTGAAGTTCTAAGGGAAGTCAGCCCTGCCTACCTAGCCTGCAGACCGGGACCAATGCTGTGGGGCAGGCCCTTTCTCATCTCACAGAAGAGGAGTGCCCTGGACTGCTGTGCTCCAGGCTCAGTTAAACCCATTTCCCAGGCCCCCTTTCCTGCCATTTGGTCTGTGCTGAGAACCTGTCACAGGGCTGAGCTTCCTCTGGGGCTTGAGTCTTGCACTCAGGACATCTTTACCCTGTCTCCAGTTCGACACGGGAAGAACCTGCTTTGAGGGATGGACAGGTAGGAGTCCCGGCATCCTCACAGGGGGGAGGTGGAGTGCTCACAGCTTATGTGCGGTTTCCCCAGCTGTGTCTGCTTCCCGTGGGCAGTAATGGATGCCGCGTGTAGCAACTGAGGCACTCAGACATCACATAGGTGCATGCATGCACATGGACCCATGTGCTCCCCCCCGACCCCCGCATTCCGGGCCAGGCAGGCAATGCGAATGAGCCCAGTGTAAACAATGCAGGAGTGGTCTGTGATGGCCTGGAAACCATATGACTGCTGCAAAGGGAGGGAATTTTCTAATTTTAGAAACACTCCGCCCAGGTGCAGCTGCGCATGGCCTGCTTAACCCCCATGTGGTGGCCGCAATGATTTGTCTGTGTTTGCTCTGGAACCCCTTGTGATGTGGAGCTGGACACCGAGTGGGGGGCAAGAATGGCCGGTGGGGGTGTGAGGAATTCTAAGGAGGCTTCGTCCGAAGGCTGTGGCTTCACCCACAGTCATGGGGCCTTGACATGCTGGCAAAGGCACCTACCAGGTGCTCTCAGTGCTTTTGACAGCCCCAATCCTGTCTTCAGGGGGGTCCAGGGAGGAGGCTGCTAATGAGAGGCTATAGTCTTTTAGCAGCTGCCTGGTCCCTGCAGGTGACACTCTGAGTGTCCTTGGGTCACATGTCTTTCTAGCTTTTAAGAAATCCACACTGTCTACCTGCAGGGGACAAGGAGCCACCTTAGATCCCTCCCTAGGGTTTCTGCAAAGTGAGGCCCTCTATTTCCAGTCTTATTTCCTCTCTAGCAGCAGTGCCCTTATAATTGAAGCCTGGACTTTTCAACAGGGGGATTTCAACAAAAAGAGGCTTAAGAGAATAAGGAATTTGCAAATCTTATGTACTGGAAACAGGCCAGGAGTTCAGTGATGCTGGGAAGAAACTCGAGATTTGCCCAAGAACACCAAACCCCTCTCCCTAGCCTCCCACTCCCTCCCAGCACTCTAGAAAGCCCAAGCCTGGCCATTAGCAGGCAACTCATGGGCTATTTTTAGTCTGAATCTCCTCTCAAAACCAAGAGGGAGGCCCATTCTCAGCATTAACAGCAGTCCCCTGTGCAGAGATAAAGGCTGTGGTTAAGATGAGCACTGTGTGTGTGTGTGTGTGTGTGTGTGTGTGTGTGTGTGTGTGTGTTGGGCTGCAGACTCTTCCGTTGACTGAGATAAATCAGAATGTTAAACTGTTTTTAGCGAATCCATTAGAAGGATAGGTACATACATCTTAGAATAGCATCTCAACAGGAGGTGGGGGCTCAGATAGGGGTGGAGTATGCCTGGGGAAACGGATTCCTGGCATTGTACAGATTTGGAAACCAAATTCTAGAGGGAGCAGGGTGGACTCAGATCAACAGACATGAAACCTATTTAGGGTGGCCTTCCTCTCCCCAGGATGGCTTGTTGGCTTGTTGGGGACCTTGGGTATTATTCCTGTATGTGTAGATGGCGTGGCTCCGAAAGGGGCTGGATCTGGCTGCTTCATCTGTGCCTCTACTCACAGCCTCAGCAGAGAAACTGTAAACCTCCTCTTACTGTCTGCTGGGCAGGGCTTCCTACTCTGGAAGGCAGGGAAGGCTTTGGTCAGAGTCCTGGCCTTTGTGAAAGTTGAAGGACCAGGGCTCCGGGCTAGTTGTCCCTCTGACATGCAGCATGACCTTGGGCAAGGTCACCACCTGCATTTGAGCTCAGGTGCTCCATCTTGTAGCAGGAGGGGCGAGGTTAAACCATCCAGCAGCCCTTTGTGATCTAACTCACAGCCTAGATACTGGAAGAGCCCACTGGCCAGCTCACAGCTGAACCCAGCCCAGTGCTCCAGAAATGACCCGGCTTCCCACTGAGCTCCTGAGTGTGTCATGGGGGCTTCTGCTGAGAGGTTTTCATCCTCAGTTCTACTTAACCATGCTCAATTTCTGCATCCTTGATCTGTCCAAACACAGGGCCAGCATCTCCATCGTACAGATCGGAAAGTGCAGTCCCAGTGGGGTCAGGGGGTCCCCAAGGTCATGCATCAGGCAAGTGACTGGGCTGGGACAGGAACCAGCACTACTTGAATTTGACCTGGGAGAACTCTCCCATTTGGCAAGACCTGTGGGTACCCTTTTGTCTAGTGATGGGGAAGGGCTTTGTTAGGGGGTATGTCTCTTCTTTGTCCCCAGGGAACAATGTGGCTCAGAGTTAAGGGCTCAGAATGCTGCCTCTTCACTTCCGCAATACAGCTCCTGACCCCTTAGAGGGCCTGGGGGTAAGAGTCTGGCCTGCCCTGGGGGAAGAGAGTAGGCAGGGCTCAGGATGGTGGCTCTGGGCTCTGCCCTAACCATCTGCCCTCCTGGCCAGTTGAGCAGCCCTGTGATCCCACCGGGTGAGGGAGGGGGAGCCCAGCATAGAGAAGCTGCTAAGACCACAGTGCAGACCACAGATGGGGGTCTGGGTTCCTACAGAATGCTCTGTTAACAGGGTCCAGCATGGGACTGAAGGAAGCCTGTGACCTCCGTGTGCAGCCTAGCTCAGCCTGCACCCCCAGGGCAGAGCTGCTCATGACTGGGAATTCTCTCTCCATGAGGCAGGGCTGCGGTTTGAGTAAAGCAGGATGAGCTCAGGTGACCTTTTGTAGCTACACAGCGAGGCCCAGCCCTTTCTACCTTCACCTTCTGTCTCCACCTCCACCTCATGACAACTCTCTGAGGAGGTGGGGTGAATCCCTGGAATCATTTTGCAGATGAGGATCTGAGGCTTCCCAAGGTCACAGGGAGGAGAGTTGCCAAGCAGAGATCCAGCACCCAGCCTTCTGGCCCCTGGCCTGAGGCTCGCCCCACTGCACCTGCTGCTGCTCTACAGAGCAGTGTTTCTGGGGGTCTTGGGAAAAAATGGAAGCAAAGAAGTGGCCAGATGTGCCCGCTCTCTCCCGGCCGCCTCCCCACCCCCTCAGGCAGCCCTATCTGCCGTGCCAGTGTGCAGGGAACAGCAGCCGGGAGGCGGGGTCTTACCTGCAGCAGTGGTGATGCCCAGGAGCCGGCAGGTGTATTCCAGCCCAGTCCAGATCACCTGGAGCTTCATGGTGCCGGGGGTGAGGACAAAATCCTGGCAGGTCAGGCAGCAAAGGCCCCAACCCTGAGATGCGCCCGGCCGCCCTTGTGCAGGTAGGAGGCTGTGGCTGCTGGCTCGGGGCCCCTGCAATGGGGCCCTGCCTTCCCAAACCAGTCCTGGCCACCACAGCCTGGCCGAGGTGTGAATAGGGCTCACCTTCCCGGCTCTCAGCCCGTGCCCCTACCAGGCACTCAGCTTAATCATTACCTTGGAAGAATGCTCCCCCACTGCTCACACAACCCCAGCCTGGCCTGGGCAGCTCAGCCAGCCGGAGATCCGCGATTAGGGCTGGGCTGGAGGCAGCCTGGAGCTGGCAATTAACTGTTTCTGGCTGGGAGGAGGGAGCCGAGGAGTGAGCCAGGCCCTTCCTGACCAGACCATGCCTAGAAAGTCACACCTGGATTTCACATGTGCTGGGGGCCTGGAGCGTCCGGCTCTGGAAGAGACAGTGCACATGCAGGTCTGTGCTTGTGTGCATGTGGGAGAGAGGGGTGTGTCTTGAAATCACCAGTAGAAACAACTTTGAAATGAGTTCCAAGCTTCATTCTTCTGTGTATAGGTGGATTAGAAAGCTTTTCAAGTCTGTCCCGGATTTGGACTCTGGGTAGACATACTTAGCTCAGGCCCCACCCTGCATCCCAACATGGGATGTAGGAGATTATTTTGATTCTTTGCGAGGGGGAGTTGCTATGTCAATAATTAACTGGGTGACCTTGGTGAAACCCAAAGGCATCTGTGAGCCTTGGCAACTTTTGCAGAAAATAAATGTGAAGTTTTGGCTGGATTGGTGTTTTTCAAAGTACTTGGAGTGGCCCTGGAGCTGTTCCAAGGAGCCCAGCCTCTACACTTGGACAGTGGGGGCTTTTACTCATTCTAATTTACTAATGGGTGTGCTGGATTGAATGGTAGTAAGATTTAGTTTTCCTCTCTCAGGTGTTTTCTGAATTTTTTTACCCCTTTGCTCATACAAGATAGAAAACAAAACAACCAAATAAGGAAAAAAAAAAAAAAAACTCCAAGCAAACCCAATACACATGTTCCTCAACTTATGACGGGTTTACGTCCCCGAAAGCCCCATCAAACATTGAAAATATTTTAAGTTAA
The DNA here is from genome assembly GCA_036589455.1 of Ateles fusciceps. NCBI lineage: Eukaryota > Metazoa > Chordata > Mammalia > Primates > Atelidae > Ateles > Ateles fusciceps. The sequence goes on along the minus strand of JAZHEH010003321.1, from coordinate 2,150,815 downwards.
AAATGCACTGAATCCACCCAACCTACTGAGTATCAGCTCTTAGCCTGGACTACTTAAATGTGCTGTTTATGGTTGGGCAAAATCAGCTACCACAAGGTTTATGTTATAATAAAGTGTGAAATAGCTTGTGTAAGAGTATCGTACTGCATATTGCTAGCCCAGGAAAATATCAAAATCCAAAATTTGAAGTACAATTTCTACTGAATGTTCAATGTTTTCATACCATCCTAAGTTGAACCATGAAAAGCTGGGACCTGCCAATAGTAGTGGAAAAACTCAGGCACAGTCCATTTGGCTTTTTTCTTTTCTTTTTCTCTTTCTCTTTTTTTTTTTTTTTTTTTTTTTTTGAGAAAAGGTCTTGCTCTGTCACCCAGGCTGGAGTGCAGGGTTGCAATTATGACTCACCGTGGCCTCAACCTCCCAGGCTCAGGCGATCCTCCCACCTCAGCCTCCCGAGTAGCTGGACCACAGGTGTGTACCACACCTGGCTTGCATTTTGCTTTGTTGAGGATGATACACCCTCAACATATGTAATGACCAGATTTTTTTTTGCTATAAAATTATTTTAATTTGATTGACTAATTTGATCAAGAATCATGGCATTCCACAAAGATTACTTTTTTTTTTGGTATTTTTCCCCCCCTTGAATGAGTTTAAGAACCTCTGTGCTCATGCGATCTTCAAGGTCAAGTTTATAAGTGTATGATTTACATATTTATTACCTCAGTTAGTTGTTTTCTATTAGCAGACTCAACCTCAGTCTTCTTAAACTTTGACATATCTTGACACCCATGCACACCCACTCCCCAAATGCAGGTGTTCCGGTCTCTGTGGCACACACTGAATTGCACAGATGGAGCTGCGGGGGGCTGGGCCTCTGCAGCGCTGACAGCTCCCTGTCCCTTGGGAACCCTCGATCTGTGTGGGTCCGGAAGCTCTGCTGCCTGCAGGGCCCACTTGCTTCTTGCTGGCCAATAGCCGCTGATTTTGTTTTGTATCTGACACCTTCTTGCTCAGAAGATATGAATTCCTTCTGGGCCTGGCTTGGCAGGGTCTGTTCAGTCCACAGGTTAGTCCACAGTCTCCCCTTCCCAGAGACTGCTTTAGGAATGAGAGAGTGTGACCCAGTTCTGGTCAAATAGCCCAGACAGGGTATGTGCTGAGGACTTCTGGGAAAGCGTCCCTCACTTTTAACAAGAGGGGAGAGGACTCCTTCCCTTTGGATGCACCTGCTCAGGGTGGCCAGCTGTCTCCTGATGTTGGGGGGGGGGTGCTCAGCCAAGGCCATCAGCAGCTCGGGGCCTGGCCCATGAGACAGGACTGGCACCAGGCACTGGAGGACGTTTTGGATCTGGTAAACTTATCTGTTCCTAATTGTCAAGTGGGTGATGTAGGTTTCCAGTTAGAGCTGAGGGCACTTTGCTGACAGTGGACTGTGTCTGAGCTGTGCTCTCTCCACAGCCTTTTCTGTAGGAGGCTTTTTTCAGTGCACTGGGTTAGGAGAGCTGAGAACTAACGAGGCTGAGGGTTATCCTGGGACTGCCCCCGTAAGAGGGAGGGAAGAGGGGGCTGTTGGGTGATGGCGAAAGAAAGTGGGGCCTGTGGGAAAAAACAAGATACGGAGGAACCCCAGAGAGGGCCCCTGTTGAAGAACCCGCAAAGGGGGCTCTGGCTGGGCTTCCGACTCCTCTACTACGTCTAAGCCCAACTGTGGAGCCCCAGGGGAGCAGGAGGTCTGACTGGGCCAGCACACTCCTTAGACCTCTCTGGAGTTAGAGAAGAGGTTGCCAGGAACCAAAGACCACACCCTAAAATAGAACTTGGAAGAGAAGGTGGTGAAGCCCCAGACATTCTCTGACCCAGCAGTCGCTAATGGACGCAGGGGAGAAAGAGAAGGGGCATTTCCTGGAGAAATCAGCACACACCTGGGAGCTCTGCTTCTAACAGGCTTGTGAGAGGCAGAGGAGGGGGAAGGACAGAGAACCCCAAGGCAGGGAGGGAGGCGGAAACCTGCAGAGTATGGAAAAGTACTCTGAGAAGGGAGGCTCAAGTTACAGCATTCATGAAGCAGAGTGGACAGGGACCCAGCTGCCTGGGGAAGTGGTGCGATGTGGATATTACACAAAGTAAGCTCAATTGCCATTGCATCCTAAGGAGTCCAAAGCTGGGCTAGTGAGGGGGAAGCTGGGTGGGGGAGCTTTTAGCTCAAAGTAGGGAAGACACTCCGGTAACCGGCCGCCCAGTGTTAGGCTGAGCTGCTGCAGAAGGTAGTGACCCCTTGGAGCCCATTTGGGTTCAGGGTGGGGGCAGATGCTCTGAACAGTTCTCACACACTGGCTTGACCATTCTGACCCAAGAATCTGTGATTCTGGGTGTGTGAGACTCCGGAAAGAACCTGGACAAGAGCTCTGAGAAGTTGAGAAGGACTTCTGGAAGAGAATCTCTGATGGACCCTGGCACACAGAGGAACAGAGCTGGGCTTCCTCCCTGCTGTTTCTTCTCTGTCCATGGTCCTTGGGTGTCTGAGCAGGCAGAGCAGCCATGTATGAAGGGGAGGAGGCAGGAAGAGGCGGGAGGGGAGGAGAAGAAGGGAAGGGAGCAAAGCCCAGCTCTGCACTGTGCAGTTAGCAGCTGTGTGGCTTGGGACATTCCTTACTCTCTCTAGTCTTAATTTCCTCATCTGTAAAATGGGTCTAGAAGGTGTCTTACTGGGTCAGATGTACTGTGTCTAGAGAGGGTGCCAGGAAATGGGAGCTAATATAAAAAGGAACGAAGAAAACTGGCCACTTTGACCAATCCTGCACAGGTTTTGTTATAGGATTCCACCTACTGAACTAACACTCCAAACTGGGGACACAGCCTGGCCCCGACCATAGAAAATTGGGGTAAGGGGAGTAGCTTTTCTTTGGAATGACAGGCTCATCCAGAGCCCATATTCACCATATTGTTTCATGTCACTGTATACTGAGCAGAGTGTCTGTGTGCGGGGATGATGGGAAGACAGACTGACTCAATAAACCTATAACTGAGTCCCTTGGCAGTCAATGTCTGGTCTCCAGGGCTTGTGAAAAATAGCTAGTGTTTGCCTAACAGTCAATGCATTCCAGGTACTGTGTGAAATGATACATGAACAACCCTATTCTTCTTCCCATTTAACAGATGAGGGAGCAGGGTCACATGAGGTTCAGTGGACTTGCCCAGGGCTTGGCCCGTCTGTTGCCACTCTGGTTTCACAGGGGCCCCAGACATAGAGCTGCTGAGTGAGAAGAGAATGTCTCCATAGCCTCGGGGCAGATGATTTGGGAGGGCTAGAGGCAGAGGTGTTGATCTCATGGTTTCTGGAGCTGCAGAGCTGATGGTGGATTTGAGGAAGGCATATTCCTCCCAGGTGGTCCAGGAGAATGAGCGCCCCCAGCAGTCAGGTCACAGCTCCCCCACCCTCGTCTGGAGCTTCTGTTACTGTAAATGGATGCTTTGTAGATATCCCCCAGCCGTTGGGGATGGACATAAATTGTGCATCACTGATAGCAGCACACAAATTCCAGATGTCCACGTGGCTCTGGGGAGCATGAGAAGTCAGGGGAGGATGAAACAGGGGGTGTGTGCTACTCTTCAGCTGTCGGGTGAGGAAGTTTCCACAACACAGCAAGAAGATCATGGGCATAACTCAATGCTAGTGTCTGTCCCTGGAGAAAAGTCCCCCAGAGCTGATCTAAGCCTTTGATCTCTTCCAAGCCCCCATCCACCACCTTATCCCTCTCCTCACTAACAGCAGAAGAAAATAGAGACCCTCAGATGAGCACCCTGCAGACCTCTCACATCCCTCACAACCATCCCTCACGTGTCCTTTCCTTCCACTAGAGGAGGGGGGAGTTCATCCTCTCAGCTCGTGCTTCCAGTCACTATCCTCATGTGTCCTCTGGGACTCTAGATCATCCATTACGGTCTCTGTCCCATGCCTTCCAATTTTCCCCTCCATCTCTTCCTACCAGCCAAAGCATTTGTGTACAGAAACAGAATAGCTTCCTCCTGAAAACCACTCTCAGCCTCTTTTCCAATCACCACCAAGACTCTGGAAAGTGGTCTACATTTACCACCTGCCATTATGTCTTCATTTTCCACCCACTTCTCCATCTGCTAAGAGGTGGCTTCTACCTGCTTCCATAGCATCGCTCCATACATATTCAGTTCACACTGCCTGGACTTTTTAGCGTTTGAAACCAACCCGTCCTCTGGACAATCTCCCTTATATTTTAGCCTCTGGTAATCATCCTACACACACTGGGGCTTGCATTCTTTCCTTTTTCTGTGTATCCTTTACAGAGTCCTCTTTCTTTGCTGTTTCCTGGGTTGGTGATCTGTGGTTGGCAGCCTCCAACAAACCCTGCTCCTGCTATTCATATCCTTATGCGGTCGCCTCCCACATTATACCTGGGTTTGTCTATAGGACTCAGCACTGCAGAAGTGGTAGCAATAGTCCCAATATTGAGTTATAAAAGTCTTGACTTTAGTCACTCTGTCACTCATGAGTTTCTCTCTCAGGAGGAAGTCAGTTGCCTCCATGGGGAGCCCTGCAGAGAGGCCCATGCAATGAGCGACTGAAGGCTCTTGCCAGCAGCTGCCACATTAGGGAGCTTAAAGGCTGATGCCCAGCCCCACTTGAGCCTTCAGATGATGGCAGCCCCAGCTGACAGCGTGGCTACAACCTCATGAGAGGTCTTGAGCCAGAGCCACCTGGCTAAGCTGCTCCCAGGTACCCTCAGAAACTGTGAGATAATAGATGCTTGTTATTTTAAGTTGCCAGATATCAGGGAATCTGTTACTCAGCAATAGACCAAGGCATCATTTGCAACCCTCTCTCTCCATCCACTCTCGCTCTTTCTTGGTTATTGTCTGACTCTGTGGCCTGAGTGCCATCAGCACAAGGACTATTCCTAGCAAGGATTGACACCAGCATTTCTCCTCAGCCGTGAGCTCCACTTCCACCTGCCTGTTGGTCACCTCTGTGTTACACTCAGTGTATTCCAAATCAAACTGTCTTTCCACCTCAATTCCTTTACACTTCCTGGACTTTACATCTTGGCTACTGGTTTCATTATTACCCTTGTCACCAAATTTGGACAGAAAGTAAGTTTTGACAATACCTCTTCCTCTTCTGTTCTGCCAGTCCTCATCCTCATTGTTCCACATTTGCCATCTCTCATCTGCCGCTCCCATCCCTCTCATTTCTTGTACAGATGCTTCCCCAGTCCCTTAATGAGCCTCCCAGCCTCCAGCATCATCCCTCTCCAATCTGTCCTCCACCTGCGGAAATTCGCTTTGGAAACAGGAGGTCTTCACATGTCACATCCCTGCTTAAGACTCCTAGAGATTTTCCATTGCCTCAAGTTTGAGTTCCTTCGTCCAGATCCCTTTCTGCTAGCTTCTCCTGTGCCACCTCTCTATCTTCACCTTCCATCTGCTTCCTTCTTCTCCTCCAGATTGTCTGCGTGGCCTGGGAGTCAGAATATTCCTTATTCTCTTGTTTCCTCCTTCTTCCTTTTTTTCTCTCAACATTCTCTTCTTCTCGTCATCATTACACAGGTTATTCAAAGTCCAGATCAGTCACCGCCTGACAGTTGTTGGTCCGCATAATCAGGGGTGAGTTACCTGTCCTCCAGCCCCCAGCACTCATCCCTTTGTATTTTTTTAAAGATGGAGTCTCACTCTGTCACCCAGGCTGAAGTGCATTGGTGTGATTTCAGCTCACTGCAGCCCCTTCCTCCTGGGTTCAAGCAATTCTCCCTCCTTAGCTTCCTAAGTAGCTGGGACTACAGGTGTGCTTCCATACCCAGCTAATATTTTCTGTATTTTTAGTAGAGATGGGATTTTGCCATGTTTCCCAGACTGGTCTTGAACTCCTGGGCTCAAATGATACTCCCGCCCTCGACCTCCAAAAGTGCTGGGATTATAGGCATGAGCCACCGCGCCCAGCCCCTTTGTATTTGAATTCCTTAAATTAATGCTGGCATCTCCCACCAGCTGAGAAGATTTGTAAACTCAGAGGTGGTAGATCCTTGAATGAATGAGGGAGGCTTGTCCAATGGGGACCTTTTATTTAGATTTATTTCTGTGGGATCAATGTGGCCAATATCCAGGAAATAGGTAAAGCCACACACCCAACTGTGGAACAGGGTGCAGTGGATACATTTTCAGGCTGACTCGCCTTTGTCCCTCACCTCTCCCTCCTTCTCTGAGTTAGATGCAATCCCCATTTCCTGCCTCACACTGGGCAGTATCTAGAATACGCGCAGGGCTTGTGTCCCCAGCAAAGCAGAAAGGTCCTTCTCTTGCACGTGATTATCCTGACCATTGCCTGACAAGTCAGTCTTTAGCTTCCAGGGCGTTAGAACTGCCAGGTCCACTGGGCATTGGTCTGTGTGGGGTGGGGGTGAGATACCTGCTCCACAATGCGGCTGCGGAACAGCTGGCTCATATGGGAACCCTAGCAGCTGTCATTTGCTACCCCGCTTCTGGTAGAGGAGACGGTGCAGTGGTTTTTCCAGCCAGATTACCTGGGGGTGGATTCTGATTGGAACAAAAGGTCAGTGTGAGCTTGTGCAGCTGCGCTTTTGAGCATTGGTTTTTCTGTTCCCAAAGAGGTAGTCGAACCCTTCAGATCCTCGCGAGTCACTGAAGCTGAGGTCTTTATCACCATGAACTCCATTTCAACTAAGCCTCCTTGAAAGAGGGCACTGACAGAGTGAGGGATTGCTGTGCCAGCCAGGGTCAGGCCAAGGATTACCTCTTTGCTGAGCAAGCTGACTGGATGTCCATCAGACGGCCCTGCCGGGGGAGCTCTGTCTCCTGGGATGAGCTGTCAGGAGGCAGATTTACAGTGTCTGGCCATGGGAGAGTCTGAACGTTCCCGGGCCTTCTAGATGAAGGCAGATTTCTATAAATTGGTGTCTGACGTCAGTCCTCCCCAGAGACCCAGGAGACTAAGAAGTACCCAGCATTCGAGAGGTTAAGTCGCCAATGCCTCCAGGAATGGATTTCAACATGCAGAGGAAGTGATATTTCAGGCTAAGGCACCCAGCGGCTGTGGACAGGGTCCTCCTCCGCTGTTGCTGTGAGGAAGGGGTTTCCTCATTAATCAGAACCTCCAGGGGTGAGGGCCTGGCCCAGGAGAAAGCACAGAGGATCCTCCAGGAAGGTGGGGCTGTGCTCTTCAAGGGGGAGCCTGGCCGCCCAGGGATGTCGGACTGGAGTAGACTTTGGAGTGGGGAAGCTACAACCTCCCATCTGTGTCTGTGCTTTTTATGATAATGTCTCTGAATGTTTGATTTTTTCAGTTTAAATTAATTCTCAAAAGCTGGCTAAGGTTCTACCAGGAAAAAAGAGAATTTAGTCAGTAAAATTTGTGATGTCAGCTAAAATCATTTGTAACTTCCCCAAGTGTTAAAATCATGTTTTATTCATTTTGCTTTGTTCATTTGCCAGCCATCAAACAATTGCCAATCCACATTGCAAAAATACACACTTTCTGGCATAACTGAAACACAAAACAAAAAACAGGCTTATTTTTGAAAACATGGGGACTTTCAGATACATATAGCTGCTTAGTGATTGGCATTTGGCTCTTCCCCCACCAAAAAAGAACGTGAGAATTTAAAAAACGTTCATTCCAAGGACACAGATAAAAGCAGACAGGAATTCTGCTGAAGGTGGGGGTTAACTGATCTTGCAGAACACAGGAGAGTTCTGTCTGCAGTAGGCTGTTCCTATGAGCCCACCTCAAGGGCTTTGTACCCATAGACACTAGGAATCAAGGAGCAGAGATTGGGCTTGGGACTGAAAATGAGGGAATAGCTGAAAGTCTACCTCTAGGGCAGTTGGACCCCAATCTCCTTCTCCCACCCCACCCAATCTGGAGACCCTCCATCCCTCCTCTCCTCCCTGCCCTTCTCCTGCTTCCCCATCCAGTGCAGACCAGAGGTTTATTCTCCAGATGAACTGAGTGGTGGCGGGCCAGGCCTCGGCAGGCTGGGTGACACAGAGGACGGAGATGGGGATTGAAGCCAGACTTGTGTCAACCAGTGGCTCCTCAGTCCCTGTCCCTAGAACAGCTCAGGCCACCTCTATCCCAGGCAGCTAGAGGACTCTTTCTGGAGAGTGTCAGTAACCCCAGAAAAGACAGGGATTGATATGGTTTGGCTGTCTCCCCACCCAAATCTCATCTTGAATTGTAACTCCCACAATTCCCACGTCATGGGAGGAACCTGGTGGGGAGGTAACTGAATCATGGGGGGCAAGTATTTTCTGTGCTGTTCTCATGATAGTGAATGAGTTTCAAGAGATCCGATGGTTTTAAAAAGGGGAGTTTCCCTGCACAAGCTCTCTCTCTATTGCCTGCTGCCATCCACGTAAGATGTGACTTGCCCCTCCTTGCCTTCTGCCATGATTGTGAGACCTCCTCAACCATGTGGAACTGTAAGTCCAGTAAACCTCTTTGTTTTGTAACTTGCCCAGTCTTGGGTATGTCTTTATCAGCATGTGAAATGGACTAATACAGGGATACTAACATTTGGGGGGACCAAAAATTCCAATGACCCCTCGGTGAAGCCAACAAGTCTTTGAAATCTTCAACACTCACATGTAATACTTTCGATCAGTTTTTCAGGGCCTTGTCCTATGTATGAGGACAGCACAAAGTCAGCTGGTATTTGAGGAATGGATCCAACATGAAGCACAGAAACCAGGACAAACAGAAAAAGGGGAGCCAGAGAGGCAGTGCAGCCAATGTAGGACACATACAGAAAACTTTAAAAAATAATATACCCTACAGTTACTATACTGAGTTATATGAGAAGACATTACATCTGCAAAACAAGGACAGAATACCATGAAAGTAACCAGACCACAAGAATCTCAAAATTAAAGACAGGCAAAAAATAAAAATATCCCAAATAAAAAGAAAACAAGAAAACAACAGAATGGTTAGAAGCTAAAATCAGGTAGAACAAAAAGACAAAGGGAAATAGAAGAGAAAGCATAAAACAAATGATAGGATTTAGTCTCAAGGCGGGTCTGCTGACCTACAAGAGTTCCAGAAGCAGAACAGAGGGGGAGGAAAGCTTCGAAGATGTAGTGCAAGAAAATTTCCCAAAACTGAAGAAAAGGAGTCTTCAATGTGATTATGTGTTAGGAGGATGGCAAGAGGGATATTGATGGGGAATTCAGGTTAAGGCCTACAGCTAATCAATTAAAAATTGCAACATGAATATAGTACCAAAAATATGAAATTGAAGATGGGAATAATTTCCTGGAAGTATTAATGACAATGTTTGTCCTTGGGGAGAACTGAGGGTGGAATGGGTGAAACAGGACTGCTTTGTGTTACTGCTGTTTTTCTTTGTCTCTTTAAGACTTACTATTTCTTGACTTCTTAAACTCAGTGCATACAATACTTTGAAAAAATAAAAAAGCATTTAAAAATAAACAGTTACAAACACTAAGAAAATACTACCTCCCCATCCAGATTTTAACATACTAAAATACATCCTTCTATATACATTTCTATGTATATACAGTAAAACATTTTCTTACCATAAAAAGTTAACATGCGTTTTGCTAAATAATGATTTATTTAACCTAAAAATATACTGGAATCATCTATGTGCCAACAGACATATTCAGGGTGCTTATACATGGATGTCTCACTACAGGTACTGCAGAAGAGAATGAGGCCCTGTACAGTTCACAGCAATAAAGCCTGCATGAATTGAATGCCACAAGGGAGAAATATGCAGGCTGAGCTGACCCAGGGAGGCTTCTCAGAGGAGGTGTTTTTGGGAAGCACACCAACTCACAAATGGGAGGTCTCAGTACCCGAGAAGATGAATCGGCCCAGGACCATTCCAGGCTGTGCCACCCACAGCCACTGAAACACTTGTCTGAGTCTTGCTGGAAACATGGACCCATGTTAGTGATTATGTGCCTTGTAGCAGCAGACACAAAGCTTCCTCTGCTGAGAAGTTTTCAGAAGTTCCATCAGTATGAGCAAGGAACTTATGAACTGAATGACCTGTAACATGGTGAGGTCCCTGCTGCTGGAAGTCTCGGGGGAGGCTAGGCTGCCTTTCTGAGCTTCTGGTGAGTGATTCTGATTTTGGGGCAGAGGACATGACCTTCCATGTGGGCTGATGCCCCCAGCTCTGACGCTACCGAGTCAGCTCCTGTCTGTATGTTCCCAACTTTAAAAGCCAGACTCTCACTTTTCCTTTGCCTTTTTTCTTTTCCTGTTTCCTTGATGATTCAGGCTGCGGGGTAGAGTCAGTTCCTTGTGGCTGTAGGACTAAGGTCCCTGTTTTCTTGCTAGCTGTCAGGGTAGGGCTGTTCCCAGCTTCTAGATGGACCCACATTCCTTCATTTGCAGACTCCTTTCTCTGTCTCCAAAGCCAGCAAATGTGGCCCAGTCTCTCTTACCTGTGAGTCTCTACTTCTTTGCTCATCTCTTTCTTCCAGCTAGGAAGGGAGCACCATTGTCATTACAATGGGCCCACCTGGTTGACCCAGGCTAGTCAGTAGCCCCATCTTCAGGTCAGCTGGTTAGCAGCCTTAATTCTCTCTGCAGCCCGAATTCCCTTTCTCCAGCAACACAGCACTCACAGGTGCCAGGGATTAGGACATGGACACTATTCTGCCCCACCCACTCTCTGCCCTTCCTCTACACACTCTGCCTCTGCTGAAGATTGGGGTGGAGAACTTTAGCACAAGAAGTCAGAGTGCTTTAGTTAGCCTTGCAGAGAATGCTCATGTCACAGAAAAGCTACGCTCTGGGAAAGTAGAAAGCAGCAGCCCAGACCTGCAGTTCTCCAAGGAGGCTCAGGACCAGTGGCATCAGCCAAACCAGGAACCTGTTACAGACAAATTGTGGCCCCACCCAGACCCACAGAATCACAAACTCTGGGGTGGGGCCCAGCAACTTGGGTTTCACAAGCCCTCTAGGCGACTCTGATGAGACCTTTTGCTCCAGAACAGCCATCCGTGCTTCTCTTGCTTTGGTCCTCGTGGGGCCCATCATGGAAACCGCAGGTGGGAGCCTCTGCATTGTGCTTGGCCTAGGGAGTTCCTTTTAGACTGCCGGTGCCTCCCAGCCACTTTGTGCCACCCCTGGAGGACTGGGAGCTTAATTTCCTCAGAAGCCAGGCTGCTAATGCCCTGAAAAGGTAACATGACCCAGAAAATCGACCAGGAGGAACTAAAAAGCCTTTGACAGGGTCTCCAGGGAAGCCTGCCTGGCTCCTAGCTCAGACAGGGATCCAGGAAGGCAGGACTGCAGGGGGAGGAGCCTACAGCTTCATGCAGGACCTGGGTGGCCTGAGTTCTGTGGTGCCAGCTACAGGGTTTCTCTGCATGCGGGGCTGTCTCCATGGCCAGAGATCTTGACCTTGGAGGATGATGTGCACGGAACTCCTTAGGGTTAGCAAGCATCCAGGTGGTGGGACCTTTCAACTTGCATGTTGGCCCACACCTGTAATCCCAACACTTTGTGAGGCCAAGGCGGGTGGGTCTCTTGAGGTCAGGAGTTCGAGACCAGCCTGACCAACATGGTGAAACCCCGTCTCTACTAAAAATACAAAAATTTGCCTGGTGTGGTGATGTATGTCTGTAGTCCCACCTCTCGGTAGGCTGAAGCAGGAGAATTGGTTGAACCCGGGAGGCGGAGGTTGTAGTGAGCTGAGATTGCTTCATTGCTGCACTCTAGCCTGGGAGACGGAGGGAGTCTCTGTTGCAGAAAAACAAAACAACAACAAAAAAACTTTTCTGAGACTCTCAGATTTATTCTTGACCTAAGTGTCACCTAAGACATTGGGCCTCACACTTGACTGCCCATAGGAATCACCTGGGAGCTTCTGAAAGTCCTGATGCTCAGGTCACACCTCAGACCAATTTCATCAGAATAAGTGGGGTGAGACCCAGGCTTAGTACCTTTTCTAAGGCTCCCCAGGTAAGTTCAATGTGTACACAATGTGCAGGCAATGTTGAGTTGAAAATTGCTTGTCTAAAAGTGGCTCCTTAGTTCTGGCTACAAATTAAAATCAACTGAGAAACCTTAACAAAATGATGATAAAGCAGGCTGCCCCTGTGTCATAAGCCAGTCTTTGGGGAGGGGCTTGAGCGTTGCAGGTGGCAAAAGTCCCCAGGTGATTGTACTGAAGCATAGTAGCGTTAAACCCTGGCACCTTGGGCTGTGGTGCTTTCTCTTGCTGGCCCGGTGCGGTCCCTGAGCTCGGCCCCACTGTCTCTAGGGTGGGATTGTCATTTTTAAACTCCAAGGCATTACAATGCTCAGTGAGTGTTCCTTTGCATCCTTCGTTGTCTGCAAACTGATTCTTACTTGTATGCCGCAAGGAAACCTGTGGCAGAAGAAGACTTGAGCCCCACAAATGAGACCCGAGAGTCACCCCAGAGGCTTGTGTAGCTCTGGGTTGGCTTTAGAGACTACTGTTTAAAAATAAAAATCTAGGACACATATTTTGATGGCTTACAGAATGATTTTCCTACTTTATGTTTTTGGTCTTGCAGTTCTGTGTAACCCACGGAGAAAAACTGGACAGAGAAATCAAGAAGAGACCACTCCTCAGGCAGGTGTTCCAAGATAAACTGAGGCACATATTAAAATATTAAAGAGATTTTTTTTGAGGAACTCATGAATTGGGCAGTGCCAGAGAGAAAGCAGTTAGGGACACCAAGGAAGGCACGAGAGGAAGGCTTTTATAAGGCGAAGGTGAGAGCAAGGCAAAGAAAATACATGATTGGTTACAGTGAAGCAGTAATTTCATTCGGATCATTCCAGTGGAAAGTCCCTAGTTAGAGAGTAGTTGGTGGTTTCTGATTGGTTAAGCTTAACTAGTAGAAAGTCGCTAGTTAGGGGTTAGTTGGCAGTTTCTGATAGGCCTAGAATATGACTGTTTATGCTGAGTCAGCTTGTGGATTGCCAACGTAGGAGTCAAGGGCACTGGAGCTGCCTCAGCCTGATGGCCTCCTGATTAATTTTTGTTTTTAACACGGGTATGACAACACAGTGGCCACATGTGCCTTCCAGGTCCCTGACTGGGAAGGAAGCTGAGCAGCAGCAGCAGCTTCTCAGTGCAGAAGCTGAAGGCCCTGCTCCTGGACGCCGCTCTTCTAGATGGGCAGCCAGGACTTCTCACAGGCCACCCGCTCTGCAGCTCTCAGCCCCTGAGGTTTACTTTGTGGCTTCCAGTGTCAGTGGGCCATTTTTCCTGAGCTATAGGCACCCATAGTATCATGTCATGTGGTTGTTAAAAGCAGGGTGGGTGGGCTGGTCAGGTTCAGCTATTTACCAGCTGCATGACCTTGGTCAAGTCATTCAGCTTCTCTTAGCCAAGGCAGGTCATTTATTTTAGTGGGTATGGATTTTAGTTTATAAACACTTGAATATAAAAATTGTCACATTCTCCAAATTAGATAACTGCTCTAGTTTCCAATCACTGAGCTGGTAGAAGATATGCACTGTGTTCAGCTGAGCAAGAATCTCAAGAGTTTTAAATGGTTCAAGCATGACTGGCTGCAGTGGCTCACACTTGTATAATCCCAGCACTTTGGGAGGCTGAGGCAGGAGGATCACTTGAGTTCAGGAGTTCAAGACCAGCCTGGGCAACATATGAGACCACCATCTCTACAAAAATTTTTAAAAAATTAGCTGGGCATGGTGACATGAGCCTGTGGTCCCTGCTGCTTGGGAGGCTGAGGCAGGAGGATCACTTGAGCCCGGGAGCTTGAGACTGCAGAAAGCTGTGATCCCACCACTGCACTCGAGCCTGCGTAACAGAGCAAGACGTTGTCTCAAAAAAAAAAAAAAAAAAAAAAAAAAAGAAAGAAAGAAGAAGAAAAGGTCCAAGAATTCATAAGAGGTTCTTTGGCATTCATTCCACACTGAAATTCTGAAATTCTCTTTGGAAATCCAGAGGTTTCTTGAAGGCAGGTGGCTGGGTCACCTCATAGGCCTACGGTAGCAGAGTGCCCAAGTGGCCACGGTCCTCCTCTCCTTCCTGTGTCCATACCCTTTATAACGTGGCTTTGCAGCAGCTTCTTTCCCCCTCTGAATCTGGGCTGGACTGTGTCTGGCTCTGGCTATAGCATGTGGTGGGAGTGGTGAGGGGCCACCTGTGGACCTGCGCCTGGCCACAAGACCTCTGTGCCCTGCATTCTCTCTCCCTGAACCCCACCCGGTTGCCTCTGGAGCAAGTCTGGGCGAGCTGACTGGAGGAGTGGGGAGACTGTGGGGAGCTGGCCCAAATGCAAGGTGCCCCCTAGATCAGTCAGCCCCTGCCCACCCAGCAGTAGAGGCACAAAAAGAACCGTGTAGCTGAGGTGCCTCAAATTGCCAACCTGCAGTATTGGGAGATAATAAGTAGCTATATATATATTTTTTTTTTTTTTGAGATGGAGTTTCACTCTTGTTGCCCACACTGGAGTGCAATGGCATGAGATCTCTGCTCACCACAACCTGTGCCTCCTGAGTTCAAGTGATTCTCCTGCCTCAGCCTCCTGAGTAGCTGGCCTTACAGGCATGTGCCACCATGCCTGGCTAATTTTGTATTTTTAGTAGAGACGGAGTTTCTCCATGTTGGCCAGGCTGGTCTCAAACTCTTGACCTCAGGTGATCCACTGGCCTCAGCCTCCCAAAGTGCTGGGATTACAGGCATGAGCCACCACGCCTGGCCAGTAGCTGTATTTTAAGTTATTAGCTTTAGAAGCTTTTTTACTCTGACAGAGCAGTTTTTATCCTCTCTAGGTTCTCTGCAAGGAGCAGACTGAGCTGCTGCTACTTATAGAAAGGAACCTCAACCATCCCCAGCCTCTCTCTTTCCTAGTATCGCTAATTCCCTCTCAGTCTTGGCTGCTTTCAGCAAACTTAAGCCTGTGCAGCAGATGCATCCTTCCCCCTGGGCACCGCGTGACTTGAGGTGTTGTTCCCTGAAACACGAACTCCAGCCACAGCTCCCTCAGGAGGGGACTTCTAGGTCAGAACACACAGTGATTCCCCCTCTCTGGATGAGATAGCATCATACCATTCTTCCTCTCTCTGTAGCCCCTAGAGCCTGGAAAGCAAAGGACCATCTCTGCAGGCAAAGCAAGAGCGGTGCCTGCCGGTATCTGCTAAATGAAGTCAGAATGTGCGGGTGCTGGGCACGGTGCTGGGCCCACGGTCACTGCTAAATGAAGATGGAATATGCGGATGCTGGTCATGGCGCTGGGCCCCACAGTCACTATTAAATGAAGATAGAATATGCAGGCTCTGGGCACAGTGCTGGGCCTGTGGTCACTATTAAATGAAGATGGAATGTAAGTGCTGGGCCCGTGGTCACTATTAAATGAGGATGCAGTGTGAGTACTGGACACAGCACTGGGCCCGTGGTCATATTAAATGAAGATGGAATGTGGGTGCTGGGCACAGTGCTGGGCCTGTGGTCACTATTAAATGAAGATGGAATGTGTGAATTCTGGGCACAGTGCTGGGCCTGTGGTCACTCTTAAATGAAGATGGAATGTGGGTGCTGGGCACAGCACTGGGCCTGTGGTCACTCTTAAATGAAGATGGAATGTGGGTGCTGGGCACAGTGCTGGTCCTGTGGTCACTATTAAATGAAGATGGAATGTGGGTGCTGGGATGTGGTCACTATAATGAGTGGGTGCTGGGCACAGTGCCTGTGGTCACTATTAAATGAAGATGGAATGTGGGTGCTGGGCACAGTGCTGGGCCCATGGTCACTATTAAATGCAGATGTAATGTATAGGTGCTGTGGCACCGGGCCTGTGGTCACTATTAAATGAAGATGGAATGTGTGGGTGCTGGGCATGCTCTGAGCCCGCGGTCACTGTGAAGCGGTAGACAGGGGCTGTTTCTACTTCACTGCTGCCCTGTCCACACTAGGCTTGCTCTGGCCTTTCTGTTGTCTGGGGCCTCTCTTGCAGCTTTGGAACTGGCAGGGTAATCTCTCTCCAGGGAATGGAATGCACTTGGGCCAGGGACTCCTCACCACCAGTTTGAGGGCTGTACCCAACCCCACATCCTTCAGAAGGGTGTTCCAAATTCTGTCCTTGCCTAAACAGCTGGCACTTGTGCTCAAAATATTTATTTCCTCCGTGCCAGCTGCTCTCCCACTTGTCCTGTCAAAGGGAGCGTGGGGGTCTAGAGGGTCTTGGTGCATCCCAGCCTAAGCGCATCGGATGTGGGGAACTTTTGCCCCCTCTGACCCTGCTTCTCATGAGGCACAGCCTGCATGAAGTGACAGCCCCGGCGCTACCTGAGCCCATGGGACTCAGCGCTTCATCCTCCCAGGGTCTCTTTTGGTCTAGGTGCCCTGGGCATTGGAAGGGACCCGGAGTGACAGGAACACATGACTCATGAAGCAGAGGTGGAGCAGTCGCCCAGGGTGGCTGTCTGCCCTCCCCCGGGGGTCATTCCCTCTCTCTTGTCCTAGGAGCCTGAGGTGCCTGTGCTTGAGGTGGGAGGCTCTGTGCTCTGGGAGCTGGCAGTGATGCCATCATCCAGGGCCATCTCTCATGCCTTCTAGGAGAGGCTCAGTTTCCAGTCCTGCCTGACTCCCCCTCCTTCTGGGTCCTCCACGGCACAACGATGTATTTCATGATGTCTATGGAAGAGGTGTCACGTCTCAGCCCTCACACTGGCACATTTCTTTTTATGCCAAGCAAGTCAGCTTGAACTCAAATGTTAGTTTCTTTGAACAGATTTGTCAATTACCTTAACATAAACTCTCCCATTTGAGGAATGGCAGGTGCTGCCCTTAATACATCTTGCAGGCCTGGGAGTGGCAGGTGTGGGGCCTGCTCACCTCGGATCAACCCTCTGGGCCTTGGTGGTCGCATCTGCACAGTGAGGATCACAAAAATCCTTCCAGCTTGGACACCCTGAGATTGTAAAATGAGGTGAAAACTTGCTGAACAAGGGAGATGATCATCACCATGCAAGGACATGCGCATCTTCTCCCAAGCTCTTAGCTCTTGCTGAAGTTCCCAAGAGCGTGCCTCTATAAAAGTTCTAGATTTGAAGGCGTGCAACTTGCTAGCCAGGAAAAACACCTTCTTGTGCACTTTTGTTAGACTTTAGAATGTCAACATATGAACAAGCTGGAATTTATATCCATAGTGTTGGCTGCTGTTTGACACTTGCTTGAATTCTGAGGTATGAATTCTGAGGTATGAACTCACAAGGACCATACTTGTGAGTGTGTCCTGCTCTAGGGCTTGGGTTATTTATTATTTGACGTTAATATATGTGGAGGATTGGATGTGGACCAGGCGAGTCTGACCAGGCACAGCTTACAGGGCCCTGTGTTATTTTCTCTTGTTCTTTATCCATTCATGTTGGTTCCAATTATTTTGAAAATGAACAGTGGTCCATAAATAGGAGAGCAAAGCCTGGGTGCATTGCCCTGGGCCTTGCTGTCCTCCCTGGCACTGCTTTGTGCCTCCTCTTCTGGGGTGCACAGGAGAGGCAGATTGGGATAGGAGAGATTGGCAGTAGGATAGCACTGGGACTGACCCTCAGAATCCCCAGTCTGAGAGTGACATACTACCAAGCTTTCTAGACAGGCTGGTAGCTCCCGTCACCTCTATTTCTAAGGAAAGAAACATAGAGACAGTTACAAATTTGTTGAGACTACCTTTGGCAATGCCTTACATTGTCCTTAAAGTATAGGATACACAGGCTGGAGTACAGTACAGAAACAGTGCCTAGTCCAGAAATAGTGCACCATAAATGAACACTGTAGAGCAACGTAGGTGGGGAGATGGATGCGTGTGGGATGCGATCTGACTATACGCAGAGAAAAGAGCAATGGCCAGTCCACATGCATTAGGTTGGCTGCTACCAGAAGAATGGGAAAAGCAAGAGTGAGTTGAGGTCGTGGAGAAAGTGGAGCCCTGGTGCATTGCTGGTGGGAATGGAAAATGGCACAGCCATTGTGGAAAATAGCGCGGCAGTTATTCAAAAGGCAAACACATAAGCAAAATAAGCCAGCCACAGAAAGACAAATATTGCACGTTCTCACTCATATGTGGGAGCTAAAAACATTGATCTCATGGAGGTAAAGAGTAGAATGACAGACACCAGAGACCGTGGAAAGTAGCAGGGAGGAGAGATGAAGAGGGATCGGTCAATGGTTAAAAAAGTGCAGAGAGGTGGAAGGAATACGTTCTCGTGTTTCATAGCACATAGGGTGACTTTAGTGGACCATAATTTATTATATATTTCAAAATAGCTAGTAGAGAAGATTTGTAACATTCCCAATGCAAATGTTTGGGGTGATGGATATCCCAGTTACCCAGATTTGGTCATTACACTTTGTAAGCATGTATCAAAGTAGTACATGTACCACCTAAATATGTACGGCCCTGATGTATCCATAAAAATTAAAAATAAAGAAGTTAAACACTAAACGGAATCGCCGTGGGATCCAGCAATCCCCTTCTAGGTGAAGCTAGCTGAAATAAGTCATACACGAAAGGACAAATGCAGTATGATGTGTTCACACTGATATGAAGCTACTTAGAATAGGCAGATTCTTAGGGACAGAAAGTCAGATAGAGGCTGCCAGGACCTGCGGCAGGGAGGATGGGGAGTTGTTGTTTAATGGGGACAGTTTCTGCTGGGGAGGCTAAGACAGTTCCGGAGGTGGATGATGGTGTGATTGCACAACATTGTAGATGTCCCTAATGTCACTTAAAAATGGTTAGAATTGTAAATTTTACGTTATGTACATTTTATTATAAGGAAAAAAAAAAGCAAAGTCAGCTGTGTGTGAGTTCATGGCATTTCCCTTGAGTTCCAGCAGGTCCCATCTGCAATGTCCCACGGTCCTGTTGTGTGGGTAGGGCTGGTGGTGTCACTGGTCCCATTTTATAGATAACTAAACAAGTCACAGGGACATACGTGTGTGCTCTCACTCGCATCCCTGTTCATTGTCTGTCTCACTACACTGGGGTGTGCATTCCTTGAGGGCAGGGACCTTGTGGGGCCACTCACCCCAGGGTTCTAGGGCCGGGCACACAGAAGATATTTGCACTGAGTGAAGAAGTGAATGGCACACTTCATCTGAGGCTGGCCCCAGAGCTGGTAAGGAGCAGGTCCAGAACACTGCTCGGTCCTCCCCCTCTGGCCCTGTGTTCTTCAATGCCTCAGACTGCCTGGAGGGCAAGCGGGAACCCCCACACACATGAAGTCCCTTCCTACTCCAAACCAGGGCAAATGGCCTCTGAGCAGCTGCAATTGGACAAGAGGCCTCTGCCTTGGGGTCACCCATTTTCTTGGTTGGAACTCCCCCCAGACCCCACACTACTCTACTTAGACCCTGTCCCAGTGCTGGCAGGTGTGCCTACACACGTGTGGTCTCTTCTGCTCTCTCCTTGCCTCTGGACCCAGGCATATTCTGCTTCCCCAGTCCTGGGCCAGAGTGGGGAAGCTGACCTCATCTCTCTCAGGGTGGCCAAGAGCCAGTGGCTGGCCGGGCACACTTCATGGGGAGGTGGAGCCTGACTCCAGGCTGAGCCCTCACCTGGGCAGCCTTCTCCTCCCACATCCTCCTCCCAGGGGGGCCTGTGCCTGGGGTTCCCATTGCATCTCCACTTCTCCCCACACTGCCACAGTGTACCTGTCTGGTCCGTGCTGGCCACAGATCCAGAGGCTCCTTGCTGAGCCTCCAAGTGCTGCCCTGGTGGACCCCGTTGCCCCTGCCTTCTGGGTGTGGCGCAGCTAGTCTGGGAGTGACAGGCTTGTAAAACTGTGAAAACTACTGGCCACAGAAATGACCTGCTAGCTAAGCATGTGAGCCTCTGTCCTCCAATCTCAGTCTGTTCCCTGTGTTCAAGGTCATGGGCACCACCAGTTTCTTCTGCTTCAAAACAGCCCAAAGCAGCTCATCCTTGTTTCAGTCCTGGTCCTTGCTTTAAGCCTCCTGAGGCTTCTAACTTGGCTGATAACATTGGCATCTGCCCATCACTCAGGCTTAAAACCTCAGGGCCAGCTTTTGCTTCTCGTTTTCCTTTAGAGTTTCCTAGTTCAACAGAAACGCTGCCCTTTCCACCTCTCTGGCTACCACCCTAGTGGTTGCTGGGTCCCAGGGTCTGCCTGTTTATCCTCTGATGTGATGCCATTGACTGCTGGCTGACTCTGTCACACTACAGCCAGGGTGTGGCTCAAAAACACAGAATAACCATGTCACTCCCCCAGTGTAAGATTTCAACAGCTTTCTAGTTCCTGCAGGTCATGTAGGCAGCCCTCACCAGGGTCTGGGACAACAGTGTACTGGCCGGTAAATATGTAACAAAAACTGTCCAGGAAAACAGCCCTTACCTGTAGCATTTGCCAATTTCTGTGGTATAAATACTCCCAACCGTGGAGTCACAAGGTCAGACAGCATCTCCCCTGTGCAGTATGATGGATACTAAATGACCAAGAGCAGAGATAAGAGGAAAATGCAGTCAAATAACTAGGATGTAATGAGTTTGGGGAGTTTATTACCCTTTACCTAATTTATTTAATTGAAAATAACTTTTAATGATGGCTTTGTTTAACATCCAGCTCTAAAAATAGCTGAAAATTTAACCAACAGCTCTCACAAGTCAGCACAAGTCAATGGCAGGGCATAACTGCCTGTGACCAAGCTCGTCTCCCTCTTGACTAGGGGTATAGTGAAGGACCATGGGCTTGGGAGTCCAATCGAGTCAGCTTATATATGGACTCTTCTCTGGTTTCCAATAACCAAGTCCAGCATGGTAGGTCTGGTACTACTCTAGTGCCTTGAGCAGAATCTCAGGTCCTCCATGAAGTGGTCCTGTCTCGCAGTTCTGTTTCTTTCAACTTCAGGACTCTGTCTACTCCCATATGTAGACAGTGATACAGTTGCAGCAGCCAGAGCCAGGCTCTGCGCTGGCCTCTGCAGGGTGCACAGGGCATGCCCTCCACGTGGCTCTGCTTGCCTGGCCACCCATCTCCTTGGCACCATCATTCTCACAGAGCTGGAAGGCAGAAGCTCTGTCTTGTAATCAGTGCGGTGGGGCGGGCTGGACAGCCTGTGGCCTGGGCTCTGTGTCTGCAGCCCTCGTGCTGTGCTGAATGCACACCGATGGACGTCACTTGACTGCTCCCTAGAAGAAATTAGTGGAGTTAGACTTCTTCCTGCAGAGGAAAGTGTATTAGAAACAAAACCAAAGCCCAATCAAACAAAAGAAGCTCTGAGCCTGCACATCAGGTGTACTGTCTTCTGGGAATGCAGGAAGTTGGAAAAAGCCAGGAAGATTAATGAGTGGAAGAGAAGGAAGAGGGAAGGAGAGGCCTGCCTCCTGTCACACCTGTCCTTTTATGAGGTCAGGCTCTTGGAGGACAGCTGCTCTTGCTTATGAAGTCAGAACAGGCCCCAGTGACCTTCACACCTGCCTAAGGAGCTCAAGCAGAATCCACCTGCTGAATCGAGATCACGTATTTTTCTCCCAAGGAGGGGGCTTGCGCACACTTGGGAAAGCCATCTTCAGATTTGGAGCCACACTAAAGTGAGTGCTAGAGGTACACTCCAGGGCCTGAGAACCTGGAGGACAGGCCATCCTGAATGCCAGCATGGCATCAGGTATCCGTGGAACTGAAATACAAACCACCACACACCCAACACTTTATCTCTAATTTGTGTTCCCTTTTCATTTATGGAACCAGAGTACAGATGGATTTGGAAAGCCCCTGGACTCTGGTAAAACACCATTTGAAATTGTTCTATGGTTTCCATTAGGAGAAGTCCACGGAATTGGTAAGACTTATGGTGGACATTGTACCCATGATTGCATAAGAATTTTTCTTTGCGGTCAATTAATCTTCTTCTCTGATATTCACTTCCAATATGTGATGTTAAAATGGGAAGGGACCCTTGCTTGGGCAAAAACAACGTAGCTTTTTTGGAAGATTGCTCATAGCAATGGTGCCAGTGCAAGCTTTAATATGAACTGGCCTGGTCCTTGGGTCAGGATTCTGGGTCGTTGGTGTATTCCTCAGTCCTCCAGAAGGGTCTCTGACTCCCCAGAGAACTAGTAGGCCCTTTGCTATCTGCCCAGACATTCTCCTGGCCCTCTGTATCTTGTCTCTTTGTTTGCCCACCAGCGTGAGGATCCCAGCACCCATGAGCCCCTCCCTGGCCACCCCAATAGATGTGATCATTTATCTTCTATGCTGCCAGAAAATCTCATCCATTTGTCTAGTTGCCCTTATCTCATTGTAGTCATCATCATTGTCTCATTGTAGCCACTAGTATTTCTGAATACTCACAAGATGCTAAGCACAGGGCTGAGCAGTTTCAGCTGTTTATGTGCCTGACTCCCTCTGTCCCTGCTTCTGTGGGTTCCTGGGAGGCAGGAACCATGTTTAGTACAACTCAGTCCCCTTTATCTAGTGGCTACCACAATGCTTGATTTATAATCGGTGCCTTGTAAATAGTTGTTAAAGGAACTTGCATCAATTGATTTGTAACCATGTCTTTTATAAAATGAATCTCATTTCTGTTTACTGTTTGAAAAATGGCTTTAGTCCTTTGTCTTTTGCAAGAAGGCCCTCTCCAGGGCGGTGTTCTTGTAACAAAACAAATGTAGTGCATTCACAGAACGCTTACTTAGGCCTGCAAGCTCCTGTGCAGCTTCTCTTCCCTTCCCCGTGGGCTGAGACGGGGGAACTCCATGGCTGGGGCCAGAAGCTGTTTCCTGTGGAGCGGCCCCAGTGCTGATCTTGCTCCTGCTGCCACGGGGTGTGCCGCGGGCTGTGGGTGCTTCTGCTGCCCAGCTGTGGTCTTGCTCACATGGCTAGGGCGGTACACCTGGATAACTCGGATAAAGTTCAATGTATGTACCCCACAATAGGAGGAGATCTTTGTTCCTGCTGTTATAACAAAATACCTTGGACTGCATAATTTACAAAGAGCAGAAACTTATTTCTCACAGCTCTTCGAGGCCGGGAAGGCCAAGCTCAAAGCACTGGCAGGTGAGAGCCCAGTCTCTTTGCTTCCAAGGTGACACCTTGAATGCTTCATCCTCACATGGCAGAAGAGCAGGACAGAGAACCGACTCCTGCAAGCCTTTTATAGCAGTGCAGTGCTTATGACCTAAACACCTCCCGAAAGCTCCCACCTTCCCAACACTGCTGCATTGGGGATTAAGTTTCCAACACATGAATTTTGGAGTGGACATACTAAAAAAATAGCAAGACGTTTCCATGGTGATGCTGGAAATTGTACAGAGACCCTCAGCTCTGACCTACCTAAGGGACTTGTCAGGGCCAGCTGAATGCAGGCCTATCTTGAGGCCAACAGGTCTGAAGCAGGAGTCGTAAACCCTTGTCTCCCTGTACTTCATTGCAAAAGAAAGTTGGAGAAAGCAGAAGTTAGTGGATGAGAGAGGACTTCGGTGTGGCTTTTTTTCTCCCTAATCAATTGCTTCATAAAATGCATACATGATTGGAATTTCCTGCAGGAGAAAAGGGGGGAGGGGAGAGAGAGAGAGAGAGAGAGATAGATAGATATACAGATAGACAGAGAGAGAGAGAAAGAAAAAAAGGAACACCACCCTGTAGTCCCTGCCCCATTTCTCTGCTGCCCTGACTCTGAGTGAGTGGCTTGCGTTTGCTGTTTCTCTGTTGTATGGTGTAGGAAATCATTGCCTCCCCCACCACCGCTGGGGTGTAGAAATGGTATAATTATGTGGCTAATATAGTCAATGTGTGTTGATTACCTGACACTTTGGTGTGTAAGATTGGGTTTTCTGAGTCATCCATAGCTGATGTTGGAATTTAGCCATTTAGAACAATTCTGCATTCACAGAGCGCCTTTGGTCAGCCTACCCCTGCCAGGCTTGGGGGACGCAGAGGTGAGACGAATGACTTGACTCCCTGTATCCGAGGAGTTCTGATTTAGGCGCTAGGACTAGAGGCAGGCAGGCATTGGATGGTGATCCGGGAGCGCACTGCATAGACACTGCTTCGGAGGCTTCAGGGAGAGGAGAGGATAGAGCAGCGTCCGTGTAGGGGTCGAAACCTTTCCTCAGCAAGTCACCACATCTGACTCAATTCTGGATTTCAGGGCCTGTGGGATTGGAAACATGGACCCCCTTGAGTCTTCACAGGCTAGGGCCACCCCTTCCCACTGAGACACAGACTTCCATATGGTTTCTAGACCCGTGATCCCCAATGAGAGGGCTTCTAAAAAACTGAGGTACATACAGCACACAATTGTTAAGCAAAAATGACAGGAGGCCATTGTTTTGGACTGGACTGCATTAGGCCCCAAAAGACCCAGACTCAAAATCAAAATGGAGTCAGCCATGCTCAGAAAACTGAAACTGAGTCGTTATCTGGGCTGAGAAATCAGATAACAGCCACACTTCCCACACAGGTCGCTTTTAGTGTTCAACTGGCGTGGGGATGAAGTTCATGCCTTCAATCCTTATAAAACAGAGTAACCTGGAGCAACCTGGTGTACATTTTTCTGTTATTCTGTTTCCAGGTCCCACCTTATAAGAAAAGTAACGTTGAACTGAGCAATGTGCTTTTCGTTCCTTCTTTCTGCTTTCTTCAGCCCTTTCTCTGTCTATAAAACCAATCTCCTCTGCTCAGCTCATGGGAACACTTATTCTATAAGTGCTTTATAGAATGAAGTGTTGCCCAATTCTAGAGTCATCATTAAAGCCAGTTGAGGTCTTTATATTTGTTGTAATTTTGTCTTTCAACACAGCAACAAGCATGATTTAAGCCTTGAGTTTGCAGAATTGTGATAATCACTTATACCTGTTTACACTCAAAACAAAATATGAAGCACTATCAGCCTCCATGAAGCTCCTTTCTACCCCTTTCCAATCAGCCACCAACAACCTGACTGATGTTTTATTTCTGTCTCTGTGGATCAGTTTTGATGATTCTAGATTTAGTATAAATGGAACCATAAAATATGTACCCTTTTGTGTCTGGCTTCTTAAATTTTTTTTAATCTTCAAATATTTATTGAGTTCTTTTTAAAATTTTATTTCTCCATAAGTTACTGAGGTACAGGTGGTATTTGGTTATATGAGTAAGCTCTTTAATGGAGATTTGTGAGAACCCAGAGCACCCATCACCCGTGCAGTATACGCTGCACCATATCTGTTGTCCGTTATCCCTCGCCCCCCTCCCACTCTTCCCCCAAGTCCCCAAAGTCCATTGTATCGAGTCTTATGCCTTTGCATCCTCATAGCTTAGCTCCCACGTATCAGTGAGAACAGGTGATGTTTGGTTTTCCATTCCTGAGTTACTTCACTTAGAATAATAATCTCTAATCTCATCCAGGTCATGCACATGCATTAATTCATTCCTTTTCATGGCTGAGTAGTATTCCATCGTGTATATATACCAGAATTTCTTTATCCACTTGTTGATTGATGGGCATTTGGGTTGATTTCACGATTTTGCTATTGTGAATTGTGCTGCTATAAACATGCATGTGCAAGTATCTTTTTCAAATAGTGACTTCTTTTCCTCTGGGTAGATCCCAGGAGTGGGATTGCTGGATCAGATCCACACATTCAGGTTTTCATATCAGTAGTCCATTCCCTTTTATTAGACCACAATCCATTTAGCCATTCACCCATTGTTTCTAGGATTATTTTGACTGTTATGAAGATAATTGCTACGAACATTCAGGTACAATTCTTTTTGTAGACGCAGGCTTGTATTTCTTCAGGGGTAAATATACACAAGTGGGATTGTGGAGTCACAGGGCCAGCAGATGTTTAGCTTGACAGAAACTAGGAGCTGTGCTCTGATGTGGGTGTGCCATCCTGTACTCCCATAGGCAGGGCAGCGGACCCCTCGGGCTCTGATCCCAGCAGCGCTGGTGGGCAGGAGCGGGTGTCTTATCCTGGACAGTGGGCTGTCTGACCACCCATTTGGGTGCACACTTATTTGGCACCCTGTGGCCTTTCACACTATCCTGAATGTGCACAGCCTTCCTGTTGGGTGCATTTGGGATGTCTCAGGATGTTAATTTTTTAGACCAGGACCTGATGCTCACTGAGAGCCAATGCCTTGAGAGTCAGCCAGGCGAACCTGGCTCTGCCTGTGTGGCAAAATGAAAAATAGATATTTGGTCTTTGTCCCTAGTTCTGGGAGAGAGCTCCTAAAACGTTAGAATTTCCTGAGTCACAGGAGGGTTTTTTTCATAATGAGCCCTTTGACTATACCCAAGTTTATTCCAATGAGGCAAAACCTAGCAGGCCCCAAGACAGCCTCAGGATGGAGCTGGTGGCCAGAGGGACCGGCCACAGGATTGGAAGGTGGGAACTTGCAGCCTGTCTGCTGACCTTCCGGGAAGAAGGATCATCTGGAATAAAGTGCAGTCACCAACTGCTGATGATTTAATCATTATGCCTACATAATAACACTTCAGTAAAATCTCAGAAACGGGAGGCTAACAGAGCTCAGGACTGAGGGACACATAGATGCACCCAGAGAGGGCATGGGAGCTCCGTGCAACGACTCTCCCTTCAGCCCACCCTGTGCCCCTCTTCCATTCATTTATGTCTTTAGAATTCAAGTGTAATTATGAGGAGTGTCCTCCTGAGTTCTGTGAGTCATTCTAGGGCATTGTTAAACCTAAGGGGGAGTCGTGGGCACCCCCCAAATTTGTAATCAGCCAGGCAGAAGTGCAGGTGTCCTGGGAATTGCATTTGCGGTTGGATCTGAAAGGGGCACTCTTGTGGGATGGAGCCTCACCCTGTGGGGGCTGAGTAGCTCTAGGGATTCAGTGTCAGAATGGAATTGAATTATTGGGCACCCAGTTGTTGTCAGAGAATTGGTGCTGGAAAGATGTAATGGTGTCAGGAAATCCACGTGGGCTCACTCTTAGCCCCTCCCCACTGCCCGTTGTTTTCTGTGGGCACACAATCCTGAGCTGCCCTTTGAATGACGGGACCTACTGGCCTTGAGACAGAAGAGTAGTGAGTAAGGCCTCCTCTGAGGCCTGGGGCATGTGCCATGCTCCTGTGAAAACAGCAGAATTAGGGTGTGAGCAGGCGTCTCCGTGGATTTGCCAGATGCAATTTACCAATCTTCTGAGCACAGACTTTTACAAAGACTGCATTCCTGACTACATCACAGAGCCCAGGAGGGCAGGCAGAAAGCATAAACCACCCGTGTGAGCAGAGGAAGGTGGCGTGGAGAAGTCGTGTAAGAACCCTTTAATGGACATGTAAATGACATCAGGGAGAGACTAAATGGCAGTGGAGTGTTGCTTAGAGGCATTTTATGCATTTTATGATGTATTCTGCATTTGAAAATATTGATAATAGGAAGAGAGGGACCCTAACACAATTCTGGCCTCTCATTATTTGTACATAATAAGCATATCCATTATTGTTATTTAGACCATTTGTTAGTCTGAATTTTTCCAGAAATGATGTTTTCCCAGAATGTCTAGGACTTCCTCTCTTCTACTGAGTTGTTGAGCCTGGAGCCTGCTGCAGGCTAGAGTCTGAAGCCAACTTTGTCATGAAGTGTCTTGGTTAGGACACTGAGCTGGCCAGATCACCTGCCCAGGAAAGCAGCTGGGGAATTCCTGGGTATTGAGACCACATTGGAATGGGAGCATCTATTGCTAGAGAACCGTACAGTGTAGGACAGTTAGTCCAAATATTTTTGAAAGAAGTGGCTGCACACATAGTCTGTTTCACCATTCATTGGCAGGTGGAAAGCTGAGCCTGGATAGGTGAAGTCATTGCCTATGTCCGGCTGGCCACAGGCAGGGGAGGAGAGAACCCGCTCCCTTGGGCCCTTGTTGCTGTGTTGGGTCAAGGTTGTGGCGAAGCCTTGCCTCTAGAAAGAGAGGAAAGGAAGAGAGCAGTGATGCCTTAGGAAAAGAAAAAAAACCCTGCAAGTTACTGAGCACTGACCACAGGCCAGCACCTGTCAGTGCTTGATGGCAGCCACAGCCCTGAGGGACAAGGGCATGGAGCTCTCTAAGGTCAGAGGTGAAGCGAGGGGGATGTGCAGCATGAGCCGGGGGCTCTGACTGCAAGTGCTGTCCACCATGGGATCCAGGCGATTGGGCGTACTCTCACTGTCCAGATGACGACTGGATTTGGGGGGTCCTTTCCAGTGCCAGTGTTCCAGTGTTTGTCAGCAGCTCTGGTTTGTGCTGGTCCCTGATCACCAAAGACCACTTTCCCTTTGCCCTTGTGGGGGGGATGCAAAGGGTGGCCCTGAATCACACACTTCCACTTCTTCTGGCCTGCACTGGAGCTCTGAAAAGAGGTGAACATCCAACACTACTATTCTGGGCTGATGGCGTTCAATCTGGCCTCTGTGTACCTGGAGTGTGTAGCTCGTCTTGGTCTTGCTGATGGCGCTGTTTTCTATTGGCTGAGGAAGCAGGGATGCTCTGTTTTGTTGCATGTTCTGTGTCTTCTGCAGACTCCCCAGCCACACTTGCTCCTGGGAGCTGCATGGTCACCCAGATAGGGCGTGTCTCAGCCCTCCAGCCTTAGAAGGAAACATCCCCAGCCCATCCGGAGCCCTTACCGCATCCTGTGACCTTCTGGGTCCCAGGGCTCAGAGCACACCTGCCTCTCATAAGACTTTCCTCAGCTGGGATTTAAGTCTGAATTTCTGAAGAGGAAAGGAGTAGGTCCACAAGGACTCAGAAGCCACAGCAAGTGTCCAGTAAAGCTGTCATATGTGATTAAGAAGAGAAAGAAGCCTGTCTCAGGTTCGGGAATGGATTGGTCTGTCTGCTCAAGGCAGCTCCGCTGAGTAAAATGATATGACAACGCCCCATGTCTTGAACCCTCAGCTTCCTCCTCTTCATCCTGGAGCCCCCACCCTGGTCTCAAACTGCCCCTTCTATCCCAAGGCCTGCCTTGCCTTCAGAACCCATGGTCTGTCAGGTCTCCCAATTCCTCGTTCCCCCAGATGGAGGTGTGAGGGGAGGGGCTCTCCCCACCTTCTGCAGACAGGCAGGCTGATGCTCGAGCGTCCGTGGCTTGGCTTTGAGGACACAGGGGAAGTGGGGGATTCCGGCTAGAGCCAGGTCTTTAGATCTCAGCTGCGGGCTTTCCGCCCGCCTCACCCTGACTCCTTGTGTGCCTTTGTCCCTGTTTTCCCCATTAGATACTTAGCATTCTTGGGAAGTCTTCCATTTTTGGGGTACAGTGGGGGTGATATCCAGAATGACATCATCCCCTGCCTCCTGATGTTCTCACCCCAGGTGTCCCACAGGCATATCTGTCCTTCCCTGCCTGAAAGGGGCCTCGCCATCTCTCCCAACAACAGCTCTTCCCTTTGCCAGAACCCCACCACTAACCCAACACCCCCACCAGGGCCTGTTGTTGAGCTGATCCCCCACACCTGCCTTTCAGTGGCCTCGCCTTCCTCCCAGCTGTCACCCCTCCCTTCTCTTCACTCTTGCCACTCCTCAGGCACTGATCGTCTTACTGTGACCACTGAAACAATCTCGGATGGGTCCCCCACTGTGGCGTCCCCGCTCCACGTGGCTCTGGGTGCCTTGCCCTCTCTCACTCACCGTCTTAGGAAACTATTCTGGTAATGTGAGGTGATGGAAGTGTACTGGAGTATGTATGTTTGCTGGTGGATTTGCAGAGGGCTGGTGAGCCAGGCCTGGAGCTGGCAGGCAGTGAGGGTCTCCTTGGAAAAGATGAACCCATCTCTCCCACTTCGCTGTGTCACACCAGGTGTCCAGTAGAGCTGCCAGCTGCACAACAGGGTACAGAGATGAGGAGGTGGAGCCTGCCCCAGGGCACGACCTTCCAGGATCCAGGGCAAAGGATTTGAGAGGAGAACCAGGCAATGGGCAGGGTCTCTGGGAGTAAGATGCAGTCAGAACTAGGAAGGTTGTGCTCATGAGTGAGTGTTAGACTGGGAGAGGGAAGGCTGGGGGGGTGGGGGAGGTAAGATAAATAAAAAAGGAAGGAAAGAAAAGAGAGAGGGAGGGAGGAAAGAAAGAAGGGAGTAGAGTGGAGAAAAGGGGAGACTTTAAGATTTGAGGTTGTGGATAGACCCCAGGAAACCCAGCAGGCATGAGAAGGTCTGAAGTGGAGGGTAGGAGGTGGTCCTGGGAGGAAGGTGGTCCTGGGAGGGAGGTGGTCCTGGGGGGAGGGTGGTCCCTCAGGGAGGTGGTCCTGGGTGGCAGGTGGTCCTGGGAGGGAGGTGGTCCTGGGTGGGAGGTGGTTCTGGGTGGGAGGTGGTCCTGGGTGGGTGGTGGTTCTAGGGAAGTCCCTTGAGCCGGGCAGAGCAGTCCTGGAAGCTTTGCATGGGGAATTTGAGAGTTCAGAATGTGTGGGAAAAGATTCTCTAAGGATGACCCCCTGGAGCCACCCTTGGCATGAGGAGTGGGAGGAATGAGGCTGAAGCATCCCAGATGCCCACAGGGCGGCAGCACCCCAAGACAGCCTCAGAGATGAGGGGGGCTACAAGGAGAGGATGCAAACAGCTGAGTCTGTGGAGAGCCGGCTTGTTCCAGGCGGTGTGGCTGCCTTCGCCTTGCTGATGAGGACAGTCGGACACCGGGAGAAAGAGACTCCACCAGCAGCACCCAGCCAGCGCCCAGCACGCCTGGGATTCAAGCACGGGTCTGTCTGCTTCTCTAGGGAGAAGAAAATCTTTTTCCTTTACCCCTCTAGGTTCTCTGGCTGGGGCTCTGAAAGAGACTGACAGAGGCAGATTAACAAGAGAAAAACAGACAGGAGTTTATTACCACGTGCATCACGGACACTCGTGGGAACGTCCGCAGTGAGTAACTCCAAGGGGCGGTCAGAGCTCAAGCTTTCATAGCACCTCACAAGAGAATGCGTGTTTAGAGAAGTGACAAGACAGAGGAGGAGGGCCTGAGTTTCTGGGGAGGCGCAGGGCGGGGAAGGCCACCCTACCCTATGGGGAGCTGTGGGAAGGGAAGGGCTGCTTCATCGGGACCAGGACATGCTGTGCAGGTTCCTCTGGTGCCCTCTCCAGGCTGAGGAGGGGCTCGGGTTGTGTCTGGTGATTAACCCCATCCTTCCCTAGAGAGCGGCGGGGGGGGACACCTTAACAAATTCTGTCCTGCTTTTTGGCAAATAGGGGAGGGCGGAGAGCTTCTCTTGTGTCTGCTGCTTCTCCATTCCGACAGCGCCACTTAATCCTTATGCCAACGTGGCAGATTTTGGGGTGGCCCGTTCCGCTCCCCTTCACTTGCAAAGCACTTCCCTTTCTTCCAAACTGCATATCTGTCTAAATGCCAATCATCCTGCGGAGGGAGGCAGAGCCAATTCCAGCGCAGGGCCTCACGGACATGTGTGCATGCGCACTGGCAGAGCGCGGCTGCGTGTCTCTCGGGGTCTTTCCGTCTCCGGCTCCTCAACGCCTCATCTCTGCCTTTGGGTGGGCAGCACGGAGGCCTCCCCCTCCACCTCCAATGGGCCTTTCCCCCCTCCCCCAGGCTGCCCTCCCAGGTTCCGCGCCTTCCCAGGTGTTGACTGCAGGAATGGGTCCCTGACCTGGATGAAAGGCATGGCCACAAGGGGTGGTTCTGTTTTCCAGCACTGCCCTTAATTCAAACCTTGCTGTGCAGTATCTAATTTTGGCTTTCTAGCACCCTTCTTAAAAAAATTATTTAGAATTTTAAAAATTGATACATATTTGTACATATCTATGAGGTACACGTGAAATTTTGTTACATGCATGGAACATGTAACGTTCAGGTCAGGGTATTGGGGTGTCCATCACCTGGAGCATTTATCATTTCTCTGTGTTAGGAACATTTCAAGTCCTCTCTTTTAGCTGTTTTGAAATATACAGACCGGGCGCGGTGGTTTATGCCTGTAATCCTATACTTTGGGAGGCCAAGGTGGGCGGATTGCCAGAGGTCAGGAGTTTGAGACCAGCCTGGCTAACATGGTGAAACCCCATCTCTACTAAAAAAAATTACAAAAATTAGCCAGGCATGGTGTAGCGAGCACCTGTGTTGCTACCTACTTGGGAGGCTGAGGCAGGAGAATCACTTCAGTCCAGGAGGCAGAGGTTGCAGTGAGTTGAGATCACGCCACTGCACTCCAGCCTGGAAGAAAGAGTGAGACTGCCTCATGAAAGAAAGAAAGGAATAAAGGAAGAAAGAAAGGATACCTTGTTGTTAACTATAGTCACTCTACCCACTGTCTTTCATCGCCTTTCCAGGACTGCCTCCATTTTCCAATATTCCACCTGGATAGCCCATAACCATCTAGGAAGGCACTTCGATCACAAACCACAGGACCTGGAATTCTCTGCTTGTCTCCTAATTGGAAACCATTGAAGAGTCAGTGGACTGACTCTTCAGTCCACGGAACAAATGAGCCATTAGATCAACTGAAAATGTCAAGTTCAGATGAATCTGAATTCTCATTTAGGTGTTTTCTGGCTGTTGGCCCAGCCTCACAAATAAATACACATTTGAAAGTTATCCTGTTACTTTGATAAAATAATTTGGTCTCTTACAAATGATAATTCAGCTGTCAGTGTGGCTTAGGTGAATATAGTTTTGGATTTCTACAAGTAAGATACATGAGCACAGTGTGCATTATTTGTACAACAGATATCCATAATAATTATAGTAACAAAACCACCTTCCTATATTTCTTTAAAGTTTGTTTTTTCCTTTTAAACTCCTTCCCAGGAATTTGGGCTATAATTCAGGGACTTGCAGAACCTCACAGTGAGAGAGGAGTGAAGTCCTGTCTGCTCGGATTTACTGTTGCTTTGATGAATGAGAATTGCTAGCTTTTCCTTCCTTTTGGAAGGAGCCTGGGAAATGCAAACTTCCCACCTGCCCTTGAAGGAGAAAGGAATCTGGACTGGATACATGGGAAGCTATGAGGAGCATTTCTCCTGCAGTTCCCCCTTGAGGAGTGTGCTGGAGCCATGGATACCGGAGCCAGTCCTGCTGGAGGGGGCGATAAGAACAGACGTCTTTCCATTGAGAAGGGGACCATGGATTGAACTGAGAGATGTTGAGGTGTGCTGCTGGAGCAGGCTGGGGGATGCAGGAGGTGTGAAAGGAACCAGCCCCCTCAGCAGTCCTGGAAAGCTGAGGGGGCCCTAGACCCAGTAGATTGTTGCTCCACTGATCCGTGCTGCAGCAGTGACTTGGCTTGGTAGACCTGGGAGGCCACTGTGTTTTTATTCATCACATTTCAAGCATGGTCTGCTCGGTGTGTGGGTGGGGTTAGTTCTGCCTATTGATTCTCTTACTCTTGTTTCATGGTGCCCTTACTGTAAGGGGATTGAGCAGAACTGGCCACATAATGGGCATCTTCTAGGTATTGTCCTGGCCAGAAGGACAGGCTGCCGTTTACACTGGTTCCCCTGTCAGGTCAGGCCTTGGCCCACCACCTCTGGCTTCCGTGTCCTCCTTCCTGGACCCTCATGCACCCCCTCCTGTGGTAACCACGTTGCCTTTACAGCCATAGCGCTGTTGTGGTGCCCTTGCCAGACACAGTGAGAAACAGAAGGGCGATCTGTAGATAAACTGGGCTGCCACGGGTGGATCGAGGCCCAGAGCTGGTGTGTAGACGTGTCAGAAGTGCATGCGTATGAGAAGGGAGAGTAGTGCCATCAGGTAATGAGAAGAACCTCATTCCCTGGGGGAGTGGAGAGGGAGGTGCTGGCAAGAGCTTGGTATGGAGCCTAGACTAGAGGTGGACCAGGCCTTGTCTTTAGAGCTGTGATGAAAGCTCAAAAGCTGCCCCCTACCCCAACTCATTCACTCAGTCACAAAGATGGGTGACCCATCTTATGATGGCTTCTGTTTCCAGCTGACAGTCTAGGAACACAGATGGGCCCATTCTCCTTAGCGCCGCCATTCTCTACACCACCAACACTTACTGGTCTCCCTGGGACACTGAAAGAGCTGAACTCGTAAGATAGGACCACTCTCTGCCCTCAAGAGGGGGCTGTGTCTAGCTAAGTGAGATATATGATGTGTGTGTGTCTGTGTGTATACACATATGTGTATAAAGACAACCATATTTATTTGTCTATATGGGACTATGTCACTGCATAAACACTGCCATAGTGTAGGCTCTGAGGCCAAAGTTCATCCTTACTTCAGGTAGACAGGAGGATCCAGCATTTTCTAATTAATGAAACATCTCACAGCTTTCCTTATCCTGCTCTAATTGGACATGGAATTCTTTTTTTTTTTTTTTTTTTTTTGAGATGGAGTCTGGCACTGTCGCCTAGGCTGTAGTGCAGTGGCGCAGTCTTGGCTCACTGCGATCTCCACCTCCTGGGTTTGAGCAATTCTCCTGCCTCAGCCTCCCAAGTAGCTGGGACTACAGGTGTGCCCCACCACGGCCAGCTAATTTTTTTGTATTTTTAATAGAGACGGGGTTTCACCATGTTGGCCAGGATGGTCTTGATCTCCTGACCTCATGATTCACCTGCCTTGACCTCCCAAAGTGCTGGGATTACAGGCATAAGCCACTGCGCCCGGCCAGGTCATGGAATTCTTTTGGTTACTCTGCTTAGGAAAAGTGGCCTCTGCATTCAATGTCCAGTTCTGCAGGGGAGCAAAGTCTATGCTTCGCTTAACACATAGAATAGAATTGCATTAACATGAGAAAACATTTCGACAATGATGGAGTCTGTAGAGATGCTGGGAATTGTTTCACGATCACTACTGTGCATGTATGTATGCCCTAAGCTTCATCCTAAAATGTGCTGACTCTTAATTTAAGCATATGCAACCCAAAGCTATCTAGGCCTGTCAGCCTCAGCCTTACACTCTAGTCTTAGCAACATCAAAAGAAATACAATTTCTACTCCAAAAGCGTTTTAAGATAGCATAAGACTTTAATTAAGTCTTTGACTGGCTGGCATTTTGGGGATGTGACACACAGCAACAATTTCCAAAAGTCCTTACGCATGTGCATCGCTGTCCTAGTCAGCACTGCCTTCTTACCCGTTCATGGGCTATGGTCCCTCTTCCGGCCTCCCTTAAAACCTCTGGCAGGCCCTCTTTCATGACCACTTCCCCCTACTTCCATTTGTAGCTCTCCACCTGGACTCCTGAAGTAACACCTTAGCACAGGGTGAGTCTCCTTAGCATCTTTGAACTCCACAAACAATTCAGGACCAGGCTTCCACTGACGGTGAGGCGGGGAAGGGTGCTGAGTACTTTATGCCATATTGTACTTTATGCTTTTGCGACATACTCTATAAAATCCAAAGTTGGGTCTAAAGTCTTCTTTGATCTGCATGACCTGTAAGTATTAACAATGGGGGGAACTGCACCTTAATAACTCTTGGCGAAGGGTCCCCCTGTTGGGTACACAGGGATGAGAATGTAGCCTCACTTACTGATGATGAACTGAAGAGTCAGAGGGGCGATTTGACTTGCTCAAATCACAGAGCTCTCAAAGTGGGCAGAGCCCGGTCTTAAACTCAGTTCTGGCTTCAAGTTGAAGGTCATGTCCAGTAACTCCAAGAACAGGGACTGAGTCTCAGCTCTGACCTTTGCATTGTGTTAGGAATCACAGCTTCACAGGAAATACATGTAGATTTATTTTGTTGCACAAACTTTTGGCATTTCTAGCAGTCACAGTGACTGAGAGATGAGCGGGGCTTTTAGGACTCCAACCGGGGGGACCCTCATCTCCCTTGTGCCACCTGAGCCTACCCAGGGGAACACTCCCATCCAGCTACCCCTGTCAGGGCTGCATTGAAACCACTGGTTCCTCCAGGACCCAAAGCTGCTTTTCTGGATGGAATGTAAACCATTCCTGCCTGGGGCCCTGCCGAGCCTTGGCAGGATTCAATGTGACATTCAGTTCCAGATTAATCCAAGTTGGAACAGTTTTGCCGAAGGTGGAGAGACCTTTGATTTATTTATCTTCTGAAACCCTGAAATAGCTTCGAAAACATAGCTTTGGATTTCTGCAAGAAAGATGTATGGGTTCAGTGAGTATTGTTTTTACAACAGATATCCATTATCATTATAGTAACAAAGACACTTTCCTATATTTCTTTAAAGTTTGTTTCTTTCTTTTAGGCTTTGTCCCAGGAATGTGGTCTGTAATTCAGGGACTTGTAGAAGTTCACAGTGTGAGAGGAGTGAAGTGTCCAG
Organism: Ateles fusciceps; assembly: GCA_036589455.1. Classification (NCBI taxonomy): domain Eukaryota; kingdom Metazoa; phylum Chordata; class Mammalia; order Primates; family Atelidae; genus Ateles; species Ateles fusciceps. The sequence continues at coordinate 2,114,639 of JAZHEH010003321.1, read as the reverse complement.
TCTGCATTCTGAATCTTTCCTATGAAATTTCCACCCGGTGCCCTCCAGTGCCGACTCCCTCACCCACACTCCTGCCTTACAGGGCAGATCATTTCCTCTCTGACAGCACTACCTGTCTCAATGTTCTGCATCAAATTGAGACCAGATATGTAAACCCTGAGTAGAAGAATTCTCAGGTGTGGAGGGAGCACAAGTGAACTCTCCAATTTTATGGAGGTGAATACTGAGGCCTGAGGGAGAGATGTACTAGGAATCAGGAGATCTGGCTCTGATCAGCTGTGCAAACTGAGAATTGTGACCTTGTCCAACCCAGGTGGCCCAACTCCTAATTCTGTGAGTGAAGTGTCTCTGTTACTTTGGAATACTGATTGAAGGTATGTGATTACAACTTTTTTTTATAGTCTTCTGAGACAATATTTTATTTTCATCTTATGAGAAGCTTAGGGCTGGGTAGACATTTTCCTGCGTTAAAAATAAAGTTCTTATTGAAAACGTAGGTGTGCAGAAAGTTTTCAAATTGTTTTTATTATAGAGAGACTGTAGATTAGAAACATATTGTGTGATGATGGTTTATGATGCTTCAGTGTAATCACTTATAGCAATGTAGCGATGATGTCATTCAGGGGGTTTTCAAAGTGTGACCCTGGCCCAGCACCATCGGCATCTCGGGAAACTCTCACACGGACAGCCCTGCTTTACCGGATCAGAAGCTCTGGGGCTGGGGCCTGGCAACTCGTGCTTTCACAAGCCCGCCAGGGTCTTCCTATTCATGCTAAACTCTGAGACCCATTGTTACGGAATATTGTCTTCCTGGTCTTGACAGTGTGATAATCAGGCATTGCTCAAATAATAACGTTGTTATGTTGATTACAATTAAACTTGTTATTTCTACTATGTTACAGCAAATCACAGATTTGCCAGAGAGAACAGTTTCCTAGGACTCTCAGTTAACAGTAATATCTTTCTGGCATCCTCCAGTTTGAGGAGTGACAAGCTGAAACCTTAATAACTATTATTCATTGACCCCCTACAATAAGCCTGACATAAATTGGCACCTGAGATGTGCTACCTGGAAGCTTTATTAAAGCCACGCAAGCAAAGCCTTAGTAACTTTGGTTCATTTTTTTTTCTTTAAGAGACAGGGTCTTACTCTGTTGCCTAGGCTAGCGTGCAGTGGTGTAATCATAGCACCTTGCAGCCTGAACCTCCTGGGCTCAAGCGATCCTCCACCTTCAGCCTCCTGAGTAGTTGAGACCACAGGTGTGTGCCACCACGGCCAGTGAATTTGTTTTGAATTTTTGTAGAGTTGGGGTTTCACCATCTTGCCCCAGGCTGGTCTTGAACTCTTGGCCTGATCCATGAAGGCAATGTGTCTTCCATTTTTTGAGTTCTTTAAAATTTTTTCTGACCAATGTTTTATGGTTTTTAGTGTGCAGTCCATTCAAATCATTTGTTAAATGTATCCCTAAGTATTTCATATTTTTGATGCCGTTTTAAATGATACTGGATTTAAATTTTAACTTCTGATTGTCATTGTTAGTGAAAATATAAAAAATTGGTTTTTGTATATTGATCCTCTATCCTGCAACCTTGTTAAACTCACTTGTTATTTCTAGTACCTTTTTGTGCAGGCCACACTGAATTTTCAACATAGAAAATCATGTTGTCTATAAATAAAGACAACTTTACTTCTGTCTTCTAATCTCGATGCCTTTTATTTCTTTCTCTTACTGTATTGCATTTGCTAGAAAATGTTGAAAAATGTTGAAAAGAACTTGTAAGAGTACATACCTTTGTCTTGTTCTTCAACTTAGGGGAGAAGCATTCAGTCCTTCAGTATTAATCATAATGTAACAGAAGGTTTTGTAGAGGCCATGTATCAGGTTGAGAAAGTTCCCTCTAATCCTAGTTTGTTGAGAAAGTTTATATCCAGAATGGATGTTAGATTTTCTACAATGCTTTTACTGTGTCTATTGTGACACTTACGTGGTTTTTCTTTTTTTGCTGAATAACATTAATTGATTTTCAAATTATAAAACAACCTTGCATTTCTGGCATGTAACCCATTTGGTCATGATATTTCATACTGTTGGATTTGATTTTATTTGCTGAAATTTTGTTTAAAGTGTATTTTGGTATAAAGTGTATATATAGATGCCAGGTGCGGTGGCTTACATCTGTAATCCTAGCACTTTGGGAGGCCGAGGCAGGTGGATCACTTGAGGTCAGGAGTTTGAGACCAGCCTGGTCAAACATGGTGAAACCTCATCTCTACTAAAAATACAAAAATTAGCTGGGTGAGGTGGTACACCTGTAATCCCAGCTACTCAGGAGGCTGAGGCAAGTGAATGGCTTGAACCCGGGAGGCAGAGGTTGCAGTGAGCTTCGATCACGACATTGCACTCCAGCCTGGGGACAAGAGCGAAACTCCATCTCAAAACAAAAATAAATAAATAAAAATTAAGTGTGTGTGTATATATATATATATATATATATATAACACACACACACATACATACACAAAATTTGCATTCATGTTCATAGAGATATTAGTCCTTAGTTTTCTTTTTTTGTAATGTCTTTGGTCATGGTACCAGGGTAAAACAATTTGAGAAGTATTCTTTTACAATTTTTTGGGAGTGTGTATGAAATTGGTCTTAATTCTTCCTAAGTTAGGTAATAAAGTCATCTGGGTGTGGAGGTTTCCATGTGGGAAGATTTTAAAGTACAAATTTAATGTAAAAAATAGATGTAAAGCTAATTTGGCTTATCTGTTTACTCTTGAGTAAGTGCTGATAGTGTCTTTCAAGGAATTGGTCTATTATATTTAATTTGTCATATATATTGGTCTTAAATTTATCCTAACAGTCTCTTAATTTTCTTTTTAAAGTCTGTAGAATACGGTGACAGATATCACAATTCCCATTCCTGATGTTAGTAATTTGAGTCTTTTCTCTTTTTTTGCCTCTCCTTCCTCCCTTCGTCTCCTACTGTTGCCCTGGCTGGAGTGCAGTGGTGTGAGCTCGGCTCGCTGTAGCCTCTACCTCCTGGGTTCAAGTGATTCTCCTGCCTCAGCCTCCTGAGTAGCTGGGATTATAGGCGCTCACCACCACGCACAGCTAAAATTTGTATTTTTAGTAGAGACGAGGTTTCAGCACGTTGGCCAGGATGGTCTCAAACTTCTGACCTCAAGTCTCAGACTCCCAAAGTGCTGCGATTACAGGCGTGAGCCACTGAGCCCGGCCTATGCTCTGATCTTTCTCGTTTCCTTTCTTCTTCTTACTCTGGGTTTAATTTGCTTTTAAGGTGGAAGCTGAGATTTGAGATCCCTCTTCCTTTCTAGCCTAGTGTAGTGCCATCATTTTCCCTCTAAGTATTGCTTTAGCCAAATTCCCCCCAATTTTGACACGTTGTGTCCTGGCACTCCATCCATTGATTGCATTTTCTCTTCATTATGGGTCATTTGTTTCTGCCTCACTTCATGCATGGTCATTTTTTACTGGTTGGTAGACACCGTCACATTTTTCTTGTGTGCTGGATATCTTCGTTTTCCTGTATGTATTTTTGGGCTTTGTTCCGGGATACGGTTGCTTCGTAACAATCTGATCCTTTCCCGTCCTGCCTTTGGCGTTTCTCAGGTGGGGTTAGAGCTGCGGTTTGTAATAACTGCTCCCACCCCTGAAGCAGGGCTGCGGGTGCCTCCTGAGAGCTGAGCCTGCAGTCCGGCTGACGGAGGAGGCGCCTTCCCGCCCTGTGTGAACACGGGCTGGTCTTCCCTCTAGCCCCACTGGGGTCTCTCTGGGCCTCTGGCGGCTTCCTCACCCGCCCGTGCCGCGCAGCCCTGCTGCACCCTGGCCGCAGCCTTTGCGGATCGCTGGAGCTGTGTCTGTGCAGCCCCCTCTTCCTCCAGGGACGCCGTGCCTGCCCTGCGGACTCGGCTTAGTCCCTCAACGTGGGGTTGAGCCCGTGGGGTCGAGCCCGTGGGGTCCAGCCCCGCCCGTGTCCCCCACGCGCCCTGTGCTGTGGCCGAAGCTCGCTCTGCATAGGGATCACTGTCCTATGCATCTGGTGTGCTGCGTTTTGAAAACGGTTGTCGCCACCAGAGTTTTGCCGGTTTTCCCGCACTTCTTTCAGGCGGGGAGGATAGCTCTGGCCCGGGTTATCCATTTCGGCCCTTTCAACCTCCACGGCAATGTAGCAGGTAGGGACTGCTCCTCCCTCCACGTGACACAGGAGGAATCTTCCGCAGGCCGTTTTCAGTGACTTCCCAGGGCCGCACTGGGCGTGGTCTGGTGGAGTCCGGCTTCGCGCAGCGCGCTGGGGTCCGGGCTCCCTCGCGGCGTCCGCCAGGGGGCAGCAGAGGCCCGGGATCGTTTGCACAACGCCCGGCTCTGCGATCGGGGCCTCGTTCTCGGGATCGGCGTTTTGGTTTCCATCCTTCACTGCCTTTGTCTCCACTACTGGCGACTGCTTAGCTCTAGGCTTGGTTGCCGCAGAGTTTTGCGTCTTGGACTCAGGGCCGAGACGCGTCTGGAGTGCTTTGTCCCGAGTCAGCTCCTGGGATCCGGCGTGTTTGCCCGGGACTTGGGCCTCGCCTCCTCCGCCTGCCCCCCCCTGGTTTGACTTTGTTCTCAAGCTGGTGTCCCTCGTGGTTCCAGCCTCATGCATCACACCCTCCGGAACGAGATAGAGACTCTTTCCAAAGTCATCAAGGAGGAATCCTGGCTTCGCCGGGGTGGAGCCACCGTGGGACACATGCCGTAGCCTCCCCGGAAACCCAAGAGCCCCCCGATTGCTGCAGCAAGGCTTGGCGTGGGCTGGGATCCCTGATCATCCTAACCAATGTCGTTTCGGCTAGGGGATGAAATTCTACTGATTAGCCCAAACTAGTGGGATTTACCTCTGGAGGCTGGGGGTGGGGCCACACCCCCTCAAATCACACCCACTGCACATTAGGGAAGGAGCGGAGCGTTAGGGAGCCTTCCCACAGTTTTAGGAGATTGTCAAAGACAGAAGCGCCCAGACCCTGTGAGCGTCAGGGTAGAACGCTAGGGCATGTGCTGATGAGCACTCAGTGTGCAGCCAGGTGGCCAGACACTCACTGCAAAGGCTCCGCCCTTTGAAGCAGAGGCAGCCTGTGGGTGCACAGGCTTGACCAGCTCTTGCTTTGCGAAGCAAGGATGGTGGGAGCTGAATCCGACACATTTGTAGACAGCCTAACTCATCTGCTGTCTCAAAATGAATTACTTATCCACCAGGCATTGTGTGAGGACTGAATATGTGCCAGCAGGACTTCCAAGAATGTCCTGTTTACTAGAGAGAGAAACAAGAAAACCAATAAATGCAATATAGCATCAGACATTCTGTGAGAAAGAAATGTATATGGGACTGAGGAAGCTCTAAGGGAGACGCCTCCCCCAGCCCAGGGAGGCTAAGACATGCAGTCAAGAGGAGGATGTCCTCAGAAACGTGAGGCACATGGAGGAGAATGAAGTGGGTGAGGGGGAAAGGACGTTCCTGTGTCCTAAAATAGGTGCAGAGACACAGGCAAGTCAGAAAGCCTGTCACTTTGGGGCAACCTATCTTTTTTTTTTAAGCAACTCAGGATTTTTACATTGGTTGAAGTTACTTGATTTTAAATCAGTGCTGACGTTATACTTAAGAGAAACAAAAGGTCAAAGAAACAGTATGGCAGAAGTAATTCAGGGTGGTTACTCTGAAGAGTTTCTACAGACAAGAACTGCGTGGTGACTTCCACGAACACCACAAGCCCCAGTAACGCTCAGGTGCAGGTGCAGCAGAGTCCTCGGCAAGGTGCTCCGCGTGGTGGGGCCAACTGCAGACCGTGCGTGGTGTGGAAAAAGCTCCAATTCCTTTGCTCTCCAGCCTAACTCACACTCATTGGCTAGGGCATAAAAAGGTCTGTAAAAGACCTTCACAAGCTAAACCTGGTTATAGCTGAAATCTGCCTTGGCAGTTTGTGGATTTCCGGCTCCCCCTCCCTCCGCACTCGCAATGACTGCAGAGTGGGAGGGGTTAATCAAACGCAGTTTCTCTGCATTTTGAAAAAAGGAAATCTGTTTTCCTAGATCTTGATGGAATATACAAAAATGGTTTCATACCGTAAGCCACTTCTTCAAGCAGGCAGCTCAGGGGGCTGATGCCAATTGGTTACTCTTGTAGAAACTTTGTGAACTACGGGTGAACCATTCTCTAAGCCTTTTTCGACATCTGGAGCAGCCTCCTTCCTGCCACTGCCTTTTCGCTTGGCAGGAGCACAGACCCTAGAGGGAGAAAGGGTGGCAGAAGTCACCAGAAGCTGTAACGGACTGCAGCTACACAGAGACCTGTGCCTATTCACACTCCTCAGCTCTGGGCTCCTGGTGGGCTTGGCATTGTACTCCAAGGAGCCTACCCAGCTTTGAGTCAGTGCCAATATATTTTTAAAATCAAACTTTAAATGATTTTGTTGCATACATTCTCTTTCTCTATACTCATGGCATCAGGATCTCAAAGACTTCTCAATATTTTTTCATTTACTCATTTATTTACGCAAAAAGTATTTTTAGACCCTGTGCTGGGTGCAATAGTATACAAAGCCAGAAGGAACTGCTGTGTTCATAGGGCTTGGCCTCAAGCAGGAAGATCAAAACACAGGGTGCAGGGGGCATGAAGCCTGCTCACAAAAGCCTTCCTGAAGAAATGGGCGCTCAGCCTGAAGGCAGGAAGGTGGGACCCTGGCTGGAGGCAGGGGGAGCCTGGAACGAGCGGAGCTCTGCAGGGGTTGTATGTGGAGGAGCCAGGCCTGCCTCGAGAGCCTGTGGTGCTCAGGAGCCTCTGAGCTATAGCTGGGACTGGGGAGCTTTGGTCAGGGTTCGTGGGAAAGCAGGGCCACTCCAGCTATTTCAAGTAGAGAGAGATTTAATATGGGGAGCTGGGGACTTCTAACCATGTGAGGGAGTTGGGGAGTGGAGATCAGGAAAACTGCCTCACATCGAGAACAGAAATCGAAGGGAAATGGTCACCAGCAATCCCCGCAGCCTGCAGTGCCCATGCAGGTTGCTCTAGGGGGAGCACCTGGAGCTCCCAGCGCTGTGTGCTCCTGGAGGCCAGCCACCTGCAGTGACCATGGAGGCTTCTAGAGGAAGCCCTGGGAGGCCAGAGAGAAAGCGTCGCTGATGACTGTGGCTGCAGGAAGGAGAAAGACACTCCATCTGCTGACCTAGAGTGTGGTCTACTCACAGGCTGAATCTAACCTGGCCTCTGGTGGGAGAGTGATTCTGTGGCCTCAGACATGTCCCTGAGAAGTAGATGATGGTGTAGCAGTCACCAGAAAATGCTGATGATGACGATGATCCAGCAAAACAGTTGGTGGAGAAGGAGCTGGGCTCCTGTCCTGCCTCTGCCACTTACTGGCTGCGTGCCTGTTTCTAGGCCTCAGTTTCCTCATCTGTAAAGTGGGGATGACAGTACTACCTGCTTCATGCATCTTATAAAACATTAGAAAGATAATGCGTAAAGTTTTTAGCATATTACTTTGCATGTGGGTTTTGATGGTTTCTGCTTATTATTCATAGTAATTTTTTGGTTATTATATATTGAAAAGAAAGCTGAAAACCATTAAAGAATTTAAAAAAAACAATTGAAATGTGCTTATCTTTAAAAAAAGGTGCAGTAGCTTTGGGAAGTCACCGGGAATGGCAGCCACATGGCTCCAAACTGACTGCTCTGTGGCTGGGACCTCCAGGGTGGGGGCTGGGTCCAGCTGAGAGTCATCCTGCGGGGCGTTCAGCCCCCATATCCTTAGCAGGTCATTGTGAATCTCAGCACATTCCACTGGGCTACGTGCACGATGCCCGTGGAGTGGTGGGATGGTTCCCGCCCCTTGGCCCGAGGAGAGTTTGCCTTTCCCAGGACTCTGGCCAGCAGAGTTCAAGTGGTGTAATTTTCTTCATCTCTGAACTGTTTCCAGGGGTTTGCAGGACCTCCTCCTTCCTGGCTTCCTTCTCTGCCTCGGGGGTGCCTGTGGCCACTGGAGCCCTGAGCAGGGTTTGCACTCCCAGTCTGGGGAGAGTAGCCATGAACTTCCAGGAGGACCTGTCTGATGGGAGCAGCCGCCAAGCAAGGGTGGGAACGGGAGAGAGCCCCGAACCCAGCAGTTGTGACGTCCGGGTGGGCCAGATGAGCAGGGGTCCAAGGTCAGGATTTACAAGCCCAATGAGAAACTTTCACTTGGAAACCTAAAAGAGGAATCAGCACCGAGGGACCTAACCACACAGACACTGAAGGCCCAGACAACAGGCTCAGGCCGGCGCGCGGCTGCTGGGGGTCATGAAGCTCTGAATGCTGCTTGAGCCTCCGGGCCCCGGGGCCTGAGCCTTTGGGACCTAGGTCTGGAGCTCCTGCCCTGCTATACCAAAGGTGCTGTTGTAAACACTGTTTTTAACTGTTTAATCCCATTAACAACTCTAGGAGGCAGGTGCTATTTAATATCTCCAGTTACCAAGAAGAAACTGAGGTTCAGAAAGGGAAAGGCGCCTGCCCAAGGTCACACAGCCTGTGAGCTACTGGACTGGGACCCGGGCAGCCTGGCTCTGGAGGATGCGTTGGGCGCCAAGGTCCCGGCCTCTGTGCACGTTCTCATTTCCGCGGCCTGAAGCTCATCCTGAGGTCAGTTGGGAGACTGTGCAGCCCTCTTCGAAGGCCCATCTGCAGAATTTGTGAGGCTTTGAACCATTCATCGACTGTAGAAGACAATCAGCCCAGAGAGAAGGGAGATGGTTCTGTAGGAAAGACGGTGATAGGACAGTCAGCAGGAGCCTAGCCCAGCGCTGAGTGTGTGTGTGTGTGTGTGTGTGTGTGTGTACACTCAGAAAAAGGCAAGTTTTTACTGTGGCAAAGAATAGAGGACAGAAATGCAAACATGCTGAGTACCCTTCGATAAAGTAAGTTCTTTCTGTTATTCATTTTTTATTTACTATTTTATTTAATGGACGCAACATTGCCCCGAGGGAATACATGGAAATTAAATCTCTGTGTTGTGGAGTTTTTTTGGCATTTTTTTTTTTTTTTTGAGACGGAGTCTCACTCTTGTTGCCCATGCTGGAGTGCAATGGCACGATCTCGGCTAACCGTAACCTCTGCCTCCCAGGTTCAAGTGATTCTCCTCCCTCAGTCTCCTGAGTAGCTGGGATTTCAGGCATGAACCACCATGCCTGGCTAATTTTTTGTATTTTTAGTACAGGTGGGGTTTCTCCATGTTGGTCAGGCTGGTTTCGAACTCCTGACCTCTGGTGATCCACCCGACTCGGCCTCCCAAAGTGCTAGAATTACAGGTGTGAGCCACCATGCCTGGCCTCTGGCATTTTTAATCAGAAAAGTACTAGTTATAGCTACATGCTCAGACACACACGCACATCCTCTGCGTGTGCACGCGCACACACACACACACACACACACATACACACATACACGGGGGAGGGTCAGAGACAGCAGACAATGGCACCTAGCCCAGCGGGGTCCCCTGGATGGGAAGGCAAATGCAGTGTGTCAATCACTTAGAGGGGCAGAGGTGGGATAGAGGGAAAGACACAACCCCTGAACATGGGGGGGACTGGTCAGGAGTAACCCTCGTCCCTGTCACTTTCCTATAAGCTCCATACAGAGTGGAAGTCAGGAAGGTTAGGCTCCTGCTGCTCATCTATAAAACGAAGTACGATGATGACAGTGATGGGACTAAGTCACACTCAGGCTGAGTTGTCCAGTACCTGCGACACAGACACTCCAAGGAGAAGTCCCTCTAGCTGTTAGGGACAGCAGCCTCTGTCCCAGGGCACCTGTGAGAGTTGGAAATGGTACCCGGTGGATGGCCCTGTGTGGAAAGCACTGGTGGGAACCACGTCTGTGGCTGCTCCATGTGCAGAACACAGAGAAGGATGGCTGTGTGGACCTCACTTGATGGCTGTGACAGCCACGGCTCGCTTGGCTTCCCTCACAGGAGGCCTGCAAGGCCATTCACAGAGGGCGATCGATTTAGTGGCTCAGGGTACCGGGATGGAAGGGCCTTGGGAGTCCGTCAGTGATGACCCTTCTCTCCACGTAGCCCCAGGCCCCAGCCTCTCTCCTCCTACCAGTCCTAGCGACTGATACCCATCTTTTCTCCCCAGCACTCTTCTCTTTCTAAACTGTGAAAGAAAAAGTAGTCCCCCACTTCCCCTGGGGGACTTGCCTTTAGAATTCGAAATTGTTTTACCACAACTCGGCTCTGGTAAATTCCAAGTTTTGACTTTTCTCACTATTGTTTAATATGTGAATTTCAAGACCCAGTCTGGAGAAGAACTGAATATTGAGGATTTTATTCCTTTGTGTTCCTGCTACTTTCCTCCTAATTCTCCTTCCTGCAAAACAGGCTAGAGGGTGAGTCATTTTCTTAGTCAGCTTGAGTTTCTGTAACAAACATGCCTTGAGCTGGGCGGCTTAAACAGCAGACATTTATTTCTCAGAGTTCTGGAGCTGGGAAGTCCAGGATCAAGGCACTGGCAGATGTGGTGTCTTGTGGGAGCCCTCTTCCTGGTTTGGGAAGGCACCTTGCTGTGTTCTCACATAGGGGAGAGCAGAGAGGTAGGGAGAAAACTCTCTCGGGTCTCTTCTCATAGGAGCACTAATCCCATCATGAGAGCTCCACACACACAACCTCCTCACCTCCTGAAGTCCTCACCTCCAAATACCATTACATTGTGGTTATGCCTCAACAAATCAACTCCAGGAGGACACCAACATTCAGCCCATAGCAGTCATGTACCAGAAGTTGTGTTAAATAAATACACAAAATAACATTTCTGTCCATCACCACCCTCCTCCTTTTGACTGTTAGCTGGGCTGTCCAGCACCTCACGGATTCTGGGTTTGCTGTCATTTCCCGGTAGACAATGGGAGCCTTGATGATGGGCTCAGAGGCACAGCGGCCCTGATTCTGTCTTTTAAGCCCTTGACCCTCTGGCCTTTAGTGTCAAGCTCAGTGCAGTTATCAGGACCCCACGACTAGTCAACCCCCCCCAATTCTTCCCAAGGATATTTACAAACCAACTTACACAAGCGATAGCTTTTTGAAACTCTCATGAAGAATTCCAACAGTCTACCCATAACTTCTGCTTGCTACAGAGTTCATAATGGCCCAGACCCCCGTCCCCAGCTATGCAATCACTAGCGTCTTTATATGCAAAGAGAAGATAGTAAAACCGTGCCCTGCTGAATTCATGGGATTCTTTTAAGAGCCCAACCGTGGTAGATGGGAAGTTCTTTGTAAACGGAACCGTGCTGGGACCACCTGCCTTTTTATTGAGGGTCCTGACTTTCCCTTCCCGGCCCTGCGGTCCCGGTGCAGTGCGCTCTCCTGACCCTAGGTGGCAGCAGCTCCCCGGGTCCCAGCGAGGGAGGCTCGCTCAGGATGGAGGCTGAGGTCAGGGTGCAACCTAATTAGCTGAACAGATTGCAGCCCCGCTCAGCAAAGAAACCCTTGGGGGGTGCGGGGAAGAGTGTGACTCACATTCCTGTTCCCTGATAAAGGAGAATGTTTTGAGAGTCATTCTAGCGCTGCAGCCTGGGGTCACACCATCAAGACACTTGGCTTCTCTTCCTTCCCCGTCATCCCTCAAGACCTTTTATTTTTTTATCCTCACTCCCCCAACCCCCCCTCGAATGTACCAGTAGGTTAGGTCAGAACGAGGGCTCAAGAGTCTGCCTGAATAAAGAATCTTCTGTGTCCACCGGCTCAGTGTGAGCCTCGCTGTCCACACCCGGGCCTGGCCAGAGCAGGGGCTTTCTTAACAGATGCGTGAAACGTCAGCATGGAAAGGGCAGTGCAGAGCATCTAGTCTAATGGGCATTTGACAGGGGGTAAACTGTGCCTGAGAACCCAAGAGAGGCAGAGAGGGAATGAACATTTTCTGATCACCTGCAGCGTGCAAGGCCTGCGTGAGATGTTGGTACACCTGCTCACTCTTCCAGAACAGCTGTAGAGTGGGGCATGACCTACGGTACAGGTGAGGGAGGTGGGTTTCAAATAAAAAAAATGGCTGCACAAGAGAACGCAGGTAGCTTCAAGATGAGAGTAGCTCAGCTCACTCATGGATTTATTTTTCCCCACAAATGTTCACCGTGGTCTGTGTCAGTGCCCAGGCCTGGGGGCATCTTGGTTGACCCCTGTAAGGCTGGGGGCTCTAGCTCAGGCCCCCGTCATGGCTCTGGTGGCTCAAGGGTGCACCTGGTCCCATAATGCCTCCCAGGGGCATCTGCCATGCCTTTCAGAAGATACCATTCCTCACCTCTCTCGTGTGCTGGTTCCTCTTCTGACCTCGGTTCTTCAGCCTCAGCTCATCTCTTCCTGCCCAGAGTTGGTGCTAACTGAGTGCCCATGGCCTTGCCTTGGAAAATATGACAATGGCTGTAAACGTTTGACCACAGAACTGTTCTTTTATGGGGCCCCAAAAGAACATGTGGCCTTCTGATAATGCGATGGATGGTGCAGGCTTGGGGAAGGAGGCCTCTTGTGGAACTAGCCCTGCAGATGCTGTAGCACCACTGACCCTTTGAGCATACGTATGCTGCCAACTACCTCTTGGCCTGAGAAACTTCACTCACTGACCTCTTTCCCAGGGCACCGGTGTCCCCCTTGGAATCAGGTTTATCTCCAGACAGAAAAACACATGGTTCCCATTTTCCTCAGGCAGCTCCATTTCATGGAAGCTTGAATAGGGGCCTAATTCTGCACATCTGAACAAGAGCACAGGGCCATCAGGAGATCTGCCCCAAACGCAAAGTGCTTGTCACATTACAGGCAATCAACGAAAGGAGGCTGTCTCATGGTGTCAGCATGGGTTTACAATGTGTCTTGTAAACACACATTGGATCTCTTGAAACAAAGGCTCTGTAGAGTTTGAGACCTGGGAGGGATCTAGTCTGGCTTCTGATGGTGGAACATCAGGCATCAATGTGACAAGGCACTGTGGGCAAGGGGACTTGTTCTCCTCACCTCTAAGAGGGATGATGGCCGTCTTTAATGTTCATCATTCATTTGCCCACTTCATTCTGTTGGCTGAGCCTGGAATGACATCACGTGCTGGAAACAGTGTAATGAACAGAACCAGACATGGCTCCTGACCTGGCACTTTGTTGTCTGATGGAAAGCAGGGAAGTAAAGGAGAGAATAGGAGGCTGAGAGGTGAGGCGGGACAATGCAAGGCTTTCCACGTGAAGGATTTGCATCTTTAGCTCAAAAGCAATGTGAAGTGTTTGAAGGGATTTCAGGAGGTGAGTGATGCAGTCAGGTGTGCATTTCACTATTGAGTGCATGAATTGGAGGGGGCCTGCAGACCTGGAGGCCTGGAGAATATTGGTCCAGGCAAGGATGGTGGCACACAGGATTGAGGCAGTGAGGGTGGAGGTGGAAAGAGTGAATAGATTTAAGAGATGTTTAAGGGGCTGTAAGCGCAACCTGCTCCCACCAGAGTATATGTGCAACCAATGGCAAAGTCAGCTCAACAGATTGCATACTGGTTCTGGGATCCTGCATTCCAACCTCCTTACTGTATAAGAGATATGCTTGCAGGTCTGAGGGCAAAGGAACTTCTGGGGGCCCACAGCAAGTGAGATGCAGAGCCAGGGCCGAGACTGGTGCGAATGCCTGGGAACCACCCTGGGCACTCACAACAAAGCCAGCTCTGGACTAGGCCCTCTCTAGGCCTCTCCCTAGGGAGACTCGGGTCCTCTCCTTTCCTCTCCCTGGAGCGAGCCCCACCACCCCATCAGGGGAGAGGAAAGGGGAGGACCCAGGTCTCCAGCCTCCAGAGGCATCTGCTTACAAGGGGACCTGGGGAGCCAGGAAGAGCACAGGAGCAAGCATGGAGTGGGGGCCTCTGCTCAGGCCCTGCCCCTTCTTTCACGGTGTCTACAGCACATCTTTCAGCAAAGGATGTGACGGGCGGCAGGGTGGGGAATCCGAGAACAACCAGGCATTTGATGCTTCTGGGGGCAGGGCAGATAATGAGATGCAGGCATGAGCCCAGGGGGCTGTTGGCAGTCCGGTCTGCCCTTCTTGGCACTGAGGCCAGACTTAAAGGTCAGGAGAACGTCAGACCCTCTCATCTGGGGCTCTCCTGGCGGCCCTTCCCCTCCAAGCTCTTCTTCCAGCCCCTGAATGCTTCTGCCACACCAGCTTCAATGCCTCTATTGTGGCGGCAGCTGCAGTGCTGGGGGCTCTGGCCCTCTCTCCCTCTTCTCCCCTCCTGCAGGCCCCCATGGGTGGGGGAGGTGAGCAGCTTCTTCCTGTTTTCTGTACCCCAAGGCCCAGAACGCCTGGTTTCCGGTCCCCAGGGACCCCCCTAGCTCCTTCTCTCTTTACACTCATTCTGGGCAGGTGGCTGCTGGTGACCTCGCTCCAGCTCCCTCTCCTGCCTTTTCTGAGAGGATGCCCTGCGTGACACAGGAAAGTATCCCCCAGCAGGTAGACTCCTGGGGCTGCTGAGACCTGCTCTTTCCCTCCACAGGAGATTCCTGTCTGCAGATCGTGGCTTTCCTGCAGGATCCACACTGGAGGGAGGGAAGGGGGGAGACCCTGGGGACGAGTTCTGTGCTTTCGGCTATAGCATTTAGATTAAAGGAGAGAAATGGAGAGAGAAAGAGAGAGAGAGGGAGATTGAACAAAAGCATTTTTAAAGAAACCACCTTTATTCTGTTATTCTCCAGGTGGGTACACCATCCCTGACAAAATCCAACTTTGGAGTCACACGATTTGATGGAGAAGCCTTCACTTTGTTGTGAGACTTAAACAAGTCGTTGCTCTTTTCCGACTTTGACTTCCGTATCTGTTAGCGGGGTCTCATGCCTCTCCCAGCTCTGTGGGTTGCTGTGGGTCCCAGGACACCTAGGGGCAAACTCAAGAATGAATGACTTGAGCCCTGTCAGTGCTTTGTCCAGGCTGCCCCTCCCCACCCCTGCCTGCCGTCACAGCGCCATTAAGTTTAAGTGATAAAGCAAGGATTTAAATTAAAAAGGCAAAAATTTCATGCCCACGCTCAAAAGCGTTGGGCATTTGAGCTGGGAGGGAGCTTGCCTGAAGTGCTGGCAGCGCTGGAAGTGCAGCCGGCTGGCCCCCCAGACGTGCGGAGCCAGTGCAAAGCTTGACACACTGGAAAGATGGTTGCTCTCTCTCCCCTGGTCTGAGCTGACAGCAAACTCCAGAGAGGCAGTGGGCATGCAGAGGGAGTGGGAGTCCTTATGTTAGGGCCCCGAGCAGAACTGGAGCAGAGCCAGGTTGCTTCTGGAGGAAGGAGGAACACACTGGAGCAGAACCAGGTTCCTCCACGGGGCTTCCCCCAGCTCTTCCAAAGACCCAGAGTGGGCAGCGAGCCTGCCTTGGCCAAGTCCAGCCCCGGGATACTCCGCCCCACCATCCCCATGAGGCCACCCCTCAATGCTTGGTGACTGTGGACTTTCTTAGGGTGTCCTGGGAAGCTACCACCTTAACTTGATGCCAGCTCCTGGGGGAGAGCCAGGCAGTGCCCTCACTGCCTGTGGAGGGGGAGAGTCTAGTGCTCAGGGGCACACTGATGCTAGGGGCCCTTCTGGGGCTCTGAGGAGTGAGAGAGCAGGTCCAATGCTGTGAATCAGAAACCCCAGCTGAGGAAGGGGCTGGGGACGGCGTTAGATAGCCTCTTGCCAGCCCATCCTGTCCTCCAGCTGGAGTCTTCAGAAACCCTTTGTGCTGCCAGAGGAGGCATCTCCAGGGACGCCCCCAGCTCCTCTTCACTCTTTACAAGCTGCTGTGAAAAGATCAGGCGGCCGAGGCCATGCATGGACTGTGGGAATGGCCGGGGCGGGCTGTCCAGCTCACTGGGCCCCTCTGGTCCCCCACCTAACTCCACCTCCTGGCATTGGGTGAGGTGCTGACATGGGGTACAGAGCTGCGGTAATGGGGCTGGACGTGTACTTGATACACTGTGTGCAGACACTAGAGGCAGCCTGGGCCGTGCCGTGAGCTGATGCTCGAGGCTTTGGCAACTGCTGTGCAGGAGAGGGCACTGTGTGCACAGGGAGGGGAGGCGGGGGCAGAGAAGCTCTGCGAGCCTAGGCTGAATGAACCTGGCAAGGAAGCAGGGACTGCCAAGGAAATGCATGGTGCTATTTCAGGATCACTAGGAAGGCCTGGAGACCACAAACAGTTCCCCTCCAGGTCCACAGATGTTGAGAATTTCAGCATAGCAGTTGCTTTTCTTTGGCTTAAAGTACTACCTCTGTGGTAGAACCTACCCAAGGCCACTCCCTCCCCTATCCTGTTAGCTGAGCTACATATATATTCAGGCATAAGGTGCTCAGGCTGCAATATGCATGGGGGATGCTGGGCCCCTCCAGGGCTGAAGGCTCAAGGGCTAACTCCAGCCTAATAATCATGGCCATTCAGTTTCTGTGGCTAGTGATTGCTTTACTAAGGGGCAGGGATATAACCTTGGTTACTGAGGCTTGAAGGGACGTTTACCTGGAATGTTCTCAAAAGAGTGTGGGTGAGAACTCCCATTTCTGCTTTGACTGAATCTCTTCATGTCTGCGTGCTACGTCTGGGACTGTGGCAGCTGTTTTGTAAGCATGAAGCCACAAGTTTAAGGACTAAGTCAGTAGGCCAGGAGGATTAATGTGAACAGGTGGACAGAACTTGAATTGTTCAAGACATCTCCGAGCCAACCTCACAGCCACCATAGCTCAGATTTCTTGTTCTGTAAAATAATCAATGCCCATGTGGCTGAAGCCATTGCGGTTTACGCCGCTGAAAGCACCCGTGCAGGAATAGCCTCTCTTTGGGCGTGTCCTAGATCATCTCCGTGCTTGGCCAAGATCCCCCTCAGATCTCTTCTTATTGTTTCCGTCCCACTCTCACTTGAGGGCAGCTTTGCATCAGGGCCTGGGCTGGTCCTTGCAGGATTCCTGGGTTACAGGAGCTGCTTTACCTGCAGGGAGCAGAAGTGCCTGGGGGAATTCTGCGTCCCCTTTCTGTCTGTGCCTGTGGGAGGCAGGACCCTCGGTCCAAGGTCACACCCCAGCTGTCTTCCTCCTCTCCTCACCCAGTCCCCAACCTGTCCCTGGGAGGCACATCTTTAGAGATTCAGTTGTGTATGAATCCTCATCTCAGTGTCTGCTTCTGGGGGAGCCCAGCTAGATACAAGGTGCATCTGTCCCGGGTGGGGTCAGCCTCCCCAATGCTGGCAGGAGTGGGACTCAGGGCTGGGCCCGGGACGTGCTCCCCAGCTCTTCCCCACACTCCAGCCCTGCTGCTGTGCTTGGAGCTCAGGACTGCTCAGAGGCACTGGCTTACCCTCCTGTGCCTGCTTTCTCTGTGTGCCAGCCAGGGCCCAGCTGCCTTCTCCCTGTCGTGGGTGGCCCCTTCTCCAGGCCCCTACCGTTCACCTTGGCCCACTGTGAGGGGGCATCCTGACAGTATTGGTATGGGCTGAATTTTGTGCCCCCCAAATTCCTATGTTGATGCCTTAATCCCTAACACCTCACAAGGTGGCTGTATTTAGAGATGAGACCTTTAAGAGGTTAATTAAGTTAAATTGAGGCCATAGGGTGGGCCCTAATTCAACAGGACTCATGGGCTTATAAGAAGAGATTAGGACACACGGGCCCACAGGAAGACCACTGAAGACACAGGGAGAAGATGGCATCTACAGGCCTCGGGAGAAGACACCCCTGCTAACACCCTGGTCTCGGACTTCCAGCCTCCAGACTGGGAACAGATGCAATTCTGTTGTTTAGGCTGCCCAGTCTGTGGTGCTTTCTTATGGCAGCCTAAGCCCACTGCTGCAGACATGAATCCTCCCTTCCCACCCGGGGCAGTGCGCTCTTCCCCTGATTCAATTATGTCCTTCAGTCTCTTACTACCTCGTCTTGCTTAGAACTGATTTGCCTGGATCAGCAACCTCCTCTCCTCTCCTCTTCTGGTTTATCAACCCTTCCAGTCTTGTAGATTCTGCAGGGAATGTGTCCTGTGACCCTGCCTCCAGGAAGTCTTCCTGAAGCCTGCTAAGAAGTGTTCTCACCCTCTGTTGGGCTCAACAGCATTTGTGTGTGGCCTTCACTTACAGCCTAATTATGTTGATTGAGCCCTGCATTGACATGGACTGTGGGTCTGTCTTACTTTATCAAATGGGAGCTTCCTGGGGGTCTCTGAGCCCTCCACTCACCCAGGGATCATGAAGAACTTCTTCTGTACTGGACCTGAACACACACTGCATCTGTCAAGAGGAAGGGCATGAAACCCCAGCACAGAGTGGGAGACAGATTCAGGAGTTTCATGAAATAAGGGTGATGGGGAGGTACACTTAGGGTGAGAAGGAGTGGGGGGTGGGTGGTGGGTGCACAGAGGAGTGTCCAGCAGAGGGTGCCTGCACCTGGCTCTAAGTTGTTGTGATCTGGCGGTGCATGGATGGTGCAGCAGGGCAGAGAGGGTGGATGCTGGAAGGGTGGTGGGATCAGGTCTGGGGAGTCTTCTTTTCAGGGAAAGAGCATCGGGCCTGTGGGAGAACAGTGGGTCCAGACCAAGGCTAACCAAGGACGCTCAACAACTTCTCACTGAGCTCCTGGGGCTTCACCTTCAGGCCTGCCCCTCTTCCTGCCTCTGTGCCTCCCTGTCAGTTTCCTGCCCCACCTGGGCAGCATCCCCTCAGCTCCCGTTGCACAATGTGTTCACTATTTTTTTTCCTTTGGTGGATGCTGTAGGGGAAGGGTCTCAGCTCCTCAAGGACAGGGTCCCTCATCCCCTCTAGGCATTCCAGAGTCACTTTGGCTTCCAGTAACTGCTGAGCATGTTTTTACTGACTGATTGGATCTTGTTGGATGCCAGGACTGCCATCCAAGATGCACACTGAAACACAAGCATTAAAGAGTGGGAGTCATCACGGGGCCTGAGGCCTTTCTCCTGGCTCTTAGTGACCCTGCCTCTGGGCTCTGTGAGGCTGCCGCCGGCAGACTCCACTCCATCCATCCCAGCAGTGGGCTCCCCAGAGCCCAACAAGGAGCACGGCACTTTTTTCTTCTGGTGACAAGTTCTCTGTGAGATGGCCTGTGCTTTCTTTGTGGGAACTGGATGCCACCTTTCTGCCTGGAGGAGAGCCTGTGAAAGAGGCTGCTCTGATGTTTCTCCTGTTAACTCCAGGATCCGGGCTCCCCTGACTTCAGACAAGGCCATTGGTGTGTTCAGGCAGCCACGCCAGCGCTGGGAACAGCTTCGCCCTCCCCCACCTCTGTGTGGGGCTGCAGCCCCAGTGTGTAGAGCCCTGCAAAAGGCACTGTAGTTGTCCCCCGAACCCCTGCCAGGTGTCCAGACTCTTTCATACAAACAGGAACAAGTGACACGCAGAAGTCCCATTCCCAGGAGCCTGAATGGTGGGGAGCAGCCCAGCCCAGGGTCTGACATCTGCATGAGAAGATAAAGATTGTTTCGGGGGGCACCCAGTGGGATGGGGCTGCTTCCACTTCTCCTGTCTGCTGGGAGTGCGCAGGTGGCAAACACAGTCCATGTGTCCACCTGAGGGGCAGAGGGAGAGGCATAGGCTGGTGTTTTATTCAGGGCTCTTCAAAGATAGAACTGATATATATATATACGTATATATACATACGTATATATATATACATATATATGTGTATATATATATACATATATATACACATATATATATACGTGTATATATATATATATATATATATATAGTGTGTGTGTGTATATATAACATCTATATGTAATAGAGAGAGAAACAGAGAGAGATATGAAGAGTTCATTAGGAGAATTGGCTTACATGATTATGGGGTCTAAATCCCATGGCAGGATCTCTGCAAGCTGGAGGCCCAGGGAAGCTGGCAGCATGGCTCAGTCCAAGTCTCAAAGCCTCAGAACCTGAGGAGTTGGTGGCTCAGCTTGAGGCCAGAGGCCTGAGAACACAGAGTGGGGGTGTAGGAGCAGTTAGGGTGAGTCCTGGAGCCCAAAGGCTGGAGAACCTGGAGTTACGATGTCCAAGAGCAGAAGAAGGGTGTCCCAGCTTCGGCAGAGAGTGAACAAGCAAGGAATACCCCTTCCTCCACCTTTCATTCCATCTGGGACCCCAGCTGATTTGGGGGTGCCCACCCACATTGAGTGTGGTTCTTTCCCACTCAGTCCACTGACTCACACACCAATCTCCTCTAGAAATGTCCCACATACACACCTGGGGCAACCCAATTACTCTCATCAAATGTCAAACTGCCTTCTGAAGCACTGAGAATAATTAATACAGTAACTGAAAATAAATAATGCTTTATCAGCTATCTGGGCATCCCTTAAGCCAGTCCAGTTGACACTCAGAATCGACCACCACACCTGGGGAGGCAAAAAGCTGAAGTCTGAGCAGCAGCTCGACCTCATCTCAGAGCATCCTTGACCCTGTGTTGTTCTCCCTGAGCTCTGAGGTCTCAGTTTCCAAATACCAAGAAAAAGCTTGAGCAAGAAGTTTTCTAGTATGGTTATTGACCAATATGTAATAAAACACGCCCCTAAAATATGATAGCTGAAGTCAATAACAACATTTAATTTGCTTGTGAATCTGCAATGAAGGCGGAGGCAGCTCATCTCTGTCCCACTTGGAACTATCTGGGGCAGTTCCCAGTCAGGGCCTGGGCTGCAGTCATCTGAAGTCTCCCTCATGCCTGTGTGTGGCCGTGTGGCTTTTTCAAGGGGCGATCTGGCTTCCTCACAAGATGGTGCCTGGGTGCCCAGTGCCAGCATCCGTTGGAGAGGGGAGAGATCCTCATGGAGAGAGGGGAGAGGGAGAGGAGGAGGGAGAACATCAGATGGAAAGTGCATCATTTATCACTTTTTATAATCTAGTCTTGCAAATTACTTGTGGTGCATTCTATTAGTTAGGAGCAAGTCACTAAGACCGGCCCATAGTTGAGAGGGGAGTAGACTCCACCTTGGACTGAAGAAGTGTCAAATAATCCTTGTGCACATGCTTCGATACTACCACCTTGCAAGCCCCTTCCACCTCTATGGAGGCCACAGGCCTGGGCCATGGTGTGTGGCGGTGCTGTGAGGCCAGGCTTCCCTGGAGCCCTGCTCTGCCAGTCCTGCTCCCTAAAGTTCACTCACCTCCCAATCGAACATGCACACTAGGTTACAACAGGGAATGGTAACCACCTAAGAAGGGCAGGATCGTCTAGCTTCTCGGTTTCTCTCTCTCTCTCTTTTTTTTTTTTTTGAGTAACTTTAGCATGAAGCTAGTTCAGTATATAAAAATCTGAATTGGGGGAGTATCTGAAAGTCCCATTTCCAGAAATCTCCAGTTGGCCGGCCCTCCCCCTTCTTACTTTTCTTTGAAAACTCCTCTGAGCGGCTCTAGCCCAAACACAAGCCAGTTGTCCCAGAATTCCCTTCTCCAGCCAGTTGGGAGTCGCCCTTAGCTGGAAAGCTATTGCTTGCCTGGGCTCTGGGCCTGGCCCCCTCCACGCTGTCCATGTGTCTCTCCTTTTTATTAGCTTCTCCATCAATAAGGTTTTCATTACTTTCCAATGCTCTGAGCTTCTCAAGTTCCCCCTTCCTAGGAAAAGTGGATTTTTAAAGACAGTTCTTCAGCCCACCACTGCACCCTTCGGATGCATGCCACCTGGGGCTGGAGGCTGCTGTCCAGGGTGGGGGCAATTCAAGGACCTCACTTGGCCTTTGCTGCTCCAGTGACAAGAGCACATTTTCTGCCCTCCACTTACATCCTGGGAAATCTTCTTCAAATGCTTGTCTTTTGGCCTCTTGATGGCAGTAGCTGAGAATTAGAGGTGGGAGAATTTGGGAGGTGGTTGTTTGAACAAGAAGGGAAACACAGTCATCTCTGATTTCTCTCCCTGCCAAGCTCATTTCTGCGGCTGAAGAAGGCACTATGCTCTTCCCTGACGCTGGGCCCTTTCTTGCCCGAAGGTGGGAATGCCTGATACAGTTTCCTGCCATTTCTCCACACCATTCTTAACTCCTAATGCGTCGGGCATGGACACTAGAGAGAAGCTGATGCCCAGGTGGCTGGTGAAGCTGTGAACCTCTGGCCAGTGTCTGCTGCCCTTTGCTGGGGGCAGTGCAGCATGCCCTCAGGGCTCCACATCACACAACTCTGAGGGGCACCTGGGGAGCCAACCTCATAGAATATAAGCTGAATATGGCCCCTTGCAGTTCTGCAAAGCAGCTGCTGACCCCCAGCACAGGATTAGCCATCAGGAGACCTGGATGCAGATTCCAGCTCCTCCCCTTTTGGATGTATGACAAATGATTTCCCACTTCTGGTCGTAAGTTTCTCCATCTGCAAAAGAACAATTTTGAACAAAGTTGTTATTAAACCTTCAGTTTAAATGTTCTATCATCCTAGTGTTGACGGAAGATTATGAACCCTAAATTAACAGCAAAGTAAATGAGACACCCTTATGGTTGTGGTTCTAGGGTATTTCCTGAACAAGAGGCAGTGGGTCAGAGCGGGCCATGCACACATGTTGCCAGATATCAAGGGCTGCTTGCAAATAGAAGGTAGGGAGCAGCAGTGTGCCAAAGCTAAGGGCATTGCGGGGGTGGACCCCAAGGCAGATCTGTGGGGGGGGGGCCCTCTGTGGAGTTTTCCTTCAGTCTCCCCACCCCTACACACGTCATCTCACTTGGATCCCCCGCTATGCCCCTTCTTTACTGGATTCTCTCTAATTCATGCTTTAAGACCCAGTCTTCCCATCAGCTTTTCCATGCAGGTTTCATAGGACTCCACATCTGGGTCTGGTGCCCTCTACGGTATTTCTTATGTATCCCGTGCTTATCACTATAGAGTGGTTTTAAATCTACACACACACACACACACACACACACGTACACGCACAACAATCATAGAGCTTTATTTTTATACAATCAATTATAATCAGTTCTTTGCCCCACTTCTTCCAGGGCTGGCAGAAAACTCCCTCATCTCTACAACTGGGGTTTATTCCACTCATCCCAAAAATCTATGAAGGGGAACTTGGCTTGAGGCGGGCACCTTGGAGGACTCTATTCACGGCCGAGCTGACCACCT
The DNA here is from genome assembly GCA_036589455.1 of Ateles fusciceps. NCBI lineage: Eukaryota > Metazoa > Chordata > Mammalia > Primates > Atelidae > Ateles > Ateles fusciceps. Next base: position 2,091,528 of record JAZHEH010003321.1, on the reverse strand, counting down.
TTGGTTTGCTCCTTGTCCAGTGCTCCACTCCTTGGTTCTCCCCTTGTATGGCCTGGCTCCGGGTCAGCAGACAGTGCCGAGGATCCTATCCCAGGCTGTGTGTGTGGCTCTTTTCTGGGACCTGGGGGCAGTCTCCTTGCAGCCACCCCTCACGGAGCTCCCTCAGAGGTCCTGGCACCCCCCTGGGCAGTGCAGGTGCCTGCTGCTCACACAATGCCACCTGATGTGTCCGTTTAGTGTTGGGGACTCTCTTTCTCCCTCTTCGACCCTTGCCCACTCCCTTCTCCCCTGCATTGCCTTTGTACTCCTCTGTAGGACCCATACACTACTCCTGATGAAACACAAATTCATATCTTATGAAACCCTCCAGCCACATGATGTACTATATTAAATTAAGGAGCTATGTTTATATGTATGTTTTCCCAATTAGCAACACACTTGGGGCAGGCAGGAACTGTGTCTTATTAATCTCTCCTATTCCAAAAACTGAAAAAATGCCAGACATACATGAAACTTGAGACATTTTTGTTGAGTTGAATTGAATGGAATATTCCAGTTGTCCAGGGTTATCCAAGATGAGTCTAATTCAAGATTCTTCTTTCTCTTTCTGCCTTTTTTTGTGGGTCTGGTTGTTTGGGTGAAGAAAAATCACAAGAATTTCTATCTTATTGCCTCTTTGAATCCTTGAGAATTGTCAAAAGTCAGGTGAGTGATAACATCTTGAGTTGTCAGTAGCTGAGAGGTAAAGGAATTAGGTTTTAATCCTTGGAGAAAGGGAGGTGGGGGACAGGCCAGAATAATAGGGTTACAGCCTATTCTATTTCTATTCTGGGTAACTAGAATAGAAAATTAGAGCAGAAACCCAGTCTTAGCGACTGGACCTATTCGGTGGTGACCAGGAGAAAGGCGCTGGCTGGGTGGGGCACTGGGATGTGGGGGCCTAACGTTAGTGCCACAGGGCAGCACACTTCCATCTGGAAGGAGCATACTAACACCTGCCATGCCTAGTTCTCAGTGACTTCGGACACAGCAGGGGCAGCCCACCCATTAAGGCCTTCATCATCTTTGGTCTAATTTCCTGTTATGGAAATTACAAAGGTCGATGGAGTCGTCTCCAAATGGAGAGCTGTCCTACTCTGCATGGAAGCAGGTCTCCAGGCAGATGTACGATGGCTCCTGAGAATGAGCACTGGTGTTAACTCCAGTGGCTACTCAAGTCCTAGGGCGGGGATCAAGGCTTTAGAACCACAGAATATGGAAGCTCTGACATCAGACTGGAGTTTGAAGCTTTGGTTGTGTCTACTAGCTAGCTGAGTAGAATTTTGGATTTTTGTTTCTGGCTGGGACTGACAGGCTATGTGGACTGGAAATGTTCCCTGAGTGATGTCATGGAGTCCATGGATTCACTGAATAGAATGTTGTGAAAGTTTGACTAGAGCAGCAGTGCAAAGCAGCCAAGTTAGTGTTCACTCTTCTTTCTGAGCATGGTGAGCCCACAGGGCCGGCTGCCTCTACTAAACATCATCAGCAGCAGAGAGTGGGGTGGGGCTCCTCTTCCTGTGTGCTGTGGCACATGGGCGCACACATACAGTTTGTCTAGAACCTGGATCAAATATCAAATATTTAGATGTAAGTGAAAGGGAAGGGGCTATTACTGAGTTCGGGTTTGGACACTGAGTTGTTTAGAGATTGTTTCTTCCCACTTCCCTCTGGGTAATACTGTGATACAGGTTTTCAACAAACGCTGTCAAACTGTGTCTTGTTTCCAATTATGTTTTCATGAAATTTAATTAGATTATTTTAGTGATCAATGATGATGTGGTAGGCCAGGCTGCTTCAGGCCGTAAGCTGATGTAGAGTTTTGGAGATTACACACTGATTGATCCTTGTGGAGGCAGAAGTGAAATGTGCAATTTATTGGGATGGTGTTAACTCTACCTTGATTCCACGTTCACGATAAGTAGTAGATCATTTGGTTAGAATTAGAATTCCCCATTCAGAAAAACTCTGAAGAGTTTACGAAAGACCGTTTGTAGTGAAAAGAATTCACAGAGTATTTATTTATGTTGTTTCCATATGCCTTTAGGATTAAAAACATTTTGATTAAAAATGTTTTTTTCTTTTTAAAATCAAACTTTATTTTCAGATAATTGTAGATTCTCATGTAGTTGCTAGAAATATTACACAGAGATCCCATGTGCTCTTTACCCAGTTGCTCTCCATTAAACAAATCCTGGTACATCCATAGTACCATGAATTACGGTCAATATCTGCACCAGGATATTGACATCAACACAGCCAAGACACAGGGCGTGCCACCACCACAAAGATTCCTCGTGTGCTCGTTTATAGTCATGCCCACTTTCCCTCCTGTCTCCACCCCCTCCTTAGCCCCTGGACACCACTACTCTATGCTCCACATCTGCAATTTTGTCATTTTTGAGAATATCATGTAAATTGAATCAGATAGTGCATATCTTTTGGGGATTGGCTTTTTCTCACTAGCATCATTCTTTGGAGATTCATCCGCCTGATGCATTCATCTACAGTTTGTTACTTTTTACTGCTGAGTAGTATTGCATAGTATGGATGTATATTAATAGTACCCAATTGTTTAACCATCTACCTGCTGAAGGATCCTAATTGTTTCCGGTTTTTAACTGTCATAAATAAATTGCTATAAATATATGCGAACAAGTTTTTGTGTGAATGTAAGCCTTCGTTGCTCTAGGGTAGACGTCCAAGAGTATAATCACTGGGTCATATGTTATTTGCATGTTTAGTTCTTTAAAAAATTGCCAGACTGTTTTCCAAAGTGACTGCATGATTCTACATTCCTACCTGCAATGTATGAGTGATCCAGTCTCTCCGCATCCATGCATTGGATGTTGTTACTACTTTTTATTTTAGTTATTTATCCAGGTATACTGGCGGTACCTCATTGTTTTTTTAATTTGCGACTGAAGTTAAATGTTTCATGGGCTTATTGCCCATCTGTGTATCCACTTTGTCTTTGTGTCTTTTGTGAATTTTCTAATTTGATTTTTTTGATTGTTAGTTTTGAAGCTTTTTAAAAATATATTCTGGATATTAAGCCTTTGTTGGATACATGATTTGCAAATATTTTCTCACACTCTGTAACTTGTCTTATCATTCTTTTAAGAAAAGGTTTTTTTTTAAATTGCATTTTAGGTTTTGGGGTACATGTGAAGAACATGTAAAATTGTTGCATAGGTACACACATGGCAGTGTGATTTGCTCCCTTCCTCTCCATCACCTATATCTGGCATTTCTCCCCATGCTCTCTCTCCCCAACTCCCCACCCCCCGCTGCCCCTCCCCATTTCCCCCGATAGACCCCAGTGTGTGATGCTCCCCTCCCTGTGTCCGTGTGTTCTCATTGTTCAACACCCACCTATGAGTGAGAACATGCGGTGTTTGATTTTCTGTTCTTGTGTCAGTTTGCTGAGAACGATGGTTTCCAGGTTCATCTATGTCCCTACAAAGGACACGAACTCATCGTTTTAGATGCCTGCATAATATTCCATGGTGTATATGTGCCACATTTTCCCTGTCCAGTCTATCATCGATGGGCATTTGGGTTGGTTCCAGGTCTTTGCTACTGTAAACTGTGCTGCAATGAACATTCGTGTGCATGTGTCCTTATAGTAGAACGATTTATAATCCTTTGGATATATACCCAGTAATGGGATTGCTGGGTCAAATGGAATTTCTATTTCTAGGTCCTTGAGGAATTGACACACTGTCTTCCACCATGGTTGAACTAATTTACACTCCCACCAACAGTGTAAAAGTGTTCCTATTTCTCCACATCCTCTCCAGCATCTGTTGTCTCCAGAGTTTTTAATGATCGCCATTCTAACTGGTGTGAGATGGTATCTCAATGTAGTTTTGATTTGCATTTCTCTAATGACCAGTGATGATGAGCATTTTTTCATATGTTTGTTGACCTCATATATGTCTTCTTTTGAAAAGTGTCTGTTGATATCCTTTGCCTACTTTTGAATGGGTTTGTTTGCTTTTTTCTTGTAAATCTGTTTTAGTTCTTTGTAGATTCTGGATATCAGTCCTTTGTCAGATGGGTAGACTGCAAAAATTTTTTCACATTCTGTTGGTTGCTGATTCACTCTAATGACTGTTTCTTTTTTTAGACCTGGCACAGCGGCTTAGACCTGTAATCCTAGCACTTCGGGAGGCTGAGGTGAGTGGGTTGCTTGAGTTCAGGAGTTTGACAACAACCTGGGCAACACAGTGAGACCCTACATCTTAAAAATAATAACACAAAAGTTTTAAACTTTGATAAAGCATTCCCTCTTCTTCTATTTTCTTGAAAAGATGTACAGAACTGGTGTTAATTCTTCTTTACATTTGGTAGGATTCTTCAGCGGAATCCTGGAGATAAATATTTCCATCTGGGCATAAATATTTCTTTTAGGGCGTTTTAAAATTAAAAATCAAATTTCTCTAGTGGTTATGGTCTATTCGAACTTTATTTTTATTGGATGAGCTGTGGTAATTTGTCCTTTTCAAGGACTTGGTCCATTAAATCTGCGTTTTTGTAGTTATGTGTTCTGAGTTGTTTATGGCTTTCCCTCATCATCCTTTTGCTGTCTAAAGGGTCTGTATTGGTTTTCCTTGTTTCATTTCTGATATTACTAATTTATGTCTTCTCTATTTCTGTTTTGTCCATCTTATTAGAGGTTTGGCAGTTTCATTCATAACCTATTGTTTTCCTGTTTTGAATTTTACTGATTTATACTCTTATCTTTATTATTTCTAGAAGCTTGCTTTGGATTTATCTTTTTCTTCTCTTTCTAGGTTCCTGATAGAGGTGCATAAATAAATGATTTGAAACTTTTGTTTCCTAATATGTATATTCAGTGCTATAAATTTTCCTCTTAGCACTGCTTTTAACTGTGTCTTACAAATTTTAATGTTACGTTTTCATTTTTATTTAGCTTGATGCATTTAAAAATTTTCCTTGAGATGTCCTCTTTGACTCAGAATATTTAGAAATGTGCTTGTGAGTTTACAGGTGCTTGGAAATTTTCCTGTTATCTTTCTCTTGTTGATTTCTAGTTTCTTGTGATTAGAGAACATACTCTCGTTGATTTCAATTTTTTTACATTTGCTGAGGCTAGATTTATAGCCTAAGATAGTGTCTGTCTTAGTCTATTTTCTGTTGCTTATAACAGAATACCAAAAACTGGGCAATTCGTAAAGAAAAGGAATTTATATTTTATGGTTATAGAGGCTGGGAAGCCCAAGTTGAGGGCTGCATCTTGTAAGGACCTTCTTGCTGGGACGGACTCTGCAGAGTCCTGAGATGATGCAGGACATCACATAGAAAGGGGGTTTGACATGCTCATGTCCTAGTTTAGGACTCTCTTCCTTTTCTTGTAAGCCACCAGTCCCACCTCTATGATAACCTATTAAGCAATTAATCCATGAATGAACTAGTCCATTCATGATGACAGAGCCTTTATGACCCAATCACCTCTTAAAGGCCCAATCTCTCAATACTGCCACATTGGGGATTAAATTTCGACATGAGTTTCCAAGGGGACAAACACTGAAACCATAGCATGTCTATCTTGGCATAGGTTTGGTGGGCACTTGAAAAGAATGTGCATTCTGCTGTTGAGTGGAGTGTTCTAAAAATGTCAATGAGCTCTTGCTGTTTGATGGTATCCTTGATGATTTTTTTCATCTAGTTGTTTTTACCAATTGTTGAGAAAGGGATGTTAAAGTTTCCAGTGATAACTGTTGGCTTGTCTATTTCTCTTTTCAGTTCTGTTTTCACATTGCATACTTTGTAGCTCTGTCGTTCGGTGCATACATATTTAACATTACTATACCTTCTAAATGGATTGACTCTTTTATCATTAAATAATGTCTCTGATAATTGGTTTTGCTCTGAAGTCTACTTTATTTGACATGAACATAGTTACTCATTTTTTTCTTTGATTAGTGTTTGCATAATGTACATATATTTTCTATCCATTTACTTTCTACTTGCCTATATTGTTATACTTGAAGTGAGTTTCTTATAAACAACATATATTTGGGCCACTAAAAACTGTTCTCTGACAATCTCTGCCTTTTAATTGGCCTCTTTAGTTCATTTATGGACTACTTAATTCTATTACAAATTAAAGTTTTGTGAATGCTATCTGAAAGAAACTAAATCTTCTAGTATCCTATGTGCAAGACAGGTTAAGAAAATTCATTTCATGTAATCTCAGCACTTTGGGAGCCCCAGGCGGGTGGATCATGAGGTCAGGAGTTCCAAGACCAGCCTGGCCAATACAGTGAAACCCTGTCTCTACTAAAAATACAAAAGTTAGCTGGGCATAGTGGTGGGTGCCTATAATCTCAGCTACTCGGGAAGCTGAGGGAGGAGAATTGCTTGAACCTGGCAGGCAGAGGTTGCAGTGAACTGAGATTGTGCCCCTGGACTCCAGCCTAGGCAACAGACCTAGACTCCATCTCAAAAAACAAAAAAAGAGAAAGCTCATTTCAGGCCGGGCATGGTGGCTCATGCCTGTAATCCCAGCACTTTGGGAGGCCGAGGTGGGTGGATCTCCTGAGCTCAAGAGTTCAAAACCACCCTGGGCAACATGGTGAAACTTGTCTCTACTAAAATACAAAAAATTAGCTGGGCGTGGTGGTGCATGCCTGTAGTACCAGCTACTCAGGAGGCTGAGGCAGGAGAATCGCTTGAGCCCTGGGGGCAGAGGTTGCAGTGAGCTGAGATCGCACCACTGCACTCCAGCTTGGGCTACAGAGTGAGACTCTGTCTCAAAAAAAAAAAAAAAGAAAAAAAAAAAGAAAAAAGAAAGCTTATTTTAACTTTCCAAACTGCATTTCAGTCAAGCACATGAGAATTTTAAACAGCAGCTGCATGAAGTGTTTAGTAATGATCTACCTCTTGCTGAGGTACTCCTGGCTCACCTCAATTCCTGGCACTGTTGTTCTTATTGTTATGTGCTAGTCACAACTTCCTCCTCCTGGGAGTTTGGGGGTGTGGTGAATCCAGGATGAGCTTCCTTATTTTGAGGTGGCTTTCACGGCAGTGATCTCTTTATTTGGACTTGCTATTGGTTAAACCACTAGAGCTATTCTGGTAAGTGACCATAGACATGGGTTGTAGGGGACTGATATTTTAGCTGCCCTTAACTTCTCACATGGTTAACGGAAGCTTATTTTTCCGGGGCAAAGGAAAAGAAACATAGGAAACATCTATCAGGTCATACTTAATGCTGAAAAAGTTCTGACGCAGTTTGACTTCATGGTGCTAAATGACAGATTTAAATGGAACTGATGCACATGGGTCTGAAACTCAAATTGTCTCTATTCCTGGAAAATTAACATGCATCTTTAGAGGCATCATCTGTCCTCACACCCGGGAAGACAAGAATGACCTATCTAAAGTAGCACTCAGTGGGATAACCAGGAAAGCCACAGGAGGGCCAGAGTATCGGCTGGTGGAGTGAAAGCCACATCAAGTGGTCAGAACTTAGTTACCAGTATAATCTCTTGGATAAGAGATGTCTAAGTCCAGAAGAGCAAATGCCAGAGGAGAAGCCCATCCATCCACCCACCCATCCAGGTAAACCTGATGGGATCCACAGACAAACAAGAGGCAGCAGCATGTTTTCCCGCACAGGGAAGCTGGTCTCAAGACTTAAGCCAGTTAAGCAGCCTGAAGGTCTGAAGTGTCAACCTGGGGGAAAGAAGGAAAGTGTGGCAAAGACAAGGGAAAAACTCGAGGGCCCTCGGTCTATGGTGGAGGGAAATGAAAAGGGGAGAAGGAATGGGTGCTGAAAGCCTTCTTAGCCCTGGCCATCCTGGAATGTCCCCTCATCTGGGGTGAGGACAGCTCCTTGCTCTGAATCAGATCTCGGCGTCTTCAGCACTAGGACCCCAGCTGGTCCGGGCTCACACCAACAGCCATCATCTCTTGTTTCCCATCTCCACATTTTCTTATATGCCATGTGTTCTTTAAACAACTCTTTCTACAAGATTTTCTGTCTTCAGAGAATGCTGCTTGAATGTTGCTAGAGTTTTTATTCATTTCTTGTTTAATGTGATATATTAACAGAATGTCTTACAGGAGGGCAATGAAGGACTAGGGGAACAACGGAGCGACACAGAAATGAGAAACATTTGAAAGGGAACTTAAAAAAAACTCCCAAATTCAACTAAAAATCTATGTCTTTATGAATGCAACATTGACACTAAGGGAAGGATACAAGATCTGAATAAATGAAGCGAACAACCATGTTCCTGAATGCGAAGACTCAATAGTGAAGACACCAGTTTTCCCCAAATCAGTGGATGTTATTTTGTCTCATTGCTAATCCAGTGCTGCTTCTCCTGGTTTCTTCCTATAGGTCATTATTTATATGAAAACTTACTCAAATACTGTATCTTCATATATTTATTAGCTATCAGTATCTTTTACTATGAATCTAATGTTCATGCATTTTGCTTATATGTTTATATTGCTTGTCTTATTTCTTATATTTTTGTAGGATTTCTGTATATATTCTGGGAATTACTACTGTTAATTCCTTGTTAATAATGTTGCAAACATTTTCCCTGCCTGTAACTCTGCCACTTATCTTTATACTTTGTTCGTGGTGTCTTCTGCCATACAGAACTTTTAAGTTTTATCTGGGTTCAAGTGATTCTCATGCCTCAGCCTCCTGGGTAGCTGGGATTACAGGCATGCACCACCATACCTGGCTAATTTTTGTGTTTTTAATAGAGACAGGATTTCACCATGTTGGCCAGGCTGGTCTCGAACTCCTGACCTCAAGTAATCTACCTGCCTCGGCCTCCCAAAGTGCTGGGATTACAGGCGTGGGCAACCGCGCCTGGTCATTTCCTTCTTCTTATTTATAATTCCTCAACAATGTGCCTTATTCAGCAAGGATTCTTCCACCTTTTTGTTTATATTAAAAACATTCCTATAGATATACTTTTATTCTACTGGAAGTTTTATGTTTATCCTTTTATTCCAGCTAGAATTCACATTTGCATATAGGTCAAAGAGGGATCTGACTTTATTTTTTCTTCTAATTGTATTGCTGGCTATATAGAAGTTTATTTATTTATTAATCATAATTCATCTTTTCCCCAGAGTTTTGATAGACCATTTTAAAAATACACTATATATGGACCCATTTCTACTCTTTTTCTGCTTCATCGGTTACTTAACAATTCCTCCATCAGTATTGTTTCAAAATATATTCTGGTATCTGAAACAGCAAGCCACTTTCCATAATTCTTTTTTCTCAAAATATTATTGATTATATGTATGTGTTTTCTAGAAGGACTTTAGAATCAGCTTGTCACATTTCATAAACCATCCTTTGAGAATCTTGATTTGAGTGTAGTAAATCTCCTAACTGATTTGGTAGAACTGATAATTTTACAGTATGGGGGGATTATCAGCCAAAAACACGATTTGTCTTGATTCAGGTATTTTATGTCTTTCAAGAATATAGGATTGTTTTATTTATATATGCCATAAACATGTCTTATCAGTTTTTAGGAGTCTTAGAGGCTTACGAAATTTTTAAAGGAGGACTTTTTTTCTATTTTTTTTTAACTACAAAACTATTGATTTCTGTATGGCATTCTTATTAATCACCCATCTCACTGAATTCTTTTACAGTTTTATTTAGTAAGTTATTTGTCTTGTTATTCTAGGTACATAATCTTTTCAGTTGAAAACATAGAGGTTTCTCTTTGTTTTCAAAATCATAGTTTTGCTTTCTTTTTCTTATTCTATTAGCTGAAACCTCTGTGCAACACCACACACTAACAGTGATTTAAGAATTATCTCATGCCTGACTTTGTCATATTTTCTAACCCTACAAACTGAACCAATATTCAATAGTCTTAGTTCCAGTTCCATCTTACTTTCTGCTCCTTGTCAGTTTTAGCCTGTTTATAAAACAAGGAACTTGAATTCATTGATCTCTTATTTTCCTTCCAATTCATGTATTCTTTTATTATGTGATTTAACATATAGGCATGACAACCAAGATTAGCTTGTAAAAGTGAAAACAGCAACAAAATGGGGCCTGACTGATTTATAGCAAAATGGAATCTAGTTGATATCAAGGTTACAATTTACCTACAAGATTTGAAAAGTCAAGAAAACCTGCCAGTTGGAGATGTAAATCCCAAGAGAAGTCTTCACCCTTCTTGAAGGCTCATATACCAGAGAAACTAATGATTTGAGCAAGAGACTTTTATTCGGTTGTGCTAAATTGGCTAAAAATGGTGCATATTGCACGCCACAAGTATTCATACTCAACCTACCTTACCTTCTTTGACTTTTCCCTTGTAAAATCTCTTATAATGGACAGAGAAGAGAAATTGGAGAGAATCTGATGCTTGTGCTAACAAAACGTAAGGTATCGCAAGATGCGTTTCAAGTTTAGCCTTCAGTTCCTTTCGTTTGAAAGTCAGCCGTAATTCTCCAGCCAAATTGTCTGAAAAAGGATCCTAAGGGGTGTCAGACAAAATGAAGCAGATCAGAGAGTTACGGGGCCTCCATCCACTCAGGAGAAAGCTAAGGGGCCTTTCAGGAGACAGTGATGGAGTCAAGCCATAGGAAAAAGCATACGTCGGGGGCCTCCACCTCATCCCTATCTTTGGAGGATGTGTATAATTTATAGAGTGTTTAAATTAGACAAATGGCCCAATCAATTTAGAATAAGGGACAGGAAACAAATGTTTATTTTGCACTAAACTGAACTTCACCAGGGTAGAAACGCTTATGATCTCCTGAGTTATGGTGCTTGGGTTCTCTGTAAAAGTGCACCTAATTACTGGGATTGCTTCTTTGCACAAAGGCGATCCATTATGGAACACGCTGTCTCCATAAAGAACAGGGGGATACGCTAAGCAGCTCAAGCTAAGTGGTAATTTATACTATTGTTTATAGAAAGAAAGAGCAAGAGCAGGCAGGAAGGCAAGGCGACAGCAGGAGAACGAGAAAGAAACCTGAAGAAAAGAGGTTTTAGTGAAGGTGGAAAGGCTTGAAGCATACCATGGAGAATGACCTCAGCCTTCTATGTGGAGGATTTTTGCTGGGAGGTAAGGAAAGAGAGGGACTTCAGAGATTTGAGCAGTTGAGTTTCCTTTGCATTTCTTACATCTGAGCAGGTGACCGGAGTGAACAGTCTGAAAGCCACAGTGGAGCCCTCTGCTTAGGGCCTTTTTCTGGGAAGCAGATCAATTAACTGAAAAACAATCTGTGAATGGCTAGTCTATTGAGAAGTGACCCAAACTCCAAATCTTGTAATGACCTGCTCACTGATTCATTGAAGATTTTATGCCAGGGTCTACTTCCCTCTGCATTTGCGGCTGCCATGTCACATGTGAATGGTGGCTTTCCCCTAAAGGCAGTTTTACTGTTGTGCCCTTTTTGTGGATCTTGATCCTGACCCTGTATGTGGTGCTGCCTTTGCCCAGGCCCCCTGCCTCTGCCCTGGCCTCTGTCTGCAAAGCAGCTGCAGCAACCTCCCTCATGCTGTTGAAGATACTCATCCGATGTCTATCGTGAATTGGCTGGAGCCCTTCTACAGGTTTGTCAGAGCTCCTCTGCATCCAGGCCGACGGTCCCTGCCATGCTCCTACATGCTGTTTTCTGCCACCCACCTGAGCCCAGCTAGAGTCAGTGGGTAAGTGGAGGAACCCCATCAAAACAGTGTGGCCACCCCACTCACCCTCCAAGTATGCAATTGACAACCAGGCAGCCATTAGACCCAAATGCAGCCCCACAGCGTAGAGGCGAATGCAAAGGCAACACATCCTCTTTTCATTCTCCTTCCATTTGAGGCCCTGCAGAGCCTGGCTTCTGTCTTCATCATCCTGGCACCCTCAGACCCTTTCTTGTTTCTGAAGCAAGGTGTGTTCTCCGGAGCACTGCCTATGTGGGCAGTGCCTCAGCCTTTCTTCGCCATTGCCGGCCATCCCTTCCCATCCTACCACTTCAAATGCATCTTTCCATGTGTCCTTCCTGAGCATCCCTAGTAGCTGCATGTTCTTGTTTCAGTCTCTGCCTTTCCACAGCTCCTCCAAGATTCCTCTACTGCAGAGCACAGCACCACCTTGCAGGAACCTCCCAGAGGACTGTGAGGTCTATGAAGCAAGGGGCTGCATCTTACTCTCCTTGGTGTCTGTATGGCCCAGCAGTGTGCCTGGGCCAGGTAAGTATTTTATGTGGGTGCTGAGTGATCAATGGACAATAAAACCAAGTGGTGCTGGGCCTGAGAGATGAGCTCCCCGGACCACTGGGGTTGTCTTAATATCCTGAGTTTTAACGTGCTGAGTGATAAAAAAAAATGCCAGGGAACTTGAGAGAGGATGGAAAGGAGGTTGAGGGTCTCCATGAGGTCTGAGTTTCTTCCAACCTGGTGTATCCAGAGTGGGGGAATGAATCTTCAAATGCCTAGAGCCCGCTGTCTATACCCTCCAGTTACACTCCAGGACCAACTCACAACCGGTAATTCCCCTTGGTAAATACAAGCAAGGATCTCCAATTTATTTTTAGATGATGCATTTAGTGGTTGAAAGCACACGCTGTACACCAGCACGGTACAATCAAATGTCCTGCAACAATGGAAACGTGTTGTATTCACTCTCCAATATAGCTTCCTCTGGCCACACTGAGTACTTGAAATGTGAATAGTGCAAACTGAGAAACTGAATGTTTTATTTTAAACAAGTTTTAATGAATTTTGTCCACTGTCTTGGATAGTACAGTGAGAAGCGAACCATATGGACTCAAACCTGGCTCTATCAAATGTATACCGGGCTGTTTGCCCCATGTCCCATTTCCTCATTTATTAAAGATGATAGTATACATACTCTTGTTTTTTGTGATGATTAAATTAATTATTAATGTGCTTTGGTTATCTATTGCTACATGACAAATCACTTCAAATGTTGTGGGTTTAAAATACTGGGAACAACTGATGACCTTTCACGGTTTTGGTGGGTCAGGGATGTGGCTGCAGCCATGTGGCCTTCTCTTCCATGGTGGCTCAGTCACATGGCTGGCAGGTGGTCCAGTGGCCTCTGAGTGTCCTCCCAGCACAGCAGCTGGCTTCCCCCAAAAGCAAGACACCAGGAGAGCAGGGGGAAGCTGCAATGGCTGTGATACTGTGGCCTTGGAAGCCACTCACTCTCACACTGAATGAGCATCTTCCGGGGCCGTCTCAGAGGCAGCTGCCGCAGTTAACACGGAGGCCAGGCCTGAAGAAGCCCTGAGCAGACAAAGTTTGTTAAGCCTACTGAGTGACCTTAACTTCACTTGCTTTGCAAACATTTCAGAGACTTAACTTGAGCTATTTCTTGTAAATATCTATTTTAAAGAAAAACAGAACATAATCTCAACCAATCAGAAGCAGCCAGCTCACTTATAATTGCAGGCATGCCCTGATTTATTGCACTTCACTTTTTGGAACTTGACAGATATTGTGCTTTTTTAAAAATGGAAGGTTTGTGGCGACTCTTTGTTGAGCAAGCCCATCGGCACCATTTTCCCAACAGCAAGTGCTCACTTTGTTGTCATGTTTTGGTAATTCCCACAATATTTCAAACCTTTTCATTATTATTATGTCTGTTATAGTGACCTGTGATCAGTGATCTTTGATATCGCTGTTGTAATTGTTTGCGGGGGATACACATTATACCCACACAAGACCGCGAACTTAGTGGATAAGGTTGTGTGTGTTCTGACTGCTTTACTGAACAGAGTCTGTCTCCCTCTCCTTCCCTCTCTTCAGGCCTCCCTTTTCCTGAGACACAACAGTGTTGAAATACGGACAATTAATAGTCCTTCAGTGACTTCTAAGTGTTGAAGTGAAAGGAAGGGTCCACATCTCCCACTTTCAATCAAAAGCTAGAAACAATTAACCTTATTGAGGAAGGCATGTCAAAAGTGAAGACAGGCTGAGAGCTAAGCCTTGTGCACTAAACAGTCAAGTTGTCAATGCAAAAGAAACATTCTCAAGAAAATTAATTTCTTAGAGAAAATCATCAATCATGCATTCAGTGAATGCATGAATGATAAGGAAATGAAACAGCCTTATTGCTGATACAAAGAAAGTCGAAGTGGTCTGAATAGAAGATCAAAACAGTCAAAGCCTAATCCACAGCAAGGTTCTAACTCTTCAGTTCTATGGAAGATGAGAGAGTGAGAAAGTTGCAGAAGAAAAGTTGGAAGCTAGCATAGGTTGGTTGGTGAGGTTAAAGGAGAGACGCTGTCTCCGTAACATAAAAGTACAAGGTGAAGCAGCAAGAGCTGATGGAGAAGCTGCAGCAAATTATCCAGAAGATCTAGCTAAGGTCATTGATGAAGGTGGTTACACTAAGCAACAGATTTTCAGCCTATATAAAACAGTCGTCTGTTGAAAGAAGATACCATCTAGGGCTTTCATAGGTAAAGAGAAGTCAATGCCTAGCTTCAAAGCTTCAAATGACAGGCTGACTGTATTGTTAGGGGCTAATGGAACTGGCGACTTGAAATTGAAACCAACGCTCATTTATGATTCCAAAAAATCTTAGGGTCCTTAAGAATTATGCTAAATCTCCTCTTTCGGGAAAAACAAAGCCTGGATGATGGCACATCTGTTTACAGCATGGTTTAATGAATATTTTAAACATACAAGTGAAGCCTAGTGCTCAGAAAAAAAGATTCTTTTCAAAATATTACTGCTCATTGCCAAGGTACCTGGTCACCCAAGAGGGCTGATGGAAATGTACAAGAAGATGAATGTTTCATGCCTGCTAACACAACATCCATTCTGCAGCCAATGAATCAAGGAGTAATTTTGACTTTCAAGTCTTATTATTTAAGGAACAACTTTTGTAAGGCTATTGGTGTTAGAGATAGTGATTCCTCTGATGGATCTGGGTAAATTAAAAATCTTCTGGAAATAATTTACTGTTCTAGATGCCATTAAGAACATTCATGATTCACGAGAGGAGGTCAAAAATCTATCAACATAAACAGGCATTTGAAAGAAGTTGATTCCAGCCCTTGGGGGACTACTATGAGGGATTCGAGGCTTCAGCGGAGAATGCACTGTAGACATGGTGGAAACAGCAAAAGAACTAGAATCAGAAGTGGAGCCTGAAGATGCAACTGAATTGCTGCAATCTCATAATAAAACTTGAACAGATGAGGAGTTGCTTCTTACAGGTGAGTAAAGATGGTGGTAACTTGAGATGGGATCTATTTCAGGTGAAAGTGCTGTGAACATTGCGAAATGACAACAATGAATTAATAATGTTATAAATGTATATTACAATAAAGTAGTGGGAGAGCTTGAGAGGACTAACTTCAATTTTGAAAGAAGTTCTAATATGGGTAAAATACTATCAAACAGCATCACATGTTACAGAGAAATCTTCCATGAAAGATCCAATAGATGTGGAAAGACACATTGTTGTTTTATTTTATGAAGTTGCCATGGCCACCCCAACCTTCAGCGACCACTGCCCTGATCAGTCAGGAGCCGTCAACATCAAGGCGAGACCAGCAAAAAGATTACGAGTCTCTGAAGGCTGGGATAATCATTAGTATTTCTCAGCAATGAAGTATTTTTGAATTAGGGTATGTACATTGCTTTTTTAGACGTAATGCTATTGTACACTTAATATAGTATAACATAACTTTGGTATGCAGTGGGAAACAAAAGACATTATGTGACACACTTGATGGTGATATTTGCAGTATTTGCAGACAGTAGTCTGTCATTAAACCTGCAATGTCTCCGAGGTATGCCTGTATGTAACTGGGGGTGTTTCAATGGGATAGGCCCAATAAGGCAAATGCATATTCATAATCAATTAAATATTTTCTTTTGTGTGACTTCCTGTTTGTATTATAGAAATCTCCTTCTTGCATTCCTTTGATGGAGCTCCCAAACAAGTTCCTTTTTGGAGCTGCCTAATTCTTGAATCCCTGTTTTCTCAAACTCTTTAAAAATTTTTCTGTGCTTTGGTTTATCTTTCTAACCCTGCAATGTGTATCGAAGGGTGCTTGGCACATAGCGAATGGAGATATTAGTGATCCTTCTCTGATGCTTTCCAAGTTCGGCAAAACCTTGAGGCTCTCCACTCACATTTGCAAATGCTAACGCTCCTGTGGTGGAGAGAGCAGGGGTGCTGGGGTGTGGACGCCCCTTGAGGTCGCTTTTTGTTGTCTCTCCTTCAGTCCAGTACCAGAACATCCCTTCACTGGCAACTGTCGAGTGGGCCTGCTGAAAACGATCAAGGCAGTCCTCCCTAGCTCAGGGTTTTGCTTAACGTTGAGAAGGTAGTGTGTGACAGATTTAGAATCAGAAGCTCTGGAACAACTCCAAGTTTACTGTTATAATTACCAAAAAAAAAAAAAAAAATCAAAACCTCAGTTTATTTGCCCAAAAATGGAGAGAGTGTTCTTGTCCTACATGATGAGTGTACTAATCCCTCCAGCCAGCATTCACTGGGGGCGCTGTGCTCCAGGCAGGCTGCTGGTGAGGACTGCACGCAGGCCTTGTCTTCACATTGGAGCAGGCTGGAGGGAGTGGTGTGAAATCCCTCAACCCCCAAGCTGGGGGCGAAGGCTGTGCTGAGGCACCCGGACATGGAGCTGGCCTGGCTTGACGACTCAGTGGAAGAGGCTTGCTCCGCTAAAGTGTGAGGACCCCGGCGGGAGCGTCAAGGCAACAGCACCTGTGAACAGGATTTGTAAGCTGCTCTTGGTGACTTTTGGACAGACACTCTTACTTGCTTTATTGCTCCCTTTTGACTTCTGCCCCCCTTTCCCTAATAATATTTCCAAATGTGTGGTGCCCACCAGGATCCTGGGCAGTGCAATGGGATGGCTGCTTGGTTTCTGTTGATCCTCACAGAGCCAGTGACTTCTTCCTCCTGGGTTTGTGGACCAACGCTGTTTGCCTGGCCACTAGGCAGAGCGCAGGTCCCCTAAGGAGAGCAGGAGAACAGGGGTTGGAGCTCATTATTATAGGGTGCTTGTCTTGCCACCTGTCCCCATAATGCCTTAAGTGACAATGACATAGGCATCTGACAATGCATGTGGCCATCCCTTTTTATAATTTTAAGGTATGATGGCCCTTCTTTTTCCAACTCCTTTCCCCCATTAGACAGCCAGGAGACCAGAGAATCGTTGTGCTTGTCTTTTACTGAGCCCGACAGGCCTTGTGCCCCAGGGGCTTGGTGTGCCCGGGAATAAACAGAGCTGGCCTTTGGCCTTCCCCGGGGCCTCTCCTTGGGGCCCTTAGGGTTCCCACAGGCGCTCCCCTCCCCTCTGTGTTTTCCAGGTTCCAGCCAGCTGCCAGCACACGTCTGTCCTCCTCCGCACACGAGGATCCCCAGGCCCCGCGGTGTTAGCCCGGTGAGGAGTGGGGTTTGGGATGTGAGCCACAGCTCCTCGTGGCCCCTCCTCCCCTGAATCCTGAAACATGAGGAGGCCCCTCAGCTGCTGGCGCAGAGTCCATCTATGGGAACCTTCTCCAGTCTACGGGGGCAGCAAGGGTATCGCCTCAGGGACGTGGTTTATTTATCTAGCTGGACTCCATCCCTTAATATCCAGCTTACAGAGGAAGAGGCTTTAGCAGCTAAATGCAGCCCCATCCCTTCCTGCGGAGACTGTGAGCAGAAAGAACAGATATTTACAGAGGCCTGAGCCCCCCTTGGTGTTGCCTGCAAGGCTGTCAAGTGCGTGGGGCTTCAGGATCCTGGTCGGGAACCCCGAACCCAGCGCTGGAGACCCTGAAGGTTAGGGCGCCTGATCCTCTTCCCAGCCACCGAAAGCCTGTATTGGTCTGGTTGTGGATCCCAAGCTCTAATATCCATTCATCCTCCCAATCCAAATTCCCTTTGCGGATGTAAACACCATCTACAATGTAGAGAATGTGTTTCCTCGTCTTTGAGTATTAACACTCATCTGTTTAATTGAGATACTTTTTACATGCATGTAAGAGGTGCTGCAATTGCAAAGGAAACATATGTGCTTCCTGTTGTATAAGCCGTATGTTCTGCAACTGCCATCAAATAATTGCTCAAACAGTTGTTGAATGGGATGAGCATTGGAGCTTCAGACAGATGCCGTGACCTGCCCAGGCTGGTGGGTGGGGAGCTGGAAATTCATACAACCATGACCTTGTTCACTTGTTTTGTGAAAGAATCATGTGACCAGTGACAAAGAGGCTGGGCAGCTGGGCCAGGCAGCAGGGAGAGCACCTGAGCTAGGATCGACTGCACCGTACTCCTCTGTACCCTTGCTGGGATCTCTGAGGCCAAGCTGAAACTGGCCCCTCACAACCCCTTGGGGCTGCTCCTCCTCAGGGAGCGGTTCCTTGGGTTTCCTGCTTGCCTCCTGCTGCTCTTGTGTTGAAGGGCCCAGCTCCCCCTGTCCCCTGGCAAGAGAGCCAGGCCACGTCAGGCACGTGGAGGATGAGGGAGGTGCAGTTGTTTTCACAGGTGCAGATTCTAGAGGGACCCCACGTGGACTCCGTGGCTTCTGCCCTGACACACTCATGGGAGGGCACGGCTCTGCCCGGAAGGGAGAGTGCTGAGCTGGATCCCTGCTGCTTATCTCTGTGGCATCACCCTGGGTCAGCCCTTCCCTCTCACACATATGTTCCGCAAGACCTGCCGTCAAATACTTGCTCAAACATTTGTTGAATGGGATGTACCTTGGAGGTCTAGACAGATGCTGTGACCTGAGGTGTCACATGAAGGGTGTCAAATGAAGGGATGCGTGTGATGGTCCTCACCATTTATACCGTTTTAAATTTGCTAAGCACTACTTAAAATAAAAAAGCCAACACTTGTCTTTACATTTTTACTCTCCCTTTTATTAACATATAGTATGTAAAAAGAAAAATCTTGGATATTCCAATAGATTTGCCTGTGTTTTGTTTGCTATTTATCTACTTTTTCTCCCTGTATTAGTTAGCTTGGGCTGCTGTAGCAAAGTACCACAGACTAGGTGGCTTAAACAACAGAAACTCATTTTCTTGCCGTCCTGAAGTCCAAGATCAAGGTGGCAGCAGGGTTGGTTTCTGGTGAGGACTCCCTTCTGAACTTGCAGTGGCCGCCTTCTCACTGTGTCCTCATGTGGATTTCCCTGTGTGTGTACTTCTCATGTCTTTTCCTTTTCTTGTAGGAGAGCAGTCCTGCTGGATCAGGGCCTCACCCTTGGGACTGCATTTAACCTTATTTACCTCTTTAAAGGCCCTGTCTCCAAACACAGTTATACTGGGGTTAAGGCTTCAACACTTGGATTTTGGGGGAGACACAGCTCAGTCCATACCACTGCCCAATGGGCAAAGCTCGACCAGCCTCCATGTCTGTGGAGCTTCTCTTTCCTGCGAGGGCCTGGTCTCCTAGAGAAGCCCCAGTCCTCTCTGTTCCTGGTTGTCCCCTTCCTTCCTCTTCTCAGGGGAGGAGGCCAGACCTTCTCCTTGGACTCAGTGCGTGACCAGCTGCTCCCTCCACACGGTGCAGGCAGGAGGAGTCGAGGTTAGTAGCTCTGCCCAGGGTGTCTCAGCGGGTGGCTGTCACTGCTCCATGCCAGGGGGAGCTGACCAGGCACCTGGAAGTCCCTAAGGGCAACTCTCTCCTCTGGCCCTCCTCCCCTGCTTTTGTCTCCCTGCAGTGGGTACAGTCTGAGGGCCCTGGTGGTGCATTCTCACCAAGGAGAGAGAGGCCCCTTCTGCCATGACACATATATCTTCTCTCCTTACTTGTCTAGGGTTAGGAACTGTCAGAGTGTGGCTCAACTGAGAAACAACTTTCTGAGTAAAGCTGGGGAAAGATGGGCTGAGAGGCTTCTGAGGTCGTGTGTTCACCACCACTGAGGCACTGTGATGCGTTAGGTGGGTCTGAACTCTCCAGCTTCAGAAAGAGCACCTGTGGGGCACCAGGCAAGTGGAGACTGCAGCTCAGAGATCACTCCAGCAAACGGTCAGGTGGGTGTGAGCCCTCCATTCAGAGAGAACTCTGGATAGTTTATTTCATTCTTATTTAATAATCATTCTTATTTCATTAACTATATTTTAACAATGCATTTTTGCCTCTGTTAAAATTTTTTTTTGTTTGCTTTGGAGTTCTTCTGAAATAGAATGTTACTTTATTACAGTATTTTAGTTTATATTCAGAATATTTTAAAGCCAATGCATTTGAGACTATAAATGCTCCTTAGAGCACTTTTTTGGACATATAGGTTTCGATAGATAATGTTCTGAATTACATTTCCTTTTAAATCGCCTTTGAACCTTTGATTTCTTTTTAAATCTTAATATTATTTTGAAGTTGTTTTGTATTTTTAAATGTTAACCTCATTTGGGCAGAGAGGCTATTCTTTTATTCTTAGTTTCTGGGTTATTCTACAGATGGAGTTGTAAATTTTCCTCTTTCGAAATTAAAATTTTATTGGGAGCAAAGTACAGTAGTCCCCACTCATATGCCGTTTTGCTTTCCTTAGTTGTAGTTACTCCAATGAACAGGTGTTCAAAAATATTACATGGAAACTCCCAGAAATAAAGAATGCATAAGTTTTAAGTGGCATGCGTTCTGAGTAGTACAATGAAACCCTGTGCCATCCTGCTCTGTCTCACTCGGGAGGTGAGTCATCCCTTTGTCCAGGTATCCACACCGCCTATGCACAACCTGCCCATTGGTCACTTAGTAATTGTTCTGAGGATGAGACTGACAGATCAGAAGAAGGGTGAGTACCTTACAGTAAGATATTTTGGGGGGGAGATTACATTCGCATAACTTTCATAAGTATATTATTATAATTATTCTGCTTTACTATCAGTTATTGTTAATCTCTTACTGTGCCAAATGTGTACATGAAACTTCGTCATAGGTGTGTATGTACAGGAAAAAGCAGTATATAGGGCTTGGTGCTATCCAAGGTTTCTGGCAGCTGCTGGGGGTCTTGGAACAAATCTCCTGGGGGATAAAGACGGGGTATTGTACACAGGAGAATTTTATAAAATTTTTTATTCATTATTTATTGTTTTTGGTAGAAACGACGTCTCCGTATCTTTGTTGTTTCTATCTCTAGCTATACAATCAAGTTGGTTAATTTTATTATTTACACCCTTGGTCTTTTGTGCTCTTGCTTCTTTCAGTTTCTGACATGTTTGTTAAAATCCCATCCAGTTTTTGGAGGGAGATAAATACTTGCACATCTCCTTTGGGTTCTTAATCAACTGAGATCAGAGCTGGATGAGTCCTAAGAACAGAACTGGCTTTATTGTGGAAAAGTAGTCCTGTGCTTAAGGGAAAAATGGAATTTCCTTTTCCTTCTTCACTGAATTGGAGATTCTTGGTCCTGCAGACTGGATAACTAAGGTGCTCCACCAGCCAAAGCCTGGGAGCGGAGAGCACGAGAAGAGCACCAGCGTGGCCTCCCAGAGGCAGCAATGCACCCAGCCCTGCAATGACAGAGCGCAGGCAGGCCCTGGAAGCTGCAGGAGAAGGTAGAACATGCCCCTCCCTGCTCACCTTTTAATGTGGGGAACTCAGAAACGGGGTCACGAGACTCCATTAGAAATCACCTTCCCTGCGTTCCCCTGGGTCAGAGAATTCCCTTCTGAATAGAGACTTGTACGTGAGGGAGGGGGAAAGGGGGGACCAGTCAATGGCTGGAGTGGCCTCCTTACCTCTCTAGAAATATGAGAAGCGGGGAGATTAGCAGGTCTCTGTGGCAACTGTGATACTGTTGTCTCTCTTAATTTCAGTCCTGTATGTGTTCGTGTGTGACATTTTTTGTATTCAGTAAACAATACATTTAATTTGATGTAATTTGCTTGTCAAAGGGGAAATTTAGCCCAGTAATAGTCATTATAATCAGTGATATATTTGGAATTATTTATGCAATCACTCTAATTTTTTGACTTCCATTTAATAAACTTTATATCAAGAAAGAAGTAGTATAGTAGTTAAGGGTGTGGGTGTTGCATTCAAAATCTAGTTCTTAAAGTTACTAGAAAGGCCACCATAAGAAAACCACTTATCCTTTCTGCATCTAAGTGTTTTGTCTTTTTTTTTCCCCGTGCAATAAAACTAAAATTTAATAACTTAAAGCAATAAAAATATTACATAAAAATTAGGATTTAAAAAAATACTATTGCAATATCAGAATAAAAGGATTTAAAGCATACAAAAGACAGAAAAAAGACCATTTAGAAATGTATGACAATAAGAAAACTATATATCACAATTTATAGAATGTGTTTAAAACCATAGTCAAAAGAAATTTTTTTTAAAATTTATTTTATTTTGGTGCATACTATATCTGGCATTTCTCCCCATGTTATCCCTCCCCCACCCTCCCCTCCCTCCCCACCCCCCGTTGTCTCTCCCCTACCTGCTGCAGCTGTCCCCTGTGTGTGATGCTCCTCTCCCCTGAGACCACATGTTCTTGTTGTTCAACACCCACCTATGAGTGAGAACATACGGTGCTTGGCTTTCTGTTCTTGGGTCATTTTGCTGAGAATGATGGTTTCCAGATTCATCCAAGTCCCTACAGAGGACACAAACTCATTGTTTTTTATGGCTGTGTAGTATTCCATGGTGTTTAT
This sequence comes from Ateles fusciceps, assembly GCA_036589455.1. Lineage (NCBI taxonomy): Eukaryota > Metazoa > Chordata > Mammalia > Primates > Atelidae > Ateles > Ateles fusciceps. The sequence goes on along the minus strand of JAZHEH010003321.1, from coordinate 2,068,871 downwards.
GTACCACATTTTCTTTGTCCAGTCTATCATTGATGGGCATTTGGATTGGTTCCAGGTCTTTGCTATTGTACACAGGGCTGCAATGAACATACGTGTGCATGTGTCTTTATAGTAGAATGACTTATAGTTCTTTGGGTATATACCCAATAGTGGGATTGCTGGGTCAAATGGAATTTCTATTTCTAGATCTTTGAGAAATCACCACACTGTCTTCCACAATGGTTGAACTAATTTACACTCCTACCAACTGTGTAAGAGTGTTCCTATTTCTCCACATCCTCTCCAGCATCTGTTGTCTCCCGATTTTTTAATGATTGCCATTCTAACTGGCGTGAGATGGTATCTCAGTGTGGTTTTGATTTGCATTTCTCTAATGACCAGTGATGATGAGCATTTTTTTCATATGTTTGTTGTCCTCATATATGTCCTCTTTTGAAAAGTGTCTGTTCATATCCTTTGCCCACTTTTGAATAGGTTTGTTTGTTTTTTTCTTATATATCTGTTTTAGTTCTTTGTAGATTCTGGATATTAGCCCTTTGTCAGATGGGTAGATTGCAAAAATTTTTTTCCTGTTCTGTTTGTTGCCGATTCACTCTAATGATGGTTTCTTTTGCTATACAGAAGCTCTGGGGTTTAATTAGATCCCATTTGTCTATCCTGGCTTTTATTGTCAATGCTTTTGGTGTTTTAGTCATGAAGTCCTTGCCTATGCCTATGTCCTGGATGGTTTTGCTACATTTTCTTCTAGTGTTTTTATGGTGTTAGGTTTTATGTTTAAATCTTTGATCCATCTGGAGTTAATTTTGTGTAAGGTGACAGGTAGGGGTCCAGTTTCTGCTTTCTGCACATGGCTAGCCAGTTTTCCAAACACCATTTATTAAACATGGAGTCCTTTCCCCCATTGCTTGTTTTTGCTGGGTTTGTCAAAGATCAGATGGTTGTAGATGTGTGGTATTTCTTCTGGGGTCTCTGTTCTGTTCCATTGGTCTATGTCTCTGTTTTGGTACCAGTACCATGCTGTTTTGATTACTGTAGCCTTGTAGTATAGTTTGAAGTCTGGCAGTGTGATGCCTCCAGCTTTGTTCTTTTTGCTTAGGATTATCTTGGCTATGCAGGGTCTTTTGTGATTCCATAGGAAGTTTAAAGTGGTTTTTTCCAGTTCTGTGAAGAAGGTCATTGGTAGCTTGATGGGGGATAGCATTGAATCCATAGATTACTTTGGGCAGTATGGCCATTTTCACAATATTGATTCTTTCTAACCTTGAGCATGGAATGTTTCTCCATCTGTTTGTGTCCTCTCTTGTTTCGTTCAGCAGTGGTTTGTAGTTCTCCTTGAAGAGGTCCTTTACATCCTTTGTTAGTTGTATTCCTAGGTATTTTATTCTCTTTATAGCAATTGTGAATGGGAGTTCATTCGTGATTTGGCTCTCTGTTTGTCTGTTATTGGTATATAGGAATGCTTGTGATTTTTGCACACTGATTTTATATCCTGAGACTTTGCTGAAGTTGCTTATCAGTTTGAGAAGATTTTGGGCTGAGACAATGGGGTCTTCTAGATATGCAATCATGTCATCTGCAAATAGAGACAGTTTGACTTCCTCCTTTCCTAATTGAATACCCTTTATTTCTTTTTCTTGCCTGATTGCTCTGGCTAGAACTTCCAATACTATGTTGAACAGGAGTGATGAGAGAGGGCATCCTTGTCTAGTGCCTGATTTCAAAGGGAATTCTTCCAGCTTTTCCTGTTCAGTATGATATTGGCTGTAGGTTTGTCATATATAGCTTTTATCATTTTATGATACGTTCCATCAATACCTAGTTTATTGAGAGTTTCTAGCATGAAGGGCTGTTGAATTTTATCGAAGGCCTTCTCTGCATCTATTGAGATAATCATGTGGTTTTTGTCTTTGGTTCCGTTTATGTGATGGATTACGTTTATGGATTTGCGTATGTTGAACCAGCCTTGCATCCCCGGGATGAAGCCTATTTGATCGTGATGGATAAGCTTCTTAATGTGCTGTTGCATCTGTTTGCCAGTATTTTATTGAAGATTTTTGCATCGATGTACATCATGGATATTGGCCTGAAGTTTTCTTTTTTAGTTGAGTCTCTGCCTAGTTTTGGTATCAGGATGATGTTGGTCTCATAAAATGAGTTAGGTAGGATTCCCTCCTTTTGTATTGTTTGATACAGTTTCAGAAGGAATGGAACCAGCTCCTCTTTGTACGTCTGGTAGAATTCAGCTGTGAACCCATCTGCACCTGGACTTTTTTTGGTTGGTAGGCTTTTGATTGCTGCCTCTACTTCAGCCCTTGTTATTGGTCTATTCAGGGTTTCAGCTTCCTCCTGGTTTAGTTTTGGCAGAGTACAAGTGTCTAGGAATTTATCCATTTCTTCCTGGTTTACTGGTTTATGTGAGTAGAGCTGTTTGTAGTAATCTCTGATGGTAGCTTGTATTTCTGTGGGATCAGTGGTGATATCTCCTTTATCGTTTTTTATTGCATCTATTTGATTCTTCTCCCTTTTCCTTTTTATTAATCTGGCTAGTGGTCTGTCTATTTTGTTCATCTTTTCAAAAAACCAGCTCCTGGATTTATTAATTTTTTGAAGGGTTTTTTGTGTCTCTATCTCCTTCAGTTCTGCTCTGATCTTAGTTATCGCTTGTCTTCTGCTAGCTTTTGAGTTTTTTGATCTTGCTCCTCTAGTTCTTTCAATTTTGATGATAGGGTGTCAATTTTAGATCTTTCCTCTCTTCTCCGGTTGGCATTTATTGCTATAAATTTCCCTCTCAATGCTGCATTAAAGGTGTCTCAGAGATTCTGGTAAGTTGTGTCTTCATTCTGGTTGGTTTTGAAGAACATCTTTATTTCTGCCTTCATTTCATTGTTTATCCAGTCAACATTCGGAAGCAAGTTGTTCAGTTTCCAAGTGGTTGTGTGGGTTTGAGTGTGTTTCTTGATCCTGAGTTCTAGTCTGATTGCGCTGTGGTCTGATAGACTGTTTGTTATGATTTCTGTTCTTTTGCAGTTGCTGAGGAGTGATTTGTTTCCAATGATGTGGTCAATTTTAGAGTATGCAATGTGGTGCTGAGAAAAATGTATATTCTGTGAATTTGGGGTGGAGCATTCTGTATATGTCTATTAGATCCACTTGGTCCAGCTCTGCATTGAAGTCCTGGATATTCTTGTTAATTTTCTGTCTCATTGATCTGTCTAATATTGACAGTGGAGTGTTGAAGTCTCCCACTATTATTGTGTGGGGGTCTAAATCTCGTTTTAGGTCATTAAGAACTTGCTTTATGTATCTGGGTGATCCTGTGTTGGGGGTGTATATATTTAGGATAGTTAGCTCTTCCTGTTGGATTGATCCTTTTACCATTATGTAATGTCCTTCTTTGTCTCATTTGATCTTTGTTGGTTTGAAGTCCATTTTATAAGAGACTAGGATTGCAACCCCTGCTTTTTTTTGTTCTTCATTTGCTTGGTAAATCTTCTTCCATCCCTTTATTTTGAGTTTATGTGTGTCTTTGTATGTGAGATGGGTTTCTTGAATACAGCACACCAATGGGTTCTGACTTTTTATCCAGTTTGCCAGTCTGTGTCTTTTGATTGGGGCATTTAAGCCATCTACATTCAATGTTAATATTGTTATGTGTGAATTTGATCCTGCCATTTTGTTACTGGCTGGTTTTCTTTCTCATTAGTTGACTCATTTTCTTCATTGCATTTTTGGTCTTTGCCAACTGGTTCCATTTTGCAGTGACTGGTACTTGTTCCTTTCCATGCTTAGTGTTTCTTTCAGGAGCTCTTGTAGGGCAGGTCTGGTGGTAACAAAATCTCTCAGTAATTGCTTGTCTGTAAAGGATTTTATTTCTCCTTCACTTATGAAGCTTAGTTTGGCTGGACATGAGATTCTGGGTTGAAAGTTCTTTTCTTAAGGATGTCGAATATTGGCCCCCACTCTCTTCTGGCTTGTAGAGTTTCTTCTGAGAGATCTGCTGTGAGTCTGATTGGCTTCCCTCTGTGGGTGACCTGACCTTTCTCTCTGGCTGCCCTTAGCATTCTTTCCTTCATTTCGACCCTGGTGAATCTGACAATTGTGTGCCTTGGGGTTGCTCTTCTTGAGGAATATCTTTGTGGAGTTGTCTGTATTTCTTGAATTTGAAATTTGGACTGCCTTGCTAGGCTTGGGAAGTTCTCCTAGATAATATCCTGGAGTGCGTTTTCCAGCTTGGATTCATTCTCCCCATAATATTCAGGTACACCGATCAAGCATAGATTAGGTTTTTTTCACATAATCCCATATTTCTTGAAGGCTTTGTTCATTTCTTTTCATTCTTTTTTCTCTTGTATTGCCTTCTCTTTTTATTTCATTGAGTTGATCTTCAATCTCTTATATCCTTTTTTCTGCTTGATCGATTTGGCCATTAAAACTTGTGTTTGCTTCACGTAGTTCTCGTGTTGTGTTCTTCAACTCCATCAAGTCGTTTATGTTTTTCTCTAAGCTGGTTATTCTAGTTAGCATTTCGTCTAACCTTTTTTCAAGGTTTTTGGTTTCTTTGCATTGAGTTAGAATGCGTTCCTTTAGCTCTGAAAAGTTTGTTATTATCCACCTTCTGAATCCTGTTTCCGTCAATTCTTCACACTCCTTGTCAGTCAAGTTGTGATCCTGTGTTGTTGAGGAGTTGTGATCCCTTGAAGGAGAAGAGGTGTTCTGGTCTTTGATGGTTTCATCTTTTTTGCGCTGTTTTTTCCCATCTTTGTGGATTTACCTGGCTGTAGTGTCAGAGAGCTGCTTGATGAGGTCGCTTGTCTGCCTGTGGGGGGCGCTACTGGTTTCTAGGGACTCCTTCAGGTTACTAGGGAAGCTTCCTGTGTCTTATTTGTTTATGCTGGGGAGATTAGGCCTGCCTCTTCCGCTGACCTGTAGGCGCTGCTGGGTTGTCAAGAACGCCGTCCCATTGCTATGTAGGCTTCCTGTGTTTTTTGTTAAAACATGTAGCCCCATCCCACCCCTCTAGTGGTGGGTTGTGCCCTTCCTCCACTGGGCTGGATCATTCAGCGTTCCTCCCAGATTGTGGCACTGTCTGCACAACCCACTAGAGTCAGAGCTTCAGCCGTCTGGGGTTTGTGGGGGAGGGTAGGGACCTGCCCAGTCGCACCCGGCAGTCTCCCCCTTTCAGCTTTCTCTCTCTCAGGTCATGGGGCAGGGGCCACCCAGCTGCTCCCACTTACAGCTCCCTCTCTCTCCAGGTGGGGGGATGGGGCGATAGGTTAAGTGTTTTGTCTTTAAGATGCATAACTCATAGAATTGTGAAATAATTAAATTCTTTGATGTTTATAAAGTGTTCAGAATAGTACATGGTGCCAAGTAAATGCTCCATCAGCAATGATCGTATACATTCGTCTCACGTTTTGCCATTTATTAAATTTTTGTTGGTTCTTTATTTGATTGGTTTGGTTTGAAATTTATACCTCTACTAAGGCTGTCCTCAGAGTTTTAATTAATATACATTTGTTTTATATTAAATATGATTTGTTCGTTTGATTAAAAATAATTTCAAGACAGTGAGATTGATGGTTAAAGATGCTTTGAATACTACTGACATCATATACCAAAACTAGTAAGAAAGGAGGGGGAGAAAATGAACATCTCAAATGAAACAACAAATTGCCACAACTTCAAAGCAGAAGTGATGTGAAACATTCAGCAAATACCATGCCTTTGGACCAACATGAAATGAAAGAATATCATCCATGCCCACAGACACAGACACCTCCTGGAACCACAACAAGTATCCCAAAACTCCCAATTGTTGCTGTGACCACCCAGAAGTTGCTTTCAATGAACCTTAGACTAGACATGTGCTAATCCTTGGATGGTTTAATGATGGAACCACTTGGCCACAGGTGACCCCACTCATCTGTACAGACACTTTAACATCTGTGGAATCCTGCATGAGGTCAAGGCTACCTTGTGTCCATTTCTGCTGATGCATTTGCTAGTAAAATCCTAGTGCTCCACTTTACTGACTTCCTTTATGTGATGAAAGAAAATCCACCAGATTGCCTTCCTTTCTTACAGTTCACTGAGGCAGAAATAGCCCAGTTGAGATGTGTTTGTAAGGGATAAATTTAATGCATTGTCTCGGCAGGAAGCATTTTCTTGGTGCCCCTCTCCTAGGTGGGGTTTCTTCTTGCAGACTGTGGCTCACAGAGCAGCGAAGATGTACATTACTGTCTACCGCTGAAGTGAACTGCTGCCCCTCTAGAGTCTGGATATCATCAGGATGAAAAAGATTCAGCATTTCTTTCAGGAGCAGTAAATCAGATCCTCTGTGAAGTGTACATTCAATCTCCTTGCCTCTCTTTTTTCTAGAAGTGATGCCTTTGTCTTAACTCCTGTGAGCATGGGGAGGGGTCTAGGCTGCCAGGATTCTCCCCTCCAGGGCCATAGGCCTGCTGGTTCCTGATTGGATTCCAAATGCACACATGTCCAGGGGTGCCCCTTTTCCTCCAGCATCCCTCACATCCCCTCACACCCTCTCTAGAGCATACCGTCCCTTCACAATGCCTCACCTCCTCACCCATGGTCCAAGGCACTGGAGTCTTCTCTGCTTGGCTTCCCCAGGAGTAAGGGAGCATTATCAGATGGGCAGGGCCCTGCAGAGCTTTGTCTTTTTGCACATTCTCCCGTCCCCAGGCAACATGCTTGGAGCCACCATGCACGTCATTAGGAGGGGACTTCCCATGCTCTTGGGAGGCCGAGGAGTAGTTATGAAATTGTGTTAATTGCAGAGACAAAACTAAGAGTCAGATATCATATTAGCAGTGATTAATCTATAACATTTACTTTGCATTCAAAAGTTAATTGTGCAAATATGAGAGAGTGAATGTTTTGGAGTTTGGGGTGTCTTGCAGCTTCAGTGGAAGCAACAGTGTCACACATTGCTAACAAAGCCATGATGGGCTGCATTAAGGCAGAAATGGGGTGTGGATCAGAGGAGGAGATAGCCCTGCTGTCCTCTGTGCTGGCTAATTTGTCTGGAACCTTGTAGTCTCATTGTCCATCTCATTACAGAAAGAGCCTTGAAAGTGAGTACAGGAGACAGTGATAACATCCTGAGGGATCTAGAAACCATGCTGTTTGAAGACGAGTGGAAAAACTGTCCAATCCCCACAGGGCTGTCTAATCTGGAAAAAAAAAAGCCTGGAGGAAAACGGTTACTGTCTCCAGATGTTTAAAGGATTGCAACAAGGTAGAGAAAACAAACCAATTCTGTGTAATTACCATAGGGTAAGACTTTGATCTGTAGGTGGAAGTCGCTGGGGGCAGATTTTATTTCATTCCAAAGACTAGCTTTTGAACAACCCCGGGGGGGCAGCCCTGTGGGAAAGTGCTCACCGTGTTGCCCAGATGTCTGAGCCAAGGCTGGCTGCCCTTCTCCTGGAGCTTGGGTGGGTAAACATGGGGTGTCCTGTCTCTGAGTGCAGGGGCTCTGCAGCTGTAGGAGGAGGTGGTGGCATGGCTCCCACGTCTGCAAGGCTTGGACAGGAAGGGCGGCCTGGACCAGCTGTGCTCCTGGAGGACGCAGGCCTGCCAGCTGCTGCAGGGGATGTTTGTCCAGCTTTGGGGCTCAGGCTGACGAACTAGGCCTGGGGTTTCACCTGCAACCCCTCCTGCACTCCTGACATCTGAAGGGAAGGCCCCAACCCCGAGACTCAGACAGTCTGTCTGCACCCTGAGGACGAGGAGAAGGACGAGCCATCTTGGCTTGAGGATGAAAGATGAGGTGGAGCTCGGGGTTGGGCTGGCTCTCTCCTTCCTGGGGGTCTTCTCTGTGAAACCCATTCCCATGAACATCCGGATGCTGTCCTCAGCATGATAGGAAGCAGCTCTGGTGTTTACCTGAGTCCAGTGGAATCGTTTGCCCAGCCCGTCCAGCGGGGAGGTGCTTGGGCTTGTGCATTGGGCTGGCCTGGTCCACCTTGTCCATCGGGGGCTCTGTGGTCACCTGCTAGGCTGGTTGGTGGCACCCAGTAGGGTGCAGGGGCTGACTCATCACACATGTGCCTGTCACGCAGGCTGTCAGCAGTGAGCCCGTCCCACACCCTGCCATACAGATCCTACTTTTTATAGAAAAAGCAGAAGCAGAAGGAAAAGAAAACTGGTGATAAATTTACTAATAAAATAATGGAGTTCTGAGGCAATCCTACAGTTAGTTTTCATTCTTTTAAATTAATATACACCTTTATTTTTCTACATTTTTAAATTTCAAATTTATATAATTTTATGCTTTACAAAAAAGGTGAAAAATAGCATAAAGAATTTCCATATACCTTTTGGCCCAGATTTCCTAGTTGTTAATTTCTCAGGCCATCCGAGTACAGAGAGAAACATCAGGAAATTGACATTGATAGAACACATGTCTAATCCATAGACTTTATGCAGATTTTACCAGTTGTCCCATGAATGGCCTTTTGCTGGTCCAGGATACAACCCAGGTTTAGATGATGAATTTAGTGGTAATGCTCCTTAGCCTTTAATCTGGGAGAGTCTTACCTACACTTTTGGCAAATTCATTTCTGCAGAAGGAGAACTTATCCATTCAAGAAATGCTGAGTGTCTACTAACCGTGTCTATTGCCTGCTAGGAATGAACACCACATTGAAAAGGACCGACACCATCCCTCCCATTGGAAGACACTCCATCTAATGTTGAACACAGACAAGAAAACTAGCAGTATTCACAAAGAGTGACAATTATTCTATAGGGGCGTGAAGGGAGCATATAGGTTGAGCAGGTGGACAACTACTCCATATAGGCTGGGAGGGCAAACACCTAATCCAAATTGGAAAGAGGCAAGAAAGGATTCTTAGAAGAGGCAATATTGGAGTTGAGGTTTTTGGGATAAGAGTTATTCAGGCTTGGAGAAAGATGTTGCTGGCATGAGATCATGCAGGTGATAGCAATGACATTAATGAAAGCCCAGTGGCATGGGACCTCTTCTCTGGTCACTAATGTGCATTCTAGAGACTAAATGTGAGACATAAGACAGAGGAAGCAGTAGCCACAGGTTGTGGAGTTTGGTTGGAGAGAGAGGGTGAAGCATAGGATGATGGAGAGGGTGATGATGGAGAGGGTGGTAGAGAGGATGATGGAGAGGGTTGTGGAGGGGGATGTTGGAGAAGGTGTTCAACAGGTTGATGGAGAGAGTGGTAGAGAGGATGGTGGAGAAGGTGGTAGAGGGGATGGTGGAGAGGGTGGTAGAGGGGGATGATGGAGAAGGTAGTAGAGAGGATGATGGAGAGGGTGGTAGAGAGGATGGTGGAGAGGGTGGTAGAGGGGATGGTGGAGAAGGTGGTAGAGAGGATGGTGGAAAGGATGGTAGAGAGGATGGTGGAGAGGGTGAGAAGGTAAGCGACTTGCTCAAAATCATACAGGTAGTAATTGCAGAGCCAGGACTTTGACAGAGCTCTAACACTAAAGCCCCTGCTTTTTCCTCTGTTCTATGCCCCTGGACATCAAGTGAAACGTCAGGTCTAGTCTGGGCAACTGTCGAGATCAATGGGTGAAGTGAGGGGATGTCTGGATGGAAGGAGCAATGGGAAACGTTACGGTTGCAACCCTGGAGTTGTCATTGGCACCAAAAAAAGCCCTTCCCCTACAAGCCTTCCAAGAGGAAATAGGAAGATGAGCCCTAATTCCAGGGAATGGGGTTAAGGCGTGGCAGGGAGGGCAGTTACACCAGCACTGGCCTGGTGGCAGGACCGACCTCGGGTGAGCAGAATGCAGCCAGGACAGTCAATGGCACCAAGAAACATCAGGCCGGGTCCGGTGTGAGGCTTGGCCCTGCATCTTCCTTGTCCCCGATTCCAATTCTGAAGCTTGTTCTTGATTGACTAGGGGGCTGCTGGTGAGGCTCCAGCTGGGGCCTCAGTTCCAGGGCGTCATGTTGTTATAGAGGCTGTCTCTTCCCCTTCCGACCCCTGCTTACTCTGTTTGCAGAACTGCTTTACTCCTACTGGCTGGATTGGAAGCACTTAAGAAGAGGAACTCTCAGCTGGACTCTTCCTCGGAGTCAGAGTCTGCTCCACCCCGCAGTCCACCAGCCTCTCAGCAGCTCAGCTGGAGGGGGAAGTCCAGGCAGCCAGGGGCAGTGTGGCTTTCCTGAATCCGCCAGGGTGGGAAGGTAAGAGCAGAGGAGAGAGTGCAGGACTTGGAATGTGAGGCCTGGGGGATGTCATGGGCCCTGTTGCTCATCTGCTAGGATTAGAACTGAGGAGCTGGCTGTAGTCAGGGAGTGTTAATTAATCTTGAAGGTCATCTGCCCAACTTGTCAGCACTCTGTCCCCTCTCCACTCCTCTGGAGGCCCCAGAGATCCCAGCTTGGCAAACCCCCAGCCCATACATTGGTACCAAATCTGTGCTCACAGGCTGATTTGAGACCAGAGAGGCGTGAACGATGGTCAGTCTAAAGAGAGACAGTCCAGGCTGGGTGAGGGCGTGTGCACTCCTGCTGTCTGAGAGCCTGGGAATCCAGCCCCAGCAAGCCTGCAGCCACAGAGAGGGAGCACAGACGAGAAGCAAACCACGTCCCAAACATCCACAGACCACCACGATCTATTCCAAATGGCCGGGCAGCACCCCTGAGGAATGAGTCTGGGGTCCTGCACTTATGACCCAAGGGGTGGAAGTGAGCCATGTGAAGATTCTTTGTGCTAAAATTTGCTATGTGCCTTGGAAAAAGAACTTTGGGCTTTTCGGATCCCATTCTATCACGTGGCCTTGGCAGCTCTGGGAGATATTTTCCCTATTAAGCACACAAACAGCTGCTGATCTTGGCTAAGGTTTTCTTGCTCACTCCTTGGGAGAAAAGATGTTCAACTGTCTATAAGAGCTACCAGTGGAAATCAAAAGCAGAAACACAGAACAGATGGGCCTGCAGGATGAATCCCTGAGGGGTGCCATGGGTTCCCCATCCTCAGAAGAAAGCTGCAGACCTCTGGTGGTTACAGTGTTTTCTTCTCCTCATGCCCAGGCCTGGCCGGTGTGCTCACCTCCGTGCTGCGGGGCTGTGTGGATGTGTCTCAGGACCTCTCCCCGCCCAACATTTCAGGACATAAGACATAGGGGGACTGAGGATTTCTGTGAGGGAACAGTGAGCAAGGAAGAGAGGACAGGGTCATTTCTTGGATCAAAATATTTCACCAAACATCACATTACCAGTTCTACTAAATGTCTCCTCCCTTTCCATGTCAGTTTCTCCATTAATAGGTTCTGATTGTAGACAACCAAAATAGCAGTTAACACTTGTGTTATTGTTCCACTAGTGGACAGATTTGCAAGAGTGCACTTAATCCTCCTGTTACTCTTGAGCTGTATTCACTTTGCTAAGAAAGTTGAGGCTCAGAGAAGCCAAATAATTTATCCAATGTCATAGAATTAGTAATTGGCATTACTGGTTTGTCTACCATCAAAAATTACTTGAATTCCAGGATAGACTGTCTTCCTGGGCAGACTGATGCCATAGGTTATAACTAATCTGTGAAGACAGAGACTTGTTTTTCATTCATTTAATACATATAAATATAAGTAGAAGCATGTATGTATACACACACACACACACACACACACACACACACACAGAAAACCTTACCCAGCAGAAATATATGTTCAGTTCTCCTATCAGTCAAGGAAACAAAAGCAAAGATGGCCGTACAACCAAGAATCTCCAAACACTGGCAAGAAATCAGCATCATCAAAAGGATGTGTTGAATAAATTAAAATTTCAGATTACATGAAGAAGATATTGCAACAGGAAAGGAAGTTTAGAATATCAAGAAATTATTAAGAACAAGTGTAGTTAATATTAATATGTGTGACATCACAGAAATGGATTGGAGTATTTTGCATATAAATTAAAACAAAAACTTTGAGATCTGGAGGGTAAAAAGATAAATGAAATAAAAATAGTGGATGAAGGAACAGAATAAACATAGCTGAAAATTGAATTTGTAAACTGGGAAATGACAACAAAGAATTGTTCTAAAATGTGGCTTCAAAGGACAAAGAAATAGAAAATATTAAAATAACATTGTGAGACAAAGTGGATAGATCAGAGAGTTCCAAATTGTGTCTAATAAGACTTGAAAAACAAAAAGAAATGAGAATTGAAGGGAGAGAATAAATAACACAAGACTTTTTTTTCACAAATTAAGACATAAATCCTCAAATAGAAATAGCTCACTGGGTGTTAAATAGGATAGATAACCATAACAGACAAACCATAAGCACACAGTGTGGTGACATTTTAGAAAACCAATAATGGAAAAGAAGTTCTAAAAGCTAATGAATCCTGATGAACATCAATTCGAAAATCCTCAGAAAATACTGGCAAGCCAAATCCAATAACACATCAAAAAGCTTATCCATTGTGATCAAGTTGGCTTCATCCCTGGGATGCAAGGCTGGTTCATCATATGCAAATCAATAAATATAATCCATCACATAAACAACCAAAGACAAAAGCCACACGATTACCTCAATAGGTGCAGAGAAGGCCTTCCACAAAATTCAACAGTCCTTCTTGCTAAAAACGCTGAGTAAACTAGGTATTGACAGGACGTATCATAAAATGATAAAAGCTATTTATGACAAATCCACAACCAGTATCATACTGAATAGGTAAAAACTGGAAGCATTCCCTTTGAAAACCACCGCAAGACAAGGATGCCCTCTCTCACCACTCCTATTCAGCATAGTACTGGAAGTTCTGGCCAGAGTAATCAGACAAGAGAAAGACATAGAGTGTATTCAAATAGGAAAAGAGGAAGTCAAATTGTCTTTATTTGCAGATGACATGATTGTATGTTTAGACGACCCCATCGTCTCAGCCCAAAATCTCTTTAAGCTGATAAACAACTTCAGCAAAGTCTCAGGATACAAAATCAATGAGCAAAAATCACAAGCATTTCTATACACCGATAATAGACTTAAAGAGAGCCAAATCATGAGTGAGCTCCCATTCACAATTGCAACAAAGAGAATTAAATATCTAGGAGTACAACTTACAAGGGATGTGAAGGACCTCTTCAAGGAGAACTGCAAACCATTGCCCAAGAAAGTAGGAGAGGACACAAACAAATGGAAAAACACTCCATACCCATGGTTAGGAAGAATCAATATTGTGAAAATGGCCATACTAACCAAAGTAATCTATAGATTCAATACTGTCCCCATCAAGTTACCATTGACTTTCTTCACAGTATTGGAAAAAAAAACACCTTAAAATTCATATGGAACCAAAAGAGAGCCCCTGTAGCCAAGACAATTCTAAGCAAGCAAACAAACAGCAACAACCAAAAAAAAAAAAAAAAACCAACAAAGCTGCATCATGCGAACTGACTTCAAACTATACTACAGGGCTACAGTAATCAAAACAGCATGGTATTGGTACCAAAACAGATATATAGACCAATGGAACAGAACAGAGTCCTCAGAAATAACACCACACACCTACAACCATCTGATCTTTGACAAACCTGACAAAAACAAGCAATGGGGAAAGGATTCCCTATTTAATAAATGGTGTTGGAAAAACTGGCTAGTCCTATGCAGAAAACTGAAACTGGATCCTTTCCTTACATCTTATATAAAAATCAACTCAAGATTGTTTAAAGACTTAAATGTAAAATCCAAAGCCATAAAAACCCTGGAAGAAAACCTCGGCCATACCATTCAGGGCATAGGCATGAGCAAAGACTTCATGAGTAAAACACCAAAAGCAATGGCAACAAAAGCCAAAATGGTATCTAATGAAACTAAAGAGCTTCTGCACAGCAAAAGAAAGTATCATCAGAGTGAATAGGTAACCTACTGAATGGGAGAAAATTTTTGCAATCTACCCATCTGACAAAGAGCTAATATCCAGAATCTACAAAGAACTTAAACAAATTTACAGGAAAAAAACAAACAACTCTGTCAAAAAGTGGGTGAAGGATATGAAGAGACACTTCTCAAAGGAGATATTTATGCAGCCAACAAACATGAAAATATCATCATCACTGGTCATTAGAGAAATGCAAATCAAAACTACAATGATATACCATCTTACACCAGTTAGAATGGTGATCATTAAAAAGTCAGGAGACAACAGATGCTGGAGAGGGTGTGGAGAAACAGGAACAATCTTACACTGTTGGTGAGAGTGTAAATTGATTCAACCATTGTGGAAGACAGTGTGGCAATTCATCAAGGATCTAGAACTAGAAATACCATTTGACCCAGCAATCCCATTACTGGGTATATATGCAAAGGATTATAAATAATTCTATTATAAAGACTCATGCACACGTATGTTTATTGTAGCACTGTTCCCAATGGCAAAGACTTGAAACCAAACCAAATGTCCATCAATGATAGACTGGATAAAGAAAATGTGGCACATATACACCATGGAATACAATGCAGCCATAAAAAAGGATGAGTCATGTCCTTTGCAGGGACATGGATGAAGCTGGAAACCATCATTCTCAGCAAACTAACACAAGAACAGAAAATCAAACACTGCATGCTCTCACTCATAAGTGGGAGTTAAACAATAAGAACGCATGAACACAGGGAGGGAACATCACACACTGGAGCCTGTCAGGGAGTGGGGGCCTAGGGGAAGGATAGCACTGGGAGAAATACCTAATGTAGATGACAGGGTGATGGATGCAGCAAACTATTATGGCACATGTATGCTTATGTAACAAACCTGCACCTTCTGCACATGTACCCCAGAAATTAAAGTATAGTAATAATAATAAAAAAATTATGGCTTGACGTGGAGGCTCACGCCTGTAATCCCAGCACTTTGGGAGGATCATGAGGTCAAAAGATCGAGACCATCTTGGCAAAAAAAAAAAAAAAAAGGTAATGAAGCAAACAAAAAACACTATAGGTTGTCTTTAAAGGAATGCATACCAGATTGGAATTAGAGTTCTTAAAAGCAAGAGATTCTGAAAGCAATAGATCAGTATCTTTAAAACTTTATAATGTGTGATTTTGAGCTAGAATTCTGATCCAAGCCCCCAAAATTACAAGGTTAAAAATAGTTGTTTTGAGCAACTTTGAGTCGTTTTTTTTAATGACTTGAAGTTTACTAATCAAAAGTCCTCTTATCAGAAATTTCTGGCAAATCTATTCAAGCAAACTAAAACACAAATATCAATAATTAAACTGAGGATGACGGGATATAGAAGTGGTGGTTAGCTAAATAAATAATTATTAATTCTAAAAATGTATTGATTTTTAAGATAATTATGATAAAACCTGGATAATCCCCCAATTATTTTAGAATAGAATGGAGTCTCAAATATTGTTCTCCATGAGTGCTGAGTTTTTTTTTTTTTTTTAATAACAGTTAGTTTTAGTAACTCCTTTTCCTCAAGCTGTTTGTTCTGACAAAAATACCAATTTCGTATTTGAAACTCAGAGTAGGCTCCTTCCCTTTGGTCACAATCTTGACTTTCACCTCAACTGAGATGCTAAAAAAATAATTCCATAAGGAAACAAGAAAAATCTTTCAGAAATTAAAAAAAAAGACGGATTTAAAAACATTAGGCCGGGCACTGTGGCTCACATCTGTGATCCCAGCATTTTGGGAGGCCAAGGTGGGCAGATCACTTGAGGTCAGGAGTTTGAGATCAGCCTGGCCAACATGGCGAAACCTCATCTCTACTAAAAATACAAAAACTAACCAGGCGTGGTGGTGCACACCTGTAATCCCAGTTACTTGGGAGGCTGAGGCAGGAGAATCGCTTGAATCTGGGAAGTAGTGGTTGCAGTGAGCTGAGATCATGCCACTGCACTCCAGCCTGGGCAACAGAGTGAGACTGCTTTAAAAAAAAATAAAAAAATCTACAAGGGTTGGGGTAGGTAAAGAGGTAAAAAACACAGAATTCAAAAAAAGGCATAGTAGTGATTAATGGAAAAATAGCTAGATGTAAAATTAAAGATTAAATCTGAAAGAACAAAATATAAGAAGCATTCCAGAACTAGAGAACAGAGAAAACATTTAGAAGGATATTATTGGAAAAATAATACTGGATAAACACACAGAACCAGTGGGCTTGACATTTCAGATTGAAAAGCCTGTGTATGCAGTATCATGAATTCACACAAAGGAAGAAAACATAAATCTACCAGTGACATCATTGTGAAATTTCAGAAGCAGAGACATGATACTAAACTGAGAAAGGTGAGAGAGAGAAAATAAATACAGCTTACATGCACAGGATTAGGATGAGAGGTGCTGACTTGACAGCAATGTTGAAAGTTGAGACCAGTTGAGAGTAATGTTTCTGCAAGTTTGGGAAAATAAGGATATCTTCAGACAAGCAAAGACTCAAACCACAATAAATTCCTGCATAGCAGAGGGTAAAACCTTTCACCTTACAGATCTTTTCTTTTTCCCCTTTGCTAGGAAACGATAACCATGCTGTCTTATCTACTTCACAGAGTTTTAGAATTAACCAGATCCATATCAAGTGGCAATGTAGTACAGACCACATATCTATTTTGTGATAGCCTGGAGAAGTCATCAGTTTCAAGGGGTGGAAGGGAATGATGTCTGGGCCCTTGTTCAGTAAGAGAAAATCCACCTTGGAAACCATTTTCTGAGCACTTCCTTTGTGATTTTTGTTCACATGTGGTGAGTTTCCTGTCCTTAAGTAACTCATTTTACTTTAGAAACAGATAAGTGTTTGGAATATGGCACATACTGTGTATGTCACCCAGTTCCTCTTTTCAGCTGATGAAATTGTTCCGTGGGGACAAAACTCCTGTGCATGTAATTCTCATGTACCAAAGCAGCCAGAGGGTGTGTTCAAGCCATGTAAAGTTAACAGTGAAACAGAGTAGAAAACAGAATTTTTTAATCCAGGAAAAGAATTCCCAACAAGTCATGAAAACAAAGAGGAAGAGCAAAAATGAAGACTAAAGGCACAAATAACTAGGTGAAGAATAACTGGGAAGATGAGGAACCAGGAAGAGAAGAGGAGTGTCAAGTATAGGAGGAATGCAGGATGGCTGTTCAGGATAAATGCCCAAGCCAGGGGCTCTTGCCAGGGGCACATGTCTATGTAGTGCAATGCATACTTGATCTTCCTTATGTAAAGGGTGGAGCATATGAATACAGTCTGTTATCTTTTTGAGTAAAGGCATTCATCTCCATGATATTTGAACAATTCGATCACTTTATTCAATCACAGAAGAGATCAGAAATATATTTATAAGAGACTAATGTGGAGATGAGTGTGGAGCTGGCCTGGAGAGGCAGAAAGGACAGGTGAAACCAAAGTTCAGGAAAGCTGGCTGAGTACAGAAAGGGTGAGAGTCATGAAAGATGCAGCCAGGACAACATATTCCAGCATGTGGGGCCTCTGTGTTCAGTGAAGGTGCATATCTGGCATGATGCTCTTGTAGGAGGGGACACTGCAAAGAGCCCCATAAGGTAAACTCATGGGAAAAGAATATGAAGACCATAGAGTGGGCTTCAAAGATAATCACAGTAAGACTTTAAGGGAAACTTGAACAGGAAGAAAACATAAAGAGTCCTGGGATAGCTCAGCCTGGAGGAAAAAACAATGGAAAAGTTTACTACAGACAATGAGACACCGGAATTTCATACAAGATGGCTGCCGCCCTTCTATGAAGGGAAATAGGTCTATGTTAATAGCAAAAAGCAATTCAATTATTGATTCTTAGAAGAAAAACTTTAGACAAAATAAATTTAACAGATTGTATTTGAGGAAAGAATGATTCATGAATTGGGCAGCATTCAGAACCAGAAGAGGTTCAGAGAGCTCCACTCTGCAACATGAGCAGTGAGCATTTATAGACAGAACATGGAAGTGAAGCACAGAAGCAGTTTGATTAGTTAGGCATTGCCTTATTAGAGCATTGCCTTATCAGTTGGCTGCCTGTGATTGGCTGAAGCTTGACTGCTTGTGATTGGCTGAGATCTGGCTGTTTATTATAAAAAGTCTAAAAAGTATACTCCTGTATTAGGTTTCAGCTGTTTATATGCTAAGTTGCAGTTTGTTATGTCGGAACTTAAAGTACGGAGACTTTTTGCCTTGGGCAAAATTGAACACCGTACATACAGAAAAGTTATATATATATAAAACATGTGTTATATATATATAATATGATTCATACATAATACACATCATGCTATATATATATAACATATGTACCATGTAACATATATACCTATATATAAGATAGTAGAAGATTTTAGGTCTATATCAAATATGAATGGGTATTGTGGTACAAAACATAAACTTGTAGTTTCCCAGTAAATAAAGTTGTATGTGATTATGATGTGTGATATCAGATATATGAGCAGATAAACAGATTATTTTTTCTTTATTTTTCATTGAGGTGAAATTCAAATAACATGAAGTTAAACCATTTTAAAGTGAACAATTCGGTGGCATTTAATACTTTCACAGTGTTGTGCAAACATTTTATCTAGTTCCAAAACATTTTCATCACCTCCAAAGGAGACCCTGTATTCATCAAACAGTCACTCTCGCT
This sequence comes from Ateles fusciceps, assembly GCA_036589455.1. Classification (NCBI taxonomy): domain Eukaryota; kingdom Metazoa; phylum Chordata; class Mammalia; order Primates; family Atelidae; genus Ateles; species Ateles fusciceps. The sequence goes on along the minus strand of JAZHEH010003321.1, from coordinate 2,050,283 downwards.
TCTTCTCCTGCCTTTTAACTTGATAATTAAAGTTAATTTATTTGCATTTAATACAATTCTTAAGAGTATGTGCATTGCCGGGTCCTATTTGTTTACTTTACAACACTTACAGCAATGTGCAATTACTTTACTGTCATTGATTTCTTATATTGGCCATGCCTGTCTCCCCCACTGTGATGTAAGCTGCCTGAGGACAAGGGCCTTCCAAGTCTTGTTCACTGTTAGATCCCAAAAACCTCACATGGTGCTTTCCTCAGGAAATTGATTTGAGTGAACTAATGTGAAAGGTCTCAGTAAACTGTATACCGATGTGAACAAAATGACAGATATTTATTATGGAATGGATAGAGAGCAGATGCCAAGGAAGCTGGCGGTTGTATGATGCTGATTTCAAGAAAGTGTGAAAGACAAATATGCTACCTGGGTCCCTATCCCCCACAGCGAGTGTCATGGGCAAGGTGAGGAGTCCAGCAGGATGGTTGCTGTGTGGTTTCTCAGCTGGAGCACAGGAGGAGCAAGCGTAGAAACATCCTTTTTTTCAAGTCTGTGCTCCCCTCCCCAAGTACAAATGGAAGCTGTGAAACATGGCTTGATTTTGAGGCTTCTAATTCTTCATTGCATTCCCAGACCTTTCTTTTATCTCTGGTGGCAGCCCTGAGAATAAATCTCTTGGTCACACTCTTCAATCAGGTTCTTCCAGAGAAAAGGTTAGGCTGCAAGGATGACAGGAACCAGACTTCAAATGGGTTTCCAGGAGCTGAGGGAAGGCAAGGCTTTCCCTACGGTTTCCCCAGCCAAGGGATTAAGAAACGGATATGGGTTATAGAGCAACAGCAGTAGAAGGTGGCATTCCAAGACTTTCTCTAGGGCTCCACCTGAGGTCAGTTTCTCGTCACGCGTACCTGTTTGCCTTTTCCCCTGGCCACCATCAGTGTAGTGTTAAGAACCAGGAAGCAGGAACACGCTCCCTAAGTCACAGTCTGCCTCCGCATTCTGCAGTTTGATTATAGCATCCTGCCTCCCCACAGGAAGGAAGTGGTGTAGTTCTCCAGAACCGGGTGTGGATGGTGATTAGACCTAGAATCAGCTATATAAAAAGCTTAAGAGAGAGATTCCATGTCCTGCAACAGTGTCCATAATTCAAATCTTTACTCAAACTAAAACTGAAAGCAGAGAAAATCCACAGCAGACCTACTGCTCTCCCGGCAGATAGTGCCCTCTCCACAGCTTGCAGCCATCACCTGCCTCTGCTGGATGCTGCCCCGAGAGAGATCTGCTGCAGCAGAGCAGCTCTGGGTCAGCTGCCGTGGCCTCAGAGAGAGCTGCAGGAAATGGGACTTCCCACGTCCCCTTCACAGTGGCATCACAGGTCAGCAGCTGAATGGAGCCTCCACCCTCTGGGTCTCTTTCTTGCCACTTAGTATTCTCTTTTTCACATTCTAGTACTTTAATTTTTTTTTTTTTTCAGTTATGTTATCTGCTGGAAATTTTCAAAAGTATTACTAATGTCCTTCCAGACAGACTCCACATGGGAATTTTCATTATTATCTTGGCTATGTTTACACAAAGATAAGCTTTTAGGAAGCACAAAATAAGTATGTACAAATAAATGAGAGGCTCAGTACACCAGAATTGCGTGTCCAGCGCCATCATCGACTGTTAAATCAAAGAGACTGCTCAAATTCCTTTTATGAGGAGACTGACACCTGACTACGTATTCAGACTCTTCTGAGGCTCCTCAAATATACATACTCACTGAACAGAGCAAAGCCTGAGTCTTGGTTTAAAAATGCACTAATAGAATTTTAAGGTCTTCCTCAGGAAGTGGACTAGAAAGAAATTCAGTTTTCCCCAAACAGATTGAGTTTATGCCAAGCAATTCAGTGAGTGTATTAGGCCATTTTTGCATAGCTATAAGGAACTACCTGAGGCTGGGTAATTGATAAATAAAAGGGTAGTACAAGAAGTGTGGTGCTGGCATCTGCTTCTGGTGAGGCCTCGGAAGCTCCCACTCATGATGGAAGGCGAAGGGGGAGCAGGCGTGTCACACGGTGACAGTGGGGAGCAAGAGAGAGAAGGTAGAGTTGTCACAAACTTTTAAACAACCAGAGCTTGTGAGAATTCACTTACTAGGACAGCACCAAGGCCTTCATGAGGGATCTGTCCCATGACCCAAGCACCTCCCACTAGGTCCCACCTCCAACATTGGGTATTACATTTCAACATGAGATTTGAAGGAGACAAACATCCAAACTATATAACTCCTCCCTGGCCACTCAAATCTCATGTTCTTCTCACATTGCAAAATACAGTTCTCCTTTGCCAACTCTTCTGTTTTAACTCATTCCAGCATCAAGTGAAAAGTACTAAGTCTCATCTGAAACTCATCTCTTTCTACCTACAGGCCCATAAAATAAAAACAAATTATTTCCCCCCCCCCAAGATACAATGATAGTACAGGCATTGGGTAAATGCTACCATTCCAAAAGGGATACATTGAGCCAAAGAAAGGGGCAGTAAGCCCACAGAGCTCTGAAACCCAACAGGGCTGTCATTAAATCTGTTTAAAATTATTATTATTGTTTAAGTTCTGGGGTATATGTGCAGATGGCTCAGTATTGTTACATAGGTATACCCATGCCATGGAGGTTTGCTGCATCCATCTCTCCATCATCTACATTAGGTATTTCTCCTAATGTTATCCCCTCCCAAATCCCCCCCACCCCCTGTTATCCCTCCCCTATCCCCCCTCACCCACCAACAGGCCTTGGTGTTTAATGTTCCCTCCCTGTGACCATGTGTTCTCACAGTTCAACACCCACTTGTGAGTGAGAATGTGCAGTGTTTGGTTTTCTGTTCTTCTGCCAGGTTGCTGAGAATGATGGTTTCCAGCTTCATCCATGTCCCTCCAAAGCAAAAAAACAAAGCTGGAAGCATTACACTACCTGACTTCAAACTATGCTACAAGGCTACAGTAATCAAAACAGCATGGTACTGGTACCAAAACACAGGTATAAACCAATGAAACAGAACAGAGGCCTCGGAAGTAATGCCACACATCTACAACCATCTGATCTTTGACAAACCTGACAAAAACAAGCAATGGGGGAAAGGATTCCCCTGTTTAATAAATGGTGTTGGGAAAACTGGCTAGCCATATGCAGAAAGCTGAAACTGGACCCCTTCCTTACACCTTATTACAAAAATTAACTCCAGATGGATTAAAGATTTAAACATAAGACCTAACACCATAAAAACCCTAGAAGAAAACCTAGGCAACACCATTCAGGACATAGGCATAGACAAGGACTTCATGACTAAATCTTAAAGTTTCAAAATAATCTCCTTTGACTCCATGTCCCACATGCAAGGCACACTGGTGCAAGGGGTGGGCTCCCAAGGCCTTAGACAGCTCTGCCACTGTGTCTCTGCAAGATCCATCCCCTGTAGCTCTTTTCATGGTTTAGAGTTGAGTGCCTATGCCTTTTCTAGGCACAGGCTGCAAGCTGCTGGTGGATCTACCATTCTGGGGTCTGGAGGGTGGTGGGTCCATCCCTACAGCTCCACTAGGCAGTGCCCCAGTGAGGACTTGGCATGTGGACTCCAACCCCACATTTCTCCCCCAGCATTGTCCTAGTAGAGGTTCTCTGTGGGGGACTCTGTCACTGCAGCAGGTTTCTACCTGGGCACCCAGGCTTTCTCATATAGCCGCTAATATCTAAGAAGAAGCTACCAAGCCTCCTTCATTCTTGCATTCTGTGCACCTGCAGGCTTAACACCACACAAGCCACCAAGGCTTATGGCTTGCACCCTCTGGAGTGGTGGTCTGAGCTGTACCTGGGGACTTTTGAGCTACAGCTGGAGCTGGAGCAGCCAGTATTCAGGGAGCAGCATCCTAAGCCTGTGAAGGGCAGTGGTGTCCCAGGCCTGGCTCCTGAAGCCACTTTTTCCTCCTAGGCTTCTGGGCCTGTGATGGGGGTACTGCCTTCAAGATCTCTGTAAAGCCTTTGAGGCTTTTTCCCTCATTATCTTGGAGATTAGCACTTGGCTCTGTTGTGGTCATGCTAATCTCTCCAGCAAGTGATTTCTCTGTAGCCTGGTTAAATTTTCTGCTATATGGCCAGGCTGCAAATTTTCTAAACTTTTATGCTCTGCTTCCCTCTTAAATATAAGTTCCAACTTTAAGTCATTCCTTTGCTTCCATATCTGACTATAGGCTGTTGGAAGCAGCCAGGTCACTTCTTGAACACTTTGCTGCTTAGACATTTCTTCTGCCAAATACCCTAAGTCATCAGTCTTAAGTTCGGACTTCCACTTAAGAGTGGACATGAACACAATGCAACCAAATTATTTGCGAGAGTGTAACATGTGTGACCTTTGCTCCAGTTTCCAATAAATTCCTCATTTCCATCTGATACCTTGTTAGCCTAGTCCATATTTCTCTTAGTATTTTAGTCACAACCATTTAGTCTCTAAGAAGTTCCGAACTTTCCCTTATCTTCTTGTCTTCCTCTGAGCCCTCCAAACTCTTCCAACCTCTGTCAGTTACCCGGTTCCAAAGTTGCTTCCACATTTTCAGATATCTTTATAGCTATGCCCTACTCCCCCAATACCAATTTTCTGTATTAGGACATTTATGCATTGCTATAAAGAAATACCTGAGGCTGGGCAATTTAGAAAGAAAATAAATTTAATTGGCTCATAGTTCCACAGACAGTACAGGAAGTGTGGTGCTGGCATCTGCTTCTGGTGAAGGCCTCAGGAAGCTTACAATCATGGTGGAAGGTGAACGGGGGAGCAGGCGTGTTACATGGTGAGAGTGGGAGCAGGGGGGGCAGGGGGAGGTGCCACACACTTTTAATTGGCTTATGGTTCTGAAGATAGTACAAACAGTGAGATGCTGGCATCTGCTTCTGGTAAAGCTTCAGAAACTTCCACTCATGGTGGAAACAACCAGATCTTGTGAGAACTCACTCACTACCATGAGAACAGCAGCAAGCCATTCATGAGGGATTCACCCCCATGATCCAAACACCTTCCATTCGGCCCCATCTCCAACATTGGGGATCACATTTCCACATGATATTTGGAAGCAATGAGCATCCAAAGCATATCAGTGAGTGAATATAAATTGAAGAGAAAGAAGCAAATATTCATTCTAAAGTTGCAGAAACAAACTTGTTCACCTTGTATTTATCGACTTCTTTTGGATTATAATCTAATCAGTTACATTTATTTGTTTTAGTTTAAAAAAACCGTATTCATTTACATGGTAAATATTGGTCTCTACTGAATGTCATGATATCTGTCTTTTAGTCTGTCAAACTTAGCTAAGAAATTCATAAGTGTGTTTTCTATAACTTGTATTGAAAGATGTTAACTTAATGGTCATTAATGCATAACTTCCCAAATGTGGAAAAGCTTAGATGAATGGTTAATATGATATTTGAGAATTAAGTGTGGGTACATGGATATTCAGGGTGCTCTCTTGGGCTTAACCCAGATGTGTTTCCACAGATTTATGCTAATAAATCTGCTCTCTGTGAATTTCTAAGTAACCATTTTCAAATCTTCCAGCTCTTGGAGAAGAGAAATATTTTTTATTTTTCTAACTCACTGTTTTTCTGGCTGTGTTTCAGTTGCTGTGTTCTTTCAAGGTTCAGTTGTTTTTGTCTTTTTTAGTTCTTGAATTTTTCGTCTATCTCAGGGTTTCCAGACATTAACCGAGACACTATATTTCAGAGTGTGCTCTGTGGGATGGGGTAGGTATCAAATCTGGACTCTTGTCACTTCTTACTTCCTGCTTTGTAACTTTCTCAGCTTCATATTTCCTTTGATTTTTTCAGGGCTGCTTTTGATAATGGTTTATCATTTCTTGGTTGTGATTTCTTGTTCTGGGGTGATTTCTCTTGATGCAGCTTGGAATTGGTGATTGGTTTATTTCTTAAAGCTGGGAGTCTATCAGTAATTGCAAATTTAGGTTCCTAGTTGGGTACTTGACTTGAAACTGCTTGATAAGTTACCGCTTTTGCTGGAAATAGTCATCCAGAAATGGCTGCCAGGAAACCTGCCATATTTCTGCATTTGATGACATATCTTATCATGCAGGATAGGGCTGATATAATGCCAAAGCTTGTGTCCATTATTAACACACAACCTTGGAGCGTGTGTGGTAGTAAAATGTGCTCCCATCTAGGTACCTAGAAAAATATGTAGGATCAGAGGCTACTTGTTTGGAAATAAGTTTGTAGCATTTAATATCCCACACTCATGTTTGTCCCTCAGATTTCCAAATCCAGTTAGGATTAATACATGGCCACAAAGGCCAAATAGGCTGCCTTAGAGCACCAGTTCCAAGGTCAAACACAAGATCACATTTCAAGTTGAAAATCATCGCTTTGGCAGGCATAAAACTATAAATAGCATAAAACTCAGTAGAACCAGAATTCCAAATTACATCATAAATGGGGTGACGTTTTGGTAATTGAACAAATGACAGCAGTTTCTCCATTTGTTGCAGTGTAATGCAGCCTTTGTTCCCCATAGCAGGAAGTTCTTCTCTTGTCAACATCTGTTCTCACTATTACAAACCAGCAGTGGCTTTTTCATTCCACAGCATTGTAACGTCATTGGCTTAGAGAAACTGCTGTTGGCTAAAGCTGCATGAGGTCCAATGAAGTCGGGGTACAAATATAATGCAACAAATGAAGGTACACCCCTAATCCCTGGAACATAGCCCCCTTGTGTGACTGGAATCCAAGTGATAACCCACAATTAATTTTTTGCAAATACAATTTATTTGCAATTTTATAAAATTGTCATTTACAAAGAAGTGAACTTTACTGTTAACATTTTGGACACAAAAGAGTTTCATCATCTGACCAGATGGATACCAATTTGCCTTTTTTATTCCTGGATGAAAGACTTCAAGCACACCCAAGTCTCACATGATGGACTTGTAGGTTGGGTCTCTTAGGAGTGCCATGTGTAGGGACGTGTAAGGCTGCTATATTGCCAGGACATGGGCTTTTGGTAAGATTTCAAGGCAAACTGCCTTTGGAGGTGGAAGAAGTATAGTAAACCCACGTTAGTGACACTGATAATGTTTATATGTTTTTTCCTTTGCCTCAGCAAATAAGAGTCCCACTGTTTCCAAAGTTACAGACTTTGTAATTTTCCTGAGATTTCCTTGGAAACACTACGCTTTCTGCAAAACATGGTGGTGCATTCACCATACGGAGTCTTTCCGATCCTCAGCTGGGTTCACATACAGACTGTGGGGAACTTAGACGCACCATTATCTCTGAGTCTGTAGCCAAATCTTCCAGGACTGGCATGGACAGCCCCACCTTCTCCTGGAAAACAGTTGCATTTCTTTTCAATGTCCCTTCTTGTCATAAACGGTTCTATTGCAGTTGGGTATCTTAACTGACTAACTTGGAGGAGGTCCGTATGTGTGTCCTCCACTCCTTGCTGGACAGTAATGGGAAATACATGAATTCTCCAGGTGCACAGCTTTTGCTCCTGCAGTTTTTCTTTGGCCGTATGAATAAGCCTGCAATGAATCCTCAGCAGCAGGAGTTTGGATCGCAATTGGTGCTCTCTGTCACCACTTTATTGATGTTGGCTGCAGAAAGCTCCACCCGGTCTTTAGTGGGGTCCAAATGAATCAGAGCAGGAGGAAGGAAATAAACTGTGGTCCCTCCACAGACTCCTATCAATTCACACTCAGCACCGAGATCATCTGGCACCTGACTCACATTCCAGACCTGTGTCGTCCACAGAACCTGAGCTCTGGCAGGGCAGGGACTGACAGCCCTCCTTCCCTACAATTCTTCTGGTATCCTCATCTCAGAAAAGGTCACTACCATTCTTAACTTGCTCAATCCAGTAACCTAAGCACTTGGCTCAACTCTTTCATTCCCTTTCCACAAAGATTTCACATTCAGATCCAAATATACCTCATACTTCACCATGCATCGCTGCTCTTACTTCCACAGCCATGTCACAGCGATACCTCCTCCCCCACCTCCACTTCTCCACGGCCTCCGCAGTGCTCTCTCTCTGTTTCTTTCCCTCTCTCACTTTACTCACTGCTTAGCAGCAGCATGATCCCCTAGGAAGTAATTATATCTCTCTCTCTCATTCAAGGCCCTAGAACACCGCTCATGGCACCTACAGTAGCTCCCCATGCCTGCCGTTCTCCACACACCTGTCCCCTCCTACTTCCCAGCCTCAGGTTGAGTACCTGTCCCCTGCTGGGTCCCCAGCCAGGTCCCCTCTGATGAGCACAGGCCTCTCCCCACCTGGAAGCTCTGCACTATTTGCTAGGCAAGAAAGCCTTGTCCTGGGTCCTTAAGTGATGGCTTCCTTCTTAAACTTCAGATGCTACTTTCTGAAATAGCTTCTCCCAGGTCGTGTCTACCTTGTTTCCCTATTACTACCTTGCCTGGTCATGTGTTGACTGGCCTATTGTCTGTCTTCCCCAGCAGAATGCTGGCTCTGTGAGGGGGAGGAGACTGTTGGTCTTTCTCACCATTGCTCCCCCAGCCCTAGCATGGAGCCTGGCACACGGTAGGTGCCCAATACACTTTTGTTAAGTGAAGTAATTGGATCTCTTCCTTAGCCTTTTGTGCCCAGTGTGCTCAGGAAATAGCTATGGAATGAAAAATAAATAGATGCATGGATCAATAGGTGTAATTCTGTTGCAAATCCTGCTGCAAATGCCCCCGACATGTGAGGCAGCTCCTAGGTGTGAGAGCATTTCTTCTCCATTTTTCTTCCCGGTCATGTTCAAGCAGCTGCATTGTTTATGAACAGTTTTCCTTTGATCCTTTGCAGGACAAGAATTAATCTTGTGTGGGTGAAAGAGCTCATGACTCTGGAATTCTAAAATATCTCCCAGATTGATTTTTTTTCACCATGAAGCACCTGTGGATGTGGGACCCTGAATGAGAAAGTTCTGATTTTTCACATTTATGATTTGGACTACAACAAAAGTGAATCTCTGACCTTCTGGTCACCCCCTCTGACCAGCTCTCCCATTTCTGTACATTTACTCCAGAGGGTAAGTGCAGAGGAGGTGAGCCATGCCACGAGGGGCACAGCCATTGAGGAATCTGAATAGGTGGGTTTCAAGCAAGATTACAGTCTGGGGCTAGGACCACCTGGAAGCTCCTGTGGTCTTCCAGAGCTGACACAAGTGGCAGTGAAAATGGCCTGAAGGAGAGGCAAGGGGACTTGCTACAACAGCCACCGGCACCTGCCTCTGGGTTCGCCTTTTGTCTTTCCTTCCTTGCTCTCGAAACCTGGCTATCCTCGCCCTCCGTTGGAGAACACCCCCTCCCAGGACTGACTATAAAGTAAGGCTCCTCCTGCAGAACCCAAAGATGAGCCTGGGTGAGAAACAAGGAATACATCCCGCCTTTCCAAACTCCCCCTCTCCCCCACTGCTGTTGAAGCTCATGGCTGGTGAAACCTTGGCACTCTTATCCTCTCCATACAAATAACTCATTGATTGTAGATTTTGGAAGCATCTGAAAATACAAGATAGCATTAAAGTATGCATGTGTATGTTTGAAAGAACAGATGGGAAAAATCTTTTTCCCATAGCTATTTATAATAACCTTTTCCAGGCACTAAAAGCACAACAGTCGTAACTCTCACCCATCCAAAAAGTGCTGAACATAGCACTTTCTTACTTCACACACCTCCTTCCTCCTAATTGCTCACTGGTTGGATTTCTGATCTGATAACTGTTTAAAAATTGAGTCTTACTAGAATTTCACCCTTTTCTGTGCTCTTTCTTCTGGCCAAGCTCTGCACCTCTATGGCTGCCTCTCCTACCCTGTGAAACTGGGCCAGGGTGGCATCTGCTCCCAGAGGTGCTACAGCCCCCAACAGGGGCATGATTGTCACTTGGCTAGGGCCACTCAGTGCAGTTCCAGAAGACCCTAACTGCCACAGAAGAATCATCATGTGGGCCAAGTCCTGCACCTTCTGGCACTTGACGTTCCTTCATTTTGTCTCCTGCCACTTGATAGAGGCCTGGTGTCAAATGAGCACTCTGCAGTTGCTTGTGGAATGAGCATTTTCACGTCTCACCTCTGCTCCCTCTGCTACCCGAGTTCTCAAGATTCTTGGGTCACATCATGGCCTTTCTTGAGTTTGAGTCTTGAGCAAGAACAAGCTGTTCTGGCTGCCCATCTTGCCTTAGAGCACCCATTTTCCAGTTTCCTGATGTTGAGTCCACGTGTGTTTACCTTTGAAAGGAACAAATGGAAAATCTGCAAAAGGGTTGGAAAGTGGAAAACGGTGCCATAAGTAGTCTGAGACATAAAGGAAATTTTTGATGAAAGGAGGTCAGTGGCATTGGAACCAGTGGTTTCCAGGATTCAGCACTGAAATAGGATGGGAATGAGTGGGCTTCCCCAGAGAGTGTGTGAACCACCCAAGCTTGTAGTAGCAGGGCTGGGAGTGCTGAGGCCAGGGTAGGAAGCAGGTTGGGGGCAAGGACATGGAGGACGGCACCAGCACCCTGCCCAAGCTTCACTTGGCTCAGCCTGCAAGCCAGGGAAAAGGAAGCTGTGCCTCTAGGCTCTGAGCACCGGTGGGCAGAAGCACATGATGTCTCAGCTGATGCAGAGCTGCACAACACACCCAGGCAAGGCCAACCCCAATGACTTGGCCCTGCAGGGAACCCCTAATTCTTCTGGCAGCTGAGGCAGGGTAAGCTAAGTTTGTATCTATGAGGGAGGTTGATAAAAGTTTACTATTGAGTGAAAACATGAGTCACAAAAATTATATATCCATATAGTACACACATGAATACACAGACACACACATATACAGACACATCCCTGAAGGGATTTACAGTCAAACGAACTTGGGTTTCAGATTCTGAACTGGACTTTCTTTTACAAGTGCTGTCTTATTTCTTCTCCCATGCAATGGTCTGGTTCTCAATTCTGAGGGACTGGCTGATTCTGATTTCCTGGTGGTCATGCTTTGGGGGAAGAGACCTCTAGTCACCTGAATGTGCATCTCAAACCCCCATTTCCCTTCCAGGACAGTTCCATGTGTGCTCCTGCTGCCAATTTGCTTGCTACGTTGACTATAGCCTCCCAATAAAATCTATAGATTATCTGTGGGGATGTTTGCACTCCATTGAGCCTGGTTTGATACATAAATGTTTGATTGACCACATCATTCAAGTAATGTCCAGATCGTGTCACTGGAGGTCTCTGGTGGGGCTGGACCTCACGGGCTTGAGGAAAAATCCTTGGATTTTCTCTGGAGTTTAAAGGCAACTGGATCTCGGCTGCCATGTACCTACCCTCTTTTACTCAGCCTCTACATAACCCGTGGTTGTGATGGTGCACAGGTGGGGAAGGCCATTGTGCCTCCCTCATTCTGGGCCACAGGGAACACCCAGCTCTGAGCACTCAGCTAGAGGCCTCAGAAACACCCCAGGGAGACTGGCACTCAGCCAGCTTGTTGCCTGACTTGGCTGCAACCCCAGCCTGTCTTTGAGGTATTTACAAAGTGCAGCATGAATGCCTCTGGCATGGCCCCTGCTATGGGAAAATAAAATGCATCATTTCTCAGGGACAAGTTCTCAGTGTCAAGTTCAGTGTCATTCAAGTGGCCCTAACAGAAGAGTGTGCCTCTTGCCCATGGAGTATCACCCTTCCATGTTGGACAACTGCAGGTGCCACTGTCCAGAGGACACAGGGACAACCTGAGAGAGACCTGGTTCTGGTTTTCTAAAAAGAAAATTCATCACCTGAATTCCCACTACCTTAAGACAATCTCCATTGCTAAAAATAAGCTTTGGAGCACGGAAATTTTGGAGCTGATTTAAGCAGTGATTCATGAATTGGGAGGCCCCAAACTAGAGTGGTTTGGAACCCCCCAGAGGCACATTAGTAGGGTGAATGTGGAAGCAGAGCAAATAAACTAATTGGTTAAAATTTGAGCAACGGCCTCATTTGGACTATGCAGGTGGGGAAGTTCAAAACAATATAACTGATAATGTCCAGTTGGCTGGTAGTGGGCTGAGCTTAAGTTTAATTTTTAAAGAATTAGTCATATATAGGAAATGAGACTGAGTTAGGTTTCAGTGCCTTATGTAGGAACCCAGGGCATTGGAGCCACCTCAGTCTAATGACATCCCCATTTAATTATTTTAACACCTTTAATATTCTGGAACCAACCTTTATATTTTAAAGCATATATAGAGCATGCTCTCTCACATACACACACACATACTTGTGTGTACATATGTATACAAGTCAGAGGTCCTAATTCTAAAGAAGAGCAAATTGAAGCCAAGAGATTTTAAGTGACATATCCAAGGCAACAAAACTGCCAAGTGAGTTGAGATTTAAAACCAGGTGTAGACATCAAATGCAGCCACTCTTTCTATGGTACTACAGCTCCCTGTTTGACTGCAGTTGTCCTTGGGTTACTGGCATCAAGAGAAATCTGTGAACATGGGCAGATGACTAAGGAGACACAGCCAGATATTATTATTAAATATAATGTTAGTTCAGGAATATAGATCTTGATATGAAAGGGTCTCTGTTTCATTGAATTATAAATAATTTTCTATTATATGTGTAATTTCCTTTTTGATCCAGGAGATAGTTTAAAGACTATTTCTGAATTCTCAAAATGGTATTTTAATCATCTTTTGATGTGTTTGATTTTATTGAATAATGATTATAAATAGAACTCATACAACCCCTTTTGGAAATTCATTGAGATTTTCTTGGTAATCCATTGCATGTATTTTTGGTAAGTATTTCACAGAATAAGAGGACAAAACATACTGTGTAGCAGATACCTTTTTATAAATTAATAAGTTCAAGTTCACTCATTACAGTATTCAATTATTCTATACCTGAACCAAAAGAAATGTATTAAAATCACTAGCTATGACTGACTTGCTTCTAAAGGTTTTAGATGTATTGCTAGAACGTTTTATTTGTTTATCTATTTTACTCCCAGGCTGCTTGATACAATCGGCTTAATGATTATGTTTTTATGGGTCTATTGATGATACTATCACTGTCTCAATTTGAGGTTTTCTGCCCTTGAATTCCACTTTATCTGATATTAATGTTGGCTAATCCTGCTTCTTTTTTATTATAATATACTTACTGTATTTTTGCCCATCCCTTTATTTTCAACCCACCTTTTTCACTTTTTGTTGTTGTCGGATTTTTAAAATACTTCATTTTGAAATAATTATAAATTCACTGGACATTGCAAAGCTAGTACAGAAGGTCTCCTTTTATCTTTCACCCAGTTACCTTAATGATTACATTTATCTGATTAAGATTAGGAAAAGAAGCTGATATTGGCACATGTGTCTGTGCCATTTTATCCCATGTAAAGATCATGTAGCCACCAGATCATTCAAGCAACCCCAAAACACGTAATCGTCAGATTCACCAGAGTTGAAATGAAGGCAAAAAATGCTAAGGGCAGCCAGAAAGAAAGGTCAGGTTACCCACAAATGGAAGCTCATCAGACTCACAGTGGATCTCTTGGCAGAAACCATACAAGCCAAAAGAGAGTAGGGGCCATTATTCAACATCCTAAAAGAAAGGATTTTTCAACCCAGAATTTCATATCTAGCCAAACTAAGCTTCATAAGCAAAGGAGAAATAAAATCCTTTACGGACAAGCAACTGCTGAGAGATTTTGATACCACCAGGCCTGCCCTACAAGAGCTCCTGAAGGAAGCACTGAACAAGGAAAGGAACAACCAGTACCAGCCACTGCAAAAACATAGCAAACTGTAAAGACCATTGACACTATGAAGAAACTGTGTCAATTAATGGGCAAAACAACCAGCTAGCATCAAAACGGCAGGATCAAATTCACACATAACAATATTAACCTTAAATGTAAATGGGCTAAAACACACAGACTGGCAAATTGGATAAAAAGTCAAGACCCATCGGTGTGCTGTATTCAGGAAACCATTCTCCCATGCAAAGACACACATAGGCTCAAAATAAAGGGATGGAGGAAGATTTATCAAGCAAATGGAGAGGGGAAAAAAAAAAAAGCAGGGATTGCAATCCTAGTTTCTGATAAAACAGACTTTAACAAAGATCAAAGAGAAAAAGAAGGGCTTTGTATAATGGTAAAGGGATTAACACAACAAGAAGAGCTAACTATCCTAAATATATATGCACCCAATACAGGAGCACCCAGATACATAAAGCAAGTTCCTAATGACCTATAAAGACACTTAGATTCCCACACGATAATAGTGGGAGATTTTAACATCCCACTGTCAATACTAGACAGATCAACGAGACAGAAAATTAACAAGGATATCCAGGACTTGAAGTCAGATCTGGACCAAGCAGACCTAATAGACATCTACAAAACTCTCCACCCCAAAACCACAGAATATACATTATTCTTAGCACCACATTACACTTATTCTAAAATTGACGACATAATTTGAAGTAAAACACTCCTCAGCAAATGCAAAAGAATGGAAATCATAGCAAACAGTCTCTCAGACCACAGTGCAATCAAATTAGAACTCAGGATTAAGAAATTCACTCAAAACCCACAACTACATTGAAACTAAACAACCTGCTCCTGAATGACTACTGGATAAATAATGAAATGAAGGCAGAAATAAAGATATTTTTCAAAACCAATGAGAACAAAGAGACAATTTACCAGAATCTCTGAGACACATTTAAAGCAGTGTCTAGAGGGAAATTTATAGCACTAAATGCCCATCAGAGAAGCGAGGAAAGATATAAAATTGACACCCTAACATCATGATTAAAGAACTAGAGGAACAAGATCAAACAAATTCAAAAGCCAGCAGAAGGCAAGAAATAACTAAGATCAAAGAAAAATGAAGGAGATAGAGACACAAGAAACTCTTCAAAAAATTAATAAATCCAGGAGTTGGTTTTTTGAAAAGATCAACAAAATAGATAGACTGCTAGCCAGACTAATAAAAAAGAAAAGAGAGAAGATTCAAATGGATGCAATAAAAAATGATAAAGGGGATATCACCACTGATCCCACAGAAATACAAACTACCATCAGAGATTACTACAAACACCTCTATGCAAACAAACCAGTAAATCTAGAAGAAATGGATAAATTCCTGGACCCTTACAACCATCCAAGACTAAACCAGGAAGAAGTTGAATCCCCGAATAGACCAATAACACAGTCTGAAGTTGAGGCAGCAATTAATAACCTACCAACCAAAAAAAGTCCAGGACCAGATAAGTTCACAGCCGAATTGTACAAGAGGTGCAAAGAGGAGCTGGTGCCATTCCTTCTGAAACTATTCCAAACAATACAAAAAGAGGGAATTCTCCATAATTCATTTTATGAGACCAACATCACCCTGATACCAAAATCTGGCAGAGACACAACTAAAAAAGAAAATTTCAGGCCAATATCCATGATGAACATTGATGCAAAAATCTTCAGTAAAATACTGCAAACCGATTGCAACAGCACATCAAAAAGCTTATCCATCACGATCAAGTAGGCCTCATTCCAGAGATGCAAGGCTGGTTCAACATCTGCAAATCTGTAAACATAATCCACCACATAAACAGAACCAAAGACAAAAAGCACGTGATTATCTCAATAGATGCAGAGAAGGCCTTCGACAAAATTCAACAGCCCTTTATGCTAAAAAATCTCAATAAACTAGGTATTGATGGAACATATCTCAAAATAAGAGCTGTTTATAACAAACCCACAGCCAATATCATACTGAATGGGCAAAAGCTGGAAGCATACCCTTTGAAAACTGGCACACAACAAGAATGCCCTTTCTCATCACTCTTATTAAACATAGCATTGGAAGTTCTGGATAGGGCCATCAGGCAAGAGAAAGAAATAAAGGGTATTCGAATGGGAAGAGAGGACGTCAAATTGTCCCTGTTTGCAGATGACATGATTGGTTATTTAGAAAACCCCATTGTCTCAGCCGAAAATCTCCTTAAGCTGATAAGCAACTTCAGCAAAGTCTCAGGATACAAAATCAATGTGCAAAAATTGCAAGCATTCCTATACACCAATAACAGACAAACAGAGAGCCAAATCATGAGTGAACTCCCATTCACAATTGCTACAAAGAGAATAAAATACCTAGGAATACAACTAACAGGGATGTGAAAGACTTCTTCAAGGAGAACTGCAAACCACTGCTCAAGGAAATAAGAGAGGACACAAACAGCTGGAAAAGCATTCCATGCACATGGTAAGGAAGAATCAATATCATGAAAGTGGTCATACTGCCCAAAGTAATTTGTAGATTCAATGTTATCCCCATCAAGCTACCAGTGACTTTCTTCACAGAATTGGAAAAAACCACCTTAAACTTCATATGGAACCAAAAAGAAGCCTGCATAGCCAAGACAATACTAAGGGAAAAAAAAAAAAAAAAGAAAACAAAGCTGGAGGCATCATGCTACCTGACTTCAAACTGTATTACAAGGCTACTATAATTAAAACAGCATGGTACTGGTACTGAAGCAGAGGTGTAGACCAATGGAACAGAAGAGAGGCCTCAGAAGGAATGCCACATACTTACAATCATCTGATCTTTGACAAACCTGACAAAAACAAGCAATAGGAAAAGAATTTCCAGTTTAATCAATGGTGTTGGGAAAACTGGCTAGCCATGTGCAGAAAGCTGAAACTGAATCCCTTCCTTACACCTTATACAAAAATTAACTCTAGATGGATTAAAGATTTCAACATGAGGTCTAACACCATAAAATCTCTAGAAGAAAACCTAGGCAATACCATCCGGGACATAGGCATGGGCTAGGACTTCATGACTAAAACACCAAAAGCAATGGCAACAAAAGCCAAAATAGACAAAGGGGATCTCATTAAACTTAAGAGCTTCTGCATAGCAAAAGAAACTATCAATAGAGTGAATCAGCAACCAAAGAATGGGAAAAAATTTTTGCAATCTACCCATCAAAAGGTTAATATCCAGAATCTATGGAGAACTTAAACAAATTTACAAGAAAAAACAAACAACCCCATCAAAAAGTGGGCAAACAATATGAACACACACTTTTCAAAAGAAGACATTTATGCAGCCAACAAACATATGAAAAAAAGCTCATCATCACTGGTCATTAGAGAAATGCAAATCAAAACCACATTGAGATACCACCTCACACCAGTTAGAATGGCGATCATTAAAAAATCAGGAGGCAACAGATGCTGGAGAGGATGTGGAGAAATAGGAACACTTTTACACTGTTGGTGGGAGTATAAATTAATTCAACAATTGTGGAAGACAGTGTGGCGATTCCTCAAGGACCTAGAAATAGAAATTCCATTTGATCCAGCAATCCCATTACTGGGGGATATACCCAAAGGATTATAAAACATTCAGTTATAAAGACACATGCACATGTATGTTTACTGTGGCACTGTTCACAATAGCAATGACTTGGAACCAACCCGAATGCCCATCAATGATAGACTGGATAAAGAAAATGTGGCATGTATGCAACATGGAATACTATGCAGCCATAAAAAAAGATGAGTTCATGTCCTTTGCAGGGACATGGATGAAACTGGAAACCATTATTCTCAGCAAACTGACACAAGAACAGAAAATCAAACACCGCATGCTCTCACTCATAAGTGAATGTTGAACCATGAGAACACATGGACACAGGGATGGGAACATCACACACTGGGGCCTGGGGGGTGGAGGGCTAGGGGAGAAATAGCAAGAGGTGGGGCAATTGGGGAGGGATAGCATTAGGAGAAATACCTAATGTAGATGAGGGGGCGATGGATGCAGCAAACCACTACTATGGCACGTGTATATCTTTGTAACAAACCTGCATGATCTGCACATGTACCCAAGAACTTAAAGTATAATAAATAAATTTTTAAAAAAGACACAGTTCATCCACACAAAGCCCTCAAATTACCTCCATTCCCCCTCTGCCTCACCATCCCTAACCCCTGGAAACTACTAATCTGTTTTCCATCTCTATAATTTTGTTATTTCAAGAATGTCACGTAAATGGAATCCTACAGTATATGCCCATTTTGGATTGGCTGTTTTCACTATACCCTGCCAATCCATCTGGGCTGTGTGTGTATCAATAGTTCATTTTTTTTATTGTTAATTAACATTCCACGGTATAGGGGTTCCACAACATATCCATTCACCTGTTGAAGGACATCTGGATTGTTTCCAGTTTTTGGCTATCACAAATAAAGCTGATCACAGAGCATACTTACACAAAACCAGATGGTACAGCCTACATGGCAAATAGGATATATGGCATAGCCTATTGCTCTTCGGCTACAAATCTGTATAGCATGGGACTGTACTCAATACTGCCGGCAATATTTGCAATAGTCAATTGTTGTCCTGGGCATTTACTCCCCATAATGAAATCTCATGTTCATGCAAAAACCTACACATTTGCAGGACATAGAGTTCATTTTGGGGGATAAATGGACATAAGATTTTATTATGGGGGGATGAATACCTAGGAGTACAATTTCTGGGTTGTATGGTAAGAGTCTATTTAGTTTTTTTTTTTATTGCATTTTAGGTTTTGGGGTACATGTGAAGAACATGCAAAATTGTTGCATAGGTACCCACATGGCAGTGTGATTTGCTGCCTTCCTCCCCATCAGTCTATTTAGTTTTTAAAGAAACTGCCAAACTATTTTCTACGGTGGTTGAACCACTTTACATTTTCAGCAGCAATGTATGAGATAGCCGGTTTCTCCACATCTGTACCAGTACTTGGTATTGTTACTATTTTAATATTAGTTGTTCTCAGAGATGCATAGTTAATTATGGCCTTAATTTGCTTTTTCTCCAATGGCTAGTGATGTTGAATATATTTCCATGTAACTATAATTACTGTACCTTTTCTTTGTTTAGAAATGTTTATATACACAAATACTTACCATTGTGTTACAGTTGCCCACTGTACTCAGTACAGTCTCATGCTGTACAGATTTGTAGCCTAGAAATAATAATAGGCTATGCCATACAGCCTAGTGTCAAGTTCTTTAGAAACTAAATAATAAAATATTAAAAACATAATAAAATCTTATGTCCATATACCTCCCAAAATGAACTCTTATGTGCATGCAAATGTGTAGGTTTTTGCATGAACATAAGATTTCATTACGGGGAATAAATGCCCAGGAGTACAATTGGCTATTGCAAATATTGCCGGCAGTATTCAGTACAGTCCCACGCTACACAGATTTGTAGCCGAAGAGCAATAGGTTATGCCGTATATCCTATTTGCCATGTAGGCTGTACCGTCTGGTTTTGTGTAAGTACACTCTGTGATGTTTGCACATGATGAAAACTTCTTGAATGATGAATTTTTCAGAATGTAGCCCCATCATTAAGTGATGCATGACTCTATATCATTTTGCTGAAATCCAGTTTATTGATTTTCTTTTCTTTAATGGATTGTGCTTTTGGTATCATGTCTAAGAATTCTTCACAAAGCTCTAAGTCCTAACATTTCTCTCCCATGTTACCTTTGAAAATTTTATAGTTTTATATTTTACGTTGAAATCTATAGTGCCTTTTGAGTTAATTTTGTATTAGGTGTGAAGTTTGGGTTGAGTTTAATGTTTTTGCCTATGGATGCCAAATTGCTCTAGCAGCGTTTGCTGCAAAGACCATCCTCCCTCCATTGAGATGCTTTTTAGTTTTCTCAAGAACATATTGGCTGTACTTCATGAGACTATTTTGGGGCACTTTATCCTGCTCCATTGATCTGTGGATCTGTCCCTTTGACAATACAAGACATTCATGAGTAATAAAGCTGTATTACATGTAGAGTAATTTCTTCCCTTATTTTTCTTCTTCTTTTTCAATATTCTTTTAGTTATGCTAGATCCTTTGCCTTTCATGTAAGCTTGTCTCTACAAAAAATCATGTTAGGATTTTGAAAGGAATTTCATTAAACCTATTCATCAATTTGCAGAAGAATTAACATCATCACTACGTTGAGTCTTCCAATCCATGAGCAGAGTACGCCTCTCCATTTGTGTAGATCATTTTTTATTCTTTCATCAGCATTTCCTCGTTTTCAGCACAGAAGTCCTGTGAATATCTTGTTAGGTTTGCATCTGAGGGTTTTATTTTTGGAGGAGTTATGATACATTGTATTGCATTTATAACTTTGGCTTCCACGTGATCCTTGCTAGCAAATACCAATACAATTTATTTTCGCATATTGATCTTTTATTCTGTGACCTTGCTGAAATTACTTATTCTAGGTTTGTTTGTAAATTTATTGGGACTTTCTATGTAGACTATGATGTCATGACCCAGTACTGAAAGTTTTCCTTTCCAATCTATGTGCCTTTTATTTTCTTTTCATTCTTCACTGTGCTGGCTGGACTTTCCAGTACTGTGCTGTAATGACAGTGGTGAGAGTGGATATCCTTGTCTTGTTCTTAGGTGCAAGCACTTCGTGTTTCACTGTTAACTATAGTAACTATCAATATTTTGTAGATGTTCTTTATTTCTAAACTTCCAGTTCTGAGTGGTGTCCTACTGTGAATCATTTTTTTTTCTCAATTAAACTCTGTTAAATTTAACCTTTTTTTTTTTTTTAACAGTTATATCTGAGGTGAGTCTTTTTGTTTCTTTGTTTTTTAGACAGTGTATAGTTGGGTCATATTTTTGGTTTAATCCACCCTGTCAATCTCTGTTTCTGTTGTTCATTTGGTGTATTTAGACCGTTTACATGTACAATAGTTATTGATCTATTATTCAATCAATATAAAATAATATTGACATTATCATTTTATTTTTCATTTTCTGATTATCCTGGTTTTCTGCTTGTCTTTATGTTTTCTTTTTTTTTTTACTTCCTGTGGGTGAGAGTTGAATATTTTCAGAATTCCATTTTGACTTATCTTTCCTGTTTTCCAGTGTATCTCCTTGAATTTTTCTTTTAGCAATTGCTTATGCAAATTATATGTATATAACTTATCACGGTCCACTTGGGTTGACATTGCAGCAATCTAAGTGAATTACCTATTCTTATGCCCTTTTACTTTCCCCCATTCTTAATATAATCATCTTAAATATTTCCTCTACATGCATTGAGAGCTATACAGACATTATTACAAATTTTGCTCCAACTGTCAAACATACATTTGGAAATTCAAGAGGAGTAAAGTCTGTTGCGTTTACCCAAATTTTTGCTCTTTCTGTTGTTCTTCCTTCCTTCCTGATGTTCCTGTATCCTTCTTTTATGAATTCCTTTCTGTTTAATGATATTCCTTTAGGCATTATTTTACGGTAGGTCTGCTGGTAACAGATTCTCTTGGTTTAACTTTATCTGAGAATGTCTCGATTTTCCCTTATCCCTTGAATGATATTTTCACTGAAGATAGAATACTGAACTGACAGCTCTTTTCTTTCAGCACTTGAAAAACGTGCCACTTCCCTCTTGCCCCCGTGGTTTCTGAAGAGAAATCTCTGTTCTTTGAGATGTTTTCACCCTGCAGTTACATCGTTCTTTCCCTCTGACTACTTTCCAAAATTTTTCCTTGTCTTTAGTTTTCAGAAATTTAACTATGATGTATTTTAGTATGATTTTCTTTGATTTTATTCTGTTTCTGGTTTGCTAAGCTTCTTGAATATGTACATTTATATATATATTTCCAAATTTTGAAATTTTCTGACATTATATTTTGAAGACTTTTTCAGCCCCCACTCCCTTTTACCTTTCCTTTGGAGACTTCAGTGACACAAATGTCAGACCCTTAGTTATAGTTCCACATGGCCCTGAGTTTATATATAAAATACATCAAGTATATATATGTTAAATATAAATGTGTATCTTTAATGTCTCTTCTTTCTGTTGTCCTTTCTTTTGTTGGGTATATTCTATCAAGTTTACTGATAGAATCCTCTGTTTCCTTGATTCTGCTACTCAGTCCATCCATTGAGATTTGTTTCTGCTTTTGCATTTTTTTAATTCTAAAATTTCTACTTTGTTCTTGTTCTTCTTGTTCATGTCTTTTATTTCTTTGCTATAATTTTGTTTATTATTATTTTTTTTTTTGAGACAGAGTCTTGCTCTGTCGCCCAGGCTGGAGTGCAGTGGTGCAATCTTGGCTCACTGCAACCTCCGCCTCCCAGGTTCAAGCAATTCTCCTGTCTCAGCCTCCTGAGCAGCTGGGATTACAGGCATGCATCACCACGCCTGGCTAATTTTTCTGTATTTTTAGTAGTATTGGCCAGGCTGGTGTTGAACTCCTGACCTTGTGATTTGCCTGCCTCGGCCTCCCAGAGTGCTGGGATTACAGGCGTGAGCCACCATCCCTGGCCTCTTTGCTATAATTTTCTATTCTTTTCCAAACATCTTCATTATTGCTCTTTGAAACGTTTTTGTGGTGGCTACTTTGAAATCCTTCTCGGCAATATTCCAACATCTGTGTGATCTTTATGTTGTCATTTGTTGATCATCTTTTCATATTCAAGTTGACATCTTCTTGGATCCTGTTATATTTAATTGAATCCTGGACACTTTAGCTATTATGTTGTAAGACTCTGGATACTGATTAAATCTTGTGTTTTAGCAGGTCTCCTCTGATGACATCTTAGCCATGAGTGGAAAGGGTGTCTCTTTACTACTGGGTGGGCATTGAAGTTGAGGCTCCTGACAAGGTGTCCAGAGACGTTATGGGAGGTGGGGAAAGAACTCATTACTGCTCAGAAAAGATGATATTCCAGCCTCCACACTTAGTCTTCTGGGTTTAGGCAAACTTGGACAGGTTTGAGGGACCCCCTTTACTCTCTAGCAAGAGTGGAAGTGCAGGCTGTCCACTCAGCCTTTGCTGGTGGGATAAAAGTGGTGCTACAGGTTTTTTTCTGTGGTGTTCTGCTGGAGTAGAATGGTTATTATCTAAAACTTGTCTGTCTTTTGAGGCTGTCCACTTCCTGGTCCTTTGGCTAAAGAAAACAGCTTTTTCTTGCGGAGGGTTGGGGGAGTGCTATTTTTGTCTGTATCTGTCGGCATTTCCTGGTCATTAGCTTCTCTAATACCTAGCATGGGATATATAAGGCCAGAAGAAAATTCACAGAACTCACCGTCATATCATTTGTTGGATTTTGAGGTTCCTAACTGGTCTGCTTTTCTATTTACTTTTCAGTCTTCTAATTTTTAAAAATAATGTCCAGATTTTTAACTGTAATCAGCAAGAAGGATAGTAATAGGTACAGCTATTCCCTCTTGGTGGAGCTGCTATAATTTTGTTTTTAATGTGTTTCTCTTAAATAGTTTACTGCTCAGTTTTGCTTTTACCTTAACTGAATTTCTTTACATTCGAGTGAGGAAATTCAGCCCATTGACTTCAAATTGTGCTACAAAGCATTTAATTTCTTCCATTTTGTTTACTACTTTGTGCTTTGCAGTGATTACCTTTTCTTTTTTAGTTTGCTGATTTAATCAAGTAAAGTTTTATCTTTCTTCCCTGTGCCCCAGTGTCTTTAATTTGGATGGTCTATTATGCCTCTCTATTGCACTTGGAGTGGCTTCCTAGATAGCCCACAGCTACTAAGTATAGAGCTCCACTGATCCTCTGTCCATATGTTGAGGTTCTGGGAGAGTATACAGTAGGAATGCAAAAGCTGTGGATTCTCAATCTGTTCTTTGAAGCCAATTTACATGCTTATACTTCTCTAAAAGAGCATCAGAAAACTAAGTTGTAGAGGGAGGACCCAGAGGTGGTGGACCACACTGACTTTAGGGCTATCTGAACGCAGCCGTCTTCTGTGGGTGAGATGACAATCTCAGGGAAATTACAAACCTAAAACCTTACATTGTCATTATCTGATTCTGTTCCACATTAAATGAACCCACTGGCCACAGACCAAAGGGGGCCTGGAGAGTCCACTGTGGGTAGGGAAAATAATCTCAAAGAAGTCCCTCTTGTCTTCAGCTGGTTCTTCTTAAATGGTGACACGAGGGCATGACCTGAAATCTCAAAGCATCTCAACTGTCTGTCTTTTGGGCACTGGCCCTCCTTATCCATCATACTATTTTGGTGAATGAAGATGAAGTGCCTGAGCCTGGAGCCACCTGGATTGACAGGATTTTGGGTTAATTGTCTCCACCTGGAACTTGTCTATCATTACGGTTATCTTCTAAAGTCCCCTTATGTTTCAGCCATAGTTGGTGCAGAAAAGCAGAGTTTGTGGAAATCATTTATTTATTTCTGGAGCAGAAGCACATCCTGAAAGGTCTCATGAGTTCAGGTAGTCATTCAACTTAGGTCAGGACACGAGAGGATGAACCTTATGTGTGTCCCATCAGACTCTGAACACTTGCTTAGCCTGTGTATGCCTCAATGTTTCCCTCAAGAATTTATTTGATTTTATTTTAGAGATAGGGTCTTGCTATGTTGCCCAGGCTGATCTCAAACTCCTGGACTCAAGTTATCCTCAGTACCCAAATATCTGGAACTATAGGTGGCATTCCTTTTTTTTTTCTTTCTTATGATTTTTTTTTCTTTTTTAAATTTTTTATTATTGTACTTTAAGTTCTGGGATACATGTGCAGATTGTGCAGGTTTGTTACATATGTATACACGTGCCACGGTGGTTTGCTGCATCCATTGCCCCCCCCCCCCCAATCTGCATTAGGTAGTTCTCCTAATGCTAACCCTCCTCAATCCCCCTACCCACCGACAGGCCCCAGTGTGTAATGTTCCTCTCCCCTGTGTCCATGTGTTCTCATTGTTCAACACCCACTTATGAGTGAGAACATGTGGTGTTTGGTTTTCTGTTCTTGTGTCAGTTTGCTGAGAATGGTGGTTTACAGCTTCATCCATGTCCCCCGCAAAGGACATGAACTCGTCCTTTTTTATGGCTGCATACTATTCCATGGTGTATATGTGCCACATTTTCTTTATCCAGTCTATCATTGATGGGCATTTGGGTTGGTTCCAAGTCATTGCTGTTGTAAACGGTGCCACAATAAATATATGTGTGCATGTGTCTTTATAATTGAATGTTTTATAATCCTTTGGGTATATACCCAGTAATGGGATTGCCGGTCAAATGATATTTTTAGTTCTAGATCCTTGAGGAATTGCCACACCGTCTCCCTCAATGGTTGAACTAATTTACACTCCCACAAACAGTGTAAAAGCATTCCTATTTCTCCACATCCTCTCCAGCATCTGTTTTCTCCTGATTTTTTAATGATTGCCGTTCTAACTGGCGTGAGATGGTATCTTAGTGTGGTTTGGATTTGCACTTGTCTAATGACCATTCTTATTTTTAGGAGTCATAGTATAAAGAAATAAATTAGGTAAATATGAAGTATATCAGGTGATGATAAGGGTTAAGAGAATAGCAAGTCAGGAAAGGAGATATGGAGGAGGTTGGAGGGGGCTGAAGTTTAAACAGGTTACTCAGAGAACTCATTGAGAAGAGGGCATAGAGCAAGGGTCTGAAGGAGGTGTGGCAGGAAGCCCTGTGGACGGCTGGGCCAAGAGTGTTCGTGGTAGGAGAAACAGCCAACGTCAACTCCCTGAACTGGGGCATTCCTGGGGTGTCAGAGGTTCAGAAAGGAGACAATTCACTGAAGCAAAGTCTGCAAGGAGCAGAGTGGTAGAAAATGAGTGAGGGAGGTGGTGGGATGGAGGCCTAGGGTGGAGTGGGGAGGGCAGACTGGGATGGAGACCTTACTAGAAGTCGTAAGTACATTGACATTGTGCATCTTATGAGAAACCACTGAGATTTTTGAGCAGCAGGTGATGTGACCCATTTTTGTATTAAGTTCACTCTCAGGTTCTGTAGAGTGTGGAGTTTACAGGGGCAAGTGTGGAATCAAAGACAACAGCAAGGAGGCTACTGCAGAATTCCTGCAAAAGGTGACAGGAAGGTGCCAGGGTACAGGTGGCAATGAGTGGCCAGGCTTGGGAAGCATTTGGAAACAGACATGGAAGGTTCTGCTGATGGATTGTGTGGAGTGTGAAACAGAAGAGTAAAACAGGGCTCTGGGGTGTTTGGCTGAACAAGTAGAAACTCACAGCGGAAACTGGTAAATCCAAATTTCTTAATTTCTTGAACAATTGGAAGACCTGACATCAATGGGCCCAAATTTTTGCAAAATAGCAATTTGCTAGAGGTGAGGCCTTGCTTTCTTTCAGAAGAGCACAGATGCCCTCCAATTTGCCACAGTCTCCACCACCCCCAGCTGCACTCATGCTACCTGCCAGGTCCCGGCAGTCATTTTATTGTGTAGCTATTGTGTCCTAGATGCTGTACCAGACACTTCCATATGTTCCTAAACTTAAGAACATATGAAGAGAACAAGAAGAGTTTCTTTTTTTGCGGTATTGAGAGCACTGACTCTCACTGTGTTCCTAGAGCCACCCAGCAGAGGTGGCTGTGAGTGATGAAAGAGAAAACCATGTGTCTAATGACACAGCATGTTCCTATGACACAGCAGTTCCTATCCTCCTCCATCCTCTTCCTTATAGTCTGGGAGCCCCAGGTGTGACTCATGGGTTTTCTGGGCCACCATGCAGTGCCTGCTCTTCCCTGTCTCTCCTGATGCCTGTGATCTGTCCCACCATGTGAAACAGCTGAATCAATGTTGCTCACGCCTCCTGCTTACCGTGTCGCCTCCCGTTCAGTCTGCACATGGCTTTATTGCATGCCTTTGTCCTAAGATTTAGGTAGATTCTAGGAACTGGAGGACAATCCTAGTGAAAGACACCATGGTGTCTTCTGAATCACTCTGAGCCTATAAATTTTCCCCATCTTTTCCTTAGGATAAGGATTATCCCAGGAGAATCCAAGATCCTTAATAAAGATAGCCCCAAACAGCCCATCCTGTCATCCTCCAGATGTGCGAAGGCTGAATCAAGGAGCAAACACAGCCGAGATTCAAGCTGAGACCCTGCCATGTGACCTCCTAGTTCTACGAACTATCCTTAAACAATGCAGAATGGACAAGCCCTCACTGAACCTGATATAGGTACACATCCTTATTATATAAATATCTCAGTAAGTGTACATTTTTCTGTAGTGCTTAATAGAGTTCTGACTCCATAGGATGTTTCTGAATAAAGGTTTCTTGGTCAAGGAATTTGGAAAATGCTAATAGCATATACGATTTCTAGGAGACTTAAGAAACACATTAGTGTATTTAGAGCTCCAGGAAGTCCTGTAGCAGTTTGTCACATGACTTATTCAGCTTGTCCCTAAATTATGGAATGCTTTTATCACTGGATATCTTCAGAAGGCATTTTGGGAAAACTTTTATATATTCATGGCAACCCTGGAGAAAAAACTTAGAGGTAAAATTCCCTTTTCCAGGGGCCATAATAAATGTGAAAGGTGGAAAAGAGCCCTCATCCTCTACCTCCAAGGCTGATGTTCTTGCCAGGATACTATCCTGTCTGTTCTTTCTAAACTCTTCTGTCCCTGGTACAAATACTCTCATCACCACAATGCTTCACTTCAGCAGGGCTTTTCGTGGGGCTGCAGGAGTTCTTTGCAAGTCCCTCAGCTCTGGTCTAGGAATTGGGATTGATCTATTACAGCAAGAGGTGCCTCCCAGCTGCTTTATTATTATTACTGGTTACTTGTGTGATATGTAGCATACGTATCAACTACACTTTTAATCTTAACTCTTACTCTATTTTTTATTTGGAGAATGATGTGTGCTCATTAAAGAGAAATTGGGGGAAAGTTAATAAAGAATGAAGAAGAAAAAAATCACTTCAACCTAGAAACAGCTCACTTAACATTCTGGTGTCAAGGATGAACACACACACATACAGGTTTGCATGTTTTGGGAACAATTTAAACAATATGCATGTCAGTTACAGTTTTGGAACTGTAACAAAAATGCACAGTTATAGTTATTTGTTATGACCTCCTTGTGTTTCTTGCCATCATAGGTTGAGAAGATGTTTACATTTCATTAAACATTCTTTGGGATCATACTTTTAATGGCTACACAATGCTGCCTTGTACGAACCTGTGATGTTTCACTTAGCCATTGCTGGTAGTCAGTGCTACAGGTTCTCCACACCATTTCCTCTCTCTGAGCACTTGGTAAGTCTGCATTTCCAAATCTCCCTTGTGGTTTGAGTTCTGGACCATAGTTGTGGACAGAAGTTACGGATGCCACTTCTGTGCCTGGCATATCTGTCCCCCACATCAGCAGCTGTCGGTGGCAGAACCACAGGTTGGGAGCAGCCTGGATCTAAGAGTCACTGCTTGGGAGAAATCTGCCTGGAGATACCCAAACCGCATCAGACATTAAGTGAGAAATAAACCTTTGTGTGTTGAGTACTGAAATTTTGACGTTTACTCATTACTCCTGCATAGCTTAGCATACACTAATATGTCGTCACTCTAGTTACATCTTTGAGTTTGTTTTCAACTTATATTTTTAAAATAGAGCTTCAGTACACATATTAAAGTGTATATCTTTGTTTTGCATCTCTGACTACTTTCCTCAAAAATATTCTGCTTTTGGGAAAATGGGTACCAATGCATGCATCCCCTCTCTACCATACACAAAGTACTATATGAGAGTAACTATCACATCTTGGCCTCATCAAAATTGCTCATTATTCTGAAAAAACTTTTGCTTATTTTACAGATAGCAAATAGCATCTCATTATGTTAATTTGCATTTTTGATTTCTAATAAGGTTGAAAGCATTCTTTCCTAAGGTCTTTCCAGAAAAGAGTGTGGGTGTGACAAGAAAGCTGAAGGTGGCCCCATGAGCATATCCCCCACCTCTGGCTTCCAGGAGTCTTCTGGCTCTATACGTCTTCTTTGACTGAGCCCTACCCATGAAGAAAGGTGGCCTTTGCATCTGTCTCTACAGTCAATTGCCTTTTTAATAGCCTGGATGAGGATGGCTGTGTCTATACAGAAATGAAGACACTGATTCTTTCCATTTCGTGTGTCTTTAGAACAAAGAGCATCCTCCTGGCTTTCCAGGGAGAAGTGGGTAGCAAATCTGAAAAGGTTGTATGGACTCTTACTGATGATACAAGGAACTCATGGTCCAGGACAAATATATACATCACTACAGACCCTGTGCTGCAAAACGTTCAACCAAAGGGTTGCAGGAGTATAGAGAATAGGGGATCATTCTGCCTGGGGGGGGCTGGAACACTCAAGCTGGATTTTGAAGGTGATATTCAAAATGACATCAGAGTTTGATCTCTGGTCCTGGGTCCCAGGCTGGGCCTTGTCTTCCATGGACAGGCCCCCCGGCAGCCCCTCTAATGGGATTTGCAAGCCAGGTTTTCCTGTGCTGAAAGGTGATCAAATCAGACAAATTGTAAATCCACAGCCCTTGTTCTGTCAGCATGTATATTTTTATAGAAAGGAGCAAATCTTTGACGAGTTGGCCAGATAATCATCTCTGCTTTTCCTTACTTCTTTGGAGCTGTGAAAGAACGCCCTCGGCAGGGACCTGGTTTTAATCACCTTTGATGAACACAGAAGCTTTTGAAAGCAAAGGTGCTTTCTGTAAACTGTAGCAGGATCCAGAGGCATTAACATTTCAGATCTTTCCTCAGTATATGAAATGTCTAAAGCAGATTCAAGGTATCAAGCCCATGGAGACAAAATCACTGCGTGGTGAGTTACTTTAATGCCTCTGACTCATTTCTCAAAGACAGTTTTTGGCTTTTTATTATTATTTTTTTTCAGTTTTGAAAAATTGCAGGCCATACGAAGCCAGAGCCTTTTGGGTCCAGGGAATGTTTCAGCTTGCCTTTTATTTAGTGCAAAAGGAAGGTTTTTAGGCGAGATTGAGAGAAGCCAGAGGAAGCCTTGGGAATGGACCCAGAAATGATTAAGAGGTTGGAAATATCCAGCCTAGAAGAAAAGGCAAGAGGGTTTGGGGGGACTTCACTGGGTACCATGGGTAAAGTTACTTTCTGCCCTTAAGAAAATTCAGAGTTAAACAGCATTCCCCTTACCCAGGGATTCTATTATGGGCTGCACGGTTTGGCTGGGGACATAGGAGCCCTGAAGCATGCAGGCAACGGGTAAGGTCTTTAAAACTAGGACTGATATCCATCCTTTGGCCTGGTTTAAGAGGGAACCTGCTTTAAAGTCTCTATTGCTGAGCTGATACTGGGCTTCTGGGGATGAGACTCAGGAAGAAAGGAAAGAGAAGAACAATAGGGCAAATGCTTGTGATATATGCTTTCAAAAGTCTTAACTTGGAGCACAAATCTCTGGCTGCAATGAATCTGAGTGGATATTGAGAGAAATAGGCTATGGGATGGCCTGGATAGGAAAGCCACGGTGAGTCTGTTCTTTCCAGTGTTTCTCAAAGTCAGGCAGGACCAGGCACATGTCCACGGATGGGCTTCCAGCTTTCTCTTCTCTCATTTCAGAGGAAGGGGCTCCCACTGGATAATGCAGCCATGGCTAAGTGTTCATCTTTGGCTTGGCTTCCCAGACCTCTCCAAACCCTGATGCTCCTCAGATATGGGGTCCTGCCTGGGGATCCTGGCTTTTTAATTTCCCCTGTAGATTGATCAGTTTTGCTGGGTCCAGGGTATTCTGCAACATCCAGCCCACTCAGGGTTGCTCAGGAAAGCCAATTCACAACATTCATCTTCCCACAAAACAGAGCACTTCCCTTTAAACCAAAGCATAGCCAGGGCTACTCCATGGTGAGGAGTCGGAGAGCAAGTCAAAGACAGGAGTCCACGAGCACCGCAGAGGACATGGGCACCTCAGTCCTTCATCCGTGTGTGGCCTTGCCAGGAGGATCACATCACATTTGGAAAGAGAGCAAGGGGAAGAGGAGGCCCACCCAGGACTCCTCTCTCTGGACATCGCTCCAGATGTGATGTCTCCCTCTGTGACATCACACTCATAGACAATACTTCCTATTCGGTCATATTTCTTGTGAGTAAGAAATGAAAACAGACAGCAAGGGTAGATGCTGTGTAATGAATTTGATTGTGGAAACTGAAAGATGGAGAGGGGTAGATAGACAGTTTGGGGAAATTGCTGGGTGGGGGTTCCTGGTTGCAGTTTAGAGAGAGATGTGAGAGTGCTCGTAGGCTAATGCACTGGACAGATTCAGCTGAGAGGAAGAGGTTTGGTTAAGGAGGGAGAAAGGATCATCATTAAGGTATTGTTTCTGAGAAGATGGAGGGGATGGGTTTTGAAGCTGAAGGGGAGGCCTGAGCCAGATACGGCTGCATGAAATGGACATAGAGGTTGGAAAGTCTCTCAGGAAGTTAACGATGTTCCCTTCCAATGGTTTCCCTGTTCTCTACAGAGCAGGAGAAGAGGCCAGCCTTCTGGAGCAAGGGGAGAGGAGTCCAGAGGACTGAGGCACAAGGTTTTCATAGTTGTGGAAGAAAGGAAAGCCAC
This sequence comes from Ateles fusciceps, assembly GCA_036589455.1. Lineage (NCBI taxonomy): Eukaryota > Metazoa > Chordata > Mammalia > Primates > Atelidae > Ateles > Ateles fusciceps. The sequence continues at coordinate 2,018,845 of JAZHEH010003321.1, read as the reverse complement.
CATCCAGCCATGGGAAAGGCCCTGTGTGCTGCACCTTCTCATACACATGGCCAGTCCATATCACCATGGCTCTGGCATCATGAGCAAAAGAGGAAGTGGCAATAACTCTATGGTCTTTTCTTCACTTTATAGAACAGTCTTCAGCGTGCCACCAAACACAGGAATCCATGTGTGTGTGGTGCACCATGATATTTCACCACACAGGGGAAGAGAGGGACCCGTGTGCGGCAGCGCAACTCCTCTCCCCTGTCCTGTGTTTCCTGGCTACCAGCCACATGACTGCTGACCCATCGAGGCCCTCTCTGGACACACTCTCCGTCTGCCAAGCTCAGCACCCCTGGGTTCTTCCACATTCGTGCATGGCTTTCACCCTCATACTTGCCCTGGGCTTCCTTCCCAGTCACCCGAGCATGAGAACCTAGGCCAGAGACCAGACCCCAGCACTGCTTTGCCCTGGGTCATCATACAGGGAATTGGTTCAGCCTATCAGACACTAGCTAGGTGGTTTTTAAAATTAAGACTTTTGCTTAGGAGGCATTTTGAAGATCTGTTAAAGGGTTGGGAGCTGGGAAAAGACTGGAGATAAGAGATAATGTAGGTGGGGAAGTGAGCATCAGGGGCCGTGTGAGCTTTTCTGGTGGGGAGGGTGGTGGTTCGGGTTGCACTGTGTCTCCAGAAGAGACACGCTGGAATCCTCACCCCCAGCACCTCAGAATGTGACCTTATCAGAAGTAATGTGTTTACAGCGGCAGTCAAGTTAAGATGAAGTCATTGGGTGGGTCCTAATCCAGTATAACTGGTGTCCTCATAAAAAGGAGAAATTTGGACACAGAGACGGACAGCTGTCGAGAGAAAACAATATGAAGCCGCAGGGAGGAGATGGCCATCTGCAAGCCAAGGAGAGAGGCTTCAGGAAACCCGCCCTGGCAACATCTTCATCTTGGACTTCCAGCCTCCACAGCTGTGAAACACAAATTTCTATGTGTAAGCCACCCAGCCTGGTGCTTTGTTACGAAGCTGTAGCATACTGATACAGAGAGGGGGATGATGGGGAAGCAGGCAATCAGAGATATAGTAAGAGATATAATAAGTAATAATTGGTAACTAAAAGGTAGGCTCCCCTCCTCTGTCACTTCTCAGGGAATATATAGGCAGAGTTGAATCAAATCAGCAGGATTCAAATAGTCTTCTTTGTCTTGGATACAATCTGTAGGAGCCTCTTTCTAGTCGTCTCAGAAATAACCCTTTCTGTGTCCCCAAACGTGACAGTTAAAACTGGCAGTGCTGTACTGAGGGTGGGTTGGGAAGAACTGAACCAGAGTGGGGAGGCCTGACCCCAGCGGGCAAGGTGCCATGATCTCCAGCCAGACAGGGCTGAGGAAGCCTGCTGTGAGGACAGAGAGCACGTCCCAGGTTCTGCGGGACAGGACCTGCTCAGAAGGTTCTGACATGATTCAACAGTACAAGGAATTGCCTTGTCTGTGAGAAACCAGAGCAGCCCAGTTCTGATGTTTAAACTCCCTTCCAGTGAGACAGGAGGGAGGCACAACGTCATGATGACCACACAACGAGAGACAGATGATGCACAGAGATGCAATAATGTCAGGCCCTGGTGCGGATCGTCTCATGTAATCCTTGTCAATGATCCTTCAAGATAAGATGTTTTCATGTTAAATTAAAATTGGATCAGGTGACCAAGCAATTGCTCAAGGTCTCTCAGATACTATGCATTGGAGAGGTGATCAGAAAGGCAGGTCCCTCTGATTCTCATACTTGTAATTAGTGTGTGTGCAGGACAGTGCGGGGCCCAGTCATGGGTGGGGGTGGGAAACAGCAGGGAGCATGACCGAGAGAAAGAGGGCTTGGCAGCTGGGATCTGCACCTGATGCCAGGAAGAGACAGTGAATCCTCTCTCTGCAATAGGTATCACCATAATAATTCAAAGGGAATGCATCCACAGAGCTTCCAGAGGGGGTGTGTGTGTGCACACATGGGCACGTGTGTGTGTATGAGTTCATGTCTGTGTATGTGTGTGCATGTGTATGAGTGCATTTGTGTGCGTATGTGTACATGTATGCATGTGTGTATGACTGTGTGTCTTTGGGGTGCATGTGTGCGTGCGTGCATACGTGAGTGCATGCGTTCGTGCGTGCGTGTGGTGTGAGGTAGGGGAAGTACAGGTGAGGCCCTCCACAAGAACATTTTCTAAGGCTGGATGACCACAGATCGGGCATCTGGTTGGGAAGCACAGTGCCAGATGGAGGAGACTTGGGTTTCAAGGCTTAGGCCTTGGACAAATCTGGAGCATCTGAGGCTCCCTTCCAAGCCAGGCTGACCATGAGATGGGTGTGATGCAAACAATGACCAGTCAGAACAGTGTCAATAATATTGGATCTCTGATAATTTGAGGCTGTGACCATGTTAAGGATGTCAAAAAGTCCTTCCTATTTTTTCTAAAGCATTATTTTTCACAATAATTTCAAGGAAGCTATTTCAGCAGCCTGTGTCTGGAGATTACCAGGGCAATTTTGATGGATGACAGACAGAAAGCAGAACTCCTCATCTCCTGGAATGCATCTCCCTTCTTTGTGAAGAGGTGTTAGGCTGGAAAGGCTGGGTGACGATTTAGCTGCAGCTAGGCTGGGTGAAAATTCTGTAAAGGGCTCAGTACTGCCCTATGGGAATCCTTGCTCCTGGGCTTGGAAGGATACACTCTCGGACCTTCGAGGACCTGGGCAATGTCTGAGTCCGCAGAGTCACCCTCCCTGCTGTGCTCTGGGCATGGAGGAAGGTGGGAGTGCGGCTGGAGCCAGAGACAGCACCCATGTTCATATCACACTGTACAAAGCACCTAAGCCACAGTCCGCATCGAATCACCCTGACACTGCTCACATCGAGGCCTTTTGCAAAGGATTGGATAACCAGTAATTACAGCAAAACGCTGGCTTTTGTCTCAACAGCTCTTTCACCATGAGAAGAACCAGGTACCCAAGGATATTTTTTGCCCTGGATAATTTAGCAGTTCTAGAAGTCTCCTAATCTAATTAGCTTATTTTTCTTGAAGTACGATGAACCAGGTCAGCCCTACTTGTAATGTCTCTCTAGCCTCAACAGGCTTTCATCTACTGGCTGGAAAGGCTGGTTCTGCCATTCAGCTGACCTCACTCTAGGCTGGTTGAATGCTTATGTCCCAGGTTGCTCCCCACCATTCCCTGGCCTGAGTGTCATTTGCTCACTCACTGATTCAATGACAAATATTCTCTGGGTGGATTCACTGTGCTATGGACATCAGTTAAGTATTTTGTACTTGAAAACCCTAAAGCAGAAAGTGCATTAATTTTTTGATCAAGAAAACTGACAGTCAGCTTTTCCTTTTTGAAACTTCTCACCTAGGGTATTACTAATCTCTGGAGGACGGGGCTGGTGGGAAGGTAGTCCCAGAGATTTTGTAAGAATAATAAGCAAGAATTAAGCGAGATAATTCATGGGGAATTTGTAAAGAGTAAACCACTGTACAAATTGAGATATTTCACTTACTATTGTATTTATTTATTTTTCATAATAAAAAATAATACCACAGAGGGAAATCATGTCCATTAAGAGTCCCATAAACTGGAGATGGGAGGATCACAGCTGTTTCGAATGGGCAAAGTTTAAATCATAAATGGACTCTCAACAAGATAGAGCAGGCTCGTGAGGATGTAGAATGTCTTGGCTTTCTGCTGGACTCATGTCTGCTTGTAGAATTGAGATGATTATTCTCTGTTGATTAGAATGGAAAAAGAAATGTCATTTATTTGTAAAAAAAAAAAAAACCCACACATTTGTAAGAGAAAATATGAGAGGGGGTCCTTGAGATAAGCAAGTGATTCACGCTGACCTTGAATTGGGTTTTGCCTGTTCCATAGCAACTTTCAGCTGAGAGACTGGGACCTAGCAGCACAAGAGCTATATTTACAGACTTCGCAACTTTCCCCGCAGTCCTGGCTTCCTCCAGGAACATTCCTTCTAACGCGCCCAGAAACCCAATTAGGGTAGTTTCACCATGACAGCTACAAATTTAATCCAACATGAAGAGTTAGAGGCAGGCAATTTGTTGTGTACGATTCAAGAGTTAACAAAAAATCCCCAGATCTGGGTGTCTTCCACACCTCTTAGGTAAGTTAAACACATCCTTTTGATTCTAAGGAAAACTGCTTGTAAAATATTTGGGAGCTCTTGGGACATCAAACAGCTTTTAGAGGAGTGCATTTTAATGGTTTACTTGTAAAGAATCAGTAAAAGAAGTAGAAACATATGGTTCAAATTCCTCTGAATTCTGCAAAATACTTTGTAGATGCCTTTTTCTTTCCTTTGTTTCCTGAGGGTCTCCCCACATGTTCGAGTGCTTATCCTAAAAATACTCCAAATAACCATTACATGTACTGGCATAGCAAGTGAGATGTCACATGGTAACATGGGTCTTGCTGAAGCTGCAGACCTGGGCCCTGGCAGACACTGGTTCATTGAGAAGTGTGGGGAGAAGGAAAGAAACCAGAATGTTTGGGGAATCCTGAGTAATTAGGGTGCAGAGGGAGCTTGTCCAGGGCTTCAAGGCTCAACAGCTTACGAGCTCCAAGCAGGTAACTTTAAGGCTTAATTGGATCCTGAGAAATGAAAATGGAGATGGGACGGTACTAGCAGCTTGAACGTCGGAGTGCTGTTGTTGACTCCGGAGCATTCAGGTTCAAGTAAAACGACACACTGACCAAACCAAACATGTCTGTGGGCAGCCTCTGCTACCAGCCTCACCCCCCACGCCTCCCCACTCCCGTCTAGCTTCCTGGGCTGTGGATTAGCACATGAGTTGGGGGAGAGACTTCCCCTAAAGGCAAATGGGTAGAAAGATGGGTACCGAATACACGTCCTGGGTCCCATGCATTATATCACATTCCAGTGCACACCGTGAAGGTTTGTGTGAGTACACTCTATGATCACACAATGACAAAAATCACCTAAAGACGAGCTTCTCAGAATGTATCTCTGTTAAGCCACACATGCCTGCAGTTGTTATTGTAACAGTTGATTTTTCCGAGTCTTAGACATTAGCTTAGCAAATATAATTGGGCGCTTGCTTTGTGGCCTTCATTGAAGATGCAGTGGGGAGTCAACACCGACATGGCTTCCCTCGCAACTATACCACACAAGCAGGCATAAGACAGCAGCTATGGCTGGGATCCCGGTTTGGGTCACGAGAAGCCTCCCTGAGAAAGTGAATGTTGAGTGGGGTTTAACTAGGAAAAGCTTCCCATGGTGTGGGAGTGGTGTGCAAAAAGCCTCCCTGTGTCTAAGGCCCAGAGTAGTTGTAGCTGAGGCTGTCAACACAGTGATTAGGAATTTCCCTCCCGCTTTCTCCTAATACGCATTTGCAGCCTGCACGCTGTGCTAAGGGAATTGGTCAGGACAATCAGTTATCCTGTACAGCTGGGCATTCTGGGAGTAGGCTCGACATTGCTGTCACCTCTTTGAACGGCATCACTAGAATTCTTAACAAAACAAAAACAAATATCATTGCTTAGAAGGATCTCAGTGGTTTCCTGATTTAAAGACTAGAAGAAGCATGCTCTGATCCTCTGTGTGCAAAGCAGATTTCTGTCATTATCATGGAGCCCTTCCTTTGGGACTTAGAGCCCAGCATTTCTTTTTAAATTGATATATATTATATTTTTAATATATACTATAATTGTACATAATTGGGAGTGCAAGTTATATTTTGATACAAGCATACAATGTATAATGATCAAATCAGGGTAATTGGGATATTCAACACCTCAAAAATTTATATTTTCATTGTTAAAAACATTGCAATCCTTCTAGCTACTTTGAAATAGAAAATAAATTATTGTCAATTATAATTATAATGTCCCCACTGGGCTATCAAATACTAGAACTTATTTCTACTTCTAAGTTTTTTCGGCACCTGTTAACCAAGTTTTCTTTATTAACCGTTCCCTGCCTCCCCCCGCGCCACCCCCCCACTTTCCTTTCCAGCTTCTGGTAACCATCAGTCTACCCTCTACCTCTACTAGATCCACTTTTTAAGTTCCCACATAGGAGTGACAATATGCAGTATTTGTCTTTCCATGCCTGGCTTATCTCACTTAATATGATGACCTCCAGTTCTGCCCATATAGTTGCAAATCACAGAATTTCACTCTTTTTTAGGGCTGAATAATATTACTAACTAATAATAATATTCCATTATACATAAAATGTGTATATACGCTATGTTTTCTTCGCCCGTTCATCTATTCATGGACACTCAGGTTGATTCCATATCTTGGCTGTTGTAAATAGTGTTGCAATAAACATGGAAGTACAGATATCTCTTTGATGTATTGTTTTTCTTTCTTTTGGATACATATCTGGCAGTGCGGCTGCTGCCTTGTATGGTAGTTCTACTTTTAGTTTTGGAGGAACCTCCGCACCGTTTTCTATCGTGGCCATATTCATTGACATTCCTGCTGACAGTGTACAAATGCTTCCCTTTCTCTGCATCCCCATCAGCATTTGTTATTTGCGGCTATTATGAGATCTCATTTTGGCTTTGACTTGCATTTCCATGCTGCTTAGTGATACTGAGCATTTTTCATATACCTGTTGCCTATTCGTATGTCTTCTTTTGAGAAGTATCTGTTCAGGTTTCTGGCCATTTTAAAGTCAGATTATTATTATGATTATTTTGCCATTGAGTTGTTTGAGTTCCTTATATATTCTGGTTATTGATCTCTTGTTGGATGGATAATTTGCCAATAGTTTCTCTCGTTCCATAGCTTGTCTTTTTACTTGGTTAATGGTTTTCTTTGTTGTGCAGAAGCTTTTTAGCTTATGTAATCCCATTTATCTAATTTTGCTTTTGTTGCCCATGCTTTTTAGGTCTTACTCCCAAAATCTTTGCCCAGATTGATGTCCTGCAGCATTTCTCTAATGTTTTCTTCTATTAGTTTCGTAGTCTTAGAAACTTTAATCTTTAATCCAATTTGAGTTAATTTTTGTATATGGTGTGAGATGGGATCTTGTTTCATTTTTTTGGCATCTAGATATCCAGTTTTCCCATAACTATTTATTGAAGAGACTGTCCTTACCCCAATGTATGTCCTGGATGAGTTTGTCAAAAATGAGTTGGCTGTAAGTTCATGGATTTATTTCTGGGTTCTCTATCCTATTCTGTTGGTCTATGCATCTGCTTTTATGCCAGTACCATGGTGTTTGGTTTCTACAGCTTTGCAGTATAATTTGAAATCAGGTTGTGTGATGCTGTCAGCTTTGTTCTTTTGCTCAGGATTGCTTAAACTATTCTATCTTTTGTGGTTATGTACAAATTTTCAGATTTTTTTTTTCTATTTCTGTGAAGAATGTCACTGGCATTTTGATAGAGATTGCATTGAATCTGTAAATTGCTTTGGGTAGTCTAGTCATTCTAACAATATTAATTTTTCCAATCAATGAGTATGAGATATCTTTTTATTTGTCTGTGTCCTCTTTAATTTCTTTTGTCAGTGTTTTATAGTTTTCCTGATAGAGATATTTCACTTCTTTGGTTAAAAAGATTCCTAGGCCTTCTTTGTAGCTATTCTAAATGAGATTGCTTTCTTTATTTGTTTTTCAGATTGATTGCTGTTGGCACATAGAAATGCTGCTAATTTTTATATGTTGAACTTGCATATATATATATACCTGCAACTTTACTAAATCTGTTTATCAGTTGTAAGAGTTTTTTGGTGCAGTCTTTAGTTTTTTCTGAATATAAGATCATAATGTCTGTGAACAAGGCTAATTTCAACACAGCATTCTAGGGAGCTATGTTCTCTTTAGAATGGGCATGGGGATCGCAACCTACTTGTCATGCTCTTGATGGTCAGTCCCTCTCCACTTTACAGAGAGGGCTATTGAGGTCTAGGGAGGTGGAATTTACAAAGACTTCTTGTAGCAGGGCCTGGACCAGAGCCTGGTCTCCTAATGTCCAATTTAATTCACTCTGCATTCCACTGAAAAACTTCTGGCAAGAATCAGTCTTCCCTCCCCGTGGATCCCCCTCTTAAGTGGCTTTAACACAAGTTCTTTGTTTAAAATTGAAATTGGAGTGATTAAAATCTCTCACTCAGCTCTGAAGACATAAAACAACCATAAATTGCCTAATGAACTGAGAGAATTATATTCCATTCACTAAGAGAAAGGAATTTACCTGGTTTACATCTCTGCTCCACCACTTACAAGCTGAATGGCCTTGGACAAGTTACTTAGCCTCTCTGAACTCAGTCTTCATCACCTGCAGAATGGAAATAATAGCCACCTTGAAGAGCTAGTATGTTAAATTAAATGAAATAATATGTTAAATGCATGGAATATAGACAGCCTTTGACTAAGAAAAAGTTCAGGTTGTCTCATTCATTTTTCAAGAGACACTGTTTTCCTAGGTCACTGGGGCTTTGGTCTAAAATGCTTATATATGCTGCATCACAGGGTGGGATATTCCTGGGCACTCTCAAACTGTAATAAAGGGGCGGGGACATGCCGGACATACCAGTATGAGACAAAGGAGGAGTTGTCGTAAGTTGAAACAAGGTCAGCAAGGGGAAAATGATATGAAGAAGTGCACAAAGAATGTGGGGAACACAGAAAAAGTAACTTAGAAATCATCATGGAATGTAACACCACCAAGGAGAGAGCTGAGCAGTCACAATGGGCCCTGACTGCTGATCTCCTCCACCTATGGGAGGTGCAGCCTCTGTGCTACATGGAGTCCTACTGGTCTCCACACTCAGCTAAGGTGATGAGCCACACAGACAGAGGAGCCTCCTCACTGTCCTTTGAATGTCCAGGTTGAGGGACAGAGCAGGGAGTACAGGAGACTCGCCCAGGGACAACAAGAAGAGGGTTGGCAGCTGTGTGGCCAAGAGTCTAGCTCAGGCTAAGATGGCAGATGCGGGCGATGTTTCCAAGCCAGGAGCCACTGCCAGGGTGCCAGGCCTCCTTGAGGGCATGAGTGGAGCCTCTTGAGAACAAGAATGCCTCTTTGGGAGCATGCGATTTTATTCTGTCCACTTTTTCTTTTCTGGTTTTTAAGAAGTTCTCAGTGAAAAATTCTGATCAAATCCGTGGCACAAGCCAAACAAAGGTAAGAGTCTGCTGTGAAAAATTAAACATCACTGTGCAGTGGAGGGTGAGTGGCCGGGGCTGTTCCAGGAGACAGAAGAAGATGCAGGAGAAGAAAGCTTCAGGGAGCAGAGAGGCAACTCCTGGTAAGTCCCCAGCAAGTCAACTCCATATTCGGGAATGGGCACTCCTAGCGCCATTAGGAGCATGGGGTTTGGGTTTTATAAAGGGGACTGTTCCTTACAATTTCTCTTCTGTGTTTGCTTCTCACACTCCTCTGGCTGTTTTTTGTCTTTCAAATTACAAGAAAATTTATTTCTTCTATTTATAAAATCATAGTTGGGATCATGACTTTGCTATTTGGGGGAAATAACCGGTCTAACTCACACCTTACTTTTACATTCTAGGTGGATTATAAGACTGCTTCTAAAAAATATCCATATTAGAATAAAATATGTATAGGATAAGATGTAGACTATTATTGGAGCAGAAATTGCAGAAAAAAAGACTGATAAATGTGACTACACTAAAAAGTAAAATGTCTGCAGAGTACATAGAATACAGAATCCATGAGGTTTAGAGATAAAGAACCAACCAAGAGAAAGATAACACAGCAGACAAGAAAAGTGGAGTGTTATCATTCTGATCTACAGAGATCTCACTTGAAAGCCAATTAAAGAAACAGAATCAGCTTGATGGTAGTAGAAAAAAAAATGGGCAAAGGATATGCATAAACAGCCACTGGAGATATAAACATATATTTAGCCTATTTTATAATAAAACATAATAAATATGAACAAAAATAATGAGTATTTTCTCTTACTTGTCAGTTAGTAAAGATGATGAAGATTGGCAACACCAGTGGGGGATGGGAAAAGGGCAAATGCTGGCGTCAGGGCGGAGGAGTCAGGGCACAGACACACGCCCTTCCAGTTGGGCTGAAATTCAGCTCCACTACTTGGGGGCTGCCACTTGCCTTCTCTGTGCCTTACCATCATCGGCCATCATCTGTATAATGGGATTAATAATGCCTCAAAGGGTTGCTGGGAAGATTAAAAGGGTCAATGTGCAAAGTGCTTAGAATAGTGCCTGGCATGTAGTAAGGGCTACACAAGAACTACCTGATCTTATTATAATTATTACTGTTGTTATTCTCAACATGTTACCTATGGGACGCAAAGTTTAAAAAAATCTGGCAATACGTATAAAACGTGCACGCACTTCAGCTTATCGATTTTTTTCTATTATTTTATCCGAAAGCGTTAACCAGAGAGTACATGAGAAATTGTGTGCAAAGATATTTATCATCGTGTTTTCATAGTAGGAAAACATTGGCAAACAAGTTGAAAATTTAACATTAGGAGATTCTTTGCATGAATGTCATGTAATGTCAGTATGATAAACTATTATGCATCAATTAAAACTAAAAAGAATGATATACCTGAGAGAATTAACACAGAAACAGAAACCAAGTACTACCTGTTCTCACTAATAAGTGGGAGTTAAACATTGAGTGAACATACACACAAAGATGGGAACAATAAACCCCGGGGGACTCCAAAAGGTGAGAGGGATGGGGAATGTCATGACATTACATGACATTCATGCAAAGAATCTCCTAATGTTAAATTTTCAACTTGTTTGCCGATGTTTCCTACTATGAAAACACGATGATAAATATCTTTGCACACAATTTCTCATGTACTCTCTGGTTAACACTTTCGGATAAAATAATAGAAAAAAATCGATAAGCTGAAGTGCGTGCATGTTTTATACGTATTGCCAGATTTTTTAAAATTTTTGCGTTCCCATAGGTAACATGTTGAGAATAACAACAGTAATAATACACACAAAGATGGGACCGATAAACCCCGGGGACTCCAAAAGGTGGGAGGGATGGGGGCAAGGGCTGAAAAATTACCTGCCGGTTACTACATCCCTATTTGCACTGCAGGATTATTAGAGGCCCAAACCTCGGCAGCGCGCAATATATCCATGTAACAAACCTTCACATGTGTCCCCCTGCATCTAAATTAAGATAAAATAAAGAATAAAAAAGTAGAGAAAAGAATCAGATATACTCAAATGTGAATCTATATCTGTGTCTGTAGCTCTACCCACACATTTATTTCTAATCCATCTGAATCTGGAATTAAACTCTGAAAATACAGCGCAGATGTTAATTTCTACCTTGGTACTGCAATGGTGTTTTAATTTTTGTATATATCTCGTTTATTACCTGAATTTTCAACAATGAATTCATTCCAAATGACCATAGCTTTATTTTTCTAATTGCAATAAATATTCTGAAATCTCAAAAAATCAAAATACTCAAAATAAGTGGAATCACCCATAATTTTGGTAGACACATCGGTAGGATTTTACTTTTCCAGTTTGCTTTCATTGTACTTGCACATGTGAAGGAGACGTTCTTATACATGAAGATTTCTAAAAAATGAAGATTCTTAAAATTCTATAAAAGGAGGTATTCTTATAAACCACACATATACCCATAGTGCAAGTTAGGGCTACAGGATTTACAGTTTTTCTATTGTTCTGTTTTTCACTGGTCAAAATATCACAGACTTCATTGCCTTTTAATAAAGATAGATGTAACTTATTTTAATGAACTGGTTAGTATGGATCTTATGGAAATGTAATGCACTATTCATATGTATTGGTTCAAGCTTCTGGACTACTAGAAATAGGATTCATGTGTTAAAAGAAATAGAAATTTTAAGTCTCCTGATGGGTATTTCAGATTATTTTCTAGAAAGATTATACTTATCTATACCCCTGCTAGCAGGATTCAAGGACTATCTAAATGTATATTTATTTTTAATTTAACTGTTGAAACTTTTGTCTCTTCAGTCTCAGTTGGCACTCAGAAGGAACTTTCAGTCCAAAGCCCATGAAAGGGAAGTAGAGATTCTATTCAAAAGTAAAAATCTTTTTAATTCAAATGATAAGCATTCCAAGTCTTCAAAGCTGTAAACAATTCATTTACAAATGTCAAAAACAGAAAGTAAAGATTCTGCGTATCAAAGCTTGAGAGTGTATAAGAAACATATTTTGTGGGCACCGTCCAATCCAGTGGAGAGTATCATTTTATCTACAATCTCTTTATTCCCGGCATCTTCCGTCAGTTGAAAATGAGCTGCGTTTAGAATAGTTTTTGGCACTATTTTTCCGTTCATTATTCACAGTAGAATGCATGCCTCAAGTATTTACTTTTGATTAAATCCTTACTTTGTAAAACATTTCTCTTATCTTTAGGTGCATACACACACACGTTGATGTAATCGCAACTAAACCTAATGCTGTGTCTTTCACTCTTACAAAAATGCGTTGACATAGTGCATGCTAAAGGGGTATACAGGTAAGTTGTGCATATATCTGTGCAAATGGTATGTATTTGTGTGTGCATGTGTTGCATGTGTGCCTATGTGTATCCTTGGGTGAGGGACAGGGAAGGTTACAGCTGATAGATATCTGAGGTGTTCATTTGACCCCTCTGGTACTGCATCCCATAGTGAGGCTTAGATTTGCACCATGGCCATTGTAATACCCTGCCCTTCCTCTGACTGATGCTCTAAAGCATCCCTGTGGGGATAGGCTCACAAGGGGTATTCTTCTAAAGTTGGAACTTGGGGCAGTCAGTGGCCTGCACCCAAGGCCCTCAGCTGGAGTTGGGGAAAGAGAGCAGATGGCGTCATCTTTGATTCCTAGACCATGGTCTTTCCCTTCCAAGCAACCGCCTTGCCCTCTGTTGGTCCCTACTCCTCTTTCTTCTAAGGCAGTAACTGAATCCTGCAGGTATGGGCTAGGACAAGGGGGTCTGGCCCTGCCCTTCCTAGCCATTGCTTCATTCGGACACACTCCTTGCATCCGATCTGCTGCTCTGTGATTGGTGCCCTTGGGTCTGTGCCACCACGTCTGGAGCTCAGACTTCTGGTCACTCTTCCCCTTGCGCCTCTGGTCCACAAGGAGTTCATGGGCATCCTCTCACAGGGTGTTCTGGCAGATAGGCTGTCCTCTCTGCAGCGGAGCTCCTCACCCAGGACCTGGTCTTCTCTGTGTCCCTCTAGCAAGTCTCCCACCACGCTCATAGCTGTGGCTGACAAATGAGATCTGAGTGTGGAAAGAATTACCAAAAGGCCCAGAGACATGAGCCTCAGACAGCCTTGCAGGTCCTGCTGTGACTGGCTCTGTAGGGACAGTTCTGGTGGAAGATTCAACCAAAGAATAACCCTTTCTGTGGTCCAGTTTGGTCAAGAAGTATCTGTTCAGGTCTCTTCCAGCCTTGCCCATGGGCAAATGGTTCCTGGCTTTCATCTCAGTAGGCAGCTGGGCACCATAAACAAAAAACCACTGACCAAGAAGAAACGCTTGTCATGTTTTCAGTGGGCCTTGAACTTCCACCCAGAAACCTTATCTCTGGCAAAACAAATTCTCAGATTGGTTCCAAATTCTTTGGTTGGAAATAGTACTGTGGGAAAGAGTTGACCAGAACACAATGCAGGCACACCTAATTTGTTTGCAATGGGCATGGCAAAGTACCTCTCAGGGTGCATCAGAGAAGGTTTTTAATGCAGATCTCTAGCACCTCTGACCCTGGAATGAACTTGCCTTCTGGCACCATCCTCTGCTTGGTTTGCCCCTACCTTCAAACTCCCGCTGGTGCTCAGGAGGTCTGCTCAAACACGCAGTGCCCTGCCCCTCTTAGTGCATGCCACAGGCTGCTCCAGGACCTTAGGACAGCTGGTTTCTTCTAAAGTTGCCTAGAGCACCCCAGGAGCCACCTCAGGACACCCCTGCTTCCTTCACAAACATAGACACCTTAGAGTTTATCTCCAGACAGAACAGCTGTCACCCTGAGATTGGGTGGCTCTCGGGAAGTACATTCGCTGCAGGAGAGTTTGAAGAGTTAAAGGAAATGTTCAGAATTAATTGCCCGCAGGTGATCAACCCACCAGGGTCCTGCCATTGCTTCATTGTTTTTTGAAATACACTCAGGTCCCACATAAAAGCCTATTCCAGTGTCATAAGGGATTAAAGGGAAATCCCAAAGAGCATTTCTGTGAATCCCTGTGCTGTGTAAACCAGGCCAGCAACTCTTCCGCTGTCCCACACAAACCAGGGTCTTTCGCTTAAGTTGTATCACTGCCCAATGCAGTATGAAATCCTGAACTGGGAAATCTGGTTTAGATGGGCACACCAAAAATGGTATTTTTGGACAATGAAGAAGTTTGGATTTGAGTATTAGTCCATACGAAGGAATCATCATTAATTCTGTTGGGTGGAAAATGTAGATTTGGTTTTGTAGGAAAATGTTCTTGATTTGTAGAAATTCACACTAAAATCTTTAGAGAATGAAATATCAAGTTACACAGAGGAATTAATTTTAAAAAAGTATTCGAATCATGTTTGGAACATCGATTTATGGGCAAATAGGCCTGGACTGTTTGTTTCTAGAGAGAAACAAACATAAACTACTACTGGGCCCTTGTTTGCCCAGAACTCATTTCCCTACATTGTCAATATAGGCCATCTTGGATCCCCCCTCCAGATCTGTGCTTTCTTTTTTTTTATTTTTTATTTTTATTTCCTGAATCAATCAGGTGTACAGTTTCTATGTCCAATGTAGGTTATGGTGCAGGAAAAGACAGTCCTACCAGGAATTACTGCTGTTGCTCTGGGTTCCAGGAAAGCCTATTGTGAAAATACCTAAGCACTGTTGTAGGACTTTTCTTTCTTCTTTTGAGACGAAGTCTCGCTCTGTTGCCCAGGCTGGAGTGCAGTGGTGTGATCTGGACTCACTGCAACCTTAGGCTTCCGGGTTCAAGTGATTCTCCTGCCTCAGCCTCCTGAGTAGCTGGGATTACAGGTGTGCACCACCATGTCCAGCTAATTTTTGTATTTTTTGTATTTTTGTATTTTTATTATTTTTATTATTTTTATTTATTTTTTTCTGATTTCAGATTATTATTTTTTTTTAGAAAAAAGAGAAAAAAGAGAAAGAAGGAAGAAAAAAAGAATGAAATAAAGAGAAAAAGAAGAAGAAAAAAAAAGGGAGAGAGAATGGGAATCTTGCTCTATTGCCCAGGCTAGAATGCAGTCTACAAATGGATATTAAAAGCTTTTTTATACTAATAATTGTGTTATACAATGGGGACAGGAAGGAATAAGGGAGGAAAATAACAAACAAACAGCCAACCAATATTTCATTTAAACCTATGAAATGCTATGCAATTGCTAGGGAGTGATTTACTCCCAACCATGTGGTCACTTTTAGAATAAATGTGATGTGTTACTGAAAAAAAAATGTATATTTTGTGGATTTGGAGTAGAGAGTTCTGTAAATGTTTATTAAGTTTACTTGTTTGAGGTTTAAGTTCAAGTCCCGGGTATCCTTCTTAACCTTCTGTCTCATTAATTTGTCCAATATTGACAATGTAATGTTAAAGTCTCCCACTATTATTGTGTGGGAGTCCAAGTCTCTTTGTAAGTCACCAAGAAGTCGCCCTATGTATCTGGGTGCTCCTATATTGGGTGCGCATAGACTTAGGGTCGTTAGCTCTTCTCGTTACATTGATCCCTCTACCATTATACAATGTCCTTCTTATCTCTTTGGTTTCTATTACTTTAAAGTCTATTTTATCAGAGATGAGAATTGTAACTACTGCTTTTTTTTTTTTTTTTTTCTCTCCATTTGGTTGGCAAATCTTCCTCCATCCCTTTGTTTCGAGTCTCTGTATATCCTTGCATGTAAGATGGATCTGGATGCAGCTTACTGATGGGTCCTTTGAAGTGGCTGATACTGGCTGTTCCCCTCTAAACATAGTGCCTCCTTCAGAAGCTCTTGTAAAGCAGGCCTGGTGGTAATGAAATCTCTGAGTACTTGCTTGTTTGCAAAAAATTTTATTTTTCCTTCACTTATGAAACTTAGTTTGGCTGGATATGAAATTCTGGGTTGAAAGTTCTTTTCTTTAAGGATGTTGAATATTGGCCCCCACTCTCTTCTGGCTTGTAGGGTTTCTGCTGAGAGATCAGCTGTGAGTCTGATAGGCTTCCCCTTGTGGGTAACCTGAGCTTTCTCTGGCCGCCCGTAGTATTTTCTCCTTCGTTTCAACCCTGATGAATCTAATGATTATGTGCCTTGGGGTTGCTCTTTTTGAGGAATATCTTTGTGGTGTTCTCTGTATTACCTGGAGTTGGGTATTGTCTTGCCTTGCTAGGTTAGGAAAGTTTTCCTGGATGATATCCTGAAAAATATTTTCCAGCTTGGATTCATTCTCTTCGTCACATTCAGGTACACCTATCAAACGTAGATTAGGTCTTTTCACATAGTCCCATATTTCTTGGAGACTTTGCTCATTCCTTTTTACCCTTTTTGCTCTAATCTTGTCTTCTCGTTTTATTTCGTTAAGTTGGTCTTCGACCTCTGAAATCCTTTCTTCTGCTTGATCAATTCAACTGTTAAAACTTGTGCATACTTCTTGCAGTTCTCGTATTGTGTTTTTCAGCTCCATTAATTCACTTATATTCCTCTTTAAATTGTCCATTCTCATGAACATTTCGTGAAACCTTTTTTCAAGGTTCTTAGTTTCCTTGCATTGGGCTAGAACATGTTCTTTTAGCTCACAGAAGTTTCTCATTATCCACCTTCTGAAGCCTGATTCTGTTGATTCCTCACATTCATTTTCTATCAGGCCTTGTTCAATTGGTGATGAGGCACTGCAATCCTCTGTAGGAGGAGAGGCATTCTGATTTCGGGTGTTTTCAGCCTTTCTACGCTGGTTTCTTCCCATCTTTGTGGATTTATCCACCTGTCGTCTGTGTAATTGCTGACCTTCAGACTAGGTCTCTGAGTGGACGTCCAGCTTGCTGGTGATAAAGTTTCCTCTATTTCTTAATTTTCCTTCAGCGGATGCCCCTCCCCCCACAGAGCTGGACCTTCCCGGGTTCAGCTGCACTTGCTGTGAACCTCTCAATCTTCAGCAGTTCCAACCGCTGTTTTTATTTTTATTTTTTGTGGAGGTGGGTACCAGCCTTCCCCTGCGGCGACCCACTACGCCGGCTGAAACAGCGGCGTCAAGATTCGTGGCGCTTTTCTGCCCGGGAATCTCCCGGTCTGGTTCCCCACTTCAGTCCGCTTTTTAATCAGCTGAATGGGAGACTCTGCTTTCCCGGAGCTCCAAACGCCAACCAAAAGGGCACTCAGTCCCGTATACTCCGGACTGAGAACCGCCGCGTTGGGGGCGCCTGCAAAACGGCCGCGCCCTCCAAAAGGGTCGTGCTGGTGACCCGTGGGGCTCCTCCGCCAAGAATCTCTTGGTCCGTGGGCTACGAAAATTCGTCTGAAAATGTAGCGTCCACTCACTCTCTGCGCTTTCAGTGGGAGCTACAATCCTGAGCTGCTGCTAATTGGCCATCTTGGATATCTCTCCAGATCTGTGCTTTCTAAAGCCGTTCTCATTCTAATCTCCTACTCATTGGAGTGGCTACAGAATGCCTTGTTTGCTTAATAAAGTCAATCAGTCCTTAGCAAGGGAGACTGGTAATTGTTTATCCTGCTGTGGCTCTTTCATTCTGCAAGTCTCTTAATTTCTCCAAAAGGGTGCAATTAAACCAATTTAGCACAGTGCTGACACACAGCAAGTACGCAATAAATGTTAGCTATTATTGTAGTGATTACCATGAAGCTATTATTATAATTAGTTTAATTATAGAACTTGTCAAAAACACAGGTTAGCTATAGAATGTTCTTATCAAGTTTATGTAGAGGAAATCTAAATTTCCTTGTACATTCAGCCACATTACAAGAGATATATTAACATCAAGGAATTCCCCTGAAACATTTGAATTGAGAGTGAATTTTAAGGACAAATGCTGCAATTGCCTCCTTTATCTCTGTCAGGAGGTTTGCACATCATTTCCCACTCTTGCCCTGTGCTCTAGCACTCTTTCAACCTACACACACTGTTTCATTTAACTATATCACATATCTTTTTCTCTTGTAAATGCAGTTCTCAGAAGAGAGGTCCAGGCCTCTTTAACCCCCCTGTCACTTCACAACTCACTCAAAATTGAACCACTGAAACTACTTTATTAGTATGTTTGAGGACTACATTTTTTACTACACTGGCATTGGAAACATTCTTCTTATGTCTTTTCTAACGTTGCATAGCAATTTATCCCTTCATTCTCTCATTTATTCAGTTCTCTTTTCAATGTATTTTTACCACAACTTTAAAAAATTTTGAAATAATTTTACACTTCCAGAAGAGTTGCAAAAGTAGTATGATGTGATGTTGCTGCGTATGCTCTTCGTCTGTCTTATTATGTTAACACCTTAGATAACCACAGAACATTTATAGAAACTAAAAGATTAACTGGAACAATGCTATTAACTAAAGTACAGAGTTTATTTGGATTTTACCACTTTTTGACTCTTCTCTTTTTGCTTGTCCAGGATCCTGGGTTGCATTCTTCCACTGGGAATTGCCCCTGACCTCAGGGAGGGTCTTGCCTACTGGTGAGGTCGGGGGAGGGAGTTGGGCGACTCTGGGCAATGATTGGTCATGGTGGAGGATCAAAGGCCTGGTTGCCTTGCTTACATTTGGGATGACTCTGAAGGGCCATCTTGGTTCTGAAGCGCTCATGGGTACCATGGAAACGTCGGTTGCAACTCTGTTGAGCTCAACCTCTCCATCCCTTATTTCTCCTTTACTGACTTCGCTCCGGGTGTATCTCCTGAGAGCTGTCCCCAGAGAACATTTTGCATGCAGCTCTCATCTCAGCATCAGTTTCCTGGGGATCCAACCTAACGTTGTTGGTACTGTGAGTGGTCCTAGAAATGAGACCTTAAAATGGGATTTGGAAGCTGGGTCACTCACTGGTTGGTTGGCAATAAGGATCCCATCTCTGGTGGTAGGTGGGGGTGCTGATACCTGGGCACACAGTGGTAGAGCAATTGCGAGAGTTCTCACCTGTGGTGAACTTGGACAGGATACTGGTGCAAGGCAGTGCACGGCTAGTGCAACTTCTCTGGCATTGAAGAAACATGATTAAATGATACCTGTCAATTCTAAGAAGTTGGGGGGCTGTTTCTGAGCACAACTGATTCATTTAATAAAGGCTAGCATGTCCAGTTCTCTGAGCCTGTTGATCTCTTTTCCTATTTGCCATGCCAGTTCTGGCATTTATACTTCATTTAGTATGGCCCATTGCTTTTCCAAGTTTCCAAGCTCCATCCTAGCAGCGTATAACTATTTCTTCTTGGGTCTGCACCAGGAAGTTAAATCATGTATCACATAATGGTGCTTTCGTTCCAATAAACTCTCTCTTAGCCAACTTCAAGTCCAGTTCTCTTGGTTCAGCTCATTCAGGATCCAGTCTTTGTGTTCACGCTCGGGCTCCTGCCAGTGCCTGTGAGCCAGGTTTGGAGCTCTGTTGGCATCTACTATTCTTCCCAGGGCCAGCAATCCCCCAGGGGGCTGTGATGAGATTTGATCCCGGTCTTTACTCTGGAGTGCAGACGGGAGATCCAGACAGTCTGAGGGGATAACTATTGTCTATTAAAGCATCTATCACATGGAATCCCCTGCACGATCTTTAGCAAGGAGCTATCACCATGTTCTAAAAAGGGAGAATGGTCTGTGGGCCAATAGGTTTAGGAAAATAATGCAGGTCAAAGTTGTCACTGGAACTTACCAGACACCCCCACTTCCAAGTCTCAGGTTCCTGGTCCTGCCCTGTCAGGACTGAGGCTGTGGAGCAGGAGGCCCAGCAGTGGTGGTGATTTACTTTTCTGAAAGTCTGCTCTTACAATTAAGTCCTAAATTGGAACCTCTACTCTGTCTGCCCCCTCTTAATTTGACAAGGCTCACATACTAGCTTCAACATTTTGCTTTCGAATTGCCCCGAATCCCCCTGAACTGGTCTTATTAAATGAGTCAATATCTAGAAATAGCCAACCCTAATAGGAAATGCCAGATATTTAAGAAAAAATACTTCCCTAAATTTAAAAATTGCACTGAAGGACATAAATTAGAGTTAAGTAAATGAAAAACCATTTTCATGCATGAGAAAACGCAACACTATAAATATATCAAAACCTTCCTGAGGGATCCATAATTGCAATTCAATACTCATTACAATGCTTTTTATGAAATGTGAAATTCTAATTCTGAAATTCATTTTCCTGAGATAATTCGAAAAAGGAAAAGAAACATCCATTGTCCTTATTACCTACAAACATTTATTACAAAGGCAAGGAATTTAAAACAATATGTAAGAATGGCTAAATATATAAAAAATAGAAAGTGTAAGCATTTTTATACATAAGTGTATGGTTAGCAAATGATGGCAATAGTGTTTAAAGTCACTGGGGAAAAAATGGACTACCCAGTATAATAGTGTAGGAATTTGTAGCTATATATTTGGGAAAAAAATTAAATCTCTACTTCAAATATCATTCATTGAAATAAATTCCAGATGGGTTACAGAGTTAAACAACAACAATTTTTAAAAACCTAAAATAATATTAGAAGGGAGAATGTTTATGGCTTAGAAGTAGGAAAGGCCAAAAATAAGAAGTGTATTTTAAACTCATTAAAATTGACAGATATGATGACATCAACATTGAAAATTCTATAAGATCAAAAACATTTCTAAAAAGTTAAAAATAGTAATAGATTTATTACTTTAAAATGTCTAAAATATGTAAGAAACAAATATTTATAACATATGTAATAGATAAAAGATCAATATTTTAAGTATATAAAGACCTCCTTTATTCAATCAAAGGCAAATAAGAAATAGAAAAACGGGCAAAGTTTTTGAGAAGGCTGTTTACAGTACAGATAATACAAATTGCTGGTTAACATAGGACTGTTTCTCAATACATAAGACATGCTTAAGCAGCAGACAATTTCTCATTTGGTGAATCCCATTTAAAAAAATCAATGATTTTAAACCACAAGAATGGCAACATTTTCAAAGTTTGATGAAATTGGTGATAGCAAGGTAGTTTAGTGGGAGGGTGTATAGATGTAGCTGCTTTACAATAACTTAATAACTAAAAATTAGCATACACTTTGACTTAGAAATTCTACTTCTTGTTAATTTTACTAGAAAAAAAAACATTCAGTTTCATGAAAGGGCTTACACAGGGTTGTGTAAGGATGTTAATTATAATATTATTTGTAATAATAAACATAAAACAAAAGAGCAAATAACCTAAACTCCATTTGTGTAGAAATGGCAGATGCTAAAAGAATATGGGTGATAAACATGGAGTGGCATTAAAAGATCTTCAAGATACAGTATTCAGTGACAAAAAAGTTGCAATATGATGTGTGCAATGTAGTAAACTTAGGCAAAACAAAAATATACTTTCACATCACACAAGCACAGAACTGTGCATTTCTATAGATTAATGATGTCCGACAGAACCCTCTATGATGATACAAATGTCCTGCAATCTATGCTGTCCAATATGGGAGCCACTAGCCATGTGTGGCTTTGAGAACTTGAAATGTCTTGGGTGTAAGGAGTTGAATTTTAAACTTTATTTAATTTTAAACCATTTAAATAGCTGCACATGGCTAGTGGTTCCCACATGGAAGAGCACAGCTGAAGATGTTCACACGCCCATACTAAGTCATTGATGGATGGAGGACTGTGTCCAGGTGTTGAAATGTGTCACGTGAGTGTATTCTTGTACTACTTGTATCAGTGGAAAAGGAATGTTTACAAATCAAAATAGAACAAATAGCTTCTCAAAACATGTACCAGATCTGTTGCAAAAAGAAAAAAAGCATTACTAGTGGAATCACCTTTCCTTAGTAATGGGATACCCTTGGAAATACGGATGAGTGGCCACCTGGCCAAACCCTACCTTAGAAAGGCACAGCCAGAGAGGGCTAGTCTTGCCACCTGAACTGGGTGCTTATTCTGGCCAGCAAAGTAGAGAAGGCAGAGGCATCTGTAGCCTCTGGGTATTTTGAACTGGAAAGACCTATGTTGGCAGTCAAATGAAAGAGCAGAAATAGGGCTGAAACAGGAGGGTAAGAGGGTCACAGGTCAGAAATCTGAAATAGCTCAGCCTGTGTGTGTGAGTCAATCTGGAATGGGGGGTTGGGGAACAACACATGTGGGCATCATTGGCACCCTCTTATCTGCAAAGCCACAGGTATCTTAGTCCGAGGGTAGGTCATGCTAGTTGAAGCACTCAGTCACAGTGACAGTCCATTATTGCATTTATTTGAATGACTGGCATTCATTCACCCACCCTTTGTATCATGAGATCATGTCCTCTATGGATGGTCTATCAGAGTGCATGCAGTAGAGGTGGGCTGAGCATAGAATTGGGGCTGAGAGGAGAGCTTCCCCTTCAGAGCCTCTATTGTGCCCTGCAGACCAGTGGGAAGAATCGGGCAGTTGGATTTAATGATAGAGAAATGCCTCAGCTCTTCCTGAGTACTGCGCAGTAAAAGTAGGATTGCATTGGGCTGTTTTATAGAGACCAGTCATCCAGCTCTAAGTAGGAACAGGCATGTGTTTGTTTATTTATTTCTGCCTTCCTAAGGATAATAAGAAGATCATATTTAATGGGCCAAACCCATAGATAATAACATCCTGAATTCATTATCTTTCTTAAGCACAGGATCTGGCCTTTGGGAATAAACTTAAAAGCTGATTATTATTCACCAGAATATTTTGTACAAAGTGCTGGGTGCTGGATATGTGAGTAGATGACAAAAACGGCAATGAGGAAAGTGCTCTGATTAGGAATAAACAGATGTTGCAGGTGGTAAGTGAAAGTGTCCACACTGGTTCTTTGCCCAGTGCAGTGACTTCTCCCTGCATGTTCAGCCGGCATGACTCACTGGACCTCGCTTGGGAATGCTGCGAGGGGGAGGTGAGGCTGCGGTGAACAGAAACCTGGGCAAAGAGGAATAGAAGCAGGGAAGCAGCCTGAGCCAAGACAGAGTCCAAATGGGGCTGTGCCGAAACTAGGCCTGGTCTGGTGGGGTAGGAGTGAGGGGGGAGGCACAGGCCATCTTCTGGAGCCAGACGCCAGACACAGCCTCAGGAGTGCAGAGCAGTGAGCTGGAGACGCAGATAAATCTGGTGGGGGGGGGGGGGGGGTCAAGGGTGCGGGGTTTGGTGAGCAGGACAGCCTGCCTGGGTGATAAGATAAAAATAACTGACCTTTTAAGGAAATTAAATACTAAATGTTCAAAGTTTCTATAGACACAATCTAGGAACCCAGATGGCCATGATCAAGTCAAACACACCCTGAATGTGTGTCAACTAATGAAGCTTTTAGGGACTTCGGGAAACTTCACAGAATCCTCCACATTATTAGCTATGGAGCTGTTTGGCAGAGCCACAAAAATAAATGGTGCCCAGATTTAGTCACTAAGAATAAGGCTGGAATCTTACTAAGAAGTGAGATTCTCTGCCCTTCTCAGCCTGGGTTTTGTCTTGTTTAAGGAGATGCAAACTCATGGGAACTGTAGGAACTCTTGAAGTACAGACGTGCAGAGTCTGAACGGATTGTGAATTGGAAGGACAGAGTGGGTGAGAAAAGGAAAACCATGCAGAATATTAAAGATTTCATTGTTACCTTAAAATGGAAAGACTTGAGGCTCAACTGCACCATTCATTAGTCCTCTGATCTCAACAGGTGAGGACCAAGAATGTATCTGTCCATATGGGGCAACTGCCCTAAGGGGACACAAATGGGCAAACAACATTCCGCACTTTTGAACTTTCGATCCACATTGGCAGAAGGGAAGCTCATAGAGGCTTTTCTGTCCAACTCAGTGGGTTGTGGCAAAGCCAAAGGAGGCAGTTTTTGGAGCTGCAAAGTTGACATGTAAGTGAATTTTTAACATTATCTCCCAGAACTGGGACAGACCAGTTGCACTTAGTCAGCTGCAACCAGCTATTCTGAATGCTGCCTCTAAGCTTCAGTAATTCCATATAAGTAAGGAAATCACATGTGAGACAAACACTGGGAATTTCTGCATCTCAACTGTGCATGAGCCTGTGAGAATGCTTTACAACATTTTATGCCAGTTCTGCATACTGAAGAGGTCCATATGGACTCAAATTATCTTGACCCTTGTTCACCTACTATTTCTCAAGTGGAGTTCTTGAAAAGTGTGGATCTGACCCTTTGTGTGAAAATGTGCCCAGCAGCTCAGATTGCTCAACAAAAATACAAAGGCACTTGGGGCTCAAACATTCTCCAAACAACCACTTTCTCAACATTAGAGTGTGCTGTGCTGCGTCTGCTTCCAATTATCCTGGGGAAGTTACAAAGGCCCTCACTCTTTGCTCAGAATGCTGCTGGGCTGTTGGACTGTCCTGGAAGAGAGAGCGCGAGAGCACACAAGCACACGCGAGAGTCACCAAGAGAGGGCGTTTACATTTATGATGCCATCAACACCTTCACCTTCACCAGTGTGGCTTAGGAATAATGGGGACGAGGGTAATAATATTCCATCAACAAGGATTTAATGAGCACTTTGATGTTTTGGAAACTATTCAAGGCATTAGGTAAAGGGTAGTGGAAGAAGACAAAATTTTGTCCCTATGAAACTTACGTTCTATGAAGGCTTACATTCTCTCTCTCTCTCCCTCTCTATTCTATATATATATATATATACACACACACATATATATAATATATATACACATTATAAATATATAAATATATATAATATAAATATATATATTTATATCATATATATTTATATATGTATATAAATATATATAATATAAATATATATGTATATAAATATATATATAAAATGTGTATATATGTATACACACATTATATATGTATAATGTAAAAACTTACTTCCTAGAATGTTTCATAAGGACAAAATTTTATGCACATATATGTATGTGTATATATATGTATCTCTGTAACTATTATCTATATCTCTCTACTCCTATGCCTATACTACCTATGCCACTCATACTTCTGTCCACATCTGTGTATATATGTGTCTATACATATTTATGTATACATGTCTACTCTTCATACATCTGCTCTACCATATACATATACATGCATATACATATACATATATACACCTATACATATGTGTATGTATATATGTATCTGAGTGTCCACACTTTACATATAGCAATATATGTAAAGTGAGCAAAAATAAAGAAGGTTTAGGGATTAATGCATGAGTGTGAGGTTGATGGGAGGTTCTTTATTTTAAATAAGCGATCAGTGAGTGGCACTTTGGAGAAGATGATTCTTAACGAAGGCCTGAATGGAGTGAGCCACGTACAGATTTGGGAAACAGAATTCTTCCAGATACAGGGAATGGTGGGGTAAACCCACAGAGATAAGGGTTGTCAAAGTGAGTGAGCTCAGGCAAGCATGTGGCAGTGGGGCCAGTGCAGGAGCCAGGGCCTTCCTCTGTCCCACCCCAGGCAGGCAGTGAGGCACCCCAACCCCTCGCTTCCTTGCCTGTAAGAGCTGTGCTCGCAGGTCCTGGGCAACGTGCTGGGGCTCACCCTTGGTCCTTTCCCCTTCCTCCTTTCTTTCCCTACTACCCTCTTCATATAAACTGAGCATTCCATTAATTGATTTAAAACATCTTGTGGAGGTATAATAAGCACACAGAAAAGGGCACAGAGATGCACATTTGCATGGAGTTTTACAAACTACACACACCTAGATAGAGACACTGTGTACATGACCCCCATAAGCCCCTGCAATTTCTTGCAGTTTCCATCTCCTGAGAGTAACTAGCAACTTAGATTAATTAGGCCAGTTTTTGTAATTTATAGAAATGGAATGATAAATCACGTGTCTTTCCTATCTGGCTTCTGTCACTGAGCTTTACACGCTATTGGTGAGTTGATCTGTGTCATTGCACACAGTTGTGCGTCACTCACTCTCATTGCGGTGTGTACCCTGTTGTGGGAATAGACCACCACTTATTAATTTATTGTGTTACTAATGAGCATTTGGATCGTTTTCAGCCTCAGGGTATTATAAAGAACACTGCTGTGAAAGTTTCAGAATATGAGATTTGTTGAGCATATGCCCAGGAGTAGAATTGCTCAGTCATAGGTGGGGTGGATGTTAAGGTGGAGTAGACACAGCAAAGGGTTTTACAGTGTTGATCCATTTAAAAATAATATTTATTGTTATGGTAGAAATATGTATTTATTGTTGGGAATTTGGAAAACAGAATAAAGTAAAATAAAATAAAACCACATGCCATGTTAGTCTTTATAATTACAGAATTGGGATCATATTATTTATATGTAATATACATACATATAAATGTATATATCTTTCTATTCTCATTTTACATTATAGCATTTCCAATATTACTGAATGTTTTTCAAAAGCAAAAGTTTTAATGACAACATTTGGGTGTGTCAAAATAAATGTAATTATTAAATTGTTTTGTTTTTATTATTATGAACATTATCACATAAATTTAATACACATGTATGAATGTGTCCTCAGAATACATTTTGAAAAACAGAATTTTCAAGTCAAAGCGCTTGAAAACATTTAAAGCTCTTCCTGGAACCAACTCAAATGCCCATCAGTGATAGACTGGACAAAGAAAATGTGGCACATACACAACATGGAATACTACGCAGCCATAAAAAACTATGAGTTTGTGTCCTTTGTAGGGACCTGGATGAATCTGGAAACTATCATTCTCAGCAAACTGACATAAGAACGGAAAGCCAGACACCGCATGTTCTCACTCATAGGTGGGTGTTGAACAATGAGAACACATGGACTCAGGGAGAGGAGTATCACACACTAGGGGCAGTTGAGGGGGGCAGGGGAGAGACAGTGGGGGGGTGGGGAGGGAGGAGAGGGTGGGGAAGGAGGGGAGGATGGGGAGGGATAACGTGGAGAAATGCCAGATATAGTATGCACCTAAAGTGAAATAAATACATTAAACAAAAACAAAAACAAAAACATTTAAAGCTCTTGTTTTATAATGCCTACTTTCTCTCTGAAAATTAAAAATGGAAGTAATTTACAGTTCTACAGTAGTTGGCTAATTCATTTCAATTCATTTCACTGGTAATCTAAGGATATAATATTCTATTAATTAGCATTGACATAAGAGCTGTTAAGAGTAAATATTTGCATGTTAATTGGGCATTTGTACCTTTGGTAAATTCCCTGTTCAGATCTTTTGCTCATTGTTTTGGATATTCAACTTTTTCTTATTGACATGCTAGTAATTTTATTTTCAAATGATTGACTTTATTGAGTTTCTTATTTTTAACCTACACTTAGCAGTTGCTAATATTCCGTGAAGGAAGGCTTGTAGCCTATAGGCAGAAAAGGCTTGAGAGTCACAATTTATCTTCCTTGAAAGGAAAGTGCACATAAGTTTTGGATACATATCTCTACCACTTATTTCTGCTTCCAATGGTCTATTATTTACCAATGCTTTGTAATCGACATGGCAGTCAGAAGTGTGACCCCTCCCAGTGTTCTTAAGTCCAGATAAACAGAAAAACTAGATGAGATCTAAGATACTTCCTCATCCGTACCCTCACTGCACAGATAAGGAAACTGAGGCACAGAAGATATCAGAGACTTGCTAACGGTCATTCACCATAAATTGGTGTCAGGGAATTACAACTCAGGTTTCCTTCTATCTGTCCCCCTCACTGGCTATTGAGATAAATTGCCTCTTTCTATGAATTTCTTTTGTGTATATACACATAGATGAACACACATTATGTTTCTTATTTTCTGTGGCAATCCTGATCAGTTTATGGAGTGCTCTGGCAGCTGGGTGTTCAGCGGGCCTTAAACACCCACATCTGGGATCCCCTGTTGAATGCCTGGCCCTTCCCTCCTTGTGGTCGAGAACTGAGGCTCTCTGCCCCAGTGGGCTTCCCAGGTGGCTGGGTCAAACTCCAGGGCAGACACTCTCCTCCCTGCCCATCTTCTCTAGCTCTCTTCTGCAACTCTGGTGCCTGAGGCTGATTTCTTTCATGGTTCCTTTCTGGTGCAGACTCTTGTGTCAAGGTAGAGCCTAAATGAGCTCCTGGAGCCCTTCCAGAGCCCTGTGGGAAAGGCAGAGCAGATCAGTGCCAAATGGGCCTGTGTGCAACTTGGATGGGATCCAGAGATCTAAAGATGTCTGAATTCCTCTAAGTGCATCCTTTAGTGGACATTTCCCAAAGCAAGGCTGGCCCCTAAGGATGACAATGCATTAGAACGCAGTTTCTTGGCAGTGTTCTCTGTAAATCTATAAGGAAGTTTACTTCAAAAGTGAAAATCTGGGATATATCTCTCCTCATAAAATTGGACTTGCAGAAAATTTCACAGTGGCATGAGAAATTGAGGTCTAGGGTTCATTAATGGTACGGAACCACGCTTCATGGTTTGGCTGTGGGATGGATTCACCACCCTGCCCAGCTTAGAATCATCTGGCTTCCAGGTGTGAATTAGGGACTGTCAGGTAATTCAAGAAGGAATTTTGCAGAAATTTCTGAATTGTAATATTGTAATACATACATCATTTTTAACTGAACTAATATAAAACAGTTAATATATTAGCACTTTTCAGATTGCAAAAAAATACGCACATGAAGCTTTTATTATGCACAAATTTAAAGACATTCCATGGTTAGAATGCATAATATATGATACACATTTGTTTTACATGTCTTGCTTTGAGAAACTTAAAAGTATAAGTAAACCAGAGAACACTGGCTAATGTCTAGATGAAAACAATCTGTATGTCACTAATTATTTTTCCATTTATAATTCAGGTAAAACGGAGGGTTTCTAAACAATAAGTTTCTTGGTTTTAGATTCTGTATCTATTTATAACACAATTTCAAGGCTATTTAAGAAACTGTCCAAACTTCACATCTTCTATTTAATCGAGAGGACAAAGTTAAGCCAATACTTGCAAAAGGAAAATAACATTAATCAAAGAAAAAGTATGATTTGTGTCAACTGCCACTGGAATTGAGGAATTAAAAAGAAAATACTCTCATGCCTTCTCTCTTCTTCCCTACAGTAAAACTAGCCTGTGTTTTGTTTTTAGACTTTACCAAGGGAGATACGGAACAAAATAAACCCCAGCGAGAGGAGCTCTTCCTTCCAGCTGCCTGTGTCCACAGTGTTGATTGCTGCAGAAAGAGCTGATTCACATGGCAACCCCATGCTTGCTGGAGCAGTTTCCTTGGTTTTTAGGGCTTCTCCATGGAAGTGGGGAGAGACGCTTGGGCTGAGCACTTTGTGTCTTGTCCTTCCATGCCACTTACTGCCCGCTTACAACAATAGCATTCTAGACGCCAGTCTCATTATAATGACCATGCCGACATCTCTGAATTGGTCAAAATATCAGAATGTGCTTTGGGTCAATGCGCAACCAGCAATTAGACTGAGAACTGTGTTTCTGCTGCTGTCCAAACTCTACAGCAAATGCTATCTGCAATTATGCATAGTTCAGCATTCAGAGATGACTGTGGGATGTTATCCTGTCTCCTTCGTCTTCTGTTCTAGCTTTTAACATCGTGTGTTCATTACGAAAGAAATAGTGATTGAAGTATTGGAGGACAGCTGGCATTTGTATGCCACAGAATGAACATGGGATGAGGAACAGAAAATGCCCTCTTGACTGGCCGTGCGCTAAAGCCCTTTCGGCCTTGGAGTCTATGTCAGTGAAACTGGAATCACAACACCGATTTCAACCTGCCGTGAAGGACTAATGGAGACTGTGAATGAGGACACACTCTGAAACAGACAAACGGAACAGAATAGAGAATTCAGAAATAGACCCATACAAATATGCCCAGCTGACTTGTGACAAAGGTGAAAGAGCAATTTACTGGAGGAAAAACGTAAATTCTGTCAATTGTGCAGAGCAACCGGGGGATCCAGGGGGAGGTATCTGAACCACAGCTCTGTACTGAGAGGACTGAAGACACCCTTGGCAACCAGCGCCACTTGAGGATACTCCAGGAAAGTCAGTAGCCAGAAATATAAAAAAGAAAGGAGATCCTGAAGACAGGAAGGCAAACCAGAGAGGCTGTAAGTAAATCTGAAGATGACAGCTCTGCATCTTATCAAGAGAACAACCTTTGAGATTGTAGCAGCAAATCAGAAGACTCGAGGAAGGAAATCTTAGGGGGGGAAATCACAGCATTTCAGGCCATTGGTGTTGTATTGAGGCTTTGGAGGAACTCAGGGATGTGTTGAAGGCATAGTATTATTTTTTTGACAACAGCAACAAGAAAGGCAATTAAAACTCCAAGAAAGCGCTCAAAACAGGGGCCCAAATAAAAGCAAGGCCAAATATGCCATATGTTAAGCAATTGATGCAGAACGAAAAAACAACATATTTTATCTGAATGCTACGAACATTTGTCATCCAGGGACTATATTGGGCGCCCATACAGAGATACAATTCTGGCGGACTACTTTGCCATGAAATGTACAATATTTTCAGTCATAACAATGTTAATATTATTACTTAACTTTTAAACTTTTGAATCCAACCATAGAAAAAGTATGGAAGACATAATTATGATTGCAAAACAGACTGAGATGGTTAAAACATCAACAAAAAGTAAAACTGACAGGGCAAAAGGCAGAAATGAGAGAGAGAAATCTTTTCATCTTTTATTGGGAAAACCTAATGAAAGTACAAGCAGTGGAGGTAACCACATGCCATTTAAATTAACAAAACCATAGGACAAGGAAGAAATCCTCTGTAGGTGAGTGGTTCCAAGTCCATACTCTGGTGCCAGCCAGCCTGGGTTCAAATCCCGGCCCTGGCACCTACTTGCTTCATTGCCTTGAGCAACTTAGTTAAGCTCTCCATTGCTTTTCCTCCTCATCTATAAAGGATAATTAGCAATAGCATCTGCCTCGAAGTTGTTAAAAAGATGAAATGAGTTAACATTTGTACAGTTCTCAGACAGGGCCTGCAATCATGAGTACTGTGTAAGTGGCTGATAAATAAGCTGTGACCTTTTGGAAAAGGTTCACGCTGGGAGCGTCAGGAGTGCTATGTTCAGGGAGCTGTCCTCACACACCTCGTGAGCACTGGCCTGGAGCTGGGGAACGAGGCATGGAAATATTTTCATGTTCTTAGATTTATGAAGAGATACGCTAAGCACAGAAAAGGCTAAAGAGGCCTGGGCAGGGGACGAGATGGGGTGCAAGACTGTTTCTTTTTGTTTAAAACACACACACACACGTGCACATATACACATACACATATATACACACATGAACACACACACATATGCACACACACATGCACATATACACATACACATATATACACACATGGACACACACACACATATAGCACACACATTAACAATCACCAGGCAAAGGACAGGACCAAGGCCTGGCAGATTTAACACTTAAGGACAAGGATTTCTTTTCAGGTAAAGACCTCTCATTACTTGCATGAACTGCGCAAGGAAAAGCAGCCAAAGGTGTTGGTTCCTTGTGCCTAAGCCAGGAGACACTGAGACAGAAGTTGTCAGATGACAGCAGCCTGAATGACCAGACTCCTTGGATGAGGAGCCAGGCCCAGACTACAGCTGAGGGCTTGCAGGCTGCAGCTGTACCCTGGGGGGTGGGGACTAAGGCCTCCCACTTCATCAGATCTAGGGAGAGGACAAGAAACAGTCTCATGACAGCCTCCAGGGAAGATAGGGAGGTGAGAGGGGGGGTGAGGGGAGATGGGGAGGTGAGAGGAGAGACAGGAGGAGAAGGTGAGAGGAGGATGGCAGAGATGGAGGTGAAAGGGGGATGGGGGAGATGGGGGTGAGAGGGGGGATGGGGGAGATGGGGGTGAGAGGAGAAACGAAAAAGATGGAAGTTGGGGGGTGGGAGTGATGGAGGTGAGGGGGGATTGGGAAAGATGGGGAGGTGAGAAGGGTATGGGAGAGATGGAGAGGTAAGGGGGATGGGGGAGATGGGGAGGTGAGGGGGATGGGGGAGATGGGGGAGGTGAGGGGGATGGGGGAGATGGGGAGGTGAGAGGGAGATGGGGAGGTGAGGGGGATGGGGGAGATGGGGATGTGAGGGGGGATGGGGGAGATGGGGAGGTGAGAGGGAGATGGGGAGGTGAGGGGGATGGGGAGATGGGGAGTGAGGGGGATGGGGGAGATGGGGATGTGAGGGGGGATGGGGAGATGGGGATGTGAGGGGGGATGGGAGAGATGGGGTTGTGAGGGGGGATGGGGAGATGGGGATGTGAGGGGGGATGGGAGAGATGGGGATGTGAGGGGGATGGGGGAGGTGGGGTTGTGAGGGAGGATGGGGGAGATGGGGAGGTGAGAGGGAGATGGGGAGGTGAGGGGGGATGGGGGAGATGGGGAGGTGAGGGCGGAATGAGAGAGATGGGGAAGTGAGAAGAGAGACAGGGGAGATAGGAGATGACAAGGTGTTCTGCTAAGACTTAGATCAGTAGTTAAAATCTTAGCTGTGTGTGTGCCCTATGTGGATGTATGCAAGGGTGCCATGGTTGTAGTAATATACATACACATATATATGTATATACACACATACCCCCCCCCCACACACATGCATGCACATACACATAAAGCATCTTTATGACTGAAAATATTGTTCACCTCATGGTCAAGTAGAGATGGAACACATGTATGTGTGTGTATGTATGGGACATGGCAGTGTCACAGAGTGAGTACAGGGGTGCCTACACAGGCAGCCGAGTCATGCAGGTGAGTAGGGGTATAGCCAGGTGACCTTCTGTAGGCAGGTACTAGGGGACTAGTGCAAACTGGTGCATGAGACAGAGAAGCAGTGACTTCCTCATATCTTGACCACCTAGACAACTGTCCTCAGAGCTGAAAGTTACACTGTAAGTTCAGGAAAAGTACAGAGCTCTAGGATGTTTTGAAAATGAATAATGGGAATGACTAAGCTAAACTGAAAATGGATAATGGAAATCGCTAAATTAATCTGACCCATTTCAAAACTGCACTTTCCCGTCCCTGGGAATGACTGAAGTGGGCGCAGTGGGTGAGAGTCAGCGGGGACCGTTGATGACTTACTCTTCCACAGCTGCAATACAAAGCTGTTTCCCACAGAACAAAAATTGGCAGAAGCTGACTCCATTTAGGAAGGAGTCAAAATACGAAAGAAATCCTATTACCAGATGTATACTTTTATATTCTTTTATATTTATATTTTAAACATAGATGAAAAATTCAAATTTCACCTCTAAAAATAGGATTAAAAATTGTACCCTGCTCATGTCACAGGGTTGCTGT
This sequence comes from Ateles fusciceps, assembly GCA_036589455.1. Lineage (NCBI taxonomy): Eukaryota > Metazoa > Chordata > Mammalia > Primates > Atelidae > Ateles > Ateles fusciceps. Next base: position 1,985,401 of record JAZHEH010003321.1, on the reverse strand, counting down.
GGAGAGCAAATGAGAGTCGAACTTATTCAGACCTCCCCTGCTCTGCACCACCTATCCACAGCCCATATATCATTGCCAGAGGTGTCTCGGGGTACAGGGGCCGAGGGGGGAGACGGGAGGTGAGAGGAGAGACGGGGAGGGGGTGGGAGGGAAAGAGTTGGGGAGATGGAGGAGGAGGGGAGGTGAGGGGGAGACAACCTTGCAGCAGTTCCTCACAAAACTTCATTATCTGTGGGGTCCTGAGAAAATGGGATCCACCGTTAAAAGGATATGGGAAGCGATGAAAAGGAGTCTAATCCAGGAGTATGAATGCTTTTCTTGCTCTGGAGTCACTCTTTTCAATATGGAGAATATGTTCAGCTGCCTGAGCTTCGTAAAGACCTGTGTGGGATTAAGGTGCTGAGTCCAGTTAGGGGAAAAACCTCACACAAGTGTCTTAGCCTTCCTAAGTCTTCATTTCCTCAAATGCAAAATGTGGTAAATGATACATTCTTTGTCGGCTTATGAGGATTAAATGAGATAATGAAATTTAATGCTTGGCATGTGCTTGGCACGTGTCAGGCAACAATAAATGGAGCTATCAGAAGTTCCAGTATTACAGGAAGAGAATTGCTATTAGAAAATCGTTCCTAGAGGATAATTCGATTATTATTATTAGAAGTGCCAGTATTCTATATAATGACCCCGGTAAAGATGGTAACAGGGCCAGGTGCAGTGGCTCACGCCTGTAATCCCAGCACTTTGGGAGGCCAAGGCGGGCGGATCACATGAGGCCAGGAATTTGAGACCAGCCTGGCCAACATGGTGAAAACCTGCTTCTACTAAAACTACAAAATTTAGCCGGGCATGGTGGCGTTCACCTGTAATCCCAGCTACTCAGGAGGCTGATGTAGGAGAACCACTTGAACATGGGAGGCGGAGGTTACAGTGAGCTGAGATTGTACCACTGCCCTCTGGCCTGGACGATAGAGTGAAACTCTGTCTCAAAGAAAAAAAAGATGGTATATGTGCCACATTTTCTTTATCCAGTGTATCATTGATGGGTATTTGGATTGGTTCCAAGTCTTCACTATTGTAAATAGTGCTGCGATAAACACACGTGTGCATGTGTCTTTATAGTAGAATGATTTATAATCCTTTGAGTATATATCTGGTAATAGGATTGCTGGGTCAAATAGTATTTCTGGTTCCAGATCCTTGAGGAATAGCCACACTGTCTTCCACAATGGTTGAACTAATTTACATTCCCACCAACAGTGTAAAAGTGTTCCTGTTTCTCCACATCCTCTCCAGCATGTTTCCTGACTTTTTAATGTTCACCATTCTAACTGGCATGAGATGGTATCTCAGTGTGGTTTTGATTTGCATTTCTCTAATGACCAGTGATGATGAACTTTTTTTCACATATTTGTTGGCTGCATAAATGTCTTCTTTTGAGAAGTATCTGTTCATATCCTTTGCCCACTTTTTGATGGGGTTGTTTTTTATTGTAAATTTGGCACATATACACCATGGAATACTATGCAGCCATAAAAAAGAATGGGTTCATGTCCTTTGCAGGGACATAGATGAAACTGAAAATCATAATTCTCAGCAAACTAACACAGGAGGAGAAAACCAAACACCACATGTTCTCACTCATAAGTGGGAGTTGAACAATGAGAACACATGGACACAGGGAGGGGAACGTCACACACCAGGGCCTGTTGGGGATGGGGGGGCAAGGGGAAGGAGAGCATTAGGACAAATACCTAATGCATGCAAGACTTAAAACCTAGATGACGGGTTGATGGGGGCAGCAAACCACCATGGCCATGGCACATGTATCCTTATGTAACAAACTTACATGTTCTACACATGTATCTCAGAACCTAAGTATAATAATAATAAAAAATGGTAAAGGGTACATGAATCACCATGGACTGAATGGAGCAAGCCATTTTGGTGCTGCATATATGCAAATACATTCCCCTAATATATGTACAGTGTTTTCTCCTCTACAGATAGTGTCTTCACTCATGAGCTCTGCCACTCCCTTGTGCCAGGTGAAGCAGGCGTTGTGGCTCTGGTTTCATTGACACAGACATGCACTTGACCGTATGGCCAACGAAGTGGGAGTTTGTTCCTGCTTGTCAGCCTCGGCTCATTCTGTAGAACACAAATGCCTGTTGTCCTCTGATATTTTGCTAAACCTTCTCCAACTGCATCTTACTCATCTTAGTCCTATGATCAAATAACTTTGCTTCAGAGTTTTTCTTTTCATCATAGAATGTCAAATCTGGATGATGGCTTAAAGGCCAACTCTCCAAACCCCCTAATGTACGCTGGAAACTGAGGTTCATTCCTACATGGGGATCTACTCAAAGTCACAAAGTTAGTGGGATCCTGACAGTCTGTGTTTTAAGGAAATGCCTTTTAAAATATACCTTATGGCTTTTCAGACCCATTTCTGTGTCTGTGTCTGTGTCTGTGTCTGTGTCTGTATCTGTGTGTTTGTGAGCATGTTTTGCATATTGTTATTGTAAAGGCTGTGGCTTCTGACATGTGACCTTCCCAGCAGTGTAGACCAGGGTCTCCTTACTGCACATATCCAGTGCATCCAGCCTTCCTGGGAAAGTGGGTGTCTGACATGCTGTAATCTACTCACACACACAGGCAAGCTCCTGTGATGAAATGCCCTCTAGCCAGGGTCACTGGAGCCATGTAGACCTCCAAGATCATTAAAAAGATGCAGCAGGAATTTTCTGTAGGCTCCTGCTAAACTGGCAGAGTACTGGAGGAGCTTGTCTAGTACAGGTGCCCCAAACCCTAGATGCTGCTCCTCCAGGGAGCTGGAGACTGTATTGGTGAAGTGAGAACTTTACCCCAATCATGTAAAGAAAATAGTGGCATCATCAACCCATCAACAGAAGTCAGCAGGCTCATGAGGAATGAAATATCGTTCAATTCACCAGTCTAAACAACCATGGCCATGGCTGGGCAGATTCTATAAACAACGATGAAAACCTCTCTCCTCCATGAAATATTCACCTGTTTTCTGCTGCCAAAACCAATAAACTGCTTTCTTGGCTGAGTCACCCAAACATTTCCTTTGACAGCAGCAGCTTTCAACTCTGACTGCAAGGCCAAGTTGCATGACAAATATACCAGTGACCGTATATTTGGATATGAGTGATGTTTTCTACCAGCCCATTAAAAACATATCCTGCTGTTATGGATGAAATGTCAAAGTCTGGGAAAGCCCAGTGAAAAGAACACTGAAAAGAACCACGGGTCATGTTTCCATGGTTCTGAAACCTGTAGATGGATTTTCTTAAAAAAAAAAAAACCTTGATAGTGTTACAGAGCCATGAAATAAGTCTTTCTTGTCTCGCCATGACTGCGGCTTCTGTGTGCCCATAGGTGCATGCCAGCTCATCTTTCAATTGTGTGCTGGAGACAGTGGCAAACCCCATAGGACCTGTCTCACAGATGATTTTGAGGCCCGATGCCCTGTCTTCTCAGGGTCTGCATTGAAAATGGTCTGGAATTTGTAGACTGTGAATTACTCATAGTTCAGATGACATTCTTCAGATTCTCCTCAGAAGGGTCTGACACAGGTTGACAGAGTTCTAAGGGCATCATCTGTGGCTACGGCACATGTGCGTCTCAGCACAATTAGACCTCCATGTATCTGAACCATGTAGAAAATGTCAAGCACAAATTCTCACAGTTATCATGACAGGGTTGGCTCATCAGAATACAGAGATAATGCTGGAATTATAAAGATTTATCATGTTAAGCATAGCCATTTTCTTTCAACTTCAAACAGGTGAATGAGACCAAGTTGTGCTGCACCATCTTTCTGGCACAAACCATACCTATAATAATTTGCAATTATTTAAAGCGGAACTCTTGCAAAGCAATGTGGGTACAGAATTTTGCTGAATTTTTTGAAATAAACTTTTTTCAATACTTTGCTGTTGTTTCTCCATTCCCAATTTGAGAAGAATTTCTTAATAACTTGACTGTATAGAATTCTCCCAAAATATCCAGCTTAATTTCACTATATTCAGCGGCTCTGTCTTCATACTGATATATCAATTTAATAATATTTGACTATCACATAGTAACATATAAATGAGACAAACAGCTCTGGAAGGTGCAGAAATTTGTACACATGCTAATGAATGGTTTTCTAGTCCCAAATTTTCTGCATTGCCATATACATTGTTCAATGAAATATTTTTTGAAACGGAGTCTTGCTTTGTCACCCAGACTGGAGTGCAATGGTGCAATTTCGGTTCATTGCAACCTCTGCCTCCCAAGCTCAAATGACTCTCCTGCCTCAGCCTTCCAAGTGGCTAGGATTACAGGCATGCACCACTGCGCCTAGCGAATTTCTGTATTTTTAGTAGAGACGGGATTTCACTGTGTTGGCCAGGCTGGTCTTGAACTCCTGACCTCAGGTGATCCACCTGCCTTGGCCTCCCAAAGTGCTGGGATTACAGGCGTGTGTTCAACGTATTTGAATAGAAAATGGGAAGCATTAATCAATCCAGGAGGTTTACTCAAGGATAAATAAGGTAGCTTCAACTGTGGTAGTGTGAAAGAGAGAAAGAAAGAAAGAAAGAGAAAGAAAGAAAGAGAAAGAAAGAAAGGAAGGAAGGAAGGGAAACAAACTGGGTGGGGTGCTTTTTCCTCTATTATTTAAAAAAATTAATAGATTTTATTTTTTAGAGTAGTTTAGGTTCACAGGAAAGTTGAGTGGCAAATACAGAGAGTTCTCACACACATCATCCCCTGCAGCCCCAGCCTCCCTCACCATCGCCATCCTCTTCCAGAGGGCTCACTCATGACAACTGATGAACCAACATTGACGCACCATTGTCACCCAGAGTCTACAGCTTATGAGACTTCACTGGTGTACATTCTACAAGTTTTTACAACATAGAATGTGAGGTATCTACCATTATACCATAATATACTAGGATAGTTTCATTTCCCTAAAAATCCCATATGTTCCACCTAATCATTGCTTCCTCCACCCGCCCTGGCAATACCTGATCTTTTAAGTGCCTCTATGGTTTTGCCTTTTCCAGAATGTCTGACAGTTGAAATCATAGTGTATGGAGTCTTTTCAAATGGACTCCTTTGACTTCATAATACGCCTTTACACTTCTTCCTTGTCTTTTGTGGCTTGGTAGCTCATTTCTTTTTTGTCCTGAATAACAGTCCATCATACAGACATATCACAGCATATTTATCTATTCACCTAGAAGGACATTCTGGTTCATTTATACCTTTTTTTTCATTAAAATTTTATTTTAAGATAATTGTAAATTCACACTCAGTTGTTAGAAATAACAGAGAGATCCCAAGTACCCTCCACACAGTTTCCCCCAGTGGTGACCACTTGCAAAATTATGGTATAATATCACAACCAGGTTATTGACATTGATACGACCCACTGATCTTATTCAAATGTCTCCAGTCTTCCTCGTGCTCATTTGTGTGTGTGTGTGTTTAATTGTATCTAATTTTGTCACATTTGTAATCACATGTATCCGCTATCAGAGAAACTCCTGGACATCTCTGGCACCATGAGGATCACCTTGGCCCTTTTATAACCACACTCACCTATCTCCCCCTTTCCCTCCCCCCATTCATAATACCTGGGAACCACTCATTTTCCATTCCTGTAATATCATTTCAAAATATTACATACATAGGATCATACAACATGTCAGCTTTTGTTAACAATAGCTTTACTGAGATATAATTCACAACAAAATTTAACCATTTAAAGTGTGTGATTCAGAGGGTTTTCATGTATTCACATGAAACCAGGCTACTGACTTGTTTCTAAAATACAGTGAAATGTGAGACCTATATTTTTATATTACTTTTTCTCTATATGCAATGTCATTTTTGAAATATTTGGATTATTAACAAATTACCACTATTAATTATTACAAAATATTTAGATACTCCATATCTATTAGCTGTCACCCCTCCCTCCAGCCCTTGGCAGTGACCAGTGAATGGCAGTAATGTGATAACTTGTGTGTGGGAGAAATTCGAAATATTCTGGTACTTCCACTGCATATGAAGCTGCATAGTGTGATCGGAAGGTAAACTTAGATGAGATGTAGATGAATATTGGAAAATCTATGGCAATCACTATAAAATAAAAAATAGAATTATAATTCACACACTGAGAGGATATAAAATGGAATTATGTAAAATGCCCAATTAAAACCAGAGAAAGCAGGAAAACTGGGGAGAAAGTACAAATACAGTGATTAGAAAACAATTCAAAATTTGTTGATCATCCAAATATTTCAAGAATCGCATTGAATATAGAGAAAAAGTACAATATAGTCTCACATTTCACAGTATTTTAGAAACAAGTAGACACACAGAAGAGAATCAAATGAAGAGACCTCTGCTGTGAGGCAGAACAACTGAAGCAGATAAGTCAGCTTAACTCCAACTATTGCCACAAAATATCATGGAAAGGGAACACATAGCCCATTTGCTATCATGACATATTGGAGGGAACTAAATACAGGCCTAGGATGCAAGATGACTAGTAAGACCACGCCGAGCATCCTGGATGGGAAGGAAAGCAGGGAGGGGCCTCCAGTTTTGTTGAAAGGTGCCTGGACATTCTATTCTGTAGACTCTGAGACTCTGCTCAGTCAGTCAAAGTGGTAAATCACCTGCTTGCATGTCCATGTGGCCACACCTGTTCCGTTAGCTACTGTTACAGTAAGAAAGTAGAAGCTCACTTATTTGGTCACCTGAATGAGAGTCCTGGGATTGAGAGGTGCCCTGCCCAGAGGGCAAGGGGTATAAGAGGGCAGGAGGAGAGGCCAGGGTGTCCGCTGGGGGCCACCCTCCCCTGGAGTCTCCTGTGGGGCCGCTTCCTTTCAGACAGTCTCTTTCCTTCCCAGATCCCTGTTCTCTCTTGTGGCTTGCTTGACATCACATCCACAGTGAATAACAGCCCAGCCTCAGGCTCAGCTCCTAGGACCTCAGCCTGGATTAAAGGCTGGCCCCATTTGGGCAGTTTTGTGGAATGTCCTCGCAGTGCATTTACAGTCAGAAGAGCTGTGGCTTCTGCATTTCCGACTGTTGCACTTCTCTTGGATGGCCGTAGAATTATGCCACTCTTGATTTCAGGACAGAGTGCCCAGGTAAGTGGCCCAGAGCCTTGCCTTAAATTGGCCTCATTGCATGCTGATGGGATTCCTCCTCTCACTTTCAGACCCTGAGAATCATCTGAGAATGCTTCTTCTACTCTGACAAAAATGTTCTGCTGAGACATACTCTTCAGAACTGCTAGGGTTAGGTTTTGTGTCCCCACGCAAATCTCATCTTGAATCCGTATAAACTCCATAATCCTTATATGTCAAGGGATAGACCAGGTGGAGGTGGTTGGATCACGGGGGCAATTTCCCTCATGCCGTTCTCGATAGTGAGTGAATTCCTGTGACAACTAATGGTTTTGTAAGGGGCTCTTCCTTCTTTACTCAGCACTTCTCCTTCCTGCCACATTTTGAAGACGGTGCCTTGCTTCCTCTTCACCTTCCATCATGATTATAAGTTTCCTGAGGCCTCCCCAGCCATGCTGAACTGCGAGTTAACTAAACCTCTTTCCTTTATAAACTACCCAGTCTTGGGAAGTTCTTTATGGCAGTGTGAAAACAGACTAATACAAGGACTAAAACAGGTTGTATTCGGACTAGCTGCAGGCACCCCTCCCCAGCATACTTCCGCTGGAGTCCAGTTCCTGGTGCCTGTGGTAGCCATGCTGGGAACTCTGGATGAGGCAAGTGCTCCATGTTCAAGGACTCAGTACATGGCGATAGCGGGAGAAGTCTGTCCCAAGAGCGTGTTCCAGTGAATGCTTAGGGAAACAGCCGTCATTCACTGAGTGGAAACTATTCATCTTAGCTCTTCCTAAGAGCCTTCAGCTGCTGGGGGCCACATACCCTTAAGTAGCTGGCCAGGGGCTGCTACTCAGTTTTCACACCTGGAAAATATGTTATTTAAAGATACAATACAGAAAAGTGAAGAAATGATTAATACACAAGTCAAGATAGTGCTTATGTGTAGTTGAAAAAGGGATTCCACTGGCTTAGTGGGAGCTTCTAAGGTAGTCACAACGTTCTATTTCTTAACCTACGTGGTGGCTTCATGGATTTTGTAGTCTTGTTCTTAAAACATATACCTCCTGAGTGAGTGAAAAGAATTTAATAATAAAAACAGCTATATCTGGGCAGATAACGCAGATACCAGCTGCTGGACAAAACCAAGTCTTTCAGCTACCTAAGTAACCCCATTTTTCATTCTTAAGTAAAACTCACTCACCCTGGGCTCCCAAGCACCATTTAGGTTTCTTTCAACATCTCAAGGTAGTTAGGGCTGCTCTACCTCCCCTCTCACAACTGGCCCTGAGTTTCAGCCTCTATTCTTTTTTCCCATCATGTTGATAGAGGCAGGAGGCAGAGAAATTCTAGGCAGACAGAGGTGGGTCCCCCAGTGAAACCCCACCTTCAAGCCAAAGTAGCCTGAAACTCATAGCCCAAAGTGAGAACTTCTGTTCTTGTTTGCCTGCTCTCTCCTGATTGGCTGTTTCTGAATAATGTCTTTTTACCAATTGAATGTTGCCTTTTCCAGAATTACCTACAGCCTACTCTGCCCCCATCTTGTGCCTATGCAGACCTCAGACCTAGTAGATAGAGAGGAGAGATGGCCTGACTTTGGGGAAGAGAGATGGCTTGACTTAGGGAAGAGACGGTTAAACTTCAGGGAGAAGACGACCTGACTTTGGGGAAGACAACCTGCCCTTCCCGTCCCCTTTCCAGCTCCCTCTCTACTGAGAGCCATTTCCATTGTTCAATAAAATGCCCTGCCTTTACCATCCTTCAAGCGTCTGCTTGACCTCATTTTCTTTGATGCCGAACAAGAGCTCGGGATCCGCTGAGGGCGGGTACCCAAATAGGCTGTCACATGGGCGCTTTGCTCTCACTGGCAGAGGGCAGCCCCCCTATGCAATGAGGCAAGGGGCCAACTGAGCTGTTAACACACAGCCATCTGCAGATGGCAGAGCTAAGAGCTCACTGCAACACTCCCTCTGGGGCTTTGGGGTCACAGGCACCCCCCACCTGGGTGCAGTCGTGGGGTCTGCATGGCGCTTGCTTCTGCTGATGCCTGGAGCAGCCGGCTGGATCTTGCACTTACTTGCTTAGGTGTTCCCTCCTGCAAGAGGTTGAGCGCGGTGGACTGAGTAAACGGGGCACTCCGTTGCGAGTCTGACGAAGAGGCTGAGAAAAATCCTGCATCAATGTTTCCTCTCTGGACAATATTCAAATACTTTTATTTCCCCGAGTGCCACCACATCCAGGCTGTATGTGAAGTGACTTTACCAAAGTTGGGGCGATAGAAAAGGATACAGCAGACAAAAGCACGTTGAACAATGGAAACTTGAACACTAGAATTTCCTGTTCTTAACAGTCCTGCAGACATTTCTGTCTGTGAGAAGCTTTGAGTGGTCTCTTCTCCCAGACCCTGCTGCCCACTGTATTGACGTTCTAAACACTGTGCTTGGCCTCCAATACCTCCTTGTCTGTGTCCCTTGTTGGTTGCTTTTGGCTCCAAAGAGGTCAGTTTATTACACAGAACAATGGGTCTAAACTCTTTGCCTGCAACCATTTTCAGATGAAGCCGTCCAGGGATTTCATGTGCTTCCCCACCGTAGGCAATCACAGCTTGTTTCTTTGTTGAATGCTTGCCTCTCAAGTAGACTGTGAACTTCACTGAAACCAGGGTTCTATGGTGTTCCTTTGCTGCTTTATCACGGAGCCTTCCTCAATCCCCAGCACAGGGTATGGTTCAATGACTATTTGTGGAATAAGCGAATAAATGACTCATTTTTATAATTAAATACATCCACTGAAGTGTATTCGTCAGTAACACAATCTGTCCCTGGGAAAAATTCTGCTGTTGGCTATTGAAGGGTACTTTTCTTCCCATATGTATTTATGGTTGAGGAATGCAGTATTTATTTTGAGAATGGAGGGTTTGTGCAGTAGCAGTCTGACGCTTTCTTAACTGGTTGTACAGTTCTGATTTAAAGAAGAGATCAGTTCATGATTTTTTGTGTACTGGGTGGGTAATAATCAGAAAGAGAGCTGATGCATAAGAGGAGGGGACCTGGACCCAGACTGGAATTCAGATACTCCCTGGGGTCTCCTTAGCTTAGTGCTTTGTTAACGTTTTAAGGAAGTAAAGAGTTAACACCAGAATCATATGTTTTTGTGTATATAATACGCATTTTATTATAATTTTGGGAACATATTTATGCTTAAATTAACTATTTGGTAAATAGTAGATAGTTCATTCCAAAACATGTTTCTGTCTCCTTTTTGTCACGTGCTTTTTGGTTCTGATCCTTAAATTGATATATCCTTGTTTTGGAAAATGCAGAAAAAAGTAAGGAATATAAAAATCTGTGATAATATTACCCAGGAAACCAAACTGACTTCATACATTTTGTTGGTGCTATTTTTTATGCCATTCTTTTTGTTTGTTTGTTTTTGAGACGGAGTATTCTCTGTCTCCCAGGCTGGAGTGCAGTGGCGCAATCTCAGCTCACTGCAACCTCTGTCTCCCAGGTTCAAGCGATTTTCCTGCCTCAGCCTCCCGAGTACCTGGGATTACAGGCGCACACCACCACGCCCAGCTAATTTTTGTATTTTTAGTAGAGATGGGGTTTCACTATGTTGGCCAGGCTAGTCTCGAATTCCTGACCTCAGGCGATCCTCCCCCATCAGCCTTCCAAACGGTGGGATCACAGGCGTGAGCCACCATGCCCGGCCTCTTTTTTATACTATTCTATGCCTTACTATTTTTTTTTTAAACTTAAGTTTTTATTGATAATGTGATCTTTAAGGGTTAACATTTCATCATAAGTTTCATAACATATTCTATTATACGTTTCATTACTTATTCCGCTACTGTTTAAAATTTGTAACCAAAATAAAATTCCAAGGCCCCCAGCCATCTGAATGAACTTCCTCCTCAGCCAGGGCTCTTTTAAATTTAAGCTGAGAGACTGTTTCAGGCCATGATGGGAAGTGGGGGTCAGCTATGCTTCCTTATACCTCTCTGGTATGAACATCAACACAGACTTTAAGTCTGATAAGAAACATATTACAACCAATTCTCTTTGAAGCTTGCTACCTGGAGGCCTCATCTGTCATGTAAGACCTTTGGTCTCCACAACCTCTTATCTTAACCTAGACACTTCTTTCTATTGATCCCAGGTCTTTAGATAAATTCAACTAATTGTCAACCAGAAAATCTTAAAATCCACCTATTAGCTGGAAGCTGCCCTCTGGAGTATTCCTGCGTTTTTGGATCAAACCAATGCATTTCTTAAATGTATTGTGTTCGATTGAAGTCTCATGTCTCCCTAAAATGTGTAAAACCAACTGCATCCCTACCACCTTGGGCACATGTTCTAAGGACCTCCTGAGGGCTGAGTCACGGGCCATAGTCACTCATTTGTCTCAGAATAAATCTCTTCAAATATTTTACAGAGTTACACTTTTTTTTGACAAATTTAAACTGACACTTTTTATTTGTTTTTTATTTATTTATTTATTTTTTTGAGACAGAATCTTACTCTGTTGCCCAGGCTGGAGTACAGTGGTATGATCTCTACTCACTGCAACCTCCACTTCTCAGGTTCAAGTGATTCTCTTGTCTCAGCCTCCTGATTAGCTGGGATTGCAGGCAAGAGCCACCACACCTGACTAATTTTTGTATTTTTTTGTAGAGACTCGGTTTCACCATGTTGACCAGGCTGGTCTTGAACTCCTTACCTCAAAATATCCATCCACTTCAGTCTCCCAAAGTGCTGGGATTACAGGTGTGAGCCAGCACACTCAGCTGATATTTTTACACTATAATAAATTATATGGTAAAGATATCCTTACAATACATATCTGTGTCTGTAAAATAATCTTTCTTAAGACAAATGTCTGAAAACAAAGTTACTGTATTAAAAGGTGAATGGTTTTAAAACATAATATATGATGATAATTTTTATTGTAAAAAAGTTATATTAATTAACACTTCCAGGGCTAACTTTTAATATATAATTCTAGGTAATTTGATTTGAGATAATAGAATCCGGTTGCAGTTTTAATTTGCACTGCTTGGTTTACTAAGTTTTCCTGTGTGTATATAATAATAACTGTTTATTATTTATGTTCCTTACTCACTTATTTAATGAGATTTGTCATTTCATTAAATTTTCTAACTCGTTTCTATGTTTAGAATAACACTTCATGAGAATGGAACAAGAGACACAATAGATGCATACTTGAGGGTGGCAGGGTGGAAGGAGGGTGAGGATTGAAAGATTACCTTTTGGGTACTGTGCTCATTACCTGCATGACCAAATAATCTGTACACCAAACAGTGTACACATAATTTACCCAGGTGACAAACCTGCACACGTACCCCCAAACCTAAAATAAAAGTTGGAAAAAAAGAATAGCACTTTATATATCATTTTGTTTTGATATATCATTTGCATTTCAATCTCGTAGATTTCCAGTTTATTGGTCAAATCCCATCTTTATTTCTCATGTTATAATTTTTTATTTCATTTTTAGAAAGTTGTTTCCATTGTGAAATAAGATCAATGTTCAATATATTTATGTATTATTTTAATACTTAAGTCAACCTGAAAGATTATTTTGGTAGATAGAGTTCAGTAATGATATATATACATGATTTTAAAAAAATCAAATATAAATGGTTATAATAAAAATCTGTAGATCTCTATTTGACCCCACAACCCTGTTACTACTCACAAAAGGTGACGACATTTAAGTGTTTCTGTTTTTAGATCTAAAAGTTTCATTTTTCTAAATATGCTGTATACTATTATTTCTTGATTAAATCAGTTTAAACAATTTCCTGCTATTATAAGTGAGGATTTTGTTGATCTAAACCATGTCCAATTACTCAAACTTTCTCTTGCAAATCCACTAATATTAGCAAGATGAATTCCAATGCCAATTGCTTCCATTAATACAAATGATATAAAAATTCATTATTTCCCCCTTTAATAATGGAGAGCATTTTATGACTCCTCACTCTCTAATATAAGAAAAGTCAAGTTCCTCTACTTTCTTCTCTTTTGTCTACCCCAACCTCTTTGACCTACTCTAATATTTGTGGAGTTCAGAGCAAGAATATAGTTGGAGCCTCAACTACCAAAACTCTAAATATTTAAAAGGTATATATCAAGCTATAAATAAGCTGCTAAATGAAATATGTTCTGTTCTTTTACTTTGAGAAACATACCTTTCTAAGGACCAGAAATGTCAGGTTTGAATAGTACAACCTCTGTGGAAAATGATATGGGGACTTCTGGAAGAACCAAAAAGAGAACTACCATTCAATCCAGGAATCCCATTAGTGGGACCCAAAGGAAAAGACATCATTATATCAAAAAGACACCTGCACTTGTGTATTTATGGCAATATGTTTATTCCTATTCACCATAGCAAAGATATGAAATCAACCTGAGAGTTCATCAACAAATGACTGGATAAAGAAAATGTGATACGTATACAGTGGAATACTATTTATCCATAAAAAAGAATGAAATCATACGTGTTTTGCAGCAACTTGGATAGAACTGGAGGACATTGTCTTAAGTGAAACAAATCAGAAACAGAAAGTCAAGTACCACATGTTCTCACTTGTAAATGGGAGCTAAATAATATGTGCACAGGAACACACAGAGAGAAATAACAGTCCCTGGAGACTTGGAAGGGTGGTGGGGGTGAGGGATGAGACATCAATGGATATGATATACACTGTTTGGGTGATGGTTACACTGAAAGCCAGATGTCACCACTACTTAATATATCTTTATGACAAAACTGGCATTGTACCCCTACCTCTTAAATCTATACAAAAAATAGATTTCTCTGACTGTTCAAATGTAGATAGAAGCAAGCTGCAGCCATAAATAAAACTCAGATACTCTTCTAATATAACTATTTGAAGAGAGTTAACATCTAGATATACAAGCAGTTTGTATAAGGCAAACTCACAATTCTCCTATGTAAGTTCCGATATCCAAATGAGCAAAAGAAGTAACTGTGAGTCAGTGCTCAGACACTTCTAAATATAAGTTTTTACAGAGAGTAAAATAAAATCTGAGGGTAGTCAAGATGCATCCATAAATACAAGATCAGATACTCCTCAATGTCGTTTTCACAGTGAGTTAGAGAAAATCTACGTCCAAGCAGTATCCATGAATAGAAAGTAAGACACATCTCCAATGTAAATTTTCACAGAACCTTTAGAGGGAATCTAGATGAAACAATGCAGTACATGCTTAAAGATCCTCAGACTCAGAAACACTTCTCAAATGTAACTTCCTAGTGAGAGAGCAAATCTGGATGAAACCAGGCAGTGTGCACTAATAAAGCCTCATATCCTTCTCAAATTAGTTTAATAGAAAGTTAAAACTCAACTAGGGAAGTCAGTCTTTATGGAGTAGATACTACTTTTATCTACTCTTTTATATATTGGGAGACTGAATCCCAGAGCAGTTAAGTAATTTTAATAAAAAGGCTGATGTAGGGCAGGTGAGTCCCAAAATTGGGGCTTAGCCTGCAAGGGATCTTGGCTTTGCCCAGGAAAAGAATTCAGGGGCAGGCCAGAGGTATTAGACAGCAACTTTTATTGACGCAGTAGTGCTCAGCAACAGCTGTGCTCAGAGCAGCAGCTCAGAGGCAGTCCTGCAGTCATATTTATACTCACTTTTAGTTACATGCAACTTAAGGAGTGGATTGTGCAGAAATTTCTAGAAAAGGGTGGTAAAATGTGGCACATATACACCATGGAATATTATGCAGCCATCAAAAACGATGAGTTCGTGTCCTTTGTAGGGACATGGATGAACCTGGAAACCATCATTCTCAGCAAACTGACACAAGAACAGAAAATCAAACACCGCATGTTCTCACTCATAGGCGGGTGTTGAACAATGGGAACACATGGACACAGGGAGGGGAGTATCACACACTGGGGCTCTGTCGGGGAAAAAGGGGAGGGATAGTGGGGGGGTGGGGAGTTGGGGAGGGATAGCATGGGGAGAAATGCCAGATATAGGTGATGGGGAGGAAGGCAGCAAATCACACTGCCATGTGTGTACCTATGCAACAATCTTCCTTGTTCTTCACATGTACCCCCAAACCTAAATGCAATAAAAAAAAAAAAAAAAAAGGGTGGTAACTTCTGGATCATCTGGTTGTTGCCATGGAAAGGAGCAGTAACCTCTCTGTGTTGATGTGGCAATGGTAAACTGAAACAGCACACTGGTGGGTGTGTCTTACAGAAAACTGCATCCACCCCCTCCCTGCCTTAGCTAGTCCTCAGTTTGGTTCGGTGTCTGAGCCCCACCTCTGGAGTTGAGTCCCATCTCCTACCTCTAGGGCAGAACTTTAATCCAATCAATCTGACTGTAAGGCTTTCTCTCTTTACCACTAGGTGATACACCAATGTCCCGCTCTCTGTGTTCGTTATTACAATCTAGTACTTTAACTCCAAATTATTGTCATTAATTACTGTTTCTATATTAGGTAGTCACTTTTATGTTAATGATTTTGGAAGTATGATTACTGGTAATCAGAAGTATAAGGCTGATTTTATTCAAATTTAAATTATTTAAATTTAAATTATTAATTTTTTTTTTTTGTTTAACTGGCTTTAAGTTGAGTTGATTTCATTATTTTGACTCCTAACCCATTTTTAATGAATTTTAGAAAGATTCCATGGGTTGTATGCTTTGCTAATTATATATATTTGAAAGTATCTTTTGATCTCTAATATATGAATAAACAGCTGGACTGTGTATTACATTCCTGAGTCAAAATATTTTCTCCTCAAAGCTCAATACTTACAACTCTATTGTTTACTGCAATTTGCTGTTTTGAGTAGTCATCTGAGGATTCTGTGGATTTTATTATTACTATTTTTTTATAGTAAACTATTTTAATTTCTGAATATAAGTGGGATTTTAAATTTAATCATGTATGCAAATTTTGCTTTTTATCAATTCAGTTGTGTCTAAGAGATAGTTCTATTTTTCTGCAAAAAGAATGGTGATTTTGTTTCTGCTTTTATTTTTGTATTACACTTATATCCTTTTATTCTTCGTTGTTGTTCATTTTTTTTTTCTTCCTGGAGAATTCTTATCATTCTTATATTAGACCTGTTTTCTATACTCCATTTTAGTCGTCAGTTCTTGATTTTATATTTGCATTTGAAGAAAATCTTCTAAAGCTTCTTAATTTGTTTACTTAAAATAGTCATTTTCTTAAGTGAAAATTCTGTTTTGCTCCTTTAAGTGTTGCAAGTTATTACAGATTCTGTTTTCAAACAAAATATTTCATTATCTTCTTGAAGAGGGGCAGGACTGCTCTAATTTATGGAAGTTAGTTATCAGTGGACTACAGATTCTTCTCAGTCTAACCTCAACCTCCTTGTGTTTAAAGTTAGTTCCTCCCAGACTCTGGCCACAAGCTATCAGTTTCAGTGTTTGATGGTAGTGTTAGGAGTTTCCACTTTCTTTCCTCACTGGCATCCTGACAGGTATATGAAGCTGAAAACCCCCAAACTCATGTGGCACTGTAAATCACAACAGCTACCACCTTGTTCTTTTTTAAGTGAAATTTAGGTAACATAAAATTAATCATTTTAAAGTAAATATCTTACTGACATTTAATACATTTGAATGTTGTGCAACCACCACCTCTATCTAGTTCCAAAACATTTTCATCACTTAAATGAAACCCCAGACCCATGAGGCAGTTACTGCATATTCCCTCCTCTTTCCAGCCAGTAGAAACCACCGACATGCTTTCTGTCAGTGTGGAATTACCTATGCTGGATATGTCCCTTAATATAAATGGAATCATAAAAGATGTGAACTTTTTGTCTGGCCTCTTTTGTTTAGCTTTTGAGGTTTATCCACATCGTAGCATATACTAGAACTTCATTCCTTTTTAGAGCTGAATAATACTCACATATATATGTATTCATTACAGGATTTTAAAAAATGCATTTATTTGTTGATGGATGTTTGGGTTGTTTTCATTGTTTCCACTTTTGGCTATTGTGAATAGTGCTGGTATGAAGATTCATGTACAATTATTTGTTTGAGTATGTGTTTTCAATTCTTTTTGAGCACATTCTCAAAAATGGAATTGCTGGGTCTTATAATAACTCTATGTCTAATATTTGGAGGTATTGCCAAGTGTCTTCCATAGTAGCTGAATGTTTTGCATTCTCACCACCAATGTATAAGAGTTCCATTTTCTTCACATCCTCACCAATATTTTCATTTAAAAAATGGTAGCCATCCTAGTGGGTATGAAATGGTATCATGTTATGGTTTCAATTTGCATTTCCCTGATGACTAATGATGGTGAACGTCTTTGCTTTGCTTCTTGGCCACTTGTTTATCTTCTCTGAAGACATGTCTACTCAAGTCCTTTTGCCATTTTTTAATTGAGTTGTCTTGTTGTTCAGTTGTTTAGGAAATTTCAAGTATCTATGTTCATAAGATGAACATCACATTATGTTCTATGTAATTTTCTTCTTTCTTGTAGTGTCTGCTTGGTTTTCATATTAGTACAATGTTGACCTCATAGAATGAGTTAGAAAGTGTTTCTTCTACTGCCATATTGTGGAAGAGATTTCAGAGAGCTGGTATAATTTATTCCCTAAATGCTTGCTAGAATTTACCAGTGAACCCATCTGTGCCTTGTGCTTTCTGTTATGGAAGATTATTAATTATTGTTTCAAATTCTTTAATATATATACACCCACTCAGAGTATCTATTTCTTTTTTATATGAGTTTTGCAGATTGTGTCTTTCAAGGAATTGGTCCATTTCATCTAAGTTATCAAACTTTGAGACATAGAGTTTTTCATAGCATTCTTTTAGTAGCTTTTTAATATCCAGGATAATCTGTAGTGATGGTCCCTCTTTCATTTCAGATGTTAGAAATTTGTGTCTTTTCTCCTCTTTTCTTAGCCTGGAAAGATGTTTATCAAATTTATTGATCTTTTCAAATAACGAATCTTTGCTTTCATTGATTTTCTTTGTTAATTTCATATTTTCAATTTCATTGATTTCTGCTTTAAATTTACTATTCTTTTGCTCACTGTGGATTTTATTTCCTTTAAGTTTTCTAAAGTGAAATCTTAGATTTATTAATTAAAATCTTTTATAATACATGTATTCATTGTTATTCATTTCCCTCTAAGCACGGCTTTTGCTATGTTTCACACATTTTGATAACTTGTATTTTCATTTTCATTTAGTTCAAAATATTTTAAAATTTCTCCTGAGATTTTTTCTTTGATTAATCTGTTATTTAGAAGTATGTTGATTAATCTCCAAGTATTTTGAGATTTTCCAGCCATCTCTCTAATATTTAGTTCTAAGTATTCTTTATATATTCTAGATACTAAACTCTTATCAGAAGTATGATTTGCAAATATTAGACTATCTTTTTACTTTTTTGATAATGTAATTAAATTTTTTCAATTTTGACAGAGTCTGATTTATTTTTTCTTCTATTGTTTGTGCTTTTGGTGTCCTATCAAGGAATTCATCATTAAATCCAATGTCACAAAAATTTACCCTTGTTGTTTCTTCTAAGAGTTTTGTGATTCTAGCTCTTACATGTAGGTCCTTAATATATTTGGAATTAATTTTTGTGTATAATGTGAGGTAAAGGTTCCACTTCATTCTTTTTCATGTAAATATCCAGCACCATTAGTTGAAAAGATTGTTTTTTCTCTCCCCCTCAATATTCTTGGTACTTTTGTTGAAAATCAATTGACCACGGGGGTATAAATTTATTTTTGGACTCTTAAATCTATTGGTCTACATGTCTAGTCTTATGCTGTTACCACACTGTTTAGATTACTGTAGTTTTGCGGTAAGTTTTAAAGTAAAAAAATGTGAGTTATTCAACTTTGATGTTCTTTTTCAATGTTTTGACTACTAGGGGCTTCTTATATTTTATGTGAATTTGAGGATTGAATTTGCCATTTCTATCTCCCCCAAAAAAGACCATTGAAATTTTGGCAGGAATTGCACTGACTCTGTAGACCACCTTGGGTAATGTTGCTATCTTAAACATACTGTCTTCCAGTCCATGAATGTGATGGGTGGTCTTTCCATTTATTTAAGTCTTCTTTAAGTTTTTTCAACAATGTTTTGTAGATTTCAGGGTGTACGTTTTGGTGTTCTTTTGTTTAATTTATTCATAAAAATTTCATTATTTTTGATATAGATTAAACGGTATTGTTTTCTTAATTTCTTTTTTGGATAGTACATTGCTGGTGTGGACAGAGATCAACGCAACTGATTTTTGTGTGCTGATCTTGCAACCTGCAATTTTGCTGGATTTGTTTCTTAGCTTTAGTAAATTTTTGTGGATTCTTTGAGACTTTCTATATATAAAAACATGCCACCTTCAGGTAGAGAAACTGTTATTTCTTTTCCAATATGGATGCTTTACATTTCTTTTTCTTGCTTAAGCATACTGGGTAGAGTTTTTCAGTACAAATTTGAGAAGCAGCTGTGAAAGCAGGCATCCTTGTATTCCTGGTCTTAGCAGGGAAAGTTTCAGTCTTTCACCATTGACTACCTGTGGGTTTTTTGTAAATGCTCTTTATCTAGTTAAGGAAGTTCCCTTGTAGTCCTAGTTTTATGAATGTTCTTATCATAAAAAGTTTTGGATTTTGTGAAACGCTTTTTCTATGTCAATTGAGATTATCATGTGTTTTTGTTTGTTTCTATTAGTGTACTGTAGTACATTGATTTTTTTAAATGTTAATTAACCTTGCATTCCTGGGATAATTCCCATTTGGTCATGGTGTGTAATCCTTTCATGCTCTTGTATTTAATTTGCTAGTGTTTTGTTGAGGATTTCTGCATCTACATTCATAAGGGATTTTGGTCTACAGTTTACTTTCCTTGTGGTATCTTAGCTTAGCTTTGCAGGTAATTTTTGCCTCACATAATGAATTAGGATTATTCCCTCCTCCTCAACTTTTTTGAATAGTTTGAGAAAAACTGGTGTTAATTCTTCTTTAAGTGGTTGGTAGAACTCACCACTAAGTCACCTGGTTCTAGAGTTTTCTTTGTTAGGAGATTTATTATTATTATTTCTTCTCAAGTCTCTTTTTTAATTGTATGTTTCTAGCAATTTGCCTTCCATCTAGGGTACCTAATTTGATGTCAATTTGTTGATGGTCTTCTCTTCTAATTTCTTTTTATTTGCATAAAGTCATTAGCAGTGTCATCACTTTCTTTTCTGATTTTAGTGATTTGCATTTTCTTTCTTTTTTTCTTGGTCAGTCAGTCTAGGTAAAATTTGGTCAGTTTCATTGATTACACTTGCTCTTAATTATAACACTTGTTTCCTCATCTCCATAAAATTTAGTTATTTGTAATGAGAAGACTATTAACCTGTTAGATATAATTATTATTTGAAAATATCCTTTGGTATCAGGTTGATTAAATTTTTCAAGCTTCATGCATAAATACAAAGCGTTTCTCTTTGCCCCCTAAAATACTACAGAGAAATTTGCTATCAGACATATTCTGACAATGTTATTTTGTTTATGAGGTCATATGGCTAAGTATTTTTTAAAATATAATCTGCAATGATAAAAAATAAGGAACAAACAAATAAACGAACGAATAAAAACACCTATTTCCTCTGTCTTTTTATGGTATTCATACCCAGATATGTTAAGGGATCACTCTTCAGTTCCGTCACCATGTCACATATGGTGATAGAGTCAGACAGGCCTGTGCTCCTGCACAAACTCTACCACCCAGCAACTATTTTATTTATCCAGTTAATTACAGAATATATTTGTGGTATCATGGTTAAATGTTTCACTCTTTGGAAAGGATTTCTTGAGTTCAAATCTTGACCTCATGGCTAGATGTGTATTCTTGGGTCAGTTAATAATCTCTTTCAGCATCAATTCCCACGTAAAATATGAGCCTTAAAATTTGCTTACTTCAGTAGAATGAAACTAGACCCCTATCTCTTGCCATAGACAAAAACCAAAGCAAAATAGATTAAAGACTTAAACCTAAGACCTCAAACTGTGAAGCTACTGCAAGAAAACTTTGAGAAAAATCTCCAGAAAATTCATCTGGGCAAAAATTTCTTAGCAAAGGCAACCAAAGTAAAAATGGACAAATGGGATCATATCAAGTTAAAAAACTTCTACACAGCCAAGGAAACAATTAGCAAAGTAAAGAGACAACCCACAGAATGAGAGAAAATATTTGCAAATTACCCATCTGATAAGGAATTAATAATCAGAATATATAAGGAGCTCAAACAACTCTATAGGAAAAAATCTAGTAATTCAACCAAAAACATTGGTGAAAGATTTGAATGATATTTCCCAAAAGAAGACATACAAATGGAAAACAGCCTTATGAAAATGTGCTCAATATAATTTATCATAAAATAAATGCAAATCAGAAATACAATGAGATATCATCTCACCCAGTTAAAATGACTCGCCCAAAAGACAGCAAAGCAAGTGCTGGCGAGGATTTGGAGAAAAGGGAACCTTTATACTGTTGGTGGGAATGTATATTGGTACAGCCACTATGGAGAACAGTTTGGAGGGATTCAGCAATCCCACTACTGAGTATATATCCAAAAGAAAGGAAATGAGTATATGGAAGAGAGATCTGCACTCCCATGTTTGTTGAGGCTCTGTTCACAATAGCTAAGATTTTGAGGCAACCTATGTGTCAATCAGCAGATAAGTGAATAAAGAAAACGTGGTGCATATACACAGTGGACTACTATTCAGCCATAAAAACAATGAGCTCTTGTCATTTGCAACAACTTAGATGGAACTGGAGATCATTATGTTAAGTGAAATAAGTCAGGCACAGAACTATCTCATGTTCTCAGTTATTTGTGGGATCTAAAAATCAAAATAGACCTGGTGTGGTGGCTCACGCCTATAACTCCAGCACTTTGGGAGGCCGAGGTGGGTGGATCATCTGAGGTCACGAGTTCGAGACTAGCTTGGCCAACATGGTGAAACTCCATCTCTACCAAAAATACAAACATTAGTCTGGTGTGGTGGCAGGTGCCTGAAATCCCAGCTACTAGGGAGGCTGAGGTGGGAGAATCACTTGAACCCAGGAGGTGGAAGTTACAGTGAGCCGAGATCACGCCACTGCACTCCAGTCTGGACTCTGTCTCAGAACAAAAACAAAAACAAAAAAAATCAAAATCAAAATGATTGAACTGATGGAGATAAAGAGTTACAAGGATGGTTACCAGAGTCTGGGAAGGGTAGTGAGGGGCTGGGGTGGGGGAAAGTAGGGATGGCTAATGGGTAAAAAAAATAGGAAGAATGAAGAAGACCTACTATCTGATAGCACAACAGGGTGAATATAGTCAATAACTTAATTGTACATTTAAAAATAACTAAAAGAGTGTAATTGGATTGTTTGTAACATGAAGGATAAATGCTTGAGGGGATGGATACTCCATTCTCCATGATGTGATTATTATACACTGCATGCCTGTATCAAAACACCCCATGTAACCCATAAATAGGTACATCTACTATGCATCCACAGAAATGAAATATTTTTAAAAATTGCTTACTTCACAGAGCTTCATGTTCCTTAAATGAGATTATCTGCATAAAGTTCATGACACATAGAAGGGCTCAAAAAATATTTTTGGTCATTATTACTTTTATCAACCATCAAAAGCCTCAATTTACTTACACATAAGTTGGGGATAGTAGCAGGACCTGCTCTCAGCACTGAGAGGGATTTTGATTATCCATTACTGTGTAACAAACCCACTCCAGCTTAGTGTCATAAAATGTACAGCATTTTTAGTGCTTCCAGGAGATGTGGGTCAGGAATTCAGAAAAGGCACAGCAGACAAGGCCTCAGCTAGAGAGACTTAAATGACTGGGACTGAAAAATTCTGAAGGTATCTTTGCTCTCAGGACTGGCACCTACACTTGGGTTACTCAAAGGGTGGGCTCAGATTCAGCTGTCCACTAGAGCAGGGGTCCCAAGCCCTCAGGCCACAAACCAGTACTAGTCTGTTAGGAGCTGGGCTGCACAGCCAGAGTTGAGCTTCAGGCAAACAAGCATTACCATGTGAGCTCCACCTCCTGTCAGATCAGCAGTGGCATCAGATTCTCATAGGAGCAGGAACCCAAACTGAACTGCACTTGCGAAGGATCTAGGTTTTGCTCTCCTTATGAGAATCTCACTAATGCCTGATGATCTGATGAACTGCATTTGAGAAGGATCTAGGCTGCACTCTTCTTATGAGAATCTAACTGATGCCTGATCTGCAATGGAACAGTTTCATCCTGAAACCATCCTCTCATCCATGAAAATATTGTTCATGAAACCGGTCCCCCGGTGCCAAAAGGTTGGGAACTGCTGCACTAGAGTGTCAACATGTACTGTTCCCATGTGGCATGGGCTTCCACTGAATAGGAGTTGGATTCTAAAAGGGGGCACCCCAATAGGGAGTATTTAAGGAGACCAAGACTGAAGTTGTAAACCTTCAGGGCCAGCCTCAGAAGACACAAACATCCGTGCTGCCACAATCAATCGGTTGCAAGTCAGTCACTAAGGCCAATTCAAGTCAGTCACTAAGGCCTTTGAAAAGAAAGGACATTGATCCCGCCCTAGATGGGGGAATGGCAATAGCACACTAATAACGTGCATGTAGGATGGGGAAATATATTGTGACCATCTTCAGAAATTACAATATGTCAAAACAATGTGTGTAATTCACTTAACACAGTGCAGATTCACAGTAAGAATTCAATAAATATAAGCTGTTATTTGCTTTCTTTATTGTATTAATCTGAATTACATACAAATTCCTACTTCTGATGGACTTGTAATCTAATGGATGAAAAAATTATATAAGGCAAGGCATATAATATGTTATGATGGAATTCCATAATGGTTATGATGCGTTCTCAGAAGAAAGGATTGCTACTTCTCCCTGTGAATGTAAGAAAAGTCTTATACTCGAGTCTTATAAACAGTCTTATAAAGAGTCAGAAGAGACTGCTTATGTGAGGTTTTGATGGGCCAGAAAGAAAGTCCCGGAGCAATTCTGGTTCCTGTTGTCAAACCTCAGGCAGGTCTTTCTCACCATGTTAGAGCCCCCAAGCTGGGACTTACTGGCTGGAGCAATGTTCACAAAGTTGTCTGATAGATCCATAGGCAATGAGATTTATAAACTGGGAATTCCTTCTCCAGCCAGTGACAAAACCTCTTTAGGGACAAAGAGACAAAATATTTGTCTTTATCCAAAAATGAAACAGGAGGGTGAAAAGCTCACGCTAACTGGTAAAGCCACCCTTGCAAGCAAGAAGTGTGTCCACTTGGTGGTCAGGGAGGATGACTGGCAGGAGGATGCTGGGTGCAAAGCTTAGAAAGATTATAGCAGAAAGAAGAACAAAGACTCTGACTACTCTCTCCCTGACGTCTACATTCTTTGTGTTACAATTAACTGGATGTTGAACAGATCATCCTTCCATGATTTTCTATACCCACCAAAATAACAAGCTCTTAAGAAACCAGACATTGTGTCTTTGTAATTTCGATGTGTCAGACTCACTCTGGGCTCTCAAATACTTAATAAGTAAAGAAAGTTCCTTTATTTTTTTGTCCAAAGACAAACCACAGCTTGCCTTCTATGTTTTAATATTTAACAAGAGCTTGTCATACTAGTTTCCCAATCCCCATATCAGTTTTTGGGAAAAACAGCCAATATACAAAATGCCGTGTTTAATTGATGTGTCATTGCCTGTTTGTGTGTGTGTGTGTGTGTGTGTGTGTGTGTGTGTGTGTGTGTGCATGCATGTTTGTGTGTATGTATTACAGAAGAAAGTCAATGGAGAGATTTAGGGAAACAGCCTCATCTAGATTTTCTTAACGAAATAGATGTCTGGCAGCATTTTTCATAAAGTTCAGGTTTCCAGAAGTGAATTGGAAAGAAGGCACCCATCTTGATGTGCTCCCTTCTTGCCCTTGGAGAGAATACTTGTTCTTTCTCTTTCCCACTGCAAGCATTCTCAGTGGGAGTCTCAGATGACTCAGGTGATGAAAAAATAGTTACACATGTTTTTCTTTTGCCCCTAAAGAGGTATTTTGGGCGAATTCCATATTCTTTCAAATGAGTTTGGCTGGAGAAGGAGAGGGAAGGATTTTCATGCATAGGGCTTCAGTTGTATGTTAAATTGTCTGCAGGAGGTTAGAACGAAGATTACTAGTATCATCTTTAAAGTAGTCTTCAAGGACTCCAAGACAGCTGCTCAGTAGTTTTGATGTGAGGTTCTTAAATATCTTCTTTTCAAAAATCTTACATTAAAGTTTGCCAGTGCTCAGGATTCATTGTGCATGCTGGAATTCATTAAATACATAAATTGCTTTCTGGGTAATTTCATTTTCATACCACCTACATGCACACTAATGCCTAATTTGAAGTCAATCTGTTTTGGAAAATGTCTTCTTCATTGTAAATTTTAATTGTTATTGGTTGCTGATGAGGGATTTAGAAAGGGAAAGTGGCCCCTGGTGCCAAGGCAGAGGTGCCTGGAAGTGTGAACCATTTTTGGAGCCAAGGCAGAAATGCCAAAATACAATTTCCCCATATTCCATTTTCTGAGGAATCACCACATAATGGTGGGGGATATTTATGTTTCATGTCTGTATTTTATGAGGCATTGATAGAATGAGAGGTGGCCAGAAGAAAGAACAAATTTTCCTTGCAGAGACAGCTATAAAACAGTCATGTACGGCGATTGCCCAGTGTATATAATTTTCCAGACTCTTCCAAAAGTCTGTTCTGCAGGATATCTGACTCTACCTAACTAAATGTAATTTCAAAGATTGGTAACATTTAGTGGCTGATCAAAAGGAAATTATCCCTGATTTGAAAATATTATTTTGGCAAAATACCTCTCCTGTATTTAATCTAAATTTGTTGATAGGATTATCTTCTTTACCTTTGTTATGGCATGGATTCTACTTTGTAAAATCTTTATTTAAATAATTATTATTTAATTATAACTGTCCTTTAATTAATCATGTTTTATACCTTTCTCATGGCTTTGAGATTGTTGTTCTTTGTGTTATAATTAACTGGATGTTTAACAGATCATCTTTCCATGATTTTCTATACCCACCAAAATAACAAGCTCTTAAGAAACCAAACATCGTATCTTTGTGATTTCACCTTGTCAGACTTATTCTGGGCTCTCAATAAATATTTAAAAAGTAAAAAAAGATCCTTTATTTTCCTGTCCAAAGACAAACCACAGCTTGTCTTTTATAATTTAATCTTTAACAGGAACTTGCCATACCAATTTCCTTATCTCCACATCACATCACACATTTTTTTCTGAAAACTAAGTGATTAAAAATCAAATTCATATTATAGATCAAAAATACCTCTCTTTAAAAAAGTAGATTGAGGTCTTGACTTCCTGAACAGTGGAGTGAGAATCTAGGTGAACTCATCTTCCCCCTAAAATAATAAAAATGCAGGCAACACAACTAAAATCAACCATTTCAGGGAATTAACCAAAATAATGGATAAGGCTGAAAGTTGTGTTTCCATAGAGACTACTATGCCTTGGTAAGACAGTGAAGTCACAGCTGAACCTAAGTAGACAGTGAAGCCTGTGACAGTTAACTTGGGTTATTCTCAACTGACCTTACTACTCTTCTCAGAGGTACAGGAACCAAAATCTGGCAGCTTTGCAGACAACAAAAATATTTGATAGTATCTGGAGGTTTACTAAATGTATTACATACAGAAAATAGTCAAGATTTTGTCCAAAGTTGCAGTTTCCTAGGAAATCTGCATTTTCAGAGCAGAGGATTAAATGATTTGACTCAGAGCTCAACTCAGGGAAGTTGGTGAGGGACCTACTCCCAGGACATTACCTAAATAAGAACAAACTGCTGTCAACATCTCAGCTATCTAAAGTTGTGATCTCATTTGAGGTAAACTAGAGCCAGGATAAAAATTTGAAAGGAAATGCTGGACAGTAAGACAGCCCTAAGGAACTCTGCAAAGCTCCAACGTGTTCCTGGGGACATAAAATACTGTGCATGTATGTAAGGCTGCATGCATGCCCAGGAAAAGACCAGGGAAAGAAGGTAATATGCCCTCTGCATGACCCTGAAGTCTTGCTGAAGTAAAAGTGAAAGCTAAGGGTGTCTTGTAAACTGCCTGAACTTTTTTTTTTTTTTTTTTTTTGAGATGGAGTTTTGCTCTTGTTGCCCAGGCTGGAGTGCAATGGGGCAGTCTCAGCTCACTGCAACCTCTGCCTCCTGGGTTCAAGTGATTTTCCAGCCTCAGCCTCCTGAGTAGCTGGGATTACAGGCATGCGCCACCAGGCCTGGTTTGTTTTTTGTATTTTTAGTAGAGACAGGGTTTCTCCATGTTTGTCAGTCTAGTCTCAAACTCCTGACCTCAGGTGATCTGCCCACCTTGGCCTCCCAAAGTGCTGGGATTACAGGCATGAGGCACTGTGCCCAGCCTAAACTGCCTGAACTTTTAAGGCATGCCTACTCACAGATAGCTTTGGCAGTGGGTGAAATACATACAGGCAAAGCATTTTACAAAAAAAAAAAACAAACAAAAACTCTTTGTAGTAATCATTGGGCTGACCACTAAATTATACAGTAATGACCAAGGTGTGACTTCCAGAAAGCCAGGCTAAAAACTAAAAACAGCAGTTATTTGTTTTTTTAAAGTAGCTGCAAATTTAGAGGCTACACACTCCAAGATATGCAGAATTAGTCTAGGAAAGTCACAAAGTAAATACACAGCAACAAGAAAAAGAACCACAGCAATAAAAAACCAGCAACAAATCAACCACAGCAACAAATGCTGAGAAACAGAGTAGAAGAATGTGGCACCAGAATCGTCACCACGTATTAACTAATGCTCATTTCAACAAAACTTTTTACAAGACATACAAAGAAAGAGGTATGTCACATACACAGTAAAAAAGAAAAAGTAGAGGAAGAAGGAATATTTGAAAAAATTGTTACCAAAAATGTCTAGATTTAATGAACAATATTAATCTATACAGTCAAGAATATTGAACATTCATGAACTCCAGTAGACAAATCATAGTCAAACTGACAAAAGTTAAAGACAAGAAAATTTCAAAAGCAGCAAGACGAAGCAACTTATGAACAAGTAAACATCAATAAAAGTAACATGATTCTCATGAAAACATGGAGGCTGGAAATTTGAGGGGTGATGTGTACAAAATGTTAAAAGAAAATGACTATCAAGCAAGAATGTACATCCATGTAATCTCTTCTTCAACAATGAAGGAAAATTTAGAACATTTCCAGATAAAGAAAAACTGAAATTGCCACTATCAGAGCTACACTATAAGAAATCTAAAATGAATACTTCAGGTTGAAATGAAAGAAAACTGAACATTAACTTGAATCTACATGAGGAAATAAAAAACACTGGTAATGTTATCTACATATATATGACCAAAAACAATATAAATTCTTTTCTGTGTATGACTTTTCTTCACCTATCAGTTTAAATAGACAACTGCCCAGAACAATTTATATATGTAAACTTGTGTTGGTGGGCTTATAAACATATAAAGAAATAATCTCTAAGTACAATAATAAATAAGAGTTTTTTGAAGCATTTTTGTACACTATTAAAACTAATTTAGTATTCGTTAAAATGAAATTTATATAAATTAAGATGCCAATTGTAATTCCTAGCGCAATACCTAAGAATATACTAAAAAATATAGCTAACAAACAAACAAACCATGAGAGTTCAAAACTACAATAAACATTTTTATTTAACAAAATAAGACCATAATCAAGGAACAGAGAAACAAGCAAACAAACAAACCAAAAAAACCCATAACATATAGAAAATAAATAGCAAAACAGCAGATCTAAAGTCTACTTTATTAGTAATCATATGAAATATAAGTGATTTAAACACCTAAATCAAAAGGCAGAGACTGACAGAATGGATAAACAATGCTATATGCTATTTTCAGGAGGCACACTTTAGAGTAAAAAAACACAAATAGGCCAAAAATAAAAGGATAGAAAAAAATATACAATGCAAGGAATATCAAAAAGAAAAACGAAGTGTCTATATTAATACCATACAAAACAAAGTTTATGGCAAAATTGATACTAGAGACAAAGAAGGATATTTTATAATGATAAGAGGGTCATTCCATGGAAGGTATAGAGATTAGGAACATATGTGTACCTAGTAACAGAGCCCTAAGTTACATGCAGCAAAAACTAACGGAATTGAATGGAGACACAGGGAATTCACCAATAATAGCTGAAGACTACAATAGTCCATTTTCAATAGTGGGTAGGAAAATCAGGCAGAAGATAAAAAAGAAAATAAAAGACTGCACTACAAACTAAATGACCTCACAGATATCTATAGAACACACCCTGCAACAACAGCAAAATATATATTTTTCTCAAGTGCATATGAAACATTCTCCAAAATAGACCATATGTTAGGCCACAAAACAAGTTTCAGTACATTTGCCAAGACTGAAAGCATACAAAGTATTTTCTTTGGGCAAAATGGAATAAAATTAGAAATCAGAAAAAGAAAAAAAATCCCACTAATATGTGTAAATTAAACACTCCCTTAAATAACCAATAGGTCAAAGAATAACTCATAAGGAAAAATAGAATATGCTTTAAATAAAAATAAAAACAAGACATGAGGTAAAATCATAGTAATACTTAAAGAAAAATCTATAACTATAAACATCTACTTTAAATGTAAAGAATGTTCACAAATTAGTAATCTAATTTTCCACCTAAGGAAGCTAGAAAGAACAAACTAAACCCAAAGCAAAGGTTTAAGAAAATAATAAAGGTACAATGAAAATAAATAAAATAAAGAAAAGAATATTGATGTAGAAATAAATAATTAAAAAAGGAATTGGTAGGAATTGACAAACTTCTAGAAAGGTTTATCAAGAAAAATGAAAAAAGACTTAAATTAGTATGAAGGAGAATGAAAGATGGTCATCACTATTGACCTTATAGAAATAAAAAAGATATGAAGGGAATATGAACAAATGTATGCTAAATTAGATAATTTAAGTATAGAAGCAACTGGAACTAATTCAAGAAGAAACACAAATTCTGAGTAGACCTAAATAATAAGAAAAGGGATTAAATTAGTAATTAGTAATTTAAAACTTTCAACAAAGAAAAGTTTGAACTCAGATGCCTTCACAGGTGAGCATTATCAAAAATTTAAAGAAGAATTAAGTAATCTTTTTCAAATTCCTCTAAGGAAGAGAAGATGAGTAACTTTTCAAATTCATTCTATAATGCTAAAACTAGACAAAGACATTATAAGCAAACTATAGACCATTATCCTTATGAATTTAGATGCAAAAATCTTCAGGAAAATATCAGCAAAGCAAATTCACCACCATATAGAAAGGATTATACATGGTGGCCACCTGGAATTTATTTCAGGAATGCAAGGTTGGGTCAACCAATGTAATACACTATATTAATAGAATAAATTATAAAACCACATGATCATCTCAACAGATGCAGAAATAGCATGTGAAAAAATCCAATTTCTCCTTAGCATAAAAATGCTCAACAAGCTAGGAATTGAAGAAAATCTCCTCAAAGTGATAAAGAACATCTATGAAAAACCCACCGTTAACATCATACTTAATGTGAAAGATTGGTTGCTTTCTTCTTCTTATGAGGAGCAAGACAAGAATGTCCATTCTCATAACACTATGAATCATTGTACCGGAGATACTGTCCAGGGAAATTAGGCAATAGAAAAAGTCAAAGACATTCAGATTGGAAAGGAAGAAGTAAAACTACTTCTATTTCCAGAGGAGAGATGACATAATCTTATAGGTAGAAGATTCCATGGAATTAAAAACAATAATAACTGCCAACAAAAATAAAAAACTTAGAACAAAAAAAACAAGTTCAGCAATGTGGCAGAATAAATGATTCATATACAAAAATCAATTGCATTTCTATGCACTAACAATAAATAATTCAAAATGATATTAGAGAGCAATCCCATTTAAATAGCAAGAAAATAAAAATTTAAGAATAGATGTTATAAAAGTTTATGACTCATGCTGAAAACTGCAAGATATAATTCAAAGAAATTAAAGATCTAAATAAATAGAAAGATATCCCATGTTTATGGATTAGAAGACTTAATGTTGTTAAGATTGCACACTTGCTACATTGATCTACAGATTCAAGATTATCTCTGTCAAAATCCCAGAGTTTTTTTTTTTGTTATAGAAATTGATAAGCTGGTTCCAAAATCTTATAGAATTGCAAAGGACCCAGAATATCCAAAGAAATCTTGGAGAAGAACAGAGAAGAAGGAGTCACTTGTCCCACTTAAAAACAATATACTTTAAAACTATAATAACACACTGTAAAGCTATAATAATAATGCTTTTTGGTGTAAAGATTCACATATGGTTAAATGTAATAGAACTGAGAATCCAGAAATTAGCCCTTGTTTTTATGGTCAATTGATATGCAGTAAGGACAGTAAGGCAACTTAATGGGGGAAAGAAAATTCTTTTCAACAAATTGGTGCTGGACAACTGTATACTCATATGTAAAATTGAATTTTTACCCTTACCTCACACCGTACACATAAATCAACTCAAAATGGATCATATAACTATACACAAGAGCTAAAGCTATAAAACTCTTTGATAAAAACATAGGAGTACATCCTCACGGCCTTGGGTTAGACAATAGTTTATCTTATATGACACTAAAAGCACAAGAGGCAAATGAGAAAATAGATAACCTGGACTTCATCAAAACTAAAAAAACCTTTTGTTCATCAAAGTAGGTGATTAAAACAGTGAAAATATAACTCACACAATGAGAGAGTATGGTTTGAAATTACATATCTGATGAGGGAATTTTATCCATAATATATAAAGAACTCTTACAATTCAACAATAAAAATACAATCAATTTAATTTAAAAAGTAACCATGGTTTGAATAAATACTTCTCCAAAGAAAATATGCAAATGTCAATAAACACACGAAAAGGTGCTTACTATGATTAGCATTAATTTGCATTAAGGAAATGCAAATCAAAACCACAAGTAGATACCACACTACACCCGCTAGGATGGCTAAAAAGAATACAATAAAAAGACAGACAATACTCTGTGTTGTTGAGGATATGGAGAAATTAGACTCCTTATACACTGAATTATCATAAGACTCAGCATTTCCACTGCCAGGCATGTGCTAAAGAGCAATGAAAACATGTCCACAAAAGAACTTGTACATGATTATTCATAATAACTAATGAGCAAGAATAACCTAAATGTTTATCAACTGATGAATGCATACATAAAGGGTGTTATATACATTCAATGGAATGCTATTCAGCCATACAAGGGAATGAAGTGTTGATAAATACCACAACGTGAATGGACCTTGAAAACATGCTAAATGCAAGAAGCCAGTCACAAAAGACTAACAATATATGGTTCCATTAACATAAAACATCCATAATCCATAGAAACAGAAGGTAGATTATTGATTGCCTGAGTGTGGGGTGGTGGGTAAAGGGAGGGATCAGGAATGAGGAAGTACTACTAATATGCACAGTGTTTATTTTTAGAAAATTGAAAATGTTCTAAAATTAGCTTGTGGTGATGGTCACACAGCTCTATGAATACAGTAAAAAGCACTGAAGTCCACATTTTAAATGGGTGGATTTCATCTGTAATATATATCTCAAAAAGGCTGCACGAAATAAGAGACTTCGTGGGAATAAAACCTTGAAAACAAGCAGACTGATTCTATAAAGTACAAATTATATCCTTGTTGTTGTTGGTTTTCAGAAGTAATAATGACTTGTCCCTGGAGTTGAGATTTTATTTTGGGACTGAGTTTTTTTTTTTTTTTTTTTTTTTTTTGTTTTGAGACAGAGTCTCGCTCTGTTGCCCAGGCTGGAGTGCAGTGGTATGACCTCGGCTCACTGCAACCGTTGCCTCTTGGGTTCAAGAGATTCTCCTGCCTCAGCCTCCCGAGTAGCTTGGCCTACAGGTGCACGCCACTAAGCCCAGCTAATTTTTGTATTTTTAGGAGAGTCGGGGTTTCACCATGTTGGCCAGGATGGTCTGCTCTTGACCTCATGACCTGACCACCTTAGCCTCCCAAAGTGCTGGGATTATAGGCATGAGCCACCACTCACAGCCTGGGGCTGAGTTCTATTTGCTCTCCTGTTAACTGCTGTCTCCTTTTAGTTTTTCAGGCTTGTTAGAAATCTGAAAGTCACAGGGAGGTGCAGTCCAAGCAGTGGCAAGTGAGAGAAATAGAGTTTCCATTTCCAATTTAAATTAACAGCACACATATAAACTTAATATGACTTGTGATCTTTGGGAGCAAATGAGATTATTTATACATTTGACTAGACAGTTTTGGAAAAACTCAAATTAAAATCCATATGGTCTGAAATAACTTCACACAGGAAACAGCAGAAATGAGTCAACTTTGCTAATCTGAGTGCTAAGCAGATCCTATGTAGAAAGACTGTGACTAGAAAGAAGGATAAGAGCCAATTAGGACACCCCAAATGCTTTGTCCTGGTTGGCTCTTGCTGGATAATAATCCAACCCCGATTTAGAGGCATACACACCAACCAAATTCCTGTGCTCTCAGAGTTTGTGGGTATACTCTCAGAAGAATTTAAAATATTGTGGAAATGGCTTTTCTCTGCTCCACAATGTCCAGGGCTTCACCTCGGTAGATTCAAAAGGCTGGAGGAGACTTTGGTAACTGAAGGCTGTAATTAGCTGGAAGCCTCTTCACGGACATGTCTGGTTCCTGGGCTGGGAAGACTTGAAAGCTGAACTTCGCGCTGGGACTGTTGGTTGGAGGGCCTCATGTAGCATCTCTACGTGGCTTAGGCATCCTTCCAGCATGGAGTTTCAGCGTAGTCAGGCTACTTACATGCCAGCGCAGGGCTGCAAGACTGAATGTTTCGGCAGTGTTCTAGCTTCAGAAGGTATAATATATAAAGTGTTTCCTCTAGTTTCTGTTGTTTGAAGAAGTCACAAACTCAGTGAAATTCAAGGAGACAGAACAAAGGTCATCTCATCTTTATGGAGGAGATAAAGGATTTGTAGCCATGTTTTAAAGCTGCTACACTCTTTGAGGGAGACACCCATTCCAAAAAAAGACTAAGTGACTAGGCATATGCTTGCTTATTTGGGACAGAAATGATTAGACCTCCCTAAGACCTATTGAAATGCCACTCACATTTATATTGTATAAATGCGGAGGTCTAAATTCCTCCACATTTATATTGTATTTGTGTTTCAGGTTCTCCATTAAGAAATACTCACCTCCGTACATTAATAAATTGGCAAGCTTGTGAAAAGTCAGTCTCATGGGAGTTTGGTTGTGTGCACTGGTTCCCTGACTCAGAACCCTGGGGGCCCTGAGGCAAATGCGACAGTAATTGAAGCCCCATGCCTGGAATCACTGTGGCTAAATCCAGGGTGGCTTAAATCAATTCCTGCTTGTTTTTAAACAAATATTATTATAAAAGTTAAAGCTGAACTATCCTACATTTTTAATACCTTAGGTGTCACAAAAATAGCCCAGAGAACTTCCATCGCACTGCCGGAACTTATTCCTGCCCATCCTCCCCCAAGCCCGGGGGACTTTCTGTGAGAGCACTTCCAGCCCTAGAGCTGAGTTTGGCAGCCATTGAGTCGTAAGCCGTTTTCCAAGATGGACACTGTGACTGTGATTTCTGGCCCAAAGAACTCAGTTTGAAATAGATGAGGTGTCTGGGGAAAGGTTCAGGGAAAAAGAGAAATGAGTAAAAGGGCTCTGGGCTGTACCTCCTGACATCCTTCCTTTGACCTACTGGCCCTTGGAAGAGGTGGAGGCTTTGCTCCAGTGGCTCCACATTGGTCCCAGCATTGTCCAATTGTTGGTGGATTTGGGACACCTTTTAATATATGTTGACTATGCTCACATTGCAATACCAAGTTCATTTCCACAGCATGTCTCTCCTTTAAATTATGCTATCCCAAGTGGTGGAGAAACATTGTTTAAATTGAACAAAACTCCACTCCTTGAGTTGCAAGCCAAGGTCTTCACAAGCCAAAAAAAAAAAAAAAAAAAAAAAAAAGCTCTTCCTAAGATGTAAAATAAAATGGTATGAAAATCTGCAATGTTTCATTGTATGGTATTTGAAGGAAAGTCCAACATTTTCAAGCAACAAAAAACTAATACTTATGACCTATGGTAGAAAAAGAGAAGTAAAAGTCTGTGCAAACCACAAATCAAGGGTATTAGACCTTGACGTCCGCAACAGTGCTTATTCTGGGAAAGTTTATTTTCCTCCCTGATTATCAATTATTAAAATTTATCCTGCCTCACAAGGCCGCAGCTAGGGGAGGGAAAGAGAATCCTGTTAGGTAATCGTCACTAATAAAGGTTGCAAGGTGGTTAGGGTGATTAGGAAAGAAGAGAAGCTGAGATGAAGCTAAAATAGGAAATCCCAAGGAATAGAGGAAGGTCCAAGAAGAAGAGTGGCAGGTAGAGGATGAGTCAGATACTGAGCAAGGAAGAGACCAAAGTCTCCAGGGCTTGCAGGGTAAGAGTGCAGGCTCCATAAAACCTTGAGAAATTGACCTCACCTCTCTTTGGCTGTCTCCTCATCCGTAAAACAATGATTAGACCCTACCGGAGGGGGCTGTCACGAGGATTAGGTTAGGTCATGTGTGTTACATGTATACAGACATCATGTTTGGCAGCCTGCAAGATACAAGATCATTGTCGCTATCATTGTCATCATTGCCATTACATACTTCATTTCTGAAAACAAAATGAATTACTCCAAGAGGGACATTGATAATGTAGAGAATGAATGTTGCAAAAAGAGGTCATGTCACTGGTGGGGGGAGGGGGAAGAAATGAAGAGACTGTGTCAGACACAATCTTGCTTTTAAAAAATGTTGCCAGCTGGGAGCAATGGCTCATGCCTGTAATCCCAGCACTTTGGGAGGCCGAGGTTGGAGGATCACTTGAGGTCGGGAGTTCAAGACCAGCCTGGCCAACATGGTGAAACTCTGTCTCTACTAAAACCGCACAAAAAATTAGCTGGATGCGGTGGTGTGTGCCTGTGATCCCAGCTACTTGGCAGGCTGATATCCAGTTTGGGTGACAGAGTGAGACTCTGTCTCAAAAAAAAAAAAACAAAACAAACAAACAAACAGAACATTGCCTTGCAACAGAAGGAACAACAAAGAATCCAGGTAAAATCAGTAGATGAAACTCTCAGATGAGTATCTGTGGTAGGCAGAATAATTCCTCGAAAGGATGTCACACCCTTATCCCTGAAACCTGTATATATTACGTTACATGGCAAGAGGGACTCTGAAGATATGATGAAGATGATAGATTTTAGGATGAGGAGATTATTTGGGATTATCTAGTTGGGCCCAATCTAATTACATGATTAATAGTGGAAGAGGGAGGCAGAAGTTGGAATGTGAGAAAGACTCAACCTGCCAGCATTGTTGGCTCTGGAGATGGAGGACCAAAAGCCCAGGAATACAGTGGCCTCCAGAAGTGCGAATGCCTCTTAGTTTATAACTAGCAAGAAATAGAGACCTTAGTCCCGTAACTATGGGAACTGAACACTCTCAACAGCCTGAATCAACAGAAAAGAAATTCTACCTCCACAAAGGAATGCAGCTTGCTGATACTTTGATTCTGGTTTGGTGAGTCTTGTGCTGGACTCTCATCTGTACAGAACTATAATATAATTAATGTATATTACTAAGCTACTAAATTTTTGGTGATTTCTTATGGCAGCAATAGAAAACTAATACCTTATCCAAAAATAGAAGATGTTTCCTCAGAAAGCAGGGAGTTCTGAGGAAGGGAATTAACATTTGGATATCTCCTATGATCCATACATTTTTATTTTATTTTTTAAGATTCTAAATAACTTAGTGAGCCATGCATTGTTGTTCCCCTTTATGAATGTAAAAACAGGTTCAGAGTGGAACACCAGGAAAATAACCTGACACCAAACCCAGGTGTTCCTGACTCCGAAGTTCATGGCGTGGCCAGTTTATCACTCTATTTCTCCCATGCTTGAAATATTTAGGAGGAATTTTGTTGTGAAGATTACAGCATAAGTGAGAGTTCACCTCCCATGCTTCTTCAGATGTAGCTCTTAGACCTTTTTTCCTCAGGAGGATAGGTTTCTTAAAATTCCATAGAAACTTTGCCTTTTTACAGATGAATATGTAACATATTACATTTTACCAAGATACCCCGAAGCTGACTTTCTGTTTCTCCATCCCCCACATGTTGAAGCTGTGCTTATGAACTTGTATCTAAATATTCAAGAAAATTACAGTCAACTGTAAGAACAGAAGTGTACTGCTGACAACAGGAAATTCCTGCTTAATAATCTAACTCAGAAACTTTGAGGCTTGCTAAACCTAGAAGAGCTCCAGGTGAGGAGGGATAGGTGATTGCATTTTTCCGATTGTATCTCTTGGTCTGATTGGATCATTGGAACTCTTACTTATTCTTACAGCTGGCACATGTTGCCTTTTTACCTGTGAGAAAGCCCAGACCTGGGGTTTTCTAAAAATAGCTGAGGAAGTCTGGTTCATTAAAACATCTTTCCAAAACATGAAAGGAAAACCCAGGGGATAAATACAAACCACAAGAGAGATGCGGGTATCCCTCCTGGAAAGTCAAACAACTGGGCTCTACTAGATACTGTTCATGGCCCTACCACTGCTGTCCCGACAGGCCTGCTCTCTCCCCTCAGTGACTGGCTAGCGGGCTTTGTGTCTTGGTTTATGTCCTAATACATGGTCTAACTCACATAATAAAACTAGGGAGCAGCTGAAGAGGGATCTTAACTTTTTCCTTGAAAATAAGAGAAGACAAATCCCATCTCTCACCTCTTGATTCTCTGAAGACACTTTTCCCCCCCCCCAGCGGGGCACACTGTCTCACACCTGAAATCCCAGCACTTTGGGAGCCTGAAGCAAGAGGATCATCTCAGGCCAGGAGTTCAGACCAGCCTGAGAAACATAGTGAGAGCCCGTTTCTACAAAAAATTTAAAAATTAGCCAGGTATGTTGGTGTGTGCCTATAGTCCCAGCTACTTTGGTGGCTGATGCAGGAGGATCCCTTGAGGTTGAGGCTGCAGTGAGCCATGATTGTGCCATTGCACTCTAGCCTGGACAACAGAGTCATACTCTGTTTCTAAACAACAAAAGAAATACTTTTTTTTCCTAAATGAATGATTTCAGGTGTCATTTCATCCTTTGATTTAGATCCTGCTGTTACGTAAAATGCTGATCTTGGTTCATATACATCCACCAAAAATATTTTATACAAAGTTTCCCAAAGTATATTTGTGTCCCTAGGGAGCCTCAGGATGACTTAAAATGGTATACAAATCCATACTTACATTTTAATAATTGTCATTATTTAAAATGTATGGCTATTTTAATATGCATGATAAAATTGTAACTAGTGCCCAAAATGATAATTTAACTGACTTGGATAACTTTTAAAGGGAGGTTGATTTAAATAAAAACTACTTTTGCATTCATCCAGGAAGAAGTGACTCTTACAAGGGTAATGGCAGTAAAATAACAGCAACAACTAGAAAACTGGACAAGAGATGAAACATCTGCTTTCAAACATTGGGCAATGGAAGACTATGACAGGTGAGTAAAGGGAAGCAAAGGAGGTAAGTCCCATGGTCACCTTGGTATTCTACTTGGGAGTAAGTTCTGGACCACAACACAGGGAGCAAAAACTCAAACAGCCTGGGGTCTCTTTGATTCACACATCATAGATCAGAGTTCAAGAAGGAGGAGGCAATTAGAATTGGTGGGGCAAAGTACCATAAAGTAAGGACTTAATTATACAATGGAAAAGCTTCAAAAAGCCAAATTGAGTCTTTGACTGAATACCAATTCTTTTTTTTTTTTTGAGTCAGGATCTCACTGTCACCCAGGCTGGAGTGCAGTGACACAGTCTCAGCTCACTGTAACCTCCACCTCCCAGGCTCAAGTGATCCTCCCACCTCAACCTCCCAAGTAGCTGGGACTACAGGCATGTGCAACTACCCTTGGCTAATTTCTAAATTTTTAATAAAAATCGGATCTTCATATATTGCCCAGGTTGATATCAAACTCCTGGATTCAAGTTGTCCTCCTGCCTCAGCCTCCCAAAGTGCTGGGATTATAGGCATAAGCCACTGTGCCCAGCCTGAATACCAATTTTCATGTGCTTATGGCAAAACTTTACAAGACCAGACAAAGAACACTGCTACAAAAATAACATAGACAGTGGACCTGTAAGATGAACAATTCCTAAATTTTGCACAGAGTTTGGAATCATTCAGTTTTTCACTATCCAGTGTGAAAGAGTCTTGTTGAATACATGGGGCATTTAGTAATGATTCCAGAAACATCACCCCATAGCAGTGGGAATTAAAGAAGACTGATCAAGTCCCCAAGACCTGCCCTAGAAAAGCTTAAAAATAAGACTCAAAAGGATTAAGCTATACCGTAAGTAGTTTACTGCCTTACAGAAAAAATAACACTCATTAGAGGAATATAACAAAACCCAGAGAACTAAAAAAGAAAACCTATTATGTCTGGTACTCAATAAAAAATTGCCAGATATGTATAAAAACAGAAAACGTGACCCATAACTAGAAGAAAAATCTATCTATCTATCTATCTATCTATCATGAGAAATGCTGACAGATATTACAGAATAATATCAGCAGATTTGAAGACAAACAACATAAAAATACAAAGTGAATCATACAGAGGTTATAAATATTGACAAATTGCTGATAAGTAAAAGAGATTCCGTGAGCTGTGGTATAATATCAAGCAGTCTAACATGTGTAATAGGAGTCATAAAAGGGGAAGAGGTAGAGGGAGGAACAGAAAAATATTTGAAAATATAAGTGATATAATGTTTTGCAAATTTGATGAAAACTATTCAGTCAGAGATCTAATAAAATCTATGAACCTTAAACAGGACATACACAAAGAAATAACACCAAAGCACATTATAATCAAATTGCACATAACTAGGTATAAAGAGAAATTACTAAGAGAGGCTAGCAAGAAAAAAGACATTACATGCACAGGACCAACATACAAATAGCATATTTCTAGTCAGAAGCTATATAAGTAAAAAAAAGTAAATAAATGAGGCAACATTTTGTAGTGTAAAAAAATTACCTGAAATTTTCCATTTTTACTTGTAAAAATTGAAAGTACTTCAATTACTTTCCAAGTAATTGAAAGTAAAAATGAAACTGTTAATCTAGAATACTATACCCAGTATAAATATATTTCATGTGTAAATGTGGACTAAAAACCTTTTCAGATAAAAAATTGCTGGGAAGAATTATTGCCAATAGACCTGCACTTCAGGAAATGTTAAAGAAAGTTAATTAGGCAAAGGAAATGATAATAGATAAAAACTTGGATCTATTCAAAGAAATAAAGAGCATTAGGAATAATAAATATGTAGGTAAATATAAAAGACTTTTTTCTTATTGTTAAAGCTTCTTTTGAAAATTTATTGTTTAAAGCAAAAAATAAGAACATGAGAATGTATGGTGGAGTTTATAATATATGTGGAAGTGAATTATATAAAAGCAACAAAACAAGGGATAGAAGTAGAAGCATACCTCTATAAGATTGTCACAATACATGTGAAAAAAATTATATTATTTGAAGGAAAGCTGCAATAAGTTAAAGACGGATATTGCAAAACCTAGAGCAGTGACTAAGAAAATTAAAAGATGGTATAATTAGGCAATAATAGAAATACAACTCAATCTTGAAAACTATTCAATTAATCGAAAAGAAAGCAAGAAAATAGAAAAAAGGAATGAAGAATAAAACAAACAAAATAGCAGATTTAATCTAGTAATGCCTAAAATAATAATTTCCATTATCCTTATTATTTTAACATAATTACATCTGATATAAACGGTCTGAAAACTAATAGGCAGAGATTATCAAATCAATTTACATAAAATATTAAATTTATGATACACAGGTGAGAAGATAAGGCAAAAATCATAAAGATAATGTAGTAACTAAGAATTTGGCAAGTACTGTTTCGTAAAATACAATAACTATAGCATGAATTTAATTAAAAATGCACACACAGTGCTGGAGATTGGAGTTGAGAGTGTATGAGGGTTCAGTTCTCAAATAATATAGGGATAAAAATCATTATATTCAATTCAAATATCATTTTATAATGACTATTTTCTGTAATGTCCTTCACAAAAGGCTAAGAGTGGATCTAAGTAACCTATATATTATTAACAAACCTTCTGGTTTAATTATTTATAAATTATATATGGTTTCTTTTGAATATATTTATAATTTTAGTCAATACTACAAAATGGAGAAATAATGTCTATAATTTTACTATTTGCTCTGTTTAGGACTTTTAATAGAAACACAGGTAATATTCCTGTATATTCTGTCTTATTAAATGTTCCAGATAAGGAAACTGAGGTTTGAGTTGATTGAATGCCTGATTCCTGTTTTTATCGTGCTCACATGGCATAAATGAGGTCATATACCTCTACTTCTGGTTTGCAAATACTGTCAAATTTCCTTCCTCGCTCTAAGTTCTGCTAGGCGAAGATTCATAATGAGCGTCCAGGCTCTCCTTAGGTTTCCTTCTTTTAGTGGTGTAAATATTTTAGATTTTTCTTTCCAGTTTTAATATTTCCAGGCCAGGAGGTCCTCATCTCTTCAGTGCCTCATAAGCCACACTCTCATTCCCCTGCCATTCTGCTTCCCCAAATCCAACATAGCAGCATGAAGACCTATGGAATCACCCCCATGACTTCCTTCCTGTGTCCCTGTTTGTAGGGGGTATGAGTCAGATGGTCTGGATTCAGAGCTGGTCTGGCCAGGTACTTACTATAAAACTTGAGTAAGTTACAGAACTACTCCAAGCCTCAACTTGTTCAGCAATTTAGGACATTACAACAGCGGAGGTCGCCCACAGGGGAAATTCATTGCTGTCATGTAAAGCTCTTAGCAGAGTATCTAGAATAATATACACATTCTAAAAGTTGCTATTGTTTTTGTTACTGTTATTCTCACTAATGGAGAAATAAGACCCTTTAGTGTGAGTTCTTCCGGATTTTCATTCCGTTACCAGTAAACTCTAGAGACCCAGGAATTTGCTGTGCGTATGGGGCCCAGAGACACTTAACCTGTGGCATACTGTAGCCAGCAGCCAAAGGTGACTACCCAGCCATGGAAATGAGGCTCGTCTAAATGGAGGTACACTGTGAGTATAAATTATGTTACAGAAAAGGAATGTAAACAACTTAGTCCTAATTTTATATTAATTATATGATGAAATAATACTGCTTTAGCTATGGGGTTAAATAGAATATATAAGTAAAGTTAATCCACTGTTATTTTTAGTTTTTTATTACGGCTACTAGAAAATTTAGAATTACATATGTGTCTCCCTGTTTTTATGGGACAGTCCTCATCTAACTGTCCACTTCTTAAGTAATCAGCTCTACTGCAGGGTCAACTCTGTGCTATGCACTGTAGGTAAAGACCTCCCAATCTGTTCAGAATCTCAAGGAAAAGTTCAAGGAAATCACAAGATTTCTATGAGTATTTAGTGACACAACTTATATTCAATTACGAGAGGTGAGCATATAGAAGTCAATAAAATTTGTTAGTGTCGTTACTGTTACTATCTTTGTATTAAGTGCGAGGCTGTAGGATGCTCTGTGCCTCAGAAGTGAGAATCAACTCACTTGCTAACACAGCTGACGTGTTCCTAGACTCACAAGTGTGTTTCAGGGAAAGCAGCTCCTGGAACTGCCGGTTCCAGAGGCAGCCTGGCCAGCAGCAGGGCTGTGGAGCTTCAGCCTTGGTCCATGGAAGCCGGCAGTGACACCCTGTGTGACCCCAGTAACTCAGCAGTGGTGGGCAGGGTTACAGATGAGAGTTTTGCGGCTTGCTGACCTGAGTGGTGCAGAGGATGGAAGTTTGCGGAAGGACCTTGGAGATGCCTGTCTTTTCACCACATTCCCTGAGAACTGACTGGCTTTTTTCTCTCATATCTCACTCCCCCACCGAGGTTTCCAGGGATCAAAGGGTCTCCCTGTGAGG
Organism: Ateles fusciceps; assembly: GCA_036589455.1. Classification (NCBI taxonomy): domain Eukaryota; kingdom Metazoa; phylum Chordata; class Mammalia; order Primates; family Atelidae; genus Ateles; species Ateles fusciceps. Next base: position 1,941,966 of record JAZHEH010003321.1, on the reverse strand, counting down.
TGCAGACCACTCGTGATTTATTTGAGGTTCTCCTGCCAAGTACTCTCAATGTTTAACAGGTTTCCACCAGAGCATCTCATCTTCTTCCCCCGTCTGCTTCCTCACTTCTCTGTATTAGATGCTAAATAGATTCGGATGAACAATTTGGCTCGCTCTGCTCCTTCCTGGCCACTGCTTATGTTAGCTCCCCCACATAAAACCTGAGCTGACAGCAATGGAATTTATGAAAACAAGTAAGCTATGCAGCGCGGCATTCACACGGAGCTGACCCTGAAATGCTGAGCCCTCTATTTCCAGGCCAAATTGCACAACTAATAGGTCTAGGACCCCTGCAATTGCAAAGAGCAAATATGTGAAGGTAATTCAAAGAAAAGTAGTTTATGTGTCTTTGAAAAACTAGGATTGGAAGTGGGCTGTGGGGTTCATCTTACCCCGCACCCAGTATAGCTCCAGAGCTCTCAGGGATTCTGGGACTGACTGATCATGCAGTTGGGTGTGATCCTTCACATCCCACCCTAGGATCTGGCTGGAGCTTGGGCTCCAAAGAGAACATATCCAGAGATTTCCTTGTATGGTTTTCCTTCTGAGGTTTTAGTTGTGGAGGAGAAGAGAATCAGTGTAAGCTTGGTAAAGCTTTCCAGATCTCCATATGAGGCCTCCGTACTCCTGCTGTGCTCTGCGGAGTCGCCTTCCCAGAGTAGGGAGGTGGGGATGGTCGCCAGCCACAGGACAGGACTTCTGGGGTTTGTGTTTCACTGGTGGAATGTGGTGCCCTTGGGGCTCAAAGGAACTGATCACAAGAGGCCAACCTGCTTTCTCAATCCGACTCGCTTGCCTCCAAGTTCTATGTTCAGAAGTTCCATGGAGCCCCCTCTGAACACATGATTGGAAACATGCTCTTTTCAGCTTTGAAATAAAAAAAAACAAACAGAAAGATGCCAAACTGCCATGTGATTTCTGTTAAGTGTGTATATATATATATATATATATATGCAAGTACCTGTGTGTGTGTGTATATATATATATGCACACATATTGTATCTACACATACACACCTACACACATGCATATGCCTATTATTCCTATATACACACAGGCCTTTATGCACATGCATAGATTATATAGATACTGTTCATGTCTACACATGCACCCATGTGCTCATATGCATATACACATGCATACATATGTATGTACCCTTGCACACACACTATTTCAGGCTCCCTGTGGACTCACTGGCAGTGGCTCAGGCATACTGAAACCTGGACACAAAGTTCACTAGCTCCAATTCCTCCTGGTGTGACTGTTCGGCTTTGAGAGCTGAGCAATGAAGATCCAGCACTTCGGAGCCAGCCTGTGGTAGAGACGTTTGTCATGTTGCATGAGAGAGACTGTGGCGAGAGAAGAGTGAAGCCTCCTGAGCAGAGGGCACTGCCAGCCTAGGGCCTGGAGGTTTGGGTGAAGCAGGTCAAGTCCCGGCCCCTCATGGTGAGTGCTGTGCTGACCCTCAAATAAACTGTTGTGCTTTATTATCAGACATGTTTTTATATGAAACCTGCAACTAGTGCCATTCAAATGCTGTCCCTGAAAGGAAACAGATACCAGGAGAGTGTCACAGGGGGAGCCCTGAGAAATTGCTCCCTGCTTCCTCTCCTGCTCCAGGTGATGCATGTTCACCTGTCAAAATGATGAGCTCCACAGCCAGAGACTTTGTGTATCACACCGAAAAATGATAACACTAAAACTAAGTTTAAGAAAAGGGAAAAAATCAGATACCTTCCAAACAAGTGAAATTTGTGTAAAACTGGAAATGATATTTGTAGACAATCTGGAGTTTGTGCAGTCTGTCAATCTTTGCCGTCTGGAACCCATCGAGCGGACCTCAGCCCAGACCACGGGCACCCATGGTTAGGGCAGGTTGTCATCTTCTGAGTTCCTGCTGCCAAAAGAAGTATTCGTTTTTGCAAGCTTCACTTCTCCCCTGAGTTTTCCCCTATTTGCCCAACCAATTATCTCCAGATAAATTAGGCAAAATCAACTCTGATTTTGCCTAATTTGCTAAAATTGCTAAAACAAAGAAATTGCTAAAATAATTGACTGAAATTGCAGTGATCATATTCAACTCTTTAAAGACGCAGACATAACCTTTCATATACCCTCTGAGGCTTTTGCAGGAATATAAATTTATTGGGTCAGAATCCAGCAACCGAGGTTAATGTACAATGGCTCAGAATCTGGTGCACTATAATCTAATGCACTTTGTAATGAAGTAGAGGAGACGTCAGCCTGGCAGTCTTGGAATATGACGTTTATGCTTTCCAGAGAACAATCGGCACCTAAAACTGGACTCTTATGTGGGGGCTGGTCCTCCTTGTGGCCATGGCTCCCTCTTCTGAAGGCCTTAGAGAAGACAAAGCAGAAGCATTAGTGTGATGGGTGGAGGGGGAGTGCTGTGTTGATGCATGGATTAAGCAGCTCAAGTGGCATCATTCATATCCATCAGCTTAGAGCAGCCCAACACCCCATAAATGTGTGCGTAGGCATTATCAGATTACTTTGTTTCCTTTAAACAAACTCACTTTAACCTCCAGGTGGAAGAGAGTCAATCTTCATTCTCATTGGCAGAGATGCCTAGTGCTCCCCGCAACTGCATTTTCCTGCTTCTCATAACTGGGGCCATGTGACCAGACGGGGCTACCGAACCACAGGCAAGAGTGCTGTGCACCGTTTCTGAGCTGAGGTAGTATGAAGGCTTGGCTCTGCCATCCAGCTATCTCTTTTCTGGCACAGCAAGCTTCAAAACCATGCTTTCCAGATGGTGGTGGCCACAGAAGCAGGCCAACAGGTCCACATCCAATTTTCTGGAAGCAACATAGACATCTTTGTTGAGCTTAGCCTGGTTCATTTAGGAATCAGTTTCATTGCATAGCCCAGTGTATTAGCTGCCTAATTGTGTCCTCTGGGCTCACAGGGTGGGGAAAAGACTCATACCATGACAAGGAAATGAGAGAAGAGCCCTTTCCATGTCACTCTGTTGCAGTGGCCACAGATCAGTTCATGGTCCAGTGTGTAATTCACTTAAAGCTGGTGCCTTTCTTAATCCCACATAGTACTTAGGGGTCAGAAGTTCTACCTGCTGAGGGGAGTAAGGGACAAAAGGATGATCATTACCCGTCTCAGCCTAGGGCTACGAGTGATGGGTACAGCTGAGGTGATGCCAACTGATATGGTTTGGATCTGTGTCCTGCCCAAACTCCATCTTCAGTACTAATTCTGTGTTGGAGGTAGGGCCTGGTGGGAGGCGACTGGATCATCGGGGCACATTTCTCACAAATGGTTTAGCAGCATTCCTCTCAATACTGTCTTCGCCATAGTGAGTTCTCCTGAGACTTGGTTATTTAAAATTGTGTGGCACTTCCCCCCTCTCTCTCTCCCCTCCCGCTCCTGCCACATGAGACGCCTGGACTTTCTTCATCTTTGGCCATGATTGGAAGTTTCCTGAGGCCTCCCCCAGAAGCAGAAGCCACCATGATTCCTGTACAGCCTGCAGAACCATGAGCCAATTAAATCTTTGTACAAATTACTCAGTCTCAGGTATTTATTATAGCAATGTCAATATGGACTAATATACCAATACAGATGCAGTTCACTCCCAGGCACAAGCCCAGGGAGACATGGGGAGGATTACAGCTCAGTGATGCTGCCACCTTCAGGGTCTGGGGTGCCGCCAGTCTGCTCTCAGCACAGAATGAGCAGCAGCAGAACGTCCTCAAGCGGGAACAGGTTTTCCTCCTTTAGCCCACATGGCCCCAACTCTTTGCCTTTGAAGGATGGATAAAAGGACCTGGAGGAAAATGGAGTAAAATAACAGCTCTACTCCAAATTGATGTATAAACTTAATGTGATTCCTACTAGAATCCCAGCAATTTTTTGTGAAGCTAGACAAGCTTCTTCTAGCTTTTATATGGAAAGACAGAGGACCTAGAACTACAACCATCTTGAAAAAGAAGAGTGAAGTGCAAAGAGAATTCAGTAATTAAGATAGTGTAGTCCTGGTAGATGAATAGACACATAGATCAATGGGATAGAGAGAATCCAGAAATAATCACACTAAAAAGGCCAACTGATTTTTAACAGAGTTGCAAAAGCAGCTCAATGGAGAAAATGTAGCCTTTTCCATCACTGGTGTTGGTGCAACTGGACAGCCGTTAGCAAAAAAAATGAATCTCAACCTAAACTTCACATCTTTTGCATAAGTTAACTTAAATGGATCATGGATAGAGAAGGTAAATTTATCAATATTTCAGAAAAAGAAACTTAGGAGAAAATCTTCTGGACCTAAAGCTACGTTAAGAGTTTTTAAACTTAACACTAAAATTACAACCTATACAGGGAAAAATTGATAAACTATATATAATAAAAAATTTTAAAACTTGTTCAATTAAAGACCCCATGAAAAAAATGAAAAAAAAAAAGCTACAAGTTGGGAGAAAATATTTTCAAACCACCTACATCTGAACATCTGACAAACAATGTTTTAGAATACATAAAGAAATCTGAAAATTCAACAGTTAAAAAAATCTAATTAGAAAATGGAAAAAAGGGAGAACATACATTTTACTGAAGAAGTTATATAGAGAGTAAATAAATACGTAAAATTATGTTCAACATTATTAGTAATCAGGGAAATACAAATTAAAACTACAATGAGATATGACTACACCCGTATCAGAATGGCTGAAACCAGAAATAGTGACAACACCAAATGCTGGTGAGGATGTGGAGAAACTGGACCATGCACACATTGTTGGTGGGAACGTGAAATGATCCAGTCATTCTGGAAAAGTTTGACAGTTTCTTAAAACACTAACTGTGCAGCTATCATATGGCTTAACAATTACAATCCTGAATTTTTATCCCAAAGAAATGAAATCTTATGGCTCCACACAGGTGTGCATATGAATGTTTATAGCAGTTTTACCATAAAATAGCCAAATGAGTAGCCAAAATGAGACAACCCAGATGTCCTCTGTGTGGTGAGTGGTTAGACAAACTTGGGTACCTCCACATGATGGATCACAGCTTAGCAATAGAAAGGAATGAACTATTTATACGTGCCACAACTTGGATGATCTCAATGGAATTACGTTGAGTGATAAAGGCCAATCTCACATGGTTACGTATCGTATGATTCCATTTATATCATGGTCTCAAATTTTTTTAAAAAATTATAGTAATGGAGAAAAAGTTCACTAAATTGTGATCTAATTTGCCAGGAATTGGGGGGAGAGGTGCACTCTTTGCATTGTGGCGTTGGAATGGTGTTATGTATGGTGCACTCTTTGTATTGCTGGAATGGTGTTATGTATGGTGCACTCTTTGTATTGTGGCGCTGGAATGGTGTTATGTATGGTGCACTCTTTGTATTGTGGCGTTGGAATGGTGTTGTGTATGGTGCACTCTTTGTATTGTGGCGCTGGAATGGTGTTATGTATGGTGCACTCTTTGTATTGTGGCGCTGGAATGGTGTTATGTATGGTGCACTCTTTGTATTGTGGCGTTGGAATGGTGTTATGTATGGTGGTGGTGGGTACACAAATTTGCAGATGTGGCAGAATGGCAGAGAACACATGCACACCCAGAAATGTATGTGTGCAAAATCATGAAATTCGAATAAGGTCTGTGGCCTCTATCACAGTCAGTTTCCTGGTTTTAATGTTGTATCATAGTTGGGCAAGATGTTACCATCGAACAAAACTGGGTGAGGGACATACAAGACTTTCCTGCACAGTTTTTGCATTTTCCTATGATTCTATAATTATTTTAAAATTAAAAAGTTTTAAAAAATACAGTAGATGTAGACCATGAGCTTAGACTCCTCGTTTTACAAAATGCAGCAAGCAGGCTGCCTGCCAGCAGGAGCTGCCTTGCCTTTGAATCGTCCCATCCTCTGCGGAAGACTGCAGATGAACGAAGGAGTGCTAGCTTTTGGCTGATAGACAGCTCAGCCCAGTAGAGGCTCTTGGCTCTGGGGCTTGATGTGGAATGCAGAATTAGTTCATGCTTTATCATTTGTTCATTTGTTAAACAATGATCAAGCTAGACCCGCTGTGGTTCAGGCCTATGCTAGGATTTGAGGCACTAAAACCTGAACCCTGTCTGCAAGGAGGTCCTCTATTGCTCCTTCATAGAGTGTGACAAGTGAAAGTAGAGGTGAGCCAGTAGAGGGGGAGTGTAGGGATCTCATGCAAGTCCAACAACCCAGCTCACAGGCTCAGAAGCTGAGGTTGAAAGCAAATCAAAATTCAGTCAAGAGCAGGTAGTGTTTCAGGTGAAGACATCACGTGCAAGACCAAGGAGTCCCTGGGTCTGCATGTGACCTCTTGTACACCTGGCCTCCCAGTGTCCTCTGGCGCCATGATTTCTATGGAGGAGACCCCAAAGCCTTGGGCACGAGGTGGGCTATACCCCAGGCAGAGGAGAATCAGGTCTCAGATGTGGCAAGATGGGGGCTGAGGATAGAGCGAGTTCAAAGAGAAGAGTGGGAAGCAGCGCCTGGTACCGTTACAGCACCAGAAGGAGACAAGGACAGTGGCTTTTCACCAAGTGGTTGGCCATGAGCTGGGCTCACCAGAGGAGTGGGCCTGCAGCTGGCAAGCAGACTCCCACGGATGTTGCTGCACCCACTCCTGGCCTGGTGAGAGCTTTGCAGTTGACGACAGGCTTTGCACATCTCACGAATTGGTGGTATTGATTAATTAGCAGCACTGCAGTGTGGTGCTTGAGACCTCTGGTTCTGAAATTACATGGCTTACTTCCAGTCCTGCTTTCGCTAGGACAAAAATGATGACTTTGAACAAGTTACCTAATGACTCAGATTCTCATTTTTTCACTCATACAATAAACATAATGTTAATACCTACTACATCATAATATTATAGTGAAGATTACATGAGATCATGTAAGGGCTTACCAGATCATCAAGCACATAATAAGCACTTGTTACCTACAATTAATGTTACAATTATCACTACGCTGTTATTATTGTTTTTTTTTCCTTGGCTCACTAACCCTAGAAATGTCTTCCACTGTGTTTCTATAGCACATCTCTCTGGAGAGGTGAGCTTTCCCCAGGTCAGGCCACGAACCCCTCCCAAGTCCCCAAAATAAATCAGGGCCCCAGCCAGGCTTCAATGCAGACACCTCATAGAGGACTTTGCAGGCTCCCCCAGTGCAGGGCTCAGGCAGCCAGATGTGTCTTTATAGTGTAACTCATTCTTTTCCTTCAGCCTTTTTACAAGCTTGGGCACAAGTCAAGCTCTTCATCTCTCCTTCCTCGTGCAGCCCCTTCCCCCACTCTCTGGAAGTGAGATGCCATAAAGAGACATTCCCAGGGCATACTGAATCATGAGAGCATTCCGCAGCACTGGAGAACATCCTTTGATTTTTTCCAGGACCACATTTTTTCTCCAGTTTGCTTTGTCTTCGGGTTGAAAGATTAAAAAAAAAAATTGCGTGAAAATCTCTACGTATCTTTTTGAAGAGGTAAAATAGAACCAGCTGAGCCTAATCAATTCACAGAGGTTCCATAAATGCTCACCAGGCTATAAAAGGGTGACCTCTCTGATATAGCAAAGGAGAAGTGAGAGCTATGATGAGAACACAGCAGCCCCTCAATGCTGGGATAAACACCTCCCAAGCTCGCTTTGTGCTCATGCCTGTCAGCTCTGGTGGCTGAGCTCAGGATTAGAGAGAAAACTTTAAATGAGGCTCCCCAGAGAGCCTGAGCCTTGGTCAAGGTGTACCCTGGGAATTGGAGTTGCCTAGTATAGGTAAAGGAGTAAAATAGACACCCTATTGAAGTCAGGCCCTAGAGTGGGGACATGAAGGTGGACGCCACCCTTCTCTGTTTGGACTGCAAAGGTTCTAACTACTTGTCTCATCCTGTATTCACAGATTCCAGCAAATAGGGAGGGGGTTGCACGTCCCTGGTTGTGCCCTAAAGCTTTCCTCCTTAGGGTCTAAAGTAGGCTTTCTCTGATTACCTCCAGATATAAATATTGAAAGATTGTTTTAAATGGGCATAGCAGGTGAATGGGACAAGTGTCACCTCTATCTTCTCTCATGCCCAAGGTCATTGCCATTAACTGGTCATTGCGTCAGTTTTTCCTTCTGGGCCCTGACTAGGTCTTAGTCATCTGCCAGCTACAGAGGGAAGCTGGCAAACAAGGTGAAACAACTCCATTGTGCAGGGATTCTCTGGCCAACCCAATTTGTTAGTCCTAGAATCACTGCTGCTGTGGCATCAGATGAGCTTTTATTCATTGGTTTCCAAGGAGAATCTCCCACAGAACCTGAGGGGGTTGAGGACAATCTGCACAAATGGTGTCTAAATGTTGAATCACTCCATGCTAGTGAGGTCTAATAGGTGGGCCACAGCCATGGCACTGTGATTTGTTCCATGGGCAAGAAGAATGAATCCGAGGCAATCAAGGGATCAGGACTCATGTTTTCCGTTTATTCTTGGAAATAGGGAACAGAGTTTAAATTGTGTTTGTGTGGGTGGGTGTGGTTCCTAAACTTCGTTTTCCAGCATGGGTATAGGTCGATCTTGCTTTAAGAAACCTGGTCAGGCTGAGTGTGGTGGCCCACGCCTGTAATCCCAGCACTTTGGGAGGCCGAGGCGGGTGGATCACAAGGTCAGGAGTTCAAGAGCAGCCTCGCCAACATGGCATAACCCTGACTCTACTAAAAATACAAAAATTAGCTGGGCATGGTGGCAGGTGCCTGTAATCCCAGCTACTTGGGAGGCTGAGGCAGGAGAATTGCTTGAACCTGGGAGGCGGAGGTTTCAGTGAGCCAAGATCGTGCCATTGCACTCCAGCCTCGGTGACAAGAGCAGGACTCCGTCTCAAACAAAAAAAAAAAAAAAAAAAGAAACGTGGTCGATCAACAGAATTTCCACAGCACCCACCACCCTAGCTGTCCTGATGAGGTCCTATTGAAATCTATAGTTTGCAATCCACTGACACATTGAGCCCCTGAAAGGCGTTGCCAGCCTTCTATATTTTCCCTCTTCAGCATTGCTGGGAGTATCTTGGAGGTGTTTCTGATAAACTCATGACCAGGTTCTCTCCCTTTGGGTGAGACTACTTCTTCCCCAGCACCTCAGTTCTCAGCTGCCTCTTGTTGAATACCAGAAAGCTCCTGCCTCCGACGAGGAAACGCTGACTCCTTGGAGCTTAGCATTCCCTGAGATGTTGACATGATGCTCCCACTTCTCCTTGAGTCACCATTGTCCCCCTCCTGCTCAATCTGGTATAATAATTTACTCTGAGGGACATTAAGACGCTGCCAAGAATCATCAAGCTGTGGTGGCCTGGACTACAGAGGCGCATTTCTGTGTGCATGCATGGGTATGGCGGGCACCGGGCTGTGACACTTCAGCAGCAGACACTGGACTTTAGGGAGCATCACCTCTTCCCTGTGTTTGAAAAGGAGCTCCTGACCTGTCCCTGGCCCAACTTTGGAAAAGTTCTCTTCCAGGATTCTTTCCTCTTACAGAAAACAGTAAGTCATCCCAACATATGCAAGACATGTTGTGCCTTCATAACCGACATGGGCTCTATTACGGTTCAAGGATACTCTTTTGCTCCCATGTAAACAAGCCTCTGTTGGTCCCATCACTTTAGTTTGCTGAGCAGTAGGAGATATGTGAATCTGAAAGTCAGGCTACAGTGCCCAAATATGAAAATTATAATGTAGAATGAAATATAAAAGTTTTGCCTTAAAATGTGTGTATCAATAATGGTGGGTGGCAAATTATGGTAACTGAGCGTGGTGCTGAAGCCCTAAGTTTTGGTCACATTCTCACCTAAGTAAGAACCTGATCAAAGAGGGGATTTTTTAAACAAAATTATGGGAGCCCATTGTTTTGAACTGAGCTTGTATGCTAGGCGCCAACAGACCAGATCAAATCAAAACAAAGTTTAATGCTAACGGCCACATAATAAAACTGAAATTTTAAGAAAGCAGATAGTTTATAAAACAGACCAGGTTTTGTTTTTTTCATGTACACAGGAGATTCCAGCACAAGGAGGTCCCCCTCTACTGTAACCCTTACAAAAAAAAAAAAAAAATTGCCCGAAGTTCTTGTTCCCACCTTACAAAACAGATTTCTCTTCCATTTTCTAGTAGGATTAAAGACCAAATACGTACATTTACAGTGGGGACAGAGTGATTTCAATGCCTAGAGTTTTGGCCAACCTCTTAAAATTGAGAGGTTGGTCAAAAGTAGAAAATTATTAACTTTAGTCTTGAGAAAATCTAATACATCTTGATAAAAATAGCAAGAGGCTGACATTCGAACCACGAACTGCTCCCACGTAGAGCCCACACTCAGCTTCATGTGAAAAAAGCTCTACCCTAGGGACTTTAGACGTGTTCAGCCAGGAAGGCACAGGATCCCTCTCTTTCCAGTTTCCAGTCTATGGCTTTGGCTTCCCCCAGAGAGAGGCAGAATACCAGCTTTTCTCATACCCCTCTTCTTGCAGAAGGTCTATTTTGGGTGGATGTGGCTAAGAGGACAAGCATTCACTTCTTTCACCCAGCTCCCATTCATATAAAAAAGCTCTACCCCAGCCATGGCAAGTCAAAATGTTGGAACTATCTTTGTCCATGACCCAGGTTGTTCAATGGATGAAGATTCTACAGCAGTATGGGCAATCCTAGAAGACCATGGGCTACCATCTCTAACCAGTGACCACTCGCAGAGTAGCATATCCCTTAAGGAAAAATGGACTATTGTTCTTGCCCATATCTCCCCTCCCAGTGGCACAGGGATTCTGTAGAGGAAAAGAGGCAAACCTCAAGCATGGATAGCTCCACAGTTGTCTCCTGAGAGGGCTGACTTTGTTTGGAAAAGAGTGTAGAGAATTTTATGCTCAAGAGTGTTGTGGAAAACAATGGAGATCTTTGTGGAGAGCCACTAAGAGGGGGACTGGTAGCTCCATGAGACTTGTAACAAGTGAAAAAGCAGAATGGCCAAGAATTTAACAGAGAGAACCCAGAAAAGAAAGAGTGTAGAAAGATCCTCCTGGGATCATGGTCAAATCTAGGTGTTGGCAAGGCTACTCATATAGATTAGCTCACATTTAGTTAGAAAAAATTAGAATAGGTCATGGGATAGAAACAGTACCCAAGTCATCACAAATACATCAAAAAAGGGCTGACGCTTCCCTGGCACATGACACTTAAGCACATACTCTCACCAAAGACTGACTTAACAAAAAACTATTCTGTTCCAAGGAAGACTCCTATGAAGCCAACCTCAAACATAAATATCACATTTACCCTTTGAAGTCTGTAAGACTGTGAGTATTCCAAGGCCATGTCCTCTCAGGAGTAATTGAACAGGAGTATTTCAAGCTACTAATTCTTGCCTGATCTTGGGGGAAATATTGTAACTTTTCTGAACTGTAAAAGCAATTTCCAAGCCAAATATACATCCACAGCAATGGGTAAAAACTTAATGATGAATGGGGGCTTAAGCACAACCTTTGACCAATAAGCAGCTTAATGCTGACCCAGGGGGTGAGCACAAGGGTAAATGATAAAAACTAGGAAAAAAAGTCTGAGGATAGACAAGAGAGGCTGCATACTGTAAGGCTAGGAGACAAACTTCACAGATTTAATTTAGACAAATCACCAAAAATCAACAAATTACTAGCAGGAGGGGGAGAACAAGCCTGGGTGTGAGTGTGATGGGAATGTAATCAGTTGGAATTTCAACAATGTATTGTCTAAAACGTCTAGTTGGAAAAAAAAATTATAAGACATGCAACGAAACAGGAATGTGTGACTCATACGTAGTAAAAAAAAGTCAATAGAGATTACTTTTGAGGGAACACAAGTGTTGGACTTAGTATACAAAGACAAAAATTATCTATTACAATATGTTAAAAAAACCAAAATAAATGGTTTAGAAATAAAGAAAGAAAATTATGATGACAGTATCTCATCATGCAGACAATATAAACAAAGAAATAGAAGTTATGAAAAAGGAATCAAATGGGCTTTCTGAAATTGAAAAATAAGATAATCAAAATGAGAAATTTACTAAAGGAACTCATCAGTTACATCTTAAACTGGCACAATCAGGAATAAGTGAAGATAGAGCAATAGAAAAAGATTATGCAATCTGAAGAACATAAAGGAAAAATGATAAAGGAGAACAGAGTCTCAAAGAAATGTGACACCATTAGGCACAGCAATATATGTGCAAAGAGATTATCATAAGGAAATGAGAAATAAAAGCAAAAAAATTAAAAACATAATGGCTGAAAGCTTTCCAAGTTTGATGGAAAACATTAATCAGCACATCTAAGAAGTTCAACAAACAAAAAGTTGGATACACACAGACATATTCACCCAGCCATATCACAGTTGATATTTGAAAGCCATATATAAAGAGAAAACCTCAAAGGCATCAAGAGAAAAATGACTCATCATGTACAAAGATACCCTGATAAGATTAACAGCTGACTTCTCATGAGAAACAATAATGACCAGAGAACACTGGGGTGAGGTATTCAGTGTCTAAAGGAAAAACAACATAAACAACAAAAAATCCCTCTATCTTATACCCAGCAAAACCAAAAGCTATCTTTGAAAAACGATGTCAAAATAGACATTCTCAAATAAACCAAAAGTGAGAGAATTCATTGCTAGTAGGCTTAAGAGTAATTATTCAGACCGAATATCAGCCACACGAGACAGTAAATAGATTCCACATTTTTAAAAAATGAATGCTGATAAAGGCAAATATAAAGACAATATAATGATATATTTTCCTTTTAAAAAACTGATTTTAAAAGTAATTGCATCAAATAATATGTATATATTTATACAGTTCCTATTATATATGGAAATGTAATATATCGATGGTAACAATCTGAAGAAGACAGTGGGAGCAAAATGGTATGGAGAAAGGAAATGATACTAGATGGTAACTCAAATCCATAGAAATAATTAAAGAGAGCCAAAATGTAAACAAAATTCAATAAAACAAACTTTCTAAATGTATAGTTTATCTCCTTTTTTCCTTTCAGTGTATTTAAAAGACATAAGATTACATAAAGTGATAATTATGGCAGTGTATTGTATTTGTCACCTGTATAGATGTAAGATGTGTAGTAATCATAGCACAGAAATAGTAGTGGGTGGGGATGTAGCAACATATGAATAAAACTTTTATGTATCACTGGAATTAAGTTAATACATATTTGGAGTAGATTCTGATAAGTTAAGATATAATGGTAAGCCCTAGAGCAACTATTAAGAAAATAACTGAAAGATGTAGTAAAATCTCATTATTGGAATTAGTTATACTAGATAGTACAAAAACAAGGTGGTAAATGAAAAACAGGGGTCTTTAAAAATCATGTGGCATATACTATACTTGATCTAGCCAAAAGGTCAAGAAGTAATTTATGTGACATATAGAAAATGAAAAACTAAATGAAAGAGGTAAATCCAACCATATCACTAGTATAATATTAAATGTGAATGGGTTGGACAATCCAACCAAAAGGAAGAGATTACGACACTGGATTGAAAAAAAATAAAACCAAGACTCAAGTACATACTGTCTACAGAGAGACACTTAGATTCAATAATACAAATAAATTAAAGTAAAAAGGATAGAAGAGTATGTAGAACCCAAATAGCAAACATAAAAGAGTCACAGTGGTTATAATAATATCAGAGAGTATAGTTACTAGATTAAATTAAAAAGTTACTAGAGATACAGCAGGGCATGTATACTGATAAAAGGTCAGTCCCTCAGGAAGAAATAACACATATAAATATACACACACCCAACAAAAGATCTACAAAATGCATGAAGCAAAACCTGACAGAATTTATGGAAAAATAGACAATTCAAACATAATAATTGGAAACTTTAATATCCCACTTTGAATAATGAATAGAACATCTAGTTATGATAAACAAGGATACAGAAGACTTGAACAACAGTAAAGCGACTAGGTCCTGCAGACATGTATAAAACCCTTCACCTGATGAGAGCAGAATACTCTGTTTTCAAGTTCTCATGGAACATTCTCCTGTATATGGAGCATAAAATCAGCCTCGATAAGTTAAAAAAATTGAAATCATGCAAAGCATTCTCTCAGACCGTAGTGAAATAAAATTAGAAATCAACAAGAGAAGGAAATTTGGGATTAAACAACACACTCATAAATAACCACTTTGTCAAAGAAGTCACAAAGGAAGTTAGAAAAACCCTGAGCTGGTAAGTTGGTAAATCCTTGTCCAATGAGAGAAATCCTTTAAGGCTCAGTAGAGAAATGGGAAACAGGTCTTATCCCAGGAAAGCAAATGCATCTGAATAGAAGAGAAACGGGTCTCCCTAGGGCTCATACTGGGCAACTGTACATGTTCCTGACTTAGGCAAAGAGCTATCTTCCGAAAAATGGTGGAAGAGAGAAACAGAAACAGAACTTCTGGAGAAGTTTGCACGCAGCAAAACTATCCCTGTGGAAGTGGTGGGCAGGTAGCCCAACTCCTCCTATACTTCTTCCTGCCTCCTCCCCTGGGGCTCTGTAAAGGGTCTGCTCCCAGCCACCAACTTGAGCTCATTTATGACTTCTCCTGCCTTCAGTTTTATACAAATATACAACTTTGTTGACTTTACTCAAGTCCAGCTGCATCTTTGGTTATCAATGGGAAACAATGCGCCTTTTCTGTAGCTAACTGATGCAAATCTAACTCAGAATGGGGGTGGGAGATGGGGATACAGGTGCTGGGGACAGTTAAGGGCAGCCCAGCTATCCATCCATAACCTTCCTTTGGACTTCCTTCATGGTTTTGCCACCTTGGCACTATTGATATCTATGCCAGATAATTATTTGTTGTGGGAGGTCTGGCCTGTACATTGTAGGATATTTAGCATCATCCATGGTCTTTACCCACCACTTTCTAGTATCACCCAAATTCCCCACTGTGACAACCAAAAATGTCTCCAGATATGAACACATGGTTCCTCGGGGCAAGATTGCCCCCAGGTGAAGAGCACGGAGGCTTTACTGTCAGACTAACTTGGGATCATCCCCTCAGCAGCAGCAGCATGTTCCTGTCTGTTTCCCACTCTATAGGGTAATAATGTTACTGCTGGCCTCCTTGTGTTGTTGGGGGTGAAATGAGTAGGTACATGTGAAGCACCCCATTCATGAGGGCACTCGGGGTACCTCCCGTTACCTCTCACCCCACTCTGCATCACAGCCACCTTTATCCCCCCTGATCTACTCCCCCAGACCTGCCTATACCAGCCTTTCCTAGGCAGCCTGGACATTGGGCTGGGAATCTCAGGGTCATGAAATGTATGAGCTGGAAGGAGTTACGCAGGGCTCATCTAGATAACCCCTTCATTGTTTAGGTGGACACCGGGATCTGAGGAGGGGCAACCATTCCCCCTATGAGACAGTTCAGGGCGGAGAAAGTTTGTCAATAGCTTCTTGCCGTCTGGATGAGAGTCTCTTTGACTCCCTCCTTTTTTACAACCAGCATCTCACAGTATTCTCCAGGCAGCCTGAGCTGTAAGGAAACAGAGTGGGGATGAATGTCCCTATTATATAGGGGATGAAACCGTGGCCCAGAGAACTCAGCCCATCTCTCTAAATCATACAGTCAGTTAGTGACAGAACTATGACAAAACTCAGCTCTACTGGCCCCTAACTCTATTCCTTTTCCTGTATACCTACAGAAAGAAGGTCAGTTTTAAGCCTGAAGCAGGGTGTGAAGGAGAGAGACATTGGATCAGACAGCCTTATCATAAAATAATAGTTCTGTACCAGTTGCTTATTAGAATCACCAAGGTAGATGAAAGCAAAACACCAAGACCTACAATAGTTTACCCATATACTAGAAAGTTTCACTCTGGGAATCTAGATGTGTAGCAGAGACAGGTACTCCTGATGAAGACATCGCCACCTGCATATGCATGTAGCCCTTGAACATCACACAGAGAGAGTGTTCACCCAGGGATTCTCTTGGAGGGAAGTCTCCCAGTACCTGCATGCCCGCCTCCTCTGGATCTCTCTTTCCTGGTAGAAGTGATTGGCAGTAACAGCGACTGAGCCTCAGAGCTCCCCCTCCTACACAGTTATAAGAACTAGTGAAAGTTCAGAAAAATAATTTTCTTTTACCCCAAACAATCTTTGTAAGAAAATGAATTGCCATGCAATCGATTTTTTGAATATCTTTTTATTGGTTGGGTTGAATTTTTTTTCTTTAAATGAAGGTCTTAAGTAATGAAAGAGTGAAAACTAATTTTCTTCTTCTTCCCATGGGATGTTCAGTGAGGCTTTGTATTCAGGTCCTGAACTCCTTTTCCCCAATCCAAGTTAGCAGTTTTTGCACTTGGAAGATGTGGGAACATGGGGCCATATTCCCCCAAGAAATAGACCAGCTGCTGCCAAGGCTGATGCCTCCCCAAACAGCTACCTTCTCGATGATTCTCCAGGCAAGCTCCATGTGCTCCCACCCTGTGCCTTCTGTTCGATCTGTATAAGCATTTGTATCAGTGGCTGCTTACCCACCAGAATGTGTCTGAATGGTCTCAAAAGTGTAAGAAATGAAGGATTTTGTGCTTCAAGGATAAGAGAGGTATGGCAAACCCTGGGAGGAAGTTGGACTCCAAAAGGTGAAGGACAAAGGGACTGCCAGTTCAAAATAGCAGGGCCAGGAACTTAGATGTCTGGATGCTGAGACCTGCAGTGTTGTGAAGAGGGCAGCCACTGAGGCTGGCCTGACAGGTGACTAGGAAAGGGGATCTACACTGGAGAGCCAGACGTGAGCATCTCTATGGCAGAGGAATGAATAGTTGACCAGAAAGTAGAGATCCATCTTCAAACAATGCCAGGGAGGGTAGAGTGATCTTACCAACAAAATGACCAAGACTAAGGGATCTCTCAGATTTAACTGGACATAGACAATTACACAAAAATTATGGTTTCTTATGGCTAAGTGTCAGACAGCAATTCCTATGGTTCATCACATGAAATCACAAAACCATTCTATCATTTTACAAATATATATATATATATATATATATATATATATATTTACATACATACATATATATATATAGTGAGGTGGAGTCTCGCTCTGTCACCCAGGCTGGAGTGCAGTGGTGTGATCTCTGCTCATTGCAAACTCTGCTTCCGGGGCTCAAGCGATTCCCCTGCCAAGTAGCTGGGATTACAGCTGCCCGCCACCACGCCTGGCTAACTTTTTTGTATTTTTAGTAGAGACAGGGTTTGACTATGTTGGCCAGGCTGGTTTCGAACTCCTGACCTCAAGCGATCCACCTGCCTCAATCTCCCAAAGTGCTAGGATTACATGCGTGAGCCACTGCACCCAGCCATTTTACCAAGCCTTTTGACCCGAGTTATCTCATTTGATCTCAAATATAGCTGGCATCCTTGCAATCGGTGAGTGTCTGTCATCTTAATGGGGAAGGAGCTGAATCCTGAGAACGATCATGTAAGTACCTAGAATTTTCATTTTTATTTTCATTTTACAAGTGAGAATTCTGACACTCAGGAAAAGTGACTTATGCAAAATCAAACAGCTCGTAAATGCTGAGATTTGAAGCCAAATCCAGTTGCTTTCCAAACCTGCTTAACAAATGCAGAAAATAACAATCTCCTACTTAAGGCTTCAGTTCAGCATTCATCAAAAGTCTGTGGGCTTGAGTCCAAACAAGCCCACTGATTTGCTCAGTGAGTTTGGGTCCAGCATATCCCTTCCATTAGAAAGGGCAGGCAAAGTACTCACTTGTTTACAATGTGTCCACAGCAGGGAACATGGGAAGTGGTCAGAGAGCAAACTTTGGTGGGGGTGGAATCTTAACTCTGTCACTTACTAGCTATGCACTTTTCAGCACATTTTTCAAGATTTCAGAGATTCTGATTCCTCAGCTGTAAAATGGGCTCTAATAGTACAATATTATGAGTCTGCTGTAAATATTATAAATCATAGTTCACAGCAGTAGGACCCAGTACACACTCATTAAATAGCCTTATAGAAAGTAGTTGTTTTGGAACTTGAAGCCAGGAGCAAGGATAGTTCTCTAATTTTATTTGTTCCAGGAAGCGATGGTAGCTCTTGGTTGTCAGTCGGACCATTGTAGAGCTCAGTCATTACATGTAGTCAAGAAGAGGATCTGCAACGCATCCAGGGCCTAGGTCTCTGTGAAGCCACAGAAGAGGATTCTAAATGAACCTGGGGACTGTTAACATTGACACCCACTGAGGGACGTCCTCTGTGGTGAGCAAGCCCATTAGAATGATGAAACCCACAAAGCTTTGTTCCGCCCACAGTGCTTCATTAGGAAGAAAACATGACGACTTCATTTCAAGGGAGGCTAATGGTGAACAGATGGGCTGGCAAGGCAAAGACCACAAAACACTGTCTCCAAAAATGTAGTTATGTTTTGTAAACCCTGAACTCTGTTTTCACTTTACTCTCCAGTCCCTATGAGTGTGAGCTGAGATTGAGGAAGATGGCTGAAAGGAAACAGAGCATGACCAGGGAATGTGTTTATGCTTCTGCAAAACCAAGGTATTTCCACTAGCTGCCCCCAGCAAGATAAAAATGAGACATATGGGAAGAGAAAGAGGTCCAGAACATGGCCTTTGAAACGTATCTAAGAGGTATCTCTGTGGGGTGGGCTTTTGAAATCACTTTTGCTACAAGGTGATGGCCCAATGAGAAAGAAAGGAAACACTGACTGAGCTAGTGTCTAGACACTCACTGTGCTAGATTACACACACACACACACACACACCCACCCCAAACAAAAAACCAATTTTATAGTGTCAACCTCCTTCCAATCATACACACATACACACACTCACACACACACTTTTATAATATCAGCCACTTTTCAGTCTCTCACACACACACAGATCCCCAATTTTGTAATGTCAACCTCCTTCTAATAAGGGTACATTCAAGAAATAGAGGGTTTTTGTTTGTTGTTTTTCATTTTATTTGTTTGTTTTCAGCTTTTTTTTTTCTTTTTTCTTTGGCAGGCACCAAAATACTATTGAGCTTTGGGGCTAATCCCACTGGTTTAGAGCCTAAGAAATAAACAGAAATGACAGAAGACAGTGCACTCTGAGACTTTCCTAAATCTTCATAAAATTAATTATGGCTCAATTGCATAAAAACTCATAAGTGAATGTAATTTTCTGGATTGATGGATGTAGGAACAAAACAAGATAGCATAATGGGAACTGAATGCAGGAGCGTAAGATTTTATATTTATGGCACTGGAAGAAATTGTGGGGAGGGATTTGACTTCCACAGGCTGTGAAATTGAGGATTTAAATTAAATACAATAAAACTGACATATTTTATTTTATTAAAATTGACAAAATACATTATCTTGACTATCGAGAATAATGTGGCAATAAGCAATAAATGGAACTAGAGATGATTAGCCCTATGTTATTAAGAAATTGAATATTAAAAGAGTAAAAGAAAATAGGGTAAGTGGGAGAATCAGTATTTGAATCCAATTATTATTCATTAGAAAATTTATGACTCACCAGAGCCACAGAACTACCTACTCTATTAGCCGGGAACCTTGCCACACTGGAAGAGACATGACCACATGTGTGTATTTTGTCCACATTATAGAAGACACCAATCCTGATTTGGTCTACCTCCTAAGCTGCTTTCATTTGAACACATTTAAAAAATTAACAACTATCTTTAAAAAAAAAAAACAAAAACCCTGACATCTACCCATTGTAAACATAAAACTAAAATAAACTTAAAAGCACAAAAATAAAGTTTTAAAAATGCATCGCACAAAATCCCACACAGAGACAGTATTGTTATCAAAGGTTGATGAATTTCATTATTGTCCTCTTCTTATACAAACTAGATGTTGATAAGCTATCAATCTAAATTAGCTAGCTAGCTAGATAGGATTTTATAAAACTGATATAAAAGTTAAAGCCAGAGCAATTAGTCAAGATAAATAAATCAATGAAAAAGAGGAAGTCAAATTGTCCCTGTTTGCAGATAACATAATCTTACATATTGAAAAACCTAAAAACTACCATAAAACTCTAAGGACTGATAAACGAATTCAGTAAAGTTGCAGGATACAACATTAACATACAAAAATCAGTATCATTTCCATACCCAAGCAGCAAACTAGCTTTCATGAAAAAGAAATCAAGAGGGTTATCCCATTTACAATAGTTACCCAAAAATGGCTATTACAAAAAGCACAAAAAGTAACAAATGCTGGTGAGATTACAGAGAAAGGGGTCCCCTATACACTGCTGGTGGGCGCCTAAACTCGTACAGCTTCTATGACAGAGAACAGTTTGGAGGTCCTTCAAAAAACTACAATTAGAACTACCACATAATCCAGCAATCCCACTACTGGGAGTTTATCTCAAGGAAGAAAATCACTGTATCTGAGAGGCATCTGCACCCCCATGTTTATTGCCACATTATTCACAATAGTCAAGGTATGGAATCAACCTAGGTGTCCAACAACAGATAAATGGATAAATAAAATGAGATGTATATGCTATGGAATACTATTCAGCCACTGAAAATAAAATCCTGTCATTTGAGGCAACATGAATGGAACAGGAGGACATTATGTTGGCTGAAAAAAGCCAGGAACAAAAAATTAAACTTCTCATGTTCTCACTCATATGTGGAAATTAAAAAAAGTAGATTTCATAGAAGCAAAAAGTAACATAGAGGATATTAGAGGCTGGGAAGGAGAGGGAGACAAGGAGAGATTTATTAAATGATACAAAAATACAGCTAGATATGAGGAATACGTTCTAGTGTTCTGTACCACTGTAGGATGACTATACTTATCGATAGTATGTTATAAAGTTTCAAATAGCTAGGAGGATAGTGATGTTTCTAGCACAAAGAAATGATAAAGGTTTAAGATGATGGATATGCTAATTACCCTGATCTGATCAGTGTATATTATATATATTAAAACATCACTATGAACCCCATGAATATGTGCAATTATTATGTCAATAAAAAGATAAAATAAAAATTCAAAAATAATTTAAATATGTTAATTATGAAAATGTAGATTAATCTGAGATTAATCTATAGATTTAATGCAATTTTGTTAAAAATCCCAAACAAAATTTATTACAGATTTAATAAGCTCTTTCTGAAATTTATAGACAAGAACATATAGCCAAAATAACCAAAATATTTAGAAGAGAATAAAGTGAAAAATTTACTTTATCAAAAATAAAGATTTCTAAAGAATATAGCAAAATAGAGACAATGTCAATTTGGTCCAGAATTTTGTATATGAACACACAATGGCTTATCTGTAAGGAAGAAATAAAACTGGAACCCATATCATGCTATATGCAATAGTCAATTTCTAGTGGTTTAAAACTTAAATAATTTTTTAAAAGGTAGTCTAAACCTGGAAGAAAATATTGGAGGCTATATTTAACACCTGAGGTAGAAAGGGAAGGCTTTCTTTTAGAAAACCACAAAGTTACAAGCCATAAAGGGAAATTTCGTAAATTTGTTAATGTTGCAATTGAAAACAGGTGAGACTTCTTGCTATGGCAAAGAGAATGGTAAATTTTGTTCCCAAAACCAAGTTTAGAACTGAACAAAATTGTCAAAAACAAGTATTTCAGGCCTGTAGAGGGTGACCAAAGCAAAAAACAAATGGAGAGATTTTTTTTTTAATGAAGATGTTCTACAACTTCTGGTAAAAGTGATGGGAGGGCTGGATGCGGTGGCTCACACCTGTAATCCCAGCACTTTGGAAGGCCGAGGTGGGTACATTGCTTGGGGTCAGGAGTCTGAGACCAGCCTGACCAACATGGTGAAACCCTATCTCTACTAAAAATACACTAGTTAGCCAGGTGTGGTGAAGTGTGCCTGTAATCCCAGCTACTCGGGAGGCTGAGCCAGGATAATCGCTTTAAGCTGGGAGGCGGAGATTGCCGTGAGCTGAGATTGTGCCACTGCACTCCAGCCTGGGAAACAGAGCAAGACTCTCAGACAAACAAACAAACAAACCACCACCACCACCAACAAAAAAAAACGGTGTGAGTCCGGCTGCTTGCCAGGGTCTGCTCTTATTTCTCCCATCCCCCACCTCAGTTGCAGTAGTTTTACCAGGGTAAGGCTGGCCATGGAAACTAGCAACTTTGCTGCCAGAGATGGCTCACTCAATTTGGAGTAGAGGGTGAAAATTCATGGCTGACAGTGTTTTCAGTAAAAGTAACATGGGGAGAAATGCCAGATATAGGTGATGGGGAGGAAGGCAGCAAACCACATTGCCATGTATGTACCTATGTAACAATCCTGCATGTTCTTCACATGTACCCCAAAACCTAAAACATGATAAAATATATATTAAAAAAATAAAGAAAATTCCATACACACTATGGAACACTATGCAGCCACAAAAAAAGAAAACTAATCAGAAAAAAAGTTGGGGAAATGCGTTAAGTCTGCTAGTCTAAGGTTGTTACTCCTGGTTGCGTGTTAGACCAGCCTGAAATTTAAGGGGAATACCTTAAAAATTAGAGAGTCATAGAAGAGTCAGTTAAGCTCCGTATACATCCTTGAAAGACTAGAAAAGTGTGCATGCACATGGGAGCCCTCAGAGGGCCAAGGAGGAAGTAAAAGCTGGGGCAAAAGCCGGAGAACTGCTTGCACTATCAATGTGCTGCTCTTCCTACACACAGACCCATGCACAGAAGTTGGAAGCCTTACACTCTACATGTTCCTAGGCATTTGAGCACAGTCTCTTCTTAATCAGATAAAATAAATTTATGTTTACAGAATTAATGAAAAATATAATAATAATGACTATAAATTTGATATCTCCATAAAGACAAATTATAAAAAAGAAGCAAGTGGAAATTCTAATAACTGACATGAAAAATTCCCAATCTCTACAAACAGGGTATCTCCATAAAAGCATAAATTATAGAAAAAGAAAAAAAGAAGCAAATAGAAATTCTAATAGCTGACATGAAAAATTCACTAAATGATTTCAAAAGACTATGTGAAGTTCACTTCATGACCGATAAATAGAAATTAACTGTTGTAAAAAATGAAGAGAAAAATACAGAAGAAACATGGACAGAGATTCAGAAACTACAGGACAGGGTCAAACACTCCCTCCGGGTATGCACAGGACCCTCCTCAGCATTCCTGAGAGGCGGCCCCTCCCTGCCTATGATAGTAGCGTCCACCAGGTGTGGCTAATGACTTCCAGACGAATCCCACTACAATTCCTCCATCCTTTTGTGGGTGTCACAGGCGCTTTCTCATGAATCACGAGCTGCAGTATTGAACTTTATGTAAAGGAATCCTTTTCAAAAGTGTTTGTCTACTTCTATTCTCTTTTCTTTGCCCTAGGTTAGGCAAGATTGAGATATACTAAAGCCTTGTGTGGTTTTTATTGGGTGTTTGCATTGGTTTGTCCTTTCCAGATGCTTTAAGGAAAGAGGGTGGAAAAGAAAAGGCCACTTTACCATAAGGCCATCTGTGGGTAGGTATGAAATGGCCATGGTTGGGAAAGGACTCCAGGAGGGGAAAAGAAACTGCTTTTTCTCTTCCTTTCCTAATAGAAATGTAGCTTTTCTGTTTTACTATAGGGCTTACTTTTCTAAGCTCTTAGATCACTAACAAAAAATAAAATATTCAGATAATTAAAGTATTTAAAAACATAACAATTTTTGTTAATAACAAAATGGATAATATTTATTTTTTAGTTAGAACATATCGGATTATTGTGCAAGTAGCATTATAACAGCTTAAGGTTTTTTTAAAAATAGGAAATATTTTTTCTATCATGTCATGTAAGAAAGCACGAAACTAACTTTATTACAAAGTTTGTTATGTTAAAATTGGTTAGCCCTCAGATGGAAGTTTGACTTGAATGCAAATAATAGCATTAAGTTTATTTATACTTAAAAAAACCCCACCATTTCACACCTATAAGAATGACAGAAATATTTTAAAGTATGACAATGCCAAGTATGGGCAAATAAATGTAGAAGTGGGAACAGTCACGCCCTAATATAGAACTATAAACTGTTATAACCACTTGGAAAACAATATGGCAATATCTAATAAATGAGAAAACCAACTGTCAGCCTACCAGTTCCTCTCCTGGTTACATAACTTGGAAAAACATGTGTATACATATTTAATTGAAACAGAAAAGACTAGCACCAAATGAAATGCCTATCAACAGACTAAATAATAATTAAATTTTGGTGAACTTAAATATAATGGTTCCTAGCAATGAAAACGAATGATTTAGATCTACGATTATCAGCAACTGTAAATCTCATAATCATACTAGTTAGTAACAAATGCATGTTGCAAAAATATATGTGTAGAATGATTCTGTTTAAAAAATTTTTAAATATATACAAAACAAGATTATACATTCTGGGGACAAATACACATATATGGTCAAATGTAAAGGAATAAAACGAAGGATAAATGCTGTATTCAGAGGAGCAGTTACCTTTGGGAGAAGATGAGGATGTGTACACTAAAGGACTCAATAATATTTGCAGTTTTACTTTTTAGCCTGAATGATTAATATATAAATGTTTATTTTTATTAATCTTTACATGTTTTGCAGACCTGAAACACTTTATAAAATTTTTATAAAGAAAACTCTTATGCAGTCCAATCACTAGGCCAATTTGAAACAATGCTACTAAAAATATTAATAAAGCTGGAGTTATGTATAACATTGAAAGTAATGAGAAACCCAAAGTTTTAAAGAACATCAAAAAATAAATAATTTCTAACATAGAGGGCGCCAAACACATGACTAACATCTTGCTTTGTTATTTCATAGCATGGAGACTTCAGCTGATAAACAGAAATTCCACCGTTCTCTTTCGGGACACCATTCCGAGAACTTCTGTGAGAGATTGTAGAGATATTGGTGTTTTAATTTAAACATTCACTGTTATACTATGACATATTTTTTATATCCTATAACAATATCATTTGTTATGTTATTAACGTGGTACTATTGAAGTCTTGAAAACAATGTGCTAAAAAATAGTAAATTTGGAATAGAATCTAACTGTAATTTGTTACGGAGACTAAGAATTGCAGTGTACTGTTAAGGTGGTATGCCTCAAATATTAGAAATAATGAGAAAAGAAACACTAGCATGAATGTATCATTTAGTTTACTAAATAGGATAGCACAGAATCATTAATCTCTAAGTCACAATATATACCTTAAGTCATGGGGCTATCCCCTCCCTGGCACCCCTGACACATACACATTGATGACATTTGGGGCATAAAAGATTTGGCAACTCCAGGCCTTCATTCCAATAAAGCAAAAAGTGGATGGAGCTGGATAGCGGCTGAGCCCTTTAAATGGGGTATGTATTCATTCATCACGCTCTCTACCAGTTCCTACTGCTTATCAGGGAATCTTGAACTTCAGCTTCAGTGAGATCCTGTTGAGTTTGTTAAAACACAGGTTACGAGGTCTCAGCCCAGATTTTTGTTTCAATAGGCCACGGACAGAGCTTGAGAACTGGTATTTCTAACATGTTCCCAGGTGCTGCTCATCCTTGAGAGCAATTGCTCAGAGTTTTCCCCACTCATCTACCTTTCCTGCCTTTCATCTACATTTCCTACACGATCTTTCTTGAAGTTCAGTTTGTGGCTCCTTGTCCAGATCATACAAGTTAATAAAACAGAGTTTATAAATAATTACCTTTTTAATGTATTAGCATGGTGGACCCTATAGTAATGCTACTTCAACTCATCAGTGTTTCAGTGTACTTTCCTGAGTGAGAGGAAAAAGTAAAGTCATCCCTTATATTTCTGAGTAATCAGCCTGCACATACTCCTGGGATCAGGTCTCACAGAGTGAATGCTAATTGTGTGCATTGAGGAGTGGGAAGGATTAAGAACCCTGAGTTTTGTATTAATACTCTGTGTGCTGTGAGGTATATTGGGGTGTATTTGGGAATTTGTACAAGTAAGTCAAGTTCTTTTTCTCATTGAAATTGAGGATAAGAATATTCCTCATGGACAGCACTAAAGAAATTAAAGGAGATTGTGTGTGCCTATCTTGGAACTCAATCCATATTAGTTTCCATTTCTCATCTCTCCTACCCTTCTCTGGTTGGAGTGGGAGAATTTGGGGAAATAGCTTAGAGGATGTTGCCTTAGAGGACAGGAAGGATTTGGAATATGCTAATGTATTTATTTTCAAAGTGTGGCTAGCATGCCTGATAAACTGAATTTTTTAGTTAAATTTGAATGTAAATAGCTCCATGTGCCTAGTAGCTATGGTATTGGGGACTGCAGATATAGAATTTAAGTAAGTCAGATAGGTCTAGATTTAAATCCTGGCTTCTTTAGCTCTAGGATCTTATGCAAATTACTGAGCGCAACTTATCCCCCCTCCCCCATGTGATTGCCATCATGAAGAAATAAGGTTATTAATGAAAAAAATGGAAGTACTCAGTAAATATCAACGGCCATTTTAGCACTAACTGCAAATTGAATATTGATAAACTTTCTTCTTGAAACTTTTCCATGAAAGAAAGTTGATGAATTGTGTGGAAATGTTCCTCAATAAACTCTCTAGATTATAGGCAGCGGGTTGTGTGTGATTTGAGACAGCCATCTCAGAACTTTGTCATCTGGACATGTAACACAGTTGGGATGCCTCTAAGAAACTGGATCCTGCCCTTTGTGGTGGTTTTGAAAAAAATACCTATTTCATGTAGATTTATGACAAGGGCTGATGCATGCAATAAAACTGGTTTTTGCATTGAGCTAATTTAAGCACGTGCTCATTCACTCGTAACTGCTGGCCAGGGCCCTGCTAGGAAACTCACATATTTATTATGTAGTATGAACCTCTGTTCTCTACTGTTTGATTCCATGCACATGACATTGCATTTGACATTGAAATGGACGGAACAACCGTCCTGAGAGCAGGAAACTCCTTTAGGGTTTTGCCTCAGATCACTGAAATCGTGTCGAAAGAGGTAATTGCTAGTCTGTATATCTCAGTTTCCTTATCTATCCAACGAAGAGGACAAAATACATCACAGTGCTGTCTGCTGTTTTAGAACTATGGAAGCCATTCAACAAATCATGAGAATGAGTTATACGGAGACTTAATAAAAATAAAGTGCATAATAGGAAAAGAAGGTGCAATATATTTTATTCAGCGCTCTCATGTGGCCACATGGATGGATTCTTCCCAAGAGAGCATAATAGAGCATTTTAGTTGTAGATGTGGAATGAATGCAGCTTCTAGTTGAGTATTTTCTCTGGCTTGTGTGAAGCACAGATGTTTTACAAATCATCTTTATATTAAGACTGAGATAACCCAACTAGGTTTGAAAACAGTCATATTTTTCAAATTATGTTGTTTCCCATGCTCTAGACTCCAGGAAGAAAATTGGCTTCAGGAGATGGTTTCTAACACGTTTCCCCAGGGTCTTCAATCCAGCAACCTCCGGGGAGTGTGAGTGCAGCACTGCCCATTTTCTGACATGGAGGATGAAGGTACGGGCCCCACAGTTTGTGCAAGTCTCTCCTGAGGGGTCATGCCTCCTCTTGCACAGGGCAAATGACGAGTCTGGGCCATGGACAGCTTTAGGAAAGGACATTTTAAAATGTAACCTCAACAAGCAAGTTCTGTCCCTGGCTCTCATGAGTCAAAAACCTGCCATGGCCTGGGTCTTCCAGGTCCTGCTGTGAAGAGTGTGCACTAGGTCACCCCCGACTCTGGTTCACCCGGTTCCATGTGGGCATGCTGGACTCGGGAGAAAACAAGTTGTCTATCTGTGCATCTGGCAGCATCTCTATCTCCCGAGGAAGTCGGCTGGTGTTGACATAAGGCATAGCGGGGTTGAGCTCAGTTCTAGATTTTTGGGTACCAGCTGACTTTTGTGGTGCTGCAGGAAGTATCTTCCTTGGTATCACAATCTAAAGTCTCTCCCATTAAATATGCATAGCCTCCTATGCACTTGACAAAGGAGCACAGATTGGTTAAGGTGATTGGCCTGGGGAATACCTCCACTTCGGAAGAGAAACTTATTCCGTTAACCACAGGAATGCAACCTGGTACACCTTATACTAAGACCATAATAGTCCCCAAACAGTATATCAGAATAACTCAGTTAAAATACCTTTATCTAGAGACAGAGTAGTACAGTCTGAAGCATGGCAAGTCTGCACACTTGTTTACGGTCTGCCCTCCACTTTGGGTAATCAGAGAGTGGGGGACAGGCATGGACATCCATCGTGCAGCTTCATTTGCATGGGTTTTCTGAGACTGCCCATATCAACATAAA
Source organism: Ateles fusciceps (assembly GCA_036589455.1). NCBI lineage: Eukaryota > Metazoa > Chordata > Mammalia > Primates > Atelidae > Ateles > Ateles fusciceps. The sequence continues at coordinate 1,913,531 of JAZHEH010003321.1, read as the reverse complement.
TATGTGATTGCTCAAGCACACGCACATACACATACACATGCTTGCCCGTCTCCAAAAATAGGCAATAATCCAGCACCATCTAGATCCATAGAAAATATATATATAATTTCCCCCACGCCAGAAAGCAAAAAGGTTTTCAGAAATGCGGCATTCGATTTGTTCTGCCAAATAGGACTCTGAGCCTTTCTGTCAAGACATCGGCTTTCAGGTTAAGGATAATTCTAGCTTTAATCCAAACCAAGGACTTTCTCAGATAACGGAGTGAACTCCCACAGGGTCATTAGGAAGCAGGGAGTGACTTCAACATCTTAATGGCATCTCTTGTCTATTCACTTAAGATTCAAAAAATCTCACGGTCAGTTTCTCACTCTCACACACCCTCGTGTACATGATTGAATTAATGGATGAAGTAGAAGCAAACATTGGCTCAAGGTCATCTAACCATGGCCAGAAACACAGTTATTTCGTCTTCAAATCCAGTGGGTTTTTCCCCCAACTTTGCAACATGCCTTACATATTGCACCTGATTGCTCATACGAGCTTTTCAGCAGTGAAGATTCATGATCTCATAATGTCAAAGCTGGAAGGTTCTGACATTATCTCCTTCCAGATTCCCCTCATTTTTCAGTGGGGTCTAAAGTCCGAGAGTTCATGTGGCTTGGACAAGTTCACAGAGAAAGTGAACAACAGAAAAATGACCAGAATGCCGCCCCAGGACCCCAGAGTTCTTGTTTCTGACTTGTTTCAGGCAACCCCCCTCATAATCATCTTAACTTTTATTTAGTGGAAAAATGTAATGGAGTCAAAGCTGCCAAAACTCTATTCCTTTAGGGGAATATTTCTTTCTCCGAAGTGATAAGAATATCAGTTTGCAGCAGGCATTTGACATTCAGAGGTCTTGAAGATCCACTGAGATTATTAAAGAGAATGTTAAATTTTGTGCTTTTTCTCTAATAATTTTTAAAAAAAATCCTACTCACAGGAAATTAAATATTGCTGGCCAGTTTAGGGTTCCAAGACCAGACAGACTCTGTTAATAAGAGGAATGTGAGTGAAGAATGACTTCAATGGTAAAGCTCAAAGTTCCTCCCGAATTTGAAGGCACAGCAAGTAATGTTAATAATACCTGTTAAAATCATACGACCTTTGTTCTTTCATTTGTTTGATTCTTGTGTTCTTCCTTCTTTGTGTGCAAAGTCAGACACGCTCCAGGGCTGAAGTGAGCAAGCCAGTGCCGGAAGGCTGCTCTCCTTGGTACAGCTGGCCTTCTGGTAGTTCTGTGCTTTAAAAGTAGCTGGCATGGGTATAAAAAGATAGCTGTGCCTGGAGCCTACCCTGTAGGACAGATCTGGCATGAATATCTTCAAAAGCTCACCCCAGTGAATTTCTCGTGCAGCCAGTGTGGACCGTCAGCAGACCAGAGATGCACATTTGCCTTCTTCACTGGGGGAATCCCTGATGTCAGAGCAGAGGAAGCCCTTCTCCCTGCCATCTCTGTTCCAGCACGGTCTGCTCCAAAATGCAAAACTGGACTTAGGCACATGCAGTAAGTCACTGGAAACGCCTTCTGACTTCCCCTTTGCTATGGGCTGGGGCCTGTGGTGCATGCCAAGGACAGAAATATTAACCCCAGGTGGTTACTGCAGGGAGCTCCACCTGAGCGGAGGGTGTGGCTCATGGGACAGAGAGAGATAGTTATGGTGACTTTTCGAATCTGCATTTCCAATCCAGGGTCTGCTGAATCAAGTACCTGCACTGTTCTAGAATCAGGATTGTGTGGTGTTGCCCTCTCTGGTCCTACCAGCAGAAGGTGCTCAAGTGTCAGCTGGATCTGGGCCCCAGCAGCTGACTCTGTGGCCTTAGTAAATGACAGCAGTACTAGTGTCTGCATTTGGGCCTCTGCCAAGGATTAAGTTTCAGTATAGTGCCAGTAAATAGAAAAACATTCAATGAATGTCTGCTAATTTTAATTGTGTGTCTTGCATTTAAATAACCTTACTCTCCTGTAGCTTAGAAGAATCTAGGACACACCGATTCATCTTTCTTCTCTATAATTTGGCCTTCTCTGCTTTAAGGTGTGTAGGATCAATCAGGGGTCCTTCTTCAAGAGTGTCAAGCCCTCTTGGATGGGAACGTCTGTCAGGTCTCTGAGCACCTGGATCTGTAGACACATCGTTTGAAGTCCAGAGACTTGGATCTCTGAGTGCTGGAATTGCAGCACAGTATATTTTCTTCTTTTTCATCAGAGGGATAGGCACATTTTGTAGTCTGGAAGAAGCCTTGCTGGTGACAGAGTTGACCCTTGAACAACAGGGGGGTTGAATTGAGCGGGTACACTGACATATGTGGATTTCCTTCTGCCTGTGCCACCCGTGAGACAGCAGAACTAACTCCTCCTTCTTCTCCTCTTCCTCCTCCTCCTCCTTCTCTTCCTCCTCCTCCTCAATGTGAACCTTTAGGACGATCCCTTCCATTCACTTAACGAATGGTAAACATATTTTCTCTTCCTTATAATTTTCTTAATAACATTTTCCTTTGCCAGTTTACTGTAAGACTACAGTGAATAATGCCTATGACATATAAACTACGTGTTGACTGTTTATCTTATCATTAAGGCTTCCGATCAACAAGAGGCTATCAGTAGTTAAGTTTTGGGGAAGTCAAAATTATAAACAGATTTTTGACTGTAGTGAGGAGAGTCAACGCCCTTAAGCCCTGACATCATTTAAAGACATCTGTATTTCAAGACCCTGCCCAAATAGGATTCCCTCTGCCAAATGATCAAACTATCTTTCCTTGAAAATGTATAAAGTCAGAGACTGCTTACTTCACAAAATAAACTCATTCTGCTGTTGGGAAATTTAACCGTTTTTTGTTTTGTTTGTTTTTCAAAAAGAGCTCTTCTTCATTTTGAGCAAAATCTGCCTCCGCATTGAGTCTCTCCTTTGATTCTAGCTCTTTCTGCTTACTGTCAAGGACGATGCCCATTGTGGAGTGGTGGATAAGTCTCTAGTTTCTGTTGATCTGGCAGTGGCCGTCTGGAGTATTGTAATGAAGAGAAGGAGGCCACTTTGGGGCTCACTGGGAAGCGAACTGGGGTCCACAAGCCAAGACTGGCCACAAGCGCTCCCTGGGAGGAACCCCTGGGGTCCACCAGCCACACCTGGCCACAGGGGCAGGGAGGGTGCAGCACGCACCACTGACTCATTGGCTGACCACAGAGTCTAACCCTCAGCTATCTCTTCTCATGTTTTCCAAGTATTTTTGTAAAATTAGACACCATCTTCTTCATGCCCCCTTTCTGTGCATTCTTCAGTTATTTTTTATTTTGGGGGGGTATTTTTAACAATATCAGTCTCAGCCTAGGTCTGACTACTGCAGGTAAACAGCCGTTGTATCATCTTCCTTTTCTCAGGACACTCCCAACCCATACCATTCAACACTCATCTCTGTTTCTGGGGAGTCCCTTTGCCTTGTGGAATTTCATCGTCTTATTTTCATTTTTCTATCCGAGACACAGACTCCATCTTGCATTCAGTTCTGTCATCTGTTGCATTCTCCCCTCTTCCCGCTTTGACACATCGGCGAATATGTTCAGCCTGGTGTCAATGTCTCATCCAAAACACTAGGAAGTTGCGGGTTTATCTTCTGGGCTTTCAGTCAGCACAGTCTCTTCATGCCATGCCTTTTACACCACTCTTACACTCAACTAGCTCCAACTTAAGACTCCAGCCAATGTCTTTGTAAATTATAACCCTCCTGTGATGTTTGCATTTTAATAAAGGACTCCGGAGGTCCTCACGCTGTTATTTTAGGCAGCAGCACAAGAACTGAAAGGCAGTAAGACTAGTGAAGTGACTGAGTTGAGTGGATCATTCAGCTGGTTAGGAGCAGCCAGGAGCACTTATGTGCAGAGTTCAAAGTTCCAACAGGCCACTAAAACATGTCTTGTGAGCAGTGAGTAGACATTCCAGGGTTACAGGGTGAATCCTGGTGGTCTCATTGATCTCCAGCTGCTCCTCAATTTTTTGTCAGCTAGATGCTCCTCAGTGAGCTGGTCCTTCCAAGTCATCATTTTAAATAATAGTAACATTGTTAACTGATATGAACAATATTGACTGACTCTCCATGTCCAAGCTCCATGTATGTGTGTGTTGGGGCAGGACTGGCACGGATATCTTACAACTCTCTTCAACTTCACCAGCCAGAGGCCTGCCCTCCATGGGCTTCTGTTCTTTGGCATGATGATGTTGTGATAGGTTCACCTACACCCTACCTGTGATTGACAGTAATTGAGCACGGCCCATGTTCATCTACTAGCCCCTGGAACTCAGTACTAGGTATTTCAGGATTCCCACTCCTTCCTGAGGATCATCCTTTATGGGCTACTGTGCTAGTGACTTATAGTCATCACCTTTGTGAATCCAAAGCAACTAACTCTAATAGAGGACACTATAATTTAATTGTAGTTGCTGCAGCTGTAAGAATAAAGGAATCCCTAGATTAGCAATCAGGGAAGACTACTTTTAAATTATTTCTAACTCAACGAAGCCCTGGTCTTTGGAAAGTCTCATTCCAGGGATCGAAGTCTATAACTGGTTTTATTGAAGATAATAGTATGTTGTAAACAGATAATAGTGCTTTACAAATTAGGAGGGCTGGGTCTAATCTCAACACTGAAATTTAGCATCAATCTGGAGCCCAGCCCCAAGCTCAGAGCTATAGGGAGGGGGGTCCAAACCATGTGGAATGAACAGCTTACAAATATTAGTGACTAAAGCAAGCAGCACGCTAGGGAAAGGAGATAAGCCAAGACCAGGGAAGTGAGACACTGGTAATGTTCCCAGAAAACCACTCCATCCTGGAAAGGTCATATCCACAGGGAAGTGGGAGCAAAAAAATAAGGGTTACATCCAGGCCAAGCAAAGATGGAGAAATATATAGGCTGCTTCAGCCTGCATCTAGGAATCATGATTCTTCCCTATAGCTCTGAGCTTGGAGTTGGGCTCTAGATTGATGCTAAATTTCAGTGTTGAGATTAGACCCCAGACCTCCTAATTTTTAAAGCACTATTATCTGTTTACATCATACTGTGGTGGCCTTCATGTTCCTCTTGTCCATGACTTATGAAGTCCCATCCTTATCAATGGGACAGGCCTTTGATGTTACAGAGTAGGGCTTGACACTCATCGTGTGGCTCTGGAAAAGCCACTTAACCTCTCCAAGCCACAGTCAATTCATTTGGAAAATGGGGAGGATGGGCCAAAAATTGTATTCCCCCTGCAGCCCTAAAATGCCTCTAATTCTATGAAAGGACCATTCAAGCATATTAGCATGCCAAAACATATATTCATATAGAACTTAACTAAAATATAATACTAAGTCACAATGGAGTTTATTCTGGATGCAAAGTCTAGTTGCTTTTTGGATCACCTAGTCTCAACAGAGCATTTAAGTAAGCAAGGCAATTCACGTTGTGAAGTTTAGCTAAGAATCTATATCAGGAAGCCATTCAGTTCAACTCATAATGAAGTCATTGCTTATTTTGGGTATACTTTCCTGGGTCAGGATGAAGGGAACAAGTACTGATGTTGATGGCAGGGTAGGTATGTCTAGGGGCCATGGAGGATTTTTTTCCCAGAAATCAGAATAATCCATCTTGGAACACTCCTCTGAAAGAAGTTTAGGATGTTGAGAGTAAAAGCTGATTTTGGCCAAAGCATCTATTCAGAATTCTTCTGTTGCCAAATGTGCAACTTTCCTGAGACCTGGGCAGGAGTGGAGACACCCTGTTCCATGGCTGCTCTTCTCTTCTTGTAACCTATCTGCTTTCCAATGAAAGGCAGAGACTGTTGGAAGGACAGACAGTGCCTGGCCTGATGCAGTGGGATTGGTGTGACAGACGCATGCAGTGTGGAATTAAGGACATGTCAGAATTTAAAGAGCTCTTAGGGAACAGTGCACTGAGTTCCCTTTGATTAGGAAAATGGAATAAAAAACCCAGGAAGTGATAACAAAATCAACGGGTCATAATCCTAAGGGGAACACCCACCAGCCTATGACAGGTTTCTTTGGACATTGGAGTGCTGTTGTGTGGACATGGAGTGGAGTCAGCAATATCCCTTAACTTAGCCAGATCAAAAACAGTATTTTCCCAAAGGCTTTTACATCTGCTTGGTATTAGTTATCCTTCTAAATTCTTCTTTATGATTTGTGTAATTTTTCTGATAAAAATACATTTTCTGTGTAACAGAACTGCACTTGTGCCCCTAAACCTATAAACAATTAAAAATTAAAAAATAAATAAAAATGCATCTTTAGTAAAAAGTATTTGAAAAAAATGTAAAAAGCATTAGAAGAAAATGTAATCAGTGATAATCCTACCATTCAGAGAGAAAATTTGGGACATTACGAATATTCTTTGAGGAGATTTGGAAATTATGTGCTTTTGTACTTAATTAGAATTTAGCATGCCATGTGTCTTGACATAGTCTATTTTTGTGTGTGTCACTCACTAACAATTTACATTTTTATTATGTAGATCCAAACCTTGCCTTTCTGTATTCATCTCAAGTTCCTTCTGCCTTCTTTTTTTATTTCTTCCCTTTCCTAAAGTGGACCTTTAGTATAGGATTTTTCTCATTGATCATTTCTGATGTATAAGAAACCTCAGGAATTTTGTATATTTGTTTTGTATTTAGCCACCAGGCTGAATTTATTACTAACGGAAATACATCAGTTAATTACAGGTTTTCAGCATACGTGAATGATGCATTCATCTTTTTCTTTCCAATGATTACAACCTTTATGCTTCTTGTCATATGTAATGACAAGAGTTTTTCAGTCGTCATTATCTTGTCTTTAATTGAAATATCTCTAGAATTATACTATTGTATTAAACAATTGGTTTGAATATAGCTTTTAATTAAGTATTTGCTACCAATTTAAAGGATGTGTCCATTTATTTAGTTTCTCTGACTTTTTAAAAACAACTTTAAATCAATAATGAATATTAAATTTTATCAGACTTTTTTTGCATCTATTGAAATAATTATGTGGCTTTTTTCTTTCCCTTTAATTTCCTGCTGTGATGTCCTATACCTATTTCCTTTTCTATATTAAGCCATCCTTACAATGTTGGAATAAATGCTTTTATTAGTCAGGGTAAGCTACCTTCTTTGATGAAAACTCCAAATTCTCAGTGGCTAAACACAACACAGACTTATTTCCTGCTCTTGTGTCAGTTCAGTGTTGTCTGGTGAGGGTGAGAATTTTCCATTTCTGAATATAAAGAGAGAGAGCTCATACTTTAGGCAAAGAACAAGAAGGGTCCCTGACAATGTTTCTGTAACTTCTGTTGGCTCTAGATGCTTCCTTGTGTTGCCTTAGTCTCAGGCTGGTTCTTTCATTGTATCAGGATGGCTTCCTGCCTCATTCGCAGATATAGTCTTCCTCAATGACATTCAGGCACATCTCTTCCCACAATCATTGAGCAAGTCCTGATACCTCCATTCAGGTGAACTTGGGTCACACACTCAGCCCAGAAATAATCTCTGTGGAACAAAGGATGAGACTAGTGGTGGGTCTATGTCATCCAAATCAGCTGGGGGCGCAGAGGAGACAACTGCATTTTCCACTCCAAAACCCTCTCGTATTTATTCAAATTTTCCTATATTATTCCTCTCTGATTTCTGGATACATTTATCAAGTTAATTCTTTCTTAGACTAATAAGTTCCTGTGAATGTGGAGATGAGAGGAGTGGAGCATACTTCTCATTTCCATGTAAAACTTAAAAATATACCTTAGATTATTCCTCCTTCAGGAGCACTAAATCTAGCTCTATAGGCTCAATATATTTTCAGATATTGTCGAGAATATGACTGAGAAGTGTATTTCTTTTTCCCTAATTGGAGAGGCAGTGTTTCTAACTCTTCAGGGAGGGATGCACTTTTTCATTTGAGGCCAATTTCATAGGTTCAATGATTTTTGTTTGTATCAAGGACTTACATTATCCCATACAACCCTGCACAAATTTAAAACAAAATTTATCTTCATTTTAATATGTTATCTCATCTAATCTTTCTCATAACTTTCTTCCCTAAGGATTTTGAAGAGTCAAAGTAACCATGAAATACATATTGGGTTTCTATTCCCCAAACTACTCACTGAAAAGGAGGCTTTGCTTTCTGGATTTCTGCCCTTTGTTCTGGGAGGAAGCCTCATAGAGTAGGTTTTCTGCCCTCTTCCGTCCAGCCAACCCTTCTGAGATGGGAGATATTAGAAGCCTATCCCTGATGTCTTCTTTTAGAGGTGGGAAACTGTCCACTCTCTGATTTTTTTCAATCCAGATCCATCTGTCCTATTTCTAGCAGAAATTTACATGCACAAATGGCATCCATTTCATTGTCAATGGTAGAGTGTTTCTATTTTTATGTTCTGCTAATCCTTTCTATGAAAATCTGGAAGTGGTAAATTTCAGTAACACAGTTTATATTGTCATTTTCTCTACAAATCCAAGTGGATATAACAAACTGTAAAGCCTTGTATAAATGCAGTAAATTGCCATTTTACTAATGAACTGATTTTACCCTTTGTCTAGAAAATGCACACACTGTCAGAAAGATTATTTTTTCAGTAGTGCATTTGTTGGATATTCTTTTGTCTGGTTTCTTTTATGACAAATGATATCATGTATTTAGTGAGTGGCAAATGAGACAGGCTAGGACTATAGGGTAGAATGTGGTGTCTTGGGATCTGGTGGATATAATTTACACCTCTGTAGCATTGGGCCTCTCAAATTATCCCTGAAACTGTCACACCTTCAAGGACTGTGGCATAATAGTCAGCAGTGTGATATTTAGAGTAAATAGCCTTCATCCAGACATTAGCTGTTCTGATCAGTTCTGGCTGTTATAACAGAATATTATGGACTGTGTGGCTTAAACAGCAGTCATTATTTCTCACAGTTCTGGAGGCTGGGAAGTCCAAAATCAAGGTGCAGGCAGATTTGATATCTAGTGAGGCCATGCTTACCACTGTGTCCTTCATGATGGAAGAAGTGAGAAAGCTCTCTCTCATAACAGTCCCCTTTATATGGACACTAATCCCATTCATGAGGGTTTCACCACCATGACTTCATCGCCTCCAAAGGCCCTATCCCCCAAATGCCATCACTTTGTGCATTAGGTTTCGACATATAAATTTTGAAGGAACACAAATATTTAGTCTGTAACACTAGCTGTCACTCTTGCTTGCTGTTTGACTTCTGTTAAAGTGTTTAACTTCTTTAAACTTCAGTTTCCCTATCTACAAACCACAAATGATAAGACTATCTTCCTCTCATTTGGAACAAAACACATAGGCATTGGAAGACAGTTCTCAATCCAGTGATGGTAATTCTTATAACATTACAGTGGTAGTAATAGCACTAATATAAGTAGTGAAATGCTATGGAAACATCTCTTATACTGCCAACATCAAATTTACTGCCAAGTAAACTGAACATAATTGCATTCCCCTGCAAATATTTCAGGGATAAGCAACAACTTCCTGAGCATAGATCTTTTTGAGAATTAGGAAGATGGAGCTTCCCAAAGAAAGCTTTCTCCCCTGACTCCCTTGGTGGGAAGCCATTAGCCAGGGACTGGAGTGGCTGTTAGGGAGCAGTTGACCCTCAACATGCACTGAAGTAACAGGACCCATTTATGGCTGACAGTTGGCTCTTGCCCAAGTGGCCTGTGAAGTATACCGGCCAAGCATTCATTTTATAGTTCTTTAAAAATAAGGTTCCAAATATTGTTGGGTATCTTAAAGTCTAAGTTGTTACATGTGTAAAGGACCACCCATTGTGTGCTTGGGATTTTTTTTTTAAGAAGTAGGAGCACATTCCTAAAGCTGCTCTTGGTATGTCTTGCCAGCCCCGTGTTTCCAGGCTGTTAATATGAACTATTTCTTAGACACTGGATTCCATACTTGCTTGCTTCAGTTGGCAATTTTTCATTTTCCTGTAAATGAAAGAACTCAAGTAAAAATTCAGATACTGGATTGGTGCTTTTTGGGCCGGCATCAAAAACAGGACAAGATTTCAGCCTGGTGGTTGATGTAGATCACAACAGCAGTACACTTGCTTGTAGAACATGATCATTCAGTCAATTCCAGCGAGAATGTGGCTGTACTTTGCACCAACTATTAAGGTCAGCCCTAAGGGCATGATGATTAAAGGCAGTCTGCCCATGCTCAGCAAGCTTATAGCCTAATTTCTTAAGGGAAAAGGTATATTAACTACTTATCATTACTGTATCAGTCCTGTACAGTGGTCTGAACAAAGTACTGTTGAACAGAAATAAGGCAATTGGTTGTAGATAGCAACCTCTGGGCGATTTCCTATAGATGGTGAGAGTATGTATGCCTGGGATTTGATGGGTAAGGTGAACATTGCCAGGAAAATAATAGCAAAACCTCATGAAAAGCATCTTTTAAAGAAACTCAGTGTGTTATAACAGCAATGTTAAAATGATGTTAGCAAAATAATATCATTGCCCACTATAAATGCTCTACTCATGTACCCATGTAATTATTCATAATAGACATACATTACAGGAGTAATTTAATCCTCCTGTATAAATTCATTCAAAAAGTCATAGCAATGTAGCATCCTAAAAATGAAAATTGAAATCTTTCCAAAGTAACTCTGGGAGGGTTGGAGCAGATCACTGGCAGGAAGGAGCAGGTGTTCCACATGACCTCTCAAGGGACACATGAAAGGCAGTCCCCAGACAAGAAGAAAGGCCACACCCTTTTCTAGAGCTGACCTGCAGTCAAGCCGAGGCATAAACCGGGCAGCCTTGTCTGGTTATTCCCTGAAATACTCACAAAGGCCTTGGTCACAGAGTGTCCCATGGCCCATAAATAAGGCAGAGCAGGTGCATCCACAGCAGGGGAGGGGACCTGGGGTCAAGACTGGCTCTTCCTCTCTCAGACGGACTCCTGCTAAGACAGTGAATTTTTCTATCTAATCTCCTCTTAACTTCCATGTAACAACCATGAATGCTATTACTTCTATGTAAAGTGGCTGGCCCTTTAAGCTGGACATTCCTTCTAGATTTTTGAAGGCCATTTCTTCCATTCTTTTTCAATTATTTAAATCCTTGTATGGGTGACCCCTGGGATGTATGCACTGAAGATATTTCTGAAAACAATGTCTGCAGTGTTTCAAGAGATAGCACTTTATTTGCACTGTCATGGTATGCTTCATTTGAAAAGCACCCATTGTGCTAACAAAAGTTGACAGGGTCTTTCCTTCTTCATGGCCCACATCAACAAGATGGGCATTAACTATAACTTGCTCAATACACTTTTTTTTTCATTTTTTAAAAAATGTAAACTGAAATGTATAATTGTATATATTTATGGAGTATAAAGTGATTATTATTTATAAATACAATATGGAATAATTAAAACAAGCTACTTAACATATCACGTCACATACTTAATACTTTTTGTGGTGAGAATATTTGAAATTTACTCTCTTAATAATTTTGAAATGTACAATATTCTATTATTAACTCTATTTAGCCTGCTGTGTAATAGAGCTCATAAAAACTCATATTCCCCTGTCTGAGACTTTGTACACATTGACCATCATCTCCTCATTTCCCCAGCCCCAGCCTCTGACCACCATTCTACTCTCTGCTTCTATGAGTTCTATTGTTTCAGACTTCATATATAAGTGAGAATATATGCTATTTGTCTCATCATTTCTAGCCTGTTTCATTTAGAATGATGTTCTGGAATACCATCCATATTGTAGCAAGTGACAGAATTTCATTCTCTCTTGAGGCTGAGTAGTATTTCATTGTGTATGTATACCACATTTCCTTACCCATTCACTTGTTGATGGGCACTTAGAATAATTCTATAACTTGCTACTGTGAATAGTGCTGCAGCGAACATGGGACAAAGATATCTTTTTGACAAACTGATTTCAGATATTTTGGGGAAATACGAAGAAGTGCGATAGCTGGATCATATGGTAGTTCTATTTTTAATGTTTGAAGAACTTCCAGACTTTCTCCATAGTGTTTGTACCAATTTACATTCTCACCAACAGTGTACCAGAGTCCCCTTTTCTCTGCATCCTTGCTAATACTTGTATTCTTTTGTCTTTGTAATAATAGTCATTCTGACATGTATGAGATAATGTATCATTGTGGTTTTAGTTTGCATTTCTATAATGATTGGTGATTTTTTCATATGTCATAAATCATATATAGCATTTTTAAATATATCTGTTAGCCATTTGTATGTCTTCTTTTGAGAAATGTCTATTCAGTTTCCTTGCCCGTTTTTAAATTGGGTATTTTGTTTTCTTACTATTGAGTTGTTTGAATTTCTTACATATTTTAGATATTAACCTCTTATCAGATGTATGGCTTGCAAATATTTTCTTCCAGTCCATAGATTGTCTTTGTATGTTGTTAAGTTTTGTTTTGTTTTTTTCTATGCAAAGCTTTTTAGTTTGACATATTTCTATTTTCTATTTTTGCTTCTGATGCCTGTGCTTTTGGAGTCAAAACCAAAAATTCATTGCCTTCACCCATGTTACGCAGGTTTTTCCTATGTTTTCTTTCAGTATTTTTACTGTTTCTGATCTTATGTTTAAGTCCTTAATCAATTTGAATTGATTTTTATATATGATATGAAACAAGGATCTAATTTCATTCATTTTTCACCATTAAGTAGATGTTAGCTGTGAGTTTCTCATATATGATCTTTATTATGTTGAAGTACATCCCTTCTATTTTTAATTTGTCAAGAGTTTTTATCATGAAAGAATGTTGAATTTTGTGAAATGCATTTTATATCCTAATGATGTGATCATATTCTTTTTTCTTTTATTCTGTTAATGTGATGTATCACATTTGTTGATTTTCTTATGTTGAACCATCCTTGCATCCAGAGTTAAATACCACTTGATCATGGTGGATGATCCTTTTAATGTGTCATTTAATTTGGCTAACTAGTATTTTGTTGAGAATGTTTGCATCTATGTTCATCAAATATACTGGCCTATAATTTTCTTATCTCGTAATGCCCCTGTCTGGCTTTGGTATCAAGATAATGCACACCTTGTAAAAAGAGTTTGGAAGTATTCCTTCTTCTTCAATTTTTTTGAAAGAGTGTGATAAAGATAAGTATTACTACTTATTTAAATGTTTGGTAGAATTTAGCAGTGAAACCATAGGGTCCTGGCCTTTTCTTTGATAAGACACCTTTTGTTACGGATTCAGTCCCCTTACTTATTATTTGTTTGTTCAGATTTTCTATTTCTTCATGATTCAATCTTGGTTGCATGTGTCTAGGAAGTTACACATTTCTTCTAGGTTATCCAATTTGTTGGCATGTAATTGTTCATAGTATTCTCTTGATATCCTTTATATTTCTGTGGTATTGGTTTATAATGTTTTCTGTTTCATTTCTGATTTTGTATATTTGAGTCCTCTCCCTTTTTTTCTTAGTGACCAGTGACCAATTTTTTTTTTGTTTTGAATCATATTGTTTAATCTCCATGTATTTGTAAATTTCCCAAAATTTTTTCTGTTATTTCCAATTTCATAGCAATTGTGGTTGGAAAAGATAGTTGACATAATTTTAGTCTTTTAGAATTTGCTAAGAGTTGTTTTGTGCCCTAACATATGACCTTTTCTGAAGAATATTCTGTGTATACTTGAGAAAAATCTGTATTCTGTTGCTATTAAATATAATGTTTTGCATATATCTGTTAGGCTTGTTTGGTCTAAAGTGTTGTTCAAATCCAATGTTTCCTTATTAATTTTCTCTCTGGATAATCTCTTGACATTGTGAACAGTGAAGTATTGAAGATCCCTATTATTATTCTATTGCAATCTATCTCTTCCTTCAGATCCTTTAACATTTGTTCTATATATTTAGATGATTTGATGTTGAGTGCATATGTAATTGTTATATCCTTTTGATAAAATGATCCTTTTATCATTATATAATGTCCTTCTTTGTCTCTTTTTACAGTTTTTGACTTAAAATCTATTTTTTTCCTGACATAAATATAGCTAATGCTGCTATTTTTTGGTTTCCATTTGAATGAAATATCATTTACCATCCCTTCACTTTCAGTCTATATGCATCATTAAAAATGAGGTTAGTCTCTCTCTCTCTGTTTCTCTCTCTCTCTTTCTCACCTCAAAACTGAGGTGAGTCTCTCTCTCTCTCTCTCTCTCTCTCTCCTCTCTTTGATAGAGATGGGGTCTTGCTTTGTTGCCCAGGCTGGTCTCAAACTCCTGGCTTCTAGGTATTCTCTCACCTCAGCCTACCAAAGTTCTGGGATTGCACGTGTAAGCCACCATGCCTGGCCAAAAATGAGGTGAGTATCTTGTAGACAGAATATAGTTGGGTCTTGTAAAACAATCCAATCATTCTATGTCTTTTCATTGAAGAATTCAATCCATTTACATTCAAGGTAGTTTTTAATGGGTAAGGATCATTGCCACTTTGCCAGTTATTTTCCAGTTGTTTTACAAATACTTTGTTTCTTTCCTCCTCTCATGCTGTCATCTTTTGCAGTTTGAAGGTTTTCTGTAGTGATATGTTTTGGATCTTTTCTATTTTTGTTTTGTACTTCTACTAAAGATTTTTGCTTTCTGGTTACATGGGTTTACATAGAACATCTTACAGTATTCTATTTAAAACTGGTTGCAACTTAACTTTGATTGCATACAGCTTTGCATTTTTACTCTCCCCACACATTTTATGTTTTTGATGAAAGAATTTGCATAATTTTTTAATGTGTTTCCCTTGAAAATTTATTTTAGTTATAGTTATTATTTATATCTTTGTCTTCCATCTCTTGTACTAGGAAGAAAACTGCTTACACACCAACATTACAGTCCTAGAGCATTCTAAATATAGCTCTGTTTCACTTATACCACTGAGTCTTGTGCTTTCATATATTTCATGTTATTAATTCGTGGATTTTTGTTTCAATTTTAATAACTCCCTTTAGTAAGTCCTGTATGGCAGGTCTAGTGATGATAAATTCCCTTCGTTCTGTTTGTCCAGAAAAGTTTTTGTTTTTCTCTCCTTGCTAAAAGGCAGCTTTGTTAGATAAAGTATTTTTGATTGGCAGTTTTTTCCTCTAACACTTTGAATATATGATTCCACTCTCTCCAGACCTACAGAGTTTCTGCTGAGAAAATGGATAGTTGTATTGGTATTCCTTTTTTATGTGATGTGCTTCTTGTCTCTGGCTGATCTCAAAATTTCATTTTTGATTTTTGTAAGTTTCATTATTATGTGTCTTAGTGAACTTTCTTTGAGACTGAATTTGATTGGGGAGCTCTGCATTTTCTGTATTTGGATGTGGGCAACTACTTCAGGATTAGGGAATTTTTTAGCCATTATTTCCTTAAATATTTTTTTCTGGCTCCCCTTTTTCTTTTCTTTCTAAACTACTATTATGTGAATGGTTGGTTTCTTGATGGTGTCCCAAAATTTCTGTGGACTTTCTTCATTCTTTTTTATTATTTCATCTTTTTGTTCCTATGACTGGATAAATTCAAATACTGTTTTGCAGCTCACTAATTACTTCTTCTGCTTGGTTGAGCCTATTGAAAAATGCTATTGAATTTTCAGTTTAGGCATTGGATTCGTCATTTCTAGGATTTTTATTTTTTATTTTTTATTGTTTCTTTTTTTTGGTCAAACTTCTTGTTTTGTTTGTGTATTGTTTTTTTTAAAATTCATTCAATTTTCTATGCATATGTTCTTGTAGTTCACTAAGCTTCTTTAAAATAATTTATTCTGAATTCCTCTTCAGCTGTTTCATAGATCTTCATTTCTTAGGGTCAATTATTAGAGCTTAATTAGTTTCTTTTGGAGATGTCATGATTACCTGATTCTTCAAAATACTTGTGTCCTTGCATTGTTGTCTATGTATGCGAAGAGAAAGTCCTGTTTTCTCGCTTTTACAAATGTTCTTTGTCAGGAATAGACCTTCACTATTTAGTGTAGCCTGTAATTCTGGAAGGGCCAGCTGTTGACAATCCCTGACAGGCAGAGCTTGTGGGTTTTCTAGTTAGCTGGTACTCTGCCTTTTGTCTATTGTCAAGTGGAGCTGTTGGCTGGGCTTCTCTCTCTGTCAAGGCCTCTGGCTGTGCTGTGCTACCAGGCAGAGCTGCTAGCTGGGTACTGCAATGTTTTCTGGTGAGCCTAGTCACAGGATATATTTCCTGGCCACACAATTCTGCTATTTGGGATATGCAGTTTGCAGGGCTTCAGGATAGGCTTAAAGATTAGGCATAGTCACTGTTTGGGATGGGTAAGCCAGAGGCTATGCTCCTTAGAAATGCACCATTTTGGATTGCCTCCTTGTCACAGTGGACATTTGAGGTGGGCCTTTCTCTGAGTTGAGGGGCTATTTGACTTCCTGGGTCAATCAAGTCTTATTCCTACATTTCTCTGAAATGCATAGTTGTGGGAGTTTTTCTGCCGTACAGGTGAGCTTTTTGTGAGTGGAGCCACTGCTTGACTTCCCGTATAAGCAGGTCTAGCCTCTATGTTTTGACATTGATGGAGGCGGGCGTCTTCCTTCCTAGGCAGGGTCATTCGGGTGGGCTGTGAGGCTGGATGTGCAAACTAGCCACTTAGGGACTCAAGCTAGTTTGAACTTCCCACCATGCTTTGAAGGCAACCAACTTAGCTCCACAGGTAGGCTATGAAGTTGGCTGATATCCCCAATCTGGCTCATGGTGACAGCAGCTGCTGTAGCAGCTGCTGTGAGGACACGAGCTGCAGTGGGGAGGCACAGCTGGGGTTGCATGATCTGCAGAGCTGGCGGGAATGGGAACAGATGATCCCAGCTGGAGCCCCACACCCTACCAAGTTGGCAGGGTGGGAATCTGTGCTCCCAGGTGCAGCTGCAGGCGCTCAGCTGTGGCTCCAGACCCATGCATCCCTGCACTCTTGAGGGCCTGAGAAACTCCATTCCCCCACAGGCTTCAAAGTGCCTGCTTCTGATCCCTGGCCTCTCCCCACTCCTGGCATCTTCTCTGGTGTGGAGCAAAGTTGTGACCTAGCCTGGGCACTGTCGTGACCTGACCAGGTGTGCATGCATTCAGGATGGCACTGACATGTCAGCTCTTTGCCACTTCCACCCCCCCTGGACTTTGGGCACTGACAAGCACTGGAGGGAGGCAAGGGCTGAGGGCATCTTGTAGTGGGCCCATGAGTGTCCATCAGTGCAGACAGCCTGGGTGCCACAGACAACTTGTTGATGGTGGTGGAAGGCAGACAGTTTCCTAGGTGGGAAGAGGCAGGTCCTGGTGAAACTCTGCCTTCAAGCCAAGAACGGCTTGAAGCTTGGGAGGCTTTCAGGCTTCCAGGATACCAGTTCTGGGTGGAGCCTGCAACCTGGATTGAGAACTTCAATGATGCCTTTTGGCCAACTCGATGATGCTTTTCCCAGGCCTGCCTATGGCTGCGCATGGACCAATCAGCATGCACTTCCTCCATTCTGAGCACAAAAACCCCCAGACTAAGACGCAGACACTTGTGGGGACAACCTGCCTGCAGAAGGGCTACCCACTTTGGGTCTCCTGAGAGCTGTTCTGTTGCTCAATAAATCGTCTCTTCTTTCCTCACCTTCCAGTTGTCAGTGTAACCTCGTTCTTCCAGGACATAGGACCAGAACTTGGGATTTGACAAGTGTCGGGAGTGAAAGAAGCTGTAGCATGTTTCTGGCTGACTCACCAAGCTGTGGGCAGTGGCACACTCCCAGACTGCAGGAGTGAAGATTGGTGACCCTTCTGGGGGCTCAGAGCTTGGGATTCCCTGAGCCAGAGCTGCTGTAACACTATAGCTCTCTTGCCCTCTGCTGGCACCGGGCAGCCACCCTATGTGATGGGAAGCAGCAGTGGGGCCAGGGCAGCCCAGAAGCCACAGGCCAGAGTAGGATGGTGGGACTGAAAGAGTTGTAACACAAACAGGGTGAAACACAACCTCACTGAAACACACCCTCTCCCCCTTCTCCCCAATCTCCCTCACCCCCTGCTCACTATGCTGTGGGTGACAAGAAGGAGAGAAGAGCTATGGCTCTTCTGGGAGCCCAGGCCTTAGGGATCCCTGAGTCAGGGCTGTGACATGCTGTAACACCCTCTTTTAAAGACTGTGGTTCCTGGCATCTCTAAGCTTTCAGACGCAATTGCATTCCCCTTTTCTGGATGTGGGTGCCCTCAGCAGAAGCCACTTGTGGCACACCAGTCCAGCCACATTCTCACATGGAGCCAGCATCTCTGCTGGCACCTGGAGCTGCTGACCCTGCTGTAGCAGCTGGTGTACCTGGTTATTTGCAACGGCCAGATCCCACACTCACTCGCTTACATACCCCTTGCCGCTCCACTCCTGGCTAGCCCTTGGCATGCATGAGATCCAAGCCAATAGTGTGAGCTGAGTGAAGCCTGCTGAGCTGAGTGGGTAGAACCAGTCCAATGAGTGCAAGTGAAACTCAAGCAGAGGCGCCCCTGACCACAAAGGTTTCTGGGCTTCTGGCTGGAGAAGCAACACCCTAAGGATACTGTGACATCAGGAACACAGAGGTATCATAATGGTCACTATAACCTCTGCCTCCTTTCTTTGTTTCTACCTGACCCTAGGTGGTCTAGCTATGCCATTACTCCCAGTGTTATTGTAAGATGAGACTGAAGTGGGCTTATTGGAAATGTCTCAGAATGCTAGGGAAGCTGGATGACTGCCTCTCATTCTCTTCCCCCCCGTGTAGAAACCGTGGGCCCTGGGATATCATCTCCATCTGACATCCATCTCCTCTCTGTGCTGACTTCAGGTGGAAGGTGGCACTATCAGAGTAAGACCATTCTTCCTACCCTTTTAATTTGGATTTCATTGAGTTCTGTGGACCACAAAACTGCCTCAGACTTGTCGCTAAGTTCTGAGGTTTGTAAAGGATGTTCTCATTTGTAGGTAGTAGCTGGTTGACCTTTCTGTGGTAGACAGTAGAACATTACTGAGGCATCTGTTCTTGCATGCTTTCTGCCCTTTACCTTCCATAGATGGAAATGTCCTCTCCCCTCCTCAGGTTCGTCTTGATGACCTCAGGGCCTGGCAGTGATGCCAGGCAGATGGTAGGTCCCCTGTGACCATCAGGAAATGAGGCTGTTACAAAGCAGGCAACCCTGTACATTGGTCTTGTGCTGGGGGAGCAGACAGTGCAGGATTTGAATTATTCCTAAAGCAAACTCCAGCTTCTCCTGGCTTTGAGGAGATAGTTGTGGCCACACATGTTTCTTAACCATAGAGAAGTCACATATGGTGGTGAAGTTTTTCCCATCACTTTCTGTAAAGTACCACATTGGGCAGGGACAGAGTCTGGGAAGGGATTTAAAATATTAAGTCATATTTATGTACCAAGGCCTAGAGCTTTATATGAGTTGTCTTATTTAATCTGCATTGTCATGAAATAATAAGATTATAGCCACTTCATAGGTGAGGAAACTGGTCCAGGAACATGAAGTGATTCAACCCAGATAGTAACTGGCAGAGTCGGAGCTGGGCTGGTTTTACTGGCCCAGACTGTGCTGCCTGTCTATGGAACTGCCAGGCTCCTGTGCACAGGCATCTGTGCAGCCATAGAAGCTCTGTGGCATTCCCATTAGCCCCGACACATGTATTCCTGGGTCAACAGGCACCTTGATCTGAGTTACCCAAAGCTGAACTCATATTTTTCTCCTCAGCTTGTATCTCCTCCTGTAATGTACATCCTGTTCAATCCAATGCATGGAAAATGACTAACCTATAGCTTCGGGAGCCACACTGCCTGGGTTTGAATCCTGGGTCTACCACTTACTGTGTGAACATGGACAAGTTATCTCTCTGTGCCTCAGCTTTCTCATCTGTAAAACAGTAATATGGTACCTACTTATAAGGTTGGTGAGGCTTAAGAGAGTTTATATGTATAATGTCCTTAAAATTGTAGTTGGTACACAGTAAATACTATAAATATTGGTCATCATCTTGATATTATTACCATTATAAACTCCATCATTCAAATGAAGCTTTGTAAAATATTCTGGAATCCATCCTATTCCTCACTCTCCGTCCCTCTGGCTACGGGCATCCTTGCTCCTATGTGTTTCTTGCTTCATGTTTTTTCTCTCTCAATCCATTGCTGTTACCTTCACCATGTCCCACCCACATGATTGCAGCAGCTTCCTCTTTGGTCTTGTGCAACGAACGTCTTCCCTTCTCATTCATCTCCTGCACAGCAGCACAGAGACCTTTCCACAGGCAAGTCTGAACGTGTCATCCGCTTAAAATCCTGCCTTGTCGCCCCCATTGCCCAGAGAATTTGTTCCTAACACATTAGTCTGGGCTTTTCATCCCTTCCTAGTTTGGTCTTTTCAGTGGTGCATTTTATCTCTCTTCTCTCCCCAGCCTGTTCAGTCTTCTCTGAAGACACTCACTGCGTCACACTCCTATGCCTTGTCTGTTCTGTTTATTCTCCCTGAGATGCTATTCGCTTTCTGTACGTGGCAAACTCCTACTCCTTTGCCCTTATCCTTTAAAGCCATTGTGAGTTCTTTCTGGAAGCTTCGCTGATCCTGCTTCTGGCTCCTGTCCCTAGACATACCCCTAAGATGGCACTCTCAACCTCTGTTATCTTCCCTTCTGTACCCTCCCCCGTTCTACAGGTTTCCTGAGTATTTCTGTATCCACTGCACCTGGTAGAGGGCCTCGGCTAGGGTAGGTGCTTCATAAATGCGTATTGATTGAAAATTTACATAACATTTAGGGTTGAAATAGAGAACAAGCTCCCTAACCCTTTTGTTTTCAGAAAAAGATACAAGTAAAGAGTGTACTGGGGTCAATATATTTATGGCTTTGAATTCAACAAATGTTTCAAAAATAGTTCTTAAAAGTTTTACTTTCATACATTCTAACTAGAATTTCCTTTATACCTGGCTCTCCTTCAAGATTACTAACAGGTGCATGTCTATAGGGAGATTGATTCTGTGAATTTTGGACTCTTTTTAATAAATTTTCCCACCAACTTTTGTGGGAGTCTATCGGAAGTTCAGGATGCCTGCATTAAACCTTCAAAAGAACAGGAATTCCCTATTTTTAGATGCAAACAAGTGGGCTTAAGCCCTAGAGATTTTAGCAGGACTGAAAATTCAGGCCCAGGAGGCTCTGTGCTTCCTACACCTGGGAGACAGGGTGGCGCTCTCCCACCTGCCTCTGGCAATGCAAACTGTGAGCATGCAAGTGGGTTTATTTCGGGTCTGCTTTCCACTCCATTAAGAAAACATCATCTTAGAATAAGTGGATCAGCATATAAGCTATCTCAGCTTTACATATAAAATATAATTATTTGGGTTAGAATCTTAGAATTTCAGGATGCAAGGCTGTTCTTTTAGAGATGACACATCTGGAGTCCAGGGGAACACAGCAACTTGCACAAAGACCCCACAACCCTCCCCCCCCCATCCTCACCTCTCCACGACACAGCCCCTTTGCGCTATCAGCCTCTTGGCGGCTGAACAGGGACTGAAGATAGGCTCCCTCCTCTTCAGCCAGGACTGAAGGGCTTGGGAAACCCTCTTCACTTCCTGTCCTGCCGCTCTGTCTGCAGAGGCCATTCCGTTTCAAGCAGTGTGGAGATGCTCTTTAAGAATCTGGGTTGCAGGAATAAGCCTAGTAGCCTCCGAGGAGCCTATACTAGGATTTGAGCTGCATCCTGAGCCAGAGGTGGGCCCAGAGTTGTGGACTCTGACTACCATTTCCCAGGCTAAAGGAGTAAGAAGGATCCAATTCAGCAAATATTCAACCCTGATCATGGCGTCCTGGGTCTAGCACTTAGGGTGGAGGAGGAAAGACATGGTATGATTCCTGCCCTTGACAATATCAATGTCTGTTCAGGGAGACAGATGCGTAAACAGTGAACCACTACATAAAATGGTGAGGCTTTTTTCTGTGATTAATACAACGTGGTAGAAATAAAAGTGGGAGAGATAAGGTCTGAGAGTGATTGGAGGCTTGGGTAGGATTAGGGAAAGAGATATATCGAAGGTCACTGAGAGAGAGAGCGCGTGCGAGAGAGCGAGCAGAAGGGAAGGCATGAAGCATGCACCAGTATGAGGAAGGGACTGGGCACCCAAGGGCCAAGGCATGACGTGCATGTGCATGATGGGGGCCGGGGGCACACGAGGGGAGACGGGGATGGAAAAGGGACCTGGGGACAAAGGGTCTTGAACACTCAGAAATTCAGAGCTTTTCCTCCTGGTTAAATTCCATAGTGCCAAAAAGGTTTTCCCAGTTGCCTATGACCTCAGTCCTCAGTCCTAAGGAAAAGTGGGCTCAATGTTTGATCCCTGGAATCAATTAACAGACAGCAGTAGCTACTTGGCTTTTGTGGCTGGACTAATGATACCTGGCAACAGTGTTGTTTGTTTTATCGTAGACACTGTTTTAACCAGGGGATTATTTTTCTTTTAATGGTGATATTAGTAAGAGTTCTTTATTGGGAAGGAGTAGAGTACAGGGCTAGAGAATGTGGGCTGTGAGCCATACCACCCAAAGTCAAACTCGTAACTCCACCGTTATCAGCTTGTGACCTTGGGAAAGTCATTTATTCTATTAGGATGGTGCAAAAGTAATTTCGGATTTTGCCGTTACTTTTTTTTTTTTTTTGAGACTGAATCTTGTCTTGTTGCCCAGGCTGTAGTGCAGTGGCACGATCTCAGCTCACCACGACCCCTGCCTCCTGAGTTCAAGCAATTCTCCTGCCTCAGCCTCCTGAGTAGCTGGGATTACAGGTGCCTGCCACCATATCCAGCTAATTTTTGTATTTTTAGTAGAGACAGTGTTTCACCATGTTGGCAAGGCTGGTGTCGATCTGACCACAGGTGATCTGTCCATCTCTGCCTCCCAAAGTGCAGGGATTACAGGTGTGAGCCACCATGTGCAGCCTGCCATCAGTTTTTTTTTTTTTTTTTATATATATTTTGTTGCACTTTAGGTTCTGGGGTACATGTGAATAACATGCAGAATTGTTGCATAGGTACATACATGGTTGTGTGGTTTGATGCCTCCATCCCCATCAGCTATATCTGGCATTTCTCCCCATGTTATCCCCTCCCCAACTCCCTACCCCCCCACTGTCCCTCCCCTAGTTCCCCCCCAATAGACCCCAGTGTGTGGTGCTCTCCTCCCTGTGTCCATGTGTTCTCATTGTTCAACATCCGTTTATGAATGAGAACATGCGGTGTTTGATTTTCTGTTCTTGTGTCAGTTTGCTGAGAATGATGGTTTCCAGGTTCATCCATGTCCCTACAAAGGACATGAACTTATCGTTTTTTATGGCTGCATAATATTCCATGGTGTATATGTGCCACATTTTCCTTGTCCGGTCTATCACCAATGGGCATTTGGGTTTGTTCCAGGTTCTTGCTATTGTAAAAAGTGCTGCAATGAATATATGTGTGCATGCATCTTTATAATAGAATGATTTATAATCTTTTGGGTATATACCCAGTAATAGGATTGCTGGGTTAAATGGAATTTCTATTTCTAGGTCCTTGAGGAATCACCACACTGTCTTTCACAATGGTCAAACTAATTTACACTCCCACCAACAGTGTAAAAGTGTTCCTATTTCTCCACATCCTCTCCAGCATCTGTTGTCTCCAGATTTTTTTTTTTTTTTTTTTTTTCCCCCGCCCCCCCCCCCCCCCCCCCCCCCCCGGCGGCGCGCCCCCCCCCCCCCCCCTGCCCCCCCCCCGGCGCCCTCCCCCGGGGGGCCCCCCCGGCCCGCGCCTTTTTTTTTTGTGGGCCGGGGGCCCCCGGGGCGGGCGGGGCCCGGCCCCCGGCCCCCGGGGCCGCCGCCGGGCCCGGCGGGCCCCCCTAATGTTTGCTGTTCTAACTGGCATGAGATGGTATCTCAATGTGGTTTTCATTTGCATTTCTCTAATGACCAGCGATGATGAGTATTTTATCATGTTTGTTGTCCTCATATATGTCTTCTTTTGAAAAGTGTCTGTTCATATCCTTTGCCCACTTTTGAATGGGGTTGTTTTTTTCTTGTAAATCTGTTTTAGTGCTTTGTAGTTTCTGGATATTAGCTCTTTGTCAGATGGGTAAATTGCAGAAATTTTTTCCCATTTTGTTGGTTGCCAGTTCACTCTAATGATTGTATCTTTTGCTGTGCAGAAACTCTGGAGTTTAATTAGATCCCATTTATCTCTTATCTTTAAGTCTTTAATCCAGCTGGTGTTAATTTAGTGTAAGGTGTCAGGAAGGGGTCCAGTTTCAGCTTTCTGCACATGGCTACCCAGTTTTCCCAACACCATTTATTAAACAGGGAATCTTTTCCCCATTGCTTGTTTTTGTCAGGTTTGTCAAAGATCAGATGGTTGTAGATGTGTGGCGTTGCCTCTGAGGCCTCTGTTCTGTTCCATTGGTTCATATCTCTGTTTTGGTACCAGTACCAAGTTGTTTTGATTAGTGTAGCCTTGTAATATAGTTTGAAGTCAGGTAGCGTGATGCCTCCAGCTTTGTTCTTTTTGCTTAGAATTGACTGTGCTATGTGGGCTCTCTTTTGGTTCCATATGAAGTTTAAGGTGTTTTTTTCCAGTTCTGTGAAGAGGGTCATAGGTGGCTTGATGGGGATAGTGTTGAATCTGTAAATTACTTTGGGCATTATGGCCATTTTCGCAATATTGATTCTTCCTAACCATGAGCATGGAATGGTTTTCCATCTGTATGTGTCCTCTCTCTTATTTCCTTGAGCAATGGTTTGTAGTTCCCCTTGAAGAGATCCTTTACATCCTTTGTTCATTGTATTCCTAGGTATTTTATTCTCTTTGTAGCAATTGTGAATGGCAGTTCGTTCTTGATTTGGCTCTATTTAAGTCTGTTATTGGTGTATAGGAATGCTTGTGATTTCTGCACATTGATATTGTATCCTAAGACTTTGCTGAAGTTGCTTATCAGTTTCAGGAGATTTTGGGCTGAGATGATGGGATCTTCTAAATATACAATCATGTCATCTGCAAATAGAGACAATTTGACTTCCTCCTTTCCTAACTGAATACCCTTTATTTCTTTTTCTTGCCTGGTTGCTCTGACTAGAACTTCCAATACTATATTGAATAGAAGTGGTGAGAGAGGGTATCCTTGCCTTGTGCCAGATTTCAAAGGGAATGCTTCCAGTTTTTGCCCATTCAGTATGATATTGTCTGTTGGTTTGTCATGTATAGCTTTTATTATTTTGAGATTCCGTTGATACCTACTTTATTGAGAGTTTTTAGCATAAAGGGCTGTTGAATTTTGTCAAAGGCCTTCTCTGCATCAATTGACATAATCGTGTGTTTTTTGTCTTTGGTTCTGTTTATGTGGTGGATTACATTTATAGACTTGCATATGTTGAACTAACCTTGCATCCCTAGGATGAAGCCTACTTGATCATGATGGATAAGCTTTTTGATGTGCTGTTGCAATCAGTTTGCCAGTATTTTATTGAAGATTTTTGCGTCTATGTTCATCATAGATATTGGCCTGAAGCTTTCTTTTCTTGTTGAGTCTCTGCCGGGTTTTGGTATCAGGATGATGTTGGTCTCATAAAATGATTTGGGAAGGATTCCCCTCTTTTTGTATTGTTTGGAATAGTTTCAGAAGGAGTGGTACCAGCTCCCTCTTTTGTACGTCTGGTAGAATTCAGCTGTGAACCCATCTGGACCTGGGCTTTTTTGGTTGGTAGGCTATTAATTGCTGCCTCAACTTCAGCCCTTGTTACTGGTCTGGGTTCCGACTTCTTCCTGGTTTAGGCTTGGGAGGGTGCAAGTGTCCAGGAATTTATCCATTTCTTCCAGGTTTACTGGTTTATGTGCATAGAGTTGTTTGTAGTAATCTCTGATGGCAGTTTGTATTTCTGTGGAATCTGTGGTGATATCCCCTTTATCATTTTTTATTGCATCTATTTGATTCTTCTCCCTTTTCTTTTTTTTATTAATCTGGCTAGTGGTCTATTTTGTTGATTTTTTCAAAAAACCAGCTCCTGGATTTATTAATTTTTTGAAGGTTTTTTTTTTGTTTGTTTCTCTATCTCCTTCAGTTCTGCTCTGATCTTAGTTATTTCTTGTCTTCTGCTAGCTTTTGAGTTTTTTTGCTCTTGCTCCTCTAGCTCTTTCAATTTTGATGATAGGGTGTCAATTTTAGATCTTTCCTTGCTTCTCATGTGGGCGTTTATTGCTTTGAATTTTCCTCTAGACACTGCTTTAAATGTATCCTAGAGATTCTGGTACATTGTGTCTTTGTTCTTGTTGGTTTCAAAGAACATCTTTATTTCTGCCTTCATTTCGTTGTTTATCCAGTCAACAATCAAGAGCCAGTTGTTCAGTTTCCATGAAGCTGTGTGGTTCTGAGTTAGTTTGAATTCTGAGTTCTAATTTGATTGCGCTGTGGTCTGAGAGATTGTTACTTATGATTTCCATCCTTTTGCATTTGCTGAGGAGTGATTTACTTCCAATTATGTGGTGAATTTTAGAGTAGGTGTGATGTGGTACTGAGAAGAATGTATATTCTGTGGATTTGGTGTGGAGAGTTCTGTAAATATTTATTAGGTTTTCTTGGTCCAGATCTGAGTTCAAGTCCTGGATATCCTAGTTAATTTTCTGTCTCAATGATCTGTCTAATATTGACAGTGGAGTGTTAAAGTCTCCCACCATTATTGTTTGGGAGTCTAAATCTCTTTGTAGGTCATTAAGAACTTGCTTTATGTATCTGGGTGCTCCTGTATTGAGCGCGTATATATTTTGGATTGTTAGCTCTTCTTGTTGCATTGATCCTTTTATCATTATGTAATGCCCTTCTTTGTCTTTTTTGATCTTTGTTGGTTTAAAGTCTATTTGATCAGAGACTAGGATTGCAACTCCTGCTTTTTTTTGCGCTCCATTTGCTTGGTAAATCTTCCTCCATCCCTTTATTTTGAGCCTATGTATATCCTTGCATGTGAGATGGGTTTCCTGGATACAGCACACTGATGGGTTTTGACTTTTTATCCAATTTGCCAGTCTGTGTCTTTTGATTGGGGCATTTAGCCCATTTACATTTAAGGTTAATATTGTTATGTGGGGATTTGATCCTGCCATTTTGATGCTAGCTGGTTGTTTTGTCTGTTAGTTGATGCAATTTCTTCATTGTGTCGATGTTCTTTACCATTTGGTACTTTTTTGGAGTGGCTGGTACTGGTTGTTCCTTTACATGTTTAGTGCTTCTTTCAGGAGCTCTTGTAAGGCAGGCCTGGTGGTGATGAAATCTCTGAGCAATTGCTTGTTCATAAAATATTTTATTTCTCCTTCGCTTATGAAGCTTAGTTTGGCTGGATACGAAATTCTTGGTTGAACGTTCTTTTCTTTAAGGATGTTGAATATTGGCCCCCACTCTCTTCTGGCTTGTAGGGTTTCTGCCAAGAGATCCAATGTGAGTCTGATGGGCTTCCCTTTGTGGGTAACCTGACCTTTCTCTCTGGCTGCCCTTAGCATTTTTTCCTTTATTTCAACCCTGGTGAATCTGATGATTATGTGCCTTGGGGTTGCTCTCTTGAGGAATACCTTTGTGGTGTTTCCTGGACTTGAACATTGGCCTGCCTTGCTAGGTTGGGGAAGTTCTCCTGGATAATATCCTGAAGAGTGCTTTCCAGCTTAGATTCATTCTCTCTGTCACATTCAGGTACACCTATCAAATGAACATTAGGTCTTTTCACATAATGGCATATTTCTTGGAGGCTTCGTTCATTTCTTTTTGCTTTTTTTTTCTCTATTCTTGCCTTCTCCTTTTATTTCATTGAGTTGATCTTCAATCTCTGATATCCTTTCTTCTGCTTGGTCAATTCGGCTACTGAAAATTGTGTCTGCCTCATGAAGTTCTTGTGTTGTGTTTTTCAGCTCCATCAATTCATTTACATTTTTCTCTAAGCTGTTTGTTCTTGTTAGCATTTCATCAAACCTTTTTTCAAGGTTCTTTGTGTCTTTGCATTGGCTTAGAACATGTTCTTTTAGCTCAGAGAGGTTTGTTATTAACCACTTTCTGTAGCCTGTTTCTGTCAATTCATCAGACTCATACTCTATCCAGCCTTGTTCCCTTGATGGTGAGGAGTGTGATCCCTTGGAGGAGGAGAGGTGTTCTGGTTTTTGGCGTTTTCATCCTTTTTGTGCTGGTTTCTTCCCATCTTTATGGATTTATCTACCTTTTTTGTAGTTGGTGACTTTTGGATGGGGTCTCTGAGTGGATGGATATCTTTTTTGTTGATGATGAAGTTATTTCTTTCTGTTTTTTCGTTTTCCTTCTAACAATCAGGCCCCTCTGCTGTAGGACTGCTGGAGGTCCACTCCAGACCCTGGTTGCCTGGGGTTCACCTGCAATGGCTGCAGAACAGTAAGGATTGCTGTCAGTTTCTTCTTCTGTTATCTTTGTCCCAGAAGGATACCTGCCAGATGTCAGCCTTAGGTCTCGTTTATGAAGTGTCTCTTTGGATATAGGGGGGTTGGGGAGCTGCTTGAGTAGACAGTCTGTCCCTTATAGGAGCTCAAGTACTGAGCTGTGAGCTCTGTTGTTCCATTCAGAGCTGCTGGACAGGTACTTTTAAGTCTGCTGCCACAGAACTCATAACCACCTTTTTTTCCCCCAGGTGCTCTGTTCTGGGAAGGTGGGGCTTTATTTGTAAGTTCCTGACATGCTGCTGCCTTTTTCCAGAGATGCCCTGACCAGTGAAGAAGTAACCTCGTCACAGTCTGCCAGCAGAGGTGTTGCTGAGCTGCTGTGGGCTCTGCCCAGCTGCTGTGTGAACTTCCTTGCGGTTTTGTTTATAGAGGTATAGTTAGCACTGCCTTGGCAATGGCGGTCTGCCTCAGTAATGGCAGACTGCCTTGGTAATTGTGAACTGCCTTGGTAATGGCAGATACCTCAGTATTGGCAGACTGCCTTGGTAGTGGTGGATTGCCTCGGTAGTGGTGGACTGCCTTGGTAATGGCGGACGCCCTCCCCCCACAAAGCTGGACTGTCCTGAGTCCAGCTGTGCTTGCTGTGAAACTCTCAATCCAGAGTGTTTCAGATTGCTGGTTTTTGTGGGAGCGGGACCAGCCAAGCCAGATCACCTGGCTCCCTGTTTCAGCCCCCTTTTTTTCAGTTGAATGGGTGACTCTTGTCTCCCAGGCATTCCAGGTGCCAGTTGAAACGGCACCCAGATTTGTGTGAGTTTTTGTGTGGAGACCCACTGTGCCAGCTGAAACAGCTGTGCTGGAGACTTGTGGTGCTTTTCCACCCAGGAATCTCCTGGTCTGTGGGCAGTAAAAATTCATTTGGAAATGCGATGATCACTCACCCTCTGCGTTCTCACTGGGAACTGCACTCCAGAGCTGTTCCTATTTGGCCAACTTGAGTCATCTCCCCTTTCACCAGGGGATTAATCGTGAAAACCCAAGAAGCTGATGGACAAGGCCAGCCCTGGATGTGCCTTCATAGGCCCCAGGGGTGAGTCTCACAACTCCTTCCTTCATTTGTCCCCTTCTGCCTGACTCCAGTCTGTCCTTCAGTTTAGTAAGTTGTACTCAAGGGGCCTCCTTCACTTCCCACTGTCCAAAAGGGTATATATTTGGCAGACTTCTGTCGACACCAGGTTTGTCCTGTATGTCTAGGAAAGAAGGAGGCATCATGAGGACTTTGGGGCTGTAGGCCCAGAGGAGACCAATGGCACAGTGCAGAGGGCTTTGGTGTCAGGTCTGCATTGAGACAGCGATGCCCCTTCTTTGTGGGCTGTTGTGTAAATGGGCACCACCTTCCAGCCAGTGAAGAGAACTCCTTCAGAGGCTGTGGGGACTGAGAATGACCATGGAGCTCCCTTCATCTAAACCTTGCATGCGGTAAGTGAGTAAACTGAGTCCTGGAGAGGTACATGGAGTTTTACAAAGCTAAATCTGTTTAGTTACTATAGATGTTAGGGGAAAAAAGATGTGGTGAAATCAGAGGGGACCAGGTGAGGCAAAGAGGCTTGGAGAAGCACCCATGTCTCAGGACAGATTCCTATCAGCAAGGCCAGGAGAGACTAATGGATAGACCAGGGAAATAGGTAACTGGCATCCTTTGACTGCATATTTTAATCTCTGTTAGGTATGTGAATGGAAGAAAATCCCCAGGGCTTTGAAAGTGCTGCTTCTTAGATGCAGTGCTCTCTGCTACTCTCCCACCTCCCTCTGGTTAATTTCAACGTACCTGTTGGAGTGCTGCAGAGAAGCCTTCTGGAATGTTGCTACCTAGGTGAACTTGTTTGATTGTTGGTCTCATAACGCTAAGTCTCTTTCCTTCAGAGCACTTATTGTAACTGCAATTTTTGCCTGATTATTTTATTAAAGTTTGTCTCCCCCATTAAATTGTAATTCCATGAGGGTGCAAACCATGTCTGCTTTGGCTCACCACTGGGCCTCCAATGCCAAACATAGTTTCTGGTACTTGGTTTGTCAAATAAATAAGTAGAAAAATAAATAAATAAGATTGCTTGATAATGAGTCATTGGTAAGAGATTTACTTTAACACTGAAAGTTTAAAATAACTGCTGAGAAAAACAAAAGATGAAATAGACCAAAGGCAAACAAAAAGCAATAACAGTACAGATGTGGAACACCAGCTGAGGTGGAGGCCACGCCTGCATGATGGCCTTTATCTACACTGTGAAATACTCCTCGTCATCCAACAGATACTTGTTTAGCTCCTTGATGTGTTCAGGTTTATGTTAGTTATTGGGGACAAAGGGTAACTATGTCTGTCATGGAATTTCCAGTCTAACCATGATCTGTAGCCTCGGTGTAAAGCTACAGATGAGACAGGGATTGATCCAGATAGGATTCATACTGGATGAATTAATTCACCAATAGGACAGTCATATGAGAGACATGGGGATGATGGTGATTTAAAAAAAAATTGGGTGATCATGAAGCTCATGAAGGCTCAGGTTGGAAAAAGAATAAATTAAGCCTTTTTGAAAGAGAGATTGACAGCAAGAATGGAAGAAAGAAAGGAGGGGGTGGGGAGAGAGGGAGAGAGAAAGAAGACTAACTGGGAGAACATGGAGAGAACAGCAGCCTGGTGGTCTCTGAAAGCTTAAACCACAGCTGTGAAGGGAGTGTGGATGCTAGAGAGTTAGAAAGATGCAAATATCACATAATTTGCAGCTCAGCCATAAAGCATTTCTGGATGCTAAACAGATTTTGCCATTGGTATAATCACCTGAAGTGGGATTGAGCTGAGACTCCTAGAGAACTGTAGGGGTTAGGACTTTGTGAGTGCAGTGTATTGGGTCACTCATCTGAATAGCCACTGGGTGCCCGGGACAGAAAAACCAAAATGCCTCAGACAGCTTCTATCCCAATACTTGGTGAGAAGATATTCCCACACATCTCAGAATACTTGTGGGTGAGGGCAAACTGCCAAATGGGGCAAGATTCTCCTGGCATTAGAACGATGTTTGTGATAGTAGAAGGAGGGCAAAGAGACTTCTAACAACGTTTTCAACTAGAAAATCCCCAAATCATAAACATATGTTACTGGATGAGTCATAGGTGATTCTGAAGCCATCCAAAAAAAGTGGGAAGGATCTTTTGCAGGTTCTAATCCAAGGATGAGTGAAGAGGCCATAGGAATATCATGTGACTGATGGAGGGCTCTGGACCCTGTGCAGTCTCAGACCAACCAAAATACTCTCTTCCAAGATGAGCCTGAACCAAAGAGCACAAGACAAATCAAGGAGAAAAGGGACAAAAGGGTCAAAGGAAAGAAAATATTCAAATAGGAAGGTGAGATGGGGGAAAAACGAGGTCTTGCAAAGTTTTGAACTTTTGGCAGAAATTGTAGAAGAGAGAGCTCCTGTACTAAGGACTTAAGGAAATCATCCCCAGTGTCTACCTTCCTTTGTAAGAATAAAACTCATCTCACTTAAATAGAAGAAGTAGAAAAGAAGTGTTTTCAAATCTCACAGAAAGTTATATTTTCAAAAAGGAAATAAGAAACCAAATAATGTCTTCACAGATAATTAACAACTCCATAAAATTGGTAAAAGATATAACTTAATAACATAATTTTGCTAAAAATGTTAAGAAAATGATAGATGATATAAAATAATAGTATAAGTCTGGATTAAAGAAAACTTAGATATTAGATAGTTCAAAAAAAAATTTGAAAAGACATCTACCAGAAGTCATGAAATAATTAGAAATAAAACAAGTGTTTTGTTTCAGAATTAAACACTAATTTTATTTAAGAAACAAATACAAAACTAGAAGAAACACAAGGAAGAAGATGGGAAGAAATGAATACATAAAAATTATTTGACAGAAAGTGACAGATACAGAAGATAAGCAACAAAAATGTAATATATGATTATAGGAGTCTCCAAAGAAGAAAATCAAAGCAGTAAAATTAAAATATTGAAAAAAAACAACAACCCTGAATATCAGTATTGTATTAGTCAAGGAGGAAGGGGGTAAGAAACTGGCCAGAATTGTAAACACCATCAATGCTATGAAGAAACTGCATCAACTAATGGGCAAAATAACCAGCTAGCATCATAATGACAAGAATAAATTCACAGATAACAATATTAACCTTAAATGTAAACAGGCTAAATGCCCCAATTAAAAGACACAGACTGGCAAATTGGACAAAGAATCAAGACCCATTGGTGTGTTGTACTCAGGAGACCCATCTCACATGCAAAGTCACACATAGGCTCAAAATAAAGAGATGGAGGAATATTTACTAAGCAAATGGAAAAAAAAGCAGATGTTGCAATCCTAGTCTCTGATAAAACAGACTTTAAATCAACAAAGGTCCAAAGAGACAAAGAAGGGCATTAAATAATTTTAAAGTGATCAATGCAACAAGAAAAGCTAATTATCCAAAAAAATATATGCACCCAATACAGGAGCACCCAGATTCATAAAACAAGTTCTTAGAGACTTAGACTCCCACACAATAATTGTGGGAGAGTTTAACACCCCACTGTCAATATTAGACAGATCAAAGAGACAGAAAATTAACAAGGATATCCAGGACCTGAACTCAGCTCTGGACCAAGCAGACCTAATAGACATCTACAGAATTCTCCACCCTAAATCAACATAATACACATTATTCTCAGCACCACATCACACTTATTCTAAAATTGACCACATGATTGGAAGTAAAACACTCCTCAGCAAATGCAAAAGAATGGAAATTATAACAGTCTCTCAGACCCCAGTGCAATCAAACTAGAACTCAGGAGTAAGAAGCTCACTCAAAACTGTGCAACTACATGGAAACTGAACAACATGCTCCTGAATGACTACTGGGTAAATAACGAAATTAAGGCAGAAATAAACAAGTTCTTTGAAACCTATGAGAACAAAGACACAACATACCAGAATTATTGGGATGCATTTAAAGCAGTGTGTAGAAGGAAATTTATAGCATGAAATACCCACCAGAGAAAGCAGGAAAGATCTAAAATTGACATCCTAACATCACAATTAGAAGAACTAGGGAAGCAAGAGCAAACAAATTCAAATGCTAGCAGAAGACAATAAATAACTAAGATCAGAACAGAACCGAAGGAGGTACAGAAACAAAAAAACCCTTCAAAAAAATCAATGAATCCAGGAGCTGGTGTTTTGAAAAGATCAACAAAATAGATAGACTGCTACCCAGACTAATAAAGAATAAAAGAGAGAAGAATCAAGTGGACGCAATAAAAAAGTGATAAAAGGGATATCACCAGTGATCCCACAGAAATACAAACTATCATCAGAGAATACTGTAAACATCTCTTTGTAAATAAACTAGAAAATCTAGAAGAAATGGACAAATTCCTGGACACATACACCCTCCTAAGACTGAACCGGGGAAGAAGTTAAATCCCTGAATAGACCAATAACAAGTTCTGAAATT
The DNA here is from genome assembly GCA_036589455.1 of Ateles fusciceps. Taxonomy (NCBI): domain Eukaryota; kingdom Metazoa; phylum Chordata; class Mammalia; order Primates; family Atelidae; genus Ateles; species Ateles fusciceps. The sequence continues at coordinate 1,879,513 of JAZHEH010003321.1, read as the reverse complement.
GAGGCAACAATTAATAGCCTACCAACCAAAAAAAGTCCAGGACCAGATGGATTCACAGCTGAATTCTACCAGAAGCACAAAGAGGAGCTGGTACCATTCCTCCAGAAACTATTCCAAACAATAGAAAAAGAAGGAATCCTCCCTAACTTATTTTTTTTTAATTTTTTTATTTTGCACTTAAGAACTCTGTGTATGTGTTTGTGTGAATGTGAACGTACGTGTATCTGTGAGTATGTATGAGTGTACTCCCTAACTGATTTTATGAGGCCAGCATCATCCTGATACCAAAACCTAGCAGAGACACAGCAAAAAAAGAAAATTTCAGGCCAATATCCCTGATGAACATCGATGCGAAAATCCTCAATAAAAATACTGGCAAACTGAATCCAGCAGCACATCAAAATGCTTATCCACCACCATCAAGCCGGCTTCATTTTTGGGATGCAAGACTGGTTCAACATATGCAAATCTATAAACATAATCCATCACATAAACAGAACCAATGATAACAACCACATGGTTATTTCAATGGATGCAGAAAAGGCCTTCAACAAAATCCAACAGCCCTTCATCCTAAAAAACTCTCAATAAGCTAGGTATTGATGGAACATATCTCAAAATAATAAGATTTATGACAAACCCATAGCCAATATCATACTGAATGGGCAAAAAGTTGGAAGCATTCCCTTTGAAAACTACCACAAGACAAGGATGCCCTTTCTCACCATTCCTATTCAATATAGTATTGGAAGTTGTGGCCAGGGCAATCACTTAAGAGAAAGAAATAAAGGATATTAAGTTAGGAAAAGAGGAAGTCAAATTCTCTCTGTTTGCAAATGTTATGATTGTATATTTAGAAAATGCATCGTCTCAGCCCAAAATCTCCTTAAGCTGATAAGCAACTTCAGCAAAGTCTCAGTATACAAAATTGGTGTGCAAAAATCACAAGCATTTCTATACACTGATAATAGAGAGCCAAATCATGAGTGAACTCCCATTCACAATTGCTACAAAGAGAATAAAATACCTAGAAATACAACTAACAAGGGATGTGAAGGACTTCTTCAAGGAGGAGTACAAACCACTGCTCAAGGAAATAAGAGAGGACAGAAACAAGTGGAAAAACATTTCATGCTCATGGATAGGAAGATTCAATATTGTGAAAATGGCCATACTGCCCAAAATAATTTATAGATTCAATGCTATTCCCATCAAACTACCATTGACATTTTTCATAGAATTAGGAAAAACTACTTTAAATTTTATGTAAAACCAAAAAAGAGCCCGCATAGCCAAGACAATCCTAAGAAAAAAGAACAAAGCTGGAGGCATCACGCTACCTGACTTCAAACTATTCTACAAGGCTACAGTAGCAAAATAGCATAATATTGGTACCAAAGCAGAGATATAGACCAATGGAACAAACAGTGGCCTCAGAAATAACACCACACATCTACAACCATCTGATCTTGACAAACCTGACAAAAACAAGCACTGGGGGAAAAGATTCCCTATTTAATAAATGGTGTTGGAAAAACTGGCTAGCCATATGCAGAAAGCTGAAACTGGATCCCTTCCTTATACCTTGTACAAAAATTGACTCAAGATGGATTAAAGACTTAACGTTAAGACCTAAAACCATAAAAATCCTAGAAGAAAACCTAGGCAATACCATTCAGGACATAGGCATAGGCAAAGACTTCATAACTAAAACAATGACCAAAGCAGCGGCAACAAAGCCGCAACTGACAAATGGGATCTAATTAAACTAAAGGGCTTCTGCACAGCAAAAGAAACAATTATCAGAGTGAACAGGCAACCTACAGAATGGGAGAAAATTTTTGCCATCTATCCATCTGACAAAGGGCTAATGTTTAGAAGCCACAAAGAACTTAAATTTACAACAAAAAATCAAACAATCCCATCAAAAAGTGGGTGAAGGATATGAACAGACACTTCTCTAAAGAAGACATTTATGTGCCAACAAACATGAAAAAAAGCTCGTCATTGGCTGGGCACAGTGGCTCACACCTGTAATCCCAGCACTTTGGGAGGCCAAGGCGGGTGGATCACAAGGTCAAGAGATCAAGACCATCCTGGCCAACATGGTGAAACCCCCGTCTCTACTAAAAAAACAAAAAAATTAGCCGAGTGTGGTGGTGCATGCCTGTAGTTCCAGCTACTCAGGAGGCTGAGGCAGGAGACTCACTTGAACCCATGAGTCGGAGGTTGCAGTGAGCTGAGATCATGCCACAGTGTCCAGCCTGGGCAACAGAGTGAGACCCTGTCTCCAAAAAAAAAAAAGCTTATCATCACTGTTCATTAGAGAAATGCAAGTCGAAACCACATTGAGATATCATCTCATGCCAGTTAAAATGGCAATCATTAAAAAGTCAGGAAATAACAGATGCTGGAAAGGATGTGGAGAAATAGGAACACTTTTACACTGTTGCTGCGAGGAGTGTAAATTAGTTCAACCATTGTGAAAGACAGTGTGGTGATTCCTCAAGGATCTAGAACCAGAAATACCATTTGACCCAGCAAGCTCATTACTGGGTATATACCCAAAGGATTATAAATCATTCTGCTATAAAGGCACATGTACATGTATGTTTATTGTGGCACTGTTCACAATAGAAAGGCTTGGAACCAATGTCCATCAGTGACGGACTGGATAAAGAAAATGTGGCACATATACCATGGAAAACTATAGAGTCATAAAAAAGGATGAGTTCATGTCCTTTGCAAGGACGTGGATGAAGCTGGAAACCATCATTCTCAGCAAACTGACACAAGAACAGACAACCAAACATCACATATTCTCACTCATTAGAGGGAGCTGAACAATGAGAACACGTGGACACAGGGAGGGGAACATCACACACTGGGGCCTGTGGGGGGTTAGAGGACGGATAGTATTGGGAGAAGTACCTGATGTAGACCACAGATTGATGAGTGCAGCAAATCACTGTGGCACATGTATACCTATGTATACACAAACATGCACATTCTGCATTTGTACCCTTGTACCTCAGAAATTAAACTATATATATGTACTTTACATATACATATATATATATATATATGAAACTGGCCATATTATACACACATATGCAATCAACAGTATGGGACAGGAAATAAATAATATGACATGTATATCCTTTACAACTGTAAAATGACATAACAAGTTATAGATTTTTAGGTTGGCTAGTAAAACTAAATCAAATAATAAGTTGTATACAAAGGACACACCTAAAACAAAAAAGTTCTGAGTGATAACAACAACAAAATTAACAGGCAAAAACGTATTAGTTAAGTGTAAATAAAAATAAAGTAAAGCTGGGCATGGTGGCTACGCCTATAATCTTAGCACTTTGGTAGGCCAAAGCGGGCAGATCACGAGGTCAGGAGTTCAAGACTAGACTGGCCAACACAGTGAAACCCTGTGTCTACTAAAAATACAAAAAAATTAGCCAGGTGTGGTGGCGCGTGCCTGTAATCCCAGCTACTCGGGAGGCTGAGGCAGGAGAATCGCTTGAACCTGGGAGGTGGAGGTTGTGGTGAGCCGGGATCATGCCACTGCATTTCAGCCTGGGCAACAGAGTGAGACTCCGTCTCAAACAAAAACGAAAACAAAGAAAAAGGAAGTAAAAGTCACAATCTTGATACCTGACGAAGTAAAAGTCATATAAAAAGGATTAAGAGAAACAACAAAGGATATTTTATTTTATGTAATGACTGTGTAATTCGCAATGAATGTATAATGGTTACTCATATTCTTGAAACTGACAACAAAATAGTAATGTTGAAAAGCAGAAACTTCAGTATATGCAAAAGAAAACAGAATCACACAAATAATAGACATTTTAACTTTGTCTTTTCAAAACAGATGAAACTGACAAAACATTTAATAAACTAGGATTTATTGATCTATCCACTGACTCTGAACTCTTAAAATACACAATATTCCAATTTTTCAAGTACACATGAAAATTGACCATACGGTAGGCCACAAGAAGACTTCTATACGTTTCCAAGAACAACAATAACAACAATGCAAACAAAATTTTCTGAGCAATAAAAAGAAATTTAATGTAATGGTTTTGTCCATCAGGAAATTAAAATCTTTAAACAAGGTTTTCAATGTTCTACTCTCTATCAAAAGACTGGAAACAACTAGGGAACACACTATGGTACATCCACTTGTAAAAAGAAACAAGGAATATTTACATATAATGTCAAATGATCTCCAGGAGTTACTACAAAGTGGGGAAGAAACAATTTGCAGAAAAAAAATACATGTAGTGTGCCACTGTTTACTGAAGAAAGGCATAGGTAAAATATATATATATATACACTCAAATATACATCTATATATTTGTTTATATATTTTTAAATGAAAATATAAGTCCCCAAAGTGAATAAAAAGCGGCTCCTTTCCTGCTTCTGGATTGACCAACTGCAACAACTAGAAAGAAACAGAAACAGAAAAATTATCAATAATATTTAAATTTCTGTCAGAGAGCTATGGAAACAAAAGAGAGTACATGAGCCAAAATTCCAGATGGCAGAAAATTTCTGAGATAAGCTAACAATTTCACTCTGATAAAAAAATAAAATAAGATATACATAAATAAAGAAATATTCTATGTTCATAGACTGGAACATACAATATTCTTAACATATCAGTACTTCCCAATTTGGTCTAGAAATACAATCTCAATAAAAATTGCAGGAAATTACATTGTAGTTGTTGACACACTGACTTTAAAGCTTATATTGAAAGGCAAAATACCTAGGGTGGCTAACCCAATACTGAAGAAGAACAAACTTGGAAGATCCACACTATCTGAATTCAAGATTTACTATGAAGCTGTACTAATCAATAGCATGGGATTAGTGGAAGAATAAATAGACACATGGATTAATGGAACAGCATAGAAAACCCAGGAATAGACCCATGCAAATGTAATCAACTGATCTTTGACAAAGAGGCAAAGGCAATTTGATGGAGAAAAGACTTACTCTACAAACAGCTTGGACAATTAACATCTGTAAGAAAGATGTGAACCTAGGCATGAACTTCAGGCCCTTTCACAAAAGTTAGTTCAAAATGGATTATATATCTAAATGTAAAATACAAAATTATAAATATTCAAATGTAAACATAGGAGAAAATCTAGTAACCTTGGTTTGGTGATAAATTTTTACACAAAATACCGAAAGCACAATTCATGAAAAGAAAGAAAAACTTATGTTGGACTTTATTAAAATTAAAAACTTATCCTCTGTCAAAGAGACTGTTAATAAAATGAAAAGACAAGTCACAGATTGGGAGAAAATATTTGTAAAATATTCATATCTGATAAAGAACTGATATTCAAAATGCAGAAAAAACTATTAAAAGTTAGCAACGAGAAAACAACATAAATAAAAGCTGGGCAAAAGAACTGAACAGACATCTCACCAAAGAAGATGTACAAATGGCAAATAAGCATATGAAGAGAGCTCAACAGTATTTGTCATTAGGGAGATGCAAATCGAAACAAGATCCCAAGATACAAAATGCCTGGATATAAATTGACAATGAGATTGGGGGTGGAATATTAAATATAAGTTTTCAGGCAGAAATTAGGCTAAATGAAGGTTAATAGGGTAAAAGTACTTTACATAATGGCTGTATGCTCTGAAGAAAGGTTGAAATTAATTATAGTATATTTTTAAACCACCATGGAATTAAGCTAGAAATTACTAACAGATAGTTATAGAAACCCCAACTATATGGAAGTTAATACAATTCTAAATATTCTATAGATCCAAGAAAAAATCCAAAAGAGAAACTAGAAAATGTTTTAAGCCAAATAATGAAGGCTACTTACCAATATTTATGGGATGAAAATAAGTACTTATATAAAAATATATAGCATCAAATGCACATATCAGAAAAAGGAAAATCCTGAAATCAGTTATTTAAAATTATATTTCAAAAAGCAAAAAAGCACAAGGCAAGCCCATGGAAAGGAAAAGAAAATAGATAATAAATATAAGAGTATATATCACACACACAAAAACAGATAATAAAAAAGCATACTGTGGAAAAACAATCAACAAACCTAAGAGTGGTTTAAGATTAATAAAACTTATTAAACCTCGAAAAACTGATAAAGATAAAAAGAGAGGGAAATACAAATTACAGAATAAAAAACGATCATTCTTACACATTTTATAGATATCTGTAAATTATGACATACATAATTTCTGAATATGCTGATATATGAATATTCTGATATACATGAATATTCTGATATGCATAAAATTGAATATTTCTTTCTGGAAAGAAATCCGTGGCAACAGATGGCTTCACCTGTGAATACTTCCAGACATTGAAGGAAGAAATATAACAATTTTGCAATAAACTCTTTCACAGAAGTGCAGTAGCAGATCATTCACTCTACGAACATAGCTTCAAATATTCTTAACTAAATATTTAGCAAGTAAAATCCAACAACATAAACAAGATAATACTTTAGGAGTAGATGAACAATTCTGGGTACACACGCAGGCTTTGCCAACACAAAATCAAGGAATGCAACTGATTGCTTTAATAGAAAATGGAGAAAAATTATACAATCACCTTGTTAGTTGCAGAAAAATCATGTATTAAATTCAATATTCACTAATGATTTAAAACATTCCTAGAAATTTAGAAATAGATGGAAACTTGCTTAACCAAATAAAAATTAACTCCAGATAGATTAAAGACTTAAACATAAGACCCAACACCATAAAAACTCTAGAAGAAAACCTAGGCAAAACTATTCAGGACATAGGCATAGGCAAGGATTTCATGACTAAAACACCAAAAGCATTGGCAACAAAAGCCAAAATAGACAAATGGGATCTAATTAAACCCCAGAGCTTCTGTACAGCAAAGGAAACAATCATTAGAATGAACCAGCAACCAACAGAATGGAAAAAATTTTTGCAATCTACCCATCTGACAACGGGCTAATATCCAGAATCTACAAAGAACTTAAACAGATTTACAAGAAAAACAAACAACCCCATTCAAAAGTGGGCAAATGATATGAACAGACACTTTTCAAAAGAAGACATATATGAGGACAACAAACATATGAAAAAATGCTCGTGATCACTGGTCATTAGAGAAATGCAAATGAAAACCACATTGAGATACCATCTCATGCCAGATAGAATGGCAATCATTAAAAAGTCTGGAGACAACAGATGCTGGAGAGGATGTGGAGAAATAGGAACACTTTTACACTGTTGGTGGGAGTGTAAATTAGTTCAGTCATTGTGGAAGACAGTGTGGTGATTCCTCAAGGACCTAGAAATAGAAATTCCATTTGACCCAGCAATCCCATTACTGGGTATATACCCAAAGGATTATAAATCATTCTATTATAAAGACACATGTACACATATGCTCCTTGCGGCACTGTAGACCTGGAACCAACCCAAATGCCCATAAATGATAGACTGGACAAGGAAAATGTGGCACATATACACCATGGAATACTATGCAGCCATAAAAAATGATGAATTCATGTCCTTTGTAGGGACATGGATGAACCTGGAAACAATTATTCTCAGCAAACTGACACAAGAACAGAAAATCAAACACTACATGTTCTCACTCATAGGCAGGTGTTGAACAGTGAGAACACATGAGCACAGGGAGGGGAGCATCACACACTGGGGTGCGTTGGTGGGGGCTAGGGGAGAGACAGTGGGGGTAAGGAGGTTAGGGAGGGATAACAAGGGGAGAAATGACAGATATAGATGAGGGGGGAGTAGAGGCAGTAAACTATCTTCCCATGTATGTACCTATGCAACAACCCTGCATGATCTGCATATGTATCCCAGAACCTAAAGTACAATTAAAAAAAAAACTTACAAAATCTCTGGTTAAAGTTATACTCCACTGCAAAATAATGGAAAATTTATTCTTGCAATTAGAAATAAGTGGTGCTGCTACATCACTTTTATTCAACATTGGACTGTAGGCAGTGCAATGAAGCGAAGAAAAAGAAATACATAGTTTAAGAACTGAAAAGGAATAAAGAAAAACTATTATTTGCAGACAATATGATCTTGTTTATCTAGAAAATTCAAGAGATTTTAGAGAAAATCTGTTAGAATAGAATTATTTGATTAATTTGATTAGCATTAGTAAGTGAATTTAGTGAGATCTTTAGAGATAAACTTTATCTATGGAAATCAATTGTCTGTCTATACTGACAGCAACAAAATCTAAAATTAAATTTTAGATGTAATTTATAATAACATCAAAAATATGAAATACTTAGAAAGATGCAAAGGACTTCTACACCAAAACTAAGAACTTTACTGAAGAATTAAATTAGACCTAAATTAATGAAAGAATATATTATGCTTATTGGCAAAAGAGTCAGGTTTTGTAAAAAAGTTATTATTACCAAGTGGGGGAGAAAAAAAATGACAAACAATTCTAAAAATCATCCAGAAATGCAAAAAGTCTAGAATAATTACAACAATCTTGAAGAATAAAAATAAAATTGGAAAACTTTCTGCTGCTGGATGTAGTATACTGCCAGATATCAGGAGGTACAGTAGAGAAGACCTGAGCAAAACAGTATAATGTATAGAGTCCAGAAGCAAACTTACATGTATTTATGGCAAAGGTGACACTGAAGTTCATTGGAGGAAACAATGGTCTTTTCAATAAAATGTCCTGGGCATAGAATAACTATTGGTATTGGCCAAAAAAATATACCATGTCCTTTCGCTAAACACAAATATCAATTCCAGATGGACTTCAGATCTAAATGTGAAGTGTAAAAAATAAAACTATTAAAGAAGAACATAACAATATGTACTTGAGATCTTGGGATAGGGAAAAAATCTTCCCCCTAAAAATAGACACAAATACCACTGACCATGAAAAGACAAAAATGTAATACATCAATCTGTATTAAAATTTAAGAATTTTGTTCATCCAAGGCAATCTTCAGAGTAGGAGGAGATACTTGCAACCCATATAGTCAACTAAGGAGTTGTATCCAAAATACCTTTTTAAAAACTCTGTAAATTCATAACAAAAGACATTTTAAATTTAATTTCCAAATGTGGGCACTTAAAAATCCACTTGGCCTATATGCTGATTCTTTTCATTGGATCTCAGTTGCACAGAATTATATCTCTCATAATCTCTGCTCCAAAACACATTGTCATCATTGATCAGTGCATGACTTTCCTTTATCCAGTTAGTTCTTCATGTATTTCATACTGTAATACATCCATCATACCATATAATGTAATGCATTCATACAACTAATCATTCATAACTTTGATTTTAACTTACCCATTCATAACCATATTTTCTTCCCCCTTCCCGTCTCCCTGCTTCCTCCAACTGGTTAGTCATCATCCCAAATATTATGTCCTTTTTTTCTTAGTTTTCTTTTTCTTTGGTTTGATAGCATCAATACGTATTCCAAAAATGTGTGTTTATTTTTGTTTTAATTATTTTTCATTTCATAAGAAAAGTATCATGTTGTAAATAATTTTGAAGGTAAATTTTGTCATTCAATATTATATTCTTGAGATTTAGCTGGGCGTGGTAGCTCACACCTATAATCCCAGCACTTTGGGAGGCTGAGTCAGGCAGATCACCTGAGGTCGAGAGTTCAAGACCAACCTGACCAACATGGAGAAACCTCGTCTCCACTAAAAATACAAAAATTGGGGGGCGGGGCCCCGTCCCCCTAGAATAACAAAGTAGGGTGTGGTGGCCCATGCCCAGCTACTCAGGAGGCTGAGGCAGGAGAATCACTTGAACCCAGGAGGGAGAGGTTGCGGGGTAAGCCGAGATTGGTACGCACTCTAGCCTGGGCAACAAGAGCGAGACTGTCTCAAAAAATAAACATAAAAAAAGATTCACTCACACTGTTGTCGTTGTTTATTAATTTTGACTGGTACATAATATTCTACTTTGTGGATGTGCCACATTTTGTTTGTTTCCTCTTACAGACACTGGACTGCGTCCAGCTTTTTGCTGTTATAAACAGTGTCGTTATGAACATTCTTGTATGTGTCTCCTGTAGTGTATATGTAAGAATTCCTCTGGGGATATGTCCTGAGGTTCAATTGGTGGTCATGGTGTAAGTGAAGAGTCAACTGTATACTTCCTTTACACCTAACAGTTTTCTGTTTTTTGCAGTTTTTCCAAAGTGTTCAACATACCATATTTCATTAATTCTAACATGCACTTTTGTCCCCACATTTTAAGTTATCTGTAATAGGAATATTCTTAAAATCAAATCAATGACATGTCTTGGTTTAATCGTTGGTGTTTTTTCCAAGTGATACATAAAATAGTTGGCTGCCTTCAAACCGATGATGTCTTAGATTTGATAAATATCTCTTTCCCACACTTGCATTTCATTTACCCCCTGCTTTATCAGTTTACAAAGTATTACATTCTATGATTAATATAAGTACAATTGGCATAATCAAGTTTGAGGAAGAAGACAGCTGGCCCTTGGAAGAACACACAGAATTGGCAAGGAACGGAGACAATCATGAGAGGAGTCAGCTGGCAGCACTCCCTGCCCTGGGTGACAGCCAGGATGCACTGTGGAGAAGGGAGAGCGTGTCCATCTGGAAGGGGCCTAATGGAGATGGCAGAGAGTTTCCATGATACCCACAATCATTATAAACTATGAAGTGTAGCACACATTCTTGTTATGATGCTTCATCATGGCTTTCCTCCATGTAAAGCCATGTGAGCCATCTTTGACAGGCTTGCTTAGGAAATCCTCAGGCAGGCAGGGTGGCCAAAGGGTCAGCATCAGGCAGCTGCCCTTGGGCAGAGAATTCTGGTTCTCCTTGGCCTATTTTAATGTGGTTGGGCCATTAACAAATCCTTTACCTAAATCACTTCTAATTCTCTTCCTTCAAAAACCAGGAAGAGTGGTAAGACCCTTTAAGTACGCAAGGCATCTAAAGTAGTCAAGAGAAAGAGTGCTACTGGATCTTCAGCATAACCTTATTTTATTCATTGGAAACAAGATCTTCAGAGGGGTTTTCATGATTTGGATTAGCTTCCTGTGCTCAGATATGACTAGCGTCACAGTGCTGGGGTGATTAGGGTAAAGTATGAAGGTGAACTGAAGGGCTTCTCTTGTGACTTCCAGTTCTTTTGTATCTATAGTTCTGGGTTGCACATTTTGAAACTCTGAATCTCAAGATTTAAACTTGTTTTGAGGTTTCCAAATCAGGAAGGCAGCATCATGTTTCAGAATGATCCCGCTGTGCCCAGGAATGGGCTACCCCATCCACATCTTAGCTGCATCACTGCCACGCCGAGCCTGGGGTCCTCACTTGAGGCCAGCCCCAGGGTACTGTTGCAAGGACAAGTCACCGTCATTCCGGCAAGGTATTGTGCATGCTGCCTGCACATAGCAAGCACCTAATAAATGTCACCATCATCATCTTTCCTCATTGTCTGAAGACAGCAGCAGGGTGGAGGCATTGGCCTCTCATCCTAAGAAAAAGAAATCCGCTGTCAGAGTGATTAGCAGCAAAACAAGAAAGTCTGGGATGCTGCCAACACTTTCCCTGCAGTTTTCAATTTCTTTTTTCTAGGAATAGAAGCAGGAAGAATAGGGGAAAATGTCACTTGGCAGATAACGTGCCCTCCTCCAGTTTTGTTTTATTATTATTTTCCTTCAGGCATCACATCAAAAAAAAATGGAGAAATTATTTTCTAAAACTTCTTAGCTGAAAAAGGTAAAACCACACTTCTCTGTCTGTGGCCTCTGGCAGATGGCTTTGGCAGGCTCTCTGCCTCCACACCAGGCTCGGGGTTCTCCTCCTTCCCCTGGTCCTCAGGATGTGCTGGGGACACAGCAGCAGCACCAAGGGCCCAGACAACGAAGGCAGGCCTGGCTGATGTCTCGACACAGATTCACTGAATTTAGAATAAAGTATTGCCGTCATGGTGGCGCTTTTAAAAAATGTGTTCTGCAGATTACATCAGTGGTTTTCAGAAAGGTGTTCTGATGAATTATAAGAATCAGTTAAATATAATCACTTTGTAATTTAAATAAACAAATTCATTATTGTATTATTCAACCATCACAGTGACAATATAGAGACATTTATTATCCTCACTTAAAATTGAAGATACTGAGGCTTACAGAAGTGGAATGATTTGTTAAAAAATACAGAGCAAGCAAGGTGCAGGGCTAGAAGTGAAAACGGTTGTTTTGCAGTCTCTGGTTTTCCAAGGTCTCAGGACTTACGTTACGATGGGTCTCATCTATATCATCCCAACCCCAACTCTCCACTACTGCTTTCTAGGACTGTAAGAAAATGTAGCAATCCTATAAGAAAAGCGTGGATAAAGGAATAATAAGGAATAAGAAAGGAAGGAGGAAGAAAGGAAAGAAGGAGGAAGAAAAGAAGGAAGGAGGAAGAAAGGAAGGAAGGAGGAAGAAAAAAAGGAAGGATGAAAGGGAGGGGAAGGAGGGAGGAGAGGGAGGGAGGGAGGAGAGAAGGGGAGAAGAAGGAAGACCATGTTTTCTGTTGTCTCTACCAAGGACGTGTCTTGATATTCCTCCAAACTATGAGAAATGATCCATCTTTTTATCATAACTTATCTAGAAGAGAGAGCATAGATTTTACATAGCACAATGCACAGAAAACCTTTACCAAAATTCTCGAGACAACTCTTTTTCTCCCTAAAGTTTTACATCCGAACACCTGCTGAGCAGCTCTCCCCCATCTTCTTGTAGAGTCTGGTCTCCACTGTGCCCCTTTCCTTGCTGACACACACTGCGCTCACCAGAAGTCTGTGCTCCCCACCTGTGATCTTCCTGCCAGGCACAGCCATCTCCAGCGCCATCTGCAGCTTGAGAACTGGAGTGAACAAATCCTCCAGCATCCTACCTGTAAGGCTCACCGCTCCCTTTAAAAGCAGGGAGAGACAAGAGGAGCTTTCTGAAAGAGGAAGTATAGTTGGTTTTACACAAAAATAATACAAGTGCAAGAAGAAACTAGAAAAGGGGAGTAAGGCACCAGAAAAGACTTGGGGCTGCCAGGAAGACTTTAAATTGCCAATTGAGATCAATGGGCAAGTCGAGGCTGAAATGAGGAGCAAGAGAGCTGACCATGGCCTTGGCCAGGATGCGACAGAAGCACCAGCACCTGGAAAGATGGGTGGGAGGGGGCGGCAGAGGGAGCTGCTCCAACCACCGACTTCCGTGTTTCCTGTTGACTCTAATCAGTAGGTAGAGGTGGATCCTACTGAGTGAATACATGCACTTGAACCTCGAAGGACATGTCCTGGGCGTGGGGGCCTGCTCAGCACGGGGAACAGCCCTTTTCTGTGGGGAGTGTAGGGGAAACAGCGGAGCTGGGGAGTGGCTGTACCATGGCTGTCTCTCACATTTAGCCTGGCGATTCTAACATCTCAATAGTCAGTGACACGAGAAACAGAAGAAAGGCTCTAGGAGGTAAGCCACGTATTTGTGGGTTTCTAACATTTTGATGGTTTGGCTGTTGTACAGACTTTTATTAAACCCCGACCTACACACACACACACACACACACACACACACACACACACACACACACACAGAATAGCTTTATAAGGAATTTTTCTAAGCATCAAAAGGCATTAGGCCTGGCACTTCCCACCCCTGGATATCCTGGCTGTGAGATGGGGAGAGGGGAGGTGATTGGAGTTTCCCTGTTCACTGAAGGTAACCACTCGATGCTGTGGGCCTCCCGTGCTGGGCAGTGAGTTCTCTGTCCCCTGAGTCACTTTGATCACAGGTTCTTGGTGAATTTAATACAAGGAGAATCCTTGTGGCCACTCTGCTCCCTGTGGCTTCTTGGAAATTCAATAGATTTACTGCTTGGTTTGATGAATTAAGCATGGTGAGGTTTGGTATTGTGGCATAACCCCCCCCCACTTGCCACATTTGACCACAGCATGCTGTAAAACTCACTACATGCTTGTTGAGTGACTATCAGAATGCATCACGAAGGAGTGAATGAATGAACGCACGAATGGAAGAGGACCTGGGTTCCATTATGATTTTTGCACTGAGATTGGTTGTGGCCACAGGCTTCACAGGTCCTCAACAATAGCACAATCACTCAGAGCCCTTGCCAGGTGAGGCTGGCCCACAGGCCTCTGCTAGAGGCTGCCAGGGAGCCTCCTGCCTCCTTCTGTTTGAGGCTGGCAGCAGGGCTTCCTAGCGGAGGAGACTGTAAGCTGCACCAGACAGGCGCACCCTCACTGCAGCTTGCTGGGTAGGGCTACAGGAAGGAGCATGTTTTCATGCAAAGGGAAGTATTCAGGCCACCACTGGGACCCTGTCAAGCAACAAGGACTCCAGAACCTCTGCCCCTTCTCTGCCTCTGTGGTCTCTTACTGAGCCTTTCTGTGTCTGTCTATGGCAGAATTGCTCAATCTGATGCTTGGATTTGTTAAGAATAACATAAACTAAGTTAATTTTTAAGTAATTAATAATGAATATTATTTAGAAAAAACCACTCCTGTTAAATAAAAGCCCCAGCTGCTAATAACTAAAACTACCTATGGTATACTATTACTAATTGAAACGCGATAGAAAAATAAAATCTTTTGACAAAAATGTACATCTCTCAGGTTTGACCCAGGAAATGCTGACGTTGTTGAAACAGCCACAGCTGAAAATTGAAAGCGCAATCGCCCTAACTGTGAGCACCCATGAGCAGGAGAGCGGTCAAGCCCTAGGCTCTCCTTGCTCCCTCTGCTAAGTCCAAATTAATTAGTCCTGGTTCCTTAAGATTTATGTCCTTGTGGAAAGTGAGGCAGGAATGCCTAAGAGAGGCATTGGCGGGATGTTGAGGTCTGGGCACGGGGGATAGGCAAGAGGAAAGGGCAGGGCAGAGCAGGGGTGAGAGCCTGGGCTTGCGGGGCAGGCAGGGAGGCCAGTGTCTGGGGGCAGGGGCAGGGTGTGACAAGGGCAAAAGCCTGAGCGAGGGAGATGAGTGGGGGATGGGCAGGGTGGCCTGGGGGAGAGAACCTGGTGCGGAGGGGCACTGGGGAAGAGGGGGAGGTGGGGGGATGGGTGGGGAGTTAGGGGCAGGAGCCTGTCACAGGAGTTTGGCAAGTGGAACGGGGATGGGGAGGGGCGAGAGCCTGAGCGCCAGGGGAGGAGAGGTGGGGGTGGGCAGGTTGGGGCAGGAGGCCAGTGAGTGCAGTTTGCTGGGATGAGAGTCAGAGGCGCTGGTGGAGGAAGGGTGTGGTGACCCCTGATGTATCCAGGGAACTGCACCTGGCAGAGTAGGGTATCTTGAGAAGGAACTTCCAGGCAGGGGACACACAGGCAGTTGTACACAGAATGATTTTAACATTAACCACCATTAAACAAACAAGGTATGTTTTTAGGAAAATATGGTTCTCCCAAGTTTTGTCCCTAAAGAGGCTATTAGCTTCGAACCCCTGCACCAATTTGTGAGGTGTAACAGGGTATTTTACTTCATCTTCCTTTATGTATTTCTGGGTCATTAATGCACTTAAATATCTGTTCATATGGATTTTCTGACTAGAAGAGCCTCCTGCTCTGCGAAGAGCCTATTTATGATTTTTTTCTCCTTAAAGAAAAATACGGGATATGGACTTTTCTTCTAGATTTAAAGGTGTTCCTACACTGTACGTATCTACGTTGATTCTGTTGGTTGTGCATGTTAAAATATTGTTTCCCTGTTTATAACTGCTTCACTTAAGGTGTCCTTTGGTGATAAAAAGCTTGCAATTTTAAAGTTTAGTCAAATTTCAGTCACTTTTTTATAATAGTATGTTTGGTTCTTGTTTAAACTTTGATGTCTACAAATTTCTCAACTATATTTTCTGCTAAGATCTTTTGTTTCCTTTTTAGACATTTAAAATATTAATCTGAAATATATTTTTGTGTACAGAAGTGATGTGAGATCAGGATGCAATTATACCTTTGTTTATTTGGATAACCATTTTTCAGCCTCCTTTCTCTCCTTCGCTGGCCTGGTTTGCTCACTGTCTCCCATACTGAAGTTCCTATGGTCACAGATCTCCTTCTGAGTTTTTGAAGTCTTTTCTTTTGGCTAATATATTTTGGGGCAAATTCCACACTGCCTCAGTTATTATGGGATTAATACTGTTTAGAAGAGGATTCCTCTCACTCTTCTTTTGAAATATCCTGGTTATTCTTGGAAATCTATTTTTTCACCAAAATCCCAGGATCAGTTTGTCAAGTTTATAAAAAACAATCCTGTTAGGACTTGGATTGGAGTCATAGTATCTATAGATTGATTTTTAAACAAGTGATAGTGTCAAGAGTTGTTTCATTGCTATGATCACCATATATATCTCTAGTTACTTAGGCCGTCTTTAATCTTCCACACTTCTTATTAAAATTATTAGGTTCTGTATTCTTATTTTTATCACTTTAAATGGCATGAAAATTTTTTTTTCTTGACATGGATTTATTATTTGACTTGGTGAGTATCCCAATTTGAAATTATATTAATTGATAAATCGAGGAATTTCTTACAAATACGACAAGGAGTCACAACATCCTATTTATGTTGAATTTCCATTGATACATGAATTTGCTTTTACTTCAAATTCCAACATTTACAGGCGATGCTAAACATGAAGGTTTTTTTGTTTACTTGTTTGTTTTTTAATTACTTTTTAAATTTTACTTTGAGTTCCAGGATACCTGTGCAGAATGTGCAGGTGTGTTACATAGCTATGCATGTTCTATGGTGGTTTGCTGCACCTCTCAGCCTTGCATACATAGGTATTTTAAGGCTTGCAAACATAGGTATTTGTCCTAATGCTCTCCCTCCTCTTGCTCTTACTCCTGATAGGCCTGGGTATGTGATGTCCTCCTCCCCTGTTTCCTTGTGTTCTTATTAACTCCCACTTATAAGGCAGAACATGTGGTGTCTGGTTTTCTGTTCCTATGTTAGTTTCCTAAAGATGATGGCTTCCAGCTTCATCCAAGTCCCTGCAAAGGACATGATCTCATTCTTTTTTATGGCTGTATAGTATTTCATGGTATATATGTACCACATTTTCTTTATTCAGTCTATCATTGATGGGCATTTCGGCTGGTTCCATGTCTTTGCTATTGTAAATAGTGGTGCAATAAACATATGTGTGCATGTGTCTTTATAGTAGAATGATTTATATTCCTTTGGGTATATACCCAGTAATGGGATTGCTGGGTCAAGTGGTATTTCTGGTTCTAGATCCTTGAGGAATCACCACACTGTCTTCCACAATGGTTGAATTAATTTACATTCCCATCAACAGTGTAAAAGGGTTCCTATTTCTCCTCAGCCTCACCAGCATCTATTGTTTCTTGACTTTTTAATAATCACTATTCTGAATGGGAGTTCATTTATAATTTGGCTCTCTGCTTATCTATTGTTGGAATATATGAATGCTTGTGATTTTTGCACATTGATTTTTTGTATCCTGGGACTTTGGTGAAGTTGCTTATCAGCTTAAGGAATTTTTTGGTTGAGATGATGGAGTTCTCTAAATATAGAATCACGTCATCTGCAAACAGAGACAATTTGACTTCCTCTCTGCCTATTTGAATACCCTTTATTTCTTTCTCTTGCCTGATTGCCTTGGCTGAAACTTCCATTACTATGTTGAACAGGAGTGGTGAGAGAGGGCATCTTTGTCTTGTGCCGGTTTTCGAAAGGAATGCTTCCAGTTTTTGACCATTCAGTATGATAGTGGCTATAGGTTTGTCATAAATAGTTCTTATTATTTTGAGATATGTTCCATCAATACTAGTTTTTTGAGAGTTTTTAACATGAAGTGATGTCGAATTTTATCAAAGGTCTTTTTTGCATCTATTGAGATGATCATGTGGTTTTTGTCATCAGTTCTGTTTATGCGATGTATTACATTTATTGATTTGTATACACTGAACCAGCCTTGCATCCCAGGGATAAAGATGACTTGATTATGGTGGATAAGTTTTTTGATGGGCTACTGGATTCGGTTTGCCAGTATTTTATTGAGGATTTTTGCATTGATGTTCATCATGGATATTGGCCTGAACTTTTCTCTCTTCTTGTGTTTTTGTTGTGTCTCTGCCAGGTTTTGGTATCAGGATGATGCTGGCCTCCTAAAATGTGTTAGGAAGGAGTCTCTCCTTTTTAATTGTTTGGAATAGTTTAAGAATGAATGGTACCATCTCCTCTTTGTACCTCTGGTAGAGTTAGGCTGTGAATCTGTCTGGTCCTGGCCCTTTTTTTTGGTTGGTAGGGTATTCATTATTGCCTCAATTTTAGAACTTGTTATTGGTCTATTTAGGGATTTGACTTCTTCCTGGTTTCATCTTGGGAGGGTGTAAGTGTCCAGGAATTTATCCATTTCTTCTAGATTTTCTAGTTCATTTGCATAGGGGTGTTTATAGTATTCTCTGATGGTAGTTTGTATTTATGTGGGGTCAGTGGTGATGTCCCCCTTTTTTGTGTGTGTGTCTATTAAATGGCATTTAAGTTACATTTTTTATTATTTTTTTGGTAGTTGATAGACATTTGAAATTTAAATATAAAATGATAAAATAAATGGATAAATGAATGTTTTCCATCATTTCAAATTCATTTATATGATCTTTTGATTTGTCTGTGTAAAGGATTACATCATTTGGAAATAATGACTGGTTAATTTCCTCTTTCGTAATACTTTTCATCTATTATTAATTATAATATCACTAAAATCAATTAATATATTGATTAATTATTTTGATATTGAGAAAAATCTATGCCAAGCAGAAGTAAGAATAATGGGAAGACTGATAATTTTCCTTCATTTGGCAAGACAAAAATATATGACAAAAAAGTCTGATAAAAGGTACCTATAACAATATTGTAGGTATCTTTTATCAGATTTTTAAAATGTCCCTCTACTCCCAGTTTACTAAAGTTTGTAATCATGAAAGTATGTTGGATAGTATTTTAGGGTTTTCTTAATCTATTGAGATGGTTGTATGATTTTTAATCTATTAATATGGTGAAATATGTGCTTTACACCCAAGTGATATAAAACCAGATTTATCTCATTTTGTTGTCTTTTTATAAGGTGTGATTCAGTTTGTGAATATTTTATTTAATGTTCTTGAATCTGTATTAATGAGCAAGCAGTATGATAACTTTCCTCTTTCCAACTGCCAGTGTTTGGATTTGGTATCAAGGTCATGCTAGTCTTAAAAAGTGAGCTGAGAAGGACTCCCCCCATCCATTTGTTGGATCATTGATAAAAGATTGAGATGATTTGTAGCTGAAAAGCTTGGTAGGACTTACGGCCAAAATTATTTCACTCTATTTTTTTTCTTCAGAAGATTATAACTTGCTTCAATTTTGTTATGCTTTATTTCTTCTAGTGTCAGTTTTAATGTTATATTTTTATGATTTTTTTCTGATTTTTGAAATGTTTTTAAAATTATTGATATCTGCTTGTTGATAGCTTTGTCATATTATCTATTCAATTCAGATTATTTATGTTCTCTTTATATTTAAAATATTAGTTGTTTTAGTTCTCTTTTTTTTTCCTTGATAAATCTTGCTATTAAATGAAACCTAAACCAGGCTCCGTGGCTCATGCCTGTGATCCCAATACTTTGGGATTCAATTGAATTATTATGTTCAGCAAACATGAAGTCTGAAATGCACATGCTTTGGATTTTATTGTTGTTTGCTTTATAAGGTAGTGCCTGATCAAATTTCTAATATTCCTTGTGTGCTTGCAAATAATGTACATTCTATAAATATTGAATATAAGCTCAATTGAGTTGTTTTATTTTCAATATTTTTGCCTGCTTTCCGTATTCAAATTAAGAGAAGCATTTTGAAGTTAATAATATACTGATGATTTTTCAAATCTCAAGCAAATCCTCAGGGATTACTTGAGGCTATGAATTTGAGACCAGCCTGGGCAACATAATGAGACCCCCAGGTCTACAAAAAGTGAAAAAAAAAAAAATTAGCTGGGCATGATAGTGTGGGTCTGTCATCCTAGCTACTTGGGAAGCTGAGGAGGGAGGATCCCTTGTGCCCAAGAGTTCAAGATTGCAATAAGCTATGATCACGCCACTGCACTCCAGCCTGGGCGACATCATGAGACCCTGTCTCAAAAAAATAAAAGTAAAAAAAAATTTTCCATTGTTTGTTTGTTTAATGGTCTGGCACATCTCTAAATGTTGATATGTAGTGTACTTATTATATAGTTCTAGGAATTTTGTTTCTATCATAGTTTATTATTTAAACCATAGTTGTTAGTTTTTTTTAAATTTCAAAATATGCAGGGTTTCTAAGTTTAAGTATTTTATTTTAGCTTCAATTTAATTATTATGTTCAACAAACAGGAAGTCTGAAATGCACATGCTGTGGATTTTATTGCTGTTTGCTTTATAAGACAGTGCCTGATCAAATTTCTAATAATCCTGTGTGCTTGCAAATAATGTACATTCTCTAAATATTGAATGTAAACTCAATTGAGTTGTTTTATTTTCAACATGCTTGCTTATTTTTTGTCTGCTTTACATATTCGTAATTAAGAGAAGCTTTTTGAAGTTAATAATATACTGATGATTTTTCAAATTTCCCTGGAATTCTGTCAGTATTTGCCTTCCACATTTTGAGACCATTACATTAGGTGTAGACATATTTAAAATTCTTATATCATCTTGACATGAACATCTTATCACTGTGTAGTGACTCTCTTGAAGCCTAATAATTTTTTTACTTTAAGTCCATTTTTCTCCATCAACTTTCTTTTGGCTAGAATTTTCCTGAAATATATTTTTACATTCTTTGTGTAGAAAATCTCTAATCCAGAAAGTCAAATCTTTCTTAGGCACTTCTGAGGATGGAATTTCAGTAAAGAGAACTGGCTATAAATATGGTAGAAGGCATAGAGTAACAAAAGGAGAAAAGCACGTTAATCCCGATGTTAAAACTGCATGAGATTATTTCAGTCATAAAGCTGGAGAGAAAATGCACAGGGAGTTTTCCAGAGCCCGCAGTGGCCGTGCACTGGCACCACTGCTGTGGGAACCCAGTGAGGAGGAACCAGGTGCCTGCACTCCCTGTCTGCCCCTCCACTGCTGAGGGCCATTGCTTGTGTGATTTCTTTTTCATATAGTTTTATTGCATGTCTATGAGTTCCATGAAGTTACATTTTGTATTTACATTTTTAAACTTTAGAAAAGTGGTATGATGCTAAATATAATCTCCTGGGCTTATTTTTACATTTAACTGGATATAGCTGAGCTTTATTTATATTGGATGCAGCATGCCTCTCTAGTTTGTTTATTTTTTTATGTAAACATACCAGAGTTGATTCCTGCACTCTCCTGTTGATAAGCATTTTGATTGGTTTTATAATTTCTGTAAATAGTACTGCTATGAAACTTCTTGTGTGAAAGTTTTGCTTAAATATACACAAAGAATGAAATTATGTATAAGAAGGTATATGAATATTTAACTCTATAAGTTAACGAGGGGCTGTTTTTCAATACGGGTTCATGCACCTACATGGCCATCAATGCAGAAGAGATTCTGGGGGAACCACATCCTATCTAGACTTTCTAATAATTTAGCTTGGAATGAGGTTAAAATAATACTTCATTGCATGTATGATTTTTTTTGTCTTGATCATTAATAATGTTGAACATCTACTGGTATATATTGAACATACAGAAGATTTGAAAAACACAGATAACTAATTGACCTAAAAGATGTATTATGCCCCCAAATTGGAGAATTTATATTCCTTTCAAAATATAAGAATAATTTAAAAAATTGACAATGTGCCAGACCATTAAATAGATTCTTGGCCAGGCATGGTGGTTCGTGTCTGTAATCTTAGCACTTTGGGAGGTCAAGACAGGAGGATCACGTGAAGCCAGGAGTACTCAAGAGGCTGAGATGGGAGGATCACTCAAGCCCAGGGGTTCAAGTCTGCAGTGAGCTATAATCATGCCACAGCACCACTTCAGGATGAATGACAGAGTGAGACTCTGTATCTAAAATAAAATTTTAAAACAAAAAAGAAATTCTCAATGCATTTTTAAAGAATTGTTATCACTTAGAGTACATGTTCTAATTACAATAAAATGAGATTAGATGTCAGTGACAGAAAGATAACCAAAAGTTTCATGTATTTGTAAAACATAAGTATATCTTTAAAAATGGGAGTAAAAAAAATCATATAGGATATCAGAAAATATTAGTGCACAGAAAGTACAATAGAGAGGGAATTTTTATCTTTAAATATTATATTAGGAAAAAGCCTGAAAAATAAGTGAGCAAAGAATTGAGCACAAAAAAGATGCTAAAGAGGGGAATAACATTTCCAGTGAGAGCCAGATAGCTCATGGATGAACTACACTGAGGCTAATTTAAAAAGATAAACACATTTAAAACATGTACTTGCAATCATCATTAAGATGATCAACCCTTTTCGTAGCTGTCCAAAGAAGCAAAAGCAATCCTCTCTAGATGATGGTAGTAATCTATAGAGCTTTGAATTGTCTCTAGAATATTCAAAGACAAATATTAAGTCTAAAATGCTGAAGCTTACAGACAGACAAGGGCAGATAAAAAAGAAAATAAATTAGAAAATAGAAAGCCAAAGGAGATGCAAATTTCAGGGTTATTATACATCAGACTTAAAACAATGTGACTGCTATGATCAAGGAATTAAGTAACAACCTGGAGAAGTGAACTACAAATAATTACTTTGGCTATTCCAGAAATGAAAAATAAAATATCAAAAATTAAAGGCTCAAGGAATGGATTTAACAGCATTTTAGAAATAGCTAAGTAGATAGTTAAATGGAAGATAAGTCAGAAGGAAAGATACATATTAAAGCATGGTAGATCTCAAAAGGCATAATCCAAAGAAAAGCACAAATGAAATATAGGATTAAGGTATGAATTACCACACAGCAACTGAGGACCAGAAAGAAGAGAGAACATGGTTTAAAACCCTATTTGAAAAATACTGACCAAGACTATTCTAAGACAATTAAAGGCATTAAGAATAGATTTGAGAATTACAAAAGACACAAATAAGGATTAAACATAAACAAAATCACCACTAGGCACATCGTAGTAACACTACAGAAACACTATAAATAACTGAAAATGTTAAAATAAGATCGAAGTGAGAAAACATGTTACCTACAGAGGCGCAACAGTAGGACTCACAAAGTGTTTCTCAACAAAGACTAAAGAACCCAGAAGACAATGAAATGATATTTTTGAGGATAAAGAAAATAATTGTCTGCCTAGAATTTTTAAATCATCATTCATAACCTTTAAAAATGAAGATAAAATGAAGACATTTTCAGAAAATGAAACTAAAGAGAAGTAGTTATGAGCAGACTTGTACTTAAAAATATATACTAAAAAGAGTTATTCAGAAAGAAGCGAAATGATTCTAGATGAAGATATAGAAATGCAGGGAAAAAATAATAAAGGAATGGTAATATTTATAAATTAATGTTGAATATATAAATTAATGTCATATAGAAATTAAACTATATTTTAACAATACAATACACAACAGTAATACCAGAGACCAGGAAGGTAAATGCAGTTAAAGGGCTTTAAGATTCTTGCTCTACAATTTTCTGGTAAATGGTATAAAAGTACTAAGTTATTTTAGACTCTCATGATTTATGTTTAATCTCTAGAAAAAAATACATTAAAGCCATTTTAAAAATACAGAACTGACAAGCCAATGAAGGGGGAAAATGAAATAATAAAATGATGCTTGCTTAATCTGTAAGAAGAAAGAGAGAGAGAGAAATAGAATAGAGGGAGTAGAAAACAAATATTAAAACAAAAGGCTTTACTATACACAGTTCAGGAATTAAGTGTAAATTGACTAAAAACTACAATTTAAGATCAAAATTGTCAGACTAGGATAACATAATATCCAATGGCACACTGCTCAAAAACATTTAAAATATAATGAAACAAAAAATTGGAAAAGAAATAATAGACATATAAAAACACTAATCAAAAGAGAGCTGGTGTATCAGATAATGTAGACTTTAAGGCAAGAAGCACTACTGCAGATAATATACTTAAAGATGATTTTAAAACATTTAAACAAGTAGAAATATATAAAAATTCGAGACATTTATGCATCTAGTAGCATAGCCTCAAAATATATAAAACAAAAGTTAACCGAACTAAAAGAAGCAATAGACCAATCAAGCAATATAGTAGGAGATTTTACCATACACTTGACTTGAACAACATGGGTTTGAACTGCACAGATTTACTTACATGCAATTTTTATTTCAGTCAATATGTTGGAACATTCTTTGGAGATTTGTGAAAACTTGAAAAAATTCACAGATGAACTATATAGCCTAAAACTATAAAAAATTAAGAAAAATTTAAGTATGTCATAATAAAATATATGTAGATATTAGTCTATTTTACCATTTATTATTATGAAATATATACAAATCTAATATGAAGTTTAAAAATTATCGAAATCTGGCCAGGAGCGATGGCTCACACCTATAATCCCAGCACTTTGGGAGGCTGAGGTGGGCCAGTCACGAGGTCAACAGATTGAGACCATCCTGGCCAGCATGGTGAAACTCTGTCTCTACTAAAAATACAAAAATTAGCTGGGTGTGGTGGCGCGCCCCTGTAGGCCCAACTGAAATCCACACACATACAAACACAGATTGTACATAGCACCATTTGCAGTCAAGGAAATGTAAATAAATGTAAAGATGCAGTCAGTATTAAATCATAACTGCAGAAACTAATTGTAGGACATACTGCACTGCTGTAAAAATTGTATAGACACCTTCTGTTGCTATTACACTAAGCAGTGTTGCAAGTACCTGATCAAGTGCCCTGTGACACTAAATCACTTCCACGTGAGCAATTTGTCTTTACAGAAAATCAGGTATCACAGCAAAAAAAAGATTTCTTGCAGTTCTTGTGGACTTTTCATTGTGTTTAGTGCAATGTCATAAACCTTGAATAATACCACGAGACCTATGCAAAGGGCCACTGGTGATAGTGGAAGTGCTCCCGGAAAGCAGGGAAAAGTCATGACATCACAAGAAAAAGTTGAATTGCTTGATATGTACCATAGGTTGAAGTCTGCAGGTGCGATTACCCACCATTTCAAGATAAATGGAGCATAAGGATCACTGTAAACAAAACAAAACAAAATAAAAAGTTTATGCAGCCATCACTGCAGCTATACAAGCAAATGCACAAACCTTGCATTTTTTTTGTGAAATATCTTTTCATCCTATATTGAAAATGCAACTCGATTTTTTTATTTTTTTGTGACAGGGTCTCACTATGTCACCCCAGGTTGGAGTGCAGTGGTATGA
Organism: Ateles fusciceps; assembly: GCA_036589455.1. Classification (NCBI taxonomy): domain Eukaryota; kingdom Metazoa; phylum Chordata; class Mammalia; order Primates; family Atelidae; genus Ateles; species Ateles fusciceps. The sequence continues at coordinate 1,854,062 of JAZHEH010003321.1, read as the reverse complement.
TCTTGGCTCACTGAAATCTCTGCCACCCAGATTCAAGTGATTCTCCTGCCTCAGCCTCCCGAGTTGCTACGATTACAGGCGCCTGCCACCACACCCGGCTAATTTTTGTATTTTTAGTAGAGATGGGGGTTTCTCCATCTTGGCCAGGCTGGTCTTGAACTTCTGACCTTGTGATGCACCAGCCTCGGCCTCCCAAAGTGCTAGGATTACGGGCATGAACCACTGCGCCCGGCAAAATGCAACTTTAATGTGAGTGCAGGATTGTTATAAGAAAACCATACCTGTAGACTCTCATATGATTTAAGAAAAAGTGAAGACATTATATGACAAAGCAAAAGGCAGGTGAACAATCTGATTCTAGAGAATTTAATGCCAGTAAAAGGAGGGTTTAATAATTATAGAAAAAGAAAGTTTGGCTTAAAAAATCTCAAGATAGCAAAAGAAACAGCTTTTGCTGACCAGGAGGAAACAGACAGGTTGCTAGACATCATTAAGAAAACCACTGAAGAGAAAGAATATCTGCCTGTACAGAATTTTCATGCAGGTGAAAGTGTTCTATTCTTAGAAAAAATGCCACCAAAACAAAAAAAAAAGTCATTTATCAGTGAGGAAGAGAAGCAAGCACCAGGATTTGAGGCAGGAAGGGATGGGCTAACTCTACGGTTTTGTTCAAATGCAGTCAGGCCTATGGTCAGGCTTGCCCTTATATTTAAAATTGCTAACCCTTGATCCTTGAATGGAAAGGAAACACCAGCTGCCAGTCTTTAGACTGTATAACAAGAAGGCCTGGGCAATGAGAGCCCTTTTTCTGAATTGATTACATTGATGCTTTGTCCCTGAAGTCAGGAAGTACCTGGCCAGTAAGGGACTCCTGTTAAAGTTCTTTCGATGTTGAACAATGCCCTGACCATCTAGAACCCCATGAGTTCGACTCTGAAGGCATCAAACCTAATGTCTTTAATCCAGCCTCTAGATCAGGGAGTCAAAAAGATCTCTAAGTCTCATTACCCATAGTTCTCTATGGAAAGGATGGTCAAAGCTATGGAAGAGAACCTGGAGAGAGAGAACGTCAATAAAGTGTGGAAAGATGACACCATTGAAGATGTCATTATTGTTATAGAAAAAGCCGTGAAAGCCATCAAGTCTGAAACAATAAATTCCTGTGGAGAAAACTGTGTCCAGATGTTGCACATGACTTCAGAGGATTTACAACAGAGCCAATCAAGGAAATCATGAAAGAAATTGTGGATATGGCAAAGAGGGTCGGGGGAGGTGAAAAGATTTCAAGATTTCTTGGAGAAAGTCAAGAGCTAATAGACACCACATCAGAGGAATTAACAGAAGATGACTTGATGCCAGATGATGAAGAAGGTGGCAAAAAGAAGCAGTGCTAGGAAACAAACTGATCTTAGGCAATCTGGCAGGAGCATTCCAATGAATCCAGACTGCGTTTGACCTCTTTTATGACATGGACCTTTCTATGATACAGGCAGTGAAACTAAAGCAAACTGCGGAAGAAGGATTGGTGCTATATAAAAACATTTTTTAAAAATGAAAAAGCAAAAAAGACAGAAATAATGATATATTTCCATAAAGTGACCCGGAGTTTCCCAGCCTCTCCTGCCTCATCTCCTCGCCTTTTTCCCTCGCCCACCCCTGAGACACCAAGATGAAGCCTTCCTGTCCTCCTCCTCCTCAGCCTACTCAACTGTAAAGATGAGGGAACGAAGACCTTTATGAGTATCCACTTTCACTTTATGAATAGTGAATATATTTTCTCTTCCTATGATTTTCTTTTTTTTTATTTTTATTTTTATTTTTATTTTTTTATTGCATTTTAGGTTTGGGGGTACATGTGAAGAACATGGAAGATTGTTGCATAGGTACACACATGGCAGTGTGATTTGCTGCCTTCCTCCCCCATCACCTATATCTGGCATTTCTCCCCCATGCTATCCCTCCCCAACTCCCCACCCCCCCACTATCCCTCCCCTTTTTCCCCCGACAGACCCCAGTGTGTGATACTCCCCTCCCTATGATTTTCTTAATAACATTTTTTTCCTCTAGCTTGCATTCTTGTAAGACTACAATATGTAATACAAATAACATAAAAATATGTGTTAATCAACTGTTTATACCATCAGTAAGACTTCCAGTCATCAGTAGATTATTAGTAGTTAAACTTTGGAAAAAGTTAGAAGTTATAGGTGGATTTGTGACTATGTGGGAGTTGGCTATATGTCTTTGAGAAACTTGCAGAAAAAAATAATTAAGTTAAAAATAAATAATGCATAAACAAATGATTATCAAGCATGACCTGATGAAATGATTATCAAACATGACCTGGGTGCAGAACACTACACCCAGCACATACAGAATGCAAATTATCTTCAAGGGTATGTGGTACTTTTTAAAACACTGATTATATGCTGAGTTATAAGGCAACATTTTACAAATTTCAATGTTGGAATTATATAGAACAGAGTGGGATCAAGCAACATAACAACAAGAAAATCCTTAAATGTTTGAAATTTAAGCAGTACATTTTTAGGTAATTCACATGTCAAGAAAGAATAATGAGAGAAATTAGAAAATGTTTAATTTAATAATAAATGAACACTATTATAAAACATTGTATCAAATTAAAGCAATATAAAAGCATTTATTTAAAAGATAATGTTAAAAGCCAAACATTAACAATCTAAGAAAAAATATTATGAAGTTAGAAAAAAACTCCAAAATAAACCTAATTAAAGTAAAAGGAAATAAAATAAATAATAGCAGAAATACATTAATTAGAAAAAAATAGAATTAACCAAGCCAAAATTTGGTATTAGAAAAATAAAACTGATAATCACCTGAAAAGTATAAGTAAGAAAAAGAGATAAGGCACAAATTTCTAATATCAAGAGTGAAAAATTGGAAATCATTAGTTCATAAGACATTCAAAATAAGAGACTATTGTAAAAATGTTTTTCCAATAAATTTGAAAATTTAGATAAAATAGACAAGTTACTAAAGAAACATAAATAAAACAGGTCAACAAATTAACAAGAAGAAATAGGAAATATGAATGATCAAACATTTGTAAAGACCTTGAACCTACAGGAAAACTCTAGACTCAAACGGCTTCAAAACAGAAGTTCTCCAAGCATTAAAAGAGAGAAAAACATTTGTCTTATATAAGTACATTCCCACCTGCAATACTTGAATGTTTCAGCAGTTGCTCTGTCTTTGACAGCACTTGGTATTACCAGTCTTTTTAAATTTTAGGTATTCATGTATGTAGAGGTATCTCATTTTATAATTTTTTTTGCATTTCTCTAACGTTAAATGATATTGAGCATCACATATGTTTGTCATCTGTATCTCTTCTATACAAATATTTTCCTCATTTTTAATTGGGTTGTTTGTCTTACTGAGTTCTGAGTTGTTTGTATAATCTGGTTATAAGCCCTTTATTGTATGTGTGCTTTGAAACTATTTTCACCTTATCTGTGGCTTATCTTTTCTGTTCTTGTCTTTCTTTTTTTCTTTTTTTTTTTTTTTTGAGATGAGGTCTCACTCAGTCACCCAGGCTGGAGTGCAGTGGTGTGATTCGGGTCACTGCAGCCTTCACTTCCCAGGCTCAAGTGATTCTCCAGCATCAGCCTCTCAAGTAGCTGGGACTACAGGTACGCACCACCAAGGTCTGGCTAATTTTTGTGTTTTTTGGTAAAGATGGTGTTTTGCCGTGTTGGCCAGGCTGGTCTTGAACTCCTGAGCTAAAATCTGCCCACTTTGGCCTCCCAAAGTTCTGGGATATCAAGTATGACCCACCTCCCCCACCCTTTTCATTTTCTTAATACTATTTTTGTTTGTTTGTTTTTATTTTTGTTTTCTGAGACAGAGTTTTGCTCTTACTGCCCAGGCTGAAGTGTGATGGCGCGATCTCGGCTCACTACAACCTCCGCCTCCCAGGTTCAAGTCATTCTTCTGCCTCAGCCTCCCTAGTGGCTGGGATTACAGGTATGCACCACTGTGCCTGGCTAATTTTGTATTTTTAGTAGAAATGGGGTTTCACCACGTTAGTCAGACTGGTCTCGAACTCCTGACCTCAGGTGATCTGCCTGCCTCAGCCTCCCAAAGTGCTGGGATTTCAGGCGTGAGCCACTGCACCCAGCCAGTACTATTTTCTAAAGAGCCAAGTTGTCTCAGTCTACCCAATTTTAAGTCTTACTGTAAGATACAGTAATCTAGACAAGGTGAAATTAGATGAATGAATAGATCAATGTAATAGAATAGTCAATTGATTTTCAACAAAAAATTTAAGGTAATTAATTGAGACAGATAGTATTTTCAATAGATGGTGTCAGAATAGATGATCAACTTCATGAAACAAAACAAAGCAAAACATAAACCTTAATTCTTGCCTTGCACCACCCTACAGAAATAAACTTTGAATGAATTATAGACCTAAAACCTAAAACTGTAAAATTCTAGAATAACATTTAGGAGAAAAATCTTTGTGATGTTGGGTTAGGCAAGAATTTCTTAGAACACAGAAGTATAACATGAGAAAAATCTAATAAATTAGGCTCCATTAAAATTGAAAATTTCCCAATGACTTTTAACCTTTGAGACATCATATTTCACAGATGAAATTCTAACATAAAGACATTTAGATCACAAAACTGGGGAACAGTAAAGCAAGTGGTCCACTCTGGGTATTGGCATTCAAATGCAGGCTTTTTCCTCTCCATAAATGCAGAAGTTTATCTAATATGATCTAAGTGGAAGCATAAATAACTTGTGTTAGTTGTATGCCACAATTCTGTCCAAGATAATTGAAAACTGGATTTGTGTTTATACATGTAAGATCCTTATCTCATGTTTATACATACAGGATCCATATATCTATATAGCCAGTTATATGTGCATCTATTTAATCCCATGGGCATTTGGCATGACCAGTACAAAAGCACTTTGTAAAGGACTTTTCCCAACTAATCTCAAAATTGATTTGATAAGAAACAGCAATTCCCAACTAATCTGTGACTTCCAAAGAGTGTAAAACCTGACATTAGCAATACCTTGATATTGCAGACTTTGGCAGGGGACTTTGGTGATCACACTGAAAAGAACTCAGCATCCATAATTCACCCACAACTCCCTTATTATCTGCTCTGGGATCATGATATGCAGGATCACCTATGTTACAGGTACCTAATTCCCCATAAGTTCTCAGCCCTGCTGCATGATGTTTAGCATGATTCTGAGAGCAATATTTGATGAAATTCTTCCAACAGAAATCACCATGATGTGAACTGGAAATCATTCCAAAACTCAAAAGGCAGCTTTATATTGAATTGTCCACTGAAAACTGAATTGATGGGGCCTAAAGCCAGCATGGAAGCTCTCAGGGAGTTGAGAGCAGGAGTAGAAATCCATAGTAGAAATCATCCATCTTTGGCAAGAAGATTGGATTTCTTCTGTGCATTCTTTCCATTTTTTTTTACAAATTAATTTTTTGAAGCAGAACACTCAGTGTACACTTAGAGTCAAATAGTTGTAAAAAACCCAACTTACCTGTTTCCAGTGCAAATATATATCACACAATATCCCTTCCTACTATTCCAGGCCAAAATTCCTATTCAAGTTCTATGATTAAAAACATATCATGTACAGTCTACCAAAAATAATTTTCTTAATTTGTTTTCAAACTGATAACAATCAATTACAACAGTTATATTAATTCATAATTTTATTTGGTGTCTCCTCTATTGCAAAAATTAAACCAAATCCACTAAACAAGAGCATTTGTTTAGAGGAGGGGAGCAGGGTGACCTGCAGTGGACAGGGTCCCAGAGTCTCATGACACTGTTAGACAAGGAGAGCTCATTTCCTTATAAGCAATCACATTACTGTATCCCCACCGCCAACCTGCACCTCCTTCCTTCTTGCTCCAAGCCTTTCAGTCTCCACATAGTGCATGGGATGACAAACAGATTCCTGAGTGTGGAATGTGAAGCTATTTCTGAAGTCTGGAAACCACTTAGCTGACAATGTTTTGTCTCACTTTTTTGCCGCCATTCTACCTGTAGCTTAAACTTCCACTACACTAAACTCCCAGAGAATCCTGGTCACGCCTTATTCTTTTGCATCATCAGCCTTTTGAATATACTTTTATCCTGAAGGAATCTGCCTTAGGAAATGCCTATTCATCTTTCTAGAGATGAAGATCACTTTCTCTAAAACGATTTCCCAAATTCTCTTGGCCATACCGTGATCCAGAACCTAATCAAGTTTCCTTTCTTTGGGCAACCCAAACTGTATTTTCTTACTTTTCCTGTGGTACTGCATGACCCTATAATATGAGTTAGGACTGTAATCTGTTCATCTGTGCCTTTCCAACTCTTTGGAAACTAGTAAGCAAAGGTGAATACTTTTTGAAAGAATAAATAGTCAACCAATCAATTGATTAAGCTTGGCACCAAGGTTTACATGCTTCTTTTTGTTTATGCCCCAATCCTAATACCCTAAGTAGATTTGTGTTTCTTGCAATTTGCATGTTTTTTTCTAATTCATACTTTCATGCCTTATAATAAAATGTAGCTACATGTTGAAATAATTTAACTGAGAATAAAAACAGAAATCAGAAATCTTTGTAAAGAAAGAGATGATTTTAATAGCCCAAATTGTTATAGAGCGTTCTCTGTCCAGGCATCATCCTAAGTACTTTGCCTGTATTATTTCATTAAATTCATATAAGAACCCTATGGTATGGTATGGTGTGGGTACTCTTATTACTATCTCAACTTTACAGATGAGGAAACTGAGTCACAGAGAAATTAAGTAACCTTCTGGGAAGTGGTGAATCAAAATTACATGCACATAATCTTATTCTCAGGTTGTTCCCTTCACCAAGAAGTTTGTCTGCTACTGTCAGAGATATCAGAAACCTTAGGTAATATAGTTCATGTGTTTCAGAATTGCATTTAGCTCATTTTTGTCTTATTCTCCAAGGAATAAACTCTAAACATAACAGAGGGATCAGGGCTGGCTTCATGGGCATACAATGTGGGCAGCTGCCTTGTGCACCAAACTCAGAAATCCTGATGCTGTGTTGTTGTCAGCTTGAAATTCTTAACAATTTTTGCATTTTTATTTTACACTGGACCACGAAAATTATGCAAGTGTTCTTGAAAAAGATAAAGTATCCAAGGAAGTATTTCTCAAATGTATAGGTATTTATTTTCAAAATTGTGAGTAATAATGACTAAGCAATTTTTTCCAGAGAATGAAAAAGCAAGGTCTTTCATGTATAAATCGTTCTAGAAGTAAAAAATCATAACATTAGATGAGATAATCAGGATAAGCCCTTAGTGAATGCAAGCATCCCATGGGGCTGCTTTCCTAAAAAAGTGCTTTTCCCAAAAGATGTCTAAATTAATAATCAGCATATTTTTTCTTCTCTGACTATGTTGGCAGGAGGGAAGACAAGGGGTCAGATACTCAAGTCAAGGGAAAGCCCCTGAGGCTTGCTGTTGCAAGAAGGAACACTATGAAAGTGCTGGGTCTTGCAGATAAATCAGGAAGTAGTGTGAGGGGGGTTGCTGAGGAGTAGGGAGCTGGAAAGCAAAGAGAGAACTAGGGTTGGGTGGATGAGGCTCTCTAAAGGAGTGGCTGACAACAAAATAGCTTGGGCTTCCTGAAGCTGCTGTAGTGAAAATAAGCTACATCTGGTGACTAGCTGAGTATAGAGACAGAAGGAGAGCTGGGTAACTCGGAGATCTTGGGCCAAACCAACATGGAATTATGATGACAACTTGGAAAGCAATGGAAGTTATTCTCTTGTAGTCAATGCTGAGCATGTCTTGCCTCATTTGTTTGATTGTAAGTCCCCTAAAAGCAGGTTCTGTTTTGTCTCTGCCGCTCCTCATGCCTGGCACAGTGCACCTAACAGAGTATAATGGAAACATCCATCGTTGTAGTTCTCTAAGTGTGGCAATGGCTCTGTTCATCAGCCACGAGTAACTGAGATCAGTGACATCCGTCAATGAGATTAGGAAACACCATGTGGACAGGATGGCACAGACCCCACAGACAAATCCAAACCCACTGTGTTGGTGACTCCTCCCTCTTGTGGAATTCCTATACATTTTGTGGAAAAGAGTCATTTATTATTGACTGTGAAATACAGTCATGCAGCTCATAATGATGTATAGCTCAATGATTGACTGTGTATAGGACGATAGTCCTATAAGATTGTAATGGAACTGAAAAATTCCTGTTTTATCTATTCCTGTACCTCTCCTCTGTTCGGGTATGTTTCAATACACAAATACCATGTGTTACAGTTGCCTGCAGTATTCAGTATGGTCACACGTTGTACAAGTTGTAGCCTAGGAGCAATAAGCTACGCCGTATAGCTGACATGTGTAGTGAGCTCTATCCTCGAGGATTGTGTAAGTGCACTCTGTAATGTGCACACAGCAATGAAATCATCTAAGGACACGTTTCTCAGAATGGATTCCTGTTGTTGAGTAGCACATGAGTTGTTGGCTAACAGACATACTTGAGAAGATAAAATATGAGAAAAAAACAAATATTAAAAAAAAAAACTATTGAGTCACCATGCCATCATTTCCTTCAGGCACTGTTTTAACAAATCCAGATTAGATATCTGGCCCTACAACTATGGATTTATCATGGATTGATGCTATCTGTAGCAATATTTTGGAACTTCAGATGCACATAAATAAACTAATTAAATTTTTATTTCTTGACAAGTACGACAATTATTGAGACATTGTCTCTTGGCTCTGAACCCACCCTTCCTTTTTGTTGTTGTTTTTTCTCAGCCCATCTTGTGGTGCTGATAAACCCACCCTTCTATCTTTGCGAGGCTGAGGCAGGGACTCAGAAACTGCATTGTTTATTGGCCGATGGCTCCCTGTTGGGCTCTGCTGATAGGTGGAGCTCCAGGAAGACTATAGAGCTGGAAAAGACGTGCTCCCGCCTGCCTGCTGCTTCCTTTCCTGCCTGGGTCATCCCAGTCTCATTTCTAGGTGAGCAGTGATAATAAATTCCCAGTGAAATGTTTAATGGACATATGGAACATGCTACCCAATCACTATGAAATCAACATTTTTCTCAAGCATATATATATATGTGTGTGTGTGTGTGTGTGTGTGTGTGTGTGTGTGTGTGTGTGTATTAAAGTTGACCAAGTATCAGGTTTTAAAGCAAGTCCCAGCAAATTCTAGGGTATTCAGAAAAAATTATCTGATGTAGGACCATTAAAAGCAACTTCATACATTTTGTAATAATAATAATATTCCCACCCCTAAACAAACTTCTAACTACTCATGGATCAAAGAAGACATGGACTTATTTCAAAGACTGAAAATTAGTAAAAATATCTAAACTTATAAATTAGTAAATGTATCTAAACTTATACAACATATCTAAACTTATGCTATTCAGTGAAGCATTAACTCAAAAGAGATAAAAATATTATTGTTTCTATTAACGTTAAAAACTTTACATTATTGAGCTCAGTTTTTTAAAAATCAGTGTCAGATCAATGGAATAAAGCCGAAGATAGCAGAAGAAAATAAATAATAAAAAAGCAAATAGTAATGACAGGAAAAGCAAATATACAAATAGGTATCATTAATTAAATCAAAATTGTGGTTTTTTTTTAACAAACTAATGAAATAAGCGAACCTTTGATGAAACTGATTAACAAGACAAAAATAAGAAAGTAAACACAGATGAAAAATAAAATGAGGAGACACGTAAGAGATTGAAAATATGATAGTATTATGTACAATTTTATTACTTTTTTAAGCTCAGATTGTCATTGATGAAGTTTCCTAATTACTCAATCTACTTTATTTGAGGAATTTGAGAAGTATTTCTTCTTATGTTCTCTTTTTAAACATTTTGTATAAGACTGGAATTGAAAGTAAAACATGGATATAGTGTTTCTGTAGGAAGATTTCCCAATTACTCTATCTACTTCATTCATTTAATATATAGTTTTTGAACACCTCAAGGCACTGTTCTATATTTTAGGGATTTCATGGTGAGCAAGTCAGAAAGGTCCCTGTTCTTACGGACTGTATATGTCAATAAACAGGAGACAGAGAAGTAAGATCCTTTTGGAAGGTGGGAGGCCATGAAGAAAATAGAAAAGAGTGATGTCATTGTGGATGATGGGGGCTACTTCAAACTGAGTAGTCAGGAAACTCTCTCTCAGGTGGAGATGTCTGTGCCGGGATATGATGGGTTAAAAACGATCCATCTAGGAAAATATCTAGGGAGAACATTATAAGCCAGTGCTGGCCAGTAGAACTTCTGTGATGAAAGAACTTTCTATGTCTGTGCTGTCTGATGTGGTCACTACTAACCACATGTGGCTGTCAAACACTTGAAATGTGGCTGGTGTGACTGAGGAACTGAATTGTTAATTTTTATTTATTTTAATTAATTTAAATTTAAATAGTCATATGAGTACATCAATAAATATAAACAATTAAAAACACATTTGTAGCGAAACATATTTACTAAATGACATAAAAAAAGAGAAAGGTTTAAAGTATATCTTTATTTAAAAATCTTCCTAGAGAAACAAGACCAGGCCCAAGTGTTTTACTTTCAATTCCAATATTGTGCAAAATGTTCAAAAAGAGTAGATAAAGAGGAAATACTTCTCAAATTCCTTTGACAACAAAACAAGAACCACATAAGGAGTTTTTTGTTTTTTTTTTTTTTGTTTGTTTGTTTTTTTTGAGACAGAATTGCACTCTGTCGCCAGGCTGGAGTGTAGTGGTGTAATCTCAGCTGATTGTAACCACTGCCTCCTGGGTTCAGGAGATTCTCCTGCCTTGGCCTCCCAAGTAGCTGGGACTACAGGTGCATGCCATCGCGTCCAGCTAATTTTTGTATTTTTAGTAGAGATGGGGTGTCACCATGTTGGCCAGGATGGTCTCCATCCCTTGACCTAGTGGTCTGCCTGCCTCAGCATCCCAAAGTGCTGGGATTACAGGCGTGAGCCACCGCCATGCCTGGCCCATAAGGAGAGATTTTATAGATGGATTCCACTCATGAACATAGAAACAAAATTCTTAAAGTATTAGCAAACCTCATAGAGCAATTATTATAAATGAGATAATGACCAACATGGATTAATCCCTGGAAAGCAAGTTCAATAATATTTACTGAATGCTGCTGTGAGCTAATATTGTCCTAGGTCCCAGGAAATGCTGTAGTGAACAAAATGAATACCCTTGCCTACATGGAGCTAAGGCAGACCATGAACCAATAAATACAATCCATAATCCGGCACCACAGGATAAATGCTCTGGAGAATAATGAAACAGGGGAGTTGGGGAAAAATGGGCCTGAGACGATCCTGTAAGGGAAGAATTGGCCCCAGAGGACCCCACTGAGACAGCAGCATCTGATCAAACCTCTTGAGGGTGTGAGGAAGAGAGCTGTGTGGATAGAAGGAGAAAGGCCTTCCAGGCAGAGGAGTTGGTGTGTTTGAGCAGTAGCAAGGAGGCAGTGCATTTGGAACTGATTAAGTAGACATGAGACATCCAGGAAAGGATCTGGAAGTGATAAAGGACAGGTCACATAGGACCTTGCAGGCCAATATAAAGAGTGAGTGTATCAGTCGGGAAGCCACTGGAGAGTTGAAATTTTAAAAAGACATAATGCGACTTGGTTTAAAAAGGATCACCCTGCTGCTGTATTGAGAATAGTCTGGATGGAAGCAGAGAGAAAAATAAGGAGGTAAGTACCATCATCCAAGGGGAAGGAGACAGTGGCTTGTGAGGAAGGATTCAATGGCACAAGAGCTGTGATGAGATCTCTTCCAGATACATTCAGATGGCATTGACAGGAGTTGCCAATGGAACTGTTGTGGAATCAAGGAAGGGCCAGGAAGAGCTCCAAGGCGTATGGCCCTGGGCAACTAAAATGGTAGAGTTGACATTTCTGGAGATGCTGAGCCTGTGGAGGAACACGTGTAGGGGAGAAAATCAAGCTCAGTTTTGGACATGCTGGGTTTGAAGTGCTTGTCAGACGTCTGGAGAAGGATGTGAAGAAGACGGCTGGACAGAGCAGTCTGGAAGTGGGGGCAGAGGTCTGGTAATATTTGTGAGAGTTCAGTGTATGGATGGCAACTAAAACTAGAGCATGGGTCTAACATTTATTCCCAAATCTGACCGAGGCTGAACCAAAATAGGAAACCACAAACCAGTCTCACCTAGCATGCAGATGCAAAAATCCCAAATAAAACAAAATCAAACAGAATCTAATAGCATATTTAAAAAAATCATCACAGCAAAGAATGATATAGCCTACGTATGTGATTGGTTCACTATTGGGAAAACATTTATATATCCCATCATACCATCAAAGCTAAGAAAACAAAGTCAGTAAATATCTTCACAGTGCAGAAAGGCATTTGGCAAAATTTGAAACACATTTATTACAAAAATGAAATAAATCTTAAAAATCTAGTAAAAATTCTAAAAGAAACATGTACAAAGGTCTTTGTTGTAGCATCTTGTTTTAAAAAGACGTAAATATCCATCAGCAGTTTGTTGATTGAATCAACTATATTTCTTTTTTTAAAATTATACTTTAAATTCTGGGGTACATGTGCAGAATGTGCAAATTTGTTACATAGGTATACATGTGCCATGGTGTGTAGGGTCCAGCCCTATAGGGTTCTGTGAGCCCCTCCCAGCTGGTTCGGAGAGAGAAATTGTAGAAATAAAAAGACATAAGACACAAAGATCGAGAAAAGAGAGTTTGGGCCCGGGAGTACACAGCTATCCAAATCGTGGAGACCAGCAGTGACCCCAAATGCCTGGACACTCTCACTTTTATTGAGTTCCAAATCTGGGGGCAGGGTAGATAGGGCGTGGCAGTGATAGGGTTAAGTACATCACGTGTCATTTAGGCAGGGCTCAGGAATTTCTGGCACCCAAAATGAGGTAAGGAGCATAATGCATCAGCACCTTTTCCATACTTATCAAGAAAGAACAAAAACATTAAGATTATATTACTATTGCTGATTATCTTTTCTAAGAAAAAGGAACCAGGTGCAGAAGCAGAACATGAGAGTAGACATGGACCGTGACCACTGAAGCACAGCATCACATAGAGACAGTTAAGCCCTGGGATATCTGTGGGCCTACCTGGCAGCTGTCAGTCCTTACCACAAGAGCTTGGAGAGGCGGAGTATTCTCCTAACTCCTCCGGGGAAGGAGACGTCTCAGCTGTTTTGGACATCTCCTTCCCTAGCTGGCTAAACAGCGGGCGCTTTCCCAGAGCTGGCACTGCCACACAGCCAAGGTACCCCCCCAGCAGCCCTTATGCGGGCGTGACAGAGGGCTTAAAGAGTCTTGCCTTAGTGTCATTTATTTCACAATGTCACCCCAGGTTCACACTTCCAACCTGAGAGGCATTAGTAAAAGAATTAAGATCACCTATGAATAACTAAGATTACCTATGAATAGCTAATAACTACTACGACTATATTTCTGGTTACTATCTTCATTATTTATATGGGAATGGGCTGAGTCTTTGGCTCCTGCCTCCTCACTTATGGGGTCTTTTCCCTACAATGGTGGTTTGCTGCATCCATCACCCCATCATCTACATTAGATATTTCTCCTAATGTTATTCCTCCCCAATCTCCCCCACCCCTTGGTATCCCTCCCTAGCTCTCCGCCCCCCAACAGACCCTGGTGTGTGACGTTCCCCTCCTTGTGTCCATGTGTTCTCATTGTTCAACACCCACTTATGAGTAATAACATGCGGTGTTTGGTTTTCTGTTCTTGTGTTGGTTTGGTGAGAATGGATATATTTCACACATATTCTGCATTCAGATGACATTGACGTGAGTTGAAAAAATACAAGAATATCCCTATGTACTGCTACAAAGCAAATGTCAGGGCATATGTTGACAGAAAAAGAATATTTAAAAAATTATGTGTGTAGTATGCTGCTATTTCTCAAAGAAATAGGAGTATATAAATATATGCATCTATTTTCCCATATTAAAATTAGAAGAATTTTGTTTTGTTTTGAGATGGACTCCCGCTCTGTCGCCCAGGCTGGAGTGCAGTGGTGTAATCTTGGCTCACTACAACTTCCACCTTCCAGGTTCAATCAATTCTCCTGCCTCAGCCTTTTGAGTAGCTGGGACTACAGGCATGTGCCACCATGCCCTGGCTAATTTTTATATTTTTAGTAGAAACAGGGTTTCACCATGTTGGCCAGGCTGGTCTCAAACTCTTGACCTCAAGTGATCCACCTGCCTCAGCCTCCCAAAGTGCTGGGATTATAGGCGTGAGCCACTGTACCTGGCCAAGAATTTTTAAAACTCAAAAAAAACACAACTCACTGTGAGGGAGAGAGGAAGCAAGGCACAGGAGACAAAGTTAGAATCTATCTGCCTGAAAGTCCGCTTTTCACCATGGCACATGTATACCTATGTAACAAACCTGCATGTTCTGCACATGTATCCCAGATCTTAAAGTAAAAGAAAAGAGAGAAAATCTCTGGTTTTATAAATCTGCCTTCGACACCATGTAAACGTTTTGCATAATTACAAAACAAAATTATATCTCGAAAAAAAAAAAACTCTGAAAAGAGAAAGCAAAATAAAACAACTGTACAACTATGTATTGCGCTGGTGACCTAACTGTGCATGGATAAACTATTTCAAAAACTTTAAAACAGTAAATTAACTTTAGTGGAATAAACTCTAAGGACAAAAAGATACGAACAAAAATCTTAAACAGGTTTTAGGAAACATATTGTTTGTGGTAGTGTTGCCGTTGCCTGAAGACTTGTGACCGCCATACACGGTGAGATGAAGCAAATGAATAATTGTCTTAGTTCACTGGAATTCAGGATTTCTGTCTTGAGTCCAAGAATATATTCATGTAATATTGATGAATTTTGGTGAAAGTCTATAGCCCTCAATTTGAATTGGTAGGATTTACCAGTTAACCCATCTGGGCCTGGTGCTTTCTGTTGTGGAATATTATTAATTATTGATTTTATTTCTTTAATAGATATAGGTCCATTCAGATTGTCTATTCCTTCTTGTATGAATTTTGGCAGATTGTGTCTTTCAAGGAACTGGTCCATTTTTTCCAGGTTATCACATTTGTGGGCACAGATTTATTCATAGTATTTCTTGATTCTACTTTTAATGTCTATGGGATCTGAGGTAGTGCCCCTTGTTTTACTTCTGATATTAATAATTTGTGTTCTCTCTCTCTCTCTCTTTTTTTAGTTAACCTGACAAGGGGTTTATCAATTGATATTTTCAAATAATCAGCTTTTGATTTTGTTGCTTTTCTCTATTGATGTCCTGTTTTCAATTTAATGGATTTCTGTTCTTATTTTTATTATTTCTTTTCTTTTGTTTACTTTCAGTTTGATTTGTTCTTGTTTTACTAGTTTCCCAAGGTGGAAGCTTTATTTTAGCTCTTCCTTCTTTCCTTTCTTTTTCTTTCATTTATCTTTATTCCTTTATTTAATCCTCCCCATGTATTATATAAGCTTAGGTATGCAACTTCTATTACATAAAGAATTAGTAAAGGCACAATGTTCACTTACACAATGACATGTAGTTAATTAGCGCTTTTGTAACTCAGAGACATGAATGTCAACAATTTTAGAGCAGAGCTAATTTGCATGTTCATAAGGTTTTCACTGCTGTGTGACTCTGCATACAAGCATTTCAAAGGAGGCCTCCCAACCAGTGGCATCAGAACCAGTGGCATCAGGGGAAGTATAAACAAGGAAAATTATAGATTATTGTGCCATGCCCCAGAAATTTTGATTCAAGGTTGAGACAGGGCTTACAAATCTTTACTTTTCCAAAGCTCCCTGGGTGATCTATATGTATAACCAGGCTCTGAACCAATGATGCAGAGCACCACCATTTCTTGATTGGAATGGATGCCTGAGAACAGTAAAACAACAAAGTTAAAATACGCTGACTGTTTTTGGACCCTGAAATTACCGATTTGGTGATAGGTGTTAAAGTTGACAATAAAAACCATTTCTCCAGTGTGATCATGGCTTGAGAGAGCCATGTGCTTTCCCTAGGTCATGGATGGCCTTGTTCTCCAGCAGGTTCAGCTTCTTGTCCCTTGTTCTCGCCACATTGTTCAGCATTGCTCTAACCACAGTCACTATAAGCACAGAATGGTCACTAGCCCAAGAATCTGGTAAGGAGCCAACGAACTTTCTAAGCAAACATTCATTACCTGGGCGAGATTCTTGCCTATCACATAACAGAACTCCAGGCCTAAATACAGAGTAGTGATCAAATTTTAATTCTTCAGACCTGGCTTCCACTTCTCCCTTAACTTGCAGATATTAAAAAACTGCTTGATTTTTCAGCTCCTTTAGAGGATTCCGAGTTGAAATGTTTGCACCCTCCAGCTTTTGCCAGCTCTGCAGACTTCAGCACATAATTTCAGTCAATACGAACAAGTCCCTCCGCCCCGGCTTTCACTCTGGTGGTACCCAGGCAACAAAATCCAACATCATGACCTTGAAAGGCAGAAGCATAGTCATCCAGCCTTTCAAAGTCCACCACTCATGGATTCACATTTTTATAAACTTCCTTGTTGAAGGTGAGCTTCCTTCGGCCAGTGAGAGTGACTTTGGAAAACAGGCCCGCTCCAGGATTTTCTTTAAGAGCACTCTGCCAGTGGTTTCTCCACTGGCGCCCAAAATAAAGACGAATTTATTCTGCATCCTGAAGTCTTCCCGAAGCTTCGACAGTGCTTCTGTTTTGGCCATGCTTCCCTGGTGGACCCGGCGGGGCGGGTGAGTGGGTTGGAGGCAGCACAGCCGGCGCCTACCCGGCTTGGTCTTCCTTTTCCTTCTTTTCTAATATATTCATTGAGTACTGTAAATTTCTCTCTCTAAGCACTGGTTTTACTGCATTCCATAGATTTTGATAAGTTTTATCTTCATTTTCATTTACTTCAAAATATTTTAAAGATTTCTGTTGACATTTCTTCTTTGATCCATGCGTTATCTAGAACTGTGTTGTTTAATCTGCAATTATTTGGGGAGAATTTTCCAGCTGTCTTTCCTGACTTCTGGTTTAATTCCACTGTGGTCTGAGAGTGGACATTGTATAATTTCCATTCTTTTAAATTTGTTAAGGTGTGTTTTATGGCCCAGAGTATGATCTGTTCTTGTGAATGATGTTCCTTGCGAGCGTAAGAAGAATGTGTATTCTGCTGTTGTTGGATGGTCTACAGATACCCGTTACATCCAGTTGATTGATAGTGTTGTTGAGTTCAACTCTGCCCCTCATTGATAATTTGCCTGCTAGATCTGTCCATTTCTCATACAGGGGCGTTGAAGTCTCCAACTATAATAGTGGATTAATCTGTTTCTTCTTGCAATCCTATGAGTTTTTTGCCTCACATATTTTGATGGTCTGTTGTTAGGCACATACATTTTAAGGATTGTTATGTCTTCCTGAAGATTTGACCCCTTTATTATCATCTAATGCCCTTAAATAAGGGCACTTTCCTTGCTGTGAAGTGTGCTCTATTTAAAAATAATATAGCAACTCCAGCTTGATTAGTGTTACTACTGGAATCTCTTTCATCCATTTGCTTTTCATCTATATGTGTCCTTATATTTAAAGTGGGTTCCCGTACACAGCATGTAGTTGGGTCTGTTTTTTGATTCACTCTGATAATCTCTATCTTTTCTCTGATGCCTTTAGACCATATTTTGGCTGGGCGTGGTGGCTATAATCCCAGCAGTTTGGGAGGCTGAGGCGGGCAGATCACTTGAGGTCAGGAATTTGAGACCAGTCTGGCCAACATGGAAAAACCCTGTTTCTGCTAAAAATACAAAAATTAACCAGGCATGGTCGGGGGGGTGCCTGTAATCCCAGGAGACTGGGGCAGGAGAATCACTTCAACTCAGGAGGCTAAGTTTCCAGTGAGATGAAATGGCATCACTGCACTCCAGCCAGGGTGACAGAGTGAGACTCCGTCTTAAAAAAAAAATGATAAAAAGAATAATGATATCTGCCATATTTTTCTATTCATTGCCCTTATTCTTCCTGTTTTACTCTTTTTTTTTTTTTTGCCTTTTGTGGCTTTAATTGGGCATTTTATATGATTCCGTTTTCTTTCCTCTCTTACCATATCAGTTGTACTATTTTTTTTAACTCTTTTTATTGACTGACCTAGATTTTACAACATACATTTACAACTAAGCAAGATCACTTTCAAACAGCACTATACTGCTTCATGGGTAGTACATGTACCTTATAATAACAAAATAATTCTAATTCCTCCTTTCTGTTCATTGTATCACTTCTGTCATTTATTTTGCTTATATATTATATACATCTATATATTCAAATATATTTTTGCTATTATCATTTTGACTAAACTGCTGTCTGACGGATTGAGAATAAGAAAAATAACATTTTAATTTTATTTTCATTTATTCTTTCTTCACTGCTCTTTTTAAGTATATCTGAATTTCCAACCTATATTATTGTCCTTTTTTCTAAGGATCTTTTTTTAACATTTCTTGCAAAGCAGGCCTACTGGCAACAAATTTCCTAAATTTGTGTTTCACTAAGAAAGTGTTTATTTCTCTTCCACTTTTGAAGGATAATTTCACAAGGTAGATAATTCTAGGATGGTGGGGTTTTTTCTCTCAATATTAAATATTTAACTCACTCTTTTCTTGCTTGCATGGTTTCTGAGGAGAACTAATTAAAGTTTCAAGAGAGCATTGAGTCTGTTTCATAGCAAATCCAATGTGAATGAGTCCAACCTAAAGCAGCCATTAGCTTCATGGGAAAAATCTTACTGTCTTTCCTCTACTAGGCACAGATAGGTTGGTCGGCTTTCATTTATGTCTCCTTTACTCCAATAGTCATGGAGTCTAAGCAGTAGCCTTGTTGATTCAGCAGACATTTGCTGATTTCTTGCTGTGTCCCTTTGCTGGGAGAGGCACGGGAGGGCACAGAGTTGAATGAGGCCCGGGTCCATCTGCATATAAACTCAGCAGAGTCTCGGGGAAGCGAGGAAGAGCCACAGGGGAAAAAGCAGTGCCAAGTTAGGTAATCACTCACTGATTCATTCACTCATTTAACTCACATTCATTGAGACATTTTTATGTGTCAATCTCATGCTGGACTCTGGGGACAATATGGTAAATATAAGATTGCTCATGCCTTCAAAGATTCACAATTAATTGAGACATACACTTAAGAAGAAAGTTGCAACACAATGTGGTAAATCCAGTGATAAAATTATCCAAAGAATATTATAGAAACAGAATAACATCTAATCTAATGGAGGAAATGAAAGAGCTGAGAGTAGAGATTTGAGGAAGCCTCTGAGTGGAACATTAGACAATTAATACAAATTAAACAGGTAAAGAAGACAGAAACGGCATGCTAGACAGAGGACAGAAGAGACAATGTAAAAAAGACACTGAGACAAATGAACAAAAACAGCAAAAACAACCTCATTTGATCAAATGATGGGCATGGGACACATCAGGGAAGGCCTTAGCTTTCTGGAAAAAAGTTGGGAATGCAGTGGGGACACCATCCAAAGAGCTGATGCTGGAGAGTGACAAAGTCTGATTTGAATTTCCCAATTAACATCATGGAGGCCATGTGTAGAATAGTTTGAAAGCGATCAGAACGAAGGCTGAGAAGAATAAGTTAGAGATAAGATGGAGAACTCATTTTGGGATATATGGTACTTGAGGGGCCTGAGAAACACCACTTGGGAGGTGAGCAAGAAGGCAAGAATTGAGTCATGCCTGAGCATGAGCACATGGAGATTCTAAACTGGATTGCTGCTGGGCAGTGGGAGAGCACTGCAGGGAAAACTCCCACTGAGGTGGGTTACATTTAGGGCTCATCTAGAACCCAAGACTGGGACACTAAGAGGGATGAAGAAGTGTGGTACCTGGGATGACACATGGTCACCTTGGCCCTGCATGTCTTCCTTGTGTTTGGCAAGTCTAGCAGAAGGCAGTTTCAACATGTTACAGTTCAGATTTTCATTTTCTCCCAAAAGAGCTTGGTTAAGCAAGAACACCACATGTCTGAGCTAGATATAAATCAGATGCAAGGTGGTTGACAAGGGATTTTGGTCCAAATAATAGGTCAGACCCTTTCAGGCTCCATAAAAAGAGTCATAAAGATCAGTATCTACAAAAACCTGAATTCCATTTTCCATGAAAGGAAATGTGAGATCCCTTGGGGGCCCTGTCAGCTTCAGTTTATTGGTGGACAGATGGAGAGGGAAGGGGATCATATCTCATTCCTTCAATAGATTATAGAATCCAAGAATCATGGAATTGCATGGCTAAAGGGGATGTTGGAGGTTGATTTACCTGACCTCCCTTCAGAAACTGGAAATAAATCTTCACTAGCAACACTACAAGAAGGAATTCCTTCAGTGTCCCTAGTAGGAGTCAGGGCCAGCTAATGTTCTGGGACCACTTTGGAGACATAGAGGAAATGAAAAGTCCCTCAGAGAGGCAATGAAAAATACTGCGTTTAATAATAGCAATGAGGAAAAAATGATCTTGGCAATAAGGCTGCTCCATTGTAAGCTGGCTTACATATAGATTTAGACCAAAAAAGAAACAAAACAAAACAAAATAAAACAACAACAGCAACAACAAAACAGCTCTGGATTAAGAAGTATCTAGTCTAAAACAGAAAAACAAGAATTGGAAGACGGTTTTCATGATACTCCATCCTTTCTACCTGTATTTGCAACAGTAAGCATGGCAAATAATGTATCTCATGTTAACAAGAACCCACTAAACACTTGAACATTTAATCCTCTATAAACCATCATGAAACACAATTTGTGTCTAATAAAGCTAAGACTCAGAAGAGGTAAGTGATATGACCAGATTCACAGTCAGTAGGCAGAAGGGTCTGGAAGCAAAACCCAGTGTTACTTTTGGCATAATTTCTTTCAGAAGATGAGTCCCCTTTTTATTGAGAAATATTTTAAAAATTTATTTTTATTGTGGTAAAATATATGTAACATAAAATTTGCCATTTTAGTGTATAGTTCAATGGCATTAATGACATTCACAGTGTTATCCAACTATTCCCACAACCTATTTTCAAAATTTTTCATCAGCTCAAAACAGAAACTCTGTAATCATTGAGCAATGACTCCCCATACCCATCCCCTGATAGCCTCTAATCTACTTTTTTCACTATGCATTTTCTCATTCATCTAAAGGAACTGGTATTGTTTGCACACTTGACCCTCCAAACTTCATGTTGAAATTTTACCCTCTAGGGTTGGAGGTGGGGCCTAATGGGAGGTGTTTGGGTCATGGCTGCAGATCCCTCATGAATGGCTTGGTGCTGTCCTTGAGGTTATGAGTGGGTTCTTGCTGTAATGGTTCCTGTAAGAGCTGGTTGTTAGAAAGAGCCTGGAACCTCCCCCGACCCTGCATATGATTTCTCTATGCCAGCACCTCTTTTCCTTTCACCATGAATGGAAGTTTTCTGAGGCCCTCACCAGATGCAGATGCTGGTGCCATGCTTCTTGCAGAACTCTGCAGAACTCTCAGCCAAATATATCTCTTCTTTATAAAGTACCCAGTAATCCCAAGTATTCCTTTATGGCAACACAGATGGACTGACAGGAATCATACACTGTTTGTTCTTTCATGTCAGGCGTATTTCAGTTAGCATCATGTTTCAAAGTTCATCCATGGTTTAGCATGTATAAGAACTTCAACCAGTTTTTATGGCTAATATTCCACTGAATGTATTTACCATTTTGTGCTCATCTGACGGACACTTAAGTTGCTTTCACCTTTTACATATTGTGTATAATGCTGCAATAAACATTGGCATATAAGCATTTGAATCCCTGTTTGTAATTCTTTTGGGCATATACCTAGCGATGAAATTGCTCAGTCATGAGGACATTATATGTTTAACTTTTTTAGGAACCTGACAACTGTTTCCCATAGTGGCTGCACCATGTTACAGTCCAGCCAGCAGTGTATGGGGGTTCCAGGTTCTCCACATCTATTTGTAATTTTCTGTGTGTTTTTTTTTAATAGTCATATTAGTAGGTGTGATGTAGCATCTCATTATGTTTTTGTTCTGCATTTCCCTAATAACTAATGATATGGAGAATCTTTTAAAAATGTGTTTATTGACCATGGTGCATTGTCTTTGGAGAAATACCTATTCAAGTCATTTATCCATTTTTAATCTGGTTGTTTATTTGTTGTTGAGTTATAGGAGTTTTTCAGCTATTCTGTGCATTCACCACTTATTAGATATATGACTGCAATTATTTTCTCCCATTTTGTAGGATGCCTTTTTACTCTGTTGATAGTATCCTTTGATGCACAAAGGTTTTTATTTTAAGGAAGCACAATTTAGCTATTTTTTCTTTTATTGACTGGACTTTTGGAGTCATATTCAAGAAATAATTGCCAAATCCAATATCATGAGGCCTCCCCCTTTGTTTTCTTCTTAGAGTATTATAGTTTCAGCTCTTCCATTTGGGTATTTGATCCATTTTGATCATTTGGTATAAAGTAAGAATTCAACTTTATCTTTTCACATATCTATATTTGGTTTTCCCAGCACCATCATTTGTTGAAAAGAATGCCTTTTCCCCCACTACATAGCCTTGGTAACTTTGTTGGAAATAATTTGATCATATATGCAAGGGTGTTTTAGAGGTCTGTCTATTCCATCAGATTGGTCACCATGTTAGCCTTTATACCAGTCAAACACTGTTTTTATTACTATAGTTTTGTAGTACTTTTGAAATCACTAGGTGTAAGAACTCCAACTTTATTCTTCTTTTTCAAGATTGTTTGACTATTCTGTGTTTCATGAAATTCTATATAAATTTCAGGATGGATTTTTCTATTTAAGCAAAAAAAAATCATTGGGAATTTGATAGGGATTGCACAGAATCTACACATCACCTTGAGCAATATTGATATCTTAACAATTTAAATTTTCCTATCCATGAACATGGGATGTCTTTCTATTAATTTGTGTCTTTAATTTCTTTCAGCATATTTTATGGTTTTCAGTACACAAGTCTTTTACCTCCTTGGTTAAATTTATTCCCAAGTGTTTTATTCTTTTTTGATCCTATTGCAAGTGAAATTGTTTGCTTAATTTCTTTTAAAGATAATTAATTGTTAGTATATTAAAACACAACTGATTTTTTGGGGGGAGTGCTGATTTACTTTTAATTTGCATTTTATTTATTTATTTATTTAATTGCATTTTAGGTTTTGGGGTACATGTGAAGAACATGCAAGATTGTTGCATAGGTACACAAATGGCAGTGTGATTTGCTGCCTTCCTCCCCATTACCTATATCTGGCATTTCTCTCCATGCTATCTCTCCTCAACTCCCCACCCTCTGCTGTCCCTCCCCTATTTCCCACTGACAGACCCCAGTGTGTGATGCTCCCCTCCCTGTGTCCATGTGTTCTCATTGTTCAACACCCACCTATGAGTGAGAACACGGCATTTGATTTTCTGTTCTTGTGTCAGTTTGCTGAGAATGATTGTTTCCAGGTTCATCCATGTTCCTACAAAGGACATGAACTCAGCATTTTTTATGGCTGCCTAGTATTCCATGGTGTATATGTGCCACATTTTCCCTGTCCAGTCTATCATCGATGGGCATTTGGGTTGGTTCCAGGTCTTTGCTATTGTAAACAGTGCTGCGATGAACATTCGTGTGCATGTGTCCTTATAGTAGAATGATTTATAATCCTTTGGATATATAGCCAGTAATGGGATTGCTGGGTCAAATGGAATTTCTATTTCTAGGTCCTTGAGAAATTGCCACACTGTCTTCCACAATGGTTGAACTAATTTACACTCCCCACCAACAGTGTAAAAGTGTTCCTATTTCTCCACATCCTCTCCAGCATCTGTTGTCTCCAGATTTTTTAATGATGGCCATTCTAACTGGCATGAGATGGTATCTCAATGTAGTTTTGATTTGCATTTCTCTAATGACCAGTGATGATGAGCATTTTTTCATATGTTTGTTGGCCTCACGCTATGTCTTCTTTTGTAAAGTGTCTGTTCATATCCTTTGCCCACTTTTGAATGGGCTTGTTTGTTTTTTTCTTGTAAATCTGTTTTTAGTTCTTTGTAGATTCTGGATATCAGCCTTTTGTCAGATGGGTGGACTGCAAAATTTTTTTCCCATTCTGTTGGTTGCCAATTCACTCTAAAGACCGTTTATTTTGCCATGCAGAAGCTGTGGCATTTGATTAGGTCCCATTTGTCTATTTTGGCTTTTGTTGCCAATGCTTTTGGTGTTTTGGTTATGAAGTCCTTGCCTACGCCTATGTCCTGAATGGTTTTGCCTAGATTTTCTTCTAGGTATTTTATGGTGTTAGGTCTTATGTTTAAGTCTTTAATCCATGTGGAGTCAATTTTAGTGTAAGGTGTCAGGAAGAGGTCCAGTTTCTGCTTTCTGCAAATGGCTAGCTAGTTTTCCCAACACCATTTATTAAACAGGGAATCCTTTCGCCATTGCTTGTTTTTGTCAGGTTTGTCAAAGATCAGATGGTTGTAGATGTGTCGCGTTGCCTACAAGGCCTCTGTTCTGTTCCATTGGTCTATATCTCTGTTTTGGTACCAGTACCATGCTGTTTTGATTACTGTAGCCTTGTAGTATAGTTTGAAGTCCGGTAGTGTGATGCCTCCAGCTTTGCTCTTTTTGCTTAGAATTGACTTGGCTATGCGGGCTCTCTTTGGTTCCATATGAAGTTTAAGGTGGTTTTTTCCAGTTCTTTGAAGAAGGTCATTGGTAACTTGATGGGGATAGCATTGAATCTGTAAATTACTTTGGGCAGTATGGCCATTTTCACAATATTGATTCTTCCTAACCATGAACATGGAATGTTTCTTTATCTGTTTGTGTCCTCTCTTATTTCATTGAGCAGTGGTTTGTAGTTCTCCTTGAAGAGGTCCTTTACGTTCTTTGTTAGTTGTATTCCTAAGTATTTTGTTATCTTTGTAGCAATTGTGAATGGCAGTTCGTTCTTGATTTGGCTCTCTTTAAGTCTGTTATTGGTGTGTAGGAATGCTTGTGCTTTTTGCACATTGATTTTGTTTCCTGAGACTTTGCTGAAGTTGCTTATCAGTTTCAGGAGATTTTGGGCAGAAACAATGGGGTCTTCTAAATATACAATCATGTCGTCTGCAAATAGAGACAATTTGACTTCCTCCTTTCCTATTTGAATACCCTTTATTTCTTTTTCTTGCCTGATTGCTCTGGCCAGAATTTCTAGTACTATATTGAATAGGAGTGGTGAGAGAGGACATCCTTGTCTAGTGCCAGATTTCAAAGAGAATGCTTCCAGTTTTTGCCCATTCAGTATGATATTGGCTGTTGGTTTGTCATAAATAGCTTTTATTATTTTGAGATACGTTCCGTCAATACCTAGTTTATTGAGGGTTTTTAGCATAAAGGGCTGTTGAATTTTGTCAAAGGCCTTCTCTGCATCAATTGAGATAATCATGTGGTTTTTGTCTTTGGTTCTGTTTATGTGGTGAATTACGTTTATAGACTTGGATATCTTGAACCAGCCTTGCATCCCCGGGATGAAGCCTACTTGATCATGGTGGATAAGCTTTTTGATGTGCTGTTGCTATCAGTTTCCAACAAAGTTACCAAGGCTATGTAGTGGGGAAAAGGCATTCTTTTCAACAAATGATGGTGCTGATTTTGAATCCTGCAATGTCGCTTAATTCAATTAATTCTGTTTTGAGAAAAAAAATGTAGGGTTTTCTACATATAAGATAATGTCAACTGTGAACAGAAACAATTTTGCTTATTTCTTTCCAATTATATGCCTTTTATATCTTTTTAAACATGTTTATGTGTGTAGGTATGTATGTATATATTTAATTTATCTCAGTCTATAGCCCAGGCTGGAGTGTAGGGTGTGATCTTGGCTCACTGCAACCTCTACCTCCATGATTCTCCTGCCTCAACCTCCTGAGTACTTGGGATTACAGGTGTGCCCCACCATGCCCAGCTAATTTTTGTATATTTAGTAGAGATGGGGTTTCACCAGGGTGGTCTCAAACTCCTGACCTCAAGTGATCCACCTGCCTCAGTGTCCCAAAACACTGGGATTATAGGCATGAGCCACTGTGCCCGGGCAGTATGCCTTTTATATCTTTTTCATGACTAAGTGCTCTGGCTAGGACTTTCAGTACTATGGTGAAAGTGAGCGTCCTTGTCCTGTTCCTAATTTTAGAGAAAAAGCTTTCAGTCTTTCATAATTTAGTATGATATTGACTGTGTATTTTTCCTATGTGGCTCTTAATATGTTGAGATAATTTCCTGCTATTCAAAATTTGTTGTTTTTTTATTATGAAAGGATGTTAAATTCTGTTAAATCCTTTTTTTCTCACATTAATTGAGAAGTTTATGTGGTATTTCCCCCTTCATTCTTTTATAGTGGTTTATTTTCATGTGTTGAACAATCTTGGCATTATAGAAATAAATCCTATTTGACCATGGTGTACCATTCTTTCAATGTTGTTGGATTTGGTTTGCTAGTATTTTCTTGAGGGCTTTTGCATCTATATTTATGAAGGGTACTGATCTTTTCTCTTGTATGATGTTTTGTAATCAGGATAAAGCTGGCTTTATATATTAAGAAGTGTTCCTTCCTCTTCCAGTTTTTGAAGTACTATGAGAAGCATTGATTTTAATTCTTCTTTAAATAGTTATTAGAATTCACTAATTGAGCCATCTCGTCTTGGACTTCTTTTTTGAATTTTTTTTTTTTTTTTTTTGAGACCCAGTCTTGCACTGTAGCTCAGGCTGGAGTGCAGTGGCACAATCTCAGCTCACTGCAGTCTCCACCTCCCAGGTTGAAGTGATTATTGTGCCTCAGCCTCCTGAGTAGCTGGGATTACAGGCATGCACCACCACATCTGTCTAATTTTTGTATTTTTGGTAGAGATGGGGTTTTGCCATGTTGGCCAGGCTGGTCTTAAAGTCAGCTTCGAGAGATCCACCCACCTCAACCTCTCAATGTGCTGGGATTACAGGTGTGAGCCACCACGCCTGACCTTCTTGAAGGTTTTGATAACTAATTCAATCTCTCTAATTGCATTATATATCTCTTCAGATGTCTCTTTTTTCTGGAGTTCAACTAATTTTATGCTTCTGGGAATTTATTTTATCTAGGTTATCTAATTTTTGTGTATAAATATTCATGGTATTCTTATATATTCCTTTTAATTTCTGTAAGTTCGGCGCTGTCCATACTTTCTTTTACAGTTTTAGTTATCTGTGTCTCCTCTCTATTTTTTGTTGCTAGTCTTGGTAAAATTCATCAATATTGTTGATCTTTTCCAAGAACCGACTATTGGTTTCATTGATTCTCCGTATTTTTTCTATTCTTTATTTTATTTATCTCCACACTAATCTTTATTATTACATTTCTTCTCATAAGACTTGAATTTAGTTTTCTCTCCTTTTATTGCTCCTCAAAGTATAAAGTTAGGTTATTGAATTGAAATCTGTTTGAACAGATTTTTATGGTTTTAGATTTCCCTGTGAGCACTGTGTTTATTACATCCCATAAGTTTTGGTATGTTGTGTTTTCATTTTTATTCGTCTCTAAGTATTTTCTAATTTCCCTTGTTGTATCTTCTTTGACCCATTGGTTGTTTAATAGAATGTTGCTTAATTTCTTCATATTGTGACTTCTCCAGTTTTCCTTCTGTTATTAATTTCTGGCTGATTCCACTGTGGCTAGAGAAAATGCTTTCTATGATATCAATGTTTTAACATGTCTTAATCCTTGTTTTGTGACCTACCATATGATCTTTCCTGGAGAATAGTCTATGTGTACTTGAGACACATGCATATTTTTCTGTTGTTGAGTAAGGTGCTCTCTATATCTGTTAGGACTAGCTGGTTTATAATGTCATTCAGGTCTTCTATATTATAACTGATCGTCTGTCTAGATGTTCTATTCATTATTGAAAGTGGGGTATTGAAATTCCCAACTTGTATTATAGAACTATTTCTCCTTTTAATTGTATCAATGTTACCTCTCTCTCTCTCTCTCCCCCACACACACACACACACACACACACACACACACACACACACATGCACACACACGAAAAGCCCTTTGAAAGCCCTTATATACACATAAGGGCTCTTGTTTGGTACATATATATATATATATAGCATATAATTTTTCATTCTTTCGTGAGCCAGTTTTTTTATCTCCTTTGTCTCTTATAAATCTAGACTGTCTGATATTAGTATAGGTTTCCAGCTCTCTTTTGGTTATTATTAGTGTGAAATATTCTTTTCCAGTTTTTCATTTTAATCTATTTGTGTTTTTAGTTCTAATGTGTTTTGTAGATAGCATATAGTTGTATCATTTTTTACAAAATTCACTGTGATAATACCTGCCTTATGATTGGAGAGTTTAATACATTTATATTAATGAATATGGAAGGATATCTGCTATTTGTTGTTTTCCCTATGTCTCATACATTTGTTCCATTATTCCATTATTGCCTCATTTTAGGTTTAGTAAATTTTTAATTTTTCAATTTTAGTAAACCAATTTGATTTTTCTCTCCTTTTCTTTTGTGTATATTCTTGAGATATTTTATTTTTTGTTAGTATGGAAATTACACTTAGCATCCTTAATTTGTAACAATATACTTTGAATTGATACCAACTTAACTTCAATTGCATACAAAAACTCTGTTCATCTACATCTCTGCCTTCTCCTTTTATGTTATTGTTGCCACAAATTACATCTTTATACACTGTGTAGCCATAACATAGATTCATATTTTACACATTTGTATTTAAATCATGTAGTAAACACAAAGTAAAATTAACAGTCAAAAAATAATAATACTAGCATTTATATTTACCCATGCAATTACCTTTACTGGAGATCTTTAGTTATATATTTACTTTTTAGAGATCCGAAGTGATTTTACTTTTATTTCCTTTACTTTAAGTCAGTCGTGATATTTCACAGTGATTCTGTGGTGGGGGCAGAAGGAAGGTGGTCTTAACCATCGCAGGCCAAGTTGGTCCATGGTGCAGGCAGGGCAGGCCTGCACTGGGGTGGCTGGAGGAGCCGGGACTGCCCCACCGGAGGCAGGCGATATTCCCAGAGTGAAAGCTTGCATGTGATGTCCTCCTGGGCTTCCAGTTTGAGCAGCTCATTAAGCCTTTCCCCGCGGTGGCCAGTGAGTTGGCCATCAGCTCAGCTGCTTTGGAGTCGCCCGTGGCAGAGATTATGGCCGCCTTTTTCTGCTGCTCAGCCTTTTCCACCACAAATCTAGCCCTCTCTGCTTCCTGCTGAGCCACCTGTTTGGCTTCCACCTCTTCTGTGAACTCCTTCCCGAAGGTCAGATGTGTCAAAGGCACGTCGTCCAAGATGAGTCCAAAGGTGACTGCTCACTCCCTAAGGTCACTGCTCACCTGCCTGGAGACCAACTCTCTCTGGGTGATTAGTTCTCTAGCATCAAAGTGAGCTACCATTGACTTGAGGATCTCAGTCATGATAGATGGCAGCACATGCTCATCATGGTACTCTGCCATGCTGGTGAAGACGCGAGAAAGCTGGCTAGTGAAGGGCCGGAAGAGGATGCACAGTGTGATGCTGACTTTCCGTAAATCTTTGCTACCAGTGATGACTGGTACATTACATGGTCAAGAAGGGCAGTCAAAGATAATTGGTTTCTGTACCCATGGGATAAGGAAGTGAGTCCCTTCCCCTACCACAGTGTCCTGTACTCCATGGAATCAGTTAGAGGTGACAGCTCTGTGTCCAGCATCCACATCATATAAGGCAGAATTCACCAGGCCTCCTGCAACAGCTAAGGTCAGGCCAAACTTGCCAATGGACTCAAAACACTTTGGCAGCCATGTTCCCTTCTGCTGGGTCCTCTCACACCTGCCTCCACTCTGACCTCCACATGAATTCTCCAGCCACACACACCAGATCTTTATTTCTTCATACAGCTTTAATTAATTATCTAGTGTCCATTCAATTCAACCTGCAGAAATCTCATTAGCGTTTCTTGTGGGATAGGTCTGGTGGTAACAGACACTCTCACCGTTTGTTTATCTTGGAATGTCCTAAATTATCCCTCATTTTTGAAGGATAATTTTATCAGATATAAAATTCTTGGTTGTCAGGGTAATTTAAAAAAAAAATCTCTTTAAATGTGTCATCCCAGTGCCTCTGAACTGTATGGTTTCTGATAACAAATTATCTGTTAATCTTATAAGTGATCCTTGTACAGCCATTGATATGTATGAGTCAATTCTCTTTTGCGGCTTTCAAAATTCTTTTCGTTTTTGTTTTTTTTTTTTTGACTATTTGATTATAATGTGTCTCACTGTGAATCACTTTGAGTTTATCCTACTTGGAGTTCATTGAGTGTCTTGAATTTGTAAATTCATGTATTTCATCAAATTTGGGAACTTTTCAGTTATTAAATAATTCTAACTTTTTGGCCCCTTTCTCTCCTTTGTTTCCTTCTAGAACTCTAACAATGCATGTGTTTTTTCCCTTGATGGTGCACAGCTCACTTACGCTCTGCTCATTTTTATTCATTCTTTTTTATTTTGTCTTCTCATATTTAATCATTTCGATTGTCCTATCTTTGTTATTTCTTCTGCCAGCTCATATCTGTTCTTGGACACCTCTAGTGAATATTTTATAAATAGAGCTTTTCAGCTGCAGAATTTCTGTTTGTTTTTTTAAAATAATTTCTAGCTATTGATATTCTCATTCTGTTTATACGTTGGTTTTCATGTATTCTTTAGTTCTTTGTCTATATTTCCCCCTAGATCTGTCAGCATATTTAAAGCATTGCTTTAAAGTGTACATCAAATAAGTTCAATGTCTGAGCTTTTTCAGTTTGTGTTGATTTATTTTATTTCTTTAAATTGGCCATACTTTCTTGTTTTTTTTTTTGACTTGTGATTTTTCTTTTTCTTGAAAAGTGGATATTTGAGTATTACAACGTGTTCTCACTGGAAATCAGATTCTGCCCTTCTCCAGGGTTGCCTGTTTTTATTTTATTTTATTTTATTTTATTTTAAAAAATTTTATTGTTAAAGACTGTAGCATTCCATTCATTTAGCAACTTTACAAAACTAGTTTTACAAATATTTTATTTCTTGTGTGTGATCACTGAAGTCTGTATTTCTTAGCTTGTGTTCACCTTGCACATTTTCAGAGAGTTCCTTAGATGTTAGGAGCTACAACAAAGTCTTTTCACAAAAGCTCTTTTCCCACTCTTTTCAAAGATTGTCTGTGTGCCAGCCACTTCTACACGTAGCTAGCTTACTCCACACCTCAGGATCACACTAGGGTGAAACCTTAGGGTTGCCATAGGTCTTTTGTGAACCTTCACTTTTCCCTGTATGTGTACATGGCTTTTAAAATCTCCCTATATACACAGCTACTTTTTAATGTCTTAATTTCCCAAAGAAACTCTCCCCCAGCTTTTTTCTTAGGGTTTAGGTGGTCTATTGTGTTTCAACCATAATTTTTTTTGCCCCAAGCACATGATGAGTATTAATTTAGCTGTACTGTTTTTGAGTGATGCCCACCATTTTTCTGACCTGAGTTCTGAGTTAGGCAAAACAGAGACAAGCACCTTGCATTGGTATTTTAGGTATCTTCAGTCATGGTAGAACAGACATACACAATAATTTGTGAGTAAGATCTGCTCTCTCTTTGGAGTCAGAGACCAGGATCCCACACTGGAAATACCTGCTGCTGCCACTTCAACAGCACTGCCATGCTGGGAAGGAGATGGAGTTTCCTATCACACAGCTTTCCTACCATTTTTAAGTTGCTTTCTTTCCTTATTCACCGTTCTATTGGTTGCTGTAAGCCTTTGATTTTTTTCCAGAGTTCCAACAAAGTAGCAGTGAAGATATGAAATCAACCTAGTTGTCCAACAACAGATGTATGGATAAAGACTATATGGTATACATACATCATAGAATACTATTCAGCCAAAACAAAGAATGAAATCCTGTCAATCATGTAAACATGGATAAGACCAGAGGACATTATGTTACATGAAATAAGCCAGGAACAGAAAGTTAAACAGCACATGTACTTATTCATATGTAGACACTTTACAAAGTTGATCACATAGAAGTAAAAAGCAGAGCAGAGGATACCAGAGGCTGGGAAGAGTAGGGAAAAAGGAGGCAGAGGGAGAGGTTGTTAAAGGATACAAAATTACAGCTACACAGAAGGAATAAGTTCCAGTGTGCTCTACCACTGTAGGAGGACTCTAGTTTAATATGTAGTTTTAAATAGCTAGAAGGAGAATAGCGAATGTTCCCAACACAAAGAAATGATAAAAGTTTCAGTTGATGGATATGCTAATTACCTGATTGATCACTACATATTATATGTATCAAACTATCACTATGTAGCCCATGAGTACAATTATTGCCCAATTAAAAAAAGAAAAGAAACAAACAAAAAAGATGGTTATGGAAACTTCTGCTGGTTTTTAATGTTCCCATGGGGAGGCGAAGGCTCAGAGATGCCTGCTCTGCCATTTTGCTGATGTCATCTCTTGAGAAGGTAGTTTGGAATCACATACTTTGTTTGTATGAGGGTCTGTACACGTGATGAAGACCACACTTTTGAATTAAGGAGATTAGTTTGTAGTATTCTGTTTACTTCTGCTGTACTTGACATTTTCACAAGTATTTAATACTATCTGCTATTACATGCCACCACATGATAATCAACTTCCATGTCAAGATTTCATTTTTTATTTAGACATAGAATTTGAGAAACCGGAATGATTTTTGAAGCTCTAATGCAACACCTGCCTTGTTCTCGGCACTCTTACCGCATTATCTGCTGCATTCTTGCCAACTTTCTAGGAAGACATAACATGACCATAAATGTGATGGTGACTTCTCAAGTGCAAATTACTTTTCAGATATGTCATTTTATCACAAATCATTCACATTTTCAAAATTCTTTGGTTAATTACTTAGTGTTTATTATGTTTTTTTATCATATAATGTGTGGCAGCAGCTGACAAGGATTTTACTGGGCTAATTTTTGTCAAAGAAGAATAATATGTAGCCACATAGGCCAAAACCACAGATAACTCAGCTATAATTTTGAGTCCCTATTGCCAAGGTAAGGCTCAATGTCAAGTCAAGGAATAATCCAAAATGTTTTTTTAAAATAATTGAAGTCATCCTATTGTTTTTACACTCATAATAAAATCTACTTAGAATCTTCTCATCTTTACTGGTCTCAAAATCATCCCCTTAAAAGGTAATTGTACCCTCAAATTCCATTTCTTCCCCAAATTCAAGCCCTATAAAAACTGACTGTCTTAAATCCAGTCTAAATGATTCTCGAATCAATCCCAACTTCCTGCCTCCCCATTTATATTCTTTTTTATCCCTGTGGAAGAATCTCCTCCAGTATAACTTTTACCACCCTCCCCCTCCATTCTGCCTAGCCTTAGCTCCTAAGGATCAAGTGAACAGCCATGAAGTCTTCCACAGAAGGCCAAGGAAGAGCTTTATAATGGGCAGCCTGCAACTATGTGCTCTGTAACAATATCCAGCCCGTTCCACATATGCCTGGTCCTGCTCTTGAGCCAGCTCTAGCCTGTACATCTTCACAAAGACTCTAGATCCATCTTCCTGGTGACAGGCTTGGAATATGGTCATGCATGTCCTCAAAGCTCAATGATCAAACTGTAGCTGCAGGAGCTCTCTGCTCTTCTTTTTGCCATTATTTCTGACAACAGTGCAGAAATTCCCCATTCCAATGTAGCACATATTCTGTATCCAGTTTCATGTAAGCCCCACATAAAGTCTCATCTTTGGCAAAAGGGAGGAGAAGAAATTCCTGAACTTGTCTCCCTTGATAGCACCTGCCCTGCAGGAGGCATCTTTAACTATGCATGCTGTCAACTCATTGAGTTTTGGCATCAGGAAACTAAGTTCACTTCCAGATCGTCTTAATTGAGCTTCTGTGGAAGTGTTGAGGGAGGATTTCTGAGCGGGTAAATAAAATTACACAATGAAAATGAACCCACCATGGTGAGTTTGCACCTTTCCCACCTACTCTTGGGGATTCTTATCACACAAGTCTTCCTAGATGAAATAATAATAGAAACATTTCATTATTCCTAGAATTATATCACTTTTTAAAACATCAGATGCATTATATCTGTTATGACCTTTTGAACCCATAATCCAGAGAATACTCTGTCTCTTTTCTCCATTGCCCCCTTTGAACCCAGTAATGAGAACTGTAACATCAGCAATTATATCTCTATACAGTCATAGCGCATGCTTAGGATTCAGACTAGATATAGAGGATATGAATCTGTAATGTGTGTCCAAGTATCCACGTCATGGCTCTGTTAGCCTGCCTTAGAATGTAGGGTGCAGTTTTGCGATGTGAGCATATCATATTCACTGAAGAACTACTGCGAAGGTAAGACCTCAAAGGACTGAGTTATAATCTACCTCTGTGTTGGTTATTTCCTCACGCCTATTTCTGTCACTGTCTTCTCATTTGCAAAAAGGAGAAAAATACTATTAGCCTTACCTATCTCATGGCAGTGATGATTAAAGGAGAGGACATATAGGAAGATTTTTCGGAAAAATTTCCTCTTCAATTTTTTAATACTCTCTACAAATGTGTGTGTTATATATCAAGAATGTATTCAAAGCTCTGGTGTTCTAGTTAGACATTTTCCAAGGTATTATCTCTGTTCCAGAATGGTGGTGGGAGAAGCTCTGTAAACATGTCTTCCAGTGAAAGAGTTACAACTGTTGAAAGTGTTTTAAAAAGCAACCATTCAATGTCTTTTGAAATTGTTCTTAGGGCATACAGCAAATGAAGAAACACTTATGGAAGCAGATCTACTGAATCTCAGATATAACAGTGAGAGTCTGTGACGCTTGAGCCACCACCCACTCCCCTCCCCTTAGCTCACTTCTCTGTGGGAAGCTGTGACTAAGAAGATGGGGCTCCCTTTACCAGTTTCCAAAGGCTATAAAAGAAACCTCAAAAATTACAGTATTTCCCTGGAAAGAGCAAGTTGCCGGCATTTTTTCTCTACAACACAAATGCCAGATTCATTCTCTACAACACAAATGAGGGTGGGAGCCAGCAAGCTCCCACCCTCATTTGTGTTGTAGAGAATGAATTCCATGTGAGTATGACTGAGAGGGTGACAGTTCCCTTCCTTCACCTAGACTGCACTCACAAGATAGACGCCCTATCGCAGGCAGAGGAGACCAAGAATACTGGGGCCCCATAATGAGCTCACCCAGCAGGCTCATAGGCAATGCTTCCACACTGGGAGAGGCAAACTGAGAAGACCAGAGACCACCACCCAATGCCCTGCCTCTGAAGCAGGGTGTCCCTCAGAGAGAAGGGTGACACTGTGCTTGTTTCCAGCTCGAGGGCACTGATTCACAGATGGTGTTTCAGGGGGAAGACAGTCCATAAGAACAAAGCTTTCTTCAAAGGAAATGAAATTTATTTGGAACTGAGTGTGGGGGAAGCTAAGGCAAATGAGCAGAGGGTGGGGGCTCCAGAGCAACAAACTAAGCCATACACTGACTAGTTCATCAGAGAAAACCAGGAAACAGACAAGAGGAGTCAAAAGAAACCTCAAAAACTACCAAAATAATTGTAAAGAGGCCCAAAATACTTGGATCATACTATGAAACAATTTATACCCCAGACATTGTTGAGAACAATAGAGAAATCAGCCTGCAATTAGTGAAGGCTAACTGCTGAGTATGATACTAACAGAGGCAGACAACTTAGCAGAGAGAAGCCAACAGGAGCCCTGCTAAAATCTCTTCTTCCACAGTGCCTGTGTGTATCCCGACTTCATTCTCTGAGAAACATCATAGGTTTCACACTGTGAGGAAGATAGATTTTACTGAAAAAGCCAAGTCACTAAACAGATAAGCCATAACAACAGTCCTGGGAGAAGGGTAGGTGAGTATCCAGAGGGTTTCGATGGCAATTTAACCACACATTTAGAGAAGAAACAATGTTTTACTCTACACACAAATTATTCTGCAACATAGAGGAGGAAGGAACACTTCCCAACTAATTTTATGAGACTATTATTATCCTGTTACAAAAGCAGACAAAGATATCACAAGAAAAGAATGTTGCATACCAACTCCCTCATGAACACAGCACAAATGTTCTGGAAAACTATTAGCAAGCCAAATTGAGAACATACAAAAGGCCTTTATACACCATGACCATGAAGGATGTATCCCAAAAAGGCAAGATTGGTTGAACATCCAAAAATTAACTAATGTTAAAAATCGTATTAATAGAATGGAAGAAAAACCGCACATGGTTATCTCAATAGTCACAGAAAAAACATTTAACATTATTCAACACTCATTTATAACCAAAACCCTCAACAAACTTGGAAGAGAAGAAAACTTTCTCAATCCAATAAAGGCATCTATGCAAAACCTAAATAGAACATAATTAATGGTGAAAGACCAAAAGCTTTCACTCTGATAGTCGGAAAAAGGATGACAACTCTCATCTCTTCTATTTTAACATTGTACTGGAGATTCTAGACAGAGCAATTATGTAAGGAAAAGAAACAGAAGGCATTCATATTGGAAAGGAAGAAATAATACTGTTCTTCTACATACAAGATGATGCATGTATGTAGAAAAATTCTAAAAAAATTCACATACACACACATACACAAACATCTAGAACTGTACCTTTATAAGGAAAGCGTGGCTGAAGGATACAATATCAATATACAAAAGTAAGCTGTATTCCTCCAATATATAAGTAAATATAAAATTAAGATACAATTTATAATGTTGACTTGCATTATTTCTTTGGCTTATCTCTAGGTTCACTAAATAAGTGTAGTCAAAATTCAAAAAGAAAAGAATACAATTTGTTTCACAATACAATCAAAAAGAATAAAATACTTAAAAATCTGCTAATCAAAAGAATATTATATTATATTTGTACATTGAAAAATTGCAACGTATTTTAAGGAAAATTATGGAAGAACTAAACAGAAAAAAATTCCATGTTTATAGATTGGAAGTCAAAATTGTTAAGATGGCAATTCTCCACAAATTGATCTATAGGAAATTCATATCAAAATTCCAGCAGGCTTTGGCAGAAACTTACAATTAGATCTTGAAATCTGTATAACAATGTGAAAACCTAGAATATCCAAAATAATTTTGAAAGAGAATCAAGTTGAAGCACTATCACTTCTTGATTTGCAAACTAACTGGTACAGTTATCAAGACAGTGTGGTACTGGCATAAGGACAAAAAATATATCATGGCCAAAAAAGTAGAAGTGCATTAACAAATCCTTATGTTATTAAAATGAACTCCTGAAATGGATGAATTATATGATATGTAAAATATGTCTCAATCAGATTAAAAAAAAAGAAAATAGAGATTGACCTAGTCTCATTAAAACTGCAGTCTTGCCCTGACATAGCACAATTTATGATTACAGCGAAGTGATCAGTCCTTCATATTGTCTGTCTAATGGAGGAAAAAATGAACATTCTGAAGAAAATGATCAATTTCATTCTTCAAAATATTTTATATGCAATGTCTGGCATGATATTTTTTTAAAAGGAGACAGGCATATAGGAGAAAAATATGACCAATAATCATAATAAAGATCAAAAACAATGAATTAACTATTGCAAATATACAAAGAAAAGAAAAAATGAACAAAATGGATGAAAGATGGAAAGTCTAAAAGAACATTTTAATACATAAGAGAATCAAATGTCATTATGGAAATTCAAAACATAACATCTAAACTTAAGAATTCATTGAGTCCATGTAAGAGCAGGCTGGGCAGAGCAGAAGACAGAAATAATGAACTCAAAAACAGGTAAATAGAAAACATCGACACTGAAACAGAAAGAAGAAAAATAGTTAAGAATAGAGAACAGACTATAAGAGACTTTAGGAAAACTTTCCAGTGATCTAATATGTATTTAATTTGAGTTCAGAAGATGTGGAGAGAGGGAACTGGCAAAAACAAGAGACGAACTAACATTTTCAAAATCTGATGTAAGATATCAGACTACAGATTTAAGACATTTAAGAAAAGCTTGAGAAGTTTCAAAAAAGGAAAAGGGGGAAAAAAAGCCAACAACTAGGCAAATCAAGCTTCAAATAACCACAGACACAGGGCGAAAAAATAGTGAAGCTTCAATAATGATACAGGGCAAAAAAAAAAATAATAATAAAGCAGCCAGGAGAAAGATTCCATTTATTACTTGCCAAGGGCCAATATTAAGATTGGCAAATGACTTTTCAAGTAAATGTATTTGTCATAAGACAATGGAAAACCATCTTTAAAGAACGCAGGGTATGTACAGTGGGAGGTGACTGCTAAGTAAGAAATGTGTACTCAGTGAAAACAAGCTCCGCAAACGAAGGGTAAATAAAAATATTTCCATATGAACAAATCTGGCAGAATTTGTTACCATGAAATCTGTAATAAGTGAAATATTAAAGGAAATTTTTCAGTCTGGAGGAAAATGGTTTCAGATGGAAGTGGTAAAAAGGATAAAAATTGCGAGTAGTCGTGAAGTGGGGAAAAACACAAAAGAAATATTGACTGGAGCCCTTCTGGGACGTCATGCTGAGCCAGCTCCCGGGCCTGGAACTGGGCTGCAGAACCTCAGCTTCGCCCACCGCCTCCCGACCATAGATCCCTGCAAAGTGAATGAGCTTCAGGCCTTTGTGAAGATGTGTAAGCAGGATCCAAGTGTCCTTGCACACCGAGAAAATGCACTTCCTGAAGGAGTGGGTGGAGAGAATGGGGGGTAAAATACCACCTGCTACTCAGAAAGCTAAATCAGAAGAAAATACCAAGGAAGAAAAACCTGATAGTAAGAAGGCAGAGGAAGACTTAAAGGCAGGAGAACCATCAAGTGAGGAAAGTGATCTAGAAATTGGTCGTGAAGGTGTGATTGAATCAGACACTGATGCCGCTCAAGAAATGGGAGGTGAAAATGCAGAGATAACAGAGGAGATGATGCATCAGGCAAATGATAAGAAAGTGGCTGCTGCTGAAGCCCTAAATGATGGTAAATTGCAGAAAGCCATTGACTTATTCACAGATGCCATCAAGCTGAATCCTTGCCTGGCCATTGTGAATGCCAAGAGGGCCAGTGTCTTCGTCAGCTTACAGAAGCCAAATACTGCCATCCGAGACTGTGACAGAGCCATTGAATTAAGTCCTGATTCAGCTCAGCCTTACAAGAGACTTCTAGGCCACTGGGAGGAAGCAGCCCATGATCTTGCCCTTGCCTGTAAATTGGACTATGATGAAGATGCGAGTGCAATGCTGAAAGAACTTCAACCTAGGGCACAGAAGATTGCAGAACATCAGACAAAGTATGAGCGAAAACGTGAAGAGCCAGAGATCAAAGAAAGAGTAGAAAGAGTTAAGAAGGCTCGAGAAGAGCATGAGAGAGCCCAGAGGGAGGAAGAAGCCAGTTGGCAGTCAGGAGCTCAGTATGGCTCTTTTCCAGGTGGAATGCCTGCTTGTTTTCCCGGAAGAATGCCTGGAATGGGAGGGGCCATGCCTGGAATGGCCAGAATGCCTGGACTCAACGAAATTCTTAGTGATCCAGAGGTTCTTCACCCATGCAGGACCCAGAAGTTATGGTGGCCCTCCAGGATGTGGCTCAAAGCCCAGCAAAGATGTCAAAATACCAGAGCAACCCAAAGGTCATTAATCTTATCAGCAAATTGTCAGCCAAATTTAGAGGTCAAACATAATGCCCTTGCTGAAGGAAAAGCAACCTTGATCACCTTATGGATGTCACAGTACAAACCAGTGTACCTCTGACCTTCTCATCAAGAGAGCTGGGATGCTTTGAAGATAATCCTTACTCCTGTCCCCCCAAATGCAGCTGAAGCATTTTACAGTGGTTTGCCATTAGAATATTCATTCAGATAACATTTTCCTACTAGGAATTACAAACTTTAACACTTTTTAAACTTAAAAATATTTAAAACAAATTTAAAGGGTCTGTTAACTCTTGTATTTTTCTTTACCAATCATTTTGGATTTTTTTTTTCTTTGAATTATTGGGCAGGGGAGATACTTATGTATAGAAGATTTTTGCTCTAATTTGAGTGAAATAAAAGTTTATTAGCCCGAGGCAAACATAACTCATTTGAGGATAAAGTTTGTGTTGCATATGTGGTTCCTGAAGCATTTTGACTTGTCTTTTTAAATGCTTTATCTTTTTTTCAAAGATTTATTTTAATAAAACTAATTGGGATCACCAGTATTTCAGTAGTACCTGGGTAGGGACTGGAAGTACTTGATAGGGTAGCAGCAATCTTGCTGTGTTTCATATAACATGCATCCTTGGGAAGGTTGCCCTTAAATCTTACACTGTGGTGAAGGGATGATTTTTTTTCTGTAATGCGGCAGGAGAGTTAGAGTACTCAGTTCTGTCCTTGTCTAGTATATCTAATAAATGTATCTTATTATTTCCACATAGGAGAAATAAGGGAGTACTTTTCTTTTTATTTCCATGCTTAAAATTCTCTTTCCTAGTCAAAAAATGCCCAACTCTGTGTCTACTTTCTGCTTGTTATGTTTTTCTCTCTTACTTTTCTTGAGCTAAAGACAGGCTTTTTCCACCAGCGTCATCACTGCTATCATCATTAACAGCATAATTATACAAGCATATTTAATGCTGAGTTTAATTGAATATGTAATACATATGGTATTTGTAGGGTAATACCCACAACAACTGTGGTTTCTTACTCAACCATGAGAATGCTTATTTAAGTTCTACTCTGGCAAAATCTTGTCATATCAAAAGACATTGGAAAGAGGGAGTCCTTTTGGTGTTTGGTCTTCTACTAGAAAATACCTATTGCAGTTAGAGTTTATCTCGTAGTATTCATCTTTGTATTTTGAAGATAATAAGGTTTGAATTAAATTGATATACACAGAGGGGAGCCAAATTTTTTTTGATCCAATGTAAATTACAAATGAGATAATCCACAGTTAGTCATTGTGGAGTTGTTGAGACTATGAAAGACTCGTTGTCTTCGTATTCAGCTCTTCCTTAAATAGTGTAACCATACCCCCACCTCTGCTTGCTTTCTTTCCCTCCCCCTCCAATGATAAAGAAAATGATAAATTTTCTGCTGTGCATTCAATTCTTATTTTAAATAAAACTAAGTATTGGCATTATACCTGACATTGCTACGTTTCTATCAATGTTTCAACTTAAAGTGCTAGTGTTTAAAAACATTTTCAAGGGATAAGACCTTCTGTACTTTGCTTATTTGAAGAATCAGTGGTAGGAGCAGTGAAGTAAATTCTATGGAGTACATTGCTAAAATAGCACATTTCTGAAATCATAAGTTTATTCAGGTTCTAACCCTTTGCCCTACACAAGCAGACAGAAATGCATCAGTTACATAAATGAGAAAAAGCTCTTATGCTGATGGAGCATGCTTTTTAAGTCCTTTAAAAATACTCACCTTATAAACTTGCAAAAGAAAAAAAGAATACTGACCAAAGTAATGACAATAACAGTGTCCTGTGGCGTCCATAACATTTGTGAAGTAAAATACGTGACAACAATAGCACAAATAGTGGAGAGAATATATACAGATAACAGTTATAAAGTTGTGCATTATTTTCAACACAATAAAAGTACCAATTTAAGGTAGATTACAATATTTCAAGGATGCATATTGAAATATTCATGATAATCACTAAAAGAACAGTGCAACAAATATAAAACTAAAAATCTGGTAAAGAAGATGAAATAAAACCTGAAAAAACTTGATTCATCCAGTAGAAGTCTAGAAAGTAGAGTCAAAGAAAAAGTATGGATACAGTAATTAGAAAGCAAATGCCAAAGCGAAAGGCCTGAACCCAATTGTATCAGTGATCATGTTAAATGTAAATGATCTAAGCACTTTAATTAAAGGGCTGAAATTTTAGACTGTATTAAAAAAAAACAACCAAGTATATGCTCTTTAAAAGAGGCATGCTTTAAATATAAGAGACAGATAGGTTAAAATTAAATGGCTCAAGAGAAATTATTGCATATATCAGTCAGAGGACTTGCGTAAGAATGTTTGCAGCAGCTTTAAATACATAAAGTAGACCAAATCTGGAAATGACTCAGAATATATCACCGCTACATGCAATACACGAATAAATCTCACAGGCACCATATTGAGCAAATGGAACTAGGCACAATAATTAGGCACAATAATGTACATCTTCCATAATTTTATTTATATGATGGTTAACAGCAGTTAAAACTAATCAGTGGTGTATTGAAGTCAGAATAGGTGTTATCTCTGAAGGAAGGA
This sequence comes from Ateles fusciceps, assembly GCA_036589455.1. Lineage (NCBI taxonomy): Eukaryota > Metazoa > Chordata > Mammalia > Primates > Atelidae > Ateles > Ateles fusciceps. The sequence continues at coordinate 1,811,535 of JAZHEH010003321.1, read as the reverse complement.
GTACATGGACTGGGAAATGCACAATGAAAAGGTTGAAGATAAATGTTCTACATCTTGGTCTGGGAAGTGGTTTTATATATATATATAATATATACAATTTATTATATATATTTGTATATAATATAAATTATATATACTATAAATATACAATATAAATATTATGTTTATATATGTATACATTTATATTTATATTTATTTATATATTATATATTTATATTTATTTATATAAATGTAATTTATATATTAAATATATTTATTTATAGAAATGTAATTTATATATTAAATATATTTATTTATAGAAATATAGAAATATATATTTATATTTTACACATATATATATATTTATTGAGGTGTACCTTTAGGATCATTTCCCTTTGCTCACTGAAATAAATGTATGTTAGACCTCACCTAAGAAGGAACAGAAACAAGCAAATGCATGAACGTGACCAAAGTGCTTACATGTATTCCTAATCTTCCATTACTAGAAACTTAGGTTGCAGCCAATTTTTCACTCTAACGAAAATATTTTTAGAAGGAAAATGATACTACATTTATTAATCTTACAAAATAAGAATAAACAATTGTCCACACAGTAACGATAAAGATAGTGAAGTAATGATGAAGAAAGGGAGTTAGTCTACTTAATAGGGGTTGCCTCTATCCCCTATGCAACTCCACTTCCACCGACTCCCAAAGAGAGCTTTAAATTTCCAAATCCAAATACGTAGGAATGAGAAAGCCGAACAAATTTGTTGCCAATTTCTGAGATAAAAGGAGCAAGTCACTTCTCGTCTGCCCACATTTCTAATGTCCAGCCCTCCCTTCTAGGATACAGTCTGAGGGCATCCCTCTTTAATGCACAGAGGAGAAAGCCCAGCTAGGTAACTGAGTGTGTGACTCGGTCCGATGAAGCTAAGGCTGACAAGGCAGAACCAGTCCACTGTCACCAAGTCACAGATGGCCAGCCCTGAAGGAAAGAGCCGCTCGTTACGAGGTGTGCGGAGACAAGCTAGTATCCCAGCACATCCATCCTGCGGTGCATGTGCACATCTGGCACCAATTCCCCTTTGTAGGGAGGGCTGTGTGTATGCATGCGTGCATGTGTGTGTGTGCATGCGTGTGTGTGTGTGTGCATGCATGCGTGTGTGTGTCTGTGCATGTGTGTGTGTGTGTGTAAGAGCCATCTAAGCAGGTGAGCACTTCGAGCAAACAAGGCACAAAGGACAGATGTTGCACTACTGTGATAAGTTAGAGGAGTCTGCTAATAAATATGCTTTCCCAGGGCCACCTCTGGAAGGAGGAGGTCACAGCAAGACATTCCTCTTTGCTTTTCACAAACAAGTCATGTTAAAAGAGTTGGGAGATGAACTTCTGACCCAAATTTGTGCATACAGGTGACTCTGTTTTTAATTAGTGCTCAATTGCTTCTTCCTGAGATTCTCCAATTTTGCCTCTTTCTCATGGTCCTTTTAAAGAACGTGATATCTATGTGTCATCTCTGATTTGCACCAGCCTAGTCCTCATGCCCCATGTACCATGTGCTTTTGGCAGTCTCTGCAGTGCCTGGTATGGTCCTTACCTCCCTTGCTCCACCCCTTCCCTCTACAACACGCTTCTTCCCTCCTTTACCTGGAGGTTCCCTAACTCTCTGCCAGCCTACATGTCATTACCCAATGTCTCAGGTACCCTCTGCCTTCTGTGGCTTTCCCAGGGCTTTCTTCCATTTCTCATGGTTCTCCAGGGTCTTTAGGCTCCGTGGAGGAGGAGGACACTCTGCTTCCCTTGTCCAGGGAGTCCTGCACAGGAGGGGCAGGTGCATCCTTGACGTCCTGCAGGTACCTCCTTGACTGTATATTGCCCTCTAGAATTTTCCAGACAGGTGTAGCTGTGCTATGGAACAGAATTGAGCATTTCTGAGTCTCAGTTAAAACACAGCTAATCTCATCACAATAACACCTGACTCCTAACAGGAAAGACATCTGTTAGTGGGAGGTCACTTTTGATTGAGTGTAAAAGGAAGAAGCAAGGACAGGCTGGCATGGAGTAAAAGCCACACTGTCCCAGGCTGTGTGCCATCCTTTGGCACTCACCGTGAGCTCTAGGCTCTTGCCTTTGAAGTTTCACACTCCTGTGGATCGGGGCCCTTACTAGACTATGAGAATAATATACATGATTATTACATGAATAATAAGCAGCATTCCTAATGTCGAAAACACAGAAGTGAGTAGTTCCCTGGCCATGCTACATTCATGTAGTGGTGAACATTTCCAGTCTGTTGGCCTCATTTTTGACATCTAAATAATGATTAGAAGGATCCTAGAAGCTTATGAATGCTCCTTCAATATGTGTCTTTCTATGAATCAGAGTCCTGGAATGCAAACATAAGCATTTTTTTTTTTTCAAATATCAAAGGTTTATTTTTTATTTTTTTATTTTTTATTTTATTTTATTTTTTTTATTGCATTTTAGGTTTGGGGTACATGTGAAGAACATGGAAGATTGTTGCATAGGTACACACATGGCAGTGTGATTTGCTGCCTTCCTCCCCATCACCTATATCTGGCATTTCTCCCCATGCTATCCCCTCCCCAACTCCCCACCCCCTACTATCCCTCCCTTTTTTCCCCCCAACAGACCCCAGTGTGTGATACTCCCCCTCCCTGTGTCCATGTGTTCCCATTGTTCAACACCCACCTATGAGTGAGAACATGCGGTGTTTGATTTTCTGTTCTTGTGTCAGTTTGCTGAGAATGATGGTTTCCAGGTTCATCCATGTCCCTACAAAGGACACGAACTCATCGTTTTTGATGGCTGCATAATATTCCATGGTGTATATGTGCCACATTTTCCCTGTCCAGTCTATCATCGATGGGCATTTGGGTTGGTTCCAGGTCTTTGCTATTGTAAACTGCGCTGCAGTGAACATTCGTGTGCATGTGTCCTTATAGTAGAACGATTTATAGTCTTTTGGATATATACCCAGTAATGGGATTGCTGGATTAAATGGAATTTCTATTTCTAGGTCCTTGAGGAATCGCCACACCGTCTTCCACAATGGTTGAACTAATTTACACTCCCACCAACAGTGTAAAAGCGTTCCTATTTCTCCACATCCTCTCCAGCGTCTGTTGTCTCCAGATTTTTTAATGATCGCCATTCTAACTGGCGTGAGATGGTATCTCAATGTAGTTTTGATTTGCATTTCTCTAATGACCAGTGATGATGAGCATTTTTTCATATGTTTGTTGGCTTCACGTATGTCTTCTTTTGTAAAGTGTCTGTTCATATCCTTCGCCCACTTTTGAATGGGCTTGTTTGTTTTTTCTTGTAAATGTGTTTCAGTTCTTTGTAGATTCTGGTTATCAGCCCTTTGTCAGATGGGTAGACTGCAAAAATTTTTTCCCATTCTGTTGGTTGCCGATTCACTCTAATGACTGTTTCTTTTGCTGTGCAGAAGCTATGGAGTTTTATTAGGTCCCATTTGTCTATTTTGGCTTTTGTTGCCACTGCTTTTGGTGTTTTGGTCATGAAGTCCTTGCCTACGCCTATGTCCTGAATGGTTTTGCCTAGATTTTCTTCTAGGGTTTTTATGGTGTTAGGTCTTATGTTTAAGTCTTTAATCCATCTGGAGTTAATTTTAGTGTAAGGTGTCAGGAAGGGGTCCAGCTTCTGCTTTCTGCACATGACTAGCCAGTTTTCCCAACACCATTTATTAAACAGGGACTCGCTTCCACATTGTTTGTTTTTGTCAGGTTTGTCAAAGATCAGGTGGTTGTAGATGTGTTGTGTTGCGTTGGAGGTCTCTGTCCTGTTCCATTGGTCTATATCTCTGTTTTGGTACCAGTACCATGCTGTTTTGATTACTGTAGCTTTGTAGTATAATTTGAAGTCCGGGAGTGTGATGCCTCCAGCTTTGTTCTTTTTGCTTAGAATTGACTTGGCTATGCGGGCTCTCTTTTGGTTCCATATGAAGTTTAAGGTGGTTTTTTCCAGTTCTTCAAAGAAGGTCATTGGTAGCTTGATAGGGATAGCGTTGAATCTGTAAATTACTTTGGGCAGTATGGCCATTTTGACAATATTGATTCTTCCTAGCCATGAACATGGAATATTTCTCCATCTGTTTGTGTCCTCTCTTATTTCATTGAGCAGTGGTTTGTAGTTCTCCTTGAAGAGGTCCTTTACGTTCCTTGTTAGTTGTATTCCTAGGTATTTTATTCTCTTTGTAGCAATTGTGAATGGCAGTTGGTTCTTGATTTGGCTGTCTTTAAGTCTGTTATTGGTGTATAGGAATGCTTGTGATTTTTGCACATTGATTTTATATCCTGAGACTTTGCTGAAGTTGCTTATCAGTTTCAGGAGATTTTGGGCTGAGACGATGGGGTCTTCTAGATATACAATCATATCGTCTGCAAATAAAGACAATTTGACTTCCTCCTTTCCTATTTGAATACCCTTTATTTCTTTTTCTTGCCTGATTGCTCTGGCTAGAACTTCCAGTACTATATTGAATAAGAGTGGTGAGAGAGGACATCCTTGTCTAGTGCCAGATTTCAAAGGGAATGCTTCTAGTTTTTGCCCATTCAGTATGATATTGGCTGTTGGTTTGTCGTAAATAGCTTTTATCATTTTGAGATACGTTCCATCAATACCTAGTTTATTGAGAGTTTTTAGCATAAAGGGCTGTTGAATTTTGTCAAAGGCCTTCTCTGCATCAATTGAGATAATCATGTGGTTTTTGTCTTTGGTTCTGTTTATGTGGTGGATTATGTTTATAGATTTGCGTATGTTGAACCAGCCTTGCATCCCCGGGATGAAGCCTACTTGATCATGGTGGATAAGCTTTTTGATGTGCTGTTGCAATCGGTTTGCCAGTATTTTATTGAAGATTTTTGCATCTATGTTCATCATGGATATTGGCCTGAAGTTTTCTTTTCTTGCTGAGTCTCTGCCAGGTTTTGGTATCAGGATGATGTTGGTCTCATAAAATGATTTAGGAAGGATTCCCTCTCTTTGGATTGTTTGGAATAGTTTCAGAAGGAATGGTACCAGCTCCTCTTTGTATGTCTGGTAGAATTCGGCTGTGAACCCATCTGGACCTGGGCTTTTTTTGGGTGGTAGGCTCTTAATTGCTGCCTCAACTTCAGACCTTGTTATTGGTCTATTCAGGGTTTCGACTTCTTCCTGGTTTAGGCTTGGGAGGATGCATGTGTCCAGGAATTTATCCATTTCTTCCAGGTTTACTAGTTTATGTGCATAGAGTTGTTTGTAATAATCTCTGATGATGGTTTGAATTTCTGTGGAATCTGTGGTGATATCCCCTTTATCGTTTTTTATTGCATTTATTTGATTATTTTCTCTTTTCTTTTTTATTAATCTGGCTAGTGGTCTGTCTATTTTGTTGACCTTTTCAAAAAACCAGCTCCTGGATTTGTTGATTTTTTGAAGAGTTTTTCGTGTCTCTATCTCCTTCAGTTCTGCTCTGATCTTAGTTATTTCTTGTCTTCTGCTCGGTTTTGAGTTTTTTTGATCTTGCTCCTCTAGCTCTTTCAATTTTGATGATAGGGTGTCAATTTTAGATCTCTCCTTGCTTCTCATGTGGGCATTTATTGCTATATACTTTCCTCTAGAGACTGCTTTAAATGTGTCCCAGAGATTCTGGTATGTTGTGTCTTCGTTCTCGTTGGTTTCAAAGAACATCTTTATTTCTGCCTTCATTTCATTGTTTATCCAGTCAACATTCAAGAGCCAGTTGTTCAGTTTCCATGAAGCTGTGTGGTTCTGAGTCAGTTTCTGAATTCTGAGTTCTAACTTGATTGCACTGTGGTCTGAGAGACTGTTTGTTATGATTTCTGTTCTTTTGCATTTGCTGAGGAGTGATTTACTTCCAATTATGTGGTCAATTTTAGAGTAGGTGCGATGTGGTGCTGAGAAGAATGTATATTCTGTGGATTTGGGGTGGAGAGTTCTGTAAATGTCTATTAGGTTTGCTTGATCCAGGTGTGAGTTCAAGTCCTGGATATCCTTGTTAATTTTCTGTCTTGTTGATCTGTCTAACATTGACAACGGGGTGTTCAAGTCTCCCACTATTATTATGTGGGAATCTAAGTCTCTTTGTAAGTCATTGAGAACTTGCCTTATGTATCTGGGTGCTCCTGTATTGGGTGCGTATATATTTAGGATCGTTAGCTCTTCTTGTTGCATTGATCCTTTTACCATTATGTAATGTCCTTCTTTGTCTCTTTTGATCTTTGTTGGTTTAAAGTCTATTTTATCAGAGATGAGAATTGCAACTCCTGCTTTTTTTTGCTCTCCATTTGCTTGGTAAATCTTCCCCCATCCCTTTATTTTGAGCCTTTGTGTATCTCTGCATGTGAGATGGGTTTCCTGGATACAGCACACAGACGGGTTTTGGCTTTTTATCCAGTTTGCCAGTCTATGTCTTTTAATTGGGGCATTTAGCCCATTTACATTTAGGGTTAATATTGTTATGTGTGAATTTGATCCTGCCATTTTGATGCTAGGTGACTGTTTTGCCCGTTAGTTGATGCAGTTTCTTCATTGTGTTGATGGTCTTTACTGTTTGGTATGTTTTTGGAGTGGCTGGTACTGGTTGTTCCTTTCTATGTTTAGTGCCTCTTTCAGGAGCTCTTGTAAAGCAGGCCTGGTGGTGATGAAATCTCTGAGTACTTGCTTGTTCGCAAAGGATTTTATTTTTCCTTCACTTATGAAGCTCAGTTTGGCTGGATATGAAATTCTGGGTTGGAAGTTCTTTTCTTTAAGGATGTTGAATATTGGCCCCCACTCTCTTCTGGCTTGTAGGGTTTCTGCTGAGAGATCTGCTGTGAGTCTGATGGGCTTCCCTTTGTGGGTAACCCGACCTTTCTCTCTGGCTGCCCTTAGCATTTTCTCCTTCATTTCAACCCTGGTGAATCTGATGATTATGTGCCTTGGGGTTGCTCTCTTGAGGAATATCTTTGTGGTGTTCTCTGTATTTCCTGGACTTGAATATTGGCCTGCCTTCCTATGTTGGGGAAGTTCTCCTGGATAATATCCTGAAGAGTATTTTCCAGCTTGGATTCATTCTCTCCTTCACATTCAGGTACACCTATCAAACGTAGATTAGGTCTTTTCACATAGTCCCATATTTCTTGGAGACTTTGTTCATTCCTTTTTACCCTTTTTTCTCTACTCTTTCCTTCTCGTTTTATTTCATTGAGTTGATCTTCGACCTCTGATATCCTTTCTTCTGCTTGGTCAATTCGGCTGTTGAAACTTGTGTATGCTTCGCAAAGTTCTTGTGTTGTGTTTTTCAGCTCCATCAATTCACTTACATTCCTCTCTAAGTTGGTTATTCTCATTAGCATTTCGTCAAATCTTTTTTCAAGGTTGTTAGTTTGTTTGCATTGGGTTAGAACATGTTCTTTTAGCTCACAGAAGTTTCTTACTACCCACCTTCTGAAGCTTGATTCGGTCATTTCATCACACTCATTGTCCATCCAGCCTTGTTCCCTTGCTGGTGAGGAGTTGTGATCCCTTGTAGGAGGAGAGGCGTTCTGGTTTCGGGTGTTTACCTCCTTTTTGCGCTGGTTTCTTCCCATCTTTGTGGATTTATCTATGTGTGGTCTTTGTGGTTGGTGATTTTCAGATGGGGTCTCTCAGTGGACGTCCCGTTTGTTGATGATGAAGTTATTTATTTCTGTTTCTTAGTTTTCCTTCTACCAGTCTGACCCCTCTGCTGTAGGGCTGCTGAGGTCCACTCCCAGCCCTGCTTGCCTGGGGGGATCACCTGCAGCAGCTGCAGAACAGTAAGGGTTGCTGCCAGTCTCTTCTTCTGCTATCTTTGTCCCAGAAGAATACCCGCCAGATGTCCGTCTGAGCACTCCTTTGTGAGGTGACTCGTTGGATATACGGGGGATCAGGGAGCTGCTTGAGGAGACAGAGTTTCCTTTATAGGAGCTCAAGTGCTGAGCTGTGAGCTCCGTTGTTCAGAGTTGCTGGGCAGGTACGTTTAAGTCTGCTGCAGCAGAACTCATAAACCCCTTTTTTCCCCAGGTGCTCTGTCCCGGGGGAGTTAGGGCTTTATTTATGAGTTTCCCCTGGTGCTGCTGCCTTTTTCTCAGGGCTGCCTTGCCCAGCGATGAGGCAGCCTAGTCACTGTCTGTCTATAGAGACTTTGCTGAGCTGCTGTGGGCTCCACCCAGCTGCTGTATGAACTTCCCTGCAGTCCTGTTTATACCGGTGTAGTGAGAACTGCCTCGGCAATGGCAAACTACCTCTGTAGCGGCAGACTGCCTCAGTAATGGCGGACGCCCCCTCCCCCCACAGAGCTGGGCCGTCCCGGGCTCAGCTGTGCTTGCTGTGAAACTCTCGATCCAGAGCGTTTCCGATGGCTGTTTTTTTGTGGGGGGTGGGACCAGCCGAGCCTGATCACCTGGCTCCCTGCCTCAGAGTCTCCCAGGTGTTCCAGCCACCTGTTGAAAAGGCGCCGGGGATCTGTGTGATTTCCCGTGCGGCGACCCACTGCGCCGGCTGAAACCGCGGGCGCGGAGATTCGTGGCGTTTTTTTTTGCCCGGGAAATCTCCCGGCCTGGCTGCCTGTTTCAGTCCCCTTTTTTAATCAGATGAATGGGCGGCTCTGCCTTCCCGGAGCTCCAATTGCCAGCTAAAACGGCACCCCGGACCCACGTATTTTGTATGGGGAACCGCTGCGCCGGGGACGCCGCCCAAAACAGCAGCTCCGGCGAAAACAGTCGCGCCGGCAAAAACTGCTGCGCCGGCCAAACCAGCCGCGCTGGCGACCCGTGGGGCTCCTCCCCCTGGGAATCTCCTGGTCTGTGGGCAATAAAAATCCGTCTGGCAATGCGGCGTCCACTCACCCTCCGCGCTTTCACTGGGAGCTGCAATCCTCAGCTGCTCCTAATCGGCCATCTTGGATCCACCATATCAAACGTTTCAAACATAAGCATTTTTTAAAAAAAATTTTATTTTGAGTTCAGGGATACATGTGCAGAATATGCAGGTTTGTTACATAGGTATAATCTGCCATGGTGGTTTGCTGCATCTATCAACCCGTCATCTAGGTTTTAAGCCCTGCATTACATATTTGTCCCAATGCTCTCCCCTCTCCTTGCCCCACACCGCCTGACAGGCCCCAGTGTGTGTTGTTCCCCTCCCTGTGTCCACATATTCTCATTGTCCAATTTCTACTTATGAGTGAGAAAATGCAGTGTTTAGTTATCTGTTCCCATGTTAGTTTGCCAAGGATGATGGCTTCCAGCTTCATTCATATTTCTGCAAAGCACATGTTCTCATTCTATATTCTGAGAATAGCTGCATAGTATTCCATAATATGTATGTGCCAGATTTTCTTTATCCAGTCTATCATTGATGAGCATTTGGGTTGGTTCCATGTTGCTATTGTAAATAGTGCTGCAGTAAACATAGGTGTGCCTGTATTTTTGTAGGATAATGATTTGTGTTCCTTTGGGTATATACCTAGTAATGGGATTGCAGGGTCAAATGATATTTCTGGTTCTACATCCTTGAGGAATTGTCATACTGTCTCTTCCACAATGGTTAAACTAATTCATATTTCCACCAACTTTTAAAAGCCTTCCTATTTCTCCACAGCCTCACCAGCATCTATTTTTTTCCTGTTTAATAATTGTCATTCTGACTGGTATGAGATGGTTTTGATTTGCATTTCTCTAATGATCAGTGATGATTTTCATATGTTTGTTGGCCACATAAATGTCTTCTTATGCAAAGTGTCTATTCATATCCTTTGCCCACTTTTTGATGGGTTTGTTTTTTTCTTATAAATTTCTTCAAATTCGTTGTGGATTCTGGATATTAGACCTTCTTTGTCAGATAGGTAGATTGCAATTTTTTTTTCTCATTCTGTAGGTTGCCTGTTCACTCTGATGCTAGTTTCTTTTGCCATGCAGAAGCTCTTTAGTTTAATTAGATCTCATTTGTCAAGTTTGGCTTTTGTTGCAATTGCTTTTGGTGTTTTATTCATGAAGTCTTTGCCCGTGTCTGTGTCCTGAATGGTATGGCCTAGGTTTTCTTCCAGGGTTTTCATGGTTTTTGGGTTTTACATTTAAGTATTTAATTCATCTTGAGTTAATTTTTGTATAAGGTACAAGGAAGGGATCCAGTTTCAGTTTTCTGATTATGGCGAGGCAGTTTTCCCAGCACCATTTATTAAATAGGGAATCTTTTCCCATTGCTTGCTTTTTTCAGGTTTGTCAAAGATCAGATTGTTGTAGATATGTGGTGTTACTTCTGAGGTCTCTGTTCTGTTCCATTGGCGTATATATCTGTTTTGGTACAAATACCATGCTGTTTTGTTACTGTAGCCTTGTTGTACAGTTTGAAGTCAAGTAGTGTGATGCCTCCAGCTTTGTTCTTTTTGCTTAGGATTGTCTTGTCTATAAGGGCTATTTTTTGGTTCCATATGAAATTTAAAGTAGTTTCTTCTAATTCTGTGAAGAATGTCAATAGTAGTTTGATGGGAATAGCACTGAATCTATAAATTGCTTTGGGCAGTATAGCCATTTTCACAATATTAATTCTTCCTATCCATGAGCATGAAATGTTTTCCATTTGTTTGTGTCCTCTCTTATCCTTGAACAGTGGTTTGTAGTTCTCCTTGAGGAGGACCTTCACATCCCTTGTAAACTGTATTTCTAGAAATTTTAGTCTCTTTGTAGCAATTGTGAATAGGAGTTCATTCATTATTTGGCTCTCTGCTTGTACATGGGAATTCCTGTGATTTTTGCACATTGATTTTGTATCCTGAGGCTTTGCTGAAGTTGCTTATCAGCTTAAAGAGATTTTGGGCTCAGACAATGGGGTTTTCTGAATATAGAATCATGTCATCTGCCAACAGAGACAATTTGATTTCCTCTCTGCCTATTTGAATACCCTTTATTTCTTTCTCTTGCCTGGTTGCCCTGGCCAGAACTTCCAGTACTATGTTGAATAGGAATGGTGAGAGAGGGCATTCTTGTCTTGTGCCTGTTTTCAAAGGGAATGCTTCCAGCTTTTTGCCCATTCAGTATGATATTGGCTATGGGTTTGTCATACATAGCTTTTATTATTTTGAGATATGTTCTATCAGTACCTAGTTTATTGAGAGTTTTTCACATGAAGAGATGTTGAATTCTACCGAAGGCCTTTTCTGCATCTATTGAGATAATCATGTGGTTTTTATCATTGGTTCTCTTTATATGATGGATTACATTTATTCATTTGCATATATTGAACCAGCCTTGCATCCCAGGTATGAAGCCGACTTGATCATGGTGGATAAGCTTTTTGATGTGCTGCTGGATTTGGCTTGCCAGTATTTTATTGAGGATTTTCACATCAATGTTCATCAGGGATATTGGCCTAAAGTTTTCTTTTTTGGTTGTTTCTCTGCCAGGTTTTGGTATCAGGATGATGCTGGTCTCATAAAACGAGTTAGGGAGAAGTCCACCTTTTTCAATTGTTTGGAATAGTTTCAGAGGAATGGTACCAGTTCCTCTTTGTACCTCTGGTAGAATTTGGCTGTGAATCCATCTGGCCCTGGGCTTTTTTTTTTTTTTTTGATTGGTAGGCTATTAATTACTGCCTCAGTTTTAGAACTTGCTGTTGGTCTATTCAGGGATTAGACTTCTTCCTAGTTTAGTCTTGGGAGGGTGTATGTGTCCAGGAATTTATCCATTTCTTTTAGATTTTCTATTTTATTTGCTTAGGGGTGTTTATAGTGGTCTCTAATGGTAGTATGTATTTCTGTGGGAACAGTGGTGATATCCCCTTTATCATTTTTTATTGTGTCTATTTGATTATTCTCTCTTTTCATCTTTATTAGTCTAGCTAGTGGGCTATTTGTTAATCTTTTTTCAAAAAAAGCAGCTCCTGGATTCATTGATATTTTGAAGGATTTTTTTGTGTCTCTGTCTCCTTCAGTTCTGCTCTGACCATAGTTATTTCTTGTCTTCTGTTAGCTTTTGAATTTGGTTGCTCTTGCATCTGTAGTTCTTTTATTTGTGATGTTAGGCTGTTGATTGGAGATCTTTCCAGCTTTCTGATGTGGGCATTTTGTGCTACAGATTTCCTTCTTAACACTGCTTTAGCTGTGTCCCAGAGATTCTGGTACGTTGTCTCTTTGTCCTCATTGGTTTCAAAGAAATTCTTGATTAGTGCTATGAATTTTCCTCTTAACACTGCTTTAGCTGTGTCCCAGAGATTCTGGTACATTGTCTTTGGTGCGTTCTCATTGGTTTCAAGGAACTTCTAGATTTCTGCCTTAATTTTGTTATTTACCCTGGAGTCATTCAGGAGCAGTTTGTTTAATTTCCACGTAGTTGTGCAGTTTTGAGTGAGTTTCTTTGTCCCAAGTTCTAATTTAATTGCAGTGTGGTTGGAGAGACTGTTTGTTATGATTTCAGTTCTTTTTCATTTGCTGAAGAGTGTTTTACTTCCAATTATATGGCTGATTTTAGAGTAAGTGCCATATGGCACTGAGAATAATGTATATTCTATTGATTTGAGGTGGAGAGTTCTGTAGATGTCTATTAGGTCCACTTGATCCAGAGCTGAATTCAAGTCCTGAATATCCTTATTGATTTTTTATCTCATTGATCTGTTTAATATCAACAGTGGGGTGTTAAAGTCTCCCATCATTATTGTGTGGGAGTCTGTCTCTTTGTAGGTCTATAAAAACTTGTTTTATGAATCTGGGTGCTCCTGTATTGGGTGCACATATGTTTAGGATAGTTAGCTCTTCTTGTTGCATTGATCCCTTTACCATTATGTAATGCCCTTTGTTGTCTTTTTTTGATCTTTGTTAGTTTAAAGTCTGTTTTGTCAGAGAGTAGGATTGTAAGCCCTGCTTTGTTTTTTCTTTCCATTTGCTTGGTAAATGTTCCTTCATCTCTTTATTTTGAGCCTATGTGTGTTTTTGCATATGAGATGGGTCTCCTGAATACAGCACACTGATGGGGCTTGACTATCCAATTTGCCTGTCTGTGTCTTTCAATTGGGGCATTTAGCCCATTTACATTTAAGGTTAGTATTGTTATGTGTGAATTTGATCTTGTCATCATGATGTTACTGGTTATTTTGCACAGCAGTTGATGTGATTTCTTCATAGTGTCATTGGTCTTTACATTTTGATGTGTTTTTGCAGTGGCTGGTATGAGTTTTGTCTTTCCATATTTAGTGCTTCCTTCGGGGGCTCTTGTAAAGCAGGCCTGGTGGTAACAGAATCCCTTAGCATTTGCTTGTCTGTAAAGGATTTTATTTTTCCTTTGCTTATGAAGTTTAGTTTGGCTGGATATGAACTCTGTGTTGAAAATTCTTTTCTTTAACAATGTTGAATATTGGTCCCCACTCTCTTCTGGCTTTTAGGGGTTTCTGCTGAGAGATCCACTGTTAGTCTAATGGGCTTCCCTTTGTAGGTGACCTTATCTTTCTCTCTGGCTGCCCTTAACATGTTTTTCCTTCATTTCAACCTTGGAGAATCTGACCATTATGTGTCTTGGGGTTGATCTTCTTGTGGAGTATCTTAATGTGTTATCTGTATTTGCTGAATTTGAATGTTGGCCTGTCTTGCTAGGTTGGAGAAGTTTTCCTGGATAATATCCTGAAGTGTATTTTCTGACTTGGTTCCATTCTCCCTGTCACTTTCAGGTACACCAATCAATTGTAGGTCTGGTCTTTTCACATAGTCCCATGTTTCTTGGAGGCTTTGTTCATTCCTTTTTATTCTCTTTCTCTATTCTTGTCTATATGTCTTATTTCAGCAAAATGGTCTTCAATCTCTGATAGCCTTTCTTCTGCTTGATTGATACTTGTGTATGCTATTGATACTTGTGTGTGCTTCAGGAAGTTCTCATGCTGTGTTTTGCAGCTCCATCAGGTCACTTATGTTCCTCTCTAAACTGAGTATTCTAGGCAGCAGTTTCTGTCACCTTTTATCAAGGTTCTTAGCTTCCTTGCATTGCATGAGAACATGCTCCTTTAGCTCAGAGGAGTTTTTTATTACCCACCTTCTGAAGCCTACTTCTGTCAGTTTGTCAATTTCATTCTTTGTCCAGTTTTGTGTTCTTGCTGGAGAGGAGTTGCGATCATTTGGAGGAGAAGAGGCATTCTGGCTTGCGGAATTTTCAGCATTTTTGTGCTGTTTTTTTCTCATCTTCATGGATTTATCTACCTTTGATCTTTGAGGCTGATGACCTTTGAATGGGGTATCAGGTTTTGGTATCAGGATGATGCTGGTCCCATAAAATGAGTTAGGGAGGCGTCCACCCTTTCTGTTTTACTTAGTCTTCTAACAGTCAGGTTCCTCTTCTGCAGCTCTGCTGCAGCTTGCTGGAGGCCCACTCCAGACCCTATTTGCCTGAGTGTTACCAGTGGAGGCTGCAAAACAGCAAAGATTGGCCCCTGCTCCTTCCTCTGGAAGGTTTGTCCCAGCAGGGCACGGACATGATGCCAGCTGGAACTCTCCTGTATGAGGTGTCTTGCGACCCCTGTTGGGAGGTCTCACCCAATCAGGAGGCCTGGGGTCAGGGACCACCCACGGAAGCAATCTGACTGTCCTTTAGAGGAGCTGGCATGCTGTGCTGAAGGAATCGCCCTTGTCCAGATTGCCCAGACTCTCCAGAGCCAGCAGACAGGAAAGATTAAGTCCGCTGAACCTGAGACCATGCTGCCTCATCCCTCAGATGTTCTGTCCCAGGGAGATGAGAGTTGATCTTTAAGCCCCTGATGAGCTGCTGGATTTCCTGCAGAGATGCTTTGCCCAGTGAGGAGGAATCTAGAGAGGCAGTCTGGCCACAGCCACTTTGCTGTGCTGTGGTGAATTCTGCCCAGTGCAAACCTCCCAGCCTCCTTAGCACTGTCAGGGGACTGCCTACTAAAGCCTCAGTAACTGGTGGACACCCCCTCCCTGCAGCAAGCTCAATTGTCCTAGGTCAACTCCAGACTGCTGTGCTGTCAGTGAGAATTTCGAGCCAGTGGTTCGTAGCTTGCTTGGCTCTGTGGGAGTGGGACCTGTTGAGTAAGACCACTTGGCTCACTGGCTTCAGCCTCCTTTCCAGGGGGAGTGGCCGGCTATCCTGTCTCACTGGGTTCCAGGTATCACTAGAGTATGAAAAACTCCTGCAGCTTGGTGCCTGCCCAAACCACCGCCCAGTTTTGTGCTTGAAACCAGGGGCCTGGTGGTGCAGGTCCATGAGGGAATCTCCTGACCCAAGGATTGCAAAATCCATGGGAAAAGCATAGTACCCTGAGTGGGTAGCACAGACCCTCACTGCTTTCCTTGGCTAGGGGAGGGAGGTCCCCTAGCTCCGTGCACTTCCAGGTGGAGCAACGCCCCACCCTGCTTCTGCTCACTGTCTGTAGGTTGCACCCACCTCCTAACCAGTCCCAGTGAGATGAATTGGCTACCTCAGTTGGAAATGCAGAAATCACCTGCCTTCTGTATTGGTCTTGCTGTGAGCTGCAGACCAGCGCTGTTTCTATTTGGCCATCTTGGTCCCTCCCACCAAGCGTTATTTATTTAAAACATTTTTCTGGAGTTTTACGGTGCTGACACACAGGATATGCCTGAAATTTTGTAAAACAAATAACAATGTTCAAGCAAATAACACATTTACAAACCTGCCCCAAAGATGCAATAAATAACAGTCCTGGAAAGAAGTAACCCTTTATTCTCAGAGTTCCCAGGGCCCAGAGAAAGGGCACACAACCAGCCAGCCCAGGGACCCGAGGCTCTGTCTCCGCCCCACAAACAAAGCCTGAGATGCCGTGGTGAGGTCACTGTCCAGCACTGCCAGTCCCGCCTGCAGGTTCAAGCCCCAGAAAAGTCAGAAAAGAAGAAAATAGAAGTGAGCAGTGAGCAGTAAGAATTTACTTTTGTAGGTATTTTAATTTTTATGAAAATGTTCAATATATTTTTGGATAACTATATATATATATGAATAAGTCAAAGAGGGATAAAGGGACCTCCTTTCCTGTCTCTTTCCCCTCCCCTCCGTCTCTTCCTTTCTTGCTCCCTCCTTTCCTTTCTCTTTCTGCCTCTCCTCAACTGTGCCAAGGTAGCATCTCCTTTAGCATGTCTTCTGGTAAGATCTGATGCAGTTCTCTTTACTGGGATGTAGCTGAGGTGATGTTAAAATTGGAACTCTCTTCTCACCCTTAGGAGGGGCAGTGGGACCCCATAGCTCTCTGCTTTCCCTTGTCACCCTCTAACAGCCCCTGGAGGAGCTGACCCAGCCTCTAACATAGCCTCCTCTGTGAAGTGACTATGAAGCCCATCTTGCAACCTGCCCCTCGAGTTCCTCCAATGCCACAGTGCAGTGGCCCATACCACTTGGATGACATTTTACCAAACTCAGCATGCCCAGATTGACTATCTTTTTCTTCCAAACTCTCTAATATCTGTGGGATCTGGCTCTTTCATTTTCCCTTAGAAAGGTCTCACATGTCTGGTCCTTGTTCTTTATCCACACCAACACCAACGTGTCCTAGAATCACTTAATAGGGAAGGGATCTCAAGGGCTATTTGGCCTCATCCCCCAGCACCACACCCCCAAGGTGTTCCTGCGGGAGCATGGGAGGTGCGGTCCCTGCTGGGAGCCCAGGGTCATACATGTTAGCTGCAGTCACCGCCTGCCTTCATGATTGTGATGCCTTCTGCCTTCTGGGCCCCACAGAACAAACAGATCACTCCTGCACAGGACAGCCCAAAGAAATTTAAAGCACAGCTGTGTCATCTCTGGGCCATTTCTTGGCACTATTCAACTCTGCGAATGACACCATTTATCCCCTCCCCTCCCAGGTCTGTCCCCCTCTGCACACACACTCAACATGAAGACCCTGATTCTAGTGTGGTCTTTGGGTATAATGCCCTAGGAGATTGTCTCCTTCCTAAACATCCCAGGCCCCCCGCGCCAGAGGCCTGGAGCTGGTCTCAGGGAAGCAGGTGGGTGTGCAGCAATACTGCCCTCTCCGTGGCTCTCAAAAGCATCTAGAGCAACTTGGATCACTTCTGACCAGGTGCAGGCTGTTTATTTTTATAGCATTAAATTGCTCTGTGCAGGCCAGCAATATTATCTGAGAATGACTTAGGAATTCTATGATATAGCTGGGCTTTAATTTTTAAAGCAGAGTAAAGCACAAAATTAGCATATGATCCCACACTACATGTGGTTAATTTTGTCAGCTTGGCGAGGTTGTGGTACCCAAGTATGTGACTAAACATCAGTCTCGATGTTGCTGTGAAGCTACTTTTTTAGATGAGAAATGACCTCATTGCCTTGCTGAGTACTTCCTTCCATTGTATTCTTATCAATATGAAAACTTTTTACTGTGACTTCCAATCCCACATTATCAAAGTCTTTTCATTTTCTGCTCTCTCTGGAAAACTCTACCAGATATTTGCAAGTTGGCTCCTTCTCTTTCTACAATTTTTAGCTTCAAGTTCACTTCCTTAGGTCTTCTCCGTGACCACTGTTTCTAAAGTGACCATCACATCACTTACCTGAATTATAATTCTCTGCTTAGACTTCTCATTTGCTATTTTTCTGATTGATTGACTGCAGTGGTTCCCATACCCATTTTGCCTGTATTTTCATCTACAGAACTGCAATAGGGTGGATGGAGGGAAGAGACCAAGGATTCACTCATCACGAAGACATTTGTGGGATACTGAGTGTGTTTCCAGTATCCTTTCGGAGTTTGCAAACAAGGTAGTGTCCGGCATAGACAGGTTCCCTGACCATCCTTCCTGAATCCACAAGGCCATAGATGCAGAAGGAATATTTAATAAAGTTCAACACTGAGTCCTGACAAACACTATGCAAGAAAGCTTGAACAGAAAGGAAGTTCCTTATTCTGGTTTAGAATACGTCATACTTCTGGTATGCAACGAAAAGTGGGGGATAAGACAAGGACTCTGGCTGTCACCATTTCTCTTGAAACTTACCATGGAATTTGGCACTATGGGGGTGGCAAAGCAACACAGTGGCCACTCAAGAAGAAGCAAGGGACGACTGGAAGGAGACGTGCTGCTGGAGTTCTGTAAAATCTGTTTCTTGATGTGCCTTTGAGTATTCTCTTGTGAAAATTCTTTGAAATGTCCTCCTACGATTTGTGCATATTTCACCATGAAAATTATACCTCAATAAAATATTGACTTAAATAACGGAAGCAATCTGGATGTCCATCGTTGGGGGAATGGATAAACAAAAGTACATCTCTAGTGTGACAACGTATCCAATAGTTTGAAAAGATAAAGAGTGATCTATGTGTGTTAACTTGGAAAAAACCTTCAAGACATATAGTACATGAGAAAGGAGAGTTGTTTCATATTCTCATTTGTGGATATGTGCGAATATTAAACATTTTTTAAAAGACTTAGAAAGGAGGTAGACTGTAGAAGACAAAATGAAAATTCTATGTTTTGCTCTATTCTATTATTTGATTTGTTTGTAACAAAAATATATGCCTGCTTCACTTGTGTAAATGAGTACCAGTATTTTCTAGATGGATGCAGAAGACACCCTGGCTGGTGGCATGTCGCGGCACAGCGTGGGGTTCCTGGGGGACAAAGCACTGCCTTTGCCGGGGGTCCTGCAGGAGTTGGGGGAGAGTGACCTGGAGGCATCAGGGCTCCACAGCTAGTGCCATCTTTCAGTAGCTGGGCGACTTCAGCAGGCGGCTGAGCCTCTGACATGGTGCCCTTGAGTTGGAAAGGGAAGGTGGAAGGCAGCGATGGTCACGACCTGTCTGATGCTGCTGGGTTGTATCTCTCCCAAGTGGGACTCTCTGTAAAATGTGTGTGGAAAAATCAGACCTTTCAACTGAACCTTGACTTTCAGTAAACTTTTCGTTCTGTCCTAAAGTTGGAGAGAAAATGATCTTGAGGGCCATGGCTTTAAGAGGTGTTGACGGGGCTTTAACTCTGTGTGCGATGGAGAGCTGGTTCCTGCACACCATTTCTGGGGCCAGGGTGCCCCCACTCCTAGATTCTCAATCTCCTGACAGCATTTCAACACACCATTACTATTTGTCCTTTGGTTCCTGAATGGGGAGACAAAGTCTGAGATCGTTACTTTAACAGGGAGGAACTACAAACAAAGAGCAAGGCATAAATCCAGGTTTGAAAATAAACAGTCTGCACAGACAGCTCCTCCGACTGTCTCTCTGTGAGTGGAGTGACAGATTGCCCAGCTGCCTAGAGCCAACAGAACCCCTACCTGTCAGTCTCACTGATTGTTCGAGGCAGATCGTTTGCATCTCCCTGCAACCTGGGCCCACTCAGCAAAGGTGAGAGCTCACCTTGCAGTCTAGCTGGTGTTCACCTCATCTCTTTCCTCCTACTTCCCTTGGCAGATGGCTTCACCCCTGCTCCCAGCTGGCCAGGACTGCCTCAGCACTTGCCCTCTTCTCCAGGCTGTGTGGGGCCCTGCACGCATCACCACACTCTTAGCTGTGGCTGGGATCAATGTCATTTTGGGGGAGCAGAACCCCACTGCACACATCAGCGGGGGCCGTGAAGGGGCAGATTCCTCCTGCAAGCCACACATACTGCTGCTGTGTTCAGGCCGAGCCTCCTGGAAATCGTCAGAAGGGACTGCTGCCTCTTTTGGATGGGCCCTCTTTAATCCTTCATTAGGATTTTAATTGGCACCACCTTGGGGGCACTGTGTGTTTACAAAATGACATACAAACTCAGACGTTCATTAGCGCTGTCAGTGCCTTTGGAGTGATAAATAGTGGCAAGGCTCCGTCAAAATGCTTCTAGAGCTAATCCGAAATTAACTTTTCTTTACCTTGCCAAGAAGAAATACGAGAGCAATGAAGGTTTTATGATAGCTCATAATCTCACAATTAAACAAGTGACTGAAAAAATGGTACAATGTATTATGTTTTAATTGACAGGCAGGAACCAAAATAAACACGAGAGTCCCCCAAGTCTGTCTGGTGACAAGCCCTAATATGCCTAAGCTGTAACGGCAACCTCAGTCCACCCCCTCAGGCAAGTGCGCAGTGCGGGGGGTGCGTCCGTGGATGGAGCGCGCAGCCCCACACCTGGCTGGCTGGCATCTGCTGGCTTGCTGTGTGATCAGTTATAAATGGGCTGTCTCCAGGACTGTTTTCACATGTCCACTTCACTCCAACAGTTGCCCAAATTAAACCATTGGAATTCGACGGGTAATTGAGTTTAAGGTTCAACCTTACCTACGAGTAAATAACTCAATTCCACCAGGAGAACCACTACACGGTCTGGAGGAAATCTGAAAGGGAACGAAAGGCCACGATAGCGGAATTGCCAAGGAGGGGGAGAGAAGGGGCAGGGGCGGCAGGGCTGTCGTTTGCCCTTGGAGAGTTATATAAACTAGAGCTTAGCTTCCCCCTCCAGACCACCCAGGTTTATCTCTTTGGAAAAACATTAGCACATTTGAAGTGTCTGAGTAGCTCGGGACGCCACTCAGGAGTTACTGAGAAGAGGCTGCCTGTCTTCATCTTCCATTAGCATAAGGGCACACCAGGATAGTTGGAATACACCAAAGTAATTGCCAAAAAAATCCAGATAAATATTTTTAAATTGCATCGTAAGGACAAATTACTGTTTTCCTTTTTCTTCTTTCTAAATTAAATTCAACTAATGCTTTTGGTTACAGATGCTTATAGTCTGCCTATTCTGGACGGCTTCAAAGTTGAGTCAGTAAGAACTTTGGGATCGATTGTCCTCACTATAGAATACGTCTTGCCTTTTGCTCTCCTTCCCGTATTTGAGATTTTGGTAACTGTTTTTCTTTCAAAAAGAGAGGTCTAGCTGGTGGGCCTCATTTTAGCAACCAGGATGGAGATTTGAGAAGAACACAGTTCCGTGTCTCTTTGCACACCTGGACTTCCCCTCCAGACAGGTCCAGGTGCTCTTCCATCCCCCATGGTCAGTGAGCCACAGAAACGGCCCAGCACCACCCGGATCCTTCAACCTGCGGAAGTTCTCCATGCTGTGTAGACCCCGGGACACTTACCAGCCTGGATCCAGCACAAAATATGTACTTTCATATTTTATATTTTAATCAGCACAAAAACATGTGCTTTTATAATCTGTGTTAATTTATAGATAAAGCGTAAGAGACATAGAGCTGATTAAAAGAGTTGACCATCTCCAGGCAGAAGTCTAGGATGGTGATATGGTCAAGGGGAACTTTTATTTCTCCTATGTTATAAAAGTTACTCAAGTTAGATTCCTGGTATCATTTTCCACATTCAAACCTGAACCTCTTCCATGACCCCCAGTGTGTTTTGTAAGAAGATGATGAACTTTATTTCCCCTCCTTCACCCTCATTTTTCTGAGTGTTCTTGCAGCAGGTGATTTGTTACCTGCGTATCTCCAGCTGTCGGACAGTGCTGCCTCTGCTGAGCAAGCCTTAGCAGCAGCGCCAGAAAAATGTCTGTCCAGGGATTTGCAGACATCACAGAGCAGACCGAAGCTGCTCAGGAAGCCCAGCGGCTCTGCCACTAATGCTTCTGCGGAGCAGCCCCCCACCGACGCCTCTGCAGCGTCCACCCTCTGGACCTGACAGCAGCCCTGCCGAGACGGATCTTCGGATGACGGGTTCTGATGCTCCAGCTGCTTGTCTTGGGGGCTGTTCTCCACATGTGCTTCTCACCCCAGAATCCTGTCCTGAGGTGGTCCAGGGAGCGTGGGGAGGCCACAGTGGTCCCAGTACCAGGACACCTCTCCTCGCATAGAGTTGAAGCACAGTGAGCCCTCACTGTAGAGCTGATTCTAGAATGCATGGGCAGGTGGGGTGGGGCGCTGAGTGTAAGGAAGAGTCTGTGTAAAACTGCCCCTCCCCAGCCTTGCCATAGCAGGGGGCTGACCATGAATCTAAAGAGCCAAGGGACACCTCTCAGGCTGCCTCAGCCCAGCCTGCCAGTCCTGCGGAGCAGAGCAGCCCACGGGAATGGCACAGCTGAGTGGACACGTGGCGATGGTCACTGTCCCCACCTTGTCCCTATCCCCCTGTAAAGGACACTGCTTTCTAGGCCCTGCCTGTCCCTGGTAACTCCAAGAGCTGACCAAGTGTCAGCCAGACAGAGCAGAGGAGAGGTTTGCAATCTCACCGTAGGATGGGGAAAAAGATTTGGGTCTTTACCCTCTTAGTCCAGCCTAGTCTGTTCATGGAAGGTCAGCGCGAGACCGGGCTGTGAGAACTAGGCTGTGACTGGGGGACCCAGCTGTCCCTAGGTCCCCATGAGGCTTGGGGTCTGCCAGGACATGGAGATAGCCCTGCACTTGCCAATGAGCTGTGGCCTCTTGGGCAGCTCATTGTGCAGAAGCACAGGGTTCTGGGGTGAGAACCACACATGGAATGTGAAGGCCCTGGCTTAATCTCCAGGATTCCCCACCTGGGTATAATTATTCCTTCCTGGAAACAATGTGGTGGCAAGCAAGATGAGGGGTCCCCAACTTTCTGACAGCAGGGACTGGTTTTGTGGAAAATAGTTTTTCCATGGACGGGGGCGCATGGGGCGGGGGCCGAGGCTTAGGATCTGGGGATGAAAGCATTCTGCCTCAGATCATCAGGTATTTGATTCTCATAAGGAGCACACGACCTAGATCCCTCGAATGCACAGTTCGCAATAGAGTTTGCTCTTCTGTGAGAAGCTGATGCTGCCGCTGATCTGACAGGAGGCAGAGCTCAGGCTGTGATGCTCCCTCACCTACGCTCACCTCCTGCTGTGCACCCAATTCCTAACCGGCCACGACCAGTACCGGTCCCCTGATCAAAAGCATGTATCTGAGCAGTATTAGGTAAACCCTAAACACCAAAACATGTTAGAAACTAAGGAGAAGGCTGGGAAAAGGCACCTAGAGGAAGGAATAATCACGGTGTCTACAGGCGTGTGCTGCTGAGCCTCCCTGGAGCTTTTAAACAGGGGTTCTCAGATGTTAGTGTGCACTAACATCACCTAGAAGGCTCCTCAAAGGGCACATGGGTGGGCCCACTCCAGGAGCTCCTGACTCGAGCGTGGGACCTGAGAATGTGCATTCTAATAAGTTCTCCAGCACTGCTGAGGCTGCCAGTCCAAAGGCCTCACTTTGAGAACTGCATCTCTCGCCTCCGTGCCTGGGGAAAGAAGTGAGATGGCTCCTGGACCTCAGAGGAGCTGGATTCAGGACCAACGGCTGTTTGCAGTCAGGACCTATAGCCACCACCTCCCTCCCTTGCCACAGACCCTGCCCTGCTGTGGACAAGCCTAGAACCTGGTCTCGGCAGCCCTTTTGCTTGCTTCAGTTGTCCATCCATTGCTCCTCAGAACCGGTCCAGTGCTTCCCCAGCAACACTTACTTCTCCCCCATCCTCCCTCCACCTGCAGAGACTCTTACCTCCTGCTTGCGTGCGAAAATGCAGCCTCCAATTCACTCTCCAGAAAAGTAACTGCACAGGACTCTCGGAGACATGTGTATGATCGATGCTTACAACACTGCAGAAAAAAACAGCTGGAAACATGCTATGTGTCAACCAAACAGGGAGATGGCTGAATAGGCTCTGAATCACACCTACTGCAGAATATAAAATTTAAAAGAAGGAAACCATCACAAAAATAAGTATTTTTATAGTCTGTGTTAATTTATACATAAAACATGAGCGATACATAACCAACGAAAGGAGTTGAGCATCTCCAGGAAGAAGTCTAGGATGGGGATATGGTCAAGGGGAACTTTTATTTCTCCTGTGTTATCTGTCTAACTTGAATAAGTTTTACATATGTGTGTGTATTTGTGTTTTTATATATATGTGTCTGTGTGTATATAAACACACACATGTGCTAGTGTAAACAAACCTACTGAGATGCCAGGCATATAAAGTAGAGCACATACAATTATGTACAGAATATAATGTTTGATAATAAATGACTGTGCTACTGGCTTATATATTTTCTATGCTATGAATTTCATTGTTATTTTAGAGTGTGCTTCCTCTGTTTCAAAGTTTACTGCAAAACAGCCTCAGGCAGGTCTTTCAGGAGGGATTCTAGAAGAAGGCATTGTTACCATAGGAGATGACAGTTCCGTGAGTGTTATTTCCCCTGAAGACCTTCCAGTGGGACAGGATGTGGAGGAGGACAGTAATATTGATGATCCTGACCATGTGTAGACCTAAGCTAATGTGTGTTCATATCTTAGTTTTTACAAAAAGTTTAAAAATTAAAAAAAAAGGGATAGAAAAAGTTTATAGAATAAGGATACAGGGAAAGAAAATACTTTTGTACAGTTATATGATGTGTTTGTGTTTTAAGCTAAGTGTTATGACAACAAAGTCAAAAAGGTAAAAAATTTAGAAGTTAATAAATAAAAAGTTACAGTAACTAGGGTTAATTTACTATTGAAGAAAAGAATTTTAAAAATAAATTTAGTGTAGCCCACAGTAGTGTATAGTAATGTCCTAGGCCTTCACATTCATTCACCACTCACCCAGTGACTACCAGAGCAACTTCCAGTCCTGCAAGCTCCATTCATGTAAGTGCTCCATTTGGGTGAGCCATTTTTTATCTTTGATGCTGTATTTTCACTGTACCTTTTCTATGTTTAGATATATTTAGATACACACACACTCATCACTGTGTTATAACTGCCTACAGTACTGAGTACAATCATATGCTGTGTAGGTTTATAGCCTAAGAGCAATAATAGGCTGTAGCATAGAGCCTGCGGGTGTAGCAGCTGTACACTATCTAGGTCTGTGTGTCACTCTGTGGGGTTCATACAACAATGAAATCACCTAAGGATGCATTTCTCAGAAGTATCTCTGCTGTTAAGTCACACATGAATCTATATGTATCTCTGTGTGTGTGTGTGTATATATATATATATATATAATGTAGAAGTACATGTGGAAAAGAGGAGAAGGGGCTGAGGGACATAGACTTCTGTCCTTAACCTCTCCCTGTCTCTATAGTTGGCAACCTCCACCCCAAAAACTGCTCTTGCTGAGTTGGCAGGGCCTCTGTGTTCCCAAAGAGGCCATGCTCAGCCCTCACCACGTGGACTGTCTGAGTTGGAACTTCTCCTCTTCTTGCAGCTCTCTAGATTATAGATATGGAAGCTTTATAAGGATTGATTTTCCAAAAAAGTTTTAGATCCCACTTGCTAGAGCAATGTCTGACACACAGGGAGCATCATTCAATGAGCTCCCTAAACTCCAAAACAGATTAGCCCATCCAGAGACCTGCAGGGCTCCATCCCTCAGCTCCGGGCCTTTATTTAAATATCAGCTTCTCAGGAAGACCTTCACTGACCATCCTTCTAGAATAGCAAACCCCACTCTAAACCCTCCCGGTTTTCTCTGCTTCATTTTTTTCCGTAGCACTCACCACCATCTGACACCCTCCATGTTTTGTGCATTTGGGGTATGCTTGTCCTTCCTGGAATGTGACCTCCATGTAGCTAGAGTTTTTGCTAGTTTGGGTCACTGCTGAAACCTCAATACCTAAAACCGAGCCTGGAACATAGAAGCATTCAATAATTTTTGCAGACTAAAGAAAAGGGTAAATAAATGAATGAGTAAAAGAATTATTGTCACCAATGCTTTAGACTGTGGCCGCGGTATTCTCAGCTGATACTCTGAGACACAAACATTGAAAAAACCAGCAAACCTTTGAGAGGCAAAGTTAGCATGTTCATATAAGTTAAAACAGATTTAAGACAAAATAAAGTATTAGAGAACATTAGACTATTTGTTTGATTCAGCTCAAAGGCCATAAATGAAGAAACAAAAAGCTACCTCCAACGAAGTATAGCCCCGGAGGTCTAGGAAAGCCGGTGTGCTTCTGGTAGGATATTTAAATACTCATCACGAGAAACGTCCCCCTAGGGTTTTTATGGCTTTAGGTCTCACGTTTAAGTCTTTAGTCCATCTCCAGTTAATTTTTGTATAAGGTGTAAGGAAGAGATCCAGTTTCAGTTTTCTTCATATGGCTAGCCAGTTTTCCCAACACCATTTGTTAAATAGGGATCCTTTCCCCATTGCTTGTTTTTGTCAGGTTTGTCAAAGATCAGATGGTTGTAGATGTGTGGCGTTATTTCTGAGGCCTCTGTTCCATTGGTCTATATATTTGTTTTGGTGCAAGTAACATGCTGTTTTGGTTACTGTAACCTTGTAATATAGTTTGAAGTCAGGCAGTGTGATACCTCCAGTTTTATTCTTTTTGCTTAGCAGTTCTTGGCTATAAAGGCTCTTTTTTGGTTCCATATGAAATTTAAAGTAGTTTTTATTAATTCTTTGAAGAAAGTCAATGGTAGCTTCATGGGGAGAGCATTGAATCTATAAATTTACTTTGGGTAGTGTGGTCATTTTCATGATATTGATTCTTCCTATCCATGAGCATGGAATGTTTTTCCATCTGTTTGTGTCCTCTCTTGTTTCCTTGAGCAGTGGTTTGTAGTTCTCCTTGAAGAGGTCCTTCAGATCCCTTGTTAGTTGTATTCCTAGATATTTTATTCTCTTTGTAGTAATTGTGAATGGGAGTTTATGAGTGAACTCCCATCGGCTGGGCAATACCATTTCAGCACATAGGCATGGGAAAAGACTTCATGAAAACACCACAAGCAATGGCAAATTGACAAATGGGATCTAATTTAACTAAAGAGCTTCTGCACAGCAAAAGAAACTATCATCAGAATGAACAGGCAACCCACAGAATGGAGAAAATTTTTGTACTCTATCCATCTGACAAAGGGCTAATATCCAGGATCTCCAAGGAACTTAAACAAATTTACCAAAAATAAAAAATTAAAAAATGGGCAAAGGATATGAACAGACACATCTCAAAAGAAGAAATTTATGCAGCCAACAAACATATGAAAAAAAGCTCATCATCACTGGTCATTAGAGAAATGTAAATGATACCATCTCACACCAGTTAGAATGCTGATCATTAAAAAAAGTCAAGAAACAACAGATGCTGGAGAGGATGTGGAGAAATAGGAATGCTTCTACACTGTTGATGGGAGTGTAAATTAATTCAACCACTGTGAAAGACAGTGTGGTGATTCCTCAAAGATCTAGAACCAGAGATACCATTTGACCCAGCAATCCTATTACTGAGTATATCCCCAAAGGATTATAAATCATTCTACTCTAAATACACATGCACAGGTATGTTTATTGCAGCACTATTCACAATAGCAAAGACTTGGAATCAACCTAAATGCCCATCAATGATAGACTGGATAAAGAAACCATGGCACATATACACCATGGAATACTATACAGCCATAAAAAAGGATACATTTAAGTCCTTTTCAGAGACATGGACGAAGGTGGAAACCATCATTCTCAGCAAACTAACACATGAACAGAAAACCAAACATTGCATGTTCTCACTCATAAGTGGGAGTTGAACAATGAGAACACATGGACACAGGGAGGGGAACATCACACACCAGGGCTTTTTGCGGGGTGGGGGACTAGGGGGAGGGATAGCATTAGGAGAAATACCTAATGTAGATGATGGGTTGATGGGTGCAGCAAACCACCATGGCATGTGTATACCTATGTAACAAACCTGCACGTTCTGCACATGTATCCCAGAACTTAAAGTATTAAAAAAAAAAAAAAGAAATGTCCCCTGAGAAGAGGGATCCTGCCTCCCCCAGCACACAGCAAAGAGGGACATTAACTGACACCTTGCAAACAAACCAAGGGATGGCCCATCTGGGGAGTTGGCTCCAGGAAACTGGCAGGGCTCGCCGGGTACGTGGGGCCTGGTAAAGATTGGTTGCAGAGTCCCTGCGTATATGAACAAAGGTGCTCAGAGCGTACTAGAACTTTTTAGTCTTTTCCACCACTCTTTCTAAAAATATCATGGTGGAATCTGCTTGTCAATGCCACACTCACAGCAGCTGCCCTGTTGCCTGGAAATAGAGGGGCTTCTCTTATCCTAGCTGAGCCCAGTTGTGCTCAGGGTATTGCACACTGGCACATTCTGACAAAGACTCTTTGCTTGACCAACCTTTAGTCAGGCTCCTGAACCTTCTCTTGGAACCATCTGTGCATTTCTTTATAAAATTCAGTTTCAGCAAGAACCCTGCTCAGCCCATTTAGCCAGAGCCCCCTATTCAACATCTGATCGGGTTCCTCATCCTCCACCATCCCCAGATGACATGTGATCCCCCTGGTCTGCCTTCAGCAGGAATCCTGTGAGATTGGTTTATCCAGACCCTCCCTGACCCCTGACCTCCTCAGGGGAATTTTCCACCCACTGACCCTCACCCTGCTCCATGGCTGTCAGCCCCCACTTGCCCACCTGTATTGGGAGTTGAGGTCACTTTCTCTTCCCCACTGCAAAATCCCATTGCAGTGATCCAGATACCTGTTGCGAGGATCCTGAGTGTAGTCGGCCTTACCTTGCTTTAACAAGTATCACCGAATACCGTCTCCTTTAATGGTTCCTCCAGTTATGCCCCAAAGGAAAGCATTAGCCCCTAAATCAAACGAGCACGTTAACAATCACTGTCTGAATGAACTCTGCTTCCATGTTGAATTTACTGAGCAGGGATGAGTGCAGAAACAGTCCATGTTTATATTCGAAGCTGTCAGGATGCCTGTGGGTCTCTAGGGGATAGACAGGGGTGAGTAGGCAGTTATGTTTTCTCCATATTTCTTTTTGTCATTCCCTTGCGTAAAAAATGTGTTTGTATCTGCTTTAAAATGAAATCTTAGAAAGAGAGTTCTAGAATTTAACATTTAGGCCAAACCTCACGATTTCCTAATACTCTTAATCAAAGCCTTTTCTTAATAAGAGTGACTAACTTTGCGACTTTCTGAGCTCTCCCTTGTTTAGAAAAGCATCCTGTTTCACATCCATCATCTCCTTTCACAATCCTGGAAAGAACCTGGACAAGGATTTGTATTATAATTAGGTGAAATAGTAGCCCTTCTTCCAGGAAAAGAGACTAAGTCTCAGCGTGGTCCAGCGACTGGCCTGGGGTCACCCAGCACGAACCCCTGCTCCTTTGCCCCCGATCAGCCTTGTAAATAGAGCCAACCCCAGGTCCAGTGTCTGCGTTCAGCTCTGTTTCTCCTCAAAATGTCCTCAGATCTCTATCGGCTGCTCTGTGTACTTGTAACCACCTCATCTCTCGTTTTTCTCCTTGCTCATAGGTCTTTAACTGATTCTGAAACTAGGTCAGGCTCACAAACTCATGTGGACCAGGAAAAGGGTGGGGCCGTGAAGTTGTCTCTCCCAGTGGAGTCGCTGGATGAGGGTATGAGCTGCAGAGCTCTGTCCCTGGGCCCGGGCCCTCTGCCCTGCTTCACCCCATGGCCTTCGGGTCGTGGAGGGAAGCTCAGGACTGCCCAGTCACCTGCCTTCCTGTGGCACACATGTGGTGTGCCACAGGAATGCTGATCATTAAAAAAGATTGGTCACCACTAGAGAAGACGTAACAGAAGCTTCCTCAGTGCTCGCCCAGTTGAGGCAGACATCCTCCCCCGCTCCACGAATCCAAGTCAGGCACTCGGTGTTTCTAGAAGTTTCCATGGTGACCAGAAATTCTGCAGTTACCATGAACACCCTGCCTGGCAATCCCCACAAATGGCTTCCAGGATGCAAAGCGTCCCCGTCCTGGATCCAATCACTGGGCAGTTGTCTTATTTCTCTCCTTTACTACTGCAGCTGCTCACATTCGAGCCACCTGCTGTGCCCTGACTGTGGGCCTCACTTCCAGGCACTTACCAGGAATAAGGGGAGGGGTCCAGGTTGGAATCAAGGGTCTTGTAACAGGCCCTTATAACCAACCTACTAATGCAACATGAAGAGTCCTGGTGTAAAATCAACACAGACTGCTGTGTGTGCTAGGAAGGAAGACCTTACTTACCTGGGGTTTAGAGAAGGGTTTACAGGGAGGTGGCACAGACTGGGACATTAAGAAAGAAATGTGGGACTGACTGGGCAGAGTGAAAAGTGATGTCAGCACAGGACCCAGGGTGGGCCGGGTGGAGGAAGGACAGAGCCCAGGCTTGATGCTGTGAGTGGCTCATAGCCAGAGAGCACTTGGGAAACGCAGATGCAAAGGGTCAGAGGACCTGAGCAGGGCCAGGTGTGGCCTGCGTGAGGATGGCTGACACTTCCAGCCCCTCTGGCTATCTTCATTGAGCTGTGCTGCCCTGGGCACCACAGGGGCTGACTGTGTGTCCATGGTGAAACGAGGACATCGTAGGGACAGGAGCTGCCCTCTTAGCGGCACCCATCCAGGGCAGGCCCAGCCTGGGGCTGCTCCGCCTCTCACTGCCTGGGGAACGGAGCGTTGTCTGAACCCTCCTGTCTGTGTGTGTTTCCTCCCTCGGTGTCTCCATGAGCGTTCGGCTCAAGTGTGACAGCCTCACAGCAGGAAGCACAGGCCGGGTGGGCACCCTGGCATCTGGAAACCTCGTGCTCTGGTGACGAGCTGCTTGGGGCCTCCTGGGCCTGCCCTGGGGGTGAAGCTGCCGTCCCCTGCTGGAAAGCTTGTGTCTCTGCCACTTCCGAGGTTCAAGTGGGAAGTTGGGTACACGGCTGGGGCTCTTTGCTAATGACTGCCCAGGGCATGGAGCATAGAACAAAGCTAGTCTACAATGACGAGGGGGCCCCAACGCCCCTCCCTGGGTGCTTCCCAGGGTCTGTTGATGTGGCTCCCTGCTCAGCCACCCTGCATGGCAGAGAGCTCGGGTCGGGCTCCTCCACAGCAAGGTTGCGAGCCCTGGAGTCTTGTAGGCACAAGGTGGGACACTCCCTGTGGGCATCAGGCACAGTCCAGGGTAGGGGTGGCCTTTCCATGTGCAGGTGCTCTATGTACACAGGACTCCTAGGGCAGCCATGTCAGGCTCTGGGGCTTCTCTGCAGATTTCTGTGTAGAGAATTAGCACTGTGGGCATCAGCACCCAAGATGGCCTGCCACACTGTCACTGAGGCATGCATGCCCTGACACCCTCCCAGACCCAGGAGGGTCCCAGACTGCCACAGCCTCAGCCACCATCCTTAGTCCAGCACACTTGAGACAGCCACAGATGATGCTCCATGCTCTGCCAGCCTGCTGTGGTCAGATGCAGGGAGGGAGCAAGGGGTAGCTCTCAGCACCAGGCTCTGACATCAGACAGGGCAGTCCTTGCCCCCATCCCTGACTGCCTCTGTGACTTGGGCAAGTCACCCAAACCCCATCTGACTGTCAGTTTCCTACACCAACATCAGTCTCACAGGCAGCTGGGGGAGAGGAAAGGAGCGATGTGTATAAATAGTGCACTCACCAGGCCTGACTCAGAACACGCAGGCAGCAGGCAGTGGCTGTTATTAACATGACAGTGTCCACTCCCCAGATCCAGGAGTGTGGGCCTCCGGCCTCACAGCTCCAGCTCCGGGAGCTGCATTCAGATGAAAGCAACTGCGGACTCCCAGATCACGCTCTCTCCCTGGGCTGGGGTGGGGGGATGGGAGGGGATCCACATCCACTGCTTGGTTGAAGGGGCAGAGTACAAAGCCTCAGCTCTGGGGCTTCAGTTGGGGGAAAAAGCACAAGGGATGTTCTGGCCACACCTCCCCCACGGGCTCAGCAAAGCCTCTGTTTCAGCTGCTTCACAGGTAGCATCTGTGCCCAGCCCTGCTCCTCTTGCTCCCATGGTTACTCCCCAAATCCGCCTGCACACATACCTCCATCTCAGGGTCTGTGACCGGGTTTCTGGCCCAACACAGGCATCTTTTCATGAAAGTTTGTCTAGAACCATAAGAAAGAATGGAATTCTTGGTCTAGAGGAAAAAGAACTAAAGGACAGGGGAGAAAAAGGGTGGCTTCTCTGCTCTCCACTCTCAAAATGTTGAAGGTCGTGCTCAAGACTTGGTGTCTCCCCCTCCAGTCCTGGGCTTAGAGAGACACCCCGGACCTGTCTATCAAACCAGAAAGCTCTGCATGCAAAGCAGCTGGCCCAGAAGGATACCGTAGCTGTCACCCTTTCTCCTCTCCCAAGTCTGGAACATGACATCTCTAAACAGCTGAATGGAGGAGAATCCCCAGATGCTGCGGTGTTTCCCGAG
This sequence comes from Ateles fusciceps, assembly GCA_036589455.1. Taxonomy (NCBI): domain Eukaryota; kingdom Metazoa; phylum Chordata; class Mammalia; order Primates; family Atelidae; genus Ateles; species Ateles fusciceps. The sequence goes on along the minus strand of JAZHEH010003321.1, from coordinate 1,779,446 downwards.
ACCAGACACCCAAGAGAACCTGGGTCTCTGGAAAGCATGCTGTCCTAGAGTCAGTGATAAACCCAGCTTAGCCTTCCCTTTGGAAGATGGGCATCTGCTGACCCTGGAGCTGCCTGGGAAGAGCTGCCGTCTTACCCAACCCAGCAGAAACCTGGGAATCGCTTCTGTGCGTGGCACAGCTCATGCAGGTCTCCAGCAACATTTTTCTGGATGTCTGTGTCGAGGCTGCCCTGGAGGCTGATGATAAGTGAGGATCAGACAGTGCAGCAAGGGAGCAAGGAGGGGAAGTGCAGTCATGAGTGCTGGGTCCTCTGAGAGGGAGTGGGGCGGGAGACTCATCCAGGCAGTGGAGAAGGCTGCAATAAGAGTTTGAACTCTCCTGCTTGCCAATAGAGAGCACCAGAGACTTTTACAAAGAGAAGCTGCCTGCATACATCTCCTGTTTGGAAAGATCATCTGGGCTACAATTCTGCAGAAGTGACACCTCGTGGAGGAAAGCGCGGGCCAGCCACAGGTGCACTTACAAGCATGGTGCAGTGGTTCAGTGGTGTCAAGGGAACATTGACATTTCCTGCTCATTCAGAGAGTCACACATCCCATTCATTGAACAGAGCCTGACCTTGACATGGACACCAGTGGAGATATGGGCTATGGGCTATGTGAAAATTCTATACTTGCTGACCTTCACCAAAAACAACTGGTGAAATTTCTTGGTGAAATAACTGGAATCTCCAAATAGATCATCAGACCTGGAGGATACTCTTTTCCTAGGCAGCCATGTGGTTTCTTGGAGACTGGAGAGCAATGCTACTTGAGAGGCCACACTTTCTGCCACCCTTCCCTGAAGAAGAGACTTAACATTGTGATGTGTCCCCTCTTTGAATCAGAGCAGGTTCCCTTAGGATTCTTTTGCTTGTGAGTGACAGAAGTCAAAGTCAAAATAGCTTAACCACAAAGGGAAGGTATTGCGTCTTGTAATGTAAAAGGGTGGACTGCAGGCATAGCTGGATCTAGGCACTCAAAAACATCGTCATGAATCTGTCCTTCAACAGTCCTTTCACTCTCTATGATGTCAGAATTACCAACAGCTTCAGACTTACATCTCACTGATTTAAAAGCAACAGACAATGGTAGCCTCTCTTGAAAGAATTCTTACAAAAGTGCCACTGTGTCAGGCTGTTTTCACATTGCTATAAATAGCTGAGGCTGGGTAATTCATAAAGACAAGAGGTTTAATTTAGTTTGTGGTTCTGCAGCTTGTTCAGGGAGTGTGTTGCTGGCATCTCCTTCTGATGAAGGCCTTAAGAAACTTTCAATCATAGTGGAAGGCAAAAGGGGACGGGACATGTCACATGATGAGAGAGAGGAAGAAAGAGAGAGAAGGGGGAAGTGCCACACTCTTTTAAACAACCAGATCTCATGTGAACTAACTGAGCAAGAACTCATTCATCACCATGGGGCTGATGCTAAACCATTCATGAGACATCCACACACTGTGATCCAATCACCTTCCACCGGGCCCCACCGTTAGTTCCAACTGCACCATTTTGTAAGCCCCCAGACATTTTGCAGACCTTGGTCAAATTGAAACATTCCATGGGGTTTTGGGCTGTGAGAAACAGCCTGCCCAGCCACCTGACCACAAGGCACAGGAACATCTTTATCATACCCTGCCCAACTGAAGGAACGTCCTTATACCCTGCAGGGCAAAGACCCAGCTGAAGGAACATCCCTATCATATCCTGCTGGGCAAAGGTCCAGGGAAATCCTATCACATCCCACCAGAAAAAGGGCCAAACTGGCTGATCGTAGCTACATCTTGTTAATATCCTGCTGGGCAGCAAGCCATATTGCCCAGACCCCTTCTGCCCATACCTTTGAGTACCCCAGCCTGTAAGCAGTGATGAGCTCTGGCCTTAAGCTGGTCCTCCACCTCTGCAGGTTGTTGCAATACACCTGTGCTGCTGTAGAGCTGCCTTCTCTATCTCTGTGTGTCTTTCTTTAACCCTCACCTTCCCTTCATAACCTAATACCCACCTCCAACACTGGAAATCACATTTCATCACAAGATTCGGAGGGGACAAGCATCTAAACCACATCAGCCATGACTAGATCTCATCACGTGAATGTAGTCATGCCCATCTCTGAGAAAGTCAGTGGCCAGACGGATGGGCTATACTGATTAGTGATCCCCTCCAGCTGGGGCTCAAGTAAAAAGGGAGGGGCAAGGGGCAAGATGCCCATGTGGACAGGGATTGGGGGGAAAAATAAAAGTAATTTCCTCAATGGAAAACCAAGATGCTGTGACTGAAAGAGAGGAGATGGGCTCTGGGCCGATGAAACAATTGGTCACCATATGCATGCTGGGAATTCACGTCACACCACAGACTGAATGGTCTGCCTGGACCCTGGAGCCCTGCCCTTCAACATCCTGGCCTTTCAGCGTCAGCCTTCATCTTTTCCTTCCTTAGCACTTTGCTTCTGGCTCTTACTGGTATGTATGGACTTTGGCCTTATTTGAGGAAGTGCAATACACGGGACCGTGAATGACCCTGGAGCTGGAGCCACGTCCCACTTGCTGCTGTCTCCCCCACTGCCCAGGATGCTACAAGCTTTCCCATGGATTTGCTCAATTCAACACACTTAATGTAAAGCATTTTCGGGTACCATTGTGCCTTGTTTTGGTGAATAGAGGGACAAATAAAGCATTTTTTCCTCTGTCCATACCCACTCTCCATTCAGGCGCCATGGGTGGGGAAGTCCTGTTAGTCATCCAGCCCTCAAGAGACAGATCCTAACAGCCACTCACTCTTGAGATGACAGAAATGTGTGGAGAAGCTACTGATGTGATTTAAAAGTTCATGTCCGTGCTGGCTTCATGGTTTCTGAAGAGGCACAAGCCTCTTCTCAAGGCCACAGACATGAACTGCAAAGTTCACAGATGCTTCACCTCCCACCGGAGGACCTGCCGCTCATCCAGGACCGTGAGCACAGAGCCCAGTGAGAAGCAGAGGTGCTGATGAACGCTGTGCAGGCCGCTTCCTGTCTACAGTTCTTGCTCCCAGTTGAGAACATCTTGGCACACAAGACTCAAACTGACAAAAATTTGTATGTACCATGGAACTTCAGGGTCACTTGGGAACAGAATAGAATTTACTCCTGCGAGGGTCTGTGGCACCAGCAGCCAGAAGGGCTGCCTGCAGAGCTTCCTCTGGAGTCAGGACATGATCTGTTTGAAGGAGTCAAACCATCCCCTTGGTGATGAGTGAGCTCTTACTCAGTTGGTTCACAGGAGATCCGGTTGTTTAAAAGACGTTGGGACCTCCCCCCTTCTCTGTCTCTTGCTCCCTCTCATCATGTGACATGTCTGTTCCTTTTTTGCCTTCCGCTGTGACTGTAAGCTTCCTGAGGCCCTCCCTGGAAGCACATGCTGGCACCACACTCCCTGTAGAGCATGCAGACCATGAGCCAAATAAACCCCTTTCTTCATCAGTTAGCCAGCGTCAGGAAGTCCAAGAGTACAGGGAGCCTTCCTCAGCTGGAATAGCTTCTTCATGAACCCAAGGAGCAACGCGCAGGCTCGCTTCTTCCAGCCACGATGCCAGGCAGAGAGGCCCTGGACTACCAAGACTGTTTTTCCTGCAAGATTCCTCATCTTCACAGAATGTGCCAAATGTGTCTTGGTATCTGGATCTTATGCACAGCTTCATCACTGGTTTCTGGGAATTACAAAACACTCCAGGAGCCCGTGCCAAATGGTTTTCCCTGGAGAGCAGAGTTGCTCTGTAACTGTGTGACCCTACCTTGCCACCTCAAATGCTAAAGGAAGAAGACCAGGTGGTGGAGTGTCAGGGGGATGGATGTTTATCACTCTGTCGGGCACTGTGCTAGGCATGCTGACTCATTCCTGCCTGTGGCTGGTTTGCCCTGAAGGGAATGGAGGCCAGCCACTGCAAATCCACTCTCTCTTGTCTTCTTCAGTCTTCTGTGAAGGATCTGCTCCCCAGGCTTTTAGTGAAATCCTGGCAGTCACAGGTGGCTCAAGTCCAGCCTGGGAGTGAAGGGCAGGCTGACTTCCAACACCAAGTTCTCCTGCAGAGTTGGGGACAATCAGGGCCCTGAAGCAGGGCCACCTCTGCTGCTGTAGCTCCACGTTGCTGTTCCCTGGTCTTAGTTCTGGATTCCAGGCCAGCTGCTCCCACCGTGCTGTCAGGGTGGCTCCTCATGAAGCAAGCAGGGTCCAGGCATTTCCTGAGCACTTGTCCCCAGTGCTGTGTCTTTCACAGGGGAGGAATGTCTGCTTAGAATTCTTGATTGCCTATGATTCCTGCAAATGTGACTTGACCAAGCCAGTATTCTCAGCACATGCCATTTAAAGGAGGACAGTTCCTGTTTTCAGTGGCGTGATTCAGGCATTCTTCATTTCTGCGTGGGCAATTGCAAATTTTCTTAATAATTTCTGTTTCAAATCTTATCCTGCTTCAGTCTGTCCTTCCCACATTGTTCTAGAATTGTATATTTGTGTTAACAATAACTGGCAGGTCAGACACAGCCATGAGAGCTTTAGACCTGTGACATCATTCATTATTCAGAAAGATCCTACCAGGAAGACCCTCCCATTCTCCCAGGTTTACAGATAGTAAACACATTTAGGGATGCTTTGTTAATATCCCAGGTCATATTGAGTAAGTGGAAAGGCTGGTTTTGAATGCAGACCTGACTCACTCCAGACCATCACCACGCATTTCTAAAACACCAGTCTAACCTTGTTACTGCCCTGCTTAAAGGATGGGGTAGATGGCTTCTGTCTGCTCTTCCCCACTAAATACAACTGCAAACCCTAGAAATAAAACAAGAGGCAACCAAAGGAGGACTATGAAAGGTGGGGAAGAGAACAGTACACTAATTAGGGAACCAGGAACTAGAAAAACAACACAGTAGGAGAGAGCTTGATAAGCTTCAACCCAACAGAAAAAGGGACCAAGGCTCCACGTATCCTGACTCCCGACCTTGTAACAGAAGGTGGCCCAGGTAGGCTTATTCCAACTCTGGATCAAGCAGGAGTCCCACTCACAACACCCAGTGAGCCCAGAGTAACTGGCAAGGGGGAGTAAGCAGGAACCTGTTCAAAATAAACAGCCAGGGACCTGCTCTCCCAGCGTGCTGGGCTTGAAACTCCCTTTCACTGACCAGAGACCCCTAGGAAGACAGGCTGCAATGGCAGGGGGCATGATGCCACATCAAACCGCCACCCTAGGATGCACTATTTGTTCTCGTGCTCTGTAGAATTTCTTCTCCCACCAAGAAACACCAGGTGCCCAGGTGGTTTTGATGAGGGGAGAGTGGGTAAGAAGGTCGCACTGCAAAAACTGGCATGACTCAGACTCTTTGTCCTTGTACCATTTCCTTAAAAGCCACAAACTATCTAAACTCAACCAATGGACAATATGAGTAGTCTTATAACCATCAAAGAACATGAATTTATACTTTGAACATTGTTCAAAGAGAACTCTCCAGGCCCAGAGAGTTTCACCGGAGACGTCTACCAAACATTTAAATTAATTAAAAATTTTGCACAAAAAATGTTGTTGCGCAAAAATTTCACATCAATTTTGCACAATATCTTCCAGAATATAAAAGAGATGAGAACACTTCCCAACTCATTTTATCAGACCAGCATTACTCTGATATCAAACTTAGACAAAGACATCTTATAAAAGAAACTACAGACCGAAATAGCTTATGAGTTTAGAAACAGAAGCCCTCAATAAAATTTTAGAAAATTGAATCTAGCAATGTATTAATAGAACTATGTATCTGGACTAAATCTATTTCGGGTATGCCAAACTGGTTAAACCTTCCAAAATCAAAGTAATCTACCCTATTAACAAAATAAGCAAGAAAAATCATATAATCATACCAAGTGTTGCAGAAAAAAATATTTGAAGATCTCCAACAATTCACGATTAAATGTCTCAGCAAGTTGGGAGCGAGATGAACTTCCTCAACCTGGTAAAAGACATCTACAAACAAACCTGACAGCATTGCACTTAATGATGAATGATTGCTTTCCTGTTAAGTTTGCAAACAAGACAAAGATGTCCACTGGAAGTTCTAATAACTGCAATAAGGCAAGGAAAAGAAATAAAAAGGAATACATACTGGAAAGGAAGAAATGAAACTGTTCCTATTTGCAGAAGACGTAAGTGTTTACTTAGAAAATCCCAAAGATTCTACAAAAACAAAATTAAGAACTAGAACTAAGAAGTAAGTCCAACAAGGCTGAATAAGAAATCAATGCAAAAGTATCCATTGGATTTGTATATACTAACAATGAACTTGTGGAAACAGAAATTTAAGTTTTAATACCATTTACAATTGCTCTAAAGAAAAGGAAATAGATATAACTCTAACAAAATATATGAAGTATCTGAATGCTAAAAAATCACAAAGTGCTGATTGAAAGAAATCAAAGAAGACAAAAACAGACATATGCTGTCCATGTGTTGGACAACTCAGCTACACAAATATGTTAATTCTTCTCAAATTAATTTAGTGCAATTTGTAACAAAATTCCTGCAAAGTCTTTTTTGGTAGATGTCAAAAAGCTCATCCTAAAATTTAAATGGACAGGCACAGCTCATAGAAGCTAAGAAGAATAAAAGAGATGTAATCATTCTGCTTGATGCTAAGGTTTGCCATAGAGCTACAGTAATTCAAAAGGTGTGCTATTAGTTGATAAATGGCACAGAAATCAAGGGTACAAAGAGAAAATGCAGAAAAAATTCCAACTGATTTTTTAACAAATATTTCCTACAGACTTTTTTTATAAAGGTACAAAAACAATTCAATATGGAAAAATAAGACTTTTAAACAAATGGTTCTGAAGAAGTTAGACATCCATAAGAAAAATTAAATAAATACACTTACACATAGATCTGACACCTTATACAAAATTTAACTCAAAATGGATCACAGACTTACATGTATAATTTTTAAGTGTAAAACTTCCAGAAAACAGTATTGGAGAATATCTTCTGGACCTAGGGCTAGACGAAAAGTTTTTAACTTGACACCAAAAGCAAAATCAATAATAGGAAAGTTTGATAAACTAAACCTCATCAAATTAAAATATTTTGCTGTTCAAAAGACGCTGTTAAAAGTATAGAAAGACAAACAACTTAGAGAAAACATTTGCTAACCACATGTCTGACAAAGTATCTATAATATAGAAAGAATTCTAAAAACTCAACATTAAAAACAATCCAATGAAGAAATATACACAAAAATAAACATACATTTCATAAGAGAATACATAGACAGCAGATAAGCATGTGAAAAGACGTTCAACATCATTAGCCATTAAAGAAATGCAAATAAAAGTCAAAATGAGACAGACTACATATCTATCATAATGACTTAAATAAAAAATAGTGATATTACCTAATGCTCGTAAGGATGTGGAGAAGCTGCTTCACCCATACGTTGCTGGTGGGAATGTAATAGGATACAGCCTTTCTGAAAAGGAGCATAAAGGTTTCTCACAAAACTAAACATGTGGCTGGGCACGGTGGCTCACGCCTGTAATCCCAGCACTTTGGGAGGCTGAGGCAGGCAGACAACAAGGTCAGGAGTTTGAGACCAGCCTGGCCAATATGGTGAAACCCCGTCTCTACTAAAAATATAAAAAAAATTAGCCAGGTGTGGTGATGCATGCCTGTAATCCCAGCTACTCAGGAGGCTGAGGCATGAGAATCACTTGAACCCAGGAGATGGAGGTTGCAGTGAGCCAAGATCACACCACCACACTCCGCCCTGAGCTACAGAGCAAGACTCCATCTCAAACAACAACAACAACAAACTAAGCATGTACCTGCCATTCACCTTAGCAGTTGCACTCTTGAACATTTATCCCTGAGAAATGAAAAGCTAAGTGCATATGAAAACCTGCACATAATGCTTATAGCAGTATTGTTCATAGAAGCCCCAAACTGGAAACAGACCAGAAGCTCTTCACTGAGTGAGTGGTTACACAAACTGTAGCATTCTCATACGGGGTGAATTATCAGGGTTCTCCAGGCTCCAGAGAAACAGAACCAATAGAAAAGAGAGAGAGAAAGTCACAGAATCAGGAGAGCTGATGATATAGTTCCACTTTGAAGGCTGGTAGGCTCAGGACCCAGGAAGAGTAGACATTTCAGTTTGTATCTGAAGGCAGGAAAAAGCTCATGTTTTAGTTCAAGGACATCTGGTGGGAAGCATTCTTTCTCTGGGGAGGGTCAGCCTCTTTGTTCTATTCAAGTCCCCAATTGATTGGACGTGGCCCACCCACGTTAGGGAGGGCCACCTGTTTTCCTCAGTCTACCAATTTAAATGTTAGTTTCATCCAGAAATGCCCTCACAGAAACACCCAGAATAATGTTTGGCCAGATGTCTGCGTATCCTGTTGCCCAGTGAAGCTGACACATAAAGTTAACCATCACCCCAGGGAAGACTACCCTGCAATGAAGGTAAAGAACTATTATAAGGAACTATTACACAGACAGGCTTGGGTGAGTCTCAAGGGAATTACGCTGAATGAGACAAAACCAATCGCAGAAGAGTACATGCTATATGAAACAATTTACATATCATTGTTAAAATGACAGCATTGTAGAGTTGCAGAACACATCAGTCCTTGCCAGGCATGAAGATCAGTTGGTGGCAGGGACAGGAGGGGTTCAATATGGTTATAAAAGTTTAATTTGAGAGACCCTTGTGCTCATAGAGCTAATCTAAACTATCATGGTGGATATGGGAACCAACATAGGTGATAAAATTGTATAGAAATAAATACAACACACACACACAAAGTAAAGCGGACAAATGTGAATATATGGATGCAATGTATCAATGTCAGCATCCTAATTTTGATGTTGTGCTACAGTTTTGCAAGATGCTACCATTGGGGGAACATGTGTGAAGAGTATACAGTTTGTTTCTCTCTGTATTGTTTCTTATAACTACATGTGAATCTTCAATTATCTCAAAATAAAACATTTAATTCAAAAAATAAATAAACTGATGTGGTTTGGATCTATTTCCCTGCCCAAATCTCATGTCAAATTGTAATCCCCAGTGTTGGAGGTGGAGGCTGGTGGAAGATGATTTCAAGGGGGTAGATCCTTCCTAATGGGTTAGCAACATCCCCCCACCCCGCCCCCGAGCTCTCCTCATTATAGTGAGTGAGTTATCACGAGATCTGGTTGTTTAAAAGTGTGTGGCACCCTCCCCCTTCCCTCTCTCTCTTTCTTCCTCCCGCTCTGGCCATGTAAGATGCCTGTTCCTCTTTGCCCTTCACCATGATTATAAGTTTCCTGAGGCCTCCCCCAGAAGCAGAAGCCACTGTGCTTCTTCCCGTATGGCCTACAGAATGGTGAGCCAATTAAACCTCTTTCCTTTATAAATTATCCAGTCTCAGGAATTTCTTTATAACAATGGGAGAACAAACTAATAAACCACTAGCAAAAAGAAGGAGTCAGCCGCACTTCACTCAAGAGTATTCAGGAAATTGGCCCTGAGCTGGGATTCGGTCTCCTGCCATAGCAATGGCCATGCAAAACCAGGGCTCCATCATCCAGGAGCGAAGGAGCACGGATGCCAGGCGAGCAATCAGAGGTCTCCGCTGTAAACCACTTCTATTTCTTCTCCCAGGCCTCTCCTGTCTTAGAATAAAAGCGTCAAGAGGCCTACTATTTCCATCCAAACAGACAAACATCCCAGGTTTAAGATGCCATAAGTGGAGCTCATCTTTTCCCCAGACTTTCCCTTCCACCCATGTTTCTCTAAATTAATTGATTCCTTGAGGAACCTTTCCTCTCTTATGCCTCACACCTGGGTTCTAACCACACTTTCCCTGTGCCAGTCATGCTTTTTTATTTCTAACTCTTTCCCCTCCATCCTCAACCATGCACTTCCCTGTCTGTAGCTCCCACTTCTCTGGTGTGTCTCAGCTCATGCCTCATTTCTCTCCACCACGTGGGCTGGATATTCCTCTACATGCTACCAGCACACCTGCGCATCCCAGCGACGGCGCTGTCACAGTGCCTCTCACTGTTCTGTTTCCCCCTCTAGAAGGTAGTTCTAGAGCCGAGTCTCAACCTTGGCTACACATAGAAATCACTTGGGGGATTTAAAAAATACTGGCCTTGGCCTGCTACCAGATTTTTTTCTGACTAAATGATATCAGCGGCAGCCTGGGCTTTGGAATATTTAAAAACTCCCAGGTGATTCCCATGTATAGCCAATTCTGAGAACCATTGTTTTAAGCTACAAAGTCTATCTGTCCACCACTGTATTCCCAGTTCCAAAACAGAGCTGCACACATAGTAAATCCATCAATACTTACCACCTGAATGGGGCAAGAAGTGGAGTTTTTCACTATCTTTCTGAAAAACCTTAAGTCATGTGGTCTACGAAACTCTCCAGATGCACAGGCAACTCACCCCTGAAGAGAGGGGAAGCTCACCACCCCTGTGGAGGCAGGCAGACCCCTCTGACATGTGCTTCTGCCTGAACAATGAGCATCCAGGGGGTAAAGACCCCCGGAGAGCTGGCCGGGCTCACGTTGCTTTCTCTCATTTCCGGAACCATCGGAGGCCAAACCTCCAAAACCTGGGTTTGGCAAAGTTAGACTTTTCCCTTCAGGGCATGAGACATAATGTCAGATTCAGTGATTTGCAAAAGAAACTGACATCTGCAGAGGCAAGTAAACACGTTTGCAGTATGGCTGCTCTGCCCTGCCAGAATGAGGGTGCAGAACAAAAGTCCTGTGGACAAAGACAATCAAACAACTGGAGAAGCATGGAGCATTGCTCCTGGCCCAGGCCTCATTTACTCCAGGTTGATGTTCTTGATCCAACTCACGAAGAAGAATATTTCAAAATGCAAATAGGAAAGTCAACTTTTTTCCTTCCATAGAAATGAGCTGAAATGTATTTTCTATATGGAAAGAGTTCACATCCTTTGACATAGAGCCCAGAACAGCGGATTTTTAGGAATCAGAAATGTCCCCTAGCCCCATGACCATGACTTCATTCTACATCTGAAGATACTTATGCATGAAAACAGAGAAGTTAAATGTCCAGGGTTCTGGGTCAAATGCATAGCTCCTGGCAGAAGTAGAAATAGTACTCATAGTGATTGGAATAGCATCAAAAAAGCAGTTTCAAGCTCTCAGCACTTTTCAATCAATAAGTAATCACCATTTGCTCAGCCATGCATTCAAAGTCATTTATTGAACACCTACTATAAACTAAACATAGCAAGAGGCATCAGGGATTCAAAGAAGCAAAGCAGAATGCTGTTATCAAGGACGAATAGAGAAAAATAAACAGATCATAAAATAAGGCAGTAATGCATAATAGCAGCAAGCCATGGTGCAACTAAGGCGCAGTGGACAAAGCTCTATGCCAGGGGTGGAGGGTGGAGAAAAAGGAGCCAGAAACCTGGACTAAAAGGACATGAACAGTATGTATATTCAGAAAACTAAGAGAGTTTGCATGGATAGCTCTTTCAAGAAGCAAAGCTATAAATATTAAAAAGGATAGTTTTAAAATAATTTTAAAGTGCAGAAAACATTTCTCTAAATCGGACTACATAAAATTTTGCAAAAATAGAAACAATATCATAAGCATAGTAAGAAGACAAAAGGTAAACTAAAAAAATATGTACATATAACAGGGTTAATATAAATTAAGGAGCTACTAAAAACAGAAGAAAAGGATTCATGATCTGCAGATGTGAATAGCACAATTCATAGATAAAATAAATTCAAATGGCTCTTCAATCTTACTTATAATGGGAGAAATAAAAATCAAAACTGCAATAAGATGAGCAAAAGTTCCGGAGTTTGACAGTATATTCTCTTGGTGGGGTTTTGAAGAATGAAATCCTTTTATGCATTCCTTGTGTTATTGGCTCAACGTTTGTGTCCCCTGCCTCCAAAATTTACCTGTTGAAGCCCTAACCCTCAATGTGATGGTATTAGGAGGTGGGGCCTTTGGGAGGTAATTAGGTTTAGATGAAGTCGTGGGGGTGAAGCCCACATGATGGGATTAGTGACCTTATAAGAAGAAACACTGGAGAGCTTGCTTCCTCCTCCTCTCTCTGCCATGAGAGGACACAGCAAGAAGGTGGCCATCTATAAACCGGAAAGAAAGCTTTCACCAGGAACCAAGTCTGCATGATCTTGGTCTTCCCAGCCTCCAGAAGGGTGAGAAATAAAGGTCTGCTGTTTAAGATACCCAGACTCTGGGTGAAAAGCCCAGGCAGGCTAAGACGCACAGTGAGAATGTAAGATGATACAATCCTATGGAGAGGAACTTGAAAATATCTAGCAAAACTGCATCTGCATTTACTGGTTGACTCAGCAATTCCACTTCTAGATATCTACTCCAATAACATGCCAGCAGAAATGCAAACAATTATGCACAGAGATCTTCATTTTATTACTATATGTAATTTTTTTAAAAACTGGAAACAACCCAAATGTCTATTAATACGGAAATATTTTAACAAACTATAATGCATCCACATCATGGAATACTACACAACTATTAAAAATGATAAATCTCTCTATGTACTACTCTGTGAATGATTTTCTGTATTTATTAAGTGAAAAAAAGTAAAGAAAAGTATATAGAGTATGTTACCATCGAATTTAATTCTTAAAACAACATGAGGTAACTGAAGGACTTTCACCATGGGAGTTACCACACTACCAAGCCCTGGTCTTCCGGCTTCTAGGCATTTTACAGGCAACTCACCCAAGCAATTCCATCTACACATTAGAACCACATACAGAATTTATTTGCCAAAAAAAAAAAAAAAAAAAAAAAAATCCTATGCCAAGGTCCTGCTTCCAGAAAATATCTTTTAATTGGTCTGGAGTGGGGCCCAGGCTTCATGTTTTGTTCCTGTTTGGTTTCGATGCTGGCCAGGTGGTTGTTAACAGTCAGCCTTGCATGGAAATCCTGGTTTCACTTGGGCTCCACTCTTCTCTGACCACCTTCCTGAGCTGAGCCTCCAGCAGCCTGCTGACTGCCGTGTATCTTCTGGGATGTGTCTCGACTGTCTTTTTAAACCATGCTTATTGTTCTAGCAGGAAAGGGATGAGGGTGGCTGCAATTCCAACTACCTGCCCAGGGAGCCATTCTAAGCGAAAGGCACGTCCCCGCCTCTTTAGTTGTGCAGTGTTCTCAGGCGCAGTCCACTCCGCCCACAGCCCGGATGAGTGGTGCTGGCAGATAACAGAGACGAGGCTGACTTCTCAGCAGCAGAAGTGAGGAGGTCAGGAGGCTCCCACTGTCGCTGCTGGAGAAGAATTGCCTCACTTTCACCAAAGACATTCCAATCTCCTTTTCCTAAAGAGGATTTTCTTGAATGCCTCTTTTAAGGCTTTCTCTTTGAAGATAAAATATCAGCTGGTTTTACTCATGGCGAGGCGTTGGGGGTTCTGAATTTTACATAATCTTCATGACTAGAAGAGTCCTGAGATAGGAAGTGACTGGGGAATATCAGATATGTAGAAAAACGCAAAATATGAAATTCTAACCGTATTATAATGTCATGGACGGAAACCCAAAGTCTCCGTACCTTGACACAGAGTCCATTTCTCACTCACATGAAGTCCAAAATGTGTCCATGTGGAAGTCTGCTGACATCTCCAAGTGGCCATAAAGGATCCGGGCTTTTTCGATCTAATGGCCCACTTTCCTCCCCCTACTCAATACCTGGTGTCCGAGGCTTATGTGCCAGCCCAGAAGAGATGCTTAGACTGCACTGGGCGCAGCTGCCTCTTGGCTACTCAGGATTGCAAGTGGGCTCGCAATGTGATTGAGCTGTGTATCCAGGAGGAAAGAGACTGGGTTTGGGGGGATCTGCAGAAACTGAAGGAAGACTGTGAATTTGGTAATGAGGATGTCACTGGTGATTCTGGTGGGCACGACTTCTAGGGCCTGGTGGACTAAAGCTGATGGCGTGGAGCTGGAAGGGGCAGGGGATGATGAGTGTGGTCTATGCAGAGAGATTTGCAAGTGTGGGGTGGGCGGATCCTCTCTGCAGTCAGGAGGGAAGGCTCTGACCTGAGCTGGCTTTAGTGAGAGGAGACTCGGTGAGATGGAGGACACAGACCAGGGGAAGCAAGGGGAACTCTTCCAGCTTCTCCAGCTGGAGGGAAGTTGGCTGTGTTGTGGTAACTAGTGTCTTCCTCAGTGAGGGGGTTGAGGGAAGCTTCTGGGTTTGCCCTCAACAAGTCAACTTCTGCTGTGAAGACGATAACTGGCACTAAGCAAGGTTTCCACATGCTTTCTGCTTGAGACTTTACTTTGGAAAACCGGCCACAGGCTGGGAGAGCACTGCCAGATGGTGGAGCCTCCCGGTGGAAGGAGGTGGGTGAGAAGGAGGGTCAGCCCTCCAGGACAATGTCATTATCCCTCAGGTGGACAGATGCAGAGCCAGACAGCATCGGGCCAGCACTGGAATTGAGGAAGGACACCTAAATCCACAGGAAGAGCAAAGCCTGAGGCTCCGTTATGGATTTTGCACCAAATAGGAACTCCTGCTCTTGAAGACACCCTCTCATGAACCTGGCCTCCATCTGCCTTGTGCACCACTATCAGGGCTTAGAGGATCTCAGAGTTGGAAGTGACCCTGAAGACCTTCTAGCTACCCTTTGCCCTCTGCACCCGCCAGTTGAGGGTCTGCAGCTCCTCACTCCCCACCCAACTCCTGCATAATCCCTCCAAGGAAGCAGAATTCATTGCCTTCCCAAAGCACCGCAGAAAGACAGCTGTAGGCGTTAGGAAGCTGAGCCAATGTTCACCTTGTTCTGGGCATTTGCCTTTGGGATATCACAATTAAGTCACAAGAGTCCTACAAAATACCAAAGTTATTTTAGGAGCACCCATATCAAGAATCAATTAAACCGAAATATTAACTGAGTTGATTTTTATGTGCAATATTCAGTGATATTATAGTCAATGTGTGATTCGTTGGACCATCTACCAAGTGTACTAAGTACCTCCCATGCGAGAGTCACTAGACTACGCCTGTTGGTGCAGAGATGAACAAGGAAAGTCCCTTCCCCCGAGGGGCTGGCGCATCCCAGAGAACACAACATATACCCAACTAATTATAAGAATAATAGAGCACAAGGAGAGAAGGACTTTAACATGGACGAGACCTGGAGGCAAGAGGTATGATGAGGAGCAGTGAATACGTCTATGTGGCTGGAATGCAGGGTGTGTGCTGGGAGGTCTGGGAGTTATATTTGGTCTATTGGAACTGGAAGCTGTATATCAGTTCTATATCGAAACTGGGAGTTATATTTGGTCTACATTATTTTCCTGCAGAACAAGGGATTCTGGCCCTCAGAGAGGGTGAGTACCTTGCCCATCTTGAGATCAATATTCAAATCCAGCTCGCCCAAATGTCAAAACCGGCTCAGTGGCTCCCATCACCTCCTTCCACCTCTCCATGTTACCTGTACTACCTAGATGTGGCCTGTCCACCTCCAAGCTCCTCGAGGAAGGACGTCAGTCTTAGGAATCTTTGTGTCATATATCTGACAGGGCAACACATATTCCTCATAATTACTGGGGGAGAAATGTGTGCTCCCTGCACTGCATGTATGATTTAAGCACGCCACGGAGTCTCCTTGCACTTAGGCTGGCTCAGGTCAGAACCTCCCCCTCCTCACTGCAGAGAGGATCCGTCCGCCCCCACACTTGCAAGTCTTTCTGAATAGACCACCCATTCCTGTTGAGTTCCAATAGGACTAACTTCTTATAGAGGAGCAATGGATCATGCGCCTCTGAATTGATGTATTCTTGTTCTCTGAAGAATGCACTTTGAAGAAGAAGCACTGCTGGGCTGGGGGGTGGACTGTGGAGTACTGAGTTATGGCTCAGACGTGATAGAGTTTTCCCAGCGCCCAGGACTAGTCCCACCTGAGCTGAGCCTGTTGGGGAGGATGCCAGAGCCGGTTGTACACATGCCCAGGGGTGGTCTAGGAGATATCACAGTTCTGGGTGTCATCTGCTCTCTAGGGAGGCTTGGCCAGACTCTTAGTTCTGTGCACCCCATACTCAGCCTTTCCTCAAACACAGCACAGTCATCGCCACCCCTGAAGCCTGGTGCGGCACCCCACATCCAGTCTAAATGCTCTGTTCTGAGAGGCCCAGGCCCTGATGTGTTGCACATAAAGGCCAGGCACATAGGGTTAGCCAGGGGTTAGGGTTTGCCCCAGAGTACACGTGTGCAGCCAGCATAGGAAGTGAAGAAAGATCCCATGAGGAAGAGCAGGAGGTACCCAAGGCAACTGTCCAGAGTTGCCCCAGCAGAGCCTCATCAGGGGGTGACATCAGCTGCCAGTGCTGGGTGCTTGCTGCGGGCCAGGCTCTGGGCTGGGGGCATGTGTTTAAACCAGGTCACATTTGTCCTTTGGGAACTTCCTCATAAAACATCCTCCACAGGAAGGTCCAGCTGAACCCTGTTCACAACCCACAGCGGGGGTGCAGTTTACCTGAAGACCAGGACCCACATCGGGTCCAGAGAATGCGGGTCCAGAGAACACGGGCCCAGCTCCCCTCATTTCCCAAGTGAGGAAGTGAACAGAGTTTGTGCAAGGAAGGCTAGAGCCAGGTCAGACCCCAGGGCCCGCCATTCCATACCAGCAATACACAATAACCCGGGACAGTCCGCACTGAGAGGAAGCTGGGGTTACGGACCAGGGAGGATATCAAAAGAGCTCCTATGGCCTCGCCAAGCTGTGCGGGCATCTGGAAAGAATTGCGGTCTCAGCTGGAAACGGTGTTTAGAGCAACATTTCCCGGAACATCTCCCTTTCTAAATAGCACATCATGGCAGTTCCAGTCTGATTTCAAGGTCTGAAATTTGTTGAAATTGACACTGACTTCAGAAGCAGGAAAAAATATTGTGGGAGGGAGCAAACTGTGCAGGGAGGTGCAGGCTCTCCCCAGATCATCTAAACAGCAAGCGCAGGGGCACGTCCAGTCTTCCCAGGAAAGGCAGCAGGGGCGTCAGGGTTTGTGAAAGGGCCTCCATGCAAGCCCAACCCTTCCCAGAGGGCCCACATGTAAACGCAAACACCATGCACTGGGTCTTCGCGCCTTTGGGTAAGGGGAGGTGGCTCATATTCCCTTTTACCATCCTGGGCAAGGCAGAGAAAGTAGCAGCTATGTAGTTAGAGAAGCTTTCAGCCTTGAGGCTTCGATGTCACCAAAAGAAAACCCTATGCAGTTTCAGAAGACAGTGTTAAATGGGTTTTTACTTTTCCTAATGAGCCATCTGGTGTTGGTAGAACACACAGGCTCACTTCTCTGCTTTCTCCTTGTTTGTCTCCTGAGGTCCCTTAAGTCCCTAAGAGGGAAAGCCCACTGAGTTTCTCTCTCCTCCTTCCAAAACCACTGCCACCTCATCTTCCCCTGTGATTGACACCTTCAGGAAGATCATCTTCGGGAAAGAAGGGAGCTGGTCCCTGTCCACTAGTGACTCTTGTTTTGCGATTTGTGGAGATGGTTTAACAATCCCAGGTTTGCCAGGTACGGTGGCTCACACCTGTAATTCTAGCACTTTGGGAGGCTGAGGTAGGCAGATCACCTGAGGTCAGCAGTTTGAGACCAGCCTGGTCAACATGGTGAAACCCCATCTCTACTAAAAATACAAAATTAGCTGGGTGTGGTGGCGCGTCCCCGTAATCTCAACTACTCAGGAGGCTGGGGCAGGAGACTTGCTTGCACCTGGGAGGCAGAGGTTGCAGTGATCCGAGATCGCACCTTTGCACTCCAGCCTGGGCAAAAAGAGCAAGATTCCGTCTCAAAAAAAAAAGCTCTCAGGGTTTCTGTCTCTAACCTCAGTTTTAGCAAGTACCAGCCCCAGTGGTGGGAGAATCATGCTCTGTTTCACTCTCCCCCAGTGGAAATCTCAGCCCCCCAAAGGGAAGGACTTTCCTTACCCCACCTTAGAGAGTGAGAAGGAGCAGGTGTAAATGGGAGTGGCAGCCCCCAACCTCACAGCACACATCTTCCTTTCTCCTCTGTGCGCCTCTGCAAGGGGGTGGGCACTTCAGGGTTCTTCAGTATGCTTCCCTAGATGTTGACATTTCCATCCCTCCATCCACATGCCCATACACGTGTACACAAGTGTACACACAGACACAGACACACACACATACGCGTGCACACACACACACAAACACACACGGTGGGCACTCTTCTCTCTTCCCACATTTCTTCCAGGAGTCATGTATTCATCTTGGACATGTCTGAGTCCCAAACCTTTGACCCTAAGATCTGCTGGAGAAAATACATTAATCGTGTGCCAATGTGGGCGTGGATATGGCCCGAGGCTGTGCATCCCAAAACCTCACTCCCTGACTTCTTTGTCTACTCTCCTAAGAGGGCATGCAAACACCTCTTGGCCCTGGTTGGGACACCTCTACATTTTCCGGGCCTCGTGCTGCCATCAGCAGCCCAGGGTGGGCTTGGCCACGTCTCCGCCAGTCCTCTCAAGGGTGAGATGCGGTGGAGTGAGTTGCCCTCACACGTCTGGCTGTGGTCTCCAGTTGCACTCAACACCCTGTGGAGGATTCTGATGGGCTACCATAGAAAATTATGGCTTTTACAGTCGTCCCCTAAGCTACGTCTAGCTAGTACTCCCGAATTTTGTAGTCATATTCAGGTCAGGCCCCTGCTGCTGCCATTGAACCCCGATGTCAAGGTGGTGGACTTAAATCAGAAAAATAGATGCAACCATCCTACACTTCATGCTGTTTCTTTTTTCTGATTCTCAATAGCCTTGGCTTTATCGTCTAGTAAATTAACTGAAATAAACCGAGGCACCCCCAGGGAGCTCCAGCCACCCAGGATTTGCTAGTGGGAACTGGATGAAAGCATTTTCCACCAACACTGTGTGATTCTTGTCTCCCTCTATTCCATTATTTCCTCTCCACTGATTTACATAAAGTTGTCTTTAATCTCTTCATAAGATGGATTTTATTTTTATTCTCATTTTCTTATTCTCTCTTAGACTCAGGTCAAAAAGTTAGCACATGTTTTCTTATCACATCACATTCTACCCCATCAAAGACCTAAAGGAAAGCCTTCGGTTAGTCAAGGCCTTCGTGCTCCCTTCCCCTGCACGACCCTAGAGGGCCCCTGTGTGGTTCACATTCTGTGTTTTTTGTCCAGGGCCCCGTTCTTGCACATTTCCCTAGTGTGTCCCATCCGTGGTTGAGTTCTTCCTGCCTGGCACTTGTTCTCAGTTTCCCTCCCCTGGGACCAGCACCTGTTCCTGTGCTGTTCATGGGCTTAGGTCCGTGTGTGGTGTGTGGTAGGGTGGTGGCATAAGATCTCATGTCAGCTGGGACTCTCCTATCAACCTCCTCTGTTATATTTTTAAAATAAATCTTTCTTTCCTCTAAAGGAACAGCCCAACTTTATTAGAGTGCACAGTCGTGTGAGGCCCCTAAGCTAAATCTCACCTGTCATGTAAACTCCCATGGCCCATTGTGACTCCACCTCTCTGCCTGAACCATGCATTCTCAAAGCAATGCCCTCTGCAGGAGAGAGATCCTGGTCTTCACCACAGTCCCCTCCTGTTGAACGCAGCTTCTCTTGCTGGTGCCATTGAGCAATGCTGGGAAGTTCCTCAGCTCCATTGAACTGTAGGGGACACTGAGAAACTGCAGCTTACCATCTCAGATGACAATTCCCAAAATGTTCTGATTCAGTTCCTGCAAAGTCATTGGCAATTAACAGAGAGAAAATATCACTGTTGGACAGTCAGAAATCCGCAAAACCCCTACAGTGATGTCAAACTGCCCTCTTCTTATGAAATCACAGAGAGTTCTTCCTTGGGCCTGAGATTTAGCTTTTCTTTGGTCTCCATTTCTGTTTCCTGTCCATTGCAACCTCCAGGATATTTTTACTTATCTGTCTCTGGAAAAGTTTGGACAACCTACTTCTTCCAATTTTCTCCTTGGTGAAGCTAGAGGGAGAAGTTTGCTATTCCAGAACCTTTAGAGTAAGTACCATGTAAAGTGAAGGAATCTTTCTCATGACAATATCAAAAGCTTCCTCTGTCCTACCCTGGAAATTATTTGTTATTTCTGTGTCTTTTCCCTGCTTTTCTCCCAGTTAAGAGCTAATGGGGGAGAGAAAAGTATAGATTTGAATCCAAGCCCCACCACCTCCTAGATCTGAGAATTACATAACGTAGAGAATGAGAGCATTCCAGATTTTGCCACTCCACAGTGTGAATTAGGTCCCATTGACATGGATACCACATTCTGAGAGCTCTGAGGCACCCCCTGCTCCTGCAGGACTCGGCCCTTTGAGGCTTCCCCTCAGGCATGCATGGAGTGGTCCCAGTGCTGGGGTGCTGTGGGGCTGCCCATCTGTACCCAGCAGGCCACACCTTCAGCCTCTGTGAAGCTGCCTGACCTTGACCGCTCTCAGCACTGCGGGAAGACCCTGCCTCCCTCTCCTCTATTCCTAGTGTTCTCTACAGGAATTCAGCAAATGTTTTTGAAGCTTTTGACAACATCGTGCTCAGGGTATGTATAGTAGGAGGGGCCTGAGGCACCAAGAGTGCCTCTGACTCTGTGTGTGTCCCATCAGTGCCACAGCCTAGGCCCCTGCGGTAGTCCTGTCCAGCACTCACTGTCCCCCATCCTCTCCAGCCTGCCTCCCCATGCTGGAACCATGCATGCGTGTGTTAAAGTGCTGTTAAAATTCAAGTTTGCCCTACACTGCCCATTCCTGTTTCACTTTGGTTCCTTCAGAATGGAGTGAAGGTCAGGCCATTGTGCCCTTCCTGAGGTCACCTGAGGCTTAGTCCTTGAATCACAAGAGTATTCAAAGCTTGTCCTTTGCCAATAATTGAAATATATTTCCAGGTTCAAAATGGCTTTTTCCACCCAAATACTATCAGTGCTATGCTCACAAAAAGAAAACAGAATAAACAACAGTAATAAAAGACGGTAAGTAAAACAAAAGTCATATGCAGCCTCATATAGAAGAAGGTAAACAATGTTTACCTTACTTGAAAGGGCAAGGAACTTATTACCTATGTTTAAAAATAATAAAAAAAAAACAGTGCATATGTGGAAAAATGCAAATTTCTACCCATCAGAGGAAACCTCTGCAACTACCGAAGAGGCAGAAACTTGGTGTCACATACTCCATCAGAATGTCATCAGAACATGGCAGGAACAGGAAAAAAGGAGAAGCTTTAAAGAACTAGCAATAAATCGTGGCGTTTCTGTTCCACGTGTTAGAAGTGCAGCTCCCCGGACCCTCCAAACCCAGGCTGAGCCTGCCAGCCCTCCCTCCAGTGGGTGAAGTCTCTGTGGAAGAGGAAAGCTAAGAGCAGTTGTGAAAAAAAGATCACTAATTAACTTATTTGACATCTTCTTCAATAATAACAAAAATAAGCCTCATGGCAGAAAAGGAGTGACTGGGGAGGGTGAACTCACAATGCCAGGATGTAATGAGCCATGCCCACTCACCAGGCCGTCAGCAGGGCTGTGTGCAGTGGGGAGGAAGGGATACTGAGTGCCAAACTGGTGTTGCGTGGGCTGCATTTTAACATTTGAAAAATAAAGAGCTTTGCTGAAAAACGAAAACAACAGATTGTTTTAATTGAGACAAACCTTTTACCCATTTTTCCTCTGCAATTGTAATGTTTTGTGTGCTTAAATGCTAGTGTTTGTTATTCTTCCTACACTTGAAAAATGATGTCTGGAGAATAATCATGTTCTCAATACTTAACATAGAATTAATATCAAATTAAGTTGAAACAGGTTTTCGCCAGCTTCATTTTATCTTCAGTAACAATAATCTTTTCCCCTTTGTTGTCTGGTTAATTAAGGATGGATAAAAATTATATGCATGTCTCATGGGGAGCAGCAGAACACGGGGCTGTGAAGAGAACAGGGAAAATGTCCTCAGAGGAAGGGAAAACACTGAGAGGGCCCCCCTCTGAAAAGAAAGTACTTGATGGAGTCACCATGAGTTAAACAATGTTAACCACCTGCACAAGAGATTGTGCTGGAGGAAGGCTACCAAATGCCATGATGGGAATAGACACTAGCATCCGCAAAATCTCTCCAAGGAAAGTAAAATGCATATAAAATAATGAATGTATACTTTACAAGTCATGGTTTAAAAACGCTTTCAGAGTTTTTAGCTCATTTAATCCTCGTAACATTCTCAGAGGTTGGCAATATTCTTTCCTTTTTTAAACAGAAAACAAAGAGTAAGAGGACAATTGTTTCTCCATCAGGCAAGCTGGAGCTTGCACACAGATTTTGCCCTTTATTTGTTTAACCTCTCTACATCCTTCCAAATGAGAGTCTCAATAATGACCTCACTGGACTGCTGTGAAATAAGTAAAGCAATGAAAACAATGCCCAGAACCTAATGGACACACACATGGCTATTATTATAATAGATATGGAGAAAACTGAAGTCCAGAAGGTTAATTTAACTGGATCTAGACTATACTGAAAATAAGTTGCCAATGCAAATAGAATCTTACCAGACAATAAAGAGTCCCCTCTCCTCCTGCCTGGTGTCAGTGGAGACCCTAGGGTAAGCCTGGACTTCTACCACTACCTCTTGGTAATGAGACATCCTTCCCCTCCTTAATGGGGTGGCATCAGAGGAGGCCTAGTGGGAAGTCTGGCTTCTCACCGTTATTTTCTGGTAATGAGGCTGTGCCATCTGTGGTATCAGTGGAGTCCTAGATGGGGGATATAACTCCTATTCCTGCCCAGCAATAAAGAGAAGCTTTCCTTCCAACTTGAGTGCCAGTGAATGTAAGTGGCGAACCTGGACTTTGAACTTCATCTGACCATAATGACACAGCGTCAGAAAAAAGACAGCTGAAACAGAAGTCTTCAATAAGCTGCAGAGTTGCAAATCATAATGCAAAAAATGAAACAGTTTTAATTTGAAAAATTACTAATTATACCAAAACTCAGATTTTAAACTGAATGAAAAATCAATAGATGCCAAAATAGGGATAAGAGAACTATTTTAAAACAGCCATCATAAAAATGCTTTAATGAACAACTATGAACAAGTTTGGAACAAACAAAATAAGAGTAAGTCTCTGTCTCAACAAAAAAAGAAAAATTCAGGCCAATATCCATGATGAACATAGATGCAAAAATCTTCAATGAAATACTGGCAAACCGATTGCAACAGCACATCAAAAAGCTTATCCATCATGATCAAGTAGGCTTCATCCTGGGAATGCAAGGCTGGTTCAGCATACACAAGTCTATAAACGTAATCCACCACATAACAGAACCAAAGACAAAGACCACATGATTATCTCAATAGATGCAGAGAAGGCCTTCAACAAAATTCAACAGCGCTTTATGCTAAAAACTCTCAATAAACTAGGTATGGATGGAACGTATCTCAAGATAATAAAAGCTATTTATGACAAATCCACAGCCAATATTATACTGAATGGGCAAAAACTGGAAGCATTCCCTTTGAAATCAGGCACTAGACAAGGATGCTCTCTCTCACCCTTCCTATTTAATATAGTATTGGAAGTTCTAACCAGAGAAATCAGGCAACAACAACAACAAAAATAAAGTGTATTCAATTAGGAAAGGAGGAAGTCAAATTGTCTCTATTTGCAGATGACATGATTGTATATTTAGAAGACCCCATCATCTCAGCCCCAAATCTCCTTAAACTGATAAGAAACATCAGCAAAGTCTCAGGATACAAAATCAATGTTCAGAAATCACAAGCATTTCTATACACCAATAACAGACTTAAAGAGAGCCAAATCAAGGATGAACTCCCATTTGCAATTGCTACAAAGAGAATAAAATACCTAGGAATACAACTAACAAGGAACGTAAAGGACCTCTTCAAGGAGAACTACAAACCACTGCTCAAGGAAATAAGAAAGGACACAAACAGATGGAAAAACATTCCATGCTCATGGTTAGGAAGAATCAATATCATGAAAATGGCCATAATGCCCAAAGTAATTTATAGATTCAACACTATCCCCATCAAGCTACCAATGACCTTCTTCACAGAACTGGAAAAAAACACTTTAAACTTCATATGGAATCACAAGAGAGCCTTCATAGCCAAGACAATTCTAAGCAAAAAGAACAAAGCCGGAGGCATCAGACTGCTGGTCTTCAAACTAAACTACAAGGCTACAGTAATCAAAACAGCATGGTACTAGTACCAAAACAGAGACATAGACCAATGGAACAGAACAGAGGCCTCAGAAGCAACACCACACATCTACAACCATCTAATCTTTGACAAACCTGACAAAAATAAGCAATGGGGAAAGGACTCCATGTTTAATAAACGGTGTTGAGAAAACTGGCTAGCCATGTGCAGAAAGCAGAAACTGGACCCCTTCCTGTCACCTTACACTAAAATTAACTCCAGATGGATTAAAGATTTAAACATAAAACCTAACACCATAAAAACACTAGAAGAAAATGTAGGCAAAACTATCCAGGACATAGGCATAGGCAATGACTTCATGACTAAAACACCTAAAGCAATGGCAACAAAAGCCAAGATAGACAAATGGGATCTAATTAAAATTCAAAGCTTCTGTACAGCAAAAGAAATCATCATTAGAGCGAACTGGCAACCAACAGAATGGGAAAAATTCTTTGCAGTCTACCCATCTACAAAGAACTAAAACAGATATGCAAGAAAAAAACAAACAACCCCATTCAAAAGTGGGCGAAGGGTATGAACAGATACTTTTCAAAAGAAGACATATATGAGGACAACAAACATATGATAAAATGCTCATCAACACTGGTCATTAGAGAAATGCAAATCAAAAGCACATTGAGATACCACCTCACGCCAGTTAGAATGGTGATCATTAAAAAATCTGAAGACAGCAGATGCTGGAGAGAATGTGGAGAAATAGGAACACTCTTAACACAGTTGATAGGAGTGTATATTAGTTCAACCATTGTGGAAGACAGTGTGGCAATTTCTCAAGGATCTAGAAATAGAAATTCCATTTGACCCAGCAATTCCATAACTAAGTATATACCCAAAGAACTATAAATCATTCTACTATAAAGACATATGCACACATATGTTCATAGTAGCCCTGTTCACAGTAGCAAAGACCTGGAACCAACCCAAATGCCCATCAATCATAAACTGGACAAAAAAATGTGGCACATATACACCATGAAATACTGCACAGTCATAAAAAACGAATTTGTGTCCTTTGTAGGGACTTGGATAAATCTGGAAACCATCATTCTCAGCAAACTGACACAAGAACAGAAAACCTAACACCGCATGTTATCACTCATAGGTGAGTGTTGAACAATGAGAACACATGGACTCAGAGAAAGGAGCATCACACACTGGGGCCAGCTGGCGGGGAGCTAAGGGAGGGACAGCGGGGGGATAGGAAGGGTGGGGAGGGATAACATGGGGAGAAATGCCAGATATAGTATGCACCTATGCAGCAACCCTGCATGACCTGTGCATGTACCCCAGAACCTAAAGTAAAATAATAATAATAATAATAATAAAAAAAGAAACCAGGCATGAAAGAAGAGAGCAGAATTAAATATTTAAAGTGTTTAGGGGAAAGATCTTAACAACCTAGAATTCTATACTCTGCAAAATTATTCTTCAAAAGTAAAGGAAAAATAAAGACCTTCTGCAACAACAACAAAAAAAAAAAAGAAAGAAAAAAGAAAAAAGAAAAGAAAAGAAAATATCATTCAGTAATTAGGGGAAATAGAGATATTCTTAGGCAAAAAACAAACAAAAAAAACACTCCAAGTTTGCTACCAGCAGACCCAACCTAAAAGAATGACTAAAGGAATTTCTCAAAACAGAAAGAAAAAAGGGACCTCAGTATATCAGGGAGAATTAACATATAAGAAAAAATACGTAGATAAATATAATAGTTTTTCTCCTGCTCATGAGGTCTCTAAATTATGACTGATGGTTGAAACAAAAAGTATAATATTATCTGATATGGTTCTATGTGTAGAAATACTACAGTTATAAATGGGAGAGGATAAAGTGACATAAAGGAAGATAAAATTTACATATTTCACTTGAATTGATAAAATATGAAACCAGTAAGCTGTTACATATGTTAAGTGTAATACCTATAACAACCAGTAAAACACCTATACAAAGCTATACACTCAAAGACATGATAGAGATATCAAAATGGAATTCTAAAAAGTATTCAAGAAATCTACAGGAGGGCAGAAAAATAAAGAAGCAAAATAAACAGAGAAAACAAACAGAAAACAAAAAAATAAAATGGCAGACTTAACATATCAATAACTATATTAAATGTAAATGGTCTAAACACATCAATTAAGATAGAGACTGGGAAAGTGCATTAAAATATACCACCTAACTGGATTCTGTGTATAAGAAACTCATTTCCCATGAAATGATATAGGTAGATTTAAAGTCCATAGTCCATGACTAATGTTGTTTTAACTTATGATTTTTCTACCTTATAATGGGTTTATCAGGGTATTAAATTTCAACTTGCAATGCTTTTGACTTATGAACTATTTATTGGGACACAGCCCCATCATAAGTCAAGAAACATCTGTAAAATAATTTTTAAAACATGCTAATATTAACCAAGAGAAAACAGAAATGATTTATTGATATATTGGTATCAGGCAGACTTCAGAGCAAAGAAAATTACGACACATAGAAATTGAGATTGTGTAATGATAAAAATGTCAATCCACCAGAAGATGTAACAATCCTAAAGTATATGCAACAAACAACAGAGCTGCAAAACATGTGCAGCAAAAGCTGATATGTGCAGCAAAAGCTGATAGAACTCAAAGGATAAATACACAAATCTACAATTACACTAGAATCTCCACACCCCTCTCAACAATTGATAAG
This sequence comes from Ateles fusciceps, assembly GCA_036589455.1. Taxonomy (NCBI): domain Eukaryota; kingdom Metazoa; phylum Chordata; class Mammalia; order Primates; family Atelidae; genus Ateles; species Ateles fusciceps. The sequence goes on along the minus strand of JAZHEH010003321.1, from coordinate 1,752,453 downwards.
ACTGCTAAACAAAAAATTAGCTATACTATGAAATAACTTATCAACACCATTAACCAACAGAATCTATACGACATATATGGAACACGCCACCCAATAACAACAGAATACACATTGTTTTCAAGGACCTACCTAGGACAAATACATATATCCAGATATGCCACACCTGGGCAATAAAATATATCTGAATACATTTTTTGTTTTAGCTTTTATTACTGGTGTTGAAACCTGGTCTTATTGTTTTGCTCAGGCTGGTCTTGAACTCCTGGCCTTAGGCAATCCTCCTGGCTTGGCCTCCTAAAGTGCTGGGATTACAGGCAACCAGCCATGAATACATTTTTTTGAAACTGGACTTATACAGATATTGTTTTCTGATCCCAATGAAGTCAAATTAGAAGTCAAATTTTTTTTAATTACAAGAAAATTTCTAAATAGTTGGAAATAAAAAAACACACTTTAAAATAATACATAAAGAGGAAGTTTCAAGAGAAATTTTAAAAGTATATATTTAATTGAATGAAAATGTGAATACAACATCTCAAAATTTGTGAGACACAGCTGAAACGATGTTGCAATAGAAATGTATAGCACTAAAGGCAACATTTAAAAAGAGAAAAAGTCTCAAGTCAATAATCTAAGCTTATACATCAAAGACCTAGAAATATAAAATCAGTATAAACCAAAAGCCAGTGGGAGGGAAACAATATACTAAAGATAAGAGTAAAAATCATAAAAATGGAAAACAGGAAAATAGTAGAGAATATAATGAATTAAAGAGCTGGTTATTTTAAAAGATCAGTAAAATTGACAAACCTCTAATAAGACTGGCAAGGAAAAAAGAGAGAAGACAAATTAGCAGTATCAGTAATGAATCAGGAATATCACTGCAGACTCCACATACAAAGAAAAGATAATATAGAAGTGTCATAAAAAAACACTTTGTCTATAAATTAGAAAACTTAGATGAAATGAACCAATTCCTTTAAAAGAACAAACTATTATAGCTCATCGAATATAAAATAAGTTGAGCCCTAAAACTAAAGAAAATTAAATTCAAAAGTAAAACTCTACCCCACCCCCCAAATCTCTAAACCCAGATGGTTTTATTGGATAATTGTACAAAACATTTAAAGAATTGACACCAATTCGGTATAGTTTGTTCCAAGAAAATAGAGGATAAGAGACCCTTCCCAACTCGGTTATTGAAGATAGCATAACTTGAATACAAAAACCAGACATATAGCACTAAAGGAAAGAAACAGACCGATATTTGTCATGAATACAGATACCAACAAAATCATTAACAAAATGTTAACACAGGAAATCTAGCAATGTATGCAAAGAACTATACACTATGACCAACCCAGAGTTTATTAAACCCAGAGTTTACTCCAGGGATGCCAGGTTCATTTAATATTAGAATATCAATGTAATCCACGATATTAACAAGCTAAAGTAGAAAAATTACATGATCATATCAATTAATGCAGAAAAGTTATGTGAAAATATATAACACTTGTTCATATAAAAATTATCAAAAAACTAGGAATACAGGAGAACTTTCTCAATTTGAAAATGAGAATCTACACAAAAAACATACAGTTAACACCATACTTAATGGTGAAAGACTAACTGCTACCTCCGTAACTGTGGGGGACAAGGCAGGAATGTTCCATCTCACTGCTCTTATTCAATATAGTGCTGGAAGTTCTGGTAGTGAAATATGGCAAGCAGAGAATGTAAAAGAAATATATATTGGAAATAAATAAAATGCATTACTATTTTCAGACAGCATGATTTTTTTACAGGGAAAATCTCCAGAAATCTACCATAAAACTTTTAGAAGTAATAAATGAGTTCAACAAGGTCACAAGATACAAGACAAATATGTAAAAATTAACAATTAGTATTTGAAGATCAAAACTTAAAATATATTACCATATACAATTGCTCAAAAAATAAATACTTAGGTATAAATCCAACAAAATATATAGAGTTTTTATGCTGAAAACTACAAACCTCTGAAGAAATAAATCAAAGAATATCTAAGTAAATGAACAGCGATATTAAGTTCTTAGATTGAAAGATCTTACTAGAAAAAAAATCTGTTTTTCCTAAATTAATATGCAGATTTAACACCATTCTTATTAAAACCACAACAAGAATTTTAGAGATAAGAAAAGTTATTCTACTAATTATTTCGAAGTGCAGAGGAACTACAGTAGCTGAAATAATTTTGAAAATGAAGAATAAAGCAGGAGGAATGTGCCTACCTGTTTACTTTTAAGATTTATATAGCTCACATAGTCAAGACCCTGTGGCATTTGCAGAGAAACAGACATACAGGTTAATGGAATAGATCAGGTAGCCAAGAAATATATTACCACAAATATACTCAACTAATTTTTGACAAAAGTTCAAAAGCAATTCAATGGAGAAAAGATAAACTTTTTTTAATGCTGCTGGAGCTTTTAAAAAAATGAAACCTCAATATACACCTCAGACCTTACACACAAAATAACTCAAAATGGGTTGTAGACTTAAATATAAAATGTGCTAAGCTATAAAACTTTAAAAAAAGTGACAAAACAGAGTACTGGAGAAAATCTTCAGGATCTAATACTATGTGCAGAATTGGCACCAAAAATACAATCTATAAAAGAGAAACAAAATGAACTTTATTAAAATGAAAAACCTTTGCTCTGTGAAAGACTTTGTTTAGAGTATGAACAGGCAAGCTGTCAACATATTTGCAAATCACATGCCAATAAAGGACTAGTCTCTGAACTCTGAAAATTCAACAGTAAAAAAGCAAACAATCTGACTAGAAAATTAGCAGAAGACATGAACATTTTAATAAAAAACATGAACAGATGGAAAATATGCAAATGAAAAGATAATCATCGCAAACCACATTAGGTAGATCATTCAGGTAGAAAACTAACGAAGAAACTCTGGACTTAAAGTCAACACTTTACCAACTGGATCTGTAGACATCTACCTGACACTCCACCCAACAACCACAGAATATACATACATTCTTCTCATCTGTACATAGAACATATTCTAAGACTGGCCACATGCTCAGTCATGAAGCACATCTCAATAATCTCAGAAAAACTGAAATCATACCATGCACACTCTCATACCATAGTGCAATGAAAATAGAAATTAAAATCAAGATTTTGCAAAACTATATAAATACATGGAAATTAAATAACTTGCTCCTGAATAAGTCCTGAGTGAACATGGAATTAAAGCAAAATCGAAAAACAATTTGAAGTTAATGAAAGTAGGGATACAACTTAGTAAAATCTCTGGGAGGCAGCCAAAGCAGTTTTAGGATCAAAATTTATAACCCTAAATGCCTTCATCAGGAAATTAGAAGGATGTCAAATTAACAATCTAACACGGCACCCAAAAAAGCTAAGGGAAAAAAGAACAAACCAACCCCAAAGCTAGTGAAAGAACAGACATAACTAAAATTAGAGAAGAACTAAATGAAACTGAGATGAAAAAAATTTATACAGAAGAACAATGAAACTGAGATTTGGTGTCTTGAAAAAATAAACAAGATTGATTTATCACTAGCTAAATTAACAAAAAAGGGCGAACATCCAAATAAGTGCAGTCAGAAATAATGAAGATGACATTACAACTGATCCTAGAGAAATAAAAAAGGTCCTTGGAGAATACCATGAAGAACTGTATGCACACAAATTAGAAAATCTAGAGGAAATGAATAAATTCCTGGAAACATACAATCTCCCAAGACTGAATCAGGACAAGATTGAAACCCTATATAGACCAATATTGAGCTCTGAAATTAAAACCTTCCAACCAAACAAGCCCTAGACCAGGTAGACTCACAGCTGAATTTTACGAGATGTACCAAGAAGAACTGGTAGCAATCCTGCTGAAACTATTCCCAAAAAATTGAGGAGGAGGGACTCTACCCTAAGTCATTCTATGATGCCAGTATCATCCTAATACCAAAATCTGGCAGATACACAACAAAGAAAGAAAATGTTAAGCCAATATACCTCTTAAACATATATGCAAAAATTCTCAACAAAATACTAGCAAACTTGATCCAGCAGCACATCAAAAGTTAATTCACCATGACTAAGTGGGCTTTATTGCTGAGGTGAAAAGTTAGTTCAACTTATGTAAGTAAATAAATGTGATATACCACACAAACATAGTTAAAATAAAAACCATATTATCTCAATAGATTCAGGAAAAGCTTTTGATAAAATCCAACATTGCTTCATGGTAAAACAAACAAACAAACAAGCAAACAAATAAACAAAAAAACCTCTCAACAGATTAGGCACTGAAAGAGCGTACCTCAAAATAATAAGAGCCATCTATGACAAACCCACTGCCAACATCAGACTGAATGAGTGAGAGCTGGAACCATTCCCCTTGAGACCTGAAACAAGGTAAGGATGCTCAGTCTCACCACTCCTATTCAACATAGTACTGGAAGTCCTAACCAGAGCAATTAGGTAAGATAAAAAAATAAAAGGCATCCAAATAGAAAAAAAAAAAAAAGAAGTCAAAACATCTCTCTTCATTGATGACATAACTCTATTCTTGGAGAAACCCTGAGGATTCTGCCAAAAGGCTGCTAGGACTGATCAATGGTCTTAGCAAGGATTCACGATTTAAAAAAATCAGTGTAAAAATCAGTAACATTTCTATACACCAATATCACCCAGGCTTAGAGTCAAATCAAGAACACAATTCCATTTACAATAGCCACACACACAAAGAAAATAAAGTTCTAGGAATATAGTTAATCAAAGAAGTAAAAGATTTCTACAAGAAGAACTAAAAAACACTGCTGAAAGAAATCAGAGATGACACAAATAAATGGGAAGCTATCCCATGCTTATGGATTGGAAGAATCAATATCATTAAAATGACCTTCCTTCCCAAAGCAATTTACAGATTCAATGTTATTCCTATCAAACTACCAATGTCATTCTTCACAGAACTAGATAAAAACTATTTTAAAATTCATATGCAACAACAACAAAAAAAGAGCCTGAATAGCCAAAACTATCTTAAGCAAAAAAGAACAAAGCCAGAGGCATCACACTACCCAACTTCAAATTATACTGTAAGGCTATAGTAATCCAAGCGGCATGATACTGGTGTAAAACCATACACATAGACCAATGGAACAGAATAGAAAACTTAGAAATAAGGCTGCACACCTACAACCGTCTGATCTTCAACAAGGCTGACAAAAACAAGCAATGGGGCTAGAACTTCATATTCAATAAATAGCGCTGGAATAACTGGCTAGGCATATGAAGAAGAATAAAGCTATACCCTTATCCTTCATTATATACAAATATTAACTCAAGATGCATTAAAGATTTAAATATAAGACCTCAAACTATAAAACTTGCAGAAGAAAAACCTAGGAAATACCCTTCTTGACATTGGCCTCAGCAAAGAATTTATGGCCAAGTCCCCAAAATGATTGCAACAAAAACAAAAATTGACAAGTGGGACCCAATTAAACTAAACAGCTTCTGCACAGCAAAAGAGTAAACAAACAACCTACAGAATAAGGAGAAAATATTCACAAACTATGCACCCAAAAAAGGTCTAATATGCAGAATCTATAAGGAATTTAAATCAACAAGCAAAAAGCAAATAACCCCATTAAAAAATAGGAAAAAGGCATGAAAAGACACATCTCAAAAGAAGACATACACGTGGTGAAAAAACATATGAAAAAAAATGCTGATCATCACCTATCATCAGAGAAATGCAAGTCAAAACCACAAAGGGATACCAGTCAGAGCGGCTATTCTAAAACTTCAAAAAAACAACAGATGGTAGTGAGGCTGCAGAGAAAAGCGAATACATCTGCACGGTTGGTAGGAATGAAAATTAGTTCAGTCACTGTGAAAAAGCATTTCAAAGATTTCTCAAAGAAGTTAAAGCAGAGGTACCATTTGGTCCAGCAATCCATTACTGGTTATATGCCCAAAGTAATATAGATTATTATATCAAAAAGATACATGCACTTGCATGTTCATTGCACCATTGTTAATAATAGCAAAGTCATGGAATCAGCTTAGGTGCCCATGAATGGTGGATTGAATGAAGAAAATATGGCACATATACTCCAGAAAATACTACACAGCCACAAAAAAGAATGAAATCATGTCCTTTACAGCAACATGGATGGAGCTGAAGGCCATAATCCTAAATGAATTAACACAGGAATAAAAAGCCAAATGCTGCATGTTCTCACGTATAAGTGGGAGCTAAACATTGAACACACATGGATATAAACGTGGTAATAATAGACTCTGTGGACAACTAAAGGAGGAGGGAAGAAAGGGGCCGTGTGTTGAAAAACTGCCTATTAGGTACAATGCTCACTACCTGGGTCCAATACATCCATGTAAGAATCCTACATGTGAACGCTCTATATCTGAAATAAAAGCTGAAACATTTTTAAAAGATATGCAAATGAAAACCACAGAGTTATTATGCCACACCTATCAGAACGGCTAAAATGAAAAATAATGGCAACACCAAATGTCAGTAAGGATGCAGAGAAATCAGATTATTATACATTGCTTGTGGGGATATTAAGTTAAAACTAAGCTGGAAAGCAGTTTCATAGTTTTATTATAAAATTGCCTACAAGCAACACCATAGTGGTCAAGTGAGATTTCCACCAGCACCGAGAAGCCCAGAGGGCAGACTGCAGGAAGTGTTCACTGCTTTGGTTACCTGGTGACTCCTATACTCGACAAAGCGACACCAGATCCAGGGAAGTGCCCTCTGCTCCCCATCGCACAGGTGCCTCCATGAAGAATCAAGCAGTAGATCCATCGGTGCCAGATGAACAAAGCCGACAAGAATAGGAGTGCAAGGGCTCTAAGAGTCAAACTGTAGCCACAACTTCAGTGTGCTAAAACTAAACAGGGAACCTGACTGCGAAAATAGAAGATTTAAATGAGATTCAGAATGTCCCATCATGAACCCCAAAATGTCCAGTGTACAACAGAGAATCACTCATCTTGCTAAGAACCAGGAAAACTCACCTTGAATGGGAAATGATAATCAAATAATATTAATACTGAGATGAACCAGATGGTGAAATTATCTAAAAGATTTAAAGCAGCCATCTTAAAAAATGCATCAATGATCAGTTGTAAATTCTTTTGAAAGAAATGCAAAAAATAGAAAATCTCAGCAAACAAATAGAAGTTATTTTAAAATAAATGAATAGAAGTTATAGAACAGAAAAAACAATAGCCAAAACAAAAAATTCCGATAGATGGGCTCAATAGTGAACTGGAAGTGACAGAGGTCGGAATCAGCAAATTTGAGGACATATTGATAGAATCTGCTCAGTTTGAAAAAGAGAGAGAAAAAGGCTGGAAAAAATAACGAGCCTCAGGGACTTGGAGGACAGTAACCAAAGGGTTAGCTTCAGTTTATTGGGATTAAAAGAGTATTCAACAAAATAATAGATACAACTTCTTAATTTGGCAAAATACATACACTCATAAATTCATAAATCTTAGCAAATCCCCAATAGGATGATAAATGCGAATAAATCTATTCCAAGACACACAACAACACTACAATTAAGTTTCTGAAAACCAAAGACAAAGGGAAAAAACCTTGAAGGCAACCAGGCAGAAATGGTGAATTACTCATAGGGGGAGCATCAATTCCAGTGACAGTGGATTTCTCATTTAAAACCATTTATACAAGAAGGAATTGGCACAGCATGTTAAAGTGCTGAAATAATAGGACTGACCACTTCACATTTTTTATTTGGCAAAAGTCTTCTTTAGGAATGAAGAAAAAATATAGCCATTATCAATCAAAGGAAAATCAAGAGAATTTGTTCCCTCCTGGACTACCCGTAAAGAATGTCTGCAGGGAGTTCTGTAAACTTTAGACAGCTGAAAAAGCTTAGATAACAGAAAAAGCTTTGGCACTTCAGAAAAGAAAGAAGAACAATGGAATGGGTAAAATTACCTTAAATATAGTAGACATTGTTTTCCTCACGAATCTTTAAAATCATAATTAAAGACTGAAGCAAAAACAAAATGACAGCAATCATCTTATGTGGTGCTCAGAATGTGGAGCAGAATTATGTACAACACTTATATATAAAATGTGGATAATTTAAAGGGACCTGGATGGAAGTAAGTTATCTATACTTTATTCAAAGTGGTGAGACATAAATAATAGTAGCATGTGGTACAATATTAAACAATATTATAATACTTAAAGTAGGCAATAAGAAAAGTACACCAAGACATATACTCAAACTGGTGTGAATAAATTTATAAAATTCTACAACATGGTACGGTAATCCACAAAAAGATAAAAAGGGAGAAAGAAGAATTTATAAAATTCTAAAACATGGTACGGTAATCCACAAAAAGATAAAAAGGGAGAAAGAAGGGAAGAAACAATAGAACAATCAGAAAATGAATGATAAAATGACAGAATCAGACCTAAACCAACTGATGATTACTTTAAATGTTATTCATCAAAACACTCCAATCAAAATACAGATATTGGCATAGTAGATTAAAATAACATGAACCAACTATGTGCTGTGTACAAGAAACTCACATCAAACATAACATAGGTAGATTGAAACTGAAGGGATAGAAAAAATATATCATGCAAATATTAACTTGAAAAAGGAGGCACACGTACATTTTATCAGATAAAGTAGACTCATAGCAAAGAAAGGAATTTGGGACAAGGAGAGACATTACGTAATGATATCTCTATCAATCCACAAAGAAGACATAGTGAACCTGATTGTGTATTCACTGAATAGCAGCACTTCAAAGTATATGAAGTAAAAACTCATAAAGCTTACAGGAGAAATCGGCAAATCAGTCAAAATTAGGGACTTCAACACCAACCTATTCACAATTAATAAAACAGCGAGATAGAAATTCAGAAAACATGTAGATGATCTAAATGACATAATCTGCCAACAGGATCTCTATTGACCCATAAGAATATTTTGCCCAATAGCAACAGAATATGCATTGCTTTCAAGGACCTGCGGAACAGTCACCAAGATTTGCTATATCATTTGCCATTAAAGGCAACTGAAAAGGCCAAGCGCGGTGGCTCACGCCTGTAATCCCAGCACTGAGGCCAAGGCAGGCAGTTCACCTGAGGTCAGGAGTTTGAGACCACACTGACCAACATGGAGAAACTTGTCTCTACTAAAAAATACAAAATTAGCCAGGTGTGGTGGTGCATCCCTGTAAACCCAGCAACTCGGGAGGCTGAGACAGAAAAATCGCTTGAACCCAGGAGGCGGAGGTTGTGGTGAGCCAAGATCGTGCCACTGCACTCCAGCCTGGGCAACAAGAGCAAAACTCCATCTCAAAAAAAAAAACCAAAAAAAAAAAAAAAAAAAAAAAAAAGAAAGAAAGAAAGAAAAATGAAAAAAAGTAAATAATTAAAATTATAGAGTATCTTTCTCTACTTCTTCAAACTTGATAATTTCAATTGTCCTCTGGTCAAGCTCATTGATTCTTTTTTTCTACCTGCCAGATATTAGTTTGAACTCCACTAGTGAATTTTTCATTCCAGTTAATGAAATTTCCAGAATTTCTATTTGATTCTTTACATTGTTTATCTTTGTTGATACTGTCATTTTGTTCATATGTTGTCTTTTTAGTTTACTTAAGTTTTTGGCTTGTGCTTTACTTTAGCTCTTTAAATATATTTAAGATAGCTGACTTAACATCTTTTAGTAAATATAATATCTGGGTTTCCTTGGGGGTCATTTCTATCAATTCATTTACTTTTTCTCCGAATGGCCCATACTCAGGTCTCTTCTGAGCATGTGTCTAGTCCTAGGCATTCATATTGCACTTTCTTTCGTTCCAGTATGTTATTGCGCTTCCACTTATTTCTACAAGAGACCTCTTTCTCTGCTTCCTTTGTTCTCGATTCTTAAGTTTGCCTCCTGCCCCATATACTGTCTCCGGCCATAGGTGGGCAGAGATAGCATATTCTTTCAATCTTTCTGCAGACACTGCCACTGCCAGGGAGGCTGCTCCAGTCTAAAGGGAGGACAAAGAAAAAGACAACTTCTATCTTCATTCCTCAGAGAACCACCAGATGGGTCAAAGGGCACAATCACAGTATACTAAGACCTGGGTAGCTCCCTGGCACCAGCAAGCCATATCAGAAACATGCAGGGAATCAAATAAAGATTCTGAGAATTTAACAAAAATGAAAAATTTACTAAAGGGTTTTAACCATATATTTGTGCAGTCAGAAGAAAGAATCAGTGAAGTTGAAGATAGGGCAATTGCAATGATTAAATCCGAAGAACAAAAAGAAAAAATAAGGAAAAGTAAACAGAACCTAAAGGAACTGTGGGACAGTATCAAGTTGACCAACATGCAAAGTATAGAAATTGAAGAAGAAGAGATAAACAGAGAGAAAAAAATATTTCACAAAAACAATAGTCAAAACTTTCTTAATTTGATGAAATAAATTAATCTATACATCCTAAAAGATCAATGAATCCCAGGTTGAATAAACTTAAAAAGAGCCGCATTAACGTAAATCATAATGAAACTGCCAAAAGACAAAAGCAACAACAATCCCGAAAGCATTAGGAAAGAATTGATTTTGTTCATATGTTGTCTTTCTAGTTTAGGAGAAAGCATTAGGAGAGAATTGATTTGTCATGTACAAGGGATCTGATATGATTTGGATGTCTATCCCTTCCTGACCTCATTCTGAATCATGATCACCACTGTTGGAGGTGGGGCCTACTGGGAGGTATTTGTGTCATTGGAGAGGATCCCTTATGAATGCCTGGTGTCCTCCCCCACAGCAATGAGCTCATGTGAGATATGGTTGTTAAAGTGTCTGGGACCTCTATCCTCCTTCTTGCTACCTTTGTCAACATGTGACACGCCAACTCCCCCTTTCCTTCTGCCATGAATATAAGCTTCCTGAGGCTCTCACCAGAAGCAGATGCCTGTGTCATGCTTCTTGTATGGTCTGCAGAACCATGAGCCAAAATAAACTGCTTAAAAAAAATACCCAGCCTCAGGTATTTCTTTATAGCAATACAAAGCAGACTAATACAGGATCCTTAGTGAGAGTTTAATTTATCATCAGAAACCATGGAGGCCAGAATGCAGTAAAATAAAACACTTAAAGTGCTGAAATTAAAAAAAAATGCAGAATGATACATATAGCCAAACCATTTGTTTTATTTCATACATAATTAAAAATGAATAAATAAAAATAATCATAAATATATGTTAGTGGACAAACAATAACTAAATATATAATTTATGACAATAGCAAAAACGGTTGGAAAAGAGCTGTAGAGGAGCAGACTTTTTTAATGCTATAGAAAGTAAGTTGGTATCTATTAAACTAGATTGTTATAAATGTAGGATGTTAATTTAAATCTCCATGATAACTACTAGGAAAATACCCAAAAAAGTATATACAAAAGGAAATGAGAAGAGAATGAAAATGGTACACTGCAAAAAATCAAACACACAAAATGGAAAATCCAAAAAAATGTATAAACATACAAAAAACAATTAGCAAATGGCAGAAATAGTCCTTTCTTATCAGTAATTACTTTAAATATAAATAGATTAAACTTCCAATAAAAGACATAGATGGGCTGAGTGGATAAAGAAAACAGAACCCAACTAGTCTTCAAGAGACTTGCTTTAGATTTAAACACACTAATAGGCTAAACAAGAAAAGATGAGAAAGGATATTTTATGCAAATAGTAACCAAAAGAGAGCAGGAGTGGCTACACTTAAGTCATGGGGGTCATGGGGACAGATGCCTCATGAATAGTTTAACTCATTTTAGAAAGTGTAGTTTAATTTTTACGTATTTGTGAACTTTCCAGTTTTACTTCCGTTATTCATTTCTAGCTTTATTCCACTTTGGTTCAAGAGATACCTTGCGTTGTTTCAATCTTTTAAAGTTCCAGAAGACTTGTTTTGTAGCCTAAAATATAGTCTCTTTTGTAGAATGATTTATGTGCACTTGAAATGAATGTGTATTTTCCTGTTGTTGGGTGGAGGGTTCTTTATTTATGTTAGGTTCCACTATTGGAAACCTTGGTGACAAGTGAGTTCTCTCTGTTAGTTCTCATGAGATCTGGATGTTTAAAAGAGTCTCAGAAGTGGGCGAAGGATATGAACAGACACTTTTCAAAAGAGGACATACATGAGGCCAACAAACATATGAAAAAATGCTCATCATCACTGGTCATTAGAGAAATGCAAATCAAAACCACACTCAGATATCATCTCACACCAGTTAGAATGGTGATCATTAAAAAATCAGGAGACAACAGATGCTGGAGAGTATGTGGAGAAATAGGAACACTTTTACACTGTTGGTGGGAGTGTAAATTAGTTCAACCATTGTGGAAGACACTGTGGCAATTTCTCAAGGATCTAGAAATAGAGATTCCATTTGACCCAACAATCCCACTATTGGGTATATACCCAAAGAAATATAAATCGTTCTACTATAAAGACACATGCACACATATGTACATTGCAGCCCTGTGTACAATAGCAAAGACCTGGAACCAACCCAAATGCCCATCAATGATAGACTGGACAAAGAAAATGTGGTACATATACACCATGGAATACTACGCAGCCATAAAAAACTATGAGTTCGTGTCCTTTGTAGGGACTTGGATGAATCTGGAAACCATCATTCTCAGCAAACTGACCCAAGAACAGAAAGCCAAGCACCGTATGTTCTCACTCATAGGTGGGTGTTGAACAACGAGAACACGTGGACTCAGGGAGAGGAGCATCACACACAGGGGACAGTTGGGAGGGTAGGGGGAGAGAAAATGGGGGGTGGGGAGGGATAACATAGAGAGAAATGCCAGATACAGTATGCACCTAAAGTAAAATAAATAAATTTGAAAAAAAAGAAAAATTAACACCAATTTTATACAGTTTCTTACACAAAATAAAAAGTGAAAGACTACAATTCAAAAAAATAAAAGTCTGGAACATCCCCCTTCTCTCTCTTGCTTCCTATCTCATCATATGACATGTCTGCTCCTGCTTTGCCTTCTGCCATGAGTAAAAGCTCCCTGAGGCCTCCCCAGAAACCAAGCAGCTGCTGGGACCATGCTTCCTACACAGCCTGAAGAACCATGAGCCAATTCGACTTCATTTCTTTTAAAATTAGCCAGTCTCAGATATTTCTTTACAGCAACACAAAAATGATCTAATATAACAGAATAGAACGTAGAAATAGATACTTCTACAGTAATAGTTGGAGGCTTTACTACATGGCCTCCGATAGTGGACAGAACATATAGACTAAACCTAACATAAACAAAGAACCCTCAACCCAACAACAGGAAAATACACATTCTTTTCAAGTGTAAATAAATCATTCTTCAAAATAGACTATATTGTAGGGTACAAAACAAGTCTTAATGAACTTTAAAAGATTGAAACAACACAAGGTATCTTCTTGAACCAAAGTAGGATAAAGCTAGAAATGAATAATGGAAGTAAAACTGGAAAGTTCTCAAATATATAAAAATTAACACGTTCAAAAATTAGTTAAAGAAATCACAGGATAAATTAGAAAATACTTAGAGGTAAATCAAAATGAAAGCACAACATATCAGAATATATAGGATGCAATAAAAGCACTGATGAGAGGGAAATTTATAACTATAAATGCCTGCTTTAAAAAGAAGAAAAATCACAAACCAATAACATAACTTTACATTTTAGGGAACTAGAAAAATAAGAATAAGTTAAATCCAAAGCTAGTAGGAGGGAAATAATAGTGATTGAAGTAGAGATAAAATACAGATAGAAAAACAACAGAGAGAAACAATTAAATTAAAAACAGTTCTTTGAAAAAGTTAACAAAATTCGCAAGCCTATAACCAGAATGAATATAACGAAGAGAGAAGTCACAGATAAATAAAATCAGGAGTAAAACTGAAGATGTTGCTACTGGTCTAATGGTAATAAAAAGGATTATAATGGAATACTGTGAACAAATTTGCATCATCAAATTTGAAAACCTAGATTAAACCGATAAATTCCCAGAAATAAATTGTCAAAACTGTCTCCCGAAAAATACAAAATCTGAACAGACCTACACAACAGATTGAATCACTAATCAAAAGCTTCCTAAAAAAGAAAATTCAAGGATGAGATGGCTTTATTGGTGAATTCTACCAAATATCTCAAAGAAACACACCAATCTTTCTCAAACTCTTACAAAAAATGAAATAGGAAAGAACACATCCTGACTAATTCTGTGAGCCCACTGCAATCTTGATACCAAAGCCGAAGACATCAGAGCCAAAGAGAACTACAGGCCAGTATTTCTTATAAATACAGAATAAAAAATCCTCAACAAAATTCTAGCCAACCAACTCCAACAGCATATTATACACCATGACTAAGTTGAATTTATCCCAGGAATGGAAGGATGGTTTGACATAAGAAGGTAAATCAACGTAATATACTACATTAATAGAACAAAAAACAACAAAAGGATCATCTCAATTGATGTAGAAAAGACCTTTAATTAAATCCAATACCCTTTCATAATAAAAGCACAGAACACTAGGAATAGAAAAATCATCTCAACATGATAAAGTTCATTGTTTAAAAACCCACAGCTAGCATTATATGTAATGGTAAAAGTCTGAAAGTTTTCCTCCTAAGAGCAAAAAGAGGAAAAGGATGTCTCTTTTTTGCACTGCCATTCAACATTGTACTGGAAGTTCTAGCCAGAGCAATCAGTCAAGAAAAAGAAATAAAAAGCTTGCATATTTGATAAAAAGAGGTAAAACTATTTCTGTTCACAAATGACATGATTTATATGTAGAAAATTCCAAAAAAACCCACCTACATACAGCCACTAGAACTAAAATTAATTCAGCAAAGTTGCAGGAACATTAGTTGTGTTTCTGTACATTAGCCATAAACAATCTGAAAATAAAATTAAGAAAAACAGTTCTATTTACAACAGTTCTATTTACAACAGCATAAAAAGAGTATAATATCTAGAAATAAATTTAACCAAAGAGATGAAAGATTTGTATGCTGACAACTACAAAATATTTCTGTAGGAAATAAAAGAAGGCCTAATGGACTTTAATTATTGGTTTGAATGTGGTAATGTTGCATTCAATTGCTTTGTAATGAAAATTTAAAGGCTTAATACTACATGGTAGGTTGCTGTATTATAGCTTAAGGCCTTAAATATGTTCTCATTGACAGTAATTGATTTTAAAATTGTTGTTTGAAACAATCATTTATAATTTGGGGATTGCATATACATCACTTCCCTGTGGAGAAATATTTGCATACTAAAAAATCATGTCTAAATAAAAGTGCCATTCTAAATTAATGATAAAAAAATAAAAAACAAATGCAAAGCCATCTTATGTTTGTGGATCAGAAAATTTAATATTTTGGTTGGGTGCAGTGGCTCATGCCTGTAATCCCAATACTTTGGAGAGGCAAAGGTGGGTGGATCACCTGAGGTCAGGTGTTCACAGCCAGCCTGACCAACATGGCAAAACCCCATCTCTACTAAAAATACAAAAATTAGCCAGGAGTGGTAGCATGTGCCCATAATCCCAACTACTACGGAGGCTGAGGAGAAGAAAAAAGAAGAACAAATTTGGAGGACTCACACTTCCAATTTCAAAACTTCCTACAAAACTACAGTAATGAAATCAATGTAATATGCTATAAGGATAGACATAGACTAATGGAATAGAATTAAGAGTCTAGAAAAAAACTCATACCTCTATGGCCAATTGATTTTCTACAAAGGTCCCAAGATGATTAAATGGTGGAAAGAACAGTCTCTTTAATAAGTGGTGCTAAAACAACTGGATATTCACATGCCAAAATAAGTGAATTTGAATTCCTACCTCACACTGTATATAAAATTACCTAACAATGGAACAATTGCCTAAATAGAAGAGCCAAACTCACAAAACTCTTAGAAGACAACATCAGGGTAAATCTTCATAACCAGGGGTTTGGCAATATAATTTTAGACACAACACCAAAATCACAAGCAACAAAAGAACAAAATAGATAAATCAACTTCAAAACCTTGAAAAAGTTTGTCACCTAAGGACATTATTTTAAAAGTGAATAGGTAGTTCATAGAATGGGTGTAAATATTTGCAAACCATATATCTAATAAGGATCTAATACCCAGAATATACAAAGAATTCTTACCACTCAACAACAAAAAGACAGCAACGCAGTTTAACAATGGGCAAAAGACACAAAAAAGAGATACAGATGGCCAGCAAGTTCATGAAAATATGCTCAACATAGTTACTAACTAGGCAACTGCTAACCGAAACCACAATGAGGTAGCACTTTGTACTCAGGAGGATGGCTATAAAAAGAAGAATGATAAATATTGAGTGTTGACAAGAATGTAAAGAAATTACAATGCTTTTACATTACTTTTGGGATTGTAAAATGGTTAAGCTACTATAGAAAACAGTCAGCAATTCCTCAAAAAGTTAAACATGGATTACCATACGATCTGGTTATTCCACTCCAAGGTATATGCTCAAAAGAATTGAAACTGGTCCTTAATAAAAAAAATATGCATGTACCTGTATATTAATTGCAGAACTATCTATAGCAGGCCAAAAGTGAATGCTGCCCAAATGCCCATCAACAGATGAATGGATAAACTAATCAGTATATCCATGTAATGGAATACTATCAAGCCACAAAAATGAATGAAGTACTGATGCATGCTACCATGTGGGTGAATCTCAAAAATATTATGCAAGTAAGAAGTCAGACACAAAATATCACATAGTGTATACCTTTTATATGACATGATGAAATTAGATGAATCCCAAAACACAGAACACAGATAGGTGGTTACTAAGGGATGGGGTTTCCTTGTGGGATGGTAAAAATGTTTTGGAACAACACAGAGGTGGTGGTTGCACAATATTGACCCTAAATTATTCCCTTAAAATGATTAATTTTATGTTATATGAATTCCTCTTCAATAAAGAAAAAAACAAAAAACCCAAACGATCTAATTAGAAAAGGGTAAGAAATGTGAATGAATATTTTAATACAGAAAATACTAATGGCAAACTAACACATGAAAAGATATTCAACATAATTAGCCACTAGAAAAATGCAAATTAAAACTAAAATGTTATATTACTACTTTCCTATCAGAATGACTGAAACAAAAAATAACAATTAAAAAATCCTTATGAAGATGAGAAGAAAGTATGTCACCCCCACATTCCTGGTGGGAATGTAAAATGGTATAGCCACTCTGAAAAAACTTGGCAGTATCTCACAAAACTAAACACACACTCACCATGCTACTCAGCAGTTGTACTTGTGGACATTTGTTCTAGAGAAATGAAAACTTTCGTCCACACAAAAACCTGTACACAGTTGTCCATAGCAACTTTACTCATAATAGCAAACACTGGAAATATCCCAAATGTCTTTCAGTGGGGAGATGCCTGAACAAGCGGTGATCAGTACATACCATGGAATACTTGTCAGCAATAAAATGGAAACAACTATGGATACACATTACAACACCTTAGATGGATCCCAAGAGAACTATTCTGAAAGGCAAAGCCAAGCTCAAATAGTTGCATACTCCATGATTTTCTTTATATAACATTCTCGAAAAAAATTCTAGAAATAGAAAATATCAAAATAGCCTATTGGTTGCCAAGAGTTAGGGGTAGGGGGTGGGGAGAGAGGAGAGATGAATGTGGCTGTAAAGTGGTAGCCAGCACGGGGTAGCCCTGTGGTGACGGAATGATTCTGTATCGATTGTTGTGGTGGTTACACGAATCTATATAGAAGATAAAACAGCAAAAGCTATACACACACAAGCAAGTGCTTATAAAACTGATGAGATATGATGTTTCTGGGTTGACCAATATCAATGTCCCAATCAGTACAATGCACTGCGATCAGGAAAACATTGCCACTGGTTGAGGCCGGGGAAAGGTTGCAGGGGACCTGGCTTTTTAAACAGCCTGTGAATCCATTATTTCAAAATAAAACCTTTTTAGAACCTTGTATTAATAGTTCTATATCTTGGCTGGGTGCGGTGGCTCATGCCTGTAATCCCAGCACTTTGGGAGGCCGAGGCGGGTGGATTGCCTGAGCTCAGGAGTTCGAGACCAGCCTGGACAACACTGTGAAACCCGGTCTCTACTAAAATACAAAAAAATTAGCTGGGCGTGGCAGTGTGCGCCTGTAGTCCCAGCTACTTGGGAGGCCGAGGCAGGAGAATTGCAAGAATCCGGGAGGTGGAGATTGCAGTGAGCCGAGATTGTGCCGCTACACTCCAGACTGGTGGACAGAGCGAGACTTTGTCTCAAAAAAGAAAAAAAGTTCCATATCTTACTGGAAGCGACTGTGAATTATGACGTGTTTTGTGCTTACATACACACATGTGCACCGACAAGTTCTGTCCACTGGAAAGAAAGGCCTCTTAACAAGGATCACGCCAGGAGCAAGGAGCACTCTGGCACCCAGGCTGCAGCCTCACCATCTCACAGAAAAGGAAACTGGACACAGGCAATAAACAAGTCCTGGTTTGGGGCAGGAAGAGGTCAGAACACAATTCAGCTCTCAAAGGCTGCTTGGGTTGTGTCAAAAGAATTCAGAAACTAACCTCAAGAAGCTCTGAATGGCCAAAGAAGGAAAACTTTGTGGTTCAATAAGAACAATAACTGCAATGGATTGAAACACATCAAATAGGTCAATAATCCACGATGTCTCTCAGCACCCATATGTTGGTTTTTAAATACCATTCTCCAATAAAAGAGGTCAGAGCTTCTTTCAGAAAATGGCAGGTCCTAGGTCTGGGGCCAGTTAAATGCAAGATGAGACTGGAGTATTTTTATAGTGTCCCAAAGTGGGAAAGAGCTCAAATAACAAGAGGATGCAGGCGTGTCGACAGGGCGTAGAAACCAAGCTGAAAGAATATCCAGGGGCCCAGTCTGAAACAATACGAGCAACAAAGCAGATAACAGAGTACTGAATTATAACCCAAAATACAAAATAAATATCCCTGGATCCACAAGGATATAAGTAAATGATTAAATAAATAAATACACAGAGAAAAGAGACCAATCTCTTACAGAATAATTCTAAATAATTCATGCAGGTGATTCTCCTCCAAAAGAAGCAGCTTAATCCTCCCCCTACTGTACCCTAGAGTATGTGCTGGATTTAGCTTCCAGCGAAGGGAATATTAAATGAGAGGTAACTTTATAGTTGAGACATCAGGAAAACATGACCAGGTGATCAAGGCTGACATCACTAGTAACAGCACATACCCTCCAAGATGATACGACAAGAAGAGCACTTTGCCCATGCAATATTTTTTCCCAAAACCCACAACATCAATGTAACAATAAGAAAAATCATCAGACAAACCCATATTGAGGGCTATCCTACAAAATACCTGACTAGTACTTTTAAAACTGCCAAGGTCATGGAAAACAAGGAAAGACTGAGAAATCATCACAGCCCAGAGAATAAGATATATGACGAGTTTATTAATTTGCTAGGGCTACCATAAAAAGTACCAGACACTGGGTGGCTTAAACAACAGAAGTTTATTTCCCCCACAGTTCTGAAGACTGGAACCCAAGGTCAAGATGTCAGCAGGGTTGGATTCTTCTGAGGACTCTCTCCTTGGCTTGCAAACAGCCACATTCTCCCTGTGTCTTCACAGGGTCTTCCCTCTGGGTGTGTCTGTGACCTAATCTCCTCTTCTTATAAGGATGCGAATCATATTGAATTAGGACCTACCCTAATGGCCTTATTTTAACTTAATCACCATTTTAAAGATCTATCTCCAAATACATTCTGAGGCACTGCAGTTAGGACAGTGACATGAATTTTAGGGGGAACTCATCAGCCCATAACAACTACTGAAAGTCACATGATCGTGGTATGCTGGATTAGATTCAAGAACAGAAAAAGATCACTAGTGGGAAGAATAATGAAATCTGAGTAAAGTCTGCAGTTCAAGCAATAGTCCTGTACTAATGTTGGTTTCCTGCATTAATTAGTTTTGACAAATGGACCATGGTTGTCTAAGATATTGAACACAGGAGAAGCCGTGTGTGCTTTCTGAAACTCTACTATCTTGGCAACTTTTCTGTAAATCAAATTTATTCCAAAATGAGAAGTTTATTTAAGAAATTTGAAAACCCTTTTTTTTTCTGCATAAATTTATGTTGCTCCCTAGTTGAACACTGGTATGTAGGGACTTTGAAACACTTTGCTGGCTCAAAACAAGTTGATAATTATGCGGGGGAGGCTGGGGAAAGGATGGCAAGATTTTTACGTGAGGCTTCCCAGAGTGAGTCATGGACCCATACTGACATGGAAAAACAAGCACGTTCTAAAATCTCACAGTCCTTTCCTTTTGCTCACTAGTCCTCCAAAGGACTGTGAGTGCTACACTAAATTAAGATTGTTGAGGTCAAAATAGCTGTACTTTCTACGGTCCTCCTTCTCTTTCAACTCCATTTCTTCCTTTAAAAAGAAAAAATAGCACAGTGCTTACCAACAGGTGTAGAATCAGATTGTACTCAAGTCATAGCCATGGGAGCCTAGGCGAGCTGTTTAGTCTCTCAAAGTCTCAATTTCCTCATTTGTAAAATGGGATAGCTTCACTAATTTTAAAGATTTGTTGATGGAATTAAATAAGGAAATTTAGGCAAGGTATTGTGCTTAAGTTGGCACTGTACTTAAAATAACTTATTATTTCAAAATAATTATTTTAGATGTTTGATGGCTTCCTTTGATTCTGGCATTTGTAATTGATCTTCATCATATATTTACTGGTACCAACAAGTGCCATGACAGTTCCTTGGAACTCACTTTTTACCAGGTCTCTTTTCAGACATCGTATATTTATTCTACAACAACCAACCACAAAAGGTAGACTTTATTAGTTCTAAAATACAAAAGAGGGAATGAAGACTCAGAGATTAGGCAACTTGTCCAAGGTGGCAGCCTTGGTGTGCCTGAGACAGGCTCTCTGTCTCTTCCTCTTTCTAGGCACTTATTTCCCGGCTGTCTTTGAAGATAACTTGGGGCTATGTAAAAGGGGTCTGGACACTGGGATGTGGGCAGAAGTGACATATGCTACCTCCCAGGCTGGCTGTGAAACCCACTGCATAATCCTACAACCTACCTTTTTCCTTTCAATGCCAACTCTGGAGGCCATGAGGTGAAGATGACAGCACCATAAGAAGGAATGTTCCTGATCTCTGAGCCATCATTTGAAGATAAGCTGCCTAGGAGAGCTGCCTGACCCAAATGTAGCTGTGACATAAACAAAACATAAGCCTTTACATTTATTTGTTTGGATTTCAAGGCTGGGCCTCCCAGCTCTGTCATCGCCTCCATGGCTTCCCAGTGGATGAGCCCACTGGCTCCTCCACGGAAACACCCTCCCTTCCACTCATTTGCTCATGCCTCCCACTTTGTGTGGTCTGCTCTTTCTTGACAGAGAAGGTCCAACCAGTCGCATGCCTGTTTGCCAAAACCCTGCTTATCTTCTAATAGGGTCTTATCTATGTTTGTGTTTTCATATTTTTCAAGTATTAATGCACATTGCCATTTAATTTTAATACTCACATGACAAATATTTATGATAGAAGTATCCATGGTGAGATATCCAGGGAAAATTAAAACGTAAGAAAATGAAAATATTATCTTTTCCATTTCAGTTATACCCTTTCTCGATAACTCCAGTGAGCCATGCTCCTGACATTCATGCCCTTGTGAAGTTCTTATCCATTGTCCCCTCACTGGGCCTGAGACCAACATAACACAACAGAAGCAATGTTGTGCCAGTTCTGAGGATGGCAGTGATTTGTCTGGTAGCTTCTGCTTCCTCAGCCTTGGAACACTCCTTCTGGGGACTCAGCCATCATGCCCTGGGCAGCCCAGGCAGTCGTAAGGAGAACGGAGGGCCTCAGCTGAGAGTTCCTGATGAGCTCAGATGACTTCTGCTGTCCCAGGCCCCAGCTACTTGGAAAAAAAGAGCTACTAGATCCGCCCACAGAATGGCAAGAGATCATCAAATGGTATTTTAAGCTGTTAAGTTGATTTGCTACCCAGCAATAGATAATGGAAATACTCTCCTACAGGGAGCTCCTATCAAGCCCCAGTGCTTATAGCTGACGCTGATGTCTTTCTCTGCACTGTGCCATTGCACGTTACTGTAATCACTGGTGCATTTATCAATACTGCCATATTATAGTTATTTCTTTTTTTTTTTAATTGTACTTTGGACTCTGCGGTACATGTGCACATCCAGCATCCTGCAGGATTGTTACCTAAGTACATACATGCCCCATCCCCACCCCCCACCATCACTTACATCAGGCATTTCTCTGGGTGTTATCCCCTCTCCATCCGCCCCACCCCCGACTGTCCCTCCCCTCCCCTCCCCCTCCACTTCCCCACCTAGCCCAGTGAATGTTGTTCCCTTGCCTGTGCCCAAGTATTCTCATTGTTCATCATCCACCTATAAGTGAGAACATGCAGTGTTTGGTTTTCTGTTCTTGTGTCAGTTTGCTGAGAATGATGGTTTCTAGATTCATCCATGTCTCTACAAAGGACAAGAACTCATTGTTTTTTATGGCTGCATAGTATTCCATGGTGTATATGTGCCACATTTTCCTCGTCCAGTCTATCATTGATGGGCATTTGGGTTGGTTCCAGGTCTTTGCTATTGTAAACAGCACCGCAACGAACAACATGTGCATGTGTCTTTATAATAGAATGATTTATAATCCTTTGGGTATATACCCAGTAACGAGATTGCTGGGTCAAATGGAATTTCTATTTTTAGGTCCCTGAGGAATCACCACACTGTCTTCTATAATGGTTGAACTGATTTACACCCCCACAAACAGTGTAAAAGTGTTCCTTCTTCTCCACATCCTCTCCAGCATCTGTTGTCTCCAGATTTTTTAATGATCACCATTCTAACTGGCATGAGATGGTATCTCAATGTGGTTTTGATTTGCATATCTCTTATGACTGGTGAAGATGGACATTTTCTCATATGTTTGTTGGCCTCATATATCTCGTCTTTCAAAAAGTGTCTGTTCATATCCTTTGCCCACTTTTGAATGGGTTGGTTTGTTTGTTTTTTCTTGTAAATCTGCTTTAGTTCTTTGTAGATTCTGGATATTAGCCCTTTGTCAGATGGGTAGATTGCAAAAATTTTTTACCATTCTGTGGGTTGCAGGTTCACTCTAATCATTGTTTCATTTGCTGTGCAGAAGCTCTGGAGTTTAATTAGATCCCATTTGTCTATTTTGGCTTTTGTTGCCATTGCTTTTGGTGTTTTAGTCATGAAGTCTTTGCCTGTGCCTATGTCCTGAATGGTGTTGCCTACGTTTTCTTCTAGGATTTTTATGGTGTTATTTCTTATGTTTAAATCTTTAATCCATCTGGAGTTAATTTTTGTATAAGGTGTAAGGAAGGGGTCCAGTTTCAGCTTCCTGCATATGGTTAGCCAGTTTTCCCAACACCATTTATTAAACATGGGATCCCTTCCCCATTGCTTGTTTTTGTGAGGTTTGTCAAAGATCAGATGGTTGTAGATGTGTGGCGTTGCTTCTGAGGCCTCTGTTTTGTTCCATTAGTCTATATCTCTGGGTACAAGTACCATGCTGTTTTGATTACTGTAGCCTTGTAGTATAGTTTGAAGGAGCATGACGCCTCCATCTTTATTCTTTTTGCTTAGGGTTGTCTTGGCTATGAGGGCTCTCTTTTGGTTCCATATGAAGTTTAAGGTGGTTTTTTCCAGATCTGTGAAGAAGGTCAATAGTACCTTGATGGGGGATAGCATTGAATCTATAAATTACTTTGGGCAGTATGGCCATTTTCACAATGTTGATTCTTCCTAACCATGAGCATGGAATGTTTTTCCATCTGTTTGTGCCCTCTCTTATTTCCTTGAGCAGTGGTTTGTAGTTCTCCTTGAAGAGATCTTTTACATCCTTTGTTAGTTGTATTCCTAGGTATTTTATTCTCTTTGTAGCAATTGTGAATGGGGAGTTCGCTCTTGATTTGGCTCTCTTTAAGTCATGATTTGGCTCTCTGTTTGTCTGTTGTTGGTGTATAGGAATGCTTGTGATTTCTGCCCATTGATTTTGTATCCTGAGACTTTGCTGAAGTTGCTTATTAGCTTGAGGAGGTTTTGATAGATAAAGGGGTGTGTTATCTACCTCACCTCTGTCACAAAACATGAGCTGCCAAAAGCAGGACTTCTAGATACCAGATGCATTATAATATGTGTCAGAATTCAGATTTCTAAGTCAGGCTGCCTGGGTTGAATTTGGGCTTTACCATTTAGTAGCTATATAGTCTTGTCATTTAACTCCTCTCTACTTCCGTTTTTCCTGGTTTGTAAAATGGGTCATTACAAGAATGAAATGAGTTACTATATGTAAAGCACTTAGATGAGTGACTAGCCCATAAGAAACAGTAAATGTGAGTGTTACCATTTCCCCTATCTTTCAGCTCAGTGTCTGATACATTGTAAGGACCCAGTGGGTTCTGAATACAGAAATAGATGTTGGCTGTGTAGGTGCATGCAGTGGACTCAGGATGCCTTTTGTGCTCCTCCTTTTGAGGGGGGCTCTCTGCTGCCTCCATTGAACCTAGGCTGACCTGTGACTGCTAGGCCAGATGGAGGATGGTGTAAGTGACACAGTACCAGTTCTGGGAGACCGAAGCCGCTGCATAACATGTCCAACAATACTGTTGGAGAGGGAGGGGAACCCGGCCAGACCCACCCTTCCATCTGCCTCCTCCAAGATACCAGGCATGTGAGGAAAGGCATATGGAACCCCTGAGACTATTCAGCCACCAGCTGAGGGCCAAGTGAATCCAGTCTACATGGTATAAAGTAGACTCGACATGTAAGCTCTGAGCATATTTTTGACATGCAACGTCATGAGATGTAATGAAGTGGTTGTTACCTTAAGCCCAAGTTTCTAGGAAGCTTGTTATGGAACTGCAGCTCTCTTGGGCACACTGCTTCCTTCCTCAGTGCCCCTAGGAGACTGCCGTGGGGGTCCACAGTGCATGGACCAGTGCAGAAGAGGTGTGGCTGTGCTCATGTCTTTCTCTAGCAGGCGCCACCTGGGACTGATGATGATGATCTCCATGATCTGTAGCTCAGGGTCTGCTGATGACAAGTCACTCCTGCAATGGCATCAGAGCCTATGAGCCATCCATTCGTAAGTTGCTATAGAAAAAAACCCTATGCAAGCAAGCCTGAAGGGCACTCCGCCCACAGCCATCACGCCCTACAGGACCTTCTGCCAGTGGTCCTCAGGGCCATCTGTGTTTGCAGCCCAGCCTGTCCTCTCTGGCTTCCTCAGAGCTGATCATGCCAGGAACCATGTTGCCTGTGCTGTGGACTTTGAAGGAGCTGCTGCTGGAGGCCAGCTGTGTTCTCACTCGGTCACTCTGCTGCCTGAAGGACTCACTTGGTCACTCTGCTGCCTTGGGAAGGGAGTGTAAAGGGGATGAGGACAAGGGCTAACAGGGTGCCCAGAGCACTTAAGAACAGATGGAGACGGGGGAGGCAGAATCAATCACAGTACCCAGTGAGCTGCTGCTGATGGCTGATTCTCCTGCTTCACTCAAACAGGCTTTCAAATCTTACTTTATGGGATTCTGTGGTCTGCAATACTTCATAAATCTCCAGGAACATTTCAGACTCCCGCTCTGTGTTTCATTCACACGTCCTGACAGTTCCTGCTCAAGTGAGGAGTTGGGTTCAGACGGTGGCCTCAGCCTGGCTGGTCTCCTGTGCTCTGAGGCATAAATCCATCAGTAGCCGGGTGGGACTGTGTCCCTTCCCCAAGCTCTGAGATTTGTGTACAGGGTTAAGGCCTAATATGATCAAAACTCTGGGAATGTTTAATGACACCAACACTTTCCAAAAGCATAAGAAGAGGGGTATGCTCCAGATTTCCTCCTTGCATCTTTAAGATAAACATTGGTTGCAGTGATAATGGTAAAGAAATGGACATTTTCTTGGCTCTTATTCAAAGTCTGGTATTCATACGAACAGGCCTAAGACAAAAGGCCTAGCTGGAGACATTGTTAGACAGTGCAGGTTCTTGAAGTTGGTATCAAGCTGAGGTCCAGGGTGCAGGTGGGATGGGTAGAGACGGCCCTGGGAGAGGTGAACACAGACTGAGCCCCTACCATGTGCTGCCACACGTGCCTTTCATGGGCTCATCTTACCCTGCCAGCTGCTTCCTTCCGAAATCTCTGAGCCAGAGGACGTCTGTTTTCTCTCACGGGCACATGGTCGGAAGGTAAGCAGGTGCCCCCACCCCCCACCTGTATGTGCTAGATTCAGGAAGACGGGCTCTGTGGATGAGAGAAAGCTGCAAACAGACAGGCTGGAGGTGTTAGGTGCCTTCAGACTCCCAGACATCTGTGTGAAAGTTTTCCTGGGACTCATGGGACATTTATTTTCTTCTTGCTTCTCCTGATGACCCAGAAAGACTACAGTGAATCCCTGCTGAGCTTTAAATAAAAGCTGCTCTGACCCTTCGCTTTCTCTTCATGTTTCTCCCCCAACCTCTGCCCTGGGCTGGAAATCCTAAACACGGCCGTACAAGGGCTCCTCTGCTCCAGTGTGGAATGACCAATGCGTCTTTTCGTGTGAACTTTAAATAACATGGAATATGCTTAGAGATTCGGTCTTTATTTTTAGTGAAATGAATCTGTTTCTAAAGGTAGAATGTCAGATGCTGTAGCAGTCCATCTGAAGATGTGTTGAAACTTCAAATCACTTAAATAGGCAGCTTGTATTCTAAGTAGAGATTGGCCCTGCTCTCCTCCCTCACATACTCACATATACAATTTCCTTATTTCCTAGAAGCCAGGTTCCTCCAGCGAGTCTTCATTGTGACTTTCCCCAGAAGACATTGAATTCACGGCTACCCTCACCTTTGTCCTGTCAATGTCTGGTCTTTCCTCTCAGTTACAGCATGAGGCTGGGGTTCCAGTTCCCAACTGTGTGGCCTGGGGCACCTTGTATAACTTGTCTGTTCCTCAGTTTTCCCATCTGTAAAATGAGTCCAATAACAGCACGTGTCTTCAAGACTCATTGTGATAGTGAAACGAGAAAATGCTCTAAACAGGGCCAATAGTGCTGCCACAGGGGATGCATGTGACTGATGTCGGCTATTTCTGACTCACGGTGGAGCATGCCAGATAGACATGTCACCCTCTGGAGTCATAGTCCTCACCCAGATGATCATCCAGTGTTAACTCCATCCCGTGGGAGCATGGTTTCCCAAACTGTGTTCTGTAGAGTACTGCTGAGCCCCAAAAGACTCCCCCTTCATCATGTTATATGCCAGGCGGTACGCATGCCCAAGCTGGTTTTACATCATCAATGTTCAAGACAGTGCATTTCATCCTCTTCCTGAGAAAGTCTGCAGTAAAGACTGCTGAGCTTGGTTTAAACTCGTATTTCTAAACTTTAATGTCCCATAGAACATATTCTGTGAAACTACTATGATCATAGAGAACGATAGTTTTGTTAAAAGCAGAGATTGACAAATATCACTTCACGGCCTTTGCTTCATGTGCCTAGGCAGCTTACCCTCCAATACTTGCAGTGCCGGAGACTCACTGCTTTCTAAGCTGATGATGCTGCCCACAGGCGGTGATGTCCTTGGAACGCTCTTCGCGTTCAGCAGCCTCTCTGTAGCCTCCACTCATTGATCCTAATTCCACACAATCGGTCCTCACTGCAGATGTCTCCTCTCTCTTCCACATTCGCACAGCCACCTGGATCCCTCAAGCCCTAGCCAATTCAAAATAAAATTATGTAAGTAAACTCCCACCACCACTTTCATGGATCTCTAGTTTGAGCGGTTGGTGTTTTGGTTGGTTCCATTTGTCAGTTTGTCACTCAGAACTCATGCGACATGATTTTTAGTCCCCTGACCCATCCCAGCCACTCTCTTAGATAACATTCCAGTGGATCTGCATCCTCCTCATGTGCATGATTTGAGCTATTGCTTCCTCTCTCCTGAATCCCATGATTTTGTGAATGCAATTTTGATGGGATGGATGCAGTTGCAACAGCAGTGTCACAGCTGTTATATATCAAACTGAACTCTCTACAACCATCTAATACTCCAAGCCATAGGGAGCCGCCAAGGCGGATTTCCCCCATTGTATTCTTCCATGAGTGAGCACAGTGAAAATCCATGGCTTTAGGGAAAATCACTGTTAAGTTCTACCTTGCTCTTCAAGGTAAAATGTAACTCAGTAGTCAAAAAAGAAAAAAAGTACAAAAAAGAATTTAAGAAATATGCTCTCATTTGTGTAAAAAAATTAGAGATGCCTATACATACATGCATTTATATATTCACATTTGCATATGCATAAAAATAGAAGGATACATGAGACACTGATATAATAGCTCTCCCTCATCCATGAGGGATATGTTTCAAGAACAAACCCTGTATACATTATGTTTTTTTTTCTATATATAGAGACCTAAGAAAATTGCATGAAATTTACTAATTTACTTGCTTAGATTAGTAAATAATCTCTTACTTAATCTTAGTAAGAGATTAGCAATAATAACCAATAATAAAATAGAACAATTATACCAACATACTGTAATAAAGGTTATATGAGTGTGTTCTCTCTCTCTCTTTTCTCTCTTTAAGTTATCTGATTGTACTGTACCTGCCTTTCTTCTTGTGCTGATGTGCGATATAGAGGAAGTGGATGGGACGCAGGATATGGGCATTGTGATGCAGCGTTAGTGGACTATTGACCTTGTGACAAGTTATGCGAAGGAGAATTATCTGCCTCAGATGATCCTGGATCTTTGCACTGTGAGCATGTTGATGACTGGGTGCCAGGAGCAGACAATGTCAGAGGCCAACAGCAGGGCACGTCTACAGCGTGGAGATGCTGGATGAAAGGATGATTCAGGTCCCAAGTGGGACAGAACAGGACAGCGAGAAATTTCATCACACTACTCAGAACGGTGTATAATTTAGAACTTATGAATTTCTTATTTCTGGAATGTTCCATTTAATATTTTTGGACCTCAGTTGACCCGGATAACTGAAACTGTGGAATGTGAAACTGCGGATAAGGCAGGACTACTACTGTAATTGCTGCCTCAGGCAAGTACGATTAGGGAATCTGGGATTAGATGATATTGTGTCACTTTAATACTGTTAGAATATGGCTAGGTGCACAGATTTCTTTTTGGTGAAAGGAGAACTAGAAAAAATATTCCATTTGTTGGAGTTACCCCATCAGTCCTGCCTATCATCTTTGCTTCCTTCCCATGCATAGCTTGATGAGCTTGCCTTCCGAACCTTCCTGCAACCCTTTTTCTTTTACAGCAGATGTTCAACAAAGGCCTCCAGAGCATGCACTGCAGAGAAGGGAGTGTGATTCCTCCATGCCCACCCTTAGTAGGGCTGCAGCCTCACCTCATGGACTCTTGTCCACTGAGCAGATAACTTGATTTTCTGATTTGCATTACACTCAGGATCCTTTCAGTTCAAGAAATCTTAAAAACTGACTCCAGCTAGGGGCCATTTGGGTACAAAATGTCCCTTTATTTGCAAAACACAACAGGTACAATCTGTGTTTGGAAAGAAACAGCATTTGGGGGAGAGATCCTAGCAGCACAGCATAACTCAGGGGTACCTGAGAGGGGTATACCAGATGGCTGACAAACCCCAGGCAGAGTGAAGTTACCACTCAGTGCTCATCTAGTGGCAGGGGCCACTTTCCCCTCCAGCCTTCCCTGCACCCTTCAAATCTCCTACACTGCCCCCAACTCTATAACATATTAATCTTTCTATTCTCAGCAAGTGGCATTGAGCCCAGTGGCCACAGGTTTATGAGCACTGAGGGAATCAGTGAGTATTCTCCAGCATGGATCATTCCATATTCTTTCTGCCTTGGAGATGGTCCACAACTGGCTCCCAAATCCAGCCCCATTAGGCTTGTCCATTCCACAGCTTCGATGTAATAATCTCCAAGGAACTCCCCTGAGACGGGTTTGCTGTGCATTCACCCCTAATTACCCTCAGCATCACAGGACACATTATACGGAGTAACAGAAACTCCTGCACTGCAAACACTCATCACATAGACAAAATTTATACCAAAATATTGCTCCAACACTGGTGTTATTTGAGAGTAGGAGACTTGGTAGAATTTAGTGAGAGTGAGGCTATATATAATTTGTTCGGATGGAGTTAACCTCTGAGCAGACTTCCTTGGGGACCTGTTGCATTTATCACACACCAAAGCTATTAATGCCATGGCAGATTGTTGTAATGTAGCACACACATGCTGTCATCATCTTGCAATAACACAAAACCAAGATGTTAAGTTGGACTAGTGTGGACCATTCATTTTGACAGTTCCAGCTCAGTGCCCACCGAATTTGCAGTGCAAATCCACATATTATTTCTAGATTTGATTCACATTTGCAACTACGTGAGCCCAAATATCCATGAGAAAAACTGAAAAGCTCCATTAAAAATCTTGCTTTATCTAAATATCCAGATGTTTGACTTTGTCTAGCAAAAGCATGTCAAATTTTTACTACTTTTTTCTTAGTATTCAACCTCTACTTGGAAGCCTATAGCTTTATGTAAGACCTCTGGCCATTCACAGCCCAGACTTGAAGTTTAAACTTGAAAATGACCAAGAGACACCTCCAAGGCTTGTGGGACTACACCCTTCTTAGAGCCATTTTCATGAACCCAGATATGGGTTGGACATGGCTATCTGGAGAAGCAGAGCTAAGCAGCCTCAGGGATGTGAGATTCAGGTTCATTGTGAGATCTCAGCAACACGTGTGGGCTATGCCTAAACACAGTGTGACAAAGCCTTATTCTCAGATGATTTTTAATGCTAACCCTGTGCCCTGCAAAGAGAAGGTCATGCAGGAAAACTCCAGGCTGGTAGCTGGCCAGTTGGTCAGATTCTCTTCCTCTAACACCGTATGATGATGAGGAAGTGCTGCCTCCAAATTCTATTTCTATGATGCGGCCTCACTACCCAGGAGACCAACCATTTCTCCAAGGTGAGCCTTCACTCCACGTCCCATCCATCTCCTACCACTTCCCCGAATTGTGCTCTGGTCTGTAGTTGCCTACACCACCTTACCTGGAATCCTTTCTTCACAATGGACCTTACTTGCTCCATCTGTAAAATGGGGAAGCATTTACATAGGTTTTCTAAAAACTCAAAGTGACTGCTTGATATGGTTTGGCTGTGTCCCCACCCAAATCTCATCTTGAATTGTAGTGCCCATAATTCCCACATGTTGTGGGAGGAACCTGGCCGGAGATAATTGAATCATGGGGGGAGTTTCCCCCATACTGTTCTCGCAGTAGTGATTAAGTCTCCTGAGATCTAATGGTTTTGTAAGGCATTTTCCCTTTTGCTTGGTTCTCATTCTCTCTATTCCCTGCTGCAATGTAAGATGTACCTTTTGCCTTTCATCGTGATTATGAGGCCTCTCCAGCCACGTGGAACTGTGAGTCCTATTAAACCTCTTATTCTTCATGAATTACCCAGTCTTGGGTATGTCTTCATTAGCAACGTGAAAACGAACTAATACACTGCTTATGTAAGAGGCTCAGCCTTGCACATGGTTAAGTCCTAAGTAAAATGCCCATTGGTGCCCTTTATGGGCCAATTCAAATCAAAATCAGAAGTCAGGCTGAGTCTCTAGCTGCGTAACCTTGAGCAAATTAGAAGCTTACTACATAGGATGTTTAAGTGAGCTAGTCATGTAAGCGCCTTAGACAATGTCTGGCACCTAGGAAACACTTGCTAAATGTTAGTCATTTGGATTATTATCCAGTAAAGTCCTCTCCAAGGAAACCTTGCTCTCTCTCCTTTGCCATGGATCTCTCACTAGCAATGTTAGTCTGGCAGGCTCACTAGTTCTTCTGGGATGACATCATTTGGCACCTACCTGTATCTTGTTTTCTGGCTGTTTTTTTTTTTTTTCACTTTGAGGAAAACCCATCCCTTACCTTTCCAGTAGGCACCCAGATGTATTTGAGAACCTGATTGACAGCTGATGGACTGTTGCTGTGCACTGCCCTCTCTGGATGACCAGCATGGGAGGTGGGGATTTTCCATAGGTACTGAGGGAAGGCAGGCCCAGACAGCTGCAGTGCAGAGTGAAAGGCCGGGCACGGGGAAGGCTTAGCATGTGGTGCCAAGCCCCCACTCACTGGGGCTGTGCCCAGGCAAACCTCATTTCCACAGGAATGTGGTCTCTGTGGAGTGACTGTAACAAGGAACAGTCTTCCCTGCCCTAACAGGGTCGATGAGTGAGAAGACGTCCTCAAAAGTGCCACTAAACTGTGAGCCTTCTCTATCTGTGATTCTTTGGGGTTTTTCCCATTTTTTTGAGTTACAAGTAATGTATTGGTTGATATAGAAATCATTTTCTAAGTTGCCAGGTAAACAGTCTAATTTACTTTTAATTTATTATTCTTTTTTCTGATTTATTTATTTTTTAATTGACAAAAAATTGTACATATTTATTATGTACAACATAACATTTTAAAATACGTTATACATTGTGGAATGGCTGAATTGAATGAGTTAACATAAGCTTTACTTACTGTGGTGATAAAACTACTCTCAGGAATTTCCAAGAACACAATGCATTATTAACTATAGTCACAGTGCTGCACAACAGAGCTCTTGAATTTATTCCTCATGTCCAACCGAAACCCTTCTTCCCCACCCCAACCCCTGGCAGCCACCATTCTACTCTCCACTTCTTTGAGTTTTCACTCATGTTTAAAATTGAAATACAGTTACATATTTATATTCCATAAGTCCACCCTGGCCATGCGCAGTAGCCCACCAGGACACTGTGAACTAACACCTACAGTGAAGTGGAAGAAACAGCTCACTTAGAAGAAGCTGAGCCGTGCACAGGAGCAGAAAGGCCGGTAAGGAGGTTGAGGCTATTCTGTGCTTGACATGACAAATTCCTCCATCTCTGAGCTATGAGGAGAAAGGGGGACTGCCATGCTGGCCTGCTGAGACCCCTGCATGTGCACCCCTCCTTGCCTAGGGAGTCCTGGCTGTCTCCGCCCTCGAGGAACCTGCTTTGGCTGGACGCTGAGCTCCCCTGTGCAGACGCCAGAGCACCCATCACTTTATAATCACTTGTTTTCTCCTGCCGAATCCCAGGCCTGCTGTCTTTACCATGCTGAATATTAATGAGAGAAAGAAGAAATGTTAAAAGTCTTGGAGCTCTTATCTTGTGGAGCCTCAGCCCAGCAGAAACGCCAATGGGCAGTTAGGAAAATAGCCCTTGGGGGGTGGTTATGTGGCCTCCTCTCAGCCTGATCGTGCCCAGGGCCCCCATCATCCCTGTGATCTCTGAGGGCAGCTGAGGCAGGGGGAGCCCAGACCCCACCATGCACTCCTCCCCACCAGGTCACCCAGAGCCCAGCCATGGTTTCCCATGCATCTGGGCCAAGAATGTCCCTATTCTTCGTTGCATGAGTCCAGAGCTAGTGACAGTGACCAGACATTGTATAATAGAGAACTCGGCTGCAGACAAACCCTTCCCTCAGTCTCCTGTGGCTCCAGGGCTGACCCTGCCTTTCTCCTTACCAGATGACACCTTCCACTGCCCCTTTCTTACACTCAAATCAGACAGAGAAATCTCCAGTCTGGTTTCTCCAGTCCTGACTGGTCAGCGCTAAACACACGGGAGGTTCACGTGGTGGGAACTGAACCTACTGGAGGAGAAAAAGCAGACAGCCAGAGAGGAAGTGAGAGGGCAGGCCCGAGGGACAGACCCGGGAGAGGCTGGAAGAGGTGCAGGCATGGGCAGCCAGGAGCATTGCCCAGGCATGTGTGGGGAAGAGGGACAGAGTCCAACAGAGCTCTTGAAGAAAATGTCAAGAAACCACAGACTGCACATCCTCTCCTTCCTCACTCCCCTGTCCTTGTTCTCTGGGAAGAACACTTAGCTCTTGTCTTTCAGTTTCCTCTGATTCTCCTCATTACCTCCTTGACTTCTTCTCGACAGTGGCTCTGGTCTCGCCTCCTGCAGCCTGCCCCAAGTTTTCCTTTTCTGTGTCAGGGCTCCTCCTCAGGCACAACATCCATCATGCTCCTCTGCGGTTGTCAGCTCCCAGATCCCTCGCCCATTGGATTGTGAGCTCATTGCAGTTGTTCTTCTCTGCATCCTCAATGTCGGCTGTGCCTGACTCATGTTGGCCTTTGCAGAGGGCTTATAAACAAACAGAATCGCTCCAGCTCCCTTCCCCCACCTCACTGATGCCCTAGCCCATGCCCATGTCATCTCATGCCCATGGGGCTCCCTTGGTCTTTAATCTCCCCCAACTCTTCTCCCTGCCTTCACCCTAGCTGATGTAGCCTTACCCTTCTCCCAAGGGAGGTTTCAAAAGAAGCAGCTTTCAAATCCCAGGTCTACCATTTGCCAGCCGGGTGATGTTTATAGTATTTCAAGTTTCTTGGCTCGAGTGCCCCACATCCCTAATAGACCTGCGATGTGAAGATTATGAAAGTGAGACAATGTGTCTGAAGACATCAATAAAGGGCTGGGTGCTGAATCCTCTGTTCCATAACATGGAAAGTTAAATAAATGAAGAAGGAGAACAGAGCAGTCCTGAGCCGTATGCACCTGCCTTCTCCTCTGCTAGATGACGGGTGTCGGAAGGACAGAGATAAGATGCTAGGGCTTTTCCTACTCCAGATGCCAAGCTCAGTCATGGCTTCCAGGAGCCACTGGGTAAGTGTTTGTGGAGTGGACAAATGAATCAACAGCAGAGCATGTACTTCAAGCCTTGGACATAGCATGTATCACATATTATAAGGCTTCGATACCTTATGTGGGATTTTCCAATCTGACCTTTCCCCTCACATGCTCTCCTGGGATGTCCCCCTCTTGCCCCACTCTGGGCACAGATACAAGAGCCTCACCAACATCAGAGATCTTTGGTTTCCTAGGCCCCAGCCCTCTGCCGACACAGTGGAAGCTTAAAGGTAGTGAGGGCTTGTGGGAAATGTTTTCACATACACCCCCCAATTAAGCAGCTGCTATCTGGAAGGGAAGCTCCCCAAAGAGGTTAACTGTGACCTGCACCCTGTCATGTGGGGGGGTAGCCTGTAACCATACGAGGGTGGGGAGAGAAGACTAAAAGGGGAGGTATTAGGACTCAAAGCAAAAGACAACTCAGTGGGAGGATAAAAGAAGGACAATTCAGAAGGCAAAGGACAGAAACCTGGAGAGTTGGGACAGCCCCCATCTGCAGCCCTGAAGCTTGAGGGCAGAAAAAGCTGGGAGCAAGCGGGTTGTGCAGAAAATAAGCCTGTGCCAAGAAACCACATCCACCAGCACATCTGGATGTCACCCAAGTGATTTGGGAAGACGGCCTCACAGGCATGGGCATCCCCCAGCCCAGGTTCAGGGTCAGTGCCCAGTCTGGCTGCCTCTCCACTGAACTGAAGTCAGGGTCTGCTGCCTCTGTGGCTCCAATCTCCTTTTCAGAGCCCGGCCCTTCACCAGAAGGCTCCTCCCAAGCCCCTCAGTTTACCACAATTACGTGGCCACTCTGCCTATGTGAGCTTTGCAGCTGCCCCGTGGCTCAACCTCTAAGTACAACTTCTTGTCCTGATGGGCTTCACTCCTGGCCTCTCTGCCCATGTCCCAAGGAAATACCTCTCCACTTGCACCCCTCATTCAAGCTAGCTGTGAATTGGAGGTCAGAAATCATTGTGTCATGCCCACCCAGTTTAACTGAGCCTCTGTGCCACAGTAGACATCGACCTAAGCATGTTACAAGCCGTTTGAGCTGGATCCCATCAGTCTCCTCATCTCGCAGATCAGCCATGAGCACAGGGGGGGAAGTGAGAGACCCAGGGTTCCCCCCGGGGGCTGACTCCAGAACTCGCACTCACCACTGCACTATACCACCCAGATCCAAGCCCCGGGAGCCTCCCTGCCATCCTGGTCCCTTACCTATGGCTTTGTCTAGGACTTTACCATTCCCAGAGCAGCATTAATGCCACACCACAGATAAAATCAGTCTCAAAAGGGACAGGAGATAAGGCCAGGCCTAACCCCTAGCCCTGACTCTGTCAAGGGCAGTGTGGCCAACCCAAGGTTCAGGGTCACAATAGTGTAGGTGAGTAATGTAACCATGCTCTCTTCCTAGGTGTTTAGAAAGGAGCAGGACTCAGGCATATCACTTTTCTTTATTGCAAAGCCAGACCTGATCCTCAAAATCCAGTAGAAGGCTGACCTTGCTGGTAATTCACCTAAGACTGGGCATCCTAGGGAAGTGACATGGAAGGTGACCACGGAGGCCAGAGGTCTGCATTTTGGTAAATGCAGGGAGTGAATTTCTCTCAAATTTAGCCCCATTCCTAGGTGGCAATTTTTCTCTCCCAACTTTGCAGGGCTGGAGGGCAGGGGGTGCCACCTGGTCCACTCTATGGCCAAAGGAAAGTAACAAGGTGTAGTGAAGCCATGCGGGACTGAGCTTAGAGTTGATGGAGGTGGGAAGCATGACCTACATTCTTCTCTTTTTTGTGGAAAGACTTCTTGTCCTCTTCATCTTCTTAATTGCCACTCCCTCTGGGTTCTACAATTTCTACCTCCCCTAGGTCTTTTTTTTTTTTTAAATAGAGACTTTCAAAAGTCTTTATATAGATTCACATGCAGTCAAAGCAGTAATACAGAGAGGTCTCATGAACCATTGACCCAGTTTTCCCCAATGGTAACATTTTGCAAAACTATGTAACAACATCACAACCATGATACAGACATTGATACACTCCTAACTTTGCTGAGATTTCACCAGTTTTTCCTTGTACTCATGTATGTGTGGATTTAGTTCTATACAATTTTATCACACATGTAGGTTTGCTTCTCCATGACTACAGTCAAGATACAGAATAGTTCCATCACCACGAGAAACTTGGTGTGGCACTTTTATAAGCACACTTACATCTTTTTCCATTCCATCTCTACCCCCCAGGCAACTCCCAATCAGTTTTTCATGCCTACAATTTTATCCCTCTATTGTTTCAATCCTATAATTTCATCACTGCAAGACATACAAATGGAATCGTATGCTATGCAAGCTTCTGGGATTGACTTTTCTTATCCAGCATAATTTTCCTAAGATCATGCAAGTCTTTGCATATATCGGTAGTTCTTTCCTTTTATGGCTGAGTAGTATTTCATGGTATGGACGCACCACAGTTTGTTTACTCATTCATCCCCTGAGAAGTCTGGGTTCTTTCCAGTTTTTTATTATTATAAATAAAGCTGCTATGTACATTCATGTAAAACTTTTTGCATGCACATAAATTTCCACTGCTGTGGGATAAATGCCCAAGAGGGTAATTGCTGAGTTGTATAGTAATTTTATGTTGAGTTTTATTAGAAACTGCCAAACTGTTTCCCAGAGTGGTCGACCATTTTACATTCCCACAAGTAATGTTAAGAGTGATGTCCTTCCTCCAAATATTCACCAGCATTTGGTGTTATCACCATCAGTATATTTTTTATTTTAGACATTCTTATAGGTGTGGTGTGATATCTCATCATGGTTTTAATTTGTATTTCTTTAAAGGCTAATGATATCGAACATCTTTTAATGTGATTATTTCTATACCCTCTTCAGTGAAATGTCTGTTTACGTATTTTGCCCACTTTCTAATTAGATTGTGAATACTTTTTGAGTTTGGAGAGTTTTTTAATATATTCTAGATATTAGTTCTTTGTCAGATATGTGGTTTGCAAACATTTTCTCCAATCTGTAGCTTGTCTTTTTAACCTCAGAAAGCAAAAAAAAAAAAAAAAAAAAAAAAAAAAAAAAATTGTGTTGGAAAAAGTTTAATGTATACATTTTTAAAAAGATTTCTCCTTTTATGAGTTTTGTACTTGATGCCAAGTCTAAGAACTGAAGATTTTCTCCTGTATTTTATTTTATTTCAAAAAGCTTTATAGTTTTGCATTTCACATGTAAAACCTGGACTGATTTTGAGTTAATTCTTGTATAAACTGTGAGGTTTAGGTAAATGTTCACATGTAACTGCAGATCTGTCTATTTTTCTTTTCAACTCTATCCATTGTTGCTTCACGTATTTTGAGGGTATGTTGTTTGGTGTTTAGGTTTGTAATATCTTTCTGGTAGACGTCTCTTATCACTATGTATTACTGGAACTTCTCTCGTTTTCAAAGTCTATTTTATCAGACATTAATATAACCGCTTTTACTTTTTATTAATATTTGCATAGACTATTTTTTCATCATTCACTTTATCTGCATATGTCATTTGAAATTTAAGCAAGTTGTTTCAAAACAGCATTTTCTTGGGTAATGTTTTTAATTTGTTCTACCAATCTCTGTCTTTTGATTGGTGTTTTTAGATGATTTGCACTCACGATAATTATTGTTAAGTTAGCAATGAAGTCTTCTATCATTTTAGCAATTATTTTCTGTTTGCTTCCTGTGGTCCTATGTTTTACCTCCTTTCTTTCCTGCAAGTCACTTCAATATTTTTCAGGATTCAATTTTTATTTATTTGTAATGATTTTGACTATATCTCTTTATATTATTTTCAGAGTGGTTGCTTGAGTATTGTAATATACATATGTGACTTATCATAGTCTACTGATAACATGTTACCACTTCAAGTGAAACACGGATACTTCACTTCCATTTAGGTTGCTTTACCTTCCCTACTTTAAAATACCATTTTCTTAAGTATCAGATGATGTCATAATTTTCCTTTCAATAATCAAATATGATTTATAAAACTCATGTAAAATAGAATAGCCTCTTGTATTTCTGCTCTTTTCATTTTGCCTTCTTCCTAATACTACAAGATTTTCTTATCATTTACTTGTTTGAAGAATTTCTTAGATCAGTTTTAATGGGTAGTACTGCTAATGGCAAATTCTCTTAGTTTTACCTGAAAATTTCATTCTCAAGGATAGTTTATGTGGACATAGAATAACCAGCTGTAAGGCATTTGTTTGTTTGTTTTCTGAACTATAAACATACTGTGCCCTTTTCAGATAAAAACACTCCACATATGAGGAATAGAAGTGAACTTCCTGATAAGGGAAATCTATGAAAAACCCTTAGCTAATATCATGTATAATGGCAAAAGACTGAATGCTTTTACCCTAAAATTAGGAAAAAGGCAAGAATGTCCACTGACGCCACTCTTATTCAACATACTTCTGGAAGTTCTGGACATTAGAATAAGTCAAGGAAAGAAAGTAAGAGAAATAGAATGGAAAAGAATAAATAAAACTTTTTCTATTTTCAGATGTCATGATTGTTTACATGGAAAATCCCAAAAAATCTACTGAAAAAACCTCTAAAACTAATAAATGCATTCCTTAAGGTTTCAGGATACAAGACTAATATACAAATGTTAATTGTATTTCTATCTACCAGCAATAAAAATATCTGAAAATCATATTAAGAATACAATCAATTTTATAATAGCATCAAAAGATAAAATACTTCCAAATAAATTTAATCAAGGTATGGAAGACTTGTACAACTACAAACTACAAAACATTGCTAAAAGAAATTATAGACCTAAATAAATAAAAAGGCATTCTGTTTTCTTGGATTGGAAGACTTAATGTTGGTAAATGGCATATATTCAATGCTATTCTTTTCAAAACCTCAGATTTTAAAAAATGTTTGCATAAATAAGCAAATTTATTCTTATTATCAAATTCATCTGGAAATACAAGGGATCCATGACAGCCAAGACAATCCTAAGAAACAGCAAGGCTGGAAAATTCACTTTACTATTTTCCTATTTCAAAACTTACTAAAATGCCATATTGGCAGAAGGATAAACATATGAGTCAATAGAATAGAATTAATAGTGCAGAAATAAATTCTCACATTTGCTGCCAACTGATATTTGACAAGGGTAGCAAAACCACTTGGAGGGGGAAAGAGTCATCTTTTCAACAAACAGTGCTGGGACAACGATATTTTCACCTGCAAAATAATAACATTGGATGCTTACTTCACACCTTATACAAAATTTAACCCAAAATGAATAAAATACCTACATATAAGAGCAAAATCTATAAAACTGTTACAAGAAAGCACAGGTGTAAATAATTATGACTTTGGATCAGGCAATGATTTCTTAAATATGACACCAAAAAACAAGCAGTCAGAGTAAAAATGAATAAACTGTACTTCATCAAAATAAAAATTGTGTTCCAGAGAACACTACCAAGAAAGGAAAAGAAAATCCTTATAATGGAAAAAATATTTGTTAATTAGATATCTGACAAAGAACTTGTATACAGAATATATAAAGAGCACTTCCAACTCAAAAATAAAAAGAAAAATAATTCAATTAAAATAGTCAAAGGATTTGAGCAGACATTTCTCCAAAGCAAATATACAGATGATCAATAAACACATTAAAGATGTTCAACATCATTAGTCATTAGAGAATTGCAAATCAAAACCAAAATGAAATATTGTTTCACACCAATTAGGAAAACCATAATAATAAAAGAGATAGATAATAAAAAGCACTGAAGAGGATCTAAAGAAACTGGAAGCTTTAAACATCACTGGTGGAAATGTAAATAGTATAGTCACTTAAGAAAAAACAGTTTGGCAGTTCCTCAGAATGCTAAACATAGAGTTGCATATAAGCCAGAAATTCAACTCCCAAATTTATACCCCCAAAAATTGAAAATATATATTTACATAGGAATTTTTACATGAATGGTCATAGCTGTGTTATTTATAATAGCCAAAAAGCGGAAAAAAACCCCCAAATATTCATCAAGCAATGAATAAACAAAATGTGATACTTCCAGACAATGAAATATTATTCAGTCACAGCAAGAAATAAAATGTTAACAAGCTACCACAGGAATGAACATTGAAACATTACACTAAGTGATAGGTACGAATACAGATACAAAGGATATATAATTCCATTTATACAAAATGTCCTTTATGTGTAAATACATAGAGACAAAAAGTAGATTAGGGATTGCCAGAAAGTGGGAGGAGGGGGAAAATGGGGGTGGGGTGACTGCTAAAGAGTAGGGGGTTTCTTTTGGTGATACTGAAAATGCACTGGAATTAAATAGTAGCGATGGTGATGGTGTACAACCTCATAGGTATATTAACCACTGAACTGTATACTTTGAAAGATTAAATTTTATGGCAAGTAAATTTATCTCAATTTAAAACAAAAAAAACAAATAAGTATTTTAAGCAATTAAAATGATACTTTATTCTGACCTCTATTGTTTCAAATGAGAAATACACTGTGATTACAATTACCTTCTGGATAAAGTGTTATTTCTCTCTGCTTTGAAGATTTGTGTTTTTGTTTTAATTGTCTGAATTTTAATTAGGATGTATATGGCAAAGATTTATTTGGTTTATCTTATTTGTTATTTGCTCAGTGCTGTAGACAATGATTGTCCCATGAAAATGTATATGTTGAAAACTAACCCCCAATGTGATTTTTGGAGGTGGGGTTTTGGGAGCTGTCTTAGTCCATCTGTGCTGCTATGACAGACTACGTGGGACTGGGTAATTTATAAGGAACAGAAATTTATCTCTCACGGTTCTAGGCCCTGGTATCTCTAGAGGGAGAAGAGTGTCAGCCCCACAGCGCCAAAAATTTTCCCAGGCATACCACCAATTGTGGGCATATTCCTCTTGCCAGTGCCACCTGGTCCACAAGGCCTCTCGGTGAAGAAGGGAAGTCTCAGGCCCCACAGGGCAGGGAGGAGAGCTCTTCCCCTTGCTGCTTATTGTTAGTGGGGTCCCCAAATGATTACCATGCAGGTCATCTTGTCATAGGAACTCTTCTTCAATCTAGGTAGGAAAAAGCCGAGTTGGGTGACTTCTGTTGCTGAGTGGGATGGAAAACACTGAGTCTGAATCTTTTTCTTCTGTAGAGTGGAAGACCTAAGACATCCTTCTACTGTGCTATTTCCAGTCCTGACATCTGAATTCAGCTTGCCATCTTCTTACCACCTTTTAAAATTCCACTTTGTTTCCTGCTGTGTTATTTCCAAAGTCTGGAGTCATAGTTCGTGAGTAGGGGCAGGGAGAGATGAGTCCATACCAAAATACAAGTGCTCTCCTCAGTCTTGTCCATTTCCTCCTTCTCATCCATGACTCTTTTTTGTTCTCTTTAGAGATATAATTCACTAACTGTAAAATATACTTTTTTAAGGTATTCTGTGAAGTGTTTTTTTCATATAGTCACCAGATCGTGCAACTAACACCACTATTAAATTTAAAACAATTTTTCATCACCAAAAAAAGAAACACCCATTAGTAGTTACTGATCCTCACTCTTCATTCCTTTCTCCCCCTACCCCCTGGCAATCACATTAATCTATTTTCTGTCCCTACAGATTTCCCTATTCTGGGCATTTCACATACATTAAATTATATAATAAATGATTTTTTTTTCACTTTGCATAATGTTTTCAAGATTTATTTGCATCATAGCATGTTATCTGTACTTCATTCTTTTTTATGACTGAATAATACTCCGTTAACTAGATTTACCACTTTTGTTTATCCATTCATCTCTTGATAGGTATTTAAGTTACTCAAACTTATTTTTTTCTAATTTCTCTTATAATTCCTTCTTTGACACATTCATTTAGGAATATGTTGGTTGATATTAACATATTTGAGGATTTCTTTTTTTCTGTCATTCGTTCTAATTTCATTCCAATAAGGCTGAAAAAATACTTTGTATAATTTCAAGCCTTTTAAACTTATTAAGATTTAATTTGTGGCCTAGAATATGGTCTATTCTGGAGGATAAATTACATCCTCTTAAGACAAACTTTCTATTGTTGGGTTGTTTTACCTTTAGTTTGGTTAGATTTTTCTTCATGTATTTTGGGTCTCTGTTGTTAAGTACATATATGTTCATAATCGTTACATTTTCCTGATGACTTAACCCTGATGTCATTATAAAATGTCCCTCTTTGTCTCTAGTGACAATTTTTATCTTAAAGCTCTCCTTTGTTTGCTTTCTGTATGCTATATTTTCCCCTTTTAACATGTGTATCTTTGAATATAAAGCATGTCTCTTGTAGACAGTATATAGTTGGATCATTTTAAAGTCCATTCTTCTGTCTTTTAATTGGGTTAACTAATTACTAATAAAGTAGGGTTTATATTGGCCATTTTGCTTTTCATTTTATCTATGTCTTATGTCTTTTATTTTTTTTCTCAATTTCTCAATTTCCTGCCTTTTTTGTATTAAATAGAGATTTTCTACTACATTTTTTATTCTCTTATTTCTTTTACTACACTTTTCTGAGTTATTTTCTTAGTCATTGTCCTGGGGATTACAAGTAGCATCTTAACTTAAACAACCTAGTTTAAGTTACACTAAGTTAATTTCAGCTGTCCTAATATTTTATTTCACAATAATTTTTTTCTCTCCTGTTCCTTTGTATTAGTTTCATAAAAATTTTTAATGTATCTTTATATAACTCTATCAGCATAATTTTATAATTACATTTCATGCAGTTTTCCAAAACAGGTAAAGAAAAAAAATTAGCAAATAAAAACACGTTTATATTATGTTTTTTAATATATGATTTGTTGTACCTTTACTAGTGTTCCTTGTTCCTTTATGGAGATTTGAATTGCTGTACAGAATTCTTTTATTTTAGCCTGAAGGACTCCAAATAGTATTTATCTTGGGTAGGTCTGCTAGCAACAGATTATTGCCATTTTCGTCTTTCTAGAATTCTTTATATTTTTCTTTCATTTATATATATATGTATGTATATATATATATATACGTATTTAATTGCACTTTAGGTTCTGGGGTACATGTACAGATCATGCAGGATTGTTGCATAGGTACATACATGACAAGGTGGTTTGCTGCCTCCATGCCCCCATCACCTATATCTGACATTTCTCCCAATGTTACCCCTCCCCAACCTCCTTACCCCCACTGTCCCACCCTTATTCCCCCACAACAGACCCCAGTGTGTGATGCTCCCCTCCGTATGTCCATGTGTTGTCATTGTTCAACACCTGCCTATGAGTGAGAACATGCAGTGTTTGATTTTCTGTTCTTGTGCCAGTTTGCTGAGAATGATGATTTCCAGATTCATCCATGTCCAACAAAGGACATGAACTCATCGTTTTTTATGACTACATAGTATTCTATGGTGTATATTTGCCACATTTTCCTTGTCCAGTCTATCATTGATGGGCATTTGTGTTAGTTCCAGGTCTTTGCTATTGTAAACAGTGCCGTGATGAACATAGGTGTGCATGTGTCTTTATAGTAGAGTGATTTATAATCCTTTGGATATATACCCAGTAATGGGATTGCTGGGTCAAATGGAATTTCTATTTCTAGCTCCTTGAGGAATCACCACACTGTCTTCCACAGTGGTTGAACTAATTTACACTCCCATCAACAGTGTAAAAGTGTTCCTTTTT
The DNA here is from genome assembly GCA_036589455.1 of Ateles fusciceps. NCBI lineage: Eukaryota > Metazoa > Chordata > Mammalia > Primates > Atelidae > Ateles > Ateles fusciceps. Next base: position 1,707,767 of record JAZHEH010003321.1, on the reverse strand, counting down.
CTTCACATCCTCTCCAACATCTGTTGTCTCCAGATTTTTTAATGATCGCCATTCTAATTGGCATGAGATAGTATCTCAATGTGGTTTTGATTTGCATTTCTCTAATGACCAGTGATGATGAGCAATTTTTTTATATGTTTGTTGGCCTCATATATGTCTTCTTTTGAAAAGTGTCTGTTCATGTCCTTCGCCCACTTTTGAATGGGCTTGTTTGTTTTTTTCTTGTAAATCTGTTTTAGTTCTTTATAGATTTTGGATATTAGCCCTTTGTCAGATGGGTAGACTGCAAAATATTTTTCCCATTCTGTGGGTTGCCAGTTCACTCTAATGATTGTTTCTTTTGCTGCACAGAAGCTCTGGAGTTTAATTAGATCTCATTTATCTATTTTGGTTTTTGTTGCCAATGCTTTTGGTGTTTTAGTCATGAAATCTTTGCCTATGCCTATATCCTGAATGGTTTTGCCTGGGTTTTCTTCTAGCCTTTGTATGGTGTTAGCTCTTAGGTTTAAGTCTTTAATCCACCTAGAGTTAATTGTAGTGTAAGGTGTCAGGAAGGGGTCCAGTTTCTGCTTTCTGCACGTGGCTAGCCAGTTTTCCCAACACCATTTATTAAACAGGGAATCCTTTCCCCATTACTTGTTTTTGTCAGGTTTGCCAAAGATCAGATAGTTGTAGATGTGTGGCATTGCCTCCAAGGCCTTTGTTCTGTTCCATTGGTCTATATCTCTGTTTTGGTACCAGTACCATGCTGTTTTGATTACTGTAGTCTTGTAGTATAATTTGAAGTCAGGTAGCGTGATGCCTTCAGCTTTGTTCTTTTTGTTTAGGATTGTCTTCGCTATGCAGGCTCTTTTGTTTCCACATGAAGTTTAAGGTGTTTTTTTCCAGTTCTGTGAAGAGGGTTATAGGTAGCTTGATGGGGATAGTGTTGAATCTATAAATTACTTTGGGCAGTATGGCCATTTTCACAAGATTGATACTTCCTAACCATGAGCATGGATTGTTTTTCCATCTGTTTGTGTCCTCGCTTATTTCCTTGAGCAGTGGTTCCTAGTTTTCCTTGAAGAGGTCCTTTACATCCTTTGTTAGTTGTATGCCTAGGTATTTTATTCTCTTTGTAGCAATTGTGAATGGCAATTCACTCTTGATTTGGCTCTCTTTAAGTCTGTTATTGGTGTATAGGAATGCTTGTGATTTCTCCACATTGATTTTGTATCCTGAGACTTTGCTGAAGTTGCTTATCAGTTTCAGGAGATTTTGGGCTGAGATGATGGGTCTTCTAAATATACAATCATGTCATCTGCAAAGAGAGACAATTTGACTTCCTCCTTTGTCTTTTGATTGGGGCATTTACCCCATTTACATTTAAGGTTAATATTGTTATGTGTGAATTTGATTCTGCCATTTTGATGCTAGCTGGTTGTTTTGCCCATTACTTGACACAGTTTCTTCATTGTGTTGATGGTCTTTACCATTTGGTAAGTTTTTGCAGTGGCTGGTATTGGTTGTTCCTTTCTATGGTTAGTGCTTCTTTCAGGAGCACTTGTAAGGCAGACCTGGTGGTGATGAAATCTCACATCAATTGCTTGTCCATAAAGGATTTTATTTCTCCACTTATGAAGCTTAGTTTGGCTGGATATGAAATTCTAGGTTGAAAGTTCTTTTCTTTAAGGATGTTGAATATTGGACCCCCACTCTATTCTGGCTTGCAGGGTTTCTGCCAAGAGATCCGCTGTGAGTCTGATGGGCTTCCCTTTGTGGGTAACCTGACCTTGATTTGACTCTCTTTAAGTCTGTTGTTGATGTATAGGAATGTCCTTAGCATTTTTTCCTTCATTTCAACCCTGGTGAATCTGATGATTATGTGCCTTGGGGTTGCTCTTCTTGAGGAGTATCTTTGTGGTGTTCTCTGCGTTTCCTGGACTTGAATGTCAGCCTGCCTTGCTAGGTTGGGAAGTTCTCCTGCATAATATCCTGAAGAGTGTTTTCCAGCTTGGATTCATTCTCTCCATCACATTCAGGTACACCTATCAAATGTAGATTAGGTCTTTTCACATAATCCCATATTTCTTGGAGGTTTTGTTCATTTCTTTTTACTCTTTTTTCTCTAATCTTGCCTTCTCATTTTATTTCATTGAGTTCATCTTCAATCTCTGATATCCTTTCTTCTGCTTGGTTGATTCGGCTACTGAAATTTGTGTATGCTTCATGAAGTTGTCGTGTTGTGTTTTTCAGCTCCATCAATTCATTTATATTCTTCTCTAAGCTGTCTATTCTCATTAACATTGTGTCAAACCTTTTTTCAAGTTCTTAGTTTCTTTGCATTGGGTTAGAACATGTTCTTTTAGCTCAGAGAAATTTGTTATTACCCACCTTCTGATGCCTGTTTCTGTCAATTCATCAGACTCATTCTCCATCCAGCTTTGTTCTCTTGCTGGTGAGGAGTTATGATCCCTTGGAGGAGGCAGGTGTTTTGGTTTTTGGTGTCTTCATTCTTTTTCCATTGGTTTCTTCCCATCTTTGTGGATTTATTTACCTGTGATCTTTGTAGTTGGTGACTTTTGGATGAGGTCTCTGAGTGGATGTCCTTTTTGTTGATGTTGAAGTTATTTCTTTCTGTTTTTTAGTTTTCCTTCTAATAGTCAGGCCCTTCAGCTGTAGGACTGCTGGAGGTCCATTCCAGACCCTGCTTGCCTGAGTATAACCTATGGCAGCTGCAGAACAGTAAGGGTTGCTGCCAGTTTCTTCTGTTGTCTTCATCCCAGAAGGATATGCCTGAGATGTCAGCCTGAGCTCTCCCTTATGAGATGTCTCTTTGGATATGTAGGGGTCGGGGAGCTGCTTGAGGAGACAGTCTTTCCCTTATAGGAGCTCAAGTGCTGAGCTGGGAGCTCTTTGTTTCATTCAGAGCTGCTGGGCAGGTAGGTTTAAGTCTGCTGCAGCAGAACTCATAACTGCCTTTTTTCCCAGGTGATCTGTCTTGGGATGGTGGGGCTTTATTTATAAGTTCCTGATGTGCTGCTGCCTTTTTTCAGAGTTGCCCTGCCCAGCAAGGAGGTAGCCTAGTCACAGTCTGCCAGCAGAGCATTGCTGAGCTGCTGCGGGCTCTGCCCAGCTGCTGTGTGAACTTCCTTGTGGTTTTGTTTACAAAGGTACAGTTAGAACTGCCTGGGTAATGGTTGTCTGCCTCAGTAATGACAGACTGCCTCGGTAATGGCGGATGCCCTACCCCCTACAGAGATGGACCGTCCCAGGTCCAGTTGCACGTGCTGTGAAACTCTCAATCCAGAGCGTTTCAGATTGCTAGTCTTTGTGTGGGTGGGACCCACCGAGCCAGATCACCTGGCTCCCTGTTTCAGCCTCCTTTTTTTCAGTTGAATGGATGGCTCTGTCTCTCAGGCGTTCCAGGCACCAGTTGAAACAGCCACCCAGATTTTTGTGAGTTTTTGTGTGGAGGCACACTGCGCTGGCTGAAACAGCTATGTGGAAACCCGTGGCGGTTTTCAGCTTGGGAATCTCCTGGTCTGTGGGCAGTAAAAACTCGTTTGGAAATACAGTGATCACTCCCCTTTTGCTTTGTTCTCACTGGGAACTGCACTCCAGAACTGTTCCTATTTGGCCACCTTGGATCCACATTCTCTCATTCTTGAAGGAGATTTAGCTAGGTATAGAATTCCTGGCTGACAGGCTTTTTCTTTTGGTATTTCAAAATGTCATCCTGCCATTTTCTGGGCTCTGTGGTTTCTGATGAGAAGTCAACTGTCAGTCTTTTTCAATGTTCCTTATACTGGATTAATTGCTTTTTTCTTGCTGCCTTGAATATTTTTTCTGTCTTTGACTTTCATCAATTTGACTATGGTATGTCCATGTGTGGATCCTTTGGAGTTTATTCCACTTGGAGTTCACTGAGCTTTGTGAATATGTAGATTAATGTTTTCCATCAAACTTAAGAAGTTTTCAGACATTATTTTATCAAATATTTTTTCTGCCTCTTTCTTTTCTCATTCCTTCTGGAAGTAATATGGCAGCATTATATGTATGCTGGTATGCTTGCTGAGGTTCTGTTCACTTTTTTTCCCATTATTTTTTCTTTCTGCTCCTCAGAGTGGATTTATCATTAAGTTAACTGATTCTTTTGCCAGCTCAAATCTGTTGATGAATTTCTCTAATAACTTCATGTCAAGTCCAAAATTTTGGAGGCCAAAGCAGGAGAATCACTTGAGGCCAGGAGTTTGAGACCAGACTTGGCAACATAATAAGAACTTGTCTCCACCAAATAAATAAATAATTAAAAATTAGGCGTGGGAGCACATGCTTGTAGTCCCAGTTACTCAGGAGGCTGAGGTGGGAGGATTGCTTGAGCCCAGGAGTTTGAGCCTGCAGTGAGTCATGATCACACTGCTGTTCTTCAGCATGGGCAACCAAGTGAAAGCTGGGAAAAAGAAAAGAAAAGAAAAGAAGGAAAGGAAGGAAGGAAGGATGGGAAGGAGGGAGGGAAGAAAGGATGGAGAGAAAGAAAGAAAGAGAGAGAGAGAGAAAAAGAAAAAAGAATGAAAGAAAGAGAGAGAGGGAGGGAAGGAAGGAAGGAAGGAGTTCATGGAAATGCATGTTATGAAAAACTGTACGTGGATTTTATTTTTGGCATTAAAATAAACTCATGCTAATTTGTTAGAACATGCCTAGTGTACTGTGAGGCACTAAGAAGAGTTCACTGTCAGTTTGAAAAGAGCCCCTGTCAAGGCAACATGAATTCTGCTAAAATTGAAGCAGGAAAAAAACATCAAATTGATGGTGAAGCTTGGGTGAAAGAAGAGTGGAATTATTGATGCGTTACTTATGGGGACAATGCCCTAAAGAAATGAACAATTTAAAAATGAATAACTCATTTTAAGAAACAGTGGGCTGGGCACGGTGACACACGCCTATAATCCCAGCACTTTGGGAGGCTGAGGCGGGTGGATCAGGAGGTCAGGGGTTTGAGACCAGCCTGACCAACATGGTGAAAGCCCGTCTCCATGAAAAATACAAAAATTAGTTGGATGTGGTCGTGCACGACTGTAATCCCAGCTACTCAGGAAGCTGAGGCAGGAGAATCACTTGAACTTGGGAGGCAGAAGTTGCAGTGAGCCGAGATTGTGCCACTGCACTCCAGCCTGGGCGGCAGAACGAGACTGTCAAAAAAAAAAAAAAAAAAAGAAGAAGAAAGAAGAAAGAAGGAAAGAAAGAAAGAAGCAGTGAGATAATGTAGAAAATGAAGCCTGTAACAGCAAACTATCCACATCAATTTGTGAGGAAAGAATTCATTTTGCTCATGCCCTAATTGAAGATGATCGGTGATTAACAGCACAAACAGTAGCCAACACCATAGACATCTGAATTGGTTCAGCTTATACAATTCTGAGTGGAAAATTAAAGTTCAGCGAACTTTCCACTCGTGGGTGCAAAATTGTTTCACCCAGATCAGCTGCAGACAAGAGCAAAGCTTTCGGTGGAAATTTTAAACAAGTGAAACATGGCTTTTTCAGTATAATCCTGAAGACAAAGCACAATCAAAGCAATGCCTATCCGAAGGCAGAATGACCCAGTTAAAGCAAAAGTGGACTGGTCAAGAGCAAAGGTCATGGTAACAGTTTGGTAGGATGCTCAAGGCATTTTGCTTGTTGACTTTCAGGAGGGACAAAGAACGATAACATCTGCTGATTGAGAGTGTGTTTTGAAAAGGTTAGCCAAAGCTGCAGGAGAAAATGCCCAGGAAAGCTTCAGCAGAGAGGTCTTTTCCACCACGATGGTGGTCCCGCTCATTTCTCTTATCAAACAAGGGCAATTTTGTGAGAGCTTCAGTGGAAAATCATTAGACATCCATCTTCAGTCCTGACTTGGCTCTTTCTGACTTCTTTTCATTTCCTAATCTTAAAAATCTGTAAAGAGCACCCATTTTTCTTCAGTTAACAATGTAAAAAATACTACATGAACACGGTTAAATTCCCAGGACCCTCAGTTCTTTAGGGATGGACTAAATGGCTGGTATCATCACTTATAAGAGTGTCTTAAACTTCATGGAGCTTCTGTTGAGAAATACAGTTTATATTTTTGTTTTATATTTTAATTCCATTTCTCCACAGACTTTTGGAAGGTCTCGCGCATGTGTGTATGTGTGTTTATGTGTGTGTGTATAAATTTCTCTCTCTTTATTGATATTCTCTATTTGGTAAGACATCCATGTCATACTTTCTTTTAATTTTTTGGACATGGTAGGTGAATGTAAATATTTATATTATATAAATATGTATTCACAACATAGAAGTATTTGCATTTATATTATAAATGTTTATCTTTGAACATATATATAAAAATTGATTTAAAGTCTTTGTATAGTAAATCCAGAATCTGCTTTCTCAAGGATATTTTCTGTTGCTTGCTTTTGTTCCTATACATGTGTCACACTTTCTTTTTTTTTTTTTTTTTGAGACGGAGTCTTGCTCTGTTGCCAGGCTGGAGTGCAGTGGCGCAATCTCGGCTCACTGCAACTTCCGCCTCCTGGTTCAAGCGATTCTTCCGCCTCAACCTCCCGAGTAGCTGGGACCACAGGCGAGTGCCACCATGCCCAGCTAATTTTTTTGCATCTTTAGTAGAGACGGGGTTTCACGATGGCCAGGATGGTCTCGATCTCTTGACCTCGTGATCCGCCTGCCTCAGCCTCCCAAAGTGCTGGGATTATAGGTGTAAGCCACCGCGCCCGGCACATGTGTCACACTTTCTCATTTCTTTGCATGTCTCATAATTTTTTGGTTGAAAGTTGGACATGTGAGTTGATATCATGTATAATAACAACTGTGATATCAGATTCCCTCCCCAAAATTCACTTTTTGTTACTGGTTTATTGTTATTGTTTTTCCTCGTTGCTAATTACCGGTTTAGTGACTTTTCTGGACTAAATTTGTAGATTCTATATTCCCTGTGGTGTATGGCTATGAAGTTTTTGCTACTTTTCTAAAGTCCTTGTTTCTATTTTTAAGCCTGGTTTCCTAGGGTCATACCTGGGTCAGTATAATTTATTGGTCAGCCAGTGACTGGGGGTGAAATTTCCTGAAATGCCTTGCCTGCATGTCTTCCACCCTTTGCCAAGGAGATTTGTGTATGAGAAGGCAAGTCTTCAAACTTCAGGCATTTTTCAATGTAGCATTAGCTTCCATTTCCTCCTAGTGCAGGACCCAGTGGTCAGCCAAAGGTAAGACACTGGCAACCTCTCCTTTCCAGGTCTGTCTTATGCATGTGCACAGCTTTGGGGATGTGTACAGCCGGCTAGATCTCCAGGACTATGCCAGAACTTTTCAGTTTCCTATGATAGTCTAGTTGTCCAGGATTTCCTTTTCATTTCCCAGCTGGACCTAGATAAAAATCACAGGCTTAGGCAGCTAAGATGTTGCCAGCAGCTTGCTGTTGGTCCATCACTTGCTGGGAATAGGTTTCCTCCCTTCCCCCACTGCCCACCCCCACCGCCCCCGCCGCTTCCCCAGCTGAGCTGAGCTGAGTTCTGATTTCAATCAAACAGCCACCACACTCCGAGAACAGAGATTTACCAGGGAGCTGTAGGTTCCTTTGGACAAAATATTGACTGCCCTATGGGGAATGCTTCTCTCAAGGACTGTTCCTCCCCCACCCATCTGTTCACAGTTCTTAGGATGTGCTTTGGATCTGTCTTAGGACTTTTCTTCTCACTGGACCTTGTTTCTGGATTCACTTGTCTACTCCCATTTGTGGATCACATATGTGCTGATAACTTTGAAATGTAAGTCTCCCTCCCAGTGCTCTGGGAATTCAAACTGGAAACTCTGCTTAAATGTTCCTTTGGCAACAAAACCAATGTGTTCTGAAGCTGAACTCGTTCTCTTCCCTGCCTTGCTCCTCCAAACAACCTGCCCTCTTGTCTCTTATAAAAAGGTCAGGGAACCCTTTCGCAAGATGGCCCCAGCAGGGTCCACCTGCGTATTGTCTGCCCACAGCATTGCATCCCACATCCACAGAGTCCAGGGTCCAAGCAGTTCTGCTCCCTAAATTCTCTCCTATGCTTCTTTTCCTCTCTACACCCCTCTTGCTGCCTCAGCCTAGGCCACTCACCCCAACTTTCCAGGTCAAGGTTGAGACCCCCACACACGCCCCTGTGATGCCCTGTAATTAAACAACTCAGAGCCCTTCCCAGGCTGAAATCTACTTGCCCTTTGCTGACCCATCTGTCACCCCAGAAGATAATCTCCAGGAAAGGGCCAGGTCTTCTTTGTCTTCATTCCTGTGGCTACAGAGCTTGGTAGGCACTCAAAAAGTATGTGCTGAGTAAGTACATATTTGTGGCAGCAACTTGAAATTCTAATGATGCTCAGGTACGTTTGGGTTATCCAGGGGGAAAAAAATGGATGAGAGCTAATAAAAACAGTGAGTGATGCTGAAAATGCTTCGACACTAATCAGACGTGCACTCCCGGAGGAGTCTCACCACGTGCGTATGGAAGAAGGAGACGTGAAAACACCATGAGAAGCTTGGCAATCGTTCATTCTGTAGAGTAACTGTGACTCAGCTGTAATTTAAGGAAGATGTGACTAGACAGCTCAAGACCACCATATTCCTGAACTCTAAATCCTTGTTACTTGGCTGGAAACCCCAGGGTGAGTTGACTTTGATTTTTTTGAGATTTGAAATGTGTTTCTTCCAGTTACTGGCAGGTCAAAGTATTTCTTTGTAAGATTTAAGCAAACTCTGCCTTAACTATAGCCAGAAAGACAGATAACCTTGACCACTAGGAACTTTGTTTTTGAATTTAAAATGAAGTCATTGGAAAATAAAAGATTTAAAATGCAAACACCTTTAGAAGGTATCTATCTCCAAAATCTGTAAATAGCAGACAGACTCTCCCGCAGCTTGTGCTCTGGGTTGGCCTTCTGTTGAGGCCTGGGAGTGATGCATGTATGTATCCCACTGTACTGAGTTGAGCAGTGCCCCCCAACACACACCAAAAATTCATGTCCAGCTTAAGAAATGGAACTTCATCCTTACCTTTGAAGATTCTGGGTATCCCACCTCTAGATATATCTCCTCTTCTATAACCAGAAGACTAATTTGAAAGGAAGAAAACTCAGTAGAAATGCTGGCTGTAGAACACTGCGAGGCCACTCTCTCCTTGGAGTCCTAAGGGACCAGCCAGTCCTCTCTGCACACAGTTATCATCCAGGGTGCAGGCAAGTGACGTAAATTTGGCCACTCAGTCGCTCCCATGTAGTACCTTAAATCCAGAGAAAATGACACAACTGTTTAGGGACACTTGAGAAAATATTCAAGACAACCGAAGGCCCAGGAATGGCTTCCAAAAACAATAGAAACCATGGCTTATCTGAGCTGCTTTTCCTGTCGTCTAACCTCCCTTGGTTCCAAGCCTTGCTCACCAGCCTTCCAGAGTTGTGGGAGTATTTCTGTACCCATTCACCATATCCTTTTGCTGCTTAAACTTGCAGCTACAGCTCTGCTCCCGTGCTCTCTCACAGTGGACAGTCCATTGCCATATGGCAGCTCCCGGCTGACTCATCCTGAGCTCCAGCTCCCAGCTGCAGCCCTGGACCAGGCTCAGAGTCAGCACTAGGAAATATCTATTGACCAGATCAAGCGTTGGGATAAAAAAGAAGAAAAATCTTGGGACTTAGGCCTAGGGGATTGGGAAGAAACCTTCCCGGTTCCAGGAACTCTGCCTGTCAGGAGAGACGCCATTGTGTCTATTCTTTGGATTATCTGGCATGAAGCAAGGAACACGAGTCACTTGTCTTTCTCCTCAGTAATGCTGAACAGCTGCTCTGAAGTGAGCACCAGATGAAGTGCCCATAACCCCCTTTTCTAAATTAAATGTAATAAAGATGACTTTCCCTTTCATAAAGCATGGTTAGGAAACATGCCAAGGGATCCTCGTCTTCTTCCTGCTCTCTGGCAACTCTCTGGCATTGGAGACAAGGCAAAGCAAGGGCAAGTATTCTCTGGGGACACCAGCCCCAGTCCAGGAGGCTGCCAGCCACTCCCCCTCTGAGCTGCGAGGTCAGTGGCTGTGGAGTGTGAAGCTCTCTGCTCCTCTGCAGAGGCAGGCTGGTCTCACCCTGCCTGTTAATCCTTCCACAGGCATTCACAGAGGGCTGATGCTGGGAATCTGCGGTCTAAAGCATGAGGCAGACATAAGAACACCTCCAGCCAGCAGATGGCCAAGGCTTCTGTCTGATGCTTGCACTGAATGGTGGGGAAAAGGGGTCGCAGTGGACGTGTTAGAGGGGCTTGGGGAAGATGCATGCCACAGGTGTCCCTGGGGCCGGGGCCAATGTCAGATTGGGGTTTGCCATTAGGAAATGCTAGGTAGATGATTCAGACTGAAAAACCACATGAGTCAATGCATGATGGCCTGGAGGTGCAAGAAGGAATTTGAAGGGGATGTCTTGCAGTGAGCCTTCCAGGAGGGCCAGAAGTGGGCCTTCCTTCCTGGTGAGATCTGGAGGACCAAGGCTGAGTCCTCACTGGGAAACACTGGAAAGCCGACAACACAGAGCCATGACCCTTCCTGGTGATTTCCCACAAGCCTGGACACAGGCTCTTTCTTCCTTCACAGGGCCTGTCTGGACAAGTGAATGCCCAGAGAGGGACTCACCAGGCATTGTGGCTTATGGCTGGCCACACAGCTCTGTCCATTCATTCATCCAACATTCATTGAGTGCCTATGGCATACTGCGCCAAGCATGGGTTGTCCAAAAGTAACTGATACACTTCTTTTATAGGAATGTGATTAAACACTATGTAACCACTAAAAGAGATGCAGAAAGAACATTTAATGCTTTGGAGAAGGAATATATTCTATAAGAAAAAGGCATGTTACAAATATGTTAGACATAGAATAATGTTATTTTCTATAAGAGAAAAACTTTCTGCTATAAAGACATAGAGGCTGGAAGGATACATGAATAATATAGATATACACACTCACATATACACACATACATATATTCCCTGTGAGTTGTGGAATTACAGGTGGCATAATTTCTTCTTTATTACTCTTTATTTTCCAGATTTTCTACAATGTACATGTATCACTTTGCAATCTGGAAAATAATTGAAAATTGAAAAATACAACAAAAATACAACGCTTGTGCCCACAGAGCTCATCATGGGACAGTGCAAGACTCAGTTACATAGAAGTGGGCTGATGGCAGATGCAGGGAGACTCTCAATTGTGTTAAATATCTATTATTTTGGCACCCGGTCACCCTGTTTAGTTTTAGCCCCAGGAACTGGCCTATTTTGTGGGCTGTGGTTCCAAAGGCAATTGAATTTTCAAGGCTTTTGCCCTGGCATTGTGGTCTGCTGATTCACACAGTGCCCCGGGGCTGTCCTTGGGACTGCTGGTACCACCTGAGGAGGGAGGGGGAGATTTTCCAGGTGGAGCACCGCTCTCTCCTGATGAGTAGGGGACTTTCAGGCCCAAGAGGGCCAGGGGTTTCTATGGCCAGATGCTTGTTGTGATGGGGTCTCTTTAACAGTGACCCCCAGCTTCCCTAGTGTCTCTGCTGGGGAAAGAGTCTCAGCCCCATGGGGACAAATGGGCTTCCAAGGCCATGCCACTTATTGTGGGGGGTCCATCTTGTCCATGCCACCTGGCCCAGACCTCTCTGTGGAGGAGGAGGGTCTCAGGCGCACTGGTGTCAGGGAGGAGATCTCTTTCCTTCACCGTTTGTTGGCAGTTGGGTCCCAGCTGATCACCAAGCAGGCCACACTGTCATAGGAACTCTCCTCCACTGCAGGGTGAAAGAGCCTACATGGGTGCCTTCCGTTGCTGGGTGGGAGATGACAAACACCAGATGTGGGTCTCTTTCTCCCGCTGGGTAGAGGACCTAATATACTCTGCCACTATTTCTTCCTCCAGTCCTGGGGTCTCCAGCAGTTCTTCTGACCACTTTTCACAATGGCACTTGCCTGCCCATCGTGGTATTTCCAGGGCCTATTGCTGTGCTAGTGCAGACAGCAGGGAAAATGGATCTATCTACACCATCTTCTCTGGAAGAAGCGTTTTCCTCGTTCTTCTCCAGTTCCTCCTCTTTCTGCATATACTCCTTTTACAAACTTTACATTCAAATGGAATTTATTTTCTTATAAGATTCAGCCATTTGGCCAGGTGTGGTAGCTCACGCCCAGCACTTTAGGAGGATGAGGCAGGTGGATCACCTGAGGTCAGGAGTTTGACCATCCTGGCCAACATAGTGAAACCCAGTCTCTACCAAAAATACAAAAATTAGCTGAGCATGGTGGAGATTACACCTGAAATCCCAGCTACGTGGGAGGCTGAGGCAGGAGAATCGGTTGAACCTGAGAGGCAGAGGTTGCAGTGAGCCGAGATTGCGCCATTGCACTCCAGCCGGAGCAACAAGAGTGAAACTCCGTCTCAAAAAAAAAAAAGGTTCAGCCATTTAAGGTGTACAGTCATTGGTTTTTAACATAGTCACCAGGCTATGCAACCAACACCACTATTTATTTCCAGAATATTTTCATCATCCCCCAAAAGATTCCCTGTATCCATTAGCAGTCCCTGGCCCTCATTCCTCTTTCCCCAATCCCTGGCAATTACCAATCTTTCTGTCTTTATAGTTTTGCCTTTTCTGGACATTACACAGGAATGGAATCATATAATATGTGATCTTCTATGACTGACTTCTGTCGCTTTGCATAAGGTCCTCAAGGTCTCTTCCATGCTGTACCACATATCAGTACTTTATTCTTTTTATGGCCAAGCCACATTCCATGAAATGAATATGCCACTTTTTAATGTATCCCTTTATCACTTGATGAATTATTTACACCATTTCCACTTTTTGGATCTTATGAATAACGCTGTGAGTGCTCATGCAACTGTTTATGTGACATATATTTTAATTTCTCTTGAATATTTGCCTAGTAAGGAAATTACTGACTCATATGGAATGAAGTCATGAGACATGCTGCAACATGGAAGAGCTTTATAAATATTATATTAATTTGGGAGGCTGAGGCGGGTGGATCACTTGAGGTCAGGAGTTCGAGACCAGACTGACCAACATAGAGAAACCCCTTCTCTACTAAAAATACAAAATTAGCCAGGCGTGGTGGCGCATGCTGGTAATCCCAGCTACTTGAGAGGCTGAGGCAGGAGAATCACTTGAATCTCCCAGGAGGCAGAGGTTGCAGTGAGCCGACATTGCGCCATTGCACTCCAGCCTGGGCAACAAGAACAAAACTCCATCTCAAAAATAAATAAATAGGCCGGGTACGGTGGCTCATGCTTGTAATCCCAGCACTTTGGGAGGCTGAGGCAAGTGGGTCACGAGGTCAGGAGATCGAGACCAGCCTGGCCAACATGGTGAAACCCCCGTCTCTGTTAAAAAAAGTACAAAAATTAGCCAGGTGTGGTGGTGGGCGCCTGCAGTCCCAGCTACTGGGGAGGCTGAGGCAGGAGAATCACCAGAACCCGGGAGGTGGAGGTTGCAGTGAGCCGAGATCGTGCCACTGCACTCCAGCCTAGAGATAGAGTGAGACTCTGTCTCAAAAAATAAATAAATAAAATAAAAAAATAGTATATTAAGTGAAAGGAGCAAACCACAAAGGCCCATGTGGTGTATGATTCCATTTCAGAAGTGTCCACAGCAGGCAAATTCATAGAGAGAGAAAATGGCTGCCTGGGGAATGGAGCCAAATGGGCACAGATGGTTCTACAAATCTGTGTATATATAGAACCCACTGAATTTTGTACTTTAAATAGGTTACTTGTGTGGTATGTGAATTATGTCTCAACAAGGGTGTTATTTTAAAAGAACAGGTGGGAGGGAGATAGCCCTGTTGCGGGGGAGGCTGGCCCTGGCCCACTTCCCTTCCCCCAGGGCAAGTTGTTTTTGTTCCAAGAGCCACAGAGCTCAGGCCTTTCTGGCTCTCTGACCAGGCTGTAAATCACAGGCCCTGGAATGGCTCTGTAAACTCACGCCCCGCAGGCCTCAGGGCTGATGCCCTTCCAGAGGTGAGCTGTGATTCCTGCTGTATTGATCCTCGGATGCCTTCTGGGTATTGAATTGCTCGGAACTTTGGAAATTTTCTATCCGCTCTGTAAGTCTCTGTGCGAGTCATCGGCTCTGTTCCCCAGCCCAGGATTCCTAGTGACCCCAATCTTCCTGCTGTAAATGTCAGAGATGATAAACTAGGGGCCAATCTCCTGCAGGAAATGGGGGAAACCCTACCTCTGAAAAGGAGGAAAGCAGGACCGGACAGCCTCCGGGGGAGTTCACCAGGCCTGCTCTCTGCACAGGTGCACCAGAGGGGGAGAAGGATGGTCAGAATCGAGACTCAACTGGGGGCTTGCTTTCTGAAGTCTCCTCCCGGGGGCTGACACCACTGCAGACAGACACAGCAGAGGGAAATGAACAATTTTATTATGAGTTAAAGACTCAGAATAGAAGAGATGTCTGCCTCCTTTATAGAGAGATGCTTGTCACGTTGAACTGATGCGAAGCCCACACCGGGGTCGGGAGGAGAGTGGGGTTTCAGGAGTCATGGATCCTACAGATTTGGGGGCTGGCCCATGACACCACAGCCTCTTTAGGTGGAACATATCAGCAATGCACTCTCTCTTTATATATCAGCTTAAACGAAGCCATTCATAAAATAACTTGGCTACAGTAGATCAAAATTCATAGTAATGATTCTCATTTCAAATGGAAATGGTTTGAAGCCACATGACCCTTTGAATTTATCTGGCCAGTCCCGCAGAGAGGCAGAGGAGGAAATGTCCTGGGGAGACATCTTGGAAACTTCAAAGTGCTGGAGAAATACGGACATCATGTCTTCTACTTTTGGGAATTTCTTATTCGGGAGCCCACCTGAAGATACACAGGAGAGGGCCAAGGACAGCTGCTGGCCTTGCATCCTGCATAGGGAAACAGACCAGCCCTGCAGGCTGTGCCCACTTTCCTCGGCCTTGACTCTGTACAAGCCCCATATTCAGACCCCTGCTTTCCCAGGAGTCACTCTTATTAGGCAGAATGCATCAGCTTTCCCAGTCCTCTCGGGCCTCTCTCTCATTTGGTGAGGTTGGGAGGACAAAGGCCAGCATCAAAGGATGCAGAGAGAGGCCGGGCGTGGTGGCTCACGCCTGGGAGTCCCAGCACTTTGGGAGGCTGAGGCAGGTGGATCAGGAGGTCAGGAGTTTGAGACCAGCCTGGCCAACATAGTGAAACCCCATCTCTACTAAAAATAGAAAAATTAGACAGGTGTGGTGGCAGGCGCCTGTAGTCCCAGCTACTCGGGGAGACTGAGGTGGGAGAATCACTTGAATCGGGGGAGGCAGAGGTTGCAGTGAGCCCAGACCATGCCATTGCACTCCAGCCTGGGTGACGGAGTGAGTGCCCATCTCAAAAAAAAAAAAAAAAAAAAAGGATACAGCGAGAGAAACTGAGCCTCGGGAGTGTTTGGGTCCACACTAGATCTTACATGATGTGGCCTCACAAAGAAGGTTACTTTTGGTGGCTTGTCATAGAGGCCCAGCCTCCCCCAGCCCTGGTGCTGAGGCCATTACCCAAGCCGCCCTGAGGCTCTAGACACTTCCTGCCCCAACTCTCTGCCCAGGCTGCAAGTCCCAGCCCCCTCGGCTCTCCACAACGTTGCCCAAGGTCTGGGTGCTACTCCACGAGTCAGGCTCCCAGTGATCCAGAGGGCCCAACCTGCCCACTGAGGGAGGCTTAGCATCCCGAGGCTGATGAAAACTGATCACATTCCCTGAGTGCTGCAGTGTCCCAGCTGTGCAGTAAGTGAGAAATCTGCTAGGAGGAAGGAAAAGTCCTAGCAATCATAATGTGCTCCAGGACACATGGGGATGTTCTTCCTTTCCCCAAGAAGAGAAACTACCATCACTTTTTTGGAAACACACACCTCTTTTAACTTCCTACTTTTGATAGAAACATAAAGATAGATAACAATTTCCCTACTAAAGAGGGGAAAGCATGCAAGTATAATGATAAATGAACAGCAACCCTCTGCCCCTTAGCTGAGGACATGGGGGCTGCAGTGAAGCTGAGGGCACCCACATGGGGCTGCCTCTCATGTCTGCATCATCGTCTCCACAGTGGAGGGTGTGTCTGGTTTTGTAAGATGTTCTGATTTTTCAAGAAAACCTGGAAATGTGAACTTTTATACATCACCTCCCAGTTTTCATATTGCTTTCTCCTGAAACTCCATGGAGACTAACTGTACAAAATGCACTGGTGGCCAAGTTTGCCTTCCAAGTTTAGATGTCTTCTGCCTTCGGTTTTATATTACATAGACTGTAAACCTCTCCCTGGGAAGGTCACACTGCCTCTCAGATAGTAGGCTGACATATCCCCTTGCAAACATGGCCCAAGACCTCTCTGTCTCTCTTCTCCCTACCTGAGGAGCAGCCACATAAATATACACTGATTGTTTTTTATGACACAATAATAATGGGTTAACTGATCACACTCCTCTGCATTTTTGGCTTTATGATAAGGAAATCAAAACTCCTCATACCCAAGACTCAAAAATAGTTTAATAAATTTTGTTCAAATGACCTGCCCCGTTAAGTTGGCGACATAGCTTTATTAACAAACATAGGTACTATTTTATGGGAAGTTTAGACTCCATTTCTGAGAATCCCAAGTTTAGGAGCTTACATCTTAATATAAACAGGCTCTAAGCTTTTGACTAAGACAGGTAAAGTAATGACAAACAAAACATGATGAAATGAAAACTAATCAGAGAAGAATAATTTTTTGAATTTCCTAGAGAAGCCAGCTAATCCTGGAGGAAATGACATCACTCCCCAGCCACGCAGCCTCAGTCCACATGGAGCCCCGCAGATGCACCGGGATCCCAGGTTCTGTGTTCACCACCTGCTCCAAACACCACTGGTGCCCCTGATCTGTGGGGGAAGCCCTGGCCAGCTCGCTCGGTTTTCTACCCAAATCCTCCTGTGTAACTGACAGCTGCTCTTCTTCTGGCTCACCAATGAGCTCCATTCTTCGACTTCTCCTTGGTGCTTCTGCACAACCATATTTTTTTCCTCCTTGTTCACATCATCACAGAATTCATTTTTTAAAGAGGAATTGAGGGAGATCAGGACTGGCAAAACCGAATTTGAACACATTCATTGCCACTTTCTTCAGTCCATCCTCCACTTAGCAGCCAGAGTGATCCAGTTAAAATTGAAAGACTCCTCTGAGCTGCTGCTCAGATCCTGCAGTGGCTCCCGATTTCTCTGATGAAAGTCAAGGTCCTTCAAATGGCCTTCGCAAGTCTATGATGTACCCCACCCACCTTTCCCTGACTCCTGTCTGTGGCCTCACCACCTGCCCTCTCCCTCCCTCACGTGCTCCGTCAGCCACGCTGGCCCTCACGCATGCCAGGCCTGCCCTTTGCACCTGCTGCCCCTGAGCCTGACCCTTCCTCAGACAGCCACATGCCTGGCTTCCTCGCTTGGTTCAGGTCTTCACTCAACGCCACCTTGCTGAGGCCTTCTCTGGCCACACTGCCTAAAACTTCAGTTCAGCGCCACCCTATACTTCTTCTGCGTATCTTCTTCTCCACTCCTGCAATCTGGTGTGCCGTGTGTTTTACATATTACCTTGTTTGTTGATTGCGCCCCTGCCTGCCTGTAATGTCCCTGAGAGCAAAGATTTTGGTCTTTGTGCCTGACACATGGTAGGCTGTTCATAAATCTTATGTTTTTATTTCTTTTTTCAAAACTAACAGATACTGAGTAGAAAAGTTTTCAGTGCTGGCCAGGAGACCCTAAAGGAGTCGGTGGTGGAGAGAGAGCTGCTCCCCTGTCCTTTGCTCTGTGGGCCTCACTTGCCATCTCTGAGCCTTGGCCCCCTGTGAAATGGGCACAAGGGTAACTACCTGTCTTACCTCACAGGGCATTTGTGAAAGGCCATTGAAAGAACAGATTCTAAAGGGTCTTGCAAAAGTTAACAGGCTCTGTCGCTGGGTTTCTCAAGCCTGGCACCGTGAGCTTTCAGGGCCAGCCCCTTCTTGGCTGTGAGGAGCTGTGGGGGCTGTGCTGTGATCGCAGGAGCTTAGCAGCAGCCAGGCTGCAGTACACTGGGTGCCCGTATCAACCCCCTAGCTGTGACAACCCCCAGTGCCTCCAGACACTCCCAGATGTCCCTGGGGCAGGGGCACAATTGCCCCCAATTGAGGATCACTGCTCTCCAGTAGTCTGTTGGTTTCAGTAGGAACTCTCATATTCACCAATTTAATTCTTTAACTAGTTGGTCTGGTTTTCACTGAAACTCAAAATTCATGTTGATAGCATCTTTGATTACTTAGGTCTTATTCCCATGAGAATGGACTAGAAATTCTCCTGCATCAGGCAGCTTGCAGATGGTTCAGGCTCTCACATCGGTGTCTTGCTCCACCAGGAGGGAAGCCAAACGTTTTCAGAGTTTGCATGGCAATTCCAGAGCTTCCCATGGGATCCCCAGAGAGTCGGGGAGTCTGCGGAGTTCTAAAGGCGTATCTGTCGGTGAGTGGTTGGGCAGGAAACACTTCCACTCCCTAGAAGCCACCACAGCCCATGCCCACCAGGAAGCACTCCAAGGCCTCTGCAGGAGGCAGCTGTGCACTTAGCTAGTGACCCGGTGGCCACAGCCAACCTAATCTAAGTGGGAGCTTTGGGAAGAAAACATACCATAGGCTGCTGTACCTCCCTGAGGGCCCTCGGCAAGTGTGCATCAGGCTCGGGGTGATGACAGGGTCCCCACATTTAACTCACTGCCCTCAAATGTGCAGGGATCTTTTGGATGCTTGTTTAAATTTTCCCACAACTGCTTAGTCTTCCACACAAACCCTGTCGACTGGGGATTGGAATTAGGGAGCAAGGGAAGGCAACTGTGGTTCCCAGCGAGCACATAACCATTTGGTTTTGACTTGAATCATCCCTTTTGATGAACAGTCAATTCCAAGTTCAGCTGTCCATTGGGTTGTCGCTGCCTCCCTCTTTCTCCAGATAGGGGTCTGGGTGTGAGCCCGGGGCACAGGGGAAGCAGCAGCCCATCTGTGGTCAGTGTGTAGCCCTCTTGCTGGTCTGTGAGGCCTGCCTGGGCTGTGGTCCAGACACAGAGGCAGTGGTGCTCCTGGCGGCTTTCACAGTAGGGAGGTACCACCCACCGCTGCGGCTGCTGGCCCCACCTCCCCTCTGGCCCCTGCCGCTATCAGTGCTTGCCTCTTCCAGACCCAAGATTGCATCTGGTCCACATTGCACTTTGCATGCTCTTATGTGGCAAGTGGGAGCTCCTGGGCCCCATGCATGCTTGGCCTAGGGCCAGGAGGATGGCTCAGTCCTGACCATTAGACACCTCTCAGTGCTCCTAGCCTGTACTGAGGCTGACACTGAGCCAAGGCAGAGCTTCTCTCATGAACCTGGAGCCTGGTTCACTCGTCAAGGGATCATCATGCCAGGCACTGCCGTAGGCACTGGGGATCCAGTAACACACAAAACAAATTCCCCTGCCCCATGGGAGCAAAAAGACACCGCACACCAGAGGGTGATAGGTGCTGTCAGGGGAAAGCATGTCCCTGAAATGTGATGGAGATTGTTGGGGGAAGAAGGGTGCTGTTTTAAATAAACTGTCAGGAAAGCCTTCTCAATACAGTGATATTTGAAAATATTTGCATGGAGACTTAAAATTGAAAAGAGGTGAGCCATAAGAATATCTGGTAGAAGATTCTTTCAGTCAAAGGGACCAGCTCATGCAACAGTCCTGAGGCAGGAATGTCTGATCTGTTTGCAAAACAACATGAAGGCCAAGTGGTCAGAGTTAGAGAAGGCTTCAGAAGCATTCAGGCAGATGCGAGAGGCTGCGTTCCCTCCGTGTGAATAGCCTCCCTTCCCGCTCCTGACTATGCCCTAACTGAGGGCCAGCCCCTCCGTGATGTAGGCTACGGAGCCAGAGGTGGCTTCCTCACCCTCCCCCTGCATCATGTTCCTTCCTCATCAGCTCCTGGCCCAGGCTCAGGGTAGGCAGGGTACGGCCGCTTGTTCCTCTTTCAGTCTGGTTGGAGAACTCCCTCCCTTTATGTCCTGAATCCTCTCTCTCTGCAGTATGACTTGCAATAAAATTCTATGATCAGAGCCTTGGCAAACCTAAGGCTTTATTGTCTAAACCTGGTAGGTTGGGAGTTTTAAAATCCCCTCTTTCTTCTTTAAAAAGTCTTTTTCTCTGCTGGCCAACAAGAAACCTTTGTGAGAACCAGAAAGTGCTTCTCACTCTCAGAGGATGCAGCGATGCACCAGGACACACCACTTGGCAAGCCAGTTCCAGGCTGAACTGCTGCTCCTTCCCTGTGACCTCAACAAAAATTCCATGGCCTGCCCCTGGGTGAAGGCCTGCTGGCTAATCAAGACTAATGCATCCCTAAATACTTGAGAAAGTTACCTTTGAGACTAACATTGTTCAATGGCCGATGTGTTCTAGAGATACCAGTGCTAAACTTCCCTGGGATAACACACTTCACACATGGCCCTGGAGGGGATGAGACACCTGGAGAATGACATTTAAGTGGGAAATGAAAATATTATTCCCATTACCAGTCAACATTTCCAGAAGAGCCTACAGAGTCCATATGACCCTCAGAATAACCTTCTCCCTTCTCTCTTTCCTCATGACCAGGCCCAATGCAGACATCTCTTGTCTGGTCCTAGCAGTCAGTGTTGGACAGGAAAACAGACATGGGGAAGAACAGGTACACGTGGAGAGCACTTGACCCAGGCCTGGGCAGAGGAAGGCAGCATGAAGAGAGGATCAAGGCAAAACTAGTTGACATCTTATAAAACTGGCATCAGTGTATATCATGAATCATGAAGGGTCTCAGGTGTGAGATTTTACCCTGTTTACACAGTAACAAGTTAGCCTGTCAGTTTCCCAGATGATGGCCAAATACATGACACCCCTGGGTCAGAGACAAAAGACTTCATTACTTACAATACAGCAAGAAGCATGACATTAGAATCCATTCTCTTTGCCCTCCTCCCAAAATTCCATCGAGAGGATACAGAGGGGACCGGGTGGATACGACATATCCAGTGAGTTTGCATCACAGCTGAGAAGCAGAGTTTAGGGAGAGTAAGTATTTTATAGTATGTAGGAGGCAAACCTGCCTAACCTTTGCTCCAGAGGGAGACTTTATTTTTATTTCACTAGACAGCAAACAAGCTTGCCCTTTGCTCGGTAGGGGGTATACTATCTTCCAGGCTGCTCTCTGTAAATATCCTTGAAAGGGCAGTCTGGGACAAAAGCAGCCAATACCTCTGTCAGGAGAAAGAGGAAAGGCGCAACGTGGTAGGTCAGAACTCAGTCAGAGATACTGGTGAAAGTTCAGGAACTGGCCACTGTCACCCCAGAGCTCCTGTTCTTGGTGGGAAAGAGTGAAAATCACAAAGCTGAAGACTGTACTTGTGCCAACAGCAGAGGAGCTTCTGGCCTTTCTGTCTCTGATATTGACTCAAAAATAAACAAAAGTGGACCCAAATAACAAAACGGTCAGGCCCCTCGAGCATGCTTCCCCGCTGGGCACTTCTGTAGGAAGTTTTGGCCCCCGGCTGGTGGGGACAGCAAGCGGCTCGATCCATCACTGTCAGGCAGCTCTTGGCAGCAGCCAGCACGGCGGGGCCTCTGGAGCCCTATCTCCAGGCAGGGACCCTTAATTAGGTGTTTAGATTCAAATCAACATTTAAAACAGCCTTGGGGAAGTTTTTCTTATGCTAGGAGATGAAGTAAGCTACCGTCAATAAAATCACATGAACTGAAACTGCACACAGGGATGTTTGTAAATTCGCCTGCATATAGAATTATTTTGACAAGAAAATGTAGTTTGTTGTTCTGACTACTTCCTCTGCTCATAGAAGAATACTGCATAGTCACTAACTCATTTACTTTAATTAATGAAGTTTATGAGAAAAAAATTGTTGAGCATTTGCTAGGTTGGTCTGGATTGAGTGCTGAGGATACACAGATTGGTAAACGGCCCTTCCATTTCCCCCCGGCAATGAAGCCTATCAAAGCAGCAATCATGGAGGGCAGCAGACAGCACCAGAGTCCTGGGTGGGAGTCAGCACCTGACTCACAGATACGGGGCACTGATCACAGCACTCAGTGTGGGAAGGAAGAATCCCTTCATCCTTTCTCATCGCCCCTTACTGCCTCTTCCTTCTAGACTTCTAATTGTGCTGTGTTCTACAAATACCCAGTTGCAGAAATTGTTAGGATGCATTGATCAGAAATGTGAAAATCCAGAATACTTGGTTGAGTGCTGAACAAAGGTTGGGCTAGGTGTTCAGATAACCCTACTCTAGTTTATGGTGGGTCAAGAAATTAAGACATCAAATGCATAAATGAATTATCATGTAAAAGTAAATTCTTGCAACACTTGAAAAAGAAAAAGGTGAACTTCACACTCACTGGTATGGCTATTAGAAAAAACAAAAAATAACAAGTACTGGTGAAGATGGGGAGAAACTGGAACTCTAGTGCGTTGCTGGTGGGAATGCAGAATGCAGCACCTGCTGTGGAAAAGAGTATGGTGGTTCCTCAAAAAACTAAAAACAGAATTACCATATAATCCTGCAATTCCACTTCTGGGTATAGACCAAAAAGAATTAAAAGCAAGCAAGGACTTGACAGATATTTTCACACACATGCTCAGAGCAGCAGTATTAAAAAGCTAAAAGTAGAGCAACCCAAGTGTTCATCAACAGATGATAGATAAATAAAATGTGGCATAAACACACAATGGAATAGTATTCACCTTTAAAAAGGAAGGAAATTCTGACATATGCTGCAACATGCATGAACCTTGAAGATACCATGCTAAGTTAAATCAGTCATTTAGGAAGAACAAATACTGCATGATTCCACTTATATGAGGTACCTAGAGTAATCAAATTCACAGTTGCAGGAAGGAGAATGGTGGTTGCCAGGGTCTGGGGAGAGGGAGAAAGTGAAAGTTGTTATTTAATGGGGACAGAGTTTCTGTTGGGATGATGAAAGTTCTGGAAATGAATGGTGAAAATGGTTACACAGAGGTGTGAATGTACTTAACACAACCAAACTGCACACCTAAAAACAGTTAAATAGTAAACATTATGGGTATTGCACCACAATAAAAAAGGAAAGGTAGAATGTGCAATGAGTCATGAGTTGAAAAATGGATGGCATTTTTCACTTTTTAGCCAGATGTCTTGGTGTTCTATAGACACAGCCAAAATGAAATGATGAAGGATTGGGGAATTGAAGCCAGGACTCTGGAGTCTCAAGTGACGGCCGTAATTACTGCATTTCATTTCCTGTATGTAAGGCAAACTGAGTTCAGGACCAAAAGCAATATTCCAATGGGCTGTGATTAATTGCTCCTCCCGTGTTTAAATGGACCTCCTCGTGGCTTTTGCTATTGTTCTGCACAAGTCATTAGGGGAAGTTTTCACTGCAGAGGTCATTCTTGTGCATGTCCAAAACAAAGGGCAATTTCTGCTTAGCGTTTATGAGACTTCAGACTGGAGTGCTCTAATTCACAGTTACATAATGAACACGTGGGTTTAACTGGGGAAGGGAGAGGCAGCCCTGCAGCTTGCTCCAGGCATTGCACAGCCTCTCGTTCACCCGCACCAGCTCGCTTCATGTTCTTAGTGCTTCTACGGAGAATGTATTATCACCTCTTTTTTACAGATGAATCTCAGAAGTTAAGCCGATTTTCCCCGAGTCACACAAATAGTAAACAAAAGAGTGAAAAGTCCCGCTTTCCTCTGATTCAAATATTTTTATGCTTTTCTGAAGTCTGCATTGTAACAGCAATAGGAACCTTGGCTTTCCCTGAATCGGTTATTCATCCATCTACTTATTCACTTACCTAACAAACCCTTGTTCTTCACTTCCTTATTCCAGACATAGTGATAGAGGGACACGGAGGAGGGGCGTGATCCAGCCACTTACAGATGATTTAAGGATGAGGAGAAGTCAATAGACAGAAAATAAAACGCAGGCATTTCTATCACAGAAAAAGAACCAAAACTTTTCCCATAGTACACTTGGAACATAAGTTAGAAATGAGAGTGAGGCAGTTGCAGAGGTAAGGGGATTTTATTCTGAAATAGCCAATGAAGGGGGGAGCCACTAACACCCTTAAATGAGAAATGACTGGGGAAAACTTGCAATTTAGAAAGATCAACCTGATAGCTCCATGGAAGATGCAGAGGGCGGCAGGCAAATACGGGGGCAAGGAGACCATATTCCTTTCCTGGGGCTTCCCAACAAATGACACGAACAGGGTGGCTGCAAACCACAGAAATTCATTTTCTCACAGTAGCAGGGGCCAGAGTTTCAAAATCAAGGTGTTGCAGGTCCATGTTCTTCAGAACTCTCTAGAGAAAATCTATCCCAAGCCTTTCTCTTAGCTTCTGATGTTGCTGGCAATCCTTGGCATTCCCTGGCAGTCCCTGGCTTACAGACACATTGCTCAGTCCTGCCCTGTCATTGTGTGGCATTCTCATGGTGTCTGGGTCAGGGTCTATGTCTTTCTTTCTGCATGTAACGACACTAGTCATATGAATTTCAGTCATATCAAATTTTGTATGGAATGTCTGTTTCAACATGACCTCAACCTAACTTGATCACATTGCAAAGACTATTTTCAAGTAAGGTCACACTCACAGGTTCCTGCGGTTAGGACATGAACAGACTTTTTTGGGAGACACAACTCAGCTCACAACAGAGACCAATTAGAGGACATTTGCAATTGGCCAGCTGAGGGAATGAGGTGCTGACCGGCAGCACAGAGGTGGAGAAAAGGAGCTGATGAGGAGGAAGACCTGCCAAGCCCGGCGATGGGAGGTGAGGCGTGTTCGGTGGAGCTCCAGGACCCCGCTTAGGGCTGGGGGACATAAAGGAGAGGATTCGTGTGGGGAAAGAGGATGAGGGGTGGCGGGAGTATGATACGTTTGCCAAGTCTGTCTTTCAAACTTGTAGAAAAAGTGTTGATAGTAGTGCTGTTGATTCTCCACTGTTTTAAATGGCAGAACTCTCTATTGTCTGCAAGAGAAACTTTAGATTTTGATGCTCAAAATCATCCAAGTCTTGTTCACAGCTCTCTCCAGCCTCATCACTCCCACTTCTCCTTTCCCTGCAATGAATTGCTGGAACCTGGGAGGCAGAGGTAGCAGTGAGCCGAAATTGGACCATTGCACTCCAGGCTGGGTAACAGACACCAGACTCCGTCTAAAAAAGAAAAACAAGAAGGAAACTATACTGGTTTTGTTGTTTTGTTTGTTTGTTGTTTTTTTGTTTTTGAGATGGAGTCTTGCTCTGTTGCCCAGGCTGGAGTGCAGTGGCACAATCTTAGCTCACTGCAACCTCTGCCTCCCGGGTTCAAGCAATTCTCTGCCTCAGCCTCCTGAGTAGCTGGGATTGGAGGTACCCACCACCATGCCCGGCTGATCTTTGTCTTTTTAGTAGAGACGGGGTTTCACCATCTTGTCAAGGCTGTGGTCCTTTAAGGGAAGTCACTGAGTCTACTGCAGGGGTCAAGTTCACAGGCTGTGAAGTTAGACAGACTGCATCTGAATCCTGGCTCTGACACTCAGCAGCTCTGTTAACTCAGGGCAGTTTTAGACTCCCTAGGCCTCCTATCCTTGCTTGAAAATGGGGATCACAGCAGTAGGGCTGCCATGATGCTTCAATGAGCTCATGCTAGGAAAGTATCCAGCACATCGCCCAACATGCAGGCTCAGAACAAGGCTAATTAGCATGGTAGGTCCTCAGGGGCCAGCAGCCTTCCTGACAGCCTGCTCCCCTCCTGAGAACAAACCAAGAGGACCTGTGAGTCTCTGTAGCCTCAGCTCCTCCCGTCATTCTCTTGACCCCAGGTAACCATAAAATTATGATGTAATTGAAGGAAACATGCATGGTTCTCCCTTGTTCTTTATGGCTTGGGTATTAAGCAATCATGAGACATTGGAATGTCACCCAGAACCACTATTTCTAGAGAAAACCTCCAGGATGGGCATGGAACCAAAAATATTCCTAGAGAGCGTGTGAGGAGTTGAACAATGTGCTTTCCAGTTTGCAGATGGGAGGGAGCTTGACGCTGTGGAAGGAGCCGGAGCTTTGCCCTCATAGTCCACTCCTGGCTCCAAATATTGCAGG
Organism: Ateles fusciceps; assembly: GCA_036589455.1. Taxonomy (NCBI): domain Eukaryota; kingdom Metazoa; phylum Chordata; class Mammalia; order Primates; family Atelidae; genus Ateles; species Ateles fusciceps. Next base: position 1,681,527 of record JAZHEH010003321.1, on the reverse strand, counting down.
CCGTGAGACTGGGGCCAGCTGCTTAACCTCTCTAAACACCATGGTCTCAACCTTCTCATGAGGCTACTGTGAGAAATTGAAATAATAAACATAAACTGAACAACCCAGTGGGTGACACACAGTAACTATGCAGAAACAGTACCTCCATGCTCTTCTGTAATTACTAGGATGGTTGCAGGGACAGAGAGAGGGATCGGAGGCTTTCAGTGGCCAATCAACCCCCTATAACCTTAGCCTCCCTCTAAGCTGACCCCAGGGTGAGCTCGAGCGCTTCGAAGAGAGCTCTGTGACCTGCTTCTGTTTGGAAAGCAGTGTCCCCTTAGAGATCACGCTACTCACCCCGGATCCCCCACAGAGCAGAGTCCCACTCCTTGGTCCTGCTGGTTTGTCAGGCTCTGTCCAGGGACAGCCAGCTGAGGCTGTGGACTCAGAGTCATCGTGCATTGGGGACTGGGGAGAGAGGCTGAGATCAAGCTTAAAAAGGACCTGAGAGGACAACAAATGGGTGCGTGCAAAGGAGAGTTTGGAGAAGGAGAGGGCAAATCAGCCTAGCCAGCAGAGTGATGACTGCAGCTTTTATTTACATGTCTTTTGGAGTGTTTGCAGATCTACAAGGTACCATAAGCTGCACTGAGATGTCTTATTTTTAATTCTTATTTAAATGAGAACTGTTATCTGTCTAGGGAGGTCTTTTCACCTTGAGGTCATGAATCAGAGCTGGGGCACTTGGCCTCCACTCCCGCTCTGGTATTTTGTAGTTGAATGACCTCAGTGACACCCTTCACCTCGCTGGGCCTAGCACTGTTCCTGCAAAAATAAAGGATTGGAGAACTTGGTCTCTTAGGTTCCTGCTAACTGACATTTTGTAACACTTAGTTTCAGATTCTCAACCTCCCTTTTCTCCCCATTCTAATTTTTTTTTTTAAGAAGTGCAGGAACTGGAACTTAGAAAAAACTGCACAAACTTTTTGTATCCTTTTCTAGACACTGAGATCCGCATCCCAGGAAGCATATTAAAAATACTTATCCCCAGGACTCTCCTTTGGGATGGGACTCAGGAACATCTGTAAATTTAACAAGCTCCATAGGTGATTTTTTTATGATCACACAATAATTAGCCTAAGCTGTCTGAAAATATAAGCTCGTAAAGTAGTTGCTGAAAATTGAACCTGATTCAATGCTTAAAAGGCACATCTTTAAACTATGGTAAAAGCCAAATTCTGTGCTAGGGAACTGAAGCCAAGAATCTGAGAAAAGTGCGATGAACGCCAGCCTTCACCAGCTGGGCCTGGGATATCTGTGAACCACAGAGGCCGAGATCAGAGCAAGGCCATGGGGCGCTGGTGGTGTGGGCTGTCATGTGACTACGTTTTTGGACCGCCTCTCCTTCATGCTGAACTGACATGCTCATCCACACTATAGAGCACATGGTCTTTGTCTCAGGATACAGGGCATGTGTGTTGGGTTGCTTTGCGGGAGCAGGAGAGAATGGGCAGTTGCCTCCATCCAGCAGTCCTCCATGGGAGGCAGTTGGCTGGGACACAGGTATTCTCTGTGGACATGGGCTGGAGCACCAGTAGCAGCCCACAGACCTGCACTGTGGCCACCCAAAAATAGAGCTCTGCAGTGGCTGATTTCCAGGAGGTTACAGTCTGATTGGATGGCAGAAGCCCAGACCCTGGTGGCCTCCCTTTCAGGACGCTAGTGGCCTCTATGACTCACCAGAGGCAGAAACAGCCTCTGCCATCTGGCCCTGACTGCAGGAGAAAGGAGGGCAGAACGGGTGGCCCCTCTCAGAAGGTTTGCTGGATCTCCTCTGCCTCCTCTCTCTGACATCTGGGGTCACCCACCCCATCCTCCACCAGGACACGGCCTTTCCTTGACATCTTCCCTCTGCTGGTTGGATGTAGTTTTGGGTGCCCTAAGTAAGAGGCAATGCACAGACGTTGCCTGTTGAAGACACAATTTTGCTTGCTTGTGCTCAGTTAGTAGCATCGAAGTTGTCCACTGGAAGCAAAAGTAATGAAAAATAATTCGCATTTTAAAGAGCAGTAGCACTAAGTAATGTTGAAATCAGGCTCTAACAGTTCCTAAGCCCATGTTTTTGAAGAACATCTATGGGCCAGTCATTCTTTCTCTCCTCCTCTCCTCGTCTCTCCCAGTTAGGGCTTTGCAAGCAAGGACCACCTACCTTTATTTTACTACCGCTCCCTTCACTTCATTTGCATAATCTCGATTCACTTTTTCAAAAATAAACCTTGAATTTTAGAATAGGTTTGGATTCATAGAAAGTTGTGAAGATAGTACTACAAGAGGTCCACACATACTCCACACTCAGTTTGTCCTAGCTTTCAGATGCTACATGGGTAGGAGTCATCTGTCACAACCAAGAAGCCGCTATTGATTGTTATTCGCTAAAGTCCATACTTCATGCATATTTCCTCAGTTCTTAGCTCATATTCTTTTTCTGTACCGGGATCCTACCTCAGACACTGCATAGCATTTAGTCGTTGTGTGTCCTTCAGCTCCTCTATGGTTGTGACAATTTCTCGGACTTCCTTTGTCAGGATAACCTTGTTAGTATGACCTCAACAGTTTGGAGAGTTTTGGGGAAGACTCGTCAGCTATTTTGTAGAAGGTCCATCAGGTGGACTTTGCCTGCTGTTTTGCCCATGATCAGCCTAGGGTTGCAGGGTTTGAGGGGAAAGCCACTGAGGTAAAGGCACATGCCACTGGCATAACTTGACTTTGTCTGCCTTGCTTACCTGGCTGAGGGGTCTGTCTGGTTTCCCTACTGTAAACTTACTCTTTTTCCCGTTTCTATCCAGTACTCTTTGGAGGTAAGTCGCCATATGCAGCCCACACTTAAGGGAGGGGGAGTTATATACTACCTCCTTGAGAGAGGGGTATCTACATAAATAATTTTAAATTCTTCTACATGAGACGTTTGTCTGTTCTCCCTTATTTTTAATTATATATTCAATCATATGTTGATAGCAATATGATCTCATGCATAATTATTATATACATTAGGTTGTAATCTAATACTACTTTACTTATTTTGTTACTCAAGTTATTTTGCCCGTGGCCACTAGGAGCTCTTTCAGTTGGTTCCTGTGTCCCTTTCACACACCCCATTGTTGAGTGTTTGTGCGTTTGTGTGTGCGTTGTGTACTTACTTACATTCTAGCACTACGAGACACTCCAGGCTCTTCTCCTGTATGCCCTGCCCAGCCCTAGAATCCACAGTGTCTGCCAGGAACCCTCGTTCCTTTCATTAGAGACTGGTATTAGAAGTCAGTATCTGAGTGATGTGTGTGCTCCGTACTTTCAGGATGCCATTGCTTCCAAGCCCTGCCAACTGACAGAACAAGGAAAGATATTTAAGTGTCCTAACCCACGTCTATATGCATATCTATAAATACTCCCCTAGGGATTCATCGCTATGTATATTAAGCTAAATAGGAGTTCATACTAAAATCTCCGACTCTAATCCAGGACCACATGATCACTCTAACCTTCCCAACCTCCTCCTCCAACAGTGAAAAAATTGGCTTCCATTATCTGCATCCATCAATTATTCAATTCCATTATCCCTCTGTTGTGATTTCCAAATCATTAACCCATACCCCTGTAGAAAGCAGCCTTACCCTGGTTCAACATACATAAATCAATAAACGTTATTAATTATGTAAACAGAACTAAAGACAAAAACCACATGATTATCTTAATAGATGCAGAAGAGGCCTTCGATAAAATTCAACATACCTTCATGTTAAAAACTCTCAATAAACTAGGTATTGAAAGAACCTACCTCAAAATAATAAAAGCTTTTATGACAAACCCACAGCCAATATCATACCTAATGAGTAAAAGCCAGAAACACTCCCCTTGAAAACTGGCATAAGACAAAGATGCCCTCTCTCACCACTCTTATTCAACATAGTGTTGGCAGTTCTGGCCAGGGCAATCAGGCGAGAGAAAGAAACAAAGCGTATTCAAATGGGAAGAGAGGAAGTCAAATTGTCTTTTTTTGCAGATGACATGATCCTGCATCTAGAAACCCCATTGACTGAGCCCAAAAGCTTCTTAGGCTGATAAGCAACTTCAGCAATGTCTCAGGATACAAAATCAATGGGCAAAAATCACAAGCATTTCTATATACCAACAACAGACAAGCAGAGAGCCAAATTATGAATGAACACCTACTCACAATTGCCACAAAGACAATAAAATACCTAGGAATACAGCTACCAAGGGAAGTGAAGACCTCTTCTGGGAGAACTACAAACCACTATTCAAGGAAATCAGAGAGAGCACAAGTAGATGGAAAAATAGTCCATGCCCGTTGTTGGGAAGAATCAATATTGTGAAAATTACCATACTGCCCAAAACAATTTATAGATTCAATGCTATTCCCATTAAACTACCATTGACATTCTTCATAGAATAAAATTAAAATTCACATGAAACCAAAAAAGAGCCAAGACAATCCTAAGCAAAAAGAACAAAGCTAGACACATCACACTACCCAATTTCAAACTATACTATAAGGTTACTGTAACCAAAACAGCATGGTACTGGCACAAAAACAGGCACATAGATCAATGGAACAGAATAGATAACTCAGAAATAAAACTCCACATCTACAACCACCTGATCTTTGACAAACCTGACAAAAACAAGCAATGGGGAAATGATTCCCTATTTAATAAATGGTTTTGGGAAAACTGGCTAGCCATATGAAGAAAATTGAAACTGGATCCCTTCTTTATACCTTATACAAAAATTAACTCAAAATGGATTAAAGACTTAAATGTAAAACACAAAACTATAAAAACCCTAGAAGAAAACTTAGCCAATACCATTCAAGACATAGGCATGGGCAAAGATTTTACAATGAAATCACCAAAAGCAATTGCAACAAAAGCAAAAATCAATAAGTGGGATCTAATTAAACTGAAGAGCTTCTGCACAGCAAAAGAAATGAGCAAAGACTATAAAACTGAAGGCATCAGAGTGAGTAGACAACCTACAGAATGGGAGAAAAATTTTGCAATCTATCCATCTGACAGAGGTCTAATATTCAGAAGCTACAAGGGACTTAAGCAAATTTACAAGAAAAAACAAAACACAAACAACCCCATCAAAAAGTGGACAAACGATATGAACAGGCACTTCTCAAAAAAAGACATACATCTGGCCAAAAACATATAAAAAAGCTCAACATCACTGATCCTTAGAGAAATGAAAATTAAAACCACAATGAGATACCGTCTCATGTCAGTCAGAATGGTGATTATTAAAAAGTCAAGAAACAACAGATGCTGGTGATGTTGCAAAGAAATAGGAACACTTTTACACTGTTGGTGGGAGTGTAAATTAGTTCAACCATTGTGGAAGACAGCGTGACAACTTCTCAAAGATTTAGAACCAGAAATACCATTTGACCCAGAAATCCCATTACTAGATATATACTCAAAGAAATAGAAATCATTCTATTATAAAGACACATGCACATGTATGTTCACTGCAGCACTATACACAACAGCAAAGACATGGAATCAATCCAAATGCTCATCAATGATAGACTGGATAAAGAAAATGTGATATGTATACACTGTGGAATACTATGTAGCCATAAACCGGAACAAGATCATGTCCTTTGCAGGAACATGGATGAAGCAGGAAGCCATTATCCTCAGCAAACTAATGCAGGAACAGAATGCCAAACACTCCATGTTCTCACTTATAAGTGGGAGCTGAACAATGAGAATACATGGACACAAAGAGGGGAACAACACTTACTGGGGACTGTTGGGGAGATCAGGGGGCATGGGAGTATTAGGGAAAAGAGCTAATGTATGCTAGGCTTAATAACTAGGTGATGGGTTGATAGGTGCAACAAACCACCATGGTACACGTTTATCTATGTAACAAACCTGCACATCCTGCACATGTACCCTGGAACTTAAAAAAAATTTTAATAATAATAATAATAAAATGGCAACCTTACCAGCTAGCACACAATGCTTTTGTATAGTTCCTTTTGCCTTTAGTTTTATAGTCTCTGCTCATTTCCAATGTTCCTTAGGTTAGTACCTTTTTTCCCCTTCTCCTGCAGTGAAGTTTTTTCATACGTTTGAAATACAATTATATTAGCTAATTTTTTTGTCATAGTGTGAAATCCATTCTGGCACCCACTGACCATGCAGTTGATTTTTAAAATTTTTTTCCTACATTGAAGTTTACTTTTTATTCTGTATCGTTCTATGGGTTTTGACAAATGCATGGTGCCATATATCTACCATTACAGTATTATAAGGAATCGTTTCTCCACCCTAATGTGCTTCATCTATTCAACCCAAACTTTCTGTCAACCACTGATCTATTTACACCTCTATCACTTTGCCTTTTCCAAAATATCATTTAAATGGAAACCAACACTTTAAACAATGATAGAAAGCAATTATGCCCTAGGAGGTATTATAACCAGAGCCTTACCCATTTCGATGATGGGATTTGGGAGTTTTGAGTTGATAAGATTTCAAGTAAAATTCTGGACTTGGGTTAAAGCTGTGGTGGATTGAGCCTATGGGAATGCAAGCATGGGGCAAATTTATTTGCTTGTGGGATAGATGTGCTTTGAGGCCAGAAGGTGGACTGTTACAGGTAAAATATGTCTCCCAGAGATCCTGAAATCTGTAAGTTTTTATTTTTTTGTTTGTTTTGAGACAGAGTCTTGCTCTGTCACCCATGCTGGAGTGCAGTGGTGCAATCTCGGCTCACTGCAATCTCTGCCCCGCTGGTTCAAGCAATTCTCCTGCCTCGGCTTCCTGAATAGCTGGGATTACAGGCACCTGCCACAGTGCCTGGCTAATTTTTGTATTTTTAGTAGAGACGGGGTTTCACCATCTTGGTGAGGGGTTGTCTTAAACTCCTGACCTCGTGATCCACTCGCTTCGGCCTCCCAAAGTACTGGGATTACAGGCGTGAGCCACTGCACCTGACCAAGTATCTTATCTTACGTGGAATAAGGGATTTTGTAGATGCCTTATCCATAAACTGACCTGATTCATTAAATCAAAGTGATATGATTTAAGAAAAACTCAATTGGCCATTTCTGACTTTGAAGACAGAAGGGAGTTGTGTACTAAAGAATATGGGCAGCCATATAGCTGGAAAAGGAAAGACAAAAAGGAAAGAAAAGAAAAAAGAAAGAAAGACAAATAAAACCTTGTCAGCACCTTTATTTTACCCCAGTGAGACTCATTTTGGATTTCTGACCTTCAGAACTATATATAAGATAATAAATTGATTTGTGATAAGTCACTAAGTTTGTGGTAATGAAGAAATAGGAAATTAATACAATGTTCATTTGAGTTGATTCTTGTGTAAGGCATGTGTCTAGTCTCGTACTTTGCATACAGCTGTACGATTGTTCTAGCACCACTGTGGAAAAGACTACCCTTTCTCTATTGAATTATCCTTGTGCTGTTATCAAAGATCAGTTGACTATATTTCTGTGGGTTTATTTCTGGGCTCTCTACTATGTTCTATTGTTTTAAGTGTCTATTAATTTGCTAATGCTCTATTATCTTGATTGCTATAGCTTTATAGTAAGGCTTGAAATCAGATAGATGATTTTCCAACTTTATTCTTCTGCTGTAATACTGTAGTGGCTAGTCTAAGTCCTTTGTCTTTACATATAAATTTTAGAATTAGTTTGTTAATATATAAAAACAGATTGCTAGAATTTTGAATAGGATTACAGTCAGAACTAAACATGAATTTAGATTACATTCTTGAAACTAAAGATCAACTTGGGAAGAATTAACATTTTAACAATATTGAGTCTTTTAACATAGAAGTCTCCAGCTCCCAGCCACAGACCACACAGACCAGTACCAGTCCTGTCCAGGGCCTGTTAGGAACCAGGCTGCACAGAAGGAGGTGACTGGTGGGTGAGCTAGCATTTCTGTCTGAGTTTCCTCTCCAGTCAGATCCCCAGCAGTATTAGATTCTCATAGGCACACAAACCCTATTGTGAGCTATGCATGCGAGGGAGCTAGGTTGCACATTACTTATGAGAATCTAACTCATGCCTGATGATCTGAGGTGGAATAGTTTCACCCTGAAACTATCCCCATCATCTGTGAAAAATTTGTCTTCCATGAAACCAGTTCCTGTTGCCAAAAAGACTGGGGACTGCTGTTTTAATACCTGAACATAAGATACTTCTCCATGTATTTAGATCTTCTTTAATTCAGAGTTTTGTAGTTTTTCACATATAAATCCTGTACATTTTTTAGATTTGTAGATGAATACTTTATTTTCTTCATTTTTGGTGTTATTGTAAGTAGTATTTTTGTTTTATTTAAAATTCCAATTGTTTATCACTGGTATATAAAAAAGAAATTAATTTCTATATATTGACCTATATGCTGTTACCTTCCTATACTTGGTTATTAATTCCAGGATCTTTTTGTACATTCTTCAGTGTTTTTACCTAGATTACTATGCCGTATATGAATAAATACCATGTTATTTCTATCCTTCAAATTGGCATACCATTTATTTATTTTTCTTGTCTTATTGCACTGTCTAGGACTTCTAGTATGATGCTAAATGGGAATTTTAAAAGAATACATCTTTGCCTTCTTTCCAGTCTCAGAAAAAAGCATCAGTCTCTCACTATTAAGTATGGGGTTAACTGTAGGCATTTCATATATACCCTTTATTAAGACAAGGAAGTGTTCTTGTATTGCTAGTTTGCTGGGAATTTTTATCATAAATGAGTGTTGAATTTTGCTGCATACTTTTCTGCATTAACTGATATGATTGCATGTTTTTCTTCTTTAATCTGTTAATATGGTGAATTCCAATGATTAGTTTATGAACTTGAACCAGTCTTCCATTGCTGGCTTTAATGCCACTTGGTTGTGATGAGTTATACTTTTTTGATCTTGCTTAACACACTTTTTAATATTTTGTTAAAGATTTTTGCCTTTGTATTCTTGAGACATATAGGTCTGTAGTTTTGTAACATTTTTCTTTGGGTTTAGTGTTAGGGTAATGCTGGCCTCAAAACTGTGGATTAGGAAGTGCTCTTCTGCTTTTAATTTCTAAAAAGATTGTGGAGAATTGATATTATTTCTTCTTTAGTTATTCGGTAGAATTTATGAGTGAAACTGCTGGTGTTTGTCATCTAGGCCTGGTTCCTTCCTTCCCTCTTTTTTCTCTTAGAGGATTTTTAATTATTGATTTAATTTATTTATTAAATTAGAGCCATTCAGGTTATCTATTTTTCTTTAAATGAGTTTTGGAAATTTGTGTCTTTCAGGAAACTGTCCATTTCATTGGAGTTATTAAATTTGTGGATAAAGTGTCATTTATGGTATTCTGCTATTATCCATTTAAGATGAGTAGTGATAATTTCCCTTTAATTTCTTATGTTGTGCAATTTGATATTTTCTCTTTATTTCTTGGTGAGTTTGGCTAGAGGTTTATCGATTTTCTTGACCTTTTGATTTTGCTGATTCTGTTTGCTGTTTTCCTTCTTTCAATTTCACTGATATTTGGTCTAATTTTCATTATTTTCTTTCTTATGCTTTTTTTTAGGTATAATTTGCTCTTTTTACTGCAGCTTCCCAAGATAGAAGTATAGGTCACTGATTTTATATAGTTCTTCTTTTCAATATATGTGTTTAATGCCATAAATTTTCTTCTCAGAACTACTTTTCTGCATCCCCAAAGCTTTGAAAAGTTGCATTTTAATTTTTACCTATTCCAAATATCAATTTTTTTGAGACTTATTATTTTTCCCTTGAGTTATCTAGTTTCCAAATATTTGGGGATTTTCTGACTATCCTTCTGTGAATAAGTGATTTCTAGCTTAATTTTATTGTGGTGTAAGAACATACTTTGTATAATCTTTATTTTTTGAAATTTTTAAACCGTGTTTTATGATCTGAACTGTGTCTATATTGATGAATATTGTATATAAATGAGTTTGAGATGAATGTATAATTTGCTGTTGTTGGCTGGAATATTCCAAAACTGTTGATTAGATCAAGTTGATTCTCAGTGCTGCTCAGGTCATCTCTATCCTTACAGATTTTCCGCTTCCTTGATTTGTCAATTATTGACAAGCATTTGAACATTTGAAGTCTCCAACTATAAGATTGGGTTTGCCCATTTCTCCTTCCAATTCAGTTTCAGGCAAAAAAAAAAAAAATTGCCTCATTTATTTTGATGTGGCTGTTGTTAGGTACATGCTGTTTTAAGACTATTATATCTCCTTGGAGAATTGTCTTCTTTATCCTTATAAAATTCCCCCATTATTCCCAATAATCATTCTTTTTTCTGCTGTTTTTCTGGAATTAAAGTTAGAATTAATATGGCTACTTCAGCTTTCTTTTGATAAATATTGACATGGTATGCCTTTTCTTCATCCCTTAACTTTCAGCTGGTCTGAGTCTTTATATTTGAAGTGGGTTTCCCGTATACAGCTGTAATTGGTAGACAAAGTCTCACTCTGCTGCCCAGACTGGAGTGTAACGGCATGATGGTAGCTCATTGTAACCTAAGTAATTCACCTTTTAACTGATGTGTTGAGATCATTCATGTTTAAGGTGATAATTTATATAGTTGATTTAATAACTGCCTTACAAACCTTATTTGTAACCTTTTATTCTCTGCATTTGCCTTTTTTTCCCTTTTTTTCTGCCTTCCCTGTTTTCACATGTGCATTTTACATGATTCCATTTTAAATCCTCTCTTAGCATATCATTAATACTTCTTTTCAATTTTTTTGTAATTGCCTCAGAGTTTACAATACACATTTTTAATAATCTAAGTCCACATTCACATACTACTTTATGTGTGGGGCAGGTAGTTCACAGCAGGATACTCCTGATTCCTCCCTCCCATCTCTAAAGGGCAACCACCTCCTGGGCACTGCAGATGGCGCAATTTTCATACACTAGTATGTGAATGTTTGGGGGAAGTTTGACAGGGACATTCATTACACCTCTTTAACAGAAGATGAAGTTGAGGCTTAGAGGAGTTCAGTTCCCATCATGGGTCACATCACTAATAAGGCCCAAGGCTGCCAGACTGCAGAGCAGGGAAAGGCTAGAGGGAGCCCACACGGTGCCCAGCACAATCCTGAAACAGCACAGGCTCATAAGTAAGGCGATGGCACCTGCAGGATGGCAAATGTCTCAGTGAGGAACTGAGACAGAATGGTTTGCAAAAGGAAGGGTGTGGCCTGGCTGGGGTTTGGTAAGGTAAACAGGGCCTAACTTTTATTTATTTTTATTTTTTAAACTTAAATTAACAAAAGCGTGTGTTCTGTTTTCTGTGCCTTTGATATCCGCGGACACTGTCGTGTGAGCTCTCCTGGCTAAGAACCAGTTCTTGTCTGACACTGTGGTGGCTGCGTCCTCGTGCCCTCCGTGTGACATGTTCTTCATGGCCACCCAGCAGGGGAGGAAACTGAGGCTCAGAGAAGTAAAAGTCTTGCTCAAGGACACAGTTACTTAGAAAGGCCAAGACCTGCACTTGGCCTGCCTACCTCCCAAACCCAGGTCCCCTGGCTCCCCCTCATGCCTCAGGTCTGAAACAATTGCTACCATAGTCCTTCCTCTAAGGGGATGAGCAGAGAGCCCCAGCTGCAGCTTCTTGCAGGGCCTGGGCTTCCTGGACCCCCTGCATCTGGGCCATCTGGTCAACGGCCCCAAGATTGCAGCAGCAAGCTCACAGGTCTCAGTAATGAGCCACGCTTGGGCCTAGTGAGTCCCATTCTGAGGGTTAACGAGGTGCAGAAGCCTCAAGAATTCCTCTGGCAGAAACATCAGATGGAAGCGGGTACACTGGCCCAAACACCAGCCAGGGGAACAGTTTATCAGACCACCCAAGAGGCAGGAATGCAAGCCTGCTGGAAAGGTCCTTCTGAGGGCCGCACCCAGCACCGTGGACCAGCCTGGGGCGCTCTAGCAATGCCTGGAGATGGCAGGCTGGCCACAGCCCTTGTAGCAAGGCTCAGGCCTTGGGGGTGTTTGGGGCGCAGGGGTCAAAGGGAGGGCGGCTGGTGCAATTACGACCTGCATTTGCACCCTAGTAGCTCCTAGGAGGGCCTGCTTGGTCAGTCACTTGGATTGACTGTCCACAGTGGTCCCTCCTGAAACCGGGGCCAGAAAGCAGGGCTGGGAAGAGCGACCACGTGCCTTGGCCAGGGGGTCTGTGCAGACACCCTCCATTCTCCCTTACATCTGGGCACTGTGTTGCAGTGAGTTGCTGGGTTGCTTGCTAATGAGGAGGTAGACGGAGCTCGGAGCTCTGGGCCTGGCTGCAGGATTGTGCCTGCACATCTAACGCAGGGTCCTAGGAGGATTTAGGAGGAGGGGCCAAGAGCTTTCAAATCCACATCGTTTTCCGGTGAGAAAGTGGCTTCTCCAGGAGGATACTGCAGGGGTTCTTGACACCTCCCCTCCACTGCCACACACTCTTCCTGAGTGGGAGGAGTCCCCACCTAACATTCACTCAGCAGCTATTCCGTGCCTGCAGGCTGTGTGCAGTGACTCCCCCGCCCCTGTGGGCTAGGCACTGTGGCTCACCTCTGTTTCACTGATGGAAAAAACATGATTAGAGGGTACATCAAGGGGCAGCCGGTGGGGCCTAGGCCTCTCATAGGCCAACCCCAGCTCTTCACCTGCATACAACACCCTAGACAGACATCCTCCCCAAAGCCCAAACCCACCCTCCCTGACAGACCACCCTCCCTCAGAGCCCACAGCCACAGAAAGCCAGGGCTGGGCCCTGGGAACTCCTGGGCACCCCCTGAGTGAGTGTGTGTGTGTGTGTGTGTGTGTGTGTGTGTCACATGCATTGAGGGTTGGAGGAAGTTGACTAAGAAAAGAAAAACTAGTCACAAATAAATGAGAAACTTCCCAACTGAAGAAATTTGTCCTTAAGTGAGTGTGCTTTTACTTTATCATGTCATTGAGCACTTTTCCTCTGCTCCATTTGCAGAAAAGAAACTGCAACTTGGAGAAGAGAAAAGACCAAACGTATTTCCGTGCAGTCAGCAGAAATAGCCTGGCCAAGCAGCCGGACAGCTTCAGGTGATACAGACAAACCGTGCAGGCTGCTGACGTCAGGCCCCCTCCACCAAAGACTCATGCCAGGGAAGGCTGGGCCGGACCCATAAGCACCCTAGGGTCTGCCCCAAAGTGAACCTGAAAATGCAAAGTGCGAATTCCTGAATGTTGTAAGAAATTGTTCTTTAAAAATATAAAAACAAGAAGTAAAAATCCCTGTCTAAAAATAACGCTGACAAAGTGACAAGTTCCCCCAATCTGAACGCCTCATCCTCTCGCCAAAGTCACATGTGAGTAATCCTACTGGGGGGAAAAGTATTGGAATATTGCAGAGCATCTAAGACCACACAGCAGGTGAGCAGCTCTTAGGACATATTTCAGGGGCATCCCCCTCCTGTGTTTTTGATTACATTAAAGTATTTCATTTTCTTCCCCAAGACATCCCAAATGCCTGGTGTGCCAACACTTCTCAAAGGTCTATACTTGAGATGCTTGGTGATGAGTTAAGTCCATGACAATCCCAGAAAGAATCATGGAGCGGGCAGGGCCCTGGGATGCAGGGGTACCGGGGCCGGCTCCTGGCGCCAGAGCTCACAGGACCTCAGGAGACATCAGAGCAAGCTCTCCAGGGAAGGCTGCCCTGTGGCCACTGCCACTCTCCATGCCGGGGCACTCTGGCCTGGTTTCCCACTCATCACTCTACTCCAGCACTTACCACAAGGTCTCATAAATGGTGGCTTACATCTAAAACTAGTGTGTAACCTAGCAGTTAAAATTTTCTTTTTGTATGAAGACAATGTAAGGATGCAGGAAAAACAGAAGTTTATAGGTTTTTTTTCCTCTCTCTCTCTCTCAGCAGAATGTCATTTTTATCATATATATATATATATACACACACACATATATATATTTATATATTACCTGCAGCCATGTATAAGCATTCTTTAATTAATTCCATGTTAACTGAGAGATTTTCCTTCTGGCTACAGTATTCCCAGCTTTGATGCAGAAGGCCAGTGGTGGGCCATGTTGTAAAGCTGGGAGAAACCCCCCACACCCATCACCTCCTCCCAGTACCAGCCAGGCCCTGGGTTTAGGTGATAAATAAGGCACATGAGGTCCCTGCCCAGAAGTTTATATTTCCAGAAGGAGAAACAGATAATAAATAAGTTGATCATTTCAGATCCTGAGAAAGAATATAAATGAAAGGAAACGCTGTGCTCAGGGAGCAGGAGAGGGCATAGCCCCAGGGACACCAGGTCCAGAGGTGCGGGAAGGCCTCTCTGAGGGGGACACACTTGAGCAATGTGAAGGAGACACCCTGAGAAGAGCCTGGAAGGCTCTCCAGGAAGGAGTGGAGTCAGTGCAAAGGTCCTGGGGTGAGAAAAACAGCTTCATGTTATAGGAATCTCATGGTCAGTGTAGCTGGAACAGGGCAAGCGAAGGCATGGCAGGAGGTGGTCAGGGCCTTACAGGCCATGGTGTTGGGGTTGGATTTTCTTCTGGAAGGGACAGGAATCTATAGGTGGTTCAAAGTAGGAGCACATGGAGATCATAACCACAAGTGCTGTGGGAAGTAGGGCAGGCAGCAGTAGGAGCTGCTGGGTGGGGGAGGTCAAAAAGGAAGATGGCAGTGCCCTTGGTGAGATGCAGACCCTGTCTACGTGGAGCAGGGTTGTGGATGGAGCAGTGCTGGGGCAGAAACCAACATTGTGGTATTAGACATGCCACTTCTGCAGACATTCCTTTAGAGAGGCGCTGAGAAGCGGGAGGGTGGTTGCAGAAGGGATGTGGAGTTTAGATGACCCTGAGAAGAACTGCAAGGGGGCCGTCCAGGAAGGAGCAGGGTCAGCGCTAATGTCCTGGGGTAGGAAGCAAGCTTCATATTCCTATTTTTAAAGGCCAAGCTTTCACTGCAAGTTGATGTGCTGTTGGAAAGCTGCAGTGGCAAGGCGAAACCTACTGATGCTGGTGATGGAAGTGATTGTTGCAGGAGCAGTCAGAGAACCTTAAGGCGCAGGACTCTACTTTATGCATTTTTATTTCTGCAGCATGAGCAGAGTGCTGAGGAAGCAAAAGCCAGCACATGAGACCCAGCCTGAGGGACCCTGGAGAGCTTCCTGGAAGAGGCAACATCATGCTGAGAGGGGCGGACCCAGCAGCAGCTTGCCAGTGTCAGGAGAGATACGATGCTCCAAGCAAAGACAGCTCATGTGCAAAGGCCAGTGCACATGAGAAAGAGCTGGGCATGGCTGGCTACAGGTGCACAAGGAAGTTGGGAGCTGAGGTGGAGGGGAGGACCAAGCAGGGTTTGCAGGCTATACCAGCAGGTTGGATTTTATCACCAGACTCATCACCTCAGCAGCAGCAGGGATTACATCTGACTTGGGGGGGCAGAGGACAGGGGTAAGGCCATCACTGGTGGGAGGGATGGCCTTGGGGAGGCAGCGCCAGGTGTCCAGAGGGGAGGGTGGGCCAGGAGACAAGAGGGCATCAAGAGCAGGTTAACTGCACTCAGAGGTGGCTTTAACCCACTGGGTAAGGAGGGAATATACAGAGAAGGATGGGCCTGGGTTCCTTGTTTAGGTGAGGGGGGTGGATGAGGCTGTTCATTGAGAAAGGACACTTCATGTGAAGGAGGATACCAGGGCTAAGGGTGCCAAAACAGCAGTCCGATCCCTGAGCACCCTAGCCTGGAGGCCACAGGTGCAGGGGGAAGAACAAGGGGCTGGGACAGCGATGGAGTCTTCCACGCCAGGGCCTCTGCAGGGAATGGGCAGTCTGCTGCCTCCTCTCTGATCTATAAAGGCAGGTGAGATATGTGGATTCCCGTTTCTCCCTCAGGAACCATGAAAATCTTGTTAATGTTATTTGAGAGACATTGCATTTCTTCCTAGGAGGTGGGGACCCCAGCTATGCCTAGAAAGATCTCTGTTACTCCTCTGGGAAGGTGCCCTGGAGGAGGGAACCTGGAGACAAGGGGTACACAGGCAGGTGGTCATGAAAATGATGAATGCAGGAGGGAGGTCACAAGGCTAAACCAGGCATAGGGCAGGAGGGCAGCAAAGAGGGGAAGGAGCTCTCGCTGTGGCAGAGGAGGCATGATGAGGATTTGATGAAAAGTGAGGCAAGGGGCAGAGGGAAGAGCCAGATTCCACCATTCGGGTTCTGGCAGCTAAGGGCAAGATGGTGCCATTGAACTCTGAATCCACCGTCCCTGCAGCTACTGGAACCAGGGTGCAGAGCAAAGCGGAAGCCAAGTGAAATTGATGAGCAGGCAGATCTGGACAGAAGCTGGTGTGTCCAGCCCAGTCCCAGCTTGTCAAGGACACGCATCACCACGACCTCTCTTATTCCACAGAGATTCTCACCTCGGGTTCATCAATGCTTTGGAGACAGTGGACAGTGACCCAAGTGGAAAAAGAAACATCCCTCCTGACTCTTTGAGCTGATTCCCCACTTAAGGGTAAGAAGGTAAAATACCTGAGATGTTGCAACAAGCGAAGCTGAGCCCAGCCAGGCAGGCAGGAGGCTGAGGCTGAAAGCCCCGGCCTTCAGGACTGCTTTGGAGGAGCAAAGAGCAAGTGTGTCTGTTGATCCCACAGAGCAGAGGTCCCTGAAGGCCCTGGCAGTGAGGTGAGCAGAGAACAGGTGGGGTGGAGCTCCAGTCTTAGTTGGCTAAAAGTCCCAAAGAACTAGAGACCCTGGTCAGGAAAACTGCATATCAGAGCACCCACTACCCCTTCTCCTGTGCCTCTCCAGCCTAAGACTGTGTAAAAGAACTCTGAATAAATTGCAGATAGGAGGCAGGACTAACTTGCAGCTTCCATTTGGACGAACAGAGCAGTGTATGGAGACTCACATAATGAACATTTGCTCCAAGAACTACCATAGCAACATACTGAGAAAGCTGAGATAATCCACAGACCCTTTGAAGGAAGTGGATTGCTGCTGCAAGCCCCCAAAGATAACCAAAAAACTCTAAAGACAAAGGACATAATCTCTTTGGAGCTCTAGGGCCCTGCCCACCACCTGATCCTCCCTATACTATGGCCGCTAATGCACTCTTGAAATTGCCACCTCCTGGCTGGAGGTCAACCAACACAAAACTAGTTCAATAAACAAAACTACAACCAAGGACCTTTGCAGAGTCCACTTCATTCCCTTGCCACCTCCATTGGAGCAAGTGCTGGATTCCACAACTGAGATACGTGGAGACAGTTCATATCACAGGACTCTCTGCAGACACTACCCAGTACCAGCCCAGAGCCTAGTAGCTCCACTGGGTGGCTAGATCTAAAGGAGAAATAAAAATTACTGCAGTTCAGCTCTCAGGAAGCCCTATACCTAGGGTAAAGGGGGAGAGTACCATGTCAAAGGAGCACCCCATGGGACCAAAAAAAATCTGAACAGCAGTCTTGAGCCCCAGATCTTTCCTCTGACATAGTCTACCCAAATAAGAAAGAGTCAGAAAAACAATTCTGGTAATATGACAAAACAAGGCTCTTTAACATCCCCAAAAGATCACACTAGCTCACCAGCAATGGATCCAAATCAAGAAGAAATCTCTGAATTGCCAGAAAAAGAATTCAGAAGATCAATTATTAAGCAAATCAATGAGGAACCAGAGAAATGTGAAGTCCAACTTAATGAAATTTAAAAAAAGAAAACTGAGACAAGCTACGAAGGGAAAAGTCTTAAGTGAAATAAATAGCATAAATCAAAAACAATCACAACTTCTGGAAATGAAGGACACACTTAGAGAAATGAAAAATACACTGGAAAATTTCAGCAATAGAATTGAGCGAGCAGAAGACAGAACTTTCAAGCTCAAAGACAAGGCTTTCAAAATAACTCAATTCAACAAAGACAAGGGAAAAGAATTTTAAAAGATAAACAAAGCGTCAAGAAGTTTGGGATTATGTTAAACCTAATAATAATTAGTGTTTCCTAGGAAGAAGAGAAATATAAAAGTTTGGAAAACGTATTTGAGGGAATAATAAAGGAAAACTTTCCCAGCCTAGCTAGATATCTAGACATCCAAATACAAGAAGCTCAGAAAACACCTGGGAAATTTATCACGAAAAGATAACCAGCTGGCAGCACACAGTGGCTCCCACCTGTAATCCCAGCACTTTGGGAGGCCAAGGGTGCAGATCATGAGATCAGGAATTTGAGACCAGCCTGGCCAACACAGTGAAACCCGGTCTCTACCAAAATACAAAAATTTAGTTGGATGTGGTGGCTGTACCTGTAATCTCAGCTACTTGGGAGGCTGAGGCAAGAGAATTGCTTAAACCCTGGAGGTGGAGGTTGCAGTGAGTGAAAATAGACAAATAAAAGCCAAAATAGACAAATGGGATCTAATTAAACTCCAGAGCCTCTGTACAGCAAAAGAAATAATCATTAGAGTGAACTAGCAACCCACAGAATGGGGGAAAAAAATTTGCAATCTACCCATCTGACAAAGGGCTTATATCCAGAATCTACAAAGAACTAAAACAGGTTTACAAGAAAAAAACCAAACAAACCCATTCAAAAGTGGGCAAGGGATATGAACAGACACTTTTCAAAAGAAGACATATATGAGGCCAACAAGCATACGAAAAAATGCTCATCATCACTGGTCATTAGAGAAATGCAAATCAAAACCACATTGAGATATCATGTCATGCCAGTTAGAATGACGATCATTAAAAAATCTGGAGACAACAGATGCTGGAGAGGATGTGGAGAAATAAGAACACTTTAACACTGTTGGTGGGAGTGTATATTAGTTTAACCATTGTGGAAGACAGTGTGGTGATTCCTCAAGGACCTAGAAATAGAAATTCCCTTTGACCCAGCAATCCCATTACTGGGTATATGCCCAAAGGATTATAAATCGTTGTATAATAAAGACACACGCACATGTATGTTCATTGCGGCACTGTTTACAATAGCAAAGACCTGGAATCAACACAAATGCCCATCGATGATAAACTGTAAAAGGAAAATGTAGCACATATACACCATGGAATACTATGCAGCCATAAAAAACGATGAGCTCATGTCCTTTGTAGGGACATGGATGAATCTGGAAACCGTCATTCAGCAAACTGACACAAGAACAGAAAATCAAACACTGCATGTTCTCACTCATAGGTGTGTGTTGAACAATGAGAACATATGGACACAGGGAGGGGGAGCATCACACACTGGGGTCTGTTGGGGGGACTAGAGGAGGGATAGCAAGTGGTGGGGAGGTTGGGGAGGGATAACATGGGGAGAAATGCCAGATATAGGTGACGGGGGGGATGGAGGCACCAAACCATATTGCCATTTATGTACCTATGAAAAATCCTGCATGATCTGCACATGTATCCCAGAACCTAAAGTACAATTAAAAAAAGAGAAAGAAAACAAATAACAAAAATCAGAGAAGAACTAAATGAAATTGAAACAAAATAAATACAAAAAAATGATGAAACAAAAAGCTGGTTATTTAAAAAGATAAATAAAACTCATAGAACATTAGTGAGATTACCAAGAAAACAAGAGAGAAGATCCAAATAACCACAATTAGAAATGAAACAGGAGATATTACAACTGATACCACAGAAATACAAAAGATCATTCAAGGCTACAAACACCTTTGTGTACCTAAACTAGAAAACCTAGAGGATACTGATAAATTTTTGAAAATATACAACCCTCCTAGATTAAACTGGGAAGACACAGAAGCTCTGAACAGACCAATAACAAGCAGCGAGACTGAAATGCTAATAAAAAAAAAAATTGCCAACAGATAAAGTCCAGGACCAGATGGATTCATAGCTGAATTCTATCAGACATTCAAAGAAGAATTGTACCAACCTTATTGACACTAGTCCACAGGACAGGGAAAGAGGGAATCCTCCCTAAATCATTCCATGAAGCCAGTATAACCCTAACACCAAACAACAACAACAACAACAACAAAATCTACAGACCAATATCCCTGATGAACACAGATGCAAAAATCTTTAACAAAATACTAGCTAACTGAATCCAGCAGTATATCAAAAAGATAATCCACCATGATCAAATGCATTGCATACCAGGGATGGTTTAATATACACAAGTCAATAAATGTGATACACCACATAAACAGAATTAAAAGCAAAAATTACATGATCATCACAATAGATTCAGAAAAAGCATTTGACAAAATCCAGCATCCCTTCATGATTAAAACCCTCAGCAAAATGACTATAGAAGTGACATACCTTAAGGTAATAAAAGCCATCTATGACAAGCCTAGAGCCAACATTATACGGAATGGGAAAAGTTGAAAGGATTCCCCCTAAGAACTGGAACAAGACAAGGATGCCCACTTTCACCACTTCTATTCAACATAGGAAGTCCTAGCCAGAGCAATCAAGTAAGAGAAAGAAAACAAGGGCGTTCAAATCCATAAAAAGGAAGTCAGAATTCACTGTGTGCTGATGATATAATTGAAAACATAGAAAACTCTAAAGACTCCTCCAAAAAGCTCCTAGAACTGATAAATGAATTCAGCAAAGTTTCAGGATACAAAATTATTATAGACAAATTAGTAGCTCCGCTATACACCAACAGTGACCAAGCTGAGAATCAAATCAAGAATTCAACCCCTTTTACAATACCTATTTTTTAAAAAATTAGGAATATACCTAACCAAGGAGGTGAAAAACCTCTACAAGGAGAAAACTACAAAACATTGCTGAAAGACATAAAAAAATGTAAACCCATCCCATGCTCATGGATAGGTAGAATCAATATTGTGAAATGACCACACTGCCAAAAGCAATCTGCAAATTCAATGCGATTCCCATCAAAATACCACCATCATTTTACAGAATGAGAAAAAAATCCTAAATTTCAAATAGAACCAAAAAAGAGTTCACAGAGCCAAAAGAAGACAAAGCAGAAAGAACAAATCTGGAGGCATCACATTACCTGACTTCAAACTAAACTAAACTATAAAGCCATAATCACCAAAACAGCATGGTACTAGTATAAAAATAGGCACAAAGGCCAGGCATGGTGGCTCATGCCTGTAATCCAGCACTTTGAGAGGCTGAGGCGGGCAGATCACGAGGTCGGGAGTTTGAGACCAGCCTGGGCAACATGGTGAAACCCCAACTCTACTAAATATTAGCTGGGCGTGGTGGCAGATGCCTATAATCCCAGCTACTTGGGAGGCTGAGGTGGGAGAATTGCTTGACTCAGAAGACAGAGGTTGCAGTGAGCCAACATTGTGCCACTGCACTCCAGCCTGGGTGACAGAGCGAGAATTCGTCTCAAAAAAACAAAACAAACAAAAAAAATAGGCATATAGACCAATGAAACAGAATGGAGAACCCAGAAACGAAGCCAATACTTACAGCCAACTGATCTTTGACAACACAAACAAAAACATAAAGTGTGGAAAGCGCATCCTATTCAACAAATGGTGCTGGGATAATTGACAAGCTGCATGTAGAAGAATAAAACCGGATCCTCATCTCTTGCTTTATACAAAAGTCAACTCAAAATAGATCAAAGACTTAAATCTAAGACCTGAAAACATAAAACTCTAGAAGATAACATCAGAAAAACTCTTCTAGACATTGGCTGAGGCAGAGACTTTATGACCAAGAACCCAAAAGCAAATGCAACAAACACAAAGATAAATCGATGGAACTTAATTAAACCAAAAAGCTTCTGCACAGCAAAAGAAACAATCAGCAGAGTAAACAGATAACCCACATTGGGAAAAAATCTTCACAGTCTATACATCTGACAAAGGACTAATATCCAGAATCTACAAGGATCTCAAACAAATCAGCAAGAAAAAAAAATACCATCAAAAAGTGGGCTAATGACGTGAATAGACAATTCTCAAAAGAAGATATACAAATGGCCAATAAACATGAAAAAATACTCAACATCAGTTAAGATCAGGGAACTCAAAACCTCAATGTGATACCACCTTACTCCTGCAAAAATGACTATAATCAAAAAATCAAAAAATAGTAGACGTTGGTGTAGATGTGGTGAAAAGGGAGCACTTTTACGCTGCTGATATGAATGTAAGCTAGTACAACCACTATGTAAAACAGTGTTCCTTAAAGAACTACCATTTGATATAGCAGTCCCACTACTGGATATCTACCCAGAGGAAAAGAAGTCATTATATGAAAAAGATACTTTTGCCTGCATGTTTATAGCAGCACAATTTGCAATTGCAAAAATATGAAACCAGCCCATCAATCAAAGGGTGCATAAAGAAATTATGTTATATATATAATGGAATACTACTCAGCCATAAAGAGGAATTAAATAATGAAATTCACAGCAACCTGGATGGAATTGGAGACCATTATTCTAAGTAAAGTAACTCAGGAATGGAAAACTAAACATTGTATCTTCTCACTCACAAGTGGGAGCTACGCTATGAGGATGCAAAGGCATAAGAATGACACAGTGGACTTTGGGGACTCAGGGAAAGGGTGGGGGTGGTGGTTAGGGATAAAAGACTACACACCGGGTACAGTGTACACTGCTTGGGTGACGGGGTGCACCAGAATCTCAGTAATCACACTAAAGAACTTTTCCATGTAACCAAACACCACCCATACCTCAAAACCCTACTGAAATTTAAGAAAAGAAAGGACAGATGATCAGACGGTATGATTTTTGTGCATTCGTGAGATTTGGGGATTACAACTTCAAATTGCAAAAACGGCCACAACTTTATGAAAAAGTAATTTGGGTGCACCCAGTTTAGGCAAATGATGGAACTAAGAAAAGTTGGGAGTAGCTGTGATGTCCCGGGGTCCTGGTCAGGAGCTCACTGATGCAGACACTGCTCTCTCAGCTCTGGCCAGGCTGCCCTCTTCATCTGGTGACCAGTTTATTCATTGGTTTACAACTCTACTGGCCACCTCTTTGCTCTGTTGACTCACCTCCATGTGCACCTACTGGGTTTTCTGGTCATTAGTCCCCTCCCACTCTTCCCTTCCTCCTAATGGGTGCAGATGCAAACAGGAGCTGAGGGCCTCTCTTGGCAGAGGTCCAGCCTCATGTGGGGGGGCCCTTTCCAATCCAGGAGGGGCACAGCATAGCAACTGGAGCTGGGGTCAAGTGGACGTGGTCACACTTCTGTCTGCTTGCATCCTGGCAGCTAACCTCACCCTGGCAATTCCCTTACCTGGAATCTCAATTTCCCATATTTTAAGGAAGGAGTGACAACATGCATCTAGTCTCCAGGCTGTAAAGATTCAGCTGGACACATTCAGGGCCCCAATTAGATGTGATTCTCCTCTATTCCAAGAGGCTCAGGGACTCACTGGGAGCCCTGTGGGCTGGTGCCACTCCTGCCCCTCCTTCCTGTACCTGCTTCATCGTTCACCAGCAATCTCAGAGCAAATGCTTAAGGAAAGGACAGGAGGCTGCTGGCTCTGAGGGAGACCAGGAGGAGCCTCTGACTGCCCCTCACAGAGGAATGACGGTGCAGCTGCAGAGCCAGCCATGAACCCGAGTCCTATGGCTCCAGAAAAGGGCAGGGAAGGAGGTCCAATTGCTCACCAGAGAGGCTGACTGAGGAGGCACCCAGGTTCCACATGTGGCCCCAGCTCCCCTGGGAGTGGCGACCAGGCCTACAGGCCTGTATGTCTTTCTTCCCAGTCTTGTCTCATCCCAGACTTCCCTGGGACTTCCCAGGAACAGGCCTGTGAGGGGGACCCAGGCTTGACCACCAACCACTTCAGGGACCCTTTGTTCTCCTCACGTGGCGTAGTCTTGCAGGGAGCAGTGGGAGGTCCAGGACCTGGAGTTTGAGGTGGGACATTCATCCCCATCCCCAGAGACAGGGAACACCAGACCAGGTGAGAAATCGTTTCCATCAGTCATCTCTCCTGGGACCCTTATCCCTTCAGGGGCTTCTAGGGTGGGGATTTCTCAGAGGATGTGCAGTTCAGAAAGTGCCCTGCAGGAAATGGCCCCAGCCACACCCCAGACTGCAGCTACCTTCAAAGACCCCAAAGCTCCAAGTGGCACACCTTGAACGTGAGGCCTGCAAGCAGAAAGGCCTTCTGGATCTTGGCTTAGACTCAGCAGCTCCCAGCAAGGGTTGGCTTCCTCAGAGCAAGACCAGCCTCTCTGGCAGCATGTAGAACCTGAGCCAGGTCCCAAGGGCCAGACAAGGGCCAGACCCCGTGAAGGTCAGGACAGCTGAGTAGAACAGGGCCAGGGAAACTGATACTCTTTCCAAGGTACCCCTCCAGATGTCCCCAGGCCACTGCTGGATGCCAGGTCAGCCTCTCCCTGCAACAATCATGGATGTCTCTGTTGCATCCAGTAAAGTGCGCAGCATGTATAAGACAAGGGTGCTCACCCACCGGCTGCTGAGGGATGATCTGAGAACACAGTGGCTTTTCCCCTCTAGCAGAACTGATGTTACCTCAGCCACTCCCACCCTGATCTGAGTAGCTGGGAGGCCCCGCGCTCCCCAGCCCTCCTTGTACCCAACTCGGCGTGGCAGGCCTCCTATCTGCTCACAGTCCTGTGACCAATTTCCAAACTTTGGCCACAACCTAGGATATGAGTGACCAAATTGAAGACAGGAACGGGGCCTCTGGGCTCTTTGGAGCTCCTTGGCCCACATCCCCAAACAGCCTTCCCTGAGTGCCAAAGCCTGTTGTGGCCCATTTTCCAGTCGGTTGTGGGAGGGAGAGAGAGGGAGACAGGAAGAGCCGAGAATCTGCCAAGATCAGAAACTTATAACTGACAGACCAGAGACCAGAAGACGCTTGTGGGAACGGGCCAAATATGCAAAGCCAGCAAAGTGGCATTCTCTCATTTTGGCCCCTGAAGTCCAGGTAGCCCCAGTGTTCCCAAAACCTGCTGCAAAGGCCAGCCAGGTGCCAAGATCCCACTTCTGACAGCCTGTGCCCTTTACTCTCTGCTCAGGCATCCCCATGTCCACAGCCCCACCCGAGATGCCTGACTAGGTGGCATGGTGGAGCTAATGTGTCCACTGTGCCCCTTCTTGGCATTGCAGAAGGGCCTGGAGAGAGGCAGATGGCATCCCACAGGGACGCAGGTCTCCTGAGCCTTCTCCACTGCAAGAACCTACAGAAGCAGACACTAGTCATCCACAGGCTCTTCCTGGGATCCTCTTGTCTTTAGTCAAGAAAAATGGAGGTGAAATGCGGTGTTAGCCCAGTTCTGCTTTACCTCCCCAGGGGCCAGGGCAGGGTGGCTTCCCCATAGGCTCCCGGTGTGGTCCTGACTATGCACAGACACCTCATGACCAGACAAGCCACAGCAGGAGCCACTCCAATGTCAGCCCTCCCAACCCCGGAGCCGCTCTGGCACTGAACTCCTGTTCCACCCCCCACAGCTGGGTCTCTCTGTGAGGTGGACAAGGCCAACCTGGGGGCAGTGGGCTCTAAGAAAAGTTGACAGGAGGGTTCTGCACCTTCTAGTAGGACATGCAAATGAGACGTAGAGGAGAATGGATGTTATGAGAAGCCAACAGGGGCAGGATGGGATGGCTATCCAAGAAGGGAAGCCCCGTCCATCTATACTGCCCAGGTGCTAGAGACTGTGCCAGGCTGCGCCACAGGTGCCATCTCATGCAGCCGCTGTGATAGCTGTAAGGTGGGCATTGCTCCCACCACATTCACAGAGGAGAAAGCTGACACAGAGAGTTTGAACAGTCACCCAGAGTCGTGTATCTGGTGAGGGCTGAGCCATGGCTCTCCACCAGGGACCCTCAACCACAAAGCCACGCTCTTCCCTCCCCAGCTTGCACTCCTAGGGGGGATCCGGTGGAGGCGCCAGGGGGTGACCTAAATCCAGCCTGTCTCTGTTTCGCACTCCTTCAGCTCTGTAAAAGCCCACCTGGTAGGCACCGTTCCAGGAGCCCCCAAAACTGTAGGGAGCTCTGCTGCTCCCCTGGGTGTCACTTGCTAGCTGTGAAAGGAGAGTGTGGATCTGAAATCAGGTTCTGATTTGGTGGTGTCCACAGCATCTTTTGTGTGAAGTCCCAGCATCAGGGGTGGACGAGAAATAACAGACTTTTGCCTGTGGGTTGTTGTTGGATAAAAGCCACATTTGTCACTGGGCTTATGGCCAAAGTAATAATCTTTTTTTAAGATTGACCCTGACAGAGGGGAGCTGCTGTGGGCCACCAAGGTAGCGGTGGGTGTGCTGAGGAGTTTTTCCTCGGGCCCATCCATTAGCACCAGAGCTGGACAGGCGCTCATCTGAAGGGGACACGCCATGCAGGGCTGACGCCAAGCCTTGTTTTCTTAATAAGCAGTGAGGTTGCAATAATAGGTCTCGGATAAACATTGGGGTCAGATGTCTTAGGGGTCATTATTGTTAAAATATGAAAAGAAAACTGTCTGGGAGTGCAACCAACATATAGAGCTCTTCTTTAGCACTACAGAAGCCTGGCTCTATTTCATGGTGACTTTGATGGCATAGAGGACTTTGAGGTCTAAATGAGTTCCCAAAGCAGAATCTTCTTACCGTCCTGAATGCAATATGCATGTTTAGGGTTGTTGTGTACTGGTCATTATGGGGCACGTGTGGGAGAGAGCAGGGCAGGTCATGGGTGGGAGAGAAATTTAGAGATATAGGGAGGTTCACTTGTCATCCCAGCTCCTCATCAGGAGGCAGAAGCCAAAGCCGAGGCTTGAAAAGCAGAAGAGCACCTGGGAATGAGAGGGATGTTCAGCAGCAAAGTGCTGGGATGCAAGAAGGCTCAGGGAGCTAAGGTGGCCAGGTGAGTGGAGACACGGGGATTAGACCCACTGCCCATCCCTGGGTCCCCCCCTAGGGGGTTGGTGGGAGCTTTGTGGAGTAGACCGGCTGCTCAGTCCCACTAGGAAGGCTGCGTGGTGGACCCTCCCCTGGCCTCCCTCCACCCATCAGGAATACAAGCTGTGCTGCTTTTCCAGGCCTTTGTTCACTGCCCCTTAGCCCCAGTGCCCTTCTCCCATCCTTTGTTAAACAAATCTCAGGCATCTCACCCTCCCTCCAGAAGCCGCCAAAGCAAACTCTGCCCCCTGCCCAGGCACCCTAACCTTTGCCCTTCTTTGCTGTATTCGAGTTGTCTGTCTCCTGGGCTTCTGCCCTTCCACTGGTGGCTCCTCAAGGGGAGGCAGCAGCTCGTGTTAATTTACACATTGGGCCTGCAGTGAGGTCTCCACCTTCTCACTAAGATGTGATTCTTCTCCTCACTGTCACAGCCCTTAACCAGTGAAGGGTCCAGCAAGGTCTGGTGGTGGACTGAGCTCCGCCCATTCATGCTCTCGGAATGAACGAATGAATGAGGAAGGAGCAGTGGCTGGAGAGCTGGCCGTGGTCCTGAGGGGAAGGGCTTTGACTTACATAACTTGCTTCTCTGAATGCCTGTGCCCCATCTATGAAGTGGGATTATAAACTTACAAGTAAAAATGAAAATAGATTTCAAGGTCGGGTGTAAACTCCTTTTTTTTTTTTTTTTTTTTTTGAGACAGGGTCTCATTGTGTCACCCAGGCTGGAGTGCACTGGTGTGATCTCGACTCACTGCAACCTTCGCCTCCCGGATTCAAGCGATTCTCGTGCCTCAGCCTCCCAAGGTGTGCAGCACCACACCCAGCTCATTGTTTTGTATTTTTAGTAGAGACAGGGTTTCACCATGTTGGCCAGGCTGGTCTCGAACTCCTGACCTCAAATGATCTGCCCACCTCGGCTTCCCAAAGTGCTGGGATTACAGGCGTGAGCCACCACACTCAGCCTAAACTTCTTCTTTAACTGGTTGAATAAACACCTCGGACTTGAAAGCAGGTTCAGTGTCTCCTACAGAAAGTTTAGGGAAGTCAGTGGGGTACACACAGTAGTCATCCAGTGTGTCCTTGAATCTGACCCAGGCTGGCTGTGCCCCAACTAAAGGACTCTCCTCCTTCCCCCATTACCACACTTAGGCTACCCTGACCCCAACTCTAGTTTTATGTTAGTTTTCTAACACAAATCCTTTTGTAGTAACTCTCACTGCAACTCACAGATAAGAAAATACAAGAGAGGCTGAAAGGTTGTTCATTAAGAAGGGAAAACATCCCTTTACTTACATTTGATAATGACTTCGGTTTTGAAAATGGGAACATGAAATTTCAACGACTGTTTGGAAACACATGGGTGGGATTTGCTGTGGGGTGAACAGCACAGATGCTCTTGACCAAAGCCTTGGCCCGGGCCCAAACGTGCCCCCACCACTCCCATCCCACACACGTGTGTCTTTGCAGAATCAGAGAGGGTGGGAAGGCCCTAAAAACTGGGACTCCAAAAACTAAGTGCATTTATGCCTCATATACCAGGGAAACATCAATAGCTGCCTCTAAACTGTATCCACCTCCCGTTGCCTTGGCCACCTCCCCACATATTTGCCTGTTGATTTTGTTCACTGGGTTCGTTCCTGCTTTCTCGGCTGGGCTGAGTCCATGCTGACTTGCACAGATGCAGATACTTGTGTGTGTGTGAGCAGATCCTCATTCTGCTGCTCTGTCCAGGGAATTCTCAACAGAAAGAGGAGGGGCCAGGAGCCTTGGGGCTTAGGTGACTTGGTCTGGAAGGCAAGGGCCATTTGACCATGAGTGCAGAGAGCTGGCAGGGAAATCTTGACGCACAAGATCCCAGGGAGCTGTCAAGATCTCTGTCAAAGCTGGATGACGAAGGCACTCTATGTGTTCAGGAAGAAAAAGCTGCATAATTCAGCCCCAAAGGATAAGGTTCAGCGAGAGATGCGGGAACAAATGACATGCAAAGAGAGGAGAAAGGCCTGAGGGACAGAGGTCATCTGGGCGGGGAGACAGGACTGGACCCTGGGAAGACACTCTGGTCCTAGACCTGAGGCCAGTCTCGCTGCCCCTGTAGGGCCCTGGGCTTGCCCGTGGGTGGGTAGCAGCTGGCAGGCACAGCAGCTCAGACTCAGGCCCTGCTCACCGCATCTGAAAATGTCTCTTCTTCTAACTAAAGCCAGCTTGGCCGAGGCAGAACCCTGCCTTCCTGACTATCCTGCCCGGTCAGCTCTTCCAGACACTGGTCCTTTCCTCTGTCCAAAATCAGTGGACGACTTCTCACCAATAATCACACATCTATTTTGCTTTATCTCTCATACCAAACCAATTTAATCACATAGACAAGATCTGTACACATAAAACACATTAACAATTAAAAAAAAATAGTTTTACTATAGACAACAGTGGTCCTACCAGAGCAATCACTTAGGTAAACCAATCCATGAAAGGTCAACCTGGAGTTCACGTGCCTCCCACTCTGGAACCTCTAATGATTGAGGCCCCCAGAATGTGAGCACTGTTTACATGCAGCAGGGGGGGTGGAGGAGAGGCCCTCAGCCCCTCCCCTGTTCTGGTCTCCCCTGTTCTTGCTCAGTCCATGAGCATCCCTTCAGCCCCTCCCATGACTGGGGCCGATGAAATGCTCATGAACTGAGCAAGAGAATCTCAACAGTCCTGACACCCAGGCCATGGCAGCCCAGGTCAGCTTCCTCTGACAGTGGCCTTGAGCCCTGTGTTTCTCTTCCAGTTGCCTGACCTGTACAATTACAATGTCAAATTCAGTTTTAGGTGCAAAACCAATCATGTTTCGATTTTGTTTTTAGAGTTTTCCACCTGTAACCTAGACACGGTAAGCATTCAGAGGGGGAGCGGAGCCCGGTCAGGGTGTCCTGGGGGAGCCAGTCATGACTCCACGAAGAACATGCTGCTGGTTTTGCCCATGGAAGGAGATGATAGGCAGGTGTGCATGGCTAGAGAGCCCCCGGGGACCAGACCAGTGGAGAACGGAAGAGGAACAGAAGGGAAGGGAAAGGCGGGATCAAAAACACAGAGCTTGGAAATACTCCTGTCCCCTCCCCCACACATCTCTCTCCACTGCCTGGAGGGGCCTCGTTTGAACACCGATTTGTGCACTTAGGTCATCAAATACCTGAATCCCTACCTACCTGCCATGCAGAATGCCCTGCCGTGGCTGTCATCTCATTTTGTTACATGGTAGCGCTTTGTACTTTCAGTCACCTCCCGTGGAGTCCGTGATTAACAATCCCTTCCTTTAAAGTTGAGGTGCCCAGGGTGTTTGTCAGTGTGTGTTCACCCCAACCCAGTCAGCAGCCCTCTGCAGTGCTGAGCCACACTCCCGTGGTTTTCTGGGCTGGGGCAGACCAGACCACAACTGAGTGCAAGTCCTGGTTCTGCCTTTAATGAGTAGGTGTGATCTCGGGAAATTTGGCCTCTTTGAGCCTTATATTCCTCATGAGATATATGTGAGAAGGCATGCCAAGGGTGAATCCCACAGCAGAGTGTTCACCATGCGGCGCTCTCGGGAGCTGGCAGTCGTGTGAATTGTCACAAAGTGCCTCATGGTGCACATGCTGATGGGAAACGATTGCTTTAATAAGTCGGAGAAGACCTGCTGGAGAAACTGGGTTTCCAGAAGACTTTTGATGAATAAAAGCAATGGGAATATCATGCTGAAAGGAAGTGTGTATCATGGGCCTGCCTTCCAAATGCAGGACACTGTGTGGAACACAGCAGCCAATGCGAGTTTTATTCACTTCCTCCGTGATAGCTACTGTAGACAATATTGCAAAATGGAATACAATCACCACCTCTCTCTCTCTCCACTAGTTCTCAGAATATCTGGCAGGATAAAGACGTCTCCTACAAAGCTACACAAAGAAGTTTCCTCAGCAGAAATTGCTGTGTAATACAACAGCAAGTGTTAAGGGTGTAGACTTGAACTCTACTTCAATCTGCAAAGTTTATTCACTTCCCTGAAATCATCTGTACTTTTCCTAAGCTGAGCATGAAAGACTGGCATGTATGAGCTTCTGTGTAACCCCCCGGGTATTCCTGCAACTCCCACTGCACCGCACTCTGCTCCATTGCACAGGCAAGTTAGACACAGGCAGGACTTCCTGCTCAGCTCTCTTGGTCAAGCCTAATTCTTCTGGCTCTTCAGGCACATGAGCTGGTGTTGCTTCTCTGCCTTTTGGCTAATATTAAGTATAAACTGACAGGCTTGTGAGCTCCTCCCTTCCAGCCTTCAGGAAGCCTCCAGCCAAGCCCGCTATTGCCTCCCTTCACCATAAGTCAAGGCTCGGAGTGGCAGGGGCCTTTCCAGTGCATGCCTCCCCACAGGTGGCCTCCTCGGAGCCTTCCTCTCCTCCTGGTCCACAGAGAACATGCTTCCTGGCTTACTGCCTTGGCGCTCCTGCCCATGCCTGGAGCCCCAGAACAATTTTTCACAGATGCATTTTTCCCAGCTACAGGAAAAATGGCCTTCTCCACACCCATGGCAAATTCCTACCATGGCAACCCAACACTCTGCAGCCCAGGCTTCGAGAGAGAAATAGACAATCCTTCTCATTGCTCCATGAGGACATGACTTCCATGAGAACAGCAGCTCAAATACAGGTCACAGAGGCTGGAACAGTTCCCAGAGGCACATCCTTGGGGAAGCTAGTCAGAGGTCCAGGCTGAGGGTCCAGTATCACAATCAGTGACCCTGGGCTCACCCTTGGAGGGCAGAATTGCACCAGCATCAAAAAACAGGAGGTGGACAGGAGAACATCTCCTGGCCTGGCCTAAGAACTGCCCTGGGGGAAGAACGTGGCATTTAGACAAGAGGAGAACGAACATCTCTCCCCTCCTGTGGTATGTGCTACACCCTTCAGTGTGGCAAGGAACTGATACCTGCCCACGGCGCTACCAGGAATGACTCTGTATGCCAGCAATACCTCAATGAGTCCCAACCTGTTCCTCCTCCCAGAGTCCCCCACCTGTTCCTCCTCCCAGAGTCCCCAAGGGCTCTGACACCCCCAGCATCACATGGCTCACTGTGGGGATAATTTGCAAGTGGGATGGGAGGAGGGGGAAAGGCTGAAGTATTCCCCTTTGAACCCACATTATTATCTCACTTAATACTCATGGAAACTCATGAGGGAGGCATTGTGGAGGGGAGACCAGGGCTCTGAGAGGTTCGATAGCTTTCCAGCAAGAGAGAGAACCATGACTTCTGCTCGGAGGAGGCTGGTTCGAGAGTGCCAGCTCTGCACAACACCCTCATTAAGCTACAACACAAAGATGCAGCTCTGAGCTCCCGCCTTCCAGGCTGTGGGGGAAAAGGATAGTGGAGAGAACTGGCTTGTTGTATTTCTCCTACCAAGAGGAAGCAGTCCAAGCCAGGTTTCCTGGGAAAAAGAAAACTCTTCAAGGACTTGTGTTCATACTCAGCATTTAGACCTCTGGGACATCACGGGAAAACATGGTAATGTCTGCTCTTAAAGTAGAGTCAAGAAAGAGGCTCAAGATGAGACTCACCCTAGTATGCAAGCTGGTTGATGGGACGCAGCCAATAAGAGCTGATCCTTCCTGAGCACCTGTATCTAATGCTGCAGCAACCCAAGAAGGTAGGCAAGAGTATCGTCCCCATGGCTGATGTGAGCACTCTGTCACCTGCTCAGGGCCGTGTGGTTGGTGTCTGGTGGAGCTGGGATCCAGGCTGGTTCTTCACCTCTGTCCTGCCCTGTCTTTGCATCTTACCTGAGAGTCACAGAAACTCCAGGTATACTGCCTGGGAAGGCAGGACAGCATCCCAGCCCTTGTGTGCACGTGCATGCACACACACACACCCATTCTACAGATGCTTGCCATGCCAGCTTGAGCTTGCAATATGACCAAAGTATTTGATTAATAAGTACTCCCTTTCCTTCCTTCCTCCTTCCTTCCTTCCTTCCTTCCTTCCTTCCTTCCTTCTTTCCTTTTTCTTCCATCTCTCCTTTCTTCTTTCCTCTTCTCCTTAAACACTGTCCCAGCCCTTAATGAGTAAAACGCTCAGTAGAGACTGAGCTCTGCCCTAAGGTGTCTGCTTCTGGGAAAGAGGATCCTGCACAGAACCTCTCCTCCTGGCAGGGTATAAATGTCCAGGAAGGAGACCAGGCAAGGTGGCTCACACCTGTAATCCCAGCACTTTGGGAGGCTGAGGTGGACAGATCACCTGAGGTTGTGAGTTCGAGACCAGCCTAACCAACATGGAGAAACCCCGTCTTTACTAAAAATACAAAATTAGCCAGGTGTGGTGGCGCATGCCTGTAATCTCAGCTACTCGAGAGACTGAGGCAGGAGAATTGCTTCAACCTAGGAGGCAGAGGTTTCAGTGAGCCAAGATCACACCATTGCACTCCAGCCTGGGCAACAAGAATGAAACTCTGTCTCAAAAAAATTTTTTTTAAAAAATCCAGGAAGGTAAACTGAGTGCTCAGAGCCGGTGGAGAAAGGACCTAATCTCTGACTGGGAAACCAAATCAAGTCAGCTCAGCAGCACAGTGGCATTTAGCCTGTGCCTAAAGGAGGCCTGAGGAGAGGTAGCATATTGAGAGATGGAGGCAGAAGAGGCTCAGAGCCCATTGCCCTGCATTGGATATAGAGATGGGATACAGCCATGGGCTTGGGGTCTAGAAGGGACCTCAAGGAACACTGTCCACCCATCCTTCCCCCCCAATTTTTAGAGTGGCCTCCTTTAAAAGTAAATAAAGATAAGTACCAAATTCCAGTCCCTCCACTGGCCCCTTCCTTCTGCCCCTACAGGCCTGCCTTACCTGGCTCCTGGCCCCTTCTCCAACCTCACTTCAATCCATTTTCCCTTGTCCATATCACTGCAGCCACACTGGCCTTCTTCCTTTTCTCAAATACACCAAGCATGTTCCTACCTCAGGGCCTTTGCACAAGATGCTCCTGTCTCTGGAGCACTTTCCTGCCAGGTGGCTCTGTGGCTGTCTCCTTTTCACAACCCAGGACTCACTGAGTCCAAGCTCCCCCTGGTTGAAGGATCTCCTTCCCAACATACGTGCAGGTGAGCTCAAACTTGAGATCTTTGGCCTCTTATGATTTTCAAAACACCTGTTCCTCCCTGGAGTTGCCTTCGCTTTCTGTGGATGGTCTCTATCTCCTCACTAAGATGTGACTCCGGGAGAGCAGGTGGCAGCTTAGACTTGACAACGGCCCTAGTTCCAGGCAGTGCCACATGTTGCCCTCCATAAATATCTGTTGTTGAATGCTCCACTCCACTTCTCTTTCCTTCTGAGTCTCAACATGCCTTCTTCAAAATGAGGAATGGTGTGGGATGAACTGTGTCCCTACCAAATCCATGTGTTGAAGTCCTAACCTCCAGCCCTCAGCATTTGGCTTATTTGGAAGGAGGATCTCTGTAGATTAATCAGTTAACATGAGACCTTACTGGAGCAGGGTGGATCACTAAGCCCATATGCTAATATGGCTAGTGTCCTTATGAAAAGGGGACATTTACAGAGACAAATACACACAGAGAGAAGACCATGTGAAAAGACACAGGGAGGAAACGGCTGTCTACAAGCCAAGGGAGGAGACCTGGAGCAGATCCCTGCTCACAGCTTTCAGAAGTAACCAACCCTGCCAACACCTCCATTTTCAAACTTCTCACCTTCAGAACTGGGCAGTGGTCATTTTCTGTTGTTTAAGCCATACCATTTGTGGTGGTTTGTTAACAAAGCTTAGCAAACTCACGGGAGGAGTGTGTGAGATGATCCCCAAACTACCCTCCTGTGCTCCCCCACTTTCTGCTGTCCCTGGTCCTATAAGGAGGGCACTTTCCATCCCTCCCTTGGGGAGATCATTAGGCAAACAGCCTGCGGGCCCTTCCTGAGCTGGCCTATTTAACATTCTTCAGCAGCTGGACATATTTGCTTTCCTCAGGTGAGATTAAATGCCTTAGCTGGACAGAGTCCTAATCTCCCCCACACTGTTCCTTAAATAATATTTGTTCTATCACTTCCTACAAACAACTTTGCTGAGGGAGTTTACAACATGGCTTAAAAGGGGAAGTTTTCACTCCCTTTCTCAGATCACTATTACCAGAACCTTGCCAGGGAGTCAGGAGGCTGGCTGCAGCCCCAGGTCATGCACAGCTCTCCAGGGCTGGACCTGACATCCTGATGGCCAACTTAGTTTCTGCCTCGGCGCCATCCTTTTCATAATGATTCCTCCAGCCAGCACTCCTCTGGTTGGAGTACATAAAACCTGGTTAAAACACAACTGAATCATCACTCCTATTTTCCAAAGCCTTTTCCAAAATGGGAAAGCTACAGTTCTCAGGAGACTGGCTGAACAACTTGAGGTTTCTGGCAAGCACAGATATGCGCAGATGTGTTTTTCAAAACAAGAGCAGAGCCTTGCAAACCCGTTTATGTAAGTCTTCTCTTACAGGAAAAAGAGGGAAGCAGTAGTTCTGGCACAAATATCTGAGAAAAACTTGCTTTCTATGTGTTTAGACCTGAGGAAAGGGCTTCCTGTGTCAGCTCAGAAAATACAGAAGATTAGCACAATGTATCCCTCTTACAACCAGAAAAAAGGTAGACAAATTGCACATTAACGACTTTTCTTGAACCCATCAGAGTACTGAGGTCACAGGTCAACCAACTAATCCAAAATCCAGGGAGACACAGGTTCATGTCAAAAGAAACAAGATTTGAGTGTTTGTTCTCCTGGGCAATCACCACCAGGTGCCATATAAGCTGGTAAAAAGATTCAGCGAAAATTTTTAAATGAATTAATTGTCAACATAAAAAATGTAAAGAGGTAAATCTCTAAATAGAAAGGTTTCATTTGGGAATAATAAACAAGAAGTGGGATTGCAATCCACGACATACACACAGACCAGGGTGGCCTCTGGTATGTCTGGAGAACAAAGGAAAAGGTTAGGGTGTTACTAAGGAAAGAGGAGATTATACAGCTTTTTTTTTTTTTTAAAGTTCCAGGTGGCTTAAAGACTTAAATATGAAATCTAAAACTATAAAAACCCTGGAAGAAAACCTAGGAAATATCACTCTGGACATAGACCCTGACAAAGATTTCATGAAGTCTCCAAAAGCAGTTGCAACAAAAACAAAAATTGACAAGTGGGACCTAATTAAACTAAAGAGCTTCTGCACAGCAAAATAAACTATCAACAGACACACAGACAACCAAGAATGGGAGAAAATATTTGCAAACTATGCATCTGCCAAAGGTCTAATAGCCAGAATCTAAAATAAACTTAAACAAATAAACAAGGAAAAAACAAACAACTCTATTAAAAAGTGGGCAAAAGACACGAACAGGCACTTTTCAAAAGAAGATATACATGTGGCCACCAAGCATATGAAAAAACTGCTTAGCATCACTAATCATTAGAGAAATGCAAGTCAAAACCACAATAAGATCCCATCTCACACCAGTGAGAATGGCTGCTATTAAAAAGTCAAACAATAACAGATGCTGGCAAGGTTACAGAGAAAGAGAATGCTTGTACACTGCTGGTGGGAATTTAAATTAGTTCAGTCACTGTGGAAATCAGTTTGGAGGTTTTTCTAAGAACTTGAAATAGAACTACCATTTGATCCATTTTAATATATGCATGTGTGTCTTTATGATAGAACGACCCTTTGGAATACAAGGAATCCTTTGGGTATATTACTGGGTATATACCCAAACGAATAGAAGTCATTCTACCATAAAGACACATATGCATATGTTTGTCACAGTACTACTCACAATAGCAAAGACATGGAATCAACCTAGGTATCCATCAGTGGTGGACTGGTTAAAGAAAATGTGACACATATACATCATGGAATACCACATAGCCTTTAAAAAAAGAATGAGATCATGTCCTTTTCAGCAACATGGATGCAACTAAAGACTAATATCCTGAGAGAATCAACATAGGAACAGAAAACCAAACACCGCTTAGTCTCACGTGGGAGCTAAACATGGACATAAAGAAGGAAACAGTATACACTGGGGCCTACCTGAGGGTGGAAGGTGGGAAGAGAGTAGCAAAAACTACCAGTCAGGTACTATTCTCACTACCTGGGTAATGAAATAATTTGTACCCCAAATCCCAGCATCATGCAATTTACCCATGTAATAAGCCTGCACATGAATCCCCTGAACTTAAAAGTTGGAAGGAAAAACAAAATGGTTTCTTGCAGACACCAAAAAGAAGAAAATTCAATGGCTTTTTATAAGAGCTGGAGAGTTCTGATTGGGGAGTGTTACTGGTTGTTAGATAGGATTTGTGCTCTTGGCATTCTGGTTAGGCCCTTGCAGTTTT
This sequence comes from Ateles fusciceps, assembly GCA_036589455.1. Classification (NCBI taxonomy): domain Eukaryota; kingdom Metazoa; phylum Chordata; class Mammalia; order Primates; family Atelidae; genus Ateles; species Ateles fusciceps. The sequence continues at coordinate 1,644,240 of JAZHEH010003321.1, read as the reverse complement.
GGGTTGGACTTATGAGACAGTGTGTCAGGCAGGAGTTCTTGTATCTGCAGCTAGCTGTTCTTGGGTGACTCATGTAGCAAGCTGTGATTGGCAATAATTTTTTGTGATAGCTCCTATCAGTGAAATTATGGGTAAGAGTTCTCCCTTCACAGACTTCCCCAGCTCCGTTATAAAGGATAGGAAGTATTTTGAGAGAGACAGAAGCAGAAGCTCATTATCCTGAACTAGATATAGACATGGGACAGGGCCATGGGATTTGGGGTCAAGTAGGGACCTTATAAACCACGCTGTCCACTCACCCTCCCCCGAACATTCAGACTAGTCTCCTTTAAAGGTAAATAAGATCAGGAAGTGCCAAATTCCATTTCTCCACTGGTTCCCTTAGCATGATAACAGTTCCTTCCTTTAGCCCCCATGGCCCTGTACAACCTGGCTTCTGTCCCCTTCTCTAACTTCACCTCAGCCACTACACACACAATTTAGTCCAGGGTTTGACACAAGTGACTCTATTTTGAATCTTACAACTTTCGTATGGCTAGCATGAGAAGGTGGACATCTGAAGGGGAGGGAGACGCGGGGGCATTCGCACTTCTTGCAGGCTTTTCCTCCATGAAGCCCAAAAGCCAATTCCAGGGAAGATCACTGAGAATGCTGAGACAGCTCCTTCCGTGTGCTGCTTAGGGAAGGGAACAGCAGCCTTAATCTTCAGAGGAAGAGCAATGAACACTGCTGCCTAGGGGCATGGGTGGAAACCCACTGCAGCTGGGGTGAGGGGATCGTAAAGGAAACCTGCATGCCTGGGGAAGGCAGGGAAACGTGTTAGACCACGCATCAGAGCTGGAGCAGGTACATGGCACTTAGGAAAGCACCAGCTGCACTGAGCCCGCCTGAGTGCAGGTCTACTCAGAACCTCTGAGGTACCCTTCTCCCTTCCCCCTGTACCATGCTAACAGACCTCAGGCACATGTGGCAGTGGCGCCTAGCCAGGAGAACTACAAGAAGATTCTTCTCAGGGAGCAACACAAAGAGAAGACCCAAAACCACCCTGCCAGATTCCCAAGCCAGGCAGAATACAGACAGTGGAGAAAACCCTCTGGAAAAGTAGTTCACATTCTAAATACAAGGTATAACCAGAGGAATTGGAACTCAGTGGCTCTGAGGGTAACCAGAGCACAACAAACTTCAAATGCAGCCGAACTTGTGACAGCATTAACACAACCCCTCACACTGAAGACCTAGCAGAAGGAAAGGCATGCTCATGTTCAGTGTAAAAAAAAAATTACTTCAGTATCCACCACCCTCCATAAGATGTTCAACTTCCAACAAAGCAACCACAACAAAAACAGGAGGCATGTGAAAGACAAGAAGAGCTCACAGTTCAGTTCAGGAGACAAGGTAGGCATCTGAACCAGAATCCAACATGGCACCAAGGTTGGAACTGTCAGACAGGGGATGTGAAATGACTGTTATTAATACCTTAGAGGTTCTAATGTGAAAGGTTTAGCATGCAGTAGCAGACTGGTAATTTCTAAAGAGAGACAGCAATCCTACAGTCAAATAGAAACAGAAAAGACAAAAGATACAGTAATATAGACGAAGAATGCCTCAACGTGTTCATCAGTGGATATGACACAGCTGAGGAAAGAATCAGTGAATCTGAAGATACAGCAATAGAAATCAGTTAAATGGAAATGTGATGAGAAACATAAATTTTAAAAACAGTACATCCAAGAGCTGTGGATAATATCAAATATTCTAAGACACATGTAGTTAGAATCCTAGGAAAAGAGAAAGACGGTGGAGTAGAAGAAATAGTTGAAGAAACAGCATCTAAGAATTTTCTCAAATTTATGACAGACACCAGACCACAAATCCAAGAAATGCACAAAACACCAAGTAGGATAAACATGAAAACAACATAAAAGAAACAAACAGGCCAGGCACAGTGGCTCATGCCTGTAATCCCAGCACTTTGAGAAGCCAAGGTGAGTAGATTACCTGAGGTCAGGAGTTCGAGACCAGCCTGACCAACATGGCGAAACCCTGTCTTTACTAAAAATACAAAAAATTATTTGGGCAGGGTGGTATGTGCCAGTAATCCCAGCTACCCAGGAGCCTGAGGCAGGAGAGTCACTGGAACCCCAGAGGCAGAGGCTTCAGTGAGCCAAGATTGCACCACTGCTGCACTCCAGCCTGGGCGACAGAGCAAGACTTCTTCTAAAAAAAGAAGAAAAAAAAGAATAAAAAGAAACAAAAAAACCTAGACATATATTCAAGTCTCTGAAAACTAAAAGCAAAGAGAAAAATCTTGAAGGCAAAGAAAAATGACACATTACCTGTGGAGAAAAAAGGCTAAGAATTACAACAGACTTCTTGTCAGAAACAATAACAATGGAATGATATATGTAAAATACTGAAAGAAAAAACCATCAGCCCAGAATTCTATAGCCAGTGAAAATATCCTACAAAAAAAAAAAAAAAAAAAAGACTTTCACAGGCAAACACAAACAGACATAATTCAACCTAGCAGACTCCCCTCCACAGAAAAGTTTAAAGGGACTTATTCTGGAAGAAAGAATACGGCATTGGTTAGAAAACTGAATATACACAAAGAAATGAAGAGTGTTGGCAGTAGAAGAAGTGAAAGTAAATTTCTTCTTTTCCGTATTTTAAATTGCTCTAAAAGATAGCCAAAAATTTAAAACAGCAATGGCAACAATAGATTGTATATTTATAACTTACGTAAAAGTAAAATAAGTGACAACAGTGGCACAAAAGATAGGATCAACAATTGAGAAGAAAGCTGTTTGCACTAGATGTAAAGTAATTTAATAGTATTTGAAGGTAAACTCAGATCATTTAAAAATATATATTTTAAACCCTAGGGCAATCACTAAATATGTATGTATGTATGTATGTATGTATGTACATATGTGTGTGTGTGTGTGTATATATCTGTGTGTGTGTGTGTCTGTGTGCGACTTGTTACACACATATGAGTCTATTTTGAGGCTAAAATAGACTAGGCAAAGATTTCTTTCAACTTAATCTAAACAGGCAAGGTAGGGATGGGAGGTGCGAAGAGTGGGCAGAACAACTGGGTTAAATTCAAGTGTATTGTGTCAAACCAGTGTCCACAACTACCTAGTTTTTCCTTAGCTTGTACAAGAATCCTTTTGTTATTACAAAGTCCACTCATGGAATGAATTCTCTGAATAATTTCCCTTACCTTTCAGTTCTATCACTAGTCTTCCAAGTCAATAGTGGTCTAGCAAGTTTCATCAAAAACACCAGATATATTTGGCAAAAGTTTGTTGACCAAAGCAAAACCTACATGATGTAGGATATTTATTAATGACAAGCTACAATATGCCTTATATTGTGTTTTACACTGATGGCTTTTATCTGTTTAATCCATCTTCTGCTTCTAAACAATAAAAAATTACCAAGTATAGAAATAGACATGCACAAAATTATCTTCTTACTGATGTAACATTCACTTCTCTAAACTTATTAATTCATTGATCACTCACGACAATAAAGAAAAAGAGGGAGGGAGAAAATAAAGTGATTTCACCATCAGGGTTGTCAGAATTATTGAAATAGAAACTCGAAGTGCTCTTAACAAATTTGGAACAGCAATTTCCTTTAGAAGAAAATGGATATTTATTCATCAGGAGATTTCATCAACAGGAGGAACCATATACATATGGCCAAGGCATTGACTCCCTTATAATGAGAATTTGGAATTCTGGTTGCCATGTAAGACATGTCCAACTTTATATAACTTCACCAAAAGAAGGAAAGTTCTCAAGAAAAACCAAACTGAAAGCACTAAAATACAACCATGCAACTGTAAATTTTTGTATGGAAACCACTTCTCCAGATGGCTGGGGCTCTTGAGTACAGCGCCATTGCTCCAGAGGCTGATTTACTGTCTATATGAACTTCAAAATGGTTCTTCTTCAGTGAAAGTTAAACTTTCTCAACATTGGCCATTAATTATGTTTTCCAAGGAATTTCCCCAACTTTTTAAAACAATAAAATGAATTCCAGAAGAAATACACATTAAATGTTTTAAATGCTTGCTTTAAAGAAGTAAATTTTTAATTTAAATAAAACTTTCTAATCTAAAAAAAGTATGAACAGATACAAGGAAAATGAAAGCTAACCAAAGGGCCACAGTGTTGAAACTGGGTACTTCTAATAAAGGAGGTATTCCATGTGCCTGCACAAGTGCCGATGGCCTGGCTGGAGGCAATGGTGATGGGAATTCGGAGCCTGATCGTAATTGTCTTCGCTGCAGAGCAGAGGCTTCCACTCCCTCATTCAACCCTGCACACTGTTAAGAAAAATCCCCACAAACATGCCCTGAAAACTCCCTGCTTGCCACACACTAGGCTAGGTGCTAGAGCCCCCACCATGAAAACAAAACTACTCTTGTTTTAAAGAGATTCCATCCTGGAGAAGAGGGACAGATTGATTTAGAGGTGACAAAGGATGGCATTTTCAGTAAATGTCAACAAGCCTCCCCGCTCAGTTACTTCTCTAATGTACCAAAAGAACTGAATATAGACAAAAGGAAAAATAATCACCTACATGGAACTAGGAAAGTCTTACCTCATTCCAAGGTCTCTGAAGTCTAACCCTCAGATGTACCCCAGTTGAAACTGAGCTCAGAGAAACAAGGTCAGCACAAAGTCAGCCACCCCAGTGGAGCTGTGTTGTGGGGCTGACAGGAAGGCACCCCTGAATGTCCAGTATCTCCCAACATGGACTGGGGAGGCCCAGAGGCTGAACCTGATTTGGGGCAGGAGAGTAAATCCCCTGTTATAGCTTCTCCCCATGGGCATGAGCCGCAAGACTGAAGCAGAAACTTTTTATCCAATAGTTTTTATCTTCACAGATGGGCTGAGGTCAGGAGACACCTCATTTTATTGCAATAGGTAACAAGCAACTCTATAGGGAAAAATATACGGAAGTCAAATCACGGAAAGTTCAGAGCCACAGGCAGTTTTCAAATCTGACTTCTCACCAAGATGCCAAATGTTATACGACATTGTAACATATCTCATTTCACCATGTGAAGTTTAAAATCAAAATTTTGGTTTAAAAACCAACATTCTTGCTTCTAAGTTACTGGTGGCGGTTTTTAGGTGGCAGAACACGGACTGTAGTTCAAAACATAGAAAAAATTAAAAACCAAGGAAGCTTTAAACTAGAAACACCAAGACTAAGTCTTACAGTGTATATCTTATGCAATAAATATGAGTGTATAAGCCTAACCCAAAGAAGAAGGGTCAGCCGTTAGGACCAAAACCAAATAACCTAATTCCAGGTTACTTGCATTCTACAAAATATGAAATTAAAATAAAGGAACTTAGAAAGACTGAAAGCAGGATGAATAGCAAAAATATTCCAATTCGATGTAAACAAATAGAAAATCTGGGTGTCAACATTGTACACAGGTACATTCATGACCAAAAAGTACCGAAATTATGTTCAATTTAAAAAGCATTGTATTTCATATAGATGTTCAACATAAAATACGAAACATTTTATAACATTTATTGCTCAATTGATTTAAAGATATAGCTGTCAGGAACCTTTATTTACTACATGGCATCATAGTATTAATAAATGTAGCAAAAACTGAAGCAGAAAATCATTAGAAGACTCTAGTGTAGGTCTCTCACTCAATCCTGTATGTCAAGAAATTAAGGAAGAGTGAAACATAGAGAACCCAAATAATCCCATTAAATAGACTGATCGTATGGGTAACACACACATATTTATATAAACATGTAAGACATTTTACATATGTCCTCAGGCCTTGTGAACAGAAAATTTGCAACCTTTTCTGTTGTTCATAAAGAAAACCTCAAACTCAAAAGAAAAAAGTAAAAATAGCAAAAATCACCTTCTTTAACATCAATAAAGGAAAACTAAGAATACATAATAAAAGTTTACTCATTGCAATAATAACACAGAACAATTCTGAAATTTTAAAATCTCTTCCCTAAACAGTAGTGAGAGAAAAACTGAAAGTCCCTCATGAAATTTCCTTAAAATCGAAATTCCTTTTCAAAATCTTTGGAATACTATTAAAGCTGTGCTCATAGAAAAATATATAGCCATTAATATTTAGTAAAAGTATTTAGTAAAAATATTTTTAGAAAAAATATTGATCAATAAAAACAAATCAACTTCATATTTTACATAAATTCTTTTGATTAAGCTCACTCAAAAGAATATTAAAAATAGAATCAGAAGTGACAACGGAAAAGCCTTGCAAATTGCCCATGATGTAAAAGGTATGTCTTTGATGGGGGAGGAGAATGGAATAGAATGAAACTGAATGGAGTACAACCAAATGTTAATTAGCCCAGTCAAGGAAAACAAAAACTAGTAAAAGACCAAGAAAGAGAAAAAGAAAGGAAAGAAAAAAGAGGGAAGGAGGCAGGGAGCAAAGAAACAGAGAATTAGAAAGCACAAATAACCAGAGAGTGAAAAAAAAAGAAACAGAGTTACATAAACATATTAATGACTCTGATAACCTGAATGAAATGCCCTTTTTTCTAGGAACATGCAAATGATAGAAATGGACTCAAGAGATAGGAATGCCTAAATGGCAAATCAAACAGCTGTAAAAGAGCTACAGCCCTGGAAAACACTGGCTCCAAGGTCTGCTGGATGGGGTTTTTCAAATGCTGAATTCTGTCTAAACTGACCCTGAGCAAGAATGTTGGAGGGAGGGGAGATTATGTAGATTATTCTTTGGAAAGCTAACAGAATTCTGACATCAAAACCAAAGAAAGTTGCACAGAAAAAGGAAACTCCAGATAGCTCTCACAAATGCTGAGTGTTGATCCTAAGTTAAATAGTAGCATAAATAAGAATGAAGAAATAATTGTGAAGCGTACCTGTGGCTGTCAGTTTTGTGAATATCTTGCTTGGTCAGTGGACTGGGCTACATTCCTGCAGCTGAGTGTGGGACTTCTCTGAAGGAAATGGGTGGCCCCACTCAATACGGCAAAGCGGGAAGGAGTATTCAAGATGGGGCAGAGGGTTTGGGGGCTTGAACCCCAAAATGTGGACAAACTTGGGACTTTTGTAGAGTTTGGGGCTTGGAGGGAGATAGCAGATGGCCAGGGCAGAGACCCCAGGGTAGGTCCTGGGCCTCAGAGGTTGCAGACTCTTCAGTGAATTATTCTGCACCTATATCATCTATTACTCTCTCCGCAGAAAGTGGAGGCAGAGGTGGGGGAGAGCTGAGCCTGCTCCCAGGGATGCAAAGCAGAATGAGGACTGTGTTCACACTCAGGGGACAGGAGTGCAGGGACAGTGCGGGTGGCCACCGGGGCTTCAGGGGGAGAACGCCGCAGGATCACTGGACCCCCCAGGAGCCTGGCTGAGCACACAGGAGGTGAGACTGATCCTCGATGGCTGGAAGGCACTTTGAGAAGGAAAAAAAAGGCTGAAAAATGAAAACATCAAAGCAGTGTCAAAGAGAACTGTGCCATGTTCCACTCTTCCGCTCTTACCAAGCTGCTTTCCAGCTTTCAGGCTGTTTTTTTTTTTAATCAAGGTTCCAACAGTGACCACCCCCAGGGACATGCCTCAGGCAGCCTAGGGGTTAGGGAGCCCACCCCTCCCTCCTGGGCTCCCACCCCCCAATTGTTACTTGTCACTAAACAAGCCACATGGCAGACCCCAGCCACTGGCCTGAACCAAGCCTGTCTTCTTGCTGGGCTTTCTAACCTGAAGTTCTTTCTTGGGGCCCTGTGGGTCCAGCCCAGCTAGGGAACGACCCAGTGCCCTGTAGAAAGTGTTTTGTGTGAATGAAGCAGAAAACCAAGAAGGTTACAAGGCAGAGCGTGATTGATTCCCTGGGGCTTTATTGTAAGAACTTTAATCTTCTGGAACTCATCTGGTATGAATTTAGGAGCTGGGCGGCATTTTGCTGAAATTCCCCATTAATGCAGCTCTGGCTGCTCTGCCGGCCTTGGTGGGTTGTGGAGTTTGCTATGTTTATGCTTTTGCCCCGGCTCCTTATTAATGAGCCTTGAAAAGAGGGTGTGGAATATGTGAGCCCTTCAGGTGTGCTGCTTTCCTTGAGGAGGAAACAAACAGAAATATCCACCTTGAAGTGCGTCTGGGCTCTGCCTTCCTGGAAAGAAAGTCAATCAACTTGAGCTTCCCAGGTCTCATTAGGGATGGAGAAACGTCTGACACTTGCATTGTCTCTGGCTCTGGGTGTTTACAGGTCAGGAGAGGGAGCAGGATTTCTGAGGTCTTTGTAACAGTAACTCAGGCCCTTCTGCCACTGCCACTGGACCGACCAAACTCCATGCCTGATTTTTTAAAAGGTCATGGGGTTTGGGGATCAGCTTCCCCATTTTCACAGCTCTCCTGGCCAAATCTAGCCACCCTGGATGTCCTGGGTCACATCCCATCTCCAGTCCCTACTTACTCTGCACAGCTCCCCTAACTCTCTCTTCACTTTCACCCCTCAGTCCATTGAAGGACTTCCAGGTGTGGCCTCTAAAGATCCTCTGTGCTTTAAATCCCTGGACGTTGGGGCACCAACATGGAGTAAGCAGAGGCCCCGGGGGCATGAGGTCTCACTCAGCCTCTGAGCTTCAGGTTCAGAGCCTTGTTTGCAAAACTGCCTGCCTGCAGATGAATAATGAGCTGCATTCAGGGAGTAGGATGAGGAGCCATCGGTTCACCTTATTCTCTTATGCTACAGGGGCTTTTTAAATAAATGTAAAGCAAGCAGGGCTTGCCCTTCTCATCATAGTCCTGTGTAGTGACAGAGAGGGTAAGCATCCTGACAACTCAGTCTGCCACGTGCATACCACTTCACAATTACGAGGCACCTTCACAGACACTTAATTTTTGCATCAAAAGGCTCCACTCAGCCCTATTTGCAAGTGAGGATGCTGGCTTGCAGTCCAGGCCCGGTGCTATTAAGTGACTTTCCCCAGAACACAGCAGGAGGAGCTGTCACCTGACAGAGGCAGGCAGTGTGGCTGTCACAGGCTCCGACTATACAGCCGGGATCCATCCCAGCCACTCACTAGCTCTGGGGCTGGGTTACTGATGTTGCTTAAGCCTATTTCGTTCTTAATTTAACAAATGGTGATAAAATCGCCTGCTTCGTAGTGTTCTTCTGTCGATTACCATAAATAGCATATGCCTGTTTCCCAGGAGGGTGCAGATCATAAGAGATGCTCCGGAAACCTAAGTTCAATGCCAGCTTCTTTCCCCCATGGTGTTCACATGCTGAAAGTATTGCACTGACATTTAAGGACAGTGCTGAGAAGAGAATGGCCAATGATGGGCCTCGTAGCACATCTGCATGCAATCCTGTGGTGCCCGGACCGAACGGCTGATGTCGCCTGTGCTGCCTGTGTCTGGAGCTGCCTGCTGTGAGCTCAGGACCGAGGGGCTCCTGTGGACGTGGAGTTCTGGGACTTACAAGGCAGCCATGTGAGCCTCCGATGCCACTCTTCACCCACACTGGGTCTTGCAAGGTGGATGACTCAGAGGAAGGGCATGATTGCCTCTACCCAGATGTCCCAAGTATCCTACTAGGTTTTGGAAAAAGCCGGTAGTAAGGACAGGGGAGTAATGCTTGTCCTGGAGCCCTGTGGCAGCCCCTGGCCAGCTGCAAGAGCCTAGGTCAGACTTCAAACTTTGCTTTCCCCCAGCTGTTGCCCTCCCCCATTCCTGCCCCAGGCCTCATCTGCATCCATCCCAGAAGCTGGGTGGGAGAGGGGGGGGAGTCAAGGAAGCTAAGTGTAGGGACCCTCCACCAGGACCAGGCAGCAGTGGCCACATGACCCAGCTCTGCTGAATCCCTGGCTGAGCCCAGTGTACAATCCCTCCTCAGAGGCTGGGACCAGGCTGCAGGGCTCTCCTCCTCCACTTCAAGTATGTGAGAGGTGACAGAGAGGGGAAAGAGAGGAAGAAGTAGTCTTATCTCCCCCTCCCCTTCCCTGCCCCCACTCTCCCTTCCCTTCCTGTACCATCCCATCCTGCCCCATTCCTCCACCTTGGCCTAAGTTAATTCTGTTGGATTTTAGTCACTTGTGACTGTAAAATTGTTTGACTAATACAAAAGCCCTTGAAAAAGGTTTGTAGACACTCTGTTCCAACAAGCCGGTGGAATTTTTACCTTCCTGCTTTTTCCATCATAAAAAGCTCTTTAAAATACATTTCATCTTAAACCTGGCCCATGAAACTCCACCGAGTTCCCAGAGACTTCACAGAGGTCCCATCAGCCGGCCTGTCCAAGCTGGCTGCCCACACACAGGGGCCTCCTGCTGGCAGGGACTCTTCAAAGTCCACGTCTTCCCTGGCCAGGCTCCCCTTCTAACACAAAACCCTCACGAGCAGGGGTTTGGCAAAGCAAGGGGTAGACTGTGGATGCTATGATTCCCCATCAGGGCCCCCCAGGACTGAAGGATGAGTTTCCCCCCCAGTGCTGGGAGAGTTCCTGGCTGACGGCCATCAGTCAGCCCTCTGCTGGCCATTCATCGGAAGCTGCCCTCCACTGAAGGGAGCAGTCTTGCCCACAGTCCTGCCTGTTCCCGGGAGAGCAGCAGCAGACATCCCATCAGGGCAGTGTGTGAAAGCCACTCCCACAGGGCTGGAGCTCCCCTGGGGTGGACTGGGGCCTTTCTAAGGCTACATCTCAGCCTGCTGACACCCCTGCCAACCCTGCTCACTTCCCTCCCTCCCCAATAAACTTGCTGCATGTTAAAAAGCAAAATACACATATAAATAGTTTGTGATCATGGCTGCCCTGTGCTCAAGACTTGCCAGGGTCTCCCTCTTGCCTCCCAAACTCAGCAGTATCCTAGCTGTTGGCCACCTTGGCTGCCTGGGGGGCTTCAGGTCATCGTGGACGTGTCCAACCAGGCTCAACTGGTGATGTGGAGTGGCAGAAAGGATGTCTGGAGAGAAGGGCATGATGGCAGTAAGCTGCAGTTAGCGGGATGGGATGGCTGTGGGAGGCATGCTAGTTCCTGGTCAGGCCTCTTCGCAGGAGTCTGAGATGCCTAAAGGGGACCTGCAGGCAGATGGAAGCTCTTCGGGGCAAAAGCAAGGCATGGGTGAGAAGGAGGGGCCCTTTCCACGCTGTGCACAGAGAAGGGCACAGCTCCTGACCCGGCAGCGAGAGAGCAGGCAGCTTGAGAGGCCGGGGCTCAGCCAGGGCCCGACAGTGGCTTTGGTCCCAGCAGGGTGATCACCGTCATGCCCTCAAATGGCAGTGAGGGCCAGACATGAAAGAGAAGGCATGAGCCAAACACCCCAAACACTCCATGGACATGCTCCAGAGCAGGACACTGGGAAGTGGGGGCTCCAGCGAAAAGGAGGGTAGTCACTGTGTCCTGCAGATGAGGACAAGTGGATACAGGGGTGAGAAGGGCAACTCTCTGCTCGTTGGTCTGACTGACACGTAGGCCTCAGTGACCTGTCACCACCTGCCTTCCCCGTGAAGCCTGCTGATGGCCTCTCAGGCACCTGCTACTCACCAAACTGTTCTCCTTGCTGCCCCCAGCACGAGCCCAATGGCCACACCCTCATTCTTTGCTCCAGAAACCCTCTTGCTCCACCCACATCTCTACTTTTAATCTTTGCATTTAGCTCAAGCATCCTCCTTCATCAAACCTGTCAAACTGCCCTAGGGGCGACCCTCTCTGCTCTGCAGTCCCCTCCCTGGCTCTTGTCCTGGGATTCCTGCAAATTTTAGTTGTAGCCCAAGACTCCAGGCCCAGCTGAGAAGCAGCCAGTCATGCAGAGAGGCCTCTTCACTCCTGCCCCTAGCATGACAGGGAAAGCTGGGGATTTGTAGCTGACCGTGAGTTCAGATCCTGTCTTTTCCACTCACTGGTGACAAACTCCCTGAGCCTCGCTTTCCTTGTCTGCAACATGTAGGCACCGGAGTGCCAATCAGGTCACTCGGGGAAAAGCAAACACAGTGAGTATGAGGAGGGGGCAGGGAAGCTGTTGAGCTGAGCGTTCCAGGACAGGAGTGGCCCGACTTCCTAGGTTCTTTCCCCAAACTGATCCCGGGAGGCAGGGGCTTAGTGGATAGGCGTGCAGAGCCAAGACATGGCTGCTGGCTGGCCTGGCTCACCACTGACCCTCTCGCCTCAAGCTGACCTGCTAGAGGTGGAAATGTGGCCTCTGAAGGACCCCAAATCCACTGCCAAAAAGTCCAAATGAGTTCTGCCCTAGAGGCCTGGGTGTGAGGTGGAGATGTCCAGCCCACCTCTCCCCTCCGTGGTTGGGATCTGAGCTAAACTTGGCATCTGCTGAGCAGCTCCCTCAGCCCTGCAGAGGACACTGCCATCCAGGCCAGGCTGGTAGGCAAAGGCTCTTCCCAGGGGCACCCATTGGCACCCCACTTCTCTTGGCATGGACAGTGACCCTCTGAGCCCAAACTGTGGAGCGGGCCTGACTGCTGGCTCTCCATCCAGTTTCTTCCTTTTTCTTGCATACAAACTAACCACATCCACCATCTGGCAACCTGGGGAGACGAAGGTCAAATTTTGCACACATGAAGCATTTCCGCCTGAATAAACAAGGTCCTTTTTTTCTTGGTCCTCTGTCATTCCCGGAATCGGTCCAGCTGTTCATCACCTGGGTACCTCCTGGCCTTCAGATGTCCTCTGAAGCAGGCACCAGCACACACCTGGGCTATGGGGGCAGGCGGAGGGGGGAAGAGGAGGGACTCATTTCTATGGCCTGGGAGGGAGGGAGGAACAGGTGGCAGCCCGCCCAAGCCTGGTCCCGCCCTCAGCTGCTCTCCCTGGGCTCCTAGAGGCAGAGCCTTGTCCAACCATGAGGATGGACACAGACACACACGCACACCCTCTGCCTCCCACTGTAGGGCTGCTCCTGGAAAATGTATTCCCTCCCTGGACCTCGTCTCAGCCCTCTCCTCTTCCTTCCCTACTCCCTGCTCCACCTCCCCCGACTCTTCCCTTCTTCACCACTCACTGAGGGCTGGCCCTGGGTAAAGAGACCAATTTACCTTTGCTCTCATCTTCCATGGTTCCTGGGCTTGCAGACAGGCTGGTTCCCACAGAAACTATGATTGCCCAGATTCCACGGGGGGGGGTGATTACAGAAAACAAACTCCCATTTAACGACCTGTTCAGGGGGCTGAGCTGAAAGCAGCAATGGCATGGGGGCTTCTAATCTGTTTTCCTTGACACTCAGGAGTGCCCCAGGCCTGGCTGTGTGCAGACACCTGCTGACATCCCCCCTGTGTTAAGACTAAGGTGGCTTCAGAAGCCCAGGGAGCCTGTAGGAGCGAGACAGTGACTGTTGGAGGAGATCGTTTGTCTTGTGTCTTGCTAAGGTCACATCTAACAGGGATCCTGCTGGAGCACCCAAAGAGCTACTCTTTCCAAAACCTGACAGCACTCCCAGCCCCCTCAGCTCTGCACCCACCTTTAGAGACCACGGAACCCAGGGTGTGACCCCCCCCAGGTGCCCTGGTGCCCCATGACCACCTGAGGAACCTACATCAGGTCTGTAGTCCCAGTGTCCTCCCTGCAGAAATAGGAATGGAAACCTGGTAATTCGATGGGAAAGAAAAATACACAGCACACTTCCTTCATAAACCAACTAGAGCTGCCCAAGGAGAAAAAGCAAAGATGAATAATAAAAAGTGCTGTCATTCCCTGCACTTCTGCAGGACAGAAAATGTCATCCTCAGAGCTTCTGCTGTCTCCACAAAAAAAGAGCAAATCCCCATCCCCCACCTCCAGATCCTCTAACCACCCAAAGCCTGTTTGAATCGTTCCATTCTAAGAAGCTGATATCTGCACATGACCTTACCCATGAGCATTTTGGGTCTTCACGGACAAGGCTGAGGGAGCCCCTCTTCAGGAGCCCTGAGAGCCACACCTGGTGCCCACCAGGAAGGTGCTGGCTGGCATGAAAAAGTGGGAGAAGGTACTGTGGCACAGCTTGGTCACCAGTCCATCCCATGTTGCAGCCTCCAGCCAGCCTGGGCCTCTGAGGCTGTGCAGACACTGTGGCCGGCTGTGGGCACACACCAAAGGGACCAAGCCTTATTCTGGTCTTTGTGGTCAGCTGTTATCTAAGTTTATTAAACTCCTCTGATCTCTCAGGCAGAGCCTAGCTGTGATGCAACAGACCCCCACCAGACAACAGTGAATACACCCTGAAGTAGGCCACAGGGTCAAGAGGGAGTCTGCACTTCTGGATCCAAAGCAGCCAACAAGCAAACGCTTCTGCAGCCAGACCAGAGAGCATGAGGGGAACACATGGGGCCACAGCAGGAGCCCTGGTCAGAGCCTCAGCTGCACTGCTGGTTCATGTGGTGTTGGGAAGTGCTGCATCTGAAAATGGGATAAGCATGCTTGCTCTGCAATGCTGCTCCTAAGCTCATGTGAGCCGCTGGTGTGGCCTGCCTGCCTGCCTGTGTGATCCTGTGCTATCCTTTGGTCTATCTAACATCCGGGCACACTGAGGCTATAGGGGCTGGCACAACTGTGGCCACCTCCAGGGGTAGCTTCGTGCTTGGTCCCTGGGGGAAGGAACGCCTGTCTTTGCAAGTTTAAGCTTGAATTGTGGATTTCTGTTCAGACTTCAAGATCTTGGCTGGGTCAGATTAGCTCTACCAAGGTGCCTGAAGCAGCCACACAGCTAAAACTCTGTTCTGTCTGCATGGTGGTATACCAAAAAAGGATGAACCTCCCAGAGCTCCGGGGTAAAATACAGCTGATAAATGCACCAACCGGAGGCGCTATTGGCCAGGGCACAAACCTGATAATGGCCTGGGTGTGCGGAGGCCTCACCCCTTTGGCCCGGACAGTACAATGTGCTTTTCTTGGCATACTCTGGGCAGGGTGCCTCACTCCTCCTGAGTTATGAGTGCTCACGGTTTGGGCTTTCTGCTTGAAACCTCAGCTCCAGTCAACTGGTAGACAGAATTATACCCACGCTGACCTGCTGAAGAAGCCGCAGAAGTAAATTTTGCCTTGGGTCAGGGCCCCTCCTGGAATCTCAGAACTTTGTTGAAAGCTGCCGGGGCAGGGGTAATAGATCACCACCATCCGCCTCCGTTTACAACTGGGTAATGTCTTTTATGACTGCCTCTCTCTATCCTGAATATTTGTTTTATTGCCCCTGTAGGGAGATTTTTCCATTTGGTAAAAATCATCAGATGGTTTCAGTCATGTTAACAACTGCTCATTAAATGCAGAGGAGTAAACAGAGGAATAAAGGTTTGTTTCTTCCCCTATTTTTTTCTTTCTTTGTAATTTATGGAGGATACTCATGGGATGGGCACTGGGGGGTGAAGTGTACTCAGATGCTGCTCTCCTCAGTTCCTGCCTGGGTGGGCTTTCCCTAGGAAACCCTCCCCTGCCTTTCAGAGAGGGCCATTTCTTCAGCAGAGAAAGGTGAAGGTTTTGATCTATTTCAAGGCTAAAGCTTGCTGAGTGATCTTCAGGTTTTGAACTTTTGATACTTGCTTTTTTTTTCCCCCTGGGTCCAGGAAGCAGGAGGCATGTATTTCTGTTCCTTATGGAAAATATCACTCAGGGCTAAAGCAGCTGGAGAGACTGGTGCAGAGCGGGTGAAGTGGAGAGCCAGATGGATGGGTGGATGGATAATTGGCTGGATAGATGGATGGATGGGTAGAAAGATGTATGTATGTATGGATGGATGGATGGATGGGTAGAAGGATGGATGGATGGGTAGAAGGATGGATGGATGAATGGATGGATGATGTAGGATGGATGGAGTGATGAATGTGTGGATGGATGAACAGATGGATAATTGGCTGGATAGATGAAAGGGTACATGGATGAATGCATGCATCGATGAATGAATGGATGGATGGATGCGCTGGTATTGGATAGATATGTGGATGGATGATTGGGTGTTTCAGTGGGTGAATAGATGAATGGAAAGATGGATAGATGGATGGATGGGTGGATGGATGGGTGACTGATTGTCTCAGTGGGTGAAGAGATGAATGGATTAATGTATGGGTAGGTAGCGGATAAATGGATGGATACCTCAGAGTTATCCCCCACCTGAGTCCATCTCTCACTTATATCCCCCTAGGCCAGGCTGCTGGTGAAGCCTGCATTTGCACTCAGCCTTGAAAGCCTCTTTCAGCAGCCTCTGAGTACAGCCCAGTCCAGAGTATCTGTACAGTAAGACTCCAGACACCCAGCCACAGGGATCTAGGGTGAAGAAAGAAGTATAAATCCCTCTTCCAAACAAAGAGGGCCATCGGAGCTGGAATCCTAGCTTCTCTAATTGGAAGCGATCACCCAGCTCCTCCTTCACAACCCACAGCAGCTCTTCAGCTCTTCCCTCTTCTGCAGAATCCCACCAGCCTAGGATATTGCTCATGTGGCCCTCTTTCCTGGGATATTTCTCCCCCTCCTTCTCCATACACAGCTCACCCACCTGAAAGAAATGGAAAGAGTGTCAGTAGCTGGGCATGATACATCCTCTGCCAGTACCAGAGGAAGGGCAGGGTTGGGGCAGGTGCTCATCCCAGAAAGGAGAACAAGAAGAGATCATTGCTATATTGCTTCATGCACCACTTTCCAGCATCTCTGTGTTAATAAAACTCAAGAAATCCTCTCAGTGAAAAAAATAAGTGACTCCATAACTTGCCTACCCAGCCCCACATGTTCCGAAAGGCCAGGCAGAAGCCCACGAGGTGGGGACTATGGCCATGTGACGAGCATAGACCCAGCAAATACAAATGCAGGATGCTCAGTTAAACCTGAGTTTCAGATGAACACTGATAATTCTTTTTGATAAGTATGACCCATGCCCGGCACCCCATGCAATGTTTGGAACACACTGATAAAAAAACAAAAAAAAAAACAAAAAAAACCTCACGTATCTGAAATTCAAACATAACTGGGTGTGCTGTGTGTTATGGGGCAAATCAGCTCTTTCTCCTTCACCAGGAGCAGCCCTACTTCAGAGTGGATTTAAACTCTAGCCCTGCCAAATAGTAGTTATGTGATCTCTGTCCCTTAGTTCAGGGAATGGCCTTGCCATTGACCCACCTCAGCTACACAGAAGGCGCCTAGCACAGGGTGATTCCAGTGTCAATGCTGTTCACACTCTCAGTGTGCACACTCTGGGGTTTCTGATAGATACGGACTGGTGTATACTCCAGTATTAGAACCTTCATTGGAGCTCCAGCTGCTGAGTCCAGTCTGCCCAGAGGTAGGGGGAATAGGAGAGAAGGGTGGGGCTAGGGAAGGGAGGCAGAAGGAATCCAGGCCTGATTGTGGTGACGGAGTGCAAGAAGGGCTCACTTCGTTCTTTGGGACTGGTGTGGGGACTGGAGGCACAGATCTAAATCCTTGCAGCCTTGGGTCTGATTTGCACTAGAACATGAGCCCTGTAGTCCCACGGTCCCAGGGAATGTCCCAGGAAATACCAACTGTACTATTGTGAAGTATATATTTGGCCTGTGTCCTGGCATGCAACTCCTAAAATCTTTGATTTACTTGACAAATGGCTGGCAGTCCCTGGGTAGCTTGGGATGGGGGTTGATCACCAGAAAGACCAAGCAGGATCAGAGGGCCGGAACTTACAGCTCCATCCCATCAGCCTCTGAGGAAGGAAACAGGGCTGAAGGCTACGTGGATTACCAGTGGTCAGTGATGTAATCAACCATGCCTATGTAATGAAGCTTCTATACAGACATAACCAAGCAGGGTTCAGAGGACTTCAGAATAGCGGAGGTTCCTGGCGGATGGTGCCCGGAGAGAGCATGGAGGCTTCGTGTCCCCTCCCCCTCACCTTACCCTATGCACCTCTTCCTCTGTAGCCTTCTTAATACCCTTTTTAATAAACCAGTAAACATAAGTGCTTCCTTGAGTTCTGTGAGCTGTGGTAGCAAATTAATCAAACCCAACGATGGGGTCATAGAAACCCTAATTTGTGATCATTTGGTCAGAAGCACAGGGGAAAACAACCCAGGGCTTGCAACTGATATCCGAAGTAGGGGCAGCCTTGTGGGACTGAGGCCTTAACCTGTGGGGTCTGAGCCTACTTCTAGGTAGATAGTCTCAGAGTTGAACTGAATTAGAGGACAGCCAGCTGGTGTCTGCAGCTGAAGGACTACTGGCTTTGTATGTGGGGAAAGCCCCCACACACATGTGAGATCACGGAAGTATTTTGTGTTGTGAGAGTAAGGAGAAACTAAGTTTGTTCTTCTTATATTCTCAGATCCCCCCTGTCTCAGTAGTGTCCAGCAACTGAGTCTTGGACAGGGCCTGCTCAGACAGAATTTCTGGCCTGCTAGACAGTCACATTCTCTGACAGTGAGCCTTGCCTGCCTGTACATGTGCCCAGAGCCAGTGGGGACCCAGGGGTACTTTCCTCTAGGGTAGCCTGGGGTTGTTTGCAGCTGGCTCTGAGGCCAGTAGGCATCTAGTTAAGAAAACATGGCCAGCTGGTCAAATGTCAAGTCCTGGTCCTGGGTACAGGATTCCAAGAGGCTCCCTAGACGACTGCCACGGTAGTGATTTATGTCCCCAAGCATGCTTCCAGGGCCTGGCTGATGTTCCAGGATCCAGAGATGCTGGACCCAGAGAAATACACTCTCGTTCCTGCCTGGCTCTGCCATGTTGGTGAAGGCCCTCAACTCTGAGAGTGGGTGCCATGTCTTCAAAGCTGAGACAGTGGGGCTTATTCTGCAAGCTTGGTCTTTGAAAGTACCAAATGTGACAAATTCAAGAAGACAAACTAAAGTCCTATGTAAGTACATGGTTCAGTATCTTCCTAAGGGCCTTCTCTGGGCCAAGGGATTTTACACTGACTAAATCCACCATGCTAGCTAGTGTACCCGCTGCACAGATGACAGCAGCAAGGTGCTGAGCATTTGCTCTCTCTCACCAGGCTTCCTGATTCCTGGAATAGGCCACCTGCCTCCTGAACCCCAGTGCCAGGTTCCAAAGGGGTGAGGGCAGACGTGGGTGGCTGGGAGGGGTGAAGCCTTCTCCCATGGGCCCCTCTAGGACTGCATGGGAGCTGGGGAGAGGAGTACTCCGGGAGGGGTGGCAAGGCCAAGGATATTCAGGGATCTCACAGGGCCCCACAGTCTTCCTACGACCTAAGCGCTCCCCCTACCAGTGTTCTCCAGCCTCACCTGGCAGGCAAGTGAGGAAGACATCCTGCCTCCCTTGTATGATTTTATGTTTCAGCACTTTGGGGCCAAATGTTTATTTCAAAAGGGGGATTGGGGAGGGAGAGTGTCAATACAAAAAAAGATATTCTTCATGTAGACAGGGTTTTCAAATTTCAGATCTATTTGTATTACTGTCAACATTTTTGCTATGTCTCCAGCCACCAAGACTAGTACATGTATGTTAGTTTCAACTGACTTACTTTTTAAAACTTGAACCACATATCCTGAGCAATATCTGAAATATCTGCCTTTACTGTGCTAGTTGTATTTTTTCTTATTACTTTAAAAAATAAATACATAAATCTATATTTTATAAAAATAATGCTTTCAGAGTACCACCTGAAGTCACCTTGTCAGTTACACACTGCACAACACTGATTTAGTGTAAATCTTCAATCCGTCCTGGGGGATCCTCCTGCAGGCCCAGCCATTGGGCCCTGAAGGAGTGAACAGCCTAGGCCCGGCAGAGGGGGGTGGGCGGATGCTGCCCAGGGGTCTAGAGATCATAGCACACATGCCAGCCAAAGAGTTGCCTGGCCTTTTAGCTCAGCAGCCAGATCCCTGCCTCCCACCGTGAACTGTGCTTAGCAAGGCTTTGCCGCAGTGCCTTGCATTCCCTAGCAGAGCTGTAGAGAGTCTGAAGACTTCAGGGAGAAGGTGGGTTACTGTGGGGCTCTGTGGGGAATAGGAGTCCCCAGGCAGAGAAGAAAAGTGGAGCCTTTTGAGTATTAGCATAAGCAAAGGACACAGGGAAAAGGGTGGAGAGCTTCGCCGATGGGAATTTGGGAGGTGCCCTGTGGCCAAGCTGCAGCTGGAGCCCTGTTAAAATGGTCTGGTCTGCCTGTCTGTGGTTGGTGTGGAGGCCCTCAGAGTGTACGGGGTTTTAAATTTCAATCACTAACTGTAAAATTGTGAGGCTTGTACCTAAAATATGGATCCTTGGCCACCCTATTTAAAATCCTAAATCCCACCCCTGTTTCCTCTGCTCCATCTTCCCCTAGCATTTAATGGCTTTCTAAGAATTTGTTCGTAATTACCTATGCTTAGCGCCGTGTGCTTCTAAACGTTTAGTGGGATTTCCAAAGTACTTCAAACACGTGGCCAAGGTCTTGCACATAATGGGTGCTCAGTAAGTATTTAATGAATGACTAGGGGGGAGCTATGGCCCCGACGAGTGCCACACTGGCTTCTGTTCCGGGGCTGCGGGGCGCCCGCAGGAGGGGGCGGCAGCCAGGCCTGAAGCCCTGGTTCACCCTCGACTCAGCTTTTTTCAGGCTTCTGGGACAGATCTTAGGTCCAGTTGCCCACCTGATTTTGTGGCAAAAAAAAAAAAAAAAAAAAGAAGAAGAAGAAGCGAGAGGCAGTAGCGTTTGCTTTGGCCAGATTTAAGGGCGAGCGAAGTTGCGAGCGGCTCCGGCTGGGTCGGGTCTCCGAGCTCCAGGGCGCTCCTCCCCCCCTCGCCCTCCTGGGTGTGATCTGCTGCGAGAGGATGGGGCAGGCCCGAGCTCCGGGAGCGGGGAGGGGGGCGCTGCCACCAGAGGGCGCCGGAGTCCCAGCGCTTCGGCCAGTGAGCTGCAGGGCTCACCCGCCTAGCCCAGCAAAGGCCAGGGGGACGCCCGACGGCCGCCTTCTTCACTGGACCTAATTGCTTTCAGTTCTTTAAGGTCAGGGACCAAGTCAGTGGGGCTCCCGGCTCCAAGCTCTATGCCCAGAGTGGGTGGGTGGATGGATGGATGGATGGATGGATGAATGCTGACCCACAGCCATCTAACGGCCAGCCACAGTGGTTTTGAAAAAAAAACGAAAAACATAGAAGACACCCATTCCCACCACCGGAGTTCCAGAGCCCTCGCGGCCTCCTGTTGACCACCCCCGCCTAATAGATCCGCTGACCCCAGGCCTGGCCACTCCCCGACGGCGAGGACTCCCCAGGGCAGAAAAGTGTCCCCAGGGCAGGCCCCCCAGATGGACCTGGCGACTGACTCCACTCCGCTGGAGGATGTACGAGGAAGAACATGGAGAGGTGACCAGGGCCGCCCACGGTCACAAAGCGAGGCACAAATGGGCTCTGTCTTCACCCCCGCGCCTCCTGGGTGCTGACCCGCACCTTCCTTTCGCTGCTGGACTGGGGACATCTGGGATGTCCCGGGGGGGGTGTCCGGAGGGCTGAGCACCGCCGACGAACGGCACCGTGGGAAGAGTTTTCAGGACCCAAAAGGCAGACACCAGGAACACTGTTCTAGGAGGCGGAGGTCGGGGCGGGGTTTTTGTCTCAGCTCTTTGGGTCGCGATGAACTTTTCTTGGGTCAGGCAGGAATACTAAGGTTTAAAAGACTTATTCTCAGCTTTCATTTATTGACCATTTATTGAGTACTGTCTGCTTGTCAGACACGATGCAGAGGGCTTCCAGGCCTGGGGCCGGTCTCATTGAATCCCCCAGTCCCACTCCGCGGGTTGGGCCTGTGACGAGCCCATTTCACAGCTGAGAGGACGGAGGAACAAAGGCTACATTCGCATTTACTGAGGGCGGCTGGCGCCTTCTGCTTTGTCTGTACAGACGAGAAACTGAGGATAGGCTGCTGGCGCCATGGGCGTGGAGTCCGAGCCACGCTGACTGCAAAGACCGGTCTCCTTTCCTTGGACCGAGCTCTGCCGCGAGCCGGGCAGGGGGCGAGCCTGAGCCCCCACGCACAGAAAGCAGGACCCCTCGACCTCCTTGGGCGGCCACTGCCAGCATCAGGCCCTCCGCCCAGGACCAACTTGTTTGCTTTTCACTGGTTCTCATTCACTTCCCGCCATGGAAAGGCCCCGTCCCGCAGCTTTCCACGCGTGCCTCACTTTCTGCTTAAGGGCCTCAGTCTCTCCAGCGGGGCCCTGTCACAGGGACAATAAGCAGCCCTCCAGCTGGCGTCACCCGGGCCCGCGGTGCGGGGCCTACTCACTGTAGACCGGGCCCGCGGTCCGGGGCCCAGCGGGGCCGGAGAAGGTCAAAGGCCGGAGCGCACCGCGGCCTCGAAGCACAGCGAGATCGGAGGAAGGGCGGGGGGAGGGCAGGGGGCGCCGCCGAGGGGGACGCGCTTCAGATACCCTGGCCCCGACCAGGACTCGGCTTCGGGCCCGCCCCTCGCCGTGCGCCCCGCCCCGCCTGGCTCTAAAGCGCCTGGCGAGCGCCTCCCGCCGCCGCACTTTCACTCTCCATCAGCCGCAGCGCCCGCTCCGCGTCCGGCCCGCGTCTAGCGCTCGTCTGTCCGCCCGCCAGCGCCATGAACGCCAAGGTCTTGGTCGTGCTGGCCCTCGTGCTGACCGCGCTCTGCCTCAGCGACGGTGAGTGCGCTCGGCTGGGAGGCCCTAGCGAGGCTCTGGGCTCCGGCTCCCGCTCCCGCCCCGCGTGGGGCCGCGGCTCCTCTGCCTGTGCCCGCAGTTTGCGCCGCCCGGCACAGTGGGGGTAGAGGGAGTCCGCCTCGCCGGGCGCTCCGGCACGGTGTCGCCTCCAAAGCCCCACTTTTGCGCCGAGGTTTTGTGACCCGCAGAGAGCGACTGCTGAACCTCAAGCGGGCTGCAGAGGAGGTCAGGCGAGACAGCTAGGCAGGAACGCCCCGAGGGAGCGTTCGGGGCCGGCGCGGGAAGGCGCGGGGGTGGGAAGCCGCGGACCCCAAACCCCTGCCCCACCACTCCCCCAGCTAGTGTCTTCCCGCGCCGGGCTCGGTTTCCAGCGGCGCACGGGCTCCGAGGTCCCGCTGTGCACAGTGCTGGAGGTCCGGCGGTGCATGGCGAGTGAGCGCTTTGTAAAGTTCGTCTCACGCCGCGACCTGAGGCTGTGAGGTCCGATACAGCCGCGCGGCCTCTACTCCCCGCGAAGCCGATCCTCTCCCCGCACTCTTGTGGGGCTCTGGGCCAGGCGCGGGCGAGCGGCGCGGCGCAGCTGTCGGGCTTGTGCCACTCGCCAGGCCGCGCTTCTGCACAGCTCCTCGGTCCGCAGCGACGCGGACCTGGACGCGCGTCCAGCCGCTGCCTCCCAGCCTCTTCTCGGATTCTCCTGTGGGAGGCCCAGGGGCCCTCTGGGCCTCGCACGCCCCCTCCTCAGCTCCCCAAACACACCTGCAGACTGGCACTTTTGTCACCAGCCAACCTAGCGCCTTGCCCCGGAATGAGAGCTGCAGCAACTTCTATCTCCAAGGCCCTGGGCCACTGGGAACAGCGGTGTCCCGTTTCACTGGGAGAGGGCTTTTTTTTTCTTTTCTTTGGCTGAAGAGAAACTCGCGGCGCTGTCACAGGACACCGCTGTAAACCAAAATAAACTTGCCTCTGAACAGAGAAAACAAAACCCTGTGGCTCAGGTCGCTGCGCGTTTTTGGCTGTGAAGTTTCCTGCAAGGAGTTGAAGGACACCCTGAGTGCTCTTGCAGCCGGGGGCTGTGCGGGACCAGCGCGCCCCGATCCCTCCGCTGGGTTCCTGCAGACGCCCCCGGGCCGTGGACTGCTCGCTGGTGCGAATAGGGCCCGCACGGCTGAGCCGGGCAGGTGAGGCTGGGCCTCCCGGGTTCGTGACGGACTGGCTGAGAGGTGTTAAGGACACAGATTGAAGGCAATTGGGAATGTCTGTCGTTTTCTAAAAGTCCCTGAGTCACTGTCTCCCCACTGACCCCCCCAAGTCATGTGACGTGTTTCTAGTTTTGATTGCTGGATATTCTTCTGTTCCTATAAGGGGTCTGGTTTGGGCGGTTATTGACTGAGTGGTGGAGTGAGGGTGGAGGTGTCACAGTGTACCACTCTAGGAAATGGTGCTGCCCCCTCTCCTAGAGGGCTGGAGAGAGGATTGGAATGAGGGAAACCGGTCCTTGAGTTATGGTTGCAGCTGACCTGGGGGAAGCACAGAGACGTGGGGGTGCATCCCAGACTCCTCCTGGCCTGGGAAGGGTGGCGTGGCTCTCAGAGTTGCCCCATTGGCAGCCAAGTAACCAGGGCAGGAGCCTGGGCTCCAAGCAGGTCTGCTTCTCCTTGCACACATCGCCAGAATGCATTTTTTTTTTCTCACCTCGCAGTGCCTATGTACCCTCTGGTTCCATCCTTAGTCCCCAAGCTGCGCTACAGAGAGAGCTTGGCCAGGGGTCCTGCCCCTCCCTCACTGGCTGACCTCCATCAGGCAGTTGGGCCCCTGGGCTTCCAGGTGTTAAACTCAGGGTGGGTCCCCTTCCCAAGCCTGCTTGGAGAGGCCAGCTGGGCTCCTGTCTCTGCATTAGACTTTGTGAAAACTCCTGGAGTAGAGCTCACCGGGTCCCAAATCCCGGGTACCATCAGAGCCAGTCGACTCTTGTCCGTATACGGAGTTACATGCAGACAGTTGGGAAAGTTAGTCTTACTGACAAAAAGCTGGAGGAAAGAGCACAAGAGGTGCTCAGGAAACCGGCTTCTCTTGGTAAGCACACCTGGGGGCTCTGTCACTTTAAAAAGACCTGTTGAAATTCGTTGCTTGACAGGCTGGCCTTAGGTTCTTGGAGTAGAAACAAGAATTGCTTTTGAAGGAAATGGATAATCCCAGGGGGTGGAGGGGGAGAGGAGTGAGGGCTTGTGTGTTGAGCTCCGAATAGGCTCTGATTTCTGGCTTGATCACCACTGCTTGGTTAGGGGGGGACCAGAGGAGCTTCTCTTCTCTGGGCACTGGAGAGTCATAGCCCCACCCACCCCAGCAGGGGTGGCTGCAGGACTTGCACTTGATTGCATACCTTCCAGCTCACCAGAGCTCAGGGTGAGGGCTTGTGCCTCACTACCGGGCTCCTATTCTCCTGCTCCACCCCCAACCCACCCCTTCCCTCAGCTCAAAACGGCCCAAAAGAAATCCAGGGAAACCTGGAGGCACAACAGTCAGCAGAGAGTTTAGCTTCGGGGCCCTGGCCCTGGGATTGCTTTCCCAGGTGATCTGGTTACAGTGCAGTGCTGACTTCCCCTGCAGGGTCCCAGGGCAGCTGCAGGAAGCTGGCCCCAGAGGTGCCTTTCTGAAGTTAGGTCAGGTATAAATGTGAAGGCTGCTCTGGGTCTCTCCAGTACCATGAGTCACCAGCACCCTGATGCCCCCCTTTCTCCTGGTTTTCAGGGAGTTGCATTTGGTCCTGAAGACAAGGAGATAGCGGGACTGCTGGTCTGCTTTTGATCCAACTTGGTGGCTAAATACACACTACTGTTCCTAGGGATTGCAGCCTGTAGAAAAAAACAAAATGAGCCCCTTACTCAAGATTTCCTCCTACTTCTCCAGCGTTCTTTCCCAAACGTTCAGAACTTCAGAATCACAGAGACCTCTCAGAACTCTGTAAACAGCAAACCTAAAAAAAAAAAATCTCTGGACTAAATGTTCTCCGACATACATTGACTCTCTGATGAAAGGATCCACAAATTCAAATAATTTGGGGTATTAAGTGGGGCTTGGATAAAATCCGCAAGGAAAAAAAACCTAAAAAAACAAAAAGCACACACAAATTCCAGCCCTCCAGGGCTTGCAATTCTAGATTTGAAGGGTGAGTGGTGGGTTCTGCAGGAGCCCCTTGCTAATTTACACTAATGAGTGTCAATTATGGCATTTTGTAAATTGGTGATTTTGCAAAGATCTTAATAGAATTCCTGAGGCTACATCATCCCTGCCCAGGCAATGAAAACCACATTTGATTCCAGCTCCACTAATCTCCAAGCCTTGGGGGAAGTGCTGGGCAGAAGGTGGGCCCTCGGCCTGCTCTCAGGGGGCTCTCAGGGGACTCTCAGGTAGGAAGCCAGCCAGGATTCTTTTGTGCTTTCCAGGGCTTAAGGTGAATGTGAAGAGGGGAGGTGTGGGGGGGAGGGCAGCATTCCTGAATGCTACTGTGCTTCCTGGCTAAGAGGCCAGTGCCAGAGGAGAGAGGCCAGGGAGCCTGGAACCTCTTGGTCCCCCTTCCTTTTCCCAGAGTAGAGAGATCTTCCTCAGTTGTCCCTTGAGGAATGTATTTGACAAAGAGTAACTGGGAATCTCAGTACCTTGGACCGAAACCATTATCTCCTATAATTGCTATCAGGTGGCTTCTAATTTAATCTCCTTACCCTCTTAGGGTCCGGCTCTCCCCAGGCCTTTGGTCTCCTTGCCTTGTAGAAGCTGAGCCTGAGCTCAGCCAGAACTCACTGTGCTGCCTGAGATGGCTTTTCCCAGAATGCACCAGTAACCTGGAACTCACCCCAGTGATGCCATCTCTTGATCCTTCATTGCTGTACCAACTGCTGCAGACCCAGACACACATGACCAAAATCTGGCAGGGTAGTAAATTGCTTTGTTCTCCTTACCTCTTCTAGGGAAGCCCGTCAGCCTGAGCTACAGATGCCCATGCCGATTCTTTGAAAGCCATGTTGCCAGAGCCAATGTCAAGCATCTCAAAATTCTCAACACTCCAAACTGCGCCCTTCAGATTGTGTAAGTCTTAAATATCATCCCCTAGGGATATTGCATCTAATGAACATAGTAACATCTAACTCGATTCTTGTTAATGGTGTAGAAGTGACATAAGCCAAGGGTCCAACCTTGAACTTGGCATAGCAGCTATTCTTACCATGAGGACTCTTAGTATGACCCCAGGCATGAATTTTAAAAGCTGCTCTTGACCTGGGCACCCTGCTGTGCCCATAGTAGTTCTCTCTTCTTTCTAAACCTCAGTTCTTCAGCACAGCACAGCTGGATGCCGGAGAAACTATGGCTTCACCAAGGTTTTGGCTGAAGCCTAGTAAATTAGCTAGCCCTTAGCTAGTAACGGTAATATCTGTCCTGCCAGTTTCCGGGATCTAATGCTCTACATTAACTCACAAGACCCAAGTTCAGTTTACGTCCTCTTTAACCATTGAGAGAAACTTCAACGTTTTCAGCTCACTTACCTGCATTTTCTCAAGTACAACATATGAGGTTTTGGTGTTATTTGATATGGAGGGCAGCTGCTAACATTTGATTTCGTTCATCTGGAAAACAAGAAAGACCAAAATCACACATCCACAAGACAGATTTCAGCTGGGTGCAGAAGACTGAGAGAAGTGCAGGAAGAAAGCCACGTGCTGATAGCTTGGCCCCCCTCATCCCAAGAGGCGCTGTGTCTGCACACAGGGAGGCGAGGGCTCAGGGAGTCTCCTGGAGAGGATTTGATTGCTCAAAAGTCCTAGTGCTAAAAAGGGGGTGGGGACACAGAGCTGGAACCAAAGCTATAACTTCCCAAAGACGTTTCCACCCAAAACACAACTATTTTCAGTTTTGATTTTAGAAAACTGTTTTTAGTTTTGAGTTAAGCCTTTGGGGCCTTGAAAGTATTTGTTATTTACTGTATGTGTTAGGGCCCTAGAAGACTAATGTCTTTTTAGTACTTTGCCTACAACGTAAGACTCTATCTATCTCTTGTGAAGAGTGTTTTAAAGATACTGAATTTAGCTAGCATGGACCTACTGTACAGCTCCGATCATGCTGGTTTGCTGGCCTGGAAATGCACGTTGAAGTTGAAGATGCCAAATACAATTCTCAGGTCTGAGCAGACACTAAATTGACAAGTGGCAGGGCCCACATTTGCACCCCAATGTGTGTTGCTCCGAGCCACACCCACGCGGGGGTGGGGAGCCGCGTGCACGCCTCCTTCACCTAACGGACAGGCTGCTTGAAGACTCCCTGGCTGCCCCTGAGCCACTGTGCTGGGGCTTAGCTGTCCTCAGAGACCCTCAAGTGGCTGGGAAGGGGCATTTTTGAGTTTCGTGAGATTACCTGGTGCCTAGGGCATTGGGGTGAGGGATCCAGAAAGATGAATCCAGGCTCTCCCCAGGAATTTTTGTGCAGGGACGCTTTTAAAAGTGTGAACTTTTAAAAAACAAGTGAGACCAAGAAACATTCAGTGAACTTGTAAAATCTTTCTAGAAACTATTTTCTGGTAAGCCACCTGCACTGCCCTCCCCTCCCTGGCTGGTCACCCTCTCCGTCAGACTGCAGTAACTTCTGGCAGGCCTCCTGCCTCCAGGCTTCCTCACGCCCATCCTTAAGTTGGCCCTGTGTCAAGATGACCCATCCAAATAAACCTCTGCTCTGTTGCTCTCCATTCTCCCCTCCACAGGTGCCCAGAGCATCCTGTCCCCCCCCTTCTTCAGTGTCCTCTGTGTGCTCTGATGACCTCCCTGGCATATTTGCTCCTGCTTTTCCCTTCCCCTTCATTTACTCTCCAAGCTCCTAGTTATCTTTCAAAGGCAGCTCAAATGCTGGCTTACATGAATTCCCCCTGCACTGCCCTGGAAAGGCTTCTGTTCGCATTTCCATGTCTCTGCAATGGAACTTCCTGCGCTGCCAGCGCCGAGCTTTCCCCAGCACACCCGAGCACCTCTGGAGCCTGAGCATGCCAAGTGGAGCACAGGGCGCCAGTGAGGGCCCTGGATGGGTGTTGGGGCGGCGGCACCACACGTTGCAGCCTCGCCTTCCTTCTGCGCAGCTGCACACTGTCGCCGTTCTGTTTCCGCAGGGCACGGCTGAAGAACAACAACAGACAAGTGTGCATTGACCCGAAGCTAAAGTGGATTCAGGAGTACCTGGAGAAAGCTTTAAACAAGTAAGCACAACAGCCAAAAAGGACTTTCTGCTAGACCCACTTGAGGAAAGCTAAAACCTTGTGAGAGATGAAAGGGCAAAGATGTGGGGGAGGGGCCCTGGTTCATGAGGACCGGGTGTGTGTGTGGGGTGGGCGTGTTGTTCTGGGATCGAGCCTGAGGTTTGCCAGCACTTAGACCCTGCATTTATAGCATACGGTATGATATCGAAGCTTGTATTCATCCATGCTCCGTAGCCATGCACATTGGAGCTTTTATTACTGGGGCTTTTCTAAGAAATTGTATTATCAACAGCATTTCCCAGCAGTCAGTTCCTTCATGATCATCACAATCATCATCATTCTCATTCTCATTTTTTAAATCAACGATTACATCAAGATCTGTATTTGGCTTGTTTTGGAGCGTCTCCTCTGCTCCCCTGGGGAGTCTGGGCACAGTCAGGTGGCGGCTGAGCAGGGAGCTGGAAAAAGTGTCCTTCCTCCAGATGCCGGGGAGGCTCCCGCAGTGGTGCCCCTCCTAGGAGGAAGGCCTCTGTGATACTCAGATACCGACCAGGGCTGGGTTCTGTCACTGCGTTCACCTCCTCTTTTAACTTCAGCGATTGGCTCTGTGGGCTCCATGTAGAAGCCACTGTCACTGGGACTGTGCTCAGAGACCCCTCTCCCAGCCATTCCCACTCTCTCCCTACCTCCAAGAGCATGCTTAATCCCCGCTTCTGCTTCTCATTTCTGTAGCCTGATCAGCGCCGCACCGTCTGGGAGGAGGGTATAGCTGGGGCTCGTGCCCTGCATTCCTCTCTTCCCAGGGCCTACCCCTGCCAGCTTGGGCCCTCTGTGAGATCCATCTTTGGCCTCCTTTAGAATGGAGCTGGCCTTCTCCTGGGGACATGTGATGGTCCCCCTGCTTACCAACAAAGACAAGTCTTTGTAGAATGAAATGCAAATTTAAATCGGAGAGCTCACTTTGAGCAATTTGGTTTTGTGATTGCCTCTGAAGCCTATGTATGCCATGGAGGCAGTACAAACTCTGAGGTTTCTGAAATCAGAAGTGAAAAAAATGAGTGAATAAACCAGCATCTTGCCACTACCCACTCCTGAAGCCACAGCAGGGTTTTAGGTTCCAATCAGAACTGTTGGCAAGATGACATTTCCATGCATAAATGTGATCCACAGATGGTCCTGGTGGTATTTGTAACTTTTTGCAAGGCATTTTTTTATATATATTTTTGTGCACTTTTTTTTTACGTTTCTTTAGAAAACAAATGTATTTCAGAATATATTTATAGTCGAACAATTCATATATTTGAAGTGGAGCCATATGAACGTCAGTAGTTCACACTTCTCTATTATATCAAACTACTGGCCATTTGTAAAGAAATTTATATGATATATAAATGTGATTGCAGCTTTTCCATGTTAGCCACAGTGTATTTTTTCACTTGTACTAAAATTGTATCAAATGTGACATTATATGCACTAGCAATAAAATGCTAATTGATTCATGGTATAAACCTCCTACTGTATGTGGGAATTTATTTACCTGAAATAAAATTTATTAGTTGTTAGTGATGGAGCTCATAGATGTTTCTGGTTTATACAGTTAAGCCTGCCTGCGGTCAGGTGCCTGAGACCCCTCGTCACAGTCCATGTGTGACCCAGTGTATGGGCTTTTCTCACGAGCAGATTAGATCTGCAGCTCAAGTTTTTGCATCTTTTTTTTTTT
Organism: Ateles fusciceps; assembly: GCA_036589455.1. Taxonomy (NCBI): domain Eukaryota; kingdom Metazoa; phylum Chordata; class Mammalia; order Primates; family Atelidae; genus Ateles; species Ateles fusciceps. Next base: position 1,613,718 of record JAZHEH010003321.1, on the reverse strand, counting down.
TCTAACCCAATTGAAATAGCAGTGCTGGTTTTCTGAAGAATAATATTTGACTCACTAATTCCTCTTCCCTCCCTCCTCCTCCTTGGTTCCCCTAACATCCCCATGTAATCCCCAGAGACTCAACCTGAGTAATATCAAGCTTTCACATTTTCCCATGTAAAAATCCCATGACTCCAGGCCGTGGTTAATATCGAGCTTTCACAGGGACAGGTGGCCTCACCCCATAAATCATTAAATACCATTCAGCTTGAATCATTTTAATGTGACAGTCACGAGCCAGTTGCTCTAATAAAATTCTGCTAACCATCTCTCTCCCTTGCTCTCCAGAACAATCACAGTCATTCCTGGGGGTGTTCACAGGCATCTAGAAAGGAGAAGGTGGGACCACTGACTTCTTTCTCTTCTTCTGAATGGCAGTCTGAACCTGGGGCCTTTCGCCTCCAAAATGTTATTCAATTTGAAATGCAGACATTTCTTAAAGAAAGCTGAGAGTTAGCCCTGCATTGAGAAGGAGGAAAAAATCCCATGAGAGCAGGGCAGGGCACGGAGACAAAGACCATGATGGCCAGCCTGGCCCTGGGCGTACCCTGTGATATGGATTCCTTGTCCCCAGTGGGAACCAGGCTCAGATTGGCAGATTGGCAGTCACTGTAACCCATTCACAGAGGTGTTCTAGGAGTCCACTGAAAATTAGTTTGACTGGAAGGAAATGTCCAGTTTATCTTAATGAATTACTGATAACCAGTGCTTTGACCAGGGGCCTCCATGCCTGAGACTGAAGACACACTTTAACTGGTACACGGGCCAGTGTTAAATCTTATGCAGACTGAGACGAACTTTTGTTTATTTCCACATTATTAATGGTTCTACTAATTTTATCTAAGGGGGCGCAGAGAAGAAAAAGTGGGGAAAAAGAAAAGATAGGAAAAAAGAAGCGACAGAAGAAGAGAAAGGCTGCCCAGAAAAGGAAAAACTAGTTATCTGCCACCTCGAGATGGACCGCAATGCACTTGCTCTCGGCGCTTTGTAAATTTGCTCGATCCTCCTCCAGGACAGACCCCCATGCAGACTGGGCGGGGGCTCAGACCTCCGTGGGGGAGCAGCACTCTGCCACCCCGCCAGCCACACCGGCTCCTGTATTTATGTGCTTTTTAAGGCCCTTATTGGTCTGCTAAGTTATGAAGAAAGTAGTTGTGCAGAGACTGGGGGCGGGGGCTGTGATGCGGAGCCTGTGTGCTCAGGACACTGTCCCGAATAGCCTGGGAGCTCCAGGAACGCTCAGGTTGCTGAGCCCCCCCAGCCCACCCTCCACTCCCTCTCTTAGAAGGCCTGCGCTCACTGGGGAGCTCACCAGCTCCACACACTTGCAGTCTGCATTCCTGTGGAGACCAGGCTGTGGCCACCTGGCCAGCATTCAGGGCAATCTGCTAGTCCAGCAGAGGTGGCCTGGCCAGGAAGTGGGTGCACCACCCTTCTGTGGCCTTTGGGGCAGGTGAAAACTGACTTGCCCTTAGGGCCAGGCCCTAGCTATTTCCAAATACCCATTGCCTTACCCTCCACCACTCTGCCACCTGGGAAGGGGCTGAAGAGCCCCTCCTTCCTGGGTTGTGGGAGCGGCTTTACCCCCAAGCCTGGGTGGGTTTCTACAGACTGGGTGGGGTGAGCCGGACGGAATGCTGCATTCTCAGAGAGCAGATGTGGAAACACTCCTCAGGGAGCTCCTCTTGGGCAATTCTCTTTAGAATCTTTAACGGGTCCCCCCACGTGGAGGACAGATGTGCTACAGAACTTTGCAAGGGGCCTGAATCCCTGGGGATTCCAGCCTGTCCCCCTCCTGCCTCCTGCTCTGGCTGTAGGGCACAGCTGCCTCAGTCCTCACTCATGGGAAATACCTTAACTGCCTAAAGCAAATACCACTTAAGCTCTAGAACTTTCCTGCACCCTCTTCCCCTGCCCATGTAGAAGTGTGTGTGAGATTTTTTTGCCAAGTTTATCTAATCTGGACCGGGAGGATGGAAGAGCAAGGCCCCAATTTCAGTGGTGCTCTGAAAAAGGATGCCTTGAATTTCTCAGCTCTTCTCCACCTCAGATAAACACCTGCCCACCCTACACCCCGATCCTGGGTTATAATTTTAGTAAATGCATGCAGAAAGAGGAAGTGGTTGGAGGATGAAGCAAATGGAATTCAGGAGAAAACCCACAAAGACCCCTGCATGTCAGACACACCCCATCCAGGAGCGCCATGTCCCCTTGAGCTTTAATGAACTCCCTGTAACCACAGCCATGCCTTCTCCTCCTTGGGGGAGGCATCCTAGGACGCTGCAGCCAAAGACCTTTGTTTCCCGCTGCTATCCCTTTTATCTGGACAACTCTCCTGGCTCATGTTCCTCTCACCAGCACTGAGGGTCCCAGGCCTGAGCCCTGGGTACAGGGGTGCCCTAGTCTCCCTGCCCTCCTCACCTCTTAAGGCACGAGGCTCTCGGATGGGCTTCCTGGGGCTCCCGTCCTTCCCGTGGAAGCCAGCAGTCACTCTGGTCCATGGGACTCTGACAGAAGCGCCCTGAGAGGGCCAATCTGTGGCCGCATGCTCACCTGCATTCTTCAGTCTCCACATGCAGCAGGGCTCCGTGCCTGGGGAGGGGTGGCCAGTCTGTCCTGGTCAGCATGAAGAGCTGTTGGCCCTCTAGGAACAGAGGGCCCAGCTAAGGCTGCCTAAGGATACAAACTGCTTGCTGCAGTGACAAGCAATGCTGCCTCCCCACCCACCCCACTCCTGGGGAGCAGAGTCTGCAGGGACTGAGAGCGGGCATCCTTGAGAACGCATGCAAGGTCCATCCTGTCTTGATGTGACTGCATGGGCCCTGGGGCCTCACTGTGGCTTACAAGTGGCTTATGAAGCTTCTGGGAGCAGGTGGTACGCCCACCGCTCAAGACAGGGTCGCCGTGGAAGAGTGAAGAGCCGGACGGGGGATACCTGGTGGGTTGAAACTAGGAAGTGCTTATGCCTGTCGTCACCAAATCAGAGGTGCACCATGGTCACTGCTCAGTCCAGCATGCGTTCCTCCTGGGAGGTCCTGGCAGCCCATGCACCCACCCCCTGTGCCTCCTCCAGCAGCCCCATTTGGGGCCACCTGCAGTGGCATGGCACCTGGCTGAGAGACCTGGAGGGTGAGGGGTTGCTGGAAGCCATGGAAGTGCCTCTTGGGAGGGCTGAGGCCAGGATGCAGGACAGCAGCATCCTGAGCCTCAGCCCCAAGTCACTGCCGAGCAAGCAGTGTGCCCTGTCCTCGTCATGTGACCGCTTTGACGGACCTTTCTGTGCCTTCATGCGTCTGCCATGCCCAGTGCTTGCTGCGTGTCAGTTCTCTGCTTCCCGCTTTCCATCGGTCCCTCTGCTTCAGCCCAGCTATGTCTCGCACTCCCCTCCCCCTCTGCTGTCCCAGGGTCTCTGAAGGGAGATGCATGGCCAAGGTGGCGACTTGGAAGTATGGAGCGGCCCCAGGGTCTCTGCGCAGGCAGCCACCCTGCTGGAGCCGGCTGGGTGTGGGGGGGGGAACCTGCCTTAATGGTGTTTCCCTCTGTTCTTGTCAACAGGAGGTTCAAGATGTGAGAGGGTCAGACGCCTGAGGAACCTTTACAGTAGGAGCCCAGCTCTGAAACCAGTGTTAGGGAAGGGCCCGCCACAGCCTCCCCTGCCAGGGCAGGGCCCCAGGCATTGCCAAGGGCTTTGTTTTGCACATTTTGCCGTATTTTCACCATTTGGTTATGTAGCAAAATATATGACATTTATTTTTCATTTAGTTTGATTATCCAATATCACTGGTGACACATAGGAGCTTAGCCTAAGGCCATTATTGTACTTGCCTTAATAGAGTATTTTTCCATGGAGCCACTCCTCTGACTCAGGGCTACTGGATTTTGTATTCTCTAAGCTGTGCAGGCGGGGGAGCCTGGGCTGAGGGAGCCTCGCCCCCATGGTCAGCCCGAGGGTGGAGAGCCACCAGGAGGGATGCCTGGGGGTGCCAGGACCAGTTAGCCTGGGCAAAGCCTAGTGAACGCTGTTCCCTGTGGGATGGGATGGTGGAGGGCCATAGTTGAGGCTCACCCTCTTCTCCATCCACATGGGAGCCAGGTCTGCCTCTTCTGGGAGGGTGGCAGGGCTCCCCTGAGCTGAGGCAGCAGTGTGAGGCCAGGGCAGTGTGAGACCCAGCCCTCATCCTGAGCACCTCCACATCCACCACGTTCCGCTCATCATTCTGTGTCTCATCCATCGTCATGTGTGTCCGAGACTGTCTCCATGGCCCCGCAAAAGGACTCTCAGGACCAAAGCTTTCATGTAAACTGTGCACCAAGCAGGAAATGAAAATGTCTTGTGTTACCTGAAAACACTGTGCACATCTGTGTCTTGTTTGGAATATTGTCCATTGTCCAATCCTGTGTTTTTGTTCAAAGCCAGCGTCCTCCGTGAACGTCTTGGTGCATGAACTGTTCGCCCTATGCAGCCGCTGAGCGAGGTGATGCCCCTTGGTCCCTTTGAGTGCGGTCCTGATTGGAGCCATGGTCCTTTGGGGTGAACTGCCTTGGTTCCCCCACTGATCACAAAGCCATAGTGGGTCCACAGGCAGAGCCCAAGGGAATTCAGTGTGCACCAGGGTTGACCCCAGAGGATGGCTGCCCCTCAGTGCTCCCTCACTTGTCAGTACCGTCAAACTGGGGCCAAGCCCAGCACTGCTTGAGTAAAACAAGCATTTGCAACTTATTTTTTGGTTTTTAAAACCCATGAAGATTCCTTTCCAATTCACATCTAACCTCATCTTCTTCACCATCGCAACACCATCGTCTCCTGCCTTCCTCCCTGGGCCCTCTCTGCTGCTGCATGTCACCTGTGCTTCCAGCCTTTCCTGCAGGACATTCCTGTAAGAGAACAATGTGCTGTGTGAAGAGTCAACCCCCCCGACTTTTGGAGTGTTCCCCTTCCACTGAGGGCAGTCGGTAGAGCTGTAGTAAAACCACTTAAAATGTTCGCTTTTGACAAAGGTAAGCACTTGAGGGTTTTTCGTTTTGTTTTTCATTCAGTCTTACTAATACTTTTCCCCCAGTTTAAAAAAAAAAGTTAATGAAGAAAGTGGAAAACAAGAAAGTCAAAGCAAGGAAACTGTATGTAACATGTAGCAAGTAAATTATAGTGACGTAATCTTGAATTGTAAATGTTTTTGAATTTAATAATCTGTGGAGTAATTAGTAACGTGTTAAGTATTTTCAAAAATATTTCTAATTGGATCTTGATGGCAGAAGGCAAACTCATTAACCAAAATTGTCCCTTAAACAAAAATTAAAATCCTCAATTCAGCTATGTTATATTGAAAAAATAGAGCCTGAGGGATCTTTACTAGTTATAATGATACAGAACTCTTTCAAAACCTTTTGAAATTAACCTGTCACTATAGCAGTATAATTGAGTTTTCAGTGGGGCAGTCATTATCCAGGTAAACCAAGATATTTTAAAATCTGTCACATAAGAACTTGAACGTATCTACCCCCATGAACCAAGACCATTGAATCTTTGGTTGAGGAAACAAACTTGACCCTAAATCTTGACTACAGTCAGGGAAAGAATCATTTCTATTTCTCCTCCACGGGAGAAAATAGATAAGAGTAGAAACTGCAGGGAAAATTATTTGCATAACAATTCCTCCACTAACAATCAGCTCCTTGGTAGAGACTGCCCAGCTAAAGCAATATGCATTTAAATACACTCTTCCATTTGCAAGGGAAAAGTCTCTTGTCATTGAGTCTCTTTTGCTTTCAAATTGCTAGTCAAGTGCATCAGCCAGGGGTTGACTATGGCTCGCTCAGCTGTCCCTCTGGGACCTGGTTCTGCCTCTACCTGACATTCCCTTGGGCTCCCTGTAACCTCCAGGGAGGTCCTCGCTGCCAGCTCTGCGTCAGGACCCAGAGGAAGGGGCCGGGGCTCACGGACAGGCTCTGTGTTGGGATCGAGTCTGTGCCATGTGTTTGTGCTGTTGTGTGTCCCCCTCCGGCCGGGCACCGAGACGCCAGTGAGGGAGCTCCGGAGAGCCCTCTGCTTGTTATTAGAGATTACCTGCTGAGAAAAAAGGTTCAGCTTGGAACAGAGGGGCTGAATAGCCGAAGGTTGCAGCTCCCCGCCCGCCCCCATCCCCAGCCTTAGACATTCTATGTTTTTCCCTTGGATCTTATCTGATGCTTCCGCGGTGTGATCTTCTGTTGTTATCACCATGGGCTCCCTGACTGGGAGTTGATTGCCTTTCTCAAGTGCTACACCCTTTTCCAGCGGGATGAGAGTTTCAGTGCTCTGATCCTTCTACAGAGCTTCCCTGACCCATTCTGAAGGAGCCCCATTTCTGGGAAATGCTCCCTAGAAACCTCCAGATTCCCTAAGCAGAACACTGACATGGCCAAGGTGACAAAACCATGTCGAAAATTTGCTTATTTTGCAACCTCGCTGGACTCTCGGTCTCTGAGCAATAAAGGGTTCAGTGTTAAATGTGATGAATACTGTATTTTGTATTGTTTCCATTGCATCTCCCAGATAATGTGAAAATGGTCCAGGAGAAAGCCGATTCCTATATGCAGTGTGCTTTAAAAATAAATAAATAAGAAACAACTCTTTGAGAAATAACAATTTCTTCTTTGAAGTCACACCAATGAAAAAATGTATATGCACTTATAATTTTCCTAATAAAGATCTGTATTCAAACGTAGCTACCAACAGTTTGAGATTAGTGTTACTACTTGGAATTTTCTGGACGTGCTTTTTTTTCCCCTCAGACCCAGCACTGAGGGTTGTGGAATCCTGGCTACAGCGGTTTGTGGAAAACAGGCCATTGTAATCATGCTAATCACAGACAAGAATTCTGGAGGCATGCTTGCCTCTTCTGGACAGCTGATCCTTAGCAGGGAAAGGTGCTCCCTTTTCTTTGAGAGTCCTTGGTTTTGTTAGAATTGCTTCTGAAAGGCCAACCTGTCCTCCACTGCACAAGGGATGGTTTTGTGCAAAGGTCCTAGGTATTTCCTGACAGCTGTGAGGAAGGAAACTTCCACTCTGCACTTCTTGGTCCTGGGAGAATGCAACAGAGGTCTGGCCCTGATGGCAACTGCTGAGGACCAGCTCTCTGTGTATTTCCTGCTCTGCACAGGGGCCCTGCTGGAAGCCAGACACAATTCTTTCACTTAGAAATGGCCAGCCAGCACTGTTCTGGCCAAAGGGCATGGGAGATGAGCCCAGCAGACAGGCTCTGGTCCTCACAAAGGTCAGCCCTTAACACTCTCTAGCACGTTCTCTTTCATTCACAGTCAACCTTGTTGGAAAGGAGAGGCTGGCAACCTCTCCTGCAAGCCCTCTTCCCCATTGGTCCAGATGTGATCACATCACCGCATGCCAAACCTCCCGATTACTTAATGGGATGGCCGTGATGTGGGTGCTAAGTTGCAGACGAACTGGGGAAGGGAGAAGAGTTAGAGCAGGCCAGGAAGGGCCGCATGGTGTCAGGGGACCTGTGCAGGGGTGAAGATCGTGCTAGACTTGCGTCCCATTCACTCTCTGCTCCCTCTGTGATTTGAGACACATCCCTTGATCTCTCTGAGCTCCAGTCTCCCAGCTACAGCACCAAAGCTTATTACTGCCAAGGGTCGAGAAGATTAGACTGGGAGAGTGTGTGGAATCAGCTAACTTTTGAGGGATGGGACAGAGCCCACCCCTCTACCCCGAAAGTTCCCCATTTTGCTCCCTCTCCCCACCTCCTGTTTCCTGGGGTCCATAGAGCTGGAATAAGACCCACATCTGCCTGTGCTGAGCCCCTTAACAAAGCGCAGAGACCATTGGAGCAGGAAGTGACATAGAAGCTGAGCCTGCCCCTCAGCTAAAGGATGGGGAGAAGTCACTGGGTCGCATTCCCTCTATTTCCAGCACACCACACCGCTGTCCTGGCACCAGGAATTAACAATGGGCTGACCCTTCAAAATGACCTGGCATTAGAAAGAAAGTCTGAGCCTTGGCATGCTTGCACCCTGCCCTCATTTACTCAGCCAACAATAGCTGCGATGCCACTCCTGCACCACAGGAGTGTGGGGGAGCAAGACACACTTACTCTGACTCCATGGAGCCTGCAGTCTGGCGGCTGCGATGCAATAAAGTGGGTATTTTCCTTCTTTCTTTTTTGAGATGGAGGGAGGCTCGCCTGCTGTCACCCAGGCTGAAGTGCAGTGGCGCAATCTTGGCTCACTGCAACCTCTGATTCCCAGGTTCAAGCGATTCTCCTGCCTCAGCTTCCTGAGTAGCTGGGACTACAGGCATGCGCCACCATGCCCAGCTAGTTTTTGTATATTTAGTAGAGACGGGGTTTCACCATGTTGGCCAGGATGGTCTTGATCTCCTGACCTGGTGATCTGTTCGCTCCGGTCTCCCAAAGTGCTGGTATTACAGGCGTGAGCCACTACACCTGGCCCAAGTGGGTATTTTCATATAGTATGGTGCATTCAGGCATTAGGAAGCGTAAAGCAGAAAAGATCCCTAACTTAGGCATCAGTGAGGACTCCCTTAAAAAGCGCTGGTGAAGGTGAGACCTGAGAAAAGTGAATTCTTTGGAGGGGTGGTCTACTGAGCCCATGAGGGCTGGCATGGAGAGCCCAGGTGGTGTCCTCCTGTGAATTGGAAAGGGGGCTTATTCTAGAAGCTGGGGGTACAGCTCACACAGGGAGCCTGGCATGGGGGGGCACAGGGCCCTGGGTTTCAGCCTTCTCTCTCATGTCACTCGTGGGAGGCACAACACAACTTAGAAAGCTGGGCCCCCCATGGTGATGGGGTCCCCTCAGCACAGCCGATTGCATGAAGTGCACACCAGTGCGCATTGCAAGCCAATCTGATTTTCTGGCACAGGAATGCAGGGCTGTGATTCAACAGCATCGGGCTTTGCCCCCTTTCTCTGTGCCTACAGCTAAGGACTGGGCACTCTGGAGTGTAGGTCACCAGGAGACAGAAGCAGAGGCAGCCCCGCTACTGCTTGAAACAGATTCAGAGACAGAAGTGGGGATGCAAGACCAGGAAGCCCTAGAGGGAAGCAACCTGTGGCTGCCTACGGAGGGCCTAGAGAACCTCAGAGGGCGTTGGTGGCTGGTGAGGTCTGGTCGCACTCCCCGCCTTGGGTTCTGTGTGTTCCAAGTAAATCCCTTTGGAGCTAAAATGAAGATTTCTGCTATTTATACTCAAATAATCATCACCAAGGTCAATTAGCCAGCTCCAGTGAAGGACCATTTTGATGAGCGGTCCTGTCATTTTGGCACAGGGATTGGTTTCATGGAAAATTGTTTTTCCACAGACAGTGCAGGGTTGGGGAGTGTGGTTTTGGGGTGAAACTGTTCCACCTCACAGCATCAGGCATGAGTTAGATTCTCATAAGGAGCGCACAACCTAAGTCCCCCGCATGCGTAGTTCACAACAGGGTTCTCACTCCTAGGAGAATCTAATGCCCTTGCTGAGCTGACAGAAGGCGGAGCTCAGGCAATAATGCTCCCTCACCCACCCCTCACGTCCTGCTGGGCAGTCCAGTTCCTAACAAGCCATGAGCCCCTTCTGGTCTGCAGCCCGGGGGGTTGGGGAACCTTGATTTAGACCACACAGATTCCCTAGCCCTACTGCTACCCGTTAGGATCAATCAAAGACCCAGAGGCACTCCCCCAACCCTCTCCCCCACATAAGGCACACAGGACCCATGCAGCACCCCCCTCACCTGCCCAGCATCAGCTGTGGAGAGATGGCTGAACACCAGTCAGCCTGGGAGAGCTCTGGTCCAGCCACCAGGTGTGTGCACGGAAGGCTGGGACCTACCGCACAGCCTGTGTATCCACTGAGCCGAGCAAGCTGGAGATGGCTAAGTCCTCAGCTGTCCTCAGGTGGAGTCTGCTTCTAGGCATCCCTCATTAGAAGAAAGCTCCATAATGCCATTTCAGGGTTACCTCCCAGTGCCTAGTCACAGGTGTTTCACAGACTTGATGAGTGAGCTGACTCTTCAGGCTGCAAGGCAGCACCAGGCCTTGGGCAGCAGCCTCTGGTCAAGTTAAGAACCCAGCCCTATGGTTCCCATCTTAGCTGCTCTCAGATTTCAAGGCCATTGCCCTGCTCCAGGTAAGACATAAGGAGTTGTGTCCACCTCTTGACCCATGACACCAAACAGAAACAAAGCTGAGTGAAGCCATAGATGAAGCCTCTGGACCCCCAACCCTCCTATTCTTGCTATGAATGGAGGGGTCTGGAGTGGTAAGGGGGGCTTGTGGACTTGGCAGCTGAGTAGAAAGAGCCCTGGGCTTAGAATGAAGGACGCAGCTGGCGCCCTTCAAACTGCTGTTTGACCTTCTCCAGGCAAGTCTCACTCAGTCCACCCTGCATCTGCACCTCCAAAGCTGATCAGAGCTTAGAGAAAATTCTGTTTGCTGTCCGCTCTCAGAATTCATGATACCAACCTCCAGCAGGTCCTCATAGCTGCCTGATCCTACTCAGCCTTCGTGCCTGCTCTTCCCCCTCCTGGAGGCTTGTTCCAGGCTTTTCTCCTCTCTCCTTAAGCTTTCTTCCTCCTCTCTTTTGTGAACTCACAGCTCGTGATCTGGCTTCCTCTGTCACAGAATGAAAGGAAGCATTACGGAGGGGGTTTTCCCAAACACTGCGTGTTCTCACTTATAAACGGGAGCTAGATGATGAGAAGACATGGACACATAGAGAGGAACAACACACACTGTTGGAAGGTGGAGAGTAGGAGGAGGGAGTGCATCAGGAAAAATAACTAATGGGTACTGGGCTTAATACCTGGGGGGTGAACTAATCTGCACAACAACCCCCCAAGACACGAGTGCACCTATACAACAGACCTGCACATGTATCCTTAAACTTAAAAGTTAAAAAAGAAGAAGGGGTTTTCACAAGCTTCACCTCTCATACACCCACCCATCCAATCTGTATGCACTCTGGCTGCTGTCACCTCCCTCCCAGCCACCCAGCACCTGGGACGTGGAGACCAGCATTCCTCACCTGCACAAACATGACTCTCCTGACTTCCCCTTTTCTCTACATTATAATCTTCTCACTACTTACATTAACCTGCCAGCATCTTATAAAACGTCCTATCAAAAACAAAGTGAGGCCACATTGAAAACGATCTCGGAACTATATCCCCCTGCATCTTCTGCAGTATCTCTGCTTCTCAGCACGCACAAGCCCTCAAAAGAGTTGTCTGTGTTCCCCCATGTCCACTGTCTCTCCACCTCTCCCTTCCTTGAGCCCACTTCCATCAGCATTTTTACCCTACAACACACGCCCTGGAGCTGCTCCGGCACTAGGCTGCCAGTCAGCCCCATGCTGGGAAATCCAAAGGTCAGTTATCAATGCTCAGCTTCCTCCATCCCTTGGCAGGGCCTGACATTGTTGACCACCCTCCTTGAAGCGCATTTTCTGCTTGGCCTTTAAAAGGCCACTCTTGCTCATTTCTTTGTCCTCACACCCTCTCATTCCCCTTCGCTGCTTCCTCTTTCTCCTCCAGACAGCTCTGTATGAGAGTACCCAACTCTCAGTGCTCCTAGCTCATCTTCTTTTTCTTTCTTTTTTGAGGCAGAGTCTCACTCTATCACCCAGGCTGGGGTGTAGTGGCACGATCTTGGCTCACTGCCACCTCTGCCTCCCAGGTTCAAGCGATTCTCCTGCCTCAGCCTTCTGAACAGCTGGGATTACAGGTGCACACCACATGCCTGGCTAATTTTTGTATTTTTAGTAGAGGTGGGGTTTCACCATGTTGGCCAGGCTGGTCTCGAACTCCCAACCTCAGGTGATCCGCCCTCCTCAGCCTCCCAAATTGCTGGGATTACAGGTGTGAGCCACCACACCTGGCCCTAGCTCTTCTTGAGCACTAGTTGTACTCACTTGCTCTTTTGGCCTCGAATACCATGGAAACATGAAGGAATTCCAGAGTGCCATCTCTAGCCCAGACCTGTACACACAGCTCCTCCTCTGAAATGCACCATATGCAGAATGAAACTTTGAATTTCCATCTGCTTATCCCCATTTCTACAAATGGCAACTCCATCCTTCCAGCGGCTCAGGCCAAAGCCCTTATATTTATCTTTAATTGATTTTATTCTCACACAACCCCAAGCTAAACCATGAACAAAACCAATTAGTTATCGTGAAAATTTTCAGAATCCAATCACTTCTCACTGTTACTGTCTTGATCCAAGTCACAGGGGTCTCCTGCCTAAATCACTGTGCCCCTGACTGTCTACGCTCTGGCTCTTTCAGAAGCGGCCGGAGTGGCCTGTGATGATGCCTGGCCTCAGCGTGCCTCCTCAAGCCTTCCAGTGGCTTCCCAGCCCACGTGGTGTAATAGTCAACAAAGGTTTGCCCCACAGGCCTGGCACCTCTCTGACCTCAGCCCTCTCTGCTCCAGACACACTGGCTTTCTTCTTCACTTCAACAGACCAGGCCCACCCCTGGCAGAGAACTTTTCAGTAGGTGGTCTCTTGGCCTACATATTATCACGTAGTTTACCCCTCCCTTCCTGCAGCCTCTGTTCACCATGGCCTTGTCAGAAAAGTCTTTGCAAGGGGCCTTGTCAGGCCCCCTCCTCCCCTGCTGCTGTGCCCTGACCTCCTCCTGCTGCTCTTCTCCATCCCACTGCCTGACCACATCTGTTCGTTTCTTGCCTGCTTCCCCGTGCTTCGCAGCAAGCTGGGACTTGGTCTATTGTGTTTGCCTATCAGTTGCTGTGGCTGGCACATAGAAGGTACTACAATCTTCTTGCCCTGGTTTTTCCTCATGTTCGTGGATTTATCTACCTTTGGTCTTTGATGTTGGTGAGACACATGCACACGTATGGTCGTTGCAGCACTGTTCACAATAGCAAAGACTTGGAACCAACCCAAATGCCCATCAGTGATAGACTGGATAAAGAAAATGTGGCACATATGCACCATGGAATACAATGCAGCCATAAAAAAGGATGAGTTCATGTCCTTTGCAGGGACATGGATAAAGCTGAAAAGCATCATTCTCAGCAAACTAACACAAGAGCAGAAAACCAAACACTGCATGTCCTCACTCATAAGTGGGTGTTCAGCAATGAGAACACATGGACACAGGGAGGGGGAACATCACACACTGGGGCCTGTTATGGGGTGGGGGGGCTAGGGGAGGGATACATTAGGAGAAATACCTAATATAGATGATGGGTTGATGGGTGCAGCACACCCCCATGGCGTGTGTATACCTATGTAACAAACCTGCACGTTCTGCACATGTATCCCAGAACCCAGAACTTAAAGTAAAATGATAAAAAAAGAAGGTGCTACAGTAATTTCAGAATGATGGCACAACAGCTAAACTGGATGTTGGACGCTTTCTTCACTCATCTCTGCAATGAAGGCAGCAACTCACCTCCAGGGTAGAGCATTCATCTGCACACCCAAGGTCACGCTGGTACCCAAATCCATCTCATTCCAATGTTTGCATATCAGTGATTATGCACACTGCTCCTTCTGCAGACTTCCCTGTGTCTGGCGCTCCCCCCTGGAGTCCTAGCGCATGAGAAACACTAAATCAAAGAATCATCCCTTCCCCAGAGACATACCTTTCCAAGGCTCCCAGGGGCACCTGCACAAGCTGCCTGTGCAAACTGCAGGGTGCCAGAACTGGGACAGGCACAGCTGGTCTGGGCATTGCTGCTGGTGGCCCCAGGGGACTGCCACAGCTGCCACAGGTCCCATTCCTCTGCTGCTGGTGCTTCAGCACAGGCCTGACGTGGGGCAGGGGGTGGCTGGCCAGACCTCAGGACATAGCCAGGGCCCCAGAGGGCAGGATTCCAGAGACATCACCAAGTGTAGTTCTCCACAAGATCAGTACTGGAAGCCGAGGCTGGGTCTTCCCCAAAATGGACATAGCTGGGAAGTGACAGAGTGAGGATTTAGACGTGAGTCTGTTTGGCTCCAAACCTGGTCCTGTGACCATAGGACCCCTGTGCCTCCCCCTCTAGGGTTCTCCATGCCTTCCCCACTGCCCTGCCGGGTGGAGGCCTCAGTCCCACCCTGGCTGCTGCTGGCTTGTTCTAAAGGCCGATGCTCCCAGCCAGACCTGAGCAAGATGGCCAGCCTCTGGGGGAGAAGCTGAGGGAAAGGCCAAGAGCTCAGGACTGTGGCTGGCAGTGGTGGCTGTGCTCAGCTTTTCTAGGCAGCAGTCAAACTCTGTGCTGCAGCCAGACATGCTGCTGGGGAGAAGGAGTGACCGGCCTTGGTCAGTCTGGAAGGCCCCAGATGCAGCCATGGGCTACCCTTGTCCTTTCCCCTTCCCAGGCACTTCTCCGGACGTGGAACCCTCAGCCTGGGTCACATGGGCTTGTAAGTCGTGAGAAAACAACCATTCTGGGCATTCCTGAGCCTTGGGGGAGGTGGCTTTCCTTCTGACCACTATGGGAACCCTCCAGGGCCCTGTGAGTGCCTTTGCCTGGGAAGGAGGCCTGCCAGGGACCAGCTTGTTCCAGTTCCTCCTCTGAGAGAGCACCTGCCCTCCAGCCCGTGTGGGCCTCTCCCTGCTCAGGAGGCCAAAAGGAACTGGGGCCTAATGTATTCACTGCGTGTTTCCTTAGTTCAGGACAGAGCTCCTGCTGGGGGACGAACCAGTACCTGGGTCACGCGCCTTTTGGGGGCAGCCTGTGCCTGCCAGGCCCACACAGTACTCTCAGGTGCCATCTTCTCCAGTTGTCCCAGCAATCCCACGAGGTCCCAGCCTCTCTGTGTTATGGACACCGACACGGAGCTTCAGAGCAGCCGTGAGCCCCACGTCTCAGAGCTGGGACATGGGAGCAGGAGCCCAACCTTGGGCTGTTCGGGGCCAATCCACTGCACAACCTTCGCTTGTGGTTTGCAAGGCGGTGTCACTGGCAGAGGTGGTGGCACAGGGGCTACCGGGCTCAGGTCCACGGTTTGCCTTAGATGTCCCAAGGATATTTCCCAGGTTCAAATGAGAATCCATTTACGGGAAATGCTGGACAAACTCAGGCTGTGAAATTAACATAACCTAGTAGAAGCAGCAATTTTAAAAAATAAAAAAGTAAAGAAAGAAGAATGTATTTTCAAATAGAAAAGAAAGAAGAGAATTTAATGGGAAATTTTGGCATACGTCACATCTACTAAGGGGAAGAACAAGTCTGGATTGTGTTTGCGGGGGGTACGGGTGTGGGTGTTGGTGTGCACATGTGATGATGATGATGACGTAAAATACAATACTTATTGCAGGTTGTGGTCAAAAAACCTAGTGCTCTTGTATACACAAACCCAATGATGAGTGTGGCTCATCTTGAACTCCACCACAGAACCTTCTCAGGGAGCCTGGTCCATGGGGAAAGGCTCATGGAGCCCCCTGCTGACTTCTCAGGAAGCCACAAGGGGCAGGGACCAAAGCATGGCTTCCTGGAAAGGTGGGGACTCAAACTCCAAGATCCCCCAAGGGAGGATTTGAGGGTGTCATTGCCCTGGGCAATCAGTGGTCTCCAAGATGCTATTCAGATCCCTTTCAAAGTCCTGGAGGAGCGGGTGACCAGGCATCCCAAAGTGCCTTGGACTGTCCCAGTATTTGCCTGTTGTTCCAGCAAAATGAAGGACAGGGTCCTCTTCTCTGTCACAATGTCCTGGTTTGAATGATAAACTGTATGGCCAGCCTGTCAAAGAGTGAGGGAGTTTGTGGGATCTGCTGCGCTCATGGCTGGAAATGCAAAGCCTCCCGTTCCTCCAGCCCTCTTCCATCGCCCTCCCGTCCTCCACCAGGAAAGCCTGGAGGGGCCCGGGTACTTGCTGCACTTCCTCCCTGGATGTCTCTTCTCTTCATCCAAACTTGGAGCTGCTTTCTGGAGCATCTGAATCCCTGGCCTGGTCTGGGGCTCCTCATGCTCCCTGTAAACCAGGTACAGGCAGGGAGACCAGCCCACGGAGAGAGAAGTTCGAGTTCCACAGGGTTTGAGGAGGAATGCCGGACGTGCAGTGAATGTGGGTCAGTGTTCATTCATCACAAACCACAGCAGAGATCTGGGAAGTCTCCAAGGCTTTTCAAGCCCTGGCCTCCTTGTCTGTGGTTCCTCATCTATTGCACCCCGAGCAGGGTGAAGGGACAGCCCTGGACCGCCCAGAGGTGGGGAGAGCTGGAGTCTGAGTGCAGGTAAGGATACCAACTAGCATTCATTGCACCCTTCTACATGCCAGGTGCTTAGCACATTCTGACTAATGCTCCCTGCAGGAGAGGTGATATTTCTGTTTTGCAGATGAGAAAACAGGCAAGTTTAGCAGTTTCCTAAGCCATGTACAGAAAAGTAGCCAAAGCTTGAGTCTCCGTATTTTTATTGAGCGTCTGCGTCACCAGTCAGTTCCTCTGTCCTGTGTGTCTGAGCTACAGCCATGGAGGGTTAAATGAAGTATCAAGGGGGTAGGGAGGGACTGTGATGATGAGAGAGAGTCACCTTGGGCCCAAAGGGCATCAGACAATTCACTTCTGCTGGGCTCTGCCCCAGACTGCAGGGTGACATGAATTGGACTCTCAAGGGGTCTGGCACACACAGGGCCAGGCGATGTGACAATGTTGGCTGACACAGGGCCTGAACAGCCCTGAGCTCAAGAAGGGAGGGGCTAGAAATGCATTCTGGAATTGGAAAAAGGAATGGCTAGACTCTGCTTCGACCAGTTAGCAGGAACACAGGAGCCAGGAGGCTGGTCAAAAACTAAGAGGGATAATAATAAAAATGATGCCAACTAATCGTTCCCTGTGCCAATTTTTTGCCACACACAGGGCTCGCTGCTCTGGAGGCAAGAGAAAGAGAGTGACTTGCACAGGGCCACCTAGGGTTGCCTATCACACCTGGGTCCCTCCCCCAGCATCTCTACCTGTGCTGGCTTGAGCTAGCACTGGGGCCTTGAGGCTGGATATGCTGCCTGGTCAGAGTACGCAGCGTTAAGGTAAGATATACCCCCCCTCCCCCGGCTTTGTCCCTGGACTCCTTCAAGAATGTATCTTCCCCTCAATTCTCTGGGTACTTCTGTCAGTTGCCATCACTCATCTCTTAGTGAAGTGACAGGTGCTCTTGGTGACATCTCTTTGGCTGCCTGTGTTAAAGACTTTCCATAGCTGGAGGTCAGGCAGGGATTCAAGATTGCAGTTGCCTTATTTAAACTTTCCCCAGTGCGCTCTGGCTGCAGTAGTTGGGGCTTTTTGAGGTGCCCAAGGGCAGGACATTACTAGGAAGTCGGGGTTCAGGAATCACCCATATGCATGTGCTCCAGGGTCTGGCCTTGGTCTTGGGTACACCAGGGGCCTGCCTAATTCCTAGCTCAGCCTCCTCCTGAGTGTCCCCCACATCCAGGGCTTTAAGCTCCATTCCTCAGTTTATCAGCCAGAGTCATCATTTCTTCCCAATTTCCTGGAAATTTCCAGCTCCTAAAATTCTACCCTAAGCCACCATGACCTCATTGCAAGACATTTTAATTACTTGTTGAACAGACTATTTAAACAAACAGCTGGGGGGATATGTAAATTGATGCCCACTGCAGCTCTCTGACTTACAACTTCAAATGGGATGGGGCGGCCTCAGTGGCTACGCAGAGATGCCTGTCTCTGTAAGGTCCTAGAGAAAAGGACACATCCAATTGTAAGTCGGCTGTGAAGGACAGAGTTTGAAATTATTTTTGCTTTTCCGCCTGTGAATAGAAAATCCTTTCTCTGGTTTTTACCCTTTGTTACTTGTGCTGATGGTTCACAAATCACAGATTTCCACATACGTGTTTGAACATCCATGTTCTTGGGGGTTCAGATTCCCAGCTTCAGCAAATTCGCTCCACCAGCTGTCCTGCCAGGGAGTCCAGCACCAGCTCATGCCAGCGTAACAAAGACAGATCCCTTCTCAGCATAGCCAGATGGTCTCCCATCAAAAAAAGGAAAGGTTTCCAAGTAAAAGAAGACAAACAGCCAGGGCTGAGAGCTGTCCACCAGGATCCTCCACGCCCACCTCTTAACCTGGCCCCCACCTAGAGATTGCTTACAGGGATAAATCGAAATGTCCAGTGCAGCTTGGAAGTCAGATTTTCATCTAGGTCCCTTTTCAACACACACCATGAGCTGTTTTACAGGAATCAGATAAAGCACAGCACACGTTTTAGATTCCCAGCACTGACATGTCCTTTCTCATTATTTTTGTTCACATATTCACACCATTCAGCGTTAAGGTGAAACAAAGTAAGACAGGAAATAAGTATCTTTGGCAATTTTGGGCTTGGAATCTAGGCAGGAACTAAAGCGGCTAGCAGAGACCCCATGCCAAGGCCACCATCCAGTCTGGACACTCAGGTTAACCAGAGGGAGCTGCCCGCTCTGGAGACAGCTTAAGCCTTGGACAGTGATGCTCTGGGCATGCCCCAAAGTCCAGGCACCTTTGCACTTTCCAGTGTCCTGAAACAGAAGCACGGAGGCTGGCCGGCTCACTGTGCATGGCAAGTAGAGGTCATCCGCGGTATTAAAAAATGTGCAGAGACTGGGGGACAGAGGAGGGGGGCGGGGGACAAACAAAGTGGAAATGAGTAAAAAAGAGAATTTATAAAATAATATTAAACATTTAATTTTAAGTATTTAATTTTAGAAGGAGAGCCTGTATCACTGTCCTGAACATTTGGGATTATGGAGCCAACTAATTTCTTTCCTCTAAGGAAACTGAAAAGCTTTAAAGGCAGCAATGTGTTAGATTCTGGAGCAAAAAGATCCTTTCCCCCCAGCTTTTAGGTTCCCCCCTCATGCCTGATACAGTAGAAGCTTACTGCAGAAATGAAATAAAATGTTCTGCATGGATCTTCCCACTCTAGAGGAGTGCGAATATTGTTTGAAACCCTTTAAGAACGCGCTGCAGCAGCCCTCTCCAGCTTCCCTTCCCCTTGGTCACACAGGCTCGTTCCTGCCTCCCTGCCGTCTTCAAATGCATCCTCCCCTGCCCAGGACCTCTTCTCATCCTGGCAGCCCCAAGATGCCACTGAGGCTGCAGCTGGACACTCCCCTATAATGAGTGAGACACCTCCTGGGTCATCTCTTCTGCCCCACACCACTGCCTTCCCAGCCTGAGCTCTCTGCATCATCGATTTCCTGGCTCCTGTGCCCACAGTTCTTCCTCCCCCACTGGATGTGAGCTCCACCAGGCCCACACTTTCCTCCCTGCCAGGCCTGCTATGGGGCCTTGTGAGGGCAGCTGCCCGGTCCACATCTCGCCTCTCTGAAAGTCTTTTCCCATCATTCAGTCAAGTTCAAGTTTGTTTACCTTCTCCTTGGTTAAAGCCTAACTTGCTGTCCAGAGAAGGCAGGCAGCAAAACTGTCACACAGTAGATATTTACACAGCAGTGCCCTGTTTTTCTCTGTGTTGTCCATATGCCCTCAGGATTCTGCATTGGCCAAATTACCATAATTTGAATAATATGTCAAGCTAATATTTCTAATAACACTTTCATGTCGTTACATTTCCAAGGGAAATATGTTCACATAAAATATATTTATTTTATTTAACAAACAAATAATATGCCTTAGCCGGTTTAATACAGAACACTGAAACTCCCCAGGATGACAGATGAAAGCATTCAGGAAAATGGAATCTATTTTTTCTATCTGTGTGCAAAACCCCAGACAAAGGACTTGCTCGTAAGTCTCTTGTTGAGTACTTTTTCCCCAAGAATATTTGGAAAGGAAACCATCACCCTAAGCTACTTTCAGTGAAGCGAATGAAAGAAAAGAGAAGTAGACAAATCTGAAAAAAAAGAACTAGTAAAAGAAGTACAGCAAAGGAGAGACGAGGAAAGAAAGTCCAGGAAAACAGGGGCTCCTGGGGGAAGGTCCGGGCCTGGGCTTTCAACACAAGCTGCCCATTCAGCTCATGAAATCCACACTGGGTGACCAGTGAGATCGGAGCCTCGGGTGAGACCGGCGGCAGTGCTTTTTAAAGCTCTGTGGGCGATCCCAGCCATGGTGGGAAGTCACTGCTCTAGACCAGCGGCTCTCAAATTTGAGGGAGCCTCAGAGTGAGCCGAGACACAGCGTTCTTGGTTGCTCCCAGAGGTTCCCGCTTGGCAGGTCTGGGTAGAACCTAGGCATATGCATTTCTGACAGGTCCAGGGCCAGGGGGTGAGAAGGAGCCTGTGCTCTGGACTCTGGGCATTTGGCCTTGTGCAGAGCGGGGCAGTGTGCCGGTGATGACTGTATGCCGTCCAGGGTGACAGGGCCAGTAGAACATGAGGCTTCAAGATTGAAAGAGATACGCAACTCCACGGTGTTAATCCTGCCTCTTGGTCACCCCCTGGATGAGCATCCCTCCCTCCCAAGGGAGTCTGGGGCATTTCTTCCAGGTTGGATTACTGTGGGATCTTCTGTTAGATGGGGCTGAGTTTGCCCGCCAGATCTTCCTCACTGACCTCACTGCCCCGGGAGTAGAGGTTCCATCATCCAGCTGACGAGAGGTCCGGGGAGTTATAATCTGAGTTTCTTATTCAAACACGTACCTGGACCTCTTTCGAAGAGGACTGGCTGCTGTTCCCTGGTTCCTGGCCTCGGCCGGCTCACACTCAGGTATGTGTTTCACTCCCCAAGGGAAAGCCTCTGCAGCTGCTCCCTTTCTAACCAGCCCTCCGCAAATACCAATAGGACTGCGGGGGTGAGGGGTGGCACCAAAGGGCATGTAAAACTAGGTTTCGTGTCTGTCACTAGGGATCCTAAAAAAGCTCCTCCTTGTTCCTGAGCCCAGTGACCTCCCATGGTCTTTTCAGCTGCCTGAAATCTGCAGCAGCCATCTGGACCTCAGAGGAAATCCGGTCTTCTGTGCCCAGGATCCAGCCCATGGTCTCCTTGAAGACTGGAAGCTTTTTCTCTCTCTAGGTGGGGCTGAGCCAGCCCTTTCTGGAAGCCAGGCTTGAAAGTCCCAAGAAGGCTCTGTTTTGCCTGCCCTCTCCCAGGGCTTGGTGGGGAGTGGTCACCCTGAGCTCCGGCTCTGAGGCTGCTCCTGGTCTCTTTCTCTCTGATTTCTTCCCACTCCCTTTGCCCTGCCTCGATGCCCAGAGGCAAGGCATGCAGGGCCCATTCCGTAGGTGCGTCCTCCACTCCTCAGCTTCCCACCTGTCCTGAGATGGTGAGAGAGAGAAGAAAGAGGCAGAGAGAGACAGAAGAGACAGAAACGCACACATGCACGCACACACACACAAGTCCCCACTCAGCGCTGAAGCAGGTGAGCCTACCCACCTCCTATCCACAGGAGCGCTCAGAGCAGGGCACCTTCTGGAGTCCATGTGCTACGTCCAGATGCTGAGAATCTTACATGTGTATCTTGGGTCCTCACTTCTTAGCTGATGTTCCAACTCATTTATTTGGTTACCTGCTTGGATGTCAAAGGCATTTCAACCTTTGCATAGAGCAAGAGAAAGCTTTATTCTCAAATCCCACTTACCACCTAAGCACATTCAACTCCCAGCTTCCCTGTCTTGCGGTATCACCAGCCAAAAACCTGGAGCTGCCATGATTCCTCGAGGGTCCCACCCCACCCCCTAGCACACACACACACACACACACACACACAGCCCTACCCATCATCTCAATCAAACTCAAATTCCGATAGCTTCCTAGAGCTCTCTGGGCCTCCCTGTGTGATCGCAACTACCCTCTCCTGCTACCTACCCTGGCTGCACAGGGAGCTTTCTATGCGTGTGTGTGTGTGTGTGTGTGTGCGCGCGTGCGCGCACACACGTTTGTATGGAGTCAGCAGGGAGCCAGCTAGTGGAGGGGAGGATTTCCAAAAGCAGCATGTGGGGACCCAGCCCTGCAGCCTGGATGGGGATGCCGGCCCATCCTCCTCTCTGCTTCTCTCTGGGGACCCAGTCTCTGTGCCGCTGCCTCCCTGCCCCTCTTTCATGTTTCCATCGCTCTCATTCGATTCATGCCATTCTGTGTGTATGCAGCGAAGACCGTGTTCTACTCTCTTAATTCCTTGCAGCACTTGAGGGGCAGCCGACTATAGGGGCTTCTGTGGGGAGAACAATCCAGGTGGGCAAGTGACTTTGGATTCAGTCCCCAAGAGTGTGTTTAGAAACATCAGTGACCACAGAGGTTACTTTATGAGATAAAATTCTGAGGGCTGTGAGGAATACCTTCTGGTCCCTCTGAATCTAATCCCTACTGCCTTGGCCCAGACCTCTGTCCTGGGACCACTCATGGGCACTGCTGTCTGCACCACCAGTAAGTTATAGCGACAGCAGGAAGAGCTGAGGTCAGGATGTTTCTTCCCTGGAGCCCTCCAGCCAGGTTACTCCCAGTTTCTGCTGATGGAGGCTGGAGCTCTGGCCAGGGGCACCATCTACCTGGAGCACCCTGCCTTTGCATTGGGTGACTGCTCCCCACCCTGTGACCTGCTTGCACCTTTGCAAGTAGTGCCTTTACTAAACTCCTCTGAAATGAACAGTGTACCATCTGTTTTCTGCTGGGACCCTGATTAATATACAGACTGTTACACTTTCAGATGATATTTTCCCATGATGTTTGCATTTCTTGAAACAAGCTTGCACGACTTTTACAGCTCATGTAAACAGTAAAAATAAAACGAGAAGAGGCAGCATTCAGCACTCTGTAATGAGAGCTATTCCCTAACTGGGGTCACTCTGGGCCCAGGTTTCAACTCCAAAGAGGACACAAGCTGACCCAGTTCCAGCACTGTGTGTAAAAATTCCCCAAGGGGATTGATTGAAGCTTAATGAGTTACGACAACGCCCAAAGGATTTGCTGAGAATGGATCAATTCACACTCTGAAATAGGATCTTGACAATTTCAGTCTGAATTAAGCTTAGGGGTTGCAAACCTAGACTTTGGAGTTAGTAAGACCTGTGCTATAGTCCAGATTTAGCCTGTGTGAGTGTGACCTCAGACAAGTCACTTAACTTCTCTGAGGTCGAAGCTTGTCATCTCAAAATATTTCTAAATTTAGGAGAGAACTCTTTGAGAAAATATATGAAAAATCTTTAGCATAATAAGCACTTAATATATGCTCAAAGCCTGAAGATGAGTCTCACTGTCATTATTCTAAATACTACTCCAGGTATAGGGCACAGCATGGGAGGTGAAGATACTTTGGCTTCTAGCTTCTTCTCACAGGGCAAGTGTGGTGAGAAGGTGCTCTCGTCCCGGTCTGGCCTGGGCTCCTCTCATCATTTTCAGAGCCGATTCTGCCTGCCCTCTGTAATACAACCTTGAGGCCAAGGGTGGCAAAGCCTTCTATCAATGTCTTTATCACTGATGTGGGAAATCTGCAGTCTTGGCACATGCAACCCCCACAGTTCCCATATGCCCAGAGGCTGAATCATCTGACACCAAGGAAGGACATGTCCTCTGAGAAGGTCGCCAGAACACTGATTACCCACTGGGGTGGCTGGTTTGGGACAAGTGTCTTGCTGCAGGTCACCTGAGGGCTCCATGACTGGCTCAGTGTGGTCACAAGGCTGTTTTTAAAAATTTGTTGTTCAGGAAGAGGGTTTTTTCCAAGTGAGGATTCAAGAGGAGTCCCCCCATGGACTGCCATGTGGACACAGGGACAATCCTCTAAGATGGCACCCTTTCCTTGCTGTCTCCCGATCTCCATCAAGCCACTCTCTGCCCACAGTAAGAGGGTCCCACCATCCATGTAAGTCAACACAACATGTTCCCTGCCAGCAGTACGAAGTCACTGTGTGTGGAGGTAGAAAGGGTTGGCCTGAAGCTGTGCATGCCCCCAGCCTGCAAGGGGAAGCCGCTTTCTTCTCCAACCCAGACAGATGGGCCAGGAGGAAACACTCATAAGAGGTTTTGGGAATGGCACTCGAGGGGCAATTGGTGTCTCATTGACTGTGCCCCACTTGCTGCTTTCCACCCCTAGCTGTCTCTCTCTGCTCTTCGGCGGCCCAGGTTCCGGGAGGATTGAGGAGCTCGTGCATGTGACATCCAAGCCCCTCAGGGCTGAGTTCACGGTCATCACTGATACAGTGACCAGAGCCCTGCTAGATGGTGCAGGTCATACAACAGGGTCCTCTGTTGAGACAGACCCTCCAGGAGCTTCTTCCAGCCAGTTTGGGCTTTAAATCTTAAATTTGGTGATGCCTTTCCTCTGAAGGGAAATTTTCCAATGGCTTTTTCATGCCACTGGAATCAAATCCAGACTCTTTTCCAGAGCCCGGAGGCCCAATGAGATGTGCCTCTGGTTGCCTTCCAGGGTTCCTCGAGCCCCTCTCCAAATTCCCCAGGCCTCCATGCCATCAAGCCTGGGCCCCCTCAGGACCTTTGCCTGGAGCACCCCCATCTGCCCATGGCTGTCTCCTGTTCACTCTCTAGGTTTCAGTTCCACAAATCTCCCTCCCCCGGTCACGCCCAGCAGACAGCTGTCTGCACCCAGCCCTGCCTCTGTCCCTGTCGAGCTGCCCCTCTGCAGTGTCACCATTGACAGTCCCTTGCCTACGTCTTCTTCAGCACGTGAACTTCGGGAGAGCATAAAGGCAGATGGAGATCCTTGCCTTTCTCCATCTGTGTCAGCAGGGCCCTAGAAAGAGAAGGAGAACATTTAGATATTTCACACCTGATTGGTATTTAATCAGTATGTGAGGGCTGGGCAGATGCATGAATTCCCGGGTGCCATTCCAGTTTAGAGACAAGGGGCTCCTGCCACCGAGGCAGAGGGTCAGAGGTGTTCCACCAACCAGGCCCCTCTGTGCTCTGCAGGGGTAAGGGTGGATGCACCAGCATCATCCTCTTAAAAAATGCGCACTCCCAGGACCCCCGATAGAGGAAGACTGGGGAGGTGCAAGGAGGGAGTGTGCAGAGGAAACCAGCATCAGGTGTGTGGAGCCCCAGGGGTTCTCAGTGAGGCTGGGGTCAAGGGTAAGTGGCGGGGCCTGACAGCAGTTCAGTGGGATCCTGAGCCTTGGAGCCGGCGGCTTGCCCAGGCCACAGCTGGCCAGGCTCAGCTGAGCCTCCCGGGAGGAGGAGGACTGTATAAACAGGAAGTCCACCGCCCAGACGCTGTTGGGCCTTTGATAACTGCAAAACACTCCTCAGTCTCTCTCCTAAACAGTTCCTCCCTTGGTTTGAAGTCACAACTCTGGGGGCAGGAAAACAGATTTCACACCTTCCCGACTCAGTCACCAGGCATCAGAAAGCCAGAGGATGGGAGGAAGAGGAGACAGAGAGGTCTGGAGAGAGGGATGGAGGAGGAGGGAAGGAGAGGGCAGAAACACGAGGGAGACAAAGAGTGAGCAGGGGAAGAAAATAAGAAGAGAAGCGGGGGAGAGCGTGGCCCCAGGAGAGAGGTGACGCATGAGCTGAATGACCCTGTAGTTTCTCTAATGCAAAGCAGCTAGTCCAAAAGGAGCTGTTAAAAGCCAGAACTATTCTGGGGGGGGATCACCCCATGACCGATCTCTTCTGTTCACTCCCTGATTTTAAAGCACAGAAGTTGGAGACAGCATCCTTCAGAGGTGGGTGTCACCAGGACCCCTATGCTCTCACCCCGGGCTTTCAGGGCCTGGGATGTGGCCGTTGTTCCCTCGGGAATCAACACCTGGTGGTCCTGGCACCCACAGAGGCCTCCCTGCTGCTGTCTAGCATGGTGACCCCTAAAAACAGAGGGACTTAGGTAGAGAGTTGCTGCCACATTGGGACTGGTCATGCTGGAGTTCAAGTGAATCCTGGTGACCGTGCCCTTCAAATGAAAAAGGTCGTGTGAACGAGGGGAAAGAAACACTTTTCGGAGGTGAGATCATACCACTAGTAGCTACCTGCTCCTAGTGACCTGCAGGGAGTCCTTCACCAGCTTGAGCCTTAGTTTCTTCATTTATAAAATGGGGAGAATGTGTGTCTACCTTCTTTCAGGGTTACTGTTACAGTTCAGAAGGAATAAACAAGGGCAAGTTATCTGTAACTAAAGTGAGCCATGCCCACAGGGAAATCAGATGGCAAAGTTGCCTGTAGGCCCCCCACGTCTTGCATGCAAGCAGGGAGGTGGCTAGGTCACATGCGGAAAAGACGTTAGATAAAGTGTGTGCTCCCTACAAAGAGGGGGGATCTGGCACTTTCCATCTGTTCCAAGTGCCCAGCACAAAGCAAAGGCATATCTCCTAGGTTTTCAAGACCAATTTGCCTAACTGGGCACATGCTACACCCCAGGCTTGGTGCTGCGTGAAGAGGCTGCTTGCTTTACAGATCTGCCTTCTTTACTCCTCCCATAGTCTTGTATAAGGAGTATTTGCTATGTTTTGAATGTGCCCCCCACAATTCATGGTTGAAAACTCGAACCCCAATGCAACAGTGTTGGGACTGGGGCCTAGCAAGTGGTGATTAGTTTATGAGAGCTCTGCTCTCAATGTCAATATCATGGGAGTGAATTAGTTATGAAGAGAGTGGGCTCATTATTAAAGCGTGTTCGGCCCCCTCTTGCTCTCTCAGTGTATGTATACTTGCTCTTTCACCCTCTACCTTGGGGCGGTGCAGCACAAAGGTGCTTCCCAGATGCTGGCACCATGCTCTTGGACTTTCCAGCCTCCAGAATCATGAGCCAAATAAACTTCTATTGTTTGTAAGTTATCCAGTCTCTGGTATTCTGTTATAGCAGCAGAAAACAGACTAAAACAGTATTATTCCCATTTTCCAGAAAGAGGACCTGAGTCTCCATGGGGTTGTGTCAAAGCCAAGCATCATTAAATCATTAGGTGACAGAGCCTACTAGCAGCTACTAGTTCTCAAGTATTCACTCATGACTACTACACAAAGATGCCTCAGAATAAGAAGAGGACACATCCTTGACTTTGAGGACATTGAGGAGCAGGAAGAAAATAAATATAAAAATGAGCAAGATGTGGACAGGAGTGGGGTAGGAGTGCGGTATCCCACCTGCTCAACCGTCCATGCTAAATAAGAGTCCCACAAGGTGAGGGACATACTATTCTTGGGGGAGAGAGGTGGGAGGAATATGACCAGCCATGCTGAGATCATGTGCTCATCCCTGAATGGTTAGGGTAGTTGGACCTTGAGTACCAATGACCTGAAGGCCACAGCGGGAATGGAGAAGGAGCAATTACCCAAAGGAAAAGTGAGAGTTCCGTTAGTAGAAGGAAAGGGTGAATGACAGCCACCAAACCAAGCAACTTATTTTTCCCCCTTTTCAGCTACTAATTCAGGCCTCCTCTCCTGGTGCCTTTCCTGTGTCCTCGGATCTCTTAGTGCCTGCCGTTTCCATAACACTTAGCTATGCCTTGTGCATATTGTCTGTTACTGCTAGACTACGAGTCCCCTGAGGGCAGGAATTATGATTTTCATCTTTGAATCTCCAGGACTATAGTTCAATAATGTTTACTATGGCAAGATGAACTTTGTCTTATGAAAAATGACAACTTTCAGAGCAGGGCAATAGCAGGGTCTGATTTTGTGCTCTGGAAAGATTGATCTGATCACAATATGGGGGCTAAATTAGTCGGGGGAGGCAAATTGAGATAGGAAGACAAATATGGAGACTACAACAGCCATCATCATAAGAGATGAGGAAGCGTGACAATGGCCACCAAGGGGCGGACATATGTAAATATCAGTATCTTCCGATGTCGGCCCAGCAGGGCAGCCAGTGGACAAGCTCAGCCTGGGGCCTCATGACACCGTGTCACCGTGTCTCCACCAGTCTTGGCTTCACTTGGTGTTTGGTCCATTGGGAGAAGGGAGCTGGATTGTCTAAGTCAGGAATTATCTAAGATGTCCAACTACGGGAGGGTGGCGGGGGTGGGTCTCAGCAACTTTGACACCAAGGGAGGAATGTCTTTGCTAAGCACGGTACTGTATGGACATGAGAACAACCCAATGGCACAGCAGAGCTTACAATAAAAAGCAGCCACCTCGGCCCCGCTGTCTACACACAGGCTCACTTCTGAAGGCAGCCTCTTTCTATCATTTGTTTCTACTTCTTCTGCTGTTTATTTCACCCTTTATTTTCTCTTTCGTTGTTTGATGGTTCATCTTTATGTGCTGGGCTTCCTCATTCAGGTGGCTGCTCCTCCCTGCACGCACTGTGATTCCTGCACTCAGATTCCCAAATAAATCCTGGGGCCTGATGTAGGCACTGAGGATGCAGCAATGAGCAAAAGGGCCAGTCCTCAGGAAGTCTACATCCAAGTAGCACAGACAAAAAGGAAATGGTGACTATGTAGGCTCATGTCAGGACGCGATGCATACTAGGTATCGAATGGAGGGCAGACAGTGAATGTCAGCTTGTCCTCCATGCTGTGCTGGATTGCCTTTCTGGGTTTGAGAGCAGCACGGCCTCTTGTCCCATACACCAGTCTTCTTGATGGGGAAAGTGCAGAGACTAGACCAGGTGAGCAGAGAGGACGGCCCAGGGGGAGTGTGAGGAGGGGGAGGGTGGTCACCACAGGGCCTGGGCCAGCCTTACCCCGCTTCTTAGAGGACAGCTCAGTGACAGGACAGATGCCAGCACTGATTCTGAGTGCCTCGTCTTCTCTGATAAGCGGTGGCTTGGGACCATAATTAAATTTATTTGAAACAGGTAAAGGAAAATGATGCTTTCCCACTGCAATCTGGATAGGCAGATTCACACCTGATATCTACACCTGCTCCGCTATGAAGGCAGCAGCAAGTGTTGCCAAGCGGAGGTAAGGAGCATGATTCGTACCCTCCTTCCCTTTCCACAGGCCCCAGTCAGGAAAGCTGGTCATGTCTGCTGTGAGGCAAATAGCCCAGAAGCTTCCTACTTGAGTGAGCTGAGGGGCGGGTACTCATACAGCAGCTAAGCAGACCCCCTCAGGCAAGGCATGGGGCAGGGTGATGGCCGCCTCATCCGTCAGGCTCCCGGGAGGACCACAGAACACGTTCTCCACTCAGAGGCCACACAGCCTCTGTCCAGGGGTGGTGTCCTTCCCTCCCCTCACAGAGGCCTTTCCCCAGGGCATGGAGCTCCAGGGAATGCAGGTGAGGGCCCAGATCTCAGCAGCACACCTGGGGCAATGGTGTCCTAAGCTGCCTTTCTGTGGCTGACTCTAAGTCCGACAGAATGGCTCCCAGCGATTCAAAATAGCGGAGTTACAAAGAGGCCCAGTGAGTGAGGCCATGGTGTTTTTGCCAAATACTCCCTGGCACACAAAGCAGAGAGTAAATGTAGAAACTGCTCCAAAGTGATGCCTCCCACGGCCTCAGGCTTTCCTGGGTTCTCTGCGGTTCTCCGTGCTGATGCTGCCTCCCAAAAGCTCTGAGCGCTTCAGTCCCCCACTGCATGCCTCTGGGTACCTGGGACACTGAAGGCCTCTGGTGCTTGGTTATGCCCAGGGTCCTGGTGTCATAAAGAGCCTCCTGAGCATGGGTGCTCTCTGATTTCCCAACATCCATTCCCCCTTCCCTAACAGCACGACTCTGTTTTGCAGAATCTTCTTTCCCTGTTCCTGCTCCCATCCAGGGGGTCTTTGACTTCTAAGCTGGGCCAAGGGATGAGCTGCTGGTAGATGTGACCGTCCATGCAGAGAGTCAAGGAGAGAAACAGTACCTGGATGGCATTCCTTGTCGTGCTGGTATCTGAGAGGGAACGTGGGGGGCTCCTGGCCCCCAAGGCAACCCTGGTCTTCATCCTGCCTTTTTTCTGGTTCTCAGTCTGGTTCTCCACTGTTCTTCCCATTTAAAATCTAACACACACAGTAAAAGTCCTGTTGCCTGAGAGGGCAGGAGGTGGTGGGGATAGGAGATGGGCATTTCTAGCTGGTATCTGAGACCCGTGTAACTTGGAGTATGGATGCCAACAGGAGACCCTAAATCAACTGCTTTACGGGCTCTGATGCTTACATCCACTGAAATGTACAGAGGTGTTTTGTTTTAAAAATGAGACAAAAAACTGTGGTGCCTGCCAAGCAGGCAAACATATGCAAACCATGGTGGGACGGGCCATTTAGGCTCCCGAGGCTGAGGACCCGCTCTGTCTTCTGCTGCCATCAAGTCTAGGGTGCTGGGGGACACAGGATGGTGAGCTGTCGCCTCAGGGAGCTTCACACTGACCTGGAAGGGGAATAAAAGGGTTTAGCCCCACACTGATGGCACTCCTGCCCCTCTTCTCCTCCCTACACTGCCCCCTTGTAGACCTGAAATATTCCAGTTGTTTCATGTCAATCACTCCAGATTCTCCACTTTGTCCCCCACTTTCACTTCCAAAATCCAGTCTCACATTTTCTATTGCCACCACCAGCAAGAAATCCCAAGGACATTTCAAACTTATTAAATCTAACCTTTGAGCATCAAGTAATGTACAGGGATAGAGGGGAATAGAGCAAAAAACAAGAAATGGGAGGAGAATGGCTTTGGAGGAGCAGCATCTTAGGTCTGCAGCATCCCCTGCCTGGGCGTGGGCCTGCACTGGGCACTCCATAGCTGCTCCCTGCGTGAATGCCCTCATCGAGAACTCCAGCATCCCCCTCAGCGGTGAAACCTGGTGAGTCCCACTCTGCCGTCCTCCCCACTCCCCCCAGGCTGCCCTAGCTCAGGCCCTCAACTCCCTGTCTCTAAGCTACAGGATCTTAACGGGTCTCCTCTCTTCAGCTTCCCCCACTCCAATCCACTTTGCTGGTTAAATCTTTCTCAAGCTAAGGTGTGACAGTATTTCTCATGTAAACACACGTATCGACTGTGTGCCTGGCCGTGTGCTGAGGGCCTCGCACATAGGAGCGTGCCTGCTCTTCAAAGTTGCCGTGTGAGGCCAGGACTCATTTTCCCCTCATTACAGGGGAGAAAGCCAGGGGGAGAAAGCCAAGCAGAGAGGAGGCACGGCTCCCTAGCCATGCAGCTGGAGCATACATGGGCCCCACACCTGGGCCCCCGGTCATAGCACTGTTCTCTCGGGCTGTAGATTGTATATATTTTTAATTTTTGGCATATTGCCGTGTTTTGACACCTAAAAAAAACCTTCCTTTGTGGGGAGAGACTGCAGCTCCTGGGCCAGTTCTTAGAAAGAGGAAAGAGCTCAGTGGTGAGCATGCCTTTGATGTGCAACCTGACCCATCAGAGCTCTGCCTCCTCTAGCTGACCCCAGAAGGCAGTGACCACTGCCCTAATCATCCCAGGGATGGGGCTGTGGTCTGGATGTTCCTATCCCCCTCAAAATGCATATGTCAACACCCTAACCCCCCAAGGTGATGGCAGTAGGAGGCGGGACCTCTGGGAGGTGATCAGGTCATGAGGACTTCGGGATGAGTGCCCTTATAAAAGAGGCCCGAGGGAGCTCATTTGTCCCTCACACCATGTGAGGACATAGTAAGAAGGCACCCTCTGAGACCCAGGAAGAGGCCCTCACCACATCCACCAGCATCTTGATCTTGGACTTTGTAGCCTCTAGAACTGTTCATCAGCCCCCGAGCCTGTGCTATTTGCTGCCGTAGCCTGAACTGAGATAGCCAGGCACCAACTAGGCACCACCCCTTGCCCAAAGCCCACCACAGTGCCTCCGAAGCTGCTCGCCCTGCCCTGCCTTGCCTTTCCCACAGAAACCCCAGTAAAGGTCTTAGCCCAGCCTTCCCCTGGCCCTGCCTTCTGCTCCTGACCACCCTGGCGTCCTTCCCACATGGCCCAGCATGGCACCCTCCTGGCTCTAGGACCCGTGAGTATAACTCTTCCTGAGTCTCTCCTGTGTCTCCTCCTGTGGCTGCACCTGATTGATCGTCTTGTAAAAAAAATAGGAGCCTCTCATTCAAACATTTTTAATTGCTTTCCAAAGTGTACAGAGAAATAATAATAGAGCCTTCAATCTGACATTCCAGAACTTTCTGTCTGTTCCCAGCCCCTTTCCAGGTGGATCTCCCCCTTAGCCTCCAACTTGGTAACTTGGGGCTCTTCCCCGATGCTGGCTTTGCTCCTCCCCCCTGCTTACAGGGTCATTTCTCCACGTGCTCAACTCCCACCTCTAGTGGAGAGCTAAGGTCATGAAATACTGGAACCTCCTTGTGAAAATGTCTGCGTAACCTTACCGTGGGCCCTGTAGTCGCGCTCCTGTGCTGACCATGACTTCCTGAGGTGTGTCCTGGTGGCACCATCACCTCTCCCAGGCTCTGGAGCAGGGAGAAACGGCCTGTCTTACACCTGCACCTGCAGGGAGCCTCTCAGCTGCCACTGCATTCTCAGCAGCATTCAATGAGTGACCAGAAGAGAAGTTGTTTCTCAGAGCCCACATGAATCTTCCTTAAAGAGAGGCCATACGCCTCCACATCTCTGGGGAAGAGCTCCATCTCACCAGCCTGTGCGCAGGAAGGTCAGCATGTCCAAATCTCTTCATAAGAACCCCACGGAGAAGTAAAGGATCACTCTCTCATTATACACAGTAACCCTCCTCCCAGCTGAGCAATTTGGTGTTTTAAAACTTTAAATTCATTACTCTAGGTCATTAAAAGGAATCGTGAATTAAAAATAAATATTCAGTATAATAATTATGAGTTCGCAGGCAAGTTCCTTCTATTTCTTTTTAAGTCCCTGAAATCCCAAGTTCTCTCTTTCCTTGGTTGATTGAAATTCGAAAGTACGCCTGTGTTCTGCCAGGTTCCGAGTGACCCTATGTTAAAAACCCACCCTTGAGGCAGAGCAGGTGGTTGGTATGGACCTGACTGTAAAAACACATTGATGAATTTTTAAAAGTGCAGGGTATAGGGGGTTTCTTTTTGTTTGTTTTTTAACCATTGAGATCCCCTTCTTTCTGTTCTCCCAGCCAAAATAGTCTCAAAATTCTTTCCCAAAAGAGTTTCCAGGGGCAACTTAACAATATGCAGAAAACTCAGAGGAATCTGTGCTAGCCTGATGCTTCCAAGCCTTACCCTGGAAGAAAGTACACAAGTTAAATGCAGGGAAAGTTATGTTCTGAAGCTGTGCTAGTAACTGGGAAAGAGAGTAGGTTCTTTTGGGTAGCTTGGTCTGTGTGGCTCCCGGATCCGGATTCACCGCTTCTTGCTGCCCTCGCCTCCTCAGCCCTGCTTGCCCTCCGGGGAAGTGAAAGAGCACTTAACTGCCCTGTGGGGCTCCCCCTGTCCCCAGACACTGGGGGGATTCTGTCCATTCAGAGCTGTAGGTTGGAAGGCTTATGCCCTGAGTAGTAAAGAGAACTGCCCACACACCTGAAGAACTGCAGCCGATTTTCAGGCCCCAGGAAACTTCCTGGTGACTTAGTTGCTGAGATGCCTGAGGCTTTCAAATGCTTGCCTGTCTTCCTCTGCAGGAGGGCTTGAGAGGCACATTCAAGCCCAAAGATTTCCACCTTGGTCTTTCATTTTGTTAAATTTTGTCCGTTTCTCTAGGTTGGTTAAGTAAATTTTGGATCTTGGTTCTGTCAACCAGGATCTTCTCCCAGCTTTGTGTGCTCAAAAGCCTCTAACTACTCGGGAGGCGGAGGCAGGAATATTGCTTGAACCCAGGAGGCAGAGGTTGCAGTGAGCCGAGATTGCACCACTGCACTCCAGCCTGGGCGACAGAGCGAGACTCCATCTCAATAAAGGAAAAAAAAAAGCCTCTACTTGGCAAATGTCCCAAATGCCCTTTCACGGCCAGCCTTCTTCCCCACATGGGCAGGAGATGAGAGAGACCTGGCAGACAGGTCACACTTCGGACTTGCTGCTTTCCGTCCCTTCATTCCCTTGGATCTGTTCTAATTTCACCATTGCCATGGCTTTCTTCTGTGCTGTTCAGATTTTTCAGCTTTTTTATAGAATTGAGTTTGGACTGAGAACACGGGGCTCTGAGATCTCCCCGGGAGAGATGGAATCAGGATCCCCCTTCATTTACCCTCCTGACCGTCATCAGTTCCTCTCTCAGCTGGACCAAAGCTGGCTTATGCCCCATGTGGAAACCACGCCCTGCTTTGCCTGCTGCGTCCTGCCTTTCAGTCCACAGACATTTCTGCCTGTTAAAGATGTGCCAAGGTTTCTCATTTCCTAAACATTCTTTCTCAGAGAAGGGCACAGGTGAACCTCGAGTCCTTCTGCAGTCAGAACGTGGCAAGAAAGCCAGGTTTTCCTGCCCTATCCTCCCTCACCTCAACAAAAGTGAGCCTTCCTCTTTTACACCAGTCTGGGCAGTGCAGAGTAGGAAATAAACAGCTCTGTTTCTCCCTCTCCTTCCTCAACAAATGCATTTCCCTGCAAAGCAACTTCACCCTTTGTGTGTGGTTTCCCAGTGCCCTCCATGGCAGCTGGCTGCAGGCCAACCCGGGGCTAGCCCATAACATTCACGAGACGGCTCCGTGGACAGAGTCACTCACTAACTCCAGCAATTACAATGTTTCTTTCTTTTATTCTAACACAGAAACTTTCAGTGTATCCCCAGCTAAGTTATTTGTCAAATAAAAAGTTCATATTCCATACTGAACTAGATTTTGTGTAAGCTTTGACTGATTCATCCTAGAGACCTGGCTTGTTGAGAACGCAATGACATATGAGAAGATGAAATGAAAGTGAGTTCATTTGGGGAGTTAATGCTTTAAAGTTGAGACTTCTTGGGACTGGTTCAGAGAAGCCTTCATTTCTGGGAAAGAAAAAGAAAGATGAGACAGAGAGATGTGAGAGGTCATATAATTTGGTTTAATGAGGACTGTTTTGGGAGCTGTGGCTTTCAGCCATGCCTGTAAAATCCTCCTTTGACGACATCTGAGGACTACATGAGAATTTTTCTGCTAAAGATTTAGTATTCTGGTTATATATTACTGTGTATCAAACCATCCCAACATGCAGTGTCATAAAACCACCCCCATTTCACTGTGCTCGTGAATTCAGTGAGTCATGAGTCTGAACAGGGCAGAACAGGGTAGCCTCCCCCTCCTCGGGCTCTAAGGCCTCAGCTGGGAAGACTTGAGTGATCAGGCATGATGCTGAGGGTTGGGACTGAGCGGGCCTTCTGCAGGTGCTATCACCCAATTCCTGGGCTTGACGGCTGGGAGGCTGGGTCCTGTTGGAGTGCTGATCATAATGCCTCCTCCTTGCCTTTCTGCCTGGTAAGGTGGCTCACAGCATGGTGGTTGGATTCTAAAAGAATATTATAAAATATTCCTGTGATGGAATATTTTATGTGTCATCTTGGGTAGGCCATTGCAGATGCTCGTTCAAATACCTGCCTAGCTGTCACTGTGATGGCATTTTTAGATGAGATGAGCATTTAAATCAGTAGACTTGGAGTATAGCCAATCATGCTCTGTCATATGAGGGGGCCTCACCCAATCAGCAGAAGGTCTTATAGCAAAAAGACTGAGGTACCCTGAGGAAGAGAGAATTCCGCCTCCTGACAGTGTTTGCACTCGAGCTGCAGTGCCAGCTGTTTCCTGGATCTGCAGCCTGACAGCCTACTCTGCAGATGTTGGACTTGCTGGTATCCACAATTGTGGGAGTGGATTCCTTAAGGTAGATCTCTGTATACACACACACCCACCCCGCCCCCCCCCCCCACACATACCCTATTAGTTCCATTTAAGAAATATAATCCATAGGGGCCCAGGAGGGAGTCTCAAGAGAGATTATTAGAGGAGATGAAGGCTGAAGTGTCCAGGTCACTTCCCCAGGCTCTTCAGGTGGAGCCCAGATTCAGGGGGAGGGGATGTAGCCTACTTCTCCAAGGGAAGAGTGTCAAGGAATGCGGGACCACAGTTTGCAGCCTTCACACCATGAAGACACAATGGCCCTTTGGCAGCCAGGACCGTACAGAGGGTAAGTGTTCCCAGTAATTGTCTAGGGGGCTAGGTGAAGAGCAGAGATGAAGCGCACATCTGTGCTAAGAGCCCCAGCACCACTGCACAGCCTCTGAACGTGTCCTCTTAGGAGGAGCCCATTCACACCAATGTCTCCGTAGGACCAAGTCGTCAAAGTGAACTACTGCCTCTGAGCTTTGGGAGAAACCCGTGGCACAGGGCAATGGGATCTCAATATCTGGATGACACAGTAGGCAACTTGGAAGAGGGCATAAAGGCAAAACCTAACATTTTGTGGGTTGGTGGGCAGCTGAACACATGAGCGGAAATGTCCTCCCTCTGCTCCCCCGTGCACCAGGTAGTACAATAAATTCTTTCATGGTCTCATTTAACAAGCATGTAAAGTAATGCCTCAGGAATCTATTGTTGTAGAACAGATCACCCCAGCAGTCCTTTCATCATTCACCGTTGTGGTCCTGGGATAGAGTAGGCTCAGCCATGGCTCTCACTCAGCTGTGGTCAGAGGGCAATGAGGGCTGGAGTTTCCTTGAGGCTTGCCCACTCACTGCGGATGCGCTGTCTCCTGGGACCTCAGTTGGGGCTGCCAGCTGGAAAGCCTGCATGGAGTCTCCAGGTGGCTGCTTGGCTCCAAGGAAGAACATCCCAAGAGGGTCTGGCAGAAGCTGCATGGCCTTTTATGACCTCACCTCAGAACCACAAAGTGTCACTTCCATGGCATTCGTTTGTTTCCAGTGAGTCACAAAAGCCAGCCCTAATTTGCGGGGGAGGAGTATCAAAGAATTTGCAGATGTGTCTTAAAACCAGCATAGGCAGCATAAAGTTCTCTCACTATTCAGATGAGAAAACCAAGACCTGAGAGGCTGAGTTGACCACGATGGTGCACACAGCTAATAAGCAGCGGAAGTGAGACGTGAAACCAGCCCAGCCAGGTCCAAAGCCTGTGCGTACAATCACCATGCCGCCCTGTGCTTCTGTAAGCCAATGTTCTTAGCAGGCATACAATACATAAGAAGAGTTTGAGATTGAAAGGCA
Source organism: Ateles fusciceps (assembly GCA_036589455.1). Taxonomy (NCBI): domain Eukaryota; kingdom Metazoa; phylum Chordata; class Mammalia; order Primates; family Atelidae; genus Ateles; species Ateles fusciceps. Next base: position 1,576,893 of record JAZHEH010003321.1, on the reverse strand, counting down.
TGAGAAAGAACGAATAAACTATTCCTAGAGCAGGCAAAGAATGGGCATGAACCACTAAGAGAGGTCAGAAAGAGGTCCTATGGCAGGTGGGTTTGGCAGAGTAGGTAATATAAGGATGTGCAGAGAGGTTGGAGGGGGATAGGAAAATGTGGGTCGGGGCAGGTATTCCAGGCAGAGACACTGGACATGTGGTGACAGGAACATGCCTGGTAACCCTAATAACAGCCAAGTGTGCATATGGTGACTCACAGAAGAAGAAAATGAAGGAGATGTGGACTGGCACCCGATATAAAAGTACTTACATGCTAGGTCAAGGCCCTTCGCTTTCATTTAAAGCTATGCTTCTCCAAGTGTGGTCCCTGGACTGGCGGCATCAGCATCACCTGGGAACTTGCAAGAAATGCACATTCTTGGCCCCACCCTCGACCTATGTTCTAACAAGTGCTCTAGGGGATTCTAATACGGCCTTGAGTTTGAGACCCTCTGCTCCCAGGTATGGGGGGCAGGGAGGTGAGGACTCAGCATTTTTAGCAAGAGAGTTCAATAATCTGAGTTGCTTTTCAGCAGATCACCCTGGCTGGGATGTGCCGGGAGATTGAGATGAGAAAGCAAACCCTTGTCCCAGGGAAGGGTAATACAGGGCTGAACTAGCTGGGACGCGAGGAGGAGGGCCGGAAGGAAGGACCCAGCACTGGGGCCCTGAAGCCTTGGGACTTGGTGATGGTGAGGAGAGCAAATCCTCCCTCATAGCATCCTCTGTGGAGCTCACAGGCACAGCCGGCCACTTAGAATTTCTCTAAATATTTGAATCACATGGCCCAGGAATCTGGGTATAAACCGAGGACCCTGGTTTTGGGTTACAGACTCAGTTTCCTATTACACAATCAAGCAACTCTCTGTATTTTGCCTCCGGGAAAGCATTGCTTGGTCAAGCATTTTCTTTTCAGCTCTTCATGCTCCATTGCAAGGCCTTTTGGCTAGACCCAAAGACCACTGATTTTTCTAAACTGCCTTTGCAAAATGGATTTAAAAATATGATCTACCACGTATAATTGAAAATTAATGAGATAATTCTTCACACTCAATACATATTAGCTACTTTTCTTGTCACCTTCATGACCATTGTCATTGTCATTATTACTCACTCATCCATCCCAGTTGTATTTGCTGTGCACCTACTATGTGCAATGCTCCGGGAACACAGTGGTGAATTATCACTGCCACTCCTCTGGATCTGTCTTTCCTTCATTGCCAGTTCACCTGTGAGATGAATAAGAACATGGGTCTTGGAGCCTTATAAATTGGGTTTGAGCTCTAAATTTTATAAAGCATTAACTTTATAATCTTAGAAAGTTACATCTCTGGGGCTCTTAGTTCACCTGCAAATGGGAGTGAAAGACAATTGTGGGAGGATCAAATGAGAAAAAAGATGAGGAGGAATTTGGAGGATGGCAGAGGCTGTGCCCCCCTCAGGGAGCGCCAGGATTCCTGCTTCTCCACTTCCCCCCCTCCATCCCATGTCCTCCTCTCCTTGGCCTGTTCACTCCCAGAGCTTCCCACTGTCTCTGGTCTCTGTAGAGTTGCAGATTTCTCTGTCTCTGCTTCTGGGCTGCTTCCATATGCGCTTCTAATTCAGTGAGAGCCAATTAAGTAAGGAATCAGCTTGCTGAATGACTAATTCAGTGAATAAACTGAATACGTAGATTTGTCAACAACTTGCTTCTTTTGACTCACTGGAGTATGTGGCAGTTCTTACTGGATGTCATGATGGTCATGGATATTTAGGGAGTATTTCATTTGTGCTGCTGTGGGGGATCATGAAGGTACCCGAACATAGAGAACTTTTCTGATGGAGGAAAAGTCAGCACCAGCGCCCTGCCTGGAGGCTGACTCAAAGGGAGGGGATGGAGGGAGCAGGAAACCAGGGAGGCCCCAGAGCCTTGAGCCCCAACTTCTACAGGCCTCTTAGGCTCCGCCAATTCATCCGATATAAATCACTGGAGACTTTAATAAAAACAGTTTTTAAAGATCCATTCACTGATCAGTGTGTGGTCCACTGGCCTTGAGGGACTTGTTGAGGCCCAGACAGACCCTTCCAAGTGGATTTTCAGCCACTTACGAGCACACATGGCTGAGCACTGATCTTAACCGCACAGGGATCAGCGTTGTCTCTGGCGGCCGCCTGCCCTTCAACTTGAACCTATAGCACAGTGCACTTACCAAGGTCCCAACAGAGGCCACAGAGGTGGAGGGGGAAGGGCCATTCTCCCAGAATCCCGGATGTGGGATTCGGGGCCACCTGGAAGGGTCTGGGCCCTGAACGTTTTAGGTAACATCTCTGTGTTTTCTCTGTCTTGAATCTTCCCCAAAGCTACTACTTTCCCCACCTGTTTCAACAATTTTTTCTTTTCCCAGCCAAGATTGAGGGTCAGAGGACTTTCCTATTTACAAATGTCCTCTGCATTGCTCAGTTTCCGGGCTGGGCTCCCGAGCGCCATGGCTCTGAGTGCCTTCATTCCGTTCTCCTCTTCTGCTTTGCATCTGTGATTGTGCAAGTTGTCCCAGGGCCTGCGCCTGTGAGTTGTATCAGCTGCAGTTCCACTGAGCATGCGTGTGCTCACTACTGTAACTTCTTTCCACCAGGAGTTAGGTGGGAGTTCCCAGAGTAGAGGCAGCCAGGAGGTCCAGGTGGGCACACCTTGGCAAGGCTGCAACTGTCACACCTTCCCCTCTCCGTCCTGTATGAGGAGGAGCAGAAAGGCATGTCTAACAGATAGGTCGACTGCTGGGGTCTGGTGCTCACAACCTGCACCGTGAGCTCTGATGGAGGACATCCCCTACCAGGGTGGGAGGACGGTGAAGATCACACCTTAGGATTTTGATTTACCTCTGGGGAAGAGGGCCACAGGCCAAAGGAACTTGCCTAAACACATGCCAGAAAGGACAAAGTTGAAAGGGGCCACTCTGTGCATCTGGTCCTCTCCAAGGCAGGGTCCTGAGCACATCGGGATGCCGATCCACCCAGCAGAGTCACTGGCTCAATTCAAACCTACCCACACCTCACACCCCACCAAACATTCCAGCAGTCCCTCGTCCTCCAGGACAATTTCCAAGCTCCATTTCCAAGCTCCCCTTTCAAGCACATACAGCCTTTAGTATCAGGGTCCTGTCTGTGTCTCCAGACTAACCACCTGTGTCTGGTATTCTACCAAGCCACACCCTATCTCTGTGTTTTGCACATGCTGGGCCCCTGAGTGAATGTCCACCCATGCCCTCTTGTTTCAAGGGCAGGTCTTACCAAGCATTTTAGTCTGCTTGGGCTGCCATAGCTAAGTACCAGAGATTTGGGGCTTACATAGCACGAATTTATTTTCTCATAGTTCTGGAGGCTGGGAGTCCACGATCAGGGTGTCCGCGGGGCGGGTATCCCCTGAGGCCCACCTCCTTGGCTTGCAAGCACCGTCTTCTCCCTGGGTCTTCACGTGGTCTTCCCTCTGTGCATGTCTGTGTCCTAATCTTATAAGGACACCAGTGATATTAGATTAGGGCCCACTATAATTATTTTATTTTAATGTACTTACCTCTATAAAGACCCTGTCTCCAAATACAGTCCTATACTGACGTATTGGGGGTTAGGACATTAACATAGGAATATTTTCAGGGGACATAATTCAGCCCATAAGAGGAAGTCCAAGGAAGGGGGACTCATTGCTCTGCTTTGAAGGGTCCTGATCACACGGGGCAGCTGACTCCAGCCCTGCCCCTGCAGCCCCAGTCTGAGTCCTGGGCCTCCCTCTGTGTCTCCACCACACCTTCATCTCACTGGTTCCTCCGAGCTTCTCTGCTGATGTGGTAAGAACTGGAGTTTAGGGGCCATTTCCCTCTCTCCTTTCTACCCCAACAACCAGCATACATTAGGTGCTCATATGTACAAAGGAACTCACACATGTTCCCTGGGTGGTTCCTGGTCCTTCCTGTCCTCATGCCTCTTGCTGGAATGCCTCTCACCCTTTCCACTTTAACTCAAAGGTTTTTTATATCATACCCATGATAAAGGTCCAGATGTAATGCAGAGAACCATCCCAGATTCTTCCACCAGGACTGACTGGGTTGGTTTCTCTTCCTCTGTGCACAGAGCCCTCCCCATCCATTGTCCTCTGCCTCGGGTTTGGTTATATGGGGTAGGTTTCACTAGGAACACCTTTCATCCTCTCCAAAGATGGGAGAAGATAAGCGACTTCCAACCCATCACTAGGATGACCACGCACCCTGGGTTAGAGCCGCTGCAGCTCACAAAGCTCTCATGGGAATGCTCTCGTCCTCTCGAGAACGAAGGTAGAAATCAAGGCAAAGGAGGAAGTGAAGCCCAGAGAAGACTCACAGCCTGCACGGGTCACACAGCAGCACAAGTCTGGGGGTGGAGCTTCAGGTTGCAAATCTGCCCAGGTCACTGGACTTGCCCCAGAACACGGAGCCTGCTGATGTCTGACCCTACCCGCCTTACTCTTGCCTCATGTTTTGCAACGTTAAACCCCTCACTAGCCTGGGGCTTGCTAGGGATGGGAGTCTCCAGCTCCTCTGTGCTGATAGAGTGGCTGGGGCACAGTCCCCATGAGACACGTCTCCAGAATTTCCTGACTGATTTTGATCACCGGCTCTGTGCCCATCTGTGACGTGAAGGCGGCTGCACTGGTGTTAGGAACATGAGAACTGAAGGCCCTCTGACTGTAACTGGAGACCACCCTGGACAGGTCTAAATTTAAGTTCTGTGCATCGTTATAATAATCCTAGCTAAATCCTAGCTAACATTTATCCTGTGCCAGGGCTTATGCAAGAGGGCTCCCCATGTACTCCAATGAACATCCCACAATCCAATAAGGTCTGTTCTCTTGTTGCATTACAGACAGGGAAACTGAGGCACGGGAGATTAGATTATGTTCTCAGACCAGCCCTCTCACACACACCAGTAAAACACTTAAGTTTGCGCTGCATTCTAGACCAGAACTTAAATGGAAAACCCCAAGTGAAGAGTTTGCAAACACACACACCTACATTATTGAGCTCCTAAGCTAGCTGGGTACAGGTGACCTGCGCTCTGGCCGGGAGCTCACCCAGATGCAATGCTGACCATGCAGCTCCATGGCTACTCCAGCCGCCTCTCTGTGGTCTGTTTCTCTGACTGTTTCACTGCAGCTGTGGGGACCATGGGATTAGTGAGGAATTAGCCTAATTGTATCCTGTGAGTCACGGACATTGCTCAGCTAATAATAACAACAGCTAACCCCTGAACAAGCCCAAGAACTCACAAATCACAGAGCTCCTTTACCCGGGAGAGCTCAGTTGATCCTTCTCATTGCCCAACCAGGGAAGTGGGTAGTCGTGATGTTTCTTGTTTTCTAGATATTTCAAGAGTAAGACAAACGGACAGAAGGTGGTGGCTCCTTGGCTGTGTGCCTGGAAACCTGAGGAGCCTCAGCATGGGGAAGACCCAGTGGAATCTGAGCACTGAGCTGTCTTTATTTGGACTTTCAGAGAAAACACAGATGGGACAGATTCTGCCCGCACATTATGGGTTATTGCAAAAGGGACAGAACAGGGTTCTTCTTGCAAAAGTCTCCGCAAAGACAGAGAGAGGAAAATGACAACACGCAGCACAGAAAGGAGGCAGCACCTGTAAGTGATTGGGGCCTTCAGGGATCACCTTACCCCTGGGGTTTGAAAGTAATTATCCCCAGTTTATTATCCCGAGCAGCAGCATTTATCGCTGAGCGAGTCAGAAGAGAGAATCCAAGCTCCAGTGGATGGGTCACCCCTTCTGATCTTTGGCCTTCTTGACTGCACTGATGTCCAGGGGCTGAGCTGTAAATTGTGGCAATGGCGACCTCTGGATTGGGTAGCGGCACCTGGGGAGAAAGGCATGCTTGCTAAAAGGCAGGATGCAATCTCTCTTATCCAGGAGAGCCTCAGGGCTGCAAGACCCCCAAAGAAGAGCTCAGTGTCTGAATTTTTACGGCATGGAAGGAACGGAGAGACTCCGAGGGTTAGATAAAGGCCCTCTATCACCCAGACTCAGGGGCAGGGCTGGGCATGGAATCAGGAGGCCTTCCTCCCACACTGGTGCCGCAAAGGACCAGGCTGGGCACTCCTGGGTGTGGGGTTGACTTAGCCTTGAGCTTCTGCGCTTGACCTCTGCAGCGGGACTTGTCTCTCTCAGCTTAGCCCCGTGACTGCCTGCATAGCCAGAGTGGAAGGAAGCGTTCCTTTTCCTTTCTGAAAAACATCAGGCTTCACTGGTTTGTTTTTTTTCTCCCCTTTCTTTTTCTCTATTTTTTTATTTAGAACAGAGCTGCATCAGGCAGTTAATTGGTACTCAACAAATTGCTGATATATGTACTGCAATAGCCCCGTCTTAACCCAGAGGATGCCTGAAACTGCGGATGGTATGGAACTGGATGGACACTGTGTTTAAGATTTCTCTATTTCTTCTCCCAAGAATAACCACCCCTTTCTCCAGGGCTCCACCCGCATGGCACACTCACTCCTCATGACCCCCTTTGCCCTTTGCCATGGGAGGCCTCCTAGATGGCATTGTCTGTGAAGAACACGTCCTCTCCAGGTGCCAAACCTTCATCCTGGGCTTCCCCAACCTCCAGAACTATAAGAAACAAATGTCTGTTGCCTACAAATTACCCAGTTTAAGATCTCTTGTGATAACAGCATGAACGGACTGAGACAGCATCGCTTGGCTCTGCGGTGTCGTAGTGCCACTCAGATGCTTGCTCTGCAGGGACACTTGCTCTCCGGAGCTCTCTGGTTTCCCGCCTTCTGAACAAAAGTTTATTTTTCTGAGTGGCATCACCTTTGGACAGAGAAGATAAGGGGTAACCATCATCTTTCAGGGACCCTCATTGGACATAGCGTTACTATCATTCTTTACATACATAAAGTGCTTACACAGCACATTCCACCCATTATCACACCCACTTCTCCAACACTTCTTTAGGTCCAGGAGAATGGAATGTCAGAAGCATCGAATGGCTTCCCCAGGGACAGCAGGAAAGTGGGGAGTGATACAGGATCTGTGCCACCACTTTTTTCCCAGAGCCATATCTTCTTGTACCCTTCCTCTTCAGATTTATTTCAAACATAATTTTCCTCCATGGTTGATATTAGCATTTGGCTGTGTCATTTTCCCACCAACTACCCCCTCCCCATTAATCTTTTCCTCAGTGATATACTTACTTTTCCCCTTAATCACCTACCTGTTCCTCCTGGGTCTAGTTATAGTTTCTCCCTAACTTTTGGAAGATACGAAGTAAAAGAGTAGACATCAGTAGAGGACTGATGAATCCTCAAAGCCAGGTGCACCTGGGATGGGGGCAAGTTCGGTGGAGTCATCCTGTCTGCCTCAGTGGCCACTGCTTTCCAGGTGGATGTTGGGAGGTGTCTGGCTGGCTGTATATGTTGGATCTGCATAGCTTGTGAGCACACTTTCAGTTGAACTCCCAGATAGTGGTTGGCTGTTACCATCCTTTCTACTAGCTGCTCCTGAGATTTCTACAAACGCTAGGTGGGCACATCAGCCCCAGAACGTGACCACCAGAGTGCCCTGGTCCCCTCTGTGTCTGAACAGTCCCTTTGACTTTTCCATCGGTAGCATCCTGGAAGGTCACTTCATTCCGTCCCCCAGTGCTTGGGGCTACTGTTGGAGCAACAATAGGATTGAGAAGGAGCACAGGCTTCTGAATCCAAACCTCTTGGGATCTTGGGACCAGCTTCCCCACGTGCCTGCTGACACATTGGGTGAAACAATTCCTGTAAAACTGGAATAATCATAACACTTACCTTGAAAAAGAGTTTAAAAAGGAGAATTTAAAAATGTGTATCTACAAAGAACTGTATTGTACACAAAGTTATCACTAATGTTAATGATACGAGACTCAAGAAATGTTTTCCCCTTCAAACGTTCAAAACTTGGGTCATGGAGGATGCCTGCCACGATCCCTGAAAAAATAACAGTGATGAAAGAATTCCAAGCAGCTGTTTGCTTTGAGGAAATGTATTGAAGGGAAAACAAGACATTGTTCCCATTTTTACTAACAGCTTTGTAAATAACATGGGCAATCCCTCCAAACCAGTCCCTTCCACATCCTCTGAAACAAACTAGATTTTATTATTAAATATGCCTGGATATTTACCATATTTGCTGGAATGTTCATGTGAGAAACCAAATATGTGAGATCCAAGGCTGTGTGTTTATAAAATTTATAAAAAATAATTTTAAACAAATTTGAGACAGTTTACAGCCACATTTTATTTCCAATTAATGATAGAGTGAGGCTGAATTTTTACATGGCATGAGCACTTTTAAAAATACACGTGGTTCTCATATGATTAACACAGGTATGCACTCACAGCTACCATTTTCCTGAAAGACAGAAAACTAGGTCTACTTTACCTGCTGCCTTTCAGCAGCTGTGTGATATCAGGTAAGCCTTACTGTTCTGAAGTTCAGTTTCATCATTGTAAAACTAAGAGTCCCTGAAAGAATGCTGTCATGCCAGTTATTTCTCTAAACTGTTACGTTAAGAATGAAATTCACTAGTTCAAATTATTGCAAAGATTTCAAATTGCTGTATTCACTCTTTTCTCTTGAGAAGTGCTATTCTTCATCTCTGCAATATATACATACATACATGTGTGTGTGTACAGGTGGAGCATTTCAAATTTAAAATGTTTAAATCCAAATGTTCCAAAATCTGAAGCTTTTTGAGTGCTTACATGACACCCAAAGGAAATGCTCATTAGAGCATTTCAGATTTCAGATTTTCTGATTTGAAATGTTTAACCACTATAGCACAAATATTCCAAAATCTGAAAAAATCTGAAATCTGAAACACTTGTGGTTCCAAGCATTTCAAATAAGGGACACTCAACTGTTATCAAAATCTGTATCTATCTGCTATGGTTTGAATATGTCCCTCAAATTTCATGTGTTGAAAACTTAATTGCCATTGCAACAGTATTAAGAGGTGGGTTCTCTAAGAGGTAATTAGGCCCTGATGGCTCTGAGCTCATGAATTAATTAATGCTATTATCATAGGAGGGGGGCTAGCTGTTGCAGGAGTGGGTCCTTGATAAAAGGATGAGTTCAGCCCTGATTTTTTCCCTTGTGTGGGCTCTCTAGCCATGTGACCCCTTCCACCATGGGATGACACAGCATAAAGGTCCTCATCAGATGTGGCCTTGATCTTGGACTTCCCAGCCTTCAGAACTATGAACCAAATAAACTTTTATTATTTATAAATTACCTACTTTTCAGTATTCTGTTATAGCAGTAGAAAATAGACCAAGAAAATATGTGTGAATATAGAAATATAGGAAAGACTAGATGAAGAGCATAATTCCAGGGTACCCTGGGGTACACAGCTCTGGGTTTTCCATCAAAAGATACGATTCTCAATGACAGGTAATGTGACATTAAGCAAATGACTTAGCTTCTCTGAGCCCGTTTACACTTCTCTGTCCCAGTTTACACTTCCTTATTTTCCAAGGCCAGGCCACAAAGATTGTTTATCTTCTGCTTTGCACAGCTGGATAAGGCCAGCACAACTTGTTTTCTGTGGAGAATTTCACTTTCCTTTTTGTCAAATGCTTTTTAATTTTTGCATCAATTGATAGGATCATGTGGCTTTTCTTATTTAGCCTGCTGATATGGTGGATTACACTGATTGACGTTCAAATGTTGAACCAACCTTGCGCAATCAAAATAAATCCCTCTTAGTCATGGTTTAGAATTCTTTTTATACATTACAGAATTCAATTTGTGAATATTTTGTTGAGGATTTTTGTGTCAAAGCTCATGAGATGTATTGGTCTGTAGTTTTGTATTTTTTTTTTTTTTGGTACTATCTTTTGTTTTAATACAATACTAGCTTTACAAAATGAATTAGGATGTGCTCTTTCCTCTGAACTAATTATGAAAAATTAATGTTAAATTGTTTTTAAATGTTGAGTAGAATTCTGGTTCTGGACATTTCTGGGAGCTTTCCTGTTTTCTGTTTTTTGTTTTTTTTTCCGAGATGGTGTCTTGCTGTGTCACCCAGGCTGAAGTGCAGTGGAGCTATCTCGGCTCACTGCAACCTCTGCCTCCCAGCTTCAAGCAATTCTCCTGCCTCAGTCTCCCAAGTAGCTGGGATTACAGGCACTCACCACCACACCTGGCTAATTTTTATATTTTTAGTAAAGATGGGTTTTCACCATGTTGGCCAGGCTGGTCTCAACCTCCTGACCTCAAGATCCGCCCGCCTCAGCCTCCCAAAGTGCTGAGATTACAGGTGTGAGCCACCACATCCAGCCTCTGGGAACTTTTAAATTACAAATTCCATTTGTTTGTTTCTTTCTTTTTTTGAGACAATCTCACTCTGTCGCCCAGGCTGGAATGCAGTGGCACCATCTCAGCTCACTGCAACCTTCACCTCCCAGGTTCAAGTGATTCTCTTGCCTCAGCCTCCCGAGTAGCTGGAATTACAGATGCCTGCTATCACGCCTGGCTAATTTTTTGTATTTTTAATAGAGATGGGGTTTCACTATGATGGCCAGGCTGGTCTTGAACTCCCGACCTTGCGATCTGCCCGCCTTGGCCTTCCAAGGTGCTAGGATTACAGACGTGAGCCACCGCACCTGGCCACAAATTCCATTTCTTTTATGATTATAGGACAATTGAGTTTGTTTATTTCATCCTTATTAAATTTTTCTAGTTGGTGATCTTTGAGGAATAGGTCTATTTTTCTAAGTTAAAGAATTCATAAGTATAAAGTTGTTTATAGCATTTTCTTATTATCGTTTTTAATGACTGCAGAATCTGTATTTCATTCCTGATACTATTTGTATGTTTTTTCTCTCTCTGTTTTTTTTTTTTATTTGTCAGCTTTTGTATTAGTCCATTTTCATACTGCTATAAAGAAATACCCAAGACTGGGTAATTTATTAAAAAAAAAAGAGAGAGAGAGAGAGATTTAATGGACTCACAGTTTCACGTGGCAGGGGAGGTCTCACAATCATGGTGGAAGGTAAAGGAGGAACAAAGGTATGTCTTATACGGCAGCAGGCAAGAGAGCGTGTGCAGGGGGAGCTACCCTTTATAAAACTGTCAGATCTCACGAGACGTATTCACTATGACGAGAACGGCACAGGAAAAATCCACCCCCATGATTCAATTACCTCCCACTGGGTTCCTCCCATGACATGTGGGGATTATAGGAGCTACAGTTCAAAATGAGATTTGGGTGGGGACACAGCCAAACCATATCAGCCTTGCTAGAGGTCTATACATTTTATAAATTTTTTTTGAAGAAAAAGCTTTTTACTTCATTTATTTTTTTCTATTGCTTCCCTATTTACAACTTTGTGAATTTCTGCCTTTTATTATTTCCTTTTTTCTGCTTGCTTTGGATTTACTTAGTTCTTTTTTTTCTTCCCAGTTTCTTGACATAGGATCTTAAAGGATTAATTTGAGATTTCTCTGATTTTCTAAACTAATTAGGGCTATAAATTTCCTCCTCAGCCCTGCATTAAATGAACTTAATGTATTCTGATGTGCTGAATTTTAATTTAGTTTTTAATTTCTTTCAAGACTTCCTCATTATTGTATGAATTATTTGCAATTGTGTTGTTTAATTTGTGAGTGGTTGGAGATTCTTCTGTTGTTCTGTTATTGATGTCTAGTTTAATTACATTTGGTCAAAGAACATATTCAGTATGATTCTTATTATTTTAAATATATTGAGGTATTTTTTTTAATGACCCAGAATATGCTCTGTCTTGGTGAGTGCTTCATGGATGCTTGGAAAGAATGTGCATTCTGTTGGTATTGACTAGAGTGCTGCATAAATGCCAGGCAGTTCTTGTCTGTTGGTGTTCTTCAGTTCTTCTAATTACTGACAATGGGGGTATTGAAGTTTGTAACTACAATTGTGGATTTGTCTGTTTATTCTTTTAGTTCTATCAGTTTTTTATTCATGTTTTTTAAGGCTTTGTTTTTTGGTGGACATATATTTAGGATCATCATGGCTTCCTAGGGGATTAATCTTTTTGTCATTATGTGAACTCATTTCTGTCCATAATTTTTCTTTTTTTGTGAAGTCTACTTTACCTGATATTAATATATTACTTCTACTTTTTAAAAAATTATGTTATATCTTCTTCTATCTTTTCACTTTCAACCCACCTAGATCACTTACTTGCTATGAAATCCGTACGTCATTGTATTTTATGTGTCTTGCAGACAGAATACTTTTTACTGTGTCTTTAAATCCACTTTGTCAATTTCTAACTTTTAATTGGAGTACTTAGATCATTTACATTTTTAAGGTGTGCTTAGATCATGGGTGTACTTAGATCATTTACATTGTTGGCACGATAGGGCTTACATCTGCCATTTTGTTGTTTTTTGTTGGGCTCTTCTATTTCTTATTCCTGTGTTTCTCTACTTATTTTTCTGTGAGTTACTTGAACAATTTTGTAGGATCTCATCTTGATTATTAGTAGTAACTTTCTTGTTTTGAATTGAGAGAAGCTCCTATCTAAATGCTATTAGCTTTTACTGTGGGAAAGGCTCATATCAGGAACTGCATGTGACTCGTACAAAAAACACATCACTCAGAACCCAACTTCTTTGGGGTAGAGCACCCATAACTAAGTACAGGACCCTTTCCACCCTTCACACAAGGAAGCTTTGACAGAACTCAGCACCCACAGCAGTGGAGCAGTAGATGGCAATGACAACAGGACCAACCGTCTGGCGCTGAGAAAGCACATCTCAAATTTATTATGGGAAGGCATCCTGAAAGGGAAGACAGAAATTCCCATGATTTGCAGGATGCGTGCTCAAAATGTAGCCCTATAAGCCTGGAGTGGCCTCCCTTTGTATCTCATGTGGTGAAAACATACATCAACGGAAATGTCAACGCTGTCTCTTCCTTACTCGGAATTACCTAACTGCAGCCCTCCCCACAGTGGTCTATTGAATCCAGATTATCTGCCTTACTTGGCAGAGAAGATGAAGACAACCTTCACCATCTTCTATGCCCCAAATGTTATGCAAGTACATGACCGTAAGTCCTGTGGCAAGCATTTCCCCCAAGATACTTAGAGCTTTCAGACACTCAACCTCATTAGTCCTTGAGGTAAAGATCAAAGTCTTTATCTGTCTGTTACAAGTGGAAAGATTGAGAAATGGATACTTGCCCAAGGTCACATGCTAAGCCAATAGCTGAATTAGTAAACTCCCTCCTTGCATCTATGAGATAATTGTCCATGTTAGCTGATATCTGCAATACTACATATTTATGATGCTTAGTTTATAATCCAACTGGACTTCTGCCTTCTCAGAAAGAAGTGGACAGTTTGGTTTAGGGAGACCTGGCTCAGTCAGGGCTCACTTAGCATAATACATAATGACAGGATGACACGTAATAATAATAGCTCATATTATCCTGAGGTTTTTGGAACTCTCACTGGATTTGTTCATTCATTACTTCCTGCACTCATTAAATAATCTCTGTCAAAAGCCAGTAGAGCCCAGTAGTGCTCAGAGTCAGGTGCTGCAGAGGGGGAAGGTGTCAGGGTGGTGAGAGAGGCAACCAAGTAAACAATTACAGATGCAGGGATAAGTGCAATGGGAAAGGGAGCTACAAGGAACAAGGAGACAGGAAAAAGCGGCTGAAGGAAACTTTTGAGAAGTGGCTGCCCTTTATTTAGAGATTTGGCAGACAGCCAAGAGTACAAAAGCTATTCTAAGCAGAGAATGTTCCAGATAGAAGGGACGGACAGCAAGTGCAAAGACATCGACTTAGCACTAACTAATGGTACATCCATGAAAGGCAAGGAACTCAGTGTGGCTGGAAACCTGGAAGACAAGTGTAGATTTATGGGAAATTAGATCAAGGAGAGTCTAGAGCCAGATTGAGGGGAGGCCTTCAATATCTGCCACCTCCATGGCAGTGCACCATAGTGGGGAAGAGCATGGGGACTGGAGTCAGACAATCTAGTTTCAATATGGACGCTGCCTTGTTTATGGGATTCCTCGCTTTCTCCGCTCCCAGCCACCCAAACAGTTTTCCAAGGTGTCTAAGGCATTAAGCAAAGGTTGGATTTACAGAGCCATAAAAATACCAACTCAATGTCTTCTAATGATTTGTGTATGTGTCTGGATTTAACATCAGCCGAGTGGAGCTTGAAGCCACTTTGCTCTGGTTATGGGATCTAGTGAAGCTTAAGAAACCGGCTGCAGACCAGGCCTGTGGAATAATTGTTTGCCAACATCTGCTTTCAAGGTACCTGGAGCCGCTGCCTTAGGCAGACTTTCCACTGCTCCCTTACAAGTGTCTTGGGAGCGTGTTCTCCAGGGGCACAGCTCAGTGTCAGAAAAGTCGACACACAGATCCCAGGACAGGTTAATTGTGTCCGCTCACAGCGCTGCATTTATACACTCTTCCTAAACTCTTCCCTGCGAGAGACGATGTGGGGATCATCATCAGTCAAGATTGATTACCTTTTCTCTTCTCCTCTGCCTTTTTTTTATTCCTTTTTATTTCCTCCAGAGAAAATGATTTATTGAGTACAGTAGCCAAAATTGAAAAATATCTAATACCTTGTCTATTAAACTAGACCAATGGACTTACCACTCCATTTAGAAAGCTGTCTACACCTAGGCCTAGTAACAGCTGTGTTGACAGTTCTGGGATGAATGAGGAAAATATTACAGAGATTGAAAATGTGTGACTAAGTGATTTAATTCCTGATGCTTTACTCTCAAAGGAGGACTGCTTGGAAAACTTTGATGTTTCTAGAGCTAAACTGCCTGGGGTGGTCATGGTTTTCAGGTTTATCTAAGTACAACTGTTTGATGAACACATTTCATACCTAAAAATACACACACTGCACCAACACACACATACATCACAAAACACGTGCAATATACTTCATATTTCCAGAGAGCCATTGTGAGTACTACCATTACATGCCTCCTGCTGGAGAAGAGGAGTGGGTAGGTTGGCATTATAACAGCTCTGATCACACAGATTGGCATATGATATGCCAAGTGCTCTGATGACAATTCTTTCAGTAGGCCTTCCAGGAAGGCATGGTCCTTTCACTCACAGGTGAGAAAACAAAGGCTCAGCGGAGCTCAGGTACTGGCTCAAAGTCCCATGGCGACTCACTCTAGGTTTGTCTGGCTCTCATGCCTGTGTGTTGCTTGTGACTATGGCAAACCAGACTGTTCTCCAAAGACAACGATGTCAAGGAAAAATATGAGGTCTTATTTCCGTAGACAAGGATAGTCACTTGCTCTGAGTTCATTCATTTATTCAATGAATTTAAATATGCTGGTCTACTACATGCCAAGCACTGCTCATTTAAAGAAGCCTATCACAGGCTAACCAAACATACTGGAAAGCAACTCCAGCTGCAGGTTTTGTTTCATTTATGTCGCACGTGTTGAGAAGCAGAGATCATTCTACAAGCCAGGTAATCAGGAAGCATCGGAAATGAGTGATACCTGCAGGTGTCACTTCCATGATTTCAATGGGTACATGTCTCTTGGCTCTTCAGCAGGTTTCCTAGGTTCTCTGAGCTATTCTAACAAATCACCACAAACTTGGTGGCTTGAAACAATGGAAGTTTATGTTCTCACACTTCTGGAGGTCATAAGGCAGAAATGAAGGCATGAGGTGAGCCGCACTCCCTCCAGTGCCTCTAAGGCAGGATCCTTCCTCACCCAGCCTCACCCAGTTGCTGGTAGCTGCAGCAAACCTCTGCCTTCTCAGCGTGGGAGCGGAATCCCCACCTGCATCTCACATAGCCTCTTCGCCCTGTATCTGTCTCAGTTCTCTTTTCTTCTTCCTTCCCTTCCCTTCCCTCTTTCCTTTCTCCCTCCCTCCCTCCCTTCCTCTCCTCCTTTCTCTTCTCTTTCTTTCTCTTTCTTTCCTTTCTTTTCTCCCTTTTCTCTTTCTTTCTTTCTTTCTTCTTTTCTTTCTTCCTTCCTTTCTTTCTTCTTTTCTTTCTTCCTTCCTTCCTTCCTTTCTTTCTTTCTCTCTCTTTCTCTTTGTCTCACCCTGTCACCCAGACTGGAATGCGGTGGCAGGATCACAGCTCTCTGCAGCCTACACCTCCAGGACTCAAGCAATCCTCCTGCCTCAGCCTCCTGAACAGCTGGGACCACAGGCCTGCGCCACCACGCCCAGCTAATTTTATATTTTTTATAGAGGCAGAGTCTCCCTATGTTGCCCAGGCTGATCTCAAACTCCTGAGCTCAAGCAATGTTCCCGCTTTGGCTTCTCAAAGTGCTGAGAGGTGTGAGCCACTGCATCTGGCCTCCTTTTCCTATAAGGACACGAGTCATTGAATTTACTAAGACTGGAATACCTAATACACTATTACCTCATTTTAACTTAACTGATTACACTGGGAAGACCCTATTTCCAAATATGTTGTGAGGTTCCAAGTGGACATAAGTTTTGGGGGCATTACTCAACCCTCTATAGTAGGAAAGCAACAGGGAGCACCTACCTTGGCCTCTCACCAACCTCGTTCCTTCTGCCACCACTGTTGCCTACTGTGTGCCCTGCTACCCACTATTCTCACCCACTGCCTCCTGTCCCAACAAAAATCTCTGCTAGAAAGCCCCTGGAATCACTCTCTTGCCCCATGAATCAAAGCCCTCAGGTAGGTCCTCTTTCTTCTGATCTGGACACCTAAGACAATGGACCCAGTGCTCTGAGACTCTTCCTTAGCTGGGAGAGAAAGTAAGCAGTTGGGCAAGCCTGAGCAGCCAGACCAGGCTGCGACTGACGTTTAGCTACACCTGCGAGTAACATGATCTTGAAAAAGTCATTTAAGTTCTTCAGACCAGGAATGGGGTATGTGTAAGTTACAGGGTTATTGAGAGGATTAAGTTAGACAATAACTTAATGTTATTAAATGGTAGCTATTAGTAGTAGTAAACTGGAGAAGTACAAGAATTTGGGGCTATACCAAGGAAAGATGGATGCCCCTGGATGAGAAGAAGTGGAAACTTCTTCCCACATTCAGATTGCTACAGAAAATGGTAGAGTCTTCTACCAACTGGACCTAGGAGACCCATTTTTCCTGGAACAACAGCTTGAGAAATAGACCTGAAGAACTCAGAACGCTTAGCAGCACCTTCCCTGTCCATGAGTACCACTTCTCTGGCATTTCATGGCTTCACTTCCAACTATCCATGAACTCTTATCTCACTACCTGTCTTCTTTCCTGGAGTAAATAAAACAGTAAGTAAGAACAGTAAAATTAAATGACTAGCTTAAAGAAGTCTGAAAAGGACAAGGAAATCAGGTAAGAGTCATTATAAAGTTATAACAGTGAAAACAATGTAGTTGATAAGTAAAAGGTAAGTAGGTAAGTGACAAGACTGTTAGGGTTTGAATGTTGTCCCCTCCAAAACTTAGGTTAAAATTTCATCCACAATGTGGCAGTATTGAAAGGCGGAACCTTTAAGAGATGACAGGGTCATGATGGTGCCCTCATGATTGGAATAATCCTTCGTGGGGGTTAGTGGATTAATAGATTAATAGGTTATCATGGGAATGGGGCTGTGATGCCTTTCTAAAAAGAGGAAGGGAGCCCTGAGCTAGCAGGCTCAGTCCTGGAATGTATTACAGCAAGAGTGAACCCTAATGTAAACTGTGGACTCTGGTGATAATGACATGTAATGCAGGCTCATTAGTGGTAACAGACGCATTACTGCGGTGGGGGATGTTGGTAATAGGAGGGCTGTGTACATGTGAAGGATATGATATATGAGGAAATCTCTGTATCTTTCTCTCAGTTTTGCTGTGAACCTAAAACTGCTCTCAAAAATGAAGTCTAAAAAATTCCCTGTTATCTGTATGTAGATGCTTTATTATGTATCAACTAATATGTATGATGCACCTCATGACCCGTCAGGGTAGCAGGGTTTGAAGGAGGCAGGATTTTTCCTTGAATATCTGCCTTGGGGTATATTATCTGATGGAAATTAGTCTAGTAACTGAAATCAGTCTTAATAAGGTGGATTGAAACCATGCTTTGCACAAAGGTGCCACAATGGTGAGGGCAGACACAAGCTGAGGTCTGGGCACATGATGGGGAATGCTAGAAGGTGGGAAAGTGGCCCTGTGACCCCTACTCTTGGCTCAGCAAGACAGGCCCTGCTTTTCTCTGCTTGGGAGGCCCCCAGTGCTCCTGTTGGATAAGGCTCAGGGGCTGAGCTTCTAGAATAGTCTATATTCACTCATAACCAAGTTTAGCCTCTGAATCTGAACAATTTACTCTCCATCATTTGTGGGAAACAGAAAGCTGGTATGACCACAGAGCCTCCTCTTGAAAATGTATTTGATTTTAGGGTCACCAGCATCAAGGTAAGTTGTTTAGGCCCTAAGACTCCATATCTCACTTGTGGTGACAGAAGGGAAGCATGCCATCCACAAGAGAAGCTCCACCCAGGGATAACCGCGTAACATAATGGTAACAACATTCACACTCCTATGGTGGTAGAGTCTAAACAGAATCTAACATTGTAAAAATGGAAGCCCTGCTCACTCACAAGATGAGCTCACCTGCCATACACACGGTATCCAGCCATCACATTGAAAAGTGATTTCTTCCCTTCCCTCAGGCAACCAGAACCAAATCCCCTTAGGAAATGGGGCCAAAATTTCAGCCTTTACACAGGGTGGAGTTTAGGGACGCTGACAAATAAACATATTATTATTTTTTTTTTTTTCCATTTTTTTAATTGCATTTTAGGTTTTGGGGTACATGTGAAGAACATGCAAGATTGTTGTATAGGTACACACATGGCAGTGTGATTTGCTGCCTTCCTCCCCATCACCTATATCTAGCATTTCTCCCCATGCTCTCTCTTCCCAACTCCCCACCCCCTGCTGTCCCCTCCCTATTTTCCCCCTGACAGACCCCAGTGTGTGATGCTCCCCCTCCCTGTATCCATGTGTTCTCATTGTTCAACACCCGCCTATGAGTGAGAACATGCGGTGTTTGATTTTCTGTTCTTGAAACACATTGTTTTCAATGACATTGCTCGAATAACATTCCAGAATATTTTCATTCCCCCACCAGAAAAACAACAACAACAACTATACTGATTAACAGCCACTCTCCATCACCACCCCCAACACCACCACCCCTTGCAACCAGTAATCTATTTTCTGTCTCTATGGATTTCTCTTATTCTGGATGTCTGATGTAAAATGAACCACATATATGTGACCTTTTGTGTCTGGATTTGTCACTTCTTTCACATGTGTTTAAGATTCATCTGTGCTACAGCACATATGAGTACTTCATTCCTTTTTATTGCCAAGTAATATTCCATTGTATGGATAGATCACATTTTGTTTATCCATTTACCAGTTGATGGGAAACTTATATTGTTTCACTTTTTGGATATTATGAACAATTCTGTTATAAACATTCATGTACAAGTTTTTGTGTGGATATATTTTTTAAGTCATCTCAGTTATACATCCAGTGGAATTGCTGGATCATATGGTAACCCTACTTTAACTTAATGAGAAGCTGCCAAATTGTTTTCCAAAATGGCTGCACCATTTTACACTCCCACCAACAGTGACTGAGGATTTCAATTTCTCCACTTCCTTGTCAACACTTGTTCTTATCTCTCCTTCTTATGATAGCAGTCCTTGTAGACATAAAGTGGTTCTGATTTGCAGTTACCTAACGAAGCTGAGCATCTTCTCATGTGCTCAGCAGCCATTTGTTTATCTTTGGAGTGATGGCTATTTAAATCCTTCACTTATTTTTAAAATTGGATTGTTTGTCTGAATACTAGACTCTTATCAGATATATTATTTATAAATATTTTCTCCCATGTGAGTTGTCTTTTCATTTTCTTGATAATGTCCTGTGATACACATGTTTTTAATTTTAATGAAGTTCAACTTGTCTGATTGTGTGTGTGTGTGTGTGTGTGTGTGTGTTGTGTGTTTGTGTCCTATCTAAAAATCCAAGGTCATGAAGATATACATTATTTTTTCCTATGACAAGTTTATAGTCTTAGTTCTTACATTAAGTCTTTGATCCATTTTGAGCTAACTTTTTATATGGTGTGAGATAGAAGTCCAACTTCCTTCTTTCACTTGTGGATATCCAGTTGTCTGAGAACCATTTGTTGAGAAGATTAGCTGTTGTCATTTAATGATCTTGACACTCTCATCAAAAATCAACCGGTCGTAAATGTGAGGGTTTATGTATGGATTCTCAGTTCTAGTCCAGTGATCTCTTTGTCTGTTCTTACCCCAGTATCACACTGTGGCTATTATCAGAGCTTTTTAGTAAGTTTTTTTTTTTAAATGTAATACTGTTTATTTAACTTCAAAAACATTTCAGCATTCTAAACATAAAAAAAAATAACAGAAAGTTGCAACTTGTGTTTGAGTACAGAAGGTTCTTGAACTTTCATTGACGCAGTGACTCTTCACTTTGTTGACAATGAAGAATTCTACAGTTTGTTTAAAAACAAACAGTTTAAAAACTACCGCACTCAAAACAAAAAACAAAAAACAAAAAAATCTCATGCCAGCTGACCCCTTGTCCACAGCTAAGATGGTAGCAGAATGCTATGTCACTGTATACAGAAACAAGACAACCTAAAGATAAATGGATGCCCACTGCAGAATCAACAGGTCCAGCCTCACAGTGCACGCCCTGAGCTGCAGCCCCTCCAAAAGGCATCTTTCCCTCAGCCTCAGCGTGAAGCAAGGAACATCAAGAGTTTGTCTTGGTTGTTTTGTTCTTTTTACAAACTATAGATATGTACAGTTAATAACTCAGGATTTCTAGCCAATAACCATATAGTTAACACCACCTTACAAATAAAAAAATGCCAGAAATATATTTAAATGCCTTGTCACACCAACAGCAAAGTGCACAGAGTGACGAGAACAGGCGAGTGAGTAATTTTTCATTTTAAAAATGTTTGGAGATATGTACAACTTTGATACAGTTTCAGGGTGCTCCAGACACCCATGGCCACTGCATGTAAACCACTGACAATCTCTAGAGCACTTTGAGAGACTACAATATGATCGTGATCACATTTTGTAATTAAATCTATTGAGGGAAACAGACACTTCTCAAATAAGAGATGTGTCAATTACAGCGCTCCCCTACTCTAAGTATTCACAAGGAGACAGATAAACAGTTCTTTATTCCTCCTCCTCCTCCTCCTCCTCCTCCTCTTCCTCCTTGTCTTCTTCATCTTGCTCTTCCACCTTTTTCTGGGCAACTTTAGCAGGACATTTGCACTTTCCTTTCGACTTACAGTCAGCAACATCCTTCTCATACTTCTCCTTCAGCTTTGCAGCCTTACTGATGTAAGGCTGCTTTTTGCTGTCATTTAGGTTATTCCACATCTCGCCCAGCTTTTTCGCCACATCTCCAATAGAGATGCCAGGGTTTGTGGATTTGATCTTGGGGCGGAGTCTGAGCAGAACAGGAAGAAGCCAGATGGTGGCGTTTGGGGGGTGTTAGGATCTTTCTTCTTCTTGCCTCCCTTAGCTGGTCCATAATCCTTCATTTCCCGATCATAGCGCACTTTATCCACCTTTGCCATTTCATCAAATTTAGATTTCTCTTTCCCGGACATTGTCTTCCACCTCTCAGAGCATTTCTTGGAAAATTATGCAAAATTGACAGGGACCTCTGGGTTTTTCTTCTTATGTTCTTCTCTGCACATCTGCACAAAGAAGGCACAAGCAGACATCTTACCCTTTGATTTCTTGGGGTCACCTTTAGTCATCCTGACTGTATCGTTCGATAGTCTCTCTTTTAGTAAGTTTTAAACTAAAAAGTGTGAGTCCTACACATTTTGCTCTTTTGCAAGATTGTTTAAACTATTTAGAATCCCCTTGCAGTTTTATATAAATGTGAGGACGAGTGTGTCTATTTCTGCAAAAGAGGAAGTTGGAAATTTGATAGGAGCTGCATTTGAGCTATAGGATAATGTGGAAAGTATTGCCGTTTAACAATGTTGACTCATTTTATCCAAGAATGTGGGATGTGCTTCCACCTATTTAGGTTCTTTTTTTAATTTTTATTATTATTTTTTTTAGAAGAGTCTTGCTCTAGCACCCAGGCTGGAGTGCATGAAGTGTGGTGTCGTGATCTTGGCTCACTGCAATCTCCACCTCCGGGGTTCAAGCGATTTTCCTGCCTTAGTCTCTCGAGTAACTGAGATTGCAGGTGCGTACCACCATGTCCAGCTCGTACTTTTAGTAGAGACGGGATTTCGCTATGTTGACCAGGCTGATCTCAAACTCCTGACCTCAGGTGATCTGCCTGTTTCAGCCCCACAAAGTGCTGGGATTACTGGCATGAGCCACCATGCCTGGCCCTTATTTAGGTTTTATTAAATGTATTTCAAGGATACCTTGCAGTTTTTGGTGTAAAATCTGGTACTTCTTTTGTTAAATGTATTCCTAAGTATGCTATTCTTTTTGATGATATTGTAAATGGAATTGTTTAGTTTCACTTTCAAGTTGTTCATTGTTAATATATAGAAATACACAATGGACCACTTTATCTGTGGGAGATACTTTCCAAGACCCCCAGTGCATGCCTGAAACCACAGATATTACTGAAGCCTATGTTTTTTCCTATCCATACATACCTATAATTTTGATTTATAAATTAGGCACAGTAAAAATTAGCGTAATTAACATAATAAAAGAACAATGATAACAATATACAGTAATACATGATATGTGAATGTAGTCCCTCTGTCTCTCAAAATACCTTGTTGGATTGTACTCAGCTGTTTTCTGACTGCAGTTGACCTTGGATAACTGAAAACACAGAAAGCAAAACCGTGGATGAGGAGTGGCTACTATAATAAATGTGTGTATATTGATTTTGTATCCAGAAACCTTTCTGAACTCATTCGTAATAGTTTTAATGGTTTCTCACTGGACTCTGTCGGAGTTTTTAAATACAAGATCGTGGCATCTGCAAATGTAGTTTGAATTCTCCCTTCCCATCTGGCTCCCTTTTGTTTCCCTTCCTTGCCTAATTGCCACCCTGCTAGAATCCCCAGTACAATGTCAAATAGAAGTGACAAGGACAGACATCGTGGTATTGTTCCTGATCTTAGAGGGAAAGCATCCAGTATTTCACCAGTAAGATGGTACTGTGGGTTTTCTGTAAGCGTCATTTATCAAGTTGCATGATGACTTTTTATGTGATTCTCATTACCAGTCAGTTTCATTTGCCAGCTCTCACATACCCCAAGAGCTGTTTGAAGCTATATTGGCGTCGTCAAAGTTTCAGAGGCTAATTTCCCCCCATTATGTCTGTATAATATATTTAAACCTAAATAATGCTATCTTAGCATGTAATAGACTAACAGACAAATATGTTTTCTTTGGTAAATCCTGGTATATCTGAAATAGTTTAGGCTAGATATCAGAAAACCTACCATTTTCTTTCTTTGACAAAAGTATTTTGCTTGCCTTCGCATTAATTTCTCCCCTCATAACATGGGGGGAAATTGCATCTGTTTTTACTTTCTAACCAGATACATGAATATCAAATAAGAATAATGGATGTGAAAATTGCTTGGCAACTCTTAGAGTGCTGTGCATATCAGAGAATGGATGATGTTGATGAAGACGTATCAGGTAGAAAATACAGAGATCCATTTTGCTTTCTGCAGCCCAATGGGCTGCAGCTGCCAGCTCTCTGATTTTCACATTCTGGGGACAAAGTGCATGTGATCAATTTCTCCATGAACTAAAACAGGACTTCGGGGTAAGAAAATGGATGCCTAGAATGGGCAATGTGCTCTGGGGCAGAAGAGAGCATAATACAATATAAGATAATAAGACAATAAAGGGAGAAGATGGAGAAGAGGGATCCACAGGTCTGTGTCCCTTCACATGCGCAAGGAGAAAAGCAATATTCCTCACAGCCTCAAGGAGCCTGTGGCCCCTTGACCTGGGCTAGGCATAGCAGTTTCCACTGGAGCATGAGGTTAAGCCACATGTTGAAAATGGAAGCACTTTTTCTTTGCCACAGAACAACACAGGGTGGCTGGCTCAGGACATAGATTTCTCTGTGGGGGGAAGAGATGGGGAAAGCCAGCAGCTAGTCCCTTCCAGCCAGGGTGACCCATTGCTGCTCAGCCTGGCAAGCCTGAAGTTCACCAGAGGCTTTATTAAACTCGGTCTTTACTAGAATAAAATTCTTTCTTCAGAGTGATTATCCATGATGAGACCCAAATGTAACATTTTCTACTAAGTGATTTGATGATAAAAAGATAAACTTGAGTTACAACTGGAAACATATTTTAAAGAGAAAATCTGGAAGTTGCTGGGGGCACATTATTGCAATTATGATGCTCACAGCTGCCTCATTTAAAAAAAAATGGAGTCCAAGGACTTCTGAAGATGATAACCAGAAGTAACCATAGGTCTTGGCACAAAACAGCCAAAAGCTTCAGAAAATAGAGAAGCAGCTTGCTCTTCCTTGGGGCCACACCAGGCTGCACAGGACCGGGCCAGCAGTGTGCCTTGTGTCACAGTTAGGGATGAGGGCACTGGTGGGATGTATAATGGAACTTGGATGATATTCTCACCCTGGGCTTAATCAAATACAGTCTGAAGTAAAGCCTGGCTGTGTGCCTGTGCATGTGCAGCAGAGCAGCTCCCCAAATGTATTCTCTTGACCTCGGCAACTTAGTTGGCGGAGCAATCTCTCTACAGAGTAGATGTCATTGTTTAGCAAAATACCTTGAAATGTTAAAGCTGACGCCTCTGAGGTGATGTTTGGAAAGAGACAACCTAAGCTATAACTAAAACACATCGAGAACTAAAAATAAACGTGGGTGTGGGGAGGCCAAAGATGAGCATGGGCATATTTGAGAGGAGGGGGAAGGAGGGGGGAGAGCTACTTGTGTGGGTGGGAGACCCCGTGGGAGACCCCACAAGTGCTGAGACAAGGGTCTGAAGCCTCAGCCTGTTCCCATATGAATACAGAACTAGAAAAGAATTAGAGATATAGTTACATAGTTATTCCTATATATAATCATGAATAATCACATAGTTATTCATATACAGTCACAGAAATATATATACTCAATATATTTTAATCTTACTAATGATTATCATGTTATGGCATGGAACTGAGGTGACATTGTGAACAAAGTGATCCTAAGGCAAGATGATCTAAGCCCTCTGTCATGCCTGCATAAGGGCTGCTGGAGGGCGTCTCGGCTGTGCGGCAGTGCCAGCACTGGGAAAGCGCCCGCTGTTTAGCCAGCTAGGGAAGGAGACGTTCAAAATGTCCGAGAGGTCTCCTTCCTCGGGGGAGTTAGGAGAAAACTCCACTTCTCCAAGCTCTTGTGGTAGGCCTGATGGCTGTCAGGGAGGCCCTCGGACATCCGCGGGCTCAACTGTCTCTATGTGATGCTATGCCTCAGTGATCATGTTCCATGTCCACTTTCATGTTCCTCTTCGGCACCTGGTCCCTCCCTTTCTTAAAATATAAAATCAGTAATAATAACATAAATCTTAATGTCTTTGTTCTTTCTTGACAAGTATGAAAAAGTGCTGATGCATTAGGTTTTCTCCTTGCCTCTGCTACTTGAAAGACCTGGGCCCCTATCTCCAAGACACGTGATTTACCTGACCCTATCACTGACCACCATTCCCTCACCCTACTTATCCTGCCCCCTGCTTTGTACTTAATAAAAGTCAGAGTATCCAGGCACCCTGGGCCACTGCTGGGCTCTGCGCTTTGGTTGGCAGTGGGCCCAAACTCTGTTTTCTCTTTCTTGGTGTCTTGTGTTTTTATTTCCACAGTTTCTCACCTCCACACCTGTAGAGAGGGGGCTCACAGGACCCTGTAGGGCTGGACCCTACATACTTGGCCCACTTACAAATGTGTTCAGTTTGGCCGGGCATGGTGGCTCACTTCTTGTAACACAAGCACTTTGGGAGGTCAAGGGGGGGTGGATCACCTGAGATCTGGAGTTCAAGACCAGCCTGGCCATCATGGTAACCCCGTCTGTACTAAAAATATAAAACTTAGCTGGGAGTGATGGTGGCCTGTAATCCCAGCTACTCGGGGAAACTGAGGTGGGAGAATCACTTGAACATGAGAGGCGGAGGTTGCAGTGAGCGTAGACTGGGCCATTGCACTCCAGCCTGGGCAACAAAAGTGAGACTCCGTCTCAAAAAAGAAAAGAAAGAAAAAAAAAGAAATGTGTTCAGTTTGAAATTCTCAGAGGCATAGCACAGCTGACTTCTTTGAAATAGTAGCTTGTATAGATTCAAGTTTACTTCCTGACTGCGTGCTGCAGGCATTTCACCACCTCCCCAGCCTCCCAAACCTTTGAGTAGCTAGACTTCTACTTCCTTTTAAGGTGGTGGTCAGAAGGTGTGGAACCGTCGAGGAAGGGGAGGTCTCTACCTCCACCGTGTAAGAGCCATATAGTTCTGGGAAGCAGGGTTCAAAGACCAGGTTAGAAGTCTTGGAGGGGCCACGGCTGGTGGGAGGGGCTGAGTGTGGTGGGAGGGGCAGAGGGTGGTGGGAGGAGCCAGGGGTGAGGGGAATAGCTGAGGGTGATGGGAGGGGGCTGAGACTAGTAGGAGGAGCCAGGGGTGATGGGAAGGGCTGAGGGTGGTGGGAGGAGCTAGGGCTTGTGGGAGGGGTCAAGGGTGGTGGGAGGGGCTGGGCTGGTGGGAGTAGACAGGACTGGTGGGAGGGGTCAGGGGTGGTGGGAAGGACCGAGGATGGTGGGAGGAATCAGGGCTGGTGGAAGGGGCGGAGGTAGGTGGGAGGAGTCGGGGGATGGTGTGAATGACCAGGTGCGAAGTGACTGGCTAAGAGTGGTTGCTTTTGTTTGTTTTTCCTAAAGAGTAGTTTAAGACTACTCATGTCTCAACACTGGAGGAAGGTGATGGGGAGGAAGTTGATGGGATAGAAAGACCTACACAAGTGTCCTCCGTTCCTTGGTATCAATGAAGAGGGAAAAAGAAATGATTCAAAGTAAGAGCGGGTAGCTGGGAAAATTAGTAGTGCTGATTGTTTGTGGCTGAGGGACTGCGGGTAGTGCTTGATGTTGCTTTAACTGCCAAGGCAGGAAAAATTGAATGTGAATCCTACTCTGCCACCTGTGAGCTGGGTGATATTTCTTTACCTGAGAAATGGAGATAAGAATAATGATCTTGCTGGTAATCATACCGCTCTTCTCACTCTCGAGAGGGAGAAGTCGCCTTCCCGCTTCAGCATGGCCACCAGACATGAAGAGATCTGGGGGTCTGACCAGTGAGGCTCCTGCCTGAGGGAGCCTCAGAGGTCTCTATAGTTCTTTCTTTCTAAACTGCTGCCCTCCCCAGAGGTCACCAGTGCCTCTGTCAGCCCATAGCTGCCAGGGAGCCCCTTCTCGGCTAGGCGCAGGTGCAGACCAGGATGTCTGGAAAGTACCCGTGCTGGACTCCAGCACCGACACAGGGCAACATGTTTGGAAACATAGGAAGCCAGTGGTGGAGTAGATACAGGAGCCCCATGCCTGTAAGAAAAAGAGCAGAGAAGAACGATTATGTCCTGAAACAAGTGAAAGGTGGTTCCGCACTAGAATGCAGGGATTGCACTCTCTAAATCAGAGGTGCAAAAGGACCACACTTCTGGGCTGGGCAAGCCCACATGGCAAAACACATCTGTGTTTGGAATCTGTACACTTTCTAGAACCCAACTCTCCTATCTCTTCTTCCCTCCTTCCATTCCAGGCATCCTGAGGTTGGCTCAGGCTTCCTAAAGGGGTCACAGGCTGAAGCGCAGCTCCCTGGGGGTGGCTTTCCTGCCTATAAGCCTGAGTGGCCTTTTGAGACTCGTCTCCAAAGTCACCTCCTCTTTGTAGCTTCCGCGTCGCCTCCCAACTGTTGGAAATTTCCTCTTCCAGCTCCCACAAGCCTCATTTCATGCTATTCAGTCCTCACGCTTTATTTTTTTTTCTGTCCTGCCTCCAGATTATGAGCTCTTTCAGGGTAGTCACTGGCTGGAGGCACCTGGCCATGGAAACATTTTGTTGAATGAGTGACTCTTGGTTCTTGCTGTTCATTGGCTGTTACTCAGTGTTGCCTGTATCCTGTGCCAGGCACTTTGCTGAGTGCTTTATGTACATGTCCTCATTTCAGCCCCATAACAAATCTATACATGTCCTATTATTACTCCCCCACTTAAAACCAAGAAACTTGAGTCCTGGAGAAATTAAGTGATTGGCCTCAAGTCAAACAGCAAGTGGCTGGGTCATGACTCTGACCAGATTAATCTATCTGTCCTCCAGAGTTGTTTTCTTTTTTTCTTTCTTTTTTCACCATCAGAGTGGTTGGCATTCATCATCACCAGAGTTGTTTTAATGTTGGGAGAATAAATCTGCAATTGTTTTAAGCCGATAATGAGATTGTGAGGCTGTGTGTTTGAGTTTATTCACTGTGTGATTTTGAACCTGAGCCTCAGTTTCTTCTGTTTATAAAATGGGGATAGTAATTCTGTACCATGAAGTTTTTATATGGAATAAATAAGCTAAAGTAAGTAGATTCTTAACAAATGTCTGGTTAGGGTTGGGACTAGGGTACAGCCAGGCAGACACCACCCTCCCAGGGCCCAGCATTTAAGAGGCACACATTCTCAGGAGCTGAACCCCTGCCACCCTGAACAGAAGCACTTCCTTAAGTGGCCTCCTTCACCTGTTCCTGGAGCTGCTCCTGGCATTGGTAGGTGAGGAAAATTATTATTTACCCTGTCTTCCTTACTTCTCCCTAATCAGGCTGAGTTGTCTTAGGCATGAGGGTGAACTCGTTCTTTCAGTATGAGCAGTTATTTCTACAAATCACCTTTCTTTCCTTGTAGTCACACACCCAGTATTATTATTGTTTCAATCAGGAAACCACTCTCCCATGCCAGAACTATCTGCATGCAGTTTTCACACAGTAGGCGGCTTTTACTGCAGTTCTAGTCATCTAGTTTTCTACAGTAACCCAAAGAGTGCTTTTGTGTAACTGCAGCCTCAAGCAAAGTCTCCCCAGGAGAGACATGTCCCCTCCCACTTCTGGAACATTTGTCACTTTCTCCAGACACAGCACTGGGATTGTTGCCAAGGCTTTGGCAGGACTCTGTGCTGGGCCTTAGACATTATACTTGTGCCCTCAGCCCTGTGCTAAGTACCCTCACCCCCCCACTGAGGCCTTGACTGTTTTCAAATTATTGGATGGCAAGCAACTCTGCAGCCACTTCTAAACTGCCAGTCAGCCCCAGACTGCTATAAAATTGCTTAATGACACTTAGGTTCTTTGGGAGTTGTTGAAGTGTGGAGCTGTAATGAAGCAGCCACTGGCTGCCTAGTGAAGGAGAAGGTCAGTAGTGGGGTCAACCATGAAGGCCAAGGACTTGGCTCCCAGACAAGGGGGAGTTGCAGGTACCAGATGGCTCAGAGCTCCACCTCCCAGGTTTAAGCAATTCTCCTGCCTTAGCCTCCAGAGTAGCTGGGATTACAGGCATGTGCCACCACACCCAGCTAATTTTTGTATTTTTAGTAGAGACAGGATTTCACCATGTTGGTCAGGCTGGTTTTGAACTCCTGACCTCAGGTGATCCGCCTGCCTCGGCCTCCCAAAGGGCTGGGATTACAGGCATGGGCCACTGTGCCCAGCCTGGCTCCCATTTTGGACACCAGACTGCAGAGTTCTAGATTTCATATGTCTCCTCAGGTAGAATATCCACACTGCAGCCTCTGGTTGTAACAAATCCAGACAGACTTGGTTTGCTAGCTGCTGCATAACAGCATGTTCATCTGAGTGAGTGGCTTGAGCATGCCAGACCTCAGTCTTTCTCATCTGTAAATAAAGTAGTACATCTCAGAGGTGTGTTGTAAGAACTAAGCAAATTGCTGAAGCCAAAGACACAGATGCATATCCAGTGAATGTCAATTACTATTCTCATTAGTAACAGTAGTACTCTTACAAAAGTCAATTACAAATCCAGAGACCATAGGTCTATATTGCGAGTGGTGACCTTCAGATGTTGTAGAAGAGTTGGGAGTGATGTTTGCGATCACCCCATCCCAGCAATTCAATAAGCTAGGAAGCCAAGGCCAGAAAGCAGGACAGAGCGGACTCCCCACGCCCACTCCTCCACCTCAAGGACACATCTAGGCCTCAGCCATCACTTCAGTATAGTTTCCAGTGCACTGAAAAGGCTACATCTTCTCTCTCCTTAAAAAATATATATAATAATAAATAATATGTCTTATAAAACATATTTCAAACAGTCATTACCTCATATAGGATCCTTGTCCTACATACCATCCACATCACACACATATTCAGACACAGCCTGAGGGAGGTGGGTGTTCAGCTGTATTAAGAACAAAAGTTGTAAGAAAGAATAATAGTGTGAAATCAGTGCAGGACAATTTATGATTAATATCAGGAAGCCCTTGTTAAGAATGCCATGTATTATTAGACTAAAATAGCCTCTGTAGGGACATGGGGAATCCCCATGACTTGAGACACTTCTGCTGGGACAAGGCACAGCTAAGCGCAAGAGAGGAACAAAGCACACACCTCCTCAGGGGACCATCAGAGACAAAGCTTGAGTTCCAGCCTCCTTTCTGAGTCAGGAGCGCGTAGAATGGTCATTTGAGAACTGAGTGTGCCTCTGTGTGCAGCCATGGGACCTCAGTGTCCAGCCTGCCCAGCAGAACAACAGGCTTAGAGGCCAGGAGAGGTAATGATGGGCATTCCATCAAAACCACCCAGCAGGGTAGCAGGACACTAATGCAATTACTAGGCTGCACATGAGGGCAATGTGGCGGACTCAGCATCTCTGGATTTCTGTAAGGCACATGACAAGGTGACAGAGCAAATTTTTTGATCAATTTAAAGACAATAGGTTAAGATCCTCATGAACTCCTCATAAAAGCCATGGTAGTTGGTTAAGCAATCTTTCACAAAGGGGAAAGGGGCTGTGCAGCCTCCTTACCTGAATATGAAGCAGGATTTTGGTATTTTAGCAGTACTAGGACATAAAGGCTGCCTGTCAAACTTACTAATTAGATGGATCTGGAAGCCATTACAGATATATTGGATATTTAAAAACATCACCATCCCAAATGATTAACATAAGTAAGAATTATGGATGTGGTAAGCTCAGGATGAATTTTAGTGCAGACACTGTGAAGATATACCCTTAGATTGAACAGCAATAACATCAGCTGCCTGGGACTCGTTAGGAATTAAATGTTTGCTGGCTGGATTCAGGGATGGGATTAATTAGCAGAACATATGAAAATGAATAAAAATTGAACATAAACTCAGAGTGTGTCAGAAGTGTGAAGATTCTGGCACATGGACTGCTATGACCTCTGCCTGTGTGTCCGAAGGCCAGAGGTTAGACTCCACAGGTGACATCCCTTCCTGTGCAGTGGGCGGACCCTAACTGCAGGCTCAGGTGTACTTCTGGGCACTACAGTGAAGAAAGGGCTCTGTAGATGATTTGTATCCTGGCGTGAGTCATCTGAATGGTGACGCTACATCATACCACAACGATTGGAGGGCCCAGGGAGGTTCAGGCAGAGCAGAGGAACTGGGGTTAGGTGGCGGCTGTGTTGAAATGCTTGAAGTGTTGTCATGGGAAGCTAAGCTCTTTGCAGGGGAGACTTGGAGGGTCGAGGTGGGACAAATGGAGTGAGTGACAAAGAGCTCAACATAAGGAAGCTGTTTCTAATGGTCAGCATTGATAGCAATGCAGTGGACTGCTTGTGAGCTCCCCGTCGCGCGAGTGTGCAGGCAGAGGCTGAACCGCTGCTTTCCGCGATGGTAGAAGGCGATCCCACGTGGGTGTGCGATGAGTCGGGCGCGTGCTCCCGGTGCTAGGGTGGAGACTGGAGGCAGCCCTGGCCGGGCCAGCAGAGGGCGCGCTCCGGCGGGCTGCTCCGGCAGGGGAAGCGCGTGCCGGGAGGGAGGCCTACGGCGCAGGCCGCGCATGGGCACAGAAGTGCTCACCCTGCCGCCGCAACCGCGCAAACCCCGCCGGTGGCCGCGGCGGAGCTGAGCGAAGGACGTGGAGGTGCCCACGGGTGCCAGGGCGGCGCCGGAGCGCCCTGGACCACTGGCCGCGGCCGCTCTCCCCTTCTTGCAGCCCTCCAGGAGCTCGCCGCACCACCGCCCCGGATTCTCACCTTCCCCTCTGCCACTGGAGCTTTCCCTGGCACCTTTTTGGCGGGCCGCTCCTGGCCCCACTGCCTCTCTCACGCGGGGCCTGCGCACACCCGCTCATCCTCGCCCCAGGATTGACAGATGGGCAGACAGGCAGGGACTCGAGAGCCTTTCTCTCCCTGCCCTGGGGAATCCGCCCCTCAGGAATGAGCGGCGCAGGGCTCGGTGCGCATTTGTTGGTGTGTAAGGAAGGGAAGCCCAACTCGCCCTGGATACTAAAAACATCTTTTTTAGTGCCAGATTTCTGGTTTCCTGAGTGGCTTTTCACCTTCACCCATCATAGAGCAAACATTGCTCTACAGAGTTTTGTGGGGTGCGGGATAGCGCTGTTAGACTCAAATGCCTGCTTCCCGTGGGGTTGGCAAATTCAGTAATCTTAGGCGACCTCCCCACAGTAGAAAAAGGTTAAAAAGTGGAAAAAAGAAATCGACCATCACACTTGACCTTCCAGGGCCAAACCTCCGGCCTCTCAGTCACACCAGGCAGCCAACCTTTCACAGAGATGCCGGGACATTGCTTGGGCACACTTCAGCTTGGTGAAACGGGGACATTCCCCTCTATCGTCCTCCTGAAGTCCGTCCCCGCCCCTCAGCCCCTCACCTCTGCCACCGCCAAATCCTCGCTGGGCAGCTTCCGCTGACAAGCCAGCCTGGGGCCACCTGGCTACGGAAGCGCGCGGACCCTCCAGGCTTCTGTCTGGGGATCGCACATCCACAGGAGGGAGTGGTGCGCACCAGGCAGGGTGAGTCCGCAGTGGCTCCACCTGGGGCCAGGTGCCGAATGGGAGGGTGGAGTGCTTACGGTGCACGCCTTCTCCTGGTCAGCGAGGTGCACGCCTTCTCCTGGTCAGCGGACGAGGAGCCGACTGATGCTGCCCCTGCGCCCCCAGCCCCCTTTTGGCTTTCTGAGCTGGTTAATTATAGGTGTCAACGTGACAGGGCTGAGGATGCTCAGATGACTGGTAAAACATTATCTGTGAGTGTGTCTGTGAGACGGTTTCTGGAAGAGATGAGCTTTTGTCAGTGGACTGAGCAAGAGGTCCACCCTTACCAATGTAGGTGGCACCGGTCAACCTGTTGGGGGCCCAGAGAGAACAAAAGGGCAGAGGAAAGGTGAATTCTCTTTCTTCTGGAGCTGAAACATCCACCTCCTCCTGCCCTCGGACATCAGAGCTCCTGGTTCTCAGGCCTTTGGATTCTGGGACTTACATCAGTTCCCCTTCTTTCTGGTTTTTAGGCCTTTGGACTGGGCCTGGACCGGCTTCCAGCGTGCAGATGACATGTCCTGAACTTCTCAGCATCTATAATTGAGTGAGCCAATTCCCAAGCAGATCTCCTCATCCATCTATAGCTGTATATCCTATCGTTTCTGTTTCTGTGGAGAAACCTGGCTCACTTTCTCTCCCTCCCAATCTCTCTCTCTCTCCCGCCCCTCCTTTAATATAAAACCACATGGTTTTATATTAAAAACACATCAGAGTGCCTCTTCCAAAGGCACTCCGATTCTTTGGTCCACATGATCTTTTCAGTGGATAAATTATCTGTTTATGATTGAAAGAGGCCATAGTTCACAGGACCTTGCTTGCTACAAACTCCCTTTATTTCATTTTTCTAGGCAGCCAGCAGCCCCAGATGAGCAGCAACACAACACTTATTTGTACCTGGCTGAGCAGCACCGCTGCATATGCTTTGCCATTCCACTTCCCCATGGCAGAGCCATGTAAACTGAAGCCTGGACCAGGGGAGGGAAGATGCAGTCAGCCAGAGGGATCCAGGGAAGGCCTCCAAAGCCAGATGCCTGCTGGCAGGGTAGGGACACCCATCAAAATCCAAACCGCCTGCACGGCTTCCATCATAACAAGCAATCCCTGATTGTAACACTTGATTCTTGGAGGGGAAGAAGAGCAAACAAATCACCCGGCTGCAAAACTATACTTTTAAACAAATTGTCAAGTAAACAGTTTGGAAGATTTTTGCCAACCATTCACTGGAAAATGAGAAGAGAGCTGATGGGCCCCAGATTTTTTTTTTTTTAATAACAGAGTGCTCTTGTATTTGTTTGTGTTATGAAAATTCAGCCAAGCTAGGTAGGTTCACAGAGAAGGCTGCCACTCTGCTTCCCTGCCCCAAGTTGAGACCTTTATTCTCTATTTCCTGTTTCTAGGCTTTATCTAATTACCATATATTGGCAACTGGTTGACTGAAACTATTATTAATATTAAAGTGACAGCAACCAAATATCAGCCAGGATGCTAAGCTAAACCCAGCCAGTTGCTTAGAGATCCAAAATGTCGGGGTGGGAATTAGCTTGTGACAGAGAAAAACACAAAGTTGACATGTAACCAAAGCATCAATTGTTAATGAGCTCTGAGATGTCCCATGCTCCCATGGAAAGGATTGGCATATTCCCTTTCTCTGAGGTGGCCAAGTGCAAGCCAGAAAGTTACTTCCCATGCAAGGACTTAGGGCCAGCAGAGCTACACACCTCGAGGATGCACTACCCACTGGATGGGCTGTGCGTGTTCTTCTGGTTCAGAGGCAGATAAGGGGACAATGGGTAAGGCTGAAAGGACAGCAGAGGTAGAAACAGAAGACTCTGTCAACACCCATGACCACTACCTAGGGTGGCAATATCTAGCAATCAGTGCTTTATTTTTAATATTATTTTGCCATTGCAGCAAATAGACACTGAGTGCTTTTTGACTAAACTATTTCAAAAGGTGTAGAAATCTCGGGCCTTGCTAGCCCTGGAGGGACTGCGCTTCCCAGGACGCCAGTCCCTAGAGGTGGTAAATGATGTCAGCAAGCACAACTTTTCTCATGCAAAACAACCACTCCAGAGCCCTCCCAATCACCTTCGCTGTGGGCTCTCAATTGTTGGGCCTTGGCTACCTGCCCTAATCACCCCAGGGCCAGGCACTAGGCAACTCAGGACACGCCTGTGTCCAGAGCCCACTAAAATTATTCAAAGTAGTCCATTCTAAGTCTACTTATACTGGCTTTCTAGTTCCTTCTCACAAAAACCACATTAAAGGCTTTTGCCACAGTTCCCCCCCACTCTTCTCACCAACCCTGGAGCTTCATCATGTGGTCCCCCATGGCACAGTGTGGCCCCCATGGCAAGGCATGCCACTCCTTCCGGATCTGTGCATAACAGACTATCTGTTCAACAGCAGTCCCCTCCTTATCTGTTGGCCTTGCTACACCTAAATGAATAAAACCTATGTTTTAAAGCAATCATGTCCCTGAAAGTCAGGAATTACAAGCATGTTATTTATTATTTATGTAGGGATTTCTCCTTAAAATGTTCTTTATGAAAAGACAGCAAGTATCTCTATGCTAAAAATATAGAAAATTGATCCTGTGTCATTCTTTAAAGTAATAGACATTCATAGTAACAAATCAAATACAGTATTACAAAAGGTTTATAATACAAAGTAGCAGTCTCTCACCAGATGCCACCCCAGCCCAGAACCACTATACAGAGATTTTTGAGTCTTTCTGTTAGTAATTGCCCTGAGGGCTACCCCACAGTTCTAAATAAAATGCTTATCTCTGTTGACCTATTTATCCACGTCCCATCAAGCATATAGAAGAGTTGCTTCCCTGACAGCCAAACCTTTCCTTCCCCTGTTCTTTGAAATGTTTGAGCATTAGATTATTTCTAGCATCTCTCTTGATAGTATTGTAACTTTAAATAATACATTCATCCTTTTCTTTCTATTTCCATTTACTTTTTATATAGTTTAGATATTGGTCCCCTCCAAATCCCATGTTGAGATGTGACCCCGAGTGTTGGAGGTGGGCCTCTGGGAGGCTTTTGGGTCATGAGAGCGGATCCCCTCATGAATGGTTTGGTGCCCTCCTGTGGGCACTCTTCTAGTTCTCACTGTGTTAGTTACCATGAGACCTGTTAAAAACAGCTTACCACCTCCTCCCCTCCCTCCCTTCCTTCCTTTCTCACTATGTGACACACCTGCTCTGCCTTCACTTTCTGCCACGACTGTAAGCTTCCTGAGGCCCTCATCAGAAGCAGGTGCTAGCACCACACTTCCTGTACGGCCTATAGAACCATGAGCCAAGTTTCCCAGCCTTAGGTATTCCTTTACAACAATACAGACAGAATAAGACAACTTTTGACAAACTCTCAACACTCCAGTTTGTAAAAGAAGTTATTAGTTTCTTAGAATTGTCTTTTTCATTTCTTCTTCCTTGCCTCACTCTCCAGTTCTTCTCAGGATCCCAACCTCTGTGGGCTGGCCTTTTGCTAGTGCCAACAGTATGATGCAGCTCATACCCTCCTGCTCAAGTGCCGACTCCAGTGTCAGTATGTGCTATTGCCAGGCCAGGAGATCTTGAGAAGGGAACTAAGGTCAATTTCACCAGTGACTTTCTCTGCTCTCTTGGGCAAGTCACCCAATTCTTTGAAACCGCGGCTTCCTCATAGCTTTCAACTGCCTTCATAGCTTTAAGATGAGTGGGAACGAAAGAGCGCCTGTAGGGTAATGCGACTTGTAAGTTCCACACTGCTTTCCACACAGAAGGTGAGAGAATGTTCTGACCTGTCCTCTGAGAAGCATGGTGACTTCTTGAGTGTGACCCTCTTGTCCCTGGCATTTGATGGCATCATCACTATGGGACCGACTGATGTCCTCCAGGCCTGGTGGCTGGGGGAAGGAGCATTTTATATGGATTCCTTTCACATCAAATCCCTTCACACAACTCTCATAAACACTCTTACTCTCATGCTTTTTGATGTGTGCTTTTGAACCCAAGTTAATTATATTTCGTGATTTTTAAAGGGGCAAGGGGAGTGATTTCATCCATATTCACCTCCCTGGAGTAAATTGTTCTAATTTATTGATAATCAAATCTAATCCTTTCTTTTCCTTAATATTCTTGGTGGTTGCATTTTATTCTCTT
This sequence comes from Ateles fusciceps, assembly GCA_036589455.1. Taxonomy (NCBI): domain Eukaryota; kingdom Metazoa; phylum Chordata; class Mammalia; order Primates; family Atelidae; genus Ateles; species Ateles fusciceps. The sequence continues at coordinate 1,539,638 of JAZHEH010003321.1, read as the reverse complement.
TACTGTCTTTACAGTAAAACCTTGACTACCCTAGAAATGTTTTTTTATACATGCTTTGATTCATACTGATAAACCCTAAAAAAGATTATTCTGGGCCTGGATCTCTTCATATATGGAACTCTTTTCTAACTTTTTTTTCCTGTGGGAATTGCTCCTTTTTTTGTGTCTTGTTTTTTGTTATTTTTGTAAATTAAATTATTTTTTTACATCTATAATTTACCATTGTTACCGTTTTAAGTGTACATTCAATGGTAATAAATACATTTATATTCTTTTCATTTTCTTTCATGTCTCCTTCCCTCTTTCCTTCCCGGCCTCTGGTAACCACTAAGCTACCCTACCTTCATGGGATCCACTTTTTTAGCTCCCACATGTGAGTGGGAACATGTGACACTTGTCTTTCCATGCTTGGTTTGTTTAACTTAAGTGGCCTCTAGTTCCATCCATGTTACAACAAATGATAGGATTTCGTTTATTTTTGTGGCCAAATAATATTCCAGTGGGTATATATGCCCTATTTTTAGAATCCATTCATCCTTGGGCACTTAGGTTGATTCCAAATCTTGGCGATTATGAATAATGCTGCAATAAATATACACGTGCACATATTTCTTTGATAGATTCCCTTTCTTTTGAGTATATACCCGGCAGTGGAATCGCTGAATCATATGGTAGTTCTGTTTTCAGTTTTTAAGGAACTTCCATACTGTTCTCCTTTTTGGCTGTACTAATTTACATTCCCATATTCTCTCCAGCATCTGTTATCGCTCATCTCTTTGACATGAGCCATTTTAACTGGGGTGAGATAATATGTTTGTGCCTCTGACTTGAATTTTTCCAATCATTACTGATGTTAGCATTTTTTAGTATCTATCTGTGATTTGTGTTTTGAGAAATGCCTGATGAGATTTTTAAATCAGATTATTTGTTTCTGTTTTGTTTTGTTTGACTTTCTCTACTCTCCTGAAAAGAGTTTGCTATTGAGTTATTTCAGCTCCTTATATATTCTGGTTATTAATTACTTGTCAAATGGTTGGCTTGCAGTTATATTCTCCTATTTTTGTGGGTTGTCTCTTCACTTTGTTGAATGTTTTCTTTACTGTGCAGAAACTTTTTAGCTTGATGTAATCCCATTTGTTTATTTTCCCTTTTGTGCCTGTGCTTTGGAGATCTTATAAAAAAAAAATCTTTGCCCTAGACCAATGTTCTGGAGCATTTCCCCTGTCTTCTTCAAGTAGGTTCATAGTTTCTGGTCTTAGATTTAAGTCTTTGGTCCATGTTGATTTAATCTGGTTGTGTTTTATTCTTCTGCATATAGTTATCCAGTTTTCTTAGCATCATTTATTGAAAAGACTGTTCTTTCTTCATCGTATATTCTTGATGTCACTGTCAAAGATGAGTTTGTTGTCAATGTGTGGATTTATTTCTGGGTTCTATTGGTCTGTGTATCTATTTTTATGCCAGTACCATGCTAGTTTGGTTACTAGAGCTCTGTCTTAGATTTTGAAGTCACCTAATGTGATGGCTCAGCCTTGTTCTTCTTGCTCAGTTTTGCTGTGTTAGTCCATTGAGAATGGACTAAATGATGCTGTAAAGAGCTTCCCCTGAGACTGGGTAATCTACAAAGGAAAGAGGTTTAATTGACTCACAGATCCACATGGCTCGGGGAGGCCTCAGGAAACTTACAATCATGGCAGAAGGAGAAGCAGGCATGTCTTATATGGTGGCAGGCAAGAGAGACAGAGAGGGGAGAGGGAGAGAGAGAGAGAAGAGAGAGAGAGGGAAGAACTGTCAAACACTTACAAAACTATCAGATCCTATGAGAACTCACTCACTACTATGAAAACAACATGGGGAAAATGGCCCATGTTCCAATCACCTCCTACCAAGTCCCACTCTCCCACTTAAGGGGGTTATGGGGATTACAATTTGAGATGAGATTTGGATGGGGACACAGCCAAACCATATCAATTGCTTTAGCTATTCAGGGTCTTTTGGGTTCCATATAAATTTTAGGATTTTTTTTTTCTGTTTCTTTGAAGAATATCATTGATGTTTTTATAAGGATTGCATTGAAATCTGTAAATTGGTTTGGGTAGTATGGTCACTTAAATAATGTTATTTCTTCCAATCTGTGAGCATGAAATTTCTTTCTATTGTGTGTATGTGTCCTCTTCTATTTCCTTTATCAGAGTTTTATAGTTTTTCTTGCAGAGATTTTTAACTTCCTTGGTTAGATTGATTCCTAGGTATTTTATATTTTTCGTAGCATTTGTGAACAGGATTGCTTTCTTGATTTCATTTTCAGATTGTTCACTGTTGGCACATGTAAATGCTACCAATTTTGTATTAATATATTTATTTTGTATTCGGCAACTTTATTGAATTCATTTATCAGTTTTAACAGTTTTTTCGTGGATGTTTAGATTTTTCTAAGTACAAGATGCCATCTGTGAACGAGACTAATTTGACTCCCTCTTTTCCAATTTGGATGCCTTTTATTTCTTTCTCTTGACTAATTGCTTTGACCAAGACCTCCAGTATCATGTTGAATAATAGTGGTGAAAATAGCCATCCTTGTCTTATTCCAGTTCTTACAGGAAAGGCCTTCAAATTTTCCCCCTTCAGTATTGTATTAGCTGTGGGTTTGTCATTTATGGTCTTTATTATTTTGAGATATATTCCTTGATTATTCACTTTGATAAGGGTTTTTTATCATAAAGGGACATTGAATTTTATCAAATGCTTTTCCAGCATCTGTTGAAATAATCAAATGGTTTTTGTTCTTCATTCTGTGACTGTGATGTATTATGTTTATTTATTTGCATATGTTGACCCATCTTTGCATCACTGGGATGAGTCCCACTTGGTTGTGATGAATGATCTTTTTAATGTGATGTTGAATTTGGCTTGCTAGTATTTTGTTGAGGATTTTTGCATCTATATTCATCAATGATATAGGCCTGAAGTTTTGTTGTTGTTATTGTTGTATCTTTGTTTAGTGTTGGTAGCAGAGTAATTCTGGCCTCTTAGAATGAGCTTGGAAGTATTCCCTCTTTACCAATTTTTTGAAGGGTTTGAGTAAGATTGGTATTTATTCTTAAATGTTTGGTAGGATTCAGCAGTGATTCCCACAGTTTCTGGGGCTTTTCTTTGATGGGATATTTCTCTTTTTGGATTCTAATCTTCCTAATGAGAAATTTTAACCCAGGAACATGATGCTTTCTATTACTACTTTGTTCAAAGCATAACAATTTAATGTCAGCAGTAATAATGATGACAACAGCAGCCGACCTGACTGAGCACCCCCCACATGTGACAAGACACCATGCTAAGGGATTTACACCTCTTAGTTCCTTGCACCCTGACAACTGCCTTGTTTGCTCATTTCACACATGAAGGACCGAGACTCAGGAGATTCAACAACTTGAAGTTAACAGCGTGCCTAAGGTCACATCATAATTCTGGTGGGATGTATCTTCCTATCCCCTCTAAGTGGGCCATTTCAAGGCCCACCTGGGCAGAGCTCCTTGATTGGCATAACTTACTTAATTACACTTGGTTTCATATAACTTATTAAAATCATTTCACCAAGTACAGCAAATGATTGTGGTCAGTGGTGATGGCAGTGGAAGCCTTTCCAGCAACCATGAGCTACTCTTTGCAAATGATCATTCTGGCGGATAATCCCATTAGTTCTCTTCTACCACCTCCTCAGAAATACTCTCAGCTCCCAGCACAAAGACACCTGGGCTGTGGCTTTTCCAGGAATGAAGAGATAGGGGTGGGGGCAGGGAAAATAACACTTGATTATCTAAAATATCTCTATTTCTTAATTTTTAATTTATTTGGTGAAGGTAATACAGAAAGCTGGAATGATGCCAAGCAGCCATGTGTCATACAATGAATAGCTTGTCCTGCTGTGTGCTATGTGCTATATGCTGTATTAAAAGGACTTTTTGAATGACTACATTGTGGACAGAGCATTGAGTGCTCTGATCCAGAAGAGTCCACGGTGCCTTCAGACAAGAGCCCTGAACACCTCTGCAACAACATGTCCCCGACTTCTCATTGTCCCCAAAGGTTTTCCTGAAATCCTTCCTTAGATATCAACATTGTCATGGCCGCCTTCAGCACAGACCTTATTATTTCCTTACTGGAGCTATTAAAAAATCTTGGAATGGTTCTTTTCTCAAGAATCACCCTTTGACACTTTCTAGTGTGTCCTAGAGCCTAGCAACATTCCTGGCTTTCTTCTCCTCTCCCTCCTTTCGCTGTCCAGGCCTTGCATCCCCTGTGCTGGCTCCTGGCTCCCAGCCCTGCCTGGTGGGCTGAGCTGGCAGCATCCTCCCCTGGAGTCGGCTCAGGGCCAACAAATTTCTGACACAAGGAGATTAATTAGGTCCAGGGAAGCGGGAAGCAGGTGCTGTGAGTGATGTGGAGATCAGCTGTGCTTTCTGTATGATAGAATGCAAATGATCACACACACTCAAATTCCTGGCATCATCGTGACCATCATGACTAGTCAGACCACGGGCACAGGGATGTTAACTCTGGTGATGACGGGCAGTGAAGTCAGCTACATCTCAAATCAAGAAGGACAGACAAGTTGGTAAACCAGCTTCTGTAAATCAGAACCACTGACCACATGTAATTCCAGGGAGCAGAGCCAAAGCTGCAGCCTGAGGGCATGTCTGTCACTAAGGCTGGTGAGATGCTGAGTCATTTAGTTTCCAGCAATTAGGCATCTTCTGCTGAAGCAAAAAGTAGCCAGCTGACTATCTGGTGAGGTAAGCTGCAGTAATAACACGGACAATCATAATTGATTTGCATTGTGACGGCTACATCTAAAAGCACCTCGATTTATTTCTTTATGTTGTTATGTATGTATTCATTCATTCATTCAATGGACATTTTTTTGAGCTCAAAAGATGAGGGGAACTACTGTGCTGGGTCTTAATGGCCCTTGCCGTCAAGGAACTAGGGTCTCTTGGGGAATGATACAAACATAAGACTCACAGCATCCAGTTAAAATGCCATGATTTCTCTTATACCAGGCACCATGGAAACACTGTGGGAAGGCTGGGAACTCTGCTCCTGGACGTGTTCATTCAGGCCCATCCTCGTCTCCACTTCACTTACTCTCTTCACTTCTGATAGGGCTGAATGCCCTCATTTTACGCAACACCAGGAATCCCCCAGGAACTCCAGAAAGCTGCAAGACCCTGGCCTCCTTTCTTGTAGCTAGAGGTCAGGTCAGGCACACGCACATCACCTGCAGGGGAGGAAGTGGGGTGCAGGGAGGCAGACGGACCTGCAAATAGCCTCTCAGCATCCCAGTCTCTCCGCAGGAGAGATGCTGCCCCTGGCCACTCCAGAGTTGGTGGACCTCATTCATGTCTCCAGGAGAGATAAATGACTTTAAAAACGCCAGCAATATTAGCAGGGCCTGTGGCCAGAACATGTCAGTGAACAATTTTAATGCCCAGATGTGTAGCATGGCACAGAAAAACATCTTTGAGGATGGATTAACAACACATTTTGCTATCCCCTAAAAGACTTCACCCTGAACACACACATCTCTAAGAGGTGGGCCCCCTATTGTTGGATTGTTATGAAGAATGGTTTAGGAAGTCTCTCCCAGGTGCCAGGGCTCTTCTGGGAAAAGGTTCAAAAGGTTGGGGGCCAGTCCTCTGGGCACACACATTCCTGGTGCAGGCCACCAGAACTATGCCAGTAGTGGGTAAGCATGTTAGCAAGGCCTGGTGCATGCCACGGTGCAGGCCCAGGCATCCAGCCTGTGCTCTTCATTCTGGGACCGTGCTGTCCTGGACTGTCGTTTAGCACCACCCAGGCCATGGTTCTGCATTAGGGCATGGTTGTGTGCTGGTGGCAGCAAGGACGTGCCTTGACCCTCTGCTCCCTCTCTGCTTCTCCTTTTGTTTTAACATTTTCCTCAGATGGTAGAATTAGCACATGCTAACTGTTATGAGCTGAATTGCGCCTCCCTACCCCCAAATCCATATGGTAAAGCCCTAACCCCTCAGAATGTGACTGTATTTGGAGGTGGAAGTACTTAAGTTAAACGAGGCCATTAGGGTGGGCCCTGATCCAATTTGACTGGCGTCCTTCTAAGAAGTATGAGGACACAGACATGCACAAAGGGAAGACCATGTGAAGACACACGGAGAAGGCAGCATCTGCAAGCCAAGGAGAGAGGCCTCAGGAGAAACCAACCCCGCCAGCACGCTGAGCTCAGACTTCCGGCCTCCACAACTGTGAGAGAAGAAAATTTCATTGTTTCAGCCCCCAGTCTGTGGTATTTTGCTATGGTAACCCTAGCAAACTAATATGACTTCCACAGAAAATTGAGGCGTTATTGGCAAATTTAGATGGTGAAAATAATGATGTTTTTTTCTGAATCTCTTCATCCAGAGACAATTTCAGTTACTATTTTAGTCCTTTTTCTTACAGTTTAAAAATCCATATTATATAGAGAGACAAACTGAGAGTGGTGTTAGCTAGAGATTATATTCTGTATCCAACTTGCCTTCTGAATTGTCATTGCATGAATGATCTTATGTCAATAGGGTCATGCCATAATTTAATCATTGATAATATTTGGGGTCATGCTTTATTCTAGGCAGACAGACCCACACACCCTACTTTTCAATTATATTACACATACTGCTCTTTATCCAGATTTCCTTATTTAGTAGTTAATATGGATAGCTTTCTATGTTCATAAACATGGATTTATGTCATATGTAAATTTTTAAATAATATTTTATACAACAGGGTTATGAGTTTTCCTTAATCCTATATTGATAGCTATTTAAAATTTTTCTTTTCTTTTTTTAGTTAAAAATAAAAGCATTGTGAGAACTGGCTGATCACATAGCTATGCACTTTGGAATTCTTTCTTTAGAACAGGTTCCTGAGGCTGCAGTTCCTCTGGTAGAGTTGGGAGAGAGTATGTATTTCCAATTCGTGCCCATCGTCCTGGAGGTCAGCGGTGACTCTATCCCCAGCAGCAGTTTATGGACAAGAATCTCCATAATCTTTTTGCACATTTAACATTCTTATTAATCTAGGCTGGTTTGGGGCTATAAATTATATCTCACTGGGGCTTTTTCAAATTTATTGGTCATTTGCATTTCATTTTATTTGAATTGCCTGTTTGTTTTCTCTCCCTGCTTCTAAAAGTCAGTGTGTTTGTCTTTTTCTAACAGTTTTATAAGACCTTTTTAGGTAAGAGCAATTTTAATTCTTTTACGTATGTTTGGCAGTTTCCTTCCGGTTTTCCTTATCTCTTAATTTTGTACATGGCAGGTTTTTGTTTTATTTCAGAGCACATTTTAATTTTTTATGTATTAACATCTATTAGTTTTGTCCTTATATTACTTCAGATTTTGGTTGCCTGCTTAGAAAGTACTTTCACACTCAAGATATTCAGACAATTTTCACTGTTTTCTTTTTTGCCATTATAATTTCTTTTTAAAAAAATATTAAAATATTTAGCCCATCTGGAATTCATTTTGGTGTGAGATAGGAGGTAGGAATGTAACACCATTTTCCCCTAAGATGGTTAGTAGGTTGTCACAACGAATTCCCCACCAATGTGTCCTTTTCCTGGAGATTTAAAGAGACACCTTTACATGTGTAGGTGCTCGTGTGTGCCCGCACAGCGGAAGGCATCGTGGCATCATGAGAATGTGAAACCTGGCAGGGAAACTCCTCGGCTCCTCTCCTTGTTATCAGCATTTGTATTGGTTGTTCAGTCATCCTTCCAGACGACTTTCAGAATGCATGCTGTTGGGACTTTGACGGACGCTTTGCTGTATTTATGGATTACTTTGCAGAGAATTAGAATAGTCTTGTTATCTAAATACAGCAAACATTTTGTTTCTTCCTTTCCAGTATTTATATAATTTACATAGCTCTCTTTTCTCCTTTGAGTTGCTAGAACGTGGCTGCATGGCAATGCTGAGACATCATGCTGGGTGAGAGTGGACATCCTTATTTTATTCCCACCCTGACTGTTGATCTCTCCCGCCTGTGCTTCAGCACTCAGTATAACGCTGGCTGAACTCTTCTGACAAATACCCTCCATGATGTGAGGAAAACACAACTAGGAGCGGTTGTTGAATTGTGTGGTCTGCCACTGAAGTAATCCATGAAATGATTACTTGTATTTTCTCCTTTAACAAATTATTGTTATAAATTATATTAACATATGTCATGCTAATAAATTATTTCCATATTCCTAGGAATAAAGCTGGGTAGTTCATAGTATACTATTCTTTGAATTCATTCCTGGATTTTCTGAGAAGTGTTATATCCATAGTCATAAGTGCAATTGTTCTGAAGATGCTTTTCATTGTTATCTTTGTTGAGTTTGGGCTTAAATGTGATGTTAGCCTTATGTAATCAGTTTCAGACAATTTCTACACTTTCTATGCGTTGGGAACTTTAGAAGACATCATATTGAACTATTTCCATCAAGGTCTGATGAAAATCACCTATGACCTGGATTACTTATAAGGGATCTGATGGAAGGTGGGAAGTAATTTGCATTTGACAAAAGCTCTCCCTCCTTGAGATTGGAGTCCTTTGATCAAAAAAAGTAGTTTTACAGTTCTATGTGGTTAAAAACTAAAATCCTTTTGTCACTATTTGCTACTCATACTTGTACAATTTCTACCTTATTTAGAATAGACTTGGTTAGGCCTAATTCATGATCAATATTTACAAATATTGAGTTAATATATTACAATTTTAAAAGAATGTGCTTTAACTCTTTGTGACTTACAATGTTTTCTATGTAGCTAGTATGTCGTTTGTTAATTTTATTATTCATGCCTTCTATGTCCTGTTTTATCTTGTTAATCCACAAAATTCTGTACAATGTGTTAGAACTTTTTAATATCAAACAATTTTATTGAAGTTTTATGTTTTATATTTTCCGTTATTTCCCCTGAGACTAACATTTGAAATGCAAATACTAGTTCATGAAATACGATACTAGTCAGTGAAGTTCGTGACTTCAGTGTCTTCATTGTGGATTGAATATTTTATTAATAAAATGAAAATGATCATTTTTACCTCATTGCCTATTTTTAGCCTTTCTTTCTGTATTTGAAATGAATGCTCCCTCTCTTGCTTTGTCTGTATCTGAATTTATCTGCTAGATCCTTGCCTACCTTCTAAGTGTCAAGATATCAACCTCTCTGCTTCATTTTACTTTAGATGGATCAGGTTTAGCTGTTTGAAGCACTCCAGGTACTTAGCCTTTGGATAGGGGAGTTTAGCCCACTTATTTTTGGATGTATCCTGACAACCAATACATTCAGTAATCGTCTCATTTTATTCGTTACATTGATCATATTTGCAGTATTTCTGATTTTATCTTTTATCTTCCTTTTTTTTCAGTGGGTTTATCGGTAATACTTTTCCTCTTTTGTTTGTTCAGCATTTGGCAAGTTATTTATCCAATTTCTAGTGAATACATTTGGATATATTTCCAAATATAGTGGATGTTGGATATATTTGGAAATATTTGAATATGGGATATGAGATATATTTTCCAGTGATTACTTTTCAGTTTTACAAATCCAAACACAACACACACACAAAGCCTTAAACTTATACTTTGCTGTAATTATAAAAAATGAAATGGTTCCCATGAAACCCAGTTTTGGAGGAGAAAGATTGTGTACTTCTCTCCCTCCTCCTGCCTTCTCATATCAGATGGGAGTACCCCACAGCTGGAGAAGTACCAGGGAGAAGTTTGGATTCACCCTTTTCTGGAGGAAATTAGTTCAGTGTGGCTTTGCCTATGCCACCGAGATCCTATTCAAGGAAAGAAAATGATGAGTGAAGCACATGGCAATAAAAACGACTATTCTGTGGGAGGAGAGGAGGTGAACAAGTTGGAAAACTGTTTCTTTTAGAACTGTTTTGCTCTTTTAATGGACCCAGGTTTGAACTGTGCTGTTTATGACAGCTATTTGTTTTCATAAATATGTGATATGCACATGTGAAAACATGTTTGTGGTGTTGCTGCTATGAGCTGGGTGTAGGAATGTGTACGTTGTGGTGTGTATGTGGCTTGTGTCTATTATGTGGTGTGTGCATGCAGTGTGTGTGGATGTGTGGTATGCTGTGGTATATGTGTCTATGTACACAGTGTGTGTTCGTGTGATTTGGATGCAGTGTGTGGAAGTATAATGTGGCATTTGTGTAGGCAGTTTGTGTGCCTGTGATGTGTGCGTGGTGTGCCCAGTGTGGTATGAGTGGCATGTGTGTGTGTAGGTGGTATGGCATGCACTTGTGTATAGCGTACATGGTATCGTGTACAGGTGTGGAGTGCTGTGTGTGTGGCAAGTGTATGTATATTGTATGTGTGGGGCGGATATTTGTGTGGATGGTGTAGTGTGTCTGGTGTTTGTGATGTGTGTCGTGTGTCTGGTGTGTGTGCATGGTGTAACATGCAGTAGCACACATGGTGTGGCATGGTGTGTAGCATGTGTAGGTACCCTTGTGGGTGATGTGGTATGTTTAGTGTGTGCGACTATGGTGCAGTGTGGTGTGTCTTGTGTATATCGTATGTAATGTGGGTGGAATGGTGTGTGTGTGCGTATGCATGTGTGGTACATGTGTATGCATGTGTAGTGTGTGTGTATGTGTGGCATGTGTGTGCTGGTCACATGTCTGGCTCTGGAAGGCGACAGAAGGACAATAAGATGCGTTTTCACGCCAGGCTGACAGGTCCTGGTGGGGACCAGGCTGAGAGGACTGAAATGACACAGCCCTGCCTTGCTCCCCAGGCCCCACAGAGACATCCTTTCAGAAATGGCAAGCACCGCCCCTCAGAGTGGGGAGTGTACTGAGGTGCAGGCATTATGACGCGTTGCCCAGGAGCTGATTACAGCCTTTCTGAAAATATCAAAACAAACCAAAGGACTTTTATTCTCTCGCTCAATAACAGTCAGCACAGAAGACTTCTGAGACCAAATGTGTGGCTTTTTGCCCCACCGGAAGCAAGCAGGCAGTTCTACAGCGGAGGATTCCGACATTGACACCTTCTACCTGGAGGTGGCCTCACACCCCACAAGCCGAAGCCTCACTTTCCAAGCCTGTTCCTCACTTCCGATGCCAACGACAAGGTGGTCTTACGTGTGCTCCGAACCTCTGGCGTACCCTCGAATCAACGTTCCCAGGACCCCTCCTCAGACGTTATTAATTTGCTAGAGCAGCTCACAGAGCTCAGGGAAAGGCCTACTTACATTTACTATAAAGGATGTTACAAAAGAAGAGACCTGGGGCAACACGCAGGAGGAGGCGAGAAGCTCCCATACCCTCTTAGGGCTGTCAGGTTAAAACGAAGAAGCTGAAAGTTTTGCTCCAAATGCCGTTGTTTATCGATTTTTGACCAGTCTGATCTGCTCCGTTAGCTTCGAAGCACACCTTTTCATTTGTTTCGGTTTGCCTTTGATGGCCTCTGCCTGCCAGAAGCAATCCTCTAGAATATGGGCCTGTGCTTGGCTTTTCTACACAAACATGAACAGCCCTCAATTACTGGGTAACATTCACCTCGTCGTGCCAACTAGAGAGTGAGGCGTGTCCGGGGGAGAGTGGGACCTTGAACTCATCTCGGCCTTGCTTGGGACGTGGTCCAGGAGGTTATGGGAAGACACTGGTTTAGAAGCTGACCTCATGGGTTCGCTATTCTTATGTAACACTTAGGAAGAGCAGAGACCCACGCGGTTCAGTCCCAGAGCAATGCTGTGGTCAAGAGAACACAGTCCAGCTACCAATAGTTATTCCAAAATAATTCAAGTTCTTTGTTTCTATTTCTTTAAAAAAAAAAGAAAAAAGAAAGGAAGGGGTGGCCGAGCTGGAAACCTGGTTTTAAGTCCCCTTCAGGGGGCCCTCAGGTGGGCGCCTGTTTGGACACCTGTCTACCCCGCTCCCCACCCCCCGTCCAAACACCCCTTTCCTCCCTGAGTGTTCATTTGTTGATCCAGATTCTGAATAAATGAAGTCGCGCAGAATCTACCGGGCGGAAAGGAAACTGCCTGGAGGCCGAGGGCTGATGGGAGGCCCGGAGCAGGGTGGGCGCGCGACCCCACAGTGAGCAGGGAGGGCAGGCTGGGGGCGTTCACCACCCTGAGCGCCTCTGCTCCCCCGCAGCCCTGAGACCCAGGCTCCCCTGTTCCTCCCTCCAGACCCTGCCCGTCCTCCCCGCGGGGCTCCCTCGTAGCTCGGGGAAGGGGCGGGCTGCGTCCTCGGGACCTTTCCTCATCAGCCACAGCAGCGCATCCCAGCACGTCCTCCAGGAGCCCGCCCCCTCCTGTCACCCTGGGCTTTCCCCACCCCGCAGCGTCCCCTGGTCCCCTCGGGGCTGGAGCAGTGGTCCCCGCAGACAGTGCAAAAGGGGGTCCCTGTTGCCTCCCATGCAAGCGGCAGGGCGCTCCCCCCTCCTCTCGCGCTTCCCACCTGCGGCCCTCCTGAGGCCCGCCTCCCCACTTCTCCCCCTTTTCCCACTGCGGCCTTCCTGAGGTCCCCCTCCCCGCCTCCCTACCTCCTGCCCCCGCCCCTAGCCCTCCCCCAGGCCCCCCCCCAAGTCGCCCCATCCCCGAGGCCCTCCCGAGACCTCCGGGTTCGCGCTCCTCCGAGTTGCCTGCGGCTGAGTCCTGGAGCGGCCTCGGGACTGCCTGTCCAGGGGGTTGTTCCCAACCAAGGCGAAGAAGGCCTTTGGAGAGCGTCTAAGGAGGACATCCTCACTTTGTCTTCTCACTCTCCCACCCAGCGCCTGTGACCCGGACCCAGCCCGCGGCGCACAGACCCAGGCTGCTCTGGGCACCCCTGGTGAGCGCCTTCTGCACCAGAGCTCCGCACAGCACCAGCCCTGGCGCTCCCCCAGCTTCTGTTCATTTGCTACAGTCCTGAAGGTTCAGTCCCTGAGCATCCATGCTGCCAGGTGACAAACCCAGGCACGCAGAGGTATACATCCTTTACCCAGGGTGACACAATGTGGAGCTGAGTCCATGTCTGGGAGTCTGGTGGCTGTGTCTGGGCTCTGACAGCGCAGCCACCTCACAGTGAAACAAACTGGGGACTGGCCTTGTCCTGAGCGGCCTTAGGACGGTGCAGTGGCCTGCAGCCTCCCAGCCAGTCTGCAAAATGTAGCAAAGATGAGGCACCTTGTAGCCTTACATGTTCTTATTTTTCTTTCCTTTTCTCTGCTTTTTTTTTTCTTTTTTAAGGATTAGAATTAGTATATATAAAGTGCTTAGTGCAGGAGCTGGGAGAGAAAGTGGATACTCAGTAAATTACAGCAACTGTAAATTGTAAAAGGCATGTCATTTATCTGGTATAATCCCCCCATTCTAAGAACCCTGTTAAGTAGTTGGTAATTCGTCACTTGAAAGAAATTATAAAGAATTTTTTATCTGTTTGTTAAAATATTGTTTTATTGTGATAAAATGTTCATCACAGAAATTTCACTCTTTTAATACTTTTTAAGTGTACAATGCAGGTTGATAAGATAAATGCATACAAATTTATTAACGTGTACACGGGGGAAAATAAGGTGATTACCCAAGATCCCATGAGGCACAGATACTTATACAGTCTTATTTCAGAGAGGAGGGTGGAAGGTGGAATGTAGGTGATTCTGTTGAGGGGCAATAAATGATTATTAAGGAGAATGAATAGGTCAAGAAACAAAGATTAATTCGTAAATAGTTCTCTTTAAGCCTGAGAAATGGACTATTTTTTTGAAAGTCTGTTCAGGTGTGGTCACGTCTTGGTCTTCTTTTCTGCAATAGATAATGAGATAACAGGGAGGGGAAGGAAAAAGTAATTGTTCTCTTCTGTGGGTCTGCAGGGTCTTCATGTAGACAGGGGAGAGGCCCCTTCCAGCCTCTGTTGATCTTAAGGGCTTTTAATTCAAAATACACTCATTATACCAGGGAGCTGTATTTTGGGGCAAAGTTTCCTGCACTCCTTCAATCCTCCTGTTTGGAACTTCCCTAAAAGTTTCACCTATCAACAGCTGAATCAGCCATTGTGGAGAGATTTGGATTAGAGGTTGTTAGATAAGAAACAGGCAAAGAAGGGGGAAAAAATTGGTATAAGCAGAAAGAAAAATAAATACATATATTGTCCTATATCTTCTTGAATCAGTCTGTTGGTCCTAAGAACAGAAGCGTTCAGTAGAACAGCTGTGTCCATTCTAGGAGGTGGCACTACAGCGGGGCTGGGCCTCTACATGTGAGGCAGGCAAGCTGGTCTTTAAATAAGAGGCATTTCTATGGAAACAAAAGAAAAACAAAGGTATTTCTTAATGTCTGGCGTAGTCCATTTCTAGAATCGCAGAAGTATCTTCAGATCCTAGTGGCAATCTTACAGATGTTCCTGGAGTATAGTTGGAATTACGTGTTCATGTGAATTTCCTGAGCAGCCCACACATCAGCAGGCGCAAAGGCTGTGTACATGTGAGTTACTGTGCTCACTCTTCCTGAAGTTTATATCAAGTTGTCTAACTTCGGTTTGCAGGGCTTCAAGAAAAACAGTTAAATTCTACTGATTCCAAATGAGAAAAATGGGAGAAAAATCCAAAAGCATTAGTTTGAAGACTTGCAGCCAAGAAAGAATTCAGGATTTAGTCCAAATTGTAGGAAAACAATAAAAATTCAAAAACAATGGACAAGATAGAATCTGATAACAGGCGTACTATACTTTTCTTCTGAAACACAATTTTTCTTTCCCATTTCCCCATTTTTACTGAGGATAAATCATAATTATGCTTGATATCATATATCAAGATATATCAGAATAATAACATATTCAGAAAAATATAACTAAAAAATTAAACTCCATTATTTATTTGACATTTGACGATGCTTCTCATATGATTTTAACATACCAAATAAGCCAAATATATCTTTCTTAGGTTTCCAGAGGTTACTTTTGGGAAACATTTAATTTTAAAATTTGAAATTTGGGAAGTATGCCAAATATTAAAGGTTTAAAATACTTGATCGAATTAGGATCACAGTTCACTGTAAATAATAGTCATTCATTTAACCAAAGTGATAATTAAAAAATTTCAAACAACCTTTACACATTGAGAGAGAAGACTCAGTTTTCTAAATAATCAAAAGACGTAAACAATCAAAAGACCTAATAAAGATCTTTTTTGCAGTCTACTAAAAAGTCGAACAAAAGCCTTTTATTCTCCCTACTAATACGACGTGAAAATCTTGCTCAAAAGAGGAAATCGTATTCTACATTTGTGTCAGTATATTATTAGTGCTAAAGCTAATTTTAATAAAGCCTTATAAACAAATCCATCCAGTCTCAATCAGCTTTGACCACACAAGATAAGCTTTCCACAAACATTTTGTAATCGTTTATACTTTTCTATTAAAATTCTAGAGAAAACTCTGTTGTTCAACACAGAAGCCCAGAGCCTGGCCTTGCGTCCATGTGTTCTTGATATTAATGCTCAATCTTTAGAAAAACTTAAACTAATTCCCTTATAATTTTAGCCAACTTGATCACACACAATATTCTTTTCACAAGATTCGTCTTTCACAAACCTACAACTTGCTTAAACCTCCAGTTTTGCCCTATACTTTCTCTTTTTGTATTGGGATGCTACAAAAATGTGCTTTCCTCTCCTCCTCATTGTTTTGACCACAAAGTTCTCAGTCATGTAAAAGAAGAAAATCGCTTTCTTTTCTCTTTTCAACTTTCTTTACATCTTACTTCCTTTATATGCTCTATAATAGAGGTTTTTCTTATATCAAGTAGGTTTAATTCTACATATTAGCTATAATATTGACTCTTAGTGCTACAGGTAGTTAGACAGGCATGAGTGGGGCAGGAGAGGGCTTTCCCCCACCCACCAGGAACATTGGGTGATTGGCAATTATCACATTGCCTCTCTAAAAGTGGTAAATATATAAAATAAAATAAATAAAATAAAAGTGATAAAAAGCACCAGAGAGAGGCCATTTCCTAATGGCCAAGCCTGTTGCACTAAAGTGTTATTTAATTGAGTGCAGGGGCCAGGGAGAAGCAACTTCCTGGGCATGCACATTAAGAGACAAAATGGTGAAGTATGACCTTCTGGAGGCACGCCATCGGAAAAGGGAGGAAAGCCTCAGGTGGGGATGCATACAACTTTCTGAACACATTGCACATGCTCACCTCTCAAGGGTAAAGACAGCACCGCGTATGTGGGCAGCCCCCCACAAGGGAAGAATCATGGCAAAGAGGTCAGCCTGTAAAGTCTTAGGATCAAGCCTAAACACCACACTTGACCTTCAGGTGCCCACTTGGGTCTCTTCTAAGTGAACCTTCTTTTCTTTCCTGTCCTAAAGTCTTTCTATATAAACATCCACTCTTGCTCTGAAACTTGCCTCAGTCCCTTTCTGCTGTATACCCCCCTTAGTTGAATTCTTTCTTCTGAGGAGGCAAAAACTGAGATTGCTGCAGACCCTACGGATTCACCACTGGTAACTTGAATACCTACCACCAGTAACATTAGTGAACCTAATTTTCAATGGAATACCTAAAAAGTAAATTTTGAACTGTCTTATACGAGTGCTTATAGATGAAAACTATTTCATAACTTTTTCTTATTAACAGGTCTAAATGTATTTGGTTTTTCTGTATCATATAAATGACTCAAATATTTTACAATTACCTATTAATTTAACATAACAGGACTTTAAGTTTCTGAAAACAGATTTTTGAAACTATGAAGATTTTGTTTATAAACTTTCATTCCATTTACATTTATTTAATCTGGTCATTCTTAACAATTATGCTTGAATAGTTCATTAAACAAAGTCAGGCATCATCTCAAGTTATTTCTTTGTTAATCACTTATGTAGCTCACAATGTTAGGCATTTATCATGTAAAAAAGAGCTCCCAAAGTTAAACACATGTTTATTTTGCTGATCAGAACACAGCTGTTTTCATTAAACCCATAATGTTAAACAGTTATTTACTAAAGTTTTATCCAAGTCATGAGAACCAAAGGCATTTGAGTTAATTTCTATTTTTCTGCTAAAATATTTTTATTTAAGCAGTTTCTTTTTCCTTAAGCCAATGAAATAAAAATTTTATATATTCTGATAGTGAAATATCACATAAACATGACAAATATAAACATATAGACATTCAGACACACAGATAGAATTGTATAGCTTTATACAGTTTTTATTTGCCAGATTTTAAATAATTTTCTTTCCCCTTTAAGCTATCAATCTCTTTTTTTGTTGTTGTTGTTCCTTAATATTTCTTTTTTTTAATTTTATTTAAATGTAATAAACTATCAATCTCTTGATTACCTATTCCATTGCTCTAGGCAATTGTCAGTTAAGCAGCTCTAAATTTACACATTCAAAGGGATGTCTCAGGTGAAAGTTTATATCTCTAAGGCACAGAACTTAGATCTAAACATCATTATTTGCTGAAACAAAAATGGCATGAATGAAGGCCCACTCAAGACAAGGTTGTCAGGAAAGGTATCCTAAACAAAGGTAAGATTTGGTGTGTAAACGTTAAGCCAATGTCTTTCTTATTGTAAATGTTTCTAGTGGCTCCTGTGCGGGGAGATACCTTCATAAGTGCAGATTTCCTTAAAGATATGCATTTTTTTTCTATGAAGAGTGTCAAAGTACTGAGCTAAATGCCAGCAATCTAGTTGGATAGGGGGTTTTCAACTTAGTTTATTTCTTGATTAGGTTACTGACTCAGGGTGGATCCGTTTAATGAACAGGGGAAAGAAAATGTTTGCAGTTTCCCTGGCCTAATATTTGAAATGTAAAAAGCAGCACAACTGGAAGGCAGTGCATCTAGATCTTTAAAAACAAACCAAGGATTCCATTTCTATGTTGAGATGTAGGCCCCCCAAAAGAGGGCAGCATCTCAGGACCAGGCTGTGCAATATTTCCGCAGTACTCCTTGCTACAGATATCCCTTGAGCCTGGGGGTGACCTGGGTGCCAAGAAGGCCTCTCTGGAGCAGGCTGTTCTCCATAGGAATCTTACTGCTTGGTGGGGGAGTGTTCCCCATAGCCTCCGAGTGTTCAAATCTGTATTTTTATCAGAACACACAAAGAAACAAGTAGCCCCCTGCAGGAGCACGTATTTACTACAGCCACCGTCAGTTACTTCCAAAACTGCAGCTTTGGTCAGTGACTTGTGAGCCATTGCACACACAAAAAGTCAAGTTCTCTCTCACAGCACAAAGTAATTCCTGGGACCCCCCCCAAAGCCAAGAGATCAGGTAACTTACTGCAAAAGACAGAAGAGCTTCAGACCTGATAGGAACTTGCCCACAACTCTTTCTACTTTACAAGAAAAACAGAAAACTCTCAAAAGGGGGGAGTGCCTTTTCTGTATTTTTCAAGGGGCCTCGAAGTCATTTGAAATCTCCCTTAGATTTCTTCACGTGGTATCAAAAACGGCAAAAGGAAAGAGAAGCAGAAGTGGAAGGAAATAGAATAACAAGTCTTAGAGGAGCCAAGTTGGGAGACTTTTTTTTAAAAAGACTAAATTTTTACATTTTTCTCAACAAAAATTATGCCAGCAAGCTAGAAAGCAAACACATCAAACATTTTTAAACAAGAGTTTCAGTTAACTGAAAAAATTCCCACAAACAGAACCCAAAAAAGGAAAAGACAGAAAAACCTTTTTGTTATTTTTACTCAAAAACATTATATCTTAAATATCAGCTTTTATTTAAGCCAACTTCTGACCATAGAATTCTAAATGAAACGTTATCAAATCTCTTATCGTTAGAGCTCAGCCACAATGAACATAAAGTAGGTCTCCCATTCAGTTTATCTGGTTCTAAAACCAGCTTTTTTCTCCAACTGTGCATGCAAATGAATTATTTTAAACATTTCAAAGGATCCCTATTTTGGCTACTGGTGCTTAAAAACATCCTGGGTTGGATGAGTTCACTTTCCTATGTATTTATAAGATGAAGCACCATGAATGTTATACACAAATTTAGCTGGTGTTTTAACAGGATTTGGTCACAAGTGAAAAACCAAGCCCCAATCTCAAATGATAGAAAACCACTGCAATCTTAAAAAGCATACTGTGTCAAACGAGACCACTGGTCCGCATTGCCAAGCCCATGACCTGAATTCCCCATCCTGAGACAAAGGTAGAAAAACCCAAGCCTTCCATCCTAAGGTAGAGGTGGGAAAAAAGCCCGTTCTCTGCAGAGTCCTTTATTGGAACCTCCTGTCCAAAGACAAACCAAAGCCCTCGGTCTTAAAGGAAAAAGAGGTTTTGAAAACCAGTCCAACTAACATCTAGACTTTCAACAAAAGAGTAGAAGGTTCAAATTCAGAAGAACTCACAAGTTCAATAGAACTTACCTGAAATATCTGTTGGAACTTCTGAAGGCAGAGAGAATGCGATGGGTTCCTGCTGATGCCCAGCAGGGGTTTCAGAGAGAAACACTGGAGGATGGGGGGGTGGAGGGGGGCAGGGGAAGTCGCTCTGGATCCTGCCAACTACGCTACATATGTCGACCTAGAAGGAAGAAGCTGAGGCCAAATTAATATAAGCAGAGAATTTTTGGGGCTAAGCGTCAGAATTGCCATCAGGAGCATAAATTTAGGTTGCCCTGAATGTACTCTCTGATTAGCAGGGCTTGCAAGTGAATTTCTAAAGAAAAAAATAAGTTCCTGAGTTTTTTTTTAACCAAGAATTTACATTAAAATAATGTAAGATTTGATTAGCTATACATTATTTATTTGTATCACAAAATGACTTTAACAATTGTCCTCCAGCATGAGTGTGGGGTGTGATTGAAGTCCCACACTCTGTCTCTCTGGGCCTGATGGATTTTGCAACCCTCACGTATCTTAGACTGCCCTGAGCTATTTCTCTTTTCTCAGAGCACAGCACCTTTCAGGAACCTCCTCAGGTTCGGCTATTTGGAAGCTCTGCGAATCCAGCCCTTTGGGTTTTACGGAAGCTTCACTATGCAGGCATGTTTGATTAGGTCATTGGCCATTGGTGATGAACTTAACTTCAGCCCTCTCCCATCCCTGGAGGTTGGGAGATGGAGGCAAAAGTCCCAATCCTCAAATCATGCCTGGGTCTTTCTGCTGACCAGCCCTCCAGACCCTTGAAGCTACCTGGGGGCTGCCAGACATCAGCCTACTTGTTAGCATAAAAAGATACTCAACGCTTTGGAAGATTCCGAGGACTTCAGGAGTTGCATGCCAGG
This sequence comes from Ateles fusciceps, assembly GCA_036589455.1. Lineage (NCBI taxonomy): Eukaryota > Metazoa > Chordata > Mammalia > Primates > Atelidae > Ateles > Ateles fusciceps. The sequence continues at coordinate 1,519,360 of JAZHEH010003321.1, read as the reverse complement.
AAAAGGGGAAACAAATAAATGGTTGCTTAACTATTGGTTACTTCCCGAGAAATATGTCATTAGGTACAGGTAATTTCATTGTTGTTTCACTATCACAGAGTGTACTTACACCAACCTAGATGGTGCAGACTACTAGACACCTACACTATGTATTATGGCCTATTGCTCCCAGGCTACAAACCAGTGCAGCATGTTACTGTACTGAATACTGTAGGCAACTGTAACATAGTGGTAAGTATTTGTGTATCTAAACATAGAAAGGGTACAGTAAAAATACCGTATAAAAGATTGAAAATGCACACCTGCATAGGGCAATAATCCTAGGGGACCACCGTTTTATACCAGTTCATCACTGACTGAAACATCCCAGGCAGCACATGGCTGTATATTTTTCACAGTATTGCAATCCTCCAACCAGGTCTTGTCAGTTCTGGATAAACTTGTTTATTTCCTGATGATAGTGGAATTTCTTGCTGTCAATTGTTGCCAAGATGGCAGATGCAAGACACAAAGGGTGGCGTCAGGGGACAGAGGTAGGGAATGATTGTGTGGGGCTGGAGATGCGGTGCAGGAGGGAGGTGTCCAAGGACTCTCCTTCTTCCTGGGTGATAGGAGGGCAGACGGTGGCCAGGAGTCCGCAGGCATGCCCCAGCTGAGGCTCAGGTGAAAGGATTTCCCCGAAGACGCTCAGTCTTCAGTGTTGCTTGGCTTGTTTGTTTGTTCAATGCTGTGTTTCTCTCTCAAGAACTTCAAGCCTTCAGGAATCTGGTCTTAGCAGGCTGAGGGGCACTGCAGACAGACCAGCATGTCCATTTTGGGGACACAGTATAAGGGAAGGAGGCCCCTGGGTGTCCCCTCCAGGATCAGCTCCAGGGGGTGCTACATTTTTTCAAGGGGCACAGAGGAAGATGCTGGTGGCTTGTACCTCTGTCGCTGGTGCAGAAGGGGAGCTGCAGCGTTGCCGCACTGCCGTGTGCCTGAGGTGAGCTGGGAGCTGATGCCTGCAGCCGCAGCTCGTGGACACCGTTAGGGGACCCGGGCCGGCCTTAGTCTGCTCCTGGAAACAGGCAGAGCAGCTCTCCCACTCCTGTCCTGCTGTCTCTGACTTCTCCTCTCCTGGTCTCCATCATTAAAAAAAGCAATCCTGAATATAAATACATGAATATACCATTTTGGGACATATTATTTTTGAACTATCCTAAATTACACATAAGGTAAAATTTCCCTTGGCTGCTACTGTCTCCAGTTCTACTTCTAATTGTAGCCCTGTCTTCAAAGGTTATCAGTTTTATGTCTGTCCTCTTAGATGTATTTTTACATGTAAAAATTCGTAGTTAACATATTTAACATGTTAACATATTATGTCAAACATCTTAACATATTTAGCATCGTATCACACATTTTCATTAAATTCCTTTTTTCACCTATGCCGTAGAGATATTTCCAGATCAGAACACAGAAAGGCACCAAACGTTGGTGAACACGTGGAGCACTTCCTTTTTATTCGATCTTAAATGATACCTCATGCATGTCTCTTTGAGGAGGTAGGTAGTGTTTCTCTAAAACAGTCACCTAGAATTTAGAATGTCAGGATAAGAAATGTACATCTAAAATTTAACTGATAATGGCAAATTTATCTTCAAAAGAACTTGCCGACTGATACGCCAACTGTCCCCTTCCCACTGCCAATTTCTTTTTAATTTTGATAAGTCTCATGGGCAGAATAGCAGTCTACTCTTGCTGTTATAATCTGCACTCCCTTCGTTTGCGAGGAGGCTGTGTCTTTTCATGTTCGTTGTCAATCTGAATTCCCTTTTCTGTGAATGGTCTACTCTCATCTCTTGTCCAATTTGCAATTATTTGCTCTCTTATTGCTTTTGTCATATAAGACTTTACAATTTTGATGTCATCAAACTGATCAAATTTTTCTTTAAAGCTGAGCATTCAGTGAACTCCTTTAATCTAAGTGATCTTTTTTTTTCCTTTGTTTTTAGAGACACTGCATTATCACTATTAAGGCAGCTTTGCAGAGAGCTCTACCATCAAAGCTGCCACAGGAATCTGGGAGGGCCAGCAGCATGTGGAGGGCCATGTGTAAAGAAAAAAGGCTTGAAGGTGGCCTCACAAGGCCAGGGCTCCCCACAGGATGGTGAGAGGTGTGCACTGAGAGCAGACATGGCCCAGTGGGATGGCATGGCAGACTTCCCACCTGCCTATGGCCCTGAGCAGAGGCGTGGCTGACTTAGGGAGTTTATTTTAGTTTGCTGTTAGGTGTCAGCTCTTCTAAGACACAAGCTGTGCTGGCAAAGCAAAAGGAAGCTGAGCTTGCTTGCAAAGTGGCTTGATTATATCAACATGTCTAATGCCTCTTGTGTGTTCCTCCTTTGTCTGAGGGATGGGGGAAAGGTGGGAGCAAAGCCCGTCTGTGTCACCTGCACTTGAGCAGCATGTGAGGCCTGCAGACACTTCTCCTGTTGACTGGCCTTTGGGTGGCAGTGCGTTCCCCCGCATCACAGCACAGCATGGAGTGGGGAGGCAGGGCTTTGGCGATTCCCTGCCCTCAACACACACGTTACACCTCCAAGGGCTCACACTACAATACAGGTGAAGGGGAGGTGGGAAAGACTGAAGATGTGTGATTTACATGTGGAAATGTGTATGCATTTAGAATATATCTATATCTTTACATTTCATGTTATATAGAGCATGCATAGCACATGTGTGTGTGTGTATATACATCTATATGTTATAACATGTACAGTAAATTGTGGAATCCAGGCAAAGACTCATTTCTGTTTGATTCTAAAGACTCTTATCTCCATGGTTTTCAATAGAGTGAAATCCTTAAGAATACAGACTCAGCCACTTACTGTCTGGGGGACCTCTCTTTTGTTCTTGTCTCTCTGTTTCCTCATCTCTCAAGTAGGCAAAATGGGATAGTTACCTGTCTATTGTGAAGTTTAACTTTGTAATACATACCAAGAGTTCAGGGCCAGGTGTGTAGGCAGACTGTATCAAGTTAGTGATTATTAGTATTTTCCTCTCTGAGGCCCTCAGAAGATGAACTCAAACGTCCTCAGCTTCCAGCTTGTCTTCCAGGGGCCTCAGAGCCTCAGGATGGGTGGGGCCTGCGTGCAGGGTCAGGCCTGGGCTCCACCTCCCTGTGGCTGGGCTGGGTCCTCAGCCCAGGGCTCTGTGTTTGGGCAGCACGCTGATGGGGCGCTGCTCTCTATCTGAGTGTCTGAACTGAGTTTAAAAATTGATAGGGGGAGGGTGGGCTCTTCTCTGGCAGTAAGACCAGAGGTGGTGGAAGAAGGAAGTGAGAGAGAAGACAAGAGAGCACAGGTGGTCCCACACCACAAGGGAGGAAGCTGCTGAATGGTGTGTCATGACTGGGCTGTGCATTGCCTTGCCTGAAATTCCAGCCTCACCTCCTCACTGACACTGTCCCATCCACAGTCCTGCTGTGGGCAGAGGACCCAGAGCACCACCCTCTACCCACCCCAGCCACCTACCAAGGCAGGCCCGGGCCCCCAGCACCTTTGTCCTCAGGGGCTTCTCGTGGCATGTGCTGGCGAACCAGGCTGCTCTGGAGCCAGGTGTCATTTCCGAGAGGCCTCAGCTGGGTGAGGAGGAAGAAGGGCCATTGGAACCACAGATGAGTGTGCTGCAGCAGGGACAGCTCTGCCTCCTGCTTTGACCCTGAGGCTGTGGCCACTCTTGGCAAAATCTGAGTCACCTCCTAATTGCTAAGCCCAGTGAGGCACTTTTCTCTCTTTCTGTCTCCTGCCGGCAAGCTGCAGTGCTGCTGACCACTTCCATCTTTCTTCCTGTCCCGTTCTCCTCTCACCTCCCTCCCCATTCCACCTGGCTTTTCCTCCTTTCCAAATGTTTAGCTCTGCTACTCCAAAGGTTCCCCCATCTCACACAGATGCCACGTGGTCTCCTTGCCTTCAGCCTGCGTGGTAGACGTGGTCCTGGCACACCCTGCGAGAGAGGTGCCATTTTTTAGATTACTTGACTTAGGTCCAGAGAACCAGTCAAGGAACCTCATACCCCAGCCAAGCAGGGATCCCGGCAGCGCGCCAGGGCCTCAGCTGAGGTGCTGTGCCTGCCAGCAGCGTGGGAGAGCCCTGGGTTTTCACTGTCCTCCTGACCTGGGCTCCTCGGTTGCATTTAGCTCTTCCTATTGATCATATACAGATGCTCATGGAAGGAAATAGAGAAACAAACACTCTCCAATCCAGGTAGCATGTACAAAGCACAAACTACAAGACATTAGCATTTCTAGGTTCTTGGAAGGGGCAGCAAGTATACAAGAAAGATTTTTCCAGGAGTCCACTCTCAGTTGGCCTTGAGAAAATATGCAGTTTTGCTGTTGCTTAAGCAGTGCTGCGTTGTCAAGCAGAGTGATCCCAGGATCTTCTCCGAGGATGTGCTTTGCCAGCCCTTGGAAGCCCTGCCATTTTGCTCAACATGCTTTTGGTTATGTTTTTATGAGACAGGCAGCATTCCACCCCTGTTGGTTCTAAAATCCACAGCTCAGTATGTTTTCCAGAAATCATTTTAATAAAAGACATGTGAAAAAGTCAAACACCTCTTTAGCATCTGTACAATGAAATTAAAAAACAGTTACAAAAATACAAAGCATCTGGTGGGTGAATCCACTATCAAGGGGCCAAAGGAGAATCCCTGCCAAGTTCCTGGGTGAGATATCAGCTTCCCCGGAGGCAGAGCGTGAATGCTACCTTCCAAAACGTTTCCTTATAAATGGGAAACAAAGGATGCCAAGAAATGACACATTTAATTGGTTTAATTAAATGAGTTGAATGCATGTTTTCCTTCTGTCATGGTAGCTAGCTAGAGGTTTCTGGTCTGACTCACTCAACCCTGCCACCCTTTATCCTTCTCAGTTTCTGATCAGTCCTGAAATCCTGAAAATCCCCCATTACATGAGAGTCCCTGTATCCTGATGGCCTCATCTGGATAAGTTTCTAAGTCTTGGTATTGGATTCCTGAACTTCTGAAAAGGCCTGTGTGAAACCCTCTTAAATACTATGAGTGGGGCTATAAACCAGTGCAAACTTTATGGTGGAAAATCTCATCAAATCTGTTAAAAGAAAATATACTCATACTCTTTGACCAAGATTTATGAATTTATAATACAGATATATGTTTGGGGTATGTAAAGATGAACATACGTGAGGTATAGCACAGTCTTGTTTGCAAAAATCCAGCTTTTCATTGAGAGGGAGCTCATTCAACAAATTATGGTACAACAGAGCACTGGAATCATACGGCATAATCTATGCAATAATATGCTGCCCCTGAAAAGACTAAGCTGGATCAACGATACAAATTACAATGGAAAGATGCCAGTTGGATCTTATTGAAAAACCAAATTTCCGTGCAGTATTTATAGCAAACATGATCTGCATAAAATATAGTGCATGCTTAGTTATGCAATTGGAAAAAGTGCACCTTAAATGCAGATGGTGGTTTTGGGAGCTGGGAAAGAGCATGGTGGGATCAGGACATTCACCTCCCGGGTGCTGTAATAGTGTGTGTCTCATTCCTGCTGCTGCTCATGTGATTTATAGAGGCGTTGCCATTCAGCACTGCTCAGCTGCTTCCATCCGGCCTGTGATCGAGTCCAGAAGGATTGTTCTGTCTTCTTCACCTGCCTTATCAAGTCCCTTTCCTGATGAAGTAAATAAATATGCTTCAATGGGGAGAGGGCAAAACTGAGGGGAAGGTAATGGGTTAACAAGAGAAGATAAGCCACTTGGGTGAATGATTCACATTTGTCTTTATAATGTTTTGATTATTTTTTTTAAGACTTATTACCACAAAGATTAAACAATGCAATAACTAAATGAAAAAGAAAGGCATAGAAGCTGCCTGCATTATTAATCATATGAGTAGCTACCAGGGCACAGCTGTTTGAAGTCTTGGTCCTTGGAGACCAAGAGTCTATGAAACCACTCCGTTGTAATTTGGATGCAGATGGCATTGAGGAGGCCCTTTTGAGACACCGCAGACACGGAGGTGAGACATGGCCAACCTCAGGGACCACGGATACAGGGACTGGAGCCATAACCAGAGCTTTTTCACAGAGGGGAACGGGAACTGGCAGAAGCCCTGTCATAGCAGCACCCTGAGCATCCCCAGAGCCTGGGAGCAGCAGAGCCCTTCCTCCTCCATGGGGGAACCTATGGCCTTCTGGCAGGCTCAGGTGCAGGCCATTGCGGTGGTGGTGGTGGCAGAGCCTGGAGAGCCCAGCCAGTGGAGAATATGGTCTCCAGTTCCCTGCCTCCTGTAGAATCTTTACCCTTCTACCTTCCCCAGCAACATGCAGGATCTGGCTCTCAGCCCAGCCTCTGCCATTGCAGGCTTCTGCTGTAGGCGCCAACCCACCAGACCGCAGGGACACCTGAGCTCACATCCGATCCTTGCCCTAGGACCCAGGCCTCTCACACCCTTTTGGCTCCATGTGCAGGCACACACACACCTGAGGAGTAAGGGTTATTTCACACTCTCTTCCTAATCATTTCTTTTCCCTGTGAATTCCTCTGTGGCCCTTTCCTGCCAGTCCTACTTAGACACATCACCAGATATCCTCCTGGGTAACTGCATTTCACGTGTGGGCTGAGGTTTTGGCTCCTTACATGCCCGTGTTTTCAGTTAAATGTCACATTGATTAAATCAGTGTTTCTTTAGGTAAAATATATTCTCTACAATTTTCATGAGACACATTCTCTGCTTGGCAAAAAGCCAACAGTAAGAGATTTTAAGGCCAATTTTTGTATTTAAACACTAGCTTTGAATTCCATCCTTAACAAAAACTTATTTATTTACTTATATTTTACTTTAAGTTCTGGGGTACATGTGCAGAACGTGCAGGTTTGTTACATAGGTATACACATGCCATGGGGGTTTGCTGCACCCATCAACCCATCATCTACATTAGGTATTTCTCCTAATGCTATCCCTCCCCTAGTCCCCCAACCCCCAACAGGCCCCAGTGTGTAATGTTCCCTTTCCTGTGTTCTTGTGTTCTCATTGTTCAACACCCACCTATGAGCGAGAACATGCAGTATTTGGTTTTCTGTTGTTGTATTAGTTTGCCAAGAATGATGGTTTCCAGCTTCATTCATGTCCTTGCAAAGGACATGAACTCATCCTTTTTTATGGCTGCATAGAATTCCATGGTATATATGTGCCACAATTTCTTTATCCAGTTTATCATTGATGGGCATTTGAGTTGGTTCCAAGTCTTTGCTATTGTGAACAGTGCTGCAATAAACATACATGTGCAAGTGTCTTTATAGTAGAGAGATTTATAATCCTTTGGGTATATACCCAGTAATGGGACTGCTGAGTCAAATGGTATTTCTGGTTCTAGGTCTTTGAGGAATCGCCACACTGTCTTCCAGAGTGGTTGAACTAATTTTCACCCCCAACAGTGTAAAAGCATTCCTGTTTCTCCACATCCTCTCCAGTGCCTACTGCTTCCTGACTTTTTAATGATCACCATTCTAACTGGCGTGAGATGGTATCTCATTGTGGTTTTGATTTGCATTTCTCTAATGACCAGTGATGATGAGCTTTTTTTCACACACTCGTTGGCCACATAAATGTCTTCTTTTGAAAAGTGTCTGTTCATATCCTTCACCCACTTTTTAATGGGGTTGTTTGTTTGTTTTCTAGTAAATTCATTTAAGTTCCGTGTAGATTCTGGATATTAGCCCTTTGTCAGATGGATAGATTGCAAAATTTTTCTTCCATTCAGTAAGTTGCCTGTTCACTCCAATGACAGTTTCTTTTGCTGTGCAGAAGCTCTTTAGCTTAATTAGATCCTATTTGTCAATTTTGGCTTTGGTTGCAATTGCTTTTGGAATCTTAGTCATGAAGTCTTTGTCTATGCCTATGTCCTGAATAGTGTTCCTGAGGTTTTTTCTTCTAGGGTTTTTATGGGGTAAGGTCTTACATTAAAGTCTTTAATCCATCTTGAGTTAATTTTTATAAAATGTTTAAGGAAGGGGTCCAGTTTCAGTTTTCTGCATATGACTAGACAGTTTTCTCAACACCATTTATTAAATAGGGAATTCTTTTCCCATTGCTTATTTTTGTCAGGTTCATCAAAGATCAGATGATTGTAGATGTATGGGGTTATTTCTGAGGCCTCTTTTCTGTTCCATTGGTCCATATATCTGTTTTGGTACCAGTACCATGCTGTTTTGATTACCGTAGCCCTGTAGTATAGCTTGAAGTCAGGTAGTGTAATGCCTCCAGCTGTGTTCTTTTTGCTTCAGATTGTCTTGGCTATACAGGCTCTTTTTTTGCTTCCATATGAAATTTAAAGTAGTTTTTCCTAATTCTGTGAAGAAAGTCAGTGGTAGCTTGATAGGGATAGCATTGAATCTATAAATTACTTTGGGTAGTATGGTCATTTTCACTATATTGATTCTTCCTATCCACAAGCATGGAATGTTTTTCCATTTGTTTGTGTCCTCTCTTATTTCCTTGAGCAGTGGTTTGTAGTTCTCCTTGAAGGTGTCCTTCACATCCCTTGTAAGTTGTATTCCTAAGTATTTTATTCTCTTTGTAGCAATTATAAATGGGAGTTCACTCATGATTTGGCTCTCTTTTGTCTGTTATTGATGTGTAGGAATGCTTGTGATTTTTGAACAATTGATTTTGTATCCTGAGACTGCTGAAGTTGCTTATCAGCTTAAGGAGATTTTGGGCTGAGATGATGGGGTTTTCTAAAAATACAGTTATGTCCTCTGCAAACAGAGACAATTTGACTTCCTCTCTTCCTATTTGAATGTCCTTTATTTCTTTCTCTTGCCTGATTGCCCTGGCCAGTACTTCCAAAACTATGTTGAATAGGAGTGATAAGACATCCTTGTCTTGTGCTGGTTTTCAAAGGGAATGCTTCCAGCTTTTACCCATTCAGTATCATATTGGCTGTGTGTTTGTCATAAATAGCTCTTATTATTTTGAGATATGTTCCATAATACCTAGTTTATCAAGAGTTTTTAGCATGAAGGGATGTTGAATTTTATTGAAGGGCTTTTCTGCAACTATAGAGATAACCTTGTGGTTTTTGTCATTAGTTCTATTTATGTGATGGATTACGTTTATCGATTTGTGTATGCCTTGCATCCTAGGGATGAAGCCTACTTGATCGTGGTGGGGGAAGGTTTTTGATGTGCTGCTGGATTCAGTTTGCCAGTATTTTATTGAGCATTTTCGCATTGATGTTCACCAGGGATATTGGCCCGAATTTTTGTTGTTGTTGTTGTTATTGTGTCTATGCCAGGTTTTGGTATCAAAACGATGCTGGCCTCATAAAATGAGTTAGGGAGGAGTCCCTCTTTTTCTATTGTTTGGAGTAGTTTCAGAAGTAATGGTACCAGCTCCTCTTGTACCTCTGGTAGAATTCGGCTGTGAATCCATCTGGTCCTGGGCTCTTTTTGTTGGCAGGCTATTAATTACTGCCTCAATTTTAGAACTTATTATTGGTCTATTCAGGGATTCGAATTCTTCCTGGTTTCATCTTGGGGGGTGTATGTGTTCAGGAATTTATCCATTTCTTCTAGATTTCTAGTTTATTTGCAGATAGGTGTTGATAGTATTCTCTGATGGTAGTTTGTATTTCTGTGGGATCAGTGGTAATCTCTCTTTGATCATTTTTTGTTGTGCCTATTTGATTCTTCTCTCTCTTCTTCTTTGTTAGTATGGCTAGTGGTCTACCTATTTTGTTAATCTTTTCCAAAAACCAGCTCCTGGATTCACTGATTTTTTTGAAGGGTTTTTCATGTCTGTATCTCCTTCAGTTGTGCTCTGATCTTAGTTATTTCTTGTTTTCTGCTAGCTTTTGAATTTGTTTCCTCTTGCTTCTCTAGTTCTTCCAACTGTGACGTTAGGGTGTTGATTTTAGATCTTTCCTGCTTTCTCCTGCGGGCATTTAGTGCTATAAATTTCCCTCTAAACACTGCTTTAGCTGTGTCCTAGAGATTCTGGTATGTTGTCTCTTTGTTCTCACTGGTTTCAAAGAACTTCTTGATGTCTGCCTTAATTTTGTTATTTACCCAGTAGTCATTCAGGAGCAGGTTGTTCCGTTTCCATGTAGTTGTGCAGTTTTGAGTGAGTTTCTAAATCTTGGGTTCCAATTTGATTGCACTGTGGTCTGAGAGACTGTTTGTTATGATTTCCATTCTTTTGCATTTTCTGAGGAGCAGAAAATGCAAATTACGTAATCAATTTTAGAATGAGTGCATTGTGGTGCTGAGAAGAGTGTATATTCTGTTGATTTGGGGTGGAGAGTTCTGTAGATGTCTATTAGATCTGCTTGGTCTAGAGCTGAGTTCAAGTCCTGAATATCCTTGTTAATGTTCTGTCTTATTGATCTGTCTAATACTGACAGTAGGGTGTGAGGTCCCCCCACTATTATTGTATGGGAGTCTAAGTCTCTTTGTAGGTCTATAAAAACTTGCTTTATGAATCTGGGTGCTCCCATGTTGGGTGTATATATGTTTAGAATAGTTAGCTCTTCTTGTTGCATTGATCTCTTTACCATTATATAATGCCCTTCTTTGTCTTTTTTGTTCTTTGCTGCTTTAAAGTCTGTTTTATCAGAGACTAGGATGTATCCCCTGCTTTTCTTGCTTTCCATTTATTTGGTGAATATTTCCCCATCCCTTTATTTTGAGCCTGTGTGTGTCTTTGCACGTAAGATGAGTCTCCTGAATACAGCACACCGACGGATCTTGACTCTTTATCCAATTTGCCTGTCTGTATCTTTTAATCGGGGCATTTAACCCATTTATATTTAAGGTTAATATTGTTAATTTGATCCTGTCATCATTATTTTAGTTGGTTATTTTGCCCATCAGTTGATTCAGTTTTTGGAATTTTCAGATTTTTTGCTCTGGTTTTTCCTCATCTTTCTGGATTTATCTACCTTTGGTCTTTGATGTGGGTGACCTATGGATGAGGTTTTTGTGTGGATGCCCTATTTGTTGATGTTGATGCTATTCCTTTCCATTTGTTAGTTTTCCTTCTAACAGTCAGGCCCCTCAGCTGCAGGTCTCCTGGAGTTTGCTGGAGGTCCACTCCAGATGCTGTTTGCCTGGGTATCACCATTGGAGGCTGCAGAACAGCAAAGGTTGCTGCCTGTTCCTTCCTCTAGAATCTTCGTCCCAGAGGGGCACCCACTAGATGCCAGCTGGAGCTCTCCTATATCAAGTGTCTGTTGACCTCTACTGGGACGTGTCTCCTAGTCAGGAGGTATGGGGTCAGGGACCTAATTGAGAAGGCAGTGTGCCCTTAGCAGAGCTCGAGTGCTGTGCTTGGAGATTCGCTGCTCTCTTCAGAGCCGGCAGGTAGGAACGTTTAAGTCTGCTGAAGCTGCACCCCACAGCCACCCCTTCCTATTTATTCATTTTTCAGAGATAGGATCTTACTGTCACTCAGACTGGAGTGCAGTAGCAGGAACAAAGCTCACTGCAGCTTCAAACTTCTGGGCTCAAGCAATCCTCCTGTCTCAGCCTTCTGAATAGTTAGGACCAGGGGTGTGCATCAACACACTCAGCTATTTTTAAACTTATTTGGTAGAGATAGGGTCTCACTGTATTGTCCAGGAACAACCTTTCTCTTTCCTCTTTCTAAAGGCATCCCACAATGAGATACTATGTAGGCAGTACAAGGAATGAAATGCTTTTCCCACAGTAGCAGATGGAATGTTAATTTAAAATCAGAGTTGCACAACGGTATGTTTTCAAGGATCCTGTGTTTTGGTCTCCTCCCAGGCCTGGCACCTGGTGTCTTGATTTCCAGGCGCTGGATGTTTGGTCCTGTGTAGCATCTCCAGGAAGGCTCTGCAACTGTCTGGGCAAGTTGTTGTGATGCTGGGCTGGGGTTGGCCTTCAGAGCTGGCCTGAGTGACTGCTTCTTGATTTTCTCATTCACTGGTTCGTGCAGGTGCAATCAGGAAGTCATCAGCACATGCCTTTTCTAGGCCAGGTTAAGTGCAGGCAGAACAGGCCATGGTGGGAAGGGGCTTCACCCACTGCATTAGTTCCTGCAGCTGCTATAACAAATGGCCACAAACCTAGCAGCTTTATCAAGAGTTTATTATCTTACAGGCCTGGAACTTACAAGTCTGAAGTCAAGGTGCCAACCTGGCTGTGCTCTTGCCTGAGGCTCTAAGGAAAGGACTCCCTGGCTTCTTCCAGCTTCTGACAGCTGCCATGCATTCCTGGGCTATGGCCACATCTCTCCAAGGCCTGCTCCATCTTCACAGAGCTTTGTCCCCTGTGCAAGTCTGGGTCAGAACTCCCTTGGCTTCTCTCTTATAGGATACGTGGCATCTAGGGCCCTGGATGACCCAGGATATGCTCCTTCTCTCAAGGTCCTTAATTACATCTTTTGCTATATAAGGTAATATTCACAGGTTTTGGGGTTTAGATGCAAATATAACTTTGGGGGTTACATTTACCCCACTATATCCCTTGATGTAACTGAGGACAGATGTCAGATATTGGGTATTGGAGGAGTGTCAGAAACACAACCCACACAAACAATTGCCCTGAAACATACAAGTGCAGCAGTGAGTGAGTGGATGCCCAGGTGAGTTATGTTTCTCTTTGCCAGGTGCTGAGTCACCTAGACTGAATTCCTCCATGCAGCTCTGACCCCTGTGTGTGCCTGTTGGGCCAATTCAAGATCTATTTGCTGGGTTTGTCCCCATAGATTCCTCAGGCCAAAAATCCAGAGTACTGTTTTGAGGAGTGTGGGGATATGAGGGTGCCAGAGTGTGAAAATGAAAGGCCTGGGCGTGAGTCCTGGTTCAACCACTTACTAGGTAGGCCTCTGTCCTTGGACAAGACAACTTGCTGCCTGGCTTTTTAACCTGTAAAGAAGACATGAATAAACACTACCTTTTAGGATTATTGTGAGGATTAAGTGATAAAATGCATGCACATTCTACCTTAACTCAGCACAACACCTCCAGGTGAGGATTCATGGCACGGCCCAGGAGAGGAGGGCTGTAGACAGGCTGCCTCCTCCTGACACCTGATGTCCATGGAGCAGTCTAGGTCAAGTCTCAGCTCGCACTCGATTTCCCAGCTCAGTTAAGGAAGTTCCAGGGATTCAGGGGAACCTCCTTTCTTCTTCTCCCCAATCTGAGAAAGTGGCAAAAATTAGGAGTCTGTGTGCAGAAGGTGAGAAACTTGCCTCCAACAGAAGACAGATGGCCTGTGATGCAAGATGATTTCTTCCCTGTGTTTCCTGTGTTCTAGCACACAGACACCACGACCTGCAGAGGAAGAGGCCAGAGCAGGCTGTTGCGGGGGCATCAGCTCTCCATCCGCGCCCAGATCTGAGGGTCAGTGCACCGAGCAGGAGCAGCTCCTTCTGGACTCAGATTGAGGGATCACAGGTGTTCAAGACCCTGGGCGGCACTTTGGGAGACTGAGGCAGGCAGGTCACCTGAGGTCAGGAGTTTAAGACCAGCCTAGCCAACATGGCAAAAGCCATCTCTACTATCATAAAAATATAAATTAGCCAGGTGTGGTGGCATGCATCTGTAGTCCCAGCTACTTGGGAGACTGAAGCGTGGGAATTACTTGAACCTGAGTGGCGGAGGTTGCAGTGAGCTGAGATTATGCCACTGCATTCCAGCCTGGGAAACAGAGCAAGACTCTGTCTTAAAAAGAAACAAAAAGGGCCTTGGGTGGGCCCCAAGTGCACTCCCTGTCCCCAAGTCCTCTTCTCTTGGGATGTTTGGCCATCAAACTTGCTATCCTCACCATCATCATTGTGAAAATGCAACCACATTAATAGACTCCATGGGAAATTCCGTCCAGGCAGCCCAAGAGGTGGCCCGGCTCCTTCTGACTTGCATCTCTGGCTCAGAGGCCTTCTGTGAGCGGACTCCTTTTCTAACCCCACCCTGCCCCACCACAACCTGTGTGAGCTTGTGCCCCCATCCATCCCACTCCCTGTAGGCCGCCAGCCAGAGCTAAGATGAAATGAAACCCATCTGACTGGTGTCAGTAAAAATCCTTTGGGGATTTTTACTAAATCCAGCTGGGATCTGTGGCTTATTTATGAACTCATATGGCTCTTTCACTTCTCTAACTTTTGCCAAATTGCTGACATGTTCTTAAATTATCATTTGTTTTTTCTCTTCTCTCCTTCTTGGGAAGATAAAGTCGCAGGCATGTGGCCCTCCTCTGTTTATAAGAGTGATGGTTCTCTGAGCCACCGTCACCACCCAGACCACAGTCCTTAGGAACACAAAAGGTGGAGCTTGAATAATGGGACATAAAGGCATCTTCATTTCATCTATGTAGCCATGTAGGAGAAAGTTTTCTGGGAATTAAAGAAATTCTAAGCCAGCATTTGTGCTTTTACCGGATGATCTCTAATGGTCCAAGCAGAGCCAGAAAAATCCCAGTTGCTTTAAAGGCTGACATAATGGCAAACGTTGAAGACTGGTTAATCCAAGAGCCAAGAGCCAAGAGTTGTTTTATGGCTCATAAGTGGAATGTAGCTTTGGTGACAGTGAACTTTTCTTATTAAAAGTGTCCCAAAAGATTTGCCTGTGGATTGTCATCTGAACTCCACCCACGTCCTCCTACCCGACCCCATCTGGAAGATGCTATCTAACATGTCCCAAATTTAGCACTTCTGCAAGGCTCAGACTGGGGATGATTAACATATCACAACTTTCAAATTAAAGACAGGAATGCTCCATCCTCCTCCTGTGTCTACACAATTACTCCATAGATTGCTTGCAAGGGAGTATCAAAAGGGGAAAAAAGCACCAGCCTACCACATTGTAGCTGGGATTGTCACTTCCTAAAAGAGAATGCTCACTTGCCTTACCTAAGTCCATTATCATCCTATGCAAATTCACTCTGGACATTAGAAGGATTAGCCATTGTTCATCTCCACATTGGGTGTATCAACATGATCCCATTACATGCACTGCCTGGCCTGTGCTGGTTTAAAAGAAGACCACAGGTTCTTGAACTGTCTCTTCAACAGGCAGATGCCCCCCCCTCAAGTGTGGGTGGCCTTAGTGACTAAATTCTAACAAACAGAGAAAAGGCAGAAGTGATGGGGTGCAACTTCAGGGAATAAGTGTATTCATTTTCTGTTGCTGCATGATGAATTACCAGGAACTTATTCTAAACTTTGCAAATGTATCATCTCACAGTTCTCTAGGTCACAGGTGTAATATAGGTGGTCTTCTGCTCAGGGTCCTACAAGGCTGAAATCAAGGTGCTGGCCAGGACTTAGATCTCAACTGAGGTCTGGAGCCCTCTACCAAGCTCAACAGGGGTTAGGAACACTCTCAGCTCCTAGAGGCTTCCCTTGGGTCCTTGGCACCTGGACCACTCCAAAATACGATGCTTTACTTCTTCAAGGCCAGCAGGAACATCCCTGGCTTCAAATCCCTCTGATCCTTTAAAATGGATCAGGCCCACCCAGGATAATCTCCTTTCTGATTAACCCAAGTCTACTGATTGAGGATCTTGATTGTGATATTCCTTCTGCTCTATAATGTAACATAATCATGGGAGCAAGAGCTCATTGTTTGTGTAAGTCCAGCTCACAGTCAAGGGGAGGGGATTGCAAGGACGTGTACTCCAGGGAACGGAATGTAGGGAACCATCTCAGAAGTCATCAGGGTCTCCTGCTCTGGAGAAAGCCAGCTGCCATAAAGTGAGGACACTCAAGCAGCCCTGTAGAAAAGTCCACATGGATGGAATGAGGTCTCTTATTAGCAGTCAACTGGAACCCAAGGCCTCCAGCCAACAGTCATGAGGGGAACCATCCTGAGATCAGGTCCTCCAGCCCCAGTTGAGCCTGCAGATGATGCAGCCCCAGCCAACATCCTCACTGCAACCTCTTGAGAGACCAGAGCCACAACCACCCAAATGAGCTGTTTCCAGATTCCTGCCCCTCAAAGCCTGTGTGAGATAATCATTTTTTTCTATTTGGATATGCTATTTTTTTTCAGGCAACTGGTTGCACAGCAATAAATAATGAATACACAGTTTTTATTCACTTAGAGAGTAATTAATAACTGTGGGAAAATGGCACATTGAAACATGAGAAGAGAAATCCCAGCAAAGGTGCTTTCTTCCTGTGTCTATCATCACAGGCAGAGCTCCACTCTGGGCCTCGTCACACTCCCAGTTACGCCAAGGTCACCACAGGATCCAGGCCTCCAACCCCCATTGTAAACAGGGAGCAGAGAAGCCGTCTGCCTAAGCAGCAGCAGATCCACGCGAAGTGCCAGGTGGAGGTGAAACAGCCAGGGACACGACTGTTGTTATTTTGGGTCAGCTCACCTTGAGCTGGAGGGAGCAGTCAGCCTCCAAGAAGGCACGACGTGACACAGTCCAGACCCCTCATCCGCCCCTGCTGGCTGTGAGTAATTGGCACTAAACACGGGATGTGTCTGGATTTAATCTAATCTGAGCTCAATTACTTGACTTGGCTGATGGAAACCCGCCCAGGCTCCAGTGCTTCAGTGAAGAGGGTTCTGAGGTTGCCTGCTCCCTGCAGCCCGGGGTCCTGTTCCTTCAGCCCATGCAGGTGTGCAGCTCTGAGTCAAGGCCTCTGATGGGACTGCAGGGACAACTCCGAGATCAGGGTTCTCCAGCTCACTAGGCTTCTCTACCCATTGTTCGCTTAACCCCAGGGCACACATGGGCATGGGAGGGATGTAGGGGAGACCATGACCCCAAAGCTTGGTGAGAAGATGAGGGCCCAAAGGCACACACACTTTCATTAGTCCCTCCCTTATCATTGCTATGGAATAGGGCTCAGCCCCCTGCACCAAGAGAGGGGGAGACAGACCCATAGAAGCTCTGAGAGAGACCCAAGTCCTGGCTCTGAGCCTCCCGCTTCTCCCCACCCTTCCCATCTGCACTTGGTTCTCTGAGCCCAGCCTGTATCTCGCAGTAGAAGCCATTCCTCTCACTGTACACAGACACCCTGAGCCTGGCTGGGGAGTCCCAAATCCCACCCCATGAGCCTCTTTCTACCCTGTCAGGCCCACTTCTAGCCCAGGCTGTTGAAGCATCTCTGCTCCATGCAGCCCGCTCAGTGCTCAGCAGCTCTTGGTGTGAAACCCATCCAAGTGTGCCCGTTGCTGTTAGGATGTGCGGGTTCCCCCGGTCAGCCTGTCCTCAGCACCCAGCTGCACGAGTTTGGTGGTGGCGGCAGGGTGAGAGCCCTCCCCACTGGGTCTCCTCTGTACCTATGGGGACGGGCTGCAACTGCCCACAGAGAGCTCAGCTCATCTCCATCTCAGGGCTCAGCCTGGGTCCACAGGGCACAGGCAGGAGAGTTCAGGCCAGGGCTTTCAAGCAGGAGGTGAGAAACTCCCGCAAGGATACTCTCTGCTCTTCTGGGCCAAATAGGCACATTTGGGGAGCAATGGAGCTGCTCACTGGGAATCCCCCCCTGAATTCCCACTGGATGTGACACCTCTGCCCCACCCCAACCCGAGCTGCCCCCCATGCCTCCACCCTGAGTTGGAGAATTAAAAGGACATGCAGTGAAAGGGTGATAAAATCTTCTATCTTATTTATTTTTCTCTCAAAATTCTAATCAATAGCTAGGAGGAAGTTGTCAGTGAAAGAAAGAGAAAAAGTCTGTATGGTAGACATAGTTTTGAATACCAAGTTGAAGCAATTGAGAGCCATCACTGTCATTTGGGACAGCCTCAAGCTCCCTCAACTGTGTAGTTTGGGATAATTTACTCAACCTCTCTGTCCCTTAGTTTCCACATTAGCAAAATGTGGAGATGATAGTGCCTACCTCATTGGGATTCTGTGAGGATTGAGAGAATACACAGAACCAGCTTAGAACACTGTCTCAGTTCTTCATACACCTGAGTTGGCAAGTGTGAGAAGTAACCTCCTCCGAGTCCTGGACTATGGACAGGATGCCACTTTTTGGCACCTCCCCTGGAATTTAAGGAGACAAAGACATTTGTGAAAACCAAGTGTCTGACACGTTGCCAACACTTATAAAGTCAAGAGCAGTGCTGGCATGTTTTCGAGCCTGAGATAGGTTGATGAGGTCACTTTGTGGGAATCACAGCAAGTCCAAGTCCATGAGGCTTAGGATCTGAGCCTCATGGGCCGGGGGCTCCAGGAACAGCTCTCCCAGATTCACACTGAGAAGTCCTGCATCCTGGGAGGAGGTTTCATGGCCACGTGGCACCATGTGTCAATCTCCCAGGTCTGTTGGGGACTCCAGGCCAGCTGGGGAAGCCTTGGGTCAATGTCAAAGTTCACACACAGGAAGCCATCTGCCCCGAGGAGTGAGTGACTGCTGGACTGGTCCTTCTGTTTTACACGCGGCTGATACCAGGTGATCTGTGAATCTGGAGTCACATGTTGCCTGAATCCTGGAGCCATCCTGTGAATGGAACGGGCCAAGGTTCAAAGGCCATCTGCAGAGAGGACCTCCCCCTGGGCCCCAGGAGCCCTGTGCTCTGTGGCAGGCATGACCTCATTTCAACAGTGTGCAAATAGTCTAGGAAGTTATATGACTTTCCATCCCCGTGACGGGGGAGGACCTGTTGACAAAACTGTTTTTCCTCTCATCTCTGCTCACTTTGTTGGTTGATGTTGAAGGGCAGGGTGATGCTTTGGTCCCCTTCCCTCATTCCAAAGATCCCCTGCAAGGAGACAAGAGGAAATAGCATATGCTGTCTCAGTGCAGGCTGCCGTAACAAAACTATCACAAACTGGGAGGCTTAGACAACAAACATTTATTTTTCATTATTCTGGAGATTGGAAAGTCCAAGACAAAGACACCAGCAGTTTGGTGTCTGTTGAGGACCTGTTCCCTGGTTCATAGCTAGTGACTTCTCGCTGTGTCCCCATATGGTGGAAGATGTGACCAAGTCCCCTGGGGTCCCTTTTATAAGGGCACTAATCTCATTCATGAGGACTCTTCCCTCTTGATCTAATCATTTTCCAATGACCCCACCTCCAAATACCGTCACTTTGGGCATTAGGATTTTAACATCTGAAGTTGGGGAATACAAACATTGGGTACAGAACACATGCTGACACCATTTGCCATGATGCGGTCATACTCAGTGCCTCTCAGGTATCACCTGCACACACCTGGCTGAGAAGTGAACAATTAGAAAGGTAACACCAGGAACCCTCCTGGTGATGGAAATGCTCTGTATCTCAACTGTGGAGTCACATGACTGGACAAGTGATAAAGTGCATGGAAACACACACACACACACACACACACGAGTGAGTGTGAAACTGGTGAAATCTGAATAAAGTCACTGGTTGGATCAATGTTAATTTCTGGTTATGACAACTATTCTTATGTAAGATGTTACCACTGGGGGAACCGGAGAATCGCTGTATTATTTCTTACTGTTGCATGTGAACCTACAACTCTCTAAAAATACTTTTTAATGGAAAAAAATTAATTCTTGGACTGTGAAGTGCGTGTAATTTAAGCTACTTTAAGAAACAGGCAGCTGAAGCCCAGGAGGGGCTCCACTGTCTTTGCTGCTGTCCCCTCCTGGCACCTGTGGCCACAGGTGAGTGCCCAAGGGAGCATTTCAATAGGGCGAGCCCCAGGGAGAGGGCTGGGCTAGGACTTGTGATGCTGGTCTTCAAGGAGAACTGAGGAATGAGTCAGGGCTGGGAGTGAGTCTGCAGGGGGCGCCCTCTGGAGGTCCAGGAGTACCCATGTGGGAGCTGTCTCTCAGCTGGGCAGTGAGACCGGGCTCTAGTCCCACGGAGGCAGAAGAGGGGGACAGTGCCATGTCCTTCAGTCCAGCTGGTGACCATTTCTTTGAACCTTCTGATGAAGAGCAGCTCCGATCTCAGCATGCACTGCTTCTCAGGATGGAGAAAGAAAGATTCAAAGCTAGAATGAGGGAATGTTGTACTAACTATAAACAACCAAAACATAAGTTGTAAAAAACAGTGTTTTTTTAATTGATGCATTTTTTTCTATTACAAATTCCAAAATAATAAAATTTTGATTTTTCCTATTTTGAGACAAGAATGTACTCTATCTTCTTAACTCTTAATTGGTGTTTTATCCGAACATTGCAATTTAATCCCATGGTCAGATGTGTTTGGGAGGTGCTGACTAGGTGCTGGGAGGTGTTTGGGAGATGCTGACTAGCTCAGCAGCTCCTGCAGGAGAGGCCAGCACGGTGCTTCCAGCTGTACTCCAATCCCTCTCTTGCTCCAAGTTCTCTGTCACTCAAGACTGCCCGTTCCTCCCGAGGTCTCAGCTCTCTCTGTAGTTTGTTGCATGTGTGGAGCCGTGACTGCTGCAACGGGGCTGGGCTGGGCCCATGGATGCCACGTCATGCCTTAGTTTTTCTCATAGCTCAGTCTTGGGAGCGCAAGAGAAACAACGATTGACTGAAAAATCATATGGCTCTCTGGCCTGAGGTTCAGAAATCTTTCAGCTGTGCTTATGGATGCATGGCTTCCCCCTCGGGGAGGTTGTTACTGTTGTCAGTGGTTTTGTGTGTGTGTGTGTGTGTGTGTGTGTGTGTGTGTGTGTGTGTTGCACCTGCGTGCACACATACATTCTGTTTTGTTTGAGATTTTAATACTTGAAGCAGGAATCAGCAAGATCAGACACCATTTCTCTTCATGGAGAGTTAGCCAGGCTTGATTCCTTCCCAGAGCAACATTCTTTCTCCCTTGGTCCAGGAAAAACTTCTCAGATTGTGTCCCTGGTTGATGTGAAGCCTAAACACGATGCAAGGAGAAGGGGACTCCTGGCTTCAGTGTATTCATCAAGAATTACTGGCATAACCATCACTAATTAGAAAAGGTTTCCCAGATATTCTTACCTGATCATATCACAAGACAGCCATTGAAAACTGCCCCAAGGCCAACATTCTAAGCAAAAGCAACCAATCTAAGAAGCAAAAAGTAACACGTACTGGAATCCCAGGTTACATGACGACATGGAGAAGTCTGTAACACACACAAACCAGGAGTTCTTAGGGGGAAAATGGCCTGTTGAGGGGCATTAGGTTGCAGTCTACGTTGATCAAATTTAAACATCTGATATGATACAGAAATGTGATTTTCTAGGCCTTGATATTTGCTACAAGTGAATATTTCCACATAATTTGGATCATGTTTTCCTCATGGTGACCTGACCAGTCTGTTCACTGTGAACATTGCCTACCATGTCCACCTATCATGTAGAAGACCTGAAATTCCTCGGTGAGGACTGTAGAATCACAGGTCAGTAGACAAGTCTTAGCAAACAAGTTTGTCAACCTTCCGGTAGACATAGTACAGGGAATTTTAAAACTTTTTGGTCCTCTAAGACTTTGGTCCAGACTTTGGCTTTGAGTTTAAGACTTAAGAGGGGCTACCCTGGAAAATTA
Organism: Ateles fusciceps; assembly: GCA_036589455.1. Classification (NCBI taxonomy): domain Eukaryota; kingdom Metazoa; phylum Chordata; class Mammalia; order Primates; family Atelidae; genus Ateles; species Ateles fusciceps. The sequence goes on along the minus strand of JAZHEH010003321.1, from coordinate 1,497,912 downwards.
AGGAACTTCAATTTAGGAAGTTGTCACAAGGGATGCCCTTGCTTTGGGGACATTTGTATGAGATCATCAAGTGTGGCATTACTGAAGAACTCTCCAGCCCATCTACAACCTTTCTCCCCCCAAGGTCAACACTGGTGAGGGCAAGCACAGACAGGGAGGGTTGAATCACCAGGAGCAGAGCCAGACGGCATGTTCTGTCTAAAATTTACCAACGTGGGAAGAGCCTGAAGGGTGGATTCGATCCAGATGCCCAGGGAAATCAGATCCTAACACCAGGTCAAGGGGAGGAACTGGGAGGCATAAGCAGGACGCCAAAGCCAAGAGAAAACTTCGTGGATCTGGGAGAGCAGTGAGGAGGCTACCAGTGAAAATCTAAGGCGGCATTGCACATGCTGATAGTAGAATACACAGTATTTGGGCAGGTCAGGTTGACTGAAAGGTGTCAGTTAAAAAGAACAAGCTTTGAAAGCTTAGTCTAAGTTTTGTGGGTTTGTTTATCTGTTAGTCCAGTAGAACTGGACCATTTTAGGTTTGTTTGTTCTTTCATAAACATTTATATTTGCAATGAGGAAGACATTGTGCCGGGCTCTGGGGAAATAATAGCAAATAAGGCACAGGACCTGATGGAAGGAAATTATAATTTAGTAGTGAAGATTAATAATGGAAACACAATTGCAATGTGATGTTTTAAGTGTGATTATTAATAGAAAGTTCTAGGTGCAATTGAAGTGTCTAGGAAGGGCAGTCTTGGAATAAAGACAGGAAAGGTTTAGCAGAGGAGACAGTGTGTCAGCTAAAGTATAAATAGGGAATTAGAAGAAGGTGGTCAGGTGGATCACTGGGGAGTGCATTCTAAGAAAATGGTCAGCATGTATTCTGAAGCTTTCTCAGCTGGCCCCTCAGCTGATTCTCCGGACTCCTGGACATGGTCCACTCTGCTGTGCACATGCAGGAGGCAGGCGAAGTTCCTGCTCCCTGGGCCACTCTGGCTCTCCCTCCCCTCATGTGAGCTGAACTTAAGTAATTTTCAACAAGAGAAAGTTGCCAAGTGGTAGGAGCAGGTCTTGAACCCACACCTAACCCTAAACCCATGCTCATGATTGTAGGTCTTACCTCTCAAACTTGAATATGAGCCAAAAGGAGAAGAAACTTTTTTTTGTTTACTTGTTTGTTTTTTATTTTGTTTTACTTTAAGTTCTGTGATACGTATGCTGAATGTGCAGGTTTCTTACATAGGTACACATGTGCCATGGTGGTTTGCTGCACCTATCTACTTGACATCTAGGTTTTAAGCCCCACATGCATTAGGTATTTGCCCTAATGCTGTCTCTCCCCTTGCCCTCCAACCACTGACAGGCCCCAGTGTGTGATGTTCCCCTCTCTGTGTCCATGAGTTCTTACTGTTCAACGACCACTTACGAGTGAGAACATGCAGTGTTTGGTTTTCTCTTCCCCTGTTAGTTTGCTGAGGCTGATGGCTTCCAGCTTCATCCATATTCATGCAAAGGGCATGAACTCATTTTTTATGGCTGCATAGTATTCCATGGTGTACATGTGCCACATTTTCTTTATGCAGTCTATCATTCCAGATCTGTAAAATGAGGATGGCACCCTATTATTTTGATATTACAATTCCTGGATAATAAGAACTCTTCTAAGAACTCTTCCTCACAGTTCTTAGAAGAGTTCAGGTACAGAGTGCTCAATAACTGGTGAGAAGCCCCAGCGAGATCAATGCAGAAGGCGGGTGATTTATGCATTTCCAACTGAGGTACCCAGCTCATCTCATTGGAACTGGTTAGACAATGGGTGCAGCACACGGAGAGCAAGCAGAAGCAGGGCGGGGCATTGCCTCACCTGGGAAGTGTAAGGGGTCAGGGAACTCTCTCCCCTAGCCAAGGGAAGCCATGAGGGACTGTTTCATGAAGAACGGTGCACTCTGGCCCAAATACTACAGTTTTTCCATGGTCTTCGCAACCCACAGACCAGGAGAGTCCCTCAGGTGCCTACACTGCCAGGGCCCTGGGTTTCAAGCACAAAACTGGGCAGCCATTTGGGCAGACACCGAGCTAGCTGCAGGGTTTGTTTTTTTCATATACCAGTGGCACCTGGAATGCCAGTGAGAAGAACCTTTCTGTCCCCCAGAAAGGGAGCTGAAGCCAGGGAGCCAACTGGTCTAGCTCAGCAGATCCCACCCCCATGGAGCCCAGCAAGCTAAGATCCACTGACTTGAAATTCTCACTGCCAGAACAACAGTTTGAAGTCAACCTGGGACACTCGAGCTTGGTAGTGGAAGAGGCATTCACCATTATTGAGGCTTGAGTAGGCTATTTTCCCCTCACAGTGTAAACAAAGCCACTAGGAAGTTCAAACTGTATGGAGGCCACTGCAGCTTGGCAAAGCTGCTGTAGTCAGAGAGCCTCTCTAGATTTCTCCTCTCTGGGCAGGACATCTCTGAAAGAAAGACAGGAGTCCCAGTCAGGGACTTATAGATAAAACTCCCATTTCCCTGGGACAGAGCACCTTGGAGAAGGAATAGCTGAGGGTGTGGCTTTAGCAGACTTAAAATGTTCCTGCCTGCTGGCTCTGAAGAGAGCAGCAGGTATCTCGGCACAGCACTCAAGCTCTGCTAAAGGATAGACTGCATTCCCAGGTGGGTCCCTGACCCCCATGCCTCCTGACTGGGTGATGCCTCTCAACAGACACCTCACACAGGAGAGCTCCAGCTGGCATCTGGCAGGTTCCCTCCTGGGATGAAGCTTCCAGAGGAAGGAACAGGCAGCAATCTTTGCTGTTCTGCAGCCTCCACTGGTGATACTCAGGCAACCAGGGTCTGGAGTGAACCTCCAGCAAACTCCAATAGTCCTGCAGCTGAGGGGCCTGACTGTTAGAAGGAAAACTAACAAACGGAAAGAAATAGCATCAACAGCAACATCAACAAAAAGGACGTCCACACAAAAACCCCATCCATATGTCACCAGCACCAAAGACCAAAGGTAGATAAACCCATGAAGATGAGGAAAAACCAGGGAGAAAAGGCTGAAAATTCCAAAAACCAGAATGCCTCTTCTCCTCCAAATGATAACAATTCCTCACCAACAAGGGAACAAAACTGGATGGAGAATGAGTTTCATGAACTGACAGAAGTAGGATTCAGAAGGTGGGTAATAATAAACTTCTCCAAGCTAAAGGAGCATGTTCTAACCCAAGCAAGGAGGCTGAGAACCTTGAAAAAAGGTTAGAGGAATTGCTAACTAGAATAACCAGTTTAGGGAAGAACATAAATGACCTAATGGAGCTGAAAAACACAGCATGAGAACTTACTGAAGCATACACAAGTATCAATAGCAGAATTAATCAAGTGAAAGAAAGGATATCAGAGATGGAAGATCAACTTAATGAAATAAAGCATAGAGACAAGTTTAGAGAAAAAAGAATGAAAAGTAACAAATAAAGCCTCCAAGGAACACAGGACTATGTGAAAAGACCAAATCTACATTTGATTGGTATACCTGAAAGTGACAGGGAATGAAATGAAGTTGGAAATACTCTTCAGGATATTATCCAGGAGAACTTCCCCCAACCTAGCAAGACAGGCCAACATTCAAATTCAGGAAATACAGAGAACACCACAAACATACTCCTTGAAAAGAGCAACCCCAAGACACATAGTCAGATTCACCAAGGTTGAAATGAAGAAAAGAATGTTAAGGGCAGCCAGAGAGAAAGATCAGGTTACCCACAAAGGGAAGCCAATCAGACTAACAGTGAATCTCTCGGCAGAAACTTACAAGCCAGAAGAGAGTGAGGGCCAATATTCAACATTCTTAAAGAAAAGAATTTTCAACCCAGAATTTCAAATCCAGCCAAACTAAGCCTCGTAAGTGAAGGAGACGTACATTCTTTTACAGACAAGCAAATGCTGAGAGATTTTGTCACCACCAGACCTGCCTTACAAGATCTTCTGAAAGAAGCACTAAATATGGAAAGGAAAAATTGGTACCAGCCACTCCAAAAACATACAAAATTGTGAAGACCATCGATATTATGAAGAAACCGCATCAACTAATGGGAAAAACAACCAGCTAGCATCATGATGACAGGATAAAATTCACACATAACAGTATTAACCTTAAATGTAAACTGGCTAAATGCCCCAATTAAAAGATACAGACTGGCAAATAGAGTCAAGACCCATCAATGTGCTGTAGTCAGGAGACCCATCTCACATGCAAAGACACACATAGGCTCAAGATAAAGGGATGGAGGATTATTCACCAAGCAAATGGAGGGGGGGGAAAAAAAGCAATGGTTGCAATCCTAGTCTCTGATAAAACAGACTTTAAACCAACAGAACCAACAAAGATCAAAAAAGACAAAGAAGCGCATTACATAATGGCAAAGAGATCAATGCAACAAAAAGAGCTAACTATCCTAAATATACACATGCACCTAATACAGGAGCACCCAGATTCATAAAGCAAAGCAAGTTCTTAGAGACCTACAGAAGGACTTAGACTCCACACTATAATAGTGGGGGACTTCCACACTCCACTGTCAATATTACACAGGTCAATGAGACAGAAAATTAACAAGTATATTCAGGATTTTAACTCAGCTACGGACCAAATGAACTTAACAGACATCCACAGAACTCTACACCCCAAATCAACAGAATATATGTTCTTCTCAGTGCCACATCACACTTATTCTAAAATTGACCACATAATTGGAAGTAAAACACTCTTTGGCAAATGCAAAAGAATGGAAATCATAACAAACAGTGTCTCAGACCACAGTGCAATCAAATTGGAACCTAGGATTAAGAAAGTCACTTAAAACCACACAACTACATGGAAACTGAACAATCTGCTTGTGAACGACTACTGGGTAAGTAATGAAATGAAGGCAGAAATAAAGATGTTCTTTGAAACCAATGAGAACAAAGACATAACATACCAGAATCTCTGCGACACAGCTAAAGCAGTGTTTAGAGGGAAATTTATAGCACTAACTGCCCACAGGAGAAAGTGGGAAAGATCTAAAATCAACATCCCAACATCACAATTAAAAGTACTAGAGAAGCAAGAGCAAATGAATTCAAAAGCTAGCGGAAGACAAGAAATAACCAAGATCAGAGCAGAACTGAAGGAGATACAGACACGAAAAAAATCTTCAAAAAAATCAGTGAATCCAGGAGCTGCTTTTTTGAAAACATTAACAAAATAGATAGCCTGCTAGCCAGACTAATACAGAAGAAAAGAGAGAAGAATCAAATAGACACAATAAAAAATGATAAAAGGGAGATCAACACTGATCCCACAGAAATACAAAATTACCGTCAGAGAATAATAAACCTCTATGCAAATAAACTAGAAAATCTAGAAGAAATGGATAAATTCCTGGACACATATACCCTCCTAAGACTAAACCAGGAAGAAGGTGAATTTCTGAATAGACCAATAATAAGTTCCGAAATTGAGGCAGTAATTAATAGCCTACCAACAAAAAGAGCCCAGGAACAGATGGATTCACAGCCAAATTCTACCAGAGGTACAAGAGGACGCTGGTACCAATATTTCTGAAACTACTCCAAACAATAGAAAAGAGGGACTCCTCCCTAACTCATTTTATGAGGCCAACATCATCCTGGTACCGAAACCTGGCAAAGACACAACAACAACAACAACAAAAATATAGGCCAATATCCCTGATGAACATCGATGCAAAATCCTCAATAAAATACTGGCAAACTGAATCCAGCAGCACATCAAAAAGCTTATCCACCACGATCAAGTTGACTTTATTCCTAGGATGCAAGGCTGCTTCAACATACACCAATCGATAAATGTAATCCATCGCATAAACAGAACCAATGACAAAAATCACATGATTATCTCAATAGTCGCAGAAAAGGCCTTTGATAAAACTCAACACCCCTTCATGCTAAAAACTCTCAATAAACTAGGTATTCATGGAATGTATCTCAAAATAATAAGAGCTATTTATGAGAAACCCACAGCCAATATCATACTGAATGGGTAAAAGCTGGAAGCATTCCCTTTGAAAAATCAGCACAAGACAAGAACACCCTCTCTCACCACTCCTCTTCAACATAGTATTGGAAGTTCTGGCCAGGGCCATCAGGTAAGAGAAAGAAATTAAAGGCCATTCAAACAGGAAGAGAGGAAGTCAAATTGTCTCTGTTTGCAGATGATATGACTGTATATTTAGAAAACCCCATCATCTCAGCCCAAAAATCTCCTTAAGCTGATAAGCAACTTCAGCAAAGTCTCATGATACAAAATCAATGTGCAAAAATCACAAGCGTTCCTGTACACCAATAATAGAGAGATCCAAATCATAAGTGAACTCCCCATTCACAATTGTTACAAAGAGAATAAACTACAATTACAAGGGATGTGAAAGACCTCTTCAAGGAGAACTGCAAACCACTGCTCAAAGAAATCAGAGAAGACAAAAACTAATGGAAAAACATTCCATGTTCATGGATAGGCATAATCAATATAGTGAAAATGGCCATACTGCCCAAAGTAATTAATAGATTCAGTGCTATCCCCATCGAGCTACCATTGACTTTCTTCACAGAATTAGAAAAAAACTACTTTAAATTTCACATGGAACCAAAAAAAGAGCCGGTATAGCCAAGACAATCTTAAGCAAACAGCTGGAGGCATTGTGCTACCTTACTTCAAACTGTACTACAATGCTATAGTAACCAAAACAGCATGGTACTGGTACCAAAACAGATATATAGACCAATGGAACAGAACAGAGGCCTCAAAAATAACACCACACATCTACAACCATCTGATCTTCAACACACCTGACAAAAACAAGCAATGGGAAAAGGATTCCCTAATTAATAAATGGTATTGGGAAAACTGGCTAGCCATATACAGAAAACTGAAGCTGGACCCCTTCCTTACACCTTGTTCAAAAATTAGCTCAAGATGGATGAAAGACTTAAATGTAAGTCCTAAAACAATAAAAACCCTAGAAGAAAAGCTAGGCAATACCATTCAGAACATAGGCTTGGGCAAAGGCTTCATGACTAAAACACCAAAAGCAATTGCAACAAAAGCCAAAAAGACAAACAGGATCTAATGAAACTAAAGAACTTCCTCAGAGCAAAAGAAATGATCATCAGAGTGAAGAGGAAATCTACTGAATGGGAGACAATTTTTGCCATCTATCCATCTGACAAAGGGCTAATAAACAGAATCTACAAGAAACTTAAATTTACAAGAAAAAAACAAACAACTCCATCAAAAAGTGGGTGAAGGATATGAACAGATACTTTTCAAAAGATGACATTTATGGGGCCAACAAACATATGAAACATCATCACTGGTCATTAGAGAAATGCAAATCAAAACCACAATGAGATATCATCTCATGCCAGTTAGAATGGCAGTCATTAAAAAGTCAGGAAGCAGCAGGTGATGAAGAGGATGTGGAGAAATAGGAATGCTTTTACACTGTTGGTGGGAGTGTAAATTAGTTCATTGTGGAAGACAGTGTGGTGATTCCTCAAGGATCTAGAACCAGAAATACCATTTGACCCAGCAGTCCCATTACTGGGTACATATCCAAAGGATTATAAATCATTCTACTATAAAGACACATGCACACATATGTTTATTGCAGCACTGTTCACAATAGCAAAGAGTTGGAACCAACCCAAATGCCCATCAATGATAGACTGGATAAAGAAAATGTGGCACATGTACACCATGGAATACTATACAGTCATAAAAAAGGATGAGTTCATGTCCTTTGCAGGGACATGGATGAAGCTGGAAACCATCATTCTCAGCAAACTAACACAGGAACAGAAAACCAAATAATGCATGCTCTCACTCATAAGTGGAAGTTGAACAATGAGAACACATGGACACAGGGAGGGGAACATCACACACTGGGACATGTTGGAAAGTTGGGGGCTAGGAGAGGGATAGCATTAGGTGAAATACCTAATGTAGATATGGGTTGATGGGTGCAGCAAACCCCCATGGCACGTGTATACCTATGTAACAAACCTGCACGTTCTGCACATGTATCCCCTGAATTAAAGTATAATTTTAAAAAATGTATTTTAAAAAATTTTATGGGTACATAGTAGATGTGTGTATTTATTGGGTACATGAGATATTTTATTACAGCCATGCCATGTGTAATAAGCACAGAAATGATACACTTTTAAATAAAACATACATATAAAATTCATAAGAAAATTAGGATTATATAGACTTATAAAATAGCCATGAACCCCAAACTTAGAAGACTATGAACAAACAAAATACCCCACAGACTAAGTACCATTTAAACCATGATGTGTCAGTGGGCCCAGCCTGCAAGTCCCAGGAAGCCCCGGTCTGGTTATTCTTCAAGTAGCAGCTTGACTGTGAGCTATTCAAGGCCTTGTGAACAACCTGTGTTTTTCTACAGTGGAACCTGCACTTCAATAGTCTAAGAATTCCTGAAATGTAGCTGATGCAATGCAAAATAAAGAAAGAAAAGCTCAAAATAACTCTGGTCAGCTGAGTATAACAATGATGCAATGACTGTATAGCTTTCAGTTCTCAGTGATGTCACTGCAAGTGTGAATTCGACGCTGTGATAACACTTATCAAGAATGAGTAGAAGAACGCTAGGACAGCATGCTGAGTGAAATTAGCCAGTCACACCAAAAAGACAAATACTGTATGAGTCCACTTATATGAGGCATCAAAGTAGTCAAATCCATCGAGACAGAAAGCAGGGTTGCCAGGGGCTGGAGGGAAGGGGAACAAGGTGCTGTCACTGAATGGGCATGGAGTTCGTTTTTCAAGGTGAAGACAGTTTTGAAGACTGCACAACAATGTGAATGTACTTAATGCTGCTGAACCGTACACCTGAAAGTAACATGGCAAATTTTATGTTATATATGTTTTACCACCATTACAACTTTTAAAAAATTAAGTGTTTAAGAAATGAGTGGAGAAGTAAACATTCTCCCCATGGTATGCTTTCCTGTCTTTCCACTTTATCATAGTCAGGATGACTGTACAATCTCAGTTTGCTTACAACAGTCCTGGTTACTCCTGTTATCCGTAGGCATTTTTCCATAAGTCACTTTCACTCTTAAAAGTGTTGTGGGTGATAATCATTATGTTCACCGTGTCCAGTACTCCCTTGGCAGGCAAGGAAAGCCGGAGAACTTAGAGCTGGAAGGCACAATGTGCATACTGCTAGCATCTTTAGTCATTCATTATATGTTCATTAACTCACTCACAAAGAACCTCTGTGCACCTCCTGCCTGTGATCATACTGTGCCCTACATGGGTGTTAAGTCTCTCAGCTAGACTTTGGTTCCTCAAGAGTAGGGCTTACACCTAATTCGTCTAGTATCCGCAGATCCCAGCCCAATGCCTGATGCACATCAGGTTCCCAGCAGATTTCTGCTGAATTGGGAAGATCCTGGTTCCAGATATAAGACAGGTGCTAATGCAGAAAGGTCTCACTTCTGTGCCCTCTGGGAGCAGCCCAGAAGAGTCTCCCTGTCTGGATAGTCAATTCCCAATGGGAGAACAGGGGCCTCGGCTAGAGTTTCTCCCTCACACTTTACCCACTTCTGCAAGGCTTGCTAGAGTCTTTCCTGATGGTGCTTTTATTTATTTATTTGCTTAATCAACCGAGAAGCATCTCCATGAGTCTTGACATAGATGCTCGTGGTATGCTAATAAATGCATAGTAAATCTTGCACGTGTTCCTCTGGTATAAATTATCCATTCCTAAAGCAGAGCTTGAAAGTCTGCTGCAATGGCCCAGAAAATTGGGCTAATTATTTCAGTTTGGTGGCAGGCTCACGAATCTGGTCTTGGTTTCCTTTTTCAAAGGCAATGCCGTCCTCTAGGTGAGTTTCAAGCACTTCCTCAATGCCGTGCACATGATTCCAAGTGTGGGATTGAATTACACTCTGCTTGAGTGCTGTTTGTCTGTTCTCTGATCTCTAATGACCTATGTTCATTTAGGGACTCGGGGATGGCATCTCTATCTTCCAAGTTGCTTAAGATCTCTGAATCCAGGAAAGGATAGAGCTTACCATACTTCTGACCTCTGCCTATTCTTCTTTCTCCTCCTCCTCAGAGCACTGGATATAGGAGCCTGAGATCTCAGAGCAGTGAGAGGAGGCCTGGAGAGGCGTGCTAAGTAAATGTTAATGAACCCGCAGGTTCAGACTGGAATGTCTTTTAGGGATTTCAGACTTGTTTTGATAAATTAAGCTCAACATCTGGATGGCATTTGGATTAAGAACCATCGAGAGCTGCCCACTTACCCTGTGATCTGTGCCTCGCCAGTGCACATCACTTTTATTAGTCTTTTCAAAACAGCTTTGGCTCTGTTTATCTTCTCTAGGGTACTTTTTTCTGTTTCTCTAATTTCTGTTCTCATCTTCATTATTTTATTCCTTCTACAAATGTGCCTACTTTTTAATATGGATCTTAGCTGATTAATTTAAAACTTTCTGGGGCATAATTTTTCTGTTTCCCCGTGTGTGTTGAGGGCGATGAGATGAAGACTTAAAGGGAAGATGATAAGTTCTGGTCTCAAGGGGCTCTGTTTTAGGAAGGATACAAGACAGTACGTGTGAAATGTTAAATTAATTACCCGTAGACAGACTCTAAGATTTCAGAGGTGTGTTGAATGGGGAAAGCTCCAAGAAGGTTGGAACAGAGTCAGCCCTCACTGGATGGCTGGATCTCCATGGACTCGGAGGAGCAGAAGAGAAAGCCAGCAAGGAGCACATTTGGAAGCCCACCATGACCTGGGCAGAGACCCTCCCAAGGCAAGGGCACTGTGAGGCAAAGGTCCAGTGTGAGGATCCAGGGGATGCCAGCACCCAGGAGTTTGTCTGTGTGGAGTGAAGCATTCTGGAAGCATCTGAGCAGAAATGTGAGCACAATGAGGCCAGAGAAGGGTGGTTTAGAGAATGGTGGTTTAGGAAACAGTGGTTTAGAGAAGGGTGGTTTAGGGAACGGTGGTTTAGAGAATGATGGTCTGGCAGGGAACACTGGAAGCAGGGAGAGAGCACGATGAAGGGCTGGGTGGGCAAGACCTTGAGTCAAGTGACACAGGGAGAACACGTCCATTCAGGTGATTTCCACCTGAGCTTCTGGGTGTGGGAGGCTCGGGATATGGGCACAATTCATTTGCAGAGTGCCTCCTAGGTCAGGCCCAGACAGGTCCATTTAGCAAAGAATATCTCCATGACTTCAGCGGGGAGACAGATGCAAGGCCTTGCTGGAGCCACAGCAACTGGGGCCAAGCCAAAGCCTCTTGCTGGGCTTCCCAGGAGCCAAAGTGTGTGATTGTTATGCCATATCCCAACTCCTTTCAAGGCTGTCAACTGGCATAATGGCAAGGACAAGGGAGAGTAGTTGGGGCTGATATGTGTGGTCCCAAACGTTCATATGAAGTGGCTGGATGTCCTCCACCCAGGCACTCTCTGTCATGGCAAGATCCTCAAGCAGGTGGGCACGGTCCCCGGGAAAGCAGATGGAGGAGCAGGGTCCAAGGGCCACTACCACTGCTCTCGGCTGTCCTCTTCCAGGAAAAATGCCAGTCCAGGAGGGAAGCATGGGCAGTGACCTTGCCATGTGCTCCCATGGCACTGAGTGCCTGGTCATTCCCACTGGCCTCCTCTAACAGAAATGGGCTTAACCCTGAGCAGGAGCTTCCTAGTCAGCACCTCCCCCACCTGTGCCAGGGCAGGAGCATGCTATCTGAGGAGAGAACAGAACTCTCTTGCACCAAAGGGGTGGCTTCTCCAGGCTCCAGTCCCTGAGGAGGATAAGGAAATCTTGCTTTGGGTGAATCTATAATTCCACCTGGCCAGTGCCCCTCATGTCCACACAGCTGACCTTGGGCAGACTGGACTAGGGACTCCCACTTCCTAGCCTGGACCCTTCTGGGAGGACTCCAGTCCTAAGGAAATGATAGATCTTTCCAGAGTTTTGAATGCCCAGGAGACTCCCCCCACAGGGGAGGCACCCCCCTGGCTCCACCCCAGCTCTGGCCCAGACATGTGGACTCTTGTCACAGGGATTCTCTCCTAGGGCACCAGCTCTGCTTAAGAGGCACTACGTTGTCACTGGGTCTCTTTAGTCTTCAAGACTATCTTTTAAATGAAACTGTCATGCCTTCTCCTAGGCAGTGCCTTGGCTTTAAGATGCTGTGGAAGGTTTTCTTGACTTGGAAAGCTGAGGAGTCTTTAAGTCAACACATTCCACCTGGTATATTCTATGTTCACCAAATCTTTATCACCAGCCAGTTTTGACTGTTGCAGGATTTATCTTGCCTTAGAAGTGAAAATTGCTTAGTCCCTGTGCAAACGTTACTGATGATAGAACTCCAGGTCCTTGGCCAGCAACACACCTGCTGGCCCACAGGGTCAGAACGTGGCCTTCGAGGCAACCTGCACAGCCTGGAGGAATCTCCAACCCAGCAGGAGCGTCTGGGTGGGTCCCTGGAACTTGAGCTCCTGGAGACCTTTTCTGACAGCCCAACATTAATTGGCCCTTCATATGATCACTTTCAGTCACTTCTTATTCCCTTCAGAGCTCTGAGCATGTTTTAAAATGACTTTTTTTGCCCACTAGTGTATTGTCCCCCCACTTCCCTGCCCCCCACCCTCTCTCTCTCTGCCAGAAGTTCATCTGCTTAGATTTTCCCTCTGTCTCCCCAGTGCTGATTATGTAGCATGCCTGGCATAGAAGGGGCTTGGTAAATGCTTAAGGAAATGAATCAGCGTGGTTCACTCCAGTGTCTCCGTCTGTCACTCAGGAGCCAGAGGTTGATTTTTCAACAGAGCATATACATCCTTGAGACTTAGCATAGTGGGGTGGAACGGTGGGCCCAGTCTACAGTCAGCCTCACGTGTATTCGGACACGACTCATTAGCACCGTGAGCTTAACTTCGACATCTGAAAAGTGGGAATTCCTCACCTCATAATAAAGAATAGAATGAAGCATATGAAGTGCCCCACCCAAAACAGATGGTCGATGAATAATCGTTACTATTATTGTACGTGATGATCTCACAGGGGTTTTTGTCTATTGTTTTGTATTGTCTTGTTCTATTTATCCAATTTTTCTAAAAGGAAAGTGACCCTGGACACTCAGGAAGTCAGGGCTGATGATCTCAGGGATACCAGAAGGGTAGGGAGAACAAGGGCCTGAGTCCCCAAAGCCGCTAACAGGAATGACTGCCTGTCTTCAGAGACCCTGCCTGAGGCTGAAGGAAGATCATGGATGCATCCAGTTCCCAGGGGCTGAGTCTTAAGATCATACATAAAGCAGTAAGTTTGAATCTCACAGAGCTTCTTACCAATGCTTTCAGTCCTACTCCAATTACATAATTCAGAGTTTCTCACTGAGAGCCTGCTAGTTGGAACTCAGGAGATAGGATGCAGGAAAAGGGAACTGGGTCCTCATAGCTGCTTAACAAGATTCACAGCTGTGGTAAAGGCTACTCCTACCCTCAGCCTTTGGGAAGCACTCCCTCCCCTTGACCCTGCAGTTCCATATTCTCCTGGACACCCTCACGTTTCTCTGGGGGTCCCTCTCAGTTTCTTCATGGGTGCACTTTTCTTTACCCAGCTGATCATTACAGTCATGCATCACTTAATGGTGGGGACACGTGAGAAATGAGAAATGTGTCATAGGTGATTTTGTTGTGCAAATATCATAGAGTGACTTAAACAATCCTAGATGGTATGGCTACTACACACCCAGGGTATATGGCATAGACTATAGCTCCCAGACTGCAAACCTGTATAGCATACGACAACACTGAACACTGCGGGCAATTGTAACACAATGGTATCTATGTATCTAAACAGCTAAATGTAGAAAAGACACAGTAAAAACACAGTATCATAATCTTACAGGACCACAATTGTATATTTGGTCCATCACTCACTGAAATGTCTTTATAAGACTCATGACTGTTGAGTTCCAACTGCTTTCTTACTGATTTCTTTGTCCCCGGGCAATCATCTCATGAACACAGCTCTGTCTGTTTCCCCCAGGATTATGGATGTGCTCATTGCTCAGCCGGCCTCTCAATCCATCCACCTGTGCAGCCCCTCCACCTGGTAGCTCCAAGCATCTCAAACTCGACAAATCCCGTGCCCCGAGTTACACCCATCCTCCTCTGGGTTTCCCCTCTCCAGGTTCCTTTGCTTAATGCACAGCTTCTCTGCCCCCAAGGTACCAAGACAGCAACCCAGGGACGAGCACTGGTTCTTCCATCCCCCACACCCATACACGGCCACCAAGTCTGGTTGATTTAACCACCATCTGCCACTATTTTCTATCCTTTCCCCCATTCAGGCCCCTGTCTCTTCTGTTCTGAGGACTGAACAGCCTCCATCTCATCTTCCAGCTGCAAGTGGGTCCCCTCCCATTCATTCTTCATGCAGCACACAGCAGGGCACTATCTTTCCAAAGGGAAATCAAATGGATCACATCAACCCACCCCCGCCCTAGCATTAGAAGTTCGGTAGAGTCAGGAAAGTGCCTCCCCTGGGGTTGGTAGGGCAGGACTGAGGGGGAAGAAGGGAGCCTTCGGCACATCTGGAAATGCCCCAAGTCCTGATCTGGTGACAGTCACCTGGGTGTATAAACAGGTAGACACACATCAAGGTGTGAACTTCACATCTGTGCACTTGACTATATGTGAATGATATGTCAAAAAATACAAAATAAGACATTTATAAATGTATACAACCTGTGAAAAAAGAAATAAATAAGCCTGTTAGGGACCCCCTAATCTCTTTAAGGATGAAAACCAAGCATATTAACACAGCCTGTGTTTAGGATGACATTCACCTGGCTTGCCTGGCAGGGTCCCAGCTTATGCCTGAGGTCATGATGTAATTCTCAACAAGACCAGTCCAATGATTAACTACATGGCAGCTTCCCTCCTGCCTCCAGGCCTCACTCCTGCTGTTCTCTCTGTCTAGAACGCTCTCTGTTCACCTTTCACTCATTCCTTGGATTCCATGTGAAACATCACTGACTGCACATATGCCCTTCACTTACTCCCACACCAGGAGGGTCCTCCAGGTGCTCCAGGATCACCCTGTCTGTCTCTTTCCTTCACTTTCCCAAGTCAGCTGGAAACTCAGGGTGGTGATGTGACCATCCCTTTGGTTTCAGCATGTATTGAAATGCGCTTATCTTCTCTCTTCAGGGTACAAGGAGCCTAAACCTCCCACCACATAGATGAGGGGACTGAATGATATTAAGGGGCCCCTCCAAGGCTGCCTGGTCAATGACTGCCAGAACCAGGACCAGTACCCATGAGAACCCCGATTCAGGATTCAGACTTCCCAGGTTATTCTGATGACTGCACTATTCGATGGGGCTTTGGGGAAATGATTCCAAATTTAATTTCCAATTCCTTGGGACTGGGTCTGATAATTCAGAAAGTGCAAAAGATTTAATTTCATGTCATTAGCTTTATGGACTCTCTCGGAAGTTTACTTTCTCAAAAACAAAATCCTGTATGAATGAAAATCGTATTAGCTGAGTGTTCTGGGTACTAAGCCTTCCTTTCTTCAGTATAGGCTAGAAGATAAAGGCATTCTGTCTGATAATAACTGGACATTTGTCCAAAAGTGATGCATCGCCACCCGCTGATGAAACCTCCCTCTTCCCCAACAGCGGTGTCCTGTGTAGATACAGGCCTCAAGAGCAAACACAGATGTACCCACATCTAGGCTGGAAGCCCCATCCTGCCCCTCACTAGCTAACCTACTTGCCCACTGTACAGCTCAGTTTTCTTCTTTGTAATTTGGGGGTGACGCTATACAGAGAATGCTAAGGGTTGAAATAGCCAGTTTCTATATAAAGCACCCAGCATGTGGTGTACAGATGATCACCCAGATGGGGGTGGGGCTGTGGGGGTCACACCATCCTGCCTGGTGCAGTTCCAGCCCTGTCACTCCTGGATGTGTGACCTGGGGGAAGCTGTCATCCTTCTCTAGGCATGAGGTTCTCATCTGAAAAATGGAAAACTACTAGTGGCTAACTTAAAAGATTGTTTTCATGATTGAATAAGATAATTCATGCAAAATTGTTGGCATGCAGTGGGCACTCAGTAGATACCAGTTCTCCCCCTCCTCCATCTCTTCCACCTTCTTCTTCTCTTCCTCCCTCTCCCCCTGCTCTCCCACTCCCCCAGGGCTCCTTTCTTTCTTCTTCTTCTTTATCTCCTTCCTTTTCCATCTCCTTCTCTCCTCATCCTTCATCCTCCTTCTTTTTCTTCCCATCTCATCCTCCATCTTCTTATTGATAGCCTTAATAATAGACCCACATCTTCTGAGAATCAGTTTACTTTCTATCAGCCATAGAAAAGCCACAGTGCACGGACCAAGAAGTAGTGGGCTAGGAGAGGGGGTTGCTTTTTAGGTTAACTCATTTATTTCATTCTGTCTGAGCCACCTGGTTCAAAATGTTCTTAACTGCTTCCTCAGTTTTTTATACCTTTCTAAGATATCAGTACTAGAACTAAAGTATCTAGGTGTGCTCCATCCAGAAAAGAAAACATTACCCACCCGCACCTGGAGCCATGCTGGGCTTCCTTCGGAGGAGCCCCAGATAGAATGCTCTGAGGTCATGAGATCACTTATTGACTCAAATGGAGCCCGTGGAAAATCTGTGCGCTAAAACCAATTATGTCAAAACAACAAGTCGAGGGCAAGGTTGACCCAGGCTGTGCTAGCAAACCTGAACCTACACCACAGGGGAAAGTTCAAATGCAGTTTCTATGGCAAAATTTGCCCAATTGTTACCTCAGCTCTTTTTTTTTTTTCTCAGTTCTTGCTTTATTTATCTAAAGGTCACGTCGCTTTCAAGTTCCCATCTGCACTGGCAGCTGGAGGCCCTGGCGACCACACAGCTGGACAGATGTTAGGAATCTGGGCCGAGATGCATGAGCTACACTGCTGAAACAGATTCCCTAGGGTCGTGGTCTGGGAGAGAAGCAGGCAAACCTCTTTTGGGACTCCATCCTCTCTCCTTAGCCCCTGGTGACTAGCCCTGCAACCAGACTGTGTTTACCTCCTCCCCATAAAGATTGTGGTATTGACTACAGTTTGACAGCAGATTCCTAGGGTGAGTTTACTGAGAAGTGGGTGGAATTTCTGAGCCAGCATAAACATCAGAACAACATTTTGTAATATTGCTAGCTAGAATGAGAACATAACCCTGACCCCATTCACTGTGTACCTATCGACATTAGGTCTAGGAGAGGCCACCCACAGCCTCCAGCACTATAACAAATCCCCTGAGCAGTGCCAAAGGTCTTGTCCAGTGAAGGTGAGGTCTTCACAATAGTTAACTCTTCATAGAGTAGTCTTGTTTTTTTGAGATACAGTTTCGCTCTGTTGCCCAGGCTGGAGTGCAGGAGCATGATTTCCACTCACTGCAACCTCCACCTTCCAGGTTCAAGTGATTCTCCTGCCTCAGCCTCTCAAGGAGCAGGAATTACAGGTGCCTACCACCATGCCCAGCTAATTTTGTATTTTTAGTAGAGATGGGGTTTCGGCATGCTAGCCAGGCTGTTCTTGAACTCCTGACCTCAAGTGATCTGCCCGCCTCGGCCTCCCAAAGTACTGGGATTACAGGTGTGAGCCACCATGGCCGACCTCACAGAGCAGTCTTTCTAGGGAATACAGGAAGCATGATGGGAAGTAGGGAGAGGAAGCCGGGCTGAGGTCTAGACTCCTAGCCAATTTTCCTCTCGGTGCTACTGCAAGGCTCTGCACTGGAACAAACACTGGCTTGAGATGTACCCACATCTAAGCTGGAACCTGCATCCTGCCCCTCACTAGCTAACCTACTTGCCCACTGTACAGCTCAGTTTTCTTCTTTGTAATTTGGGGGTGACGCTATACAGAGAATGCTAAGGGTTGAAATAGCCAATTTCTACATAAAGCACCTAGCACATGGTGTACAGTTGATCACTCCAGCCCTATCCCCCTCACAGAGCTACTATTCTGAGTTTGCCAGATAAGCAGAACCCATGTCTAGCAGCTAGGATGTGGACAGTGAGTGACAGTTAAGGAACCAAAACAGGAACCGGGGATTAGGCATTGGATAAAGTTTCTGTTAGCAATGGATCTAAGAGCAACCTGGGTCATACCTGGAGCTAGGATGATACAGCCAGGCTCTTCTTTGAGAGCAGGTGTCAGACATGACAAAGCAGGGCCCCAAACCAAGCAAAGCCAGGTCAGACCTAGGTCAGGGCTGTACCCAGACCCTGGAAGTCAGTCTGTCCAAGGGGAGGTAGGGGTTGCTGGGTATGACAAGCTGCTCACCTCCTGGCTGTGCGACACTGGCACACGTTCTCCCAGGCTTCTTCTCACTGCAGGAACCCATAGGCTCTGCTAACAATTTTGGTATTTGCCCCAAGATTAAGAAGTCCCCCAGTAAAATAATTAAAAGAGTATAATTGGATGGTTTATAACACAAAGGATAAATGCTTGAGGGGGATGGCTGTGCCATTCTCCATGATGTGATTATTACACATTGCATGCCTGTATCAGCACATCTCAGGTACCCCATCAATATATACACCTACTGCGTACCCACAAAAATAAAAAATTAAATACATAAAAAGTAGATTAAAAATAACAATGGAAAATAATTTCTCCAGCGTTTTGCCACCTCTGACGAGGATGAACAGTGCTCCAACAGGAAGTAACTCTGAGCTAAGCCTCCAGCAGCCTCAGTTACAGTTTTGAATAAATGCTGTTCTTCATCATTTATACCTTTGTTACCAGACTCCAGGATAAGAATCTGTTCAAGGAAAGTAATTACACATAACACTTAGGTGTCTGTAAGAAACGCTTTTAGGTTTTACATCCTTTGAATTCTCTTCATGGTGAGATAGATACTTGTGGTTTCCCAGTTTTACATGATGAGAAAATAGACAAGGATGTTAAGGAATGCGCTCAGTCTCCCAAGCAGTAAGCAGCTGAATCAGGCTTCAGTAGCAAAGAGTCAGATTCCAGCTCCGAAGCACATAAGCATACAGAAGTCAAGAGAAACAGCTGAACACAGGAGGCCCACTGGTCATCTCATCATGTTTTCAAGACTCAAGAGAGGTAGCTTTAGTCCCAGCTGCCAAACCCTCACCACATGGCTGTCAAGCTACACCAGCCCTGCTGGTACCATGACAGCCCAGGCTTGCGTAAGTTCTGGCATGTAGTTCAGCCTAATGATGCCTCAAAGGCTCTGCCCATGAAGAGGGATAGTAGAAAGATTATTTTTAGCCTAGATATTCATCAACTGAGTTGAGATAATCAGTTTTACTTGCATAGACAACACCGCGTTGGCGGTGTGTTGACAGTGGTACAGTTTTCTTTTGGTTTTCCATACAGAATAAGCAGCCACTGCAGGAGAAAAGCCTGCCTCCTTCCATGAAAGTTAACAGGAAGAAGAAGAGGGGGCAGGGCCAAGGTGACCTAGTGGAGACTCCCATCCAGCTACAAGAGCGAAACTCCACTTTAGTAGATAATAATAATAATAATAATAATAAATAATGAAGAAAAACCATAATAAGCCTGTGAATCCTTCACCGGCAACCAAGGTATTCAGGTTCTGTCACCAAAACTGACTAGAAGGCTGGTGTGACCCACGGAGAGAAGGAAGAACAGTGTGGTATGGCCGCCCACCTGAGAGTCACACGAGGAAGGGGACTCCCTCTCCCCAGCTAAGGGAGGTAGTGAGTGAGCACGCTACCTAGCTGGGGAAACTGTGCTTTTTCCATGGAACTGTGCAACCCACAGATCAGAAGATCCCACCCGTGAACCCATGCCACTGGGGCCTAGTGTCTCGACCCCAGAGCACTGCAGATTCTTACAGCCTCTCAGCTGGAATCTGCTTAAGCCTCCCAACTGCCTGGAGAAGGGGCAACCAGCATCCACTGCTGGCTGCCTGCTGTCTAAGCCCTTTGAGCTCCTTAGGGGAGGCACAGCAGCCAGCACTAGGACTGGCAACTGCCTAACACGCTGAGATCCCTGGGCCAGGGAAGGACATTAGCCATTTCTATAGCTCTAGGGTGCTCTTTTCTCCTGTTGGAGCCAGGAAGGCTGGACAGCTTGCTCCCAAGACTTGTCCCCACAGCCCAACACACAGCTGTGGCAGTCTGCAGCCAGCGTGCCTCTACAGGCCTAACCCTGACCATCCTTCCTCATTGGGTGGGGCTTCTGTGCAAGATCTCCAATAACTCCAGCAGAGGCTCAGGGACAGAACCCAGATCTCCCAGGGCCTGAGCCCCTAGGGGGAGGGGTGGCCACAGTCTCTGCAGACCAGCAGACTTAGCCTCTCCTCCTGGTAGTTCTGAGGAATCCGGGCAGCCCAGATGAGTGGTTTTCCCCCTCAGTGAAGCACACCGTTTCTACCAAGGGACAAAGTGCTTCGTTAAATGGGTCCTGCTCCCTGTGCTATCCAAATGGGTGAGACCCTTCAACAGGGGTTGTCAGACACCCTATGCAGGAGCAATCATACTGGCATCAGGTTGATACCCCTTGAGGTCAGAGGTCCCAGAAGAAGGAGCAGGCACCTATCTTTGCTGTTTTCCAGCCTCTTAGAGTAACATCTCTGGCACAGGAGCGAATCAGATGAATAGGGTCTGAAGTGAACCCCCAGCAAACTGCAGCAGCCCTACAAAAGAGGGACTTGACTGTTGAAAGAAAAACAAACAAACAGAAAGTGACAACAATGGCATCAACAGCAACAAAAAAGTCCCTTACAAAAAGCCCATCCAAGGATAAGCATCCTCAAAGATCAAAACTAGACAAACTCATGAAGATTAGTAAGAATCAATGAAAAAAATGCTGAAAACCCAAAAGGCCAGAGTGCCTCTTCTCCTCCAAATGATTGCAACATCTTCCATCAAGGGCACAGAACTGGAGGAGGATCAGATGGATGAACTGACAGAAGTAGACTTCAGAAAATGGATAATAAAATACTACGATGAGCTAAAGGAGCATGTTCTAACTCAAGGCAAAGAAGCTAAGAACTTTGATAAAAGGTTAGAGGGAATGCTAACTAGAACAATCAATTTAAAGAGGAAGATAAAAGATCTGATGGAGCTGAAAAATGCAGCACAAGACCTGCGTGAAGCGTACACATGTATTGACTGCCGAATCAACCAAGTGGCAGAAAAGATATCAGAGTTTAAAGACCACCTTACTGAAATAAGACATGCAGACAAGAATAGAGAAAAAACAATAAAAAGGAAAAAACAAAGCCTCTAGGAAATATGTGTCTATGTGAAAAGACCAAACCTACAGTTGATTGCAGTATGAGAAAGAGATAAGGAAAATAGAAACAAGCTGGAAAACACACTTTGGGATATTATCCATGAGAACGTCCCCAGCCTACCAAGACAGGCCGACATGCAAATTCAGGAAATACAGAGAACATCGTTAAGATACTCCACAGCAAGATCAACCACAAGACACGTAATTATCAGATTCTCCAAGGTTGAAATGAAGGAAAACTGTTAAGGGCAGCCAGAGAGAACACCAGGTAACCTACAAAGGGAAGCCCATCAGACTAACAGTGAATCTGTCAGCAGAAACTCTACAACCAGAGAGATTGGGGGCCAATATTCAACATTCTTTAAGAAAAGAATTTTCAACCCAGAATTTCATACCCAGCCAAACTAAGCTTCATAAGCGAAGGAGAAACAAAATCCTTTCCAGACAAGCAAATGCTGAGGGATTTTATTATTACCAGGCCTGCCCTGCAAGAGCTTCTAAAAGAAGCACTAAATATGGAAAGGAGAAACTGGTACCAGCCACTGCAAAAATGCATCAAAATAGAAAGACCAATGACACTATGAAGAAACTGCATCAACTAGAGTGTAAAATAACTAAATAGCAGCATGATGACAGGATCAAATTCACAATAACAATACTAACCTTAAATGTAAGTGAGCTACATGCCCCATTTAAAAGACACAGACTGGCAAATTGGATAAGGAGTCAAGACCCATCAATGTTCTGTATTTAGGAGACCCACTCACATGCAAAGACACACACAGGCTCAAAATAAAGGGATGGAGGAAAATTTAACAAGCAAATGAAATGCAAAAAACAACAAAAAAAAGCAGGGGTTGCAATTTTAGACTCTGACAAAACAGACTTTAAACCAACAAAGAACAAAAAAGATAAAGAAGGGCATTACATAATAGGAAAGGGAACACATCAACAAGAAGAAACTATTCTAAATATATATGCACCCAATACAGAAGCACCTGGATTCATAAAACAAGTTCTTAAAGAACTACAAAGAGACTTAGACTCCCACACAATAATAGTGGGAGACTTTAACACCCCACTGTCAATATTAAACAGATCAATGAGACAGAAAACTAAGAAGGATATTCAGGACTTGAACTCAGCTCTGGATCAAGTGGACCTAGTAGACATCTACAGAACTCTCTACCCCAAATAAACAGAATATACATTCTTCTCAGTGCCACATGGCATTTATTCCAAAATTGACCACATCATTAAAAGTAAAACACTCCCAGCAAATGCAGAAGAACTGAACTCATAACAAACAGTCTCTCAGACTACAGTGCAATCAAATTAGAACTCAGGATTAAGAAACTCACTCAAAACCACACACTTTCATGCAAATTGAACAATCTGCTCCTGAATGACTTTTGGGTAAATAATGAAGTTAAGGCAGAAATCAAGAAGTTCTTTGAAACCAATGAGAACAAAGAGACAACGTACCAGAATCTCTGGGACACAGCTAAAGCAGTGTTAAGAGGGAAATTTAGGGCTGGGCGCGGTGGCTCACACCTGTAATCCCAGCACTTTGGGAGGCCGAGGCAGGCAGAACATGAGATCAAGAGATTGAGACCATCCTGTCCAACATGGTAAAATTCCATCTCTACTAAAAAAAAAAAAAAAAAAAAAAAAAAATTAGCTGGCCATGGTGGCACGTGCCTATAGACCCAGCTACTTGGGAGGCTGAGGTAGGAGAACTGCTTGAATCCAGGAGGCGGAGGTTGCAGTGAGCCGAGATCGTGCCACTGCACTCCAGCCTGGCACCTGGCGACAGAGCAAGACTGTCTCCAAAAAAAAAAAAAAAAAAGAAAAAGAGGGAAATTTATAGCACTAAATGCCCACATCAGAAAGCTAGAAAGATCTCAAATCAACATTCTAACATCACAATTAAAAGAGCTAGAAAGGCAAGAGCAAACTAATCCAAAAGGTAGCAGTAGACAAGAAATAACTAAGATTAGAGAAGAATGGAAGAAGTTAGAGACACGAAAAGCTCTTCAAAAAACCAACTAATCCAGGAGCTTTATTTGAAAACATTAACAAAATATATAGAAAGAAATAAAGGGTATTCGAATAGGAAGAGAGGACGTCAAATTGTCCCTGTTTGCAGATGACATGATTGTATATTTAGAAAACCCCATCATCTCAGTCCAGAATTTCCTTAAGCTGATAAGCAACTTCAGCAAAGTCTCAGGATACAAAACCAATGTGCCAAAGTCACAAACTTTCCTTTACACCAACAATAGGCAAGCAGAGAGCCAAATCATGAATGAACGCCCTTTCACAATCACTATAAAGGGAATAAAATACCTAGGAATACAGATAAAAAGGAATATGAAGGACTTCTTCAAGAACTATAAACCACTGCTTGAAGAAGTAAGAGAGGACACAGACACATGGAAAAATATTCCATCCTTATGGATAGGAAGAATCAATATCATGAAAATGACCATACTGCCAAAAGTAATTTGTAGATTCAATGCTATTCCCATCAAACTACGACTGACATTCTTCACAGAATTAGAAAAAAAAAAATTAAATTTCATATGGAATCAAAGAAGACCCTGTATAGCCAAAATAATCCTAAGCAAAAAAAACAAAGCTGAAGGTATCACACTACTGATTTCAAACTATACTACATGTCTACGGTAACCAAAACAGAATGATACTGGTACCAAAACAGATATGGAGCACAGAGGAGCACAACAGAGACCTCAGAAATAATACCACACACCTACGACTATCCGACCTTTGAGAAACCTCACAAAACAAGCAATGGGGAAAGAATCTCCTATTCAGTAAATAGTGCTGGGAGAACTGGCTAACCATTTGCAGAAAACTGAAACTGGACCCCTTCCTTATACCTTATACAAAAATTAACTCAAGATGGATTAAAGACTTAAATGTAAAATGCAAAGCCATAAAAACCCTAGAGGAAAACCTAGGCAATACCATTCAGGACATAGGCATGGGACTTCATGACAAAAATGCCAAAAGCAATTGCAATGAAAGCAAAAATCGACAAGTGGGATCTAAATAAACAAAAGAGCTTCTGCACAGTGAAAGAAACTATCATCAGAGTGAACAGGCAACCCACAGAATGGGAGAAAATTTTTGCAATCTACCCATCTGATGAAGGTCTGATATCTAGAATATATAAGGAAATTAAACCAATTTATAAGAAAAAACAAACAACCCCATCAAAAAGTAGGCAAAGGATATGAACAGACACTTCTCAAAATAAGATATTTATGGCCAGGCTTGGTGGCTCACACCTGCAATCCCAACACTTTGGGAGTCCGAGGTGGGCGAATCACCTGAGGTCAGGAGTTCAAGACCAGCCTGGCCAACATCGCGAAATTCTGTCTCTACAAAAATACAAAAATCAGCCGTGCATGATGGCAGTGCCTGTAATCCCAGCTATTCAGGAGGCTGAGGTGGGAAAACAGCTTGAACCCAGGAGGCAGAGATTGTAGTGAGCTGAGATCGTGCCATCCAGATCATGCCACCCAGATCATGCTTGGGTGACAGAGCAAGACTCCGTCTCAAAAAAAAAAAAAAAAAGACATTTATGCAGCCAACAAACTATGAGAAAAAGCTCAGCATCAGTGATGATTAGAGGAATGCAAATCAAAACCACAATGAGATACCATCTCATGCCAGTTAGAATGGCGATTATTAAAAAGTCAAGAGACAATAGACGCTGGCAAGGCTGGGGAGAACAGGCACACATTTACACTGTTGGTGGGAGTGTAAATTAGTTCAAATATTTGGAAGACAGTGTGGTGATTCCTCAAGGATCTAGAACCTGAAATACCATTTGACGCAGCAATCCCATTACTGAGTATATACCCAAAGGAATATAAATCATTCTACTATAAAGACACACGCACACATATGTTTATTGCAGCACTATTTACAATAGCAAAGACATGGAACCAACCCAAATGCCCATCAGTGATAGACTGGATAAAGAAAATGTGGTACATATGCACCACGGAATACTATACAGCCATAAAAAGGAATGAGATCATGTCCTTTGCAGGGACATAGATGAAGCTGGAAGCCATCATCCTCAGCAAACTAACACAGGAACAGAAAACCAAACACTGCATGGTCTCACCCAAAAGTGGAAGTTGAACACTTAGAAGACATGGACACAGAGAGGGGAACAACACACATTAGAGCCTATTGGTGTCGGGGTGAGAGGAGGGAACTTAGAGGACGAGACAATAGGTACAGCAAACCACCACGTATACCTATGTAACTAACCTGCATGTTCTGCACATGTATCTGTTTTTTAAGAAGAAATAAAGAAAAAAACTCTAAGTAAATAAAAAGTAAGAATTACTTTCTAAAAGAGAGAGAAAAAGGAGTAAGAAGAATAAAAACAACTAACTAGGTGGCAACTCCTCTTTGTGTTGTTGATAAGCCAAGAATAGGTTTCCATTTACTTGATGAAGTCTGAGTTATTTCCTGCTCTCAGGAAACTGTAACAGACATCGCAAGGCTCAGACATGTACAGCTGCTTCTTGACTTAAAATGAGGTTGTGTCCCAATAACAAGATAAGTTGGAAATATTGTAAGCTGAAAATGTACTTAATACCTTGATAAACCCATTGTAAAGTTGAAAATAATCATAATTTGGGGACCATCTGTATTTGAGCCGGAACTTAGAAAACCCCATTTTCAGGGTTCAACTCCTGTTTTCAAAGGCGTGCACTTACCCCTTGCCGTCTGTAACCTCAGAGATGCATATGCTGTCTGTGTGCAAGTGCCTGTGTGGAATTAATTTGCCTTTTACCCACAAAGATTTCAGCTTTTGGATGAAAAGCTGTTAATTCCATATTTTTCTCTAATTCTTGCTATACTTTAGAAGTAAAAAATTTTTAAAAGATATCATATTTCCAAGTGCCCAAATTACAAGTGGCCAGCTCACTGAATTTTCACAATGTGAAGACACCCATATAACCACCAAGATAAAGAAGTAAAGCATCAGTAGCACCCCCAGAAGCCTTCTCACCCCCACCCAGCTATTCCATCTCCTTCCAAGTAGAGGGAAAGCTTATTGTTTGCATTATTTTGGTGTCTGGTTTCCTTTGCTCAGCATTATGTTTGTGAGATGCAAGCATATTGTTGCATGTAGCAATATGCCATTCTTTCTTATTCCTATCTAGTATTTCATTGTATAATTTTATCATAACTTATTTATCGATTCTGCTATTGATGTGTATTTTATTTGTTTTCATTTTTTTATTATTACAAATTGTGTTGCAATAAATATCCCTTGAGGTATCTTTTGGTTTGCACATATGTGCATTTTTGTTTCACCAAGAAGTGATATCATTTTTTTTTTTTTTTTTTTTGAGACAGAGTCTTGCTCTGTCACCAGGCTGGAGTGCAGTGGCGCAATCTCGGCTCACTGACTGCAACCTCCACCTCCCGGGTTCAAGCGATTCCCCTGCCTCAGCCTCCAGAGTATCTGGAACTGCAGGTGCCTGCAACCACACTCAGCTAATTTTTGTATTTTTGGTAGAGACTGGGTTTCACCATGTTGGCCAGGCTGGTCTCAAACTCCTGACCTTGTGATCTGCCCACCTTGGCTTCCTAAAGTGTTGGAATTACAGGCGTGCGCCACCGAGTCCAGCCTTCATTGTTCTTTTAATTGAAGCCATAGGGTAGAAGCATTCAAGGTCTTTGTGGCCTTAATTTATGTTTCCCTGATGACTAAGAAAACCAAGCTCTTTTTTGTATATCCACTGGATTTATAATTACCTTTTTGTGAAGTGCCTCTTTAAGAATTTTGTCCATTTTTTAAAATGTTTATTTATCTTATTTATATGTAAGGAATTTTTATATATTCCGAAGTCAAGAACTTTGTGTTTTTTATATATGACATCTTTTTGGCACTGGGGCTTTGCTATCATAATGGCATGTTTTGACAAACAGAATTTGTAAGTCATATTTTACAGTCCAATTTAGCTTTTTTCTTTCATTGCTAACAATTTTTACACTCTGTTTAGGAGATTAGATGTTTTCCAGTATAATTTCACGATAAAGTCAATTCAATTGACTTCTAGAAATCATAGTGGTTCACAGTGAGGTCTTTAGTTCATCTAGAATTGATGGAATACCTATCATGTAAGATAAAGATCATGGTTCAGTTACGCTCCATGTAGATATCCAATAGACTCCACTTGGTTTTTGTAAAGATTATCTTTTTCTCACAGCACCATAATGTCAGCTTTGTCATAAGAAAGTTCTTTCATATGTTTGGACTGTCTTGGGATTCTCTATTCTGCTATTTAGTCTATTAATCTATCCTTGCGCTAATATCACATGACCTTAATATCTATAGTCTGCAAGTCTTGATGTCTAGCAATACTCTTCTTGTTTTTCTTCTTCATGACTGCCTTTACTACTCCTGACTTTCTCTAGGACTCTTTTCACATACATTTTAAAATCAGCTTGTCAGCTTATAACTTGATTTAACTTACTAATGTTTTGTTCACAGAAGAAATTGACCTTAGCCCAGATTTTTCCTTTTTTATAATCTAGTCATATTTTTGTTAGAAGGTTTTACTAGCTTCATAAAATGAGTCGGAAAGTGTCTCTTTTACTGTTTTGTAAAATACTTTGGATGCAATTAGTTTATTTCTCATATGTTTGGGAGAATTCACCGGGTAATTCATGTGGTCTTGGGGTTTCTTCTATGTGTAATATAAAATATGAAATTTATAAAATTTCAGATTTGATATTTTAAAAATAGATACAGTACTACCTGATTTTCTATTCATTTTGTGTTAGTTTTTGTATAGCTATATTTTTCTTGGAATACATTTATTTTATGTGATTTTCAAATATATCAGTTTAATGTTTATAAAAACACTTTATAAACACTGAAATAACTGCAGGGTCTCTAGTGATAATTTTTATCATTTAAGATATTGGAAAAGTATTTTCTGAGCATGTGTGTGTCTCTCCCTTTTTCTATATTTCCTCCCTTTATTTAGTTTTCTTATTTTGAAATAAGACTTAAAAGAAGTTACAAAAATAATACAGATAATAAAGATCTTGTATATCTTTTATCCGGTTTCCCCTAGTGCTTACACCTTACAAAATTATGGTATAATATCAAAACAAGAAAATTGATAACTCTGTAATTTATGTGTGTAATTTCATGCTATTCCATGATGTTATCTTAAAGATGACAACCACCGCTATCACGATGCAATCCAGCTCCGGTGAAGTTTAGAAACCTTACATCTCTTAATAACTTTTTACTCTTTCCTGTTTATGATTGTCTAAAATATTTTCTCTACGTACATTGAGTATCACATGAGATATTATAATTTTTGCTTCAGCCATCAAACATAGTTAAGAAAATTCAAGAAAAGAAAGAAAATCCCTTGTATTTACCTACATTTTTGCTCTTTCTGTTGTTCTTTGTTCTTTGTTTCCAATGTTCTTAGTTTCTGATGAAGAATCATTTGAATGTTTTACCTCTGTGAGTAACATGCCCTTTCTCTCTTACTACTTTCAAGGTTTTTTGTTTGTTTGTTTGTTTGTTTTGTATTTTGTCTTCTGAAGTTTGCTTGTGATGTGTCCTGGCATGAATTTCTCTGGGTCAATCCTATATAGGATTCATTCATCTTCTTGAATCTATAGATTTTTCTTTTGAAATATTAGGGAAACTTTCAGCCATTACTTCTTTGAATACTTTTTCAGCCCTACTCTCTTCCTCTTATCCTTCTATGGCATGTTAGATTACACACGTGGTAACAAAATATGATTTGTTTTAGTTCCACAATTCCATAAGGGTTTGATCTTTTTTTAAAAAAATAAAAACTCTGTTTTCTGTCTCTCTTTCACACTAGGTAATATCTCTTGTTCACTGATTCTTTCCTCTGTTCTATTTTGTTGTTGAGCTCATTCATTAAAAAAAAAATTGGTTATTTTATTTTTAAGTTCTAACATTTCTTTTTATTCTTTATGTCTTCTATTTTTTGCTAAGACTTTATATTTTTCATTTGTTTCAAGTATGTTTATAATTTTCACTGAAGCATTTTTATGATGGCTGCTTTAAAATCCTCATCAGATAATTCCAACATATGCTCTGTCTTGGTGCTGGCATCTTCTGCTGGTTGGTTTTTCTCATTCAAGTTGCTATTTTCCTGGTTTGGGGCATATTGAATAATTTTTCATTTAACCCAGATATTTGAGTATTATGTTGTGAGACTTTGGATCTTATTTAAACTTTGTTTTTCCATGCCTTCTCTGACACTGCACCAGCAGGCCTGGGAAGGTGCTGCTTCATTACTGTTAGGTGGGGTGGGAAAGTCCCAGTTCCCTTTTTGGCCTTCTTTGCCACTTCGAGAGGGAAGAGATCCTTTATTACTGCTAGGTAGAGATGGGATTTCATTCCCCCACCCCACCCCACCAGGGCTCTGCTTATACCACTCTAACGGGAGAGAGAGAAGTTCTCTTTCCTCAACATCCTGGCTAGTACTTGTTATTATCACTATTTTTGGTCTTTTTGATAATAGCCATTCTAATTAGGGTGGAGAGATATCTCATTGAGGTTTTGATTTGCATTTCCCTGCTGGTTAGTGACGTCGAGCAGCTTTTCATACACTTGGTGGCCATGTGTACATCTTCTTTTGAGAAATGTCTATTCAGGTCTTTTACCCATTTTAAAATCAGATGTCTTTTCTATTGAGTTGTTTTAATTCCTCATATATTCAGGTTATTACTCTCTTGTTGGATGGATAGTTTGCAAATATCTTCTCCCATTCTGCAGGCTGGCTCTTCATTTTGTTGACTTGTTTTCTTTGCTGTGCAGAAACTTTTAAGCTTGATATAATCCCATTTGTCCACTTTCACTTTTGTCGCCTGTGCATTTGAGGTCTTATGCAAAAAGTCTTTGCCCAGACTGATGTCCTGAAGCTTTTTTCTTGTTTTCTTCTAGCACCTTCATAGTTTCAGGACTTAAAGTTTTTAATTCCTGTTGATTTGATTTTTGTGTATGGTGAAAGATAGAGATCTAGTATTATTCTTCTGCATATGGGTATCCAGTTTTTCCATCATCATTTATTAATGAGATTGTCTTATCCCCAATGTGTGTTCTTGCTGGCTTTGTAAAAAATGAGTTGACTGCAAGTGTATGGCCTTATCTCTGGGCTCTCTATGCTGTCCCATCTGTCTATGTATCTTTTTATAGCCAGTTCCATGCTGTTTTGATTACTATATTTTTGCAGTGTAAATTGAAATCAGGTAGTGTGATGCCTCCAGCCTTGTTCTTGTTTGTTGTGTTTTTGTGTATGTTTTATTTTTGGTTTTGCTTATAATTGCTTTAGCTATTCGGAGTTTTCCGTGGTTCCATATGAATTTTAGAATTGTCTTTTTCTATTTCTGTGAAGAGTATTTCTGGTATTTTGATAAGAATTGCATTAAATCTATAGATCACCTAGAGTAACCTATAGATTATAGAAATTTTAACAGTATTAATTCTTCCAATCTATAAACATAGATTATCTTTCCATTTTTTGTGTCCACTCCAATTTCTTTCAGTGGTGTTTTATTGTTTTCCTTATAGAGATCTTTTACTTCTTTGGTTAAATTTATTCCTAGGTATTTTATTTTTTGTGACTATATTAAGTGGCATTGCTTTCTTGATTTCCTATTCAGATCACTGTTAGCATTGAAAAATGCTACTGAGTTTTGTATGTTGATTTTGTATTCTGTAGCTCTACTGAAATTTTTAAATCAGTTATAGGAGAGTCTTATGGTGCAGTCTTTAGGTTTTCCTGAATATAAGGTTATATCATCTGCAGATAAGGCTAATTTGCCTTCTTCCTTTCCTGTTTGGATGCCCTTTATTTCTTTCCTCTGACTGATGATTGCTCTGTCTAGGACTTCCAGAACTATGTAAAATAGTGAAAGTGGGCATCCTTGTCATGTTCCAAGTCTTAGAGAAATGGTTTTCAATTTTTCCCTGTTCAGCACAATATTAGCTATGAGTTTGTTATATAGACCTTTGTCATATTGAGGTATCCTCCTTCTATACTCTATATGTTGAGAGTTTTTATCATGAAGTGATACTGAATTTTATCAAATGCTTTTTCATCATTCATTGAGATGAATTATATGGTTTTTATCTTTCATTCTGTTGATATGATGTATTGTGCTTATTGATTTGCTTATGTTGAGCCATCATTGCACTCCTGGGATGAATCCCACTTGATCATGGTGAATGATCTTTTTAATGTGTTGCTGAATTCAGTTTACTGACATTTTGTTGAGGATTTTTGCAGCAATGTTCACCAGGGGATGTTGTCGTGTACTTTCATCTTTTTTGTTGTGACTTTATCTGTTTTTGGTATCAGGGTAGTGCTTGCCTCATAGAATGACTCTGGAAGCATTGTCTCTTCTTCAATTCCCTTCTCTTCTGTTATTTGAAATAGTTTCAATAGAGTTGTTGTTATTGTTCAGATATTTGATACAATTCCACAGTGAATCCATCAGGTCCTGGGCTTTTCTTTGATAAGAGACTTTTTATGACTCCTTTGATCTTGTTACTCATTATTGGTCTGTTCAGGTTTTCTATTTGTTCATGGTTCAGTCTTGGTATGTTGTATATGTCAATGAATTTATCAATTTCTTCTAGCTTTTCCAATTTACTAGTGAACAGTTGTTTGTAGCAGTCTCAAAAATCCTTAGTAGTCTCTAATGATTTCTGTGGTATCAGTTGTAATGTGTTCTTTTTGTCTCTGATTTTATTTGCATATTCTCTTTTTTCTTAGTCCAGTTAAGATTTGTCTTTTAACTTTTCAAAAAACCAACTTTTCATTTTATTGATCTATGGTTAGCCTCAGTTTTGTCATTTCTGCTCTGATCTTTATTGTTTCTTTCCTTCTACTATTTTTAGATTTAGTTTGTTCTTGCTTTTCTAGTTTCTTGAGGTTGATTGTTAGGTTTTTTATTTGAAGTCTTCCTATTTTTTTATGTAGGCTATATGTAAACTTCCTTTTTTGTAGTGCTTTTGCTGTATCCCATAGGTTCTCATATGTTGTGTTTCCATTTTGTTTGTTTTAAGAATTATAAAAATTTCCTTCTTTGCTTTCTTCATTGACTCATTGGTCATTCAGGAACATTTTGTTTAATTTTCATATATTTGTTTGGTTTCCAAATTTCTACTTTTTATTTACTTCTAGTTCATTCTATGGTGATCAGAGAAGATAAATGATATAATTTTGACTCTTGAATTTGGTGAAACTTGTTTTGTGGCCTATGATATGGTCTACCTTAAGGAATGTTCCATGTGCTGATGAGAAAATGTATATTCTGCAGTAGTTGGGTAAAATATTCTACAGATGTCTGTTAGACCCTCTTGGGATCTGCTGTGTGGTTGAGGCTAGAAA
The DNA here is from genome assembly GCA_036589455.1 of Ateles fusciceps. NCBI lineage: Eukaryota > Metazoa > Chordata > Mammalia > Primates > Atelidae > Ateles > Ateles fusciceps. The sequence continues at coordinate 1,465,109 of JAZHEH010003321.1, read as the reverse complement.
GCCTGGTCTCATTGACTTAAAGGGATGTGTATCTTTCAGCAACTCCCTAGATAGTTGGGATTGTTTTCTCATTGCAGCAGGAAAAATCAGAGCTGGGACTGAGTCCCCTTGTGATACGCTGTGAGATGGAGGCTGGAGAGCCAGCGTCATTGGCCCAGACAGGTATGGGTCTCCTACTAGGTCCCAGGATAGAGGAGATAGTTCTCTGACAGCATCAAGAGGGACCACAGCTAAGGGTGGGCACCCTTAGGGTTTATTCTGGGACAGAGTTGGGCAAGCCCATCAGGGAGGCTCAGACTCTTGAGCTGTGAGATATGTGTGAGTCTTACCCTCGGTTCTTGTGTAACCAGTTCTACATTGGGACCTCAACTGATCAGGGGTGAATCCAAGGCAAAGGGCAACTTTAGGTTCACTGCTGAGACTGATATAGGCAGGCAGAGAAGCCTTTCTGCCAAGGCACTAGTGTGTGTGATTCCTTCTACACTCTTGGCAGATGGTTTAGTTTGTAGGCTCAAGACAAAACAAAGCAGTGACCAAGGCCCTTCAAAGACTGGGCCATTTCTGTACTTGAACCCAGGAGCAAGCTTGACAAATCAGCCATTTGGGTGTTTGTGTGCTCTCAAAATAATTCTCCAATGTCTTGAGTTTTACCAGGTGTTTTATAAGGCTCTACCTGAATCCTGAGGCTCCCCAAAAGAGACTTTTGACTGTGGATGTGTAGAGAATTTATGTTGTTGTCACGGGTATGAACAGATTCCCCTTTATGCTGCCATCTTGATGATGCCACTCCTACATGGAATTTCCTTTTCCACCCTTTTGTTTTGAATATTTGGGTGTCTTTATATATAAGGTGCATTTCATCTTTTCAGCACAAAGACTTTGTTAAAAAACCAACATGGCAGTCTTTATCTTTTAAAAGGACTAATTACAGCATTAGTATTTATTGCCATTATATATATATTTGGGTGTATTTTGATCACATGATTTCTATTTGTTCTACCTAGTTTATGCTCATGTTTTTCTCTTTTCATATCTCCTTATAGGTTAAAATTGTTATTAATCTAATTTTATTAGCTTATAATTATTATTTTTAAATTTTTCCTTCTATTAACTTCTTAACATGCACACTTTCACTATCCTTTCAGTGATTATTATAGAGATTGAAACACACACATCTCTGATACATTAGAGTCTCAGATAAATTATTAATTTTACTGGTTTTTCAGAAATGCTGGAATTTAGATAACTTTTATTCCATTTATACTCCTCTTGCCTTTTTTGCACGATTTTCGTCATTCTTTTTGTTTTATAGTCCATTTTCATTTATATTTGCCCATATTTCTATCCTTTACATTGCTTTTATGCTTTCCTCTGTATGTTTTCATGTGGGATAATTTTACTTCTGCGTTTGCTATTACTTTATAAGGTTCCTGCTATTGATGAATTCTTTAAGTTTTTGTTTGAGTACAGACATTTTTATTTAGCTCTTGATTTTTGGAGTATACTTCTGTTAGCTATAGAACTCTGTTTTTTTTTCAGTACTTTATAGCTATTGCATGGTTCATTTTCACACTGTTAATAAAGTCATACCTGAGATTGGGCAATAAACAAAAGAAAGAGGTTTAATGGACTTACTTGTGTCTCGGGAAGCCTCCAATTGCGGCAGAAGTCAGTGAGGAGCAAGTCACATCTTACATGGATGGCAGGAGGCAAAGAGAGAGAGCTTGTGCAGGGAAACTCCTGTTTTTAAAACCATCAGATCTCATGAGACTTATTCACTATCACGAGAACAGCATGGGAAAAACTCACCCCCAGTATTCAATTACCTCCCATTGAGTTCCTCCCACAACACGTGGGAATTGTGGGAGTTACAACTCAAGATGAGATGTGGGTGGGGACACAGCCAAACCATGTAATTCTGTCCCTGACCCCTCCCAAATCTCATGTCTTAACATTTCAAAACCAATCATGCCCTCCCAACAGTCCCCCAAGGTCTCAACTCATTTCAGCTTTAGCTCAAAAGTCCACAGTTCGAAGTCTCATCTGAGACAAAGCAAGTTCCCTTCTGCCTATGAGCCTCTAAAATCAAAAGGAAGCTAGTTACTTCCTAGATACAACAGGGGTACAGGCATTGGGTAAATACAGCCATTACAAATGGGAGACATTGGCCAAAACAAAGAAGCTACAGACCCAGGCAAGTCGGAAATCCAGCAGGGCAGTCAAATCTTAAAGCTCCAAAATGATCTCCTTTGACTCCATGTCTCACATCCAGGTCACACTGATGCAATAGGTGGGTTCCAATGGTCTTGGGCAGTTCTGCCTCATGGCTTTGCAGGATATAGCCTCCCTCTTGACTGCTTTCACAGGCTGGTGTTGAGTGACTGTGGCTTTTCCAGGTATATGGTGCAAGTTGTTGGTGAATCTATCATTCTGGGGTCTGGAGAATGGTGGCCCTCTTCTCACAGCTCCACTAGGTGGTGCCCCAGTAGGGACTCTGTGTAGGGGCTCCTACCTCACATTTCCCTTCCGCACTGCCCTAGCAGAGGTTCTCCATGGGAACTCCACCCCTGCAGCAAATTTCTGCCTGGACACCCGGGCATTTCCACACATCCGCTGAAATCTAGTCAGAGATTCCCACCTCAATTCTTGACTTCTGTACATCCAGAGGCTCAACACCACATGGAAGCTGCCAAGGCTTGGAGCTTGCACCCTCTGAACTCTACCTTGGCCTCCTTCAGCCATTGCTGGAGAGGCTGTGATGCAGGGCACCAAGTCCTTAGGCTGTACACAGCATGGGGACCCTGGGCCCAGCCCACAAAACCACGTTTTACTCCTAGGCCTCCAGGCCTGTGATGGGAGGGGCTGCCATGAAGACCTGTGACATGTCCTGGAGACATTTTCCCTATTGTCTGTCTTGGTGATCAACATTCAGCTCCTGGTTACATATGCAAATTTCTGCATCCAGCTTGAATTTCTCCTCAGAAAATGGGATTTGATTTTATTTTCTACCACGTTGTCAAGCTGCAAACTGTTCTGCTCTTTCCCTTTTAAAACTGAATGCCTTTAACAGAACCCAAGTCACATCTTGAATTCTTTATTGCTTAGAAATTTCTTCTGCTACCCTAAATCATCTCTCTCAAGTTCAAAGTTCCACAGATCTCTAGGGCAGGGGCAAAATGATGCCAGTCTCTTTGCTAAAACATAGCAAAAGCCACCTTTACTTCAGTTCCCAAGTTTCTCATCTCCACCTGAGGCCACGTCAGCCTGGATTTTATTGTCCAAATCGCTATCAGCATTTTGGTCAAAGCCATTCAGCAAGTCTCTAGGAACTTCCAAACGTTCCCACATTTTCCTGTCTTCTTCTGAGCCCTCCAAACTGTTCCAACCTCTGCCTGTTACCAAGTTCCAAAGTCACTTCCACACTGTCCAGTGTCTTTTCAGCAGCGTTCCACTCTACTGGTATCAATTTACTGTATTTGTCCATTTTCACACTGCTGATAAAGACATACCCAAGACTGGGAAATTTACAAAAGAAAGAGGCAATGGCTGGGGAAGCCTCACAATCATGGCGGAAGGCAAGGAAGAGCAAGTCACATCTTACATGGACAGCAGCAGGTAAAGAGAGAGACCTTGTGCAGAAAAACTCCCATTTTTAAAACCATCAGATTTTATGAGACTTATTCACTATTACAAGAACAGCATGTGAATGACCCATCCCCATGATTCAATTACCTCCCACCAGGTTCCTCCCATAACATGTGGGAACTGTGGGAGTTACGAGTCAAGAAGATATTTGGGTGGGGACACAGCCAAATCTTATCAGCTAGCATTTCAAGCTTTTGGCCTTCTCTTATTTCTATGGAGAAGTCATTTGTCAGTCATACTTATGCTTCTTTTCAGAGAGATCTTTTTTTTCCATGCTGGGTGATTTTTAGATCTTTGTCTTTGGTTTCCCTCATATTTGCTATGATATGGCTAGGTGTGTTTTATTGTTGTTTACTGCACTATACACACTTAAATCTACGGCTAGAAGTCTTTTATATGGTTTAAAAAACTTTTGGCCATTATCTCTTTAAATTTGAATTCTGTCTCATTCCCTTTTTCCTCTATTTCTGTGACTCCACTTACCTACATTTTAGACCTAGTGGTATGCTAATTTTCTGAAGGAAATAAAATGCTTCTGTTAACTGACATTTGCTACATATACTTTATGCTGATTTCAAGCTACCGACGATTTAACAAGGAGCTCAAAAAACACATGAAAATTACCAGTTAGTTCTTATTAGCTGGTATGGGCTGGCCAGTGCACCACTGGTTTAACTTTTGTATTGAGTCTCACATGCTAATTATGTATGTTTTTTGTGTTTTTCATCTAGTTTTCTCTGTGTTATTAGAATTTTTCTATTAATCTAACTTCTAGTTCACTAATATTCTCTTTAGCCTTATCAAATCTACTTTTATCTCATTAAGTTCTTAAAATTATTTTTTATTTGGATAATCTAGATTTTCCACTTAAGCTTTTTTAAAATAAGCATTGCAGTTCTCTAATTACATTTTACATATTATAATCTGTCTTATTTGAATATATTAATCATAATTATGTTAAAAGCTATGTTGTTTTTGTTTAGCTCTAATATTTTCGATTTCTTTGGGTGTATATCAATTATATTTTTTCTATTGGTCAAAATTTTTGGTATCCCTGATAATTTTGGTTGAACAGAAAACATTTAACATAAAATATTAGTGATGTTCTGAGTAGTGTTATCTTCTCCAAAGATGATAAATCATCCTTTCCTCAGGTGGGCAACTAGAGTAGGGTGAAATACTTCAGTGTGATCGCAGAAAAGCTGTCATGAGACTGGGTTTCAGTCTTTGCTAGGGTCTACCTCTGTTTTGTGACCATTCCTTGGTAGCCTTACATGTGTTCCAGTCAAGGGCCTGGGTGTTTTCAGAAGTTCTCTTTTGAGGGTCTTGAACTCTAATTTTTTTTTTTTTTAATTTCTCTGTCTGATAGCAATGCTAAAACTCTGCTCTGTTATTCAGTGATTCTTCTTTGCTTCTTACACTCTTGACTTGTACAGTTTAAGCATTGGGCAAATACCTTGTGGGGAAAACCACCAAGTATTGAGCTTATTTTATGTGCTTCCTTCTCTCAGGAATTTTTACCACTTAACTCATAGCTATGTTGGCATCCCTTTAATGTCTTCAGTATCTATTTTGTATTATATTTGGATTTTTAAAATTTTTCTTGGCAAAAGTGTTGGTTTGCTTCAAGTTACTCTGTTATGGTTAGACACAGAAATCCCCTCTAATTTTTGTTTTATGAGAGGCAGAGTAACATACAGCAGCAACTCTGGAACTGGAAAAATAAGTGACCCATTTTTGGCTCTGTAATTTGCTAATTTACTGGTTTTATATATTTTATATAGTGAACCTGTTTATTTCACCTTTTAGTGACCAAATTTACAAAATCATATGACTGTTGGAGCTGACATTCTCAGTTTTTAAGAGAAATTGAGTTGTAATTTATTTTTTAAAATAATATTTCAAATTGTGGTTACTTTAGATAAATTAGGTGACATTTAAAATCTTCTGTTTATTTAAACTTTTCAAAGTATTATAATAATCTGTCCTGAAAGAGTATAGTCAGTCTAAAAAATTGCAGAGTTTCAATGTCAGATTTAAAAAAAGAGCAGGTGAAGCAGCATGGGGGAGGAGAAAACCCACAAGATGGAGACCCAGAGATTCCTGAGTTCAAGCCCATGCTCTGTGTGTCATCTGGGGCAATGTATTAATCTTAATTTTATATATTTTATATAGTGATTTATATAAAGTTATATGCATTTATCCATATAGCTATGTTGTAAATAAATTATATCTATGTGTGTGTATATATGTATATATTTATAATTTTAGATATAGTAATTCCTCAGTATCCACAGAGGTTTGGTTCCAGGACCTCTATGGAAACCAAAATCCCAAAAGCTGCAGATACTCAAGTCTCTGATAGAAAATAACATAGTATTTGCATATAACCTATGCATGTTGTCCTGCACACTTTAAATTATCTCTAGATTACTTATAATACCTAGTGTAATGTAAATGCTATGTAAAGAGTTGTTATACTATATGGTTTAAAGAATAATAACAAGAACAAATGTCTGTACATGTTTAATACTGCAGAAATTTTTTTCCTGAATAATTTTAATCCACGTTTGGTTGAATCTACAGATGCAGAACTGATAGATACTGAGAGCTGACTTGAGGTATTTATTTTTAATTATATATTTATATGTGTGTACAGACATGTATGTATATCTATATTTATATTTATATCTTTATCTGTATCTATCTACATTTAACCTTAGAGATCTTTTAAGATACTTTGATGAAATAAATATTCAAATACTTGGCAAACATGCAAAAATACTTGTTTTTTTCCTTTCCTCAGCTCTGCATTTTTCTTTTACTAGTTAGCAACACATCTTTCAAAAAAGAAACATCCTTCTTTTTTATTTGTCAAGTTTCTCTTGTTGTTGAACGCATCTCTTGCTATTGACCCCCATTTTGTCTGTCTTCTAGGCATCATTAAGTTAAATCAAATCAAATCAGAAAAACCTATTTTGCAATACCTTGGGTCATACACTAGGCTTTCTTTAAAACTCATTTTTCCCCTCACTTCACAGGATGTTTGCTGACCCTGCAGTTCTAAAATTGATTTCTTTCTCTATCACTACTGCTAAAATTGCATCAATAACCATTGTATAGAACCAGCCTTTCCTTGCCACACCCGCCTACATTTTACTTCTCTTCCTTAATTCCATCCAACCTCTGCCAAATCACTCTGCATTTCATATTATCTTCTGAATTCCCAGCTGCTCAGTCCTATGTGTTTTAATTTGAAATACTTTGCTGTCTTTCATGTCCCATCTACAGGGCAGACCACATAACTTGTGTGGCCCAGAGCGACGTGAAAACAGGGCTCCTTGTTCAAAAAGTAGGAAAATAAATGCGGTTACTAATAAAAGCTATAAAGATTATCCTTTGAAGGCATTTTATTACTCATAAAATGTAATGAGGAAAAGGTGATGTTATCTAATCAGGACACAACAGAACACTGAAAACGTCAGGGAAGCCTCCTGGTGCTGCTTGCACACAGAGCCCCTCCTGTCTCCTGAGGCCCAGACGCTGCAGCTATCACTGTTGTGAGCTGGGCAGCCAGCCCGCTGCCCACTGTGCAGCCTCAGCCTATCTCCTGTGCTCCAGCACAGGCTCCAGTGCCCCATCAGACTTCACTTACAAATCACAAGCTCAAAGAAAAATTAGTAAGAATTTCAAGTTGTTCACAGCAGAACATTAAACCAAGTGTGGGGCTCTCTCAGAAGGGCTCTTCTGAGAAGAGCCCCATGTGACTGTCCTGTTGCCTGTCCTGAAGCCAGTCTGTGCCACTGTTGCAGCCTCCCAGAGGGCTGGGAGAATCTAGTCATGTTATGTCCAGCACAGGCAGGTCCTGGACTAAGGCACCTTTCTTTCTTTCTAGCTTGAAAGAACTAGAGTGAAGAAGAGGTCCAGGACCCACAGCAGCAGAGACTCTTTTTGGTAACACAACCTTGAGTTTGTGATATTTGTTTCCTGTACTTCAGTTTTTTAACATGCAAAATAAATGTTCCTTCATCTGAAAGTGGCAAGGGAGGAATGAGACATGAAGATGAGTAAGACATGATGTCTCCCCCACAAGGACTTCCCAATCTCTCAATGAGATCCATACCCTACCAGCGCTTATTTCTTTCCAGATATAAGATGGGAGGCTTCACAGAGAAAATTGTCTTACATCTGAATCCTGATGGACGAAACCAGTTTGCCCAGTGCACAAGGAAATGGACCATTTTCAGGAAGCCGTTGAATAAGCATAGAGGTGAAGAAACAGCTATAGTCAGGAAATATGGAGCAAGTGGCAGAGGGACAAGGAAGAGGCAACAGTGGACACAGTGGCCAGGTCATAGGGCCTGCGGCCTCATGAAGAGTGTGGGACTGGATCTAGGGAGCTCTTGGGAAGGCCTCTAGGCAGAGACATGCCACGGGACTTAGTCTTATTAGAAAGACCACTTTGCCAACAAAGAAAAGGATGCAAAAGCCAACAGTGGGAGACTGGGGTCTGGGGAAATGCAGTATGGGGGTTGTGATGGTCAGTTTCGGGTGTCAGCCTGATGGATTAGGAGACACACACATGACTGGTAAAGCATTATTTCTGGAAATGTCTGTGAGGGTGTTTCTAGAAGATACCGATGTTTGGATTAGTGGACTGGGTAAAGAAGACCCACCCTCACCCAGTGTAGGTGGGCACTATCCAATCAGCTAAGTGCCCAAGTAGAACAAAAAAGCAGAGGAAAGGAGAATTCTGTCTGTCTTTTTCAGAGCTAGGGCACCCTTCTTCTCCAGCCCTTGAACCTCAGAACTCCATGTTCTCTGGCCTTTGGACTCCAGTGCTTGCACCAGTTCTCCCTGGGTCTCAGGTTCTCAGCCTCCAACTGAGAGTGACACCATCAGCTTCCCTGATTCCGAGGCCTTTGGACTTGGCTGAGCCACATTACTGCTACTTGCATTCCAGGATCTCCAGCTCACAGACAGCCTGTCATGGGATGTCTCAGCCTCCTAATCACATGAGTCAATTCCCCTAATAAATCCCCTCTCAGCTATCCATAGATCTATCTATCTCCCATTGGTTCTGTCTCTGGAGAGCCTTGACTAATACAGGGGTGAAGAAGAGGGTCGAAATTTAGACACATACCAATAGGATGTTGGAGTAGCAGTGGTCACTGGAAATATGAGTCAGGAGCTCAGGAGGATGATCAGGGCTGAGCACATAGAATTCGGAGCTGTTAGAAGATGGATATACAGCATACAAGGAGATAGATACTGAAGGGTGGGACCAGAGAAGATGACCGAGGGTGGAACAGAGAGAAACCCCAGTGTTTAGGGAATGGACAGAATTGGAGAAATCTGCAAAGGTTCCTGAGAAAGAGATAGGGGAAGGGGGGAGTGAGGAAAGGAAGAAGAGAGGAAGAGAGGGGAGGAGACTCTGAAGCTATTTTCTGGGCAAAAGAAGTGAACAAAAATGAATGACGAATAACCTGTGCACGGTAGTGGATGGGGAGGCAAGATGCTGGGACGAGGAAGTGAACAGCTGGATGGGAACTCACAGAGCACTTGCCACCTGCCAGGCACTCCTCCAGCCTTGGAAATGTGTACTTTCTCACCTTGGCAATGGCCTTCCAGGGTAGGCACCCTCAAGCCCATTTGACATGTGAGGAGACCAGGGGGTCAGATATTCAGACATTTGCTCAGGTTCTATGCTGGTGAATAGCAGAGTGAGAATTCTAGCTGCACACCTACACCCAGGGATGCAGCCCCCACTGCCCATCTTATGCTGCCCAACTCCTCAAATGTGGCAACGGGGCAAAGGGCCAGGTGCAGCACAAGCCTCTGGTATACCATCCTCTGCCCCATCTCTGGCTCCTAGTGACATGGAGAGGCTGGGCTGAAGCAGGGCTGAGACAGGCCAAAGGTCCCAACTCTGGAGCCTGACTTCCAGGGTTCAAATCCCAGCCCCACCACTATTCACCCACTGCAGGTTCTAGAAGATGGGGTTATCAGTCCCCATAAATATACTTCATATGTGCACATGCACAATGCTAGCATATTATTATATCAATATTTACAAATTTATTTAAATCTCTCAACACACAGATGATGAAAGCATAAGTTTAGAATCATAGGGATGACAAGGAGCCAGCTGCAGTGTAGGCGTTTGCACCTTCGCAGCCTGAGTCCTGCAGAGCTCGAGCTCCTGGTTCTGGCCAGGTCTGAAGCCCCGCTTTCATCACCATGCGAGGGCTCTGAGCCTGCCTGTGCCCCGGCGGGGGGTTGCTGAGCAGGGCCCTGGTCACTGTTCACGTTGATGCCCAGCACCAGGTGCAGGACCTGCCCCCCCCACCGAGGATCCTCTACACATATTTTATGAATAAAACAGAGAGGGAAAAACAACGGGAAGGTCAAAAGCTGAACCAATTTATCCTTTCCAGTCCCAGCTGGCAGTTTTTCCCAAGGGAGACCACAGGTGCAGGAGAATCTCCCCCAGCTGTGATCGGCCTTGCAGTTTGTTTTTGTCCTTGAGGAACTGCTGCCCTCTGACCCGGGCCTGGGCAGACTGAGGGGCTTTGGACAAATGGTGGAAGCCTCTGAGTCTCAGCTTCAAACCTGTGATGTGGCCTGAATGGAGCTTGAAGCTGGGGCAGGGACAAATTCTTTTAACTTCAGGGCGCCATCTGCACACACACAAGCTTTTCCAATATCAGCATCAGATGCCTTCTGGCCCAGGGCACTTTGTGCCCCCACACATTTCTCCCTGTCCCCTCTTAAAGTTCCTAGTACTTTAGACTTAGGGACTCAGCTGCGGACTGAACAGGAACTCACCAAATTTGCCGAGGCCCACTGGGGGTTTCTCTGCAACACCAATCTCCAGCAAGAGCAAACCCCTTGTCACCTCAGCTCTGCAGGCAGCCCCGCCAAGCTGAGGGAGCCCTGCCATTTAAGCAGCAGGCTTCGGTGCCCTCTACTCGCTGCTATCTCCCATGGGTTGGTTTGGGGTTGCGGCCTCGCGCTCCCTGATGACCGCCTAGGCACCTCCACTGCAAGCAGTCAGCACGGCCACGTGGTTCTGCTCCAGCTGCTGACTCCCTGGGCTCATCTTCCTGCGCAGCCTCGACTAGACTCCAGCAGGGAAGGCCCTGTCTCTCACTCTGCCATCTAGAAAGCAGGAGAGTTCATTCTGCAAGAACTTATTCAAGGGCCTGAGGATAAAAGGACAGGCTTTGGGACCACAATAACCCAGGATCCTCCACTTACTAATTGTGGTTTTGAACAAACTTTTCCACTCCTTTAAGTCATGGTTCTCTTCATTTCCAAGATGTTAAGCATAATGCATGTAGGAATTCCCAGGAGAGAGCCAGGCACATGGATAAGAGCTGTTAAATGGTTGCTGCTATTTTGCCTGCAGAGAAATAAATAAATGGGCTATAGTCTGGATTAACAAGGATCAGAACTCTTTTGTCTAATCTTCACACTTTATTTTGTTCCTCACACAAAGACACTGAGTCCTACAAGCTTTACACTTTCTGATTAAAATATAATTTTATTTAAAAAATCAAATTATATGATGTTTCTTTTATCTCAGCATTACAGAGAAAATTTAAGCTTTTCTATTTTTTTTTTCTTTTTGACAGCCTTGCTCTGTTGCCCAGGCTGGAGTGCATTGGCGTGATCTCAGCTCACTGCAACCTCTGCCTCCTGGGTGCAAGCAATTCTCCTGCCTCAACCTCCTGAGAAGCTGGGATTACAGGCACTGGCCACCATGCCTGGCTAACTTTTGTATTTTCAGTACAGACAGTGTTTCACCATATTGGCCAGGCTGGTCTCAAACTCCTGACCTCAGGTGATCTGCCCATCTCGGCCTTCTAAAGTCCTGGGATTACAGGCATGAGCCACTGCGCCTGGACAAACTTTCCTATTCATTACCTTTTAATATTTAAAAATCCTTGAAGTGTAAACATTGTTTAATCTCTTTTACAGAAGGGGAAACTTGTCCAGTACGTACATTTACATATGTACGTACTGGACAAGCAAAGAAACAGCAGCCAGGGGTAATGAACTCCTTGTGTGGGGAGAAACCATTTGGATTTAAGTTACAGAAAACACAATGTATTGACTCCTGCTTTGCTCAAGCCTGGAGTTAGGGCTGGAATCATTTTGTCTGTTTTCTTCTTATTGTGGATATTGATTATTTTTTCCAATAGAGAGCTCCAACTCATTAGCCTAAATCTCTTTTTGCTCGATTCAGTTCTACAGAGAGAGGGATGCAAATAATGACCAGGAGAGCTACTTCACTAAAAACCGCAGGATAACCGGAGACTGCAGGAAAGCCTTCCTTGGGGTCCAGCATAATAGCATTGCAGAAGTGTGATTGGAAGTTCTTTTGCCAGATGGGATGCTTGGTGGGCCTACTGGAGTGTCAGGGGGAATGTGAGAGATTTGGCAATGGGAAACTCACCCCCAGACATTTGCTCAGGTTCTATGCTGGTGAATAGCAGAGTGAGAATTCTAGCTGCACACCTACACCCAGGGATGCAGCCCCCACTGCCCATCTTATGCTGCCCAACTCCTCAAATGTGGCAACGGGGCAAAGGGCCAGGTGCAGCGCAAGCCTCTGGTATACCGTCCTCTGCCCTATCTCTGGCTCCTAGTGACATGGAGACATGACATGTCATGTCTAGTGACATGTCATGACATGACATCCTAGTCATGAAAGGATGACTCACCACCCCCTGCCTTTGAGCTGGTTTACAACTCTGTAAATTGTGGGAAACTGATATTAATGCAAATGCTTCTCGCCCATAAAGACCCACATCAGTTGTGTTTAGTGGAATGCAATTGTTTCCCTGTGGATATGCCCTTTGCATCTAAGTTAATCGCAACATCTCTTCTCTGCCTATGCATGTGTGATACTTTGACTCTCCTTTGAATCACTTGAAAGAAACAGCTTACTCGTTATTAATAAGATACAATTGTTAACAAGTGTTATTTTTATATCTATATAACAGACATCATTATGTCCTCTTTAAAAAAAATAATATTTTAACAATTTAGGGCGTCATGGAGTGCAATGCCCAATGGACTCATCAGACAAAGAATGGTAAAATCTGTTACCAGAAAAGTAAGGGCACCTCGCAGGTGGCTTCGGCCCAGGGATCTCTTATCTGGCTCACACAGGTGAATCCCAAATGATGATAGAACTGTAAGTTTGCTCGATATCTTCTTCTCTAATTTTTTTTTTCTCCCCCTCTCTTCTAATTTGGAGATTTTGTTTTTTAAGTTTTTGTTGTTGTTCATTTACTGCAGATAAATGATTCCACATTGTGGCAATTGGGACTTTGCCTGACAATTTTGGCAATCTCTCTAAAGCGGATTATAGAAATCTATTCTGTGTTGATAGAGAATCAGGATTATAAACCCTTTTTCTGTGTTTCATTATGTCTTTTTTGAGTTCAAATCAATTAAGAAATGCAAAAGTACAACTCATTGAGTTATGGTGGAAATCAAATATATTTCTACTAAATAGAGTTAATCAATTTGGAGGGAAATCATTTATATTCTTTATTCTCAGCTCCCAGCACACCACACCCATCATCATTTGTCCAGGGATGAGTATATGACTCGGGCCTGGCAAGAAACACTGCATCCCGCAGTGACTGACTCGGGATGGACACAGACCCAACTAGAGCCCATAAGGAACCATGAGTCTTATGCAGGACCTGAGAAAGAGGCACACTTCTTCCGCTGAATTGTATCCAAGTATCCCCACTCTGAACTTGCTGACTGGCACGTTCCCATCACATGAAGCTTGAGAATGAAGAACGCAGAAGAACAGGGCTAAGAGACTGAGGGAAACTGAGTTTTGCTGACATCGTCCAAGCCTCTGTCTAACCCAGCTGCCTGACTGCAGCCCTAATCCCAGACTTGTCCAAAACATGAGTCGATAAATTGTGTTTTCTGTAACTTAAATCCAAATGATTTCTCCCCACACAAGGAGTTCATTACCCCTGGCTGCTGCTTCTCTGCTTGTCCAGTATGTACATATTTAATTGCTCTGTGCCTCAGTTTCTCCTTTTGCAAAGAGATTAAACAATGCTTCTACTTCAAGCATTTTTAAATATTGAAAGGTAATTAATAGGAAAGCTTAAATTTCTTCTATAATGCTAAAATAAAAAGAAACATCAAACAATTTGATTTTTAAAAATAAAATCATATTTTATTTAAGTATATTGGGCTATGAGCCCAATTCACTGGGGTGGGAATACCTACCCAATGTCAGTCATCTATGAAATGGACTCTCACCAGACACTTTATCAGTGGATGACTCGGTCTTGGACTTCCCAGCCTTCAGAACTGTGTAAAATGAACTTCTGTTCTTTAGAAGCTACCCAATTTACAATATTTTGTCATAGCAGCCCAATGGACAAAAACAATGGCACTGTGGCCCTTCCACATGGGATACTGGCCCGTGGTGCAGATCCACATCCTCCTATTCCACAGTCCAGGGAGCTGTGCTGCCCTTGGGTAACCCCCCCTCATTCAACCCAGTATCCTCTCGACAACACCCAGCTAACTTTTCCTCCCACACGGGAGCCTGCATTAAGGGGTGTAAAAGCACCTTTTCAACTTCTATTTGGGGCCAATAAAGTGAAAAACTATTAACAACCCCCCAGACCAAAATCCTTCTTTCAACTTTCTGGATAAGAGGAAGGCAAAATTCCCTTTGCATCCTCTGCAGCCTCCTAGAGAGAAGATAACAATGAGCAGCTTGATAAATGGTTCTACCGCAGCTGTGAATTATCTAAGGCAAGGTAAGTGGGTAGATCAGCAATCCTTACAGAGGGAAGGCCACACCGTCCATCAGTGTACACTTGCGTCCCTCCCACCTGAGAAGGAGTAACAATCAACCCCTCTCCAGACCTCATTCTTCCCAGAAAAGGCCAGACATTGACCAGGGGAGAGGTAATGAGAAAGTTGCTGATGTCCCTGAACTAGCTCCCAGTCTCTCAATGGACATCCAAACCTGTCCCTGTGACTCCACTCTGGCATCCAGGGATAATGAAACTTTCTGATGAAAAGTCTCTGTCTTAGTTTTCTGCTTCTGTAACAGAATACCACAGACTGGGTAACTTATAAGTGAGATAATTTATAAGCACAGTTGTGGAGGCTAGTAATTCCAAGTGCATGGGACAGCATCTGGTGAGTGTCACGCTGTGGTAGAAGGAAAGTGGGCATGGGAGACAGAGAGAAAATCGGGCCAAACTGCCTTTTTTTATAGGAACTCACTCCTGCACTAAGAGCATTAATCCATAAAGGAGGGCAGAGCCATCGTGACCCCATCACCTCTTACAGGTCCCATCTCTTACCACTGTTGTACTGGGGTTTAGGTTTCCAACACATGAACACTGGCGGCCACATTCAAACTGTAGCAGGCTCCAAAGCCAGAGCCCCCTTCCCTACTGATTCTAGTACAGTTCTTGCTATTAAAATCCTCCCTGGGGTCTGCTCCTATGAGCAAGAGCCTGTGACATGGAACCTGGATACACAGAGAAATATGTGGTCCCAGCAGACCCACCCCAGGTGCTGGCCCAGCCATGCCTCTGGGCTGCCCTACATTTGGTGTGGGATGTTGGACTCTTGTTGGGTGTCTCCAGAGGCCCCCACCCCTTTGTGTGTAGGGTCAGCAGCTGCCCTTGAGGCCCAGCTCTGCGTGGGGTAAATAACCACACAATGAGCTTTGGCTTAGAGCACAGGCCTGCAGAGAGATTTTTAGTCAAGCATGTTCATTTCTCCAGCAGTATTCAACTAATGAAATTCCTTGCTCTTGGGCTGTCCTGATTTTCCTTGGGAGCAATAGGTAGGAAATGAGGGTCAAACCATGCTGGGAGCAGAGCGAGCCTGGGGTGGGATGGCCACTCATGGACATTCTGCCTCCTCATTGACACAGGTCTCCCATTAGCCCTTAGCCCTGTATTCATTTCTAGGGCTGCCATAATACAGCACCACAAACCAGGAGGCTGAAGAACAGAGATGTATTGTTTCAAAGCTCTGGTGGCTGAAATTCCAAGGTCAAGGTATCGGCAGGGTTGTTTCTTCTGAGGCCTCTGCTGGCTTGTGGGTGGCCGTCTTCTCCCTGTGTGCCTTCACATAGCCCTGCTCCTATGTGTGTCTCTGTGTCTAAATTTCCCCTTCTTATGAAGATGCAAGTCATGTGGGATTAGAACCTCATTTTAACTTGATTACCTCTGTCTTTTCTTTACCTCCAAATAAGGTCACATTCTGAGCTATTAGGGGGTTAGGATTTCAATATATAAATATGGGGGGACACAGCTTGACCCTTCACACGCCCGTTGTGTATAAGTCCTGTCTTATTGCCTCAGACTGTAGGTCTCCTGAGATAAGCAAAATCTGGTGTCCAGGAACAACTTTCTCTGTGACCCAAAACTAACCAGTGCACCCTTTGAAGCCACCACTTCTCAATGACGTGAAGTCCCTGAGCCTCAGATATAGGAACATGGCACAAGGCTGGGAGCCACACCTGCTGAAGTCTCCCCTGGGTCCTTCACCTACTGATGAACTGGGTCCCTCTGAACTTCCACCAGAGAGGATGGAATGTGTGTTACGAGCAGACGTGTCACAGAATCTGATGAGGAGGAGCAGAGCGCAGTCTCCCCCAGGCTGCAGGCGTTGCTTGCTGCATGAGCTAACCCCATACTGGCCCCACTAATGGCTGCTTTTCTAGGCCCAGGAACTAGGATAGAGTGAGGAGGTTGGGGTGGGGCCAGGATGGGCCATGCTGCCCGAGCATGTCCAGGTCATGGGGGACCCACACTCACCTTTGCCTCTTCCTTTGGTAGCTCTGACTCCTTTAATATCTTCTCTGTGAGCAGCCCTCACCTTGGTCCTTCAGAGGAAGAGTGTGGGAGGCCAGTGGATGCCCCAGAACATGTCAAATTCCATGAGCTGAGTAAAAGGCCAGGGAAAGCCTGGAACCACCGGGCTGGAGGCCAGAACCTCACTGAGGTTCATTTGCTGTGGTGTCCCTAGAGGGGGGAACATTATGGCTCCACAAAGTGCATGAGGACCATGAGGTGAGACCCAACCCCGATGGGTAAACTGTGCCAAGAACAAGACCTGGCATGTGGTCATCAAGTGTGGCTGGAGGGAGGCTCCAGGATCATCTTCCCTACACACAGAATGCCATGAATGACAACATCCGTGCACATGCTGTCCTTGTTCTCAAGGTTAAAACCATGCACATCTCCACAGGAGGGGCTCCCCCATGCTCCACATGGACCTGGCCAGGCATGGAGCGGAGCCTGCCTGGAGGAAGCTGTGTGTGATGACACAGCCAGCTCATTTCTTCCCCACCTGTTTGTGACCTCCTTCCTTTTCCTATCACCCCCACTTTCCCCCCACTCTCCAGGTCCTGTGTGACTGCACCACAAACATTGCCACCATTAATGGATGAGGGGTCTTTCTTTTCTGCCATGGAGACACCCAGCCAGGTACCATGGAGAGACCCAGAGTGAAAAACTCATGGTCAAGTTCAAAGTTGTTCCCAGACAAATTAACACCCCAGCACAACAGAGCCTCTTCCTAGGTCTTGCTCTGCCTGCAGAACAATAGCCTACCCCAAACACCATCTTCTCCCTCAGGAGCACCCAGCTCTGTGTCCACCTGACACTGGCTATGTTTCCTAAGTATAAAAAAAACCACTGTTTTCAGGAAAAGGGTCCTGTCCCTGAGCTCATTTGGCACTGGGCTGTGGTGGTTGGGGGGTCGTGCAACCAGACCCAGGGTTGGGGGGGAAATTTTCATGTCGCTGGTTTGCATCCCATTTCCACCCAGTGTCTGGAGTGTGTTCTCAGGGTCACTACACGCAGAGATGTCAGGATTTCTTGCCCAAGACTGAATGTAGGAGATTTCTCTTCTGAATATGAGAAGTCACTCAGCTCTGCTAAGATTTTCCTCTGCCCTTCCTGTCCTCTGTGTCCTACCTTTGCGAGAAGCAAGAAGACAGAAAGGAGACTGCTTTGCCCCCTCCACTCACCTGGGTCTACAGTGCCACTGGGAGCTAGCCAAGTCACCGCGCAACTCTCCACATGCCAATATCACTCACTGAGGGCTGTGCGCGTGCTCACCGGCGTGAGATAGAGGGGAACGGAAGTCACTGATGGACTTTCTTTGGGGCCGGGGGAGGACAAGGCCCAGGACAGCTGCCCTGTCCCCACCTACACACCCATGGAGCAAGAAGACCCACAGTCTGCTCTGGAGGCCATGCAAGAAGAGGCAGGGCATGGGCGGATGTTGTTCACTGCCACTACTAGTAAGCAGAGAGGTGGGGAACAGGCCCATGACCCCGGCCTCCCCCAGTGGCAGCTGTTCCCCACCAAGAGATCCAAGGGCGGAGACTGCTCACTCACTTCTAAATTCAGGAGCCAGCTACCCTCAAACTGCCAGACTCCACGTTTTTGTGATACGGATGCTACCTGTCTCTTTCATTTCTGGCAGGATGAGTTGGAGAATTTCTGGTCCTATCAGGCCTGTGTAACCCAGCCCTCCGCACCCCGCCCACACACAGCTGTGCAAGGTTTCAGACAATGAGGAGCAGAGGGAAGAACAGACTGAACTCAGCCCTAGGGTTGAGTCTTCATCTCTCACTTTGACAAGACCCTGGGGATTTTTGTTGTACTTTTCCTATCATTTTTTCCCCCAATGCAGAATTTAGAACAAACTCAAGTATTTCAAAAACAGGTCATCTCCGTAGGTGGAAAGAAGGAACCCTGGCTAGTGGTAGCTGTGTGAAGACCCCCTCAGCCACCTTCCATGAACCCAGGCACCCTCTTGAAGCCTCAGTGGGCATTCAGTGCAATCTGAGGCCGGTCCCTTCCTCCAGAGCCCAAGTTCCCCGCCTGCCCTGAGACTGAACTCCCCGCCTGTCCATGGAATGGACAGAGAGGAGGCCTCTCTCTTAGGTTTTCTTACCAAAATAAACAAATGCACTTGGGAAGAGTAAATCCCCTTGATCATGAAAGTGACAGACCATTCTCTGGAAAGAATGTGCTAGCTCGAGGCTAAGGGAGTTTCTGTGACAGGATGAAAACATGTATTTGAGTGAAATTTTCTTCGTAGGTGAGCATGGAGGAGGACTTTCTGGTTGAGACACACATCCCAGAAGAGAAGCGTCTGCGCCAGCAGTGACACCCTGCCTCTCCTAGCCCTGTTGCTGCATCCTGGAGGGTCCTGAAGGGTCTCAGCCTCCCAGGGGCGGGAAGGGAAGGCGCCTTGGCCACAGTTGCTGGTTCTGAGACCACATGATTTTCCTGGTGTGTCTGTCTCCATCTCTCATCTACCTCTTCCTGCCTAGAAATTCCAGACTTGGAACCTGTGTGAAAGTGGCCCTTGCCTTTTGCTTTACCCAGGGTTGGGCTGATGTGATTTTTCATGTGGGAGATCCAGAAGTCAATGATGGATATCAGGAGTCAGGAGGAAGAAGACCCTGGAAAGAGAGGGAGGCAGCAGCTCTGTGTGCATCACGAGGTGTGGCGAGATGAGGGCCTCCTCCAGTCAGATGGCCAGAGTTCTCTGCTTTTCTTGCTTTTGGAAAAAGAGTCCAGTAAGCTTGCACTGTAAAAAAAAAAAAAAAAAAAAAAAAAAATGCAGAAGTGTCAACGCACTTGGACAGAAGATTGGCATCCCATTGAGGAGGCTGTGAATGCTCGGGAGACTAAGCCCATCGCTGAGGTCTCCTCGAAAGCCCTTCTGAACAAGCTGTGTCTATGCCTCCTTCTCCCCCTGCCTTCCCGCTCCCAACTTCTATCAGTTCATGTTTAATTTCATGTTGTCAAGGCTGACATTCTTGTTTTCATTTGTCTACTTTATTAAACACTTGTATCCGGCCATCTCTGTGCCTGGTGCTATTCTAAGCACTTAGAAATATTACTTAGAGATGTTAGCTCATGGCCAGGTGTGGTGACTCACACCTGAAATGCCAAAACTTTGGGAGGCCGAGGTGGGAGGATCACTTGAGCCCAGAGAACAGCCTGGGCAATGTAGTAAGATGCTGTCTCCACAAATAATAAAAAATTAGCCGGGCATAGTGGCATGTGCCTACTGTCCCAGCTAAGGTGGGAGGATCGCTTGAGCCTGGGTGGTCGAGGTTGCAGTAAGCTGATATTGCACCATGGCACTTCAGCCTAAGCAACAGAGCAAGACCCTGTCTCAAATAAAAAAGGAAAAAAAAGAAAAGGCATATTAGTTCATATGTAAAATCTAACAAAGTTGTTCTCGTAGAGGCGGAGAGTAGAATGACAGTTGTCGTGAGGTTGGGGAACGGTACTGGGGGACTGGGGAGCTGGTGATCAGAAGGTAGAAAGTGTCAGTTAGATCAAGGAATAAGTGGATGTAAAGTGTTCCCACCACAAAAATCATAACTAGGTGGGGGTGATGCCTATGTTAATTAGCTAGTTTAATTATTCCACTATGTATGTACACTTTAAAACGTCATGTTGTACTCAATAAATATATACAATTTTAGCTATCAATTTAAATGAACATCTTAAAGACTTAAAAAACAAAATATTAACTCAATGGCTTCTCCAACAGAGTCCTCACTAGAGCTGCTGTTCCTGCCCTCGTGCTCTGATGGGGGATACCTGAGTGCGCAGAGGCTGAGGCCTTGCTTGAGGTTTCATGCCTGGCTCCAGTGGCAGCTCACGCTCTTGGGTCACCTCTCCTCTCTGCCTCCAGACCTGCCCTGAAAGCCCCGCTCATCTCCTCTCCCTGCACTCCTTCCAGGGACTCTTCTCAGCCCCAGATCTCCACTAGTTCCTTTCTCTCATCTTGTTCATGCCTGTCTTGTGCCAGGCCTTGTATATAAGCTGAGACCCACCATGAGCTGTTCAAGCGTGGCTGGCGCCTAAGCGGGCTCCCAGTGCAGAGGGGGAGCATGTGAGTAACCAGGTGTCACTGCTCCTGAGGTCTACTCCACACCTCACAGCCCGTGGGTACCTTACAGAATTAGGACAAGCCGTTCCTTTCTCCAAACACATAGGAAGTCCCATCACAATGTGCACCTGTGACAACCCTGAATGTGAGCTGCGTTCTGTGTACAGCCTCCACAGCTGCAGGTGGAGACCTACGGAAGGGACATATAGGTCAGGGGCCTGTCCAAGCCTGGTGGAGGGTCAGCTAGGCTTCCCACTGGAGGACACCTTTGCAAAGGGCCAGCTTAGCCATTCCTTCATGATAATGATGGCAGAGTGTTCTGTGTCCTTGTTCACACGTGGGTGTTTACAGAGGAAAATCACTAAGGAGCATCTGTGACTATGACCACATAAATACTGTTCGTGACAGAATCCACACTCAGTCCTTGGGCCACTGTAAGGAATATACTCTAGAGTTGGACTTGAACTTGGAGACCAGAATTCTATCTGCTCCAAAACGATCAAGTTATTCTGCCATCCAGTTCTCCAAGATGGGCTGGCAAGTGGTTTCGAAAGTAAACACAGCAGAGTCTTTTATTTTTTTAAGCAATGTTAGATGTTTCCTGTTCCAAAGTGCACACCACAGCCCCTGGGCTCCGTGCCTGACTTTCTCCAGGGCAGACATCTGGAGGATGACTCAGGGACCCACACAAAGAGCTGTCTGCAGCCTGGACCCTGCAACCCTGGGCACCCCAGGGGACACCCCAGAAGAGCGGATATTCTCTCTTGTGTTGACAGTGGCATGTGCTGGAGCCATCCCTAAAGACTAGAGGGAAGGAGGGAGAGGCCACTTGCTTTCCCAGCCACTGTGGGTCAAACGGCTTTTCTTGTCATCTTGAGTCTAGACACTCCCACTAGCTCCCCTCTCCTCTTCCCTCCACTCACTCTCTTTGTTCTAAGCCTTTGGATGCTGGCTCCCCTACTTTGTGGACCACATAGGGATCTGGGCATTTTCACCACCTACCTTGTTCCTTCCTCTATCTCTCCCTGTGTGGAGGGAAACGTGTGTAGCAAAAAAGGCAGGGTGAGGACTCAGGCACCACACAGATAAGCCCATCTGAGGCGCCTGGCTTGTTGTCTGACAGAATGGCACGAGGATGGAAAGGCCACAGCTCTGGATTCACCTTGCCTGGCTCTTCATCCAAAAAATTGAAAGCAGAAAAGGACCCACAAGATTACTGTCTGGAGCCCCCAACCCTCCTGTTACGGAGAGAGAGAGCAACTGAAGCCAGGGTGGAGAAAGGATCCTGTGTGGGCTGAACTGTGTTCTCCAAAATCCATGTGTTGAAATCCTGATCCCCCATTTCACAGAATGGGACTGCACTTGGAAAGAAGGCCTTTAAAGAGGTGATTCAGGTAAGACAAGGTTGTTGGGGAGGCCTAATCCCATATGACTAGAGTCCTTACAAGAAGAGGAGACTAGGACACAGACACACACGGACCACGTGAAGACACAGGGAGAAGGCAGCTTCTGCAAGTCAAGGGGAGAGGCCTCAGGAGAAGCCAACCCTGCCACACCTTGATCTTGGGCTTCCAGCCTCCAGGACCATGAGAAAATATATTTCTGTTGCTTAAGCCACACAGCTGGTGGTTTCTTGTTATGGCAGCCCTAGCAGACTAATACACCCCTAAATTATACAAGAGGAGGTGGCAGTGGAGAAGTCCCTGGGGCTGACCCCAGCTCTCTGCTCCGTCCACCACCACTGTCTCATTGTCACTGGATGCATTTCTCTTCTCTTTTAGGCAAGCATGCAGCACATATATACACACATGCACACACATACGCACACAGACACACATGCATCCTGAAGAGTAAGTATATAGTTATTTAGGTGGAGAAAAAGAAAAAGAAATTATGTAAAGGAAAGGAAAAGAAGAAGCTCCAGCAACATGTCGGGGAGCTGTGGACCTGTAGGTGGGTTCAGGAGAAGCCCCCAGCTCCAGGAAGCCTTAGGAAAAGCTGGAGAGGGTCAGGAGACCAGGTGAGAGGCAGGCAGGGCTGGACGCTGGTGCATCGAGGTTCCCAGGGAGGAGCTGAGACTTCATCCTGCAAACTACAATTTCCCTAAAGAATTTTAGATGGAGTGACATGGTCAGTTTCAGTCTCAGGCAGTTCATTCTGGTAACAGAGCAGACCTGGATGTCGGATGGAGACTGGAAGCAGACTGCCCAGTGGTCCCTTCAATGATGGTCTGGGCAGCAGGGCAGCAGTAATGAGCTGGGGGCCTGTGGGGTATGTGCCCTCCCTGCCTTCTTGTGGCCCCCCAGAGCAAGTGGGACGATCCCAGGGAAGACAGGTGGCTCTGCAGCCACACAGCAGGGGAATGTGCAGCCCCTAGGGGAAGGAGGCAGCACCCAGCCCTGGGGATTATTTTCTATCAGAGCCTCAAAGAGCAAAGCAGTCTGCAAAGTTGAAGAGTGTTGAGATCTCATGCGTTTGAAAGCAATTCCTGTACAAAACACCAAGAGACTTTATAGAAACATTAGGAGGCAGCAGCCTCCCTGTTGATAGGAGCTCCCTCTCAAATAAAATCCACATGTTATTTATGTTCTTTGACCCAGCTGTTAGCTCCCTATAGATATTGAGATATAAGAATAATCTGGTAGTAATATTATTCCATTTGGAGCAGATTCTTTGTTCTTAAGCTAAAATGTGACTATGGGAGAGATCCACCAGGAGGTATTAAGGGACTTGAGTAGCTTGGATGAAGTGGGGAGAGGCAGCACATAGAAGCCATCCACACAAGACTGCAAAAACAGGAGAGCTGTGTCTCTAGGAAGGCTTTATTGCTTTTCAATAATGTGATAACGTTCCTATAAAAGTAATTTATAGACAGACTCAAGGCAAAGCTGGGAAGCTGAGCCTGTGGGTTTTAGAGAAGAACCCACAAACTCCAACCGGGAATTGTATTGAGTTTGTTTTTCACAGTTGAGGTCGCTGCTCTTTGCTCTCAGATTTCAAACTGAGAGGCACTGGCTGCATTCTAATGCAGGGGGCAGCAGCCCGGCTATGAGCTCCGTGGGTCAGGAGGGAATCTAGGGAATTTCCACATCCTTAGGTTCAGAACTGTGCAGGGCCAGGTGATTGCTAGGAGCTTTGTGTTCGGTGAAGTGATGCTCTCAGGGCAGGAGGCTGGGACCTGATGCACACGGGCCTCCTCGGGGACCCGGGGATTGGGAGCAGGCAGGCCCCACAGGTTGGCCTTTGCCTTTACTCACAGGCATGCCTAGATGTGGGAGTGGTTTCACAAAGGACATGAAGTGAAAAAGGCAACTCTCACCTTCTATTTTATGATAGCAGCACTGTGATTCTAACTTAGTGTCAGATGTGAAACTGGATTTTTTGGCTGAACAGGAAAGGAAAGCCTCTCTATTCAGTAACGTGTACCTTAGACCTCCAAACCTTGGCAGGTTCAGGCGTGTTGCAGGGAGTACCCATGCCTGAGAACTGCATGTGCAAAGGCCCTGGACAGAAAGGAGTTTGGCTGGTTTCCCGGCGAAGAGAGAAGGCTGGTGTGGCTGAAGCCTATTGAGTAGGAGTGTCCAAACAGAAGGCAGAGCCTCAGCCTTCAAGGTCTCATGGGCCATGTTAAGAGCTGGAGGTAAGTTCTCTGCCATGGTGTGGACGAAGTACAGAGAGCAGAACTAATTAACTCATTCTCCAGAGGCCCCAGAAGTGCTGAGAAAGCCTCAGGCTTGGGACAGAGTCTCTGGAAGGGAAGACTCTTCCTGCTCAGGACCCAAGCTCCTTCCCACGGGTGACACATGACCATGCTGAGATGAACACAGTGGACTTCAGCGTGGCAACTGGGCAGAAGAGTTTCTGGAACATTCCCAGGTACCTGCTCATCATCATCTGGCCTCTCATCATCCAAACCCAGAGAGAATCCTTTCTTCACATTTTCTCCTCTTTCTGCCTTTCCTTCCTCTGTTTTTCTCCTCCAGCTGTCCTCTTTCTTCATCTCTCCATCTTTTCTTCCTTCCTTCTCCTCTTTGTTTTTAAATTTTTGAAAAGACTTTACTTTTGAGAGCAGTTTTAGTTCACAGCAAAATTGAGTGAAAGTACAGAATGCCCAGTGCCACTGTCCCCCACGTACATGCCACCTCCCAGACTGGCACATCTGCCACCATCCTGACACGCCATCATTACCTGGAGTCCGCAGGGTACGTTAGGCTCATCTTGGTGTTGCACATCCCTGTGGGTTTCGACAAATTTATCATGACGTTCATCCACTGTTAGGGTATTTCCTCTGTTCTCCGCCTATTCATTCCTCCCGCTCCATTAACCCCTGACAACCCCTGATCTTTTTACTGTCTCCATAGTTTTGCCTTTCCCAGAGTGTCATATAGTTGTAATCATACAATATGTAGCCTTTTCAGATTGGCTTCTTTCACTTAGTAATATGCATTTACGTTTCCCCATGTCTTTCCAGGGTTTGATAGCTCCTTTCTGTTTAAGCAATGAATATTATTCCATTGTCTGGATATACCACAGTTCATCCATTCACATGTTGACATTTGATTGTATCCAAGTCTTGGCAATTATGAACAAAGCTGCTATAAATATCCATTTGCAGGTTTCTGTGGCCATTGGTTTTCACTTCCTTTGGGTAAATACCAAGGAGTGTGATTGCTGGATCATATGCTAAGAGTGTATTTAATTTTGTAAGAAACTGCCAAATCTCTTCCAAAGTGGCTGTACCATTGAGCAATGAATGAGAGTTCTTGCCACTCCCCATCCTTGCCACATTTGGTGTTTCCAGTGTCTTGGATTTCAGTCATTCGAACAGGTGTGTAATGGCATCTCATTGCTGTTTTAATTCTCTATTTTCTAACATTTTTATTGAGGTGTGATTCACATACCATACACTGCACATATTTAAAGTGTACAATTTGATGTCTGACCTCCTCACACATTCATGAAGCCATTACCACAGTCATGAGAGAAGACATGTCTCCCCACCAAATGTTTCCTTGTGCCTATTTGTAACTCATCACTCTACTCTGCCCCATGCCCAGTCAATTCAACAGATCTTCTTTCTGTCACTAATGATTAGTTTTTATTTCCTTGAGTTTATATGAATGATATCCTACTTGATGTGCCCAAGTGTGGCTTCTTTCTATTTTGAGAGTCATCCACACTGTTTCATGTATCAACATTTCATTTCTTTTCATTGTACTCTTATTATATGGACATACCACAATTTGTTTATCCTCGGATATGTTGAATAGTTGGATTGTTTTCAGACTTTTGCTATTACAAATAAAAAGCTATATCAACATTCATGTATAAGTCTTTGTACAGACATGTATTTTCATTTCTTTTAAGCAAATATGTAGGAATGAAATGGCAGGATCATTTGATAAGCATATGTTTCACTTTTTAAGAAACTGACAATTGTCTTCCAAAGTGATCGTACCATTTTACATCCCTCCTTGCTGACAATGTATGAAAGTCTAGCTTCCCCACATCCTCACCAGCACTTGGTATGGTCACTCTTTTTATATAAACTCTTCTAATAAGTGTGAATGGTATCCCATTGTGGTTTTAATTTCCATTTTCCAAATTACTAATGATATTGACCAGCTTTTCTTCTATTATTTGCTCTTTGCTAAAGTGTCTGTTCAAATCTTTTCCTTATTTTTCTTATATAGGGCCTCAATTCTTTTACTGGGTTGTTTGTGTTCTTATTATTAACTTCTGAGAGTCCTTTATATACCAGATAAGGTTATATATTGGATTTTTGCTCAGCAAGTATTATCACCTCATAATGACTTGTCTTTTCATTCTCTTCTCAGTGTTTTTCAAAAATCACAGTTTTTAATATTGTCAAATTTATCTAATTTATCTCTTTTTCAGACAAGGTCTCACTCTGTCACCCAGGCTGGAGTTCAGTGGCACGATCACAGCTCAATATAGCCTCAACCTCCCAGGCTGAAGTCATCCTCCCATCTCAGCCCACTGAGTACTGGGAACACAGGCACACACCACCATGCCTTGCTAATTGATTTATTATCTGTAGATGTGGGGGTTTCCCTGTATTGCCCAGACTGTTCTCCAACTCCTTGGCTCAAGCAATCCTCCCGCCTTAGCCTCCCAAAGTGCTGGCATTACAGGTGTGAACCACCATGCCCAGCCAAAGTCATCTTTTTTAAATGGACTTCACTTTTGATGTCAGAGTGAAGAAATCTTTGTCTAACATACAACATTACAAAGATTTAATTCTGTTTTCCTCTGAAATTTTTAAATTTTGGGGTTTTACATGTAGATCTGTGATCTATTTTGAATTTCTTTTTGTGCATGTATCAAAGTTTATTATTCTTGCATATAGTGATCCACTTGTTCCAACACCATTTGTTTAAGACTATGTTTTCTCCAATGAATTGACTTTGCACCTTTGTCAAAAGTTAGTCGTACCATTTATGTGTCAGTCTATTTCTGGACTCTCTTCTGTTATGCTGATGTATTTTTTTTCCTAATCTTTTGCCAATACCACACTATTTTGACTACTCTAGCTTTCTGATAAATCTTTAAACTAGTTTGTGTCAGCCTTGTAACTTTGCTCTTCTTTTTCAATGGTCCTTTGGTGATTCTAGATACTTTATATTTCCACATGAATTTTTAGAACCAGCTTGTACATTTCTACCGCAAAATTCCTTTTGGAATTTTGATTGGGATTTCACTGAATCTTTAGAAAAAGTGATAGCATAATAATGAAGATCCTTCTGATGTATAAACAAGTTATACCTCTCCACTTACTTAAGTCTTTTTACATTTTACTCAAGAATATTTTCTGATTTTCAGTGCATAGGTTTTTCATATCTTTTGTGATCTTTATCATCAAGTATTTAATATTTTTGATGCCATTTTAAACAGTGCTGTTTAAAAATTTTTCTGAACATTTTATTGCTCATTGCTTGTTAGTACATATATTGCTCATTGTCCTCCTGCTATCAGGAGAAGATACCGTGGCCCTGTCTGCTGGTGGGTACAGGATTCATAAGGAATGGGATGGCAACCTGGGGCACCAGCTTCTCTAGTTCTGAGGACACCTGCAGCCAAGAATTTTCTTCTCCCATTCTAGGACTCCATCACTTTGGCCCAAACATATGCATAATCAGTCTCCAAACAGTAAGCCATTGTCCATTCCTCTGTTCCTTCACCCATTCTCATCATAGAGCACCATAGTGCACAACTGTAGAGCTCCCTCAGAAAGAGGTGGGGGATCCAGAGAGCCCAGGACTTAGTAAAGACATGGCATGTATGGTTACAAAAAACCTTCCCACAAAGAAAACTCCAGTTTCAGAGAGCTTCCCTGGTGGGTTCCACCGAAGAAGAAATAACACCCATTCTATACAAAGACTTCTAGAAAATTGAAGAGAATTGAATTCCTCCTAACTCGTTCTTTGAGGCCAGCATTACCCTGATACCCACCTAGATAAAGACATAACAAGAAAAGAAAACTAAAGATGAATATCGTCCATGGAACAAGATCCAAAGATTCCAAACACAATTTTAGCAAATCAAATTCAACAATATGCAAAAAGGATATATGTTATGGCCAAATGAGGTTTATTCCACAAATGCAGAGTTGATTTAACTTTTGAAAATCTATCAATCAGATTTGTTGTACTAATAAACTAGAAAAGGAAAACCATATGATCGTTTAAATATATGTATTTTTTTGAATAAAAGTTAACATCCATTCCTACCATTCCTGCCGTTCCTGATGAACTCTCAGCAGAAGAAGTTTCTCATCCTCATGAAGAATATCTACAACAAACCTATAGCTAGTATAGTACTGATTAGTGAAAAACTTAATGCTTTCTTCCTGCTCTCAGGACAAGACAAGATACCTAGTCTCATAACTGCTATTCAACATTCGTTGAAGTTTCTAGCCTATGCAACCATCTTAGAAAAGAAGAGGCAAAACAGTTTTTTCTGCACAGATGACTAAAATTTGATGGAATCTACGAAAAGCTACTAGAACTAGTAAATAAGTTAAGCACGTTTGTAGGATACAAGCTAACACACACAAGCCAAATGAGAAGACAGGATGCAGAGGGCACTCAGGCTGCAAACCACCACTTCCAAGCCTCCGTCTTCTTCTCCTTTCCCTTCCCTTCCTGGGCTCCCTTGACCCCAGCTCTCCACTCCTGACTGTGCCCAGCTTGGCCTGTCTGCATTTGTGCTCATGAAATATTTCCTCTTTCCTAAAATAGATATCTCCTCACTCACTCCTACCACATAAAAATCCTACCAACATTCCAGACCCAGAGCGCCGTCTCCTCCATGTATTCCCCGCACCTTCCTGGATAGGTTTGCATTTCTTTCCCTGGACAACAGGGGCACTGCCCAGTGTTGTCTGATCAGATTCAAACACGGTGAAGACTGTGCTCTGGGGTGTGGGAGCAAGTTCCCACGGGGGGTTGGAGGAGGCGGACACATGAGGTACCTGGTGGGAAAGTGCAGTGACAGGGGTGCAGTCCAGCAGGATTACACAGCTCTGACCACTGTGCCACCCTCCCACCCACCTACTGTGACATTGGAAAAGGGCAATTGGGACTGGCTAATGAATTCATGCGAACGTGTAATGAATACAGTGTATTTCATAGTAACCAAAATGGTTTTTCTTTTACATATAAGAATTATGTGGATGGCTTTTTTTCTACAGATGCCAAGGGCATTGGATCTGACAACCCTGCAGCGCAAGAGGCAGGTCCAGGGCAGCTGCAAGCCAGGCAGCCTGGACTCAGCTCTTTCTCCTGTGATTAACTGCTGGTTCTGGACAGCCTCTTCATCCCTTCCATGCCTCAGTCTTTTCATCTGTAAAATCACAAGAGTGTGTAGGTTTGCCGTGAGGAGTAGAGAATATGTAAATGATTGGAGTGGAAACTGCATGGAGAAAGTCCTCTCTGAGTATTGATTACGGCTCTGTCAGATCAAATCTAAAGCCACTGGCATCCAGCAGAGCTATGTTGACCCCCACATCCTAATTGGAGCCCTTTTTCCACGTTCTGTGAAACATGATCAAACACACATGAAGTCACACTGAGCAACAGAACCTCCCGCAAATAATTTCGTGTTGACTCTTTGCATAACACATGCTGTAGTGCCAACCAAGTTCACATAAGCCATTGCTCAGAGAGTCTGTTTTTTTAACTTTTAAATAATAGCTCTGCATTGCCTGGAAGAATGTTATTTACATTCCCAAATTTAAGGTTTGTGAAAGAATTTGCCATAATAGAATTTGAAAATTCAGCAAGTTTTTAGTTTGTACCCAGTTTTTCAAGTTTTAAAGTTTGCTTCAACTTCAAACAAAGTCAATTCTCATGTCCAAATATCACATCCAGCTCTGTGCAGAAAATAGCTGTTAGACCTCTGTTTAAAATCTACCTCTACATTTATGCAAATCATGTACATTTTCAGCATCTTGGTGCTTACGACTCTTATGTGGGGGGAAAGGAAACTAACGCATGTATAATTTTTATGAAGACTAAAAGAGACTTAACACCATACATGCTATACTTGTTATTGGATAAAGGGATGCAAAAATCAGAGTAGATACCACTTGTGTTGGGCAGATATTTACTAGGCACTGCAGACTTTACGTATATCCACAGTTTCTTCCCCCAACACATCTTGGACTTTTCAGGAGGAGGAACTTTGAAGAAACTGCCAGAAATTTAGGAAAAGAGCCAGATGGAGAACCAGAGGGTGTTTAAATAGGGCCGCAGGAGAAGATACAATATGAGGTCAGGGATAGAGATTGAGTTCTACAGAAAGAATACTGAGATAAAAATGAAGAAAGTCTCTTAGAGTTGTTACACACAATTTTGGCAGCATTACGTTGGCCAATGGTAGACTGACCTACATTCAAGGAGGAAAACTAGACAATTTAGCCATATGATGTCTAGATCAAAATCAAACTTCTAATTACTGGGTCAATTTGGATACATTCTGGGGGAGCAGTTTTGCAAACCTTGATCTATCTCTGAGAAGTTTTGCCAGTTTTCCAGAAACTTTTTTAATGTTCATAAATGTGATTAAATTTTTACTTGCTATTCCTGCTCTGTTGAACTTTAAGTAGTGAAAAGGTAGAACAAATAATGCTCATCAGTAGATTTTCTGAGACAAATTCTCGGACAAATGATAGTAATATATATAGTTTAATTTGTATAAGAAAGTTATCTAAGGACATAATATTTCAAGGTGAGGCTGAGGGTTGTCCTAAGTGAGTGGGAGTGTGGGAGATTTTATTGTTGTTCTTTTGCTTTTCTGTATTTTTCTGATTTTTAAAATGACCTTGGTTTTCTTTCACAATACAAAAAAAAGACTAAATATAAAAGAAAAACATCTGGAATATTCAGAGATGTTTAAAGAATATTTTCTTTAAAGAATATTTTCAATTCATTTTAAGCCAATGTTATATGGCTTCTAGGAAAAATTTTCAGAATTCAGCATTAGGGAATTGAGTGAAAGAGGGGCAGATATTGGGTAGAGTTTGGAAAAGGCAAACCTAGGTCTCTGATACACCCCTTCCTCCACTGTCTTTTGGTGAATACCATTATTATTGCTGAATATCCAAAGATTTGGCTTTGCACAAGAGGAACTCATGCTCATGCCTTTTCACCATTCTAATCCAGAGGGACTGCCCCTGTGTTCCTGCTCAGAGAAGACAGGAGGGAAAGAAGCTGCACAGATTTTCTTGTTTCTTGTTATTATCAGAATTTTTCCAGGAATAGCACACAGCTAGTAGTTTCTCCCATAAGAACCTTTCGGGGGAAGGACACTCACAAGGATTTGAGGCTATGCAAATCTAATCAAATGGACCTGGTGGCTCACACTTGTAATCCCAGCACTTTGGGAAGCTGAAGGAGGTGGATCACGAGGTCAGGAGTTCAAGACCAGTCTGGCCAACATGGTGAAACCCCATCTCTACTAAAAAGACAAAAAAATTAGCCAGATGTGGTAGCACACACCTGTAGTCCCAGCTACTTGGAAGGCTGAGGCAGGAGAATCACTTGAACCCGGGAGGTGGAGGTTGCCGTGAGCCAAGATCACACCACTGCACTCCAGTCTGGGCGACAGAGTGAGACTGTCTCAGGAAAAAGAAAAGAAAAGAAAAGAGATGTGAAAGAACTCATCACTGCATATATCTGGTGCACAATGCATGGCTCAGATCACTTGTGATGAAGTGATTATATATATCATCGTATGAACAAGGGCATAACTCTCAATATGCTTCTTGCCACAGCACATTTTCTCCCCGCCGCCCCCAGCCAAAATGTGAAAGTTTCTCATTGGTTTTGTTCTGCATTACTGCAGTGTAAGAGTGAGACAAGCTCCACAGGCAAATGAAGACGTTCTTTCTGTTGAATGTGTTCAAGAGTGGGAGCCTCTTGTAAATTCATTTATGTTTTAGTTCTGTGCAATTCTGAATTCTTCAGTAGGGCGATGCTATTACTGAATTAGCAAGATGCAGACCAATGCTGAATGAAACATGTTTTCTAACTTGTAGCTCAAAAGGATTTGGCAATATTGGTATTTTCCTCTTTCTCAACGTTCCCAGATTTTTGGCTAAGGCATCTGTGTCCTCCATGTGCTCCTTGTTAGAACAATATTGCCTCTTGTTTTAGGAGCAGTGCTCGGTGCCGCAGTCGGAACTGTGATGTGCTTTCTTCTGGCACCATCAGTGCACCTTGCCAGAGCTCTTCAAGAAATGCAAGGAGGGCCGGGCTGTCTGAGACACTGACAAAACCTCCTTTATGGGATCAGGGGGAGATGGAGCATCTGGCGTTTGACAAGACACTGGTTCACGTGATGAAGTCACATGGACTTTTGGAAAAGAACTCACTGCACTGCGGGTGTCCGATGCCTGCCACAGCACATGAGTCAGCAGGGATGAACACTGTGAGAGACTTCTGGAGCACAGAGGTTGGTGTGAGTTTAGAAAGAAAAAGCCTGATTCTCCCACCTCGTGGGAATTCCTATTGTGCTCTCAGCCAGGTAGCATCCGTACCATTTAATAGACCTGTAACAGCAGTTCTGTATCAGAAACAGCAAGCTGGTCTGTGGTCACTGAGATTCAAGAGGTCTCAGCTCAGTGCCACTGGATATCTGTGCACCAAACTGGGGCATAAAGCATCGGCACTACCACCAGAAGCTATGAGGGTAGAGCCAAGATCACTGGACACCAACTAGAACAAAAGAACACCATGAGAAAACAGGGTACTCTACTCGGCGGGGGCTGCCATGACAAAGTACCAGACTGGGCGGCTGAAACAACAGAAACATGTGTCTCCCGCAGGTGTGGAGGCTGGGAGTACGAGATCAAGGCACTGGTAGGTTTTGTGTCTTCTAAAGCTGCCCTCCTTGGCTTCTTCTTATACCTTCTCCTGTATCTTCCTGTGACCTTCCCCTACATCTTCCCTGTATCTTTACACTGTCTTCCCTTGGCATCCTAATCTCCTCTTCTTATAAGGACACCAGTCATATTAGATTGGGGCCCACCTAACAATCACATTTTAACTTAGTCACCTCTTTAAAGGCCCTATTTCCAAATACAGTGACATCTGAGGCTCTGAGCGTTAAGATCTCAAAATACGAATTTGGGAGAAACACAATTCACGCCACATCAATGAGCAAAGAGGAATTTGACACCGCTTGCTTTTCCTTGACCACTTCCCAATGATGGGGAAGGGCTAAGATTAGCTTCATGCCCCAGCGTGAGGCACCATATTTGAATATAATACCAAAAAGCCACTGAGATCAATAAGGCAACTCATACAAACACCTTCACCTTCCTTTGCTTAGCAATTGCTGTATTCCTTATTTCTATTTCTGTATCTTAGAATAATTAGTAGAACTTCCAGAAAGATGGTAACTCATAATACATACCCTTCTTTGCGTCTGATTTTAAAAGCAATGCTTCAAGAATTTCACTATCACGGGTGCCCACAAATGAATTTTATTAGCTATTTCTTGTCATCCTCATTGATCGTTTAATATAGTTCTTATGAGAACATATGTTGAAATTTAATGAATGCCCCTTTGATAGTTTTTGAAATTAATTTATATTATTTGCCCTTTGGTTAGTTTATTTTAGATAGTCTACTAATGGACTTATTTTTAATATATCAGCAATTTATTCCCGAGGATAACTTAGACACAGACTGTTATTCCTCAAATATGCGACCGAATGCCATCGGTAAGCGTTCAACTTAGAATTTTGGCCTTGCTATTCATAACCAAAGTAAACCTAAAGTTCTCTTCTTTGTTTTAGTATTTGCAGATTCAGATGCCACAGTTGTACTAACACAAAAAGAAGTTTGAGAAACTTTTAACATTTCTATTCTCTTCGGAGTTTACACAATGTAAAGATTATCCAAACGTCACAAGCTTAAAAAAAATTATCAATATTGCCACCACAGAGACATTCTCACCATGTTCCCTTACCCTCATCTCTATAACTATGATTCTATTCAGGTTTAATGATTCTTTAGTTAATCACTGAAATTTCTTTTTTTTTCTAGAAAATAGTTAATTTTAAATCAATTAATGTGGATATAGTCTTCATATTTTCTGGTAAAATTTGAAATTTATGGCTGTGGTTAGATACCCTTTTTCATTCTTAGTTTTTCATATTTATGCCTTCTCTCTTTATTTCTTCTTTTATGCTAGTCAAGTATATTCATATAACTGGGGTTGATGTTTCCCTAACGTGCCAGCTCCTTCACGTGTCTAGTTGTTATGAAAGAAACAATGGGCCCCTTGCTCTCCGGCTGCAGGCTCAATGAGTTCAATTTCTTGAAGCTCCATGGGGTGCAGACTTTGACAAGTTCCACAAATTACTCTGACGCCTTTGTTTATGAATCACACCATCCTAGATTTCAAAGAAGTATGGTACTGTAAATATGGAACACATTAGTATAAAGGCATAAATTGGTGTTAATACCCTGAATGATCTGTACAATTAAGGACCATTTTTTTTTATTGTCCTCATCTGATGAAAATAAGCAGAGGAATGGAAAACAATCCCATTCACATTGAATTTCAGAGCCATTTTTGGAAGCTATAAAAACCGTGAAAGAGAAAAGAATCACTAAGGTGGACTTTTAGGGACTTTGCTTTTAACTCAACGAGGAGCAAAGGCAAGTATTTTAAAGAAGAGTACACTCTAGTGGTAATGGTTTCAGTGCTGATTAGTTATCATCTGATGCATCAGTCAGAATACCGTAAAGGGGGAGAGACCTAAAAATAGCCACGTTGCTTCTGCTGGGGGAGCACTCTGACCTAGGCGTCCTGGCACGCAGCTGCCCCAGCGCACATCAGCAGAGCTTTACTTCCTGGCATTTCTTGTCAAGCACCTTCTGAGCCAGACCCTCTCTTGGAAGCTGAGGGAGTGAAGATGCATAAAACACAAGCTCATACTATTTGCTTCCCTTCACTGCCCTTCATCAGCTTGCAGGGCACAGTGTTTCCCTGGTGTGTGTCCCTATTTGTGATACATGTTTGCCAGGTTCGGCATCTTCAGTCCACATCCACCGTGGTCAGTACTTGTCCTGCTCTCTGTTTCCAGAAGCCATCCTTGTGTCTCATGTCAGCAGCTCCCTAACATGCTCTCGGGCAAGTCTACTGACCATCAAGCTGAGAGAGGACTCTTGGCCCATCATCTTGGCTCCCCTCCTTGTTTGTCATATTTATAATAGTAACCTGAACTGGGTTCGGGTACATAAACTTTCTAGGCTTCAGTTTCTTCATCTCTCTTTGTAAGTTTGGTGTATATTTCATGTGGCTTTATGGTATGGTAATTTCCGCCCCCCCTTTCCGTGCTCTCCTTTTTCTTTTTTTCTTAGAATGCCATGTTGCCAGGGACAGATGTGGAGCTCCCTTCAGTTGCCGGAGCCCTGCCAGACAAGACTCAGGGTGCAGATGTGATGGGGCCTGGATGAGGCATCGATCTGCTGCACGCAGACAGCAGGGTCGAGGGACTCAAGAGCATAGAGGTGAACACTCAAGGTGATGGGATTTCTGATCATGACGATGTTTGTAAACAAGGTCTAGCGATGTAGCTTTGTGAATTAGTATAATCAAATGGGATTGGTGACTTTATTAATAGTCATAAAACTGCAAACATGTTGGCTCTTCCCTCACACCTCTATTACAAGCAACACTGCTTGGATCCAAGGTTTGCATTCCTGTGTGTGGGCTTAGGACAGTGGGGGGTGACAAAGGAAAAGGGCACTTTGAGTGAACTGACATCTGTGAATGGAAGAAACTGCTTATCTTAATCCGTGATACCTGTGAAGCGTTGTATCTCTAACCTCACAAGGTCTGGGAAAATGAGGGGACTCAGGATTTATGAAATCAGAATGATCACACTTAACTTACAACATTGAGAAAAATGATTATGAGAGTATGTTCTAAACTGTTGGTAAATTGCTGAGAAAATGTGAGGGACATGTGTTACCTCCTTCGAAGGGAAACATTCTAAATAAAACAAGACTTCTAACCCCAAACTGATAAGAACATCAAAACAACACTTTCTGGTATATCTGGGCTGTAAATCTTTGAACTTCAGACCCAAATGAAATTCCATCTCTCACATTTTTTAATGAAGTCAAAATAAATGCAATTACCAAACAGAAGCCAAAGATCACAGGAGGTTATAAGTGGAGTGAGGGTATGGTCAACACTGTTTGTTTGCGTTCTGGCTCTGTTTTCTTGCTGAATATTTCACTAATGGGAGGCTGCCAGGGGGCAGGGATGGCCCTTCCTTCCTCCTGATGGATGTCTGCTGCTGATTAAATCTGAGCTGGGTTAGCTGCGTGGTGACTGGGAAATGAGAGACCCTAATGAGGACATAGGCAAGTAGAATGTGAGGGATTGAAGCCACAAGATATTCTAATCCCCCGAGTAAGGGATTTTTCCAAAGACCAGGCATTTGCTCTGGAAAGCATGTTCAGGAATACCCTAATAAGCACATATCTTTCATGCTCTCTCACTGCACCCATCCTCCAAAGACCTTGAAACCCACAGTTTTTTCCTTTCACCCAAGTGAAGGCCAACATACAAATGATTAGCTTACCCCATGGGAGGTCTATTCCTTTAGCAAAGCTGGGACTTACAGTTAATACTCTGGTTTGTGATTAAATCTGCTACTCTTTGCTTGCAATATCCATATCATTGGATTTTCACAAAATCATGATGGCTGCTAAAACCAAAGGGGCAACACAGAGAATAAGTAATTAGCCAGGACCTATTTCAGCAAATCTCAGTTTCTTAGAGAAACTGTCTTGTTAGACTACGAGCAATTTCTGCTGGTGTAAGTCCTGTTCACTTTCATTAAACCATATCATGTATATATAGGGGTCTTTGTCAATATTCAGTTGCAGTTGGGTATAATGAGTGCCCACAATCACAAAGAAATTCAAAATAAGGCTAAAATATGAGATTTGTGGTTTGTACTGTGAGTGCACTCGTGTTTCACTTCCCCACAGGTAACTCTCCTGGCTCTGATATATTTCTGAACTCTGTTTGACACTCATAATTTCTCTTCAAGGCAGAGGATGATGTTTCTCAAGAAGAAAAACAACCAGGCACAGTGGCTCACTCCTATCATCCCAGCACTTTGGGAGGCAGAGGTTGGAGGATCACTTGAAGCTAGGAGTTCGAGACCAGGAGTTAGTAACGTAGCAACTCTTCTCTCAAAAGACACCTTTCTTTGTAATTAGCCAGGTGTGGCAGTGCATGCCTGTAGTCTCGGCTACTGGGAAGGCTGAGGTGGGTGATCCCTTGAGTCCGGAGGAAGAGGCTGCAGAGAGTCGTGATGGCACCACTGCACTCAACAAAGTGAGACCTTGTCTCAAATTAAAAAAAGAAAAATGACAAAAAACAGAATGAGCGCAGCTCATGTTTGTGCCCAGTGGAACTGCACACACCAGGCTGCTGTCGTCTTGCAGACTACGCTTCCTTACCCCAAACGCAGACCACAATCAGCGGCCAACCGACAGACCCACACCCACTGTGTTTCCAATGAGGCCAAGGTGGCTTTTCAATACCAAAGGAGGGATAGCCAATGACTTCGGTTTTCCCGTGCCTCACTTAGACTGCCCTTGGGGAATGTGTGTGGGGAGTCCTTCAGATGCATCTGTTGTTTATGTTAGCTTGTGAGCTGTGGGAAAGAGAGTCCGTGCCCTTCCCAGCCATCCTGCCCAGCATTCCCAAATATATGCAATACAGGGAGTAAGATACTTTTTCCTGATAACATTGCTAAATTTTTTGCTTCTCTGCTTCACCAGCAGAAGCCTCCAAGATAACTGTCCACTTCAGTGGGTGCTGGGCAGTTGAGTCCTATGTCCATAGGCATGTTGGTCCCCTTCAGCTGGCAAAGCCACAGAGCAGTGGAGAGTCAAGGTCACTAGAAGCCCAGGATCGCCACAGTGGGCAGGACTGTCACTTACCGACGTGGATCTAATTCAGGGCTAATGACCTTGCTGATGGGGTACACTAAGCGCTTCCATCCTTCTTTTTGGGCTTTGTTCACAGAAAGAAAAGATCGCACAGAAATACATAGGAAACCAGCTTCTAAAAGTGGCTCTCAACTCCCCCTTATTTTTTTCTTTTAAAGTAAAAGGTCTTAGTGGCAATTCGCTGAGAGTTTGAATAATGCGTACTAGGCTTCTGTGTAGAGGGCAATGAAGAAGAAAAGACACCATGAAGGAGAATGCTTGGCTGGCTGATGTATGTGCCTGGGAGTGTACACATTCTGATTTCAGCCCCCTAAAGCAATATGTTCACATTAGAACTCCTGCTATAAAATAACTGAACTGCTCTCTTTAAGAAATGAGGTAGCTATGTCACCACATAGGAACCACAAGTGAGCCGTTGCATTTTGGAACATTCCTACCCAGGACACATGGGCGAGACGGCTGCCCACTGGGGATGGAAGTAGAGTGTTTTG
Organism: Ateles fusciceps; assembly: GCA_036589455.1. Taxonomy (NCBI): domain Eukaryota; kingdom Metazoa; phylum Chordata; class Mammalia; order Primates; family Atelidae; genus Ateles; species Ateles fusciceps. Next base: position 1,426,507 of record JAZHEH010003321.1, on the reverse strand, counting down.
GGGGGGAAAGAAAACTTAGAGGGAGGTTTCTAACTAGCTGTATTTTGTGGAACACAGCACCCAGGGTTGAAAGAAACATGGTTTTGCAGTTAATCGCTAATATTTGAAAATCCAGAAGCTTTACATAAGAATCCCAACTTTCACCGCCTCTTGGAAGAACATCTGCTTTCCCTCTGGCCCAGCACTGGGGCAGGGAAGGATGATCTTCTCTGCTAGGCGTGCTCCCTGCCCAGCCCCTGCTTGCTGTCTCCCACTTGTGCACATGTGATTTTAAACCTCACGTCTGTTGATCTTCACAGCCCACCCCTGTTACACAGCCCAGCACATAATCACACCCACCTCGAATCTATCCCATGAATGAAAGGGTCTGCACCATATAGGAGAGAGTCAGAAACTGGCAGAAATGTTGTGACTGAAACCTTGCCAGAGCATAAGTCCCTCCTGAAGTCCAACCACGTGTGCTTGCCTTAAGGCGCTGACCTTGGAGGCCTGGGAGTCCTCAGTGTCGCCAGGACTCTGTCCACTGTGTGGCAAGATGATCTGCGAACATTTCACATCTCCCTGTAGGCCTGAACCCCCAGCAGACACCGCACACAGCACTCTCCACAGAACAGCGACTGAGTGTCCAGTCCAGTGGCTCATGAGTAAGTATTTGCTGATGAGATTTTTAAAGACGGATATCCCCACTCTGTCCTTAACTCTTAGCTTTGAGAGAAAAACATAAAAATTTTATTCAGTCCTAAATGTTAGGAGAATAATGAGCTGAAAGCGGGTTTGGAATTATTTAAACTATTCCCCAGAATCTCCCTGGAGAAAGGCCGAAACTGCAACACCCTTAAGGTGTTTGGAAACCGTGATCATTTGAAATGTCACTTTGTGCCCAATCCATTTGACTTAGGGAATAAAAAGCTAAGTCTGGTTAAACTGTTGAGAATGACGCCAGCTCCAAAACCAGATCGGTTCTCTCAGATAGTGATATGAATTACTAACAAAAATGAAGAATTTTTGCTTAAGTTAGTTTGTAATTATTAGATGTTATGCAACAAAATTCTGGAAAATTTCCCCTTAACTTATGTTACCTTTTGCTTGTTTATGTTAATCTTTGGCAGGGTGTGGAAGGAGGAAGAAACATGGACTCTGCTCCGTGATAAATGAGTCTGCCCCGGGGGCACAACACAGCCCCTCCATGGCCTCATTAATCACCCGCTCCACTGGGCAGACAGACTGGCAGTGCTGGAATTTGATCCCCATTTCACAGATGGGGGGGCCAAGGCAGCAGGAGGTTAAGTGAATTCTGGAGACCACACAGCAAGAGCATGGGGGAGCCCAGCCTGGCCACTGCCCCAGCCCCTGCAGTCCCCACAAGACCCCTCATGAAGAGGCAGGGCTGGCAAGAGGGCCCCAGTGGGGGGAGCACTGGCCTTGGGTGGGGCTGCGGCAGGATCCCCGAAGGCCTGGCTTCACACACTTCTCTCAGCTTGGGGCTTCCACCAAGACACTTCTCCAAGTGCCCCTTTCTCTGACTTTAAAAGAGCTGTAATAATACACTCACACTACATGAGATCCATTTATTAATAGAATTTCCATATGGAGAGTCTCCGGCACACTCTGGACATTCAGGAATGCCGACTCTTTGACCCTGTGCCTTGCCCACAGTAGACGCCTATTACCTCTTCTTATTCCAGGACTAAGAAACTGTGTATCCCCCATGCACCCAGGAGGCCTGGGGAGGATAGGCAGGGCCAGTCTAGGCTGTCTAAGTCTCTGAGGGAGCCTACAGGCTTCAGCCATATCCATTTATGACACTGAGAAATCACTGTGATTATAAACATCACCTTCCCCCACAGCCCCCACAAATCCCTGTTACTTCCATGCTCTTTGCCTGTCCACATTTATGAGAAGTGTTTTCTTCCTTTCTTAAGAGACCTCCCTATACAGCAGATGAATAGCTTAGACATTCTTCTGCTTCCTGTTATGTCACGTTACTTAGCAAAGAAGGTCCTATTTCACTACTGATCCCAAACCAAACTTGAATTGCTTTTCAATATTATTCATTACAGTGAGTTAATAACTGTAAATCAACAATGTTTGGTGTTGGCTATTAAAAGACAGACAGCGAAGCAGTGAATAGTGAATAAAGAGTGACATGTAAAACCCACTTGTCTGTTAAGATCGGAAAGCTTGCAGGGCCTGTGTAGGGGACCCATGGAGGTCACCTCAGTCTCTCAGCCTCCTGCTGCAGGCCCCACACCCCCCATGTCTTTCAGCCCCTCCCAGGGCCACCCCCTCCTCCTCACCTTGCCCAAATTCTGGCCCTCAGCGTCCGTTTCCTTCCTGGGCAGTGCTGACAACCTTCCAGCCCTGACTCCTTGCTTAACCATTCCCTGCCCACCCCCCCACACCGCAGCCAGAGCAACTTCCACAATGCAAATCCCACCCTGTCCCTGCCCTGCTTAAAGTCTTTAGTGACTGTCCTTAGCCTACAGAAGGGGCACACATCAGTCTCCCAGAGTGGGTCCCACCACCCTACCATGGCTGCTTCCATCCTACACCCCACCTCCCTCTGAGCCCCCGGCACTCTTCCCAGCCGGTAGTGCTCATCCCACTCTAGTGCCCCATCCACCTGTCTCCCCATCTCACCATCGTGCATCTGGAGTGGCCATCTCACTGCTTCTGACATCCTCTGGCAGCTGCCCTCTCCCTCCGTAGAGCCTCTCTAATACCCCTCGTAGCGACTAATCCTCTAAGGGCTCATCTTTATCACATGCCTGCTGGTCTGTAGTGCTTGGTGGCTTCACTATGACTCTAGGTTGAATTCCTTTTTCTTCATCCTTGTTAGGACATGATATGCAACGCCAGCTGAGGATTTATCATGTCTGGAAAGTTCTCAGGTGTGATGACTTTGAGATGCGTCTCCTACATCCTCTCTCTTTTCTACTTTCAGGACTCCTTGTAACCCGTTAAGATCTTCTGTTGTTATTATTATTGTTTTTTGAGACAGGGTCTCACTCTTCCAGGCTGCAGTGCAGTGGTGTAATCATAGCTCATTGCATCCCCAACCTTCCCAGGCTCAGGTGATCCTCTTGCTTTGCCTCCCAAGTAACTGTGGCCACAGGCATACACCATCACACAGGCTAAGTTTTGTATTTTCTTGTAGAGACAGGGTCTATGTTATGTTACCCAGGCTGGTCTTGAACTCCTAGGCTCAAGCGGTCCTCCCACCTCAGCTTCCCCAAGTGCTGTGAATACAGGCATGAGCCACTACACCCTGCCCTGTTGGGTGGGGGCTTCTTATTCTCTACTCAAATTTTGGTTTGCATTTTCTGTCTCCAGTTTCTTCAGTTTGATCACACAAGCAAACGATTCGTCTTCACTTAAGTCCTATCTGTAGGTACATTATGTTTTTGTTTACGTCAGTTACTCGACTTTTTTTTGTGGGAATGCAAATTGCTTAATTTTCTCTTATTTGATTTGTTTTTCCACACAGGCTCTATTATTCCATTTCCACTTCTAGTCCTTCTTTTATCTCTTCCCTTTCATGCATTAGAACACACTTATTTTTAGTCTCTTTCAGATAGATAGAGTATCTCGAGTTCTGATGTGCTATTTTCATGTGTGTTGTGTCTGCTAAGTCTTTCTCACAGTTGATAGCTTTCTTGTGTAGTTTGTAATTCTTATTTCAAAATTCATGTTCCAGGGGGAGTTATTTATCTCTAGGTGCTCTGGACATCCTGGACTGTGGAAAGTTTCACAAAGAGTGGTTTAGCCTTTGATTTTGCAGGGCACCTGCCTAAGTCCCATTTCATGCTAATTTCTGGGGATTCCCATACCATGTGGGAATATACACTTGTGCTCCCTACAGCCTCTGTACCTGACCCACGCCACACTCCAAGCTGACAGTGGCTTCATCCCTGCTTTTGCTCTGAGCTTCCCTTTGTGGAAGGACGGCCCTTTCCGAGTTCCAACTCTGAGTAGAACGTCTCAGTTCAGCCTCCCACCTTCTACAGGTCCTTGACCCTACCTTCCGTCCCAGCAAGGGCATTTGGTCCCCAGCCCCAAGCCATGAGCCTGTTTGTCCAGATGACTCTGCCCCTCTGCCGGCCAATACATCTGACCACAAGCTTCCTTTTCTAGTTTTAAGTTTCCTTTTCATTTCTGGCATATGGAGATTTTTCTTTCTTTCTATTAAGTGCAGTTATGTGCCTGAAAAGACTTTATTTTGGTTTCACTTATTCAGGATTTTTCTGCTTTTATAACTGGAAAGTACCATACAATGGATCTATCCTCTGTTGCATGATCTAGAACCTTCCCAGTGGACTCTCTGGGCCTCGGATTAGGACATATGGTTTATTCAGCATTCGGCACATGCCTGCAATGTAGAAGATATTTAGACTTTCAACTACGGAATAAGTAAAAACCCAAGATGAATCTCATCTTCGCCATTTGACAACCATATCTTAGAAAAGCCATAAAATCCTTCTAGGCCTCAGTTTCTTCATTGTCAATTCAAATGAAAACAACTCTTCCCCTTGCTGCCTCACACAAAGAATGGATTGTGAAAATCAATGAAATAATGTTACAAAAGAACTTTTAAAACTTCTAAAGAGCTAGATAAGTAAAATTACTAACATGGTTATTGTAATCAGGCAAAATAATACCATTCACTTCTTTTTCACCAGAATACAGAGAACGAGAGAGGACTGCACTTCTGTGGCCTCTGCCTGGGGACATCAAACGCCTAAAGTGACATCATAAAGCAGTCCAGAGAGCTCTGGGATGCTCAGCACATTTTCCTTAAAATATAGACCCTTCAGCTGAGCACAGTGGCTCATGCCTGTAATCCTAGCACTTTGGGAGGCCGAGGCAGCTGGATCACCTGAGGTCAGGAGTTCGAGACCAGCCTGGCCAACATGGAGAAACTCCAACTCTACTAAAAATACAAAAATGAGCCAGGCATGGTGGTGTGCACCTGTAATCCCAGCTACTCAGAAGGCTGAGGCAGGAGAATCGCTTGAACCCAGGAGGTGGAGGTTGCAGTGAGCTGAGATCATGCCATTGCACTCCAATCTGGGTGAAAAAGCGAGACTCCATATATATATATATATATATATATATATATATATATACTCCTTCCTCTGCACTTCTGTATTCAAATATTTCATATTGCAAAGCTCAAACTTCTCCCTTTACACTTGGTTCTGCCACTCATCCTGTCTCTGTCCAGCGCTGAAGGAAGGTGAGTTCAATGTCGGCAGCCTCGCTGAGTGTCACCATCTTATCCTAAGCAGCAGTTCTCTCTCTGGCCGTTAGTTTCTGCTTCAATCTATCTAATGGCTTACTTTCTTTTTTAACCACATACTTATTGAATGCCAACCACGCAACAATGAGCCAAGAGATGTATCTTGTCTCACCTTTGGGGCTTAAAGGTACTGGTGGTGTGGGAAAAAATTCAGCAAACGTGTTATCAGTGGAAGCATTGGCTGTAAGAGCTTTTTTCCTTAGCTTCACTTGTTCTAGATGTAATCAAACACTTTTCGATAAGTCAACAGAACTCTCCTCCTAAAATCTTGTCTTCCTTTTTTACCTTAACTCTGGCTTCTCTCCCACGCATGCTCCATGGCTTCCTGACCTGCTGCCTCTGCGGTGCTGCTGCTGCCTCCACCACTCTCAGGAGCACAAGGCTGAGCTCCCGTCCTCTGCACGTCCTCTGCCCTCTGCATTCAGTGGAGCTGGCGCCCTTCTCTTCACTTCAGCAGGTGAGGCTGTCCGTGCCTCTCTCAGCTCTTACGGCTGTCAGACACTGCATTTAGTTAGGCAATCACCTTCTCCCACAGTCGAAGGTTTTTGTAAACTGAGCCTCTATCTTCATTACTTACCTTGGCATCCCCATAGAACCAAGCATAGCATCTCACCTAAAATTAGTACCTAGTAATGTGTCCAGAGATTAGTTTAATTTGGATGAATATGTGGTAAGTTTTCAATGCAAAGAGAACCATTGGGAAAGAATAAAACAATAAAATAAACAAAACAACGAAACCCCAGGCAATAATAAATGAAGCAAAATCAAATTAAAATTGTTCATTAATCAGTACTGCAAAGTGATCATTGGGAATTTGTTTCTTTAATCATGAGAATACCTTAGAAAGATCTTAGCCTGTTGCTTTGAGCCTGTTGCTTTGAGCCCAGGGTCCTAAGAAAATTTCTCACCGGGCTCCGTACGTTCTTCCTGCAGTATCATTTTTCCTATTGAGCAGATGCACAAATCAAAGCACAGAAAGGAAATGTCATGGAGGACACATATTCCCTGGTCACGGAGCCAGAAATAAGACAGAGGCATGTGTAGCTCACCCTTTGGCCAATGGCTCACACTGCCTGTGCACAGTAGTGATTGTCATTAGCTATGAAGCACGGAAAGTATAGTTCCCGGTTGTCTGTGAACAATGAGGTATTTCAGATCAACATGGGAGGAAGAATAACATGGGATTGATAGCTAATGTGCATTCATTCATTTATTAGTTCTCAAGTATTTGGTATGCATTACAATATGTGGGATGAGGGGATGAAGAGGGAATAGATGTTTCTAACAAGGACCCCAGAGGGTCCTGATGCAGGCAGTCCTTGGACCACCCTTAGTGAACTTGAACTAGATGTGCACAGTTCAAGGAGGAGTGAGCCAGATCTGTTCACTGTTTTGCAACTGGCCTTTTTTTTTAACTTTAAGAAATATCTTGCAGATAGTTCCGTATCAGAACATATTGATGCCTATTATTATTCTTTATACAGCTGCAGAATATCTCATATCTTTTAGCTAATTCCATGCTGATGAATATTTAGATTGTTTCCAAATGTATACTAGATTTGAAAGAGAGAGAGACAGAGAGAGAGGGATCACATTGATATTTTTTGTGCATACATTATTCCACATATGTGCTAAGTATGTCTTTAGGAAGAATTCTTAGAAGTGGAATTTCTGAATCAAATAACATGTACTATGTAAATTTTTTAATAGGTATTTCCAGATTATCCTTCATAAAGGCTGAACCTGACTATGTAGTTTTAAAACAATATATATTTACTTGCTACTATGAAAAATAATGCATTGTTTTAGTTTCCTTCCTTTTCCATTCTTTTCGCTAAGTTTTTTTTAATTGCCTCATAACGCTGGATAGAACCTTTTGAGCAATGTTGAATAGAGCCAGTGAGAAGAGACATATTTCACCATTATCATGTTAGCCCCTTTCATATCAATGAAATTCCCTTGTATTTCTAGTTTGCTGAGAGTCCACTTTCTAAATCAGAAGTAAATGTTAAATTTTGGCAAGTGCCTTTACTGCATCTATTAGGATAATTAATGGTTTTTCTTTTATTCTGTTAATGTGATAAATTATACTGAATGATTTTAAAATGTTAAACCAACACACAATCCTGGGAAAAACCTACTTGTTTACGATGTTTATATTTTTATGTTTTGTTGGATTCATTTGTTCAATTTTGCTAAGAATTTAGTGTCTGTGCTCTTAAGGAACGTTGTAGTTTTCTTTTCTTGTAATGCCTTTGGTTTTGATTTCAGAGTTACACTGGCCTCAGCAGTGTGGGGCGTGTTCTTTCATTGATTTCATGTTTGTGTAACATTGGTATTTTTTCTTTGACATCCAATAGAACTTAACAGTGACTCTATCTAGGTTCAGACATTTCTTTTTGTGGGGTTGATAGTGAATTAAAATGCATTTATTACTAAGGGTTGAAATAGAAAAAAAATGAGAGCTGCTCTAGAGAAACACACATGTGCACAAAACATGTACAAGAATGTCCATAGAGTGGTCTGCAGCTGGGGGACGGTGGGAAACCCACATGCCTGCCATTGTCAGCTTGGGCTCCTTTAACAAAGTGCCATCAACTGGGTAGTTTATAAGCAACTGAAATGTAATTCTTGCAGTTCTGGAGGCTGGAAGTCCGTGATCAGGTGCCAGCCTGACTGGGTTCTGGTGAGTTGTCTCTTTGGGGTCATAGACTACCAGCTTCTTCCTGTGTCCTCACTTAGTGGAGAAGACTCAGAGATTTCTTTGTCGGAAATTTTTTGATGATGAATTCAATTCCTTTAATATATATGTAAGTATTCAGATTTCTTACTTTGTCTCTTGTCAGTTTTGACATCTTTTTTTTTTTTTACAGATTTTGTTTATTTTATCAAGTTGTCAGATTTGTTTCATATTATTCATTAAGTCTTCTAATTGTCTTTTTGATGCTTTCAGATTTATACCAATAGGCTCTTTATTATTTCTGATAATGGCAATTTGTGTTTTGGTTTGGTTTGGTTTTGTTTTCAAATCTTACCAGGAATTTACCAGTTTTATTCATTTTGCCAAAGGACAAATTTTGGCTTTGTTAGGTTTCTCTATTGTGCGCCTATTCTCTGTTTCATTGATTTCTGCTCTTTGTTATTTTATTCCTTCTACCACTTGGGCTTTACTTTGCCCTTCTCCTTTCTAGCTGGTTAAAGTAGAAGTTTAGATCATTAATTTTATATTTCTTTCTTTCTAGAATAATCATTGAAAGCTATAAATTTCTCTATAGGCACTGCTTTTGTTACATTTCACAAGTCTTGATCCACTTTATTTCCCTTGTTATAGAAGTTAAAACATTTTTAATTTACCTTGTTATTTCTTTTTTAATTCGTGAGCTATTTAGAAGTGTGTTGTTTATCAAGCATTTGAAGGTTTTCCAAAAATTTTTAAAATCAAGTTGAATCCTATTTTGGTCACATAATTTTATTATTTCAATTCTTATAAATTTATTGAGCATTATGGCCTAACAAATGGTCTCTTTTAATGTGTGTTCCATCTGCACTTTAAAAGAGTATGTGTTGTGCAACTGTTTGATGTTTTATCCTATGAAAGTCCATTAAATCAAGTGTATTCATTGTGGTTTTCAAGTTGTTCAAAATATCCTTAATGATATTTTGTCTTTTAGTTTTTATCACTGTGTTAAAAAACCTCAAATATGATTGTAAATTTGTCTAAAACTCTTTTGAATCAGTTTCACTTCATGTATTTTTGAAACTCATATTAAGTATATAAACATTAATGATTGTGGTATTTTCCTGATGGATTAATAATTTAATTAGTGTCTCTCATAAGAAGTATGTCCAGAATGGTAGAGCAAGACCCTCCTAAAATATGATCATCCTAAAAGCAACTAGAATTTTTACAAACTATGTCAAAATTAACTTTTTCAGAACTTTGGAAATTAACCAAAGGCCTAAAACTATGCAAGGAGTATTTACTGAAGCAAAAGAGTATCTGAATTTCAGAAAAGAGCAAGCTTTGGGGTGTTTTAATTTGTTCTATTCCCATCCTTCTACATTCAGGTCCATGGCTTCCTTAAAAACCATAAGACTCGGGATCACGGTATGTGAAAAACAGGAGCTTAGCAGACATGGAGAGGACAGAATGGCTTTGGAGCTTCCCTGAAAGCCCCACTCTCAGCTCCCTGAGAGTCCCAATAGCAGATCTTATCTTTATTTGACCTGACTCAGGGCTTTCCCTGTGAGTAGAATCCTATTTCCAGGGTGCTACTAAAAAATAAATTAATTGCAATTAACACTCAAGCTGCCCTGAAGTAAAAATAATAAAGTAAACATATATTTTTAAAAGAATAAGTTAACACATTTTTTTAAAAAATTAAAGAAAATCTGGCAAATGAGATGTCCAGAAGTAGCTTTGAAGAGCTCTGACATATTTCTGGAATTCTAGAAGGTCATGCATGTGGACATGGTTATCTGCATGCTCCGAAAAGACCAAAATGGGACCTAAGTTCTTACCTCTGGCTGACCTTGTGGTGCTGTGTGATCACGAAGTGAAGGCAAAGGGAGAGTCAGTAACTGCTGGAACTTTGAAGGAATGCCTCAACATACTTTGGCAAAAGGTGGAAGACTTAATTGATTCAAGGCATTTAAGGAAATCTACATCCAATACTTAGTTTCAGTTTACCAATATGTAAACTGAGTAGAGATTTTAGCCTCTACACATGGAATACATACTTTATAGAAAAATCACTCAACAAGCAAGCAACATCAACAATAGCAAAAGGCAACGAGAAACCCAAGGGGACGAGGCAGAATCTGATTTGAAGAGTTGCTGTGTAGTTTAACATGAGTTAAAATCAGTTAAATTCTGTGGCATTAAGTATGTTTGCATCGTGTGCAACTATCACCACTGTCCACCTCCAGAACCATTTCATCTTCCCAAACTCAAACTGCATTGTCTCAAGTTGGCATATTAATTTTAATCTTCAGGACAACCATTAAAAGCTCCGACCTATTTTAAGAAAATAACTCAATGAAATATAGCATAATAAAAAATGAGACTTAAAATGATATCAGAGAAATATTTGTTTAACTGAAAGAAGGTAATAATAGAGGAATGGAGAAACAAACAAAAAAAGACACAAAACACAAGTAGTAAAATCCTAAGTTATCAGTAATTATGTAAACATAAATGGTTTGAACATTCCAATTAAAAGCAGAGATTGATAAAATACATTTAAAAAAAAAAAAACACAAGCCAACTGTAAGCCATCTAGAAGAGACACACTTTTAGGTTCAAAAGCAAAGATTGAAAATAAAAGTATGGGGCCTGTGTATACCTACGTAACAAACCTGCATGTTCTGCACATGTACCCCAGAACTTAAAATAAAATAAAAAAAGATGAAAAAAAAGAAAAGTATGGGAAATGTAATGCTATGTAAATAATAAGCAAATAATAAGTGTTGCTAAAGACAAAGAAGGACATTTTATAATTATCAAAGTGTCAATCCATCAAAAAGATATAAAAATTATAAACATATATGCACCTAACAATAGAATCCACAAATACATGAAGCAACAATTAAAAGGACTGTAGGGAGAAATAGACAATTCAACAATAATAGTTAGAGACAGTGATACCCCACTTTCAATAATGGATACAACAAACAGATCAACAAAGAAACAGGAGATCTCAATGACACTGTAAGCCAACTAGATATAACAGACACCTACATACAACTCCACCCGAGAACAGCAGAATATATATTCATCTCAAAAGCACATGGAACATTCTGCAAGATAGTCCATATGTTAGGCCATAAAAAACCTGAGTAATTGCTAAAGGATGACATTATACAAGGGTAGATTCCACAATTGCAATGAAATAAAATTAGAAATCAATAACAGAAGAAAATTTAGCAAATTCACAGTAATGTAGTAATTAAATGCCACTTTTCTAGGTAACCAATGGATCAAAGAAGGAATCAAGGGAAATTAGAATATATGTTGAGATAAATGAAAATAAAAACACAATATACCAAAACTAATATGATGAAGCTGAAGTAGACCTTAGAAATCTCAAATCAATAACCTGATCTTCCACCTTAAAAACTAGAAAAAATGAACCAAACCCAAAAAGCAGAAGAAAGAAAATAATAAAGGTCAGAATGAAAATAAATAAGAAAATACAAAATCATTAGAGAAAAATCAGTGAAATCAAGTTGAGTCTCTGAAAAGAAAATACAATTAAGAAAACCTCACTTCTATTGACCTAAAAGATAAAAGATGTAAATTACTAATATTAGGAATGAAAGAGAGAATAACACTGTCAGCATTACAGAAACAAGATATATATATTATAAATATTAAACTGTGACAGCTCTATGCCATCAAATTAGATAATCTTGATGAAATAATAAATTCTAGCAAGATACACACTACTGAAAATAACTCAAGAAAAAATAAAATATCCGAATAGCTCTTTAACATGTAAAGAGAAGGAATTAGTAATTAATCAGTTTTCCCCAAAGAAAAGTCTTTACTTGGAAGTTTTTATCAAACACCTAAAAAAGAACTAGTAATAGCCCTTCATAAACTCTTCCAAAATATCTAAGAGGAGCATAGGCTTTCCAGCTCAGTCTATGAGGCCAATATTACCTTGATACCAGAATCGGACAAAGGCATCAAAAAGAAAAGAGAACTATAGACCGATATATCATCCTATGAATATAGGCACAACAATCCTTAACAAAATACTAGCTAACCAAATCCAGCAACATATGGAAAGAATTGTTTGCTCTAATCAAGTGGGACTTATCCATAAAATGCAAGGTGTGTTTAACATGTGAAGTAAACATCATATCAATGTAATGGATGATATTACTAGAGTAAAGGGAAAAAGCCAAATAATTATGTCAACAGACACAGATAAAGCATTTGACAAAATTAAAACCCTGTTCATGATAAAATAACAAAAACAACAAATTGGGAATGAAAAGGGTAGTTCCTCCTTCTGATAAAGGATGTCTAGGCAAAACGCACAGCTAAAGTCATACTTAATGGTGAAAGACTAGATGATTTTCTCTAAGATCAGGGGGTAGGACTAAGATATTTTCTCTCACTTCTGTAATATTGTATTAGAGGTTCCAGCCATGGCAATTAGGCAAGAAAATGAAATAAAATACACCCAGATTGGAAAGGAAAAAGTGAAATATCTACATTTGCAGATGGCATGATTTTGTAAACATAAAATACAAAAAACTCCACACCAAAACTATTAGAATTGGTAGACAAATTCAGCAGTTACAGAATGCAAAGATCAGTTGATTTCGATAGCAACAAAAAGTCTCACAGTGAAATTAAGAAGGCGATTCAATTGCCCTGGTGGAAAGTATATATGGATAAAAAGGATAATGAGGAAGGCTTGTAAGAAGAGAAGCTCACAGAAACAGAGGTGACCAGAAAAGTGGAAAAGAAACAGGTCAGTTTCTGTTTCTTTTTCACAATTCTTCCACAATGTCTGGCTCATAACTCCCATAGCCCTTGTTTTTTCTCAAGTGACTAGAACAATAAGTATATCTCTCTATCTCTTGTTAAAACATTTGGCCTTCTGTCCTTGTTTCCTGAAGCAGCTTTGGAACAGCTTCAGAGTGATAAAGGTCAAAGACAGTCTTCTGTTATATTGTTGGGCCACTTCAGGCCTCAGAAGCAGCCTCAGAAAACAGAATTTCTCTCTCTGACGTTCTCCTGTCCTCCTTTCACCTGCTCCCTTTTCTCCCCCATAGCAGGACTCTAATCTTTCCCCACTTGTCTTCTTGGAACTGACCATAAAGAAATACTATGACCTACCTTGTCTATTGTGGGTCATAAGACCCCCCATTTCAGAAGAGATTCTACGCCAGGAAGAAGAAATGCTACACAGAAAGGCCAAGGAGAATCTGGGCAGACAGGCCTCGCTGGGTTACTGTGCCCAGTCTATTAGTAGTAGAGCATGCCCTTTTGTCCAATCACAGTTCTACAAGGTTGTCCATGCTTCAGGCATGCCTATCCAATCAATTCTCCAGAAGAGGCCCAAGAGGATGGGTCCGAGGAGTTTCTGGACAGCTGAACCTGTGGGGCTTGCAGGAAGGTGAATAAGAATTTCATCTACATGCCAGGAGGCTGGTGCACCCCAGCTTCAGGGAAATGAAAGCTCGTGTGCTCAGGACCCTTCCAGGCCTTGCCCTGTGTATGTTTGTCTGCTACTTATTTGAATCCTTTAAAATATCTTTTATAATAAACTATTAAATGAGTTTTACTGTGTTTTTTGAGCTGATGTAGCAAATTAATTGAGCCTAAAGAGGGAGTTGTAGGAAATCCAGCTTGATGTGGTTCCATCAAAAGTTCCAGAGGCCCAGACTTCTGACTGACAGCTGCAGTGAGGGCAGTCTTGTGGGGACTAAGCCCTCGATCTGTGGAATAGGGCACTCTCTCCAGGTAGATCCTGGTATACATCTCAAGTGTCAGAATTGAATTGAATAGGAGCTTCTGGGGATATCCACAGCAGAACTGATCGCTTGCTATTGGTGGAGAGAAATCCCCTGACATTTGGCCACAGAAGTCTTCTATGTTGCTTGTTGTGGTATGAGAGCAGAGAAAAACAGTTGGTTTGTTCTACACAGTTCTGCATTACTAAGTGTCACCTGCACTTATTCAGGCCAATTCGGCCTGTTCTAAAATTATGTCTGCATTTATAAAAGTAAATTATTTCTCTTTGTCTCTGGTTCCCATCTCCAAGCTACAAATCCCCTGAAACCACCCATTTCTTTCTTTCTTTCCTTCTTTTTTCTTCTGAGATGGAGTTTCATTCTCTTGCCCAGGCGGGAGTGCAGTAGCGCAATCTTGGCTCACCGAAACCTCCACCTCCTGGGTTCAAGCGATTCCCCCTGCCTCAGCCTCCCGAGCAGCTCGGATTACAGGTATGCGCCACCACACCCAGCTAATTTTGTATTTTTAGTAAACATAGGGTTTCTCCATATTGGTCAGGCTGGTCTTGAACTCCCGAGCTTAGGCGATCCACCTGCCTAGGCCTCCCAAAGTTCTGAGATTACAGGCGTGAGCCACCACGCCTGGCCCCCTGAACCCATTTTTAAACATCTCTGTGGGTGTCTGAAATGTGGCTTTAGCACATTCCCTGGGTGCCAACACTGTACTTGGTATTTTTACTGTTTTTTTTAAACTGCTGCAGTCTTCTCTGGTGAGGTCTTTCTCTAAGGCCCCCAAACCTTCATTACAACTATCAATACAAACTTTGTTCCTAAGAAGATGCCTGGTGTTAAATGACTCTGCTAAGATTACTGTTTTTATTGCTTCTGAAACTGCATGAACTGCCTTTGCCATGGTGAAGCTCTCATTTTTTTCATGCTGGATCCTATCACTGTGAATCTTACTGATATGCTGCACATGGGCCAGAGGGACAGACTGGACTGTATGCTCTCTGGATGCCCCAAGAAACTGGTGAGAGTTGGGAGTTTGGTGGTGGCTTTACTTTTTCCCTCTCAGAGATTTCTCCTTGATGTATCTTCTTACTCAAGCCTCCCTCTCACTGGAGAACACAATCAGGCCCATATGGGAGTTGTACTAAAGGGTAAATAAAAATACCTAACATATTTATTAAGCCCTCACTGTATGCTAGGCACATTCAAAATCTTATTTGACTTTCAAAGTTATCTAATGAGGCACATACTATTATTATCTCTAACAATTGATGTGATCATATAACTTTTCTTCTTTAATTTATTGATATGATGAATTACACTGGTTGATTTTTAAATGTTAAACATTCTTCAGTGTATCCAACTTGGTCAAAGCGTAGAATCCTAAAAAGGATCCTAAAAACTTTTTATATGTTTTGTTAGTTAGTGGTTTTTGAAGAATTTATTTCTTAGAAGTAATCATATTTATGAGGGTAAAATTGTTTGTAGTATTACTCTGTCTTTCCAGTAATTAAAGGATCTAGAAATATTCTTAAATTTTTTCTGATATTGGCGATTTGTGTTTTCTTTCTTTTTATTTTTGTCAATACTGCTGGGGGTCTATCTACTTTACTAATTTCTTTAAAAAAACACCTTTTTGTTTTATTGATGTTCTCTATTTTTAAAATTTCAATTTTATTATGTTCTGCTTTTGTTTTTATTATTTCCTTCTTTTACTTGCTTTGGACTGGTTTTGTTCTTTATTTTTTTGAGATGGAAACTTAGGTATGAGATTTTCTTCATTTCTAATATGAATATTTTAGTGCTATAAATTTCACTCTCAGCAATGCTTCGGCTGTATTCCACATATTTTACTATACTGTGTTTTCATTTTTATTCAGTTATATGTATTTTTATTCTCTTTGAGTCTTTTTCTTTCACTTATCTGATTATTGAGGAATGTGTTATTTACTTTCTATGTTTAGAGATTTTCCTGTTGTCTTTCTGATATTTATTTCTAGCTTGATTTCATTATCATCAGACAACACAGTCTCTGATTTTATTTCTTTTAAATTTGTTGAGGTTTGTTTTATGGACCAGGATATGATACACCTTGGTGACTATTTCATAGGCCCCTGAAAACTTGTGTATGCTGCTACTGTTGGATGGAATGTTCTGTGTGTGTCAGTTGAGTCCTGTCGATTGCATTGTTCAGCTCTTCCCTACACTAACTGATTTTCTGTCTCGCTGAGAGGAAGATATTAAAGTACTTGACTATATACATGTAAATGTGTTTATTTCCTCTTTAAGCTCTGTCAGTTTTTGTTTCACATATTTTGGGACTTTGTTGTTCAAGCATGCATACTTAGTATTGTCAGGTCTTCCTGATTAATTATTTCTCATTATGTGATGTCTCTCTTTGTCTCTAGTAATTTTTTTTTTTTTTGTGAAGGCTATAAGTGGTTATGTTAATATCAGATATTAATATAACTATTTCTGCTTTTTAAAAAATTAATGTTTCCATGGGATATTTTTATCCTGTTATTTTCAACCTACTCATGTCATGGAATTTTAAGTGAGTTTCTTTTACGTAATTTAAGTAGAAATTATTGGATGACATTTTTGCTCCACTTAGGCAAACTCTGTCTTTTGATTAGTGAATTTAGACCATTTATATTTAAGATATTATTGATATTTAACATTTAAGTGTGCCATTTTATTTTTGTTTTCTGTTTGTTTCCTCGGGTACTTGTTCTGTTTTTCTTGCCTTCTGTGGGTTAGTTGAACATTTTTTTAGGATTCCATCTTGAGTTATTTACAGTTATTTCCAGTGTATATTTGCTACACTTTTGCAGTGATTTCTCTGGGAATCACAAGACCCGTATGTGATTTATAACTATTATATATACTGATATTATCATCTTATCACTTTCAATAACGTGGAATTCTCACTTCCATTTAGTTCCCATTATTTTCACACCATATTTGGATATCAGATCGCGACTTACACTTTTTGCCTTAATTGTCAAATATAATTTATAAATCTCACATGAAAAAGATAGTTTATTGTATGTATGCACATTTCTGACCTTTCTGACATTTTTTCCTTCCTGAGGCTCCAATATTCCTTCTTTTATCAATTTCTTTCTGTTTGAGTTACTGTTAGCTAGTCTTTATAGATAGATCTGCTAATGAGTTTCTTTTAGTTTTTCTTTATCTAAGCATTCTTTTATTTCCTCTTCATTCCTGAAAGATAGTTTTGCTAAGAGAATTTATGGTTGACATTTCTTTTTTCTTTTTTTTAATTATTAATTTTTTATTGTACTTTAGGTTCCAGAGTACATGTGCAGATCACGCAGGATTGTTGCATATGTACACACATGGCAATGTGGTTTGCTGCCTCCATCCCCCGTCACCTACATCTGTCATTTCTCCCCCATGTTATCCCTTCCCAACCTCCCCCACCCCCCCACTGAACCTCCCTTGGTCTCCCAACAGACTCCAGTGTGTGATGCTCCCCTCCCTGTGTCCCTGTGTTCTTACGGTTCAACACCCACCTATGAGTGAGAACATGTGGTGTTTGATTTTCTGTTCCTGTGTCAGTTTGCTGAGAATGATGGTTTCCAGATTCATCCATGTCCCTACAAAGGAAATGAACTCATCATTTTTTATGGCTGCATAGTATTCCATGGTGTATATGTGCCACATTTTCCTTTCCAGTCTATCATTGGTGGGCATTTGGGTTGGTTCCAGGTCTTTGCTATTGTAAACAGTGCCACTATGAGCATACGTGTGCATGTGTCTTTACAGTAGAACAATTTATAATCCTTTGGGTATCTACCCAGTAATGGGATTGCTGGGTCAAATGGAATTTCTATTTCTAGGTCCTTAAGGAAGCGCCACACTGTCTTCCACAATGGTTGAACTAATTTACACTCCCAGCAACAGTGTAAAAGTGTTCCTATTTCTTCACATCCTCTCCAGCATCTGTTGTCTCCAGATTTTTTAATGATTGCCATTCTAACTGGTGTGAGGTGGTATTTCAATGTGGTTTTGACTTGCATTTCTCTAAAATCAGTGATGATGAGCATTTTTTCATGTTTGTTGTCCTCATATATGTCTTCTTTTGAAAAGTGTCTGTTCATATCCTTCACCCACTTTTGGATGGGTTTGTTTGTTTGTTTCTTGTAAATCTGTTTTAGTTCTTTGTAGATTCTGGGTATTAGCCCTTTGTCAGACGGGTAGATTGCAAAAATTTTTTCCCATTCTGTTGGTTGCTGGTTCACTCTAATGATTGTTTCTTTGGCTGTATAGAAGCTCTGGAGTTCAATTAGATCCCATTTGTCTATTTTGGCTTTTGTTGCCAATGCGTTTGGTGTTTTAGTTATGAAGTCCTTGCCTATGCCTATGTCCTGAATGGTTTTGCCTAGGTTTTCTTCTAAGGTTTTCATGGTGTTAAGTCTTATGTTTAAGTCTTTAATCCATCTGGAGCTAATTTTAGTGTAAGTGTCAGGAAGGAGTCCAGTTTCTGCTTTCTGCACACTGCTAGCCAGTTTTCCCAACACTATTTATTAAATAGGGAATCCTTTCCCCCATTGCTTATTTTTGTCAGTTTTGTCAAAGATCACATGGTTGTAGATGTCTGGCATTGCCACCAAGGCCTCTGTTCTGTTCCATTGGTCTATATCTCTGTTTTGGTGTCAGTACTATGCTGTTTTGATTACCGTAGCCTTGTAGTATAGTTTGAAATCAGGCAGCGTGATGCCT
This sequence comes from Ateles fusciceps, assembly GCA_036589455.1. Taxonomy (NCBI): domain Eukaryota; kingdom Metazoa; phylum Chordata; class Mammalia; order Primates; family Atelidae; genus Ateles; species Ateles fusciceps. The sequence goes on along the minus strand of JAZHEH010003321.1, from coordinate 1,407,981 downwards.
CTGGCTTTGTTCTTTTTGCTTAGGATTGTCTTGGCTATGCGGGCTCTCTTTTTGTTCCATATGAAGTTTAAGGTGGTTTTTTCCAGTTCTGTGAAGAAGGTCATTGGTAGCTTGATGGGGATAGCATTGAATCTATAAATTACTTTGGGCAGTATGGCCATTTTCACAATATTGATTCTTCCTAACCATGAGCATGGAATGTTTCTCCATCTGTTTGTGTCCTCTCTTATTTCCTTGAGCAGTGGTTTGTTGTTCTCCCTGAAGAGGTCCTTTACATCCTTTGTTAGTTGTATTCCTAGGTAGTTTATTCTCTTTGTAGCAATTGTGAATGGGAGTTCACTCATGATTTGGCTCTCTGTTAGTGTGTTATTGGTGTATAGAAACGCTTGTGATTTCTGCACATTGATTTTGTATCCTGAGACTTTTCTGAAGTTGCTTATCAGTTTAAGGAGATTTTGGGCTGAGATGATAGGATCTTCTAAATATACAATCATGTCATCTGCAAATAGAGACAATTTGACTTCCTCCTTTCCTAATTGAATACCCCTTATTTATTCTTTTTCTTGCCTAATTGCTCTGGCTAGAACTTCCAGTACTATATTGAATAGGAGTGGTGAGAGAGGGTATCCTTGTCTAGTGCCGGATTTCAAAGGGAATGCTTCCAGTTTTTGCCCATTCAGCATGATATTGGCTGTTGGTTTGTCATAAATAGCTTTTATTATTTTGAGATATATTCCTTTGATACCAGATTTATTGAGAGTTTTGAGCATAAAGGGCTGTTGAATTTTTTGAAAGCTTTCTCTGCATCTATTGAGATAATTATGTGGTTTTTGTCTTTGGTTCTGTTTATGTGGTAGATTACGTTTATAGACTTGCATATGTTGATCCAGCCTTGCATCCCCGGGATGAAGCTTACTTGATTGTGATGGATAAGCTTTTTGATGTGCTTTTGCAATTGTTTTGCCAGTATTTTATTGAAGATTTTGGCGTCTATGTTCATCATGGATATTGACCTGAAGTTTTCTTTTTTTGTTTAGTCTTTGACGGGTTTTGGTTACCAGATGATGTTGATCTCATAAAATGATTTGGGAAGGATTCCCTCTATTTGGATTATTTGGAATAGTTTCAGAAGGAATGTTACCAGCTCCTCTTTGTATGTCTGGTAGAATTCAGCTGTGAACCCATTTGGACCTGGGCTTTTTTGGTTGATAGGCTATTAATTGCTGCCTCAACTTCAGCCCTTGCTATTGGTCTGTTCAAGGTTTCAAGTTCTTCCTGGTTTAGGCTTGGGAGGGTGCAAGTGTCCAGGAATTTATCCATTTCTTCCAGGTTTACTGGTTTATGTGCATAGAGTTGTTTGTAGTAATCTCCGATGGTAGTTTGTATTTCTGTGGAATCAGTGGTGATATCCCCTTTATCATTTTTTATTGCATCTGTTTGATTCTTCTCCCTTTTCTTTTTATTAATCTGGCTAGCTATCTGTCTATTTTGTTGATATTTTCAGAAAACCAGCTCCTGGATTTATTGAGTTTTTCAAGGGTTTTTTGTGTCTCTATCTCCTTCAATTCTGCTCTGATCTTAGTTGTTTCTTGTCTTCTGCTAGCTTTTGAGTTTCTTTTTATCTTGCTCCTCGAGCTCTTTCAATTTTGATGATAGAGTGTCGATTTTAGATCTTTCCTTGCTTCTCTGGTGGGCATTTATTGCTATAAATTTCCCTCTAGACACTGCTTTAAATGTGTCCCAGAGATTCTGGTACGTTGTGCCTTCATTCTCATTGGTTTCAAAGAACGTCTTTATTTCTGCCTTCATTTCATTGTTTATCCAGTTGACATTCAGGAGCAGGTTGTTCAGTTTCCATGAAGTTGTGCAGTCCTGAGTTAGTTTCTTAATTCTGAGTTCTAATTTGATTGCCCTGTGGTCTGAGAGACTGTTTGTTATGATTTCCATTCTTTTGCATTTGCTGAGGAGTGATTTACTTCCAATTATGTGGTCAATTTTAAAGTAGGTGCAATGTGGTGCTGAGAAGAATATATATTCTGTGGATTTGGGGTGGAGATTTCTGTAGATATCTATTAGGTCTGCTTGGTCCAGATCTGAGTTCAAGTCCTGGATATCCTTGTTAATTTTCTGTCTCGTTGATATGTCTAATACTGACAGTGGAGTGTTAAAGTCTCCCACTCTTATTGTGTGGGAGTCTAAGTATCTTTGTAGGTCATTAAGAACTTGCTTTATGTACCTGGGTGCTCCTGTATTGGGTGCATATATATTTAGAATCGTTAGCTCTTCTTGTTGCATTGATCCTTTTACCATTATGTAATGCCCTTCTTTGTCTCTTTTGATCTTTGTTGGTTTAAAGTCCATTTTATCTGAGACTAGGATTGCAACTCCTGCTTTTTTAGCTCTCCCTTTGCTTGATAAGTCTTCCTCCATCCCTTTATTTTTAGCCTATGTGTCCTTGCATGTGAGATGGGTTTCCTGAATACAGCACACCAATGGGTGTTGATTTTTTATCCCATTTGCCAGTCTGTGTCTTTTGATTGGGGCATTTAGCCCATTTACATTTAAGGTTAATATTGTTATGTGTGATTTTGTTCCTGCCATTTTGATGCTAGCTGGCTGTTTTGCCCTTTAGTTGATGCAGTTTCTTCATTGTGACAATGCTTTTTACCATTTGGTACATTTTTGGAGTGGCTGGTACTCGTTGTTCCTTTCTATGTTTAGTGCTTCTTTCAGGAGCTCTTGTAAGGCAGGCCTGGTGGTGATGAAATCTCTCAGTAATTGCTTGTCCATAAAGGATTTTATTTTTCCTTCACTTATGAAGCTTAGTTTGGCTGGATATGAAATTCTAGGTTGAAAGTTCTTTTCTTTAAGGATGTTGAATATTGGCCCCTACTCTCTTCTGGCTTGTAGGGTTTCTGCTGAGAGATCTGCTGTGAGTCTGATGGGCTTCCCTTTGTGGGTAACCTGATCTTTCTCTCTGGCTGCCCTTAGCATTTTTTCCCTCATTTCAACCCTGGTGAATCTGACAATTATGTGCCTTGGGGTTGCTCTTCTTAAGGAGTATCTTTGTGGTGTTCTCTGTATTTCCTGTACTTGAATATTGGCTTGCCTTGCTAGGTTGGGGTAGTTCTCCTGGATAATATCATCAAGAATGTTTTCCAGCTTGGATTCATTCTGTCTGTCACATTCAGGTACACCTATCAAACGTAGATTAGGTCTTTTCACATAATCCCATATTTCTTGGAGGCTTCGTTCATTTCTTTTCACTCTTTTTTCTAATCTTGCCTTCTCATTTTATTTCATTGAATTGATTTTCAATCTCTGATATCCTTTCGTCTGCTTGTTCGATTCGGCTATTGAAATTTGTGTATGCTTCGTGAAGTTGTCGTGCTGTGATTTTCTGCTCCATCAAGTCATTTATATTCTTCTCTAAGCTGTTTATTCTAGTTAGCATCTCATCTAACCTTTTTTTCAAGGTTCTTAGTTTGTTTGCATTGGGTTAGCACACATTCTTTTAGCTCTGAGAAGTTTGTTATTACCCACCTTCTGAAGTGTGTTTCTGTCAATTCATCAGATTCATTCTCCATCCATCTTTAATCCCTAGCTGGTGAGGAGTTGTGATCCCTTGGAGGAGGAGAGGCATTCTGGTTTTGGGTGTTTTCATCTTTTTTGCACTGTTTTCTTCCTATCTTAGAGGCTTTATCTACCTGTGGTCTTTGTAGTTGGTGACTTTCAGATGGGGTCTCTGAGTGGACGTCCTTTTTTGATGTTGAAGCTATTTCTTTCTATTTCTTAGTTTTCCTTCTAACAGGCCCCTCTGCTACAGGACTGCTGGAGGTCCACTCCAGACCCTGCTTGCCTGGGGACCACTGCAGGGGCTGCAGAACAGTAAGGGTTGCTGCCAGTTTCTTCTTCTGTTATCTTCATCCCAGAAGGGTACCTGCCAGATGTCGGCCTGAACTCTCCTTTATGAGATGTCTCTTTGGGTATACAGGGTCAGGGAACTGCTTGAGGAGAGAGTCTGTCCCTTATAGGAGCTCTGTTGTTCAGTGCAGAGCTGCTGAGCAGGTACCTTTAAGTTTGCTGCAGCAGAACTCATAAATGCCTCTTTCCCAGGTGCTGTAACTCTCTGCATTGTTCTTGCTGGGAACTGCACTCTGGACTGTTCCTATTTGGCCATCTTGGATCCTCTGACATTTCATTTCTTTAAGAGCTTTTAAAATATTGACCACTATCTTCTGAATTCTGTCATTTGAATTTTTGTTTCCCTATATATGATGTGCTGCTTTTCCCTGGCTACTTTCAAGAGATTTTCTTTATGTTTAGTTTTCAAAAGTTTAATTATGATGCTTACCCTGTTTCAGGTTTGCACAGCTTCTTCAATCTGTAACATTATATCTTTCACCAAAGTTGGCAAGTTTTAGCCATTATTTCTCCAAGTAGCCTTTCAGGTTCATTCTCTTTCCTTCTTGCACTTCAATTATACAAATGCTGGATCTTTTATTATTTTCCCACAGGTCTCTGAGGCTCTATTCATTGTCTGTAAGCCTAGTTTTTCTGTCTTATTCAGACTGGGTAGAGTCTATTGTCCTGTCCTCAAATTCATTGATTCTGCACTCAGTCATCTCCACTCTACTATCAAGCCCATTCAGCACAAATGTCTACATTTTTTATTATACTTTTTAATTCTATAATTTCCATTTGGTTCTTTTCTTTTTTTAATATATTTTATTGCGTTTTAGGTTCTGGGGTACATGTGAAGAACATGCAGGATTGTTGCATAGGTACACGCATGGCAATATGGTTTGCTGCCTTCCTCCCCCATCACCTATATCTGGCATTTCTCCCCCATGTTATTTCTCCCCAACTCCCCCACCCCCTGCCGTCCCTCCCCTAGTTCCCCCTCAACAGACCTCAGTGTGTGATGCTCCCTTCCCCTGTGTCCATGTGTTCTCATTATTCAACACCTGCCTATGAGTGAGAATATGTGGTGTTTGATTTTCTATTCTTGTGTCAGTTTGCTGAGAATGATGACAGTGTGGCGATTCCTCAAGGACCTAGAAATAGAAATTCCATTTGACCCAGCAATCCCATTACTGGATATATATCTAAAGGATTATAAATCTTTCTATCACAAAGACACATGCACATGAATGTTCATTGCAGCACTGTTTACAATAGCAAAGACTTGGAAACAACCCAAATGCCCATCAATGATAGACTGGAAAGGGAAAATGTGGCACATATACACCATGGAATACTATGCAGCCATAAAAAACGATGAGTTTGTGTCCTTTGTAAGGACATGGATGAAACTGGAAACCATTTGGTTCTTAATAACATGTATTTTTATTGACATTTCATACTCTCATTTGTTTCAAGAGAATTTGTCACTGATTATTAAAGCATTCTTATGTTCACTGCTTTAAAATTCTTGTCAGAGAATTCCAGTATCTGGCTCATGTCGGTATCAGATGTCTTTTCTCCTTCAAGTTGTGGTTTTCTTGACTCTTGGTATTATGGGTGACATTTTTATTGTATTCTGGAATTTTATCTATTATTTCAGGAGACTCTGCGTCCTATTAAATTTTTTTTTAACAGGCAGTCACCTTGTTTAGGTTATCACCTAGATTCTAGCCTATTTTCATGAGCTGCAATTACAGTGGAAGTTTAGTTTTCAGAGCCTGTGAGTGCTGTTTTGGTCTGTTTGGTTATCTGGAGCCCCCTGGGTCTTGCTGATCCCTTAGATGCTGCCTCAGAAGGTGGGAGTGGTTTCTCCAGGCCAGCCCCTGGGCATCTCTTGGCAGGCAGAAGTGTGGTAGGATCCCTCTGTTGCTGTCCCCACAGCTATTTCCGGCAGGGGGAAGATAGTCTCAGGCCTGTGGAACGGAGGGGCTTTCTGGACCAGGCTGCTTACTGTGCCAGGGCCCCTTGCTGTCTCTGGGTGCAGGAGGTTGAGACTCTCATGTTATCAGAGATAAGAAGGTTTTCTGAACCAGACATCTGCTGTGCCTCAGTACCTTTCTCCAGTGCAATCTCTCAAGTCAGTGTCTCTAATTGGGGAAGGGTCTCCTCCCACAGGGATAAAGGGGCTTGCTGAGCAAGCTGCCTGGGGTAGCCAGTATTCACTCACCAGCTTTGCCCTCCAGCAGCCTCAGGGTCTCTGGTGAAGGGAACCTTGGGCCTGACAGGAAAGGAGAGGGCCTCCTTTGGGTGCTGATTTACGCATGGATCCAGGTCAATCTTCCTCATCGGCGCATCATATTTGGCTGATATTGCTAGAGCAGGTGTCCCCAGTTCCCAGGCCAAACAGCAGGAGGTGAGTGACCACCTCTCCTGTACCCCGTAAATATATAGACCTACTGTGTATCCATACAAATTAAAAATGTTAAAAAAATTGCTTACTTCACAGAGCTTCATGTCTCTTAAATGAGATCATCTACACCAAGTCCTTGACACATAGAAGGGCTCAAAAATATTTTTGGTCATTATTATTTTTATCAACAATTAAAAGCCTTGATTTATGCATAAGTTAGGGACAATAATATTACCTGCCTCATAGCACTGGGAAGGATTTTGGTTGTTTATTACTGCATAAAAAACTCACCCCAGCTTAGTGGCATAAAATACATAGCATTTTTAGTGTTCCCAGGAGATGCAGATCAGAAATTCAGAAAAGGCACAGCAGACAGGGCCTCAGCTAAGGAGACTTGTATGGGTGGGGCTGGAAAATTCTGAAGTTATCTTTGCTCACAGGACTGGCACCTACACTTGGGATACTCAAAGGGTGGGGTCAGATTCAGCTGTCCACTAGAGCAGGGGTCCCCAGCCTCCCAAGCTATGCACCAGTACTGGTCCATGGCCTGTTAGGAACCAGGCTGCACAGCAGGAGGTAAGCGGTGGGCAAGTGAGCATTACCGCCTGAGCTCCACCTCCTGTTACAACAGTGACAGCATCAGATGTTTAGGAGAGCAAACCCTATTGTGAACTGTGCATGTGAGGGATCTAGGTTGTATGCTCCTTATGAGAATCTAATGCCTAATGATCTGAAGTCAAACAGTTTCATCCCCAAACCATTCCCCACCCCCCTCTGTCCATGGAAAAATTGTCTTCCATGAAACTTGTCCCTGGTACGAAGAAGGCTGGGGACCACTGTGCTAGAGGGACTCCACTGGGTTAGGGAAAGATCCCTCTGTGGGTCTGGGAAATGGCATCTGGGTGGCCTTGGGTGCTGGGCAAGGGCTGCGGGGCACGCTGTGCAGTGCTGCTCCCCAGGCCTGGGCCCACACCAGCTGAGGGCCTTCTATGCACTATCTTTCAGCATCCTCATCAGCTTGTCTCTTGGGCCATGTCCAGGGTTTAAAGTTGTGCTTAGCAAGAAGTAACAGGAAGAAAAAAGCTCTTCATCATCTTTCAAAGACCAAAACTCTGCCCTGTTACCTTTAAGAGTGAGTTTTCCTTTCTAATTTGAATTTTCCTGATGGTTTCATTATTGTTTTTTCTACCACCGATGCCCATCTCCCCTATGCCCCTTGCCTCTCCTCTGGCTTTTTTGATCAGTTGAGAGATTTGTTGGGGTTTCTTGGCTTTTTAAAGATACTCTATTATTTGGGAGGTTTTTTAAACCATAGAGAAGCATGCAGGGTTTGGATATTCTAAATATAGAAATGCATTAGGCTACTTTTTATGTTATCACTAGTCATAACTGTCACACAAGTATCTTGTGTGAATGTTTATAAATTATGGCATGAATGTCAAGCCACAACATAAAATCATTGCAATCCAAGCTTGAAGGCTTTATAGACCTTTCCCCCATGACCTCTGGTAACAGTGGAACTCTAATTACCCAAACTCTCATGGTAAATTCTTCCTTACCTTCACGCTTTGCTGACTCACATCTCTGAAGCCTTCATCAGTACCTTGACCTATAGGCCATGTGATCTTGAAATCAAGAACAGTCCAAGGCCCGCTATTGATGGGTCCTCTAAAAATATTTATTCTGCAGATTTTTAGAGAAAACCCAATGTAAAAGGTTACTTGGATCCCTGTTCTAGTGAAGTCATCTCCAAGGGAGAGTACACGAGATGCTCCATTAAGGAAAATAAAATTCACCTTTCTTTTTTTAAAGAATGAAAGAAAATTCACCAGTGTTTAGAAGTTGACATGGCATCCTCTCTCTTGGCCTGTTAAGCCGTCAGCTGGAGAATCCCTTCTTGCTTGGAAAAGCTAGTCTTTTTGCTCTACTTAGGTCTTTAGCTGATAGAATGAGGCCCACCCACATTATGGTGGACATGTGTCACGTGCCATGTGTGCCATGTACAGGGCCTGCCGGGGAAAGACTGAGAGGAGCTCCACACTGCAGAGAGCACAACAGCAGTGCTTTCATCTGCGCACATCCTCCCAGCAATTGTCTTGCATTGACCTTGTGTGCACTTGGTTCAGAGTGTTTTAGGGTGTTTCCTAAAGGATAAACTTTTTACTTTCATACAAATAAAAAACAGCCACATGTCAAAGTTTTATTTAACTAGTAATTTAATGAGAACCATAAGTGAGATGATAGAACTAATTCAAAGGAGAATTCAGAAAACGCACCCATATAAACCGTTGATGAAACAAATGAACAATTAGACGCAGCCCTTGTCTACAGGGCAATCATCAATTACATTTTACTGGACATAATTATTTGCATTTCTATGGAATGCAAATCTTTCATCCTTACCAACTTTTTATGACTCACAGAGTTGTAAAATAGTACAATGGCAATAAAATGTTGCACTAGGCAACACACTCGATAATCTTTTCTTGCCTATTTCAGTCTTTCACAATACTTCCCGGCAAGTGGAATTACAAATTAAATTATCTGGTTTTTAATGAACCAATGGTTACATGGAGAAAAACCCTGTGCATTGGAGATACCAAGCAAACAACAAGAAAATGTCGGAGCTGACATTTCCTTTTTTTTTTTTTGACATTGTCACCAATGAGAAATATTTTTAAGATATTGAACTCACATTACCTTGTTATACAAATCTCAGAATAATGTTTATGCTTATTACTACTTGAAAATTACAAAACTTATTAGACCCACTGCTAAGTCTTGTTATTCAACGCATCAGTTAAGCACATCTATTACTATGGCACAAATTCACTTAGAAAAATATTCTGATAACTATATCCACCATAATGATTTCCACTGTAGTTCTCTGTGTTTTACCTCGTGCATTTCTTTTTTGTTTTAACTTTAAGTTCTGGGATACAAGTGCGGAACGTGTAGGTTTGTTACATAGGTATACGTGTGTCTGGTTTGCTGCACCTATCAACCTGTCATCTAGGTTTTAAGCCTCATGTGCATGAGCTATTTGTCCTAATTATCTCCCTCCTTTCCACCCCACCACCCCAGACTGACCCTGATGTGTGTTGTTCCCCTTGTGTGTTCTTACTGTTCAACTCCCACTTCAGTGAGAACATGCAGTGTTTGGTTTTCTGTTCCTGTGTTAGTTTGCTGAGGATGATGGCTTCCAGTTTCATCCATGTCTCTGCAAAGGACATGACCTCATTCTTTTTTATGGCTGCATAGTATTCCATGGTATATTGGTACCACATTTTCTTTGTCCAGTCTATTGTTGGTGGGCATTGAGGTTAGTTCCATGTCTTTGCTATTGTAAACAGTGCTGCAACAAACATATATGTGTGCATGGGTCTTTATAGTAGAATGATGTATAATCCTTTGGGTATATACCCAGTAATGGGATTGCTGGGTCAAATGTTATTTCTAGTTCTTGATTCTTGAGGAATCACCACACTGTCTTCTACAATGATTGAACTAAGTTACATTCTCACCAAACATGTAAAAGTGTTCCCATTTCTCCACAGCCTCACTAACATCTATTGTTCTCTGACTTTAATAATCACCATTCTGACTGGTATGAGGTGGTATCTCCTTGTGGTTTTGATTTGCATTTCTCTAATGTTCAGTGATGATGTGCTTTTTACATATGTTTGTTGACTGCATAAATGTCTTCTTTTCACAAGTGTCTTCATATCCTTTGCCCATCTTTTGATGGAGTTGTTTGTTTTCTTGTAAATTTACTTAAGTTCTTTGTAGATTCTGGATATTGAACCTTCATCAGTTGGGTAGATTGTGAAAATTTTTTTCCCATTCTGCAGGTCACCTGTTCACTCTGATGATAGTTTCTTTTGCTGTGCAGAAGCTCTTCAGTTTAATTAGATCCCATTTGTCAATTTTTGCTTTTGTTGCCATTGCTTTTGATGTTTTCCTTGTGCAGTCTTTGCCCATGCCTATGTCCTGAATGGTATTGCCTAGGTTTTCTTCTAGGTTTTTATGGTTTTGGGTTTTACATTTAAGTCTTTAATCTGTGTTGAATTAATTTTTGTATAAGGTGTAAGGAAGGGGTCCAGTTTCAGTTTTCTGCATATGGCTAGCCAGTTTTCCCAGCACCATTTACTGAATAGGAGATCCTTTCCCTATTTCTTGTTTTTGTCAGGTTTGTTGAAGATTACATGGTTGGAGATGTGTGGTGTTATTTCTGAGGCCTCTGTTTTGTTCCATTTGTCTATATATCTGTTCTGGTACCAGTACCGCTGTTATTTTGGTTACTGTAGCCTTCTAGTATAGTTTGAAGAGAGGTAGCATGATGTCTCCGGCTTTGTTCTTTTGCTTAGGATTATCTTGGTGATACGGGCTCTTTTATGGTTCCATATGAAATGTAAAGTAGTTTTTTCTAATTCTGTGAAGAATGTCAGCGGTAGTTTGATGGGAATAGCATTGAATCTATAAATTACTTTGGGCAGTATGGCCATTTTTATATATTGATTCTCGCTATCCATGGGGATGGAATGTTTTTCCATTAGTTTGTGTCCTCTCTTATTTCCTTGAGCAGTGGTTTGTAGTTCTCCTTGAAGAGGTTCTTCAAATCCCTTGTTAGCTGTGTTCCCAGGTATTTCATTCTCTTTGTAGCAATTGTGAAGGAAAGTTCATTCATGATTTGGCTCTCTGCTTGTCTATTGTTGGTGTACAGAAATGCTTGATATTTTTGCACATTGATTTTGTATCCTGAGACTTTGCTGAAGTTGCTCATCAGAGCTGACATTTCTGATACTCCTCAGAAGAGCTCATTATGAGCTATATTAGGATGTAAGACTATGAATATATAATCATAGCTGACATGAAGTTAGCCAAAACGTCATTTAAGATCATCAAGAGGTGGATTTAAAATATCATTAAAATTATCTAACAATAACCCTGTAACCAAGTGTGTAATGGCCTTGAGATAAAGCCATCAAAATGGGACATTTAGGAAGACTGTCTTGTTCCTCGTTTTTTATTTTATGTATGCCTTATGATGTTTTGCTTTGGGGTCTAATTTATAAATTTCCAAATATTAGGAGAGCATACTTCAAACCTTTTTATTGCTGTTGATGAGGAATTCGAAAGTTTGGAGACCACAGATCTAAGTGGCATCATCAGTCTAGCACAGAAAGACATGTATTTTAGAAGAAAAAAAGATTCAGAGTAGAGAGGCAGACTAGTGGGAGTGGGAGTAAGGAAAGAAGCAATAATACCTGCTCTGTGGACAAGCCCATGGTTGTCAAATTGTGTCCCAGGGAGGTGCTTCTGGATTGCTGCATATCATAAAATGCTTTTTACTGAACAGCATTTGAACCACCTCTGGGACCCCTTTATCACCATGATCTGGTGTGATGGTTAATTCTGTGTATCAACTTGGAGAGTGTTTTTGGAAGACATTAACATTTAAATCAGTAAATTTTTGGTCAAGTAATTGCCCCTCCATAATGCACATGATGTGGGTTGACCTCCTGCAATTGAAACCTGAATATAACAAAGAGACTGTCCTCTCTAGGCAAGAGGGAATTCTCCACATATAGGCTTGGGACTCTATCCTCAGGCTCCGAGCCAGACTGCATATGTTAGCATCATGGCTCCTTATAGGCTGGCTCTGTGTGTCTTAGAGCAAGCCAGATCACTTCTCTTTGCTTCAGTTTTCTCAACTCTCAGTTGCAAATGACAACAGTATTCTATTTCATTAAATTGTTGTAAAGATGAAGTCAGTTTGTTAATGAAAAGAGTTATTACTGTATGCCTGGCAATAGTGTGCAAAATATATTATCTCATGATTATAATGGGATTTCCCCTAAAACTTTATTTAAAAAAATTAATCACTACTAAAAATGTGTGCAAACCACTGGAATGATCCATTTACTCAGGCTGCGGTTTTTATTTTATGCTTACTACTAAGTATTCAGTGGCCAAAAAAATAAGAGGATTTTTTCTAAATATACAGAGTCGCAATTACTTCATGTTTGTGAATCAATTCAGTCAGCAAACCAAAAAGATTCATTAGCCACCGTACTCAGAATTAGAATTCAAAATGATGATTCTCGAGATTATGGGTGTCCCTTTGCAAGTCATTTTAAGAACAATAGCTCTCCACTCATCAGAAGACCCCCTTCAGGTCCACATGTTGAGCAGGATCCAAGCCCTGCCTTCTGGCTGCTTGCAGTCTAACAAATGGCTGAGAAGACACATACCTACTTGCTATGACAGATAGCAAATGAGCATATACGGAGGACATAGCTCTGTGTTCCAAAATGATTAACTGAATTAATGAAACTATCAAATGACTTATTGAACAAAGTGTCAAGGGCTCTCTCTCCTATACACAACCAAAATTTCCACTTGTAATTGCAACTGAAACTTGCAGTTCCTTCATTTTACCTCCAACAAACTACAGTCCTTTCTCTCTTAGAGAATCACTACATTTCTCCTTCACACCTCTCCTCCTATATCACGTGGCCTGTCCTGAATTAATCCTGCCTGTGTTCATAATGCCTGACTGGTTCCTCTATCATGAACTGCTTGTTTGCATATCAGTTTCGTCCCTCCCCTGGATTTTTTCTTTGATCATGCCTCAGCTTTTCCACCAGATTATGATCTTCATGAGGGTAGGGATGAGAACCTTTCTCTACCACATTCACACACAGTGGATGCTGAATGTTTGCTATTCACCCAGCTAGTTAATGGAGCTCTGCACTGGCACCTTGAATGTGTTTAGGCAAAGTATGTGTTTCTTAACCTGAGAACTGAGGGTTTGGGATGCAAATGCTATAAGACCATGGGCGTCTTAAAAGAATATTTTATTCACAATCCTTGGTAATCAAATCCAGTAACTGTCTCAATGACACGTGTCATTCACATATTGGCGAAAATCCAAAAACAAGTTCTACTGAGAAGGATTTACTTAGATCAGCATTTGGATCTACCAGTGGCATTTGCACCATTTTCAATCAATTAACCGTCAGTGCAGGGTGGAACATGGTTCTTGTTGTAAAAAACTCGTAAGTGACACACACGGCTTACATTTTCCCAGAGACCATCCCAAGATAGTTGAAATAGCTGGAGACATTCAGAATAAAATGATGCAGGAGACAGTGGGTGAAGCAGGCTGTTCCCTCAGGAAGATCTCACTTGTCTTCAACAACGGGCTGGGAAGGAATTCGCTTGGGCAGGTCCTGGACACTGGAAATCATGCTTCAAGCAGCCTTGCCACTCACAATCCTGAGTAAAGAAACTTATTCAAGTGCTTTCCCAACTGCCTTCTAATGAAGGGGGAGCTCATGAGGAAGTAATGTCAGTTCATCCAAATTCCATTGTTGTACTAATTTGCCCAAAGACCAGAATACATGTTTTTGCCTTAAGGGAAAAGATAGTTAAGGACCTAACCAAACAAATATTCTTATTCAGTCATGCACATCCACCAAAAGTTGTTGTTAAACTAGTTTAGATGACTGAATAAATACTAAGAAGTGCATTTTGGCTAACACGGCCACTCCTGATATGCTTACCTGGCTGAAATCACATACTAAGTTACAGGAGAGTGCAGGCAAGCAAGCACCATCAGATAACAAAGCTTTTGGAAAAATTCACGGGCTAGCTAATGTCAAATTAAGAAAATTCTATTCATTACCAGAGCTTTGTTTCTATTCCAAGTTGAGAAAATGCCAGTGGTGCTTGGTTTTAGCCCATTGAGTTCCTGTGCTTTATTTACACAGACAAGGTAGGATGAGACATCATCCTTTTTTATGGACAATTCACTTTTTAAAAGAGGAGGTCCAAGAGGAAGAACCAAGTAAAGGTATTTTCATTCCCTTAATGTTTGTGGTAGCTTCCTGTTCCAGACGTTTCTCATTCCTCTAGTGTCTTTCCTTATTTTTGTCCTTCCAGTTGAATTGGGCTTCCCAAAGAACACCTTCAATAGAGTGTGAACCTTGCAGTTCCTTCAGCTGTTGTTACACTAGAGCCTTGTTGGTGTGGCTGTAAGGTGTGTGTGTTAGGGGAGGCGGTACTTTTTGTAATTGCATGATTAAATCTCAGTCTGTTGTGTATCTGTGTCCCTGGCCTGTGGCCTTCACAAGTGTTTTTTAGCTTCCTTCCTACTCTCTGTTTTATTATTATTATTATACTTTATGTTCTGGGGTACATGTGCAGAGCGTACAGGTTTGTTGCATAGGTATACATGTGCCATGGTGGTTTGCTACACCAGTCAACCTGTTATCTACATTAGGTATTTCTCCTAATGCTACCCCTCCCCCTACCCTGTCCACCTCACGACAGGCTCTAGTGTGTGATGTTCCCTTCCCTGTGTCCATATGTTCTCATTGTTCAACTCCCACTTATAAGTGAGAACATGCAATGTTTGGTTTTCTGTTCTTGTGTTTGTTTGCTGAATGAATGAAGGTTTACAGCTTCATCCATGTCCCTGCAAAGGACATGAACTCATCCTTTTTTATGGCTGCATAGTATTCCATGGTGTATATGTGCCACATTTTCTTTATCCAGTCTACCATTCATGGGCATTTGGGTTGGTTCCAAGTCTTTGCTATTGTGAACAGTGCTGCAACAAACATATATGTGTGCATCTGTCTTTATAATAGAATGATTTATAATTCTTTGGGTATATACCCAGTAATGGGATTGCTTGGTCAAAAGGTATTTCTATTTCTAGATCCTTAAGGAATTGCCACACTGTCTTCCACAATGGTTGAACTAATTTACACTCCCACCAACAGTATAAAAGCATTCCTATCTCTCTACATCCTCTCCAGTATCTGTTGTCTCCTGACTTTTCAATGATCACTATTCTAACTGGCATGAGATGGTATCTCATTGTGGTTTTGATTTGCATTTCTCTAATGACCAGTGATGATGAGCTTCTTTTCATGTTTGTTGGCTGCATAAATGTCTTCTTTTGAGAAGTGTCTGTTCATATCCTTCGTCCAGATTTTTTTTTTTTTTTTTTTTTTTTTTTTTGATAGAGTCTTGCTCTGTTGTCAGGCACCAGGCTGGAGTGCAGTGGCACAATCTTGGCTCACTGCAACCTCTGCCTCCCGGGTTCAAGCAATTCTCCTGCCTCAGCCTCCTGAGTAGCTGAGACTACAGGCGTACAGCACCACATCCAGCTAATTTTTGTATTTTGGTAGAGACAGGGTTTCACCATGTTGACCAGGATGGTCTCGATCTCTTGACCTCATGATCCACCCGCCTCAGCCTCCCAAAGTGCTGAGATTACAGGCTTGAGCCACCGCGCCCAGCCTCACCTACTTTTTGATGGGGTTGTTTGGTTCTGTAAATTTGTTTAAGTTCTTTGTAGATTCTAGATATTAGCCCTTTTAGATGGATAAATTGCAAAAACTTTCTCCCATTCTGTAGGTTGCCTGTTCACTCTGATGATAGTTTCTTTTGCTGTGCAGAAGCTCTAAAGTTTAATTAGATTCCATTTGTCTATTTTGGCTTTTGTTGCCATTGCTTTTGGTGTTTGAGTCATGAATTCTTTGCTCATGCCTATGTCCTGAATGGTATTGCCTAGGTTTTCTTCTAGGGTTTTTATGCTTTTAAGTCTTATGTTTAAGTCTTTAATCCATCTTGAGTTAACTTTTGTATAAGATGTAAGGAAGGAATCCAGTTTCAGCTTTCTGTATATGGCTAGCCAGTTTTCCCAACACCATTTATGAAGAATCATATAGATGCAATAAAAAATGATAAAGCGGGTATCACCACCAATCCCACAGAAATACAAACTACCATCAGAAAACACTGTAAACACCTCTATGCAACTAAACTATAAAAATCTAGAAGAAATGGATAAATTTCTGGACACATACACCCTCCCAGGACTAAAGCAGGAAGAAGTCGAATCCCTGAACAGAACAGTTCTGAAATTGAGGCAGTAATTAATAGTCCACCAACCAAAAACAGTCCAGGATCAGATGGATTCACAGCTGAATTCTACCAGAGGTACAAAGAGGAGCTGATACCATTCCTTCCGAAACGATTCGAAACAATAGAAAAAGGGGGATTTCTCCCTAACTCATTTTATGAGGCCAGCATTATCCTGATACAAAAAGCCGGCAGAGACACAACAACAAAAAAAGAAAATTTCAGGTCAATATCCCTGATGAATATCAATGCAAAAATCCTCAGTCAAATACTGGCAAACCACATCCAGCCGCTCATCAAAAAGCTTATCCACCACAATCAAGTTGCCTTCATCCCTGGGTTGCAAGGCTGGTTCAACATATGCAAATCAATAAACATAATCCGTCACATAAACAGAACCAATGACAAACACCACATGATTATCTCGATAGATGCAAAAAAGGTTTTCTACAAAATTCAACAGCCCTTCAGGCTAAAAACTCTCAGTAAACTAGGTATTCATGGAACGTATCTCAAAATAATAAGAGCTATTTATGATAAACCCACAGCCAATATCACACTGAATGGGCAAGACTGGAAGCATTCCCTTTGAAAACAGGCAAAAGACAAGGATGCACTCTCTTACCACTCTTATTCAACATAGTATTGGAAGTTCTGGCCAGGTCAATCAGGCAAGAGAAAGAAAAAAAACATATTCAATTAGGAAAAGAGGAAGTCAAATTGTCTCTGTTTGCACATGACATGACTGTATATTTAGAAAACCCCAGCATCTCAGCCCAAAATCTCCTTAAGCTGATAAGCAACTTCAGCAAAGTGTCAGGATACAAAATCAATGTGCAAAAATCACAAGCATTCCTGTACACCAATAACAGACAAACAGAGATCCAAATCATAAGTGAACTCCCATTAACAATTGCTACAAAGAGAATAAAATGCCTAGGAATACAACTTAGAAGGGATGTGAAGGATGTCTTCAAGGAAAACTACAAACCACTGCTCAAGAAAATAAGAGAGGACACAAACAAATGGAAAAACTTTCCATGCTCATGGATAGGAAGAATCAATGTCATGAAAACGGCCATACTGCCCAAAGTAATTTATAGATTCAATGCTATCACCATCAAGCTACCATTGACCTTCTTCACAGAATTGGAAAAATAAAACTACTTTAAATTTCATATGGAACCAACAAAGAGCCCACATAGCCAAAACAATCCTAAGCAACAAGATTAAAGCTGGAGGCATCATGCTACCTGACTTCAAACTATACTACAAGGCTACAGTAGCTTCCTCCCTACTCTTAAGTGACACAGGACAGCTGGGAGAGACAGTGGAGTTACAGAATTGTCCTTTCCCCCCAATGGGAGAAGGCTCTGGTAAGTCTTACCCTGGAGAAGGTTTTGTTTTGGAGAACTCTCCGAATCTACTTCTAAACAAGTACTCTTTTCTTACCTCTACCAGAGCCAGGAGGGGATCTTTCTTGGCCCTTTACCATGAGAATCAGGTTGGATTATGGAAGATAAAGCCAGTAAAAGTGTGAAGACCACCCCTCTGCCAAGACTGTGCCCCCAAGAATTTCCCACTCATGCTAGTCCACATTGTTTCCAGCAACCCATCAAAATTACCATTGCAGTATTCCCCGCCAGTGTACGGCCCTGGTAGCCTCAGCTCTGGGTGAGGAGACCTTGGCCGTGGCCCTCTGGATTTGCTGGTCCCCTCCAGTACATTTCAGGATGGCAGTTTGCCCTATGACCTCCATTCCCTCATAGGTATAAGAAAAGCTGTTGATTTTTCAATTTGTACAGCTTTTTCTTGCTGTAAGAATAAAGGGGACGGTTTTCAAACTTTTCACTTGTTGGATGTCCCATATTCGCTTTGTACATTATTTACACACACATGAACACACACATCTATATTAACATAGGTAAGTAAAGTCTTATTAAAAGGAAAGCAGGGCATTGATAAACACCAGGTACCGGAAGATGGTTAAACTAGGTGGGTTCAGGGTCCAACTTATCCATTAAACACAATAAGCGCAACAGCACATAGGGTCCATGATAATGTTAAGGTCCGGTGAAAATGTTTTAATTTTGGTTACATTTAGAATCATAAAGCAAAAAATTGTTATAATGACAATTATACATATATATAATTTTTAATAAAGGAAGGGACTCACAAAGACAAAGTGCTTAGAGCCCAGCAAAGTCAGAATGAGAAGAGTGAAAGGATGGGGCGGGTTACAGCTGTGGGCTATTGGTAAGGTCCCGGTTTTTGAGCTGGACAGTATCTCGTAGGTATTACATTATCAAAACTATAGAGCTTATTACATACATAAACACATGTATAAAAGAGGGTTGTGGATTGACCAGAGATGATAGTGCAGTGAGCCAAAACTTATGTTGTTCACTGGAGGTGAAGGAGTGAGGAGAAGAGAGAAAGAAAGGCTCAGACCCTGAGGAGCATCAACTGAGTGTGGGAAAAAGCCACAGATCATTACGGAAGAGAAGATGATATTGTTTTAATTTTGTTCCTGTTTGCTGTGGCCAAGTGCAGCCCACATGATATGTTAGGAAGACTGACCCAGAGGGCAGCCCACTCTGAGCTCAACCTGGAGCCAACTGAACATTGGAAATCACACATCTCATCTGTGGCTCCCTCCTTACCCCCATCTTGATTTCTGAGTTTGCTCATCTATCATCAGTCTGTTCTTCCTCCCTGTTACTTCAGCGCTGTGTATGTGTGTTTCTGTTGTCTTGGCGTGTGACACTGTCCTGATCACACCTTTGCCCTGTATTTCAGCTCAGGAGTTCTTATCTTTTGGAACTTACACCTCACACAGGATTGGAGCTTTTCTTCAGAACACACAGGTTTCAGGATTCTGCTTTGTGACCCTACTCCCAATCCAGTCCCCTGATAGAAGGACACCAATAAGCAAGACTTAAAAATATACATCAGTCTAGGTTTTGAGGATAAGATAAAGATAGGAACAGATACTTTTCAAAAGAAGACATGTATGCAGCCAACAAACATATGAAAAAAATCTTATCATCTACATTGAGATGCCACCTCTCACCAGTTAGAATGGTGGTCATTAAAAAATCAGGAGACAACAGATGCTGGAGAGGATGTGGATAAAAAGGAATACTTTTACACTGCTGGTGGGAGTGTAAATCAGTTCAACCATTGTGGAAGACAGTGTAGCGATTCCTTAAGGATCTAGAAGTAGAAATACCATTTGACCCAGCAATCCCATTAGTGGGTATATACCCAAAGGATTATAAATCATTCTATTATAAAGACACATGCACATGTACGTTTATTACAGCACTGTTTACAATGGCAAAGACTTGGAACCAACCCAAATGCCCATAACTGGTAGCCTGGATAAAGAAAATGTGGCACATATACACCATGGAATACTATGCAGCCATAAAAAAGGATGAGTTTATGTCCTTTGCAGGGACATGGATGAAACTGAAAACCATCATTCTCAGCAAACTGACACAAGAACAGAAAAACAAACACCACATGTTCTCACTCAAGTGGTTGTTGAACAATGAGAACACACAGACATAGGGAAGGGAATATCACACACCGGGGCCTGGGGGTTGGGGGGCTAGGGGAGGAATAGCAGGGGGTTGGGGGATTGGGGAGGGATAACATTAGGAGAAATACGTAATGTAGATGAAGGGGCAATGGATGCAGCAAACCACCGTGGCGCGTGTACACCTATGTAACAAACCTGCACAATCTGCACATGTACCCCAGAATTTAAAGTATAATAAAGAAATTTTTTAAAAAGGTGTTAAATGCTATTTGATATTAAAGTTTTACATATATATATGCCTGGGCATTATCAGAAACACATAATTTTTTAACTGTGCTTCAAAGACCACAACATTGCTTGAGTTGAGACGATAATTCCACACAACAAGGAAACCATGGTATTGGCTGAGAGGGGCCTTGGCACATCTGGATGGGCACTGCTTCATGGAAGGAAAAGGAAGTGTAGACCAGGGTTGTATGCAGGGACTCTGGGACCAGCCTGTCCAATCCTGGCTCTGCCATTTATTGGTGGTAAGTTGAGCCCCTGTGCTCCTTAGTCTCCTTGTCTAGCAGATGGTGACACTAACAATCCAGAATTGCTGTAAGAGCAACCAAGGTCATAGGTCAGGATGCATATAGCCTTCGGAACAGTGCCTTGCTCAAAGTGAGTGAGGCATACACATTATTGCTATCATTGTTTGTGGAGCTGTCTCAGACTCCTTTCAATTTCAGGTCATCTGACCTGTCTCATCTGAGCTCTTTTATTCCTAGTTTTCCCTGAATGAGGGCCTTTGGAGTAGAGAACTATTCCAATGTCTGTGCTTCAGGAGGAAGAGAGTGGTTGGTTCTGCAGGTCTTGGCTGCTCTACCAGAGCCTGTCTACTGTCTTCTCAAATGTGATCGCACTTGTATGCACTGCAGAGCCTGGGCAGGGCCCTTTGGAGACAAGCTTTGTCCTTCCTATGCTGCTGTCTGTGCTGCGCCTTCTGGGTGCTCAGGGGCTCATAGCAGACGCCTCAAGAGGAGTTGTACCCACTAACCTCACAGCTTCTCCACTGGGCTGCCTGTGGTGAGTAGCAGATGTTCTGTTCCCACAGAGCAATGCCTGAGGTGCCTCGGACCATGCCCAGTCACTGACCAAACGTGGGAGAAGTCAGGCCCCAGATATGGAATCAGCCCAACAATCCCCCACCTTTGCTACTGTCACTGCACATTTCAGTGTGTCAGAAAACAGACAAGAAATCTGAAAGGGCTGGTAAGCCTCTGCATTGGGTTAGGGAGAAGGCTGAGATCCACGCAGAGACATCTGGCACGAACAAGTGGCTCAGTGTCTTCAAAACAACTTGTTCTTGACAGAGACCAGGTTTCTGCCAACCAGATCTCCTTCTTGAGATGAGAATGGTCCCTAGGTCCACTCTATGTGGTTCTGACTCCTCTATCCTGGGCTCCATCCAGGTTGAGCAGTGGCCACGGGATTATCTCATGTCCATGAACCTTCAACTCCATGCTGCCCCCAAACTTTCATAATCCTCCCAAGTGGGTTGCATAGCATGGCCCAGCCCCTCTCACCTACCTGAAATGGACATTTTCCCAAGGTCAGTTTTGAATCCCGGCTCTGCCACTTGTTGATGGTAAGTTGAGCCCCTGCACTGCCAGCCAGTGCAGCTTCCCAATTCATGGTGTCATGACCTCCCATGGCTGCCTCAACTGCCCTCTCTACGAGTCCCCTGATACACTCTGGGTGCTTGGCAAGCATGAAACCACAAACAGAAGTGGATTTCATGTGGTCAGCTCAAAGGGGATTTCCTCAATGTGCATTCCTTTCTAAGAACCTCATTGATTGTTCTCCTGAGGCTGATAGTGGAAAAAACCTCTGAACTCACATGAATTTGGTAGACCAAGGATCTCCTTTAGGGGATATTAAAAAAAAAAAAAAAAAACAGCGAGAAGAGACAAGTCAAATGACCTGCAATGGAAAGTACTCTGAGACTGCTCTGCAGTTGTTGGGGAAATAACAAAATTTTAAGGGGAGAAAATGACAGCCAGGTTACCAGCTTCCAAGGGCAGAGTCCATGGAGCAAGACAACTGACATGTATGCTGGATATTTCTTAGGCCTGAAACCTGGGTACTTATATTAATCACATTATAATTAAAGTAATGCATGTACATAATTAAAAATCAAATTACTCTTCCCCCCAAAAGGCTTAAGATGAGATAGATAGATAGATAGATAGATATAGACGTATTTCTTATCTTTGTCTCATTTTCCAGGAAATAACCTTTGGGTCATTTTATAGATGGTTGCCACCATTCATAAAACGAATTTGGAATTGTTCTCCCCCTCTTCTATTTTCTAGAAGAGATTGAGTAGGATTGGTCCTATTTATTTCTTTTTAAAATATTTATTCAAATTTTCCAGTGAAATTATCTAGGCCTGGACAGTTCTCTTTCAGAAGAGCTTTAACTACAAAGTCAACTTGTTTTATAGAGATTGTCTATTTAATTATTAGTGAGTTTTGATAATTTTTGGTATTCAAAGAATTGGTCCAGTTCTTTTTATTTATTTATTTATTGAGATTGAGTTTTGCTCTGTCACCCAGGCTGGAGTGTAATGGTATGATCTTGGCTCACTACAGCCTTCACCTCCCAGGCTCAAGCAATCCTCCCACCTCAGCCTCCCGAATAGCTGGGGCTACAGGTATACACCACCACCCCCCAGCTAATTTTTGTTTTGTTTTTTTGTTTTTGTAGAAATGAGGTTTTACCATGTTGCCCAGACTGGTCTCAAACTCCTGAACTCAACTACCTGCCCACCTCAGCCTTGGCTTCCCAAAGCACTGGAATTACAGGTGCGAGCCACCATGCCCAGCTGGAATTGGTCCATTTCTTTTAAGTTGTCAAATCTATGAACATAAAGTTGTTGATAATGTTCTTTATTCTTTGAATCTCTGCAGTGTTTGTAGCAATATGCCTTCTTTCCTTCTTATGGTAATAAGTAGTGTCTTTTCTTCCTTCAGCTTCATCAATTTTTCTAAAAGTTTATCTTTTTAAGAACTAGCTTTTGGTTTTATTAATTTTTCTCTATTAGTTTTCTATTTTAAATTTTATTTATTTATGATCTTATCTTTATTATTTTCTTGCTTCCGCTTGTTTTGGGATTATTTTCCTAGAGTCTGAAGACAGAATCTTAGATTATTTATTTGAAATGTTTCTTCTTTTCCAACATTTATATGTTAAAAGTTTTTAATTCTATAAGTTTTCTTCTCAGCACTCTACCCAAATTCTATAGATATCATATGTTGTATTTTCATTTTTGCTCAATTTAAAATATTTCCTACCTTCCCCTGAAATGTATACCCTGCTTTGTTTGGGTGGCAAATTTTATAAATGTCCATTAAATTCATTTGGTTAAAGATACAGTTCAGATCTTCTCTATTTTTGCTGATTCCCTTTTCATTAGTTCTATCGATTACTGTGAGAGTTGAAGTCTTTTGTTTATTAATGCTTTATTTCTGACAGTTTTTGCTTTATGTTTTTAAATCTCTATTTTAGTTTTTATAAACTTTGAAGATTATGTCTTCTTGGTAAATTGACTCTTATGATTATGGAATATCCCTCTTTGTCCCTGGTAAATTTTTTTGCTCTGAAGTCTATTTTGATATTAATATGGTCATTCTAACATTAGATTAAAGCTTGCATGGTCTATATTTTTCCATTCTTTCAGTTTTTATCTACCTGTATCATTATCATTATAGACAGCATATAATTGGGACATATGTTTGTTTATTCATTCTGACAATCTCTGTGTCTTAAATGGGTGCTTAGATAATTTACATTTAATGTACTTATTTATATGTTTGGATTTAGGTTTACTATTTTATATTTGATTTCTGTGTATTACCTCTGCTTTTCATTTCTTTGTTTCCTCTTTCCAGATTTCTTTTGGGATATTTGAACATTTTAAAAATATTCTATTTTTATTTATATCTCTTTGTTTTTGTTTGTTTGTTTTTCACTTTTCTCTGTTTCAGTGCTTGCTTTAAGGTTCACAGTAAATACATTTAATATTTAAAACTATTTATAGTCGATGTTTTACAACTTCAAGTGGGATGTATAGACCATACAGGAATCTACAGAAATCAAATAAACAAAAAGAAGTGCAAACTTACACTCTGAAAACCACAAACATTATTGAAAGACATTTTGAAAGCTCTAAATAAATGGGAAGGCATCCTATGTTTATGGATTGCAAGATTACTATTGTTAAGATAACTGTACTACCGAAAATAATCTACAGATTCAATGCAATCCCTATTAAAATTCCAGCTGGCAATTTTGTAGAACTTGACAAGCTTCTAATAAAATGTATATTAATATGCATGGAATGCAGGATAGCCAAAACAGTTTTTACAAAGGAGAAAAAAGTTGGAGGACTAATGCTTTCCAACTTCAAAACTTATTGCAAAGCTATAATAATAAAGACAGTGTGGTACTAACATACAGATAGACATAAAGATCACTAGAACAGAACTGAGAGACCAGAATTACTCTCACCTTTATGTTTCAACAAGCATGCTAAGACAATTTGTTGGGGAAAAGAACAGTCTCTTCAACAAATGATGCTGGGACAACTAGACATCCATATCAAAAGAATAAAGTTGAATCCCTATCTCACACCATATTCAAAAGTTAACTCAAAATGAATGAAAGACCTAAATGTAAGGCTTAATTCTGTAAAATATTAGAAGAAAACATACACGTAACTCTTTGTGACCTTGATTAGGAAATGATTTCTTATGTAAGATACTAAAACACAAGCAACAACAAAAAAAATAAGTAAATTGAACTCTAACAAACTTAGAAACTTTTGTGCCTCAAAGGTTAACATTAAAAAGTAAAAATGAAAGCCACAGAATGAGAGAAAATATTTGCAAATTATGTATATAATAGGTTACTTGTATCTGGAATAAACAAAGAATGCTTACAACTCCGTAACAGAAAGACAACACAATTAAACATGGGTAAAGAATCTTAACATAAATTTCTTTAAAGAAGATCTACAAATAGCCAATAAGCTTATGGCAGGATGCTCAACATCATTAGTGATCAGGGAAATGCAAATCAAAACTACAATGAGATACTACTACACACATTAGGATGGCTGTAATTTTAGAAAGTCGGAAAACCATGTTTTGATGAAGATGTGGAGAATTTTGAGCTTTTATACATTGCTGGTGGAAATGTAACATAGTGCAGTCACTTTTTGAAACAGTCTGGCAGCTCCTTAAATGGTTAAATAGAGTTACCAGAGGACCCAGCAATTTCACTGCTAGGGATCTAATCAAGAGAAATAAAAACATGTGTTTACACAAAAACTTGTATTATACAAACTTTTTTAATGGCAATATTATTCATAATGGCCAAAAAGTAGAAACTATCTAAATGTCTATCAATTAATGAATATATACATAAAATGTTAGATATCTATACAGTGAAATATTACTTGACAAAAAAGGAATACTGATGTATGCAACAACATGGATGAACTTTAAAACATGCTAAGTGGAATAGTCAGTTACATGTATTATATAATTCTATTTATTTATATGACATGTTGAGAATCCTCAAATCTAAAAAGATGGAAAGTAGGTAAGCGGCTGCTGAAAGTAGGGGAGGGAGATGATGGAGCATGGTAATAGACATAAAGTTTCCTTTTGTGGTGAAGACAATGTTCAAGTTTGATTGTGGTCCTGTATTAGCATTCTCCAGAGAAGCAAAATCAATAGGGGAGAGAGAGAGAGATTATTCACTGATAGATAGATGATAGATGATTGATAGATGATTGGTGATTTATTGGTGCATTGATGACTGATTGGTTGATTGACTGATGCCCCAGTGTTGTCAATTCTACTGTGCTTTCTGAGCTACGTTCACAACAGAAGAAAATGCTTTCAGTTAAATGTTAGTAAAAATAATGGTATATGTTTTTTCCCATATATATGAATATAATAAATATTTATACATATATATAAAGAGAGACAGAGAGATAGAGATATTTATTGTGGGAATTGGCTCATAAGATTATGGAGGCTGAGAAGTTCCAGAATCTGCAGTGAAAGCTGGAGACTCAAAAAGGTTGGTGTTTAATTCCATACTAGTTTGAAGGCCTGAGGAGCAGGGTGGGGAGCAGGGGGATGGAAGACCACTGTTGTCAGTCCAGGAGTCTGAAGGCCCCAGATCCAGAGCTTAGGTATCTGAGGACAGGAGAAGATGGATGTCTCGGCTCACGAAGAAAATATGACCTTTCTCTTTCTCTACGTTTTTGTTCTATTTGAGACCCAACAGATTCAAATGATGACTACCCATGATGGTGACAGTGAGTCTTCTTCACTTTGTCCACCAATTCAAAGGTTAATTTCTTCTGGAAACACCCAAACACACCCCCAGAAATAATGTTCTTACCAGCTATCTGGGCATTCCTTAGCCTAGTCAAGTTGACACAAAATTAACCGTTATAGGTGCTGAAAGTGTAATTTTGTAATTGTATTAAAAACTATTGAATTCTACATTTTTAATGGATGAATTGTATGATATGCAAAGTACATCTAAATAAAGCTACTATAAAAAGGTTTCTGTTGATGAAAAAGCCCCAGTGCTGTCAATCTGACTGTGCTTTTCTGAGTATGTTCATGACAGAAGGAAATGCTAACTTTCGGTTAAATATTGGTTAAAATAATGGTATATTTTTTCCCCCATTGGTTTCACAAACCCCTGAACTCAATTTAAGATCTGCTGCTTTAGAGCAATTGTTCTCAAATTTTAGCTTGCACTGGAAGGCCTCGTTCTATGACAGATCTCTGGATCCCATACCCAGACTTTATAATTCAGTGGATCTGGAATAGAGTCCAATAATTTGCATTGCCAGCCGGTTCCAGGTGCTGCTGTGCTGCTACTGTTAAAAGCCCACACTTCAAAAATCATGGCTCTAAAGGAAAGGTGAGCAAAATTTTTAACCTACATTGGCCATAGAAAGCTCTTCAAAGGGAGCCATTCATTCTGAAATCTTGGCTTTCTCTGGCTCTCTCCTCTCCAATGCCTTTTCTGGGTGAGGCTATTCTATTTACAGGACCATGAATACAGACTTCCAGAATGGTCAAATTAGTCAGTTGTGCTTTTTCTTGAAGTCAGAGAAAATTTAGACAGTTCTTCTAAAGCCAGAGGCATGCTGGTACCATGAGGTTTTCACGCTTTCGTTAACTCAGATACATTGATGATTGTCACAGCTCCTTTTCACATTTAGTCAAGATTTAGGGGACTTCTAGGCTTCACTCATCCTGCCTTGAGTGAGGAACAAAAGAAAAACCAACTTGCTCTTCCTAGAGACTTCTGCAGAGACCTCATCTCTTCAACTACACAGGCACAGCCTGCTGTCTGGAGTTCCCTCTTGGCTTCATAGTTCCCCAGCCCCAATCCCCATGCACAAAAGCAGGAACAATTTTGTCAAGGCAATGACAGAGAGGTGTTACATCATCCAGCCCCATCGTGATAAAAAGAAAATCGGACATTGCCCTTTGGCCTTTTTTCATTTGCTCTCACTCCAGAGCCCTGTTGTTCTTAATCACATCCTCCCATGGGGTTTGATTCTTTTCGCTCTCTCCACTTCCCTCCTGGACTTGTCTCTGCAAGAACATCACATCCCTCCCTCCCATTTGCTAGGCAGAGAAGCTTTCCTCTTCCTCATGAAAACTAGGCACGGGCCCAAAACCCAGGTCCTGGAAGCTCATTTCTATCCCCCTCAATAGGCTTACTAAACCATTTCCCAAGGAAAGCCAAGTCCCCTCTGAGTAAAGAATTCTTGTAATAATTGCTAAAAAGAGAAAACATTTCTTCCATTTATTTCTTCTGAGTCTCAGAAGAGACATGTGTTTTCAGGTTCCAGGGACATTTCACTCTGGCCTTCAGCGTTGTGTAAGAAGTAACAGCCCCAGATGGCAAAACCCATAATGAGTGTGGAATTTATGGTAAGCATTGTTATCCCTCATAGATCCTTGGAGTTCCCTGTGGTCCCTCTTCTACCTACTAAGAACGCATTGTGCTGGTGGATGGTGTGGGGTGGCAGGCCAGGCCCTCCTTCCCCATCCCCTCCTGGAGAACAGCCTTGGAGCCAGTCATCCCCCACCTTGTTAACTGAGTTAAACAGGGAATCTACATGCCTTCAGCAACTGCTATACATGAGAGCTTGGAGGGCTGTACCCCAAGTCACTCAATGACAGTCAGTGGAGAGTACCAGGGCTCATTTCTGAGGTAAATTCAGCAAATAGTCCCAGAAAAAAAGTGTGCATACCGGAAAGAGCTCCAGCAGGGGACAGGCCCTGCACTTTGTTCTCTCAGAGCGTATCAGAGGCTGTGAGGATGACAGTGCAGGCAGCTCTCTGTGGAGAACAAGGGTGTTCCAGGCACAGTCAAGAAGATCCTGGCCTTGACGTGAGATGACCACTGTTATTCATTTATTTCACTGGTTGTATGCCACAGTCATCCAATAATTGTTACTCTTTTCACTTTAAACAGATATCTTTTAGGCCAATTAAAAATTTTTAAAAAAGTAAAAGATTTTCTTTTACCTTCATTTATTTCTTCTCTAACTCTCTTCCCTTCTTTATGTAGATTTGAGTTTCTCACCTATATAATTTTCCTTCCACCTGAGGCACTTGTTTTATCATTTCGTGGAAGACAGATTTGCCAGTAACAAGTTGCTTTTCTTTTTGTTTGAGAAGGTTTTTATTTCTCCTTGATTTTGAAGGATAATGCTGCTGGATACAGATGAGAGGAGCTGTGCCTCTCACTGTTGGAGTGGACCTTACAGATAAGCAAAGGAAGAGTACAAATGACCCATGCATGATAATAGATTATAGTTGGAAAAATCAGTATGAATTAATGTTTAACTTAATAAAGATACAGATACAAAAATACAGACATATGAGGTCAAGCATGGTGGCTCATACCTATAATCCCGGCACTTTGGGAGGCTGAGGCAGAAGGATTGCTTGAGGCCAGAAGTTCAAGACCAATCTGGACAACATACTGCAACCTTGTCTCTACTAAAAATAAAAAAATTAGCCAAGCTTGGTGGAATACTTGTAGTCTCAGCTACTTAGGAGGCTGAGGTGGGAGGACTGCTTGATCCCAGGAGGTTGAGGTAGCAGTGAGCTACAATCACATCACTGAACTTCAGCCTGAGTAACAGAGTGAGACCCTGTCTCAAAAACAAGACATGAAAATATTTATAAATATCTATGTGTGTATAAACATGTTATTATGCACATATATATATATTTCCTTGCCCTGTCAGCTAAGAGCACTAGAAACAAAGACATCTCAATTTCAACAAGCACACCTCATACTCACATCTTGGTTTCTAAAACCATTCTTCAGTAAAATGATTCGTGACTTCTTAGGAAAACGGTTGATTCTAAGATAGAAGAGCAATTACCCAAGAGGAGCCTAGAGCATCTTGTAGTGCCAGAAAGTAAGAAGGTGCTCAAACAAAACTACAGCAAGGGAGTGCAGCAAAGGGCACAGGAGCCAATAAAGGAGTTCTGCATGACCACAGCTGGAGCAATGAAATAGAGTTGCATTAGATTACTACCCAAAGTACATGATAATTATGCCTGAGTGCATATTGATGTAAATAAATGACTGAATAAGTAAATAAATGGGGGAAAAGCCAAATCTACTGTACAAAAGAATTTCAAATAATTTATGTAGATAGCTCTCAAGGAGGTAGATCATAACTCCCACTCCTTAAGTGTGGGCTGTGGTAGTGTGGAAATGCGGCAGTGACTTTCTTCCAAAAACTACAGTACAAAAGAGAAAAATGAGTAACCTTATGTGACAGAAACCTGCCAAGTATCCCCCTCAGCCAGGTGCTCAAGGTCAACATCAACAGTGACAAGTTATGTTGATAACATGGATCCCTGATGCAGTGTCATGAAAATAGTCCTTACCCTTGATGGATTCCTCTCCAAAGTCCAGCACCCCAACAGTCTAATCATGGGAGAAACTTCAGACAGACCGCCATAGAAGACCAGACTACAACATACCTGACCAGTACCCTTCAACATTGTCAAGACCATCAAAACAAGGAAAGCCTGAGAAGCCGTCACAGTCAAGGAGAGCCTGAGGAGATCCTGTGAGTAAATGTAACACTGTTTATCCGCGATGGGATCCTGAACACATGAAGGGCATTAGATAAAAACAAAGGAAATATGAACAAAGCGTGGACTTTTGTTTACAGTCATGAATCAATTTCACAATTTATTAATTGTGCAAATGTCATATTAATATAAGATGTTAATAATAAGAAAAACTGGGTGGGAAGTATATGGGAACTCTCAGTACCATCTTCACAATATTTTTGTAAATCTAAAGTTGTGCTCATTTAAAACCTAAACTTTGAGGGAGAAATTACAGAGCAGTTGTGCAGTTAACCCTGGTCTCCCTTCAGAGATTCAGCTCCTGGGGTCTGTTTCCCTCCTGGTCATTGCCTGGCCTGATGTCCCATGCATACCCACACTTAGCAGTTTCCCAACAGGGCTCTGGCAGTTTCTCCTCTCCAACCTGCCCCCTCCTTGGGGCTATCAAACAATGTTAGCCACATCCCCCAGTCCCCAGGTCTCACAGTTGGAAGGGCAGAGTCTTCCTGGCTCCTTCTTCCTCCTCCTCCTCATCCTTGTTCTCACAGATCTACCCCAGCCCAGACCTCCCTGCTCCAGACTGCCCATCCCTTCTCTGTGCTAGTTCACGTCATTCTACCTCCCTGAATTTGAAGTCCTCAAGGTGTCGGCCTTCCTCCCTCTTTGGGCTTGTTCTCCAGTGTTCCTCCTGCTCATCTGGACCCCTGGCTCCTCTGCTGCAAGGCCCATGGAGGTGTTTCCATTCCTTTGAATGCACGCATTCTTCTGTCTGAAATTCCATGTGACTACATGTACTGACTCTTCAATGAAAGCTCCCTTTTCCACTTAATCTCCCCTAACTCCACACACTCAAAGTAGATGACTCCCTTCTGAAGCCCCAAACATCTGCATCTCCCTCTCTCCTCTAATACCATGTTTCAATTTCTACCTGAGTGTGTATTGTGTTGGGCACACATCTTGTCTAAGCTGCCTTTGGGGCAGGATCATCTCTGCACCCATTTGTTCCCGAGGCCACTGATATTACATGGTGGCACTCAGGAAGGAATGCACAGGTGAATGAAGGAACAAATGAATGAATAGCATCCTAGCACTAGAAGCAATCTCAGAGCGAATCAAGCCCCGCCCCAAGAACCCACATTCCATCCCAAAGGCGAGGGAGACTCTCAGAGAAAGGAAATGAGCCACTCAAGGTCACACCTCTTATTTATAGCAGTGTTAGCACTAGATGACAGCTGAGTTATTTCCAAAAGAATGTCAGGCTTGAACTTGTAGAATCAGTTTGGAATCCAAAACTATGAGTCTCTGTGATTGATACATAAACAATAAATAACAGTTAACGTTGATTTAATTACTGTCAGGTTGCATGTGCTCTGCCAGGAGCTCTAGGTAAGCTATCTTATTTGATCCTCAAAACAGATTCTATAAGTTAGGGCCACTTTTGTCCCCACTTTATAGCTGGCTCTAAGTTTTAGACTAAGCAACTTTTCTAAGTCACACACTTGTTAAATGTATGAGCAAGGTTTGAGCCTAGGTAGTCACACATGAGATCCCAGGCTCTGGACCAGCATGTTAAGTCACTCTCAACCTCAATTTCACCCTCTGGAAAACAAGTATAATTATAGTATATGATCATCATGGGATACAACATATATGAAATAGAATGTGCTGCATTCTCTGTCATTCAATCAAGACTCTGGACACCTGAGTATCTGTCTCAGCTCTTGCACCTCACAGCAGTTTGGTCTGAAGTACAACCCTTTGCCTCTGTGCGTCGGTTTCCACATTCATAAACTGATGAGTTCGACCAGACTATATTTAAAGTTCCTCTCTGCTGTGTCCCAGGCATCTTTATGCTGGGTCGTCTGTTTTGGACCTGCTAATATTCAGTTGTTTGCTTTGTACTGGGTCACATGCTCACTGACATGTCATGCTATTTGCATAACGTACAATATCCACTGACATGTCAGGCTTGCTTCAAGCTTTACACAGGAGACAAGAGCTTCTCATAAAATGTCTCTTCAGTGTTTATTATCATTTAAGGTAGGAGTAATTCTTGGAAATAAACGTTTCTGTTTTTTAATAAAAAATGTTATTTTGGGCCGGAAGCAGTGGCTTACGCCTGTAATCCCAGCACTCTGGGAGGCTGAGGTGGGCAGATCACCTGAGGTCAGGAGTTTGAGATCAGCCTGGCCAACAACCTTGTCTCTATTAAAAACACAAAATTAGCTGGGCATGGTGGCGGGCACCTGTAATCCTAGCTACTTGGGAGGCTGAGGCAGGAGAATCACCTGAACCTGGGAGGCAGAGGTTGCAATGAGAAGAGATTGTGCCATTGCACTCCAGCCTGGGCAAAAAGAAAGAAACTCGGTCTGAAAAAAAAAGTTATTTTGCACAAAATTATCCTTATGTTACTAACATTAGAATTTATAAATATCTCCTTGGGATTGCTCCATGAGGTACAAATAAACATACTTTATTAGATTTAGTAACTAAATGATACATATAATATTAATTTGCCTAAAATTGACTTTGCTTCTGCTATTTTCAGTTAAATATTATCTGAAACATTTTTCTTGATTCAACATAGTTTTATAATTTAGTAGTTGAATAAAATTATATTGCACTGATGTATCATAATTCATTAAACTTCAGTGTTGGGTATTTAGGTTATTTCCAATTTTCCTTGGATTTAAATACAAATTTGTAAAACATTGGCTTTCTGGGCTAGATTTGAGCATCTAAAATTGGCAGCAATATGAAGCCTAATTTTTCAGATTCTGAAAGAAAGGACACTGTTATCATCTAGTTGTAAGGTTCCCACATAGGGGTCTGTGTTAGACCCAACAGCTCAAACCTCATGGGCAATGAGTTGGTATGTAATAATTTTTAATTTACTTTTTTATCATCCATCTATTCCATTTATCTAAATATCTATTTTAGGTATACTGTGTTGTATGCACTTGCCTAGGTTCCAATGATATGGACAGAATATCTTC
Source organism: Ateles fusciceps (assembly GCA_036589455.1). Classification (NCBI taxonomy): domain Eukaryota; kingdom Metazoa; phylum Chordata; class Mammalia; order Primates; family Atelidae; genus Ateles; species Ateles fusciceps. The sequence continues at coordinate 1,374,990 of JAZHEH010003321.1, read as the reverse complement.
CCCTACATTATGGAATTTCTAATCTACCTAGGAAAACAGTACTGCAGTAAAACACATACACATGAGAGAGAATGCATATAGGAGAGTCTAGCTGTATACGGATCACTGAGTATGTACTTACCTTGAATAAGTTATGTGACTTCTCCTGTACTTTAGTCTCCCCCATCTGTAAATAAAAATAATAATAGTTAATAGGTGCAAAATGCTTAGAAGAGTTCTCAGCACATATTCACACTCAATACACGTTAGCTATTTTTGTTTGTATTAATTTTTTGTTGCCTCACAACAAATTATCACAAAATGTAATGGTTTAAAACAACAAGCATTTACTATCTTCCATAGATCTGAGAGTAAGGAATCCAGAAACAGCTTAACTGGGTGGTGCCACTATCAGGGTCTCTTATGAAGCTGCATTCAAGATGTTGGCCTGGGCTGCAGTCATCTGAAGGCTTGACTGGGACCGGATGGTGCACTCTATGGCTGTTGGCAGGACGCCTCGGTTTCTCATCCAGAGGGCTTCTCTGTAGGGCTGCTTGAATGCTTGAGTTCTCACAACATGGCCTCCAGCTCCCCCTGGATCAGTGATGAGAGAGTAAGAGAGAGAAAGAAAGATGCAATAGCTTTTATGACCTAGTTTTAAAAGTCACAGACCATCACCTCTGCCCACATTTATTTGTTAAAAATCAGCCACTGAGTCCTGCTTTCACTTAACAAGAAGAGAATTAGGGTCTACTTTTTGAAGACTGATGAAGAGTTTGTGGACATTTGTGTTTGTAAAACACCTGCAGATGCAGAAGGACCACTCACAGTGCCTGATGGTGAGACGTGTTTCCCCTATCTACTCCCTTGTGTCCCTCCCAATACAATGGTGCATGCCAAGAAGGCACTGCAGAAAGTCACTTACTGCAATATCTTTGGTGAACCTCATGCTAGTTCAACCAACCCAGATAGTCTGTGCACATCATCAGCAGATGCGTATAGTAACTCTTTTGGTTCCAGTTGTATGTTAAATCAAAACAAATAATAGATTGGTGGCTTTAACTCTTTAAAACTCTTTTAAACCCAAGCCAGTTCAATTCCTTTTAGTACATCTAACTGAGATTTCTTTATTTAGTCAAGAAGTATTTACATTTGAACGCAGAACAACATGGAACTGAAGGGCACCACCCCACCATGCAGTTGAAAATCCATGTCTAACTTTTGACTCCCACAAAACTTAACTACTAAAAACCTACTGTTGACTTGAAGCTTTGTTGATAATATAGTCAATTAACGCATATTTTATACATATGATAAACTGTATTCTTCAGTAAAAAGCTAGAGAAAAGAAAAGTTTATTAAGAAAATCATAAGAAAGAAAAAATACATTTACAGTACTGTACTGTATTTATCAATATCATAAGTTTACATCATCTGTTTGCAAGATGAATCTGTACAAGATGATCTGTCTGAAATGAAGAGTGACTGCAGCTTCAGACCTCAGTCTATGGTATGTATCAAGCAATTCATCTTTTTCTTGTACCATCATGACTTTGCTGCTTGGGAGCACTTCCAGCATCACTAGTGGCACTTCGCATGGGTCCCATGGTGTTATGGGTTTCCAATATTGCACTAAACGCAATGAAAAATACATGAGAACATCTACAAATTGCTTTTTTCTGCAATATGCAGTTTACTGGAGAGATGTCCTGCCCATGCTGAGATGATTAGTGTCACAGGGCATTTTAAGCGGATACTGGCAACACTTGAACTCACTGCAGTAGCAACAGAAGATGGCTATGAAGTTATTACGGTAGTACAGTGTGTGCTACAGTTAATTTATGCAGTTATGATTCAGTACTGCATCTTTACATTTGTTTACATTTCTCTGAACTGAGAATGGCACCATGTATAATCTGTAAGCATTTGTGTGCATGAATTTTGACACATTTTAACTTTGTATAAGATTTGCATATTTGATGGTAGTAAGTGATAAAATTGACTAGTATCTACATATATTTTGTGCGTTCATGACATACCTACATTTTTCTTGTCTTCTTCAATATTTTAAGCTATTCAATTCATCTGCATCTTTTTTAAATTGTAGTAATTCTCCAAAAGTTTTCCAATATATTTATTGAAAAAAAATCCTCATATAAGTGGACCTGCACAGTTCAAACCTGTGTCGTTCGAGGTTAAATCATACAATGTCCTAAGAAACACAGGCCAGCCTGACAGTGAAAATCCACAGCAACAGGCTAGAGGCAACTTCCAGGTCTACTGGGGCAGATCAGGCAGCACCCAGAATGCCCTCTCCAGCTCTCCCCACAGCTGCACAGCTGACTTCACCTGGCCTTTAGTTTCCTCATAAACCTACTCTCTTCAATCATGTTCACCTTTTTGCCCAGGAGAATTCTGACCAGTCTTATTGTATTTTTTCAATTTATATATTTACAAGGTTCCATATCCTTTGCATAAGTTACCTTTAATCTTTATTTAAACTCTCATAAGCCAGGATTACTAGCTCTCATTGGAAAGGAGAAGACTAAGTCTCAGAGAAATCAAAGTACTTGCACAAGATCACACAGTGGCAGAACTGAAGTTCACGGTTAGGCTGGCTGGCCCCCTATCCCGTGCACCCAAGAAGCTGCCATTTTTTGGAGCTTTATTTCAGAGCCACAAAACTACAGAACCCCATGGTCTTCCTGCAGGGATTACCCTCAGCTGTACCAGTTTCTTTCCCAGATCTTTCCCAGAAGCCTTTTCCACCCACATGCACTACAATAAGATGTCACCCATCACCCACACACAGAGTTGACAGATAAAATAAAAATGTCCAGTTAAATTTACATTTCATGAAAACAACAAATCATTTTGCTAATATAACTGTCTAGGGCAATATTTCCATATCCCAGAACAGACTTAAGCTACAAAGTGGTTTCTTGTTTATCTGAAATGCAAACTGAACTGAGCACCCAGCAACAAACCCAGGCTTAACCCAGACTAAGATGCATATGAGGCTCTTTCTCCTCACCAGCTCTGCAGATCCTAGCAGATTCTAATGTTTCCGATTTATTCACAAAATCTCAGAGTGGATGTGGAGCCTAGAATATGGAAGCGTCCAGTATTGTGCCTCAGCCATGAAGAACTAAGTTGGATGTGCAGGAAGCTGGAGTTTTTGGTAACGCTAAGAGAAATGTCCTTGGCTTCCCCACCTCGGGTAAAGGCAAGAGTCGAATGCTTCCCTGTTCAGTCGGAGGCGTTCTGAATGGGAAGACCAGGGTCTGTATATATTACTTGTAGCAAAGTCTTTGCCCCAAACTCACGTTCCTTTGTTAATCATGAGGCCTTAAAGAACCCCACTGCCTTTGGGTGTGCAATAACCTTGGGTGGAAGCCACAGGGTGGGCAACCCCATAGGACTCCAGATAAAGCAGACTCTGCCAAAGGACCCCAGATAAAGTGGGCTCTTCCACAGGACCCCCAGATAAAAAGGGCTCTCCACAGGACTCCAGATAAAGCAGGCTCTGTGGCATTAGTTTGCTTTTGGTGTCAAACAAAGTTGACCAGGACAGATGGACACCACTGCTATCCTTCAATGTGCTTTGCCCAAATCCTGGCTGATCTCTCCATTGTCCCCTCTTTGTGAAGTGATAACTGAAGAAGTGGGGTGCTCCACCCAGGTGGCTCCACCCAGCACTCCCTGCTCCAGCCCTATGTGACTCCCTGCTCCAGCCCTGTGTGACCCCCTGCCTGCAGGTTCTGCGCTATCCCCTGCCTCTCTCCACACAGGTCTCTCAGATCTCTAAGGCTTCCTATACAGGATTGCCCTTCCGAGTCTGCTCTTCTCCTTTCTTCTGGGGAACACCTACTGACATTTTGGGTATTCACTGAAACGCTTTCTTATGGGTGGCCTGCACTGGGCTCTGCCCATCGTGATTGGGTCAGCTTTGCCAACCATATGCTTTCATAGCCTCTGAGAGTATGCTTAATTAACTCTTACATGATAGTGTATTTAACGCCTGGCTTTCCTGGTAGACTTTAGTTCCTTGAGGGCAGATATCAGGTGTCTTTTGTTGGTGCGGGCAATCCTAGCACCAAGAGCCATGTAAAGGTCAATGCACTCACTAAGCATCAATGGAAAGAAACAAATGGAAGCCTCTGGTGTTGCAGGCAGGCCACTCCAAAGGCCCCTCTGCCTCCTTCCCTGCCTTCCCATTACCGTCCTGAGTCTCCCGTGTCAACGGCCCAGGGCACCAGTGACCTCATCTCTTCTGTCTTTGTCCTGTTGCATTACAGAATAGCCTGGAGCCGCCCATTTCCCCAGCTGACACTCAATACTCAGAGTTGTCACTCCCTAGTTTTGCTGTGTCCCTGCTCCCTGACCTCCTTAACGATTAGTAAAGGACATTGGGTTTGAAGAAAATGGAGCACACCTCTCTTCAAAATCCCAGAATGTTCTTTTTTCTGTTAGTGCCACCAAGTTTCTTTTGTCCCCTGAAATTTTCTCCTGATATTTGTACTCTGCCCTTTCTCTTCCAAACCCATGGGTACACTCCCTGCTTGTGGCTCTCCTGTAGCATTTTAGAACTTCAGCTGGAGCTTGTGACCCTGGGGTCAAGCAGCTTCTAGTGGTAATGAGATAACACTGATAGCACTTGACTTGTCAGTAAGTCTGATTTGTTTGTTATACTTTTAATTTTGTTTTGCTTTTTTGTCTATGAATGAGATTATAGGGTTGTATATCAACAAATAAACACTTTAAAAAATTTCCTCTCATCTATTATAATAAGCTTCAAATCATTTTAATATTCATGAAGTCCTTTGGATCTGCCCTGGTCAATTTGGTGGCTATGAGCTACCTGTGGCCGTCTGGACTTAAATGCAAAGTAATTTAAATAAAATTAAATTAAAAATCCAAATTTCCCAGGCTCAGTAGCCACCTTTCATGTGCTCCCACACTGGTGTGGGTCTGATGCATTGCCCTGCAGATAGCCCCGAGTGCTGGTTTTGGTGATCTGTTCAGTCCTCTCAGGGATCATTTCCATCAGGCGGCCCAAGTTCTTACTTCTAATGGATTTCCTCTTTCAAATTCAAAGTATAAAAGAAATGGATCCATGCAAGGGTGGCTCTTTAACAATTTCCTGCAGTCAAAGTTTGCTTATCTCAGAACAATCACCTTATTCTGGAAAAGAAAGGAGCTGGAAGCTGAGGACAGTGAGATCCCTTCTTCTTACCGGATGTGTGGCGATGCTAATGCAGAGTCTCCTGGAGCTGTTCCTGCTGTGGCCTCCTACGCTGCCTCCGCTTGACGCCCCTCACCTGGCACAGCAGACAGGGCTTTCCTCCTGGAAAGTGCCTCCTCAAAAGACCTGCCCTCCACTCTTCTGCTCTCAATCATGCTCTCTTGCCTTAAATCAACTTCTGTCTTTCTAACAAACAAAATTAAAAGCTATTTATTCTATGTGCTTATTAACAGATAACTGCTCTAGAATAAAGAAATTGCTGGATGAAGGAACAAATAAAATGAATGAATCTCCAGATTCCATTCCCTGGCAGGTATTTCATCAGCAGTAGTCTGTCCTCATATACAGGGTGACCACACACTGGGCTGCTCCCATGCCTTGATCATTTATTGCACCAGAGAGGGAACCAGGCAGCATCCCAACCAATCTTCTGACCTATGAAGGAAATACAAGAGGGCAGAGGTGCCATGCAGGTTGCAGCTTGCATGCATCTCTATGACAGATTTCTGGAGCTCTGGTCTATACTTTGGTCTATACAGGCCAAACGGGAAACATATCTTCAAATTTTCCTATTCCCTAATGTTATTCAAAAGCAATCTGTTTAAAAGGAAGCAGGCTTGAGGACAGTCTCAGAGCTCCACTTGCATAGCTGGCTGTTGGCCCTTCCCTACTTGCTATCCCTACCTGTCTTTCCTAGTCTAGTGCTTAGACATATGGGGAGCAGCAGAGTCTCAGAGCAGCTCCTGACCCCTATAAAATGCATAGGTCTGGATGTGGAGAAAGACTCTTTGAAAGGAACTGGGCAGAAACTGTTATCCCCATGTAAGTCATGATTTTGAAGAATTAGAATACTAAACGAGATGTTACTGTAGGACAGGAAGGGTTATGATCATGGGTTAAAGGGCAGAGACCATGAGTTCAAAGGCAGTGACCAAGGTTGTAGGCTAATGACCATAGGTTCAAGGGTAGTCATTATGGGTTCAGGGTGGTAACCAAGAGTTCAAGGATAGTGATCATGGCTTCAAAGGCGGTGACCATGGATTCAAGTGTAGTGAAAATGAGTTCAAGGGCAGTGATCAAGAGTTTAAAGACAATGACCATAGCTTCATGGCAATGACCATGGGTTCAAGGGCAGAGCCCATGGGTTCAAGGATAGTAACCACAGGTTCAAGAGTGGTAACCATGGATTCAAGGGCAGTGACTATGGGTTCAGGGCTGGTGACCTTGGGTTCAAGGCTGGTGACCATGGGTTCAAGGGCAGTGATCATGGGTTCACTGGAAGAAGAGGGACACCTTCTAATATAGCTGGGGAGAAGAAAAAGAAGACAAGCCAGACAGATTTTGAGTCTTCTCTAGAGATTGAAAACCTTAATTAGTAGGGGCAACAGTCTGGGTGCTCGGGACCCCATGTGCAATGGAGGGAAAGGCAGACATTTGCATGGGTTGAGATACCGGAGACTCCCACATTCAAACTCCATGCTGTAAGTCCTTGATTTTGTTGTTAGCTGAACTGGACCCATGACCCCGAACTGCTGACGAGTGGGGAAAATGATAATCTATGTTTTCAAGCATTCAAACTAATCAAAAGTTTATTCTAATCTTTTCATTTAAACAGTCCTTATGGGGGAAAGTGGGGGACGAACCTTTTAGATAGCTTCCCCATTCTTCATTCCCTGAGATGAGGCCTAAGGATAGGAGGTGAGGTGTGTGCAGAGAGGCGCCTAAGTGAAGATGGCTTTGATTTGGGATCCCCAACACCCATAGCTTATGGGTCAGGCTTCTTGTTTTCATTTTCTTCAAAAAAATCCTCATGATTTGGCTTTCGGTTTTGTCGAGTAGTGGGAAAATGCTAGAGAGCTGTTCACTCTGTGATTGGAGGTAGAGGAGAAATTAAAATTGTGTTTGCTGGGTGGGGTAGGGGGCAGGTTACTGATATGGTCTTTGAAGAAGATCAGGGTGCTGAGAGCCTGGGGCTCCCAGGTAGACGTCAGGACGAGGGGTGCCCTCCTCTGCTGCAGCTGCTCTTGTGTTCAGATTCCAGTTTGTGGCTTTGCTCTTTTTCATATGCTTGGATGCTCCTTGCTCCTTCCATCACTGGGAAATTTGCTGAAACCCCATCAGCTTATAGCCTGCCCTACCCAAGTTCGTTCCATCCTCTTCACTGGCAGATTTCTTCTCTTTGTGATTTCACTGATGAAATGGAGGGTAAAAACAAAAACAATGTATTCTGGTTCTCTGTTTTCATCATGTCTTACTAAAAACTTTGAAAGTTGTAAAATATCCCCCCAGATGCTCTGGCTTCAGCCCTCAGGTTTAGCTGTTTAGTGCTATAATTGCTGACCTTCAATTTCAATTTTTACTTTTGATCTAAACCACAAATGTGATATAAAGTTGTTTTCATTTTAAATTTATATGTAGGGTTTTTTGTTTGCTTTGGAAGAGAATGAGAGGTGGGAGTAGATTTTTTGAAAAATATATAATTGTGTCGCAGTCAAAGGATATAGATCAAAGTTCCCTGCCTTGGGGATTTATGGAGATGTCCTTTGTGTCCTAATCAGAGTCTGTTTTATGACTATTCCTGGGGTATCTGAGAAGAACGCATACTAATCTGTATATTTTATTGTCAAAAGGTTTCAAAATCCTCCCTTCGAGGGTTCTGCTTGTGAGGCCATGTTTAGAAATGCCACTCCCTCATAATTAGATAAAGATTCATTTATGTTGGTTTAGCACCTAATGTTTTCAGGCTTTGTATTTAGAATTTTAATTAACTTCAAATTAAATCTGGCATGAGATAGGGGTCCGCATTCATTTTTTTTTTTATCCAAATAGTTATCCAGTCAGTTGTGGCTTCTGAATGATCAAGTCTTGTTCACCCTTCACCCAACTTCATACAAGAATAAATCCTGTTAATACACGTGTGTCTATTTCTGAGCTATACAACATATTTTACATCTATGAATAAAATTCTTCCTCATTACTCTTATGTAACAGTTTCTTAGCTGGTAACATTTATGGTTTTTTTAATTAGGTTATAAAAAAGTAGTCAACTGACACATTTGGTTGGAATTGTTTTAAATATACGGAAAAATAAAGAGAATCAATGCCCTCGATAATGTCTTTCCTTTGAGATATTTAATCTCAAGTCTCTAATCATTGATGCCTATACATAACACTGCCTCCAGTGTCCCTGAACAAATGTGTTCTATAGAAATATTAATTTTAGATAGTGATGAAAGAGGAATGTGTCCTATACATACTGCCTTCACCTTAAATTTTACCTAAGCTCCTTTTAGATAAATTGGAACTATTTTCTCATTAATAGTCATAAATTTGAAGTGAGCCCAAAAGATCAGTTGACCTTGTATCCAGTTTCAACCCCAAAAAATGAGTTAAGATCGACTTTTCTAAACTCCAAAATGTTAACCACCTGCCAACATTTAATTGACTTAGATCTAACACTTGTGTTCTGCAGGTCAATTCACTTAGTTACCAGAATATACATTTTTGTAACTAACGTATCTTGGAAGTTTCATTAGGAAATGGTATTGCTTAAAATTAATCATTTTCTGGATGAGTTATTGGAAGGTTTTCTGGTCATGAAGAGTGACTGTAAATACTTACTCAGAATGTTTCCAACATCACTGCAGCCACACTTCATGGTTCATAACTCTGAAGCTGCAGCCCCTATTTCTCCTGTGTTTCAAGCATATCTGAGCTGTTTTCTTAATCCTGCTCAAATGTGATTCTTTGTTCCACTGCTGAGTAAGGACTGAATGGTCTTTTTTTCAGGAACAAGTCTTTTCAGCCATTATAATTTTCTTCAAGACAGGCCAACCCACCATTTGTGTTTTTGAACATTTTGATCTAATCGCCTTTGGGACACACATCAATTTTTGCTCCAGGTTTTTCCATATTATCGCCTTAAACTGTTTCTCAAAATGTGCCGTAAATGCTATGGTGTTTTCCTGGGTCTCTGTTGTCTTACATGATTCCGTTGTGCAAATTAGACAAAGGAGACCCTCTGTATGGTCTCCACAAGAGCATGCCTTGGAATGCAGACTCTACATTTTTTAAAAATTGTGGTACAATACTCATAACATAACATTTATCATCTTAATCATTTTTAAGTGTGCAGCTCTTAAGTTAAGTATAATCACATGGTTGTGCCACCAATCTCCAAATTCTTTTCATCTTGTGATACTAAAGCCCTTTATCCATTAAAGAACTCCCCCACTTACCCTCTACCCAGCCCCTGGCAACCCCCATTCTACTTTTTATGAATTTGACCCCTCTAGGTACTTTATTATAAGTGGACACATACAGCATTTGTCTTTTTGCAATTGGCTTATTTAACTTAGCATGATGTCCAAAAGGTTCATCCATATCATAGTGTATGTCAGAATTCTCTTCCTTTTTAAGAATAAATAATATTCCATTCTATGTATATGCCACATTTTGTATTTCTGTTCATCTGACACTTGCTTCCACCCTTTCGCCATTGCAGATAATGCTTTATGGACCTAAGTGTACAAATATCTCTTTAAGACCCTGCTTTCAAATCTTTTGAGATCCTGCTTTGAAATCTTTTGGCTATATATTCAGAAGTGGTATTGCTGGATCCTATGGTATTTCTGTTTTTAATTTTTTGGTAAACCGCCATACTGTTTCCCAGCAGCTGCACCTGTTTCCATTCCCACCAAGAGTGCACAAAGGTTCCAATTTCTCTGCATCTTCACCAACACTTCTTATTTTCTGTATTTGTTGTTTTGTAGTAGCCAGGGTGTGAGGGGACATCTCATTGTGGTTTTGTTTCGCATTTTCCTAATGATCACTGATGTTGAGCATCTTTTCATAGGCTTGTTGGCCATTTTGTTTCTTCTTTCAATAATGTCTATTCAAGTTCTTTGAACATTTCTTAATCAGGTTGGTTGGCTTCTTTATCATTGAGTTGTAGGAATTCTTTATATGTTCTGGATATTAACTTCTTATTAGGTGTATGATTTGCAAACATTTTCTCCCATTCCATAGGTTATTTTTTTACTCTGTTGATTGTGTCCTTCGATGAACAGAAGTTTTCAATTTTGATGTAGTCTAATTTATCTATTTTTACTATCTATTTGCCTGTGTTTTTGATATCATACCCAAGAAATTATTGCCAAATCCAACATATGATGCATTTGCTATTTCTTCTAAGAGTTTTGTAGTTTTAGCTTTATGCTAAGGCCTTCAATCCCTTTTGAGGTAATTTTTTTTTTATATGGCACGAGATAAGAGTTCAACTTCATTCTTTTGCATATGAATATGCATTTTTCCAACAAACATCATTTGTTGGGAAAACTCTCCTTTCTTTCATTGAATAATCTTGGCTTCTTTTTCAAAAATTATTTAACCGTATGTGTGAGGGTTTACTTCTGGGCTTTCTATTCTAGTTCACTGGTCTACATCAGTTTGATGTACCACACCACTTTGATTACTGTAGCTTTGTGGTAAGTTTTGAAATCAGGAAGTATGAGACCTCCAACTTTGTTCATTTTTAAGATTGTTTTGGCTAGAAGGGGAAGACTGCATTTCTAGCAAGTGGGAAGAATGCAGGCTTTCCCTCTGGGATGCAACCCTGCCCTGGAACATCCAGCACACTGAGCAGAACTTGTCCCTCACCTGAGAAACTGGGGGAAGAGGTCCGCCTGCACACCCAGATACTGAGGCCTTGCCACTCAGCAAATGCTGTATGAGGACGAAGGACACAGTCATTCTTCTAAATCTGGTCAACCCTTCCTTTACTCACGCCAGATTATCAGAGTTTTTACCATTCTGATTAGACATTGAAATATACGGAGTTGCTCTGATGTTGTATAGACGGGCTTTGATTTCTCTTACTTTTCTGTGGCTCCTGCAGTTTATGTGGAGGTAGGCTGTAGAGGGCAACTGGCAGCATTTGTCTATTATTCTTGCTGTAGGAGGTTGGCAAGGAGGTGGTCTCCTCACCACGACCCAAGGAGAAGCTTCTCTCTGACATTAGTGCACTGGAACAAATACCATTCCTAAGCACTGTTTGTATTCATGAACTGACCCTCTTTGCTGATCTTGTAACAAATGCTCTTTATGTGTTTTGATCGACTCTTGAAAGACTTCTGGGTAAATTTGCAACCCAGCTTAAGTAAATTTGCAGGACTTTCTGGCTTATCTCTTTGAGTGCCAACTTTAGTTAGTCCTGTTATATTTATAAGTGGCATCCATACTCTTTAGAGTGACAAGAGGCTTGCACGTATACTTCATTCTTAAAATAGCTGTATTTGACAATTAAGAGAAAAATGTATTACTAAGGGTCATTTGGTTGCATTTAACAAAACCTGATTCAAACCACTTTATGTAAGAAATGGGGTTTTATTGGCTTATAAAACTGGGAGAAATGGATGGATGCAGGGCCTCAAAAGATGTTCTCATGGCTGTCTCTCTCATTTCCTGTCTCTGACTCCAGCTTTTGTTTCCTCTGTGCTGGCTGAATTTACAGTAGGCTTTTCTATCAGGTGGTAAATTGGGTCCAGAAGGGTTAACTTGTAGGCCACCTTCTTAGCAATCTCAGTGAGTTAGCAGCAACTCCTTCCCAGTGGCTCCAGCCTAAGCCCTAGGTAGGGTTCTCATTGGCCTATCTTGATCCATGCGTCCACCCCTGGGCCAGTCCTGTAGCAAGAGGAGGCAGTGTTCTGGGTAGCCAGGTCCTTGTCACATGGCTCACACGTGTAGGGGCAGGGTCATGACACTAAACTTCATAGGTTGAACATGAGGGCTGGGAAACTGGGATGCTATTGATGAAAAATGTAGAAAGGGATGCTGAGCAGGAACAAATTAATTACTGATTTTCTCTACAACATACCTACAAAGATTCCTCAGGAAGAGCAACCTCTTTTCCTTCATACAGGGAACTCTTTTACAGTACTCTTACCAGACGTTTTATCTAGTTTCCCTTTGAACACATTCCAGAATGGAGACCTCAGCATCTCCAGTTGTCTTCTATTCCAATGTTAATCAGAGCTGCTTGTCAGAAAAATACTCCTTATCTCAACCAATCTGAGTTTTCCTGTAATTTCTAAGGAATTGTCCTAACTCAGCCCATCAGAACTTATAAAATAAAATTATAACTTCATCTTCCCAAAGGGCAATCAAGCATTTGAGTCCAATTTCAGCATGACTTTTATATTTCACGTTCTACCTTCTGAAGATTTCTGATACAATCTCCATCCCCCACCAAGTATATTCTTTTCACCTCCAATGGACTCCAATGGTCTTTTGCACTTCACCTGCCACCAAGGCTTCTTCCCTGTATTTATTATAACATTAAATTATTTCATGGCTCATATGTTGGAAATAGTTTTAATATACTGGTTGCAATCTGCTTCTCAAGCCCATAGTAACCCCAAAAGGGGGGTTGTTTTTACAAGTTACATTACAGTTTTGGTTAATATTAGGCTTAAAACACTAGTAGCTACCATTTACTGATTGCCAGATTCTCTATAAAATGTATCTATAATCCCCACAATAACTCACAATATTTATTTATTTATTTGGTTTTTATTTATTTTATTTAATTTAATTTAATTTTTTTAAAAAATAATTTATTTATTTTACTTTAGGTGCATACTATATCTGGCATTTCTCCCCACGTTATCCCCTCCCCCACCCCCCCCACCCCCCCCACTGTCTCTCCCCTACCCCGCCAACTGTCCCCTGTGTGTGATGCTCCTCTCCCTGAGTCCACGTGTTCTCGTTGTTCAACACCCACCTATGAGTGAGAACATACGGTACTTGGCTTTCTGTTCTTGGGTCAGTTTGCTGAGAATGATGGTTTCCAGATTCATCCAAGTCCCTACAAAGGACACGAACTCATCGTTTTTTATGGCTGCATAGTATTCCATGGTGTATATGTACCACATTTTCTTTGTCCAGTCTATCATTGATGGGCATTTGGGTTGGTTTCAGGTCTTTGCTGTTGTACACAGGGAACTCTCAATATTTATTATTGTAATTTATTATCATCAGCATTATTATTGCTATCCCATTTTACAGATGAGAAAGCTGAAACTCAGTTTAAATAACTTAGAAAGTCAAATTAAGTCACTGGTCAAATTGATATTTGAGCTCAAATATCTATGACTGCAAAACTAAGTTCTTTATATCACACTCCCAGCTCTATGGTCGATGTCGATGGAGACCATCAATCTGTTTCCTGTGAAGTGCTGCCAATTACTTCATCCATACCCTTTGCTTGTGCAATGAAGCTGGTGCTCACTGTAATACAGGCTGTGCAGAAAAGGGTTAACAGGGCAGGCCTGAGTCTGAGACTGCGCTCCTTAGAAAGGCTTGTTTGCAAGGCTGGCCCTTGACAGGCACCTGGGGTCTTGGATTTCAGGAGAGTTTCCATTATTCCCTTATTAGAATGGCTCTCTGTGCTTAAACTGTTTGTTCAAACAATATGGTTAATGTCGAATATGTGCTTTCCTTCCTGGTGTGTGGAATTTTGGTATGTATTAGACAGAGGGGTGCCTATACGACAAGCCCACAAGCAAAACCCCAGGCACTGAGTCTCTAATGAGCTTCCCTGGTAGACGTTGAACACGTGTTGTCATATCTTAGGGCTCAAGGAATTAAGCACATCCTGTGTGACTCCTCTGGGATAACACTCCTGGAAGCGTGTGCCTAGTTTCCTCCAGATTTCACCCCATATGCCTTTTCTCTTTGCTGATTTTTCTTCATACCCTTTTGCTGTAATAAATTATAGCCATGAATATGACCACATGCAGAGACCTCTGAGTCCTCCTAGGATATCACTGAAGCTGGAGGTAGTCTTGGAAACCCCCAACACAGGGACTTTATATTTGTTTCTGTTAAGTGTAATCTTGCTACAGTCATTTCCAAATCTTTCAATTTATTTTTTAAATATTTAGCTCTACATGTATTCCTTTAAGGTTTTAATTTTATTTTTTGATAAGAATATTGAATAAGAGAGCAGAAACATAGAATAGAAATTGTCTCCTGAAGCCTCCCTCTGTGTTGAGACTAAGCTATTAATCACAGTGTTAGGGCATTTTCCACAAATACTATTTAAAAGAACATACTTCATTATATTGATTTCCAGTATTTCCTAAGATGTTTTGTCACTTAAAATATTAAGACACGGCCAGGCACAGTGGCTCACGCCTATAATCCTAGCACTTTGGGAGGTTAAGACAGGCGGATCACAAGGTCAAGAGATTGAGACCATTGTGGCCAACATGGTGAAACCCCTTCCCTACTAAAAATACAAAGTTAGCTGGGCGTGGTGGCACACGCCTGTTGTCCCAGCTACTCTGGAGGCTGAGGCAGGAGAATCGCTTGAACTCAGGAGGTAGAGGTTAAAGTGAGCCAAGATCGCCCCATTGCACTCCAGCCTGGGCAACAGAGCGAAACTCCGTCTCAAAAAAAAAAAATTAAGACATATAGGCCAAAACATTCTCACTTTTTTTTTTTCCCTCATGTAGTTATGTTACATATATTATTGGAAAAAATAATGAGCACTATTCCAATGTTACTTACTCTTAAGGAGTTCATCATTTCCCTTTTGTAATAATCCTATTCTTACTGTAGATGATAATTATTTAGTTAGTTATGTGCTAACTTTTTTGAGTTGTATCATGACAGAATTTGCACCTTATCATTTTTAGAATATGTTGATTTTCCCCATTTTAATACTCAAGTCATTTTCTCACCTCATCTTCTGCGTTTTTTAAAGAAGTGCATTTTATCTAAGTTATCAAATTTGTGGGCATAGAGTTGTTCATAAAATTCCTTTATCACCATTTTTATATCCTTGAGGTTAGTAGTCATTTCCCCCTCTTTCATTTCTCACCCTAAAAATGTGTGTCCCTCACTTCATTTCTTGGTTAACCTGGCCAGAAGTTTATCAATTTTATTGATCTTTTCAAAGAATCCACTTTTTGTTTTGTTAATTTCCTTATTGTTTTCCTGTTTTAATTTCATTGAAGTTCTAATGTTTATTATTTCTTTTCTTTAAATCACTTTAAATTTAGATTGCTCTTCTCGCTCTATTTTCCTAAGGTAGAAACTTAAATTATTGATTTCAGATTCTACTTCTATTCTAATATAAGGATTCGATGCAATAAATTGCTCTCTTAGCATTCCTTTTGATGCTTCCCCCCAATTTTGATAGGTTGTATCTTTATTTTCATTTAATTCAAAATATTTATACTTTCTCTTGAGATTTCTCCTTTGACTCGTGTGTTATTTGGAAGTTTGTTGCTTAATCTCCAAATATTTGATCGTTTTCCAGCTATCTTTCCGTTATTGATTTCTAGTTAATTTCATTATGGTCCAAGTGCATACTTTTTATAAATTTTATTTTTAAAAATTTGTTCAGTGTGTTTCATGACCCAGTATGGAATCTATCTTGGTAGCTATTTCATATGAGCTTGAGAAAAATGTGTATTCTGCTTTTATTAGATGAAATATGGATGGTCCCTGACTTACAATGGTTCAACTTCCAATTTTTCAACTTTTAGATGGTGTAAAAGTAAAATGCATTCAGTAGAAACATTATTTCCAGTACCATATAGTCATTTTATTTCTCACTTTCAGCACAGTATTCAATAAATAACACGAGATATTCAACACTTTATTAAATAGGCTTGGCTAGATAGTTTTACTCAACTGTAGGATAAAGTAAGTTTTCTGAGCACATTTTAATTAAGCTAAGTTATCATATCTGGTAAGTTAGGCATAGTAAATGCATTTTCAACTTTGCATATTTTTAACTTACAATAGGTTTATCAGGATGTAACTTCATAGTAAGTCAAGAAGCATCTGTAGTCTATAAAGTTGATTAGATACAGTTAATTGACAGTGTTATTCAGTTAAATGATGTTTTTACTGATATTCTGCCTGCTGGATCTGTCCTCTTCTGATAGAGGAATGTTGAAGTCTTCAACCGGAATAGTGGGCTAATCTATTTCTTCTTGCAGTTCTACCAAATTTTGCCCTATGTATTTTCATGCGTTGTTGTTAGACACATGCACATTAAAAATTATTAGACCTTCTTAGAGAATTTACCCTTTATCACTATATAATATCCTTGTTTATCCCTGATGATAGCATGGTATACCTGTCTCAGTCCCTTTACTGTTAATCTATCTGTGTTTATATTTAAAATGGGTATGTAATAGACAACAAATAGTTTAGTCTTGTTTTTTTTTCATTCTATCAGTTTGTGTCTTCTGGTTTGCATATCTATATTTTTGACAGTTAAAATGATGATTAGTATAATCGGACTAATATTTATCATATTTCTTATTATTTTCTATTTGTTGTGCTTTTTTGTTTGTTTTATTTTGTCTCTCTCTTCTGCCTTCTGTCAGTGTTAACTGAGCATTTTATACGATTTTAGTCTATCTCCTCTCGTAACATGTTAATTATACTTCTTTCCCACCCTCTGTTTTACTGATTACTCTTGAATTTGCAGTAATCTAAGTCCACTTTCAAATAACACTTTACTTCTTCACACGTAGTGTGTACCTTGTAACAGAGTAGTCCCAATTTCTTCCTCCCATGCCTTCAAACATTGTACCACCTACCCATAAGCTAGTCACCCAATGCACTGCTGCTATTACTATGTGAATAGTTATTTATTAGAATAATTAAGAATAAAAAACAAAATCCTTAAAATTGTACCTGTACTTATTCCTTTTCTAATGTTTTATTTCTTTCTGTAGATCAAAATTTCTGACATATCATTTTTCTTCTCTCTGAAGAACTTCTTTTAACATTTCATGCAACGCAAGCCTACTGGGGACAAAGTCTCTCAATTTATGTTTGCCTGAACATGTCTTTGCTTCTTCTTTACTTTTGAAGAATAATTTTGCAGGACACATAATTTTTGGTTGATGGTTTTTTTTCTTTCAATACTTTAAATATTCCACTTCACCTCTCTTCTGAAGAGAAGTCTGTATAATTTTTATCTCTGCTCCTCTACAAGTAAGGTGTTTTATTCTTTTGGCTTCTTTCAAGATTTTCTCTTTGTCTTTAGCTTCCTGAAGTGTGAATACAATGTGCCTAAGTGCTGATTTTTTTGGTATTTATCTTGTTTGGTGTTCCCTGAGTTGCCTGGACCTGTGGCTTGGCACATGTCATTAATTTTGGAAAATTCTCAACCATTATTACTTCAAATATTTCTTCTGGTCCTTTCTTTCTCAAATTCCATAATTCTCATTGTGCATATATTACACCTTTTGTAATTGTACTACAATTCTTGAATATCTTGTTCTTTTTTTTTTCATTTCATTCTCACTTCCTTTCCCTTGTATTTCAGTTTGGGAAGGTTCTACTGACACATCTCTTTCCTCCAAGGGTGCAGTCTACTGACAAGCCCGTCACAGGCATTTTTCTCTGCAGCAATGTTTTTGATTTCCAAATTTTCCAGTGGATTCTTTCTTAGAGTTTACATTTTTCTGCTTATATTATCCATTTGTTCTTGTATATCAGATACTTTTTCCATTAGAATCCTTAGCATACTAATAATTCTTAATTTAAATATCTGTTCTGATAATTCCAAAATCTGCATCATACTTGAGACTGGCTCCGTTCCTTGCTTTGTCTCTTTATATTATGCTCTTTCTTGCCTTTTAGCATACTTTGCAATTTTTCATTGAGAAACATTTGCTGCGTGTTGCAGAATAGAAATTGAGGTTAGCAGACCTTTAGGGTGAGGCTTTAGCTTTATCTGGTTAGGAGTTACTGTGTCTGCGTCTAGTCCTTGTAGTCTGAGGCTTCAATTTCTTCTGGTGTCCTCATTTTTATTTTCTCTATTATCTTTGAGTTTCTTTCTGAAATAAGTATTAGCATTGCAGCTCTTTTAATTATAATCTCCTTGTTATTATATGGAATCCCTGTTCTCTGCTTCAGCAGCTTCTGCTCCCAGCAAGCTGTGATTTTCTGCATTCGCCTGTTTCTTCAATCTGGGGGGCATCATTTTGCTCTGTGAGCTCAATTCTCTGATGAATCTAAAAAGATATGTTGATTTTATTTGGTCATCCTTTTTCATTATGACTCTTCAAGTGGCAATAGGCAAAACTTTGCTCTAAGGTCATGCCCATAGGCTTTTACTACGCTTTCAGTAACATTTACTTGTATCTTAAGATACATGCAAAATAATTATGTATACTGTTTCTATGTTATTGCCATAAGCTAAAATGTCTCCTTAATGCCCCTTGCTCTACCATTTCCATGTTGTCAGATAGCCTGTGACTGTCATTGAACAGGGGGATGGGTTAGGAAACAAATGACAGAAAAACAGGTTATAGGAGGAGAAATTTGGCCAGTGATGGATTCTACTGGGGCTTTTTATTTAGTGCCTGTCATCCCTACTGACCTATAGAGTTAGTCATCAAGTCTGAGGCCTACTCCTAGCTTTAGTAGCTATGCTTTAAGCATTGTTTTTAAAATCAGAAACCCAGCTAGGGAGTCCCTTGACAATTTTGGATGGGTGCTGGTATCTAAAGAGTATGCTATTGGCTATAATTCTTACTTTTCATTAGTAAGAATCAATTTCTTGTAAAAATGATTAGATTTCTCTGATGTCCAGCCACAGCCTGGAGCAAACCCTTGAAGACAATGCTAGCCAAACCATTTGGCCCAATGAGCTAGAAAGCCCAGGCTGCCCGGGCGTGCCTTCTGACCCTGACTCCTTTCCCAGGCTGTGGGAAGCACAAGAGTTGGATGTAAGTTTCAGCAGAGATGGAAGCTTGGCCTGTGTTACTCTCAAGGAAAGAAGCTGATGAGCATGAGACAATTAGCTCATAAAGCAATCAATTAGCACCTTTGGTTGTTGGCTGAAAGTCTGGAATCCACTCAGGGGTGAGTATTTGGCCTTTCCTTCTCTGATGTTTGGCATATCTCTGCTTCTAACTCTTGGCCCAGGCTGTTCTCTCTGCTTGGGATGACTGGCCTGCACTCCCCGCCGCAGGCTTTCTCCTTCAGTACTGTGCCCAACATCCATGGACCTGTGACACCCTTCCTGGCCACTCAAGCCTGACTAATCTTCCTCAGAGAAGGATAGCGACCCTCCCGACCAGGACTGTTTCTCCCGTGGATAAAACAATGCTCAACCTTTCCTAATCAACCATGTTCTTTGGATGAACTAATGAAGCATACGTCTTTGAGCTTATACTCCTCAGAGAAATATTTGCCCATCTGTCTCACTAGATGAAAAACTCTTTGAGAACAAAGACTGTGTCTCTTATCTCAGTTTTCCCACAGCCTAGCCCAGAACCTGGCATATAACAAAGGCTCAGCACAAATTCATGGAGTAAATACAAAATGAATGAATGAGCCAGTGATGGGGTACTTTGTAGAAAACCTCATCTCATAGGTCAGCCGTGGAGCCATCTCAGTGCTGCCCTGCTACTTCTGCCTGTTTATTAGGACCAGGAAGCACTGATCTTCACTGTCTTGTTT
Source organism: Ateles fusciceps (assembly GCA_036589455.1). Classification (NCBI taxonomy): domain Eukaryota; kingdom Metazoa; phylum Chordata; class Mammalia; order Primates; family Atelidae; genus Ateles; species Ateles fusciceps. The sequence goes on along the minus strand of JAZHEH010003321.1, from coordinate 1,355,267 downwards.
GTCAGCGAAGGGCCAGTGGCCAAGACCGTATTGCCAAGAGCTTAGGAAGAACAAGAAGTCGTTGCTGGCGGTGTGGCCTCCTTCACCAAGGGAGTCACCAAGACAGAGAGTTTCTGTATTTCAGCTGAGCACACAGGAAGAGAGGCCAAGCTTAGAGTAGTCGGTGAACCACAGGGAGCATCTTCTTTGCTCAGTTGCCATTTGGCTGTGGTTGGGCCCCTCATGGCCCATGGGACCCAGTGCTCTGCTGTGGGAGTGCTGTCACCTGGTATTAGTCAGTTCTCACTCTCTAATACACATATACCCGAGACTGGGTGATTTATACAGCAGAAGAGGCTTAATGGACTCATAGTTTCATCATGGCAGAAGGCAAAAGAGGAGAAAGACGTGTCTTACATGGCAGTAGACAAGAGAGCTTGTTCAGGGGAACTCCCATTTATAAAATCATCAGATCTCATGAGACTTATTCACTATCACAAGAACAGTATGGGGGAAATTACCCCCATGATTCAATTATCTCCACCTGGCCCCTCACTTGACATATGGGGATTATTACAATTCATGGTGAGATTTGGGTGGGGACACACTAAACCATAGCACTCCCAGATGCCCCACGAGAAATGTGAATGTAAGTGTCTAGACCAGAGCAGCTCATCCATGGTTCCAAGCAGACACACATACACAGGACCAGAGCCTGGGGATGCCTGTTCATGCCTGAGTTATTACGTGTGGCCCCATATTACTCTCCAGTGTTCCAGTTTGGATGATGAATTACATGACCACCCTATGCACCTCCCACATATTCTTTTTACCACCACCATTATGCACTGTAACATTTTTAAACCAATCCCAGATGCCACGTTTTATCAGAAGCTGCTTCCTCTTTTAATGTCTAATAGATAGAAACACAAAAAAAATAACTGCAATGTCTTTATCCTATTTAACAAAATAATCAATAATTCCTTCATATCATCAAATATCTCCTCAGTGTTCAAGTTTTTCCAATTGCTTCTAAATGACTTGTATCAGTTGGCATCCAAACAAGGCCACACATTGCATTTGATGAGTATGTCTATTAAATCCCACCTGCCCCTTTTTTATGTTTTACTTTGCCTCTTTCTTTTGCCATTTATTTATTAAAGAAAGCAGGTCAATTGTCCTGTAAATTTTCCCACACTCTAGATTTGACATCCTTTGGTGATGTTTAACACACTATTCTATCCCTGGATTTCCTGTAAATGGTAGCTAGCTCTAGACATTTAATCTGGTACAGGTTAGTGGTTTTTGAAATAATATTTCATGTGCACTTCTTCTTATTGTATCACATCAGGAAACACTGAACGTCCATTTGTCTTTCTTTTTCATGATGTGAGGGTGGCTCAGCGGGTTCAGGTGTTGGTAGCCTCATCCCCCATCAGACGACTCCCCACCAAAATTTCTCTCAGAGATCTCTGTAGCCATTAGATCATTGCCTAAATCCATTATCGTATGAAGGGTTACAAATACGTGATTTTCTGTGGATCTCATTTCTTCACTTGCATTAGCCAGTGTCTTCTATAAAGATGCAATTATTTGGCTACAGTTTGTATAGGAAATGCAGGATAAAAGTTTAAATTTTTTTTCAATTATAAATTTTCAAAAGAATGAATTGATTATATAGCAGTATTGAAACATGATCTATAATGGTTTTGCCTTTTTTTTTTTTTGCTATAATTAGAACTCATAAAAACGATAAACCTGTGTATTGGATTTTAATCCATTGAAGCGTTACTGCTTTGGGTGCTGAGTCATGCCATCTCGGGCCGGGAGTCCCTCAAGTTAAAAGCACATAAAAGCTTATCTTTTACATTTTCTGCTTCAAACCTGGAATCACCCATTTCTGCAAGAAGCTCTGAATTTTGTTTTAGTGGGAAATATAATTTAAAGTTCACAAATTGGGTCCCCAAAGTGCTAATTATGATGGGGTTGTCATTGCTTCTTGATGTTTTCAACGGACAGAGTTAGAAATGCATCTTCTTTTTAGAAAAAAAATACATTGTAAGTTCCTGCTGGTATTTTTTACAAATTTAAAATCAGAGGGTTTTTATTTAAGTTCTTTTGTTTACATTTACATTTCAAAAATAAAAGTGTAAGACCATAAAATGGATTCTATAGTAAGATTCTAATATATCAATTGCTTCTTAACACTTAGAAAAAAGAATGGTTATCCCAAGACCTAGCCTACACTCTTAAACACTAGGTATAGTAAACTAGTTTCCTTTACTTTACTTTAAACTCAATTACTACCTTTTGGTTCAGGTAATGTGGTTTGGTTCATTATGGTCCTGAAACATTATAGGATCACATTTTAAGAAATCCCGATGATAGCCTTGTGAAATAATGAATTGATTCAAAATTGGATAGGTGAAAGAACTCTTAGATTGTACAAAGTTGTATAACAAGCAATACAAAGTCTGACATCTAGTTTCACAGAGTGGGTTATGTTATCTTCATGTTACACAAAAAAACCCTTGGGATTTTTTAGACTCTGCTGATACCAGTGAAGGAGAAGGATTAGGGCCTAATCAAAGGCAAATCTACTAGAATGAAATGGACACCTGGTGCAAGGGGAGCTGAGGCCATCCCATGATCAAGAAACGAGGGCAATAATTCAAAATAGATAGGCAGCCAATGTCCATTCATGATAAACTCTTTTGGCAAACTAGAAATAAAAAGGAACTCTTTTAATCACACAAAGGGCATCTATGAAAAACCTACACCTAACATCAGATTTTGTGATGAAAAATTGAACACTTTCTCCCTAAGATCTGAAACAAGACAAGGCTTTCCACTCTCCCCCTCTTCTATTCAACGTTATTCTACTGCAAGTTCTAGCAAGGGCAATAAGGCAAGAAAAAGAAAGGAAAGACCAAAGATTTAAACAGAGTAAGTAAAACTGTCATTTTTAAACAGAAGACAATTATGTACTTAGAAAACTCTATGGAATCTATTAAAAAGAAAAAGAAAACTGCTGGAATTTGTATGCACTGAAAAATTTAGACCTCTCCATTTTGTTGATTGTAAATCATACATTCTCAACAACTGCCAACAATATAACAGGCCAAAAAAGTGGCACTTATTTTGTGTTTTGACAAGTGAATATGCAAGGACATGGATTTGCAAGTTTGCTTATAGAACTAATCTGTAATTAACAATAGTAACATTATTTAAGAAATAAAATTATGAAAAAATTATTTAATGGCTGTAGTGCAGTTCTGAGTCACTGAGAGATATAATGCTGATGCATCATTTTTACAGGAATTCACTCTTAAGTATGTAAATAAAACAGATGTTATTAGCAAATCAAATTCCCTAAAGTGTAGCACCTGTAGACAGTAATAAATTTAACCTCTAAGGCAATTGATAATTTAACTTCTAATATCAATTTTCCACAGATGTGTGTGTAAGAGAGAGTGTGTGTGTGAGTGTGTGTGTGTGTGTGTGTGTGTGAGTGAGAGCAAGAGCCAGAAAAAAGAGGAGAGGAAGGGGAAGAAGCCAGGGAGAGAGGGAGGGAGGGGAAGAGAGAAAAACAGAAACAGAGAGAGTGTCTTGGTAAATGCAGAGCACTTTAAAACCTATCTCTGTCATTGTCATGCATAAAAAAACCACACACCCATGCTGCTTTTGTGCTCTCAAACCTGTGCATGAACATATATGAACAAGTGTGCAAAACCCCCTTTTCAATACAGTGCTTTTCACTTTTTAAGTGTTTTAACATAAATAGCTTCATTCTGTTTGATAGATGAAAAATGTTGATACACTTGAAATGCTTGCCCAGAATCAAATACGGACTGAGTATGAAATCTAAATTTCACTTGCAGGTCCTCACCCCCTTAGCCTGTTCTCCCCTGGGCTTCGCCATTTGCAGGGAGACAGGACTTGGGGTACAAGGAAGCCAGAGGCTGCCTGCTTCCGCTTTTAGCAATTCAGGATGGCAAGGCACAGATATTAACGAAAATCCTCAGGAGAAAAAAAGGCAGATTATACTTGTGACTTGTGTTATTTGTGAGCAAGATACAGTGTTTGTTGATGGGAATGTAGGAGATAGAGATTACGAAATCTAATTACAAAAAAATAAAATGCCAAAACATGTTCCCAAAGCCCTCACTCAAGACAGGGAAAAAAGAAAACACCTGTGAAATTCTAATCATCAAATGAAAATTCCTGATCTAAATTCGAGGAGGTTTCTCCTCCACATTTGGGATCAGTTAAATTCGTAAACATACCAAAAGGCATGTGCACTTTGCAGCATGTTCTGCCAGTGACAGCAGAGAAGGAGAAGAACACCGAGGGATTAATCAGAGACAGAAGTAATTAAAGCCAGAAGGGATCAAATGGCCCACAGGTCAAAGGGAATTAAAATCTGAGCACAACTGTTTCATAAGGGGGTAAAAATAAAATGCACATTGCTGGGACATTTAACTGCAAATATATTGCAGTTACTACGCAGGTTTGAGCAAAACTCCTTGGTCTACAAATCTTTGGAGAAAGGTTTGTAAGTGAAGGCAACACAGAGAGCATGCCCTGCACTTCGGGGTCCATTGTCCAAGTGTCTACTAAGTTTTTTCTCAGTCCACAAAAACGGCAAACTTCCTGAAAAAAGGACGTACATTTCTGCATTTATTTCTCTATTGGTTCTACATGGCGCTTTATAAACCTGACTGCATGCCTGATGATTATCTCAATTCAGTATTCTTTGCCACATTCCGGTGAGATAAGCAGTCCTTGCACCCACTTTGTGAATGATAAGGATGAGATTGCAGAAGTCATTTTTCTAGACTGAGCAGCCTGAGAAAAGTGTGGCCCGGCCTGGCACTCTGAGCCTGGGAACTGGGAACCCTGCCCAAGCCTCCAGGCCGCCCTGCCTCACTGCCTGGCTTGGAGCCCTCTCTGAGAAGTCTGCCTTTCTCTCCATTCAGGTTCCTTGCCTGCTGTCAGGGACCTCTTCAGTCTCCACCCTCTGCATAGACCAGCAAAGTTGTGGAGTAGCCAATAAAGCATGTGCCTTCCACCCGTCCCACTCAGGTCCCAGTGTCACAGCCCAAGACAGGCAGGTCAGCCAAGGAGAAAGACCCCTGCTGACCTCTCAAGTGGTCAGCACCCGGTACTGGCCCTTTGGCTTAACAGTTCTCTGTTGTGACTTTCAGTTTCCTCTGCCACAGTGTTGGGGTAATTCTTCCCCTTCTGATTGCTCTGAAGATTGTGAGAAATACAAAGGTGAGGTAGAAGGGAACTGTAATTGTGAGGTATTGGTGTTTTCCCTCACTCCTTACCCACCTTCCCAGAATGCGCGCGTGCGCACGCACACACACACACACACACACACAGCTACCACAGGTTACCAGAAATTCAAAGCAGTGAACAGTAAAGCCATTTTCAATTTCAAAAAGCACTTCACGCATTTCACTTCAATAACTGGGAAAGGCAAACGGCTACCTCTAGCTCCACCCTCTCCCATCTGCCTGCATCCTCCTGGACCCTGCAGCTGGTCTCCCACCAGGAACCTGCCCCTTCTGCAGGAAGAGCCCATTCTAGATCTCCACTCCCAGCCCCCGTCCTGCTGTTGTAACTGGAGCATGATGTTCAAGGGGGAACTTTGGGTGGGGCATCAGTGTGCAGAAATTTAGCTGAGGCTCCTTCCCCTCGCCCTTGAAGGAGTGCTGACCCTGCCCCACGCATTGGGGGGACATTTTCTTGGATGCCCATGAATTGACCTGCTCATTTGAGCCTTTCACAGGGAAGTGAGAGAAGACGTAGAATGGTAGAAGGGTCAAGGTGGGCGGGCCAGGCCAGGAAACACTGCCCAGGGGCAGCTGCGGTCTGCACTGGCTCAACTGGGGCATAAGGAATGGCCTGCCCAGTGGCACAAGCCAGGCATCAGGGACTCCCTCCTCAGTGGGAGGGTCCCTCAGAACACCTGCTCTGCTCCCTCCCCCACACCTAAGGTTCACAGGCTGAGAATTTATCGAAGGTCCTTCACTGAGTGAGTGCCAAGCATGGGGCCAGCAGAGACGGTGAGTGCAAATTTCATTTGAGTCACAACTTGTGAAATGTTAAGTTAATACTTTCCAGAAGACGTCATCAGGTCTAACTCAGATGGCAGGAAAGCTGGCTCACTTGACTCTGCTGCTTATGCTGGGGTCCTGGAGGCCTTGGAAACCATATTGTCTTACTTTTTTTCCACGTGGGCCTTTCTGTGGTCTGGGTGCATGCTAAATCTCTTTAACAGGAAAGTTCATTTCTCAAAACATGAAAATTCCCAAACAGAATCAGACTAAGTTGTCCTGCATTAAACAAAACTGTTGATCCTTTTATTTGGACTTGGGGAAGCCAGCAAGGGGGTGAACACATGTGTACAAAAATAGGCAATGGAGTTCACTCCAGGTGTGTAAACAATCCTTAAGGAGTTTATAAACTGCTCTGCACTTTCAATGAGGCTTCCTGTGGGAGCTGCCCGGGTCCCAACCAGGCACCCTGGCCACACAAACCTGCTGGTATGGAGGTGGACAGGGGTCGTGGGTGGAGGAAACACTCTGGAGGGTACCAAAGGGCACGTACAAGGCAAAGGACTCTGTTCCAGGAAAAGCTGAGCCCTGAGAGAAGTACTGCCAGTCTGCCTCCCATGACAATAGGGAGTTCAAGGAGCCCATATCTGTCAGGGAAGGATCCAGAATCTCATGAACTGGGACTCTCGCTAGTGTGGGGTCTTCCCAAATGCCCCTGTCTGAAGCCACATTGCATCTGTACTTGCCTCCAGGATCAGCACATAGGTTATGCTTTTAAAGGCCACTGATCCTGATTCTCCGACTTGTCCCCAGGTCGGACCTGCAGCCACACTGGGCTGGACCTCCCTGTGGGAAGGTTAACAGCATCGGGATGTGCATCTCCACACTCCTAACGCACCGCCCGTCAGTCCTGTGCTCAGGCCACAGCCCTTGGTGTTACCCGCGGCTCCCGGCTTCCTCTGTCACCCCGCATCCAGCCTCAGCAAATCCTATTGGCTCCATCTCCAAAACACATCCAGACTCTGACCACTCATGGCCCGTGCTGTCCCCAACTAGTCGAGCCATCCCCTCTAGTGTGTTATCGAACAAGCCTCCGAATTGCTCTTCTCATTCCTGCCCTTGCCTCTTCTCCATCTGCTCTCAACATAGCAGCCAGAATGACCGTTTATGAAAGTTAAATTAAGACTCACCCCTGCTGTCAGGTTGCTGATGGCTTTCCGGCTCACTCACCGAACTCCTCTGTTCTAATCTCCTGCCTGACCCCTCCTTGAACCTGTCAGACATGCATCTGCCTTGGCCTTTGCACTCAGTGTTCCTTCTGCCTGAAATGCTGATCTCTTTACTTCCTTCAAGTCTCTATTCATAAGTTCCCTTCTGAATGAGGCCTGTCCTGCCCACTTTGCTGGGAATTCCTAACCCCCATCTAACACTTTATATCCTCTTTTCCTGATTCATACCTTGTTATCAGCATTTAACAACATAAGTAATAAAATATATTTTGTGCTTATGTATCATGGATGTTTTCCTGTCTGCTCTGCAGAATGTGAGTCTCCAAGACAGGAACTTTAACTGCTTCGTTTACTTCTATATTTGCAGTTTCTAAGCAGTGCCTTGAACAGAGCAGGTGCTCACACATTTGTGGATGAATGAATGAATGAATGAATGACTCTATCCAATGCTCAGCAAGTCCCGATCTTGGGCTTTGGCCTGATTTATTCCCAGGGATCCAGTCCTTATTTCAATTTCCCTGAACCCCAAAAGTCTACGAGAATAAGACTTCCATTTTCCAGGAAGATGGAGTAGACATATTATCCCTATTCCTACTAAGTATAATGAAAAACCCTAGACATTATATATAAAACAAATATTAAAAGACTCTGAAAGGTAGAGAGAAGAAGGCCAAGCAGCCAGAGACCATGGGACTTACGGAATAACCTGATAATGAGTCTTATTGCCTCATATATCCCAGATTGGGTATTTGGAAAGTCAGCAACCTGGAACTGCTAATTAGTGAAGACAAAAAAAAAAAAGGCCAAAGAAAAGCCAGTTCTTTCTAGCCAAAGAACCAGGAAAGGGAAAACATGGCAAGACAGAAAACTTTTAGGAAAAAAAAATGCCAGTCAAACACAGAAAAACCACGGCTCCACCTCCACTCACACCAGCCAAGGCTAAGCAGGGAGGCTAGACTTCTGCCCTTGCTGTGTTGTTATGAGGCAGCCACATCTCCCTTGCCAGGTGGTAAAAATAAAGGCTGAGTTGGGAGCCAGGGTTTGCATTCCTTTGGGCAGTAGCAAGTCCCCTGCCCCTTCATGTTTGTGGAGACAATGTAGGGAACCTGAACTCCATTTCTGCCCAGCAGTAACAAAGAGCCCTTCCCCCAGCCTAGGTGTCAAAAAAGGTCAAGTGGAGAACCTTGTTTTCCATCCCTAATTGGTGATAACATGGCAGTGCCCCCATCTCCTCACCTGCTGGAGACATGGCAGAAGAAGCCTGCTAAAACCCATCATTTAAATAAGATTCATAGTCTTATAATATGCAAATGTCTATATTTCAATCAAAAGTCATTCATACACCAAGAACCAAAAAGAACTCAAGATGAATGAGAAGACAATCAGCAAACAGCAACACTGAGATGATACAGTAGTCAGAACTATCCTTCAAGAATTTTAATACAACCATTTTGAAAAGCACTGCAATTAGCAATTAAAAACAAGCTTGAAACACAGGAAAATAAAGAAGTTTCAGCAAAGAAATCCAAAAATCTCAATGAAGGCAGAAGGTAAAAAGAAGAATCAAATGAAAATTTTAGAACTAAAAAAATGCAATAACTGAAATATAAAATTCAGTGAACAGGCACAACAGCAGAATTTAGAGGACAAAAGAAAATAAATCAATAAGCTTAAAGATATTTTTTGCAAGTGGCATTTGTATAACTCTGAACGCCCATGATAGTAGCTTCAAACTGGAAATAGCAAAATAAAATAACTCAGTCTGCCAAAAAAATAAATAAATAAATAAATAAATAAATAAACTTAAAGACAGAACAATAGAAATTAGTCTGAACGACAAAGAGGAAATAGACTGAAAAAAATTATCAGGGCCTCATCTACATGTATGACTATAACAAAACATTTAACATGTCATCAAAGTTCTAGAATGAGAGGGGGATCATGGAACTAAAAATGTTTTCAAAAAACAATGGTAAAATTATCAAATGTGGCCAAAACAATCTATGAATTTAGAGACTGAAGAAGCTGAATGAATTTCAAATGTGATAGATTCAAAGAAATTCACTCCAAGAGACACCATAGTCAAACTTATAAAAACTAAAGACAAAGAATCCTGAAAGCAACAAGAGAAAAACAGCACATTGCCTACATGGGAAAAATGATTTGAATTACAGTAGATTTTTTTATCAGAAACCATGGAGGCTCAAGGGACAGGCAAAACATTTTTCAAACGATGTAAGAAAAAAAACTGTTCACCCAGAAATCTATACTCACCTGAAATATTCCTAAGTAATAAAGGAGAAATAAAGATTCTCTCAAAGGAAAACTAAAAGAAGGGAAATAAAAATTGCATTGAAAATGAAAATTATAATGTAATGTATCAAAATTCATAGGATGCAATTGTTCAGTTCCAAGACTAAAATTTATACATTACATGCTCACATTAGAAAAGAGAAAAAGTCTCAAATCAATAACTAAATTATCATCTTAAAATCAAAATAAACCCAAAGCAAGTAAAAGGAAGGAAATAAAGACAAGAGCAAGGATCAGCGGGATTGAAAACAGAAAAACAGTACAGAAGTTTAATGAAAGTAAAAGCTTGCTCTTTGCAAAGGAAAATAAAATTGATTAATTTCTAGCAAAACTTAAAAAGAAAGAAGACATTCCAATATACCAGTACTGGTTGAGTATCCCTTATTCAAAATGCTTAGGACCAGAAATGTTTTGGATTTGGGACTTTTTCAGCATTTGAACTATTTGCATTAAACTTATAGTTCAAAATCTTTAATCTGAAAATGCAAAATCTTAAATGCTCCAATAAGCATTTCCTTTGAATGTCAAGTCGGTGTTCAAAAATTTTCAGATTTTGATGCATTTTGGATTTGGATTTTTTTGATTAGAGATATTCAAACGTATCAGAAATGAAAAGATAACTGTAGACCTTGCAGACATCAAAAAGATAATGAGCACTATGAATAACTCTACATGTGTAAATTTAACAAGATAGATAAAATGGACAAATTATTCAAAAAGTACAAGGTAGCACAACTCCTCCAGTGTAAAATAAATAACTTGAATAATCCTGTAAATAATTAGGAATATTAAATTCATAATTATAAATCTCCCATAAGAAAAATCTCCAGGCTTAGATGGTTTCACTGAAGAATTCTACCAAATGGTCTGATATGGTTTGAGTCTATGTCCCCACCCAAATCTCATGTCAAATTGTAATCTCTAATGTTGGAGGTGGGGTTTGATGGGAAGTAATTGGATCGTGCAGGCAGATTTCCACTTTGGTGCTGTTCTCATAATAGTGAGTGAGTCACCACGTTATCTGTTTAAAAGTGTGTAGCACCTCTCTCTCTTCCTCCTGCTGTGGACGTGAAAGATGTGCCTGTTTCCCCTTCACTTTCTACCATGATCGTAAGTTTCCTGAGGCCTCCAAAGCCATGCTTGCTGTACAGCCTGCAGAACACTGAGCCAATTAAACCTCTTTTCTTTATAAATTACCCAATTTCAGGTATTTCTTTATAGCAGTGTGAGAAGGAACTAATACATGGTCTAAGAGAAGGCGCACCCAATCCATACAATCTCTTCCAGAAAAAAAGATAATATTTTCTAATGTATTCCATGAAGCCAGTATTACCCTCATACCACAAAGAAAAAAAGTATTTGCAGATAGAATATAGCAATATATACAAAGAATATGCACCATGACCAAGTACGTCTCGTTCTAGGAATGCAAGGCTGGCTAAATATTGGAAAACCAATCAGTGTAATCTGCTGTATTAATGGATGCTGAAAAAGCATTTGACAGAATTCAACACCCATTTATGACAAAAACTGTCATAAAATAGGGGTAGAGAGAAACTTTTTCAACTTGATAAAGAATACCCACAAAACAGCTAACACTGTACTTAATGGTAAAAGACTGAATGTTTTCCCCCTAAAATTGTAAATGAGGCATGGATTCCACTTTCATGTGACACTGCTACTCAACAGAATACTTGAAATTTCTAGCCAGCACATTAAGGCAAAGAAATGAAATTAAAGTCATACAGATTAGGAAAGAAGTAAAACTGTTCCTATTTGTGGATGACATGATAGCCAATGCAGATTAAAAAAAAAAACTACAAAAATAAATTCTAGAATAAATGAGTTTAACAAGACACAGGTTCACAGACACAAGATAAATATTTAAAAATCAGTTGTATTTGTATATACTACCAATGAACATAAAACAAAAATTTTAAATGCAATATTGAAACCTAAAAAAAATACTTAAGTGTAAATCTAAGAAAATACTTACAGGACTTTATGCTGAAAACTACCAAATGCTGATGAAATAAATAAAAGGAGACCTAAATAAACGGAGATGATACTGTGTTCTTGGATTAGAAGGCTCAATATGGTGAAGACATAAACTCTCTGCTGAATTGATATACAGGTTTATTAAAATTTCAGCAAGGTTTTTTGTAGATATAGACAATTTAGATAGACATAAAATAAATAAGATTATTCTCAAATTTATATAGAAATCTGTATGGAATAGCTAAAATAATTCTGAAAACCAAAAATAAAATAAGAGGAATCATCTACCTGATTGCAAGACTTACTTATTATACAGCTAAAGAAATCATGACTGTTGTGTATTACTCAAGGGATATACACATAGATCAATGGAACAGAGTGGAGAACGCAAAAGTAGATCCACACAAATGTGTTCCCCTATTTTTTGACAGAAGTACAAAAGCAACTTCCTGGAGGACGGACAGTCTTTTCAACAAATGGCTCGAGAGCAATAAAAACAATACACCTTGGCCTAAGCCTCACACCTTTTATAAAAATGATCTCAAGATACATCATACACTTAAATATAAAGTATAAGAACTTTTAGAAGATAACGTAAGAGAAAATCTTTGAGACTTAGGGCTTGGTGAAATGTCCTTAGACATGATACCAAAAGCACATTACAGAAATAACCAGTTGGACCTCATCCAAACCCAAAGTGTTTTTCTCTGATAATGACCCTGTTAAAGGAATAAAGGCAGGTTACAGACTGGAGAAAATTACATACAAATCACACATTTAACAAAGTACTCATATCTAGAATGTAGGTCTCAAAATTTAAGATTAAAAAACGCACAAATATTCCAATTAGAAAATGGGCCAAAGATGTAGACATTTTATCAAAGTGGATCTATGAATAATAAATAGACACATGAAAAGGTGTTCAACATCACTGGCCACTAGGAAAATGCAAATTAAAACCACCATGACATATAACTCCATACATATTAGACCAGAAAATATAAAATAAACACATGCATATATGGCCCAATGAAGACCTTTGACAAGGTGCCAAGACTATATATATATATATATACACACACATATATATATACACACACACATATATATACACATATACATATACACATATATATATATATACACACATATATATATTATATATATATAATGGAGAGAAGATAGTCTCTTTAGCAAATGGTCTTGGAAAAAACAGATATCCACACACCAAAGCATAAAATTGGACCCTTTTATTACAATATACATGAAAATAATTTCCGAATGGTTTAAACTTCAAAGTTGAAACTCTGAGAAGAAAGCATAGAGGAAAAGCTCCATGACATTGGTCCTGGAAATGATATTTTGCATATGGCATCTGAAGTGCAGGCAACAAGACCCTGTATAGACAAGCGGGATTACATCAAACTAAAAAGCTTCTGCCCAGCAAAAGAGAAACCAAGGTGAACAGGCAACCTGTGGAATGGGAAAAAAGTTTGCAAACCATATATATAATAGGCAGAGTCAAAATCCAAAATATAAAAGGAATGCCCACAACTCAATAGCAGAACAACAAATAGCCTGATTTTAAAATAGGCAAATGACTTAAATAGAAATTTCTCAAAACAAAACATACAAATGGCTTATAGGGATATGAAAAGATGCTCAACATTACCAATTATCAGGGAAATGCAAATTGAAACCACAATGAGAATGGCTGTTATCAAAAAGGTAAATGATAACGAGCATTAGCAAAGATGTAGAGAAACTGGGACCCTTGTACACTATTGGTGGAAAAATAAAATGGCGTGGTGCTGTGGAAAACAGTGCGAAGGTTCCTCAAAACATTACAAATAGAACCACTATATGATTCAACAATTCCCCTTCTGAGTGTTCATCTCAAAGAATTGACATCAGGATCCAGAAGAAATATTTTTACTATTATGTTTATTACAGCATTATGAAGCTGAGATGTGAAAACAACCCTAAATATCCATCAACAGATGAACGGATACAGAAAATGTGGTATACACAGACAATGGCATATTACTCAGCCTGAGTAAGAAAATCCTGCCACATTTGACAACATGGATAAAGCTTGAGGGCATTACACTAAGTGAAAAAGCCAGTCACGGAAGGACAAGTGCTGCATGAGTCCACTTCTACGAATTATCTGAAATATTCAAATTCATAGAGGCAGAGAGTAGAATGGTGGTTGCCAGGCTAGGGGTAGGGGAAATGAGAAGTGATTGCTTTGAGTGGGTACACAGCTTCAGTTATGCAAGACGAGTACACTCTAGAGATCCGCTTACGACATTATGCCTTTAGTTCACAATATTATATTGTACACTTAAGATACGTTAAGAGGGTAGATCTCATGTTAAATATTCTTACTACAATAAAACAAAATATAATAGCAATACAAAATGCAAGTGAGAATGTGGAGAAATTGGATCACTCATACATTACTAATGGGAATGTGAAATCTTAGCCACCCTGGAAAAGAGTTTGGCATTTTCTTTATAAACTAAGTATCCACTTTGTGTTTGAGCCAGAACTGCACTTGTGGGCATTTGTCCCAGAAAAATGAAAATGTTTGCATGCAAAAACCTGTACACAAACATTCAGGCAGCTCAATGTATAAGAGCCAAAACTTATCCCAGATGCCCTCCGATGGATAAGTGTGATTAAACAAACTGGGGCCACGGAAAATTATTCAGCAAAAAAAATAAATTGTTGATACATGCAAGATAGATGGATCATAGGTCACTATGAGTAGAAAAAGAAAAGCCCATCTCAAAAGGTCACATACTGTATAATTCCATTTAGCTAACATTCTCATATTGACAAAATTATAGAAAAGAAATCAGAGTGGTGGTTGTAGGAGTTAGGGATGGTGAGGAGGAGTGGGTGGCAGAAGGGAAATACGGAGATCTTTGTGGTGAGGGAATAGTTCTGTATCTTGATGGCAGTGGTGGATACACAAACTACATATATGATAAAATGAGCCATAGCTACACACACACTTTGCACCAATATCCAAGTCCTGGTTTTCATAGTATTCTGTATCTCATAAGGTATAACCATGGGGAAACCTAGTGGAAGGGTACACAGGACCTCTCTGTACAATCTTTGCAACCTCCTATGAATCTACAATATTTTTTTAAAGCCTGTGGAAAAGCTTTAGATTTGGTCTGATACATGCTGTGAAGAATAAAAGGATTGGGCTATTTAATTATGAGCTCTAGGGGCACAGTATTTGAAAACTTTTGAACATAAAAGTAAAAGGTAAAAATAAAGAGAAGCTAGTTGTATAAAAGAAAGAGATGCTCTTTGTCTCCCGAGTTCTTTCCTAGAGCCACTGTGCAAGAACAGCCAGGCAGCATACAGTCCTCAGGGCCACCATGTGCGTGCTGCTCAGGGTCAGGAGACCCCATGTCTGACCAAACCTCCCTGTGTCTGTGCAGCGTCTAGAGACAGCCGGCCTCAGCTCCCTCTTCTGTACACAGAGGCGATGAAGTGACAAGGCTCCATATTGCCTTCATCCATCTCCTGGCTTCCTAGACTCACTGCAGCAGCACCAAGGAGGCCCTGAGACATTGGCCATGTCGAGAGGATGCCCTGTCCCTGGGACACCAGCCTTGCTGCAATATCTGCACGTGGTCAGCATTGTGTGGCTGCGCTGGAAAACACAGTGCCTGGTGTCTCAGAACTGGGCTCGTGTAATGCATTTCCTCTGCTTGGCATCTCCATGCTACATGGGAGTGAGAGCAACTCCCAACACCTGCCAGCACAGGGCTTGGCACGTCTCCTCAGAGCCAGGGAGCCAGCAGACTCTCTGGGCAGAGCCAGGCCCAGCTAAGTACATCTGTGAAGGCTTCCCCCAGAGGCATGAGCAGCCCATCACCAGCACATGCAGCTGATAGTGCAGATTCAGGCCAGATGGTGGGGGCTTCCAGGAAAGCAGAGATGAGAGGGAGGACAGGGTGAAGACAGAAATGCCCTTACCAAACAAACAAAACAGTATCCTGTGGAGTGAACATCACAACGTTCCTTTTTTTCAAAATTTTTGTAAAATATACATAACATAGAATTTATTAGTTTAACCACTTTTAAGTGAGCAATTCAGTGGCATTAAGAACATTCACATTTTTGGGTAACCATCACCACCGTCTATTCCTGGAACTTTTTGTCGTGCCAAACTGAAACTACCCCTTAAACGGTAACTCTCCATCCCACTTCCCCTGGTCCTAACAACCACCATTTTGCTTTCTGTCTCTATGAATTCGGCTACTCCAAGTACTTAATATAAGCGGAATCGTGCAATATTTGCCCTTTTGGGTCTGGTTTATTCCACTTAGCATAATGTCTTCAAGATTCTTCTATGTTGTAGCATGTGCCAGAATTTTCTTTCTTTGCATCCTTTCTGAGGCTGAATACTATTCCATTGTATGCATGTAACACACTTGCTTTTCCACTCCTTCATTGAAAGGCATTTGGGTTGCTTCCACCTCTTGGCTTCTATGGTCACGGGTGTAGGAATATCACTCTCTTCCCTGTTTTTGATGTTCAGGACATTCTTATCACTCCCCTTATAAATAAAGGCCAAGTTCTACCATGGCTAGACTGGGTTTTCCAACTTAAGGCCACTTCCAAGATGTACACGGGCTCTAGGGAATACAAGAGATTGCTTCCTTAATCTTTCTGAGCCTCAGGATCTAACCTCTGAAAGGGAAATCACGCTACAGGAGGTATAAATAGCAGGGAGGAGAGGAAAACCCCTTAGCTGTCAAACCAGTGCAGCCTCATCCAATCCCCTGCTGCATCCCCTACAGGAAGGAGTGCTTTCTGAGAGGCAGAGAGCATGTGTGTGCAGGGGCCACGTGGGTCTGTCTGGTGGGAGCGGAGAGAGCAGGGACTCGCTTGGTGTGAAATCCAGGTGATTGTAGGAGGCGCGTGGGACAAAAGTCAAAGGGCAATCACCAGCGGGCACAGTCCAGCTCGAGACCAGACATCTGTATGGCACACCAGGATTTCACAGCAGGCTCAAGGGTCAGACAACAGATTGTTAGAGATCCCAGAGAGGACAGCAGAGGGGGTTCTGGAAGAGAGGAGAAAGGGCTCAGCTGCTGGAGCAGGGAACAGGCAGAGCTTTCGCAGCCACTGTGGTGAGGAGTGGGGTCTGGGAAGGACAACCCAGGGCCCCACTTCTGGAAAACCTCAAATATTAGAAGGTGGACTGTATGGGACTGTTTACCCCAAGCAATCCTAGCTTAAACCTGCTGTTCTGGCAAAATCACTTTCAAAAGCGTCACATTCTTAGTGTGGAAGATGAATCATAGGTTACCCCAGGGTGGTTACCAATGCAGAGGCCAGAGGTACACAGCAAAGCCGGTGTCACCAACAAAGGCAAGAACACACTTGGACAAAGTAGGGAGCAGGGTCTGCCTGGATGGTGTCCCCTGCCTGGGGCCCTCTGTCCTTCTTCCCTAAAGTTAGCCAGCCACAGAGCCTGGGGCACACTGACCTTCGCCATGACTGTCATGGTGGGGTTGAGGGGATGAAGGCAAGTACTATTAGCTAAGGGATTGCATTCCTGCAGAATGCTTTGTTTCTGTTCAATGAAAATTGCTGAAAAATTTTAATCTCGATACAAAAGTATAGAAGAGTGACTTGTTTGGTTTCTCTGTGGATCTGCCCGGCATCTAGCACTAAACTCAGTCTCAATGCCTTGGTTGAGACCTTCCCCTAAGAACCACACAAAGCTGTGGCCTTTTATAATTGTTTGCTTGTTTTTACAAGAATGGAATGATCCAGATGAGAACACTCAGGTTTGTCCTTTTCATTCTGTGTTTTCTGTTTTCTTTTACCATGTGGTCCCGTCCTGTCAGCACGGTGGCACAGCGGGCTTCCTCAGTGGGGCCTGGCCAGGATAGCCCCAGAGAGCCGGAAACTTCAGGCAGTCCTCGGTTTGCCCACTGCTCAGGTAAAGGCTCAAATTGTGCATGCTCCCTTCCTCCTCCTTTTGCAAAAATCCTTAACAAAGTATCAGCAAATCAAATTTAGCAGTATATAGAAAGAATATATTCCATGACCAAGTAGGGTATATTCCTGGAATGCAAAGCTAGTTAAATACTAAAAAATCTGTCTTTGTAATCCACCATATTAATGGAGAAAAAATTACATGACCATATCAATGGATACAGAAAAAAACACCATTGATGTGAGGAATAGAGGGGAACTTCCTCTACTAGATAAAGAGTACCAACAGAAAGACCTACAGCTAACATTATACTTAATGGCAAAAGGCTGAGTACTTTTCTCCTAACGCTGGGAATGAAGCAAAGTCTCAACATCACCTGCAACTTCTAGCCAGTGTAGCAAAGCAAGAAAGGGAATGAAATGCATACATCTTTCCACCTTGGGAATCGGCCCCAGCGTATCTTTTTGGCATCAATGACTGCAGGGCCTAGCACCTAAGCCCTTGTTGAAGACTTTAGCTGGGGACCATCGAAACAAGGAGGCGAGGTCGCAAAGAGCTCATCAGTCCCTGCTTTTCCATGTGCACATAGCAACTGTCTGACCGTGTGCAAGTTACTCACCTCAGTGTGCCTCAGCAGTTTCATCTGTGAAATGGTGTAACAATAGTACATGCATCACAGGGTCCTTCTGAGGCTTTAAGGAATTACATCCTCAAAGCGCCTAGAGCACTGCCTGATCACATGGCAAAAGCATGCAAGTATCAGCTATTATTATAGATGGTCATCGTTACTCTGAACTTCTTTTATAATGTGGAAGAAAATAAAATATCATCAATCTCAAGTGAAGCTGTGGAACGTTGAGGGTGGCTCTCCCACCCCAGGCTATGGTTCCTGACAGGGATCCTGCCTCTTGACTCTGCATAATAACCATGATGGGCAGGCAGTTTTTAGAGGGGCAAAACTGGAAAATGACCTTCTCTTCATTCCCCCATCTCTGTATCCTGGACCATAATCTAGGGGAATAAGCCGAGTCCTCCATTCCACTTTCTCATTATCCACTGAAGGCATTTTTCCCACAGCTCCTCAAATGCCTTTATTTTCCTCCCTAGCTCCTCCCCTCTCACTCAGGCCTCTCCTCTCCCCTCCTCCTCAAATGCCTATCATCTTGACTTTTCCACATTAAAACCCTCTTGTAACTGACACAGACCCCTGTGAAACTCCAGGCAATTAATCGAACTTAGCAGAGCTTTTGTAAACCTCTGTAAAAAAGGCCACAGGCTCATGTTTCTCTCACATTCTGTTTAAGTGGAACCTACAGAGATCCATGTTGGGCAAAGTGGTCAAGAAAACTACCTTTTATTATTTTATTTAAGGAAGAAATTAAAAATTCAGGTCATATAGACTGGAAAAAAAAACCCACTTTCTACCCTTAAACCTTTCTCCATGCTTACTGCCCACTATAAATTTTTTTAAAGGCAACCAGTGCAGTAAAACCTCCACAACAAAGCTGGAGCAAATATGCGAGCTGAGCGGAGGCCAGATTTACGGTCAGAAATATAGAGTGTGTCTCAGCAGGGGCAGGCTGTGAAATCATATGAGCTAATATCAGGGGTGTGAAAACAGGCATTGTTGTTTAGTTAACGAAAGTCACACAATTAAGCAGTTCTCAAAAATCAATTAGCCATATGTTATAACCAAGATGACATGTTTTTATAACTTCTCTCTGGATGTTTTATGGCCAGAGGATGCTCATGTGGGCACTAGAACAAGAAAATAAACCACCAGCCCAGAGTAAAAGTGCAAAAATTCAACCACAATTAATTAAGAGTCCAGTCTGGACATGATGGAGTCGTGGAGCCGGCTGCACGGTGTTGGAAGGATCCTTCCCTGCACTCCCATTCTGTTGCAAAAAGCCAGAGGTCATTTTATTTCTTTCTCTTTGTTTTTCTGTTCTTTTTAATTTAGCACAGACACAGCTGTGAAAACTGGATATTCCATTTGAACTCCATATTTACGCTTATAGCTGATGGTTCCAAGGAAACGTCATTTTATTTTACTTTATTTATTTTAGTATTTTTTGAAATGGAGTTTCGCTCTTGTTACCCAGGCTGGAGTGCAATGGTGCGATCTCGGCTCACCGCAACCTCCGCCTCCTCGGTTCAAGCAATTCTCCTGCCTCAGCCTCCCGAGTAGCTGGGACTACAGGCGCGCGCCACCATGCCCAGCTAATTTTTGTATTTTTAGTAGAGACGGGGTTTCACCTTGTTGACCAGGATGGTCTTGATCTCTTGACCTCGTGATCTGCCCGCCTCGGCCTCCCAAAGTGCTGGGATTATAGGCGTGAGCCGTCGTGCCCCTCCCTAAGGAAACGTCATTTTAAAAGCTTTCCATGGAAAATGAAAAACACATCTCTCAGGAGGACACCGGTGGCATGCTGTTGTTCACGATAGATTTTGTCTTCTTGACATGTACAGAGGAAGTGACAAATGAGAGGCAGAGCTGGCCTCCTTGTTGAGCTAGGTATGGGATAAGGACACGGGAGTATGTACCGCGGCCATAATGCAGAACACGCAGTAGGGTCCTTTTTTTTAAATAGCCACAAATTCCTCCGCCTCCTGTACCCACCCCTTGGATCTTGGCCATTCTAGTATTTTAGTCAACAGAACAGGACACAAGCCCTGTGTACTAGATCCAAACCAGGTCCTCCAAACACCACTAACGTTCTGCCCTCGTTTCTGAATCCGGCAGCCACTGTGTGAACGAGGTTAGGTAGCCTGCTGGATTTTGAGAAGCTCGTGGCCCTGGCTCCCCCACCTGTCAGCCAGAATGAAGCCAACCTCCACACAAGCACAGAGGGCCCCAGACTGGCAGACCCCGCCCGACCTGTCAGCTCACCCCAGACCTGAGCAAGCCCGGCTTCCATCAGTTAGCCTGACCTCAACAGCAGAACCACCCAGCTGGCCCGTAGACTGGCCAGCACTGATAAATAGTTGTTTAAGCCACTCCCTGATGGGGCAGTTTCTTACCTGGAGGAAGTGAACAGATGTAGTTAGTCACCCAGAGCCAGCGGTAGCTGTGAATCTTCCAACCACACTGTGCAGCAACCTTGTCAGCCTCTACACGTGGTGCTGGGCAGCCCGGGTCCTGCTGCCTTGCAATGCCCTCGGGTGGAATTTAAGAATACGGAAGGAACTCCGTGCTGTGTAGGGTGGCAGTGTTGCCAGGCCCACATCCTGCTCTGTCACTAGCTGTATGACGTTACATCTCAAATTTGAGCCTCAAATTTTTCATCTTAAATTGATCCTAATTCTTTAAAACTATGCTTCTTAAAGTGGGGTCCCTGGGCCAGACGCTGCAGCCTCACCTGGAAACTCATCAGCAATGCACCTTCTCACACCTCAGCCCACACCTGCTGAATCAGAAACCTAGGACCGGGGTCCAGACAGTTGTGTTTTCAGAAGCCCCCAGGTCATTTCGATGGGCCAGCTCAGATTTTGAGAGCCCTGGTTTAATGTGTGACTGTGAGAATAAATTGCTAGTAAAGCATCTAAGACAAGGGAGACACTCAATTCATAATGATTCTCTCTCTCCTTTCCCTTTACTGAATAGACTTAATAGAATGTATGAATGCATTTAGGTGTACAGATAATTAAGACAATTAATATGGGAAATATATATGTATAGATATAGGTAAAACAGAGTATAAGATTGGACACACACACTGCCATTTATCCAGGTGGAGGTTGTGAATTCTATGAAATGTTCTATAAAATGGACAGCAGATAAGACCCCGTCATTCACTTTCTGCCTTCTGTCACCTGCATCATCAACACGTCGGTGGGGTCTTTGGAGGATCTCCGACAGGTGAAGCCACAGTCATGTGGATGTGGTGCCTGGCTAGTGCCTGAGGTGGGGTGTGGGGGAGTGTGCGGTCAGGACACACTAACGCCACTCAGCCTCGGTGGGGAGCTGCTCCCATGGAGCCTGGCATCTGGCTGTGCTCCCTGCTTTGTATCTACCCAGGAGCAACAGAGGGGAAGCAAGGCGGGGCTGGAGGGAGGCCAGCTGTGGAAGAGAAGACAAGTTAGAGTCAGCCTGAATTACCTGGAGAGATGAGCAGGTTGTTCTCCATGCCCTGGACCCCCTAATTATCCTAACAATGCCCTGAATTTTGGGATGTCTTGTGAGGTGCTACGTTGGTGGCTGGGAATGCTGCAGGCATGAGTAATGCACATTCATGAGCCGACACACAAGTGCTGCTGAATCCATGGCACATGGGTGTCACCTGATGCATTTGGCTTCTTCTGTAGGAGCTTGCAAATATGCTGAAGGGAGAGTGAAACCAGAGATCTCATCACTGAAGAAACCAGCACAGTGTGTGCCTGGAGCCACAGAGGCACGTGGGCAGGGAGGGCTGCCTGTGCAGAGACGAGGAGCATAAGAAGAAGAGAGCGGGTCCCAGAGGTTTCCCTAACCTGGTCTCCGCCTCTGTGCATTTCCATGAAAGATGTGATTCTGGGAACAAGCCACTTGCCCCATCCAGAACAGCCCTTTGAAGGCACTGGGGTCTGCCAGGAAAAGTTCCAAATGCTGAGGCCCCAGGACCAAGGAGGAGCCAAGGGCATTTGGTCTTTGCAAGGAGTTGTTGCCTCTAACCACAGGGGCTCAAGTCCAGGTGCAGTGGGGTCAGTGGGATGTCTAACTACAAGACGGCAGCTAGGCTGGACTTCACCTGAGCTGTCAGAGGCCAGTGACAGTGCTACAAGGCGAGCAAGTGGCTGCTGGGACCCGCCGGACTCAGGCTCCCTTATCAGAGTGAGCCTGGGCCTTCAGAGTCCTTCCCAGGACACGGCCCATTGGCAGAGAGGAGACTCATCTTAGCTTCTGGTGGTGGCAGTCCTGGGGGCTGGTCAGGGAGAGTGGGCCTATTAAGGACCTGAGCTCCCCTAAATGCAAAGCAGTCTGGAGCTGCAGAGACATATGCTCCCGGGATTTCTCTGGCTATGGAATGTCAGGAGACTCCGTCTGCCAATCTGGCCCAAATTCACGCTCTGGACTCCATATTCCAGACCCACTCCTTTTGACTAAAAACTAGAGGAGACGAGGGAACAAACACTCGCCTTGCTCCTGTCTGGGGTTACTTCTCACCCTGCAGTGCTAGGCCTCGAAGTCCATCACTTTACTCAGTCCATAAGAACTCCAAAATTATGTTTCATTACCACATTTACAATGAAAACAACTGGCACTAGGAACCGCCTCCCAGACCTTGATGTAGAACCTCTGTATCCCCCAGGGGACCCCCTGTTCCCCTCCCATCAGTCTATCCACGGTAACCACTATTCCATCTCTCCAGGCAAGGTTTGCTTGTTTCTCAGCATCACTCGAGTGGAACCAAGCAATAATTACTCTGGGGCGTCCCCCGTGCTGTGTGTGTGTGTGGTCACCGAGAGTGATGCACACGGCCATCATGTATTGTGTCGTATTGCTGTGGTGTGCTTTACTGTGTGGACACACCATCATTTGTTCATCCATTTTCCGGCTGTTGAACATTTGGGTTCTCCCCACGTTTTGACTATTTTGAGTAAGATTGCCATGAACATGTCTGGCATGCCTTTGGAAGACAGATATTTCTTTCCACTGGGGGATACATCCAGGAGTGAAGCTTCTGGGCTGGACCATGTGTGCGTGTTTAACTTTAGAGATAATTGCAGCCCCCCTAAAGCAGTTGTCCATGTTACCCTCCCAATAGGAAGGGATGGAGTTGGGGTCGCCCCGCATGCTCACCAGCACTCACGATCATCAGTCCTTTCCATCTTAGTTGCTCTGGCGGGGGTGCAGTGGCATCTCCTTGTGTTTTAAATTTCCATTTTTTTGAGACAGGATCTCACCATGTTGCCCAGGCTGATCTCAAAGCCCCAGCCTCATGTGATTCTCCCTGCTCAGCCTCCCATGTCATAGGGATTATAGGCGTGAGTCTTAATTTGCATTTCTCTGATGGGTGATGAAGAGCCAATTTTTGCACTCAATTCTATTTAATTCCAGACCCAACTCTCCTCAGTGCTCCACTCCATAAGATTCCAGCAATGTTTGGCCACCTCCCCTTCAGCCTCCTTAGCACAGCTCACCCCAGGCGTCCTCACAGGCCTTTCCCTACCAAGAAGCCTGCAGGAGTGCAGGGAGTGGTGAGTCCACCCAGGCCTGGACACAGGGCATGGCAGGAGGGGGTCAGGATGCCTCAGCAGCAGGGCAGACAGGCACCAGTTGTGACAACCCTGACGCAGGGGACTGACACCTGAGCGTGCGAGGGACATACATGGAACGTCTTCTCAGGACAGAGCTTGGGATCCTCCTGTGCCACGACTCCAGGGAGGTCAGGCGAGTGTGAACCAGGGGAGGCTGTGCCGGCTTTGGTGTCCCCCAGCTTCTGAAAGTTTCACCTTCTCGGTTGTGAGGATGGCCGTGGTTTCTTCAAGGGAAAGCCCTTGTTTCCTCCTCACTAATATAGGAACAATGAGGTTTACCCTCAGGCCATGGTAAAAGTGAGTTAGAGACATTTTAACACAGGGATACAGGTGAACAGGAAGCCGGGCTGTGAGATTATGGGAGGGAGTCACAGGTGGGAGGGCCCACGTCTGTGCCTCCGCAGGTGAGGGCGGCACCAGAAGCCTCTGTCAGGCTACAGGCAGCACCAAACCGCCTTTTAGGAACATTCTGGGGTGGAGGATCCTGAGGGCCAGCCTGGATGGGCTTCTTTTCCTTTTTTCTGGTATCCTTTGAAAAATGTATGATAGGCTTGTTGTGGTGAGCCTGATCGTTTTTGTTTTTTTTTTTTTTTTTTTTTTCTCGTTTGCTCAAGCTTCTTCCCACAAATCTCTTCAGATCCCACATCAGTGTGCCCAATAGAGTACAGGTAGGACACGTCGGAAAGTGAGACTCGAGGGGAAACACGGTACCTGGCACATACACGTGAGAAATGAGAAAGAACTTCTTTCAAAAGAGAGAGAAAGAATGAATTAATAAGGATAAAAGAATGCAAGAGAAACTCCAGATTTAACCAATGTAGCCTCCTTTGAAGAGATCCAAGACCTCATATAGGTCCTGCCAGCCATCAGCCCCGTGTCCCCAGTCCTACCCCAACTCCGACATAAGCCACTTGTCCCTGGTCCTATCCCAACTCCGCCATCAACCACGTGTCCCCAGTCCTACCCCAACTCTGCTGTCCACCATCAGCCACGTGTCCCCAGTCCTATCCCAACTCTGCTGTCCGCCATCAGCCACGTGCCCCCAGTCCTATCCCAACTCCGCCGTCAGCCACGTGTCCCCAGTCCTATCCCAACTCTGCCGTCAGCCACGTGCCCCGAGTGCTATCCCAACTCTGCACTGGCCTTAGCTCTCACATCTTTATGATGAGTGAGCTGTGTGCAGCCCTCAATTGTCAGTCCTACTGCAATTTCCCTGCTTTGGGACATTCCCTGACTCCCCATTGCCTATTGCCTGCAGAAGCAAATCCAAAGTCTTCAATGAGACTTACAAGTCCTCTATGTTCTAGGTTCCACTGCCCCCCCCCCACTCCTCCCCCCGCCCGTCCCTTCCCGAGGCTACATCCTGTCAGGCAGGGGGAGCGTTCCTGTTTTTCATGCCTCAGTGCAGCAACTGCATCTTTTCCAAGTTCAGCTGAGAACCCCTTTTTCTCCTTTTCAGCCTGGTGAACTCCTCTGGTGAGTCCTGCCCTCATCAGCAACCCAACACAACAGCCCCCGAGTGGCTCTTCCCACCCTCTGCTGCAATTGTTTGTTTATGAGCCTGTTTCTAACTGTGGACTTCCTAGGAGCAATATAGAATATGATTTCTCTTTAAAATCTTTCCTCCTGCTTCCACTTAGTGTCTGATACATAAGAAGTGCTTAGTAAAAATTGATTGAAAATGTTAAGTGTTTTCCTTTTGAAATAAGAAGAAAAACAAAGACAAGAAATAAACTCTACACTCCCCCTACCCATCTCTTACCCCTGCTGTGCTTTTCTGGGGCAGAAAGAGGCATATCGGGCCAGCACATCTGAGGATATGGCCTTCAATACAGTCCAGCAATTAATCTATTCATGCCTATTTGCATCTGGGTGGGACCTGGCAGGGCTTTAATTGGATGCATGCGCTTTCTGGGTGGAGAATGCAGCCCTGGGATTTCCTTTTCTGCAGCAGTGTGACTACCCACCCCTCAGCGCCCATTCTCAGAACACGTGAGCCCCCACATGCACACACAGGCACAGAGGGTCATTAATCACTCCTACCATCTGATTAAAGGAATTCTCCAGACCAGGAAAAAAAGCTGTGCTATAAAAAGACTTTGAATTATAAAGTCCCTCTGCACCAATACTTCCAAATCAGGCAATTTATTGCAAACAACCAAAATCTCATTCTCAGGCCATTAACTAAAATAGGAAAATATCATCTTAAATTCTAAAAATAACAAAGGACACATTGTAATAGGGTTCCAGTTCTGGACAAGCGGATGGGTACTTAGCATGGTGAAAACCTCAAGAACCTGGAATATGACTTTTCCTTTCTCAAACCCTCCACCTTGGAGGGCACAATCTCAAGTAGGACCTAGCGCTCTTAACCACTGGGGCGTTTTGTCCTTAATCGTTCCTGTTTCACAGCCACAGAATCACCATGGAACCAGAGGTTCCAGAGTAAAACTCAAAACAAAATCATTTCTTATTCAAATTGAGTAGCTGAATGGATTTGGCTTTTAAGAGGAGCCGCTGAAGGCTCCCTTGCTGCGTGTTGCTGCTGCTACTGCTGCCTTGTTTTGATTTTGTGCAAGTCTAGAGAGTCACAGAGGAGCCAAGAGACCGGACCCTGTTAGGATCCCTGAAGCCCCCATTCCTGAAACTCTCTCCTCAAGACCACCGGCGGGCCTTTAACGCCAAAGCCAGCGACCTTCTTGGCTCTCTGTAAGCGTCAGAGTCTGTGCATGGCTTGGTCTTGGAGCTCTTGATGAGGTCAGAGCAGCAGGGACACTTGGGTCTGAAGAGCAGTGTCTGGGAGCCACCACATAAGGAGAACAGGGTGCAGCCTGGCCTTGAATTGATGGAAGCCAGCCCCCTGCATCTCTGACCCTGGATACACCGGAGGATGCACCGTTCAGGGAGACCTGGACGGCCCATCCTCAGGTGCAGGCTGCCCTGGGGGTTTAAGGGCCTGGTCCCACCCATCATGAACTCTCTGGGGGATCTTTTTGACCCTAGCCTATTAGGAACACCCAAGCAACTCCTCTGGCAATTTTGACGCCCTTGTCTCTCTAGGACTCCCAGGGACACAGCCTGTCCTCGGGGTCCTCCAGCCCCTGCTCAGTCACCTTCAAAGAGTGCCCACCCTGCTACATCCCCAAACTCAAAATTGACCTTCTACTTCCTTCATGTCTATTAACCCAACCAAGATCCTTCATCCCAGGGTGGAACAGAGCTAAACCTTTAGGAATTAATTGATCCCATGTCTTTGCCCTGAGAAAGAAGTGGATGCTGTTGAATACTGGACCCTCTAGGTTAAATAATTGTCCACAGTTCAGGCATGTCTTTTTTGAGGATGGATTGATTTCAGTGTGTGTACATTTGCGCTCAACAGTCCCCATGTAGAATTGTGTTTCTTACTTTCTAAAAGGCTGTCACATGCATTATTCTATATAGCTTATTGCAATCATAGCCTGAGAACTAGGTGTCAGAAGAGCTAAAAGAGAGGAGGACTTCCCCAAAGTGCACCCAGCAGAAGTGGCCAGTCGTGCCTCAGGAAGTGTGGTGTCCACCAAGCCCCTTCCCCAGCTGAAATCTGAAGCCTTGGATGTCGGCCATTTCCGACCTCAGAGCTGCCCAGTCAGACACCACAAAGAAACCAGAATAAGAAGAAAGGCCTTCAGGGCCTGGGACCCTCTAAGGTATCCAGCCACACTCAACAGCATTGTGGTTTACTGATGCTTACAGGAGGCGTTGTGGGGCCTTTGCATGCTTGCCCGAACACTCTGAATTGACCATGGACAGGCACCCATACAAATGCTCATACGCCACCATGCAAAGCTGGTCACAGACTTCACCACCATAATCAGCACGCCCAAGCTCTTCTGCCCATGCATGTGTACGTATACATATGTACATTTATGTTATACTCATGCACACACATGCACACATACAAACACACACTTGCATAAACACGCACATCTCTGAGATCCTCCCAGACCATTTCCAGCCACAGCCCTCACCTGAGATTTGAGCTTGACACCCTTCACCCCCAGACTCCCAGGACTGCCTTAGCCTCTCCTTTCGGATGGCCCTCGAATCAATCTGAGCACCTTCTCTCAGGCACCAGGTTGGGAATCATTTTATGGTCCCAGACACTGTGGTGGAGGACCAGCAGCAAAAACGGAACAAATAGAAAATTCTCAGGCAAATGGCCTTGTTGCTAATGCCTTCTGAAGGAAACGGCAAATGTGAGCAGTGATTCGGCACCTCTGACAGAAAAGACAGAGTGATAAATGCTCACAGAGCAATGATAGGATTTGCAGTCCTCATAATGAAATGGAGAAGGTTAGATTATAGAGTCCCGTTTTAACCAGCAGGGGATCTTTTCATCAATAGATTATCTACTGACTGACCGACGGTCTACTTGTTTATGTGTCTATTTGTCTGTCTGTCCGTCCAGGGAGACTGCTTGAGTCACAATAGCCTGTCAGTTTCACTCTAAGACAGAGAAGCCACACATTTTTGGACATTTAATAGGGCATATTTTCTCTTCTGTGTTTTCTCCTTTAAGGGAAGATGCCCTGGATAAGGCAGGGAGGGGGCTCAATTGGAACTGCCAAGGAGAAGGGGCGGCAGGGGAGGGGCTGAACCAGGAACAGCCAAGGAGAGGGTGCCTCCTGATGGGTGGCAAACAAGCAGGAGGAGCTGCTGACACTTATTTGGGTTTTATGACCTTGGGCACACCTGGCCATGCTGCTTTCCTTCCCATTAAACTTCTCTTGGCTGAGCTGGCAGACAGGGTCATTGACGGTCCTGGGACAACGGGTGTAATTTGGAGGAGGTGGCCGGCTCATTCCCACGCCATGGGGGAGGGGATCATGGCTGCCTTTGGATGATGAAAGCTCTAAGCAGCGTGCTCCCCTGGCCCCTTTCTCGGGAGGGGTTATGCAGGCAGGCTGAGCTTTGAAAATGCAGGGGGCTGTCTGCCCTTGGAAGGTGGGTCCAGCCACCAGGGAGACAAGCCGTCTGAAAGGATCCCCCAGATCCCACACCAGTGAGTGTTCCCCAGAGACCTCTGAAAACTCAGACTACAAAAGATGGTGGTGGTCTGACTTCTGTTGCACATTCAGGACAAACATTCATCACATCGAAGGCCCAGGGAGGCTGGGTTTTGATCTCTTGTTTACATAGTCCTTCTCTCTGCAGCGTTCCAAGAGATCTGTGTCGCAGCCAGCCTCGGGGACCTCCTGGGGCCCGCATCACCTCCTTCTGCCTGTTCCCGCCACATGTGTTTGTGCAGCTTTTGCCGCCTCCGCTCACGTGACTTGGTGGACCTCGCTCTCGCTGGGTAGCAAGTGCACTTGCGGTCGGAGGATTCAGGTCCCTCACATCTGCACCCAGCGGGGAGTGAGGCTGCTCACCCAAGGAAAGCTTCCCTATTCTAAACAGTACTCTCGGGTGGGTTTTTTTTCCCTTCTTTCTTTTTAAAAAAGAAACATCCATCCAGAGTCATTTTGTCTTGCCAGATGGAGAAAGCCAGAGCTAAGTTGTCAAATACCAATAGCCAGAGGTGACGGAATGGTTAAGTGCTGGGTACAGCTGCAATATCTGGGTAATCCCAGACTCTGAAAATGAGGAATGGGAACCTCTTGAGGTCCCACTCGGGCAGTGAGTGGTGTCTCCAAGATCACTGCTCAAGTCTGATTCGGATTCTCCTCCTCCCCCTTCATTATCATGGTACCCTCCCTTCACAGTCACCCCCTGCTCCTGTTAGGTCCTCTTTCCCAGAATTCCTGTCCTGCCTGCTCCATTTTATTTGTTCTGACAGAGGCATGCATGGGCTTCAAAGTCCTCCATGTGTGGGGCCTCTGAGAACGAGCGGAGCTCCAGACAGAGCTCCAGTGTCTCTCCAGCGACCACAGGCTTAGCTGGTGTCCCATTGTGGGAACGTTCAGACCTGCAGACAGGCTTAGTATTTCCTCCTTCAGATGGCGTCGCGCCCTAAGCCCTGGGCTCAGAACCCACTGCAATCAAAAGCAGATGTGCTATCATGGAATCCGAGGCATGGGGGCCAGAGATGACCTTCACGATCACATCCACCTCATCCCCGCAGGACCTGACTCCAGGCTATTCCATGAAACCTCCCCCCACCTCTTCACCCAGCCGAGTTTTAAATATCTGGATTACAGACATTTCTGCTGTAGCCTGAAAATGAGGAAATGCTCTCATTCCCCTAGGAGTCTGATCACTTACCATCTTCAACCTGATTCTATGTCTCTTTGAACTTTAATATCCCCTGTGCACCATGGGGGTCTGTGTGTTCAGGAACATCATTAAAAGCTGAAAGCTGGGGGAGTTTGAAAAGGTTCGGGATTTCTTTGAAGCACGTGAGTCTTTCTGATAGGTGCACACTTGTTCCTGAAAAATACAATGAGACTTCTGTACCATTTATCATCTTCATCACCAGCCAACACTCATTCAACACCTACTAGCTACTCATTTCAGTAGTAATGAGTCCACTTACTGGGTAGACAGGGTGGTACAAAAATACAAATATATTTGTTAGATATGGTGCATGGTCTCTGGGAGCACTGGTGCAAAACCCCAGTGTGATGAGATTGCAAAAGCAGCCATGTCCATCCTGGAAGTGTAAAAGAATTCATGGAGAAAGTAACCTTTCACATTCCAATTGAAGATGACTTTTATTTCTTCTTAAAGCAGCTTCGTTGAGGTATAATTGATATATAAAGAACTATACATATTTAATATGTACAATTTGATGGTCTTGGTCATATGCAAACATCTGTGAGACCATCACCACCTCAAAGTAGTAAATATATTCACCACTTCCCACAGCTTCCTTATACCTCTTTCTTTTTTTTTTTTTTTTTTTTTTTTGTTGTTGTTGTTGTTGTTTTGAAACGGAGTCGCAATCTGTTACCCAGGCTGGAGTGCAGTGGCACAATCTTGGCTCACTGCAACCTCTGCCTCCCGGGTTCCAGAAATTCTCCTGTCTCAGCCTTCCAAGTAGCTGGGACTATAGGTGCACATCACCAGGACTGGCTAATCTCTGTATTTTTAGTAGAAACAGGGTTCCATCATATTGGTCAGGCTGGTCTTGAACTCCTGACCTCAGGTGATCCACTCACCTTGGCCTTCCAAAGTGCTGGGATTACAAGCATGAGCCACTGCGCCCAGTGGCCTTTCTTTCTTAAAATTACTCAAGTTTTAGTTTAGATTCGGGGTGGATGTGTAGGTTCATTACACGGGAATGCTGCGTAATGCTGAGGTTTGGGGTATAAAGGATCCCGTCACCCAAGTAGTGAGAATAGTAGCTAAGAAGTAGTTTTGCAGCCCCTGATCCCTCCCCTGTCCCCCCTCCTGTACTCCCCAGGGTCTGTTGTCCCTTCTTTCTGTCCACAAGTACCCAGTGTTTAGCTCCCACTAAGTGAGAACATGCAGTATTTTGTTTCCTGTTCCTGCGTTAATTCACTTAGGACAATGCCCGCCAGCTGCATCCATGTTACTGTAAAGGACATGACTTCATTATATACCACATTTTCTTTATCCAACCCCCCCACTGATGGGGACCTAGGTTGATTCCATGTCTTTGCGGAAGTGACTTTAAGAGGTAGAAAAATCACTCATGGAGGAGGACGCATTCCAAACACGGAAAGGTCATGACAGCTCAGCACACAGTGGCCAAGCAGTTGAGAACATTCTACCATCACCAGGAATTAGAAGAGGTGACTGCAACTGGGCAGGGTGCGGGAGAGAGACATGAGGCAGCTGAGTGGTACCCAGGCTGCAGAGAGCCTTGTGGTTCAGGGAGGAGGACCTTCATCCACCACTTCCAAACTCCCAGGTGGGGCCTGTCCAGAATAAGGGAGCTGTGGGAAGAGTGGTCCAGGCCACCTGGACAGCAGCAGGGAGGCCACAGTTTCTTTTCTTGGCTAAATGCTCATCTGGGTGAAGAAGGAATGCCTTCTAGGCACATCCTTCCCCCTAGTCACCTTCTGTGCCTTTTTTAGGGCTGCTTAAAGCACAGCTCTCCCTAACCCTCCATTGCTGCCCTTCTGCCATGTGCAGTGCCAGGCTCCTTTCTTTCCACTCCCACCCGCAGCCTGGATGTGTTTCCAAGAGAGCATTTAACCTGTCTCCTGTGGCTATGGATGCACCCGTTTGTCCCCCCTCACTTAATTGAGGGATGGTTCCTCACTCATCACACCATACAGTTCTCTTAGGACAGTGCTAGAGACACCCACCTATTCACAGCCACAGATCGAGTGCACGGGAAGCACGCATGTGCAGGTGGGCAGGGACAAATGGGTGGGTGCGCCATTTCCAATGAGGTCTCAATGCCATAAATGCGAGCAACTTCTGGAGGCTCAGGGAGGCAAAGAGCTGAGATGGGGAACGGCTGTTGAGGGGGTTCCTGCCCTTCTTCCTCTGGCTTTCCAGTGGAGATAGGCCCTAAAAGTACATGTGACCATGCTTCGCAAGCCAGAGAGAAATGCCATGGAATTAAGGTCTGGAATCTCAGCCTGAGGTAGCTTCAGTGGCTTGGTAGGTTTGCAAACATCCAGGGAGTACTTTGTGTATAAAACAATAGGCAGCCTGCAGTGAGAGGTGGGAGGTGAATTAATCAGGCCCACAGAAGGTGAAGTCTCCACCCCCAAGAGGACAGACGGAACCCTAGAGTTTGCCAAGGAAGGAGTGCTTGCCTCCAGCTTGGGAAAAAGAGTCACACCCCAAACTAGGGCAGAGTAGGCTAGAGTATTTAGAAACCATTCTCCCCTGACATCATGACACTGTTCTCTGGGAATAAGTCTGTAAAGTGTGAGAGACTGAGTCTTAATTCTAGGCAGTATATCGATATAAGTGAAACTAACATGACATACCCATGGAAACATTTCCTGACACACACTCTTAAACCAGGGTTTCCTAACCTCTGCACTACTGACTATTGACATTTGGGGCCAGGTGACTCTCTGTGTGGGAAGCCATCCTACACATTGTAGAGTGTTCAGCAGCATCCCAGGCCTCTACCCACGGATGTGACAACTGAGGCAGACATTACCAAATGCCTGAGAGGTGGGTGGAAATTACTTGATTTAGGGTTGCGAGCCACTGCCTTAAACCCAGTCAGCCATCATGTCCACCTCTCCAGATGCCTCCTCTGCTCTTCTGCTCTTCAGATGCCAGCTGCACCCCTCATCTGCCACCCATTCCAGCTTAGAAAATACCCAAGCACAGGAGAGGCTGCCCTCTGCAGGTGCATCACCCCTCAGAGGTCTCCCCACCCAGTCATGACAACCAGTGGCCCTGCACTCTCCCAGCTCCCTGGACAGCATCCCTGTGCATCGCGACACCACCACCCCCACTCAGAGGGAGGTCCCTGCTCTCATTGCCTGCCCCCTGTGCTTCTTCCCTTGGTGTATCACCCACGTAGAGGGGGCCTATCCCCCTTCGGGATGCCTCCCACACCGGTCCCAGCTGCTTTACCTTAACAACAAATGCATTCCACGTCTCAACTTTTCTCATCTATAAAACAGCGAGGTGAAAGATCTCACCATCATTCTCAGCAAACTGACACAGAACAGAAAATCAAACACAGCATGTTCTCACTCATAGGCGGGTGTTGGACAATGAGAACACATGGACACAGGAAAGGGAGCATCACACACTGGGGTCTTTGTGGGGGACTAGGAGAGGGAAAGCGGGGGGTGGGGAGTTGGGGAGGGATAACATGGGGAGAAATGCCAGATATAGGTGATGGGGGGGGAAGGCAGCACACCCCATTGCCATGTATGTACCTATGCAACAGTCTTGCATGTTCTTCACATGTACCCCAAAACCGAAAACACAATAAAATATATATTTAAAAAAATAAGATCTCATTAAACTCATATCAAAGTCGTTCCTGATTCTAAAGACAGCAAGGGAGGGAGCCCATCTTGCTGTCCCCAGACCAGATCATCCCCTGCAGCAGCTGCTGTGAGCAACTGAGCTCTCTGGGAAGAGAGTTCCCAGGGAGTCTTCTTCTGGGCAGTCCCTCCAGAGAGGAGACTTGAACCTCAGACTGCTACTTCAGAGCGCCCAAGGATCCCACGTGTCTACTAGATGCTTAGACTTGTAGTAAGCTGATTTTGATGTTAACATATAAAAGAAACAACACTAGGTGGAAGTCTATGTATCTTCACAGAGGTGCCTGGCAAAGCCTCAAGCTGGTTTGCTGCATTCATCATTGGTTTTGTTCTATCAAGCCTCCCAAGCAAGAGAAGCTATGCCTTTTTGTCATACTTTTGACATTTCAATTGGGCATGGAGATGGAAAGCCCTCGGTGTGTTTGCCAAAGACAGAGATTTATTTCACAGATCTTAAGGGGCCATGAAGAAAGCACTCAATAACCCTTAAACATCCCACGCAGTATGAGATGAAGTCTACGGTGTGCCTTGGAGTTGAGTCACCAGTGCTTTCTCAGCTGAAACGAGTTTAGCACCATGAATGCCAGAAATAACAAAGCATGTATCATCTTTTAAAAAATTCCCACTCTCCCCCATTTCTCCAGGTGAATAGCTACCAGAAGCTGTGGACCCCATTCTCCAAAGCTGAGGCTGCTGCTTCTGGGAGCCCCGGTGTGTCTGAATGTGGAGACCATCAGTACTCCCATGCCAAGAAAAAGCAGTGACTCAGCTCACACTGGGCAGTCCTGGCCTGGTGCCCAGGGCATGGGGAATGACAGAGAGTAACAGAGGATTGACGAGCAAACAGAGCCAAGTGGGTCTCAGACAGGTTCAAGGCCATTACTGCAAAGGGAACTTAAATTCTTCAAAGCTCGATGACATCGCCTGGGAAATGGGGATCGTGCTACTGTTAATAATAAATTTCCACATCACAGAGTTGTGCGATGATTGAGACACTACAAGTTTGATGTGTTTATAATGATAAATACCAGTGTATATGTGCTTAGTGCGTGCACAAGGTTTTTAGATGGATAGTGCCCCTGAAACTTCCGACACAGTTCATGTTCTTGTTTGGGACCAAGCCAAAGCACTTTCCAAGCAGAAGAGCGGATCCGGCAGCTGCCACCTTCATCAGGCACACACAGCATCCTGGGCCTGCAGACTTAGCCAGGGTGTGCTTTGCAGACACGCAGAGGCAGACTCGCCAGCTGGTTCTTTCAACAGAATAAATAAATCCTTTTTGCTGTACCTTTGCTCTTGTTTTGGGTCATCATTAAATGGAAACAGAATAGAAACTATCCCTGTTTCTTTGTTGTTCCAGGTTGGGAGTGGTGATGACCCAGTTCAAGATGAAATTTAATCGATCTTACTTCCCTGTCCCAGATACTGTTGCAGTTTTGTTTCTCCTCACCCCAA
Source organism: Ateles fusciceps (assembly GCA_036589455.1). Taxonomy (NCBI): domain Eukaryota; kingdom Metazoa; phylum Chordata; class Mammalia; order Primates; family Atelidae; genus Ateles; species Ateles fusciceps. The sequence continues at coordinate 1,320,094 of JAZHEH010003321.1, read as the reverse complement.
GTTGGGAAAGTTGCCTGAATGATTTGTGCCTGAGTGCTCTTATCTAGAGTGGAATGTAAAGTAGCTATTTTAATTGGGAAAATAGGTAATTTGTCTGGAGGGGAGTACCCAAGTTCCGGACTTCAATGCTGTGTGCCTTTTATGTTAACTTCTTCACCATGGAGGGAACCCTCAGGAGTAAATTCTCCCATTCCTCTCCTTCAAGACAGCTCCTGAAACCTCACTATTTTCATAGGACCTTACTGACATATACTAAAGAAATAATTTTTGAAGCTTTCAGAGAAGCATAGAGATGAAAAAGGGTCTAGAGATACTGATGGTTAGAATTCAAGTGCATGAAATTCAGCTACGGCAGCTTGCCAGAGAGGGGACATAAATGCTTACCTGTATGGATGATATTAATGAGGAAGAAAGATACAGGCTGGGCATAGTGTCTCAGGCCTATAATCCCAGCACTTTGCGAGGCTGAGGCGGGAGATCACTTGAGGCCAGGAGTTCATCAGCCTCGGCAGCATAGTGAGACCCCGTCTCTACAAAAAAATTTTAAAAACTTAGCCAATCATGGTGGCACACACCTGTACTCCAGCTACTAGGGAGGCTGAAGTGGGGGGAATCACTTGAATTCAGGAAAGAGATGTCTCCAAACCTAAACCCAGACCTCTCCCTCTGTGTGGGCTGACCGCAAGCAGTGCTGAAGTGTGGGTGGACGGAGCTACCAAGGCCTGGCCACCAGGCACAGAGTCTTTTGGGGGTATGGGGAGGCAGGGAGTCCAAAGCCAGTCAGTTTTGCCCATTAGAAGCTTATGAGTCAGGGTTCTTTAGAGTCCATAGGAGCACACATTGACGCAGAGAGTTAGCATGGGAATTGGCTCATGAGGCTGTGGAGGCTGAGAAGCCCCCAGACGTGCAACAGTAATCCAGAGACCTAGGAGAGCCACCGGGGATGCAGCTGGAAGGCGGGCTGGCTTGGGAGACGGGAAGACCTTGTGTTTCATCTGAGTTCGGAGGCAGGAAAAGCCAATGCCCCAGGATAAAGACTGTGGGCAGGTCTCTCTTACTGGTGGCTGGTGGGAGGGCCAGCCTTTCTGTTCTTTCCAGGCCTTTAACCGATTGGATGGGGCCACCCACATTGTCAATCTGCTTTATTCGGTCCATCAATGTAAATGCTAATGGCATCTGAAAACAACCTCATAGAAACCCCCAGAATAATGGTTGACCAAATATCTGGCCATTGACACATAAAATCAACCATCACTGAGGCCAAAACACAAAACGAGCTATTAGAATGACCGAGCTACCCTGAGGTAAGTGTGAGTACTTTTGAGCAGACAGTAGAGACAGAGCCTCAAGCCAGCAGGCCCAGCTGGAGGAGCAGTGAGAGAGTCCTGGTGCCCAGCCCATGAAGGTGTGTGAGCATTCACACAGGTTAGTGTATTCCTTCCATCCACATGGGAATCCCCCCCACCCTGCCCACATCCCTGGCTAGAGGAACTCCACCAGGCTGTCTTCTCTTCCTGTCACAAGAGCTTTTCAGGCTGACATGTGGCAACAGCCCCACCTTTCCCCAGGACTCCAGGATAGTTGAGGTTGTCCTGTCCCTTGGAGGGACAGATGCCCTGCATGATCCCAGGTTTCCAGCTGGACCTGCCTGGAACTAAAAATCAGAACAGAGAGGCTCCTACAAATGTCCCTAGCCTCAAAACACGTTTTGATTTAAAATATAACAATAATAACAGGGCCCTGGGAGAATATTATAAGAATGTGATCCAACTGAGAAAGGGGTGAATATCAAGAGAGTTTCCAAAATCAAGGGGCACCCTATGGGACACTGAGTGAAATGGGTGCTCCCATTCAGCTTCTCTATTTTCCTTTTTTCAATATGAATTCCCTAAAATACACATTAAGTAGCAGAGATAAGTATTTGTTGCAAAAAAATCAATTGCCAAAAGCATCACGTTGGATATGGCATAAGGTCACAACAGTTTAGGGGCTTTGAAAGCAACCTAAATTCTTAGGAAATGGACTGTGTTTGCTCTAAGGATGTCACTGAGACCTACATCACGCAGTGTCCTCTATCAGGACCTATGGGGAATATTTCTCTTAGATCTCAGTATCACAAATAGCTATGCTTGTCCTGAGCCACTAGCTTGTGCTTTCTTTATGACATGCAAATGATGTCACCTCCTTTCCATTTGTTGCTAGGAAACCCAGTCACATGTGTGCTCACCTACAGCAGAGTTACAGGACATCCTGGAATGTATTTTATGGCCAGTATAAACTTTTGTATTTCTATAGTTTCCCTATTCATACTATCCCTTTGCTGGTTTCATCGGTTAATATCTTTACATATGGCATCATATTTTGAAAAGACACCTTAAATCCTTTTAGAAATGAGGACAAGAAATACATTGTAGAATAAAGAATACAAATAATGGTTTGTATTTACGAAACAAACAAAAGGGGACCTAAGAATGTGTAAGTTCAATAGTGTCTGCACAGTATGAGTTCATGGCAGGGGACATTTCTAGCAACACCGCCAGATCCCTGTCTGGAAGGTTCCAGCCCTTTCCAGATGCGACATTTTAGGAGTGATGACCACCAACCTCGGACACATGGAAAGAAGAAAAGATGGGAGAAGAGTCTGGGAGGTTTGAGAAAGCACTGAAGAAACGTGGTTAACCTGGAAAAGTGCAGACTTGGGAGAACATTCTAGAAGTCTTTGGGTTTTTGAAGACTGATCATATGGAAAACAAATGCACTTATTCTATTGCAATTCAGACAACAGAGCTAGAATCAGGGACTGACAGCTAAAGACTGGGACAGGTTTGATATTAACGTGGAGAGAAGTTCCAACCACAATGTCTGTAGAACAAAGGCACAGGCTTGAGGGGGAGACAGGGGTATGGGAAGCAGGATTGCATCCCAGGGGCAGACCCTCAGTGCCAGGTGATTGGGGTAGACATTCGCAAAATTATCTTTCCAGCATGTCTTCACGCCAAAGGAGCAGGGTGATCCCCCCAAAATCTTGGCATTTGAGGTGTCCCTTATTTGCAGTTAACTGTCTACTGTGCAACATATCTCTTTCTAAAGGAAAGGTTTGCCCAGGAGGAAAGGCCAGTTTTACTAAGTAAAGCGCCATTGAGAGAACCAGACCTTCCTGGGTCGGGTGATGGATGTGCGTTTGGCCGGTTGTGCCTGCTGCTGTGCAGACTCAGCTTCTCCACTCCACCAGGCGAAGGAAGGAAAACACGTCCCCTCCACGCCACATTTCAGATCAAGACAAAATTCACTCCTAATTGCAGCAGGACCGACCTGGTGCAGGATGGGCTGGGGTAATTAGCGAAAACAAACCAAGTGGCGACTCTGGCAGCACAGTGGCGAAGAAATCGAGAGGAAATGAAGCCAGCAAGGGCGCCCCGCGTGTTTATTTCAGAGTCAACAGAGCATGGGCCTAACCGGACAGAGCTTCTGATTTATAAAGTATTTTTATTATATTACCTATTTTATATTATATTGGTGGCTCTGCTCTTTGAGCCAGAAAAATAAACAGCAGCCCTGCAAGAGCCTTTGGTCTAGAGAGAAGAATATAAACACTACCTTCCTGCTCTGAATGGAGATTCCTGCCAAACGTTGTTTCAGGGTTTTTCGGCTTCTGAGATTGGCCTTTGTGTTTAGGAAGGCGAGGTTCACACGAAATATAAACGGTCCTATTCTCTAAGTTTTGAAAAGGCAAAGAGCTTAAGGTTTGTTTGATAAAACCAATAGAAATGCACCATTGCCTCCTGCTATAGGAAATGTGTGTTTCCTATTTTGTCTGTGCAAGGGCTAAATAGCCCTAGCCCCACATTGGCACAGCCAATTCCAAAGTGGGCAGGATTCTATCGGCCAATATGATCCTGAGAGTCCCCCGCCCTTTGCCCTTCTTTGAGGAGCTGGAGCCTGACAGAGGTGCTGGGGAGTCAGGTCTGCCTCCTGTAATGCACGTGTGTTTTCTTTCTCAAAGAAATAATTCTTCCACTAGAGCAGATGCCATTTCCAACAGAGAGCTCACCGGGGGCCTTTCTGGCTCCTGCAGGCTGAACTGGGTCATTGTTCACAGTGAGTTAGTAAGGTTTTATGCTCGTGTTACCAGCTTCCAGTGTGCCCCTCCCTCAGTGTGTACCTGGAAGCATACCTGCCTGCTCTCCAGCATGGGCGCCCTAGTGATGAGGAGAGGCACACGGGGACCCTGTGGCAAAGATGAACTAGCAAGGAGTTTCATCTGTAACTCTCCCCCACAGGGACATATGCACACACAGGCACATGCTCTTTACTCTTCAGACTCATCTATGAACAAAGTACTATTTATCTTCCATGAAACAAAAGCTCAAAGTCAGAATGTCTGCAGCCGTGTATGGAGTGAGTGAATTTCACACTCTACATCCTTTCAGTCTGGGACCAAGGATTTCACTGCGTTTTCATAGTGCAGTGCTGGTCCCAGACCTGTTCCCTGTAAAAGCCTGTGAATGATGAAAAGAACAAACAAGTGAATTAAGGAAGGCCTCACGGATACGACTGGTTCACGATTCAACTCATATTGAAACCAAAGCATGTACCAAGCTAACCAAGCTCCAGTTCCCATCCCCCAGATATGGGTCACAGTGAGGCTTGCCCTTTGTTTTGTACCAGAATCATAAATGAGGATTCCTGTAGAGATGAGAACTTACAGGGTCAGCGTTGCCACCGAGATGAAGTGTAGAGCAGTGGGTTTCTCAGAGGCTACAGAGCTGCAGATTCAGAAGCCTACGGACATTTTCCATACCCCTCAGGGAAATGGGCTGGCTGGCCTCAATCCCCCCCCCCAATATCTTTTTAATTGTAGTGAAAAATGGACCATCTTAACCTTTTACAGTGTACAGTTCTGTGGCATCAAATACATTCACACTGCTGTGCAACCATCACCATCAGCCATCTCCAGAACTCCTTTCATTTTGCAAAACAGAAACTATCCCCATTAAATAAAAGCTCCTCCTTCCTCCTCCTGCAGTCCCTGGAAACACCAGTCTTTTTGCTTATGAATTTGACTGCCCTAGGAACCTCACAGAAGTGGAATCATGCAGCACTTGTCCTTCTGTGACGGGCTTATTTCACTGCACACGATGCCCTCCAGGTCCACCCATGTGGTGTGAATCTGCCATCTTTTTCGTGCAGGATGGAATCAGAACCTCATGCATACCCCGAGAGGAGCCACCGCCACGGCAGGACCTCCATTCCTCCCAGCAACCTGGTCCTCATACTGGAAGGAAGCCCAATTCACTTTTTTTGGACAGCTCAATGGGGCCTCATTACACTGTAAGCTAAACTGTGCTTATAAAAATGGTATTTTGCTATATAACTATGGAAAATACAAGCTTAAGCAAATAGGCATTTCCCCGTTCATGTTAGAAGGTCAAGTTGGTTAAAGAAATAAGGCCATGTGGATCAGCTGGTGGCCCAATTAGAAAGCTCAGAGACAGTCCAAGCCCTTGTTTTCATTCTCCCAAATGAGGAAATGCGGCAGCTGGAGCTGTGTGTAGCCCCAGGGCCTGGGAACAACACTCAGGCCATCTGGATTCGCCACTAAGGGAAGGCTCAGCCTTTTAGTCGCTGAAGCTGCAGGATTGGGGAGATTCGCAGAGGAAATGTGTGTTTCTGTGGTCCTGGGCCCCTCCATCGCCCACCCAGCCACTTGGGGCCCAGATAGGAATGACGGTCAGCGGGGCACATTTCCTTCTAACTACATTCCTGAGCATGCTCTCTTTTTCCTTTTCTTCTTTGTGGTGGAGTCCTTAGATTTCTGCTAGCTGAGGTGGCAAAAACTCACCCTTACTCTGCTGCTCTTGCTGAGCAGCTGACCGAGGGCCACATCGCTGAGCACAGACGGACAGATGGACAAGCAGGTAGAGGAAAGTCCATCCAACCCCAGCCCCCTCTGGGCCTCAGGTGGCCTTTCCAGCCCTGGGGCTCTGAGAGTCACAGCGTTTAAACACCAGGGTAGCAAGCTAGGTGCAATGGCCTGACCCGACGTAGTCCCCGGCTCCTCTTTGAGACATCCCCAGAGGACAGGCAGCTAGCGCCGACGCCTCTAAGACCCAGGGCTCTGCTGTCCCCCTTGTTTAAGCTTTGAGTGAGAGGATGACAGGAGCAAACACCAGAGGGAAAAGTGAGGCAGGGAGGACCCTCTTGCCTGTGCCCAGTGAGGGATCGGGAGGAGGACCGCAGCCCAGGCCCTGCTAGCCCGAGGCTTTGTCTACTAAACAAGCTGGGCCTCCCTTGCTCCCCTCAATCAAACTCACAAATCAAATCATGCTGAACTAATATCCCCTAATAGCCAACAATCCATCAACAAAAGTTAGGTTTTTGCTTGAACAATCTTCCCCCCAAGGGAGTGGGTGTGTTTAAAAGTACTTCATAAATTATCTAAAAGGACATATGAGTGTTTCTAGTTGCTGGAAGAGTCTTACCAAGACAGGAGAGCATGCCCAGCGTCTCTGTGTGTCTGTGTGTGCACGTATGGAAGCTTCCCCAGGCCTGTCCCGCTGGTCAGCATTTCAGGGGAAACCTGACCCTCCCCTTGGCCATTCCCATCTCCTCCTCCCCCACACCGAAATTCTCACTAGGCAAATTTGCAGAATCTTTTTTCTATGATTGTTTTCTTGATAAACAGTCCACATATAGTGTTTGAATGTTTCATGGTTTCACTGCTTCAGAGTTCCTGGGAAAACAATGTCATAGGGGGTGCCTGAAAAATGAAGCTGGAAATAATTGTGGAATGAATAAGGAGTCGGCTTTATTCTTACTCCCTGAATTCCAGGAAAGCGGGGATGTGGCACAGCCCTGTGTGGAGCGAGTGCCTGGCAGCCTGCCCAGCATACAATGGGCCTGCAAATGTGCTCAGCTCCCCCGGATGAGGGCAGGATGATGGGAGCCCACCATCCTGGCCCTGCAAAGGGTGTGCCCAGTCTTCGAGCAGCCAGCAAGATAGACGCGGGCTCCCCCTGTTTCTTTCACCCAGAATCATGGCTCAAACAAGATCCGAGCAGGAGGGCGAAACTAAAAGCCAGGTTTTTGTCAGAAGATTTGCCACATCGGCCCCAGAGAGTTTTGCTCTCCTCTGCAGAGCAGATCCTGGGCCTGGGCAGGGGAAGCCACAGAGAGAAGCCCTGGGATGCTCTGGGAGGGCCAGAGCTTGAGAGGCAGGAGCCCTGGCCTGGGTCCCCCGTGTGCCTGTCTCTCACCAGATGCATCACTGGCACCGGCTCCTCTTGTTTGACCCGGTGCCCTCACCTGACCAACAAGGTGAATAACTGCTCTGAGTCATAGAGAGAACATGTCAACAGTGAACTCCCCTGAGGACTGGGTAGGGAGATGGACAAGGCTGAATCAGGGGCTCCCTGAGCTGAGCTTTCCCCTGGAAGTCAGGCACACTGGAGTGATGGGAGTAGATGGCTCACCTAACACAGACCAAAGCATCCTTTCCTTGGCTATACCGAAGGCCGCAAAATGTGGGCCCACCTCTTCACTGGAGTATGTTTTGTTTCCTACATATTTCCTTTATTTGTATCTTTGAAGACCCACCTGGTGCATGGGGGAGGCTGGGATGCAGATTTGGGTCTGAGCCATGCCAGGAACAGAAGACAGAATCAGAGCAGAAACTGCCAGGAAGTGGCATCACACCAGTGAACAGGGGCGATTCCTACCTGTGCATTCAGAAGTGGGAGCACAGGAGCAATGCAGCCACAAGTGTCCATGTGTGGCTGAGCCCTGCTGGGACCAAAGAGGGACAGGGTGGGGACTGAAGAGATCACCTCCAAATAGGGTCCTCCAAATCCCCAAAACTTCTCTGCACCCCTAAACTGATGCCTAATTTTTCAGCTTTTCCCCCTTATCTTTAGGGGTCTGACAGGAGGAAGGAAGGAATACTGGGAACCAAGTTTGCTTAATAAGTCTGGAATTCTTGTCCCTGCACCCACATCACCGGAGGGGTCACTAAGCCGCAGCGCAGTGAACCCACAAGAGCAAGAACTGGGTCTGTCCTATCCACTTCTGCTCTTCTAAAGCCCTCTGCAGCACTTGGTACAGAACTGACGTTCAGTGAATGTTTGCTGACTAAATGAATGGGCACTACGTGGTACTCCTTTGGTCTCACAGCAGGCAGCAGACACTGATGTAGCAATCCTCCAGTAGGAAGCCCTGCCCAGGCCTTCCAGATGAAGCTGGAATCTCACAAGTAACGTCTTTCCACCTTCACCCATCAGGGAAAGCAGGAGATTTCAGCTTTTTCTCTGGGTTTCTACTGACACTCTGCCTAGTATCCCGGCTTCAGCACTGGAGTAGGGTGAGGATGCTGCCCTGTGGGATCTGGGAACCTTGACTCTGCAGAGGTTGGGCCCGAACAGACTGCTAACATTGCAGATTGGCCTGTGTTTCTGAGCCAAGGGGAACTGAGGCTGGGAACTGCCAAAAAAGTGCTCTTTCTCACACATTCACTTCAGCTCTTATGTAGTCATGCTAGCCTTGTTTTCAGAGAATAAACAAAGGATCCAGAACCTCTGTCCCTGGCTCTCAGGAGCTCAGTGTAATGATGGATAACAATTCAAGACCCTTGATCCAGAGTATGGAAAGGTATGTTCCCTGGGGGCTGGCTGCTCCTGTGTGCTTCAACTTAATATTCTCCACATTCTCTGCACACAGCGCATAATGTCTGTTTTATATATGTGTGGTCTGAGGTGCAGAATAATTGGTGACTTGACCTACCTGGAATCAGCTGCAAGATTTGGGTCTTTTTGCCTTGCTTTGAAATTAGAAATGTCAAAATTCTTCAAATCTCATTTCTGAAACAAATATTCACTAGTTCCAGTCTGAACACAGCCCCCAAATATCCCAATCATCCAAAAAGCTTCAGCACATCCATTGCCTTTGCCAGTGACTTTTCTACAGGAAAAGGTGTTAGACTGAGCATCAGAAGATAAACGTTTGATTTCCCATTCTGAAGTTTACTGTTTCTGTGATCTTGGGATAGTCCTTTTATCTCTCTATACTTTAGTGACCTCACTTTTTTGTTTGTTCGCTTTTTGGTTTTTGTTTTGAGAGAGAGATCTCACTCTGTTGCCCAGGCCAGAGTGCAGTGGAGCAATCATAGCTTACTGAAGCCTTGAACTCCTGCACTCAAGCAATTCTCTCATCTCAGCCTCCAGAGTTGCCTCACTTTTTACGCAATATATGCCTTCTCATCCCCACCCCACAATATCTCCACCTAAAAAATCAGGTCACAGACGTCAAATGATATATTGAGGCATAAGTAAATTCATGTTTCACGTCCTGGCCTTAACAACTCCAAGCCCATGCTCCCTTCACAACACCAGTGCTTGTTGACTTCTCAATAAGTAGGCTCTGTTCTTTTTAAAAAACAGTTATTCTCTTTGTTTTTTAGTTTAGATACTTTTCTTCCATTTCACTGATGTTTTCTTTTTTAATGTATATAGCCTTGTCTAAAGTCTATCTATTGAACTTTTCACTTCAAATGTAATAATGTTTTAGCCTTAGAGTACCTATTTGGTTTACTTTCTAATTTCCATGTCTCTGATCCTGTTCCACTTCTGCTCAACTATTCTGCTTATTTTTTCATTGAAATCTTTCAATACATTTATACTAGCTATTTTAAAGTCCATGCCTGCTAATTGAAAAATTTGTCTCATATTTGAGTCTGCTTATATTGACTTTTCCTACTTCTTCTCATGCCTAGCAATTTTCAATCATATGTTTTTGTGTGTGTGTGTGTGTGTGTGTGTGTTTAATAAGCATATTTTATTTAAATAAATCCTCCAGTAGGAAATAGAGAATTTACTGCCTTTACTTAGAAGGTTATGTAAATAGCTATCTGTCAAATTTATATATGCAGCTCACCAATATTCCCTTATTGGATACATCAGTATTTCCACATCACATCACAGTTCCCAAAAAGGACTTTAAAGTCTCAAAATTCTGTATCTCCTTTGGCTTGCTTCTCTCTCAATTCCACCCAGGATTTATTAATGGTTCACTTCATATCATCATCTCCATCCTCATAATTTTCTTTAGAGCATTCATCAGTCCTTCACTAGGATCTGTTTCAGTGTCATAGGAGGGCTTCTCTTTTTCTCTGCACTCTTTTTCAACCTGAGTCAGGTAATCCCACCTTGTGTTTTCCACTTTCTTTCTACATAAGAACTGTATCAGTCTTGACTTTTTTGAAACTGCCTTCCACAGAGATGGGTTTAAAGAGATTGTTCACAATCATGGAGTAACTCTTCCCATTTAGATTCCTTACCAAAAGATCAAATGACCTCTCTGTGAAATGCACCTGTACCTTCTCAGTGGGAACTTGATGAACTCCAGTTAAGGTAATATAGATTTTCACAAACTTACCTGACTGATCCCATCCATAATTACTGGTTTTCCCTGTATAGCCTGTTATAATGGGAGCAACCACAGCAGCTGGCTTTTCATCGTCAAGAAGTTCTGCTTTCTTCTGTGATTTCTGTTGCGTCTTGTTCTTGATTTCTGTCTCAATCTTGGATTTTTCAGCTGTAAGGACATCACGTATTCTTTTCCCAGTAGCCTTTTCCAGCAACACCTTTACCTCTTCTAGATCTTTCTGTAGCGAACTTCAGAGTCCAAGTCAGAAGTTGACTACAGAGTCACTTGCTTCCGTCCGCTCTAGGACAGCAGACCCGCCAGGCAGCCATGTTGTGTAAGGCCAGTCTCTCAGCCTCCATGAGAAAAAGAGGGAGAAGGAGCAGCCTGGTTACGTTCCATTTTCAATCATATGTTAGTTACACTGTTGAGACATGAATTTCGTTTCTTCCTTCAAAAGGTATCAGTTTTTGTTGTGACAGGCAGTTTATTTACTGGTGGATAAGCATCAGTCTGACAAGGAATGATCTCAGCTTTGTTAAGGTACATCTAGAGTAGCCCTTAGTCCAGGGCTAACAGAGCCCTACTCTGAGGCATTGCCCATTTGGGATCTCATTCAGTGAGCTCATTCTGATCTTGCTGGTTAGAACTCCAGCATCTCTCAGAACTATATGACCTCAGAAGCCTCCTTCTGACTCAGAGCCCCGGTAGCTGCAGCTCTCAGTCCTGCCTTGTGCACATGAAGTATAGTGCTCAGCCAAAAACTCAAGAGATCTCAAATATTTTTGGTGCCCCCCCTTTTTTCCAACTGATTCCCCATAGTTTTCAGTTTTAATTTTTTTAATTATTGAAAAGTTATATATGTTATGGTATATGTCATGGTGTTTTGAAATGTGTGTACATTGTGGAACGGCTACTGGTTCCCTTTTCTAAGTAGTTCCATGACGGTGGCTAGACGCCCCACGCCCTCTCACCACCGTCATGGCCCCGAACATCCAGCTGCTTTACTGATGAGTGAGACTGCAGCTCTTTATGGAGCTCTGCTTCCTCGTGTCACGGTTTGAAAAGTGACTCTATGCAGAAAGCAGAGAGAACACAAAGTTCACCTCGTGTTCTCATGTCTCAAAAATCGTGGCCAGCTATTTATCATAGTCATTGTCATTACTTTTAAAATAACTGTTGGTGCTTGTTTTCTCCCTGAGCCCTTTGAGCCTCCCAAGCTGCCATTCAGAATCCTTACAGCCATATCTTTCTGAAGTCTATAGCAGTGACATGGAAACAAAACCCTGAAACAAATACCATGGGTGCCCACCTGGTTTGTGTGCAGATAGGGCCTCTGCAGGTTCAGATTAGACAAAAATTGCCATCTCTTCTACCACCTGGCAATCCATGATTTAGTGATGACCAGCCCCCCTCTGAAGCTGGATACACTCATAATGATCCTTGTTTTTATAACGAAATTGCACCAGTGGATTCCAGTGCACATGAAGCACATAAATGCACTTATCTCTGTGTTTAAGTTTCACATAGGGGCCAAATGTGAAGGAATCTCAAGGCAATTCACTTGGAGCCGAAATATATTTGCTTCTGGCTTATTGAGTCTTTGAGGTTTTACTTCTCTTGAGGAAGAACAAAAGAATGTTATTCTAATATCTCTCAGGACAATACAATCACACATCAGCTCTAGGATCTGTTGGTTACCTTGGCAAGCTTCTGATATTTCCTTTGGAACCTCCATAACTGAATTTGGAATGGACAAGTTGAGATCCACATTGGAATCAATGAATAACTCAATGAAGGCATGGTAGAATTAAAATGGAATCAATCCAGGTGGTGTGATAAATGAAAAGACACTTGAACTAAGCAGACGAGCTATGTTTATAAAATTCTACTTTGTATTGCTTTAATTATTTTTATTTTCCCTAATGTGTGTCTATCATTTATACTTTACTTAAAATAAAACATTATTATATTATTTAATCTCTTGTCCATTTCTGACCTCATAGAATTTTGTAGTTTGGGATAAGATTTTAACAAAACTATGCCTGTCACAGTTGTCACAACTTTTTCTTTCAATTTTAGCTCTGTTAGTGTTTATAGAATATGATTTTAAATTTCTATTATATTTTTAAGTTTGTTGAACTTATTTTTGTTATTGCTTTAATCCTTGGAAAATTGTCATTTCCATACTCTTTGTATTAAATGTTATTTTCTAACTTTAGCAATTTTAGTTTTTTAAAATTATTTTATCTACTTTTACTTTGTTTTACAATATCATATTCAGTATGAATCTAAGTTAATTTTTTCATATTGCTACAAATTACCCCCAACATATTTTTAATGTCTATCCTGCATTGTTTATACTATTGTTTTACATATTACATTTGTATCTATAGAAAGTCAATTTTCTGGGTTCCTTATCTGTTCTATGGTATATACCAAATTTCTTAAAAATTAAAAAACGAATTAACTTAGTTTCTTAAAATTCTAATATCAGTTGTATTTGGTCAAACGTTTATATGTCATTTTAATTTCAGAATATTATCAAAATCTTCTCAAATTTATTTCTCAGACTTCTTTTAGTATAATTTTATTAACTACAAACAATATACCACCACGTCTGACCTAGTTAATGTGAGTAAATATTTATGTTCAAAGGTATTTATAATAGTGTTATTTTTAATGAGATAAAATTTACCTAAATATAAAATAGCAGTGCAACAAACTATACCCCAAGGTTAATCATTAAAGCATCATTTAAATATTCCAGAATAACTTGTAACTGTATGGGCAAAGTTCTCATTGTGAGCATAAGTGAAAATAACAGAATGCATTGTTCTTTATATATAATTATCCCAATTGTAAAGTGTGTGTTTATACTCATTCTCTCATTTAACAGCTATATATGAAACTTCTACTCTGGACCAAAAACTATTTAGAGTCTTGAAGTTATAGCAGTTAACAAAGCATGCAGAAACCCCTTCCCTCATGGGACACCCTCATGGGATGTCTCAGTGTGGGGACAACCCGTGGTATCTTAGAACTGGCTCAAACGGGTTTGCAAGACCAAATTGTGAAATTCTCAGGAATTTTGCAAGCCGGTTGTTGAACATTGCCATTCTTACAAATTAGCCCTGGTGGGAATGTTTACACCACTGGCAAACACTACCCATCAGGGCATCCCCACCCCCACCCTGCTGTGAACAGCCAGTGGTAAAACATTCACCAGAACATGATTGGAGGAGTCAAACAAAAAGATAAGTAAGTTATCTCTATTAAAAAGTGTGTGTGAGAGTGTGTGTGTGTATATACATGTATTTTTTAATAGTAATGTGAGCTAAAGAGAAAATTAAAGCAGTGAAGAGGAATAAGGCGTGGTCAGTGTTGAAAGTAGAACAGATTTCCGGTAAGGTAACCAGGGAAGAGCTCACCGAGAAGGTACCTTTTAAGTCAGGCCCTGAAGGGGCTAGTACAGAGGCACAAGTGTGTGTGAACCCTGTGGGCAGGGGCTCCAAAGAAGAGTGTAGAGAAGGGCCTACCCACTGGCCCACCAGACAAATCTCCCACCCCCTTAGGAAAGGGTGAGTGAGGTGTAGACAGTAGAATGGGAGCTACCTTGTCACCCCAGGAATGCAGCATTTCATGAGCAGGCAGAGGTGTAGGGACTGGAGAAAATGCGGTTTCTTCCACAACTGAGGAGAGTTATTCAAAGGGAGAGCATTTCCTGAAGCAGAAGGTGAACAGTCTAGAGGACACCCGGAGTGGGAGCTATAAGAACGTCAGGTCCTAACTGAATGGCATGTGGATTGGAGATTACCAGAAAATGGGGTGAGACCTAGAAGCCAGAGCAGAGAGGCAGTAGGATAGCAGCATCCCCAGATGCCATTTCATCCCAGGAGACTCAGGCGTCAGGTTTGGAACAGCAGAAAATACAGACACCCTCAGCTAGTCAGTGGCAGAGCAGGAAGAATTTCTAGTAATTCAGAGCCTGGGAAGATTTGAGTTCACGTGAACAAGAGCTAGAGGTGGCAAAGGGTCTGCTCAGCCTCCTTCAGAGTTTCTCAGATGAGCAATGACACCAGCAAATCCAGCACTCCATGTCACCTTTGTCACAGCACTGCAGGGATACCTTGCTCTATTGTCCTTTGCTCTAGTGTTTTCACAAATTAAAGGTTTGTGGCAATTCCGTATCAGACAAGTCTAGGGTCACCATTTTTTCAACAGCATGTGCTCACTTCCTGTCTCTGTGTCACATTTTGGTAATTCTCACAATATTTCAAACTTTATTATTATTATAATATCTGTTATAATATTATTCTATTATTATATAATAATGATCACAGATGTAATATCAATATATTATATGTTATTTATATTGTTATATCTTGATCATGATCATTAATCTCTGACGTTACTATTGTACTTAGGGAGGGTGCATGAAAAACCACAGTCACATAAAACGGCAGACTTAAATCAATAAACGTAGTTGTTCTGACTGCTCCACTGACCAGGCGTTCCCCATCTCTTTCCCTCTCTTTGGGCCTTTCTATTTCTTGAGACACAATGCTACTGAAATTAGGACAATTAATCACCCTGCCATGACCTCCAAGTGTTCAAATGAAGGGAAGTTTTACATCTCTCCCTTTCAATCAAAAACTAGAAATGACTAAGTGTAGGATCCAGCACTAGAGGGTCCCGTGAGTCCCTCTCTGCCGGTGTGGAGACAAGAAACCGTGGAAATAAAAGACACAAGACACCAAGAAAGAGAAAACAGAGTTTGGGCCCAGGGGTCCACTGTCAACCAAAGCACTAAGTCCAGCAGTGGCCCCAAGTGCCTGGACGCTCTGACTTTTATTGAGTACAAAGCAGGGGGCAGGGTAGGTAGGGTGAGGTAATGGTTGTCAGTGATAGGGTCAGGTAAGTCACGTGTCTTGGAGACAGGGGCCCAAGACTTCAAAGAAGCCATGGCAAGGAGAAAACCTAAGTAAGGTGTCAGCACTTTTTTCATACCTGTCAAGAAAAAACAAGGTCACTAAGATTTATGTTACTATTACTAATTCTTATCTTCTAAGAAAAAGAGGACCCAGGTGCAGAAGCAGAACTTGAAAGTTGACATGGACCGTGCCCGCTGAAGCACAGCACCACATAGAGACAATTAAGTCCCCGATGTCTGTGGGCTTCCCTGACAGCCATCAGGCCTACGGCAAGAGCTTGGAAGAGCGGAGTTTTCTCCTCACTCCCCCGAGGAAGGGGACATCTCAGCCATCTTGGACGTCTCCTTTCCTAGCTGGCTAAACAGCGGGCGGTTTCACAGCACTGACGCTGTCGCACAGCCCAGGCGTCCTCCAGCAGTCCTTATGCGGGTGTGACAAAGAACTTAGAGCATCTTGCCTTAGGGTCACCTCTTTTCCAATGCCAGTTCAGTCCCATACTTCTTGACCTGAGACTTGTTAGTAAGATTAAAGATTATATGATTATATATGTACATATTTATGATTATATATGAATAGCTATGTGATTATTTATGATTATATATAGGAATAACTATGTAACTATATCTCTTATTCTTTTCTAATTCTTTGTTTATATGAGAACATGCTGAGGCTTCAGACCCTTGCCTCAGCTTTTGCAGGGTTCCCTCCCCCCTCAACTAAGCTTAGTGAGGAAGGCATGTCAAAAGCTGAGATAGGACAAAGCTGGGCCTCTTGTGCCAGTCAGCCAAGGTGCAAAAGCAAAGGAAAAGATTTTGAAGAAAATTAAAAGTGCTACTCCAGTGAACACATGGATGATAAGAAAGTGAAGCAGCCTTACTGACGATATGGAGAAAATTTTAGTGATGTAGACAGCCGATCAAACCAGCCACAGCATTCCCTTAAGCCAAAGCCTAACCCAGAGCAAGACCTTAACTTTCTTCAATTTTATGGAGGCTGAGAGGGAGGGAACCTGCAGAAGAAAAGATGGAAGCAAGTAGAGGTTGGTTCGTAAGGTTTAAGGAAAGAAGCCATCTCTATAACGAAAAAGTGCAAGGTGAGGCAGCAAATGCCGATGGGGAAGCTGCAGGAAGGTATCCAGAAAATCTAGCTGAGATCATTGATGAAGGTGGCTACACTACATAGACTTTCAATGTAGACAAAGCAGCCTTATATTGGAAGGAGATGCCATCTAGGACTTTCATAGTTAGAGAGAAGTCGATGCCTGGCTTCAAAGCATCAAAGGACAGGCTGACTCTCTTGTTGGGGGCTAATGCAACTGGTGACTTTAAGTTGAAGCCAGTGTCCATTTACTATTCTGAAAATCCTAGGGCCCTTAAGAATTATGCTAAATCTACTCTTCCTGGGCTCTGTAAATGAAACAAAGCCTCAAAGGCAGCATCTCTGTTTACAGCATGGTTTGCTGAATATATATTTTAAGCCCGCTGTTGAGAAAAAAAGATTTCTTTCAAAATATTACTGCTCGTTGACAATGCACATGGTCACCCTGAAGCTCTCTGATGGAGATTTACAAGGAGGTGAATCTTGTTTTCATGTCTGTTAACACAACGTTTATCCTGCAACCCATGTATTAAGGAGTAGTTTTGATGTTCAAGTCTTTTTATTTAAGCAACACATTTTATAAGGCTACAGCTGCGGTAGATAGTGATTCTTCTGAAGGATCTGGGCAAAGTAAATTGAAAACATTTTGGAAAGGATTCACCATTCTGGATGCCACTAAGACCATTCATGATTCATGGAGGAGGTCAAAATATCAACATTAACGGGAGTTTGGAAGAAGTTGATTACAGTCCTGATGGATGATTTTGAGGGACTCAAGACTTCACTAAAGGAAGTAACTGCAGATGTGGTGGAAATAGCAGGAGATCTAGAATTAAAAGTGGATCCTGAAGATGTGACTGACTTGCTGCAATCTTATGATAGAAATTGAATGAATGAGGAGTCTCTTCTTATGGATGGGCAAAGAAAGTGGTTTCATGAGATGGAGTTTCCTCTAGATGAAGATGCTGTGATCATTGTTGAAATAACAACAAAAACTTAGGCCATTCCATAATCTTAATTGATAAAGGAGCAGTAGAGTTTGAGAGAATTGACTCCAAATTTGAAGGTAAAATGTTATCAACAGCATCACTTGCCACAGAGACATTTTTTGTGAAAGTAAGAGTCAATCGATGTAGCAAACTTTATTGTCTTACTTTTCAAAATTGCCACAGCTTCTTCAACCTTCAGCAACCACCACCCTGATCAGTCAGCAGCCATCACCACTGAGGGAGATAATTGTTTGCATGTTTTAGCAAGAAAGTATTTTTAATTAAGGCATATACGTTGTTTTTCAGACATGACGCTATTGCACACTTAAGAGACTACAGTAGAGTGTAAATGTAACTTTTATATGCACTGGGAAACCAAAAAATTTGTGTGTCTCACTTTACAGCAATATTTGCGTTATTGCAGTGGTCTGGATCTGAACCCACAGTATCTCTGAGGTATGCCTGTATCTTTGTAGATGTGCAGGGAGCAATGCTGACCAAAAAAAAAAAGAAGAAGAAGACTTGCAAACCACAGTTAGTCATTCTCCCTTTTGGATTTTGGACAAGGAAATCCATGGCTGATCAAAGTTTTGCTGACAGAAACCTGTGAAATACACATTAAAACATTAACAGACCCAAATATCAAAATATGTACTTTATCGGGAATACACATAAGATAATGCCCTTGAATATTAAACAAATAAAAACATAGCGACAACAAATCGGTGAAGGGGGATACCTGGCCAGATCTCCACTCTGGTTTCTAGGTTTTATCCCATTTTCTGATAGTCTCTGAACCACAGACCGTTGCTTAAAACCTAACATTTTTATTCTAGTGCCTATCTTGGCTTCTAATGAAGATCAAAGGCTTTGAATAAAATATTCAATGAAATGATTTCTAAATGAAGCTGAATTTGCAGATTAGAGCCACCCTAGGACTCCCTATTACCAAAGCAAGGCTGTACTTACAGGGCAGGCCTACAGGCTCTTAAATGTTTTCCATAGGGAAGCACAGCCTGGTGGGATTTGGAAAGACATCATCCCACACTTCTCTTCATTCCATGTGCTCAACTAATTCATACAGCTGTATTTGCCACGTCAACTATTCTGTATCCCTCTCTCTGGAAGTGTTTACTTAATATTTTGTTTTAGGGTCTGGGTTTCCAGTTTTGCTCTTGCTTTTCTATGAGGTCTGTAGGTTACCCCTGGCTTCCCAGGAAGGCTGTTGATGTCCTTGGGTGGTGGAGACATGCAGTCTTTCTGCTTGGCCCTTGTGCAATGCAGTGCCTTTACTGCATCTATTTCCTAAGGGATTCAAGTCACTCCCTGAGTTCCAGCTGTGGTTAGGCCTTGGAAATGTGGGAATTTCTCAAGATGCCCTGCTTTGTACTTAATTTAAGTTGCAAAATACTTTATTGGGCCCATGGGTTCTGTGCTATGCTTTGGGTTTATTTTGTTTGTTTTTCTAGTTGTTCTTCTTAAGATTTTCATTTTTTTTTCAATGTTTTTGTTTTAGTGTCTCCTAGAAGTCTCTCCTTTGACATCCGACCATTTTCTTTGAGTCTCTGGGCAATGAGATTTTCTCATGCAGGATGCCAGTAAAGACAAGGACTATGTGCAAGCCATTTTTGGTATGCCAATCTTTGTGGAGGTCTGGTTTTTAACACTGGGAGAAGCATTTGAAAATCAGAGTGATGAATGTATATAACCAGCCTGTAGCAGCTGCTCACTAAATATTTGCAGAATGGAGAAGTGTTTTGTGAGTTTCAAGATGCCTTTACCATTTTGGCTAATAACGCCCCCACTCCACTCCCACAGCATCCCCTGCCCCCTGCTGTTGTGGCATGTACCCTCTGTGCTGCAACTATCGATGGTCTTGTCAGTCTCATCAAGCAAAAGTGGTGCCTGAGCTATGCGAGGCAAGAAAATAGCCTTTGTTCCTGGTCACATATCCCCTACACCTACCTTGAGCCAGTATGGAGCAATAAAAACAGTCATGTCCACAGCCATACTATAATGAAAGATCTGTAAAATATAGTCTTTGAGAGAATCTGAAATAACCGCGAAACTGAGTTACTGCTTCTCTGAGTAGCCCAACATTTTTTATTTCCTTTTGCCTAGCAAGACATTTAAGGTGTTACTCTTCATGGAGCATTACCATGGAGATTTTCATTTAAAGATCTTATTTCCAAGGGAAAGAACTATAAACATCACGAGGTGAAAAGATCTTGTTGTATTTTATGAATTTGCATAATGGTCCATTTCCAGAAACTGGTAGGTTGATTACCAAAGGAATCCACCAGGGGGAAAAGTACCATTCGGATTTGTTTGCACAAGGTTCCACACGAATCTGTCCCACCCAGTAGCTATCAAATTATCCCATTTCTATAGAGACTTATTTTTCTAGCCACCATAATGATCACTTTCTCTAAAGCAAATCATTGTATGTATTCAGCCAAACTAATCTGGTTACTAAATTGATGTAAAACATTTTGCCTGACGTCGAAGCCCAGACGTACGGCGAGTCGGGGAAATCAAGGAGAATAATTGGCTCCAAACATTCCTTGTCTTATAAATATTTTTTCTTCTTCCATCACTTAACATTTTCTCCTTGACATTACTTGATTGAACTCATGCAGATTCTGTTTCTCCAAGGAAACAATTCACATAGGCAGTGTGAACTCTGAAAGGTCACATCTTTTGGAGTTATCTGTTGCCAAAATGAATGGCTTCCATTTATTTTTCAGGTTGAAAAAGTTTTTTTCCTGTTCATGAAACCTAAAAATGCCCAGAGTAATTTAACTCAGACTGACCAAACAGAAAAAGCACCGTTTAAGCTCTGATAGGGCCTGGAATGTCTGAGTCTGGAAGGAGAATTATTTGGAATTTTCTTTTGGAAGCCAGGCAGCCAAATGATGGATTTTGTCTCAAAACCTGAGCTATGCTTTTCTACTGCAATTTCTGAAGCAAAGAACCTTGGTATAGAAGGGCCAGAAATCTCTTAGAATGCATAACTAAGATAAGCAGCAAAAGTCTAGAGCAGTGGTCTCCATCCTTTCTCTTTGAATCCAATCAGCCAAATAAAAGAAAAAAAGAATATGGGCAGCTGTTTTCCCTATTTACATGTCACAAAGTGTCACGCTGAAGTTCTGAAGCTCCTCTGGTGCTGAAATTGCAAACTGGAACACCACCACCAGAATTTACAAAGAAAATTTCCAAGAAGTAGCTTCATTTTGAGCCCCCAAACCAGACCAAAAATCAAAGGGTTTAGAGAGCAGGGAGGGGAAGGGCATGCTGACCTCACATCTTGGCAGAAAGCTGCAGTCCCACCTGGCGAGGGGCAGATGGTGCTGATTCTTCTTGAATTGCTTCCTTGAAGTTGGGAGGCTTTTGGGCTGCCTGCCTGACTCACTGAGATGCCTACAGTGACAGACGAGACTTGGGCAGGGTAAGCCCACTCCCAAGGATTTCAGGGGGCCAGGTGCTATCATGCTTCCTGGGGAACAGATGGGGTCACCAAAAAGACAGAGCAGCAGTAGTTGGGTTCTGTCTAAAGGGCCGCTTGAAGGGAGAGAGGGACTCAACAGCAAGAAGCTCCTGGATCCTACGTGCTAAAGAAGGAGTTCCAGGAAACCACCTGGATAAAGGTGCATCTGTCTTGGTGAAAGAAACACATCTTCAGCTAGGACTCCCTGAAGGACTCTCAATGACATCAACAAGATGAAGAATCTACTTTTATCTCATTCTAGACCCAAAGACAACACGGCCCCTGGCTAGGCAGGAGCTGTCCCATCCCAGACCTCTCCTCCCTCACCCTTCTCCCTCCCTCCTCTGAAACAGCACTTAGTGGATGGGAAAGATGGGGACAGCGGTGGTGGGGGGAGCAGAACTGACCACATCGTCTCCCCGAAGCAAATCCCAGCATGGGAAGGCTCAGCAATCTCAACTTCTAAAGAAGAGGGAAGATTTTGAATAATATCCCCCAAGTGAATGATTTCTGAACTGAGCTGTGTTTACATATTGGAGCCACCATAGTCATCTCTGTTGCCTAAAGCAGGGCTGGTTGTCAGTGGACGGTGGGCGCACATCAGCACAGCCATTCCTGCTGTGATCCTGAGCCCCAACCCACCCAGGACCCCCAGTGCAGATCATAGAGTCTGCAGATCCATAACCAGTGCAAAGAAATTGCTAAATACTGATATCCTGGAAGCAAAGAAACGGATGAAGATGCAGCCATCACCCCTGTGCTGTGGGGTCCTGCTTCAGTATTTGTGAAACCCCCATCTCAGACACAGGGTCCTGTAGCAGGAAACCAGGGTCACTCCACAAATGAAATATTACAAAGAAATGGATTTCCTTGCATGAAACCAATACAGACTGATAGGTTATCCTGAGTACCTCTGGATACATGCTCCCCATCTTTGGGGACCACTAAACCCCATAATAGAGGCTAGAAATTTCACAGTGACACAGCAGAGCCATGTCTCTGCGTGTGTGCCTCGATCACACATGTGTGTTTCTTCTGTGTACCTGGATTTGACAAGCAGAAGATCACAGAATGCCCCCCCCCCCCCCCGCCACTTCCTTGGTTCAAACCCTCACCGTCACTTGTCTTCAGGCTGTACCTTGCAATGCCAAGTGCCTGGCCTCCTGCCTGGTAACACCTGTCCGCAGTTCCCCATGTGTGGAGGCCACTGTGTGGACCTGGCATTTTAGGACATACCCCCACCTAATCATGCCAAAGTAGTCATCCATTCATTTTCCTGATAACGCACTGCAGACCCCACCTTCACCCCAGGCCATGCTCTCTTTTCCTGTTCCCCATGGCCTCTCTGTCTCTAGAGGGTCCAAGGTCCTAAGGACACCCCCTTGTTCTAACTGTCCCAGGCACTCAAAGGCACTGGGTGCAGGATTGCCCTGAATGAAACCTTGTTTACACTGATAACAGACCTTTGGGCCCAGCTGCCCAGGGGCATGGCCTGGTCCTTTTCCTTTTGCTTCAAGCCCCCAACTCAAGTTCTCAATTCTAGCAAAAACCCACACCATTCATTCTGGTGAAAGTGGAAGCTCCATGAAAATACGTCTTGCCCTGTCCTGCTGTGGAAAGAGGTCATCCAGGCTGAGCTCACACCAGCATCTGAGCAAAAGCAGCAGGTCGCTTGGGCTCCTGAAAGGTAACGTTTCAGGAGAAATCTTGAAGTTTTTATCTAATGAACTTTTATCATCCTGGAGGGCAAAGTCGAGGTTTTTTGTTGTTGTTGTTGTTTTTCAGTTATCTACAATTTTATTTAAACATAATATATGCAGAAATTTTCAATTATTCTTGTCAAATATGTAAATATGTGTCTTTCTTTCTTTCCTTTTTTTTTTTTTTGAGACAGAGTCTCGCTTGGTCGCCCAGGCTGAAATCCAACGGCACGATTTCAGCTCATTACAACCTCTGCCTTCGGGCTTCTAAGTCGGGATTTTACGTGAAAAATTCTGTTAAGACAGAAAGACACTTTTCAAAGAAGTCTTTCCTTAGTTCTAATCATACCGTAGTGTTGCGTTTGTAGGGTTGAGTTACTTCAAGTAAGATTAGGATGTCCCCAGACTCTGAGTTCCTCAGTGCACTGGGATGAGAAAAGCCACATGGTTACCATTTGCCTCTGCAAATTTCAACATCTGCTCAGTAAAATGTCGAATCCTTATTATGTATTTTTCGAAATATTTTGCTTCATTGTTTTACTAATGTAATTTCTTCAAAATAGCTTCATCTTTTTTTCTGGGCCTCCTCACTTCTCATGTGTCAATAATTGCACCCTAATTTTAAAATAAAACACATTGCAAAGACATCTTAACACAAAAGATGTTCAGAACCCAAATATTTAACTCAGAGTTCAGATTCTTGAAAGAAGACAGATGATAGAATGAATTCTTGAAAGAAGACAGACAGATAGATAGAAGACAGTTACTTTAGAATATAGTAATGTATTCAAATAATTTGACATAGGAGGGAGGACATTAAAATAATGAAAATGAAAACAGCTAACTTATTGCACTCTTATGAGGAGATAGACATGGTGTTGGGCACTAAAAATGTAGTGTCTTATTTTATTCTCACAACAGCCCTAGGATGTGGATGCTGCTATTAGACCCATTACACAGATGAGGAAACTGAGGCTCAAAGAGTCTAAGTGAGTTTACCCAGAGTCACAGAGCTAATCAACATGAGGCTAGGAACTAATCCCAGAAATCGCTGACTTGGGCTGTATAACTCTCATCTTACCTCACATACTTGTCTCATTCCAACATTCCCTCACAGACACTGTGCCTTCCCCCCTCCCCCCTGCTAAGTGGAGAGACTTTACTTTTAGGTCAGGCTGCACCATCACGGCTTTTACTGGAATTAATGACATTTATATGTGATGGCTTTTAAAACTAGATTTTCAAAAAAGGAAAACAAAAATACGTTCATAATATTAAAAAAACAACATGTTCTTCCATTGTTGGGTACAGAACTCACATAATATCCATTAGATCAAGCTCATTAATACATTTTTCTGATCTTACCCATCCTTAATACAACTTCTGGCTGATTCGTTACTTTTCCCCAACTGTGACCATAACTTAATTATTTCTAATTGTAATTCTAAAAGTTCTGGCTTATAGATTCAGATACTATGTTGTTAGTGACATTTAGGCTGAAAATCCTACTGAAAATACATGTTTTATTAGTAAGTAATAAATTGCTTAATCTCTAAAATGATTTCCCTTAAATACTAGCTGGGTTTTGTTTTGTATTATTTATTTGTTATAATCAAATGTAAAAATCCTTTAATTTATAATTCAAATTTAGTGTTTACATTGCAATCATTCATATTTGCGCTTATTTTTACCATATTATTGGTGATCTCTCTGTACCATGTTTTTGTTCATTATTTCTATGTTTCTTTTTTCTGTCTTGTATAGAACTGGTTAGGTTCCTTTAATTCATTTTTTTCTCTAATGATTTTAAAGTTTATACTCTATTTTCATTTTTTTAGTTACCTTCAAATTTCTAATTTATGTACTTAAATAAACAAATATAAAATGAATCATTCTTTTACTTTCACGCTGAACAATACAAAGATATTGACACATATCACTTCTGATTTCTACCATTCTACCTACCATGCTATTGCTTGTTAGTACCTTAGTTGCACCTATTTTAATCCTTCCCCAACTTTCCTTTTTTGACCCCAGATACTGCTCTTTTTTATTTCTTAGCATATTTGTCCTTTTTTGGGTCACCATTGTTGCTGGCAACTGACTCCTACCTCAGGTTAAATTGCCATCTAACTGCAGCCCATCTTTTAGTAGTTACTGCTTAGTGGGCTTATGTGGGAGAAACGTTCATCCCTGTTTTTCTGAAAAGGTGATTATTCCTTTATTTTGACATCGACGGTTGTGAAAAATCTGTAAATATAATTGCATTTGTAAGAAAGAGTGTCTCTTTCTGTAATGTTCTCTGGTGTTAATACATCTAGCACAGTTCTATTTTCATTCATTCTTCTCTAGAACTCTCATGCCTCCCTAAAATGAAAATGTGTATTTTCTTTAAATCTGAAGATTCTCAGCCTTTGTCTCCTTAAATATTGCTGGTCTTCCTTTTACTTTGTTCTCTCCCAGAATTCCTGTTTCAAGGACCCAACCTCCATCCCCTCCATGTCTCTCAGCTGCTGCTACTTTTTCTTTCTGTGCCATGTTCTCTTTCAGGTCCTCAGAATCATCTTCCTGTTCACCAGTCCTTCAGCCGTGCTTCATCTGTGTTTTATTCTGCCACTGAGTTATTTTTCAATGACTACGCTTTTCACCTAAAGAACTCCTGTGGCCCTCTTTCAAATCACTTTCCACACTCATTAATGCTTTGAGTATGGTTTTTATTTGTTCTGTCTTTCATACTTTGAAATCTTTTCAGAAGAATGCATGCTTTGCAATTTTGAAGGTGCTGATTCTGTTTATTGCATTTTTTGACTCTCCCTCATGACGGTTCATTTTCTTGGCGGTGGGTTTATAATTCTGATTGTCAGCTCATCTTCAATGACGTTGTTTTTTCTGTGGGAGTCCCATGACCTCTGGGCTGTGAAGTTTCCCTACAGCAATAATTTCACATTTTCTTCTGCTAAAAATACAAGACTTTAATGGTCTTGAACGGTTATTTTAATTTCTCCACTTGGAATTCCCACACCAGACTGGTTGTACAAATTTAGATTGCACATCTGTGTGTGTGCAACCTGGCATTTCAATTTTTCAAGGATGACTTTCTTATCCCCTTTCCCCCAAACAGTAAATTTTCTTACAGAATTCTTGAGTTTTGAGTTTCTATTTAGAGTAAGGGACAGCTTTATGAAGCTCTAGACTTTATGCACCAGCCTCAGTTTCTACTCCTCCTTTACTGTGGTCCAACACCCCATCCTCATCCCACACAGGGGCGAGACCCCAGACTCTGCCCCAAAGGTCTCTCTGTCTGTCAGCCTCTTCATTTGACCCTTGGAGAGCTCACTGTTTTCTTTTTTGTCTGAGGTAAGCTAAGTGTCACATTTTTTTAGGTCTACCTTATGAAACATTGAGTGCCCATTTTACAGAAAGCAAAAGTACTGTCTAAGTAGTTAGAATCCTCATCTAAGGTTACAGAATTAGCTCTCTGCCCTTCAGGGTCCAGCTCTGACCCATCTGGCTCTGTACATAGCCTTTTCCCTCTCGCCCCTATGTCTCACTGTCTTATTCATCTGTCCCCGATGCCCGGTGTCAGGAGCACACCAGGAATTGTGAGTGCCATGGAGCAAGGGTGGGTGGGAGCCACTGCTGCACTGGACCCAGACACAGGTCAGAATGTGCATGGAGACTCTGCCCAGCTCTCCAAGGGTGGCCCCCAGCAGCACCAGTGTCTCTGGGGGCTAATTGGAAATGCAAGTTCATGGACCCCACTCAGACTTTCTGGATCAGAATCTACAATTTAAAAAAAAAATCCTATGTGATTCCATGATTTGCATCACAGTGAAGTTGCAGAAGCATTGGCCTAGAAGTAATCTAGAATTTATATGTTGAGAACCTGAGAACCTGGATGTGGGATTTAGTGACGGGCCTGTATGGAAGAGGAATTCAAGGCTCTTACTTCTCTCTTCCAAGAGCCACCTCTCGTGCACATGAAAGGTTTCCCCTTTGAGGGACCCACACGCCAAATGTTAATCAACCTCCATCTGTTTCCAGGCTTAAGACTCTGGCTAGTCCCCCCAAACTGAGCATTCCTGAGACCCCTGTCCCTGCAAAGGCAGCTTGTTCTTCATTCTTCCCAGATATCCACTGTCAGCAGAGAACTTCCTGAGGAGGTCCTGATGAGGGAGCCCTCTGTGGCCTTCCTGGGTTGAGGTTTTCTTTTGACTCCAGGGTTGAGCAGAGGGGGGTCCCACATTAGTCAACTGAGGTTGCTCTTGCAAATGCCACAGGCTGGGCAGCTTAAATGACAGAAGTGTGTTTTCCTGAAGTCCAGGAGGCTGGAAGTCCAAGATCATGGTGCCGGCAGGGTTGGTTTCTCCTGAGAACTCTTTCCTCAGTTCAGATGGATGTTTTCTCCCCCGTGCACTCACATGGCCGTCCCTCGCATGAGTCTGTATCCTCATCTCCTTTTCTTATTAGGACACCAGTCATATTGGATTTGGGCCCACCCTAATGGCCTAATTTTAACATAACTACCAGGCCCTATCTTCAAATATAGTCACCTTCTGACACTATCCTGGGGGCTAGGACTAACAACACAGGAATTTGGGGGGAAAAGAGTTCAGCCCGTTACACACCCTACTTTCCATGGAGGGAGGGTTTGAAAAGTCATTTTTCCTCTACACACAGTGTGCCACAGTGGCCGTTCTCTCTGACGCATCACCTGCTGCGTTCCGCCAAGCCTGGTAGGTGGGAGAGGAGGTGGGTGAGGGAAGTGGGGAAGACAGAAAAATGTATAAAGATGTAAATATGTTTTCCTTTTAGTCAAAGCCAGCATTTTTCTCTGAGAAAGTCCCTGGTCGTCCCGACTTCTGCTCTGGTGTGTATTTGCAGCTGCTGCTACCACAAGAACAAGACCTTCTCTTTAGCTCAGGGCAAACTTCAGTCCAGTTTCTTTTTTGTTATTTTTAAGCTAGAATGCTTATTTTGACCCCATATGCAGTCCACCAGCTGAAATTCAAACGCCCATGAAAAAATGTTTCAAAGACATATGTTTCCAAAACCCGCTGTCTGTAAATCCCCTGCGAGGACCTGTTACTGCTTTTGAAATTCCTAAATCCATTATGTTCTCAATCTTGCCTAAATGAGGGGGTGGGGGAGGTTTATTTTTGAAAGGATTTTGAAGTCTTCAAGTATAGCCCCAGCTAATTAAAAATATGAGAGAGATATCAATTGTAGTTCCTGAATGCTCTCAGTTCTGATGACTATCAAATGCTTTTGTCAAGGCCTTTGTCCTTTTTCCTCCTCATTCCCTATACAGATTAAGCATCAAAAATCCCAGATTCCAAAGTCTGAAATGCTCTAAAATCAGAAACTTTTGAAGCACCAACATGACACTCAAAGGAATGTTCATTGGAACATGTCAGATTTCAGATTTTTAGACTTGGCATGCTGAACTGATAAGTCTAATGCAACTATTCGAAATCCAGAATATCCAAAATCCAAAACACTTCTGGTCCCAAGCATTTCAGATGAGAGATTCTCAACCCCTGTTATTTATTAGGATTCATTGTTACAATAGACAGTTGCCCAGAGAGATTTAAAGGGACTGAGATTAAGCCCTGCAGCAAATTAAGACAGACACAGACAAGCTGGGCAGAGTGGGATTTACAAAATTTGTGAATGGGTAACTGTACCCTGAGAGGAAAGAAGACTGGACTGTTCTCCAAGGTTAGGGAAGCACCTTTGTTACTCGAGCCTCCAGTTTGCCATCCGAGCCTCTCCAAGCACTACTATCAAGACAATCCTGCGAAGTCATTCCCAGGTGGCGACTGAACAGAAAACTCTCCCAGCAGGTGGAAGCCAGAGGAGGTGAAGCCCCAGCCCCACCTTGCCCCGAGATGTGCCTTACAAGAATGCGCAAAGTGACCACACCAACCTTTCACAGACAGCACCACCTTGTCAGGGACGTTCATCCACAAAAGGAGGCACATACTCTCAAAGTTACCCCACTTTGGTTCTGTCTCTAAAATAAATGTAGAATTTGATTAGACATGCATAGAAAAAGAGGAAAATATAACCAAACCATGTCAGACTTTATATGTGGTACATAAAGTTTATGGGAGCCCATTGTTTTAGACTGGGCACCTGCTCTCGGCCCAACAGGCCAGACCAAACCAGAATGGAGTCCCTCGTGCTAGGTGCCACATAATCAAACTGAACCTAGAAATTAAGATTCTGAAAAACTCACAGCAACCAATGAAAAGGAATCCAGCCAACCTCAGCCAGAATAATAAGGAAGTACCCTCAGTTTTACCCCATAAGGAAAGCAGCTTTGAAACATCAAACTCGTTTTTTGTAACCTGTTTCTGCTTTCTTCAGTCATTTCTGCCTATAAAGCTCACTCCCTCTTCTTAGCTCATTGGAGCACCTATTTTTTAGACAGAATGCTGCCCAATTCATGAATCACTAAGAAAAACTAATTAGATCTTTGAAACTCAATTTGTTGAAATGTTGCTCTTTGACACAACAAGTAGGCAGAGAACAAGGATGGGCTGGTGTCAGGACACACCCCAGAGATGCAAGAGGAGAGCTCCCCACTCAATCCTCTCCAGTAGGCTTCCTTGTTTACTCATGGGGAGGCACCAGCTGCCATTTTTCTTCTTTCACCCCTGCATTCAGTGAGGCTGCTGACTGCTGTGGTCCCAGACAGCTTTACAATTAAAATGAGACACTTGAGGAATTATCTTCCCATCTTTCCTCACAAAATCCTAACATTTGATTCTCACAGAATCAAACCTAAATTGAGAGTCTAGGGATTCCCTTCTCCTTCGTCATGGAGAGACTGAGGTTCTAGCCTGATCAACGGTCTCTGATTCAAAACTAAATATTCTGGACATACTTGGAGGCCAGTGGAATTAGATAATGATTCTTTCCCCCAACACTGATGTACTACCATAAATTTTGAACAGGACAGAGGGTCTCCTGGGAGAACTACACAAATGAGCCATTCTCCCCATCCACTGAGGCTTGAAACTATAAAAGTATGGGTGATAGACCAGGATGCCCCACCCAAGGTTAGGTTGCCAGAAGGGAAAAGAAGTTCCTGAAAGGTAAATCACCTTACACATGAGGACCATTTCATGGTCACTGGGGGATGGCATCTTATTATCAGCTTACTTTAGATCCCATCTTGACACAGCACATGTGGCAGCACGTGTGAACTCAGAGGGGGAAAAATGTATGTCTTCTGGTAAAAAAAAAAAAAAAAAAAAAAGTAGCAGTAGTCTTTCAGAGCTCAGGCAGATTGTCCTTGAGATAGCCCTTTTATGAAGAATCCAAGGTGTCCCCCACACCCGAGGGTCAGACAGCATTGACTGAGGCCCCCCTGCACAGTGGGAATACAGGGAAGCCCAAGGGTCCTTGGGGGAGAAGGCAAAACAAGTGTCCTTGTATTTTTATCAGAGGTAGAGTTGTGCAGCAATTTATATCACTACAGCTGCCAGAGAGGGAGGAATTTCCCATGCTACCATCGGTAAGCCAGTTTCTGAGGCTGACCTCCAGGGGAAAGTCTAAGTCTCCAGTACCCACCCCAGACAAGCTGTGAGAACACCCTGGCCTGACACCAAGTCAAGGGTGTGCTCCCTTTTGAAATTCCTGGGAACGTCTATGGAGAGAAGTCCCAGGGCAATGCTAGAACACTCGCTATACAGGGGGGGCCAGAGGGGTGTGCCATTGTCAGGGAATCTAGTGTTTATGGTATACAGTATAAATGTGACCGCCTTTGTCCTCTCTAGCTGATAAAGTGTGAGACTGGCTGGATCGCTTATGTAGACATTATTTCTACCAGGCCACACTTTGTTACTCTTCTGTCCTGTGTGATATGGCCCTGGGCATGTGGATGCCTGTGTTGAGGCAATGAACATTAAGCCTATTGTATTAAGGTTGTCTATTGTGTTAATAACCATCTAATATGGCTATTACGGGGAGGCCTGAGAGGCCAGGTGGTTACATGAGAATTCTTCTAAAGGGGATAGGGTGGGTGGGCATTCCTGACAGCAATAATTGGGAGAAAGAGTTTATCAGAAAGGAAATAGAAACTTCCTTTTTCTAATAAGGCACACAGATAAGGGACCTCTCACATCTTACTCTGCTTTCTGGATGTGGGAGGGTTGATCACTAAGTGTGGGATCTGGCTGGAGAGCTCTGGGACAACCACCATGAAGTTGAGCCACATCAGTCAACTTTATGCCACTCTTTCTATTTTTTTTTTTTTTTTTTTTTTTTTACATTATCCCCAACCCCTGCAAAGCCTTGTCTAAATGGCATGGGCTTGCCGTGGTTTTGCTGCTAGGGAAGGGGCATCTTTTTTCGCTTAAGCCTGAGTTGTTCAGGACATGCAGTCCTCCCAAGGATAGGAAGTAGGGACGGTCACACAGAAACCCCAAGGTGAAGGTGAATCTTGGCACAGGGATATGATTCTCCCTCTGCAGCCAACCTTGGGGAGGAGCTCTGTTGACCTCAATAGGAAGCCTCAATCTTCTTATAGCCAAGACTGGAACTGATAAGTGACAGATAATGGAAAGAACTGAAGGCTCCATGAGCAGATAGAGGAAGCAGGGTCCTTGAGCTTGCTGTTCAAATTGACAACAGCACGTGCCAACTCAGCCATCCCCAGAAGCTGGATGCTGATAATAGTTCTAGAAGATGCAGTTCATCAATCTAGCAACATGTGAAATACAGCCAGCATGTTTTCTGGACAATCCTCTGTTTAATTTTGTTAGTAAAGTGTTCTAGGGACTCCTGTGGAGAGAGTTGGCTTGGGAATTTGGGAAATAAATAGTGAAAATAAATATTTCAACAGAATTTCTCAGAGGCACCAAAGAAATGCAATTGAGTCCAGGAACTGAAAATTTACTTTGACTGTATCACTGTCCACAAGAGATTTGTCACAGGGGAGTATGGCACATAGATTGATAGGAGACGCTGAATGTAAGTCAATGGATCATACAGTGTGTGCTCTTTTTTTTTTGCTGGCTTATTTCACTCAGTATAGTTCATTTCTTGTTGCCAAATCGTAATCCATTGTATGTACATCCACAGATTGTTTATCCATTAATCTACTGATGACCATTTAGATTGTTTCCAGTTTGGGCTACTGCAAATAAAGCTGCTGTGAACATTGATGTGCAACTCTTTGTATGGATATATGCTTTCACTTATCCTAGGTAAATATACAGGAGTGGAACGGATGGATTATGTTACAGGCAGACATTGAACTTTTTCAGGAGCCTACCAAATCATTTTCCAATGTGTAGAAGAGTTCCAGTTTCTCCACATTCCTGCCAACACTTGGTATGTTGTCTTTTTCATTTTAGTCGCTCAAATAGCTGTGTAGTGGTATCTCTTTGCAGGTTTCTTTTACATTTTCCTAAAAAGTTAAGCAAATTCCATGTGTTTATTTGCATCTTATCTTTATGCCTTCTGTGGTGAGATGTCTGTTCACATCTTTTGCACATTTAGTTGTTTTTCCTTAGTATTATGTTTTGAGAGCACTTTACATATTTAGGGTATAAGTCTTCTTTCAGATATTTTATTTGCAAATATTTTCTCCCAGACTGTGGTCTGTCTTCATTCCATCGGCAATGAAGAGCAGAAGCTGTAATTTAATGCAGTTCAATGTACCCATTTTATTTTTATTTTATGGGTTGAGTTTTTGGTATAGTACCTTGAAAAAATCTTGGACTTACTCAAGATCATGAAGATTTTCATCTCCATTTTCTACTAGAAGATTTATAGCTTCTGATTTCACATTTAAGTCTATGATTCATTTGAGGTAAGCTTTTGTATATGTTACAAGATATGAATTAAAATTTCATTTTATTTTGCATGCATATGTTCATTGTTACAGTCTTTTGTTGAAAAGACTTATCCTTTCTCCACTGAAATGCTTCTGCACTTTTTTGAAAATCAATATCCCATATAAGTGTGTCTGTTTCTTGACTCTTTATTTTGTTCCATTGATCTTCTTATCTGTCTTAATGCCAATACTACACTATCTTGATTACTGTAGCTTTATAGTAAGTCCTTAAATCAGGCATTGTTGGTCTTCAAACTTTGTTCTTTTTTTTTTTTTAAGTTGTTTTGGCTACTCTAGGTCTTTTAAATTTTACTCTAGGTCGTTTGAATTTTAGAATTAACTTACAATTTTTCTTTAAAAAAGAAACCTGACATTTTTATTGGGATCCTATTGACTCTGTTGATTTAGGGAGAATTATGTCATAATAATGTTGCATCTTCTAACTCACAAAAAACATATCAGTCTCAATTTATTTATGTTTAATTTTTCTCAACAACATATTTTGTTGTTGGTATAAGTAGAGGCCTTTCACATGTTTTGTTAGATTTATCTCTAAGTATTTAATATTTTGTGCTATTATAAATAATACTCTCTCTAATGTTAGTTTTTGGGGTGTTGTTGCTGTAGTATATTAAAATAAAATTGATTTTTGTATTTGATTTTGTGTCTTGCAACCTTGCTAAACTCACTTGTTAGTTACAGTGGCTTTTTTGTAGGTTCCATCAGATTTTCTACATAGGCAATCATGTTGTCTCCAGGTATACTAGGCTTGACCCCGGGCCAGGCTGCAGTCAGCAGAAAGGCATCACTGCCTGCAGGGAGGGACTGAGAAGAAGAGATAGCACAGAGCACAGAAGTCAGAGCCTACCCAGGGAACCTTGGAAAACCCAAAGCTAGGGGTCATCTGAGAAGAGAGACATCTGGCAAAAGCCAAAATCTGGAGGAAACAAATCCAAACTGGAAAGGAAGGAGAGAAGGGCCAGGATTATCTTGGGATTATTTCCCAAAGCATAGTGCGAACAACAGGCAGTTCTCCAGGGGGTAAGCTCCTCTACTGCACCACAGCATCCTCAGAATTAGGAGCGTATTCTCTAGTCCTGTGGATTTCTCGGTTGTTTTTGCTTTTGTTTCTGTTTTGGTGGCTAGCAACTGAAAACAACCATCGCTCATGAAGGCAAAAAAGTTTTGAATTGGAAGGCTATGAGAGATTCAAATAATAGAAATTAAAGGACCAGACTTCCAAACGGACAGGACTCAGGATAGTTCAGCGATATGGAGAAACTGAATTGATGATGGCCTGTGCCTTCAGGGTGCAGTCACTGGGGCAAATGGAAGCCCAGGGCAATCGCACTTCCAGTTTCTCCTCTCAGACAAAAATTCCAAGGAGAGAACAGTGGATTGACCTGGCTTGGGTCAAATCCTCACTCATTGATCAGCAAAGATGGGAGCAGGTTAGGACAACTTGGTTGACAGCCCCACTAGAAAGCTACCCTATAGAGAAAGGGCCTCCAGCACAAAACTGGGGGAGCCCTTAGCAGAAGATGAGGTGGACGCCAGGCAGGCAGAAGCAAAAACAAACACCAAAGTGAAAAATACAAACAACTGAGAATGTTTTTGATCACTCAAGCAGCAAAAAAATCTCCAAAAGGGGTACAAGTGACCTTTATAATTCATCCAACACTTCTTGATTACCCTTTGCCCCAGTGAAACTGGCGTTTTCCAATGCAGGAAGCAGCAGGCCCACATGTCTGCAGGAGCTTTTCTGCACCACCACTCCCCACGCCTACCCATGAGATTCTTGCATGACTGGAACCTTCTGGTCGCTCCCGGTCAGCAGGCTCAGATGCCATCCCCTGCACCGCCTGTCTCCTCCCACAGGCCATCCTGGCTGCCTGCTACAGTATGCCAGAGAGCGGCTGGGCCATTCACTCCTGCAGAGAAGCTAGGGTGCTCTCCTCAACTGTGAACCCCAGTACCCAGCCAAGGCCCTGTCATCACGCCGATGCCCAGGGAACTCTGAGAAGGGAAGGTGGGCAGGGCCACTCCCAGGCCTCAAAGTAGGTGCTTTGCATACACTTTTGCTCACTTGTGCCACATTCAGACGTGTTACCTCATTTGAAAATAACCAGCCTCTAAAACTCATTTCTGAAATATTACATTCTAGTCATTGCAAATTCTGGCTTCCAGAGCAGCCAATATGGCCCTTGTTCCTGGGATATAAATGCATCAAGGCAGCCAGGGAATGGAATATGTCACAGACCAGGGTCAAGGATGTGGCCTCTAATGTCTGCCTTGCAGCTGTTCGCTCTGTGGCCAGACGCTCTCTGAGGCTCTGCTTCTCCAAGGACAGGCAGAGAGGCTGCCACCCCCCGGTCTCTGTAGCAGGAGGACAGAGGTCCTAGAGCCAGCTACTCCCAGGTGTAAATCATGACTCTCTCTCCTACTATCTTTGGAAACTGAATAATTAATTTAGTCCCAAACTCCACTAATCATCAGGAGCTCCTGGTCAACTCTTGGGAATGACAGATATTTTAACTCCAGAAATGTTGATTCAGGACGTCTGGAAAGAAGCTCAGAAATCGGTATTTCAAAAGCTTCAGGGTGATTCTGCTGAATAGCCAGGCTGAGGAGCCACTTCCTGAGTTGCTCTGAGCCTGTTTCCTCATCTGTAAAATGGGAATAGAAACAGTGTTTTCTTCAGAGGATTTTTAAGAGGGCTCATGAGATAATGTGTGCACATGTCTTGGCAGGCACAATTGACCACTCCTGTGGGTGGTTGGTCAGTGGTGGCTGGGTCAGCAGGAATGCCTGAGACCTGTCCTACAAGACACTTCATCTAGCACTGGACGGAGTGATGACCATGGTGGGTGCTTTCCTGGCCCCAGGGAGACCAGGGCCAGAGCAAGGGAGACAGACAGCACACAGGACACCGAGGATGCATTTCTGTTTGCCATTCTCGTTCTCTGGGTCTGCCACTAAACCCTACCTGGGCAGTCACTGTGAGGGCAGCCAGAGTGCAGGAGCCCCAGGACACAGCCTGGCTGCTGAGGACAGGCAGGGCTCGAGAGGCAGAGAGAGACCACATTGTGAGTGGGGAGCGGCCAGATGCTGACGTAGGCAGAGATGAAGAGGCACCTGGTGGGAGGTGGGGGCCGTGTGGGGAGAATTCACTGGGGGCTGGGGTGTCCAGATAATGGAGAAGCCGCAGGTTCAGTAGGTGTTACATCTTGAGGGCAAGAGAAATGGACACGGCTCTCCATTCCACTGTCATCCCCCACTGAGCAAGTCGAGCTCTGAAGAGGGGGCGGGGCCGCTGTGGGATCATTTCAGTCCAGGAGTAGCACAGCAGGGATGATTCAGAGGAAAAGACTCAGGACAAGTTCCGGGAACCCTCAGCTTCCTGGAAAAGCTAAACCACTATGTCCCTGGTCCTTAGAGAGTGCCTATGAGGAGGGAGGGGTACAAATCTAGGGTATAGACTGAAAATTTGGTAGAGTTTAGAATAATTGAGAAGAATAAAGATTTCTAGATTTTTTGAAGAAGGAGAAAGGAGCTATGAAAGAATAGCTCCTTCGTGGATTCAGGATTTCATGACCAACACATGGCTCACTTAAGGAAATCTGTCTGGCGGGAAAAGTAAGGACAGCTTTGGTTTTCATCCTAAGAGGGAAGTCAAGAGAAAACAGGAAAGCATACACCAATGAAAAATATCTAAAATTCAGGCCAGCTGCAGGGAGGCGTCTTTCACCCCGTCCTGGGCAAGTGTGCCCTGCACTCTGCCCTGCACCCCACATGGAGATCTGACTTTTTTCTTCTCTGCGTCTCCCTTTGGTTGCTGCCAATTAAATGCCCCTAAGCCTGCACAGGCCCTGCTGTCCGAAGGTGTCTGCTCACAGACTCTCCCTGTGAGTCATCTGGCTCGCCCGGCCCAATGTCAGCATCGCTGTGCGTGTCTCATTTTCAAAATCCAGAAGAAAGACAGTGTAACTGGTCAATATGGCGCCATATGGAGCTACCCAGCTGGGCAGAGCTTTTGCAACAGGCCGCTGACAGGAGACCTAAAGTTTGCAGCAGGCTCAAACCCACAGTCCCGTCATTTATAGCAACATCATGTAAAAAAAATATTTTTTGACTTTCGGTGGTCAACACACTCATTTATACTTCTAGCCATGTATGCATTGGGCATCGGCAGACACGGGCATGCAGGGAATCACTCATTAGAGGAAAATAAAGAAAAACCAGCTCCTGAACACATTAAAGCTCTGTTAGGGTCATGTTGTACTTCATGAATCCAGATGTATGGCAGAGAAGAGTTTGCCACAGCCAGTTACAAATGGTTTCTTTTACAATGTTCTTTCTTATCAGCAGTTCACAGGAGTAGTGTCTTTATCACAACCCACCAGGGCAGCCCCACGCATGAAGTCAGCATTTAAACATTGGTCAGGGATGCACTAGACCACCCAGGCTCCCACGAGCTCCCAACTCTGTGCCCACACTGGCCAGGCCTGTGCTGGCTGGAGCTCTGGTATCTGGATTGGGCCACCGAGATGCTTTGAGAGGTCTGACGTTACCACTTATTTAACCACGGTGTTGAGGGTACGGGGCCAGAGTGTGGTCTCCATGGCAACTGATTGCAGCATTGCACATATCTGGAGGGAGGAGTACATTTTTAGATGGATGATAGAGGAGGTGGTTTGAGAAAAATGTTCAGATCTTGTTAAACTCTTTTGTGGCATTGGGAAACTTATTTAACCTTCAGCTTCTCTTCCGCAGAAAGGAACTACAGATGTGCACATGGATCTCAGTGGAGATTGGTAAGAGCGACCTAGAATAGTATCTACCCACTAGAATAGGGGAGGGTAATTTGGCAAGGGGTGGCTTCAGTTTCTGAAGTTGGCTCCAGTTTTAGAAACGATAGAAAGCAAATGAGATCATCCCTGTGGCCTGACAAATACCTTCAATTTATCCCATTATTCCACTTAGCTCTTTAATCTTAAACAAAAGATGGCTAAAACCGTGACTTTTCATAGAGTTGTTCCATGGTAATACTACTGTATGGCTCACTCCATTTCCTTCCTGGGCTAGTAAATACCTATGCTTTTATGGTGAGGACTTCTGCCAGCTGTAATGAGCTCCCCTCCGTTCTCCTGGGCTGAGAGCAACTGTGTTGGCCCCTTGTGACTCAGCTTCCTGTGCACCTGGTTTCAGGTCTGAGCCCTCGGGGGAGCTGGCCTGAGGGAAATAGCACCTCCATCATGAGATCAGCCACGAGGGGCAGGCACCAAGGCCCTGCTGAGATCGTCTGCTCACAGAAGGCAGCCCTGGACTGGCTGAGCCGGCCTCATGCCCCGTCATGATCAAGTGAGCACAGAGCCTGGCCCTCCATGACAGGGACATAGGGCTGCTGTCAAGAGCTAAGTCCTGGCTGCTGTCACTCTACAAATGGAGAGGAAAGGTGTCCTCTTCCAGCCCATGGAAGCTGGGAAACCTAGCAGATTTCGAACGGGTTCCTAGGACCTAGGGAGCTGATCAGTGGGACTCACAGTTGCTGAACTGAGCTCCCAACGAGAGCTCTAGCCCAGGATGGTCCAAGAGTGAAAACAAAGCAGTTCAGAAGACCTAACTAACAGGGAGTTTGAGGGAGCAGGCCAAACTCTACAACACCCTGGGAGTTAGTATCCAAAATATATACATCATGTTAAGAAATAGCTAAAAGCAATCATGTACAATTTAAATCTTATCTCACACCTCTTGGAGTAAAATCAAGGTCAGATTTTACTCTGACTTTACTCTTAGATTTTACTCTTCCTGTGTCTTACAGCAGAGGGAGAACTCTGAATGGGCTTAAAAGATACAGATGGATATGACTGTTCAGGGATTTGGTAGAATGTCCATAAGATCAGTTGCATGCATTGCATTGAAAATGCTAAGTTCTGGAGTGGAACTGTCTTATTTCAGAATATATGATGCTTGAGGGCTCACAATTATTTGAAAGAAAGACCCCCAGAAATAAGATGTCAACAACTTCATTTTTGTAACCCATATTGATGACTGTGAAAAACTCCTTGGCATCAATAAAATTGAGTAATTGCCTTTTCCAATTGTCCAAAATGAGAAGCAGACCTAAGCAGGCACATTTCTACCAAGGGAGATTTCTCTTAATTATCCCTGAACCTCACTGGCTGCAGGACTTGGTAAACAGCCGCAGCCTCTGCTCTCTCTAACGTGACCTCTTGTACAGCACACGCTCATGTGCATAGACATCTACACATACCTGCACAAAATGCACATCTATGAAGAGAAACCAGCAGGACCAAGCGGGCTTGAAAAAATGACGATCGGACTTGCTAGGTAAGATTGCGGGCAGAGCACAGGACAGATGACATATCTTTGCCAAAAGCTTGATAACATGGGACTCAGTTTGCTAAGAGGTCCTCAGCCTCCGTGTTTGGATAAATGAGGGTTTAAATTACTCAAAGTGACTTGCCTTCTAAAACCACACCAAATTCTTTTTTTTTTTTTTTTTTTTGCAATAAAACCTCAAGACTCCTAAGTCTCAAAGAAGCAAAAAGCCATGTCCCTTAGGACTAAAATAGAAAGAGAAGGAAGCGGCAGCCAAGAACATTATTTCCAGCTCACATAGGACCACCCCTCTGTTTGCATACCCATTATGACTTGGAAAGGAGGTTAAGGGTCCAGTTTAACTCACCAACATTAATATTTTGAGGCCAAGTGGCATCTTCCTGGAGTGGGGGCTGAACAGGCCCATGGAGAATATGCATTCTTTCTGAACCACAACAAGCCTGCCATGCCCTCAGTGCTTAAATCCAAGGAGCCAAAGATAATTTCCAAAAGACTGTGCTTTCTAAGGGCAGAAGGTGAAGGGAATAAACGATGCTCCATCTCCCTGAGGGCTAGGAAGATTATTAGGTTACCATTTCAAGACAGGAACGTTCTGACATGATATAGTATTTGGACTCAAGAGTGGAAGGTCGAACCCAAAGCAAATCAGTTAAGCTTGGATGTTGGGGAAGTGATTTCTCTTCTCCCAACTTGACTATTTTCTTCCTGTATTGATTCATTGCATCTACAAACCTTAACACTTTTACCACATGACTGCTATTTTTCTCTCTATCTTCCCAAGTCCGCTCATTGGGAGCAACTGTTGGCCAAACATGCTAACGAGCGGGACGGTCCTGGCCAAGCCACAGGAGAGGCAGTTACAGACTTTCACCGCAGGCCACACACTCACTAGTTCTCATCCTAACCTCCATTCACTTTCTTCTTTATCCTCACTCTGTTGGGGTGAGCATTTGACATCAAATGACCTAGGCACGGTTCTGCCTACTCACTAGTGCTGACAGCGTAGCAAGAAATGACTTTCTGAGCCTGTTTTCTCAGATGGGAGATAAAACCCACTGGAGTGGGAATTAAATGAGATAGTTAATAAGAGTAAAGCCATTAACCCACCAGCCCTAAGCTCCATCACACTAGCCCTTTAAAAGCAGAAAGCTTGCTCTGGCTTCCCTGTGGCATAGGTGGGTGCAGAACTCCCAAGGGCTCATTTCACCAAACTTCCCCACAAAGCCCTGCATAAAAGGCGCTCTTAGGGACCAGCTCCATCTGAGAGAGTCTGTCAGGACAGCTCAACAGCCTCGTTTCCAAATAAGTAGAAATACGAAATAGGCTGGCATACTTTTGTTTAAAGTCTGACCTCTTTTAAGATGGCCATTGTTTTCCTAAATTCACTTTCCTTCCTTTACTTCCTGTCCATAAAGAAAGTTCACACTCTCATGCTCGAAACACCTCACAGCACCAAATGCACATGATGTCACCCAGGAGGACCTCTGCGGGGGAATTCCACGTCAGAGCCGTGCCACCGTGAGAAGTCATTGCCAGTCTTGGGCTGTGTGAGTCATGGTTGGACGTCGGGCACTGACCCTCCCACTGCTCTCGGCAAGTGCACACATGCCTCTGGGGGGGAGTGGAATGCTGTGAGCCCAAGAGACAGAGAGAGAGAGAGAGAGAGAGAGAGAGAGAGAGAGAAGAAAGGGGCCATAGAAGGCTCTGTCACTGATGGGCTTTCCAGATGGTGATTTCAATTATTCTGAGTTGTCTGAGATAACATTGTCCTTATTGTTTTTATGTTTTTCTTACAGACTTTGTAATTCTAATAGATAAAAGTATTTTAAATGATCTTCCATAAAGGTATAAAATTACCCCTGGAAAGAGAAAAAATATTAACACAAATAAATAAATGTATTCAGTTTACAATTTTTTGATTGAAGGAGAGGTCAGGGATGCTTTGATTCCTTTGCGACCCCTTGTCCCTTCTCTTTAGAATGTGCCTTCATCTTCTCCTTCGGCTTCCATCTTTGAAATGCTCCCACGTCACCTCTTTGCTGATGGTGTTCCCTGTTCTCCTCTTCCCCTAGGAAAATTAGTTCTTCTCTATTGATGGATTTCTAATTGTTTTATTTACTCCAGCTACAGCAATGATTACTCCCCAGTTATCTGCATAAACTCTGCTTCTCGAGTCACTCAGCTACTTCATGGAGACCTATAATGTTAATACTATAGGAAAGGGGCTGGTCATGGAAATTAAAAAGCAAAAACAAAAAACTGAGCCCAGAAATCACATAGAAGGGAAAATGTAGAGTGTTGGAGACAGGGCTGGTGGTGGTGTGGGTTGATCTAGGCAGTGGGTGAATGAGTCCTTCTCAAGGGCGTTGGTTGAGGGATTTGGAAAGCAAGCACAGGTGTCTCACTGGGTATTAGGTATGCATGTGCAGTTGGTCACCTTGGTCTT
Source organism: Ateles fusciceps (assembly GCA_036589455.1). Lineage (NCBI taxonomy): Eukaryota > Metazoa > Chordata > Mammalia > Primates > Atelidae > Ateles > Ateles fusciceps. The sequence goes on along the minus strand of JAZHEH010003321.1, from coordinate 1,278,814 downwards.
GTGAAGTAACACTCCTCACATCACACCGGCCAGGAATAAGTGGGAATTACCTTCTCAGTATGGAGCTCTTCATAAATGTTTGAATTATTCTTTCCGTGACTAGTACAAACGTTTTTTCCATTTGTTCAAGCTAGCAAAGAGGGATAACACCGTGACCCCAAGAGGCACCCTTTCCTGGGAAGGAACTTGAAAGAGGGAGGTTCTCTGGGGCTTCCTGCAATGATCTCTTCATCCGTCCAACCAACTTGAGTTTAATCAGCACCTGCTGTGGGTTAGAGATGGGGCTAGGTTCTAGGAAGGGAGGCAGATTCTCAAACCTCTTTTCTAGAGGAAGATGAAAGAGGTCTTGTTGAGGGGTTTCCCAAATCCAAAGAAGAAAGCCCCACAAGTGAGGCTATAGGGAGAGGACCCCCGGCGGCAAGTCTGAATTTGTCATAGGGCAAGAAAGGCAGGTGCCCCTGGCAAGCCCTGACTGGGGTTTCTCTGAAGACAGTTCCCAGGAATACAACCAGGAAATGATCATCTCAGGGTTTAACCCTAAATGTGGACCCCTGCACTGTGACGGAGAGGGAAAGCCAAGGCCACTTGAGTCAGGTGTGACATTTGTACATAGAGTCACCACTAGGGGACTGTGCAGGCAGGGAGGTGCCTTAGCTGGGAGCTGGTTTTCCCCAACCACAGAATGTGCACAATTGGGAAAGAATTCCTCCACAGTACTTATGATACAGAAGGCAAAACATTGACTTTTTCAAAATGACTGTGTTGGGAAGCTGAGAGAGAGAGAGACGCTGGGGACATGAGAGAGAGAGGACCTGATTCTACTCCATTTGGGGAGGAAAGAACAGAGGGTTCAGAGAGGAAGAAACTGTGTTGCTGAACCTAGAGGGGGATATGTGCGCGTCACCTGGAAAGGGAGGGGCCAAGAGCAACCTTGGCAGAGGAAATGCCACGAACACCAAGTGCGTGTGTGGTGCATGAAGTGTGGCCAGAGCACAGGCTTTGAGAAAGCTGCTGAGAAATAAGATCAGACACGTGGAAAGACCACACCTCTGAGGGCCGGGCAGGACGCACTGGAATGCTGTGTTTCTTTGGATAGAATGATCTCCCTTAACTTTCAAACTCTTTAAGGAGCCTGCTCTCCTATCCTTAGGTCCTAGCCAAAAGGGAATCCCTGTGCACATAATTTATTTTAAATATTTTTAAATATTCCAATTTTATCTTCTACTCTGTAAATGTTGATATTTGTTTTAATATTTAAAAATAGTTCTAAGCTTCAAGTAAAATTGATGCTCCAGAATAACACACGACATCTCCCAGGAGTCTTTCTGTGCCCTGGAACCTAGGGGGAGTGCCCCCAAGGGGCCATGTAGCTCAGCCTGAGAAGAATGGTTACATGCAACTGGGAGTCCTCGAAGCATTGTAAGAAATAATTTTAGTAAATTCAGAGGCCACCTAGGTTATGAGATTTGGGGCTGATGGGCAGTGGGACAGTACAAGAGGTATCAAGGTGGAGACTGTCAGGGCCTGGTGACTGTGGGAAGTCAGGGTGCAGGAAAAGGATGGGAGGGGAAAGGGGTGTGAGATACTGGCCTTGCTGCCCTTGGCCTGGGTGAGGAAGGCAGGAGAGACACAGCCAGCCCCAGGTGGGGCAGCAGGCAGAGCTGTGTGGCTTCTGCTTGAAGATGCTGGGCCTGCTGAGCCTGCTGAGGCTGTGGCCCGCCTCACAGGAGAGACTGAGGAGCAGGGGGATCCCTATTTAGGCGAGTCTGCGCTACAGATACTGTTTGGGAGCCTTCTGCCTCACAAGGGACCTGAGGAAAAGGGTGGGAGAAAGGGCTAAGGAGAAAAGCCAGTGTATTTGTGCCTCCCAAGTGGGTTGGGGCTGAATGGCTCAGTCAGGCCTCTTCCTTTCTCCTGCAGAGTTTACGTGGTCTTGGAGGAGCTCCTTAGAACCCATGGGAAGCAGAGGCAAGCTGGGAATGCTGGGGTCAGCCCAAAGCCGAGGGCCAAGGAAGGAAGCCACTGAAACTGAGGCAAGAAGGGAAAAGTGGAGGCTGGCTTGGGAGTGACCAAGATGTTCAGAAGAGCCTCATGAGCAGGGCAAACCCAGGCCCAGGGCTGGGAGGAATTTGCCTTGAGGAAGGCTTTCACAAAAGGCGCCTGGCAGCAGTGGAGAACCAGGAGCCAGCTGTAGAAAGGGGAGGGAGAGGCTAGGGGCTGGTGCCAGGAAAGGGAGGCATTTACGTTACCACTGCCCCCTGGCGAGGTGGGCACCAGCCAAGCAGAGCAGATGCCAGCCAGGGCACCATGCCGATGTGTGTCAGTAGCGAGCCCAGACCGGAGAGTTCGAGGTGGAGGGGGTGACGGGGGTGGGGTTTAGGGAGGGGAGACACCCACAGAGTGGCCGCAACGCTGCAGGTTTCCCGCGAGCAGCGGAGTCGAAATGCGAGGTGCAGGTGGCTCCTGCAATGCTAACGGTGTGATGCTGGGGAACAGGAAAAATGACTTCTTGAGAAAACGTAGCTCTGCCCTTCACACATGCTTTCGTGGGACCAAAGAGAAACACCAGGGGTCTCAAGCTCAGAGGCCTGGCGGGCCAGGGCACGCGGGTCACCGAGAAGCAGCGCTGGCTCCGACGTCCGCTTTATAAATTCGGCGCATGTTCACGCTTTGTACAGGCACCCTCCGTGACTGCGGGGCCATTTACCTTGCTTTTCTGTAGCGGTAAAGCTAACCCAGAAATATAAAAACAAAAGAAAATAAACAGTTCCCTTCCCATCAGCCCTAAACGCTGATGGGGAAGGGAGGCGCAAAGGTCTGTCGGAGCCCTGCCGCGTGGCTTTAGGGTTCAGCAGCTGCAAATTTACCCTGAAGAGCGGACTTCCAGGGCCCAGGGAGCAGGGACCACCCAGGTTCCTGGGCTCCTGCCCCAGCACAGGTGGGAAAGGGCCTGGGCCTGTGTCCTTTCACCCACTGGGGGGGGTGCTTGCTACCCGACATCAATCGGGGCCTCACGTGCTTTTGCCGGGTTCGTCTCCTGCCCCCTTCTTCCTGGTCTCTGCAAAACATAAGCTCAAGAAGGGGAAATCCCCCACCAAACAGCAGCCCAGCCTCTGCTTAGAAACTCCCGGCCACAAGGACTTCAGTTCCTGCAGGCAGGGCCCGCAGTCTCTGGACATCTCTGCCTCTGTGGTTCTCTTCCTGCATAGCTGCCCATAGTCCCTTTGGAGAAACCGAGGAGCAGCGCGGCTTCCAGGCTGCTCCTTCCGGAGTTTTCCTAGTGGCAGGATGCTGCCAATGCAGGGACCCTGGAGGATCTCCGCACAAAGGCAGGTGGGGGAGAAACGAAGCCCCTGACTGTGGAGATCCACATCATTTTGGAGCCTTTCCCGTTCCGGTGGCTGAAGCCTCTGTCCCCACCATTGGTTTCTGTGGCAGGCAGAGGGTGTACATGTGTGCGTTGTAGGAAATTCTGTCTTCCAATTTTGGCCATTTCTCCTCTTGGGCAAGCAGGTCAACTAGTAAGCACCTGTAATGCTAATGGTGTAATGTCAGCAAACGGGAAAAATGACTTCTTGATAAAACGTTGGATGGGTCTATGCTAACTGATTTCTGCTCGCTGGACTTGCATCTGCAGATGCAAAGCCAACTCCCAGGCGTTTTCCCCATTCCTCTTTTGCTCCATCCCCAGTCACTCCTCCTGATTAGAGAAAACCTAAATGGCAGGGCCATGTGGTCTCCCTTTGAGCCAAGCCTTCCTGATTCCTTTTTCTTCCCCCCCGCCCTCTTCTTTTTTTAGACAGAGTCTTGCTCTGTTGCCCAGGCTGGAGTGCAATGGCATGATCTCAGCTCACTGCAACCTTTGCTTCCTGAGTTCAAGCAATTCTCCTGCCTCAGCCTCCCAGGTAGCTGGGACTACAGGCACCCACCACCACACCTGGCTAATTTTTGTATTTTTAGTAGAGACGGGGTTTTGTGACATTGGCCAGGCTGATCTCAAACTCCTGACTTCAGGGATTCCACCTGCCTCAGCCTCGCAAAGTACTGGGATTACAGGCGTGAGCCACCACACCTGGCCCTGATTTCTTTTATGCAGTGAAAATGAACCCCGAGCCATCCATAACGCAGAACTTTCTCTCCAACTAGAAAGCTGTTTGTAAGGCTGTCATCATGTCTCACCTTCAAGGGCTCTCTTCCGCTGCGTTAGGAGAGATGCTCACCTTGCTTTGGTATCCTCTTCTAATTTGTAGGGGTTGAGTTGTTTCTCCGTTTCACCGGTGACCATCTCTTTCTCTATATTGGGGTCTTTTTGTTCATGGGGGGGCATTCCAAGAGGGACGTGTTTTATAAATATGTACTTCCTCTACAAGCTTCCTAGGAACTCTTGCTTTATTTTTCATGGTGTCTTATTTGACACATGTTAAGTTTATTCTTATTATTTCTTTATTGCTAATCGTACCTTTCATCAATAATATAACTTTCCTCATGTTTGTTAATTTTTTCTTTCACTGAATTCTACTTTCCATGAAAGTGGCCTTTTTGAAGAGGAGCTGCATGTGAGCAGCGGTGGGGAGGGTACCGGTTCGTAGCTTTGCTTGGCATGATTCTATATCTTTTTAAGTGTTTTCTTTCATGTTAACTGTAGTTGATTCTATTTCCTAATTTAAGCTGAATGATTTAATACATATTGTTCTTAATTCTATCATCTCACTTCATGCTTTCTACTTTGGTAAGCTTTTACTGTTTCTTTTGTGATTTCCTTAAGGACAACTCCTTTGTTTTTATTTTCTTCAGTGATTTGGAAGCACATATCCTGTTTCTAATTTACTTTTGGTATCCTTTAAGATTTTCCAAAACATACATCTTTCTTTGTTCTAATTGTCAAATTCAAGAAAATTTAATAATTTTTGACCCCTCTTAGATGAAAATAGTTTGCCTGCTTTTATTCTTTATGCCAGAATGATTTTTATTATTTTACTATTTAAATGTCATGTACCTTCTAATTTAATGTATTTTAATATTTTTACAAACAAGTTTGACTCTTTATTTACAAAACTATTTAATATCTGGCTCTATGTGTGTAACTGGTAATATTTTTTTTGGAAGCAGAGTCTCCTTCTGTCGCCCAAGCTGGAGTGCAGTAGCATGATATCAGCTCACTTCCACCTCTCCAGTTCAAGCGATTCTCCTGCTTCAGCTTCCCAAGTAGCTAGGATTACAGGCATCCACCACACTCAGCTAAGTTTTGTATTTTTAGTGGAGATGGGGTTTCACCATGTTGGCCGGGCTGGTCTCAAACTCCTGATCTCAAGTGATCCGCCTGCCTCAGCCTCTCAAAGTGCTGGCATTACAGGCATGAGCACTGCGTCCGCCCACTATGGGCACTTTGCATTATAATCTCCCTACTCTTAAATATTTGCCTTTGATGTATTTCTGACTCTACCAGTAAGTTTCCTGAGAAAGGCACACGGGTCTTGGACAACCGAGCATGTCTTTCTTATATGCTGGAAATACAGATTTTGAATGTCTGTATCTTTCCCCAGAAAAATGTACAAGACTCCCTGCAGTATTCTCTATTGCTCAATGTCAGAAGAATTTTCTAAAATCTCTGGAAGACTTTTTTCTAAATATTTTTCTTGTGATTTTTCTTTCTTCCTACAAGGGTGGTTTTCTGCGGTTATTCATCATTGATATTAAGAGATTTGGGCAAAGTGTATCTGCATGCAAATTTCTCTTCACACGATGATCCATTTTATTGGAAAAGTCCAGATATCCTATTATAAGATCAAAAGCTTTCTTCCAGGTGATTATTTTTTTGCCACATTTCTTTTAGCTTTTGTAAGCAGAATGCCATGTAGTCATAAACTGGATTTTCCATTATTGATATCTATTTTATTTCCTCTCATCATATTCTACTTAGATATTCATTCTACTTTCTTAGATAGCCTATGTAGTTTGGCCTCCAGGTAATTGATTTTTTTTTATTGCCAACTCCCTTTTCATACTTTATGGTACAGATTTTAATTTTGTTACAGAGTCCTTGCCATTTCTACCTTTATTGTACTTTTTATCCAGTATTAGTCTGTACAAGTTGGTTTTGATAAGCTGTTGGTACCTCCTTACAGTAAATCATCAAGCTTTCCACTGTGACAGTATTTTCCCACACACATCACAATCTGGAAGCAATATGCCTTTCCCAAATTGTCATTTAGTGTTTTATTCCCCATCCCCTCAAAACACAGAAATAGGTTGTTTGATATCAACTAGCCATTATGAAAGCCATAAGATAGAGATATTCATAAACATTACACAAGCTACTATTGAGGTACCCAGACAAACACTACCAACGTTTACAAAAAAAGATGCTGGTTTAAAAAGTGGTTAGGACGTGGAGTTACAAGACACACACTATTGATATCCTGAAACCAAAAGGGAAAAAAACCTTATTGTCATTCTGCCAAACATCACATAACTAAAAACGCTGCATAGAGGGTCATGAATCCAACTACATATCACAGGACTAAAACTCCAGTTAAACGGTTGAGCTAATCCTTGAAGTAAATTAAAATCTCCAACTTCTTAGACATATCAGTACTATTTTAGAACCATCATCAGAACAAATAGAGATTCAATTATAAATTGGCCCAGGCTACATTCTGCAATGAGAATTTTGCTTGGTCTAAAGAGAATCTCTTTTCTAAGAGATCTTAGAAAAGATCTAAATCTCTTTTCTAAGAGATTTCTAAGAATCCCAACATCTTAGAAAAGCTGTAGAATCACAATTTTGTTATTCCTGAAAGGAAATTTGCCAGGTTTGATGATATCTGCATAGATATCACCAAACCCTGTGGTTCTAGGAGCTCCACATACCAAATAATTCAATACTCCTTGAATACTCATAGGAGTAATCAAGCAAAAAGAATACCAAAAGCAGATCTTCTATCAACATATGTTGAAGATATTTCATGCACAGTGGTAGTACCTAGAGAGGGGAGGTCCCTATTGTTCCTACTGTTTCCATCATCTCTTCTGTTGGGTTCAATTTCAAAATGCAGTGAATCACTGTGTGAACACTTACACTCAGGTAACAATGTGATTAATAGATGTGACAATGGAGAAATTCTCAATTGGATGGGTAGGTATGGAAGTGGTTGGGTAAGAAAAAAACTTGAGCATCTCAAAAGTAAATTCTCTTACTAGGAATTGGTGGCCAGGCTTTCCGGTTGACGCCTGGGACCAGATCTTCAAGGTAGAACCACACAGATGGAGTAAAGGCAAACAGTCTCCTTCCTACTTCCTCCCAAGTATGGTGGTGTTCAAAGCTTTGGATATGAGCTGTATGTAAATCACTTACGGAAGTGCCACAGCTGGGCTCAGTGATCAAACCACTTGTTTCTAGCGCTGGAGGTTTTGCACCTTTTTGTTTATTCCCTGGGAATAATTTCCAGTGGAAAGTGGGAGAGATTTATTCAGGCATAGGTAGCAAATTTCATTCATATGCAAGGAGACTTCCAGGTTAATTATGTTGTTTACCAAATGAAGTACGTTAAATGTAAACAAAATAATTAAAACTAAACACGTAAGTCTCTGAAAACTAAGCCTCTAGTACTTGATAAAGCCAGAAGCAATTTTCCAAAACACTTGACCATATCTAAGCCTTATAATTTTAGTGTAATACAAGCTCTGCTGAGTTCCGTTAGATGTTTCCATTGAGTAGATAATCGAAGTTTGCCTTTTGCTTGGCTTGTCAACAGATGACTTCACCTGAGCATATCTTCCTAGAGACATGTTCTGAAGGAAGACAGGCAATTGCAGTCGTTGCTAATTCACATTCAAGGTCACTCAGCAAACTGGCAAGCAGGGATTGCAATGCTGAGCTCATTGTTCTCATAACTATGCTGATCTACAGAGAGGTACAGAATGTGTCTCTTTCAAAGGCTGACTAAAGAACAGTAAATGGGCCTCTCTGCAGCAATTGTGTCAGGCAAAATGCATCAGCGGAAGGATCCTGAGCCGGCTGCTCTACAGTGAGGGCTCTACACATTCACTGGCCGCTTCACTGGTGGAGAACTCATCTCCACGTCTCTTCTTCAGAAGACACTGAATACATCTACTAGGTGCAGTGGGTTCCCCTCTCTGCAAAGGCTCTGGGCTCCTGATATCAAAGGGAGCCTGAAACCACAACACTGGCATTTGAAAAAGAAAATGCTGAAGCTGAAATGGCCTTTCTCTCCCAGCTTTTGCTTTGGAATTCACCAAAGCCAGACCCATGGAATGTGATGACATCCTAAAAGCCTGTGATTAATTCATGCTGGTCCCCAAGCCTTGCCCCTCAGTGCCACATGGTGAAGCAGTTACCACCACCTGGTTTTCCTCCACAACCAGACAGCACTTTCAAGAATTCCAGTCATCACTCAGACAGAGATAGGCTGGAGTGCAGGTTTCTCTATGTTACACAGATCTCTCTCCTCCACACCCTAGCTGAGATTCCCTTGCGTAAGTACCCCTGCCTACAGGTAGATGATTTACACATATCATTGACTGCTTTTTTTAATGACTTGTTTAATTTGGGATATTTAGCTCCCTATTCCATGTATTTGTACAAGCAGGAGGCTAAGGTAGCAGGAAATGGCAGCTCCCCAGAGAAGTCAAAGTGATAAATGAGGCCACGCAAGGCTGTTTACGTACAGGAAACAATAGAAACAAAAAAACGAGGCAACTCCCCAAACTTCTCAAGTTGTTTGAAATCAATAGTGCTGGGGCTTGGGGTTTTTGGTTTTGGTTTTGGTTTTTTCGGCCAAACACAAAGTTTTGAAACATATAAATTATTTCCTCTGGATTAAAAAGAATTAGTATATATGAGAAAAAGTTTATTGTAACTGTTCAAAGCATATATATAATATGTGTGTCTACACACCCCCTCATACACACATGTATTCGAATGTGAGTTTTTCTGCTGCCTAGATCAGAATGTTACAGGATTTTTATTAAGATCTGGAAAATAAGAATGCAGCAGTCAATGCCACAGTCAATGCCACAGTCAGGAAATCTTCACAAAAGGCGGAACACACACATCAACTGTTCTCCGTGGGAGAGGACAATGCTGCTGGGAACACACATTTCTAGATGGCTCTGTGTGGCCTTGGTGGTCTATGAGAGGAGAAGTTGGGCCTGAGATCATGGTTGTCTACTAACGACCTCAGTCCTTCAACATCTGCGGGTAGGATGCCGAGAAACTTAAGGTCAAAGAGCACAGCGGCAGAGAAGCCTTGACCTGGTCCCTGGGATTCACTGTAACACAGCAAGATCATTTCTAGTCTGAGCCTACGGCAAACAGGTTTTCCCAGAGGATGCTCTGTCTCCTCCTCACCGATGGGAGTGGAGTAGCCTCCTTTTTTTTTTTTTCTTTTTTTTGAGATGGAGTTTCGCTCTTGTTGCCCAGGCTGGAGTGCAATGGCATGACTTCAGCTCACTGCCACCTCTGCCTTCTGGGTTCAAGTGATTCTCCTGCCTCAGCCTCTGGAGTAGCTGGGATCACAGGTGTCCACCACCACACCCAGCTAATTTTTTTGTATTTTTAGTAGAGAGGGGGTTTCACCATGTTGGCCAGGCAGGTCTTGAACTTCTGACCTCAGATAATCCACCCACCTCAGCCTCCCAAAGTGCTGGGATTACAGACATGAGCCACTACACCTGGTCTGGTGTAGCATTCTTTAAATTCTGGCTGCAGGAAGGATCCAGGGCTCTAAGACTGAGCTTCATCCAACTGTGTAGGTTCTGGGTTACTGGTGGAGTGTGGTGTTATGAACTGCAAACACAATTGCCAAGAAATAGATATATCACCCCAAGCTGCAACAAAAAGCATCAGACCCAGGACTTTACTCTTCTTGATCAAGAAGTACTGATGAATAAAGAGCCTTCCTCTAAGTCACTGAAGAATATCCTGGCATCGGGTACCCATGGGCCTTCACCACAGTTTAGGTTCTGAATGTAACATAGCCCACATATTTCAACAGAGTTCAATATGACTACCTGAGTTAATATAGCCCAGGGCCAAATTGAGATCTTGCTAGAGTCTTTGAGTTGTCTTTTTAACGGGGTCTGTCTGCTGCAGGTCCCCAGAATTTCTCCTGCTTTCCTCTTAGAGTCCTGAAAACAACAGGTGGCCTATGTGAAGGCACACCCGGGGCAAGCCCAGGTTCTATGTACCATCTAAATTATGCCAGGGAAAGGACAAGACGAGGTGACTCATCCAGCTCGTCTCTAGTTTCTGGATGCAGAGACCAGGGAGAGAGTCTGGATGTTGCCGTGGAGCGGGGAAGGCCTCTGAAGGGTGGTTCTCTGAGCACTGACTGTGCAGCCTCACCTACTTCTTACTCCTCTCCTCACTCTGATCAGTGTCCTTCCACACCGACCCACCCTCACCAAGCTTCAGCAGGGCTTCCTGGCCACTGTGTCCTCTGGAAACTTTCCAGTCCTCCTGGTGGATGTCCTCCTCTTCCTGCACCCTCTTCAGATCCACGCTTCTGTGAAGCACAGCCTCTCACTCTCCTCCTTCCTTCCTTCCTCTCCCCCCGTGGGCTTCTCTTCTTCTGCCTGCCTACTAAGTCTCAGCATCTCTCTGCTCTGTCCTCAAAGCTCTTTCTGTCTCCTTCACCCTTTGCTCAAATGGCCCCACACATTCTCACTCCCCAGATGCTCTGAGGACTCCTGAGTCCATATCACCAGGCTAGACGTGAATGCCCTCTGGACGGGCATTCCCAGTTGTGTATTTCAAATGGATGAATTTTATGGTTGTGTGCATTGTATCTTTATTTTTCTAATACCTTCAGGAGTACAAGTGGTTTTTACTTACAAGGATGAACTGTAAAGGAGTGAAGTCTGAAATTTTAGCACACCGATCACCCAAGCAGTATCCATTATACCCAACATGTAGTTTTTTAAATCCCTCACACCCCCTCAGACCCTCCCCATTTCTGAGTCTCCTGTTCCCAACACACCACTCTCCATGCTTTTGTATACCCACATATTAGCTCCCACTTATGAGTGAGAACATATGTTGCTTGGTTTTCCATTCCTGAGTTACTTCACTTAGAATAATGGCCTCCAATTCCATCCAAGTTGCTGCAAAATACATTATTTTATTCTTTTTTATGGACGAGCAGTAGTGAATTGTATGATAATAAAGACATTAAAAAAGAAAAACTGCATGTCAGCCCATTGATGTGCTAACCTACCACACACTGCAGATTAACGTCTCCGTCCTCTGGCCAGAGTTTCAACTCCACCTCTCCCGCCATGGCAGCACACTGCATTTCAGATACAGCAATTCATGACCAGATTTAACAGTTAAATGTTTATACGTGGTTTGTACATGCTATTTCCCATCTCTGGAGACACCTCTCTCCAATCCCATGGTTTTGTGATGAATGACCACTCATTCCCCCAGCACCTCCCCCAACTGCAGGTGGCATTTGATCCTGCCTTCCTCTGCACATAGGTCCTTTATGTCACTTATCTCATGGCACTGTCTAAGAACACAAGCCTGGAGCTTTCCCTAAATGCCTGGAAGTAGGGGGTAGAGGAAAAGGAGAGCTGACTCTGGAATCAGATAGACCTGAGTTCCAATCCCAAGTATGTCACTGTATTATCCCAGCCAAGGGAATTAGCTTTTCTGAGTGTCAGTTTCATGTTTATAAAAACAGGATTAACAAATACACCTGATAAATTGCTTCAGGGAGAATTACATGAGATGAGGTATATAAGGTGATTGACACACTCAACTTTCCATTTTTCTTCCTGTACCTTGATTATTTCTGCATGTTTGGCCATAACTGAATGAATGTCTGGCATAGACAATTCATAAAGTTTTTATTAATTGAATGAATAAACATTTTTTTCTACTATCATTTGTGGGACCCACCTTTTTGGGTCGCCACTCATTCAGAATTGCTCTGACTCTTGACATGGGCAGAACAGGGTTAATAATGTAGGGCCTAAAGTGTTGAAATTGCTATCACTGGTATTACTCCTCTCCTACTACCATTGATAATGATGATGATGATGATGATGATGATGATGATGATGATGGAGATGATGAGGAGGAGGATGATGGAGATGATGAGGAGGAGGATGATGGAGATGAGGAGGAGGAGGATGGAGATCATGAGGAGGAGGATGATGGAGATGATGAGGAGGAGGATGATGGAGATGATGAGGAGGAGGAGGATGGAGGTGAGAAGGAGGAGGATGATGGAGATGATGAGGAGGAGGATGATGGAGATGATAAGGAGGAGGATGATGGAGATGATGAGGAGGATGATGGAGATGATGAGGAGGAGGATGATGGAGATGATGAGGAGGAGGAGGATGGAGATGATGATGAGGAGGAGGATGGAGATCATGAGGAGGAGGATGATGGAGATGATGAGGAGGATGATGATGGAGATGATGAGGAGGAGGAGGATGGAGATGAGGAGGAGGAGGATGATGGAGATGATGATGGTGAGGATGATGATGAGATGGTGATAATGGTGATGGTAATATTGGTGATAGTGATGATGATGGTGAGGATGATGATGATGGTGAGGATGAGGATGATGGTGATAAGGATCATGGTGAGAGTGTTGACGATGATGAGTAGTAGGAGGAGAAGGAGGGTGGCAATAATGATAGCATGAATCAACACTGTTTAGGGCTTTATAAAGAGCTTTCAACCAAGGCAATCATTCAAATAAAATATAGTAAAACCATTAGAACATCAAAAGGATTTAGTAAACCGCCTTCAGTAAAATAGTAGTTTATAAACATCAAAAAGTATTTAAAGTATTTTAAGCATAAACAGCAAGTATTTAGAAAATAAAATATTAAAGGACATCCCATTAGAGTTGCAAAAACAATAGTAAAAATGTCTAGAATAAACTAAACAAAAATGTGTGAAGGATTTTTATGAGAAATACTTTACATTTCTGAGGAACATAGGAGACCTAATACATGGAAGTTATATCCTGACCTTGAGTGTTACAAAAAGGTCAACTTTCATCCCTCATATTATCTTATTCTAAAACCGTGAAAACTATTTTTAAAGTTCATCTGGAAACACTATTATGCACGCAGAGTCAGGAAAATTCTAAGGAAAACAAAAGTAGTAATGAAGTCAAGGCCCATCTGATATTGAAACATATTCTACCGCTGTGGTCATCAAAAGTTTTGCTCTACAGTCGAAATAGACAAATTGATCATTAGAAGGAGAGTTCAGAATGAAACACATAGGGAATTATAACATATTATAATGTAGAATATCGAATCATTGGACAAAAATTGATTGTTAAGTAAGTGACAAGGGACAACTGCATCATCACAGGAAAAGCAAACTCAGTTCCACCCTTCCTGACAAATTTACATGAATCCTATGAACCAAAACCTCAAATGTTTTAAAAAGGCAAATGCAAACATATTAGAAAAAAAACAAGTAAATTAAACATAGTCTTTTGCTAGAAACAATATTTTAAGCAAGAAGCAAAAACTAGAGCCCATAAAAAAGACTGATAAAAAAAATCACGATTAAGAGCAAAAGTTCAACAAAAAGAAAGAAATTGCCAAAATGATAGAAAGAGGGGAGAAAAACCTTAACATATAAAAGCTTTTTGCACATCTACAAAATATAATAAAAACAGTGGAAAAGAAAAATGGTGGTTTACATTAATAAAATTCAGGTTTCACATAAATAACTGAAAAGAAGCTCAACATACCTCATAATTAAATAACTGCAAGTTAAGATGTTGTTTTTCCATGGTTCCCCTAACAAAATTTTGGTGACACACAATTGGAAGTATATATAGAATCCCCGCTCATCTCGTTAGAAGTCCATGTGTCTTAATCTCAACAAAGGATAATTGCTCAGATGCTATGAGCCTGCTAATCAATGGGTACAAACAGCATTTTGCATGTGCACAGGGTCTAAGTAAAATGATACCAACTTTGTCTTCAGTGGTCATACAAGAAACGAAACAATCAGTCCATCAATGGATAACTACTTAAATCACAGTGTGGTCCCAAAATGAAATACAGTGCAACCACATAGAAGAATAAATTCCATCTGTATGTCCTAACACAGAATAATATCTAAAATTGATTACAAAATGAAGAAGAAATGAAAATACTCTACGGAGCACGCCCAACTACATTTTTTAATATGATGACTACATGTGTTTAAAACATTCCTTCAAGGATGTGTAAGAAAATTCTAGGAGTAGTTGCTTTAGGAATGATCCTGGGGGAATGGGGGCTCTGAGGGGACAGAGAACTTCTCTTCCTTTTGTTATCTTTTGTATGTATTGGAATTGTCATTCATATACATAAATAGTTTCTCGATAACAGCTCTAGCTATTTTTAAAATAACATTGTAGAAAGAAGTCAACATTTCTAAGGCCTTTTTCTCTTAAATTAATATAAAATTTATCAGTTGCCTTATAAAGTATGATTTTTTTAAAACGGAAAATGATATTCTGATTACTTTTGTAATATAATCTTTAAAATGCATTCATATACATTATTTACAAGTTTCAGTAACAACCAGCTTTGGAAATGAGTTTAATCTTCTATTTTATTAGAGAGGCTGGCTTTGCCAGCTTGTTAATAAGCCATACCTCTGGTTATTAATGCTAAGTTCCTCTGTGTTGTTTCCCACATACCACAAGGCCCCATCTCAATCCCACAAGGCCTCTGGCTGCTCTTTAAGCAGGAGGTAAGGGTGGCTGGAACAAGTGCATCCTCTTTCACTTAGCTGGGTCCACGGCCACTTGCAGCATGAGATCTGCGTGTTTGGAGCTAATGGGTCCACTGCCCCATGTGCTCAGAGCAAGCTTTCTTTGGTTTCATAGCCACCCAGCAACACAAGGCCAACGATCCCAGCTGCTCATATTGCCACATTCTTGCCTCCTCCCTGGCTCCCGATGGCCATATGTCCTTCGGCCATGATGCTCTGCTCCTTCCCTACCTCATCCCTCCATTCCTGTCTTGAACACTGTGTCTAGAACACTGTGTCTAGTGCATTCCTTTAGTCTAGACAGTCTCAGCTGAGGCTTTGGCCTCTTTGTAGAACAGATCAGCTCTCCTGCTTGTTCTGAAATGTGACACTGCTCTAAGAAACCCACCTCCCCATAGTCTGCTCTCCATAGGTGAACAGAGAGGGGCCCCACCCACTTCAGGCAGAGACAGGAGACTGACATTCTCTGTGCTTTCTTTCATTCTGCTCATTTGTCTTCCTGTTTTGCAGCATCTGTTACCCACTGGCTGCCATCGTCCTTCCCTTCTACTATCTCTCCCCCTCCACGTTCTATGGCCCATTCACTTGTGCAGTGAAGAGCACATTTGCATCATTGCCTGTCTCTCATCGCTTCCCATCCCATCCACCACCTTCACCTGCCTCAGTGTCCATGCAGGCTACACGTGGGTCTTGAGGGTAAGGGTCTCCTGGCCATCAAGAGGGGAGTGCCCTTACCTGGCACAGTGCCACCTCAGATACTTTAATCCCAGCATCCAGAGAGAAGAGGACAAGCTTGAAAATTTCAGGAGAGAATTGAAAGCTATAAAAAAGCAACGTGACAGATTTGAGAAGTAAAGAAAATCAAAACCAAAGAATTTAAAGTTAAGAAAAGAAATAAAAAAGGCTATCTCAGAAGGGACAAGCTTTTCGGCAGGAATGAAGGAATGTAGAAGACATGGAATGATTTATTCACTATGATGAAAGAAAGTAGTTACCAATCTTCAATTCCACATTTAACAAAAATATCTTTTAAGAATGACAGCAGGAAAAATACATTTTCATGTAAACACTGGGGTATTTTGCTACTAGATTGTCTATATAGGTAGAATTATTGAGAGGTGTTCTTCAATCAGAAGATATAAGTTTGGGGGGTCAAATTTAATAATAAAATAAAAGTTTCAGCTTCACTCGACCTTAAATGAGGTTGGCTCCAGAATTTTCCTTATACCTACACTGAAGGTGCTGAGCTCTGCTGGTAACTCACATAAGCATGAAAACTAACACCAATAAAATTTTTAGTCTCCAACTTTGCTTCCACAATACCCCCCATTTTCTGGTCCTTGGAAAATTTCTTTATTTAAAACAAAACCAGTTCTAACTTTCACCACTCTAAGTATTCTGGACACTTCTCCTCCTCCATTACTCCCATGACTAACTAGTTTACATGGAAAACAAAGTGTGGAGTGGATACTGTGGTCTGCAATCCAGGTTCCATTCAGGCTGAGGTACTCATTGTTCCAGCTTCTAGGAATGTTAGCTGCTGATGGCTGTCAACCGAATTTCTCTCTGGTAATTTCCCACATGCCTAAAGAGCTCCCTCACCCAAGATCATGCCTCTCCCCAGAAATAGCCTGAGTTGTAACTGGTTGACCTCTGAGTATAAAAGCATTCCTCCGTTTCAAGGCAGGATGACTCTGAAGGGTCATCCAAGTCCAGAGCCCCTGGTAGGATTGTCTGAGGCCTCTGTTGCAGCTGCCTTGCAGCTCAATATCTGCATCTTTTCCCACTTTCTTCACTCTTCAAGGTGTTGTTCCTGAAGTCAAACCCAAAACCCTGCATGCAAAGCTTCGTCGTCAGTGTCTATCCCCTGGAGAATCTGATGGATATTGGGAAGGAACTCCCTCAACTTCCTGTCCTCCCTCCTCCAGTTCTAGTTTAGCTAAGAAACAACTTTTGAACATAAATTATTCTACTTGTTTTCTGGACACCAAGCGGAGCACCCTCCCTGACTCTCCCACCCAGAATGTGTTTGCTTAAGAGCCTGGTTCATGGATTTCTCTCCCCTCTCCTGTGTTCTCAACATCTCTCTGGCAAGTCATTCTCAGTGTCATATAAATGTGTTCAAATCACAATAACCTTAAGTGGGGGACAAAAGGTCTTCGATCTCTTCTCCACCTTATCTGCTGTCTGTTTTCCTCCCTTCACTGACCACCGTCTTAAAGAATACTCTATCACTCCTTAAACCATTTCAGTGAACTTCCTACCTCAAAACACCGCCAGGACAGTTTTCTCAAAGATTATCAATGACCTCTTAGCAGCTAAATCCAAATGAAGCTTTGAAATAAATCAACATTGGACACCTATTCCTCCTGCTGCATACAGAAGACTCTCAGTCTTCACAAAATAGAGGTCTTCTCCACCCATCCTTCCCCTCATGCCAATATGTGTCAGGCTTCCGTGTTTCATCTTTGTCTCGTCTTTACAACTCACCCTCCCCATTGCCCCTACCTGGAGGCTGATGATCCCCATCTGTTTCTGGTCTACACCTATTTTCTGGGCTCCAGCTCTCCATATTCCAGTGTGTCTCTCCCCACCCATGCACACCACTACCAGCCCTCTGCCTCCATGCCCTTTAGGTGCTAGTCAGACTGCAGGCATCCTTTTATGCTCCCAGGCCTTTGCACATGCTAAGAGTGCTATCTTGAAAACCTTTTCTCCCTTGCTCCTCTCTACCTCGAAATTGCTAACTCTCACTTGTCCTTGAGGTCACAGATTGGATATCAATCTGTGATAATTTTCTTCTGGAAATTTTCTCTACTTAGTCAATGCTAAGTTAGGTCTTCCTTTCAGTGTATGCACATAGCAATTGGTGCTTAACACCTTTCTTAGCAACTAGAGAGAGCATACGCAGCTGTACAGGCTGTGAACTGTACCCCAGGACATGTATTTATAGACTGCAATATGAATAGAACCCTCTGGAATGCAAAATGCAGAATTTCTGCTCGTATCCATTATATCATATTTAATTACCTATCTATTTCTAGGTACATTCTGGGCTCCTTGAATACAAACACTTTGCCTTATTTTTGCTTGGCCCCATTGACTTTAGGCTAAAAATCTGAAACTCAGAGTCCAGCTTTTGCCTTTGTCACCATCTCATCCTTCATGCTTCCTGTTCCTATCTGAGGATCCAGTGGTGCAGATCTACCCACGGTTCCCCGAGACTCTTGCAAGTCTCCAAGCTTTGAGTATATAACTCCTCTTGATTGTAGGATCTCCTACCTTCCCCAATTTCCACCTGACCAACCCCACTTACCTTGCAACACTCAGCTCTGTTGTCACCTAATGAAAGCCATTATTCATATTAGGGACGGGAGACAAAAAGAAAAACGGTTATAATTTCGCATCTATGCCATTGTAAAGTTTTGCTTTACATTTTATTTGCTTTAACATGTGCTGGACCTCTATGAAATGACGCTCTTGTTCATTGCAGCAATCTGTGGAAAGAAGAGGCACGATGACCTTCCCACCTCGGGAATGGCTGGTAAGGCTGAAGTTTTTAAGAGGTCTGTAAGTCTAGTACAACTTGGGGCCAGCTTCTGACCATAATAAGCCTTAACAATCCTGTTTATGACTTGAAGGGAAAAAAACAATGGTTAGCAATCAGGATGAAAACAGATTTTTCTACTGTGGTTAAATAAACCAAAAACCACTTGCATATTTCAGGCACCTTGCAGATATGTTTCCCTTCCCACCTGAGCTCTCTCACCCCAAGCCAAAGTGGATAAAGCCTGGAAACTATACATATGCTCAAGTTCCTTCAACTTCAGCTCGATCTCACAGAAACAAGAAGGCTTCCTGTGAAACTTGGGTAGCAAAAAGAGAAAGAGAAACCATCTAATTCCCCCACAGCAGAGGTCATGGGGCTTTTCCTCTGCCAGGAGACATTGTCAAGAAACACCTACTTCAGAACCGTGAGCCCCAAAGTGTACATGGAAGCTCTCAGCACCTTAGGCAGCCTTCTGAGAGAACTCACTTGGGTCCTGCAGGCAGCTGAGACCAAGGAGAGCTCTGCCCTTCGAGACCTGCCCTGGTCCTTTATGCCCAGGCTTCTGAGGCTTGCCTAAGCCTCTAATAACCTGCCATTAACATCTGAGTCTTCAAAATACCTAGGTTAGGCTTCTCAACTAAACCTCAACTGAAAAAATCTATACAATCCATTTATTTCCATCATCCATAAGGAAAGCATTTCCTAGGCAATGATACCTGGAGTCCATGTGTGGAGCTAGACAACTTACAAAGACATGTTACTTAATTTGGGTATGTTTGAAATGCATCTTGTCTCCTCATTTTAGGACATGCATTTTGTATAAATTGTCAGTGGACTGATTCCACTATGTTGAAAAAACGATACCAAGCGTGGTATTTTATGTCTCGCTCACTGCCTGGACTCCTTTAACTACGCCCCACCCCCCACCCCAACCGACTCACCTTTCCTGGATATGCAGGGTGTGTGTTGAATTATACTACATGGAATGCACTGTCCCAGGCAGGAGCTGTCAGCATGGTGAGCCTTCTCCCCGAAAATGACTGCGGGGGAAGGCTGCATCTCAACACCACCTTTCCCTGTGAACTGGACTTGCTGTATATGGTAGACCCAGGTTGATTTATGGCCTACAGACCAAGAAACATAAAATGGGCTGTGAGGTGGATAAATTAGAGAATCCATTATGCTTTCATCATATGGACTGAAAGATGAGGAAGAAGGTACTTCTCCCTAAATACTAGTGTCTAGAAGATTACTTTTTGGATTATGTTAGGAGATCAAGCATTTCTCCTCCAGGCCTCTGGGGGATGTGTAGAAGTGAACATCTAATACGACTTTGTGATTCACTGCGACAGGAAATCACGGCTGCCATGAAACCTACCCTAGTCATTGATCCAGGAGGCTTCCTTCTCGAGATCCAGGCCAGTAAGAGTTTTGCACCCTCCTAACCTGGTAGGCTCCCCTAAGCTGCCCACTCTGAACCTCCTGGGTATGCAACTGCCTCCTCCTATGTGCTCAGATCCATGCTACTTTCTCTTTCCCTCCCTCCCTCCTTCTTCCCATCCATCTTTTGGGAGCACCTCCTCTGTGTGGGTTACTGTGATTAGGTGATGGAGATATTCCATTGATCAGGACACCAGACACCCCTTCAGGAAATAGACCGTATTGGAGAGGATGGCCAAGGGATAGGATTGGTGATTACAGGGCATTTGACATGTGCTGTACCAAGAATAAGGACAGGGCCTTTTGGGAACACACAGGAGGGAACATCTGTCCCAGACCAGGGCACTGTCCACTAGAAATATAACGTGAGCCACAAAAGTGAGCCACATACATCATTTTGAATTGTCTTGTGACTACATTTTTTTAAGTTTAAAAATATGAAATTAATTTTAATAATATATTTTAACTAAATATATCTAAAATATTGTTATTGAAGATTCAATATGTAATGGATATAAAATTGAAATTAATCTGCCACATAGTTTCCTCGAAGCTTAGAAATTCCCTTCTTCAATGGAAAGGCCACGTCTCAGCCACAGGGGCCTGGAGATTGCTGTCTCAGAGTGTGGGAGGTGGGGGGTGCTTCCTAAAGAAGCTCAGCCGAGGCTCAAAGGTGAGGGGGGTTGGAAGGTAATGAGGTCGGGGAGGAAAAGACACTCCAAGGAGAAGAAAGCGCATGTGCAGAGGCTCCCACGCAAAACAGGGAGCCTGGCTGACTCGGGCCACAGGTCACTGGTCATGAGGGTGAGGAGGGTGAGGAAGGGCAGGGAGAATGGCCTCTGTGAGCTGAGAGACCAGCAGGCAAGGTCAACACCAGAGTGTTTGTGCAGAGGAAACTGTGTCTCTTCCTGGGGCCCAGCAGTGTGTGATGGTGGGGTGACTTCATCAAACGAATGTCTTCAGAAGGATCTGGTAAGATGCCCACAGTATATAGTGTTGGATAAAGGGCTGCAGACAGGACTTGAGGACAAGAAAGTCACCTAGAAAGCTGACGCCATCACTGGCTGTAGGTTAAGGTGGCTTGCACCCAGGCAGCAGCCAGAGGGTCAGAGACATGAACTCAGGAGAACATAACGTCGAACCATGGAGTGACTGCGTAGATGCAGGGGACAGAGGAGGAAGAGACGTCAGGGGCTTCCCCGGCCGGGAAAGCAGGCATGCAGTGATGCTGTCGGTGACCGGGAACGCAGAGGAGGGCAAGTTCTGTGGGGAGAAACCCTCAGTTCGCTGAAGAAGACGCTGCATTTTAGGTTGACTTTGCCACAAAAACCACTGCGGGCTGGGCGACTGAAACAGCAGGCGTTTGTTTCTCATAGTTCTGGAGGCTGGAATTCTAGATCAGGTGCGGCTGAGTTGGTTTCTGCGAGGGCTGTTTTCTGGTGTGTAGATGATACCTTCTCACTATGCCTTCACAGAGAGAGCAGAGAGAACTCTCTGGTGTCCCTTCTTTTTTATTTTATTTTATTTTATTTTATTTTACTTTCTTTTATTTGTTTTGAGACATAGTCTCACTCTGTCTCCCAGGCTGGAGTGCAATGGCCCGATCTTGGCTCACTGCAATCTCTGCCTCCCATGTTCAAGTGATTCTTCTGCCTCAGCCTCGAGTAGCTGGAACTACAGGTGCCTGCCACCACACCTAGCTAATTTTTGTATTTTTAGTAGAGACTGGGTTTCACCATGTTGGCCAGGCTGTTCTCGAACTCCTGACCTCAGGTAATCCACTGGCCTCAGCCTCCCAAAGTGCTGGGATTACAGGTGTGAGCCACCTCCCCCTGGTCGGTGTTCCTTCTTATAAGGACATGAATCCTATGGGGTCAGAGCCCTGTTCTCATGACCTCATTTAACACTATTTACCTTCTTACAGGCTCCATCTCCAAATGCAGCCACACTGGGGTTAGGGCTTCCACACATGAATATTGTGGGGACTCGATTCAGTCCAGAGCAAGGTTCTTGGAACCCATCTAGGTGGAGGAGCTGCAACGGAGGATTTGGGTCCCGGGCTGAGGAGAGGGGTCCGGCCTGGAAAGCCATGTGGACGTCACCCCTCCCACACCTGCACCATCTGCTGTTTACAAAAAAAGTCCTCAGACTCACGTTCAAAGCCCTACAATCTGGGCCATTCTTACCCTCAATCCTTAAATCATAAGCACAAAGTCCTTCACCTCATCTCCAAAGCCAGCTGCTCCTTCCCCCACCTCTGTCCACCTAAAGAGGGACTCCCTCACTCTTCACTCCTCCAGGGCAGGACCCTTAGCCAGGCCAGAACTGACTGCTATGGCACTTCTTCACTGCGCCATTATGCAGGCAAGGGAGCCAGGGCATTTCATGTGGTTCCGCAAGGCAAAACTCAGACCCAGGCTAAGAGTTGGAGGGAGCGGATGCTAGCTCGGGCTACAGCAGCCACCTCAAGGAACTGCTTCTCACTCTGCAACGTGCATGCACAGCTCTGAGATTTGCAAAGATGGAGAATTTTTTCTCCTTAGGTCGAGGGTGGGCCTGATGCTCTGCATTTCTAAGAGATCAGGCAGATCTGTGGCCTGTGGACTCTGCTTTGAGTTGCATGATATCATGAGCGGTACAAGATGAGAAATAACCAGGTCCATGCATGTGTGTGTCTTTCCACAGTGTCAGGCATTTATTGAGGCTATTTCAATCACAAAAGCCATAAGCTACATGAAGTTCCCAACGAGGCAGTTCTCTGTCATACTTCCCGTTCAGTAGGGAGTCACGGGTATATAGCCCTGGACACACAGGCTCAAGCCACCCGGCAAGCCAGTCAGCACTGCACACCATACATCATAGTAAGGTAACATTTAGCATCAAGAGTCTAAATAGATAGAAGAAAAAGTTAACAAACCGGTCCAGGGAGAGCTCAGAAGACCGAAGGAGCCCTGGTCTAGGCTGGGTGGTCCTTGGGTCTTGCAATGCAGAGTCTTTGATGCGGCACAGCCTTTGGACACAGATGCCCACCTCTTATCACAAGTGACTGCAAGACAGTGTCAGTTAGGATGGCCTATTTCCGGCTGCTGAAGACCTAATCTTTTCTAGCTCACAGAGTCCTCTAGTGAGGACAGATACAGAAGAGTGTGCTTGTTTGTGACCTTATTTTGTTGAATGAAGGCCTTATTTTTTTAATTTATTTATTAAACAAAACATCTTATCTTTGTTGGTAAAGTGCCCTGTGAACATAAAATGGAGTCATTTTGTAAAATGGAGCTAGTTAAGTCAAGGGTGCTCTGTATACACAGCTCTTCAAGACGTGTCCAGAAATGTCACAGAAGTGAATAAGCGCCCTGTCACGGGAGGTATTCAGACACAGTCTGGACAGCCACAGGATGGGGAGGTGCACTAAGGGACCGTGCTTGAGATTCAGAGATCTACGATTCTGCAGGGGTTACATAGTTCAGGGCCTGAGGACAGCACGGAAGGTCTCTATGCCTCAGCACGGAACTTTGCTATGGGAAGCCTGCTCAGAGGGCTGAGGACACCCTACAGAAGTGCTCCTTGGCCATCTGCCTGTCTTCCTTTGGGACTCTCTTGTCACATCTGTGCTGGCCGAGAAAATGCACCGAGGGTGTAGATGGCCCAGGCCCGCTGCTGCTGGGAAACCCAGGCTGCACTGGGAGAGAGGCCATGCTGCCCAGGGGTGGCTCCCGCTCACCGGGGTATGGCTGGGAGACCAAGGCCCAGCTCCTGGAACCGGGGGAGTCCTCTTCTGGGGCTCCTGGAATCCTCAGGGTGTCCAGCACACTCCCCCTAACTTTCTCTCTCCCTGGAGTCCAGCTTCCTATCAGCCGCTGCCCTCTCTTCCCTGTCACCCCCCATTTCCCTATTTCCCTGAATAAAATCCTCCCTATTCTGCTTTTTTCTCAGGGGCCCCTGACTCATCTAATGACTTTGAACAATTTGCTTTAGGAGTCTGAGTGCCTTTCACAGCTCTGAAAATGCACCCACTAAACCTTATTTATCTTTGCTGCAAACATTTCTCTTAGTTTGTTACGTACTTTTATTTCTGCTCATGGCACATTTTTTGTTGTTTTCAGAGGCTTTTAATTTTTATGAAATACAATTGAATCCCCACCAGGGTATCTTCCTTAACCCCACCAAAACCTCAAATCCCCTCCCCTCCATTTCACAGTACCTGATACTCTGTTCCCAAACCGTCTACCAGCTCTTAGCAGAACATGAGGTCAGCTCATTAGCAAGGTCCCCAGCTTTCTGGAAGGCAGTTTTGCAATCCCTTTGCCCTTCCTAAGGGGGATCTCCCTCCTGCTCAAGTGGCTTATGAGGCATCTTTTCAGCAATTATCATACTCTTCCCAGGGGGGCTTCTGGTGAATTAATTTCCCCCCAAAGCATTACAATTACAAAGCCCATGTTCATCCTGGAATCTGATAAATATTCATCTCTCACCATCTGATTGTTTTCATTTCTTTACTTTTACAATTTGACTCTTCATGCCGTATGAAATATCCTTTTTTGGGGGGGGGGAATACTTTGAAGTACCATCTCAGATGATTCTGTAGTAAATAATTGCCAAGTCATTTATTTTTCAGTTCATTTATTATTTTAGTATTTGTCATGCCATTTGTTACGTCCCCAGCAGAGAAGTACGAACACCTGGCTTGCTTTTTGCTTCCTAAGCTGTGAGTACAAGAAGGCAGCGTGATGTTACAGGCTTGGGTCAGGCATCCATCAAGGCTGGGCAAGCAGGCCCTGGAGGAGTGGGTTGGCTCAGCCAGCCAGCCAGACCTTAGCATGAGGACAGGTGTTTATCAGCAGCCCAGACAGAGGCCAGCCTCAGAGCTTGGCAGAGTGCAGGAGCAAAGCTCCACAGGACCAAGGAGCAGCCAGTAGACAGGGATCCCAGCAGGCAGGTACGGACTCCAAAGAGACCCACTGTCAAGAAGGAGCCAAGACACCACTCTACATCCGTGAGGATGGCTACCAGGAAGAAAACAGAAACTAACAGATGTTGGCAGGAATACAGAGAAATTGGAACACTTGTGCATTGTTTGCACAAGGAATGTAAAAACGGAGCAGCCACTGCAAAACAGTATGGCAGACCCTCAAAAACTTAAACACAGAATTACCACGTGATTCTGAACTCCACTACTGTGTACGTACCCAAAAGGATTCAAAGCAAGGACTTGAAAAGACGTTTGTATATCCACATTTATAGCGTCATTATACACAACATCCAAAAAGTGGAAGCAACCGACTGTCCATGCACACATAATGAATGAGCAAAATGTGGTCTATACATACAGTGGAATATTACTCAGTCTTAAGAAGGAAGAAAATGCTGACACATGCTATGCCAAGGAGGAACCGTGAGAACATTAGGCTCAAGTGAAATAAGCCGGTTACAGAAAGCCAAATACTGGATGATTCACTGACATGAGGTACACAGAGTACTTCATAAAACCATAGAGACAGAAGGAACAGTGGTTGCCAGAGATGGGTGGAGAAGAAAATGGAGTCTTGTTGCTTAATGAGTAAAGAGTTTCAGTTTTATAAGATAAAAAGAGTTCTGGAGATGGATGGTGGTGATGGGAGCACAATATTCTGAGTATATTTAATACCACTAAACTGTATACTTAAAAATGGTTAACATGGTCAATATCATGTTTTGTGTATTTTACCACAATAAAAACAAAGAAGGAGCCAAGATAGGGAAGGGGACAGAGAAGACTGTGTCCCCAACAAGTCTGGGAAAACCCCTCCATTAGGAGAAAATAAAACCTAACCTAAGATGTAGGAAGCATTTCAGAAAGTGCTGTGCATGTGGTGATTAAGCATAGCTGGATTCTCTCTTGCGTCAGACAGTTCTGGGAAGTGAAGGCACTTTGATAATCAATGCCTCTGCTTCATCAGACTTCTTCTGTGTCGCAAATTCACTTAAAGAAGTTAGAAGAGGAACTGCCACAGCTGGGACCATTTTATCCCTTCGTTCCCAAACCAATGATTTCTGCATTTATTTGGACTACAGTGTTTTCCACTCATTGAAGCCTAATCAAATTTTGTGGATTTATCTCTGTAATAAACTTTTATATGCGGTTACACCAAGAAAATTTGGATCCTGAAAGAGTGGAAAAATAGAGTGGAAAGTATGAACATTAACTTTGTTAAACCTTAGTCAAGCTGTACTATGGGACATCCTTTGGTGCTTGTCCGAAACAATTTTGGGCTAACAGAAATTCTATGCAGCAGTAACCGACCTGCCCAGCAGGCCTGGAGCCCAGCCCTGAGGATGAGGCCTCATTTGCACTTGGCTGTGTGATCTTGGGGGATGTGATTGTGGCTCTCGGGTGTTCAGTTCCCTTTTTGTGATTAGACACCTGTTAGTTGGCTGGTTCATGGTGCTCCTCCTTCACGGGTTGAAGGGGACGCAGGAATGGTGTCACAGCAGCTCTGTCACCAACAAGCATGGGATCCAGTCAGTGCTTGGTGTACGAGAGAAAATAAATGATCCAACGTGTACAATCGTTATTTACTCAGAATCTGCAAGTGGGGCTCACTCAGTGGTGTGGTTGCCCTGCCCTGCACGGTATGGAGGTGTCTGCTGAGGCTGAAGGTCACGGTGGCTCCATTCGTGTCTGGAGCCCCTCAGCTAGGCGGCTAGAGTGGGCAGGAACTGGTGGGGCCTCTATCTCCCATGAGGTATTCAGACTTCCTATACAGCAACTGCTTCCAAGAGGGCAAGGGGGCCTCACTGGAAACAGGCAATTCTGCTTCTGGCTAATTCTGCCACATTCTATTGATAAAGAAGAGGAAATGAACTCCACCCACTGATGAGAGTAGCAGCAGGTATGTGCAGGGCAGAGAAAGGGCTCGGATGGAGGCGTCCCACTGCCCACCGCTCCAGGCGACCCAAGCATCTGTATTCCTACATAATTTATAATCACAATCTCATCTGTCCTGAAAGCTTGGGAAATCAGGCTTTCTGCTATGTTATTGTGTTAGTTTCCTCTCACTGATATAACAAATTATAGGCTGAGCATTCCTAATTTAAAATATTTAAATAATTTAAATAACAAAAGTTTAAAATATGTTAAATAATAAGTTAACCTTGAGGCTACATGTACAAGATGTATATA
This sequence comes from Ateles fusciceps, assembly GCA_036589455.1. Classification (NCBI taxonomy): domain Eukaryota; kingdom Metazoa; phylum Chordata; class Mammalia; order Primates; family Atelidae; genus Ateles; species Ateles fusciceps. The sequence continues at coordinate 1,251,898 of JAZHEH010003321.1, read as the reverse complement.
AAATGTAAATGAATTTTATATTTAGACTTGGATCCCATCCCCAAGATATCGCAATATGTACGTGCACATATGCCAAAATCTGAAAAAATTCAGAATCCAAAATCTGAAAGACTGCTGGTCCCAAGCATTTTGGACAAGAGCTATTCAACCGGTACCGCAGACCCAGTGGAAACACACATTTTTCATCTTACAGTTCCTAAGGTCAGGGGTCTGAAGTCAGCTTCACTGGACTGAAATAGATGTGTGGCCCAGGGAGAAACTGTCCTTGCCTTGTCCAGCTTCGAGGGGCTGCTCCTCCACCCTCAAAGCCCACCAAGGCCGGAGCCCTCACTCACAGCACGGCACGCAGAGCCTTCCACCTCTTTTTCCATTGTCAGGATCTGTGGCTGCATTGGGCCCACCTGGAGACTCCAGGATCCTCTTCCCATCCCAGGTCACCTGACCCACAACCTGCATGTCATCTGCTGCCTTAGTTCTCTCTGGAAAGGTAACATGACACATTTACAGGTTTGGAGGATTCGGATGTGGACGTTTTGAGGGTCCATCATGCAACCTACCACAGTCATCATTTCAGATTATTTTTAATGTTTTCATTATTTTGGGTAATATTTTGTAAAAATAATAATAATAATAATTTCCATAAAGATGTAGCCTCTTTCCTCCATTCAAATCTGCTAAGTTGGTTAATATGTACAAAAATTTTTTAAATAGGCCGTGAGAACCGAGGGACTCTCTTCTGCAGAATGTTCATGCACTTTACTGTGGGGGACTGAGATGCAGGACCTAGCAGAAGCTGTTGTGACTGGAGAATGGGAGAGGTGTTAGGAGCTCCCAGAGCCCCATCATGGGGACAGGGTGGTCCCTCCACCCGATATCTGGATGTCACACTCCCTAAAGCTGCAGATTGGTGCATCAACACTCTCGGGCTGGCAGCCACATTACTTAATGAGGTATCCAAGTGGGAGGGGGTCCGCGGAAAAACTCCGACGGATCCGCGCACTGGGGTGGAGCCTCAGGAAGTTCACACCGTTTGCAGGGGAGCCTGGCCCCTCCTCTTCCTGTGCAGAACCTGGAATTCCAAACGCAAGGCGGAAGTGCTCTAGCCGGGACTCTGGGCTTGCGAGAGTCCCTGTTTTCCCCCTTTTCTTCCTTTGCCCAATAAAACCCTGCCTTACTCACTATTCAAGTTGTCCACGAGCCTAATTTTTGTGGCCATGGGACAGAGAATCTCGTCTGTGGCTGAACTAAAGAAAAGTCCTGCAACATTAAGAGACTGAAAATGTGGCAAACGGAAGACCAGAAGAAGCCGTTTTCCACATTCAGGGGGCAGTACATGATTTCCTGAGATTTTACTGATAATCTTTTGAGTTTAAAGGTTGCAATGGAAACTAAATTTCCATTCCTACTGCATTCCTATTACAGTAACCGCCCTTCCCCATACATAGGGGATGCGTTCCAAGACCCTTAGTGGATGGCTGAGCATCAGATTTTACGGAACTCTATATACGCTATGTTTTTTCCTGTACAAACAGACCTACAATAAAGTTTAATTCATAAATTAGGCACAGTAAGAGATTAACAACAATAACTAAGAGTAGAATAGAACAATTATGACAATATACTGTAATAAAAGTTACGTAAAGTTGGTCTCTCTCTTGAAATATCTTATTGTACCATACTGAGGGTAACTGGAACCCCAGAAAGTGAAACTATCAACAAGGGGGGACTACGGTATAAGGGATAAAAAGAAGCTGAGAGTCAACCCAAACTGTTCATTTAATGAAGTCATTAGAGAACTCAACTACTGCACTGGACAGAAAAACGAGCAGGAAGTCGCACAAGCGATTAATGTTGCAGATGAACCTACTGCATGTCTAGCAGTGAAAACAAAGCAGAGAAACTCTTTGACTGTTTTCTTTATTTAAAGAGGGGGTGGCTAGAGTGCTCTTGCCCAGCAATCCTGACATCTCACTTGTCTTCCCAGAGCTGAGAGTTGGTGTTCTGACACACATCAACGTTCATCATAACGTGAAGAGAACGCTGACATAGATGGAAAAACAACTCATGGATTCGGTTTCACAACTACAACTGGGAAGTTGGCCTTGCCATCCAGGGAGGCTGGAGGTTCCAGAGCAAGGCTGTAGGTCCCTGGAACCCCTAGGCTGAGAATTAGCCTGCAAATCCTGATTGAACCTTATCATGCTCTGGGAGGCAGGGCTCTGAGTCTTCATCTGACCTTCTGATTGGAGAATTTTATGAGATCTGTTGGTCAACTTCCCAGGCCCAGGGAGGGCAAACAACTCTTAGACTCGTGTGTCCATTAGCCAAAGTGCCCAGGGGTTCCTTCTGTTCCCTCATGCTGCCTTTGGCTCCATTAGCCGCAGCCTAATGTAAGCTGACTACTACTAACCCACTCCACACACAGTCTCCCACTGGAGGTAACCCCAAGTTCACAGTATTCACAAGAAAGTGCTTCAGTTTGTACTAATGGTAATGTCCTACTCGAGGATATACCACTGCAGCACCAATGATAAATCAGAAAGAGAACTACAGGCCTGGGTAACAGAGTCATGATCCTTCCAATGCCAAATGCAAACCAGATGTTCTCAACCCACCAGCATGATCCCTCCATCCTCACCCTTCTCCCACAGTTCTCAGGCTAGAGAACAAGGTACGGCCCCATTAACAAACATGCCCTATTGGTAGAGGTGAGGTTGATCATCTGAAATGCTGAAGTGGTGCTCCTACCATTCCTTTAATCAAATCATATGGGAATTATGTTGAAAAGAAAGAGCAGTGGCTTCTGCATGAGAAGTTTCAGAATTCTCATCCCAAATCAACACCGAGTCCATTTCCTTGTCTATTAAGTAGAGATAAATAACCTTGGCCTTGACCGCTTCCTTCACAGTGATTGATGAGGATGAATTAGATAATGAAAATAAACATTTCTTCAAAAATGAAAAGGGTCAGTATGGCCTTCATTGTAATAACTATGTTTTGCTTACACATTAGCAGGTGTAACAAGAGGAAGGAAAATCACACTGAATAAATAAGAAAATAATTTGCCTCCGTGGTTTCAGGCTCTGCAGTTGACCAGAAGGCCTGTAACTAAATCATCCCTCAGGAAGATTCCCTGAGTGCTGGAAGCAGGTAAGGATTCTAAGGAGAAGTGTGTTCATGTTCTTGACACAAACTTCAAGGGACACATTGGCTAGTCTGTAAATGGGTTTAGCTAAGAAGAACATTTTTTAAGTTGATTTAGCTTGCTAGTTCCAGCCAAGGTGAAACAACCCACTTCCTCCCTAGACATCCGTCTTGAAAATTAAGAAAAAAAATGCTGGACATAACCTAAAAGTCAAACATAAAAAATTAAACATAGACTTACTAGATGACCCAGCAATCCCATTTCTGAGTGTTTACCCAAAAGAACTAAAAGCAGGGACTCAAACAGAGCTGTGTATACCCACATTCACAGAAGCATTATTCACAATAGCCAGGAGGCAGATGCAACCTGAGTGTCCATCAACAAAGAAGGAAATAAACAAAATGTAACATATGCAATGGAATGCCATCCAACCTTGGAAAGGAAATCCTGACACATGCTACAACATGAAGGAACCTTGAGGACATTATTTCAAGTGAGATAAGCCAGTTGCAAAAGGACCAGTGCAAAGGACAAATACCTCAAGAATCATAGCAACAAGAATTAGAATGGTGGTTGCCAGGGGCTGGTGGGAACCGGAATTAGGGAGTTGATGTTTAATGAATCAGCTTTAGTTTTGCAAGATGAAAAGCATTCTGGGGAAGGATGGTGGTGATGGGTGCCCCACAATGTTAATATACTTAGTGCTATGCTAAGTATACTTAGAACCATACACTTAAAACTGGTTAAATTAGACATTCTGTGTTATGTATATTTTACTAAAACAGTCAAACCTGGGAAGACTCTGAAAGGTGGAAAGAGGAAGGTGACTTCTTGGAGACCTTGGGACTTGAGGTGTGGCACCACGGTGAGGTGCCTGGATTTTCTTTGTGCTTCCGTGAAATTCAGCCAAAGCACTGGAGAAAGAAGCCCGCAACCTGGAACCACCAACCACTGCAGACAGACGCGTCCCAAGAAAAGCCTGCTTCCTGCAGCTGCAGTACTGGGGAAATGGCAGTCTAACACAACAGAAGGTCTTTTCGACAGTAACTATTCTACTCCAGCCAAATATCCATGGAAAACGTCCTGCCACCGGTCAGCAGGGCAGAATGGGGAGCTGAACCTCCCTCTGAAACCTGTAAGTCGGAATCCTTCCTTGCCTCTTAGCTTCTGATGGTTTTCTTGGCTACCTTTGGCATTCCTTGGCTTGCAGCTGCATAACTCAGATCTCTGCCTTTCTCACCCCATGGCGTTCCTCCTGTGCGGGCCGTCTTCTTCTGAGGATGCTGGTCATATGGGATTCGGGCTGCCCTACTCCACTGTAACTCCATCTTAACTAACGACATCTGAAATGACCCTACTTCCAAGATCACATTTTTAAGTACTGGTGGTTAGGACTTCAGACATGCAATTCAAGCCCTAGCGTGTACCAATATCATTTTCCTATCTGATATTGTACTGTAGTCATATAAAATGTCACTACTGGGGAAAGCAGCTGAAAGGCATGACACTCTGTGCACCATTTTTGCAACTTCCTATGAATCTATAATTACATCAAAATCAAAAGCATTTAAAAAATTTTTATGTTACGTAAATGGAGATCAAGTGGGGACTGTTACTCCATTTTCCATCTTTATTGACACATGTCCAGGCTTTTCATCTCCAACTGTTTTTCATAAGGCAATAAATTTTATCCTGTGTTTTTCCTGTGGTTTGCCCTAAGTGTTTGCTGAATATATTGCATACTTTTAAATAAGCTGGTCAGCAGCTTTGAGACTTTGGTGATATTTCTCTTCTCATTGCAATCCCTCCTAAGAATTTCAGAAATAAATCACCAAGCCGCTTATGAAATGACAATTTCTCAACCCTGCAGATAGCAGAAGACACTGTAATTCTAAAAAAATATCCACTCCTCTTGAGTCTCAAGTTACTGTGGTCTGAGCTTGGCGCAATGGTGATATTTCTTTATCTTCTTTAGGGAAGGCCTGGGTTTTGCGGTTCCTGTAAGTTCCTAGAAATGACCTGATGGGAACTAGGAACAGAGCCATGAAGAGTAGAGCCACTGAAAAAGGACCATGGGGGCCCAGTGCCTGATCCTTCCTCCTGTTCACTGAGGTGCATGGGGCAGAGGGGCTCATCCTGCGATAATCTGCAGCCCAAGGCTTGGGACTGTCACCCATACCAGAATGTAATCCTTAGGTCAAGTGTGAAGGACGGGATTCCAGTATGCAGGCCAATCTAGACGTCACACAGTGGCAGAGACAATGAGGAGCCCCTACTAGCTGTGCTAAAAATCTGACCCCCATGGGTTGGGGGAGAGGGGAAATGGGTGCACTGTATTAGTTCCCATTGCTGTGTTACAAAGCACCATGAACTCAGCAGTTTAAAACATGACGTGTTGACTGGTTTACAGTTTCTGTAGATCAGAAGCCTGGGCTGCGTCCTTGGCTGAGGGTCTCACCAGGCTAAAATCAAGATGTCAGCAGGGGTACAATCCCCTCTGGAGCTGGGTCTTCTTCCAAGTTCACATGGTTGCTGGCCAAATTTAGTTCCTTGCAATGGAATGACCAAGTCCCAGCTTCCTTGCCAGGCGATGGCCAGAGGCGACTCTCAGTACCTAGAGGCCATACCTGCTCCCTGCCACACCAAGAGGCCACACACTTCCCCTCCCTGGGTCCACCCAGGCAGGGCACCTCAGGACACAAGGTTTACTTCCCCAAGACCAGCAGGGGGCATCCCTCTCCTGTTTGGAATCTCTGTCTATGAAGAGCCGGGGCTATTTTAAAGGCTCAGGGGATCTCCCTTTTGATCATCTCAAAGGTAACTGATCAAAGAGCTTCATTACATCTGCAAAGTTCTTCACTTTGCACCTTCATCACTGGCGGGAAGGCCATCAGAGTAGCAGCCTGGCCTCCAACCATGGGGGAGGGCATTATATGGGACATGTAACCCAGGGGGGTGGGAATTATGAGGGCTCTCAGAATTCTGCCTGTGACTGGTGTGGGGCCCTTGGAGGGCCTGCAGTGCCTGACCAGCACAGGCTGGAGTCCAGGACAGGGTGCTACAAGCCTGTCCAGCAGAAGGCAAAGCAGAAACACAAGGCAGAACCCGTGCCACATTCAACCAATGCAGAACAGGGCTGGGACAAGCTACAGCTCAGCCACCCTGCACACCAGGGGTCACAGGCAGGCAGCACTGATGGACACCAAGGGCTATGCGGGAGCCCATGAGCCCTGGAGGTAGTACAGCCTCAGCAGATTCTGAGCCTTGAGAATATCTGAACTGTGCTAGCATTTCACGCATAAGTCACCAAGCCTCCTGAGAAAGGAAATCCGGCAATTTCTCAGCCCTGCAGTTGGAAGAACATGCCATCACTCTCAGAAAGTGCCACTTCCCTCTACTCGCCAGCTAGTGTGTCGTGGACTTGGAGAAAGCATGGCATTTTCTGACCCTGGTTGGGAAAGACAGCTGCTGTCATCCCTTCACACCCTCAGGCTGGGCTCAGGCACAGGCAGTGAGACCCGCAGCTGGCAGAGTAGGGCGGGTGCCATGCAGACTCAGATCCCCCTGGGAACTGATCAATACAGGCAGGGTAACACCAGCGAGATCAGAAACAGGCTTCCCTGGGAAAGAAATGCTGCATTATCACAGATCTGGGGAGGCACCTTCTTCATAGGGCATACGGAGGGAGGAAGGCACGCTGGGCCAAGTTCCACGGGTCTGGTGAGCTGGGGAGATGATATGGCAGAGGCCAGGTGGATGGGGCAGTGGTCACACCGGGTTAGAAATCAGCATAGCTGTGAGAACTTTGGGAGAATAGACTCTCCTCAGATCTTAATTGTTTATTTATAAAACAAAGACAACAATACCTATATTAAAATTTTTTTTAAATGCTTGAAAACGTGGCCAGGAAGCCATAAACCATCACACAGTGTCAGGTGTGGTTGCCCATTTATTCCTTCTATCATAACCCTGGAATAAATGGGCAGCTTTGATGAACAGAGATCCTTTTGCCTTCCCTGCGGACAGCTTGCACTCCTGGGCCTTTGGCTGCATATGCGACTGAACTCAAAGCAGGCCAACGTTTGTTTTTTTCCATATCTTGTGCAAAATATCAAAGGCTGGCAAGTGCAATTTGCTGTCTCCAGGAATGAAGATGAGAAGAGACGAAGGAAGATCCTGAGTCAATGACATCCACGTTCAAGCACGATTCCCCACAGGTCTGTGACAGGGGGCTGCCCTGGGACGCCGGCCCTCTATCCATCTCCCCTCTGTGCCCCACCTTGGAATTGCTGGGCTGAGGCAGGGGCCAGGAGGGAAAAGCAGGGGACAGGATCCGCTGCCCCAGTGCCTCTACCTGCTGTCCCCACTCCCCCTGGAGGAAATGACAGCCCAGGTGGTACCTGCTGAGTGGAGGCAACTCATGCAAGATGGAGCCACACGGCAGCAGCGACATCCCAAATGTGAAGGTAGAAGGCTGGAAACACTGAGGAGAATCACAGAAACCGTGGAAAGGGAAGCGAGCCACGTGCATGCACCATTACTGTGCTAAGTGAGCCGTCACTGAGTGGGCACCAAATCCACCAAAGCTGTAGGTGGGGCCACTAAAGGAAACCAAGGGGAAGTCAGTCACTACCTGATGCAGTTTGGATGTTTGCTCCCTCCAAATCTCATGTTGAAATGGGACCCCAGTGCTGGAGGTGGGCCTAGGGGAGGTGTGTGGATCATGGGAGCCAGTTCCGCATGAATGTCTTGGTGCCATCCTCATCCTCATGGTATCAAACTGTCACTCTTTTAGTTCCCATGAGATCTGATGGTTAAAAAGAGTCTGGTGCTTCCTCCACTGTCTCTTGCTTCCCGTCTCCCCCACGTGGTGCCTTCCTCCCTAAGTGGAAGCTCCCTGAGGCCCTCATCAGAAGCAGATGCTGGTGCCCCACTTCTTGTACAGCCTGCAGAACTGTGAGCCAAATAAGCCCCTTTTCTTTATGAATTACCCAGCCTCAAGCATTCCTTTATAGTGACGCAGATGGACGAAGACACCACCTGTCCTAGTTGGCCAGGGCTGCATAGCAAAGCACCAGAGGCCAGGTTTGCATTTTTCCTGCAGTTCTGGGGATGGGAGTCTGCGATCAGGTAGGTTGCTGGCAGGCTTGGTTTCTTCTCATGCCTCTCTCCTTGGCTCATAGATGCTGTCTTGTCTCTGTGTCCTCACAGGGTCTTCCCTCTATGCATGTTTGTGTCCTTATCTCTCCTTACAAGGACACCAGTTGTATTGGATTAGGGCCTACCCCGATGACCTCATTTAACTTTAATCACCTCTTTAAAGATCCTATCTCCAAACACAGTCATATTCTGCAGTAGTGGGGGTTAGGGCTTCAACATACAAGTTTTGGGGGAGCACAACTCAGCCATAATGCCGCTTCAGTCCCAAAAGCGCCAGAACTGGAAGTACAGACCATTCAGTGGTTGTCTCGTGTCTGCCCACACCCCCTCTCCTCTCTAGACATCCAAGGCCCTTTCTAAAGTGACAGGAAGCCACTGGGAAGCAGAAAGTCTCTGATCACTTGGAGAGCATGTTCTGATGGATCTGTAATCATGGTAACATGCACATCACAGAATTTTATGAAACAATGGAGAGAAGGAAGCCCAGGGTCATTTGCTGTGACACTGCACTGACCTAGACATCCTTGTAGATTCGGGCTTTGAGGTGCGTAGGAGGAGACGAAGCAGCCATTTAACCCACCTGGTGGAGCCAGGCATTGAGCGGGGCCTGTTGCCTGTGACCACAGAGTCCTGCTTTGTCCTCAGGCCCTGGGAGCAGAGCCGAGTAATGGATGCTGATGACATTTGGATGACATTCTTAAATTCAACACAGCAGCTCACACTGTGGATTTCTAACTTAGAAAGGACCCAAGTAGGAGGATGGCTTGCTGCCTTCCTCCCAACCCAATTGGGTACACCATGGTCAGCAGAGAAATGCACTGGGGTGGGAGAGCATGCAGCGCGGGCAGCAGCACTGGAGGCAGTGTGATGACTGTGCTGAGCCAGTTCTGGGAGAAAATACTGTCAGTTAGGCCTAATTGCATCATAGAGACTTCATTGTTAGAGTCCACTAACCAGGCCAGCAGTCACCGTCTATCCTCCTGTGGGAGAGCCTGAGGACAGATCCCAAAGACCAGAGACACAAAGACATCCTTGCCGAAGGGATCCAAGAGGGGGAGAGCCATCCTGGAGCTCCAGGGGGTGCAGCACAAGCAGCCTGAAACACCGCGTCACCCGGAGTCACAGCTGTCAGGATCCTGTCTCCAAGCACCTGCCTGAGAAGTTGTCTCACCATGAGGGGGAGCCAAAAACCCAAACGACCACAACCAAAAGGCCTCTTCCAGCTGTGGGAAGCCAGCCAGCCCTTGCTCTGTTCAGACACGCTCAGTCAGGGTCTGCAAGGCTGTCTCAGCCAGCTTACGTACATCAAGACCCCCAACCAACCCGTGTTCTGTGAGTGCCTGTTCTGTGCCTAAACGTGCCATGAGGGAAGAATCAGAGCTGACCCCCTGGCCTGGCCTGAGAGGGATCTGGGCAGCTCACAGGTGGGCCTTGGTGAGGGTCCAGTGCCAAGCAGGACTGCCGTAGCTGTACAATAATACATTTCTTGCAGGGGTTTGGCCTCAAGCAGAGATTTGGTTCCTCAGGCTGTGGAGCTGCTGCTGCTGTTTCTGCATCTGAGGCTGTGGCCCAGAGCCTGCAGGGCAGGGCAAGCATTCAGGGAGGATGACAGATGTCAAGTGTAGACAGCAAGACCAACTGGCCCCTGCAGTTGCACGGGACCCACAAGGACAACTGAAACCGCTTTGATCTCTGTAGGAGAGACTGGAGAAGGGGCTGCAGCAGGACCCGAAAGTGGCCACCAGCAGCTGCCCCTCGCTGACCACGTGAGCCAGGGGGTCAGGCACAGCGGCCCGCACAGACCTATGAGCGGGCAGGCTGCTCCCCTGCTGCAGCCTTCTGCGTCACAACATGTCCTTCAGGCTGCCTTGGAACTATTCAGAGAAGAGGGTTCTGAGGAATGACGGCCAGCTCAGCTAAGGCGACCCGACATAAACCCACCCAACAGGTATCCAGGACGCAACCTAACAGGTGATCATTTCTCCTAGAAAGACAGAGTCTGAGAGCTCCAGAAACACAGCTGCGGGGGACTCGGCCGATCTTTTAAAATGAGGTCCAGGGATCAGGAAGGCTCCAGGGAGGTGGAAACATCTCAGCTGGTTTTGGGACTCAGGTGAGATCAGGTCATGGGGGCTCAGAGAACAGAGATCCCAACAGAGGGGATGTGGGAGCTAAGGCAGGGCAGAGATCACAGGAGAGGAGACCATGGCAGGCAGCGCACGGGCCTCGCAGAGAGCCATGGGCAGCGGCAGAGCAGGCATCGCGGCCGCAGCAGCATCTGCTGCAGAGCTCAGAGGGAACGGGACTCAGAGATGAGCCTCGGCTTCCTCCCCCCCGCGCAAATAACTAGACATAAAAAACGTTTTATAGGCCATGAAGTTTCCTACTCCCTTGTGTGAAATTAAAGTCCTTGGATTGGAATCACAGTATCCTTTTTTTAGATTATGTTTCAGATGCTCCGGTTTAGGTCTTGAACTCTCCATGACACTCTATTTTTCCCAGCTTTTTACTACACTAAGTCAATATTAAAACATAAATGAGGTTTGGACCTCCCTTTATTACTCATCGACTATAGCTGGCTTAAAACTTGAGGGGATTAGCTTTTTCCTACAGCCCAAATGAAATCGAGCATCCCCTTGTTTGTCTTCTCATCCTCTCCACCTCTTTCCCTCCCCACCTCTTCTATCAGCCCTTCCTTAATTTGCCTCTTCTTCTTTAATCGATTCTTACATCAAAAACCAAAAAGAATTATGACACGAATGAAGGACGTACAACAAAAGAGAAGCAGTAGGCACATCACCACTGAACTGTGACAAAAAAAACTGTGTCTGACCCATGCCACCCTGACTCCTGTCCACAGCATCCTTAGCTGTTCCTGGTGGTCCCAGTAAAGAGTGGAATTTAATAGTTCGCTTTATTCACTTGCTAATATCATGTTTCCCACTTTGCCAAATCAGCTTCCCTATTTTCATTTCCCACAAGCCTGTGGCTTTCAGGGCATGTACTAAAGCTCATGGCAGGGAAACCTTGGCTTGTCCCTCAATGTTGGTGGCTTTAGGGGAAGGTGCTTTAGGCTGATTGTGATCCACAGAAAACTGACCTCTGGTCCCCGTGAATGGTGATGGGCAGGTCTGAAGAGAATTTCTTTGCCATTCAGATACCAATCTCTTAATGTACCTGAAGTAACCTGAAGCGAACGATCTAAAGAGATGCAGGTAAGGGGAAGTGGTAGCTGAGGGGCTACTGGGCGTTTACCTAATAGCAACTCATCTCTTCTACCAGAAGCATGTGAAACTCTACCTCCCTTCCTAACTCCTTCCCAGAGCAACTCAGCAGGACTTGCAAGGTGGAGAAGAGGTGTTTGAGTTCCTCCTACAGAAGAGCTTGGAAGAGATTCATGCACAAAAGAAAGCAAGCAAAATAATACTTTATGCTATTAAATTTTGCATTCCAAAACCCAAATTTTGTAATATGTAGCTTTATATGCCAAACTTGGATCAAAAAAGACATGAGACATAAAGAAAAAAAAGTAAAATGGCAGACATAAATCCAAACCTATGAATATTAACATTAAATATTAATGGATTAAGCAGCACAAAAGACAGAGATTATCAGATGGGATAAGAAAAACAAGATCCAACTATATGTTTGCTACAGGAGACACATTTTAGATTCAAAGATATAAATGGGCTGAAAGTAAAAGGATGGAAAAGCAATAATCATGCAAGCAACAACTCTAGAACACTGGAGTGGCCATATGACGTCAGACACAACAAACTTTAAACAAACATAGTTATCAGAGATAAGCAGGGACACTTTATCATAACAAAAGGGTCAATTCATGAAGGAGATATAACAATTACAAACATATGTAATTGTTGTAACAGAGCCCCCAAAATACATGAAGCAGAACTGATTTAAATGATGAGGGAAACAGACCAATAAAAATAGTTGGAAACATGAATGCCACACTTGGAATCATGAATAGAACTAGACAGGAGATCAACAGGAAATAGATAATTTGAACCATAAAATGCAAAACCTTCATCAGTGAAAAGATCTCTCCATAAACCCTTAGAAGAAAAATAGCCTTTTGAGGGTTACATAGAGCAAGGGGAAGAGGGAAATGGGTGTTTATAGACCCACCTTGAGTGCTGCTGAGCCAGGCACTAGCTGGGGAGTTTATAATCATTTATCAGAAGCTTCTGAGTCTTAACATTCCTCCTACATAAAATGAGGTAAAAATGCACCATTTGTGGGGTCTTTGCGGGGATTTGAGAATGAAATACGTAAAGGAAATTGATTCCTAGGCTGTGGGATGCTGTCCAATGGAAGACATGCCAATCCAAGCCCTTTCCCTCTCTGCATTATGGGAATGGGCTTCAGGGAAGGAGGGACTGAGCCTGTTAGGTTGTAATTCCTGGCTCCTGTACCAATTGGTCTCTGGTGAGATTCATCCCAGAGAGAGGTGCTGGAAGAGAGGGGTAAGAAGGGGGAAGCCAGGGTATTTCTCCATCACCATTTTCCCCACACCTAAGCACTATCTCCAGCAGGCTTCCCTGAGGGTCAAAATTTTGCCCCTGGAAAGAATTTAATTCTGGGTCTAGCTCCTGCCAGGGAAGCCAAGACACCAGCTTCCAAAGGGTGACCCTTGTGCCCGGGTCCCATAGCACCACTTACCTCCTTAGTCCCTTCAACTCCGGGGAGGGTTGCAGCTCCCTCCAAAGTCACCGTGCTCTGGCCTCAAAGTCTTCTTATCACCTGGGTAATGAGAGTCCTCTGTTATAAATACTTAGAGTGGCCTCTGTTTTCCTGGTTGAACCTTGGATGATTAATAGGATTTTTCTTCTAAATTATGAAAAGTGTATAGGCAGAGATCCTGTCTTCAGGCCAACCAATATTGATTGGGTTTCTGTAAACTGTTAGACCTTTAGACTTTGAGCCAAACTGCAGAGATGAAGCAGCAAGACAGGGCCTGCTCTCCCGAACACAGGGCCTTAGCCCTCTTTACCCTGCATGGAGCTGATATAGAATAAGCACCAGCACGCACCTGTTGCTGAAAGTCCATTTCAATTGAGTTACCATGTGTTATCGTGTGAGCTGTGCAGCAGTTTCTCGGCCTGTTTTGCAGACACATTGTATGTGATCTGCGGTGAAATCCCATGAGAAAGGGCAGTTCACACCATGTGGTGCAGTGCTGAAAGCTTTGCCATTCTACTCCCGGCTTAAACCCTACTGGGGGCACAGCTGGCCAGCAGCCTCCCCATCAATCTCCTGCAACAACCTCCCCAAAACCAAAGTAGAATGGAGATTGGAGAATGGAGTGTCAGGAACATTTATTCAGGATCACTCTTGCATTCTGAATGTGCAACATGAATGTCTCCAAGGTGCAATGTAGATGCTCCTCAGCCCCTAGATGAACAAGGTGTCTACTTGGATTCTTAACTACAAGGCTGCCCTGTTACACTTTGTAACCTCCAGGCACAGAGCCGTGGACAAGCGTTGTAGGGCACTGAACCTGTCCAGTGTGACTAACAACTTGGGACATCTGAGAACATTTCTGTATTGTTTACACTAAAAGAACATGTATTTTTATTTCGTAACACAGAACTGACATTTGACATGTTAAGTCTATGTAAGTCACTAGTGAAGTTCCTGAATTACTGGGGAAGAGTAATTAGTCCCTAGGGGCCTGTCGCTTCAACAATTTGCTATTTATCTTCTTTCACACGACAGTTTGGGTTTTTTTTAATTTAAATCTTAAAACCCATAAATACCTCTCCACCCCAACTGCATCCTTCCCCACAGACATGCCCAATTCTCGTCCACCTCTAGGTTCAGCCAAGACCTTGTGGTGACAATCACAAATGAAGCCTCGGCTCCAATGACACTGCTGTTCCTGAAACCCTCCTGGGGCCAATCTTCTCTGAATCAACAACTTGACTTTATTAACTGATAAGATTGACTCTGCTTCACATTCTAGCTTATTCTTGTGTTGTCCGGATCATCCACATGCTTTAACTTAGAGAGAGGGAGAAGTGACATTTTTACCAGACTGGAATGCATTGCAGAGGCCAGTCTGCAGGGTCACATGCACAGCGGTATGACTTTCCTATTCATATAAAAAGGAAACCGGCTTTTCCCAGTCCTGGCTGTAAAGGCTCAGGATACTGTGGCCGGGACGGGAGTTGCCTCGGTGATTCGTGGAACAGGGAGTGCTTTCCCTTCCAATCTAAACAATACATTCCATTTTTTTAATGGTCCTTGGGTTAGAATTACTGATAAATAAGACAGAAACGTAAAAAACTCAAGTATATGATTACCTTAAGTCTCGAGGACACTTAAATAGAATAAAGTAACCATTTACTTTATTTTAAGATTTGGGTTTCTTGTTCGTGGGTGATGTGTAAAACATAGTCATTGATTTTAACTTTCCCATCCAATAAATTTACCAATTCAGACAAATTAAAGACAAGGACAGTTTAAATCAACTTAATTCTACAGGAAAGAGTATTTTGAGTATTTCAAATATTTCCAAGTACACATAGTAACTCAAACCAGGCTGGGGAAATGTTTCCTTCATTAGAACAAAGGGAGCTTTGGTGGTGATTTGTGGATAGCTTTGGGGTTCAGAGCCCAGAGGAGTTGCTCAGATTCTGAGGCGGTTTCTGACAGAAGGAAAGGTGAGTGCCTAACACTGGGGCGGGCGGTTTCATTAACTGGACATGTGGGGAGGTTGTTGGAGATGAACATGGGGACATTCAGAAAGACAGAAGCAGAGCGTGGGGTTCCTAGGAGGGCAGAGTTTCTGACGTGGTGAACAGAAGACTAGGTAGAGATAGCCAACAAAGGAACCTGGGACCAGGACATTTTCTCACGGTCACCTTGATTATGTTAGGAGCACCTTTAAGATGGGGAAAATGTGTCATGAACGCCATGCAAACTGCGGTTATTTCTAGAGCTCAATTTTCTTTTTTCCCTTGGAATTTACTGGGGCACTCAGGTGCACAACCCTGAGAACACAGGCAGAAGAAGTGGAGTTTGGTCTCACACCCAAGCATACTGGACCGGGGCCCTGTGGCTCCAGTGTTGAAATCTGCATGTGGTTCCTCCAATGGGCCTGGTCTGTGCTTGGCGGTCTTAGGGATGGAAATATGCTCAGGGCAGAACTGAGGAGACAAGAGGAGGTCAAAAGGGAGTGACAAGTAAAAGCACAAAGGTGCCCAGGAGGACCCAGTGCAGGCTGGCTTCCAGGACCCAGCTCTCAGGGTGGAAGAGCCGTCCTCTGACACAGAGGAGACCGAAACTTTTAAAGTGGCTGGAAATAGGTGTCTCTGCGTCCACTGACCACTGAGGGACTAGACAGAACAGGACGGAGAATGTGGCCTCAAAACACTAGACCCAGGCTCAGTTGCTGGAAGCTCCAGGAGCCACAGGGATGCAGGGCCCGCTTCAGGACTCCAGGCACGGACCACAGCTGCTCCCGGATCAGTAGGGGAGCTCAGCCAGGCTGGGAAGGTCACGGACTCCCAAAGTCTCATGTTCTCTGCCTTCTAGGACGGTTATCCTCTGTGGAGGCAGCCTCGGCTACATACTGTGTTATGCTCGCTCACCGAGAGCATCAACACAAAGAGCAACAGCGCCCTTCCCCATCCCACTCCAAAGAATTACCAGAGTGACATGCCTGAGCCGCACCCACACCCTCTGATTCATAACTTGCCATAAAAATCACCTGGGGGAGTGTCAACCACGCTGCCAGGCAAGGCTTAGTGCTGAGAAGTGAGGACCACTCACTCCGACCTCAGTATCACAGTCAGTCCCCCTGTTTTCCACTTCAAATTCCAGACACGGGCTGTGACTGTGGGGTAGGGGGATGGGTGCAATCTTTCATTTCATTTGTGAGTTGGGAGTATTGAGATTAAAAAGCTACTAAACTCAAAATGTGGGCCAGGATGTCAACATGTAATACCTGGACCCTTTGGGCCTCTGTGGACTTGAAGCATCATCAAGACACACCACTTCTGTGGCCAACCTCGGGTCAGCAGTTAGCCCTATCTTCATAAATTGCCTCCCCCCACAACACAATATTTCTGTGCCTTCATAGCTCTGTTTGTCCTCCATAAATCAACCCCAGGCCTGTTTAATTATCCCTCGGCAATTTTAAACAACATTTTTAATGAGGCAGAGAATACATGAGGGCTAGCAAACAGGGCTTAAGGGTCTGTCGTGGGTCACTTTGTGTATATTTTTCAAAGCCAGTCATTCCCGAGATAAGTCACATCTCACCCGGATCTCAAGGCTTGGCCAATGGGCGTTTGCACTGTGTGACCAGGGAGACTCGACCATTAGCAGGCTGCTTTCTGTCAATGGCCTTGAAGTGTGTTCATTATTATAAACACACATGATAAATGAGTGTTGTGGTTATGTGAGGAATTTGGTCACCTTGGCTCTGACTGTGAAAACGGCAGAGCTATGCAGGAACTGAAGAGAAGAACGATGCCTTCCACCGAAGCCCAGGCAGCTGGTGTTTGAGCATCATTAACATGGAGATCCATAAATCTCTGCCCCTGGTTTCCAGGTCAACGGGATTGCCGGGTGGAAGAGCCCAAGCCCTCTCAGTTATGGGAAACATCCCTGTGACTCTGTGGGAAGGTAGGCCTGGCCCCGACATGCCACAGCCAGCAGGATACTCTCGAGGGAGTGGTCCAGGAGGTCCCACCCTCCGATGGACCTGGCCTGGGGTATAACACTCAGTGGGGCTGCAGGAGGGGGCGGAGCACTTGTTGCCAGGCTGTGTCTGTGCAGTGCTGGTGCTGGAGGCCCCTCACAGACCCAAGCACCAGCCCTGGCACCCAGCTGAGTGACCAGCCCACAATCCCAGAGATGGCAAGGGCGGGCAGGGAGGGGAAGAGTGAAGGCGAAGCAGCAACTGGGTACCAGGCCCTGAAGGCGCTGAAAGACTGGGTGGCCGCTAGAAAGGCATGGGGAGCAGATTCCTGAGGGCCTATCTGCAAATATTTATTTTTCTTTTTTTGAACATTCTTAGGACCACAGAAATGGGAGCAATTTTAAGAGGGCAGACAGACTCTGCCCCCTCCCCCCGCTGACACCCACAGCCATGACTGCCTTTCCTCCTCCTCCCCATCCTCCTTTTCCATCTCGCCACAACCCTGGATGCCATGCTGAGCCCCGCACATGAAGTGTCTCATTCAACCATCATAACAACGCCATTCTACAGAGGAAGACACCAATGCATTGAGAGTGTGAACAACATGTCCAGAGGTACCCTGTCCCTCTGCAGAGCTGGATCCAGACCCGGTCCAGGCCTGTTACAGAGCCCAGCCTCACTGCGTCTAGGGCACGACGGTCCCTGACCTGGCGTGAAGAACATGAGATTCGAACCTTCAGAGTACGTCTTTCTGCCTCAACCAAGCTCTCTGATCTGGAACCACAGAGGTTGTTTCTAACTGAGAAGGTGCAGCAGAGCTGATAGGGAGCTGGACTCTCAAATCCAGTGCAGTCACAGGTTCTCAGCCACACGACCCCAGACACTCGCAAGCTGGAAGGAGGTTATGGAGGTCGCTGAGGCGCAGCCCTCACCGGAGAGGCGGCCGACATGGACACTCGGGAAGTTGGCTGTTATCAGTCATTATTCCTTGACACCCATTCTGCCTGTTTGTTCCTTCAAACTTCTTGCAAGGGAACTGTGAAGAGACTGGGATTCTTGCCAATTTATGGTCATTACTGATGATATCACGACTGTCCACTCAGGGCCCAGGAACCCCGAGACAAGTTAGAACCCTACACAGGAATCCTGGAAGTTGTTACTTTAATCTTTAATGCTAGGGGTTTTTTTGCCAAGCTAAACAACCCCTATCGGCCCCATAGTATGTTAACGTTTTGGGAAAGAGTTTATGAACTGCCCTAATCCGTTTTTAGTAAAGCCCATTACCTCTGAATATAGAGTCAAGTTTCCAATTAACGCTCTCCATTAGAGAATGAAAGTTATTTATTTGCGAAACCAGAAGAGAAAAAAGATCATTTTTCATAATTTCGGAGTTTATCTGCCTGAAACCAGCAGTCTCCCCCCCAGCCCTCAGGCAAGTGATCAGCTCATTCAGTGCTTCAGAGCACCACAAAAACAGAGAACTTTCTGGGAATCTGGACAACATGATGCCTCCCCCTAGGGGATCTCAAGACAGTCACTAGGGCTTGCACGTACACATATGCACGTAAACACACACTCCCACGATTACTCTAGGATCCCAACATCTGTAGTCAAGGAGGTCCAATGTTTTTAGGAATAAAAATAAATCCCAAGTTCTTCCACTTTGGAAGCTCATGGAAGGTAGGCTCTATAGGAGTAGTTATTTCCACTGGGTCCTCAAGTTTGTGTATGGTTTTGCTGGATAGAAATGGATGGGCAAAGACACAGAGGCTGAGAAGTGAGTGGGATCTCAGTGATGCTGAGGGCCGAGGAGCGTCTGTGTCTGGAGACGGGAGGCGGGAGTGCAGAGACGGTGCTAGAAAACTTGCTAGGCCTTTACTCTGATGGGTTTATTTTGCTTCCGACAGGTCTCTGCAAAACCTCCAGCTCCTGCCTTCCTGAGCCTTCGGAATCCAGAACCACATGGAAGCCATAGACAGAGTGGCCAGGGCAGGAGGCCTCCCTGGGCATGGAGCTGCCCAGCCTTGGGCCACACGCCGCGCTTCTCAGCACCCATGGTTGCGTCACTCTCGCTGGCTTTAGGAGGATGTTGAGGACTCTTTCTGACTCTCCTTGTCAAGGTGCCCATATTCTTTGTTAAGGAGTCATCTCCTTTCCTGGGCTTCCCTCTGGCCTCCCAATTTTAGGATGGTGGGACTGTCTGATAAGCTAAGCTTTCCAGGGCAGCCCAGGCGGGAAGGCAGCGCATGGCTGCACGGAACCTTGCCTGAAGACGCAGAATGAAGACACACAGCCACACGGCCTCCCTTCACTCAGGTCTTTCCAATAGAGAAACTATTCATGGAAGCCCCCAGGCCTGTGCATGAGGACAAAGAGCAACAAAGAAATAACATTCGGTTCTAGGATGGCTGAAGTCTGCTTAAGAACAAAGGGGCATTTAATTTTGAGATGGGAACTGGGGGACCCAGGGGCCCTGTCTGTTACAATGACCCTTGGCTTCTAGAAGTGGAACACAGCCTCTATCCAGCTCAGGCATCACAAAATCCTTAGCCAAGCAGCTGGGAGCCGTTAGGGACATTGTTGGTGTTGTCCTGCTGCCAGCTCCCTGGCCAGGTTGGAGCCCAGAGCACCATGCCAGGTTCTTGAAGGCAGACCACAGGCTGCTGAGTAAGCTGAGGAGGGTGAGATTCCTCCACTGACAGCTCTCAGCTGGACAGTGAGCGCCCATGACCTGGGAGGAGGAGCCCAGGGCTCTGCCCCCCCGTAAATTATTACATGGCCACCTTGTGGCTCAGAGTGCCCTATCTACAATATGAATATGACATATGTTGAATGAGTTATTTATGTCTTTAACGATCATCTATTGAGCACACGTGGCCACGTGGTTCCTCTCCTTGAGCTCACAATCTAACCTGGCCGTCATGGTGAAACCCCATAACTACTAAAAATAGAAAAATTAGCTGTGTGTGGTGGCACACGCCTGTAATCCCAGCTACTTGGGAGGCTGAGGCAGGAGAATCACTTGAACCCATGAGGTGGAGACTGCAGTGAGCCAAGGTGGCGCCACTGCACTCCAGCCTGGACAGCAGAGCAAGACTTTGTCTCAAAAATAAATAAATAAATGTCACTTTAGTGCCGTCTAGTGCACGCAGTACCAGCATGTCCGCTCAACAAGGGTTGTAACAAAGGGATACGGGATACCCTTCAGGCAAGCAGGGACATATAGAGAGAAACTGGGTAAGCCCCTCAGCGAGGCAATGCTCTAGACGTCTGGGTAGGAGTCTGCCAGGCAGATGTCTGCAGACTAACTCCAGCAGCAGGAACACCTATTCCATTGTCCAGACTCAGAACACTGGAAAGGGAAAGGGGATGCTATTACTAATGATAATCAAATGAGAAGCATAAACCAGTGCTTTCCCCCAGACATGTGGGACACGTGTTCATCCTGTCTAAACAGAGTGTGCACAGGCATTGGAGGCATGAACAGCGGCTATTGAATGTGGGCTGCTAGTAACAAAAACCCTTGCTAAGCTTATATAACTCGAGTCCAAGTCGGCCTCCAGGTGAAGTGCCATTCAGCAGCTTAACGCTTCCACCAGGGACCCAGCTGCCTTCTCCCCCATGTGTTTCACTGTCCTCGCCATCAGCCGTAGCCCCGGTGGTCTCAGGGCGGCCAGCGCCAACAGGGTTACAGGCTCTGTTATTCACACCAGCAAGACAGAGAGGAAGTCATCTTCCCTTCAGCCTCTCTCTCCACCCCTGGTCAGTTACACAGGGGATGCTGTGGGCAGAGAGGAAGGCAAGTCGCCCTCCTCCCGGGAGCTGGGCTGGGAGTAATGGGACATGAGGAGAGACGAGGAGAGCAGCGCAGGGTGGGCGGTCAGCGGTGCCCACAACCAGGACATTTGAGATTCCCAGAGCTGCAGGAGGGAGAGAGATTGTAGCGTAAGGTGGAGAACACCAGAGTAGAGGCAGGAGGCAGTCCTAATGGTCCTATCTGCTTTTAATGGAAAGTGAGGTTGAATTTAAGCTTTGCGCTTTTGGAGAACTGACCCTTGGAATAACATGGAGGGTGGACTAGCAAAGGACACATTATAGGCAGGGAATCAACAGTCACACTACAGCAAAATTCGGGTGAAGGGTGGTGCGGCAGGAACGTGGGAAGCCAGAGGAGGGCGAATGGAGAAATATTCGGCTACTTCCCACATCCAAAAAACTGCATGAGGGCTTCAAGGATGATCCACTGATTTCTGAATCAGGGAGCTGGGTAAACACCTCCACCATTAACAAAGTTATAGAATTCAGATCAATGAGCATGTATCTTTGGTGTGAGAGGCTGCAGACTAGATGGATGTTGAGTTTGAGGCAAGTTGAGCTTGAAGCACTTTGGGGTATGTGCAGGGACAGAGCTAGACTTTGAGAGTGAGTTGGAGCTGAGAACATTCTCCTGGGAGCCATTGGCTTGCAGAGGGCAGCTGGAATATGTGGCTAGGGGATGAGGATGGCTGTTGGGGACCATTGGCCTTTGAAGCTGGCTTTGTCTCTTTGGCCATGTTGGGAATAGGCTCGTCAACTGAGACTGAGGCAGAAGGATTAATGCCATGAGTATTTCCCTAAAAGGTCTGAAATGGCCTTTTAGGGAGTTGGGAGAAGGAGCTTCCTCACAGTAGGACCCTATAAGAGCAGCAAATCAACCAACTTCAGACAGAACCTTCTGGGGTCCTCTTTATCATCCCTGGACTGAGGGCTCTGCATCGAGGCTGCCTGCTTCCTGCTCTGGATCCCAGATTTTGATGTCTGAACATTTTCTGGGCATCTGCTTCTTTGCACTGTGGGGAGGTTGGAGTCAGGGTCTATCTTTCCCCCACCTCGCTGTCCCTGCAGTAGGCAGGTGACTGTGCATACAGTGGGTACTTGGTAAATATTTGATGCTCAAGTGAATGATAAAATGGGTGCCTCTGATAAGGGTCCTGTTCACCCAGCCAGTCTGGCAGCCAGGCTTTTCTGCTCTGCAAGTCTCAAGGCTGCCGTCTCTGTGGCCATGTTGAAGGGCATGATGCCACGGTCTTAGAGAGCTTCCCTACTCCCTAGGGTACTGAGATAGCAGCCTTCTCCATGACCCTGCCAGGCAGGGCATGTTTCTGGTCACAGGCTTAGGAGAAAGACCAGGATCTTACAGGGTTCACGGCCCCGGTAACATCTGACCCTGGCAGTGAGAGGGCACAGCCCAAGGATAGCTACTGCTCCTCTCCATTCGGGATGGGAGGTCCAATGCCAGGGCCCAGGAGGCAGACACAGTGGGCGGGGTCCTGTCACAGTGTGATAGCATCTGGAGGTGTGATACCCATCTCTCTCCCTGGATGACCCCAATCCTTGAGGACTTTAATGAAGAGCATCACATTCTTTCACGTGGTATCAAGGCCCCCTGAGACCTCACCTCTGACTACCACAGGGCTCATCCTGCCATTCCTTGCTCCCCATGGTCCAAATCCAAGAAGCCCATTCCCTGGCCTACTCCAAGCCTCCCTTCATGATGCCAGGCTCCTAGAATCCTCCCGCACCTGGCTTTGTGGTCACGTCCTCAAGCAAGAGCCCTCCCATCTGGGTTAGCTGGCTGCCCCTAAAAGTCTCCATGCACAATGCTGAATGCAAAGGCCAGAACCTGGGAGGCTGCAGGCTCCACGGGAACAGGGTCCTTGCCATGCTTAGTCTGTGCTTAGCCAACATTAATAACAATGAGCAGGTGAAAGGATGGCCCTGTGAGATAGGAGGGTCCTCTGCCCTAGGCTCAATGTTCAGGGATTCCCCCTCAGCCTCTATCTGACACCCTGCAGTCTTAAGGGACCAGGCATGGATTAAAGGTTCACCAATGGTAACTGCACCCCAATCACATAGACTCTTCATGGTGCAATGCACAGAGCATTGGAGTAGAGCCATGAGGCCTGGCTTTACCACTACTGAGTCATGTGACTATTGACAAGTCTTGTAACCACTCTGATCCTCTGTCTCCTCTTCTGTGTAAGGGATCACCATGCATTGCTCATAGAGTTGCACCAGCACACACATAGAAAGACTGGACTTTTACAGGATGTGCCGTATCACCCAGCAGTGAAGCCTCCTCGTTTTCTAAAACCCAGGCAAAGACACAGGTCAAGCTTGCCTTGTCAGCACAGTTGCTCGGTCCTCCCAGTCTATCAAAAAATGGGCCCTAACTGGATGGAGAGCATGTTAAGCTTTAGGGGACATCAATGGAGATATTGTTCTTGGAAGGATTCTAGAGTGAGACGCTTCTTTTTGGGGGGCCTGAGGTGAGGGTACTCCCTATTTTGAGGGGGCCTGGACTGAGGTGTAAGGTCTTTTAGGCTGACTGATGTCGCCATTGATGCTATGGCAACCGCCCCCGCCCCCGTAACCCACACATACACCTCTGGAGGGGCTTCCAGAATTAGAAAACCTGAAGTAGCTGGAAGATCATGGAAAATGGAAGAACGATCAACCCCTGGGGTGTCTAACTAACCTGAGACGCTCTTCTATTGTTTCTTACTCCGGCCTCAATTGACAAGGCCATTGGACTTTGTAACCGACCTTGGTCAACTTTGTGCCTCCACACCCTCTGACCCCCTCCCAGCTTGCAAAACACTGCCCTAAACTGTAACTTCTGTAATTTTCCACTGCCTACCCCAAACCTATAAAACCAACTCCTATCCCACCGCCCTCCACTGACTCTCTTGTTGAACTCAGCCCGCCCGCACCCGGGTAAATAAACAGGCTTTTTGCTCACACAAAGCCTGTTTGGGGGTCTCTTCATTCAGAGTGCACGTTTTAACATGAGATACTTTTCCTCAGGGGGGAGGCCACTCTTCCTTTGGAGACTGTGGAGTGAAACATTCTTCTCTTGGATAGATGTAACCTATTGCTACAGATCTCTGGCAGATGAAATACCACCCCCATGGAAACTGCTCTACCAAGACCACTGTTATGGATTGAATTGTAGCCCCCAAAAGATAGGTTGAAGTCCTACCCCCTGGTACCTGTGAATGTGACCTGATTTGAAAATAGGATCTCGCCCACGTAATCAAGTTACAATGAGGTCATTAGGGTAGGCCCGGAATCCAATGATTGGCATCCCCCAGAGGAAGAGGTGAAAAGACACAGTCACAGACAGACAGGACCGGGACACCCCATGGCTGCAGGGATTGGCGTGATGCTGCCGCAAGCCAAGGAACCCCTGGGCTACCGGAAGCCGGAAGAGGAAAGGATCTTTCCCTGGAGGCTTTGGAGACAACATGGCCCTGTCAACATCTTGGTTTTGGACTTCAGGCCTCCAGAACTGTGAGAGAATACGTTTCTGTCTTTTAAGCCACCCAGATTGTGGGACACTGTTATGCAGCCCTAGTAAACTCATACAACCACCTGCAATTAAATAGAACTTTCTGCCCATTGTGTGCAGGCACTCCCTGCTCTGTCAGACAGGGTGAGCAGCCCTGCTGAAACTCCTACGCTGTGGGGCAGCACTCCATCCACATGGCAGAGAAGCACTCTGACAGCTGCTTCTCTGCCATGCCGTCCTCCCCCATGCCCTGCTCAAGTACAGCGCCTCCCTGGAGAGCTGCTCCAGCTAAATTAATGCACACGGCCCTGTAATGGCTGAAAGCACAGTGAAGGGTCTGGTCCTGGTGTTTTTAAATACTGTTACTTCTCTTATCACCATTTAGTCTCTCAAAAAATATTTCACTGAGCACCTGCTATGTGACTGTTGCTGCCCTGAGCCCGTGGGACTCAGCATGAGCAGGGAAGACTCGTGGAGCTGATGGTCTGGTGACTTCGTTGAGGACAGGGTGGAGAGAAGCAGTGGATCAGCAACAGAAAAGACATCGAACATGAACAACTAAGATTGTCTCTGGTTGTGAGGAGTGCTATAAAAAATAGCATCTCAGGAGGTAGAGAGCGGCACGTGTCAGGAGTGCTCCCTCTGAGGGTGTAACCTTTGATGGGAATGGCAGGACCTCCTGGGAGGTCCTCTGCAGGCACAGAACAGCTTCATGAATGGCCCCGAGGAAGACCCAGCACATTTTTCTCAAGGAAAAGGAAGAAGGCCCAGGGGCTAGAGTCCAGAGCCTGAATGGAGAACTTGAGTGCATGCGTTTGAAGCCATAGATATTCGTGTTTCTTCCTACTATTTTTAATTATTTCATTAATTATAAAAACTGGAAATAAAAACTGCAGGAAAACACTGAAAATGAGCTTCAGTGACCTTCCCCCAGGGACGACCACTAGAGCCATTTTAAGAGTGTTATCATTGTCTTCTCAAATGTGTGGCTCCCGGACCAGCAGCAATCAGCACCACTTAGCAAATTCTTAAAAATGCAGATTCCTCCTGTTATCCCTCCCCAATCCCCCTACCGCCTGCTGTCCCTCCCTAGCCCCCCCCCCCACCCCCCAACAGGCCCCAGTGTGTGATGCTCCTCTCCCTGTGTCCATGTGCTCTCGTTGTTCAACACCCCCTTATGAGTGAGGACATGCGGTGTTTGGTTTTCTGTTCCTGTGTTAGTTTGCTGAGAATGATGGTTTCCAGCTTCATCCGTGTCCCTGCAAAGGACATGAACTCATCGTTTTTATGACTGCATAGTATTCCATGGTATATATGTGCCACATTTTCTTTATCCAGTCTATCATTGATGGGCATTTGGGTTGGTTCCAAGTCTTTGCTATTGTAAACAGTGCTGCAATAAACAAGCACATGTATATTTCCAGCGCAGGAGTTTCCTATATGCATCCAGTATTTGCCTCTGATTTACTTTTCTATAATGATGAGATAAATGTCTGTGCCATAGACATTAAAAACCAAAATCTATAAATCATGGCATCAATAAAGAAGGTCTAAATTGTTATGGCCGGGAGAAAAAGACATTTCGGAGAGTTATCTGTGCTTTATGACTTTCAACAATATGGTCTTATTTCTGTTTTGTAAATAAATTTAAACAGAAATAGTGCTCTTCTATTACTGTGGTAGTCGGTATTGTTTCTAACAAGTATCTTAAAATTAAAGCTGTTTCCAAGGAGACAAAAAAAAAAAAAGAAATGCAGATTCCTGACCCCACCTCAGACCTACTGAATCAGAAATCCTGGGGGTGGAGCCCTGTAATCTGTGTATTAAAGACACCCCCGCCTCTCCACCCCCAGGTGATTCTGATGCCTGCCAGAGTTTGAAAAGCACTGATTGTTTCTACCAGGTCTCCAATAACTGCAGCTGGGCTGCACATTGGCCGAGTAGGTTGGGAGAGGCCAGGGCTTAAAACATACCTTCCAACTGAGGTTACACGTTCACTGGCCAACAGACCAGCTGTAGGAAGGGGCATATATAGGACCACAGGAGACAGTCACGACAAGGTGTTACAGCACAAAAGACTGACGAGACCTTCCAGAACCAGAGCCGCTTGCAGTTGGACAGCTGGCAGTGAGCATTAGGAAGGCTTGTCATCAAGGGCCCGAGTCCAGCTGGGGGTGCTGTGTATGCAAATCTCTCACAAGGACACAGGAAAGGTGAAATACCACTCCTGGGCGTAGATGCTCTGAGCAGCAGTTTTCCACAGCAATATTCAGAGGCAGAGAAAATGCAACAGCTCAGTTATAAGAATCAGGACACTCTTGGCCTTGGACGGGACTAGCTGCAAAGACAGTGCTGATCTCTTTGTATTGGGTGCAAATGCTGGCCTTCTTCCTGCCTCACCTCAGGACTGGCTGTCAAACATCTCTGGTAAGGTGCTCCCTTTCTATGCTAAAATAGTAATGCTCTTACAAGTCTCTTGACTGCCTGGCTCTGTCATCACTGCTGACGCTGGGAGTAGCCTGCCAGGTCCCTTGTGTGGCACCCCTCAGCTCCCTATGAGCCCCCTGTCTGGAAGGCCATCAACGCCAAAATAAGCAGAGGCTCCACAGGGCTCTCAGGAGTCTTCATGGAATGACATGACCCGGAGCACCAGCCCTTGGTTTGCTGAAGAATTCTCCATGCTTTCAGTCAGAATGTTTTTACTGCGATTGTCCCACAGTTCTGATAATCTTCCAGTCAGCCTTGAATCAGAAAATTAGAAAGCATGAAAGACGGTAACTACAGACACAGGCTGCCAAAAAAATACAACAGAAATGGCTGACTCACCAAAGGCAAGGAAAGAAAATGAAAAGCTAGAAAATCCAAGCTAAAAAGTTCTGGGGCCCTATGATGTGAGAGAAATAAACCTTCACAACGTTCAGTTGTAGAACTGTGTTGTGATGGTTTTTGAAGGATTAGAGGAGGGCAGATTCTGCTCCAGCTTCAAAGGGATCACAGGGAGGTACAGATGGGGACAGTTAAAGTGGTGTTGGGAGGAGCTCAGCAAACCCTCTCCCCAGCAAAACAAACTTTTAACTGGAGAACGATTCACAAAACAATGATTTAAAGTCTCTGGGAATTGTCCTAAGGGCATATGGTAGATAGGGAACATTTGTTCAAGAAAATCTACTAAATCTCAGTAATAACAGTGAAAGTCTGTGGCATCTGAGGCACAACCAGCTCCCCATGCCCACCCTCAGCTCGGGATGGAAGCTCTACTCTAGGTGTGTGTGGCCAGGAAAGTGGGGCTTCCTCTCCCCTCAAGATCCAAGTCTAGGGCTATAGTTTCACCCAGGATGGGGAGGTTATCAGCCAGTCTCACAGCCCTACGCAGCTCTGTGCTGCAGGGGCTCTTCCAGGCAGGCATGCCTAAGAGCACCAGGGCTCCCTTCCTGTACTCAGGCCCTACTTACAAGGCTGAGAACCTGAACCCCTGATCACCCCGGCCCCAGCTCACTTGCAGGGTGGTGGCTCAATGCCACGAGAGGCAACAGGAGAAGTTCTCACTCATAGAGCAGGGACGTCTCTCCAGGAGAAAAGGGCCACTGTCCCCACCCTCATCTCTTGTTTTTGTGGCATAAAGATTCTGCCCAAAAGGAGAAGGGGGTTTTAAGAGCAGGAAGACTCTAACTCTCCTTAAAGGGATGGACATTATTTATTACATAGTTTGGGAGGGTCATGTCTAAGGGCATTGTTAAAAGCAATGGAGATTTTAGTGATAAGTAAGAGGAGGCTGTCTCTCCATGACCATGGTAGCAGCAAGCAAGATGGTATACCAGCTAGAAGTTTAACAAAAGAACCAGGGAAGAGATCGCTTAAAGAGCCCTCCTTGGGTCAGTGCAGGACATGAAGATGGGAACACCTTGCCCCTGCAAAAAGTCATGGCTTTAATTGAATTAGACTATGAGGCATTATACACCAAGGTATTTTTTAAAACAATAGAGCAAATAGCAACTAGTGGAGGCTAATATCTGTGTGAGACACAGATAGTGGCAGACCAGCCAGAAGCTTAACAGGCAGATCAGGGAAAGAGAGTCAAAATGCACCCGAATAAACTACAGACCTATGCTGGCCTATGTTTGCCTTCCCAAGGCTGCACCCTCATAGCAGAGACATCGGAGGCTCTACACTGCAAGGAAATAGACATCGCTAAACTGCTCAAAAGGCAAAAGCAAAGAGAAAACCTTGAACACAGAACAAAAACAGTGACTCATCACATGCAAGGGAACCCCAAGAAACAATGGACTTCTCAGAAACAATGGAGGTCATAGGTAGGGGGATTCAAAACACAGAAAGAAAAAAATTGTCAGTCAAGAACCTTACAACAAGGAAAATGCTTTCACACATGAAGGCTAAATAAAGAAATCCTAAATAAATTTTAAAATGAGATTATTCAATGTTAGATCTTCCTTGAAATAAATCCTAAAGGAATCTCTCAAGCTAAAAGCAGATGACTTCAGGAAGTATTTCAAATCCACGAAATAAACAAATATTGCCAGCAAAGGTAATTATGTAGGTAATTATAAAAGGGAGTATAACTGCATATTTTTCTCCTTTCTTCTCTTGGTATATTTTTAAAAAACAATTACCATAAAAAAGGGTATAATTGTATCACTGTATAATTGTATGTAACACATACAAATGTATTGTATTGAAAATACCAAAACAAAGGAGATCAATGGGGAAAAAGCTGTATGGCAAAGGGGACGACACCAGATAGTAACTCAGATCCACAGGAAGAAATGAAGACAACCAGCAGTGACAATTAAGAAACTCTGTAAATATATACTTGTTTGATTTTATCTTCTCAGCTTCTTTAAAACACAAAAAATGTAAAATAAATATAACCTTGTGTTTCTACTAATAACTTATATAGATGTTATAATATATGCGACAATAATAAAAGAAATGACAGGAGGAAGGGAAAAAGCCATGTAGAAGCAAAGTTTCTATATCTTACTGAAATTAAATTAATTTAAATATAAATTAGATTAGATAAGTTAAGATGTATATTGTAAGCACCAGAACAACCATTAAGAAAATAATTCAAAAGTAGTTTAAAAACTTATTAAAGGAATTAAAATATTAAGTAGAAAATATTCATTTAATGCGAAAGAAAATGGTAAAGGAGGAATAGAGGAAGATAAAAATAAATGAGACATAAAAAACAAAAAGTGAAATGGCAGGCATAAATTCAACTATATCAATAATAACATTAAATGGAAATACTTTAAACAATCCAATCAAAAGGCAGATATTTTAAGACCAAATGACAAACAAAATCCACAAGATCCACAAAATCCTGTAGGAGTCACTTTAGATTCAAAGACACAAACAAGTTGAAAGTGAAAGAATGTAAAAAGTCATGCCGTACAAACAGCAACAATAAGACAGCTGGAATGGCTATACAAATATCAGATAATACAGACTTTAAGGCAAAAAAACTTCCTAGACATAAGAGAGAAATTCTATTACGATAAATAAGGTCAATCCATCAGAATACTGTAACAATTATAAGCGCAGGCACCTAACAACAGAACCCCAACATAGATGAATCAAAAACTGACAGAACTGCAGAAAGATAGTGACAATTTGCTAATATCAGCTGAAGACTTTCAGACCTCATTGTCAGTAAAGATAGGATAATTAGACAGATCAAAAAGCATATAGAAGACTAGAAATCACTACAAACCAACTAGACTTGAGACATCTATAAAACAATCCAACCAACACTAACAGAATACACATTCTTCTCAAGTGCACATGGAACATTCTTGAGGATTTGCTACACCCTAAGCAAGGATCAATAAATGTAAAGGGATTTGAATCTATACGAAGTATTACTCTAATCACAACGATATAGGAAATCAATAGAAATAAAGAAATTTAGGAAATTCACAAATATGTGGGAATTATTAAATAACCAATAGATCAAAGGAGAAATCACAAGGGAAATTAGAAAATACTTGAGATAAATGAAAGTAAAAACATAACACAGAAAAAACTTCTGGGCTGCAGCTGAAGAAGTACTTGGGGAAAAGGGGGATTTATAACTCTAAATGCTTGTAAATTGAAAAAGAAGAAAGATCTCAAACCATTTATTAAACCAAACACCCCTGGTGGTCTAGCAGTTAGTATTCAGTGTCTCAAACCATTAAACTAACATTCCATCTTAGAAACTAGAAAGAAGATACACTAAACCCAAAGAAAATAGAAGGAAATAAAAACATTAGAAAAGAAATAAATAAAATAGAAAATAGAAGAATAAACAAGAAAAATCACCAAACCCAAAAACTGGTTCTTTGAAAGCATCAACAAAGTTGACAAACTTTTTGCTAGACTGACCAATAAACAGAGAAGATTCGAATTACCAAAATCAAAAATAATCGAGGGCATCACTACTATTGGAGAAATAAAAAAGATTATAGAGGAATTCTATGTACAATTGTATGGCAACAAATTAAATAACTTAGATAAAATGGTCAAATACCTAGAAACACACAAACTACTAGGACTGACTCAAGAAAAAACAGAAAATATGAATAGACACAATAGCAAAAACATGGAATCGACCCAGGCACCCATCAGTGGTGGACTGGATTTTTTTTAATTTTTATTTATTTATTTATTTTATTGTACTTTAAGCTCTGGGGTATATGTGCACATCCTGCAGGATTGTTGCATAGGTACACACATGCCATGGTGGTTTGCTGTGAATTGCATTTTTTAAATGTGGTACGTATACTTTATGGAATACTATGCAGCCATAAAAGAATGAAATTGTGTCCTGTGCAGCAACATGAATGTAGCTGAAGGCCATAATCCTAAGTGAACTAACGCAGAAACAGAAAACTAAATACTACATGTTCTCACTAATAAGCAATAGCTAAACATTGGGTATACGTAGACATGCGGATGGGAAGAATAAACACTGGGGACTACTGAAGGGGATGCGGGGAGGGAAGGCCCGAAAAACTACCTATTGAGCGCTATGCTTACTACCTGGGTGACCGGTTCAGTCACACCTCAAACCTCAGTGTCACACAATACACCTTTATAACAAACCTGCGCATGTACCCCGGATTTTAATATAAAAGTTGAAAAATAAAAATAAAAGCTGAATAGACCTATGAAAGTAAAGATACTGAATTAGTAATTCAGAACTATCTACAAAGAAAAGCTGAAGCTCAGATGGCTTCAATGGTGAATTCTAACAAAGAATTTAATGAAGAATCAACACCAATTCTTCACAAACTCTTCCAAACAAATAGAAGAGACACCCCAACATATTTTACAAGTTCAGTATTATCTTGACACCAAAACCAGACAAAAAAATCACACACAAAAAGAAAACTATAGACAAAGCACTTACAAATATGCATATAAAAATCCTCAACAAAATAATAGCAAACGAAATCCAGAAAATATTTAAAAAGAATCAGATAGCATGACTAAGTAGTATTCATTCAAGAAATGCAAGATTTAACATCTGAAAATCAATTCAAATAGTAATTCATATTAATAAAGACAAAAACCATGGGATCATCTTAATAAATAAAGAAAAAGCACTTGAAAAATTCTAAATTTTTCATAATAAAAAGACTCAATAAGTTAGAAAAGCGGGGAATTTTCTCAACCTGATAAAGATTATCTATGAAAAATTCACAACTAACTTCACAGTTAATGATGAGAAACTAAATGCTTTTATTCTAAGTTCAGGAAACAAGACAGAGATGTGCATTCTGACCACTTCTATTCAGCATTGTACTGGATTCTTGCCAAGACAATGAGAAAAAAAGAATGAATGAATGAATGAATGAATGAAAAGATGCTCACACTGAAATAAAGTAAGTGAAACTATCTCTATTTACAGATGACATATCTTGTATATGGAAAATTCTAAACACACTCAAAAAAGATTAGATCTAATAGACAAGTTGATCAAATTTGCAGAATGCAATATATACAAACATTGAGCCATACAAAAACAAAATTTTAAAAAATAATTCCATCTATAATAACATTAAAGAAATAAAGTACTTAGGAATAAAGCAAACAGAAGTACACAGTTTGAACTTGAAATCTACAAAACATTACTAAAAGAAACAGAAGACAAAAATAAATTGATAAATGCCTCGAGTTAATATTGATTAATTCTATAATTAGTACTGTCATATTATCAATATTATTTCAATATTAACCAATATGTAAGTCAATATTAACTGATATTGGTTAATATTAATTTAGAACACTGAACCCATCACCCACAGATTCAAGGCTATCTCTATCAAAATACCTACTGGCTTTTTTCTAGAAATGATAAAATAATCCTGAAATCTGCAAGGAAATGGCAGTGACCTGGAAAAGCTAAAATAATCTTGAAAAAGAAAAATAAACATGGAAGATTCATACTTCTTGATTTTGAGGTTCACTACAACACTACAGTAATCAAGTCAATGTAGTAATCCTATACGAACAGATCAATGGAGTAGATCTGGGAGTCCAAAATAAACCCCTACGTTTATGGTCAATTAATTTTCAACAAGGAAAGCAAGCAAGACAATTTAATGAGGGAAAGATTTGTCTTTTTAACGAATGGTGCGTAGACAACTGGATATTGAATGCAAAAGAATGAACCTGAGACCCTACTGTACACCATACCAAAAAAAACCTCAAATTGG
Source organism: Ateles fusciceps (assembly GCA_036589455.1). Lineage (NCBI taxonomy): Eukaryota > Metazoa > Chordata > Mammalia > Primates > Atelidae > Ateles > Ateles fusciceps. The sequence continues at coordinate 1,218,875 of JAZHEH010003321.1, read as the reverse complement.
TCATAAATTTCAGTGTAAGAGCTAAAATTATAAAACTCTTAGAAGAAAGCTTAGGAACAAATCTTCATAATCTTGGGTTAAGCAATGATATCTTAAATATGACACCAAAAGCACAAGTAAAAAAGTAAAATAAATAAATTGGACTTCATCAATATTAAAATGCCTTTGCAATTCAATGGGCATCACTAAAAATGTGAAAAGACCTCAGAATGAGAGAAAATGTTTGCAAATCATATATTTGGATAAGAGAGTCATATCTAGAATATATAATATGCTCTTGCAAATCAATAATAAAAATACAAATTAAAAATGGACAAAGGATCTAAATAGACACTTCTTCAATGAAAATGTGCAAATGGCCACCTGAAAAAGTACTCAACGTAATTAATCTTTAGGGAAATACAAATCAAAACCACAATGAGATGCCACTTTGCACCAACTGGAATAGTTATAACAAAAAAGACAACAATTAACAAGGAAATGGAGAAACTGAAAGTCTCACATATTGCTGAATAAAGAATTTACTCAGTGTATTCTAGTGTAAAATGACGCTGAATAAGGAATTACTCAACGAATTCTAATGTAAAATGGTGCAGCAAAATTTTGACAGTTTCTCAAATAAGAAACATAGTTACCATGTTATCCAGCAATACTAATTCTAGGTATATATCCAAAAGAAATGGAAACATACAACGTAAAGTCTTATACATGAATGTTCACAGCAGCGCTATTCATAATAGTCAAAATTAGAACAGTCCCAATGTCCATCAGCTATTGAGTAGACAAATAATATGTGATGTATCCATAGAATGGAATATTATTTGGCAATTAAAAAAAGAATCAAGTGGTGATATACGCTATAAAATAAGTGAACCTTGAAAACATAATGCCAAGTAAAAGAAGCCAGTCACAAAAGACCACATAATCTATTATTCCTTCACATAAATTACGCAGAAGAGATAAATCTATGGAGACAGAATTATAATGTCCAGCACTTGGGGGTTAGGAAGATCAGGAGTGACTGATAATAACTATAGGGTTTCTTTTGGGGATCTCGAAATGTTCTAAAATTAGATTGTGATGATAGTTGCGTAACTGTGAATATACCAACTCATTTAATGTACACTTTAAATGGGTGAACTGTATGGCATGTGGTTTATATATCAATAAAGCCATTAAAGATGTGGAGATGTGTATTAGCTTTTTTATGTTACTCATAATTTTAATTCACTTTTTATTTCTCTAAACCTATGAGATACTATTTTATATTCTTATATGGTAATTCCAATATCACAAGTATGTTTGTGTATTCACTTTACTTTCTAATTTCTGATGATTCCATTTGTTTTACCATGTCTTTGTGGTGTTTTTGATTTTGAGATTATATTCATTGAGACTTTATCTGAGGGATTTCTTTAAGGTCTTGGTTGTGAGATAATTTCCCAGAGAAGATTTATCTTAGTTTCTGCAAGGTATCTTGGGCCCTTATCGTCCAGGTCTACTTTATATTTTTAATCTTTTTCCCCCTGGCCACATAAGTAGTTTGAATCCATATTCCAAGGCTTTATTATTTCTCTTCCATATAATTTTTTTTTATTGTTGGAAACAAGAATATTTTCTTGCTATCCCTCATTTCTTCCTTTTGTTTTACTAGTTCAGAATTTCACTTAGAACTATTCCCTTTCAAGTTATCAATCGCATGCAGGGGTCTCCAAACTAATTTTTTTTAATTTCACGTCTTAAAATTTTATATAACTTCAACTTTTATTTTAGAGGTAGGGAGTATACGCACAAGTTTGTTACATGGGCATACTGGGTAATGCTGGGGGTTTGGATATAAATGCTGCGGTTAAACGGGAAATGAAGGAAGAGGCAGACCTCAGCACTGTGTCTTAAATAATTCCACAGTCACCAAGAACTACCTTCCACTGGGTGGCACAAAGCCTGCATCTTTGTGGCGATGGTGGTGAAGCCATCACTGACCAAAGGTAAGTCACTATTTGTGATTTCGTTGAAATGGCCACACACTTAATCCTGTCTCCCCTAATTGGTGGGACAGCATGAGCCCCAGCTCCTCTGGGGAGTCAGAATGTCGCTGGACATGAGCGGCCACCTACTGAGAAAGCAAGGGCTGCAGCAGTTCCTTCTCCCGGTACATGCAGGGGTGGGGAGGGCCAGGTTAGTTGGAGTTGACTTCCCCTGGGGTCCAGACTGACCCAGCACCTCAGCAAGGGGGAGGGTGGGAACTGTGCTAAAACGGTTTTCAAGAAGGATGTGTCACTGCTGACTGTGAGAATAATTTCTTCCCAGCTGTATTTGCCTAGGGATTTGTGGCTGGGAGATGGACAGGATCCCTGAGCGGGAAGACTGTTGTTAGTCTCCCCAGAGTGGAAGCAGACACACTTAGGGGAGGTGATGAATGACGGGAACTTTCTGGTTCACAGATGGCCTCCTGTTAGTGTGTTTTTCCCTAATGGCTTTCTCAGTGTGGGTCAGGGACAGACACTGAGAGCTCTCTCTCCCCCTCTCTCTCTTTCTGTCACACACACTCACACACACACACACACACACACACACACACACACACGCAACATGATGCTTTGGGTTGTCTAATTTACTTTTACTTTCCGATTTGGCTGCTGGACTAGGTTAAAGTATCTGTCACCTTCGCAACTGGTGGGTGGGGGCTGAGGCCTTGGAGAACTGAAATCCTTCACCCATGCCACATCCCTGTGCACATAGCGTGCCCTCCAGATTCACAATCACGGGGCATGAAGGTCGCCTAATTCAGCCAATCCACTTTCCAGCTGACACAAGTTTAGTCCAGAGAAGGGAAGTGTCTCAGTTTGTTGTTTCAAGGCTGCTGGGCGTGAGTCCACAACCGGACACAGGAGGGTCTCCTGCCCTCAGAAAACACACGCTCTCTCCCATGCCCACCATCCCCCATAGGATCTTCTCCCTGGCACCCAGGAGTGTCTGTGGCAGCTTGATTAGCCATAAATACTCTCCTAATAAACCTACCCTGTTAAGGGCTGTTTCTGTTAGGAGGAATTATTACTGCCACAACATAAATTACCTAGAAAAGATATGGTGGGTCACACAATGTAGCCTATTATGAGAACCGGAGTAATAAAAGAGCCAGATAATTTATGTGTCTCTCTGGGTTCCCTGTGCTTATCTCTAAGGAAGGAGCCAAGATGTTGAGACAAAATGGAGAAGCAAATGTGTGTGGCTGGAAACACAGCGTAATGTGTCTGGTACCTCTTTTGCAAAGGCGTTTTGAGCATTGAAGCTACCATGGCTAATGATGAGCACCGTTCCTGTGGGAGGAGGCCAGCCAGCCTCCAGCCATCCTCCATCCTTACTGAGGACAAAGGAAGTGGGAATAAGCTGCTAGAGAAGTCATGTGCGCTTCCTAATAAGGCAGGATCTCGTCTGCGAAGGGTTGGGTTCCTGGGCATTTTAGTGTGGAGGGGAGCCTGGGACCTTCCCTCTGTGCTCAGGGATGCACACGCACCCTGCAGCTTAGAGGGTGGGGGCATGCAGTGTGGCCTGGGAGGCCAGTTGCCCCCTCTGCCACGGGGCATTTCCCCTGGCAGATGTGGCCACTCCTGCCCCATGCCCCATGCCAGACTCCAGGCTGACCCTAGACAAGGGGATTTAAGGAGCACAAAGGCAGCCATGGGGCCCCACCTGGGTCCCCTCCCCTCTGCCTGCCAGCCAGGGCCATTTACTGAGACAGAGCGTCACGAGACAGATGCCCAGGATAAGGCCTGGGCATCTTCCTGGACCGTGAGTTGCTTTCAGGCCCAGGACTCTTCAAATGCGTCTCATCACAGAGACACAGACAGACAAGCACAAGATGGAACAGGCAGCCGACGCTTCCTGTTGGACAGGAGTGGGACAAGCTGTCAGTTCCTCTCTAGGCACCTCAGGGCCCACCCCCCTCTTCTTCATTCAGCTATCCCCACAGTTCCCAACCACGCTTCCCCAATCTGGCCACCCCCCACAGCACCCCACACCCCCACCCACACTTCCCCACCCAGCCACCCCCCACATCCCCCACCCATGCTTCCCCACCCGGCCACTCCCACACCCCCCACCCACGCTTCCCCACCTGGCAACCCCCATGCCCTTTCCCCAACCCAGACTCAGCAGCACACCTAGACTGGTCGGGCATGGGCTGGTGAGGCTGTGCCAGCTCCTGCTATGACGTGACACTTGTGCTGACAGTCCTTTTACTTTAGTGTCTCCAGTTTGCCATGGTATATATTGTCGGGAAAAAATAGGTGATTTTCCTCCATTAAGAACAGAGCTAGGTCTGTATTCTCACCTATCTCATGACAGAACAGTTACTTGTCCCCATTCCCCCACCCGCAGTGGCACTAGGCTATGGGAGGACAAAGGATGATGCCACACTCTGCTGGGTGGCACTTGGGCTGACTAATATTCTTGTTAGCATATGGTTTTCACAGAGCCTTTCCACAAAACAACGATTTCCAAACGTAGAGCAGCCAGCATAACTGCCCCTAACCAGCCCTACTCGGAATCCACCCTCCATGATGTGGGGCCACCTGGTGTCTCGGGGTTCCCTTTACGGCCATCAGTTTTTTTAGTTTTATTTTGAGTTTGCTCAGAAGCATCATAAATGGAAGACAGTAGGATGTTTCTGCCTGAAGGGATCCCAAAAGAAACATCATTTGGCAGGAAAGGGTTATGACCTTTCCTTGCTTTAATTATGAAAAATGTGTGCACACCAAAAGAGTGTCCCGCAGCTGCTGATTTGAATTGAGTTACAAGAGTCTACAGCAAACATTCTTCTATGAGAAGCTGATGAAATCAGCATTTGAAAGCAGCTTTGAAATTGGCTCCTGTCTCACAGGTGATAGCCTTATTCTTTCCATGAAACTGAAGATGCTTCTCCTTAAATCACGTGCTCACCTGGGTATGCTAAGGAGGACATGGCCAGAACCCATGGCTACTCGAGTCTCCACGGCCCCTCACTTCTAGCCCAGGCCACTCCCTAGTAAAAGGCACTGCTCTGGGGGAAGTCCCAGCTTCCAGCAGGCATCCCTGAACTGCAGGGCCTCTCAGAGCTGCCTGGGCCCACAGCACTCTCCCGGGCATGCTGAGCTCTCCCAGAAAGATGCAGAGCAGAGCAGCTCTCAGAAATGCGGGCCTCATGGAGCTCCATGGTGATGGTGCTGCAGCCCCCGTTAGCTCACCCACAGATAGGTGAGTCAGGACCCCTGCGGCTACACCCTGCTTCCCCGCAGTTTCACCTCTAATCCGCTGGCATCCACAGCGTCCCCTCGGTCACTCCGCTGATCAGAATCCTTTACAGCTTCTGCTGCTGAAGAGGGAACTCAGCCATTAGGTTCCCTTCGAACTGGGCATCAAACACTCCCTTTGGTTATATTGCCATCAGCCTCCCTCACTCCATCCCTCCATTTCCCTGTCTCATAAGATGCTACTACCTCTTCTCTGCCCACTCCGTGCATAGTCCCGCTCTGTATTTGTACCCATTTTCACCTTTGCCTGGAATGCCGTTTCTCTTTTTTTTTTCCCATATAATGAGCTTCTCATCATCCTTCCAGGCCCAGCCTGCCTTCCCTGGCTCCCCTCCCATCCCATCATTCTGTCTCATCAGTTCCAGATCAGCTGCTCTTTCATCTGTGTGTCCATGGCACTGTGCACATGCCTCTCTCAGGTACTGTTTGCAATGCTTTGTGGACCATCTCCCCCATGAACCGAGAGCCATTCAAGGGCAGGAGCCATATCTACTCCATCTTTGCACTCCAACTCCTAGGAAAGTCCCTGGCACCTTCTAAGATCTGAGTTAGTTAATGGAGTGCACGTTCCAGTTAGCGCTGCCAGATTCCCCCAGCGTTATCAGAGGAATACAAACATGCAAGGTCTGGCTGAATGTGCCAGCGGGGCACGCAGCGGGGCTGGGGCTCCTAATGTCAACTGGCTTTTGGTCTCTCTGGAAGTTGAACATTAGGAAGCTCCTGGAATGGAGGGGCAGGCTGCAGGACTATCTCACTCAGACACCTGGAAGCCCAACGGTGTGATTTGCCTCCAGAGACGCCCAGAAAGGCAGGACCTCAGCATCCTGCTCCACTCTGGCTCATACACATTTATACAAAAACATTCAATCAGTGAGCCCCAAGTCAGCTGTGACAGCAAAATTCTTGTCCATTGCAGTGCAAAATGCCAGCTGCAGTCTAAATGCAGTCCTCAATACCTTGTTAATGCTGAACCATCAGCGCCTTTACCTACACAGCATCTTCAACCTGAGGTGTGCATAGCTTTGTAAGTGCAGTATCTTCACACGGCCTTTATTGCCTCCCCCTGAGAGATTCTGGAGGGAGGAGAGCCACTGTTCAGACACCCCACACTGCAGGAGAGGGTGTGAGAATGGGTGAAGGGAGGTAGCACAACCTTGCTCGTGTTCCCACAGCCAGGACAGAGCCACTCACTTCCTGGCGAAGAGCGAGGCTTGGCCACATCTGAGAACAAGCTAGGGAAGGAAACCCTGAACAGACTGATAAAGTGAAATATAAATCAACAAAAAAATGCCAAAAACTGGGCAAAACTATAAATGCAAAACAAATCCACAACCCAAAGGGAGCTGGGAGCATTAGGAGGCACTCTGGAGAGCTGGGAGTGGGGAGAATCGTTTTATGTGCCAGTAGAAGCTGGCGACTGGTGCTGAAATCCACGGCGGCCTGTTGGAAGACATGTTGAGAAATCACCATAGATGGAAATAAAAAAGAGGAAGTCAGACTATGCTAATGATATCTTCTTATTGCTCACAGGCCAGAACTGAAGGTCATAGTCAATGTTTAGCCTTCCATTCTCTGATTCCAGCCCCCACAGCCACATTCACCTTTTTGCAAGTGATTTCAGTTTGAAACCTGGGCTCTGGCAACTATTAACACACACACACGCACACCATACACACACCATGCACTTCCATGTGACCTTGCTTAAAAAGAGAACTATCTGTTATCATCCTCACTAAATCCATCTGTGTCCCCTGGCTCATTCCTGGAAGGCATCCAAATGACATTTATGGGCCTCCCAGCTGGTGAACGTCCTAAGCCATTCCTGACTGCCAGCTCTAGGCGAGCCCCTGCAGTCTTCCCTCCATCCCTCACACTCGTGACAGTATGTAACTTCCATGTGCCATCCTTTGCAGTCTCACCACCATCAATATGCTACTTCACCCAGTCAAAGTAAAACCCTGCCTCAGCCTCACCCCCTCTCTGCAGTTACTCCCATCCTTTCTCCGCTCATTCACAGGCAAACATGACCACAGATTGCCTGTCCTGCCCCCATCCCTTGGCCCACAGTAATCTCTGCCTCCACCTCCACTGAAACTTCTCCAGCGACAAGTCAGCACGGGCCCCAGCACAGGTCTCAGGGGCACTGACACTAAGGGCCTCTCTGGAGTCTTTGTCAGAATTCTGTGTCACCGCGGGCCATTGCGTCTTCACTGGAACTCATCCATCTCCTCTGATCTCACACTCTCTCCTTTCTCTTTCTCTGGCCCCCTTGGCTGTTTTTGTTCAGACTTTCCTTATGAAAAACCTGTGGAGTCAAAGTTACTCAGGATTCTCTCTATCCATGCTTCCTCCCCTGTGGGCTCACTGCCACACAGCTGCCGTCACCGTATGTGCAATGAATGAGCCCCAAGTTGGCTGTGACAGTGATATTTTTGTCCATTGAAATGCGAAACACCAGCCTCAGTGTAAATGCAGTCGCCAATACCTTGATAATCATACTGAACGATGAGCACTTTTACCTATGCAGTATCTCCAACCTGAGGTGTGCATAGCACAGCTGGGGACCTGCCTCTCTCTCACTCCAGCCCAGCCCCGCTCCAGGCCCCAGGCCCCTGAGAAACTGTCTGCCCATTTGTCATTTCACTGGGCATTTCTCAAATGCCCATTCAACTCAGCATTTTCAAAATGCCAACACCATTCCTCTGCTTTCTCTAGAGTTTTTCCTCAAGGGTCCCATCTCCTAGAGTGCCACCAACTGTCCTCTCAGGCACTTGACCAGTTTCCTGGGAGGCATCATGAGTTCCCTGCGTCCCATATGTACCAGTTAGCAGTTGAATGCCTCTCAGCTCCAAACCTATCTTTCATTTCTTGTTCAGCAAAACAGAAGCTGTAAGCATTTCCTCTCTGCAACTGGCAACAGGTTCAACTGTCAACAGAGGACGCTGGAGGGACGCGGCAGCAGGAAGGGGCTGTCTTGCTGGTGCTGGTCCATTCCTCCTTCTACTGAGTGGTGCAGCTTCAGAAATGACATGCAGAGGTAGGGATGGGGGTGCCCAGCAGGGCTCTGCCCAGCTGCACTTCTGGGGAGAGCAACTCATAGCATTGGACAGCCAGCAACGCCTAGCCTCTCCTTTGTGACGTGTAATGGGCAGTAGCCACGCCGTCTCCAACTGGGTCTGAATCCCAGCCTTGGTGAAGGGCCCTCCAAGTTTCCACCCTCCTTGGGTATTTTTACTCATCCCCCATAGTATTCTTTAAAGTTAGTTTTTGTCCTTTGTAGTTAAGGATTGTTTTGTTTTGAGACAAAGTTTCGCTTTTGTCACCCAGACTGTAGCGCAATGACACAATCTTGACTCACTGCAACCTCTGCCTTCCAGGTCCAGGGATTCACATGCTTCAGCCTCCTGAGTACCTGGGATTACAGGCACACACCACCATACAGGCTAATTTTTTGTGTTTTTAGTAGACACAGAGTTTCACCAGATTGACCAGGCTGGTCTTGAACTCCTGACCTCAGGTGATCCACCCTCTTGGCCTCCCAATGTGCTGGGATTACAGGCATGAGCCACCATGCCCGGCAAGAATTCTTTATGTTAAACTTTTTCAGTCCAAATTATTGTGTGGCTTCTGCCTCCCGATGAGTCCTGATGCACTATCAAACACCAAATCTCATTTGTTCTACGATCCACCTTTCTGTTGAGCCTCCAAGGTCTTCATTCTATCTGCTTCTTCCCTTATGAATGCCACCATCATTTTTTGCTTGGGCCTCTGCTGTCCTCTCCGTAACTGGTGTCTCCCACTTAGTCCAACTCACTCCTTCCCAACCCACCATCCCCTCTCCCATCCATATATTTACTATGTACTTAAAAACTTTTAAGGTTTCCCACTGCTCTGAAATAAAGCCCCAAATCTTTGACATACTGTACAAGTTCATCAAAATCCGACCTTTCCGAGCCTCTTCGAACCTCAACGTCCTTCTCCTTCTCTAATATTGGTGATCTGTGCTTTCTCTCCTTGCATCATCAAGCTCATTGGCAGAATGCACCATTCTATAACTTTGTCTTTTCCAAACCTAGCTTTTGGTATGAAAGTATGTGTGTGTGTGGTATGTGTGTAGTTGTGTGTGTGATACACACAACTTCGTTAACTTTCTCTTTTAATTATTTCTTTTTTTCTTACTTTGGGATTATTCTGTTTTTCTGTTGTTAACTTTTTAAAACAGCATACACACTTAAAGCTACCAGTATTCCCCTAAGTATGGCTCCAGCTCTATTCCATGGCTTTTGATAGGCAATACTTACATTGTTACAAAATTCTAAGTCTTTAGTAATGTTCATGATAACTTATTTGGACCCATAAAATTTTTAAAGGGGTCTTTTTAGTTTGCTATGTTTTGTTATTTTTGATGTTTGCTTAGGGGTTTTTTGCCTTCTACCTATTGATATCTAATTTTATTCCATTGTGGTCAGAAAATACGGTCTATGTGATAATGATGCATTGGTATTTGCTGAGATTTCTATCTTTATACGTTTCACAGGTGGTCGAAAATCATGACTGTTTCCTGGTTTGATGCAGCGTTCTCTCCGTATAGCTATTAGATTAAGCTTATTCAGTTAACTTAGCTCATCAGTTATGACAGAGGTACATGAAGACCTCCCGCTGTATTACAGGTTTATCGATCTCTGTGAAAAATATAATCAAATTTGACCAGATTCCGTTTTATCTATCTGATACTATGTTTTTTGGTTTTGAGAAATATTATCTATTATTTTATTATTTTGCCTTCCTACTCAATATTTTCTTTTTCTTATTGAATAATTATGCTTTTTATTCCTATTAGCGCTTTCAGGCTTAACAATATATTTTGTCTAATATGAGTATTGCTTTATTAATAATTATGATGAAAACATACTTCTCTTTACTTTCATTCTATGCTTTATGTTTAGGTGATCATCTTGTAAAAGCAATATAAATGGATTTAAAAATCTAATTTGGAAAAAGTTGTTTTCTCTAGAAAGAATCACTTTAACTTTATCGTAAATGTTGATGTATTTGGACCTATTTTGTCATTCTATTTTTTATCTTGAATTTATTGTACCTTTTCTTTCTTTATGTCTTCTTTTTTACTTGTCATTGTATGTATCCAGGTTTAATTCATCCTCCTCCCTTGCTCTCTATTAGTTCAGAATTACACATTCTATTCCTGTCATTTTTATTAGCTACCATTACATTTGAACATACATACCAGACTTTACAAAGTGTAAAGTTAATAATTTAATTTCTTCCCAGACAATACAAGAATTTTAGAATGGTTTTTACCCTAAGTACATCTCTGCTCATCTGCCAACTTATCATATTGCCTAGTGTTTTGGTTCTACTTTGGGAGGCCGAGGCAGGTGGATCCCCTGAGGTCAGGAGTTCAAGACCAGCTTGGTCAGCATGGTGAAATTTTGTCTCCACTAAAAATACAAAAAAAAAAAAAAAAGTAGTAGCCAGGTGTGGTAGTACATGCCTGTAGTACCAGATACTCAGGAGGCTGAAGCAGGACAATCACTTGAACCTGGGAGGAGGAAGTTGCAGTGAGCTGAGATCACACCATTGCACTCCAGCCTGGGTGACAGAGCGAGACTCCGTCTCAAAAATAAAAAAAGTAGGTGACTGGCAAGATGGCCGAATAGGAACAGCAACGATCTGCAGCTCCCAGCAGAAAAGACCTTCGATAAAATTCAACACCCCTTTATGCTAAAACCTCTCAATAAACAAGGTATTGATGGAACATATCTCAAAATAATAAGAGCTATTTAAGACAAACTCACAAGCAACATCATACTGAACAGGCAAAAGCTGGAAGCATTCTCTTTGAAAATCGGCACAAGACAAGGATGCCCTCTCTCACCACTCCTATTCAACATAGTATTGGAAGTTCTGGCTAGGGCAATCAGGCAAGACAAAGAAATAAATGATATTCAAATAAAAAAAGAGGGGGATCCAAGATGGCAGATTAGACACAACTCCAGCACACAACACCAAGTGAAAGAGATGCAGAAATCCAGAGATCTCCTAGCTCCAACCGAGGTACCAGGTGCATTTGAACAGGTCTGGTCCGAGGGTGACCAAAGCCCACTCAGGGCAGACCAAGGTGGGGAGGGGTGCTGCTTCACCCAGAAAGTGCATCTGACTGGCGTGTTGGAGGCTCCACCTCTGGCGCTCCAGTTCAGATACAGCGCTTCCCCCAAAGCCTCAGCAATACACAGAACAGGGGATCTTTACCAGTCAAGTGCCAGGAATTACAAGTGCAGAGCTGAATAAGAGTGTGCAGACTGAGCTATCGCCCCTCCCCCTGCCTAGAGAGAGAGGGAGCTCTAAGCGGGAGCAGCTGGGCGACCTCCAGCCCATGACCGGAGAGAGAGAAAGCTGAAAAGGGGGAGACTGCCAGGTGCTGCTGGGCAGGTCCCTAACCTCCCCCAACAAACCCCAGAGGGCTGAAGCTCTGACTCTAGTGGGTTGCGTAGCCAGTGCCACAGTCTGAGAGGAACCCTGAATGTTCCAGCCCAGTGGAGGAAGGGCACAACCCACCACTAGAGGGGTGGGACTGGGCTACATGTTTTAACAAAAAACACAGGAAGCCTACATAGCAACGGGATGGCATTCTTGACAACCCAGCAGCGTCTACAGGTCAGCAGAAGAGGCGGGCCTAATCTCCCAGCATAAATAAAAAAGACACAGGAAGCTCCCTTAGTAACCTGAAGGAGTCCCTAGAAACCCAGTAGCACCCCCACAGGCAGACAAGCGACCTCATCAAGCAGCTCTCTGACACCACAGCCAGGTAAATCCACAAAGATAGGGAAAAAAATCAGCGCAAAAAGGTGAAACCATCAAAGACCAGCACACCTCTTCTCCTTCAAGGGACCACAACTCCTCAACAACACAGGATCACAACCTCACTGAGAAGGAGTGTGAAGAATTGATGGAAATAGGATTCAGAAGGTGGATAATAACAAACTTTTCAGAGCTAAAGGAACACGTTCTAACTCAATGCAAAGAAACCAAAAACCTTGAAAAGAGGTTAGACAAAATGCCAACTAGAATAACCAGCTTAGAGAAACATAAACGACTTGATGGAGTTGAAGAACACAGCATGAGAACTACGTGAAGCAAACAGTTTTAACAGCTGAATCGATCAAGCAGAAGAAAGGATATCAGAGATTGAAGATCAACTCAATGAAATAAAAAGAGAAGGCAATACAAGAGAAAAAAGAGTGAAAAGAAATGAACAAAGCCTCCCAGAAATATGGGATTATGTGAAAAAATCTAATCTACGCTTGATCAGTGTACCTGAATATGACGGGGAGAATGAATCCAAGCTGTAAAACACACTCCAGAATATCATCCAGGAGAACTTTCCAAGCCTAGCAAGGCAGTCCAAATTTCAAATTCAAGAAATACAGAGAACTCCACAAAGATATTCCTCAAGAGAGCAACCCCAAGGCACATAATCGTCAGATTCACCAGGGTCGAAATGAAGGAAAAAATGCTAAGGGCAGCCAGAGAGAAAGGTCAGGTCACCCACAGAGGGAAGCCAATCAGACTCACAGCAGATCTCTTGGCAGAACCTCTATAAGCCAGAAGAGAGTGGGGGCCAATATTCAACATCCTTAAAGAAAAGAACTTTCAACCCAGAATCTCATATTCAGCCAAACTAAGCTTCATAAGAAGGTGAAGGAGAAATAAAATCCTTTATGGACAAGCAATTATTGAGAGATTTTGTCACCACCAGACCTGCCCTATAGGAGCTCCTGAAAGAAACACTAAGCATGGAAAGGAACAAGTACCAGTCACTGCAAAAGCAAACCAGTTGGCAAAGACCAAAAATGCAATGAAGAAAATGAGTCAACTAATGAGAAAGAAAATCAGCCAGTAACAAAATGGCAGGATCAAATTCACACATAACAATATTAACATTAAACGTAAATGGCCTAAACGCCCCAATCAAAAGACACAGACTGGCAAACTGGATAAAAAGTCAGAACCCATCGGTGTGCTGTATTCAAGAATCCCATCTGACATACAAAGACACACATAGACTCAAAATAAAGGGATGGAAGAAGATTTACCAAGCAAATGGAGAACAAAAAAAAGCAGGGGTTGCAATCCTAGTCTCTGATAAAATGGACTTCAAACCAACAAAGATCAAAAGAGACAAAGAAGGACATTATATAATGGTAAAAGGATCAATCCAACAGGAAGAGCTAACTAACCTAAATATATACACCCCCAACACAGGGGCACCCAGATACATAAAGCAAGTTCTTAATGACCTAAAATGAGATTTAGACTCCCACACAATACTAGTGGGAGACTTCAATACTCCACTATCGATATTAGACAGATCAATGAGACAGAAAATTAACAAGGATATCCAGGACTTGAATGCAGAGCTGGACCAAGCGGATCTAATAGACATATACAGAACGCTCCATCCCAAATCCACAGAATATATATTTTTCTCAGCACCACATTTCACTTACTCTAAAATTGACCACATCGTTGGAAACAAATCACTCCTCAGCAAATGCAAAAGAACAGAAATCATAACAGACAGTCCATCAGACCACAGAGCAATCAGACTAGAACCCAGGATCAAAAAACATACTCAAACCCGCACAACCACTTGGAAACTGAACAACTTGCTTCTGAATGTTGACTGGATAAACAATGAAATGAAGGCAAAAATAAAGATGTTATATACCCAAAGAACTATAAATTGTTCCACTATAAAGACACATGCACACGTATGTTCATTGCAGCCCTGTGTACAATAGCAAAGACCTGGGAACCAACCCAAATGCCCATCAATGATAGACTGGACAAAGAAAATGTGGTGCATATACACCATGGAATACTACGCAGCCATAAAAAACGATGAGTTCGTGTCCTTTGTAGGGACTTGGATGAATCTGGAAACCATCATTCTCAGCAAACTGATCCAAGAACAGAAAGACAAGCACCATATGTTCTCATTCATAGGTGGGTGTTGAACAACGAGAACATGTGGACTCAGGGAGAGGAGCATCACACAGAGGGGACAGTTAGGTGTGTAAGGGAGAGATAACCAGGGGTGGGGAGGGAGGGGAGGGTGGAGAGGGATAACATGGGGAGAAATGATAGATATAGTATGCACCAAAAGTAAAATAAATTTTAAAAAAATAAAATAAAAAAAGAGGAAGTCAAATTGTCTCTGTTTGCAGATGACATGACTCTATATTTAGAAAACCCCATTGTCCCAGCCCAAAATTTCCTTAAGCTGATAAGCAACTTCAGCAAAGTCTCAGGATACAAAACCAATGTGCAAAAATCACAAGCATTCCTATACACCAATAATAGACAAACAGAGAGCCAAATCATGAGTGAACTACCATTCACAATTGCCACAAAGAGAATAAAATACCTAGGAATACAACTTACAAGGGACGTTCAGGAACTCTTCAAGGAGAACTGTAAACCACTGCTCAAGGAAATAAGAGAGGACACAAACAAATGGAAAAACATTCCTGCTCATGGATAGGAAGAATCAATATCATGAAAATGGCCATACTGCCCAAAGTAATGTATAGATTCAGTGCTATCCCCATCAAGCTACCATTGACTTTCTTCACAGAATTAGAAAAAACTACTTTAAATTTCACATGGAACCAAAAAAGAGCCCTCATAGCCAAGACAATCCTAAGCAAAAAGATCAAAGCCAGAGGCATCATGCTACCTGACTTGAAACTATACTACAAGGCTACAGTAACCAAAACAGCATGGTACTGATACCAAATGAGACATATAGAATAATGGGAACAGAACAGAGGCCTCAGAAATAATGCCACACATCAACAATCATTTGATCTTTGACAAACCTGACAATAACAAGCAATGGGGGAAAAGATTCCATGTTTAATAAATAGTGTCAGTAAAACTGGCTAGCCATATGCAGAAAACTAAAACTGGACCCCTTTCTTACACATTATACAAAAATTAAGTCAAGATGGATTAAAGGCTTAAACATAAGACCTAAAACCATAAAAACCCTAGAAGAGAATCTAGACAATACCATTCAGGACATAGGCATTGGCAAATGCTTCATGACTAAAACACCAAAAGCAATGGCAACAAAAGCCAAAATTGGCAAATGAGATCTAATTAAACTAAAGAGCTTCTGCACAGCAAAAGAAACTATCATCAGAGTGAACAGGTAACCTACAGAATGGGAGAAAAATTTTGCAATCTATCCATCTGACAAAGGACTAATGTCCAGAATCTTTAAAGAATTTAAACAAATTTACAAGAAAAACAAACAATCAAACCCATCAAAAAGTGGGTGAAAGATATGAACAGACACTTCTCAAAAGAAGACATTTATGCAGCCAACAAACATATGAAAGAAAGCTCATCATCACTGGTCATTAGAGAAACACAAATCAAAACCACAATGAGTTACCACCTCACACCAGTTAGAATGGTGATCATTAAAAAGTAAGGAGACAACAGATGCTGGAGAGGATGTGGAGATATAGGAACACTTTTGCACTCTTAGTGGGAGTGTAAATTGGTTCAACCATTGTGGAAGACAGTCTGGCAATTCCTCAAGGATCTAGAACCAGAAATACCATTTGACCAGCAATCCCATTACTGGGTATATACCCAAAGGATTATAAATCATTCTACTCTAAAGACAAATGCACATGTATGTTTATTGCAGCACTGTTCACAGTAACAAAGACTTGGAACCAACCCAAATGCCCATCAATGATAGACTGGATAAAGAAAATGTGGTGCATATGCACTATGGAATACTATGCAGCCATAAAAAAGTTCATGTCCTTTGCAGGGACATGGATGAAACTGGAAACCATCATTCTCAGCAAACTAACACAGGTACAGAAGACCAACACCACATGTTCTCACTCATAAGAGAGAGTTGAACAATGAGAACATCTGGACACAGGGAGAGGAAGGTCACACACTAGGGCCTGTTGGGGGGTCAGGGGCTATGGGAGGGATAGCATTAGAAGAAAAACCTAACGTAGATGACAGGTTGATGGGTGCAGCAAACCACCATGGCACGTGTATACCTATGTAACAAACATGCATATTCGGCACATGTATCCCAGAACTTAAAGTATAATTGTTTTTAAATAAGACATTATTCTGTCGTAAAAACACATACATGTGAATGGTCACTGCAGCACTATTTACAATAGCAAGGACATGGAATCCACCTAGATGCCCATCAGTGACAGATTGGATAAAGAAAAACTGGTACATATGTACTACGGAATATGCAGCCATCAAAAAAGAACAAGATCGTGTCTTTTGTGGGAACATGGATGGAGTTGGAGGCCATTATCCTTAGCAAACTAACACAGGAAGAGAAAACCAAATACCACATGTTCTCACTTATAAGTGGGATCTAAATAATGAGAACTTATGAACACAAAGAAGGAAACAACAGACGTTGGGGTCTACTTTAGGGGGAAGGGTGGAAGACGGAGAGAAGCAGAAAAGATAATTATTGGGTACTAGGATTAGTACCTGGGTGTCTAAATAATCTGTACAATAAACCCCCATGACACCTGTTTACCTATGTAACAAACCTTCACCTGTACCCCCGAACCTAAAATAGAAGTAAAAAGAAAAAGAAAATAATTTAATTTAATTTAAAAATAAAAATAAGTCTTTGAAAAACAAAAATCCTCTGTATTAGCATATTTTAAATGGCCAAAAAGTTTACTTTTTTTTCTTGTGAACTTCTTTTTATCAGGAAATCTGCCTTCTGATTTCAAAGTCTCCTTCTTACTGAAGTATATTCTCTGTTATGTCGTTTACTAGGTTTTGTACAATCCCTCACACCCTAATGGACTATCATGCCATCTGTGAGTAAAGATAGCTTTAATTCTTCCTTTCCACTCTGGATGACTTTTTTTCCTCTTTCTTGCCTAATTACCCTGACAGAACACCCAGTACCATGCTGACTAGAAGAAGTGAAGGCAGACACTTTGTTCCGTTTCTGATCCTAATGGGAGGCATTCAGTCTCTCAACTTGAAGTAGAACAGTTAACTATAGCGGTTTTTTCCTAACTGCCTTTTATCAGCTCAGGAAAGTTCTCTCTATTCCTAGTTTTCTAACAGTTTTTATCAGAAATACATATTGAGTTTTGTCAAGTCCTTTTTCTTTGTTTGTTGAGTTATGTTGTTTGTTGTTTGGGTTTGGTTTGTTGAAAAATATGGGTTTTTTTTTCAATTTGTTAATGTGGTGAAATGCGTTGACTGATATTTAAATGTTAAATAAACATTGCATCGTTGCAATAAATCTACTCAGTGGTGATTCATTTTATATATTGTTGAATTCAGTTTGCTAAAAAAATGTTTTTGAGAATATTTCCCTCTATGATGGGTTGAATTCTATCCCCCAAATTTATATGTTGAAGCCTTAACCCCCAATGTGACTATATTTAGAGATAGGGCATTTAATGAGATAATTAAGGTCAAATGAGGTCATAAGGATGGGATCTTAATCCAATAGGACTGGTGTCCTTATAAGAAGAGGGAGTAATACCAGGAGTGCATGTGCATGAGGAAAGGCCACCTGAGGACATGCAAGAAGACAGCCGTCTGCAAGCACAGGAGAGAGGCCCCACCAGCATTCTGCTGGCAACTTGATCTCAGCTTCCAACCTCCAGAACGGTGAGAAAATAAAGTTCTGTTGTTTAAGACGGCTAGTGTGTGATATTTTGTTACGGTAGCCTGAGGGGACTAAGACAGCATCTATGTTCATAAAGCATATTCGTCTGCAATAGTCTTTTTCAGTTTACTGAAAGCTTTAGCCTTTGGTTTTAGTATCAGAATAAAATTGGCCTTATAGATTAAGTTGGAAAGTATCCACTCCTTTCCAAATTTCTGGAATAATGTCTGTGGAACTCGTATTATTTCTTTCTTAAATGTTTAGAAGAATTTCTAACCGAGCCATGTGGGCCTGGAAGTTTGTTTTAGCAAAAAATTATTTCTTTGATATGGAGCTATTTCTACTTGAGTGAGCATTGGTAGTTTGTGTCTCTCAAGGGCTTTGTCCATTTTTATAAATTGTTGATTTATTGGCATAAAGTTATTTAAAATATTTATTTTATTTTCAATATGTGAGGAATCTGTAGTGATGTCACCTCTCTCATATTTACACTTGATCCTAGCCAAAAGGCTGAGAAGGGATCCTCTCTCATTTCTAATATTAGCAATTTCTTTCCTAATCAGTCTGTAATAAGGTTTATCAATTTTGTTAATCTTCTCAAAGAAGAAACTATTGATTTAATTAATTTTATCTATTTTAATTCTTTTATAACTTTCATTGATTTCTACTCTGATCTTTATTATTTTCTTTCTTCTACTTGACTCGTGTTTAACTTATTCTGCCTTTCCTAATTTAAGGTAGATTCTGGTATCATTGATTTGAGACATTCTTTTCTGTAATAGAATTATAGTGCTATAACTTTCTTCTAAAAACTGCTTTAGCTGCTTACCACAAATACTGATATGTGCTGTTTTCTCTTTCAGGTAGTTCAAAATACTTTAGAAGTTTATTTTAATATAACTTTCATTTTTGCCCATGGTGTATGTAGAATTGCTTTATTCAGTTTTCAAATATTTGAGAATTTTCCAGAGGTATTTTAAAATTGATTTCTAATTTAATATATTGGAGTCAGAGAACATACTTTGTAAAATGCTTTTAAGTTTATAGAGATTTTGCAACTGTTATGGATTGAATTTTATCCCCCTCCAAATTTATATGTTGAAGCCTTAACCCCCAATGTGACTACATTGGGAGATAGTGAGATGGGATAGTTCCTTTCACCCTTTTTGTGGGCAGGAACTGGAGTGGTTCGTTTCACTGAACCTGCTGTTGGCCACTCCTTGAGAAAGGGAGCACAGGAGCAAGCAAGTGCAGGAACCAGAAGTGCTAGATCCAGCCAGTCACTCCTCTCTGGCAGGAGCAGGCTCTGTGTGGGCCCCATGGCAGTGTCCAAGCCCCTGCCTTCTCAGCACCCGGGTTCTTGTCTGGCATCCAGGAGGAATCAGGTCACACAAACAAATTGAAAGATAGTGTATGCAGAGGATTTTATTGGGTGATAAAGGTGGCTTTCAGTGGGATGGGGAATTGGAAAGGGGATGGTGCAGGAAGAAGGTGATCTTTCCCTGAAGCCACCCCATCTGAAGTTAGCCATGTCTATCCTTAGTCTCCAAAGCTCACTTACTGCTTCTCTGCTCACCGCTCAGCAGCTTGTATTGCTCTGCCAGCTGAGCTCTTTTTGTGGACACAGGATAGGGGCGTGGCAGGCCAAAAAGGCAACATTTGGACAGAAAAGCAAAGTCAGCTGTTTTTACTTAGGGCCACAGTTCCAGGCTTAAGGGTGGGGTTTAGCCGGGGAGCCCAGCAGTTCTGTATCAACAGGGCCTTTAATTCATGGCAAGAATATGGTATAATTTGGTAAATGTCTTGAGTGCACTTGAAGAGAATATGTGTTCTGCTATTGTCAGATGTGTCAATTATTTTAAGCTGGTTGACAGTGCTGTTCAAACCTTCTATATTATTATTGATTTTCTGTTACATAGCGTATCAGTTATTGAGATAGGGCTAGTGAAATCTCTGATTATACCTATAGATTTGTCTGTGTCTCCTTCAAGTTCTCCCAGGTTTTGCTTCATTATTTTATTTTGAGGTTCTCTTATTACATGCATAAAATTTAGAATTGTTATGTCATCTTGATAAATTAATGCCTTTGTTATTTTGAAATGACCTTCTTCATTTCTGGTAACATTTGTTGCTATGAAATCTACTTTGCCTTGTATTTAAAATAGCCACTCCAGGTTTCTTTTGATCAGAGTTTGAATCTTTTTTTTAATTCTTATACCTTTAGTTAGGCAGCTAGACTCAGTCGTACCTTTTTTTTTTTGAGACAGGGTCTCACTCTGTTGCCCTGGCTAGTGTGCAGTGGCACAAGCAATTCCCATGCCTCAGCCACTCAAGTAGCTGGGATTCCAGGTGTCAGCCACTCGCCTGGCCTTACTTCCTTTAAATTTACATTATAAATTTATTAAATCTCGTAACGTCTTCTTTTAAATTGAGGTGTGTAACCCATTTACATTTAATGTAGTTATTGATTTGAATAGGAACAGGCAACAAAAGGAAAAAAAGGGACAAACTGAACTTCATGAACATTTAAAATTTTTATGCATCAGAAGACACTATTGGCAGGGTGAAAACAAGTCACGGAAGGGGTGAATATATTTGCAAGTCATTTATTTCATAAGAGATTAATATCCAGAATGTATATAGAAATCCTAAAACTCAACAACAAAAACTGATAACTCAATTCAAAAATGAGCAAAGGACTTGAGAAAATATTTCTCCAAAGAAAATACACAGATTGCTAATAAGCACATGAAAAGATACTCAGCATGACTAATTATCAGGGAAATGCAAATTAAAACAAGATACCACGTCACACCATTAAGAGGGCTACTATTTCATATATATTTTTTTAACGAAAAGTAACAAATGTTAGCAAGGGTGTGGAGAAACTGGAAGCCTTGTGCACTGCTGATGGCAATGCAAAATGATGCAGCTACTGTGGTAAATGACATGTCAATTTCTAAAAAAAAATTAACAATAGAATGATTTTATGCTCTAGCAATTTCACTTCTGAGTATATATACAAAAGAATTGAAAGCAAGGTATCCAAGGGATATTTGCACACCATGTTCATAGAAGCATTATTCACAATAGCTAAAATGAGGAAGCCATCCAGGTGTCCATCAGTGGATGAATGGATAAGGAAATTGCTGTCTATACATGTAATGGAATATTACTCAGCCTTAAAAAGGAAGGAAATTCTGACAGGTGATGCAACACAGATGAACCTTAAGGATTTTATGCTCAGCAAAATAAGCTCATCATCACAAAAAGATAAATAGTGTGTGATTCCTCTTACATGAGGTACCTATAGTAGTAAAGATCAGAGAGACATAAAGTAGGACGGTGGGTGCCAGGAACTCGGGGGGAAGGGAAAAATGGAGAGTCGTTTGAGGTGTACAGCTTCATTTTTGCAGGTGAAAAGAGTTCTGGGGATGGATGGTGATGATAGCTACAGAAAAATGCAAATATATTTGGTGCCACTGAACTACAAGTTTTATGTGTATTTTACCACGATAAAAAGGATTAGAAAAAAATTAAAAAGCCCTTGCTTCAGATACATTTGTCTGTGTCAGGTTGGTGCCGTGGGCTTCACTTTCTGTACTGGAGCTGGAGTGCATTCCAGGCACCCTGTTGGCCACACAGGAAGGTGAGTGTTGCTTCCTGTGCTGCCATTCAAGGCAGCCATGTCTGTCCCTGGGGCCCTACTGATTCCCCAGGGGGAATGAGCCCCTCTGAGAAACATACACCCGAGACAGGAAGCTGATGACTGGGGCCGCATCAGCTATTCCCAGCCCCTGAGGAAGGAACTGATTGCCCAGATTGTATTCAAGCATGAGTCAGTTTTGCCCAGAAATGTCTAAAATTGCCAATCATATATTCATTCACTCAACAAATATTTATTGGGTGACCACTCTGTGTGAGGGATGGTTCTAACCATAAGTGCAGCAATGCTGATTACTTGTCTTTGCTCGTATTACTTCACATTTGGGAAAATTCGTGTGCTAAGGGGACTGTGTCCAAGACCATTGAGTCCAGTGTCCCCCCTTTCCAGAAGGCACTGGGATCGGTTTAGACATTTGAGACAGAGGCCCAGGCAAGAGGAGACAAGGGCGCAAATCCACAGACATTCCTAAAAAGAGGGAACTGGAAACTTTTGTGGAAGCTCAGGCCGTGCCGGGAAACTCCCGGACTCTCCTTCGTGGCCCATCTGCAGAGTGGTGCTCCTTTGGGAGCTGACCTGGCCTCCCTCTCCCACTCCCTTGCTCTCCCTGGGCAGATGCACCAGCAGCCCAGTTGCAATGCACGCCTGCGGGGGCTGACTGCTTCCACAACGCAGACCCTCTCTCTGAGCTACTGCACTGCCTATGGGACACTCGGGGGGTGTCTCACAGGGACCACAGACTCTGCCTCTTAAACATGGGACTCGTACCTTTTCCTCTACCTGTAAGCCTGCTCTCCTGGAGAGATGCTGACCTCAGATGGCCAGGCCCTCCACACAGGCCCAAGCAGGGAGCTGACCACCACTCATCCTTCTCTGCTCTCTGACCCTTCCCTAACCTCAGCCTCCAAAGCCTGGTTCCAGACATGTGGAACTCCCTGTCAGCTGTCACTCTCCTGTCACTGGCCAGGATCAAACCACCTTATAGATGAATTGCAAACACCAACCTTCTGAAACCCAGGTGTCCACTTCCCTTACCCTCCCCACATCCCCCCCCACTCCCTCCCAACACGGAGTCCACTCTCCACTCTACAGCCACGGCATGGTTCCGATTGTGCCACTTCTCTGCCTTTCAGTAACTTTCCCTCAGACTCCATCTTAGTCTAGAGCCAGCTCCTCCCCCAGGATGCAGTCTCTGCACCTCTCTCAGCCTCCTACCTCCTACCCCCAACTTTCCCAGCAAACTCTATACATGGGACTTGCTCAGAAGCACCTCCTCCAGGCCTCGGCGAATCCCACTTTCTCAGCTGTGGCCCATGCTCCTGCGTCTAAATTCTACCCACCTCTGATACTCACTTTAGCCCTCCCCTGCCAAGCACCCAGCCAGCTGAGGCACCACCCATCTCCCCGTAGGTAACTCTGTGCTTACCCCTCCCAGGTACCCACTTGCCTTGACCTTATTGGACACACAGTCACATCGGAGAACATGAGGTTGCTGGACTCTGAAGCGAAGCTGTGCCGATGACTCCTCGGCCCCTCCCCTTCCTCTGAGTTTACTTCAGTCTTTGTGCACTGATAACGCTGCACTCAGGAGACTATGAGAAGACAGGAACGAGGTCTTGCATTTCTTCTGCATCTTCCCTCAGAGGCTAGAGGTCGGTGGCCACTCACCACTCCCTCACGGCTCCACACTCTCCACACCGGGCTCCACACTCCTTACAGGAAGAGAGCAGGGGCTCTTCTGATGTCCAGACATCTGTATCAAAGGCACCGTCCTTTTCACATTGTCAGAATCACTAGAGGATTGCATTTTTCAAAATCATCAGGAAACTATAAAGAGCTGCAGAATGTTTGGAAACGAAGGCCAACCAAGTCACACGGTGGCCTGCTGACTCAAGGCTATAACACGGACTCCCAGAAGAGACGGGGTGTCTTAGTAGCTGCTTTCTAAGTCAGCGGGAGATGTCATTCAGAGGAGTGCTGGTCTTGCTCATCCTGAGTTCCCACAGAGAAGCAAGTACCTGCAGGAATGCCTCCGCGGGTGGGGCTCCCTCGGGAAGACTCAGCAGCTAAAAGGAGTCTCCACCCTGAGTCTGTGCCAGGGGTTCCTTACCAAGACTGGCCAGCAGCTGGGTCATCTGCCGGATCCTTTCCATGGATGTCTACCAGGGTCCTCCTCTGGAGTCACTGATAGGCCTGGGCTGAGAATAAGCAGGACAGGCAACACACGGCGTAGGGGCCAGTACAAAACTAAAATGTGGGACCTGTTGTTGAAAAATTATTAAGAATTTCCAGACTGTGACACCAGAGTGTTAAGCCAAGCCAAGGGTTGTTCTGAGCACAGACCCATGAAGCCAGCAGTGTGTGAAACAGAGAGGAGCACTGCAAGTGTGGAAACAAACTCAGTCTGATCCCTTTGCTGGGCACGCCTTGCCCTTTGGCAACTGCATCCTTTTCCTTCTGTCTTCCTTGGTCTCCTGACAAGCCAGTGTGGAGCCTCATGATGTCACAGACCCTGATTTCCAGGACATGGCTGCTCTGCAAAGTCACTTCACCTTTCCTACTTAACATGCCCAGCCCTCAGTTGCCCACAGACCCAGATCCATGGGTCCATGATGTGCACTCTGGAATTGTGGCTCCAGTGACACCGATGCTACCTCTATGCCTCGAAACCTCAGCTGGATGCCATGACACATCCCCCTGGGGCAGGACCAAGGAGCATGGAGCCCAGAGCCCCTGGGACACTGCAGAATGATTCTGGAGGGCCTGTCCACCCTGGTTCTCCACTACGCAGGCAGTAGTCTCATTTTACTCCTCATGCCTTTTAAACTATATGTTTAAGGGGATCTAGAGCCATCTGACACGCTTTTCTTTTAGAATCATCTTTCTCTTTGCTGTCCCGCTAACAGGTTCCAAATCACCTGCTGGCAATGGGGCTGGAAGGCAGGAAAGAGTAAGCCCCTTCCCCTGATCTCTGGGGCTCGTAATGGAGCCATGACAGGGACGGTAAGTGTCCACAGTGCTCTAGCCTCTGAGGAAAGATGCCAAAGAAATGCAAAACTCATTCCTCTATTCTCACAGTCTCGTGAGTCCAGTGTTATCAGCGCACAAAGACCTCTGAAGGAAATGGGTCGTAACTCTACCAAGGAGCTCAGAGGAGGGCAGGGGCCCAGGAGTTATGGGCACAGCTTCACTTCAGAGCCTGGCGTCCTCATGTTCAAGGAAGGTGTGGCCAATGTGATGACAAGCCATGTCCAAAAATAGCATATGAGGATCTGTCTGGAGCATGTCCAGCAAACACTGGGCAAAGACGCCATTCATTCTGCTTCAGGTCCAAGCGCCTCCGGGACAAGCCTGTGGGGGAGCGTAGGCATCACACATTCCACGCCTGGCGTATCTGCGGAACTGTCATCCGGAGCAGACACTGTTGAAGCCATTGCAAGAACCTTGTGAAGTGGGTAATGTTATTATTACCACTCTACAGGCAAGAATGTTGAGATTTAGAGAGGCCATGTGACTTTTTGTGGATGATATAGTCATGGGCAGAGCTGAGATAAAAGCATGTGAAGGAGTTCAGCACGTGTCACCCCAAAATATGCCACTTTGATACACTGATTATTTTGAGTTAAAGGCACTTGAAAAACAGCAAATACAAGAAGAAGCTGTCTCTGAACTCTTCTTATCTGCCTAAAGAGAGATCTTCCAAAAGGAAGTCCAGTCACGAGTCCCCTCCTCAGGAGTTTTATCAGCCAGGGAACACTGACTCCCATCACAAGAGTGTAGACCAGAAGCCAGCACCACACCCAGACAAGCTTCGTCTCACTTCGCCCGTCTGCTCTTCTAAGCACCCCTCATCTTTCCTAAAAATCATTATCTCCCCTAAGCGGCCTGCAGCTCCTCTCCCCTTTCCCCTGTGAAGATGGTGTGTAAGCTCCCAAATCTCACCACTCTTTTGGGTCCCCGTGTTTTCCCCCTGTGATGCCTCTGTGCACACAGTAAGTGCAGCTGTCTCTTCTGTTAATCTCCATGCTGTCCATTTATTTCATAGACCCAGTTACCAAAACCCAGAGCGTAGAGGGAAAGTCTTACGCTCTCCCAAAATTGATGCTGGAAATGGATGCCTTCAGCTACAGAAAGAGGAGAGGTTTCTAAGTGGAGTTCATGCATCTGTGAGGAGAGACAAGTTAACGCAGGACACATGGCACAGTGCATGTGCTCCCTTGAGCTGGCTTGGAGTGGACCCATTACTGCTGCTACCTCACTTCATGCTCACAAGAACTCTGTTAGATAAGTACCATGGTCATGACTTTACAGGTGGAGAAACTGAGGGTTGGGCACGTTAAGCAGGAAAGGTGAAGCGATTTTCCACAGCAGCCATGTCCTGGAAACCAGGGTCCGTGGCATCGTGAGGTTCCACACTGGATTGGCAGGAGACACAGGAAGATGGAAGGAAAAGGATGGAGTTGCCAAAGGGCAAGACGTGCCCAGCAAAGGGATCAGACTGAGTTTGTTTCCACACTTGCAGTGCTCCTCTCTGTTTCACCCACTGCGGTAGCTCCCCTGGCAACCACCCTTGAGTTGGAGAAGGAAATAAGGATCAAGTTAAAAAGAAGCTTAAGAAACCGCCCCGTTTTTGCCTCAACTCCTCACCGGATAGTCCCTACATCTGGGAATGGGGACTGTCTGCTCCGCTGCTGGGGAGACAGGCTGGGAGGACACAGCCTCAACTGAGCTGCTCCCAGCCCAGTGGGAGAGAAACCCAGCTCAGGAGGAGAGTGGTCTGATGGAGGGGCACTGCGGAGCCAAGAGAAGACTCAGCGGCAGGGGCTGGGCAAGTGAAAGACCCAGGAGATGGCACTGGCGTGAGTCCTATGGGACAGTCAATGGGCTGAGACACGGGGAGTGTCCTGCAGACAGAGCGGCATCCGTCTCACGGGGATGCAGGTGCTCACTGGTGGTGGAGGGCTGGGTGGACATTCAGGAGCTTGCAGGGGGCCAAAACGTGGAAGAGTAATGTGGATGAGAGGTCTGGTCTCATCTTCAGTGCAAGAGAGCCGTTCCTCTGGGGAGTGCCCCAGCACACCTCTGCAGGGCAGGGACAGGGAAGGTGTCCTAAGGGTCCGCACCTCCTGCCTGCCTTCTTCAGTCCTGGCCACGGTCCACTCCAACCTCCTATTTCAGTGACAACTATGAGTGACTTCCCCACAGGGTGTCCACAACAGGCTTTTTTAATCTTTCTCCATTTTAGGGCTTTAGGAATTGCACTGTAACACTGCAGACAAGCAGAAAATAATGGATACCTCATCTGTTAAAAAATTAGATTACTTTCAGGCTTCATCTGGTCCAAAATACCCCTGTGGTCTCTGTGCCCCAGTGGAGGGAAGAGTTCATGCCTCCTAGCAGGTCCTGTGCCCTCTTTGCAGCAGCTGACTCTACCCGCTTCCCGGCCACCCCCACCCACACTCTGGTGGGGGTAAGAAGAGGAGGG
The DNA here is from genome assembly GCA_036589455.1 of Ateles fusciceps. NCBI lineage: Eukaryota > Metazoa > Chordata > Mammalia > Primates > Atelidae > Ateles > Ateles fusciceps. The sequence continues at coordinate 1,191,708 of JAZHEH010003321.1, read as the reverse complement.
AGTGCAGAGCCCCCCACGCTGTCTGTTCTCTGCATCAGAGGTCAACTGCGTGCCTTTTATTTTTTGGTTGCCTTTGACTACCCTAAGAGTGGCACAAACAACAGCAAATATAGATACACATATGTTTTTCAAGGACTCAGCTCTGAAATTTCTGACGGTCAGGTCCATCAGTATCTATTTGAGAAGGTTGGATTTCTGCTCCTTTCAGAAAGGCAGCAAAAGAGATGGCGGCAGGAGTTTGATTTGGAATGTGAAGTACTCCCACGTGCTCTGGCCTAAGCCAGGACAGCATTCCCATGAGAGATTCGTTCTGGTCATTGACATGTAGCCCACTGACTACTGAAGTTGATTCGGTTTGGCCAGAACCCAACACCATTATACAAATTACAAAGAAAACATCTGGAACAACTGCAGTCAGTATCCAGTACCCAAGCCCCCTCCAAATTTCTGGTTTAGGTGAAAGCACGGTTTCTCAGGGTCTTGGTATGATCAGAAGCCCTCCCTGAGGCAAAAGGCCATCTAGGATGTGGAAGAAGATAAAGAGGAAAGCCAGCAAGTCCATGATGTGCCACAGCTGCAGGGGTGCAAAGCACAGGTCTACATTCCGTTTCGCATCTGTGAAAAACATGCTTCCTGGTGCTGAATCCTCGGAGCAGCAGGAGGACCCACTGTATCAGTGCAAGGCCGGCTTGGGTACTTAAGCCTCATTATGCACTGAACACTTGTGCCCCTCCAAACACATCGAAGTCTAATGTCAAAATCCTAACCCCCAGTGTGATGGTGCTGGGCAGTGGGGCCTTTGGGAGGTAAAGAAATCGTGAAAGTGGATCCCTCTCTCTGTCCACCATGTGAGGTCACAGCTAGAAGACAGTCATCTGTCTGTGGTCATTGGTTACGGCAGCCCGAGCTGGCTGAGACTACCTTTGTCAAAGGTCATCTTCCCTGACAGCCTGCCTTAGTGTGCAGAGACCACCATCTCAGGGACCAAAGATGTGCATTCCCAAAAGCTGCCCATCAGCAGATCCAGCCTGAGGGACGGTTACCAAAAGAGCTAAAGTGTGATGTCCCCAAATCCTGTTATGAATCCACATGCCTCTGCCTGCCAGGGCTCAGACCCCATTCTCTGTGCTGGGCCTCTCTGATCCCAATTCTTCTCCCTATGAAAACATTTTATTCAAGCATCCCCTGAGCACCCAACGGAGAGAAAGCCCAGTGGGAGAGAGGTGGGACAGACTGACATTTGGAAATGAAGAATCTGACATGGACCAGCCTCACGTCACTTGCAATTTAATTCCTAAGGCGAGCACACCTGAAAAGCAAACCCCAAGCACCCACATAGCACTTGGACCTGACTTACCTTCCTGGTCACAGTCCTCACTCCCCTAACTGGCCTCTGCTGTTTGCTGGCACCAGCAAATAACATTCTGGCTAGTAATCTTTCACACATAATCCCCAGTGAATGACTGGCCTGAATCTTGAGTATAAGGTGGCAGGTAAGGAGTGAGACAGTGTCCCAAGCAAGCAGTATTGATGTTCAGAGAAACAAGAGGCAGCCCTGAAACATGGAGTAATGAAGCTTAGTCCCTTAGGATGGGAGGTTAGGGTTGGAAGGGACAGGCCAGGGAGGAACTGGGTACATTGGTAAAGGACTTGGCTCTCCTCACGCTGAAAGGCAATAGAGAAACTCTGACATTAAGTCTGCGTGTGTCTTCCACTTCTTGATTTTGTGGTGGTGGTTATTGTATTGGCTGAGCAGTAATGTGATTTGATTTGCATGCTGCTGAATGCAAAGGCAGAGAGAGAAGTGAAAGGTTTGTCAGCCATTCAGGGGGTGAAAGATGAGGACCTGAAATAAGCTATGGGGGTAAGAAAGAAGAGAGGGGGTGCTCTTCAGGACCATCTTTGCCCCGCCATTGCCAGGGCGAATCTGCTGTCTGCTTGGAGTCCTACGTAATTCGCAATTACTTTCACTTCTAAAGTATCCCTATTTGATGGTAAATTGTGGGGTCATTCTATTCCCAGTGATATTTAAGATCCAGGATCGGCAGGAATTCGTAGTAGTTGCTGAAATGAGATGGGGAAGGAGGGTTCAACAAAGAGGTGCAGGAACTGGCAACTGAGTCTCCATCCTGGAAGTCAGGGAGACAGGGAGAAGCAGCAGCTTGGTGGGGCTGGGAAAGGGTGGGGGTGAAGTGATTTTCAGCCCTCCTGAATTCATGTGCTCAGGCTGCCATGACGAGTGTCACAGACTGGGCGACTTGAACAGCCGAAACGGTTTCCTCACAGTCTGGAGGCCGGAAGTCTGAGGTGGAGGTGTGGCCAGGGTGGTTTCTCCGGAGCCTCTCTCCCGGGCTTACAAACACCTGCATTCCTCTGCATCTTCGCGTGGCCTAACCCCAGTGTGCATCCGTGTCCTCATCTCCTCTTCTTATGTGGACACCGTGGATCAGATTTGGGCCAACCCTAATAGCTTCATTTTAGCTTAATTATCTAATCTAAGGCCCTGTCTCCAAATACAGCCAAATTCTGAGATGCTGGGGGCTAGGGCTTCAATGTAGGAATTGTGGGGTGCAAGGGACCCAGTTCAGCCCATAGCCCCCTCCCATGCCGTCATAGCCCCTACCCTGCCCCAGCCTCCGTCTGCACTCTGAGCACCTGCCTCGAGTTTTTGCGGCCCCCACCTCCTCACCAGGGCCAGCTGGGTGGGGAGGGTCCATCGCATCAGTGCCCTCACAAAGGGCTGGGGTCGCCTCCCAGACATTCTCCCTGCCTGCCACTTCCTGGCGGCCCCTGGAGGAAGTCTCAGTGCCTGTCAGGCCCTCTCAGGTCATGAGGAAGTTCTCTGATCCCTTCTCCCACAAACACAGCCCCCTTCCGGGCGTGAAGTGCCCGTCAGCTCCCACAGCCACCACTGAGAACGTCCCTGGCTGAGGACTGTCCTGAGAGTGCCCCACGGGTTCCTCCGCTCCCTCCCCCTCCTCTGCTTGCTAGGTCTTCACTCCTCCGTGTTTGGGGAGGAAGGGAGGAAGAGTGAGGGCCACCGAGGTCTCCCTTGACGGGTCCTGCCGTCTGCGATGCTTCTGTCTGTGGTCTTGTGTGGTGATTTGTGAGCACCCCACAGGACCCTGACTACGGGGGGCCCTCTCTCTGGCCCCTGGACCACCTCAGGTTTTGGCAGCCACCAACACAGACACCCTCTGCTGGGGCACCCCCTGCTCTTGCCCTTTGCCTCCTGGGCAAAGTCCCTTGAAGCCTGGTGTCTCCAGGCTAGGCTCCTGTGGCAGAGGGGGACACACTCATGCCCTTTATCCTGACAACATCCAGAATTCCAGGCCATTGCTGAGGCAGCCAGGCATGGACCTGCCTTCAGAACCACAGACCGTAGAAGACTCAGAGTCAAGACCGCTGATTAATCTACTGGAAGGTCCATCCCTGGCTTGAGGAAGACGCGGACATGATGAGGGAGGGGGAGATGCAACTGCTTGCCGGTGTTTTCTGAATCTTCTGAATCTCTGTTCGCCTTTTTAACTCACTGCTCCTGTGAGGGGGAGTCTGGCATCTCTCTGGGATATGAGAGGGTAACATCCTGTTCCACATTCCAGGCCCTTCCCTGGTGCACATGCCTGTGGGACTCAGGCTCAGATCCCCACCCCATCTCTCCAGACCAACCCCAGCTGCAGAAATGACTACAGTTTGAATTCTACAGTCTGCTTCAGAATGCAGGTGCTGCCACTGTGCTAGTAGTAGGAAATGAGCTCCTTCCGAGGTGACTAGGGGGCTGTAATGCCCATTTTACAGATGCGGAAACCGGGGCTCACATTGGCGCCCACCCACAAAACTGGTTAGTGATAGAGACAGGGCTTGACCTGAGATGTTTGACTCTGTGGAACAGGGGGTTGGCAAACTGTGGCCTGAGGTCCCACGTGTTTACTGCTTGATGTGTAAATTAGGTTTTGCTGGGACATGCTTATTCATTTGTGCATTGCCTGCACCGGCAGCATTGAGTAGTTGCACGCCTACCACCTCAGCAAATGTATCTGGGCTATGTGTCCCCTAAAGGCGGGTGGGATGGATAAAAAGTTTTGTATAAAAATAGAAAGAATAACATCTGAAGTAGGAGCTCTAAGTGCAAAATTGTTTTGTTACCAAAACATCAAAAAAATGTTTTGTAAATAGATGAAATTTTAATTTTTTTCAGTTCTGGTTCATAGAACTTAACAAAAATGACATACACAAAAAGGATATTAAATACATTCAGTAAGATCATGGCAATTTAGTACATGCAGCAAATACACAAGCAGTTCTGTTGAACTCTGCGGCTTCAGAGCAAGCAGAAATCAATGAACCAATTGATATTAATGAGGAAAACAGAAACCTGCAATGTGTAACTTAAAGCAATTCTGTATTTAATCATTCAGGTTAACACAGCCGTACAAACTGGTATGTAAGAAATCTTCCCAATTAGCCTGTTTTTCATTCTTCCACGTATTTCCAGGAGAGATCACCACAAGTAAGTTAGAGTGCATACATTTAAGTCAAAATGATTGGGGTCTTCAAGCGTAAGGCCCCTGAATCATGCAAGGAGCTTCACTCAGAAAGAAGACCTTCATCTCTACCTTCAGAAAGTTCTTCACGGCACTGGAACGAGGATGGTGATGATGACGACTGTCAAGGCTCAGGCTCAGACCCTTCCCTGCTGTGTGCCATAAATCAGTGCCCAAAGGGACAGGAAGCAGAGGAGCCCATGAGGGTGGCCGTCTCCAGAACAGATGCTCCCCATTCAGCCACACTTGGCCTGGATGTGCATACCAGATGTGAGGCTATTGATTCAAATCTGGGTTAAGGAACCCTGCTTCTCCAGGGCTCCACATGAGGACGAGCAGGGTGCTACCCTCAGGTAAGGAAGTGGCTTGGAATGGGGGCCGTTCCCACCAACACATCTGACACTGTGGATCTGCCCCAATGCCCAGGAAGCTGGGGAGAAGAGGACAGGCTTTGGTGGGTCAAGACTTGACCTGAGGGTCAAACCCAGGACATGGGCTTTGAGGCAAGTTAGTGTAGCTCTGAGCCTCAGTGTTTCTGAAAGTGGAGTTAGCAGTATTCAGTACTACATAAAAAGTGGCTCAAAGGACATAATTAATTATTGCTCACTATTTTTATTACCTCTAAGCTACTTCATTACGTTGATGGTCTTTCTGTAATGAACAACATTTTATATTAAATATATAAAATATAAGCTTAGGCTGGGCACGGTGGCTCACGCCTGTAATCCTAGCACTTTGGGAGGCTGAGGTGGGCGGATCACAAGGTCACCTGGCCAACATGGTGAAACCCTGTCTCTATTAAAAAATACAAAAATCAGCTGGGCGTGGTGGCGCACACCTGTAGTCCCAGCTACTCCGGAGGCTGAGGCAGGAGAATTGCTTGAACCCGGGAAGCAGGGGTTGCAGTGAGCTGAGATCACACCACTGCACTCCAGCCTGGCACCTGGTGACAGAGCAAGACTCTCTCAAAAAAAAAAAAAAAAAAAAAAGTATTTATATATATATATATATATATATATATATATAAAAGCTTATTTATTCATGTAGCAGATATTCATTAGGCAACTATAATGAATCAAACTCTAGACTAGTTCTGGGTTATAGAAAAGTGGATAAGACTAGGTCCTATCTTCAAAGAGCTAGCAAGATAGGTGAGAAATAGATGCATAAAATTGCCTAAAATAATAATCAGAACAACAGTAATAACTTGAGACCCCCAGTATGTGCCAGTTCCATTGGTGCGTGGTCTATGGATTGCCAGGGTTGTCCCACAGAATACAGCTTAGGGAATCATATTTATTTACTTTTTTTTTTTTTTTTTTGACGGAGTCTCACTCTGTTGCCAGACTGGAGTGCAGTGGTACAATCCTGGCTCAGTGCAACCTCCGCCTCCCAGGTTCAAGCAATTCTCATGCCTCGGCCTCCCAGGTAGCTGGGACAGATCCTCACCCCCTCTCCCCAGACCAACCCCAGCTGCAGAAATGACTACAGTTTCAATGTGTCTGTTTCAGAATGCAGGTGCTGCCACCACACCCGGCTAATTTTTGTATTTTTAGTAGAGATGGGGTTTCACCATGTTGGCCAGGATGCTCTTGATCTCTTGACCTCATGATCCTCCCACCTCGGCCTCCCAAAGTGCTGGGATTACAGGCTGGAGCCACCACGCCCGGCCTACGGAATCATATTTAAACCTCATGATGATTGCCAGGTGTCTTAGCAGCTCAGGTTGCCATAGCAAAATACCACAGACTAGGTGGCTTCAACAAGGGTGATTTGTTTTCTCATCATTCTGGAGGCTGAAAGGATAAAATCAAGGTTCCAGCAGGGTTGGCTCCCGGTAAGACCCACCTCCTCGGTTTGTAGACAGCTGCCTATGTGCTATGTATTCACAGGACAGAGACAGCGAGTAAGCTCTCTGGTGTCTCTTCATATAAGGACACTAACCCCATCATGAGGACCGACCCTCAAGTCTTCACCTAAATCTAATCACTCCCCCAAAGGCCCCATCTGTCACACTGGGAGTAAGAACTTTGCATAGAAATTGGGGGAACGCAATTCCATCCATAGCACAGAGGAAACCATTACTGTTCTGACTTCCTGCATGAAGACACTGGGATTCTGACAGGCCAAGTTGCCCAGGACCTGTCATGACTTGCCCAGAGTCACCAGCAGATATGGGACAGAATTGGAACTCAAATCCAGGATTTGTTTCTGTAGAGAAATGGCCAAGAAACCCTTCGAATCCCAAGACAAAGGAATTAATTTTTAAGGAGGCAGAAGCACTGCGGCCTTTTGAGGCAGAGCCTCTGATTCTGACCTTGAAAGATGCGAGAGGTTTTCCAGGCAGAGAGGAAGGAGAAGGAAGAACTGGAGCATCGAGCTAGCAGCTGGAAGGAACCACCACTGGGGAAGCAATGAGGGGTGGGAGGGTGAGCACAGAGAGATGAGGTCAAGGCAGGCAAGGCGGGGCAAAGGCCAGGGTCAGAACCTGGGCTGCAACCTTGGGCAGCTGGCAGTGAGCCAAGTATGCTAAGTGGGGCTAGGGTGATTAAATTCACACCCAATAAAGTCACTGTTCTAGCAGAGGGAGAAGCAGGAGGAGCTGGGAGAGAGGAGAGGCCAGCCAGGAAGATGTAACAATAGCCCCATGGCAATAATGCGCCTCTGAGTTCTGGAACAGCCAAAAGAGGAGAATGACAGGTAGAGGCAGTGACAACCCAAGGAGGTAGCGGATCCTCAGGAAACACAGGGCAGGCTCATCAGAACAACAGTAATAACTTGAGACCCCCAGTATGTGCCAGTTCCATTGGTGTGTGGTCTATGGATTGCCAGGGTTGTCCCACAGAATACAGCTTAGGGAATCATATTTATTTACTTTTTTTTTTTTTTTTTTGACGGAGTCTCACTCTGTTGCCAGTGATGTGGACCTTAGGGGAGAAATGCCCAGGGCAGAGAGTGCTGACTCAGGGGCTAGAGGACAGTGCTGTGGACTGTTTGCCCCCCTAGCATCCATATATTGAAACCTAACCCCCGTGTGATGGTATTTGCAGATGGGATCTATGGGAAGTAATCAGGTTTAGATGAGGTCTTGACAGTGGCACCGCATGATGCGATTGGTGCCCTGAGAGATCCCAGAGAGCTCTCGCATGCTTTTCCTCCCATGTGAGGCCACAGTGAGGTGGTGCTGTCTATGAACTCGGAAGCAGGCTCTCACCAGACACAAAACTGCTGGTGCTTGATGGGACTTCCCAGCCCCCAGAACTGTGAGAAATACATCCTGTTGTTTATAAGCCACCCAGGCTATGATACTCTTTTATAGCAGCCTGAACAGACTGAGACACCAGGAGAGCACAGAGTTCACAAAGGGCCTGCTATGGTTTGAATGTTTGTATTGCTCCAGAATTCATCTTTGAAACTTAATCCCCAGTGCAGTAGCATGAAGAGATGTGGCCTTTGGGAGGTGATTCAGTCATGAGGGCTCTACCCTCATTAATGAGATTAGCACTATTAAATAAGATTTGTAGGAGGCCATTGCTTTGAACTAAGCTTCTGTACTGGGCCCAACAGACCAAGTCAATATGAAATCATTCATGCTAAATGAAACTAATTAACTTAGAAATATACTCTTGTGAATGGCTGAGCTTCAGTCAGTTTCAGGCGGCTGAGCTTCAGTTAATCCCAGAAGGCTGGCTGATTCAAATGATGTAAACTCTTGGGCCATAATTAATTAACCAATTAAGCTGCAACAAATTAAGTTGTCTCCGTACCTCACTTCCGTGTTCCATCTAGGAATGTTGTCTGATCATTTTGCTGCCTGGAGCCTTCTGAGCCTGTTTCACTTTTAGGGGCTGCCTAATTTGTGAATCTTTCTTGTTTCATTTTGCTTTGTTTTGTTTTTCATTGCTCAAATAAACTCTATTAAATTTAATTAGTCTGAGTTTTTTTCTTTTAACACCACTTACCCTAACCAAAGGGCTTGAAATTGAAGGGAGCAGTGCCTTGCCCTTCCGCCTTCCTCCACATGAAGATGCAGCAACAGGGCACCATTTTGGAAGTAGAGAGCAGCCCTAGGCAGACACCAATGCCAGCAACTTGCTCTTGGACTTCCCAGTCTCCAGAACTATAAAAAATAAATTCCTGTTCTTTATAAATTACCCAGTCTAAGACATTTTATTATGGCAGAACAACAAAAGACAAGGTCACACCTCCCAAAAATAATAAGTGCAATTCTTTGATCCATTGAATCACATAGCTGTGCCTCTGGGCCTGCCCCCTGATGGGTCTCCCAAGCCCACGTGGCTTGCAGACTACATGGCCTTTGAGCTCTTTAGACCGGAGACCCTTGGTTGGCTGATCCTGGCTACTCAAGTTCTTCAAACTACTTCTCTTCAATGGATCACCTGGAGCTCAGAGACAAGGGAGGCACAGAAAGTGCAGCTTCCCGGTGTGAAAGGAGGCTGCGGAGGGAGCCAACTCCTCACCCAGTTGTCAGAGACACTGTTGAGTATTTGGGGCTGGCTTGTTTTACGAAGGAGACCGGTAGACAGGTGGTATTTGGATTAAAGGGGCAGGATTAGAGAAGACACTGCAATATCTCAGTCTGAGATCAAGCCAGCCAAAAGCACCGAATCCCTGTGTTCTGGCTGCCATGAACAGAAAGCTCCCAGTTCCTAGGTGGGGACCCCGTGCACAGCAGGTGAAACCAGTCTACTCTCTAAAATAGGCTCAATTCACGTCTGTGTAGTGCTGTTTTCAGACTTTTTTATTATTAGTGTAAAGTATCTTTATGTGGAAAACTGGAAAATATACAAAGCATGAAGAAAATTCACCAGAAGAGACATGAGTAATCCTGCCACCTAGAGGATGGTATCAAAACATGATGGACTGGGCCTCAGAACCTGGGTTTGATGTCCAGCCCCGCATTGCCCAGGCATGTGGCCGTTCTGAGTTCTCCTGTGTCCAGGCCCCTCTCTGCAGAGTGGGAAACTGCTGGGGCCCCCACCTCTCAGCCACAGAGTGAGGGGGACTCACAGAGATGAAACAGCACACCTTCAAATACCCTACACTGAGGGGGCAGAAATGGAACCTGGGGTAGAGGTTTGTCACAAAGCGCTGCATAGAGCAGAGGACATCTGGAAAATCTTCTGCTACCAGTTTAAGGAGCACAATAGTGACCGTTTCTGTGAACTATGCAGCTTTATCAAAGGCTCCTCTATCTATGTCCCCCCCCCAGAGAGGTAGACGCCAATCCCCTTGGCTTCCCACAGAATGGGGAAGGGAACAGTGCTGATGCGGCCCCCTCAGTCCAGTGATGTGAGCGCTGGATGAGAGCAGTCCTCCAGGGCACAAGCCTTCATCTCTGCACATCTGCTCAGATGGTAGCTCCCCAGGGAGCCCAATCTAGGCCTGGAGGACCCCAGAAAGTCAGGCAGGGCCCAGAACACCTCTTCATCTCAGCCACGCCCCTCAGCCTTGGGAGTTTCTAGGCTGGAGGACTGAAACTTCTGTCCACCTGAGTGAGATGCGGCTCAGCTTCCCTCAGGTCATTTCGAGGAGTCCCATTCATTAAAGATGCTTCATGTCATCATTTAGGGGAAAGAATCAGTCTTGTTTCTTAAAGAGGACTAAACAGTGTCCACCTGGTACTTCAGAAAGCCATGGTGCTAGCAGTGCTGTAGCGATGGCCTGGGGCGTCTCTCTCCCCCGAGGTAATCCAGATCGGCTGGAGTTTTTAAGGAAGCGATTTCTGGCTCTTCATGGCTCGCCGTGGGCTTAGTTCCTTAGAATTACAGAGTCGCCACTGAGTCAGATTAGAATGGAGCCCATGCCATGTATTGAAGGAAACATTTTCATGCTTTTTCTCCACTCTCTACTTATTAAAAACAATCTACTAACCCTGCTGGTGACTATGTCTTAAAGCACGCCACTCCTGTCAAGGAGAGACATGTGTTCTCCTCATTTTATCCGCCGTTGGCAGCCCTGGTAAGAGAGTCAATGATTTCTCCTCACTTAGCCAGAGCCACAGAGGGTCTTCTGAAGTGTCCCGTCCGCCCAGCTGGGGTTCTCCTACACTGTGCTTACGAAACGAATTTCTAGAATCTGATTTTAGAACCTTCCATTTACTCCTGCAAGCTTCACCTTGTTGATCTCAGCTCAATTTACCATTTTTTCACACTTATTTCCACTCATGATTTTGTTTTCTATTTCATATGCGCTTTCATATTAGTAACTGGAATGTTAGGTAAATATGTCTTGCAAGTCATTCAACCCATTGATTAAAATGTTGAAGAAGATAGTTCGATGACAGAGCTCTGTGGCCATCCACTAGAGACCACTCCAGCTTGACAAACAGCCGATGCTTAACTTTCTTAGACATAACCGTGCTCTAATTAGCTAGAGCTAAACTAAAAATCTAGTAGGCCAGGAATAATTTGAAAAAGCCTCAGAAGGCTGGGCCTGCAAGCTCCCGCCTCCATCCCAGTGTTTCCATTCCCAGCACTGGAGGCCCTGGGTTGCCATCCTTAAATTTCAGATCCTCCGCTCTAGGCCAGCGCTCATCCTGCTGATCCAGAGCCGGCTCAGAATCAGCCCAGCCTATGGGCTCGGAGCGCCAGAGCCTTGACCAGTCCCCGCCAGACACAGCTCTCCAAAGCAGGCATTTTTGTTGCTTTTAATCTTGTTGCTTTTAATCTTGCTATAAAGAGGCACATAATGTCTTGCCAGTTACCCCTGGCAGCCTCTTGAGAAAATCATTTTGTGTGTGTGGGGGGTATGAAATGTGTGAATACAGAAGGCCTGAATTCCCCCCACTAGCCAGGGCTCCTCCCATCCTTCTTTTCATAGCTAATTTCGTTAAATGTTTAAACAATGTAAATCCGGCAGCCCTCCTTCATTAAAGGTGTAAGATTGAGGGCAGCTGCCTCCGAGCTACCGGCCCTCCAGGGCAGCCTCGGAGCCGAAGCGTCCATCAGCTTTCCTGAAATAGCAAGGCTCTGCTTCCTTCCCTGCCTCCCCTGGAATGACCCCAGGGGGAAGGATACTCCATTTCCTACGCCCAGATCGCTTTATTTATGACCATCCAATGAGTCCATATTTGGAGAAAAAAAATATTACCACCATGTGGAATGAAGTCATGCAGCTGTAAATAACTGATGTCAGTGTTTAAATTAAAAGGAGCTCAAGATAAGCTTGTGTATGTACGGAACAAGGTATAAACTTCTCAGACGGGGAGTACGTGAACTGGACTCCATTCTCTGACAGGCAGGGTGACTTAGGACAGGACAAGCGGGGCTCTGACAACTTCAGGGACCTTCTGGCTGAGGAGCTTTTCAACATCATTCCTGGTCAGATTCTCGCAAAACTGGATGAAAAAGGACAAGGATTTCAGCTCCTTAAAAATACAAAGTCACCGCCGAGTCAGATTAGAATGAAGCCATGTCACATATTGAAGGAAACATTTTCATGCCTTTTCTTCATTACCTACTTATTAAAAACAATCTACTAACCTTGCAGGTGACTTTGTCTTTAAGCGCGCCACTCCTGCCAGGGAGAGACGCGTGGTCTCATTTTATACGCTGTTGACACCCCCTGGTAAGACAGTCAATGATTTTTCCTCAGAGGTACACATAAATACATTCTAGAGAAGTCATGTAAAAACCTAATTTGCAACACACCAGCATGTTCAGTATTTAAGATCCCTTGAGTTAATTTGTACAGTGAAGAATCACCTTATAAACAATTAATTGCCCTGTGGGCCTGCAATGTTGCTTAAAATGAAAACTACCTACCTTGGTTTCAAAGCTTATTATTTCCAGAACAGTTTAGACTTCACAATGAAGATGACTCCTTCTAAAACACGACCCTTCCCAGGCGAGTCATTCTCATTCCACCATGAAGCACGTATGCCTCAAACCCAAAGGGGGAGAGTCAGTGAAAGTCACTCACTTTCTGTTGGAAATGGAAATTACTCCAGAGACACTAGAGTTTGGTTCCACCATTGGCTGAGGCTCAACAATTGCCAGCTGGATGATGAACCAATGCTTGGGAGTCAGGAGATGGTATATTCATAACTGACCAAAGCCTGGCTTCTTTTCTTTTCTCTTGAATGCGTGGCAATGGCCTCCCCTGGGCTGCCTGTCTGTGGCACACTGCAGGGGCACACGTGGATCGCAGGCTCTTCGTCAATATTTTGTGATAACAATAGCCATCATTGTGAGGATTCCCCCAGCAGCACTGGGTGTTTTACAACACAACCAAAAACTGGGCACTAGTGCAAATTTTAATTGCTAGTTGGAAAGTGTGTTGTTTTTTATAATCAATTTGTAATCAATATTCTAAGTATATTTGGAAAAGTACATTCTCCATTTGTGCAATACAAATATGTGACATGGTTTGAATCCTCTACTCACTTATTGGCTGCTGTCCAGGTGATTTGTCGCAACACAAATTTGTTAACATTGCTACAACATTGGTGCTTTCCTCATTTTCTCTTTTTATTGCTAGAACTTTTGCTAATTACATCTGATGCTTTTTTATCACCATAGAAGTGTGCAAAATTGTCATACTTTCATTGTGGATTTTTCCTTTTAGCTGTTTTAGCCTTGAGTTCCACCTTGTCTCCTGTTCGTATTCATACCGCTGTCTCTTTTGTTTGGATTCATCCGCTCTATCATTGCCCATTGCTTTATTTTTAAGATTTTTAGATTAACTGGGTACACTAACGCAGTATTTAGATTTTACTCTTAACCAAATGTGAGTCTGTGATTCAAAGTAAGAGTTCATGCTGATTATTTTATTAACATGATTTATATGTTTAGTTTTATTTCTGCTATTTTGTTTTATGGTTCTCCTAACAGGCCTTTTATATTGAGGTTACTTTTTTAACCTGACTTTTCCCTTGTGATTTAGAAATTATATCTACTACTTTCATTCTATTAGTAATGACATTTAATAAATATGCATTGGAATCTATTTTCTCTAATTTTTATTATCAAAATAGGCCCAGCATAGTGGCTCACACCTGCAATCCCAGCACTTTGGGAGGCCGAGGCAGGAGGATCACTGGAGTCCAGGAGTTTAAGGCTACAGTAAGCTATGATTGCACCACTGCACTTTAGCTTGGGCAACAGAGCAAGACCCTGCTTCAGAAAGAAAAAAGGCAATATAAATTTATCTTTCTTTGTGTGATATGAGTAATATACTCCCCTTTTACTTCTTTCTTCTGGCCATTCAATTCCCAATTTTTAGTGATATAGTAGGCAATTTGAATTGGATCACTATGACTTAATTAACATTTTTAACCATGTGTCCTCTTTTGGAAATTGTTTTTGGCATTCTCATTGTGTTCTAATGTCCTATTGAGAATTACAGTAATTTTGTTCTATACTTTATGTTTGTTTGGGGGAAAGACGTTGTTTATTTTTTATTAGTATTTTATATTACGAATTCTCCATTTTTCAATTTGATATTTTGATTCCTGACTCAATTGGCTTAAAAATGACTCATTAAGATGTTTCTTCTTTGCGTTTTTTTGTGGGTGTTGTCTGTGCAGACTGTCAGGTGGGGTCCGAACTTCTGAGCTCACGTACACAAGAGAACACAGCTCTTCTGCGCTGGGATCTCAAAGTCCACATGGCAGCTACGGGAGCCGAAATGGGAGAATGCAGGACTGACACTTCAATTTAAATTTCAGATAAACACGAAATAACTCTTCTGGTATAAGAATGCCCCCAAGATGGCCTGAGCATCATGCATTTTATCTGGAAACCCCATGTGGGTCACCGTCCTTTTCCTGGTCACAGTCCCACAACTGTTGATCACTGTCTTCGTATTACAAAGAAGCAGGAAGCAAGTTTTATTGCCTGAACCCTCACTGAATTTGTTTTTTATTCTTAAAATTAAAATAAATTATCAAGGTAAGTCTAGGCAATAAAAACCCTTCATTAATTTTGTCTACGTTTTTGAAAACTCAAGTCTGTGTTTAGCTCGGGAAATTTCCACCACATAGTTCTTTAATGAGAGCTCCACTTTCACTGGTTCTTTTTCTGAAATGCCTAATATTTATAAATTAAATCTATCTCAGTCCATGCCTTTCCTATATTTCCTCTCATTAACGTTCTCTTATCCTCTTCCTCTGACTTCTGTGATGTCAAATTTGACTTCTCTCTTATAAACTCTTTTTACTGAAAGGTCCATTTTGCTCTCCCCCTTCCCCTGTTTCCATTTCCAAAATGAACATTTTTTAAATCTCCTCACAGCCTTCCCTACCCTGTCTGTTTTTTCTTTATGATTCTCTACTCGAATTTCATAGAAGAAATGTTCATTTTAAGTTTATTGGAAACACAAATCAGAAGTGTTCTCAAAATGTTCCCATCTCTTGCAGAAACTATATTTTATAGGAAAATATTTTCCGTGATTCCTCAGAGTGCTTCCTCCTTTTGAACTGTGTTATCTCCTCATTCTCCTGGTGATTCTCCTCTGTGTGCTTGTCATTACAGAGGGAGTGCAATGTTTGTCCAGAATCAGTAGTTGAGGTCCCGATCTGAGTTATTCTGACCCAAGGGAAGGGGCAGGGAAGAAGAGTTAGGGTTAGACTTACCGAATTCTCTATGCTGATTCAGCAGCCCGGGGGAGCCGGGGAGCCAGCCGTTCTGAGAAGGGCCTGCATGGTGCATCTCTGCCCTCGGTTCTTTGTCAGTTTGGAAGACATCAGGAGTTTCCCAGAAGTGCCCTTGTTCTCTGCTGAGTACCAGCGAGGGTCACTCCGGTTCTTGGCCTGTTCATGGTTCACAGCCCATGACAAGTGTCAGATGGGGTTAGTGTCTCCCTGGCTTTGTGAAAGGCAGAATTTCTACCTACAAATCCTATAGCCTCCCTCTTCCTCTCCCAGCCTCTTTCCCCGATGGCGCACATGCCAAGAAAAGCTATGCGGCATTGGAGAGAGTCTTCTAGACCTTCCCCGTGTCCTTCCCAACTACAGTGTTCCTCCTTTATGTGTAAGGAACTAAGCTAAGGGAACTCTCGACATTTCCATCATGCGGCTGTCACCCTGCCCTTCCCTCAGCCGATTCACATTTCCCGGGTCATACAGTAACAGAACATGTCAGCGTGGAGATTGCTTAGGATAATTTCTCTGATTTCACAGTATGAATATTTTGCTGAATTTTCTCACTTGAAAAGAGTCCACTTCTCCTTTTTCTGGAAGAAATGATATGCAAAAAGCTGTGTGAACCCCATTTTCATTTGGAACCTGTTCCAAGGAATATATTGTCCAATTTAACAATGGGTCCCATTGTCAAATTTATTCTCAATACCAAGGCCAGCCATAGATTATCAAAACTTGCAGGCTGGTCAGCGTTCTGTGGGCTTCTGGTGAGATGTTTTCATGATAACATTTTGTGTAGGAAGCAATCGTGGCTTCATTGTATGATAGGCAAGGTGCCAGGAAATGCTACATCAAGTGGCAATCGAGTCCCTAAAGAAAGTCGTTTCTGATTTATGGTGATAACTCCAACAATTCTGCTGAACTTTTTACACATTGAAATGACGACTGCATTATGTTTTCCATTAGAGCAGAGAACAGCTGGCCTGCCAGAGACCCAGAGTGGCAGCCGGAATGCAGAAACCCTCATCCCGTTAACCCCAAAGCCTGAGAAAAAAGATTTCTTATTCCCAAAATGTAAGCGCTTGTTTTCCCCCAGCAGGTCTGACACTCTGAGTCGGTGGTGGTGCTTAGAAAGTGGAAGCAGCCTGAGCTGGGCTACAGGCGAGGGCAGGAACAGAGGAGCCAAGTGCTGGCGCAGTGGGTGCTGAGCACCAGCAGGAGCTCCCCAAGGGCTGGGGGTGGCCTGCATTGTTTTTTAATTGATGGTTTCAAGAGATTTCTTTAGAGCAGTCTTATCTTCCCCGCTGCTGGAGCTGCCTGAAACTCTACTCTGTGTGTGTGTGTGCGCACGCACACACAAACGTTTTCTTCTGTGTTCATGTATTTTGCTCCTGGAGCTTTAAGAGGAGCCTAGATTAGTATTGTCTAATAGAGGGTGATACAAAGCACATGTGTAGTTTCAAATGTTCTAGGAGCCACACTAAAAAAAAGTAAAAAGAAACCAGTAAAATCATTTAATATAATTTATTTAACCTAATACATCCAAGATATTATCAGTTCAGCATGTAACCTACACACAACTTACGAATGGGATCGGTTGTTTTCTTCTCCTCAGGCCAGGTCGTTGAGCTCGTGTGTGTCTGCCACGCGTTTCACGCTCACAGCCCACCTCCTGTGGATTGGCCACACGCCTGGGTCCCAGTAGCTCATGTGCTCGCCCCTCTCGGAGGCACCCCTCTACCAGCTCCTTGAAGAATGGTGTGTGAACCATCGCTCCTAGGCCTGTGCTACCAGCCCACCTCACTCTTGGTTTGTGCAGAAATTTGTGATTAAAATCGCAGGACCTGGAAAATACATGTGTGGGAGCTCCAAGACATATCAGAATCACATTTGGACTCCCAGGAGAAGGCCCTATCTTTTCCTTGGTGTGTGAACCATCACTCTTAGGCCTGCGCTACCAGCCCACCTCACTCTCGGTTTGTGCAGAAATTTGTGATTAAAATTGCAGGACCTGGAAAATACATGTGTGGGAGCTCCAAGACATATCAGAATCACATTTGGACTCCCAGGAGAAGGCCGTATCTTTTCCTTGGTCTTCCCTGACCCTTCCAATCTTTGTCTCACCACTGTTTCTCCACACACTCTCCTGTTTTCCTCTCTGCTCTCCCTTTCCAGATTGAGCAGGATGGTGGTGGGGCTTCCGGGGGCATTTCTGGGTCCTCTCCTGGGGGAAACAGTTTGCAGAGGGGAGTCAGGGAAGGGGAAGGGCCACGCTCACTGCACTGTCAGTCCTGAGGCTAAGAGTCTGAAGCTGGACGACCGCCTCTGCATGGAACAACTAAACCAGGCTGGGGGTGCACCCACAAGGGTTCCCAGATGCCCACAGCCCAGGCAGGTGGCACACCTGAGTAAAGCTGTCTGGGTATCAGATAGGACTGGTGGGCCTGGAAAACACAGGCCCCACCCAGGACATTTAAATTCACCTTTTAATCCAGTGCAAGCCATGCAAAACCGGTCAGAGTCCAAGAGTCATCAGATTGTGGTTCTCAAGAGAGGGACATGTCCTGGGGACTCTGGTCACGGCTGGTAGGTATCTGAGGGACAGCTGCCTCGCCTCCTGCCCCACCCTTTTAGGGATCTGCTGTCTATAAACTGCTGGATGCCAGGTACCTGGTTCATCATCTTCACCTTCATTCACATCAACAACCACATCACTGACCTTGCAACCAGCCTCCCAGCCTTAGTGACCCTCAGTCCTTGCCTCTGATGGCCCTAAATTCCATCCAGAATCAGACCCCCAAGTGGAGTGAAATCCAGCAAGTAACTCGGAGAGTGACAGGTTGTCTCCTCTGAACCGGTGTCAAGCGCTGCTTTCTCTTCAGCACTAGGCTGTAGGCACTCGGCAGCCCCAGAATCTGCAGGCTTAGCCCTGCCATCTGGTGAGCAGTCCCTGCTGCTGCTCACGGGGATCCTGCAGCCCGAAGCGAGCCTGATGCCCTCACAGTCTCTGCACTATCAGAGTCCGCTGAGCTTGGCCAGGTCTCCCCTAGTCAGAATGCAACATGTCCGTCTCTGTGTTTTGATTTGCATGCAGCCCACCCTCAGGGCCTGGACCCCTACCCAGAGGTCCAGGTGGAAAGACTGATGTCCTGTGCAGTCCTGCCCAGACCCCTTCTCAGGAGGCGAGACTCTGCCCTACACATCCAGCAAGGTGCTAAACAGATCAGGCGGAACAAGAATGTCATTGCCTCCTAGTCTACCTGCACGTACTGGAAACTGCTGCCATTGCCCAGATGACCGGAATAGATTTCCCCTTGGAAAGTGACCCTGGCCTGGATCCTGCTGCTTCTGCCACACCTATTTCCGGCTTCCTCTTCCTCCCGGCCTGCTCCTCAAGTCCCAACACCATGTCCTGCCAAGTCACACAAGTAATGGCCCTGCCGGCTTCTTAAGCCATCCATTTTGTTTCATGTCTTTTCCTTGTTGGGAGGCAAGGAGCTAAAGTGAAGAGAGTACGTGCTTTTGAGTCTGAGGAATTTCATCTTGAATTTTGGCTCCAAGATTTAATAATTCCGTAATTCTTGGGCAAATTGCTTACCATCTTTGAACCTCAGTGTTTTTTCATCATTAACATGTAATCAATCCTACTCCATAAGCTTATCAGGATGATCAAAACAGATCATGTAGGTAAGAAACTTAGCACATAGCAGACATGGCTTCCTGCTGGCTACTGTTTTGAGTGGACATGCACTTTGCCCACGTTGTAGTCACCAGCCTCCTAGTTCTTCCTTGGTCTCAATCGCCATTAGGAGCCTTTGACCCCCTTTGATCTGGTTTACAGCCTAAAACCCACAAATTGCTATTTTCCAATGGGCTTGTGTAAACAATCCGGTAACAGCCCTGCCCATCCCCAGCTGCCTTGTCACAGCCTCTGCCTGTGACTGGGACTCATCTGAATCTTCCGCACATCTGTCACTACCTCCTGCCAAGAAGCCACGTTCGATGTTCTGGACGTCTGGATTGCGGGGGCATGAGAATCAATCATCAGGAAGGCCAGAAGGCGATGAGGGAAGAATCCAGTTTCCGAGGGTCTCCAACGATGGCATAAGCCACTGTAGGAAGAAAAGATGGTTTCTCCAAACACAAGCTGGGCAGATGCGGTAAGAGCTCACTGTCAGGACGGTCTTTCCAGCGGTGCCTTTTAATGGGTCCATCGTTTATTGAAACCCTATCTGAGCTGTCTGCTCTGGCAGCTTTCAGATATTGTTCCCTCATTCAAGAGCTGAGACCTTTTAGTTGATAGATGAACATCTCACAATAACTGACACTTGACTAGCTCTTACAACCAACCCCTGTAGCACAGTTGCAATGCACAAAAGTTTATTTCTCACACAATATTTGATTTAGGCCAGGCAGCCTCCTTCACCTTGCTCTGTGTGACCCAGGTCCATGACCTCCCAGGTCTGAGTAGCAGAGATAAAGGAAGCTCATGGGCTCCCACCTGCTTAGCGTGGAGGTGACCTTCTCATAGACACCCACAGGCCACTGGGCAGAACATCTAACTTGACTGCAAGGGACGTTGGGAGAAGCGGGAGCACAGGGAACGTGGATGAGCTGAGAGCTCTGCTCTGGTGTTCACGTGCTAGAGGGTGTGGGTGTTTACAGGCTGCAGGTGCCTGTGTTGTATGTGTGTGCTGCGCTTTTCACACTCCTAAAGTATCGTGGCTGCTCCTCTACCATTTCTCTCTTCCTTTGAAGTCCTTGTGATGGTCCAACCCCCTACGTCTTGCACAAAGCAGGTGCTTTATAACGTTTGAGTCAACTCACTCAGCCTCTGATGAAAGTTTCTCATAAGAAGAAAAGTAGAAATGGGTGTCATTTATCAACTCTCTTCAGTTTTAGGTTCAATGCAAATAAGCACATCGTGTGTATTTATTTCATTTCTTTCTTACAGGTGCTCTTTGAAATAGGTACTATTTTTTTATCCTCATTTCACAGGTGAAGATACAGGTTTAGAAAGGGGATATAACATTCCGTGGTCAAAGGCAAATAGGGCCTTGGGCATCTCAGCCAGCCCATCTGCTCAGAGCCCTCTGCCTTAAAGCCACATCACTCTCTGAGATGAAACACCAGCCAGACAGGATGAAGGCAGGAGCCAGCTCCAGGTTCACAAGTGATAGGGTTCCTATGGATTTCTTGTTCCGTTGAAAACCCATGAAATTTAGAAGAATATGGGGATAGTTTACAGACATGTGAAATTCTCCTTTTACTGTGTATGTTTTACTTACAACGCAATACACAATATTTCCACTGAGACATCAGCAAACATCCTTAGCCCTGTTTGCCATTGCACCACAGAGCTTTTTCATGCAAACTAACATTACAATATGATACAGAGAAAACTGTTTCTTCTTAAGATATTACAAAGTGATTGGGTTTATTTAAATAAACTCCATTTTATACCAGCTTTAGAATTGTTATTAATTTTAAAAGGCAGTAATAGGCCATCAAATTTTTTCCTAATCTTTTACAAGTGTATTTTTCCTTGTTATTTTCATTTTATCATTATTCTCTCCAAAAGTCTGCAAATTAATTTTGGGGAAAATGCGTAGATATACCACACTAGAGTTGCAGATACGTAAATGCCCCTGAGGACTTACCTTTTTGATTCAGGCCAGGCCTAATGTCAGCTGCACAAAACCAGAGGCTCAGCTCTGGAAAGAAGAACGTTTCCACTTTTGCTCCCAGTCCTCCCTCACTCTTCAGGTTCTGCACGAATGTCCATGTGCTTTCGTAATCTCACATTACCCTAGTATTGTGCTTTGTCATTTTTTCCTAATTTCTAAGTTTTCTTTTTAATAAATAACTCTTGCCTGGGACTGCTGAATTTTTATCCAGGACCAAGAAAAAGGAAAAATCAGCACATTGACAATAAAAGTTGCTTTAAGATTGCATCCCATAAGTCACGCTTGTTCAGTGTACAGGGATACTGCTGCATTTCTAGTGATTTCCTTCAATCACCCCCAAGAGAAAGACTTGGATTTCCAGCATACTTTTGCTCCCAGAAAGCCAGGTGCACAGGGAAGCCGCTTGGCCCCCGATCGTCCTCAACTCTGGTGCAGCCCTGCAACACAGCAGGGGAGGCCAGACAGAACTCACTCCTGAAGCCAAAACCCCCAAGGTTTGCTCCTGGTGCTTCTTCCTGTGTCATTGTCATTAACCTGTTGTGATGCTCCAGTTGTCTTCCCCAGAAATCCATGCACTTGGTCATCTGCGTCCAAGTCAAATTGCTCGTCTGAGGCATACCTTCTACTTAAGGGAAAATGAAACCTCAGGAAAATCCGATCCATCCCAGACCACGCTCCCAGCCCAGAATAGTGCGCTGCTGCTGAGAGTGTCTGGATGACACCTTGCCTCCTCCTCAGAGGTCTGCTCCAAGGGCCTGGACCTGGCTGCCTGCTTCATGGAGTGAGCAGATCACTCATGCAGTACGTGGAGCTCAGGAAGTGCTTGGCCATCTTTCCATTCTAGGTGAGTTTGGTTACAGTTTGGGGAAGTGTAGCTCCACCTAAGAGAACTACCAATCAAATAATCAGGGCTTGGAAATGCTCCGTTTCACCCTTCAATCATCCATCCCAGGTCACCAGCCGAAATGTAGAGGAAGGTTGAGGACAGGCTCACCTGGATGGAAGCATGCTCCTGTTTGCCCTGTTCGCTTCATTTTCAGGAATTTTCTGGCCCTGAGCTCTGTGGCAACTATAACTTATGCCTTTCCTCCTTTTTCAAGCCTCCAATAGCACCAAAAAAAAAAAAGCAATGAGACATCTAGAACAGGATAATACTATCAATCATTTAATATTTGCGCAATGCTTTACAGTTGACAGACTGCTTCCTGTGTATTTCCTCTTTTGACTCACATAATAACACTGGGAGGATTATAGGGCGGACATTAATAGTCCCATTCTTCGGATGGAAATAAACGGATTGGCCCTTGAGAATCCTAATGCTGGAAATCACAATTCGATTGACCTTTCAGAGGCACCCATTGCAAGGTCCTCTGACTTGGAAGCGTGATGTACTCTTCCAGCACATGTGGCCCAGAGGTGGAGGCAGATCCCAAAGCGGTTTTGCCCACTGCAGAGTTCATAGGTCTGGTGGTCTGGGTGATGCTGGGACGTTTCCTCTGGGGTGAAAGACACGTCGTTGCATCTTGTACCTCCTACCACTAAGACGGCATCTGGCTTTTGCCAGGCCTAGTGGATTTCCAATGCCACATAAACCATACCTGGAAGTACTGATCTGATCTATTTATCACGTGAGCTAGTTGGCTGCCAACTCTGAGTGGGGCTCAGAGCCAGAAAAGGCTCCACTGCAGGCTCTGGCTGTGTGCAGTTTGCCCCTAGGCCACACGGCATCTGCTGGAGCACGCCTCTGCTCCAGTCTCCGGAAAGCCCCAGTGGCAGAGCTGCAGCATGGGCCCCTAGGGATCTGGGCAGGGCTGCCCTTTTGTGGCAGGGAACTACTCACATTTGAAGAGCAGCTCCAGGCACAACACTGGGCCCTGGTCCACAGGAGCTCCCGGGCTGGGGTTGCATGAAGTCAGATGACCCCCTCCCGTGCCATAAGTTTGGGTGGTTATGGCAGCAATCCTTTGCACACAGGAACTGGGACGCTCAAGATCCAGCCCGTGCAGACCCAGGGGAAGAGAAAATGATGTGCACAGATGGCGCAGGCTCCTGCACCCCCCACCTGCCGCACTGATACCTTGCCCTCAGCTCACATCGGCAGACTCCAGGGCTTCTCTCCAACCAGCTGCCAGGGGGACAGAACTGGGCCTGGGCCACATGGGCAGCCCTGTGCATCAGCACCAACCAGCAAAGTTAGACTGCCCAGGCCAGCCACTCAGGGGTCCCTGGAGGATAAAAGTGAAGGAAATTCCTCCCCGTGGGCAGAGCTACGGCTACACTGAAGGTTAACCAATCTCTATGGAGAAGCCACCTGAGATGTGCCCCTGCACAGACTCTCGGAGGAGCCAAGGGGCTGGGTGGGCTGGGCAGGAGCCTGGGAGGAGCCGACTGGAAGACCGCACGAGGTTAAGTAAGGCGGAAATAAGCCCAGCGCTCGGGCCACCCCCCATGACCCCCCGGGGAATGTGCTCTTCCTGATGCAGCAACCTTAGGCTTGGGCTGATCAGAGGCCCCGGATCAGGGGTGGCAGAGCGGGTGGAGGTGGTGGTCAAGAGAGAAGCTTCCACTAAGTGTGCACAACAGGGCGTCTACTCAGCTTGAAGTCATGATTCTCACCCGGTCACTTTTGGGCCATAGATGCCAGTGAATCTGCAGGCAAGAGGGAACAGGTGAAGGGCTTGGATCCCCAATGGCTCTGAGGAGCTAGAGTTTCCACTTACTAATGGACGCAAGGAGGAGTCTTATATGGAGTGCGGTGATTTCCTGGGGTACCCCTTGTGGCCTCCACATCCAGTGAGGATGGTGGACAGGCAACTGCAGCCCCTGACAAGGGCAAGACAACCAAGGCCTTAGATATTCTGGGTAAGAAGGTCAAAGGTCCCAAACCTGGAGGCTATCCCGGACCAGCCCAAGCGCTGAAGGAGAAGTCCGTGACACAGATTATTGCCACACAGCCTGCTGCACTAGAGGAGACAGGAGCTTGTTTCACTGACACTTTGAAGTTCAATGTTTGCAGAGGTTATAGCCAGCCACTGCCTTGAGACCGATGCTGTGGCAGACTGGACTCAACAGATGGCTTGAGTAGGTGTGACTGTCCCTGGGTGGACTGCGCGGAGTGTCTCTGGGGCACCCCATCAAATGCCCTCAGCTGCACCTCCCGTTCATTCCAACCATCCTCTGTGGGAACTGGCAACTCCACACAGGTAAGACCTGGAGACAGCTACCTTCAACTCCATGCCGTGTGCCTCTGGTCTTCCACCCCAGGATTTCCCTGTGAACCTGCTTAGTGCCCACAGGTGCACAACCCAGAGTTTAGGGGGGATCACACCCTATGCAGGGCTCTTTGATCAATAGGGGATGGGAGCTGGTGGGTAAACATTTCCCTCTTTCTCTTCCATAGAGAAGTCCCTGAGACTCCTGTCACGTGGCTCCTTCGCTGTCCCTGGGATCAAGCACACAGTTGTCCGCAGCAGTGACTGACACAATGACAGACTTTGCACAGCTCTTCTTCTTTCCCTGCTTCTTTGCTCCTGCGCCCTGGACACTATGCTCCGGGACAGCGCTTTCACTCCTGCCTCTGTTTCCAGGCATGCTTTCTGGGGAAACCAGATGTAGTCATTTAATTTTAGGTGTCAACTTGACTGGACTAAGGGATGCCCAGGTAGCTGGTAACATGTTATTTCTTGGGGTGTCTGTGAGGCTGTGTTTGGAGGAGATTAGTATTTGAATTGGTGGGCTCATTAAGCAGAGCCACTTCACCAGCATGGGCAGGCACCAGCCAGCCTCTCTGTTGAGGGCCCAAATGGGACAGAAATGAGGAGGAAGGGCATTTGCTTACTGTTTAAGGTGGGACTCCCACCATTTCCCACCCTGAGACATCAGTGCTCCCGGCTCCTGGCCCTCTGGGCTCAGACTGAATTGCATGATCGGCTTTCCTGGCTCTTCAGCATGCAGACAGCAGATCAAGGGACTTCTCAGCCTCCACAGTCACGTGAACCAGTTCCCATAATAACTCTTCCTATATGTGTATCTATATCTCCTAGTTTGCTTGTGTTTCTCTGGAGAACCTGACTACTATACCAGGCTAAGTCATGTTACCCATTCCTAACTACCAGCGAATGTGACATTCAAGTCCTACACCTTGAGTTCTCTGTCCTTCGGTCAGCTCATTTCCAGTGCCTTCTCCTCCATTCCACTTGATCAGCTTGCTTCCAGAACGTCCCAGAGCACTGTCATCGCCCATGACTGCTGTATTCATGAGTCCAAATGTCGACATCCCTCTCTCTTCCCTCAGCCCCTTTCAGTCAGTCACTCCCTCTGCACCAAAAGTTTAGCATCATCGACACTTTCTGGCTTGGGAACCATCTCCTTTCTTGTCATCTAGCAGCCTCCTCTTGTCTTTTGTTTGTTGTTTCTTTTAAGTTTTTTAAGTTAAGATTCCAGAGAACAATATATCTATCATGCTTCCCAATTTCCACAATCCTCTTACTCTCCTATCTCATTTCTGGACAAAATCTCCTCAGAATTAATACAACTGCTGTATTAGTCCATTTTCACGCTGCTGATGAAGACATACTGGAGAATGGGAAGAAAAAGAGGCTTAATTGGAACTGCAGTTCCACCTGGTCGGGGAGGCCTCAGAATCATGGCAGGAGGCAAAAGGCACTTCTTCTATGACAGGGGCAAAGAAAATGAGGACGAAGCAAAAGCGGAAACCCCTGGCACACCCATCGGATCTCCTGAGACTTATTCACTATCACAGGAATAGCATGGGAAAGACCAGCCCCCACGATTCAATTACTTCCCCCTGGGTCCCTCTGACAACATGTGGGAATTCTGAGAGATATAATTCAAGTTGAGATTTGGGTGGGGACACAGCCAAACCATACCATCTGCCAACTGTTTAGTGCTTACATCCCAGGTGTTAATCACTATTAGAGAAAAAACCACAAAGCTGAACAATTTGGAGCCATTATAATAGCTCACCTCGCCGCATCTATTGAAAGCGTAATCCACACCAGACATTATTCAAAGTTCATTACATAGATTATCTTGTCCTGTGCCCTGCATCCTGCTGGAAAGCTGCCCAGAAACCCTGCCCTCCTGTCTCTGAAATGCATTCTCAGAAAGCTTTCTCTCCTGCAGCTCAGAGAAAATAGAAGA
Organism: Ateles fusciceps; assembly: GCA_036589455.1. Classification (NCBI taxonomy): domain Eukaryota; kingdom Metazoa; phylum Chordata; class Mammalia; order Primates; family Atelidae; genus Ateles; species Ateles fusciceps. The sequence goes on along the minus strand of JAZHEH010003321.1, from coordinate 1,165,711 downwards.
CATTAATTGAGAAGTTGGCAGATACCTTCCTTCACATTTCACTATCATTCAATGAGGATTCTTTGCTTTAAATCCAAAGACTCTCTTTGGCTCCCTTAACCCCATCCTCCACTAATTTTTCTTCTGCCCCTTTGACACCCTTTCAGTTATCTCCCTCATCCTTCTGCTCATGCTTTCTTTTATATTTTGAATGCAATAATACTGAGGGGAAAAAACTTAGTTTCTCCTACAGTCTCACAATGCAGAGTACCTGTGACACCAGGTTGTGTAGGGGATTTTTCCCACATACCAGGCAAGTAACCAGTCCTGCAGCAGTGCACACCAGCTGTGTGTCCTCCAATTCGATTCTAATGCCTCTTCCTAGAGGTAGCATCAGACCCCACAGGGTGAGGGCTCAGTCCCACGGGATCGCCCCCCACTTCCAATGCTGATTATAAGCCCCCACGTTATTTCACCTGTGCTTCTGACAGACTGGCTATAAATTGGAGTTCCCATGATCCCTTTCTCAGTGTAGTTAATTTGCTAGGATGGCTAACAGAAATCAGGGACGCACTTACGCTCAGTGGTTTATTACAAAAGATATTTTAAAGGATACAGATGAAGAGATATATAGGGCAAGGCATGTGGGAAGGGAGGAGATGCTTCCATGCCCTCCCCAGGCATGACCCTCCAGGAACCTCCATGTGCTCAGAAATCCAGAAGCTCTCCAAACCCAGTCCTTTGGGAATTTTATGGAAGCTTCATTGCACAGGCATGATTGATTACATCACTGGCCATTGGTGATGGACTTAACCTTCAGCCCTTCTCTCCTCCCCAAAGGTCAGGTGGGTTGTGGCTGAAAGTCCCAACACTGTAATTATGCTTTGATTTTTCTGGTGATTGGCCCCATCGTGAAGACATCAGTCAATCATCTGCACATGAAAAGCCTGCCTTTGGATATTCCAAGTGTTTTAGGAGTTGTGTGACAGGAGACAGGGTGAAGACCCATATATATTTCACAATATCGCAGTGGTTCTCAGGATAGTCCCCTCTCTTCTGAATCATTTTTTTCTGTTGATTTATTTCATTGCCTGGATTCCATTACGGGAGTAATAAGAAAATTATTCTCTGATATGTCAATAAAGCTGGAGAACAAAAACAAAAAGGAAGAAAATGATTCTCCAATTAGATGTTCAACCTAGATGTCTCTCCAAAACTCAGTCTTACTCAACATTTTCATTCACATCTAAGAAACCCATATCAGAAAACAGAATGATCTTCCCACACAAACTACTTCTCTATCTGCATCTAACAAGCCCTGCAAGTCAGCAACATGACCTCACCTTTGACTCTCCGTCACCTCCCCCTATCTCCATACCTTTCAATCACCTACTTCTTAAAGATCTTTGAAAACTAATCTTCTGTTCATACTTACTACCATTTCTATAGTCTAGATCATTATCATCTACCTGCCTGACAGCAAGAAACTTCTAGTTAGTCTCCTTGCCTTCATATATGGCTGTGATGGTTAATATTGGGTGTCAACTTGATTGTATTAAAGGATGCAAAATATTGTTCTCTGTGGTGGCGGGGCGGGGGGTGGGGTATCCATGAGGGTGTTGCCAAAGGAGATTGACATTTGAATCAGTGGGCTGGGAGAGGCAGACCCACCCTGAATCTGGGTGGGCACCATCTAATCAGCTACCAGCATGGCTAGAATAAAGCAGGCAGAAGAAGGTGGAAGAAACTGACTTGCTGAGTCTTCGGCCTCCATCTCTCTCCCGTGCTGGATGCTTTCTGCTCCGAGTTCCTCGGCCTTTAGATTCTTGCACTTACCTCAGTGATTTGCCAGGAGCTTGTGGGAACTTCGACCACAGAGTGAAGGCTGCACTGTCGGCTTCCCAACTTTTGAGGACTGGCTTCCTTGCTCCTCAGCTTGCAGATGGTCATTGTGGGACTTCACCTTCTGATCCTGTGAATCAGTTCTCCTAACAAACTCCCCTTCATAGGTACATCTATCCTATTAGTTCTGTCGTAGAGAACCCTGACTAATGCAATGCCTGTATTAAATTTAAGTACTTTTTTAGGCTCATGCCAAGCCTTTTCTCATGTTTATCAGCATATTTTGACATGAGTCATTAGGATTGACTCCTCATCCCTGAACTCACCCAAAACATGCTCTGCGGTGAGCTTATTTTCAATAAACTTTCACTGAATGAATAGATGACCATTAAATGAATTAAAGAATTACTCCATCAGTGAATAAGTCAATCATTGTTTTTTACTTTAAACTCCTTGAGACTGACTCAATTTCCATATTTTGTTTACTTCCCATCATTACACCAAGGATTAACTTGAAATGATAATCATTATTGAATTGATCAACTGAGTGCATGCATCTTGGGTCTAGATAATAATCCTAAAGTCTTCAGACGTATTTTCGAGCCCACCAGACCAGAGGTTTCTATGCTCAAATTTGTTGGACTTCAAAAAGGCAGATACCCCACGTATCTTCATCTTCATTTTGTTTCCATAACTTGAGTTTTGTGGCTGACAAAAAGGGTGAAAGTAGGGCCTGAGTATCCTCAGACAATGAGTTTAGAGGCCTGGATTCTGAGCATGTTGGCTGAGCTGTATCACAGACAAGATGTGAGGACATGTCCGACTAGCTTGGCCAGCAGCAAGGGCATGGCCGCAACAGCTCCTGAGGCTCTTGCATCTAGAGGCCTAGATTTTAAGGAGCAAGAGTGAAGAGCCATAGCAGAAATGAGAGGACCTTGGAGGGGAGGCTGAGAACATCAAGTGTAGAAGACAGGGGGCCTTAGGTCTGGGTTTTCTCCCTAGGATGACTGTGCTTCGATCTCCACTCAGGTTTTCATACTCCTGAGAGTGAGAATGTGATTGGCTGAGCAAGGCTCAGGCTCCTCTCCCCTAGAATCAATCAGACCATGACCTGGAGTGGAGTAGGTGAGCACCACTCACACCCTGCAGAAGTTGTGAGCTGGACAACGCACCACTTTCTGTATTCTGCATATCCCAGAAGTCTTAAGTTTTATTTGAAGCTTGCTTAGCCAATTCAAGCCCAATTTCAGTGATGCAAATCTCACATCTATTATATGCAAATAATGTACAGGTCCCTTTTCTGTTGATGTATTTAGTCCTCAGAAACACAGGATGGTGGGCCAGATCAAGCAGTAGGAAATGAGTATTAACGCTAGAGGTTCAACCAAACTCTGAGAACAGTTACGAGAAAACAGGATAAAGGCGAAGACTTTGCTCCAAAAGAAGCTGATGAAGGAAGGGGTTGCTGTCTGCCGTCCAGCACGGAAAAGGGCCAAGCTGGGAGCCTGGGAGTCTGACCTGTCTCACATGTGCGAGTCTGCAGCAGTAAAGAATCCAGAGCATTCACAGTGACACCAGATCAGCCTGTCGCCATTTAGCTCTGACATGTCTGAGTGTGAATTCTCCATAAAATGTCACAGTGCAGAGGGAGTAAGATTAATAGCGAACCTGATGACCTCCCCCAAATCACACACTGCCCATCTCTGGAAGCTGCTGGGAGGCATGGGCCTCTCAGTGGAGCACAATTTAAGGCACCTTATGGGATCTACTCCCACACAGCAGCGTAGGAAATGTTTGGGAAAGGAGAGCTTGGTAGTGAGTGTCCAGCACAGATGTGTTACATCAGTGGCAGCACTGCCAGGGGACTTCCCTCCCCTGTCTGCACTCTGAAGGGCAGACATTGTCTGTCTGGGCCCTGGAGTCACCCATCCCAGGAATTCGGTCACAACCAACCACAGACTTCCAATTTGTAATAACTGTCACTGTTTTTTAGCCATGCAACAGAACCCAAATGCACACGGCACAATTTCTTTTGGATAAAAAGTTGTGGTGTCAGATGTTTCACCAAAAAGCAATGCTCTGCAGCTACCACCTTTGCTAACCCTGAGAACCTCCGCCCAGGGTGTGTAGAGTGGTTGGTAATGCTCCAAGTGGCTTTTTTACTGTGGTTAAATTTGTATTTTTAATTTTATTTGACATTAGATTGGGAAGTACCTGTGCAGTTTTTTACATGGGTATATTGCATGATATTGGTTTGGGTTTCTAATGAACCAGCCGCCCAAGCAGTGAACATAGTACCTAGCAGGTAGTTTTTCAACTCCTCCCGCTTTGGGAATTCCCAGTGTTTACTGTTCCCATCTTTGTGTCTATGTAGCCAATGTTTAGCTCCCACTTACAAGTGAGAAATGCAGCTGGTTTTGGTTGGCATTTGATTTTCTGCTTCTTCATTAATTCACTTAGGACAACAGTTTCTGGATGCTTCCAGGTTGCTGCAGAAAACATAACCTCCTTCTATTTTATGGCTATAGTATTCCATGGTGTATGTGTACCACATTTTCTCCATCCAATCCACCCTTGATGGGCACCATGGTTGATTCCATGTCTCGAAGTGGCTTTAGTCATCTCACCTAATCTTGCACTTCTCTGTGAGACAGTCAGGCAGGCATTCAGTGGTTCACCCACTCAGTCAGCAAACATTTAGCTAGCATCTTTGTGTTGCCTCCCTGGTTCTCACCTGAAGTAGAATCAAGGCTCTAGTTTCCGTCCCTTGCTCAGCATGCTCTATGCCCAAACATGAGGTCTAACACATTCATTTAACTTATGTCCTAAGGAGATGCTCAAAATGATGGTTAGGCAAACAGAACTGACCCTATTCAAAAGCAAATATAGACATTTCTCAGTATACGCAGTGGAGGAGAATTGGTTCCAGGACCCTCCACGTATACGAAAATCAGCACATACTCAGGTCTCCTCCACCAGCCCTGCAGAACCTCCTTCTGGGAAAAGTCGGCCCTCCATATACTTGAGTTTCCTATTCTGTGAATATTGTATTTTAAGATCTGCCTTTGGTTAAAAAAAAAATTCACATATAAGTGGACCCCTGTAGTTCAAACCTATTTGTTCACGGGTCAAAAGTATATTTAAAATCATGTCATTCAATATTAAGTGAAACTTGAACTAAAGAAGGAAGAAGAATAGAGAGAAGAAGAGAAGGAAATACAGGATGATTAGGGAGGAGGAGGAGAAATAGAAGGGAGGGCAAGAGAAAGAAAAGCATCCCAGGTTCCAAAAGATAGTTGAAGCAAACACTGTAGGAGATTGACTCCAGGAAAACAAAGAAAATAAAATTAATGACAAGAAAGACAAAGGAATACAAATAAAGGAATAAAAGTGACAAGGGTGAAAATAAAAGAGACAAACAGAAAAGAGAATTGGAAATTTAACATAAAAATAATTCTATACCTAAAGAAGAGACTAGAAAAAATTGTAAGACATAAAATTCAAATAGGATCTTTTCTACAATGAAAAAAAAAATACAATTCAAAGGTTTACTGTGTCCTGATAAAAAGAATATAGGATTAAATACACCAAGCTTGTCCAACAAAGAACCACAGATGGTTTGAAAAAGTAAAAGCCGGTATCCTAAAAGGAAGATTGTTAGCTGACTGTCATACTTTCCTCAGCATTTTCTTCTTACTGGAATGCAATGAAACAATCGAGATTTGAGGAAAGTCGGACTAAGAGCTCTGTCACTCCTCAGTTGTCATGTGTCTATGGCAATAGAAATATTCTAAGATAGGTAAGTCATCCAAATGTGGATGAACCACATCACTTCCTGATAATTATTCTTGAAAACATAATCCAGCAAAAGCATATTAATCAAAATTCAGTCTTAATTAATTGGGAACATAAGGGTAAAATGGTTGACAGTGATCATTTACCCTATTTAAAAGGTCTTTCTCTGTCACCCAGGCTGGAGTGCAGTGGCAAAATCACATTTCGCAGCAGCCTCAACTGCCCCAGCTCAAGTGATCCTCTCATCTCAGCCACCTGGGACCACGGATGTGTGACACTATGCCCAACTAATTTTTTTTGATAGAGCTAGGGTCTCCCTGTGTTGCCTAGGCTGGTCTCACATAGCAAGATGATAGTTTTAAACCTATCATATCAATAATCACACTTAAAGCAAGTGATCTAAATCCTCAATTAAAAGGCAAATGATGTATTAATAAAATAGGATGAAAAAACCAGGTCTAAGTATATTCTGCCTATAAGAAAACACTTTAAATAAAATGATACAAAGAGGTAAACAGCTAAAGACTGGAAAAAGATATGTAATCCTAACATCAATCAAAAGAAACTAAGAATAGCTGTGTAAATAAGTATCAGACAAAGCAGATTTTGAGCAAAGAATAGCAGTGATAAAGAGCGTCATTTTATAATGTCGAAGAGGTCAAACAACCAAGAGATTCTCTGTAACTAACAACATAGCTTCAAGATACATGAAGCAAAAACTGCTAATAGAACCATAAAGAGAAATAGAAAAAGTCACAGTTAGAATCTAAGATTTGGAAATTCCTATCTCAATAACTAGTAGAACAAGTAGAAAATCTGTAAAGATACAGGTTTGAACAAAACTATCAACCAGCTTTAACCTAGTTGACACTGATAGAACACTCTACCTGACAAGCACGCACATCCTTTTCAGGTGCACCCAGAACATTTGCCAAGGCACACTCTTAGCCGTAAAGTCTCAGTGGTAAAAGCATGCAGAACATACAAAACATGTTCTCTAACCACGTGAAACTACTTTAGAAATCAACAAAAGAAAGTTATCTTGAAAATCCCCAATTATGTAGAAAAATAAGTAACACACTTCTAAATAACTCAGGGATCAAAGAAGGAATTAAAACAGAAATTAGAAAGTATTTTGAAGTAATTATAAATGAAAATGCAACATACTGAAATTCGTGATATGTAGCTAATGTAGAATTTTATAGCACTAAATGCCTGTATTAGAAAAGAAAGGTTTCAAATCAATCACCAAAAATAATATTTTTACTAGCTTCCACTTTGAGAAGCTAGTAAACATATTTCAAAATACATGTTGTATACAATAAATATATACAATTTTTGTCAACTTTCTAAAAATAAATTTAGAAAAATATTAAATAAATTAGAAAAATATTAAATTAGAAAAAATATTAAAGACAATATTTTAGTGTTGTTACTTTTAAAAGAAACTTCAAATAAGCAGAAGACAAGGAATAGTAATAAAGATCAGGGTGGATTTCAATAAAACAGAAAAAAGAAAAACAATATAGGAAATTAATAAAGTCAAAAGTGGAGTATTTCAGAAGTCCAATTAAATTTATAAAGCCCATTCAGACTGATCAAGAAAAAGAAGACACAAATTAGTAATATCTGCATTCAGAGTAGTCACATCACAACATATTGCAAGAATCTAAGAAAGTGAAAATGGGCCCTAACACATAAACCCCCAAAAGTGAGGCTAGGTAATGATGTATGTACACCCAGAAAGTGAGAGTGGAAAATAATGCATGTTCCCAGAAAATGATGGTGCACATCTCCATTTGTTGGCCCTCAAAGGGGCTCCCAATGGCTTAAAGAGTAGGTAGAAGAACAGCTGTTTCAGTGCGAGGCCAGTCAGGAAAAGTATTGACATGTATTTCAACAGGCATAAAGAAATACCTGCACAAATGCTAATCTGAGAGTTAACAATGGCCATCTTAGGCTATTAGGACTCTGGGGATTTGGGGCAATGAGCTTATTTCGTTATACAATAAACAATAAAGCTATTTTTGAAAGGTTTTATCTTCAGATAGAAATTCATGTTATTAAGGGTGTGGGAAGTGTATTGCATACACTGTAGTATTACAACTTTTTTGGAATGTAATTTGACAGGAGCTACTAAAAGTTAAATTATGTATCTGTATTGACTGAGAATCTGGTCTTATATAAATAATGGTCTTAGTATGTGAGGACCGCTGCATAAAGTTTTGCGACTGTGAACTCTAAGGTGTATCATTTTCCTGTTAGTTATCATGGATTTGTATATATTTTATAACAGTTTCTGGCAGTAAAATGTCTTGGGGGGATGCCTTTTCTAACTGTCACCATTTGGACTAGCAGTGGTGTTCAAATGATGCAGAGATTTTATTACACGGTTATCTGTATAGACCAGAAGAATGAGGAGAAGAAGAGAAAAGAAGGAAAATGATAGAAAAGGGAAGAAAAAGAAGTAGAGGAAGAAGAAGAAGAGAAAGAAGGAAGGGAAGAGGCTCACGAAGACTAAGTTACAGAATACTCATATCATGGAATCTTATGAAATAATTTTAAAAGAATATACTAGATCTATTTAAATTGACCTACAGAGATGTCCAGGGTATATTTGGGGGTCAGAGGCAAACTGCAAAGCAAATGAAATAATAAGTGTTTACTTTGGCTTTGGTGGGGTTTTTTCTTTAAGGAAAGAAAAACATCCTTTACATTTGCTCTTATAAGTTTTATGACCGCTAAAAAGAATGTGGAGGGATGTATACCAACAGTTAGCTCTGTTGTGTGAGTTTGGGGAGGTGGGCATTAGGTTTTGTCCTTATTTTATAAATTGTATGTATTTAAGGAATACAACATGATGCTTTGATATTACATATTCATAGTGAACTGGTTACTACAATCAAAATCATATCCACCAATCATCTCACATAGTTACATTTCTTTTTGTGTGTATGTATGTGACAAGAGCACCTAAAATCTACCCCAGCAAATTTTCAATATACAATACAACAGAATTAACCATAGTCCACTTGCTGTACATTAGGTCTCTAACCTTATCATGCCACATAACCACAAGTCTGTGCCTTTTGACCTATATCTCCCCCACTTCCCCGACCCCTGCTTCTACCTCTGGAAACCACCTTTCTACTCTGTTTCTATGTATTCATGGTTTTTCTTTTTTAGACTCCACATCTAAGTGAGATCATGCCATATTTTTCTTTCTCTGTCTGGCTTATTTCATTTAGCGTCATATCCTCTAGTTTCATCTATGTTATCATAAATGGCAGGATTTTATTCTTTCTTAAGGCTGAATATTATTCCACTGTGTATATGTACCACATTTTTTTAATCCAGTTATCTGTTGATAGACACGGCTTGTTTCCGTATCTTGACTATCGTAAGCAATGGTGCAGTGAACATGGTAATACAGATAAATACAGATATCTTTACAAGGTGGAGATTTCATTTGAGTATACCCAAAAGAGGGATTGCTGGGTTGTATGGAAGTTCTGTTTGTGTGTGTGTGTGTGTGTGTGTGTGTGTGTGTGTGTGTGTGTTCTGTTTTTTTGTGTGTGAATCTCCATACTGTTTTCCATAATGGTTGCACAAATCTACGTTCCAACCAGCAGAGTACAAGGATTCCCTTTTCTCTACACCTTTTTCAACACTGGTTATCTCTTGTCAATTTTACAATAGTCATCCTAACAGGTGTAGGATGATATCTCATTGTGGTTTTGATTTGCATTTTTCCAGTGATTGGTGATATTAAGTACCTTTTCATGTACCTGTTGGCCATGTTTATGTCCTCGTTGGAGTAATATCTTTTCAGGCCATTTGTCCTTTTTTAAATTAGTTAATTTGTTTTTTATGCTATTGAGTTGTATGAGCTCCATAGCGATTTTAACCTTCTCTGATTTGTGGTTCATGAATATTTTCTCCCACTCCGTTGGTTGCCTTTTCAGTTTGTCCATTGTTTTCTTTGCTGTGCAGAAGACTTTTAGCTTGATGTAGCCTTTACTTTGTTGCCTGTGCTTTTTGGAGTCATGTCCAAAAAAAAAATCATTGCCAAATGATTTTCTCCTGTGTTTTCTTCTAGGAATTTTATGGCTTCATGTCTTACATTTAGGTCTTTAATCAATTTTGAGTTGATTTTTGTAAATCACGTAAGATAAAGATCCAGTTTCCTTCTTTAGCATGTGAACATCCAATCTTTCCAACACCATTTATTGAAGAGATAATCTTTTCCCCATTGTGTCTTCCAGGTGGTCTTGTCAAAAATTAGTTGACCATGTATACTTAGGCTTATTTCTGGATGCTTTGTTCTGTTCCACTGGTATATACAGTATGAATGTTTTTATGCCAATACCATACTGTGTGAATATTACTGCTTTGTAATATAATTTGTAATCCAGAAGTGTAATGCCTTCAACTTTGTTTTTCTTTCTCAAGATAGTTTTGGTTATTCAAGGTCTTTTGTCATTGTATAAAAATTTAAATTTTTTTATTTCTATGAAAAATGTTATTAAAATTTGTATAGGATTGCATTGAATCTGTATATTGCTTTGAGTAATATGGACAAGTGGACATGATTTTTTATGAATATATTTCTCTATTGCATAAAATTGATACTTTGAATATGTATCACTCTCTGTCATCTAAAAAAAATTAAAATTTGAAAGCAAATCACAACTACCTCGCCAATGATCTTTAAAGTTTTTTCAGAACACTTCAGAACTCTATTTTCCTTTTGTTTTTCCAATATTTGGTTAAACTTACAGTTATTCCTTTATCTATGCATCCACCTGCCCTCAGCCCGCACTCCCAGCCATCAAGCAAGCATTTAGTGCCTCTGCCCATCCTCTCTACAAGGAGCTGGAGAATCAGAGCCTCCCGAGGAACTGCTGGTGATGCCACCCACAGGTAGCAAGACAGACAGCAGCAAACAGGCGCACCATCACCCCATGACAGCCTAGGGTATTGGAGCTGATTAGTGCACAGCAAGGCCCTGCTTTCCCCCTGTCTGGTAACTAATATACCATTGGAAAAGTGAGCGTGGATTTCAGGTGACAGGGTAAATCTCAGGTGGACTTGTCTTTTTGGAGGGATTATTTCTCAACGACAGCTCAAGGGACCAGCTATGTTGGAATCCACTGTAGGTCCACTCAGTTTCTTTCAGGCAGCTAACTGTCTCAATCTCTCAGTGTGTTTTTGAAGGAGCCCATATCGAGGATCTTGTAACACAATCAATGTCTGAGAATCCCTTTTCTGTAGACTCTGCGAACCTCGGGTGGAACCATATATTACAAAGCACTGAATGAAAAGCTTCCAAAGTGTCCTCCTGCATCCACGTTCTCTGGGGCAGAAGAAACAAGCCCAGTTAAGGGAGCCACTGCCCCATGGGCGAGGCATCAAATTGCTGTTTGCAGGCTAGCCTGCAAGCGCGGAAGCTTAGGAACCATGGTCACTGTGAGGCTCAGGGTGGCTGAGCTTGGAGACCCGGCAGAGGGAGATGAATGCAGGCTGGACTGCCAGTTTTTCCCTTCCTGGTGAGAGCTGCAGAACAGAACTGCAGCCACTGTCTTTGTGTTTAGAGAGATGAGTGTACGGAGGCAGGTCAGGGAGGACACAGCATGGCCATTTATGCAGTCGGTGCTGCTACCCTCAGCTCACCAGAGAAAGCTTCAACGTGCCACTCAGAGAAGCAGGTACTGTTTTCCTGAGACCCTAACACCCGATTTTCAGGAGGTGGATCACAGCCCTGAAGACTCAAGCTTTTGCTCTGGAAAGCTAAACCATCCAGAGAAGTCTCTGTGTTTGCATACAAGCAGAAGAGGGAGAATGGTGTTGTCAAGACTGGGAAGATGCCCCAGGCGGGCAGGCATGAGCCCTGGGAACCTGTTCCCATTGAAACCGAGGTCTCGGGGCAGCTAGCGCTTTGAAGAGTGTGGAGCCAGTCCTTCACAGCTGCATGGAAGCTGGAAACTACCCTCTGCTGCTTCTGAGCCAAGTGGCAAACCCTCCTTCTGTCCAAGAACAATGTGGTCTGAGCGGCATTTCTGTGACCCTTGAGCTGCAGAGCCCTAAAGACAGCGGAATCATGAAGCCAAGAGGACATGAAGTAGCTGTGACGCTGATTGCAGGCTGAGGAGCAGCTCCCGCCCATTTCCAGGGCTCTTGGGCCCCGGGATCCCCGCATGAGCTAGTTGAAGAGGAAGGAACCCTGAGAACAGCCAGCATCATGTTTCTTGTTAACCCTAGAGAGCAGATGCTCGGAGCCAAGTGTAATTTGATTTGGAAAAATAAAGAAATGTGATGCTTGTTGCACCTGAGTGTGGAGGAGCGACTCATAATTTACACCCTCTATTTATTAATTCATCCATCCTAGTGTGAGCGATTTTAGATCACCTTCACTCGGCTGCTGAAAGCTGCACCCTCCTTCTCATTTGACAGCCAGCATACTCAAGGCACCTCTTGCGAGAGCTAAAGTTTATATAAATATTATGTCTTACGTTCTTATGAAAAATCCGTTTTCCAGTATTTATGTTTTACATTTCTTGCCACCCTTTGCAGGTGGGACCAGGAGGGGTGGGGTGAATTCCTGGCCAGAAAATTTTTAAAGTGGCTCCCAAGAGAGTGAGGAGCTGAAAAATAAAGAAAGCAAACCTTGAATATGTTTGCAGCAGCCTGAAGCGATTTTATAAAGTAGGGTGAGAGGGCTTGCCAAAGATACAGGCATGGAAATTATTTCCCTTTTGAATGCAGAGAGATGAAAATGAGAAAATTGTAATCCTAAGAGGTAATTCACTCAAATGGAAAGGTCTCTTAGCATGCCTGCTAGTTATAGGTTTCCATTTCTTTCCTAGCAAATAAAAATATACATATATATATATATATATATAAATTAATACAAAATTCAGAGAAACCGAAGAAATACAAAATAAAATAAAATAGTTGGTCTTCTGCCCTCTGCCTTTCAGCCCCTCTCTTTGTCTTCCTCAGAGGACAATGTTACTGTTTCTTTCCCTATCTTTGCAGAAATATTCTATGCACATCGAGTTACATACATATATAAATATATTTTAATACAAATGAGACCTCACTGCACACACTGCTCTGGGCCTTGTTAGATGGACCATACTTTATTAAACCAGATCCCCACTTAATGGACATCAGAACATGTCCAATAGTCCAATATTAACAAGTGATGCTGAAATAAATATCGGTGATGTATTTCCAAGTCTCTTTAGAATACTGAATGCAGGGTTTACCTAAGACATAGGAAATGTTTTTAAGGGCAGTTTTCTGGGTTGAGTTGGCTCATGGAAGAAAATATGAGAGCCGTGTTCAGGATTCCCTCGGAAGCAGAATGCTGGCCCCTCCCCAGCTCAGACCCACGCCCTGCACTGCCGAGCGCCATTCGTTTCTCCAAGACTGGCCTGGGACGGATTGTACTGGGGATGCTTTCATTAGTTAGGGTGGAAAGATGTTTCATCTTTAAGAGGAATCACTTTCCTCTTCACAAGTGGTCTAGAAAAAAAACAAAGTAAAATTGAAGAAGTGGAAAACATACGTCGAGATGAGGCAAATTCCAGAATTGCTTCAGACCTGAGCAGGGAATCACAGCTCAACACGCAGAGAGAGAGTGGGGACCACCAAGGCGGCTAGAAACCTGAGTGAGTGTCGGAGACACGGAGTGAACTTTTGTAACAGGCTCAGCTATAGAAAATTCTTGGGACACTTCCTTTCCCAATAAAACTTCACATAACAAAGCTGTTTTTGACAGGGTTGAAGTTTTTGTGGAAGGGATACGGAGGCCTTCAGTTTGCAGGTACAAGAGATCCCCGAGATAAGCCCACTGGGGTTATCAAGGGTATTTCATTTGTGGCCCAAAGTTGACACAGTTCAAGGACAAGGAGGAGAACTACAGAAAACCTTGCCCTGGGAACAAGAGAATCCAACCAAACCCCATTCTCCCTCTTTTTCAGGACAAGGTCATCAGGACACAATGGGGTTATGGAGAGGGGAGAAACAAAGGAAAAAGTACTTTATAATCATTACCTCATTTAATTCCTGCAGAAGGGGTGGGAGAGAGCATTGTTTCCATTATATGAACCACATTCCAGAAAAATTGGAGAATAGTAAGAGAGAAAAAAAATCAGCCCTAATCCCATAATTGAAACAAAGTTATTGTTACCATTCTGGCAATTGTTTTCACCTCAACATCTTAATGTATTTGTTATTATTTTTATATAATTATAGTCAAAGTGTTACAACTGTATACTCTCCTTCCTAATTTTTCATTAACCATTACAGGATATACAATTTCCATGTTGCTAAATTCTCCAAAATCATCACCTTCCTAAACGTGAACCAATCATCAGCACACGTCAGTTTTACTTGGATAGTTCCTTATTGTTGAACATTTGCATTGCTCTTGGGACTTTATTTCTGCATTATTTTAAATAATAGTACAATTTCAGATTGTTTTGTTAAGATAAATTTCCCCAACTGGGTAGGGGAGTAAGGGGCAGGGAAGAGGAAGTGAGTGGACAGGCATCCTAAGATACCCTCAGGGACTTGGAAATAAGATTTCCTCTGAGAGTTCTGCTGTAACAGCCGACCCATAATCAGTGAGTACAGCAATCTGAGAAGTTACCCTAAGAGGTAGTGGCAGCCAAAAATGAAATAGTGTTCAAGGCACCAAAGTAGCTGAAGAATGTGACCATCAGAAGAGGGTGGGCTGGCCCAAGGAGCCCAGAAAAAGTGGTCATACCAGTTAGAGTGTTGGGGGATGCTGGGTAGCCCTGGTTTACTCCTATTTTCTCAACATCATCAGTAACAACTCCCCCCCACCATCTCACTCTCAAAAGTGTGTTATTTCAGAAAACAAATTACATAGTCTACTCCTACGGAGGGCTTGGCAATGGGGAGGTCTTTCTCTTCCAGAGGGACCAGATGGATGCACCCTATTGCACGATGGAGTTGGAAGAGGACAAGTTGCATCTGAGAGAGGGGTGAGAGTTAGTGGCCCCAGGAGGCTGGGTGCCAAGCCCACCTGGACACACGTTCTCCAGTGGGACGAGGCCTTCAGAGATATGGCTGGGAAGGGAGTTACAGAGAAAAGCATGACACTACACCCCAGGAGCTGGTGGGGGGACTCTTGACTACCATGTCAGAAGAGGGGGGCACCCCAAAGCCTCCCCTTGCCTGCTGGGGCCCAGCGCTGCCCTGCAGCTATAACCCCCATGAACTGAAGGACCAGAGTCCTCCTCCTGGAGAGAGGGAGGCTCACCAGATGCTTCCTGGACTTCACACATGACTCTAAGGGCGAGCTGACCTTGCAGTGCGGACATCTGCCTGTCCAGCAACACTGGGGCAGTGTGCTCAAGCAGGTTTTGTGACCTCTGGGAAAACGAAGGAATGCAGTGCCGTCGGCTGGATCTGAGTGTGTGCAGCAATTCAGTCTTGACAGATGGGTGCAGCAGCCTGCAGATCTCTCCCTGCTCTGATGCCACACTCACCAGAGCACCCTGCGGGCATGGGAAGAGGACCCCCAGGCAGATCCTTGACTCGCTGTCAATTAATTAGTCACTATATTTTAGATGTTGGTTTTATGAATTTGGACAGCTCAAATCAGTGTACAGGGGTTCACTCAACCCTGGGATGGTTAAGAAAATTGAGTTTATGATCCACAGAATGAAGGACAGGCCCATCCTCCAAACACTTGATGAATTTTTTTTCTTTCATCTGCCTCTAGTTGCCCTGTATTTTAACTTTTAAGTTAATCTGAAATTTGCTTTCCATTTAGGGCCAAATTACTCTTTGTCCCCCAATTGCAATACCATGTGATTTGTGAAATAATACTTTAAATTATGAGTATTCGTGTTGCTTTATGAGCCATACAGCTCATTTATTCATGACCCAAGGTCTTTGGATTATTCTGTTTCATTGATTTGTCTCTTCTCGAACAATGACTAAATTTATTTTGAGCACTGTATCCTGATAACATTGTTTAACAATGATAAAAATCAATCTTTTTATTCGAAGATCTATGTTAAACACTCATATTATTATTTTCACAGTAACTTCAGAATTTGTTCTGTTTCTAAAATAGCCACAAGAATATTGAAATGATCTACACTAAATTTGTGCATTAATCTGGGAACAATTGATATTTTCACAACAGTCATTTTCTTATTCAGGAACATGATATTGTTCAAATGAGTATGTTATTTTTTTCCCGTACATTTTATATGCCAATAAAGTTTTGGAATTTTCTTGATTGCAATCACACTGATTTTCCTTAAAAATACTCCAAGGTGTTTTATGATATTTGTTGTTATTCTTTATATGTTTTTTCTCATTAAATCTGCTTATTGCTGGAGAGGTATGTAATTTAACAGCCATCTTACGGATGACAAAACTGGGGCTCGGGGAGGTTCATAAATTGTTCAAGATTTATGAAGCAATTAAGCCTGGGAGCAGCAGCATAAAGCAAGTGAGGACGAACCCCAACGCCCACACCAGCATTTCCTTATTCTGCCCTGTGTCCGGCCTCTTGGCAGCCTGTGGTGTCAGGAGGGGCCTGGTCCCTTCTCCCCCTCCACGCTGACCTCCCCCCTCCCGCGTCTCCATGGAGACTGGCTTTCCATCCCACTTAGCTGCACTTTCATCTCCAGCCCTTTCCAAAGTGCCCTCCTTTTCTGAGAATGCCTGCAACTCCGTCTCCCACAGGAAACGTTCACCTAGCCTTTCGTGTTTTCCGTGCCATCACTGGGGAAGCGACATCAGTGAGCGGGATGCACGGGCCGTGGGGCGAGGTCTTCGCAGCCGCGTGGGGATCAGCTCAGAACGTGAGAGCAGATCGCAGGCACCCAAGTCACCGGGCTGCGGCCTGCGCTGCTGGACACTCATCTGCTAGGGGCACCTGGAGCAATGCGAGTGTCCAGCACCAGGAAATGGAAGCTCCCCGCTGGCTGCAGGGCAGGACTGAGATTGGATCCTCTGCTTCAGGTGATCCATCCAAGTCACATTTGATTTCTACCCACTGGGCCACGGGCTTTTCCTGAAGGAAAGCTGCAGTGTGTGGAGCGAGGTGTGACCTGCCTCCTGGGCCAGCTGCCGTCCCCTGGCTGTGGTCAGTGTTCTGAAGCCGGTACCGAGGATGGGCAAATCCCACTCAGTGGTGATCCTGCTCAGCCGTGATCCCACTCAGCCGTGGCTTTTCATTCTGTTGCTCCTGTGAGGAAGATGGGCACAGCATGATTATTCCAGGTCCATGGAACTTCCAGTTTTGGGAGACAACTTCTCTGGGTCTCTTTGTCACCACTCACAATTCTCTGTGCAATATCTTACCGCAATTCAGATGAATTAACTGAAGCATGGCAAAATGGCAAGACTGGCCAGAGCCCACGGAAAGCCAGCAAGGGGGAAAGCTAGCCTCGAAGACCACAGCTTGCAGTCTGCGGGAGCTGCAGGTCAGCTGCCCTTGGCGGCTGTCTCGTTTGGGGTTTAGGTCTGAATTGCCATTTAGTGCTGGGGACTAGGCAACCCCTCCACTCAAGCTTGCAGGCTGTGTCAACCAGGGGCTGCGGGCATCCAGAACAGAGCAGAGGCTCGGCCCCTGCCCTCCCGAGACTTGCCAGAGACAGGCATCTGTGACTGTGCCTTGAAGGAGGAGGGAGAGCCACCAGGGACCGGCTCAGCTTCCCAGAAGGCCTCCTAGGAAAGGTGTGGTTCCGAGGGAAGCCAGGGGAGGGCTCTGGGTAGAGAAGGGCAAGGAGGGTACTGTTCTTTCTTAGGAAGAGTCAGAGAGCCACTGAGCCCGCACGGGCTCCATCCCCAGATGCCTGGTGCTCTTACCTCACTCTTCCACCACCTCCCTCCATAACCGAGCTGAAGCCACTTTTCCCTCACAGATGTCCTGCCACTGACTTTCCAAAAATGAGAATAGGCACGTTCATGACTTCAGAAAAAAGGACTCTATAAATACAAATGATGGGAGACTCTCTGTCCCGGTAAATATGTTTTTCAAAAGACCAAAGAGGGTAAATAACAAAAGCACTGATGATGTGAGGTCCAGGTGCTATTTTTAGGCTGTCCTGCATGGTTCAGGACAGACGGAAGATGGAAGAGGTGATGCTGGCTGCCGGTCCTGCTCCGTTTTGGTCCTCACCCCCGGAAAGCACTGAATCCTCGATTGTTTGGTTAAAAACATCCCAGAGTGGATTTTGTTGTTAGCTGCTCTTGATCTTTTAAAATTTCCTGCATGTGCTATTGACTGCAGTCCCGGCCTTGATAGAAGTCCAGACAAAACTGTCAGCCTGTGAGCTGTGGCTTTGTCATCAGCAGGCTCAGCCGTTCTGGCGACAGGGGCAGGAGGTTGTGGGGCAGGAAGTCGGGCTGCGAGCCAAGCCTGAAGTGACTGCAGAATGGCCTCAGACCCACCCTGGCCTCTCATCTCTCCGTTTCTGCTCCTGCATGGGACGATGGATGATATTCTTATGTAAGAAACCAGGGGAGAAATCCTGCCACAAGCACAAAACAGCTTTACACAGTGAGTTATCAGAAATGCCACTAAATGCTGCAGGGGTGCAGATACAACTTGAAGGAGGAACTTGTGGCCCCGGGCTTCACTGGGTCCCTTCACCACGCAGCCCTATACTGAAAGGGGGGACCTACCAAAACGCTGATGGGTGGACCCACTGCAGCCAGATTTCCCCATGTGTCCTAATTTCCACATAGCTAAAGCTGAGTCAGCCTCACTCTTTAAGGAGTGTCCTGATGCAAGGTTCTCCTGGAAGGAGGGGGTCATCTGAAGACCCTCAGGATCTAAGTGGGGCCTAGCACATGGCTGGCACTCACTGACTGATGAAGGGGAAAGAGAAATGGTGAAGGAGAAGGAGGGAATGGAGGAAGAGGAGAAAGGGGAGGCAGGAAGGGGAAATCCGGAAACAGGCAGAAATGAAAACCTCACCTTCACCCACCCAACCGCAAATCTCTGAGCCAGGGCATTTGAGTAGCCCACAGGGCTGGAGTCAAGGCGGGGACAGCAGGAGGCAGCCTGAAACAAAGGAGTCAAGAAGAGAGGACTGCGGAATCACCCAAGATGTCCCACACTCCCTCCATCAAGGACTTAGGCACAGAGGCCTTCTTGCTGCTGAGTCCCTAAAATGGAAGAACCACGGCACAGCAACGACTTGGAAATTGTTCGCTCATGGCATTTAGCAACCGGAAGCGGGGCCAGGCTCAGTGGCTCACGCCTGTAATCCCAGCACTTTGGGAGGCCAGGGCGGGCGGATCATGAGGTCAGGAGATTGAGACCATCCTGACCAACATGGTGAAATCCCATCTGCACTAAAAATATAAAAATTACCTGGATATGGTGGCACATGCCTATAACCTCATCAACTCAGGAGGCTGAGGCAGAATTGCTTGAACCCAGGAGGTAGAGATTGTAGTGAGCCGAGATCGCACCACTCCACTCCAGCTTGGTGACAGAACAAGACTCCATCTGAAAAAAAAAAAAAGGAAGTGTTTGTGACATTCACTTTTTTTCTTAGCATGTGGACTTCATCAAAAGGAGCATTTAACTTTTTCTCTTCCTCTTTAGCGCCCCATGACTAAGGTTGAGGGGTACCTTGTGATACAAAGCTCTACCCTTAGTTCTGAAGGAAGTTAGGTAAACTCTAGAGTGGGAAGACTCGTGTTTCTGTCTCCTCAGCTACGTAAACGCGCCTTCAACTGCTACATGCTGTGACTATAAAATACAGTTTTGTAACAGCCCGTTTCATGTTTCACAGCCCGGCTTCCATCTCAGTTTGTGGGAGGGTTGCTGAGGGAGGTGGGACGGGAACAGAGAATACACACACGCCGTTCATCAAGGTGTAGCTTAACTGTAACTGCTGAAATAAAAGATAAGAGGAATACCAATCTCTGTGAAAGGCAGACATAAACACAGCCCCATCAAAGCTCCAGATGTGTATTAGCCTTAAATATGTGTGACGTGGGCTCCTGTGACAGGCCACACCGTAGCATTTCTCATGACCAGTCGTGCGATTATCCACAAGACCAGCCGGCGTGAGATGCCTCCTCTGAGCAGGACGCGATCAAAGTTGACTCATCTTGTAGGAACCAGAGTCTGAAACTCACCCTGGAGTTAGAAGAGAAGCAATCGAAACAGAACACCCACGAACAGCACTATTTTTAAAAACTCTTTTATTTTAGTGGAATCTCCCAGTGCCCATTACGACTAAGAAAAAAAAAAAAAATGAAGGGACAAATGTTCATTTCCATGGGTGGAAATACAGTCTGAGAGCACATTTTACCTAAGGGTATTCAATGATTTGGCTACTCTGAAAACCTTTCCCACACCTTAAGGATTTTAAAAGGAGAGAGTGCCATTGCCTCTGCTTCACAGAGGGAGAAACTGAATGAGAGGAACAAGAGTTTAGACAAATTCCCCCAGCATTCATTTGGACAGAGTTGAGTTTAAACTTCAGCATCCCCAAGAACCCAAATTTGACAGTACTGGAAGCCCCAGGAATTCTGATTTCTAAAGATCTATTTTATCAAAAGGTAAAAAATATAAAGAAATATAAAAAAAATAAAGAAAAATGCCCCAATATACAGAATTGTGATCCCACTAGTTAAATATATGCTCTGCATGTATACAAAGTCAGAAGTTTAGAAAAAAGGCAAGTCAGAAACTGTGACCTCCCTTGCCAGTGCAGCTCCCATGAGTAGCATAACTTAAGTGCCTGATAATCCATTTTAAAGAATTATTTAATCTCTTGTAAATCTGAAGATAAGTATTCTGAAATTCAGTGCAAACTCATCTATATTCTTGTTGAGAATGCATTTGTTTGCACTAATATCAAATTTCTAAGCCTCCAGCGTCTACGTAGTTTTGGAAAATTCTTTCATGCCAGAACCAGAGAAGTCTCGGGCTTCCTTTGCATCCATGATTCATGGTCGCCCCGACAGAACTTTCAGGTATTGAACGTGAACGGGGCTGGTCATGTTATCAGTATTTCAGGACTCAGCTATTTCTGACCATAAATCCAAAATCTGTAAATTCTCGTTTCAAAGAACGGGATTTGTTTGTGTTCATGCCAGCAATTTTCTAAGCTGAAGACACTTCCTTGCTGTGCATTGAAATGACACGTAGGTCAACTGGACTGTTTTAATCACCTACAGGCTCATCTAATTTTCTGTATGTCACAACAGCTTTCAAACGATTTCATAAATTTTGACCAAACTGAATACTCTTATCTCTGAAAACACTATTTTAAAAGCAAAACAAAAACTGGTCATTGATTTTTAAACACAAAGAGACTCTCCTGCTAGGTATTTTTGTAATTTAGTAAAAGTGGGTGCGTGGGAAGAGCTCCCGGCCACATGTGATGGCCCTGGTGAGGGCTGCCATTCAGAGTCTGGGCTGTCAGCTCTGATCTCACAGTGCCCACGGCACTCTGCCACCACTGCTTCCTCGAAAGGAGCATTTAACTCTTTCTCTCCCTCGTGATTGCATCAGTGGCTAACAGGGAGGGCACTCTGGGTCTCTCCATGGAGACTCTGTGGGGAAATCTGACTCTTCACATAGCGGATGGGTTTGTGGAGGTCCAGGATGGGGTGAGCTGCCCTATATAACATGGCTTGCAAGTGGAATCCTGTCTGAGAGACACCAAATCCCATACTCTTTCCACTGTATTGCTTTTCTATGGAATGTGAGAAATTGAGATACACCTTCCACCAAGTGTCCACCATTGGCTCCAGCTGGATTTCTGAGTCTAATCTACATTACATATAAACCCATCTACCTAATCCATGTTTTATGTAGAAATAAATTCTTCACGCATCTCCTTCATCCCCAGTGCCTCCCAGGACAAAACACAATGAGCCTGGCTGTTTAATTGGCTCTTAGCTGTGGCCTCCACAATTCCAACCTTGCCCTCTACCCCCATAAGCATTCACCACCCAGCACCCAGCATGATCTCATAAGCATGTACATAAATCCACCACTCCCTGCTCAGTGCTACCTGTGGCTTCCCAGGTCCTCAGAAGGAAACCCAGATTTCTTAGTGTGCCCGTGGTAACCACTACTGAAGCACACACGTGACTCCAGCCACTCGTGCATGTATCCAATACAAAGGGCCACCTCACTCACCACGCTCCACATTCTTCACAGTCCCAAATGCTCCAAACTCGTTCGCACCTGGGGACCAGTCTGTCCCTGCCTGGTGTCTCCTGGCTTACTTTCATGTCATCCAGTTCTCACCTGAAGTGCTCCCAGGGAAGCAGGAGGGTCTGGAAGCCCAGCCCTGTGATTCTGCATCGCATCCTCTTACCTTCTCTTCTTCACTGCACTGTGGCTCTCTAACATTGGCACAATTTCCCTCACTTCCCTGTTTCCCACCATGCACTGTCAGTTGGAATGTGAGCTCCCTGCAAACAGGGTTGAGTCTGCTCCGGGCCTGAACTGTGGTTGGGAAAAACAGATATAAAACTCACCTGCTGATATTCCTAATGCTCCATAGGACTGTCCTCCCAGCACTGGACCAGCCTCCTCCCCTCTGGGTCTCTTCTCAAGGTCAAATGCACCTCATGCATGAGCTGTCCCCCATGCCACATCTAGACTCTACCCCATGTGAAGGCGTCTTGAACTCTGCAAACTCCAGATCTGAGCTCAGCCCTGCAAGTGGCACGTAATTGGAAGACATGACTCCAAGGAGAGCCTTGAACACGTGGAAAGGAGCCCAAGGTTAGCAAAACGAGCCCAGTTCTGCAGGAAGCCTCAGTGCAGTCCAGCTAAGATGGCTGGGGTCCTCTCACTGCCCCTCACCCTTCACTCTACTATTTCTGGAGCCGGGGCTCCTGGATGGTGGGGCTTTCTCTGCCCTAGCTGCTCCAGCCAGATCCTCCTCTCCTGGCCTCTTCCACACAACCTCCAAGCCTCCATGAGTGGCCTTACTGGCAAAGACAAGACTCCAGGCTCGGAGGAAAGCACCTGCTCTTGAGAGCTGAGAACCAAAAGCAAGGGCTCCTCTCCAGCAATGCATTCCTCAGAGGGAAGGCCCCTGGGAGGCAAGGAGCGCCAAGCTCACCCTTAGCAGAGCAGCTCCTCAGAAGGTTTCTATAAACCTCTGGCAGACCTCCACCCACCTCTCAGGAGGTGAGCTAATTTCTTGGCTGAGTCAATGCAGTAGAAAGTCAAGATGGTTTGGTATCCATCTGACTTGGAATCAATGTAATTTGTTAATCCAGAAAACTCAGTCTACGACAGGATTCATGACCTGGTGAATTTGCCACATGTGGCAAATGCCCCCTCTCTCAATTTCTGAATTCTACCATCTAGGAATTGGAAAGGTCCTTCGGTGTCAGAATCTATTTTATACAGAACCCATAAGCGAGTCTCCCTGGAAAAGGCAGGATGGCACTGGGAGCCCAGACTCCTGGATCCTAGCGGTGGCTCTGCCTCTTCCCACAGGAGGTTCTGTTCTGGTCCTGCACATTTCTGCATCTGTGACCAGTGTAGTTACACCCTACGACTTGCGAGGTTACTTTCAGCTCTGGGATTTCACACTCAGGATTTATAGTTATGACAGGTTCCAGGCCCACCTCCTCAACAAGGTCTTTTTGACAGCCCTGTCTAAAGGAGTCCTTGTCTGCTCCTTTGTGGCTGCACACCACTTGCTTCCTGTAAACACTCTCCTGCCCCACTGTGTTTGCTCTCTCCACCTCCTGCATGGTTCTGCAGGTGCTGAGATGCCAGGAACCCAGCACTCTCATTCAAGGCCGCAGCCCCAGGACTCAGCATGGTGAGCCTGTCACCAAGGAGGTGCTGGACATTTGCTGAGTGACCTGATTATAGCCTCCACCTCTGAGGATGCGTTTGTGGCAAAGGGCAGTTCACTTCTCACCAGGCTGGGGATGCCGTGTGTGAGCCTAAAACATCCAGATTGAGCTCAAATAAGCCTCACTGCAGTTTGGTCTGAGGTCTAACCACTGACTCTTCTAATCTTTTTTTTTTTTTTTTTTTTTTTTTGAGAAGGAGTTTTGCTCTTGTTACCCAGGCTGGAGTGAAATGGCGCGATCTCGGCTCACCGCAACCTCCGCCTCCTGCCTCAGCCTCCCGAGTAGCTGGGACTACAGGCATGTGCCACCATGCACTGCTAATTTTTTGTATTTTTAGTAGAGACGGGGTTTCACCATGTTGGCCAGGATGGTCTCGATCTCTTGACCTCGTGATCCACCTGTCTCAGCCTCCCAAAGTGCTGGGATTATAGGCGTGAGCCACCGCGCCCAGCCGACTCTTCTAATCTTATTGGTAATTACTCAAATAGAAAAAAAGAAACATAGAGTTTCTTTGGAATCCTGTTTTAAAATCCTTCCTTTTTAATTTGGAAAACAGCAGCTCGGGAGAGCTGGAAGTCAAGAAACAAAGGGATTCATTCTCTGGCCAAGAAATGTTCAGAACCAACAATGGTCATGTTTATGCTAAAATGGTAAAAAGAGAATGCTTAAATTAAACCATTATTGATTTAAACTCACTAAATAAGATAATTGACATGGAATATTGAAATTAAAGACTTCTGCAGTTGTGTTCTTCTTAGTCTACTTGGTGAAGAACATTAATATTTGAGTAATATTTGTCTTTAAAGAGTAGGTGGGTGGTGAACCCTGAAAACAGCCACCCTTCTATATCAAACAGGACTTTAACAAAACAAGTTGGACTGCGTTAGAATCTGTTTACATAAATGGAGTTTGTAATTTTTTCTTAATGATTTGAGATTCTACAGTAATAACATGGCCACATGTGGATTTGAAGAGATATATACTTTATAAAAATCTAACATAAATTAAACTTCATTCTATATTTATTCAACACGTATTCTTGTTTCAGGAGAAAATATTTACTGGCCGATACCTTTGTGAGAAACATTCTCAGTAGCAGATTGTTATAATGACATGGTCTTGCTTTAATGAAAAGAAATGGTATCTAAAAATAAAAATAAAAAGCTCTCCCCATTGGTGGCCTGAGAAGGGGGTGGTTGGTGAGGCTCAGCAGGTGTCTCAGCCACAGCCCTCCAGGCAGGACAGAGTGGAAGGCAGGCAGTTCGCTGCTCCGAGGCTGCAAATGTGGAGGCAGCAGAGCCCAGGGAAGTCGGGTGCCCTTGCCACTGCCCCTGTACTCCAGCTGCTGTCCCGGGGCGCTGAATGCTGAAACAGGGTCGTGGTGGAAGCTGGTATGGCTTGGATTTCCCCAGAGCATCCCTCGTCACCATGCCATATTCTGCCAGGCAGCCTGCGCCATCCAAGAACATCTCAGGAATGGGCACTGTTTGGGGCAAGTGCATGTTTTTTGTATGCGTTTGATGTGTTTGGTTTACTTAATTATTTTAAGCTAAGTTAAAGCTGGACTCTACTCTCCCATCCTCCTGAGCTGTCATTTATGGAAATCGCCATGAACGCACAGGACCTTTGTGTGAAAAGATAAGGCCATGTGAGCAGAACTTCGCCCATCAGCACCCCGCTGCGGGCTCGGCCGATGTAGGCTCTGTGCCCACCCTGCCCTGTGGCACAGCCCTACCTGGCACTAGGTGACCTTGGGATGTTGTCTTCCTGCTCCCTGGTTAGACTTGCACCTCTCCTGTCAATTCTGAGGCCAGTAAAGGAAGGGAGTCCACTTGAGTGGAAATGCTGAGGGCGTGGCCCCAGGGGCAGGTCAGGGCAGGCCAGCGGTGTGTGCAGAGCTCCGAGTCTCCAGTGGGGCCAGGCAGTTGGCAGCTCCAGGTGGCCCCCGCGGAGCGCCCATCCTCTGTGGTCTTGAAGGCACGTTTGCCTCGCATGGCAAGCACTGCTGCCTTTGTTCTCCTACAACTCCTCGGGGGCTGAGCCCTTGGGAATGAACATGCACAATAGCAGGTTGCAGAGGCCTGAGATTGTTTCTGACAACAGCAGCTCTCTGTGTTACTGTGGCTCCCAACTGCATCTTCCCCAGGTCCTTTAGGCACAGACCTGGGGAAGCAGTCACCCCCCCCCAAGTAAGAGGGTGACAAAAACAAAATGAGTCAAGCCACCCCACCCACCACCCTCTCCCTGAGGAAGGTGAGCGTTCTCAGCCCTTTGACAAGGTTCTGTAGAAGTTAGTCCCTTTATGCAAATCAGTCTCCCCCTCTGCCGTGTGTGTGTGTGTGTGTGTGTGTGTGCGTGTGCGTGCGTGTGCGTGCATCTGTGTCTGTGTGTGTGTACAATGGCATTGACCTGAAAGCAAAATCCAATGGGTAAGAAACATCCTATTCCAACCATGACAGACCCTTCTTCCAATGCACGTGGGTGGAGCATGGTCACCATTCTTAAGATTTCTGGTTCTCAGTCTAAAAATGTGGGCTTAGCAATCTACTGAGTAGCCTTTGCAAGCATCCCTGTGAGCAAAGACAGAGTCTAAAACCAACATAAAAACAAGTGTCCAGGTGGGTTGAGAGTTCTCATGAGCCAGGACAGCACACTCAACAGACTCAGGGAGCTTCAGCAGGACCGAGGCCTGGCCCCATCCCCTGCACACCAATGAAAGCAGAATATCTGGGGAGAGGTCAGGCATCTTTATTCTTTAAACTCCTCGGCTGATTTTAACAGGGAAATAGGGTGGAAAACTCTGGGTCAGGCCTTACAGAGACATTGTGACTGGAGTCCATGGCTCCTCCCACTAGTCTAATAACAATTCTATCCACACAGGGAACCATCCTGTTCCGACACACTCCATGTCATCCAGCCAGTGGTTCTCAGACTTTGATGTGTGTCCAAGTCACTTGGGAGGATCATAAGGAGCACCGAGCCCCAGGGTCCTCGGAGTGGATTTCTCAGCGCTCCCAGGTGAGTCTGACTCCCATCCAAGTGTGACCACCAAGGGCCTTGTCCTTACAGGGAGTAGAAGGTGGCTGAGCAAGTACAGCTGCCCCTGTATACATCAGCAATTGATGGAAGTGCTCCTTGCCTGTGTCACAGTAATACCAGCCAGGAGCCAGCTGAGCATCCTGCAGAGGTGAGCCAAAGTCAGCCCCCTACTCCTTCACCTCCTCCTACTACTACACCAGAGATCCATTCTGGAGCCATGTCTGTGCAAAACCCAGTGTCCTCAGCCACTGGAGCCTGGGGTGGGCTTCTGTGCTCTCCACCTGTCATCCCAGGAGTGCTGTCACAGGCTCTGCCTGACTCAGGGTGAGGTCTGTGCCCTGTGCTTTGAAACACTGGGTCTCCAGACACTCTATCCATGAAACAAACAAAATAGGGTGAATCTGTGTTCTCAAATGGGAAGGCCCCAACACATGCTGTTTCCTGACCCCTCAAATTGGTGCTCCCCACCAGGAACACCACCCAGGATCTATGGTCCGTGAGGAGAGGCTCACTATGGGGCCTCCTCCCAGGAGATCAAGCTTCTGTCCACAGCTTGCCCAGGGCTCTGAGCTGGGTAACGTCCAAGGAGAGGTGCAAGAATGCCTGATCAGAGACTGAAGTCTCTGCCTGGCCTACCTAAGGGCGCCCTCAGCTGCAGGTCCCCTACGGCATGAACATAACAGGGAGGGGGATGCCACTGAGCATCCACCCCCACAGCCTGTTTTAACGGAACAGGCTCAGTTCTTACATTAGAGCATTAAGTCATAGAAGTGAAGATTAGGATAATAAAAGCTTCCCCAGTTAAGCCTGCTTACCCCACCGCCTTTGTCTCTACTCTGTTTACTCATGTAAACTTTGTGTTGGATGGTCCTCTCAGGGGGAGGTCAAAGGGGGAATTACCCATTAATGGTGTTTATTCTGGGCCCTGGAACCAAGACCTTTCATCATTAATAAAACCACTCTTTTAACCATGTTAATTATCCACAAGCATATTGACTTAGAACCTCTGTTATTAAATCTATGCTGAATAAATGTGAGGAGGAACAGAGAGTCGTGGTCAGTTAGCTGCAATCACCCTCTGAGATCAGCTGAAGACCTCCCTAGCCTACTTGAATTCACCGTACTCTGGTGTGTGAGAGTATATTTCATTCATCCGTCACTGTGTCAGGGTCTGCAGGACAGACCTCCACAGGTGATGATCAGTGTCTCAAGTGGGGACCCCAATGTGATACTCAACACCAGGAAAGATTATGGGAGACTCAATTAAGAGAAAAGCAGAATCCAGGGATGGGTTAGGTCAGACAGCCAAGGCCAGAGCACAGGTCCTGAGACTCAGGCAGATTCTCTGGGGAGGGGCCTTGAAATCTGCATTTTTATGTCTTCCAGGTGAGTCTTATGCCCAGTAAGATTCATAAACGTTGTTCTACATGCTAAGTTTTGGGGATGTGAGCTCCATTCCCCAAAGCCCTGGCTTTAGCTTGTTTCTTATTTCCAACTCTATCTTTGTGGGTGCTTCCCCATCACCTGTCTGCTAAACAGTCCTAAATGCAGCTAGAGACGTCCTGAGGTCCAAGCTGGCAGGAAGCACAGGAGAGGCAGGAGGGCTGTGAGTGGGACACAGATACTAAAGCTACCGATCTCTGGGCATGACTTCCTGCAGTTCTGAAATCCCCCAGCTTTTAGGTCAACCCTTGAAATGGGAGCAGGTCATACAGAACCTTGGGCCCTGTGAAATATTCCTCCTTAGAAGTAGACTCTTAATTTATAGAGTTGAGAGTCCACCCGAGAGGAAAGGAACTGGATTTATTGCTGGCAAAATATGAAGGATGTAACATGATACCTCTTCAAGTCTCCTTATATATTTTCACAGGCCAGGCAGTAATTACCTCCAGAGGCGAGGCCCTGATGGGTTAGGGGAGGAATCCTGCCTGCCAGCTAGGAGGTGGGGGTTTGGGGCTGGGTACAGCTGTGGTAGGGATGCAGGACAGACCAGACTCACAAAAAGAAGTCATGGCAGGGTCCACCAGGCCCAGGGACTGCCAAATAAGGAAGCCACAGAAACAGAGGGAAGGTGGCAAACAGGGCGGAAGAGACCCGAAAACTTGCTCGTTACAAAGACAGGAACCCTACTCTGTTCCCAAAGATCTGAAATGTCTCCAGAGGCTAGCCATGTCCACCCAAGGCTTCCTCCAGGTGAATCAGGCACAATGAGGGCCCAGGATGAGTCACTCTCGCTCCACCCTGGCGTCTTCCCTTAGGGGTCTTTCTGCAGACAGAAAACTGTAGCCAAATTAGGATACTCTAAGGATCTGAAGGCACCAAGACCTGCTGGCCTGTGACCAGGAGCATCCAGATTTTCCACCTGATTTGGGGTGATCCTTAAGTCATCCGACTCTCATTTCCCTTATGGCGAAGGGTGTTTATCAAAGCCCAGTGACTTGTGCTGAAGACTGCCAAACGATGTCTGTGTAACGTCAAAGCCATGCTGGAAAAAGAGACGTTTATTCTCCCAACTAGTGGTTCAGGAGAAGGAGGTGCTATCCCCACAGCACTTGGAAAACCAAAGAATCGCACGAGTCGTGCAAATGAACACGGTGGGGAGGTGCCTCAAAGGAGAGAACACACACATTCCCTGCTCCTGGGGACGCCGGCAAAGCTTCTGTGAGGAGCTCACCTTTGAACTAAGGTCTGGAGGACAAATACATGCCAACAGAGCAAAGAGACAGTGGACGGTCCTGGGGGCAAACAGAGCAACATGCAGACACCTAGAACAGGGGCTCATGGTGAGATCAGCCTCATGAGAGGTTGTGGCCGGAATGGGGAGGGCTGTGGGCCAGGTCAGGATCTAGTCTGTGTTCTGGAAAAATAAAAGCAAGTATGTAAAGAAGAATTTAGAGCCATTGAAGGATTTTAGGCAGGACGGCAGCACAATGAAGCTTTAAAAGAGGTCACGCTGGCCAGATGCAGTGCAGGGAGAGGCTTGCAAGTAACAGGACCAGCACAGAGAGGCGTTCTGGCCATTCCCACCATGCAGGGAAGGGCTGCTGCAGCTCCGACTGAGGCACTGGCTGTGGATAAAGACAGATGTGTCTGAAACCACTGACAGGCAGAATCGGCGGGGGACAGACTGCATTTGGAATAGATGAGAGATTGTTGTCTCCACAGCGATATCCTAACAGGAGGAGCATGGGAACAAGGTGTGACTTAGAGCTCCAGATTCAGGTTCCATTCTCAGGAAGGCAGTTGGCTGTGTGCTTCTAGAGCTGAGAACAAAGCTCTAGAAAGAGATTTCAATGTCTGTGTCAGCTTCACACGGGAGCTCACAAATCCAAAGTCCTGAATGAGGCAGCCAGAGGAGAACTCCAAGTAAGAAAGAGCAACAGCCAGGACTGAGTCACGATTGCCCCCCATGGACAATGAGCCTCATAGCTGTGTCCAGTGCTAGGGGAACCAGGAGAGAATGGGGCCTGGAGGCTGAGGGGGTGTGTCAGGAGGAGGGAACCGTTAGCAATGGTAAAGCTGTTGAGATGCTGGAAAAGAAAGACGACGAGAGATTCCAAGGCTGTACTGAGAGATCATCCCAAAAGGCTGGCAAGCCAGTAGGCGACAGACTGCAGGGACATTGGGTTACATGTGAAAACAATCGGGGTGAGTTAGGAGATGTTAACGCTTTTGAACATGTGACAAGTAGGATTGGAGCTGTGCTGGGGATGATCATGGTGGCTTGAAAGGAGAAAAACAAAGCTAGGAATCCATTCTCCCCGTGATGCTACCATCTTGTAAGAAATAAGGCAGTGCAGGACAAGGCTGAAGAAGACCAGGAATGGATGGGAATGATCAAACCGCAGCCACTGAGCTTGCGGGAACTGACACCTGTGACGCCACAGATAGGGAAACAAGAACGGCTTGACTTACTGGTTGAGTAGGCCACAACAGGGCGAAGGCACAGACAACTAAGAGACTGACAGGAAGGAGAGGCAGGTTCCATGTTCCCGTCAGAGCTGGATGGCCAGGGATTCTGTGCTAAGGCTGTTGTCAGGGGCAGATGTTTCAGGTCCCAGTAGAATGTCACAATGTGGAGATGCCTGCCAGCCACTGTAACCTGCAGACCTATGCTCAGGACACAGGGCAAGGGAGTGTGGGGCCAGCGGGGACTACAGAGTCCACTCAGGGGACACATGCAGAATGCACAGAGGGGCTGTGGCAGACACATGTGGGGACATATGCAGAAGGCACGCAGAGCCCAGGAGGAGAGGATGGTGGGCAGCAGGAGTGGCCAGGAGAGATGGAGACAAGGGTGGATGAGGAACGAAGCCCCTGCCGAGAAGGGCAGAGAGACTGCTCCCACCCACCATGCAGTCAGGAGGAGACACAGGGCAAGTCTTCTGAGTCCCCTGAATTTGGAGGGCACAGTTTCCACTCATGTGTAAGAATAGGAGCCAGATGGACTGGGCTTTAGAGAGAGGAGGAGGGCAGAGGGGAAGCAGCTCAGCACCACACCATCTGAGGATGGACATAGGGCAGGGAGCACGAACAGCCCCAGGGCTCGGCGCAGGCCCGCCAGAGGAATTCTGCAGTTGTCTGCTTGGCCACTACTGTTTGTGTGTGTGAATGTGTGTGTACGTTTTCCAAACTTTATTGAAGTATAACTGACAAAGAAAACTTGAGTAAGGTGTACAAGGTGATGTTTTGATATACACACGCATTGTGAGATTATCAGTATCAAGCTAATCACCATATCCATCACCACATTTTTATAAGAATACTTGAAATCTACACTATTAGCAAATTTCAAGTATATAATGCAGTAGTATTAACAATAGTCACCATGCCATGCATTAGGTCTTCATAATTTAATAACTAAAAGTTTCCTATCATGTTTTTCAATAAGGAAGATGGGTATAGAGAAGTCAAAATGGCCAGTGAACATGGAAAAAAGACAACGTTAATGGCAGTAATTACCCAACATGTTAATTAAGACACTAAAACATTGTCCACCTGTCAAAGTAGCAAATGCAACCAGTTTCTGCAGACACATCATTTGGGTTAAAGACAGGACCGCGTGTCACAGGACGGCATTTTCCCTGGCTCTGTCGCTGCTGCCATGGTGGCTCTCCCAGTCCCTGCTGTGGGCATGCCCGGACGCGACCCCTCGCCTCCTCACTTCCCTGTGGTGTGGGTTGCTTCCTCTAGAGCTGCAGCTGCGCTTGAGCCAGAGTCAGACACAGAGGCCTCCGAGCCCCAAAGATGTTGCAGGGTCCCCAGGGCTGCAGGAAGCTGCCTCAGGACCTGCTTTCTGTAGGCAGGAGGGCAAGCTCAATGGCCACTCCATGACGTCTTAGAGATTGCCTCTAATGTCACAAGGGGGAGATAGGCCAAAAAAGCCATATCCCAGGTCTAGAAACAGAGCCAAGTGAGCACTGTAACTCAGCATGGGTCAAGGGACCCGGCCACTCACACACAGCTGGCAGGTGACAGAGGCAGGATTTCATCCAGGCTGCCAAAACCCAAACACAGACCCTGCCTGCAGCACCTCTGCTTCTCCAAGTCCTCCCTGCCTGAAGGCCAGGTGCTCTTCCACCCAAGGAAGGCAGTGGTGGGAGGAAGTCAACAGTGAAACTGGGTAAGGGCCCCCACATGAGCACCAGGCCCCCGGCACGGCAGCAGCACAGCCTTGCCCATGTGAGCCCATCAGACATCAATGCAAACCATGCGTCATCTTGTGCACAGCCAGCCCCTGGGCAAGGGCACATCAGGGCACCTGGTCACAGAACAGGGTGGACAGACGAGGGCACACTGGCCCTGCTGGGGAGAGTAGGGGGCTGAGGGGCATGCTGGGGCCAGGGTTGCTACCAGCCAGCCTGGGCCAGGGAAACTATTCAACTTTTTTTTTTTCAGCAAAAACAATGACAATTTTCTGTTCATTGTCATTTCCTAAGAACACTTACGGGACAAAGTCTGGGCTGAAGTAAACAGCCTGGGAGCCAAAGTCCTCTGGCTCCAGTGAGCACATTAGGCATGATTCATCTGGTGAACATTCTCTTTCTAAAGAGGGAAGGCCAGGTTAAACAAGGGTTTGCACAAAGCTGTCTTCCTGTGGCAAACAAAAGCCTGGGCTGGGCCAGCCATCAGTCCAGGCTCAGGAGAGCTCCCTAAGTCAGTCCGCGTGTGGCTCCCACATGACTCTCCTAGATGAGACTTGGGGAAGATCTGATGATGATGGTGATGATGATGATGACATGGTGTTCTTCCAGAAGTGCCTAAAATGTGCCAGGAGAGTCTTCCCTGGGGAAGCAATATTGTCCTGGCAAAGCAATGGGATCAGGAAACCTTTTAGTCTCGATCAGGGTAGGGAGAAGAAGGCACCCTTAGGAATGAATGAAGCACCATGAGCCCCAGAGACAGCCAACATGCAAGTCATGGCCTGAAGACAACACTGGAGGGAATGGGGCTCAGGATCACTGAGGGGACACAGAAAGGAGGCAGCAGAGGGACAGGCAGCACTGTGATCCGGGCGTCCAGGGCAGGAATGCCAAGTGGCAATGGCCATCTTGTGCTCGGTGGTTACACTAAGGCCCAGATCAGTGCCAAGCAGGGGGTCTACTGAGCAGGTGAGATCTGAAGAAGACATTTCCTGCCTGATCTTGTCAGCCAGGCTCACATCTCGGACCAACTGCCATCCTACCTTAAACTACAATCCACATCCTTCTCAGGAAACAAGAAACCCCTCAGTGTGCACAAAGCTTTCTTTGCCATAATTTGCATCACCCACGTCTTGCTCTATGATTTGGGGATTATGTCCGTTGTTGGTTACAC
The DNA here is from genome assembly GCA_036589455.1 of Ateles fusciceps. Classification (NCBI taxonomy): domain Eukaryota; kingdom Metazoa; phylum Chordata; class Mammalia; order Primates; family Atelidae; genus Ateles; species Ateles fusciceps. Next base: position 1,132,381 of record JAZHEH010003321.1, on the reverse strand, counting down.
CGCCACCCCTCAGTTGGAATATGCATCAGCTCCTGATCTCCCCCGCAGGCACCTCAGCGGTGCCTGGCACACAGCAGGTGTCCACAGTACTTGTCGAACGCAGAAGTGAATGAACGGCAGGAGAGAGTCCCCCGGCTGGCTTGTACCTGGACTGGCCCAGCTGGTGGTCTACACTGTGATTTGCTGGATAATCCATGCAGCTTTCCTGCATAGACACAGATGCAGGCCCTCTGTCCAGACACGGTGCTCCCCTCCATCATTGATGGGAACCAGATGGAGTCTCGCCTGTAACATGACTGAGCACTGATTTCAGTAAAGTAAATGAATTACCAAAATGTAGTCATTATCATCTATCTTCATCTTAGTGACACACTTGGCAGGCTGCTATAAACCAGGACTTGAAGAGTGAATGTGAATTTACAGACCTCTCAGCTCTGCCCACAGGACCCAAATCTGGCAGAATTATCATCTCCATTGCACTATTACAACCGAATGATGAGTGCTCCTACCCTCAGATTTACCCTTAATATGTGGTAACCAAACTATAGGCTGTCTGATAATTCATCCCAGGACATCAGATTTGGAAAGAGCTTTAAGGTCATCTAAACAAATTCCATCTGCTTGAACCAATGCCACTAAATCACAGCTACCACTCTTCTGCGCCTGCGCCAAAGCCCAGCTCACAGAACTCACCCCACTCAAACAATAGTCCCACTCAAAAGTGGAGTATCCACTCCTAAAGCTGAGTCAGCCCTGAAAGGCCTGAGGGCTTGAGCGACCCAGCTGTGGCATGACAAGTGACTTTCAGAACTGTTACTCAAACAGAAGGTGTCTGACTCCAACCCAGCACTCCCAACCATCACGCTCACCACTGATTTCTGAATTCTGGAGGAAATTGCCAATAGAAATGTAGACGATTGGTAACTCCGAGGTCCATGACACCTGACTCACCAATCTTAACAGCATTAAAAGCAAGAAGTCTAGATATCGTTTCTTCCTGATGTGATGAAGGTGCAACAGAAAATGCACAGCATTCATATGAAGTGACTCTGCCAAAAAAAAAAAAAAAGACCTGAGTTTAATCAATCCTTGGAGGATATAACCACCTGCAGGAAGCATGGAAGATAAATCTTCAACAAGAGGGCATCCAGAACATAATCCACTCTACAGAAAAATGACCCGTGACCAAGTCTTTCCACAAATAAATGCATTCTAAAAAGAGAGGAAGAGGTATTACAGATTAAAAGAGACCTAAGAGACACGTCACCCAACCACAGTGTGTGGACCTTGTCTGCATCCTGAATCCAGCAAATCGCCTGCAAAAGGACAGTGATTTTTATCTTGAGCTGAGATTCTTTTATTATGGCTGCAGTATACTATTCCATTCTATATCTTTTTCCATTTTATTTTTATATATTTAGGGGGTACAAATGCAGTTTTGTTACGTGGATAGATGTCATAGTGGTGAGGTCTGGGCTTTTGGTGTAATCATCACCTGATTAGTAGACATTGTCCCATTAGGTAATTTCTCATCCCCCCTTGCCCTTCTCACCCTCCCACTTTCTGAGTCTCCAGTGTCTGGTATTCCACACTCTACGTCCATGTGGACACATTATTTAGCTCCCAGTTATAAATGAGAACACACAGTATTTGACTTCCTGTTTCTGGGTTGTTTCACTTGAGATAATGGCCTCCAGTTCTATACATGTTACTGCAAAAGACATGATTTCATTCTTTTTTATGGTCGAGTAGTATTCCAGGGAGTGTGTGTGTGTGTGTGTGTGTGTGTGTGTGTACATATATATAGTGTGTATATATATATATGTATATATGCACCATATTACATATATATGCAAACATACCATATTTTATGTTGTAAAATGTACACATATTTTATGGTGTGTGTGTGTATGTATGTGTGTGTGTGTGTATATATATATATATATATATCTACACACACCAATGCCAATATGATATGTATATATATACACACACACACATATATATATATACACACACACCATATTTTCTTTAATCATCCATTGGTGAACAAGAATAAAACCGGGCCCATATCTGTCACCATATACAAAAATCAACTTAAAATGGATTAAAAAATTAAAAGTAAGCACAGAAACTATAAAAATTCTAAAAGAAAACCAAGGAAAAACTCCTCTGGACATTTGTTTGGGCAAAGAATTTATGACTAAGCATTTAAAAGCAAAGGCAACAAAAATAAACAAATGGGATTTTATTAAACTAAAAAGCTTCTGCACAGTAAAAGATATAGGCAACAGGGTGGAAAAACAACCTAAAGATTGGGAGAAAATATTAGCAAAGTATGCATTCATAAAAGAACAATTTTGACGTGTATTTGTACGTGAATACTCACTAAAGTATGAATGATTGTTGTATTTGATGCAAAAAGAATATAATGGTTATGTTTTTCAAGAATCATTTTCTGTGAAAGATATATGCTGAAGTATTCATGAACAAAATATGATATCTAGAATTTGCTTTAAAATACTCCAGGAAAAAAAAAACAGAGTAAACAGGTAGATGAAATAAGAATAGCTAAGTGCTGATCATTATTAAAAATAGGATATGAACAAGTGAGGTTTCATTATACTATTTGTTCTACATTTGCTTAATATTTTCCATAACAAAGTTAAATTTAAAAAGAAGTGATGACACCCAGGAATAGAACCTTAAACCCCAAAGCAACATTGTACTTTATATGGAAATGGTCACGCTTTCCCTTTGAAAAGCTTTTCATTGCAGGAGGTAAAGTTACCAATTTAGAGGAACCGAAGGGTCTTCAACACAGTGAGAGACTCCCCAGGAATATACCACAGAAACCAAAATTACAATGGCTAAGAGATAAAACCACAGAAAATTTAAGAAAAGATGTATGTTGTAAAATAGTAGTGAAACATTTAAATATACATAATGAACTGAGAAAATATAAAGTACCTGTCAAAAAATCTTAACATTATCATTACATTTAAAATCTCATAAACCTCTAAGAAAAATAGACTATTGCTTCCAAAAGGGCAATAGATAGGAGCAGAAAGTTTGTGGGAGGGGAAAGGAAAGGTATAAAGATAGTGAATATGTATTAGGGAAAAAACAAGAGGACAGGTTCACTTGTAATAAAATCAGCACGTATTTAGGAAGCACATCAAGGTCTACACATTATTGACAAGATGAATGCACTGAAGAACACCACATAGTCTCCCCCATGACGGACAGTTCAGGGAAACTGTTCTGCCACACTGCTGGTTCACACTCCCTATTTATATCTAGCAAAAGCTCATTAAGGTTCTTTGTTCCAGCAGTTCTTCTTGCAGCTGTTTATTCATGAGAAGTAAAAATAAGCAAAGTTTAGTCTTACCTACAACAGAAAGTACAAGCAGTTTCCTCTGGTGCTATGTAAAAATTCGTGCACGATTCAAGATGACGAGCCCTTCCCGTGGAGTCAGAGGCTTGAATCCTGGTGCTGGCCTATGTTCAGGACCTGCTTTCTTCTTATCCTGTGGGCTAAAAGTTTGCACTTAAATCTATAGCTGCTGAAAAACTGGAATAGATCTGGAAGATAAAGTGTTTATTTTTGCTTATATATAAGTCACCTATTAAAAACCTGCCTATTCAGTAGGTACCATTTTTGTGCATAAGACTAAAATAATAAAAATAACAATTTTCTTCTGTCTTGAGTCTTGAATCTCAGAATCTTCCTCTGTATGGTGAACACACCGGGATAGTTCTAGGATACACATCCATTGGCCAGTGCTCTTTGAGTTCTAGTCCGAAATTAAAAGCATATCCTTGTATGATCCAAGACATAGAGATAAACCCAGGCTTCCTAAAATGTAGTCTTGGAATTTTCCAGAAGATTAATTTTTCTCAAGCCTTAGATTGCTACAGGATTGACATCATGGGTTAACAGCCTTAAGAGGACATTACCAGCTGAGAACCCACGGACTTAGGGGTGAAACTGCCTGCAGCTTGCTTCTATTCGCATGTCCCTGAGGTGAGCAAATCTGTGCCAGAAGGGGTTGCCCAAGTCTCCATTCTAGAGCAACCGGGCTGTTTTGAGTGCAGTTACGCAGGAGGAAAAGCAGCTCCATGCTTCCATGGAAACCCAGCCTGAAGTTCTCAAGATCCTGGTCCCTGGAGAAGTAGATCCATGGCACTGGACCCCACACTGTGCAGCCCATCTAAAGGTCAATGGCACCTGTGTGAGAGAGATTAAGGAGGAGAAACGATACACAAAATCAGTGCCTCTATGAGCTAACTCCAGTGGTGAATTTAAGGAAAAGCTTTGGTGTTATCCAGATTAAAATTGAAGTAGAATGCTGCAGCGTTTCCAGAAACATGAGGCACTGGTTGGTCCCCAGGACAGGAAATACTGATGTTGACTTTCAAGATGGAAACAATGACTTCTGTCCACTCTCCACCCTCCTTTCTTACACTTAGAAATCTAGCATTATAATGAAAGGCAAACCAAAGGAGAAATGTAGGTGACAATCAGAGAAAAGACCATGTCAACAAAATCCCGGCTCTCAAGTTCTGAGCCCTGGTACTCAGAATACACATACAGTTTGATGCAGAGAGTGGTGTTAGGATCTAGGAACACATTAGAGAATATTTGAATAAAGGAAGCATTGGACCAGGAGAGCCAGGCTGTCCTTGGAATCACTGGGGAAGGAGAATCTTGATTACATTTGCTTACCAGGATTACCCTCCTGCAGGTTAATCAATACCTAATAGGATGCTGAAGGGTTTTTATTTAAATGTTCAGTTCAGAGGCCCATTTAAAGAAATATATGCTCACTGCTGGTTAAAGCACACAGCTGATTTTGTTAATATATATGAGGATCTGTGTCTAAAGAGCTCAAAGTTAGCATTAAACTCATAACTACTAAATTAACAGGCACATATATAACACAAATTTTCTCAAATACAGGGCGATGTCATGTTTAAAACCCTACTTGTTCACTGAACACTATTTTATGCAAAAATATCTAAGAAAACAGCTGTCAATTAATATTTGAATAAGATACAGTCAACCTATGCCAATTAATGGAGCAATATTGGAACCTATGTCCCAGAACTAACTTGAAGATTGTTCTACAAAAGATTCTGGCAGGAAAAAGAAGACTATATATATATATATATATATATATATGATGTGTATATATATATATGATGTATATATATATATATGATGTATATATATATATATGATGTGTATATATATATGTGTGTGTGTGTGTGTGTATACACATGTGTATATATATATATATATGTGTATACACACACACACACACACACACACACAGATTCTTTTCAGAAAACTTCGGAAATGTGGTCCTCATCGTATGAATGCGGTGTTCATGTGTGTGCTGCCTGATTTGACTTCCAACTTTCTGCCATTGCATTGGTGTTTTGGGGGTTTTGTTCTCATACTACATAAAAGCTTTTAATTGTTCAATGTGTGCAAAATAAAATGCAAACAGTACAACTCAATTATTTTCCTTCAAACTGATGGCCATGTTTCTCACTTTCCATCAGTTGTTTTAACAAAAACTTTTCTATCAAAATCATCTGCGAAGAATTGAAATTACCCTTTCAACATTTTTTTTCCAAAATCCCTCCTCTGTTTTTCTCTTTGAAATGCAAAATTACTAATATACCAGATTGCAAATATAAATGCCTTTCTCCAGAAAGCTCTAGTGGCCAAGTAGAAATGTTTCCCTTCTGATGGAGGAAATGGCATTTTATGATTAAATTAGTTCGAGCAACACAGCTCTGAGTGTTTTATATTGCAGAGCTGTGACTTTCTAGCAGATGGCTTCGACATTTTTATACTGAGGTAAGTTTTAGTTTTCCAACCTCAGTTAAAATCTTTAAAATGTTTGCTTTGGAAGGAATTACTACACAATGGGAAAAGAACCATATGCAATACCTTATCATTTAGGAAAAATATTCCATTTTGAAACTGGATTTCATTATGGCCTGTTTTGTGTAAGCAGGCTGCAGGTTCAGTTGCTCCACACATTGTTAGAGCCGTGCAAGTGTCTGCTTTTCGTTACCCTCCCCCGCACAGTCCGGCCCTCTGAACCCCAGCGCCTGCATCTGTGTGCATACATGCTGTGATTCATTACAATAACAGGAATTTGCTGCTGTTATGATTGAGATAAATCAGCTTTGTGGTCTGGGCAGCCATTCTGATAACCATGGCTCCACCTCAAATTTGCTGCCTGGTCTTAAGTCATCTGCAATACAGTCTGGTCGACGAAGCAAACACACAGATACTATATTTTCTTAGGAATTAAAATAAAATAGATACTGTGGGCCAGGAATTTAACTAATACCTTTCCTACATTAACTAATGTAATCCTTACAACATCCTTAGGGGTTAAGTCCTTCTCTTATTTGCCTTAGATATAATAAGGGATTGCTTGCCCACAGCACCCACTTGGTGTGCAGCTCAGCTTGATCCCTGGGTCCTGGCTCTGAACAGCTGTTATGACACTCTGTCACCTCACCCTCTTGGCTCCAGGGTGATGATTGGAGTCCCCCACTGTTCATTTCTGTAGTGGGTCCTGCAGGGAGGAAGAACTAGACTTGGTCATCCACACTCTCCCCAACCCCAATCACCTGTCTGTACCTTGGGCTGGGCCCATCACTGGCCATGGCATAGAGTGATCTGTTGGCAAAGCTGAGGGGAGGTCAGCCAACCTTGAGTTTTCTACCTGTCTCCTCCCGCTAGCAATGGTAACTGTGACTTTTTTTTTTTTTTTTTTTTTGAGACAGGGTCTCGCTTTGCCACCCAGGCTAGAGTGCAATGGCATGATCACAGCTCACTGCAGCCTCCACCTCCTGAGCTCAAACAATCTTCCTAACTCAGCCTCCTGAGTAGCTGGGACTACAGGAACATGCCATCACACCAGGTAAGGGGTCTCACTATGTTGCCCAGGTTGTTCTCAAACTCCTGGACTCAAACAGTCCTCCCACCTCGACCTCCAAAATGTTGGGATTACAAGCATGAGACACCATACCTGGCTTCTTCTGTCTAGTTTTATATTTGCTTCCACAACAGAGCATTTTAATACTTTCCTTTCTGTAGTATATACTAAGAAATTATTTACTGTTTATCTAAACTTCAAATTTAACTGGGCATCTTGTGTTTTATTTGCTCACTCTGGCCACCCTAACTAGGTGATCACCAATGCAGAATGCACTGGACTCCTTAAGCAGCAGGACAAGGTCACAAAAGTGGAAGGCCTGGACCCTGCTGCTCCCCACTTCTCCTAGTGCCCCTTCCCTGGCTTCCCACGTGGAGTCCACCCATCACTCCTGCTCACCTGACCGCAGACTGTGCCATCCATTTGCCGCCAGCCGGTCTCGCTCAGACATCCCTGCTGCATGAGCCCTTCCCTGCCCGCCCTGTCTTGCACACCCTATATATTCATTTATTTCATATTTACGTATTTCATCCACCTAATTAGACAGCAGGGACCTGGATTGCCTGGAGCATCAGGGCAGCCCCCTCTAGCACATGGTCAGCTTTCTATCAGCAACTGTGCATGGATGAATCCTCCAGGAAGCCTGAGTATTCCTCGATATACTAACAAGGCTTCTGACACATGGTGCCTAATGAGGGATGTGCCAGTGGTCTCACCAGCCATCCTTCAGGTGTGAGCTTCTCAGCCAGGCCGAGGACTCCTGGGACAACACACTGACACTGCACATCACTCTCCCTCGCAACTCGAGGGCCAATTGGCAGCTTCTCTGTCACTTACCACAGTTCCCTTGCAGTTCTTGGCATGTCTGTGTTATCTCCCCGGCCAGACTGAGTTTACACAGAGCAGATACCACTTCCTGGTGCCCCTCACCTTGTGGGCTGAGCATCCCAGAAGCGCTGACTCCATGGGGATTGCATTGTACACATGTTCAAGCATTCACACGCTCCTCGGAGCTCTGCCCAGGCCAGGCTGGCCATCATCGGGTCATGGCAGATGGGGCCTTACAGACACTGCACAGACACAGTGTAGACATGGCAGTCAGGATGGAGCACTCAGCCTGTGGGGGCTTGATGCCATAAGCCAGCTGGGAGGGCAGGAAGCAGGAGCTTAGCTGGAGTTGCCACCAAGGTGCGCGCGTTTTCACTGATGAAGCCCAGAGTTGGACAACAGGACAGAAGAGTGATCAGAGAAGGGTAATGTAGTTCTTGTGTTTCCCAGGCCTCTCAAAACTCTCTGAAGAGGGTACTTTTTGTCATGTGCTCTACTGTTTAGTAAAATACAGACCCTAACCTTGGGGGGGCTTGTGGTTTTCTCCCACTCTCCTCTCAGCTATCACCTTCTGGAGCATGAGGATACTACGTCCTTTGTCACCTTGGCTGCCTGGTGCCTAATAAAGAGTTGGCCTCGGTGAGAGTCATTGTTCTGGCTCCATGTTCATCTAAGAGAATGGACTAGAACAAAAGGGATAGACTTGGAGAAGGAATTGGTCAAAATCACGTAAGCAAGACGCTGTCAGCAGCCTAAATTCTCCAGCAGTGGAATGGGCCTCCCTTTGGGAGGATGTATTTTCTTTTTCTGAACGTGGCCAAGCTTGGGTTGGGCCACCTCCTAACAAGAACCCTGTGGAGGAAACTCAGGCATGTCCGTCATGCCTCTCAGGCCTCTCTTGACCCAGGAGGCTCTGTGTTCCCTTGCTGGTGATGCTGCTGTTTCAGAGTCTTTTCAGGAACTGTGTATTAGCATTCTCCTGAGAAACAGAATAATAAGATAGAGAGAAAGAGAGACATCTCTATTTTGACATAGATAAAAAGAGACCGATTGTGGGAATTGGCTCAAGGGATTGTGGAGGCTGACAGATCCCATGATCTGCCATCGGCACCCTGGAGCCCAGGAAAGCCAGTGGTGCGATTCAGCCCAAACCTGAAGGCCCTAGAAACAAGAAACTCAACAGTATAGGTTCAAATCTGAGTCCTCAGGCCTGAAAACCAGGAGTGCTGGTGTCTGCAGGCAGGAGAAGAGGGGCAACCCAGCTCAAGGAGAGAGAGAGAGAGAATTTTCCCTTCTTCTACCTTTCGGTTCTATTTGGGCCCTCAGCAGATTGGATGGTACCCAATCACATTGGTGATGGCGGACCTTCTTACTCAGTCCATTGATTCAAACCCTCATCTCTTCTGGAAACACCCTCACAGGCATACCCAGAAATAATGTCTGAACAGCTGTTTGCATGCTTAATCTAGTCAAGTCAACACATAAAAGCAACTCTCACAGTAAGGGTAAGGAGATACTAGGTGGTTCCCGTAATGTTTATTAATTACTCAGCAAAAGAGTCAGGAGTATGGATCCTCGGTCTTTCTGGATGATCAAAATCTTTATTCACTGACACTGTACCTAGCAAGAAAACATTATCCAACAATCTGTCCCCTCCTCTGGCTTCTCTGCTGCTTCTCACCCTGCTCTGCCCTCCACCTGCATCTGTTACCTCTGTAGAGGGACTCCATTTCCTCACAACCCATATCCATGCAATAGAAAAACCCACAGGAGCGGCAGAAGGGGACAGAATGCAATCCTTCTTCTCCCTCAGGGCGACAGAGGCTCGTCACATGCCCATCTGTGGTCACATTCCATTCTGGTGACATGTTTTAAAGGACATGTTCTTTTAGGCACAATAAAATTGAATTTCATCTCCACATGTGGAGCTAAGTAGGAAAATTACCTTAATTAAACGCAGCAGAATTCAGATTTATTGCTCACCACATGGAGTGCTCTTAGTCTCTGAGGACTGAACCTGATATTCCAGAAAAGCCATTTTCCACTGGCAGCGTGCACTTGGCCACCTATGGCCTTCAGATGCACAGACTCGAGAAGAAATGCGTTCCGTAATTTTCAATGTGGTAAAGAGATTTACAGTTTAATAAAAACCATAAGGCCAGTGCCACTAGTTGAAAAGTGAATGCAGTCAAATCACTGTTTAGCCCACGTGTCTTAAGCAAGTGGGTTGACTGGCCACCTCCCTGACCTCACTGGAATCAGAGGGTCTTCTTTGTTCTAAATAAATTAACTCATGCTTTGGTATCCTGTAGGTTGTTTTCAGTTCCAGGTAGTAAAAACTATTGACTGTGGGAAAGAGATTAGAGAAATAAAGTAATAGATCAACAGTATATAAACCTGAAACCCTGAGAAGTAGATTGTTTTCACTAACAAATAGGTCTAAGACGGAAAGAGGAAACACACACAGAGCTCCAGAAACAGAGTGATTGGCCCAATTGTGCAACTAGCCATTAAGAAGGGCAGGCAGCAAGGCTTCCCCATCTAGCAGGCGTTGTGTGGGGCCAGAATTCCCTGAGTCATTTATTTTAAACAGTGCTAATAAAATGGTGGAATTCTCATTGGACATAAAATAGAATGAATGCTCTTTGTAGATAAAGAAGTACTTCAATCCTTACTGTACTTGCCTTGACCATGGTTTTTCCTTGGCTTGCTTTCTTTGTTTTAACCTGAGCAATCTTATCAGTTCCCATCATCACCATAACCACTTCTCATGCAATGACCCAACTGTTGGCTTCTCTTCAAGGGTCCAGAGCCCCATTTCCAGTGCTCAACTGGGTGCCCCCACTTGTGTACTGGACATCTCAAATGGGGCTCCCATAGGCACCTAAAATTCCACATGCTCCCAACTTAACTCAGTTTCTTCTCCCCTAAGCAAGCCCCTCCTCCTCTCTTCCCTGTGTCCATCGACTCCATCCACAACCCCAGAGAGACAACTCAGCCAGAGGCTGTCATGCTGGGCTCTGCATGACCACAACTCCACGGCTGTTGATGCACCCACTCTGTCAGCACTGACCATTGCCCAGCAGCCTCCCTGAGTTGTGGCTCCCCCCCACGTGCAGTGCAAGACGGCCAGAGCCCCTGACCCCGGCTTCTCCTCTCTCCCAGTGTGCATCCCCATATGCACAGGTGAGCTCCTCTTGCAGCGTCCCTGACTGGACCTATGCAGGCTGGAGCCACTCAGGCCCCACAGTTCTCTCCCAGTTTGAGTCCAGCTCCTAGGAAGACCTCCAAACAGTTTAGCACTCATGCTCAGACCCCTGGCAACTCACTGATCCCTGCTGTCATCCACTTGTTGGAGTGGTGCCCACCTCACCACCACTGTCTGGCCCGGAGGCACATTCCCTGTTTGTCTCCGGTGGCCTGTGCCTCTCCTCCACACTTGACCCTTGAACAGTACAGGTTTGAATGCATGGGTCCACTTATACTCAGATTTTCTGACCAAACTCAGATGGAAAACACAGTATTCCCAGCAAGCAAAGGCTGCTTATACAGAGACCCACATTTCCTTACACACGGATTCTGCAGGGCTGCCAGTGGGGCTTGAGCATGGAGTTTGATAGACTCGAGGGTTCTGGAGCCAATCCCCACCCACACCAACGGAGGACTGTATGAAGAGGAGACTTATTCAAGGAAGTGGCTCACGAGGTGGAGGAGGCTGAGAAGTCCTGTGATCTGTCATCTGTAAGCTGGGGAGCAGGGAAGTCAGTGGTAACATGCGGCCTGAGTCCTGAGGCCTGAGAAGGAGGGGAAGGCAATAGCTGATGGCCTAAGCCCCCAGTTTGGGTAGGGAAGCCTGAGAATCAGGAGCACCAATGTTTAAGGGCAGGAGAGGATGGATGTCTCTGCTTAAGCAGGAGAGGATGGATTCACTCTTCCTCCATCTTTTCGTTCTGTTCAGGCCCTCAATGGATTAGACAATGCCTTCCTACACTGGTGAGGATGGGTCTTCTTACTCAGTTCACAATTCAAATGCCAGCCTCTTCTGAACACCTACACAGACACACTGGATATAACACACTACCAGTCATCTGGGCATCCCTTAGCCACATCACATTGACACATAAAATTAACCATCAGAATACCTAATTTTATGGAGTGTATAATTGTGTAGATAAATATGGATCATGTAAGCACTAACAAAAAGAAGACGGAAGCAGTATTTCTAAAGTAGAACTCAAGGTGACACATTAAATGAGAGAAGAAGATGCCACATTAATAAAAGGCGTGGTCTCTTTGCCTGGAACCCTGTCCCAGCTTTTCATGGGGCTGCCCACCTGTCCTCAGGACTCGACTTCATGTGCCCTCCCCAGAGTGACCTTCCTGACCATCCCAAATGCAGTCCATCCCCCTCAATACCTTGACAAGGCTGCTCATTTGTTTCCTTCCCAGCACCAACCAGAATTCTTTTAAATCAGTATTTAGTTATCTGCTTGGTTATTATTTGTTTTGTAGCTATAATGTATGAATCATGAAGTGCAGGAGGCCTCTGGGTTCTTTTATTTGCCACTGTGTTTCTGGTGCTTAGCACAGTGCCCAGCACACCAAAAGCGTTTAATAAGTATTCCTAAAATGAACACTACTGTATAACATCACAAATCTAGGCACCCAAAGCTTCCAGGAATACCTCAATAAAGTAGATTTTAAACGCAGAAAATTTTAGAAAAATTACATGAATGGGTACCAGTCTGTGGTCTGTTAGGAACCAGGCCACACAGAGGAGGTGAGTGGCAGGTGAGTGAGTGAAGCTTCCTTTGTGTTTATAGCCACTCCTCCTGGCTCACATTACCACCTGACCTCCACTCCCTGTCAGATCAGTGGTCACATTAGAGTGTACTGGGAGTGCGAACTCTATTGTGATCCGTACATGGGAGGAATCTATAATAGGTTGCACACTCCTTATGAGAATTTAATCCCTCCTGATCTGTCACTGTCTCCCATCAACCCGAAACAGGACCACGGAGTTGTACGAAAACAAGCTCAGAGCTCCCCACTGATTCTACATTATGATGAGTTTTATCATTATTTCATTATATTACAGTGTAATAATACTAGAAATAGAATGCACAATAAATGTAATGCACTTGAATCATCCGAAACCATCCCCTACCACCATCCATGGAAACCATCCCCTACCACCATCCATGGAAACCATCCCCTATCACCATCCATGGAAACCATCCCCTACCACCATCCATGGAACCTATCCCCCTACCACCATCCATGGAAACCATCCCCTACCACCATCCATGGAAACCATCCCCTACCACCATCCATGGAAACCATCCCCCTACCACCATCCATGGAAACCATCCCCTACCACCATCCATGGAAACCATCCCCACCACCATCCATGGAAACCATCCCCCTGCCACCATCCATGGAAACCATCCCCCATCACCATCCATGGAAACCATCCCCATCACCATCCATGGAAACCATCCCCCTACCACCATCCATGGAAACCATCCCCTACCACCATCCATGGAAACCATCCCCTACCACCATCCATGGAAACCATCCCCTACCACCATCCATGGAAACCATCCCCTACCACCATCCATGGAACCCATCCCCTACCACCATCCATGGAAATCATCCCCTACCACCATCCATGGAACCCATCCCCTACCACCATCCATGGAACCCATCCCCTACCACCATCCATGGAAATCATCCCCTACCACCATCCATGGAACCCATCCCCTACCACCATCCATGGAAACCATCCCCTACCACCATCCATGGAAACCATCCCCTACCACCAACCATGGAAAAACTGTCTTCCACCAAACCAGTTTCTGGTGCCAAAAAGGTTGGGGACCACTGAATTTCATTCAAAAAGTATTTACTTAATTCCAGTATGAATCAGGTCCTGTTAGGTAGTTGTGGCAGAGCTGAGGATAAAATGGACAAGTCTGCCTCAACAAACTTGCATCGAGATGACTCCAAGACTCTGTTAATTCAACTACATTGACTAAATACGATATATAAACATATGCACATGGCAGTGTGTATGTGTATATATTACTACATTCCAACAGATAATATATATTCCATTACACATCTTTAGAACAGTGTCAGAAATTTATCATGTTTGAGGCTGAAAAAGATATTTATGCTTTATCTAAAATTAAAATCCTTCATACTATTTTCTCTAACCACAATGTAATAAAACCGACTTTCATAGCAAAAGAAGAGCCAATAACTCTAAGCACTTCGACATTCGAATAAATCTGGGCCTACACATGGAAAACAAAATTGAAATTGAGTTACAATTAGTATGCCCCCTACAGAAACCCATGGAGTTTGCTCAGTGTAGGACATAGAGGAAAACTTAGAGAATTAACTGATTTTTTAGAAGTCAAAATAATGAAATAAATGAATTAAGAACCTGACACAAGGGTATAACAAAATAATAATAAAATTTAATCCAAAATAAATAGAAAAAATACATAAACTCAAACATTAAAGAAATAAAGGGGGAAATCACAGTGGAGAAGTAAAAATAAACAGTTGGTTATTTTTAAAATAAAAATAAAACAGACAAACCTCTTTAAGTCAGGCCAAGAATAAAAGAAAATCAAACACAAATAGCATCAGCAATAAGAAAGGGTATATAACCACAGACATAGTGGAGACTAAATAATTACAAGAGAACCACCCTCAACTCTGCACAATAAATGTGATCACGTAAATGAACTGGGCAATTTTTTAAGGAAGCCTAAGGTGGCAGAGGAGAGCGAAGGGGAGAAGAGAACGGGGGATTCTTGTGCAGAATCAGGAAGGGAAAGGAGAAACAGGATATTCAGACTCCATTCGTTTGAGATCAAGAAAGACCAAAAGCCAGTCTTCAGCAAGCACTTTGGAGAGTGAATCTGGGCAGAGAGTCACGCGGGGTGTCAAGAGGTGTGCAGAAAATCCAAAGAAGGCTGAGGACATTATGTGCGTCAAGAAAATAAGAACCAGAAGTCACCAGGACAGTGAAGATATTTAACACAAAAATCTAACTGGGAAAAATATAATAAAGTTAGTTTTGTGATAAGTTCTAAAAAAAAGAAAAAAAGCCAGCAAAAACAAAATTAAGTCAAAATGAGAGAACTGAACAGACCAGAGGACCTCCACAGGCTCAGATATGCAGGTGGCACCACGAGGTCCCCCTGAGCCCAGTTCCTGGACATACCCTGGGGCTTCTGTCCCTGAAGCCTCTGGCCATGATGTCCAGTCCTCTAATGATGCCTCTAAGACAGGTTCTGTGTCCCTGCTTCTGGCGAAAGCCCGGGCTGGTGCACCTGGTTCTCAGGGTCTGGGTCCTATGCCTTCAGTGGGAACTGGGCTCAGCCAAATAAAGGTGGGAAAGGCTCTCCCTAAACACAGGAATGGAGTTCAGACTCACTACCCAAAAAAAGAAACACATGACCACCAGGTGAACACAAAAAGTCCTTATTGGAAAGTAGAGTGGATTTGAATTCACCTTTCAGCAACTTCCTCTTGTACCAAGCAAGCTGTAACATAGACACATCTACCCGCTCAGGTTCAGCACCACGGAGGAGGTACTGCAAATTCTGTATCTCACCCCTATTACATGCAACACTTTTTTTACTGAGTGCCAAATATGAGCAAGGTGTAATCTCAATGGTTTATTTACACACATCCACCTAGATGCCTCCTAGGGGACTTCAAAGTCAGCAAGCCAGGAAAGTGACTGCTGATCACTGACCCTCTATTTAGGATAATAAGAGCACCCATTTTGCATGGATTATAAGGTTTAAATGGGACTGTGAGAAGAACATGATTAGGATAACTAAACATTAATCATCTTTATTAGTATCCTCCTCTGCCTCCAACCTGGGCCTCCCATGACCCCTCCCTCATTATAAACTCACTCGAACCACGTGCAGATTTTATCCCTGAGGACCCGCCCCTCATATCACCTGCTCTGTGCAGAGCAGTGGCCCCAGGAAGGGCAAGCTCTGGACTCTCTGCACTCCCAGCACTGCCTCAGGCCTCCCTGACCTCTCACACCACAGCCCTGCTCCCTGGGCACAGATCTCCAGCCACACTACCTTCTTTTGGTCCTTGAACACCCCAAACCCATGTGTGCCCCAGGAACCTTTGCATTTTCCTGGAAGTTTCTGCTCCAGATATTTACCTGGCTGGATCCTGTTCCTCCCACAAGTGTCATTCTATCTCTCCCCTTCCTCTGAGAAAACTTCTCCAATAACCCTAACTGGAATGCAGCTCCCCTTCCACCCCACCCTTTACTGCCCTTCCTCGTCTTATTTTCTTCATATCACTGCCTGCAATGGGTCTGTCTCTCCCCCCATTAGAATGTAAGCTCAATGATCTGAGATCTTAGCCCCAGGATCTCAATAAATAAATAAATAAATAATGCATGGATGGATGGGTGGATAGATGAACAGGTGGATAGATGAATGGGTGGGTGGGTGGGTGGATGGATGGATGGATGGATTCATGAACTAACAGCCATTTCTGTTTTTAAAACGTAAAATCTGAATGACTGTCTCTCTAATGTCTGTGTCCTAACAGAATATGAGTGTTGAAAGATGAGAGAAGGTATCCTACTGATTCCTGTGCACCTAATGCCTAAAAGCATGCCACCCAGCTTTCTGTTGGCTTAATTTAATTTATTCTATGTTGCACTAAACTCTTATTGCAATGATTCTCAAATTTACCCATTCAGTACAGCCTCTGCTTTTCCTACTCTCTCCACTCTCCTTGCAGCAAATTAAAGATGGCCTCCTTTGTCATGTCTCCCATTGAGAAGTGGGCTCTGATTTCCTTCCCCTTCAGTCTGGGCTGGTCTCGGGGATTTGTGTGGCCAATAGAATGTGGTGGAAGGGAACTACTGGACTTCTGAGGCCAGGTCATAAGGAGCCTTGCAGCTTCTGCATGGGTCTCTTGGCAATCTCATTCTTGGAATCCAGTTGCCATGGTGTGAGGCACCCATGCCACATGAAGAGTCCATGTCTAAGTCTATGCCTGAGTTCCAGCTTCAACCTGCAGCCAGGTGAGCAAGCCCTCCAGGGTGCCCAGGCCACCTGAGCCTTCAGATGAATACAGCCCCAGCCAACATACGACTGTAACCACCCAGCCAACAAGAACAATGAGAGATAATCGATTGTTATTAAACCACTAAGTTTCTGCATAGCTTTCTAGTCAACAATAACTGAAGGAATATTCTCTAATCAATACCAAAATAAAGACATGATGAAAAATAGGCCAGTATAAGTAAGTGTTTTAGTTTTAACTCTACTACCAGCTAGTTGTTTGGGCTCAAGAAACTCATTAACCTCACCAGGTCTTTTGGGAGATAATATTTTAATTTAAAAGATGAGACCAGTCATATGCAACCCTAAGTCTTTCATCCTGTATATACACTTTTATAATTTGTTTTTACTAAACTCTGTTTTATAACTAAATAAATAACATACATAATCATCTAATTCAGATTTAATTCAGATGATCTTGTAGTATGATTAAGGAAGTAAAAAATAAGTGCTACCAACATCACAATTTTGCCTTGGGTTGGTCCAGTTCAAGAGACAAAGAAAAAAGTGGGACACCAGAGTACAGATCTGGAGATCATCTTCAAGGGTAAAGACTCCAGTCTGCTGTAGAGACACAATCAAGGAACTGAGTTGCCAGTAATTAAAATGTGCCTGTTAGAAATAGGACGGTGACCCAGGGTCAATGACAGGAGGGGTTTGGGGATTGCATTGTTTTGCTTTGTTTTGTTTTTCTTCTGAGTTTAAATGAAGGGTTTGATGATGTTGGCAGGTTGCTTGCTACACAAGGAGAGGGTCGGAACTTAGTGAGGGTTTCCAGCTCTGATATCATCATTCCAGGATTTTGAGCTCTTCCCCTGTTTCTAAAGCAGAAATCTGATCACGTGGCTCCCCTGCTGACAAATTTATCATGCTCCTATTGTCTGCAGCAAAAGGAACAATTCAAATTGCTCCATCTGGCCCCACCCACATCCTCACCACCACCCACCCAGCCTCCACGTCCCCCACACCCGACACACCAAACACCAGTCCTTACTAGGGTGCCTCGTCCTCCCTCGTGATGCTCAGCTCCCAAATGGAGAACCATATAAAGATATGCTTCTGTCTTACCCCTGGCCCACTTCCTGTTGAACTTCCCCTAACTGCAGCTACACCAACTTTGGATTTTGGGAATGATTTGAGAGCAGTTTGCTTTAAAAGCGCTCTACTTTGGGCTGGCAGCTGGATTTTGCCCTCACCATTTGCCATGCAAATGAGCCTTCAACTTAGCTGTTTTTGGTGTGTCTGCCTCAGACGGGGACGCCCTACCCCCTCTGCTGACAATCGGAAACTCTTCACTTCCTGCCAGGTGCTTCCCAGCATGCCCTGCTGCCAGGAGAACGGCGGCTGGCAGGCATCTCTTTGGGATGCCCTTCCGGCTGCCCGAGGGCCCCACTCTTCCTCTGCCCTTAGCATCAGGGACACGTCCACTCCCTCCCAAGCCTCTGCAAATGCTCCCTGCTCTAGGAATGAGGTGGAGCACACAGCACTTAACACAAAGGCCAGCCTTCCACGAGTAGCTGTTTTTGCATCATTTCCTCATCCACTTTTACAATTACATGAATAATTCTTAAATAAGTAATATATACACATGACACAAAATCAAAGGCACAAGAGGTCAAATCGAAGGTCAAGAGGCACATCTTCAGTTTCTGACTGCACATCTATTTTATCTGGCATGCTAGCATGTGGCATGCATAGCACTCATTCCTGGGGTTTTAAAAAATACTCAAAGAAATTTTATTTTCTCTTTAATTTGCCCAATAAATTCGGCACATCATTCTTGGCATTGCAAATCATGTATTCCCAACGTGGACAGTCCCAGTGCTAAGTACTATGGGAGCATATCATGTTTTTTTAATGTCAAAAATATTCTGATTTTTAAATGTCAAAACAACGCAAATGTATAAAAGGTTTATAAGGAAAGGCCCAGTCCTATCTTTGGCACCAGGTTGCCCAGCTACCCAAGACCTGCCATGGGGTGGCAAATGTAATTTTTTAAATATTTTTAAATATTTTGCTATTACTAAACTAAGCTAGCCACCTGTAGTTGACCATCTCCTCCTTTTGTGACTGCAATGTCAAAATGCCCACTTCTGTTCTGGGCACTAAGATAATGCAGTTCTGACTTTCTGCGTGAGTCTCTCTGCTTGACTGCAGGCATCTTGACCTCAGGTAACACTAAGGCATCAATAGATGTCTCTTGGACTATGTTGACAGAGCCGTTCCCCCACAGGACTTAATCATCAAGGAGACGGACCAACTGCACATACCTGTGGAACTCTGGGGGAGCCCAGCTTCCCAATCCACCATACCTACATCTCTTCTTCCCATTTCCAGAGCAGCAACTAAGGCTCATACCGGCCTCTCACCCACTTCAGACACACCTCCTGCCCTCACATGTGGGGCAGCTTTCCCAGGCTCTGGGACCACTGCCCATCTGGACAGGAAGTGCCTGGAGGAGAGGCCCAGGGGTCGGAATGCTTTGGCCAGGATAGCTCCGTGCTTTTCTGCTAGGACCGGGATGATTCCTTCTGACTCATGGAATCTGGCCTCTCTGGCAGCAGAGCCTCCCTTAGGCTTGCCCCACCCCCTCATGATTCTCTGGATTTCTCACATCACACCTGCCTCTGACCACAGGCCACTTAATGACCTCAAGGACTAAATAACCACCATGCCAACTACCACGTGACCTGCATGCCCCTCCCCTGGTTATGATTTAGGTTTTACACTATAGTCCTTTTAGTTATTTGGCTTCTTCACCTGTTACTTGTCCCTATCACCAAAATAATAATAGCTAACTGTTAAGATGAGGGAAACTGAGTCAGGCAAGGTGTAAGTGGCCTGCCCCAGGTCACAGGTCGGGAGGCAGAGCCCCCGCTCCAGGGCCCAAGTGCTGAGTTCTGCATAGTCAGAAACTGCCGCACACGCCAGCAGGTGGGGGAGGGGATGGCCAACCTGGCTTTAGAAGTGGAGGTTCAATTTAGAGTCCTACTTGGTGGCAGCTGGGAACACACAGACCCTGCCCAAATCATAGCCACCGTCCTGCTAGGCTGCTCCAAGAGAGGAACACATCCAGAGGACAGGTCAGATGGGGAAAATAACAGTACTTCAGATGGGAAAAGTAACAGTACTTCAGATGATGGGGAAAGTAACAGTACTTCAGATGATGGGGAAAGTAACAGTACTTCAGATGGGGAAAGTAACAGTACTTCAGATGACAGGGAAAGTAACAGTACTTTAGATGATGGGGAAAGTAACAGTACTTCAGGGCAGCTGCACTTTTTGTTATCCATCCCCTGTGCAGGACCTGCATTGGTGCTGGGTACGAAGGTCCAACCCCAGCTCCAAGGGGCCTCACCAGCTTGCCCCGTCTCTCCCTCTCACTCACCCTCACCCAGCCCCAGGAATGCTAGACTCCAGCCAGACAGAGCAGAGGAAGTGACCAGGGGAGACACTTCACAAAAACGCTGCCCACCTGCCCTGAGCACGGACTATCTCCTCCCTCTCCAGAAGCACTAGGAGGGTATTTGTTTCACAGTGGACAAGAGAGTCACAAGCAGTTTCTGTGCAGGTGAAAACTGGGCTGAAGATGGGCAAAAGCTTATTTCCACATGAGTTTCTTTGGAATAATCTCTTACAAAGGGAATTGGATGACTTGAAAGACATTAGATGTCACCTTACCTACAAAACAATGCTTTATCTTGAATACCCACTGAGGATGCGCTATTTTACAAAGCAATGTACCTGTCTTATGTCAGTTCTAATAACCAGGTCTTCCTTCCATTAATGCATGTCAGCTTCCATTTGGACAAGATATGGTACATCTTTTCCACATTATGCAGCCAGAGACATTCTTTTACAGTCCTGGACTGTGATCCAACACAGTCCCCATTTCTGTCAATTTTTTATCACCCCACATTAAGGCCAGTGGCCAACAACTGTCTCCTAAAACACCTCTGGAAAATTTCCCTTCCACTTGACATAAATCCTTGGATAAGTTCACTTGCCCAAATGCACACAAACCTTTCTTCTAGCTTATCATTCAACCTGAGGAAATTAGTGTTGAATGTGTTCTAGATACTGGTGATCACGAAGGTGAACGGGACAGGCAACTGACGCGGTGAACAGAAGCAGGAAGGGTCCCTGCTGACATCTTGAAATGCTAACTTCCAAAAAGAATACAACTCTCCCAGACTAGTATTCCCATCAAATAAACTGATTCATTTAAAATAACCCAGTCTTAGGGTCTCATGGAACCCACAAAAAAAACTGGTGATTACAGCTTTATTTTGTTGTGGCTTACAAACTATCATTTCTTTAAAAAATCCATTCTAAAATATTTCCTGAGATGATCGTCATTGACTTGTTGTTTAAAGACACCATATTATTAAGTGTAGTTGTGTTTTATCGCGGTTGTTTTTGATTTGGGTTGGGATTGATCTCCCCCATCTCGTTTATACTAACACGCTTTCTTCAAACCTCAGTGGTCAACTCTCGAGTGGAAATGAAAGTGGCTGTACCCTGAAGGTCAGGAAATGTTTCTTATCAAAATAAATGTTGAATTTCAAGAGCCAAGGCAAAGGCAAGGGGATGTGTGCTGGGGGAGGGAGGTAAGGTGGGGAGAGGTTTATAGACAAAAGAAACAACAAATGCTGGTGTATACTAGCATGACAACTTACGTTAAAAAAGAAAGAAAAAAGAAATGCAAAGGGCCCACGGTTGAAGAGATTGTGTCACAACGGAAGGTCAATTCTCCCAAATGCAAGAGTACTTTTGGCAAATTTTTAGGACCAATAAAAGAGAAAAGTTGTTAGACATTAGACCAACATAAAAAAAATTCACCATGGACAACTAATTAGAAAACATAATTTAAGAAAGAGGATTGCATTTACTACAGCAAGAGTCTATATATCTGGTGAAAAATCCTATGGAAGCAGCACAGAACCATTATGGAATAATTTTTTGACTTTTTTGAAAGACATACACGAGGTCAGGAGTTCGAGACCAGCCTGGCCAACATAGCGAAACCCTGTCTCTACTAAAAGTACCAAATTAGCCAGGCATGGTGGTGTGCACCTGTAATCCCACCTACTTGGGAGGCTGAGGCAGGCGAATTGCTTGAACCCAGGAGGTGGAGGTTGCAGTGAGCCAAGATTGTGCCATTGCACTCCAGCCTGGGCGACAGAGCAAGACTCTATCTCAAAAAATAATAATAATAATACATAATCCCTAGGGTGTCATGAAAATTAAATGAGGCAATTTTTGTACATCACTTAGAAAAGTTTCTGAGTCTAGTACATTGAAATGTTTGTTAAATAAAAAAATGAAAGTCAAATGTTAAAGAAAAAATGGAATACTCCTGAGAGAAAATGTGTACAAGTACTTTTAAGACATTAGGGAAGATGAAAAATTTTTAAACTAGATGTAAAAATCATGAACATAATAAAAAAGATGAATAAATTCGACTATGTTAAAGTTTACAAAGCTCTACATCTAAGGATATCACAACCGCCCTTTGAGTTTATAATCAACCCAAACACCAAGAGAAAATATTTGTAATGAATATAACAGAAAATAGGCAGAGGATATAAAGAGCTGCTACAAATTTTAAAAAGACATTTCAGTTGAAAATGTGAACAAAGAATATGTAAAAGCAGTTCAAAGAGAAAAAACCCAAAGGTCAATAAACATATGAACTGGATTCAATCCCACAGACAACCAGGGGAAATACACGTGCACCCATTAGTCCAGCAGTGCTTGGAGAGAACAGCGAGAATTGCAATACTAATATCCTGCCGGTGGATTTATAATTTAGATAAGTATTTTGGAAAGAAATATGACATTATCCAGGAAATTTAACACTTAGCCTACCCTAGGATCCAGCTTAATACCCAACCCATCATAAATAACCAGCTTCTTCCACAGGCTTCCCATTTCTCCATAAATAGTAATTTCATTTTTCTAATTGCTTGGATCAAAAACCTTGGAGCTATTCTTGACGGCTATTTCTCTCAAACCACATCTGCTTACTCTGAAAGCCTATTGCCTTTTCATCAAAATGTATCCAGAGACGTGCTCCATCTCACTACCTCCACCAGTGTCCTCTACGTCCGGCCCCGTCATCTCTCCTGGATCATCATAAGAGTCTCTTACTGTCTGCCTGCTTCCACACTTGCCATTTTTTGTGTGTTCTCAGCATATCTGTTCGAGAGGACCTATTAAAACTTAAGTCAGAAAATGTTGCTCCTTGACCCAAAACCCTTCCACGGCTCCCCATTTCACTTGGAACAAAATCCAGTGATGTCAAAACGGCCCCAGGACCCCACATGATCTGCTCCCATGTCGTCTCTTCCCTCATCTCTTACCACCCCCTTCTCCTTGTGCTCCGGCTTTTGGGCCTCTACACTGGTCTTTGGATTGGGGGATGCTTCTATCTCAAGCCCTGCACACTTACAGTTTCCTGCGGCTGGAATGTTTTTCCCAGAAAATCCACACCCCCTTGACTCAACGCAAGTGCACCTCTCTCAATGAGACCTTTCTTTCCTAGACTACCCCTTCTAACTTCTAAATTCCACCACTACCACCACTACTTGCTTCACTGCAAATACATACACTAGCATAATCCTGGTGTTTTGGGTTTGGGTTTGTTGTGTTGGTTGGTTGGGGTTTTTTGGTTTGGTTTTTCCCATGCCTTTCAAATGGAAGCCTTGAGAGGAAGGAATTCTTGTCCCTTCTGTTCACTGTGATATTCTTCCTAACAGCGCTCACTGCATAGAAGGCTCTCAATAAATAGTACTCTGATAAATAAATGACTGCATAAATTGTCAAGCTACAATCTTCCAGGAACTGTACCAAGGGCTGGAAAACAGAAGTGGGGGAAAAAGGAAAAGAGGCCTCACCCTTGGGGAACTAACAATCTTCTGGAGAAAAAAAAAAAATTGAGCTAATATGTATACATGTGGATATAGAATTTAAAATTAAGGATATTAGGAAGGAAAATTCTGTTGTTTCCACCCCACAGGGCAAGGTTGTTAGGTTTTGTTTTGCTTTGTTTCTGTCATGCTGCATTAACTGTGAAAGTGTATCCTCCACCTCCTGGGAATCAATCACTTCTTGGTATTCTCAATTACTCCACTATAATTATCATCCAGATTTTGAGAAGTCAGAAATTCCTGATTCTAGCCTTTGTTCTGATGTGGAGCAGGGTCTCCCTGAGTTGTTTCATTGGAGACTACAAGCCCGCAGGCACAGGGCCCCCTCCTCCTGTGGACGCCCTTCAGCCTTGCAGACTGGCAGCACTTGCAAACCCATGAGAATGCCATCATCTACCTGCCTGGTGCAGCAGCCTCTGTGAGAAGTGGGCCCATGGCTTCTTCCTTTCATGGAATTTTTCTGTAAGTTTTTTATGACTAAAAATGGATTACAGAAGTCCACCTCGCAAAGGTGAGATGCAGATGGCTTTTGAACATAGAGCCCCAAGTCACCAACTTTTCATCGTTATTGCCAGCCAAACCCTAAGTCAACATTCAGTTGCTTTTAAGAAGTAGGTGAAAGATCTTGAGGAAGAAAGCCATGGAACACTTGAAGATTACACTGGATGAAGAGAATTATCTTTATTGAACCCAGATCTAAAAAGCAGGGCTCACTCAGGAGGAATTCCACCCACAGGCCAGCACGTTCACTCTGGAGTGGTGCGCCCTGAGCTGCTCGACATATGGAACTGACAGGTTCCGTCTTTTCACCTCTTTCTTTGGCAGGCATGAATTTGTTTTTCATTGTCTTCACCACATGCTCTTTCCTTGGTTTATGTTGCAATTGTTGACTTGTAGAGCATCAAAAAGAAACAAAGCAAACCTCCAAGAAAGCAGAATTTGGCCAGAGCCAAAAGCAACTCAGAATTTGAACTGAACTTACTCAAAGCAGGGCAAGAAGATGGAGGCTTACGAAAATACCTCTTGTTTGATCCAAAGACTGAAGCCAAAGCATCCGTGTCCAGAAGCTCTTTTTCATGGATGAGCCTCCAATCTCAACTTGCAAAAAGCCAGCTGGACGAGGGGGAGGCTGGCAGCTGCATCTCCGCGAGCTGAAGCCACAAACCCATCCCACTTTGGCACTGGAGTCTCGAGCCCCATGGAGCTTGGAGAGTTCTAACAAATTCCACACCCATGGCAGTGGATCTAACCCCCACGTTTAGGGCGATGTGCATTCCAGGCACACTGTGTCCGTTAACTTAGTGATACATTCTATTATTCTACTGATTGCATCAGCCCTTTTCTCAATTACCCAAAGATGCCGTGACTGTAGGACTCCAGATTTACATTATAGAGGCTTCCCCCACCGCAGGCCTCACCCCCAGCACCCAGCCTGAGACATGCGCGACTTGCGCCACAGAAGCCCTGTGTGTGCCTGCCCCCCCACAACTTCCAGGGGTAGCCCCTGTCCTGACTTCCAACAGCAC
Organism: Ateles fusciceps; assembly: GCA_036589455.1. Lineage (NCBI taxonomy): Eukaryota > Metazoa > Chordata > Mammalia > Primates > Atelidae > Ateles > Ateles fusciceps. Next base: position 1,106,999 of record JAZHEH010003321.1, on the reverse strand, counting down.
AGATCAATCCAGGAGAGACCACTCAGAGGGCAATCACCTTGTTATTACATGTGCAGTCAGTAAGTGAATATGTTGTCCATCCTATCCCCCACATTTCATTCATTTCTCCACTTAGAGGCAATGGAGCTGAGAGACACAAGTCCCGTTGCCAGGGTTTGATTCTAGCCCGGCCATTGCTTATCCCCATGAGGCTTCTGTTTCCTCATCTTTAAAATGAGGGCAAAAACATCAGATTACCCAGAGGAGTAAATAAGATAATGTGTGGGTCATATCGCATAAATGGCTCCCCCAGCCCATAGGAAGCAGCCTCAGTCCCTTCCCCTTCCTCCTTCCTTCTTTCCTCCATTCATTCCTGCTGCTCTTCCTTTTTTTCTTTCACTCATTCATTCTTTCTGTTAGTCTTCATCAGCAGTGTCTCCTGGAAGCAGTTCTGGCCTTGGCAGCTGCTGGCACAGTCACTTTCCAGGAGGACGGGCCCTGGCAGCTCTGAGGCTCTCGCCCTCCCCGGTTCTCACACCACATGCAGGGAACCACTCACGGGGCAGCACCAGAACTCAGTGGGGCAGGCATGGTGGTGGCAAGGTCTGCGGTTCCCACCTGCCTTGTCCTGATCCTTCCCATGAGGCTGCCCTGGCTCCAGACTCCTCCCTCTCAATGACCCCCCCCGTGCCTCATTCCACAGCAAATGGCACCACCAACCCCGAAGTTCCATGGCATTTCCTCCCCAAGCCTGGCTTTCAATCTGTTTCCTGATCCTTTCATGTTCCTTACTTTTGGCTTTCTAAAGCATGCCCCTTCTCCTTCCCCATTTCCACAGCCTTCATTCATTCCAACATTTTTCCTCTTGGATTACAGTGGTCCCCTCATCACAGATGCTGTGTCCAATCTGGGTTCTCATAAGTGCATTTCCCAGGTCAGATCCAGCCCCCTCCTACTCCTCCAGCCCCACTGCCCGTCCCCTGAACCCCCAGGAAGCCCCCAGCACACCATCTCCCTCCTACCTGGCGCCTCAGCTCACACCTCACCAGAGATGACCCACCCTCTTCACCTCCCACTATGGTCCAGATCATGGCCCCCCGGACTCCAAACCTTTATTTAGCAGCAAGTCCTCCTGCCACTGGCCAGTATGCCTGGCAATGGGGGCACAGTCACATGCAGTCTGTGCTCCTGGGAATATCCTGGTTTGCACTGAAGAGAGCAGTGACAAGGCAGTGCCTCTTTCCCAGGATCCTCCCTGCCTGCGCCACACATGCTCCGCTGCTATGGTCTCACGTTAGGCAGGGTAGGGGCACGCTGGGTCACAGGAAAGCACATGGAATGGTCCTCACCACCTGGAGTCCATGGTCTGGCATTGTGAGCACACCAGCAGGGGTGGTACAAAAGTTTCCAGGTGGCACCCAGAGGTATAGCTGTCTCCTTAGTCCAAAGCATCCCTCACCAGGAAGGCTCAGCCATGGCACCCTCCATTAAGAGATTCTCATGCTCTGGGCATTTCACTTCAGTGGGGGATCACAGAGAAACACCTTCACCCCTGTGCCGCTCAATTGGGCTGGGACTTGATGGGCTGGGAGCTCACTGCTGGACACTCAAGTGGTGTGTTCTCAGGCTTGAGGTCACTGTCTGACCTGTTACAGGTGACTGAGCAGCTCGTTGTCCACCTCTCTGACAGGCCTGTGAAGTGCACAGCCTCCAGAAAGTGTGCTCTGAGCAGGAGACTCTGCAGCCCCTCCCTCACACACCAGAGCCCCCAGAAGGGATTTCATGACTGTACTAATGTTGCCCCACATAGAACTAAAAAGAGACTGTGATGCAAGCATACCTATGAAACAAACCGTCACGTTTTTCTAAACCTAAAATAAAAGTTTTCAAAAAAAGGAAGTGGTGTGTTTTCCCTCTCTCTCTCTCTCTTTCTCTTTCTCTCTCCCTCTCTCACCTCTCTCACCGTCTCTCTTCTGCCATAGGATAATACAGCAAGAAGGCTGGCCCTTGAAAGAGGCTGGCACCTTGATATTGGACTTCTCAGCCTCCATAACTGTGAGCCTGTGAATTTCTGTTCATTATAAATCACCCAGTCTCAAGTATTTTGTTATAGTAGCACAGATGGACTTAGACAGAAAATTGGTAACAAGAAGTGGGGGATTGTGCCGTAACAAACACCTGAACACATAGAGACAGCTTTGAAGCTGGGCAATGGCTAGAGGCTAGAAGAGTCTGGAGAAGCTGACTGGAAACAGCCTGTATTGCCATGAACGGAGCATTAAGAGCAATTCTGGTGAGGTGTCAGAGGAAGAAAGAGACTGTAGAGAAAGTCTGAATCTTCCTAGAGGGTACTGAGTGGTCGTTGATCAGAATGTTGGCAGAAATAAGGACAGTCAAGGCAATTCTAATAAGGTCTCACGTTGAAATGAGAGAAAGGTACAGGACACTCGAGTAAAGGCCACTTTGTTACAAAGTGGCAAAGACCTTGGCTGGATTGTGTCCATCCCCAGTGCTTTGTGAAAGGCAGAATAAAAGAGAAATGAACTAGAATATCTGGTAAAAGAAATATCTAAGCAGCAAAGTATTCAGGATGCTGTGTGGCTTTTCATAATTGTGTATACTAAATTTTGAGAAGAGAGAAGTTATTTAAAAACAAAATTGTATAATTAAAAGAAAAACACAGCTTAGGGATTTGAAAGGTTCTCAGCCTGGCCATGTGACAGAGGATGAAAGAGCATTTTCAGGAGAGGAAACCAATGGTATGGCCAACTCATCATTTAATAAGGAGATTCGTGTGGACAGAAGGAAGCCAGAGGCTCTTGTCAATGACCCCCAAGGCACTTCAGAGATTATTGGTGACACCCATCCCATCACAGGTCCAGAGTGCCAGGTCCTTCCTGGAGGAAGGACGTATGTCAAAAGAGAGGCCTAGGACACCCTCCAGACTTTGGGGCGCACTGTCCAGGACTGCCTCAAGTCTCTGCTTCCAACTTCCAATGCTCTTCCACCACCCCAGCCATGGCTCAAACAGACCAGGTACGGCTTGGCCCACTGCAGAAGGTACATGCCATAAACCCTAGCAGCGTCCATGTGGTGCTGATTCTGCAGATGCACAGGATGCAAGAGCTGTGAGGGCATGGGTGCCTCCATGTAGATTTCAAAGGATGTCACAGGCAGAGGCTTACCACAGGAATGAAGCCATTGCAGAGAACCCCCCACTTGGGCAATGCCCAGGAGAACTGTGGGAACAGAGCTGCTGCAGAGTCCCCCACCAGGCCTAATGGAGCTCTGGGGGCAAGACCTCCTCCAAGACCCCAGAACTGTAGAGCCAGCAGCATGCAACACCAGCCTAGGCAATCTGCAGGTACAAGACTCCAACCCAATCGAGCTACTTTTGGGGCTGAGTCTAGTAAAGTCATAGGGCTAGATCTCCCCAAGGCCTTGCGTGCCCAACCGCCACCACAATGTGTTCAAAAAATGGCATATGAAGTCAAAGATTATTCTGAAGTCTTAGATTTGCTATTGCTCAGTCCGCTGGGTTTTGAACATTTTTGAGATCAGTTACCCCTTTCTTCTTTCCTGTTTCTCCCTTTTGGAATGGGAATGTCTATCCTACACCTGTTCCACCATTGTATTTTGGAAGCACGTAACTCATTTCATTTCACAGGCTCACAGATGGAGAGGAATTTGCCTCAGGATGAATCATGCCCTGAGTCTTGCTTATTGCTAGTTTTTATGACACTCTGGACTTTGAATTTTTGAGTTGATACAGGAATGAGTTAGGACTTTGGGGGCTACTAGGATACAATGAATGTCTTTTGTATATGAGAACAACATGAATTTTTGGGGACAAGGAGCAGAATTCTATGGTTTGAATATTTGTCCCCTTCAAAACTCATGATGAAATTTTAATTGCCATGGAATTAAGATGTTGAACTTCTACGAGGTGATTAAGCCAAGAGGGTTCTGCCTTCCTGAACAGATTAATGCCCTTATTTACGGGAGTGAATTCCTTATAAAGAGTGAGTTTGTCCCCTTTCTCTCTATTTTTCCCATTCACTTTCCACCACGGGATGACACATTGGCCCTCAACAGATGCCAATGCCTTGGTATTGGACTTAACCTCAGAACTATGAGCCAGTATATTTATGTTCATTATAAATTTCTCAGTCTCAGGTATTCTGTTACAGCAATGTAAAAGGGACTAAGGCACTCGGTTATTGTCTCTCTCTCTCCAACTAGACAATAAACCCCACACACAATTCCAGAGACCTACAATAATGACTATATCTTAGGCATTCAATACTTATTTATTGAATGAGTCAATGAGTAAATAACAATTAGAAATCAGAAAGGAAAATTTATTCCAAACACAAAGGGCACTAAAGGAATTGTAAGGGAATATTATGTTCAGCCATCTGGTAGTAAGAAAACTTGAATAAAATCAAAATATTTTCCTGGAAAAAGAAAAATTATCAGTACTTACTGAAATATAGGTTAAAAAAAGTATTCGTATTTTGCTGGCCATAGAGAAATAGATCCATCTGTGTGTGTGTGTGTGTGTGTGTGTGTGTGTGTGTGTGTGTGTACACATATACATATGTATGGCCAGCCAAACATATATATACAATGGCATATTTTATATTATTGATCAGGAAAATATAATTACAGAGTTAACAGCAAGCAATTCTATAGGGCTTACACCTGAGACAAATTACTGGGGGATAAGGTAATTTCATCTTCAACTCTAGCAAGTTATGCCACATTTTTTTCCAAATGATTATATTATCCCCCAGCAGCAATGTGGGGGATAATGGAATCCTAAAATGTACCTAAAGCTGAAGATGAGAATTTCTATTGTGCTACATCCTTACCAACAGCTGGTATGTTTCTACTTCCCATTTTTGCCAAGTTGAAGAATTTTGAATGTTATATCATTGTGGTTTTAATTTGCATTTTTCTGATACCTAACAAGGTTGAGCATTTTCCATACGTTCAATGACTTTTGATATTTCTTCTAAATAATACAGCTTCAGTTTTTCTATTTGAATATTTGTATTCTTGGTTTTTAAGTTTACTTATATGTCCTAAATACTCATCTTTTGTGGTTATATCTGTTAGGAATGTCTTTTCTCTGTTGTGGCTTGTCTATTCATTTCCTGCATGATTTTTGATGAACATAAGGGCTTAATTTTAATGTGCCTGAATTTATTAATCTTTGTATTTTTGGAATATGCTTTTTGTGTCTTATTTAACTAATATTTCCCCACTGTGGAAGTCATAAAGTCATTCTCTTAAACATATTCTTCAAAATTTTTAAATCTTGCCTTTCACATTAATACCTTTAATCTATTTAAAGTTGTTTTGTGTGTAGTATAATTTGTGAATACAATCTCATTGACCAATCTCAAATGGATGATCATTCATGATATATCATGTTTCCATCTATAAAATGGTCTGTTTCTGTTTCTCTTTTTTTATATAATTGGTGCACTGTTTCTATCTCTCTACCAATACTACATTGTCTTAATTATCAAAAATTCATTAAAAATCTTAATTTCTTAGAAGTCAAGCACCCCCACCCAGCACTATCTCTTGAAGAAAATCATGGCTATTTTTGTTCCTTTCCTCATAATGTAAATGTTACTATTAGCTCATCAATTTCCATGAGAAATTAAGTTAGGAGTTTGATTCAAATGTTGTCAAATCTGTGGCTCAATCTGTAGTGGATTAATATCTTTATAAATATTAAACATCCTTGTCTATGAAAATGGCATATCACTCCATTTATTTAATTTTCTTTTCCAGTAAAGTTTTATAATTTTCTTTATAAAGTTATTATACAATTATTGTAAAATCTATTTCTATGTAACTTTCTTCACTTACTCATTTTACAAAAACTTATATACCAATTACTATGAGCTAGGTACTTCTCTAAGCATTTTATGTACACTAACTTTTCTCACAAATATTAGGTGGGTATAATTATTGTCCCATTGTCCCACTTTTCAGATGAAGACACTGAAGCAAAAAAAGGAGAAATAACTTGGCTAATGTCATATAAATAGAAATGAGAGGGACTTTGAACCTGAATTCATGCCCTTAACCACTATACACTAATTTCAAATTAATTTAGCAAAGGAGAAACAAAATCCTTTACAGAAAAGCAAATGCTGAGGGATTTTGTTACCACCAGGCCTGTCCTGCAGGAGGTCCTGAAGGAGGCACTTAACAGGGAAAGGAAAAACTCATACCAGCTGCTGCAAAATCACATCAAAATATAAAGATCAATGACACTATGAAGAAACTGCATCAACTACTGTGCAAAATAACCAGTAGCATCATGATGACAGGATCAAATTCACACATAACAATATTAACCTTAAATGTAAATTGGCTAAATGCCCCAATTAAAAGACACAGATGGGCAAATTGGGTAAAGAGTCAAGACCCATCAGTGTGCTATATTCAGGAGACCCATCTCATGTGCAAAGACACACATAGGCTCAAAGTAAAAGGATAAAGAAATATTTACCAAGCAAATGGAAAGAAAAAAAAGCAGGTCTTGCCATCCTACTGTCTGACAAAACAGACTTTAAACCAACAAAGATCAAAAAAGACAAAGAAGGACATTACATAATGGTAAAGGAATCAATGCAACAAGAAGAGCTAATGATCCTAAATACATATGCACCCAATACAGGAGCACCCAGATTCATAAAACAAGTTCTTAGAAACCTACAAAGAACAGACTCCCACACAATAATGGTGGGAGACTTTAACACCCCACTGTCAATATTAGGCAGATCAACAAGACAGAAAATTAACAAGGATATTCAGGATTTGAACTCAGCTCTGGATCAAGTGGACCTAATAGACATCTACAGAACTCTCCACCTCAAATCAATAGAATATACATTCTTCTCAGTGCCACATGGCACTTATTCTAAAATCAGCCATGTAATTGGAAGTAAAACACTCCTAAGGAAATGCAAAAGAACAGAAATCATAACAGTCTCTCAGACAATCAAATTAGAACTCAGGATTCAGAAACTTACTCAAAACCGCACAACTACATGGCAACTAAACAACTTGCTCCTGAATGACTACTGGATAAATAATGAAATGAAGGCAGAAATAAAGATGTTCTTCGAAACCAGTGAGAACAAAGACACAATGTACCAGAATCTCTGGGACACATTTAAAGCAATGTCTAGAGCGAAATTTATAGCACTAAATGCCCATCAGAGAAGTGAGGAAAGATATAAAATCAACACCCTAACATCATCGTTAAAAGAACTAAAGGAGCAAGATCAAACAAATTCAAAAGCTAGCAGAAGGCAAGAAATAACTAACATCGAAGAAGAACTGAAGGAGATAGAGACACAAAAAAACCTTCAAAAAATCATAAATTCAGGAGCTGGTTTTTTGAAAAGATCAACAAAATAGATAGACTGCTAGCCAGACTAATAAAAAAGAAAAGAGAGAAGATTCAAATAGATGCAATAAAAAATGATAAAGAGGATATCATTACTGATCCCCACAGAAATACAAACTACCATCAGAGATTACTACAGACACCTTTATGCAAGTAAACCAGTAAATTTAGAAGAAATGGATAAATTTCTGAACACTTACACCCTCCCAAGACTAAACCAGGAAGAAGTTGAATTCCTGAATTCAACCAATAACAAGGTCTGAAGTTGAGGCAGCAATTAATGGCCTACAAACCAGAAAAAGTCCAGGTCCAGACAGGTTCACAGCCAAATTCTACCAAAGGTACAAAGAGGAACTGGTACCGCTCCTTCTGAAACTTCCAAACAATGCAAAAAGAGGGGAATCCTCCCTAACTCATTTTATGAGACCAACATCATCCTGAAACCAAAACCTACCAGAGACGCAACTGAAAAAGAGTATTTCAGGCCAATATCCATGATGAACATTGATACAAAAATCTTCAATAAAATACTGGCAAACCAAATCCAACAGCACATCAAAACCTTATCCATCACCATCAAGTCGGCTTCAGCCCGGGGATGCAAGGCTAATTCAACATCTGCAAATCTATAAACATAATCCATCACATAAATAGAACCAAAGACAAAAACCATATGATTATCTCAATAGATGCAGAGAAGGCCTTCAACAAAATTCAACAGCCCTTTATGCTAAAAATTCTAAATAAACTAGAATTAGTTTATTTAGAATTTTTAGTTTATTTAGAATCTTAGGTATCAATGGATCATATCTCAAAATAATAGGAGCTATTTATGACAAACCCATAGCCAATATCATACTGAATGGGCAAAAACTGTAAGCATTCCATTTGAAAACTTGCACAAGACAAGGATGCCCTCTCTCACCACTCCTATTCAATATAGTATTGAAAGTTCTGGCTAGGGCCATCAGGCAAGAGAAAGAAATAAAGGGTATTCAAATAGGAAGGGAGAACGTCAAATTGTCCCTGTTTGCAGATGACATGATTGTATATTTAGAAAACCCCATCGTCTCAGCCCAAAGTCTCCTTAAGCTGATAAGCAACTTCTGTAAAGTCTCAGGATACAAAATCAATGTGCAAAAATCGCAAGCATTCCTATACACCAATAACAGAAAAACAGAGAGCCAAATCATGAGGGAACTCCCATTCCCAACTGCTGCAAAGAGAATAAAATACCTAGGAATACAACTAATAAGGGATGTGAAGAACCACTTCAAGGAGAACTATTAACCACTGCTCAAGGAAATAAGAAGATATAAACAGATGGAAAAACATTCCATGCTGATGGTTAGGAACAATCAACATTATGAAAATGGCCATACTGCCCAAAGTAATTTACAGACTCAGTGCTATCCCAATCAAGCTACCGAGGACTTTCTTCACATAATTGGAAAAAAACCACCTTAAACTTCATATGGAACCAATAAAGAGCCCGCATAGCCAAGACAATCCTAAGTGAAAGAAACAAAGCTGGAGGCATCATGCTACCTGACTTCAAACTATATTACAAGGCTACTGTAATCAAAACAGCATGGTACTGGTACCAAAACAGAGATATAGACCAATGGAACAGAGCAGAGGCCTCAGAAAGAATGCCACACAGCTACAACCATCTGATCTTTGACAAACCTGACAAAAACAAGCAATGGGGAAAGGATTCTCTATTTAATAAATGGTGTTGGGAAAACTGGATAGCCATATGCAGAAAGCTGAAACTGGATCCCTCCCTTCCACCTTATACAAAAATTAATTCTAGATGGATTAAAGATTTAAACATGAGGCCTAACACCATAAAAACTCTAGAAGAAAACCTAGGCAATATCATTCATGACATAGGCATGGGCAAGGACTTCATGACTAAAACACAAAAAGCAATGGCAACAAAAGTCAAAATAGACAAATGGGATCTAATTAAACTTAAGAGCTTCTGCACAGAAAAATAAACTATCAATAGAATGAACTGGCAACTAACAGAATGGGAAAAAATTTTTGCACTCTACCCATCTGACAAAGGACTAATACCCAGAATCTACAGAGGACAAAAAAAATTGACAATAAAAAAAAAACCATCAAAAAGTGGGCAAAGGATATAAACAGACACTTCTCAAAAGAAGACATTTATGCAGCCAACAAACATATGAAAAAAAGCTAATCATCATTGGTCATTAAAGAAATGCAAATCAAAACCACATTGAGATACCACCTCACGCCAGTTAGAATGGCTATCACTAAAATATCAGGAGACAACAGATGCTGGAGAAATAAGAATGCTTTTACACTGTTGATGGGAGTGTAAATTAATTCAACCATTGTGGAAGACAGTGTGGCAATTCCACAAGGATCTAGAAATAGAAATATCATTTGACCAGCAATCCCATTACTGGGTATATATGCAAAGGATTATAAATCATTCTTTTATAAAGACACATGCACACATATGTTCACTGTGGCACTGTTCACAATAGCAAAGACTTGCAACCAACCCAAATGCCCATCAGTGATAGACCAGACAAAGAAAATGTGGCACATATACACCATGGAATACTATGCAGCCATAAAAAAGGATGAGTTCATGTCATTTGCAGGGACATGAATGAAATTGGAAACCATTCTCAGCAAACTGACATAAGAACAGAAAACCAAACACTGCATGTTCTCACTCATAAATACGTGTTGAACAATGAGAACACATGGATGCAGGGAGGGGAAATTCACACACCGAGGCCTGGGGGTTGGGGGGCTAGAGGAGGAATAGCAGGGGGTGGGGGATTGGGGAGGGATAGCGTTAGGAGAAACACCTAATATAGATGACGGAGCTATGGATGCAGCAAACCACCACCATGGCACCTGTATACCTATGTAACAAACCTGCACGATCTGCACACGTACCCCAGAACTCAAAGTATAATAAATAAAGTTTCTAAAAAATTAGTAATAATAATTTATAATGCTATTTTCATGCATAAAAAGGTGAATCACTTTTGTACATGAATATTATATCCAGCATGTTTGCTATAGCTTATTAATTTAATGATTTCATTGTACATTTTGTGGCATTTAGCATATAGGCAATGATGTACCTATGAATAATTATATTCCTAATTATTTCACTTTAATCTTATTCCTCTTTTTTACTTTTAATTGACAAAATCATATATTTATTTAAGGTGTACAACCCATGATGTTTTAATATATATATGTATTGTGAAGTGACTAAATCAAGCTAATTAATCTCCCATCTTTTTTGATGGTGAGGAAATTTAAAATCTACTCTCTAAGCAATTTTCAAGCATATAATACATTGTTGTTTGCTATAATCACCATGTTGCACAATAGAATTCTCACTCATTCCTCCTGTCTAACTGAAATTCTACATTCCTTAACCAACATCTTCCCTGTTTCCCACTCTCCAGCCCCTGGTAACCACCATTCAACTCTGCTTCTGTGAGTTCAACTCTTAGATTCCACATGTAAGTGAGACCTTGTAATATTTGTCTTTCTATGTCTGGTTTATTTCACTTAGCATAATGTTATCCAGTTTTAGCTGTGCTGCAAATAATAGGATTTCTTTCTTTTTAAGGCTGAATAGTATTTTGTTGTGTATATATACTACATTTTCTTTGTTCATGTATTTGTTGATGGACATTTAGGCTGTTTCCATATCTTAGGTATGGATAATAATGCTGCAGTGAACATAGGAGTTCAGATCCCTCTTCAACATATGTATTTCATTTCCTTTGGATATATATCCAGAAGTATAATGACTCAACCATATGGTAGTTCTGTTTTTAACATTTTGAGGAACCTCCATACTGCTTTCCAAAATGACTGCATTAATTTACATTCCCACCAACAGTTTACAAGCATTTTCTTTTACACACATCCTCAACACTTTTTATCTCTTATATTTTTTATAAACCATCCAAGCAGATGTGAGGTGATATCTCATCCCGGCTTTAATTTGCATTCCCTGATGATCAATGACGCTGAGCATTTTTTTTTAGTAGACCCATTGGCCATTTGTATGCTATCTTTTCAGAAATGTCTTTTCAGGTCCTTCACCCAATTTTTTAAACTAGATTACTTGTTTTCTTGCTATTGAATTCTTTCAGTTGCTTTTATATTTTTATATTAACTCCTTATCAGATATATGGTTCATAGATACTTTCTCCCATTCTGCAGGTTGTTTTCTTACTCTGTTGATTATTGCCTTTGCTGTGCAGAAGCTTTTTAGCTTGATAAACCCAATTGTTTATTTTTGCTTTTGTTGCCTGTGTTTTGAGGGGTCATATCAAAAAGCAATGGGAACAAAATACCAATGGCAAGAGGCTTTTCCCATTTCCTCTAGATTTCAAAGTGGGATTGTCCAGTATGCTAGCCACTAACTATTTAAATTTGTGACAATTTAAAGTTAAATTTAAACGGAATTGTTACTCTTTCAGTTCTTACATTTAGGATGTTTATCCATTTTGAGTTGATTTTGTTATATGAATTGGTTTTCTGGTCTTACTGAGAAACTCTCAAAGGCTTTATGTAAGATTAGAATTTTCAACTGTAAGTATTCAAACTGGCATATAAAACTGAGCCTGGTGATTTTCTTAAGGACAGATTTTTTTAAACTAAGGATTCATGTTTTTCATAAACATAGGATGACTCAGGCTTACTATTTCTTCTTGAGTCAGTTTTGGCAATTTATATTTCCTGTAAATATTTCTACTTCAGAAAGAAAAGATTCCAGATTGATTATCATATCTATTTTATTATCTTTCAAACCTCAATTCTATTTGTAATTGTGCCCTCTTTCACTTTTGGCATTGGTTTGATTTGTTTGTAATGTCTTCTCTCAGTTTTATTGAACTTTTTGAATCTAAGGATTGGTTGTTTTTTTCCCTTTATCCCCCTCCCTCCACTCAAAACCAAAACCAAGACAGGCAAGTGTCTTTCCCAACTCTGTTACTCAAGAATCGCAGTCAGTCAACTTTTTCTATAGAGGTCCAGATAGTACATTTTTTTGTCTCTGTGGTCCATATGGCTGCAACTATTCAATTCTGCCCTTGTTTTGCAAAAGCAACTGCAGATAATATGATAAGGAGAGGCATGGCTATGTTTCCGTGGAACTTTACAAAATCAGGTAGTAGGCTGCATTTGGCTTACAGGCTGTAGTTTGCACATCCCAGCTCTAGATTTCAGAGCCTGTAAAAAGCCCAGCTCCAGATCCCTCCCTCAAGAGAAGATATTAACTGCCTGTCCTCCACTCTATTCCCAGGACAAAAACTTAATGACACTTGCTTATCTTTCCAGTTTCACTTACTGTTTCCAGCTTTGAACCTCTCCATCACTTCCAGACTTTTGGGACATTCTTTATTTTCACATATGATTAATAGCACATTTTTAAAGATTTATTTTAACTATTCTATCCAGCACCGTTAGATGTTCTACGCTGGTTTGGTTTTTCTGGCTATCTAGTCAGTCATATTGCCAAAAATGGAAATATCACTGGATTTTGCCATAGTGCACCTTTTTCTCTTCCTTCCTTCTTTTCCTTCTTTGTTTCTTCCTCTTCTTCCTCCTTCTTTCTTTCTGCCTTTGCTACAAAGTATTGGGTGAGGTAGAAATCTGACTCTTGTGACTAAGTGGAAAGCTTCCATCATCAGGCAAATACTAGTAATAATATTACAGCAGGCATCTGATGAGGGGTCTGACCTGACTATAACAATTCAACACCTCACTTTGAACACATTCTTGAACCACAGTTCCTGATTTGAATTGAAAATTGAATCATAAATGATTATTTCTAGCAAGTCTATTTCTGATAGTTGGTCCCTGGATGAATTAATTGGTCACTTCCAGGGAAACACTGGTTGACCAGGGTTTAACTGAGGACAATGTGAAAGAACGTTTTCTATTACCCAGAGAGAGAATGCTTATGTCCTGTGGGAGGAATAACAGAAAAAGCAAACGGTAGCAATGCTGGGAAAATCTAGCACCTTTTCCCAGTGGGACTAAGGTTGGGATGTGGCTGAGCCTGCAGTATCTGGACAAGAAGCAAGGGCTGGGAGGAGACAGTGGAGCAGTGGAAGATCCGAAGCTAAGAGGCCCAAGGTGGGCTGGCGAGCGATCTCACAGCTGGGAAAGTCTTGCAGGCCCCAGACAAGGAGACCCTACTTTCCTTCTCTATTTGATTTGGAAACTTTTGTGAAGGGTGATAGCTGTTTGAAGCGATGGGAGAAACCAAAGCTTTAATTAAATTCTAGAGGTTTAAGGTTTATTATGGTTTGCATTGATAAAAGCTCTTTATAACCTATACCTAGAGTACTCAAACTCAGAGAGACAGAAAGTAGAATGGTGGTTACGAGGGGCTGGGGACAGGAATCAGTGTTTAATGGGGAGTCAGCGTTTAATGAAGACAGTTTCTGTCTGAGATGATGAAAAAGTTCTGGAGATAGATGGTGGTGAGGTTGTACAATAATGTGAATGTACAAACTTTACGTTATGTACATCTTACCACAATAAAAAATCTTTTAAAATATGAACAAAAAAACCTCTTTATAATCTGTTTCAAGTGAGGAATTACCAAGTGCTCAACAGGATGCTCAGAATGGGAGGTAGGCGTGAGGGGTAATACCAGACACACGACCTGCTTTGTGCATTTATGATTGGTGTCATTTAATTGAGTGTCTACTTTCTCTGCCACCTCCTGCACTAAGCACTTTACATGTACTCATTCTAATCCTAAGAAAGAGAAAAGGAAAGAAAAACAGGAGCCTGCAAGGTTACGAGGTGCATCGTATTTGCCATGCATGTCCAGATTTTTACTTAAATTGAAACTGGCACACAAAGCGTAAAATCTGGCAAAAGAGGACTAAGCAGATGTATGTGAAATGACCACAGTCAAACAGCCTCTACTGGCATGGCTGTGGGACATTGTTGGCACTTGTCAAATCGTGGGGGACTGGCTGGGAGGCTGCAGGCCACTGCACCATCCTAAGGCCGCTCAGGACAAGGCCAGTCCCTGGTTTGTTTCACTGTGAGGCAGCTGCGCTAGCAGAGCCCAGACACAGTCACCAGAGTCCCAGACATGGACTCAGCTCCACATCGTGTCACCCTGGGTAAAGGATGTACACCTCTGCGTGCCTGGGTTTGTCACCTGGCAGCATGGATGCTCAGGGACCGACCCTTCAGGACTGCAGCAAATGAACAGAAGCTGGGGGAGCGCGAGGGCTGGTGCTGTGCGGAGCTCTGGTGCAGAAGGCGCTCACCAGGGGTGCCCAGAGCAGCCTGGGTCTGTGCCCGGCGGGCTGGGTCCGGGTCACAGGCGCTGGGTGGAGAGAGTGAGAAGACAAAGTGAGGATGTCCTCCTTAGATACTCGCCAAAGGCCTTCTTCCTCTTGGGAGGCGCGGACGGGGGCCTCGGGAGGACCGCAGGTGGGAAAGGGGGAGAAGGGGGGAGGGGGCCTCGGGAGTGTCTGGAGCCCGCTGAAGGCAGGCGCTGGGGCGATGACCCAGGCCCGGGCGCGTCTCCCGGGGCTCCTTTCTAGGCCCTCGGAAGCTCCGTGTTGGTTTCCTTGTACCCATATCACACTTAACTGTATTTCTTCTTCTCTCCTTTCCTCCCCCCGCAGCTCTAAGCGCCCTACAGCTTGCATGGGAGGCAACAGGGACCTCCTTTTGCACTGTCTGCGGGGACCACTGCTCCAGCCCCGAGGGGACCAGGGGACGCTGCGGGGTGGGGGAAAGCCCGGGTGACAGGAGGGGGCGGGCTCCTGGAGGACGTGCTGGGATGCGCTGCTGTGGCTGCTGAGAAAGGTCCCGAGGACGCAGCCCGCCCCTTCCCTCGAGTTACGAGGGAGCCCCGCGGGGAGGAAGGGCAGGGTCTGGAGGGAGGAACAGGGGAGCCTGGGTCTCAGGGCTGCGGGGAGCAGAGGCGCTCAGGGTGGTGAACGCCCCCAGCCTGACCTCCCTGCTCACTGCGGGGTCGCGCGTCCACCCTGCTCCGGGTCTCCCCCTCAGCCCTCGGCCTCCAGGGCAGTTTCCTTTCCGCCCGGTAGATTCTGCGCGACTTCATTTATTCAGAATCTGGATCAACAAATGAACACTCAGGGAGGAAAGGGGTGTTTGGAGGGGGGGTGGGGGGGTGGGTAGAGAGGTGTCCAAACAGGCGCCCACCTGGGCCCCCAGAAGGGGACTTAAAGCCAGGTTTCCAGCTCGGCCACCCCTTCCTTTTTTTTCTTTTTTCTTTTTTTTGAGAAATATAAACAAAGAACTTGAATTATTTTGAAATAACCATTGGTAGCTGGACTGTGTTCTCTTGACCACAGCATTGCTCTGGGACTGAACCGCGTGGGTCTCTGCTCTTCCTAAGTGTTACATAAGAATAGCGAACCCATGAGGTCAGCTTCTAAACCAGTGTCTTCCCATAACCTCCTGGACCATGTCCCAAGCAAGGCCGAGACGAGTTCAAGGTCCCACTCTCCCGGGACACGCCTCACTCTCTAGTTGGCAGGACGAGGTGAATGTTACCCAGTAATTGAGGGCTGTTCATGTTTGTGTAGAAAAGCCAAGCACAGGCCCATATTCCAGATGATTGCTTCTGGCAGGCAGAGGCCATCAAAGGCAAACCGAAACAAATGAAAAGGTGTGCTTCGAAGCTAATGGAGCAGATCAGACTGGTGAAAAATAGATTAACAATAGCATTTGGAGCAAAACTGAAACATGGCGCTTGCCTGAGAGGACTTGTGGCCCTTTAAAATTGCCAGTGGGACCAGGTGTCATGGCTCACACCTGTAA
Source organism: Ateles fusciceps (assembly GCA_036589455.1). Taxonomy (NCBI): domain Eukaryota; kingdom Metazoa; phylum Chordata; class Mammalia; order Primates; family Atelidae; genus Ateles; species Ateles fusciceps. The sequence continues at coordinate 1,090,735 of JAZHEH010003321.1, read as the reverse complement.
TCTCAGCACGTTGAGAGGTTGGGGCGGGCAGATCACTTGAGTCCAGGAGTTCCAGACCAGCCTGGGCAACATGGCAAAACCCCATCAATACTAAAAATACAAAGATGAGCCGGGCATGGTGGTGCTTACCTATAAGCCCAGCTACTTGGAAGCTGAGGCACGAGAATTGGTAGAACTTGGGAGGCAGAGGTTGCAGTGAGCCAAGATCATGCCACAGCACTCCAGTCTGGATGACAGAGTTAGACTCACAAAACTAAAATAAAATAAATAACATTGCCAGTTGGTGGGACTGTAGACAAGGCAAAGATGTTCCGCCTTGGTTCCACAGTTCCAACCAAAAGTAAGGCAATTACGAAAATCCTCTTTTGCATACCTAAGGGCAATTGCCTAGATATTTGGAATCATATATCTGGTTAATTTGAGTTTTTGCATAGAAAGCAGGTATACATAGCTAAATTTGATTAGGAAGTACACTTTCAATCTCACATTAACCTTTTCATAGTCTGGAGAGACCATATTCATAGTGATATGAGGACCAGACATTTTAAATAAAATCATGGGAATAATGTTCTTTGTTTACGTCACAATTACACTAAGCCAGAAGTCCCCAACCCTTTTGGCACCAGGGACGAGTTTCGTGGAAGACATGGAAGACAATTTTTCCATGGGCAGGAGATATAGATCAGGATGAAACAGTTCCATCTCAGATCATCAAGCGTTAGTTAGATTCTCATAAGGAACATGCAACCTGGACCCCTCATATGTGCAGTTCACAATTAGGTTCGTGTTCCTATGAGAATCTACTGCCACTACTGATTGACAGGAGGCGGAGCTCAGGTGGCAATGCTCGCTCACCCGACACTCACCTCGTGCTGTGCATCCCAGTTCCTAGCAGGCCACAGAGCAGTATCAGCCCATGGGTTGCAGACCCCTCCTCTAAATAGTCCAAGATGGCTTACCAAATACAGCCTTGATATGCCAGATATTCTCACTGTATGCTATCATTTCCTTATCATAAAAGATGGAGTTAGTAAATAAAATTATAAAAAGACATACATAACATAATGCAAAATATAATCCAAATAATCGTGGCTCTTTCCTTATGACTTTCTAAAATGTAGTATTTTCCTTGGAAAACATCACAACTTGTAAGTGTGGCAAAAAGACGCTAGAAACAGCATTCTGAGTGCTCAAGTGACAGCATTGTTAAAACACTCTGAGAGCATGCATTTAATATTCTACATTAAGGCCTCTCTACTCCCATAATTTCCCCTACATAGCACTATGAAGTCATATAAGGGTAGTCAGAAGGAAACAAAACTATTAAAAATATCCTCCAAAACTGAAAAGATGCCAAAAAATCACACAAGGACTTAATAATCACAGTATTTACAATGGAAAATAATGCTTCTGCCAGAAACTCTGTTTTTACTAGCCAGGCTTTTTTTCATGTTTAATTTTATATACAAGCTTTTTGCCTGGATTTATGATTAAATTATTTTCTTTTTAACTCCCCTTTGTTACCTTGCTTTTATCAATACTGATGGTTTGAATTCTACAGCACAGCAAACAAAAGTAAAAGCCAACTTCTTTACACACTGCTGATTAGGCCCAGCTCTAATCACTGAACCAGCTGTAGGAGACAGATACTATTGTGCTGCTCTGTACACACGAAAGAGCTGAAGCACACAGAGGCAGAGTAACTGCCCAAGGTCACACAGCTGTTAAGTGGCAGAGCTGGGAATTGAACTCAGGAAAGGCTGGCTCCAGAGCCTGTGTTTCTACCACTTTTCTAAGCTGTCCTATTGTAGCATTTCTGGAACTCTCAGAACAGTAACCCAGTGATGTTAGCCCAAACTCATCAATTTTGCAAGTTGCAGGATCTGTCTGCTCCTTAAACAAACCTTTCTCAAGCACAAATTGGATTCACGTTTTCGCATTTGTACAAAAGACATAGGGACAGACGGGGGAAAAAAAAAAAAAACTGTGTCTACTCCTGAAAGATTCAGAGTCTCTGAGTAAGATGAAGTCACAGAAGTTTCATTTGTCCTTTGGCAAGGGGACGGGCGGAGCTCAGTTCCTAACAGGTCACGGACCAGTGTCAGCCCAAGCTGCCCCATCTGCTCAGCACATCCTCCTCCTCCTTCCAAGCCATTCACTCTGGAGTGAGGGGGAGCCTTCGCTCTGCTCCCCACAGCTCTTTCCTGCCCCTGGGGTCCTGCCCTGGACCACCCTCCCGCATGAATTCATCATGTTCTCCACAGGTCTCCTCTCTTCAATGCAGCCATTACTCCACCGTCAGGTAAAATATCTTCCCCTGTTCCTCTTTTACTCACAGGAGAAAGTTCAGCCTCCTTAGGCCAGCACTGAAGGCCCCAGCTTATCTGCTGCAATCTGGAGTCACCTCCTGCCACTCTCTGGGACACTGTGCTCCCAACATAGGAGTACTCCCCTGACTCCTCCACCTTTGCCAGGGCCATTGTCTCTTCTCATCTTTCGTGGCCTTCTGCCGTGTCCTCCATGAAGCCTCCTCAACTCCTGCCCTTACAGTGAGAGGTAAAATATCCCTCCTCTCTGTGCTCCTGGACCTCTGAAACTGCCTCTATCAGAGCATTTGACAGAAATTTTAACAGCCTTCTAGAGCACAAGGGATCCTCTCTTCCTCCTCATTTCCTCTAAGTTGCAACCCCCACTGAGGGTAAGTCAACACATTTTCCAGCCTGTGGGATCTGTCACGGAGTGCCAGGAACCTGAAGGTCAGTATACCTGCATCCCTCCTGGAACAGTATGTTCTGCAGCCTCCCTGCCCTGCAGGCTGAACCTGGGGTGACTCTGCAGAGACAAGTTAGAGCCCCACTCTGCTGCCCCAGCCGGCCCTCAGCCTCAGTTGCCGTCTCTCTCCCAGAATGGCCACTGCAGCCCTCTCTATACCCCCTCTCTGTCTGCGCATGTCTGTGAAGGGCAGTGCAAAGCAGAGGGCAGTAAAATGAAGCACAAATTCACATTAAAATATATACGATTCAGAGAGCAGTATTACACTGAGGCTTTGCACAAAGCCTCAAGGGGAGCAGGAAAGAGATCTGAACTCCCCCCCACCCAATCCCGGCATTTCAGAGAAAACTTCATGCCACTGGTGGCCCTCGAACTGAAGGATGAGGTCAAGATGGGACCTGCTCATCCTCAGACTGCCTGCCAGACCTCAGTGTGGCTGGCATGTCCCACGGCATCGGTGCACACTCAATCCATGCAAAGAACTCAAGGAACAGCAAGACGCAGGCCCAGTGGGGTGGAGTCCTGGGAAGCATGTGACAGCTGCAACACAGAACTGCAGGATTCATTCATTCCTTCAACAAACACCACTGAACAGGTGCTGCATACTGGCTGAAGGCTCCATTTAGGCTAGGATGATGAGCAGACCACCCCCTGCCCAGGGACAGATGAAGGGTTGGCCATGGTTCAGATGCATGACCACTAGGCCCAGCATCGGCTGCTGGAGGAGTAGGGACTGGTGTGGGCTCTGCGTGGACGGAGAGGTTTCCCCAGGGAAATGACTGCTGTGGAGGGAGAAGACAGGGGTCATGGCAAACATTAGAAATGGCTTCAGCACCAAGGATAAACAAGACCTGGAGGGGAGCTCCCACCCCAGGGCTGGAGGGAGCCCCAGAGGAATTCCCAGCTGGAGTGATATGGTCAAGCATGTGTGTTACTTTTCCTTCCCCGCCCCCCCCCCGCCCTCCGCTGGTGTCTAAGACCATGGAGACTAGTCAGAATTCTCAAAAATCTAGCAGTTGGCAGCTTGGATTGGGGTGGGGGGGAGGGAATGGAGGTGGCGATAAGAGCTTTGGAAGAGTTATTAGCAGATTTAGGAGAGGGGGGGGCCGAGGGGAGGCTCCGGGGAGACTCCGATTATTCACGTACATCACTGAGACTTCACCACAGCTTCTCTGATATTTCCTTGACACATTCATCAGCTAGTTATGCAAGCTTCAGGGAGACCTTAGAGACAAAAAACTATCCAGGCTTCTGCACGCATTAAAGTATTATTTTCTTAAATTCATATTTACACGATATGTTGGCTACAAGCTGAATTTGTGTACTTCAAAGCCCTGTGCATGCTCTCTGGCAAACAGGAGGCTAAAATTAGCCTGATGTATTTGTGAGCATTTTTTTTTCCAAATTTTAATTAGAAATTAAATTTAGAGGCCGGGCGTGGTGGCTCAAGCCTGTAATCCAAGCACTTTGGAGGCCGAGGCGGGTGGATCACCTGAGGTCGGGAGTTCAAGACCAGCCTGACCAACATGGTGAAACACCGTCTTAAAAAAAAAAAAAAAGTGAAAAAAAAAGAAATTAAATTTAGATTAAATTATAATTTTTGTTTAATTAATCGCTAATGGATTTTTTCTTTTTTGCCAGCATACTGCTGTGCCAATTTTCTAATTATAGTTTTAGTGCCACAGTACTTATAGGATTTTTTAATGCATTTTATCCATGATTTATTGTGTTTTTCCAAAGATAAGTTTTTTTTCCCACTGAAATTTTCTTTTCTAATCTTATCAGTGAACCTTCCCCTAGTTATCAGGTTAATTCTTAATTTCCATTAAGCCCCAGAGCTCTTCCCCGGAACACACGGTGTATTTTCTTTCTCTCTTTATTCGTCTTTAAATTAGCGTGGCTGTCGGCTAGCTTGTCTCATGTGTCAATTTACATGGCACTAAGCCCTGGCCATCGATCTTTCTTTTTGTGAAGCCTCATTGAGCAGCACATTCTGAAGCATCTTCTAGAGTCTGAGAGGAATTCCTCTCCTCATTTTAGGAAGACTGAAAACATTAAAGGGTCCACTAATCCCTTAGTTATGGAATGTCGTCACATCCAATGGAAAAACACACAGGGCTGCTTCCGGAAGCTCCGGATCAGCTGCAGGGCCCCTCCAGCCACCTCGCAGGCACACCAGCACCAGAAACCAGCTCCAGAGGAAACGCTCAGAGGCCCACCATTCACAGAGAAGACCAGCCGTTATGTTTTAAAGGAAAGAACACTCGTTTCCAGAAAGCTAAAACCTAAGATGTGTGATAATGGAGTCATTAATCTACTCTTTGGTGACCACTCCGACTCACTTTCCCTGGCTATAAATCATAAACCCTCTGAAGTTGTCCCTGCATTTGCCAGGAGCCTTTTGCAAAGGTCTTAGCTCGGTCTCCTCCACCCCGCACCTGACGCCAACAGGGGGTGCTGTCCCCCACCGCCCCTCTCAGTGCTTCTGGCTCTGCCCCTCCAGGTACCGAAAATCACTGTGGTGAGGTGGACAGGTCCAGAGAGAGGTGACCAAGAAGGTCTGGGCTCGCCTTGGCCCCAGCTCGTCCATGGCCACTCACTACAGACCCTCCCCCTGGCCCCAGGCAGCCCTATCCAGGGTGCAGGGGTGGCCTGAGCACCAGGAGGGCTGGGCTTCGACCCTCTCAGCCTAACTTTCCTAACTTTCAGTATCTTGCTGTGTTGCCCAGACTGGCCTCGAACTCCTGGGCTCAAACGATCCTCCTGCCTCAGCCTCCCAAAGTTCTGGGATTACAGGCGTGAGTCACCACGCCCAGCCTTACCTTAAAAGTTAAATTAGGTATTTTCCTTGCATTAGGTTCTGAGGAAAATAACCTCTCTGTAACATAAGTCTTCCCTGTGAGGCCTCTCCTGACCCCCTACGCCACCTGACCCCCTACCCTACCTGACTCCCTACCCCACCTGACCCCCTACCCCACCGGCCTCCAGGACAGTGGCACTTCCCAGCAAGCCACCTGCCTGACCCCCCATACAGAAGGCAGGCTCTTGAAGGGCCAGTCTGGGTACCCCTCACTGCAATGGCATCACTGTCTCAGGTCAGAGCACTTTGCTGGTGTGCGGGTGTCCCCTGGCTGAGGAGGCTTGCTCACAGGAACTCCCCAACCTGGGGAAACTCCCCTGTCAGCTTCAATTTGATTCTTTTCATCTCAAGGAGATGGAAATGTCAGGACTAAGGGGCTGCAAAGACCCTTTAATTCCTACAGCATTGGTGACGAGGAACATCTGGACCTCATCCTCAGTAGTCCCTGCCCCAAGCAGCCAGGGACCCAGAACCACACTCACCTCCTCTAGGGGCAATAGCAGATGCATCCCAGCCACCAAAGGCCAGCTCAACCCAAGAACCAGCAACCATTTCAAGTGGGGCATGGGGGGTGGGGGTTCCACCCCCATGTGTTCGTTTTACCAGGACTGAGAGGATGGGTCCATAGTGACATCCAAGCACAATTCTCATTTCAGTTGGGGCTGGTTCAATACTGACACTCAATCAAAAGCTTCCTTATCTCATTCAGGAAATAGATTTTTCTTTCTGGTCTTCCAGAAGCATTATAAAGGGATGACTAAATAATTTCTAGGCAAAGAGGGACTTCTCCTAGGGCACCTACAAACATCACACACCCCTTTCCTTTCCCCTCTTGCAGTCTGCAAAGTCCGTCTTCTACGAGAGGCATGCAGTGCTTGGCTCTTCCTTGCCGAAGAACAAAAAACACAGTCACAGCCTGTTACCCTGGCTTTCTTCCCACTAAGGAGAAATTGTTATATAGGCATAGCCAGAGTCCCTAAAGGGTGTCCTACACAAATGCCAGAACATTCAGATCATACACAAGCTCTCTCTCCCCCACACACACACACACACACACACACACACACACACACACACACACATACCTCACACTGATGTTGGAAGAATTCTGAAAGATAAGTCTTAAGATGGACCCTAGGCTGGGTGCAGTGGCTCATGCCTGTAATCCCAGCACTTTGGGAGGCTGAGGAGGAGGATCGCTTGAGCCCAGAATTCAAGACCAACCTAGGCAACATGAAGAAACCCCATCTCTACAAAAATACAAAAAAAAATTCACCAGGCACGGCGGCGTGCGTCTGTAGTCCCAGCTACTCAGGAGGCTGAAGTGGAAGGATCACTTGAGCCCAGGAGGTCGAGGTTGCAGTGAGCTCAGCTTGCACCACTGCACTCCAGCCTGGGTAAGAGTGCAAGACCGTGTCTCACACACACACAAAATGATGGACCCTGAAAATGAATACGTTTCCAAAGGCAAAAAACATTTGACAAAGGAAGAAGCCTGTGATTTTGATGTTCAATGACCTGCCTGACAAGGACTGTTGCCCCCTCAGGCAAGAGAGTCAGTGGGTTAAGGCCTGGCTAGCTGGTCACTCCCTTAGTGGCCTTGTAAGCCACTTGGCCTTGGTCTCCATTTCTGCATCTGTCTCTTGGGGACCATAGTGGTCCTAGGCCAGCTGCATCACGGAGTGCATATGATAGAGGGATCTGGAACTCTGAGTTAGGAGTCTCTTGCTGGGATATTATTAGTCGTTTCTATTATTAAAGTCAAAATCTAACATTCAGAGATGTTAGAAGGTCATGTTTGTGTGCTGATATGAGTGGTTCAGAACACGGAAGACTTTGAACGCCAAGTGGAGGAACAAGTAGTGCTTACACTAAAGGAATTCGTGAGGGATAAAGGAAGCTTATATTTATTGAGCAACTACTACATGCCAGGCATGAGATTTTGTGAAACTGGTGCTAAATATTTACATTTTGCTGATGAGGAAGTGAAATCTCTAGAAGGGTAGAGATTTCCATGTTGCCACACACCTGGTGAGTGTAGGAGCTGTACCCTAGAGCCAGGTCTCTCTGCCCCCAAAGGGAGTTCTTAGCAGAAGGGAAGGGGTGGAAAATGTCCCCATCACTCTCGTATCCTCAAGATCCCCTGATAGTGCAGAGGTCCGCGGGAGCTTCTTACATGTTTTTACCCCTAGTTGGCCTGTTCCATTAGAGGCTGTTTCCCACTCTCATACCTCTGCCTTCTCTAATTCTGTTCTGGGACCACTTTCCACTTGAAGAATTCGTCCTCCTCCTTGTTACCCTTCCCAGTCTCCTTCCCCTCCATTCCCAAAAACTTCTGTGCATGTTCCTGTTACTGCACTTGGCCTGCTGCAGTGGAATGCATCTGTTCTGTGCATTCTTTCAGGAAAAAAATTACGTCTTCCAAAAAATATGGAACCAACCACTAATTAGCCCACATCTGCTTTGTTTCAAAAGTGAGCGTGGACAAGTCCAGGGTGTTATCTCCAGACTACTCTGGAAAGCTCTCAGCACTCTCGGAACTCACAAAGGATATATGAGCAATTCCTCAGTGAGTAGGCTGCAACCTGTTTCTATGGGACTTTCACAATGGCCTCACAGCCAGGACTGTGGGAAGATCTAGGAAGAATAAACAGACCCCAACTTTGGTCAGATGAAGCGTTGAGGAAATAATTGAAAATCTTACACCAAAAAGCGTAGAAACAGAAGCCGTTCTGAGTGCAGAAGAGTAGCAGAGAATCATTTTAAAATGCATGTCCCTAAGAGGCCAAAGGAAAAGGAGCAGAGGCTGAGTAAGTGTCCCTGCCTGACAGGAAAAGTGTAAGCTGTGTCTGTGGCTTTCCCTCCCCCGCCACATCCGCCCTTCTCTGTTAAGGGTCCTCTCACCGAGGTTAATCAGCCTCTCTCTTTAAAACTGAAAGTTACTGCTGGCATGCAGTTCCTCTCACATCTGGATTACAAACCACCTGCTCCCAAATTTAAAAGTATAACGGGATTGAATTTACATTTTTACAAAACTTAGGAACTTAGGAGGCCAACTTTGCAAATCATAATTGATTTCCAAAAGAGATGTTCCATTATATTTGTTTAACAAACATGGATGTTTCATATATCACATGCATTCTCAGGGTGCAGGCAAGCATGCGTTTAAAAAATCTAAATATTTGAAAAATGATAGCAAACGTCCCTCACAAACCAGAACACCAGATTCCTTGCAAGAGGTAACCATCGTGAATAGTTTTTCTATGCCTCCAGACATCTTACATATGCAAGCCCACTTATGCACTTATGTTCATTGGGTTTGCAACGGTTATTTCCGAGTTTAAAATGAGGAAACTGAGATCAGTCGAGGAAAATTAAATGCCAACTTATTAAGTTCCCGGGCGAGGTTCTGTGGTCCAGGAGAGGGGGCCAGAGAAGTCGTGCTTAACTTCCCAGGGCAAGGAGTTTTATAGGGGTTAGAGGCAATTGAGTGGGCATTGGGGAAACAAAGCATAAGGCAATTGATTGGACATAGGGAAACAGGGGGCATTAGAGGCAATTGATTGGATATTGGGGAAACAAAGCATGAGGCAATTGATTGGATACTGGGAAACAGGGTTTTCAAATTTCGGCGGGGTTTTTCAACGGAGGGGTAGGTGCCGAGTGCAGAGCTTGGTGTTGAGTGCAGATTTGGGTGCGGAGTGCAGAAGTGGGCGTTGGGGAAGCTACCTGGTGGAGCTAGATGAGCGCGGAATGGTGACGTAGTTTCCAGCCTCGGGGAGGGATGGGTGTGTCGGAGCTCCCCCGAGAGGCAGCCAGCCTTACAGGGTTCATATCCTTTTCATATCAAATTAGAGCAGTCAGTGCCTACGCTTCTGAATCCAAGTTTCTTTGCTATAACAATACATTTCAACACATTCAGAACCACCCATTCTTTTTCAAAACTGCATTGTATGTTATTTTAGGGATGAATGATCATGCATTTTCCCAAGTCCCTCTACACTGGCATTTAGGTGCATTCCGTCTTTTGCCTTTACAGGTAATATCACACCTATGTCATCGCACAAAGGTGCTCTCCCAAAGCACCAGAGGACCTCCACCTACCTTCCACACTGGCTAATATGGGATAGTTTACCCTTTTCCAGGCTCAGTGGTGAATAATCCTATGCTGTCTCTTTATTATTTAGTTTTTTCTTTCTCTATGGAGTCCCAAGTGTGTTGTCAATTTTTCCATTGAGTGTGGCATTTTGGTGACAGATTTGTAATCCCTGGCTTTACATTAGTGACATGTTCTTTTTCTGATGTGTTTGGCAAGCATTTTTCCAGTTTGATGTTGTTTTTTTAATTTAACTTCTACTGTATTTTTCATTGGCGAATTTTAGTTTTATTTTTGTAAACTCATATGCATGAGTCTTTTCCCTGACAGTTTCTGGGTCTTGTTTTGTTTTGCTTAGAAGGCCTCACCCACTCTCTTTAGAGATAAACAAAAAGACTGAAGGAAAGGGAGAGATGTACTTTTGTCTGGAAGAGGCACTTTCAGAATATGTCATGCAGTAATAAATAATTTAATGCAATCACAACAAGACTCCAAACATGTTCCTTGTTAGAAACTTAGTGAATAAATCAGAAAAATAAATAGGGGGGGGGCGGGTACTGCAGCAAGGTTGGTTCAGTATGATGTTAAAGGCTAGAATGATTAAAATCCAGTGAATCCAGTGCAGATGTAATCAAAGAAATAGAACAAGACAGAATCCAGAAACACAACCAAGGATAAATGGAAGTATTGGATTTTATAAATGTAACATTTCAGTGCCATAAGTAAGCAATGCCACCAAAAAAAAAAAAAAGGAAAGGGCAGCTCAACTGGAGGGCAGATGAAGGAGAAGAAATGCAGTCTCCTACCTCAGTTCTCATACCAAATATATTGGCAGTTGTGCCAAATATTTAAACATAATAAATGAAATCACAAAAGTACCAGAAGAGAGAATGTATTTTTATAATATTGGGATAAATAAAGCCTTTTTACACGTGCCCAGAATTAATTAATCATAAAGGAAGTGACGAGCAAATTTTACTACGTAAGACATTCATAGTTCTGCAAAACCATATGATAAAAATCAAACAACAGCATCAAAGCTGGGAGACTAACAAGACACACGACAAAGAATAAGCATCCACAATGCACAAAGAACTTTGTTCAAACAGTTAAGAAAGTAAGGAGATAAAGATAATGATCAAATTAATATAAAATATTAGAAAGTAATAAGCAAACTTAGTACATAAAACTGAACGTTCAGAATCAGCAAAGCTGTGAAAAAGAAAATGACCACAGCCACATGACGGGAGCACCACCTGGCAGTAGGTTGAATTCCATGTCATTGCCAATATTTCATCCCTTTTGACCTACGAAATATCAATTTTTCAGTCAAAACTGGAAGTGTACGTAGTCTTCGAGTCAAGAATACTACTTTTTGATATTTTTAATATATTTTAACATGTACAGTGGATATTTACACAAGGTTTATTATCCACTGGATTGCTTAGAAATTTTTAAGTCCAAAAATACCGGTGTCAGGCAAGGCATAGCAGAGTACACACTGCTTATGGGCACAGCAAGTGGTACAATGAGTAAGACAGCCACGACGCAACAGCCAGCAAAGTTGAAGATGTACGTCTCTTACGATGCAGCAAGTGCCCTCCTAGGCGGGTGTGTGGGTGTGTGGGTGTGATACATACATTCCTTTCCTATGAGAGCAAGTGCTGTTCCACAAGATATAAGCATCTTCAATTAGTCCATGTTACATGATGTATACATGTACGCGTATGAATGTATATGTGTGCACATATACATGCGCATCTGCATATGCTTATACTGTGCATATACAAATGTGCATATGCGTAACATATAATGTATGTGGGCATATGCAAACATGCATGTGTGCCTGTATCCTAGAGAAATCCCTTCACACATATAGATTCAGCAACATATACAAAGACGTTGATTTGTACCATTGTTTATAACAAGAAAAAAATATACACAACATAGCTGTCACTCAGTCGGGAAATGCATGTATAAGCTGTAGTTTATTCATACAATGGAATATCATGCAACAGAATACACAAATCGGATCTATATGTATCTACATGGATTAATATCAAAAACACAAGGCCAAATGTAAAAATCAAGAAATCAAGTAGCAAAATATATGCAAATACAGTAAAATTATACAACAATATTGTTAATGAATTATACGAACTTCAGGAAAAGCAGTGCCGCTGAGGAGCAGGCAGGAATGAAGGGGTAAGGCCTTTTGAGCTTGACATTATTGTTCTTAAAAATTCTGAAGCAAATTAGCAAAATATTAACGTGCTAAAAGTTAATAGAAGAATCACTCTACACATTTCAATGAAAAATATATTTAATGTCCTATTTATGTCTTCTTATAAGCATGCCTATATATCAGTTTACATAAATACATAAAGCATACTGTTTATTTCTCTTTGCAGTCCTTTTTTTCTCATCTTTCCTTTTCTCTTCCTCCCTACACCCACATTACCCTCCAACCCCACCTCCCCCACACTCCAGCCATCTATGCTAACAGCCAATTGTGCTGATTTCCATATTGCCCCTGCTCTCACAATCATATACAAATGCCCATTCATCTTTGTATATGAGTATGTACATATATGCAATACATAATGCCTATGTGCGGATGGTAGGTAAACGTGGATATAATTTTTTAATTATGGTTTGATTATTCAAATGAGATCATGTTGTATGTTCTTTCTTCATTTTACTTTTCCCACTCAACGATATCAGACGAAAATCCCTCTACTTCTCTCTTTCTCTCTCTCCTCTTTTTATCAGCTGTATTATAGTTTATGCTATGGATAAACAGAACCTATTTAACAGTTTCCTTACTGAAATGTGTTCAGTTTTTTAGTTTCTCTGAACAATGCTGTAAAAAGCATTTTTATCCAAAGATCCTTATGCATGGTGCCTCATATTATGGGCCCTAGAGGATTTCTACACGTGATGGTTAATACTGAGCATCAACTTGATTGGATTGAAGGATACAAAGTATTGATCCTGGGTGTGTTTGTGAGGGTGTTGCCAAAGGAGATTAGCATTTGAATCAGTGGCTGAGAAAGGCAGACCCACCCTCAATCTGGGTGAGCACAATCGAATCAGCTGCTGGTGTGGCTAGAATATAAGCAGACAGAAAAATGTAAAAAAGGGAGAGACCAGCCTAGCCTCCCAGCCTACATCTCTCTCCCATGCTGGATGCTTCCTGCCCTCCAGCATCAGACTCCAAGTTCTTCAGTTTTGGAACTCGGACTGGCTCTGCTTGCTCCTCAGCCTGCAGACAGTCTGTCGTGGGACCTTGTGATTGTGTGAGCGAATGCTTAATAAACTCCCCTTTCCTTTGGCAACACCCTCACAGACACACCCAGGATCAATACTTTGTATCCTTCAACCAAATCAAGTTGACACTCCGTATTAATCATCACATGTAGGTATCCTCTAGGGCCCATAAAACAAGGCACTATGGATAAGGATCTTTGGACAAAAATGCTTATTACAGCATTGTTCAAAAAAACTAAACAAACTGAACTTTATATCTATTCCATTAATTCTGCCCCCTCTAGAGAACCCTGACTAATACACTATGCTTATCCAAAGCTCTCCATATTACCATGGCAAGAAAGGTCATGAGTATATTACAAAGGAGCAATTTTTTTCTTGTTTGTTAGAAAATGATTTCATTGTTTTTTCGGATGACTAGCAAGCCAAATATATAGAATTCTTGGGCCACAATATTTCTCCCTCACTCCCTTTAGTCTGGAGCAAGAATAATCTTTCTCCCCCTTATAAAAGATTTTCTTCTTCCTGGTGCTGATAGGATTTATATTCATTTTTGAAATATAGTCACTTCCATGGAACATGTCTTGGTGAATGGTTACTTTCTTTTTCCTAAGACATGATAAGCATTCTCATCTAATAATTCAGACCTTTTTTCATTTCAGGAAAGCTTTTTTAAAACTCTTTTAAAAATCCTTTCTAAGTATAACGTTTTGTTCCAAAGTGCTCTTTTCTCCATTTAAAGTGCATCAGTGGTGCACTGGAGCACATTTTCCCTGTCGCTTGTACTTAGCATAGTATTCAAATCCCTCTCCTTCCTTTCTTTGCATGCTGTATAATTTCTAAAATCTCATCCGTATGACAGTTCCATTATTGACAACCTCAATTCTAATAAACTCGGTAGTCCTGAGCTGCTATACTTGCTCCGCTCCGTGTATTAATTCTCCTTGAGTCTCATTGTTCGATCTCTAAGTTGCGGTGCTTGTGGTTGTATTTCCTTAAAAGTATGAGTATTTGTTGTTTAAAAATATCTTATTTAGGTAAGATATTCAGGTACCTTACTTGGGCAAGTGTACTTCTAAAAGAATTTCCTCTACATCCTGCAAGCTACTTTTTAAAAAGCGTTTAGGAGAGGAAATGAAGAGTGCTTTCTTTTTGTTCTTGTTTTCCTTTTCTCTTCTGCTGACTTTTCTTTAAGCGTTCATTTAAGGCCCACTATCTGCCCCTAGAGAGTTTAAATGAATGATCCTCAGCTTTCTTCACTGTTTATTTGAAGTGTTTGGAATTCTACTTTATTGTGTCTGTTGGTGTTTTAGCAATACCTCATTGCATTATATTTGAAGTGATTGATCTAGAAATTACAATACACTTCCTTAACTTTTACAGCCTACTTCGAGTTAGTATTGCACCATCTGACTTAAAATATAGAAATCTTATGACCGTAGAGGTTTGGAACAGTTGAATGCTGCTCTTAACTCGGAAACTTGAGTGCCTGAAGTTTATGGTTTGTATTTTTTTTCCATTTTCCAGCACTCTGATGAAGATAGGAAAAGAACTTCCTTGTCTTGAACGTACCCCCTAAATTCCGAAAGGAAACAAACCATTGCCTTTCGTCTCTTGTACTTCCTTCCCATTTGTGAGAACACACATGCAAGCATGTTCACACACACACACACTCTACCACACACTTGTACAAATGTAGCCTCTCATGCTGCATATTCATGTTTTTGAAAACTCTTGGTCATTGGAAATCAACAAGATTTTAACTTCTTTACAAGTTGGTCACTGTATAAGGAGTGAACACACACTGTGCTATAGCACGCTTTGGGCACAGTTCTTGTCCTACCCACATTCACATCCTATATACCTTTGCAATACTCTCCCCTGGGGCGGGGCATAATTATCTGATCTTCCCACACAATATGAAGATAATGCAAATTAATTGCAAAAGCAAAATTGCACATTTGGAAAAGATGCAAGATTTCATGAGTTCAAAAGAAATGTCAGGGCCTATCTGATCACATCATACCTTCCACCCACGACTGACTCAGACCAGTCACCAAAGAGTTAAGAAAGGCTCTTGACAACATTGCTAAAAGCTTCTAATGTTTTTGCAAACATAACAAGGTTTTTAATTTGCTGGGAAAGGGTGCTCTTATACCACTAGCCTTGAGTTGCGCCCAATAAGAAAATAATTTATGGATCGCAACAGATCAACAGAGATTTTTTAAATGATCAATTTTATCACAGCTTAGTGGCAAGTTTATAGAAAAAAAAAGAGTGACACCTGATAATAAGAAGAAACCTTAAAAGAACAAATGTTAAAGAGGAAATGACTGCCTCCCCCGCCACACACACACACACACACACGGCACACACACACACACACACACACACACACACACACACATACACTCCTTAAATTCAAAGGCAATCACTTGCCTCTTTCCTCTGGGAAGTTCTAACTTAATCCCTTCAATGATCCCAGATCTTCAAAAACAAAACCCTGGATTAGCACCCTGAATTTTAAAATCTGGGTGTCTTGAATGTCTGTGAAAGTATAATCTCAAAAAGCAAAGAAAAAATCTTCAGGTGGTAGAGGAAAGAAAAATCTACAACAGAGAAGAAAATACATAATATCCCAATAAAATGTCTTGGCGCCTGTATGCTTGGCTGTACATGAACATATGTTGTACACGCACACATGTAATGGGTACCCCCTGACCCTTACTTACACGGGGAAGGGAATCATATGACCTATCCACACATCTGGCTGCTTATACCCCAGCTAACCGGCAAATACTCCAAATATTTTGCTATTCGTCGATTTGATAGCCACTCTGGAATATTTGGTTGGCAAGAGGTTTTAAAGCAACAGAAAATCCAAGGTTGGATGGATTTGCCATCCCCCTCCACTTAGGTAAAACGGCTTCCAGTAAGGGGTTATGCCAGCATTAGCTGCTAGCTAATTTAAGGTCCATTGGAAAATGAAAATAAACAAGTATTAATCTTGAGAAGCTTTTTGTGGAATTATGAAAACAGTCTGTTATAAAACGCATCCAGATGTCAGCCAAGAGTGAGTCAACTGGAATAATAGCTCCAAGTGAAACCAGCAAAGGGCAGCAGGTCAGGCTGTGGGGGATTCTGCAGATGTCCGCTCACAGACACAGGGGGCGCGCTGCTGCGCACCCGCCTGGAGCCTCGCCCACAACACAGAATTGTGTTAAATCATCTATAAAAAAGAATTTATGGATCCCATGGATCAACATCGATTTTTCAAATTAATTTTGTCACAGCTTAAGGGCAGGTTTATAGAAGACCAAGACAAAAAAAAAAGTGTCATTTGATAATGAGAAGAAATTTAAAAGAGCAGCATTTGATTTGACAATTATTAAATTCTATACCAGTGAAAACAGTTTAATTTTATAAAGACCCATAAAACAATCTCCTGTTGATACAGTAGCCCAGTTCTTCAAAAACACATGCCTAAGGATATTTACTAGAACATTTAATATTAAAACCTCTGAGGTAATCTACGAGTCAATCTGTGGAACAGGTTAAATAAATGATGGTACACTTCTACAGTAGAAACAAATGCAAGGGTTTCTTAATTAATTTTTTATTTATAATTGACAAAATGCAAATGTTGAAAAGGGTGACAGACCTGCTTGACAACTGCTGTGAAATCACGTCTAGCATGAATTAAGTATGAAAAAGCAAGTAACAGAGCATTAAACATTATTATTCAGCCACCTTTTCATAAGTCAGTCTATCAATCTATGTTTCTCTGATTGTTTATGCAGGGTAAGTTTCAGAAAGAAGCCAGTGTTTATTGTTGCCACCTCTAAGGAGTGTAGGGGCTGAGGGCAAAGGAGCTTTTCCTTTTTGTGTTGTAGTTTTCTATACTGCTTTAATTTTTCACATTAGCATGTATTGCTTTTGTAAAGCTTTTTAATTAATTAGTCTAAAAGAGAAGGGGAGGGGAAAGGCTAAAGAGCGAGCGGCCTGTGGGAGTGGAAAGCTAATTAACGGGGCGTTGGTGATCTGGTTCTTAAAAAGAAATGGGAATCCTATGAAAATACTGACAACCTCTGAAAATGCAGAAAGTTCAGTGGTCACCACAAGGAAACAGTTTTACCCACTGTGTTTTCTCCAATGGGTGAGCAGTTGCCTAAAAATACTACATGGTGTGGTTGTGTGAGCTCAGTATCTGCTCAGGGTCCTGCTAGCATCTCAACTGCCTGATGCCAACTTCACTTTAACACTTACTTTTATTTAAAAAAAAAAAATCGCTGATCTTCTCTGTCCATGGAAAAACTCTGAAGCATTTCCATCCCTGCCACCTATCTGGAGGTCTTATTGGCTGCTGCTGGAAACCTGTGGCCATCGAGGACCATGAGTGTTCCAGGTGGAATGTGAGGATAGAAACTCCTAGGCCATCTCAGGGCTGAGCTCGCAAGGAAACTCAACACGATGAGCAGTCGCTCCCCGGAAGCAGGCACGCTGACTCCTTGGTTGGATGCAGGAGAGGCCAGCATGTTGGGTTAGGCCAAATCCCCCCGACTCTGCACAGTCAAGGGTGGAGGTCCTTGTGACTTGGGTTGGAGTAAGGAAGTCTTTACAAAGAACATAGGAATACCAACTGAAAGAAGACTAAAGCATAACGGTGTTAAGAAAAAAAAAAAAAGAACATAGGAATACCATGATGCAGAGTTCGGTGTCCAAAGAAAACAGGAATTTCATTAAGCCCCAAAAGTGAATCTAAGCACGCATCACTGTGGGCAGCCAGGAAGAAAATGCTAATGTAAGACCTGAGTGCAGATAGGGGGGTTAGGAACCTGAAGGATAGGGTGAGAGCAGGTGGGCTCAGAGAAGCATGAGGAGTAAAGGGCTGGAAACAGGCCATTTTTGTGGCTTGCCTTTTAGTTCCAGCCAGGGTTTGGGTGCACTTAAAGCACCAGGAATGGGAGGTTTGCCCTCCCTGTGCAGGCCAGGGTCCTCGCTGCCCTGTGTATTCTGGGCTGTTGCTGAGGGGAATGCTGGGTCCCTGTGCTGCGGGTAGCGTGGGGAGCTCACATCTCCTGGGCCGTGGCTTCCTGCTTGCTTTGCTACAGCCTGGGTGCACTCCTTTGCTTGGCTGTGGATTGTTTAAGTACCCAGGGTGCTATGAATGAACACAAACTGCTGTGCTCCAACCAATGTTTCTGTGCATACCTGTTGGGATGGTTAATTTATGTAACAACTTGACTGAGCCACAGGCTACCCAGACATTTGGTGAAATAGTATTCTGGGTGTGCCTTTGGGGTTGCCTCTTCATGAGGTTTACATCCAGGTTGGTAAAGTGAGTAAAGCATATTGCCCTCTCCATCGTGGCTGGGCCTCATCCAATCCATTGAGATCCTGAATAGAACACAAAGACTGAATAAGAAACGCTTCTTTCCTGACTGCCTTGAGCTCGAACCTCCGTCTTTTCCTGCCTTCAGACTCAGACTCTGGAACTACACCATGTGTTCTCCTCCTGGCTCTCCAGCTTGCCAACTGCATATCTAGGGACTTCTCAGCCTCTATATGATGTGAACCCATTCCTTATAATAAATCTCTTTATAGAAAGCTGTGCACAGCTGCTCACACCTGTAATCTCAGCACTTTGGGCAGCCAAAGAGGGAAGAATGCTTGAGGCCAGGAGTTCAAGACCAGCCTTGGCAATATAGCAAAATCTCATCTCTACTGAAAAAAAAAAAAAGTTTAATTAGCTGGGCATGCTGGTGCATGCCTGTACTCCCAGATACTTGGGACGCTAAGGGAGGAGGATCACTTGAGCTCAGGAGTTTAAGGCTGCAGTGAGCTATGATCACACCACTGCACTCCAGCGTGGGCAACAGAGTGAAACCCTATCTCAAAATAAAAAACTCTTTACACACACACACACACACACACACACACACACACACACACACACACTCTGTTCTGTTTTCCTGGAGAATCCTGGCTAATACATCTGTTTTTACAGTTATCTCCTTAGGATAAATTCATAGGAGATTTCCCAAGAAAAACATATGTACCTTCTAGATTTTCACACACACTGCCCAATTTCCATTTAGAAATGCTGTGTTCATTACCTTCCCACAGCCCTGCCTGTCGTGTTGCTTCACTCCACCAGGGCATTGTGCCACACATTCAACGCTAATTGGCCACCTTGTTTAGGTTTTTTCCCCCTCTTTTGTGTGTGTGATCTGTGCTAGTGTCACTTGCCCATTTATATCTAGTTGGTTTCTTAGGTCAGGTTGTCCAGGAAAGAGATTCCGAAACAGAGATGTGCATGCAGGATGTCTGGGGCTCTCGGAGCCATGCCTGGAGGAAGGGAGGGCAGCAGGGCAGAGGCAGGGCAGAAGCAGTACAGAGGCAGAGGCACAAAGCTGTGCTCCTGCTGCAGGCCCTCAGCCCACAGCAGGAGACCCCTGGAGCTGGGACAGCCTTGCAGAGGTGGGTCACACTGGAGGTAGGCTGCCCCTTGGAGTGGCCTTCAATCTTATGAGAGGCAGCTTTCTTCAGCAGAGGGCAATTCCTGTGAAAGGACTCACTGTGAGCCTTCAGCTGCCACCCTCCTGGCAGTTGGTGAATAGGAATTCAGTCCTGAAGGAGGAATATGGGTATGGATCATAGCACTCACCAAATTAGGGTGTCAGTAGTTTACATATTGGTTTGCAAAGCTCTGTACATGTTGTTAATATTCGTCTTCTGTCTTATTTTCCCAATTCAGCTTGATTTGAAATTTTTATTATAATATTTTTCATTCTGAAGAGTTTTTTTCATTAATTTGAGTCAAATCTATCAAAATTTCCCTTAAGGTTTCTGACTCTAAAATCTGGGTTTTCAGAAGCCCCCTGCCCCCAGCCTAACATTACAAAATTATTCTCCTGCAAGTCTTTCTAATGTTTTTATGGCTTTTTTATTTTACATGTAATTAATCTGATAAAGATTTACACTTATTACTGTTGCAATTTTTGTTGTCAGTGTTTTGCCAAATAAGTAACGAGCTGGGCTAATGTATCATACTGAGTAATAAACCCTTGCAATGCTGACTTAAACACCGTTTTCATTAATTTTAGGAATCTTCCTGCAATATATACATCTGTTTCTGGACACACGTTTCTGCTCCGCCTCTCCCCATTGATCGGTCTCCCATGGGGTTAGCTGAAGGTTATTCTGACCATTGAAACATTGTGATACTCTTTAATAGCTACAGCAATTACCAGACAATTGCTGTCTTTTCCAGAATTTTCTTGGCTTTCCTTGCATGTTTCACTTTCAGATAAATTTTAGAATCCCTTGGCTAAGTTCCGAAAAGAAATTAAGTTAGGTTTGACTAGCGTTATACTAAGTTTGCACATCAATGGAAAGAGTTGACATCTTTACAACACTGAATGCATTCATCCTGGAAATTGTGCTATAGTTCTATGTTTTAAATGTTATTTTTATTATGTTTTTATCAGGTTTAGGCCATCTCTGTTAAGAAGATTAGGAAATTTTATTCCTTTCTGCAACAGTTTCTGGAAGAGTTTCAATAGAATAATTATGTTCCTTAAGTTTCAGCCACATACTCTTACACATAGACATACTTTGGTTATTATTCCCTAAATAGTCTGTAATTGCAGTGCTGATTTTCTCTGTGATATCAGGAGTTGCTTTTTTGTTGTTGTTGTTTTTGTTTTTTGTTTTTTTGTATTTTGGGGTTTCCAAGGTGTGCCTGCTTACCCTTTTGCAATTTGTTTCTGGTTTTGTTCCATTTGAGAAACACTTGAACACCGCGTGGGACCCACATCTGTGGTTCTGCAGCTTTGTGCATTGCCGCAGCCTGCTGTGTGCCCCCTTCTGTGATCTCCTCTGGGAGTATCTGCCCTTCTCTGGATCTAACCTTGACGCCTCATCTTCGTGTACATCCTCTGCGTGCCTCTATAATTCTCCTTCTCCTGTGGGAGGACTTTGATGCTGTGTTTTAACAGCCACATGGCAATGACCACCCAAGCTTTCGCTCAGGCAAGTTTCTGCATCACCCAATCTACTCATTGTGCCTTCTCTGCCATTTTTATTTTTGGCAACTATGTTTTCATTTTAAGTCCATGGACCGCTTGTCAAAGATCATTCTCTTTCATAAACTTACATCTTACATTTTTGAGAATCCAACTCCAGAGTTTCAAATGATTTCCGCTTTCTGTTGGAGTCAGTCTGCTTCCTGGAGGAACATGTGTCAGGTGTGGGGTAATTTTTTTAATTTTTTATTTACTTATAATTTTTTTTTTTTTTTGGCCTGCTTATCCTTACAAAGAGAGGTCCATGCAGCATTGAGTGGGGTCTGTCAGAGGCTGCTGGCTTCCAGTTAGACTTTCTCAAGATCAAAGAATGGAGAAGTTGAGATTCTTAGGCACTCCGTTTTCCAGGTGAGTTTCCAGGAGTGCGTGGGGGAGGTGGGGATAGATTTAGAACTGGAGGTAGAGGTGACAGGAGGTCCCAGCTCGGTGTTGAGTGGTTTATGTCCTGTGTTTCTAGGGCAGTGCCTGTCATGGCTCGCTGACCAGGCAGCTCTTGTGGAAGCAGCTCAGCTCTGACCCTGTGTGTGGTTCCTATAGATGCCTGTCCCACCAAGGCAACAGTGAGCACTGCGGGAAAGCCCTGAACTCTGTCACAGGGGTTAGCGTTTGGCTCCACCCTCCCTAGAACCCGTATGTTTTCTCTGTGGCATTTTGCTCCCATTTCACAGAATTCCAGTCTTCTTAACTTTTTGAGGACACCAGGCAGATGTTTTGTAAAACAGTCTTCTGTTTCCTGTAGAAAAAGGCCTTAGAGATCTGCTCTTTCTCTAAGTCCTCCCTCCTCCAGATAACATGTTATTTTCTCTGAGCTGCAGAGCTGTTTCATGGGAACTTCTTTTCAATGTTTGCCCATATTTAAAGTAGGAAAAAAGTGTATGCAAGCTTTGCATCTGCCAGCAGACAGAGAGGGAGAATTGTCCTGGGCTGCTGCCCACTTCCTCCCCTTGACGAGGTCAAAAGCATCCCCCCTCCGAGGACTGTCTGAAGGGCGGA
The DNA here is from genome assembly GCA_036589455.1 of Ateles fusciceps. Taxonomy (NCBI): domain Eukaryota; kingdom Metazoa; phylum Chordata; class Mammalia; order Primates; family Atelidae; genus Ateles; species Ateles fusciceps. Next base: position 1,068,657 of record JAZHEH010003321.1, on the reverse strand, counting down.
TAAATACAGCTCTTAGCATAAGTTCCTCTTCAAAGCGGTCACTACTTAAATGGAGCTGGGTCACAGATCCTAAAGGCAGTGACATCCCCCTTGGACCACCAGTTTCTGTGATTAGAGAGTCTGATGCAGTCTGTAGACCTTTTTCAGGTTCATGGGGAACAAAATTAACCATCACATCATGTGCCACTCCCACTGCTTGTTGTCTGAATGTTCGTGTTCTCCAAAAATTTACCTGCTGGAAGCTAATGTGATGGCGTTAGGAGGTAGGGCCTTTGGGAGGTGACTAGGTCCTGAGTATGGGAGCCTGAAGAGCTGCCAGCCTCTTGCTCCATGTGAGGGCACAGCCAGAAGGCACCACCTATGTCCCAGGGAATGGGTCCTCACCAAGCATCACATCTGACTTCTCAGCCTCCAGAACTGTGAGAAATAAATGTCTACTGTTTATAAGCCACTCTGTCTGTGGTATTTTGTCATAGCTGCCAGAATGGACTGAGACACCCATCTTTTCTCCTCTCACTTTCTCTTTTTTCAAAATAAAAACAATAAGCATATATTGCTATATGCAACGCAGCAGGCTAGGAACTCTATGCATTATTCCATTTAATTATTATGGCCACTCTATAAAGATCAGTGCCATTATTATCAACCCCATTTTATATGATGGAGAAGAAAACAGTTCACTTAGCAGAGGCCACACAGCTTGGAACTGACAACCACAGAATTCAATCCTGATTATCACTCATCAACCCATTTTGAAGGGGCTCTGAAATCTGAGACACAGCACAGCCTTCATACTGCCTTTTACCCCACTGTGTCATGGGCTGGGGTTGGTGTGTCAGGATGGATTAATAAAGGTAGGACCATGGGAGGCAGAGGGGAGTAGGCAGGGGAATGGCACAGCTCTCCTCTGCACCTATTACATAACTGCGATTATGTAACTGTGAGGTTTCCATTCTCTTAGCTGTTCTGCCTTTTAGCTCTCCTACCTAAATCACAGCCACCACCAGCAGCAGTAATGACAAAGGCACACGGGCTCCCACTGCACATAGCGTTCCCACCTCCCAGTGTCTCTGTCAGCCTCACAGCCTGCTGGGTATGCAGGACAGGGAAAATTGAATGGAGAACTAAGACCCATTCCTGTCTGATCCCAAATGTTATATGCATTTTCTGTTATTGGCCATTTATAAGGTGAGCACCACCAGTGGCTAAGAGAAAAGGAAGCAGGAAATGTGTCCTGGAAACTACAGGAAGAGGTCGGGTGATGACATAGAACTCTGCCCATCGACTGTCCGTGGTTATGCCTCTAGCAGAGCAGCAAAGTTTTGGGGTGCCCTAGCCCAGCTCTCCCTCCCTGGGGGCCCTACCTGTTGATATAAAGAAGACTCAGCCACCATGTCAGGAAAGATGTGTGATATCTCAACATTTAAGAAAGATTTCAACAGCTTGTGTAAAAAAGCTAAGCTGCTATCCAGAGTCCAGGCAGTTAAGAATTACCCTTATTAAGGCCTTATTCTCACAAACTCATATATAACAAAGATGGAATATCTGTCACTCTCTTGGGAGATGCATTCTTTTGTAGATATCTGACCACACAGCAAAATCCTGGCCACTCCAGAACTGAATCCATTAAGTGTACTTAGCTGCTGAATTCCCTGTAGAAACAGCGAAGGATTTTCGGGCTGGCAGTCGGTGATTGGCAGACATACTTAAAGCTCTTGATAGGACTAAGAAGGGATTGGGGAGGGTGGTCTGTGGGAGAAGGGCATTCTTCAAGCGACCTCAGCTCCCCTGGTTAAGACTTTGGGTATAAGCATTCCTATCCAACATTAAAATCTATTAAAACCTATCTTGGCAAATTACACAATTTACTTCTGGGTTTTCTCTTAGAAATCACAGAGGCCAGACATGGGTGGGCTGCCTGAACTCCTGATTTCTCACAGTCCTGGTGGCAAAGTTCAGGCGCCCCCTCTGCACGAGAAAGCGCCTGCAGTCCTCTTCTTACTTCTCTCCAATTTGAGATGAGTTTGCTTCCTTTCACTTTTGTTAGATCTGTTCTTTCTCTTACTGGATGAGGAGGAAATTACTATTTTCCTAGTTCCTTTTGGGGAAAAGGCATGAAGTAACAAGAAACAGTTACCTGGACCTCGTGGAAATTTGACCATCATTTGGGGCGTGTCCTCTTGGGGCCTGATCACCTCTTCTCTCCCCTTCCATTTCTGATGGCAAATGCTTGTTGTTGTTTGCTGGCTTGTTTGTTTACTCCTCGAACTGTCTCCCCTCGGACCACCTCCTTCAGGAAAGCCTGCCTCCTGGTCTCCATGTTACTGGCAGAAATGCCCGCCATGACGTATCCCAATACTTCCTCCTTGGTGCAGAAATTCATTTCAGGATAAAAGTCTGGAAAAAGCAACTTCAGCTCCTCTGGTTAAGACTTTGGGTGTCAGTTGCCTCCAACATCAAAACCTAATTTGGCAAACTATACAAAGTCTGGAATCATGAAAAATAAGAGTATCTACTTGTCCTTGAAGAACTAAATACACAGACTGTCCATTTAGCCTCTGAAAAGCAGACAGTAGAACATCCAGGGTATCGGTCAGCATAGACTAAGTTATGCTGTTGTAACAAACAACCTCCAAATATCAGTGGCTTAAGACAACAAAGATTTCTATCTTGCTCATGATGCATGTTCATTTCAGGCTGTCAGAGGGGACTCTGCTCCTCACAGAATCCAGCCTGACGGGGCTGTCAATATCTCAAAGATTTCAGTCACTGTGCCAGAGGCAAAGCACTGTAGAGAATCCCACTCTGGCAATGAAAGCTCTGGTCTAGAGGTGAAGTATCATTTCGACCCATAAGTTATTCTCCAGAAACAGCCACATGGCTATACCCAACCATGAGGAGACTGACTAGAGCAGTCCTGCCATGCACCCAGAAGGAAGGAAAAGAAGAAAATGTGGCAAATGGCATGAATGACAGCCATGCCCCGTTGCCAATCCCAGGCCAGTGAGCCCCTGCAAGGATGCCCAGAGCTGTACCCCAATAGAAGGGTATGATAGCACTCCAGGGGGAGCCACTTTGTGGTTTTACCTTTTTTCCTGCGTTTTCAAGCTAATTGAGGTCAGTGTTCTTCCTGGAGTCAAACTGTCTGTACAGGGCAGGCTGTACTTGCTGGCAGGCAATAGACAGTAACTTCAGAATTCTCCAGCTCCTTTTCTTTCAATTAAATGGGGGGAGCCAAGCTACATATCTCCAGAATATCCGTTGTTCTGTAATGCTATAAATGTAAATTATTGAGAAGAAATAATTTCACTCCCACTATTGCTAAAAATAATCCAATCTTCTCAACCAGCGCCTCATTTTCTCCAAGCCCTAAATGTTGGAATTTCTTGGATCAAGTTCTGGAGTCTCTTTCACACTCACTGCCCTTCCCCTGGGCAGTCTCCTCCCATCCCACGTGCTTGCAACCTCCAGATGACACCTTCAGCGGTCCCACAGATGTACCCAGGACTTTCCCTGGGTCTCCATTTGGATTTCTCATAGATCTCAAATTAAAATGTCCCAAATGTACGGTCTCTTCCACCCCATCCCAGTCCTCTTTCAAAGTCATCCAGCTCAATAAGCCAGTTCCTATGCTCAAGACCAAGGAGTTATACCTCCTTCCCTCTCATTCAGTCCAATACTTCCATCCAATAATTCTAATCTACTCTTCCTCTAAAAGAGCTCATCCCGTTCCCTCTTCTCTAACCCGACCCCACTACCTTAAGCCAAGCTGCCGTCATCAGTTTCCTGGACTCCTGCAATCATCCCCTTCTGGTCTTTGTGCCTCTGCTCCCATCCCTCCCCAGTCCTTCTGGATACAGAAGTCGGAATGGCATTTTACAGAACGAACTGGATCGCACCACTAGTGCAAACTCTCCAGTGTCTTCCTGTACCACAGGATGGATTCCCAGCTCCCCCAGATGCTGGCCGCCTGCCCTGCACACCCTTGCACCATATCCCTTGCCACCTTCCTCCCTGCCCATGATGTAGATCGTACCCTTTCCCTGCTTGAAACATGAGCCTTCTCCTGCCTGTGAACTTTTCCTATTGTGCTGGCTTGGCCTCACGGCATTACATTGCATCTCTGCCTAGTCTGTTCTTCCTCTTCCTCCAAGCGCCCACTTAATGGCCATTCCTTCTGGAGGCTTTCCCTGGCCACTCGCCACCATCTCGGTCCCATCAGATCACTCCTTTCATTCCCCCCAACATAGTTCATCATGAATTTAATTATACATTTATTTCTACCATTACTCACATGCTTTCCCTACTACGTTGTAAGCCCCATAAGGGCAGGGCCATGCCTGAATTGTTCATCACTCTGTCCAGCCCTCTTCCCCAAAACTAGCACAGATTTTGTCACATAATAAACAGCAATAAATACCTGTATGTTAAGTGAATAATTCTACTTACCTAACCCCTGGAATATTATAACTAAGATGACTTCTAAACTCATTCAACTTGTTACCAACAAATGCAAACAATACAGGCACGGAGCTGCCTATTACAACACTATCTATAATAAAAAAGACGGAAATAACCTCAGTGTCCATCGCGGCAGACCCAGCGTCCATCACGGGGAACAACGTGAATAACTGTGATACACCCACACAATCCAGGGCTGTGCTGCTGTGAAAAGCAGCAAGGACAGAAGCAATTAAAGACAAAAGGCAAGGTGATGAATAGCAAATGTACTATAATACCTTTCGTCTAAGATAGAAGTCATGATAAATATGTGTGTGCCTGTTTTATTTTTAAAATCAAATGAAGAAAACAAAACTTAATTTTTTTTAAGGTTACCTGTGAGAGAAGGAAAAAATAGGAAGCAGGAGAAGGAACAGAACTCGATTGCTCGGAGGGCACCTGCTTTAGAGTTCTGACTATGGAACCCTGTGGATCTGTTACATTGTTACAAAATAAAATTCAACCAAAATGGAAAAAATGATTACAAATCAAAACAAAATAAATGAACCTGACTATATATTAGATTGCTGTTTAATGACATTGGACTGGATGACAGGGAAGAAAAGAGAAGAACTCCTTTAACTAATTTTAAGAAACAGATATGGAATGGTTCATTCCTACAGGAATGTATCTTAAGGACAAAAAGAATACAGAGAAATTTTAAATAGTATTCTGTAGCCTTATTTTTTATTAATTACAAGTGGTGCTGTTGATGTTGTTATTTTGAAACTACACACACACACACACACACACACACACACACACACACACACTAACCCACGTTATTAGGCATCAAGAACTTTTAGTATAAAAGTAAAGAAAACTAGCATTAAATCAAAGAAGTTAAAATCCCCATAATCTTAAATGTGACTTAGAAATACAAGTAAAAGCCTGGGTACAGTAGCTAACGCCTGTAATCCCAGGGCTTCAGGAGGCTGAGGTGGGCGGACCACATGAACTCAGGAGTTCAAGACCAGCCTGGGCAACATGGTGAAACCCCATCTCTACAAAAACACACAAAAATTAGCCAAGCATGGTGGCACATGTCTGTGGTCCCCAGCTATTGAAGGGGAGGGATGTTAAGGCGGGAGAATCGCTTGAGCAGGAAGGTGGAAGCAGGTGTTCAGTAAGCCCAGACAGCGCCGCTGCACTCCAGCCTGGGTGATGGAAGTAAAACACTGTCTCAAAAAAAAAAAAAGAAAAAAAAAAAACAGAAATACAGGTAAAAGCTCACCATGTATTTTTATTTTAAAATAAAAAGAAATATATATTTTCTACCCCTATAAAAATATGTATTTCCTTTATTTCAAAAAAAAATACCTAGAAGCAATGAAAACCAAGTAGCATCCAGGCTTCAGTTTATAAATATTTGTCCTGGGAATCCACTGGGGAAAAAAAAAGTCTGATTCCAGGTCTCATTGGAAATTATATGAGATGCAAGATAACCAACCAAAACTATCAGGGAAATGTCAAAATGACAGAGAGGCCAGTCCAAAAGAATTCTCACTGGCCAAGGATGGGACAATTTAAACATCAAAAAGAACAATGATTGCAGCCAGTCAAACTATTTCAAAGAAGTTAAAATCCATGAGTACATAATGATAGGACTGGTCACACTGGAGATTGCTGGAACACCGAATTGTCATTCTGAAAACTGATAAGCAAATGGAAAGAATAGAGCATTTATCTGGACTTTCACGTACAAACTATTTCCAGGGGAAACTAATCAGTTGATGACCAAAAGTTCTTCTTCATAGAATTATTCCAGCTAACAAATGCAGAAAGAATTATTGTGTGAGGATATCAGCATTTTGTAACCCTAATAAAATAATGAATCTGTCAATGACCATAAATAGCTCCCAAATCCTTAGGGGATGGCTGATGAGAATTTCTCGCAGGCTGAAGGAGGCTGACATCACCTGATCCCACTGATGAATCTACACATCCCAAAAAAAGAGACCTGGGCCTCCCAGCTCCCCTGTGAGCTGCAGCAGAAAGAACACAGCAATAAGTGGGAAGTAGTTTTGCAAAAACTTCCAAATCTGATCAAGCCTCTAGATCTGATTATTAACTCACCCAGAACAAGATAGAGGAACAGCACCACTGGGTGTAGTCAGGCAAATCCACAGTGTGGAAAATTCTGCAGGGCAAATGACTCAGTTTCTTCAACATATAAATAACAAGGATGAAAAAGAAGGAGGGAGAACTGTTGGTTGAGACAGATACATACATACATACATACATACATACATACATACCAAATATAAGGTGTACCCTTGTTTATTTCCTTTTTTAATCACCTGAAAATAATTAGAAAAATTTAAGCATTGACCAGATATTAGATGATATTTAGGAACTGTTTTTCATATTTTTCATATTTCTAGCTTGATAATGTTAAAATGTTTATTTTTTTAAATAGTCCCTTTCACTTAGAGACACATAGTTAAACATTTATGAATGAAACGGTATGAAACTCTGGATTGTCTTTTAACTAATTCAGTGGGAGGGAGGGGGGGGGGGGACTAAAGCAGAGATGGGAGGACATAAGTGAAACAAGAAAAAAATTGTGGATAAATGCTTATTCTGCTCTCCATAGATACTAAGAAATTAGTTCTTTTTTTTTTTTTTTTTAAGACTGAGTCTCCCTCTGTCACCCAGGCTAGAGTGCAGTGGTGAAATCTCAGCTTACCGCAACCTCTACCTCCCAGGTTCAAGTGATTCTCGTCTTGTGCCTCAGCCTCCCGAGTAGCTGGGATTACAGGTGCCCACCACCACACCCAGCTATTTTTTGTATTTTTAGTAGAGACAGGGTTTCACCATGTTGGCCAGGCTGGTCTCAAACTCCTGAGCTCAAGTAATCTGCCCGCCTCAGCCTCCCAAAGTGCTGAGATTACAAGTGTGAGCCACAGCACCTGGCCAAATTAGTTCTGAATTCTATCAGAGAATAAAAATCACATGTAGTTTTGTGACAATAATTTTAATTTCTAATTTAAGATTACTTATAATATATCCTAAATATTTTTCTCACTCCAAGCACAGTGGACTGACAAACCAACCATCCCTCTCTCCAACCCTAGGGTATCGCTGAGTCACCACGCCTCCCTCACCCCCAGCCTCCAGCCCCAGCCGGGGAGAGGTCGCGCAGGCTGCTCCTGTGAGGTCAGAAACCCAGTCACCTGAACACCCAGCTGCGGGAGTGGGTTCCTCTTCTTCAAGCAAATCTTGAGGGCAAAACACGATGCTTTCTGCTTATTTTCTTGACATCTTATGCCTGTACCAGTCTCTTAGATTGGAGATTCAAGTTAGACACCTTTCCCTGCTCCTTCTTATTAAACCAACCGCCCTCTCCTTTTAGAATTCTTAGCCATATCCTTTTCCTAAAGAGTCTTGACTTAACAATTTGGTTGAGACGTTCTCTCTGCCTTCTTGGCACGTGGAATAACAAACTTTCCTCTCACCTCTAACAACAGACCTATTGTTATTCATTGCTTATCAAACCTAGCCAATCTGAAATCACTGTCACCATAGACAACAGGCTTCTAAAGATTCGGGACAGACAAAAAGGCCAGAGATCCACCATCTGTTCAGCACCAAGGGCCCTGTGGGTGTGAGAGCAGGGTGGACAACCCGTGATTGAGACACTGCTGGCCAGTGGCTGTCCTGTTGACGGTGATCCATCACCCTGCTGAGGGACACAAGGATGGTGAAATATAGAGCAGGCCTGAGCTTTACAGCCAATCAAACGTTGGTTTGGAATCAAATCAGGCTCTTACTCTGTATTTTAATTTGGGCAATAACTTTTGCTTCCCTGAGCCTCGGATTTCTCCTTTGTGAGCCCGGTGATCTTGTCTCACTGGATTGCTGTAAAGGAGAACATGCGGCCAGGTGCAGTGGCTCACACCTGGAATCCCAGCACTTCGGGAGGCCGAGGCGGGTGGATCACCTGATGTTGGGAGCTTGAGACCAGCCTGGTCAACATGGTGAAACCCTGTCTCTACTAAAAATACAAAAAATTAGCCAGGGATGGTGGCAGGCTCCTATAATCCCAGCTACTCAGGAGGCTGAGGCAAGAGAATGGCTTGAACCCGGGAGGCAGAGGTTGCAGTGAGCCGAGATCACGCCATTGCACCCCAGCCTGGGTGACAAGAGCGAAACTCCATCTCATTAAAAAAAAAAAAAAAAAAAAAAAAGCAACACATGCAAGACCTGAGCACTGAACCCTGATGTGAGGGTCCTGGCCAGGGTCTTCACGAATTCCAAAAGGGCTACTTTGGCAGCCAAAGTGGATTTTTCTGGAACATCATGTGCATGCTAAAGCAAACAGTTTAATTCATCTTCTCATCTTGTTCCAGAAGTCCTCATTTATCTTTTGGGGTTTCCGGCCTTGCTCTCCAGCCCTGGAAACCTTTGACCCCAGCCCCCTTCCGAGTTCAGGGCTCTTGCATTCAGTAGATCATGTGACATCCAGCATCCCCAGTCACTTATCTCGATAAGGCGCCGTGGGAGGGGAAAGCTTTGGCTAGGACCATTGCGTCTGCCACGTGGGTACAGAACAAGGGAGGACAGTTACAAGGTTCTGCAGTTCTGTACTCATCTGAAAATGATGAACCATTTCCTGCCAAGACCAAGCAACTTGCTAAATAATGATCTGGTAATGGTATCCACTGTCCTCACCCAGCACATTCGTCCTCCTGTGTGGACACAAGAAAGGCTATAAATTAAGTCTGGTGCTCTTGCTCATCCCATGCATTCCTCATTTGCTGCTGTTTTATGGCCTGATGGCTTGGAGTAGGTGCCAGTGGTGAAGGGTGAGTGTCTTTGACAGCAGTTCCCAGGGATGTCTGGGGCAGAGGGTTGCCCTCAACCTTAGTTGAGTGTCGATCATTGGCCAGGAAAAAATGGACAGGGTCTCATTCCACTCAATCTTCTGGGCAACTCCAGGAGAGAGATGAGCTGGGAAGGATTACTGCCATTTGGGAGGGAAGAAACTGACGTTCAGAGTGGGTAAATAATGCATTCAAAGTTGCACAACTAGTAAACGTTTCATCTGAGATTTCAACACAATCAGTTTGAGTCCAAAAACCATTATTTGTAACCACTGTGCTACACACTCCTAAACGAAGCCAGCAACTCTAGAGTCTAAAACAATGCAACTGGAGATATATACGCATATGGACAATTATGGCCATAATATACACAGAATTCAGGGTCCGTGAAAGGGAGGAATGGGATCCGGGAAGAACACAAAGACAGCTTCCCAACTTGTGTGTTAAGTTCATGGATGTTCATGTTATATTGGATTTTATAACTCAAGTTTGTGTCTGTGTGTGCAGGAAACAGTATACAAACAAAATATCTAATGCCTTTTTCAAGACCAAAACAGATGCCGTCATGGGTGAATAATTTTCACCAAGAAAAGGTAAAGAAATTTGTCAGAATTACTGCATCGAATATGATACTCGGGGCTGTTAGAGATTTAAAGTACAGTTTCTGTCTGCTTGATATGAGGGAGCTGAGCCTAATGTAGGTGAGAAATCATTTTAGAGGCTTTGCAGAGGTCATCTGACCATTGATCTATTTTAGAAGTTATTTTCCTCTAATCTAGAGGAAGGATGCTCAGAAAAAGGCCAGAATCCCGAGCACACTCCTGGGGGCTGCGCTTGGTGGGTTGGGGTCTGACTCTCGCCGGGCAGGAGAGCTGGGAGCTCAATTCCTGCTGCCCGGCATCCGCAGCCATGGGGCTCAAGGAGACCATGGGCTGGGGGAGGAGCCTATGTCCCTCCCTGCTTCTTAAATCCTTTTGCAAAGGAGAGGAAAGGCCCTCTTCAGGATGGATCATTCCCAAAGGTAAATCAGTCGGTGCCATCCACGAGCATAGGAGGTGCTTACTGTGGCAAATACAAACTTAGTATAAGTGCTCATCTTGGTTCCCCAGTAGAAGGGCAGGTCCTTGAAGACAGGCACATCCCACCACGTCCAGCCTGGAAACTCCCTGAGAGTGCAGGTGCAAACGTATGTAAAATCATTGCAAAATTGATGCGGTGACGGCTGCCTTTAGCATCTCGGCATCCTCTGTCCCAGAGAATTTCAGTGCCCTCTCACCTGGGCCTGGGCCTGGGCCTGGGCCCCACAGACCACACCCACCCTCGGGATTCCCACCAGGCCCCTCCCTACCCTCTGCCACCCCCAGCATCTCTCACATTTGATCCTTATTTCTTCCTCTGGATGTGACAAGTGCTATCTCAGAAATCAGGCAGTAATGTGTTCATGGCTAATAAGCCACTAGCAGCAGTGGGTATGTAGGGCCCCGAGCACTTCCACTCTGGGCTACCTCGGAGGCAGAGTGTTGCACAGTGGTTTGGGATGGGCCAGAACCAGAGTCTTCTCATTCCCTCCTTGCTCACCCCCAGAGCGTAAAGCAGCCCTATTCCTAAATGCAATTCTCTTTCGAACACCAGCTGCACACAACCGAAAACAGCCTGAGAAAGCCTGTTGTACCGGCGCCCACACCTGCCCCTTCAGAACGTGATGAAGAGCAAATGACACGTGGTCCCAGCTGGCCCTTAGGTTGGATGCAGCACAGGCTGAGCCAGTGTCCTCGCCCACAAAGAGAAGGCTCCATCTGGCCTCACAGACATCTGAATTCTCTGGCACTTTCCATCCCACACACTGCTCATGGCCCATCCTCTCTCCTTTTTTACTCCCAGGATGATATCTCCAGAACAAAGGAGAGAGTCCATGGACAGCTTTGTGTTGTCGGGCATGAGGGAATGGGAGGTGGGGAGGACATGTGGTGTGAGGAGGGGAGAATCCACCTGGAAGCAGAGCATGGAGTCCTTTCCCTGGGCAGAGAGGTTGGCCGTGATGGTGGCACAGTGGGGGGCCCAAGTATTCCCTGAAGGTAAGTTCCCCGTGGAGCGCACCAACAGGTGTGACCTACACATATGTTTGCTCTTTGATTCCTTTGCTAGGGCTTCACTCGGGCACACAACTTCATGCTTGCTGATATGTGTTATGTAATCAGCTAATGACAAAAGAGTACAGAGGCATGATGAATGTTACATCTGCCAACTGCTGGTCTGTCTGAATAGATTCTCAAGCAACCATCTGAGGCCACTCAGAAGTTTCAGTAGTGCCAGAAGATCTCGATGTATTATTTTTAAATCAAGTAATTCTTAGTTTTTTTTAAATAACTCAAACTAGGGAAATAGGAGTCTCGGATAATCATTTTGTAGCAGCATTACTGCCAAGCCATTTGCAATGACAACTTCCCAGAAGCTCTTATGTGTCCCCAAATTACTCTTATCTGCCTGAAAGTAAGGGAAGTTTCAATTCAGCAGGTCAGAGTAATTCACAGAGAAAAAGCAATGCCCTGACCTCTGGCATAGAAAACTAGAAGTTGGTCCTTCTCCATTTCTTCTGTTAACCAAGGTTCTCTTCCTGTTTAATTTTACAAGAGCCACAGACAACTTCAGGGATCTCAACGCAATCCTGCTTCTGGATGGGACAGAGAAGCCATCAGCCGCACAGAGGAGAAAATCACAGCTGTCCCTTCATTCTGTTCAAGCACACATGAGTTTCCTTCCAGGTTCATCTGCTGCGTGCCAAATACCTGGGACAGTCAGAGAAGAATAAGAATGATGCCAGCCTTCTCAGAGCTGGCATACCAATGAGAGGGCAGGCCCAAGACATGGCAGAGCCAAACACAGACAGAAAGCTCTGGCATCTCAGAGGAAGATGGTGAGATCTGGAAAACTCTCAGAGAAGACAGGACCAGACCGGGCTGCTCAGCACCAAAACAGTGGATTTGGGGAGAATATTTGCATACAAGTAAAATATGCAAACAATGTTCAAAGACTAACCAAATGTGCTAGAAATGTGGAGTGGTAAATATTGAAATGTCCACAGCTCAGGAAAAAAGTGTTTTCCAACCAGCATCCCTGACTATCACCCCATCCCCCAGGTCTAGGGCATCTACAGCACCAAAATTACCAGCAAATTACCATCTTTCCTGGCCTCCTCCTTACTTCACTTTGATCCAAAAGCACATACTTGGCCTTATCTAACTATTTAAAAAGCCATTTTCAGGTCCATGTCAGTGGCTCAATTGAGATACTGCAAGATAGCGTGCTTTTTCCTGAAGTCAGAACGACTTATCAAATAAGCTCGGGGTAAGTCCCGAACTGCAGAGGGAAAGTGTGCTCCTCCAGGCAGAGTTGCCTAAATGAAAACACTGGCCAGAAGCCCTCAAAATCCTGCACGGGCGTTTCAGAAAGGCAGCAAGATTGCTGTGGGACTCTTACACCAGGTACAGCTCTCCTAAGAGCTCCCCTCCAGTGAGGCAAGCATGATGAAAAGATTGTTATAATTCATTCCTTTTTTTGAGTAAAGCAAACACGTTAAAATAAGTGCTATATAATTCACGACAAAACAGAATTGCTGGAACAGAGATGCATGTGGACATGGTATTTGGGCAAGAAACTTGCCAAATAATGAATTTAATTTTATGTCCCAATAAAAGCTTTTGTTTTCTTTCAGAAAGCAGGCTATTTCCCTAGAGATTTCCGAAAGACTATCTCAGCTAAGTTTCTTTAGTTTAGTAACAAGTTAATGTTGTGTTCCTTGGGTTTTTTAAGTTTTTTTGAAGGGGCAGCTGTCAATCATGTATTGCTAAATGAACTGCATGTTTAAAAGTAATTTATACCAAAAACCAGAATGTCTTGATTACTTGGAGGAGGAATGGATACTACTGCTACATTTGTCACTATCGATGTTTGAAAAACTAACTTTAATGTCTTAAATTATTAGGTTAGATTGATTAGTTTTACAAGAAGCTCAAAGCATACAACTTATTCCCCAAAGCCGGTCTTACATGTGGATATTATTTTATTTTCCTTCTGTTTTCCTGTAGAAAAATTGTTCTAAGTTCATTATAGAAAGTTATATGCTATTTAATAACTTTCTATACCTGAAAGGTGGTGTTAATGTGACAATTTTTGTGAATATTTCTAAAATGCCTAGAATTATACTATTATACTGTATGAATACATCATTATTAATGGTATATGGTAATAAAAAGGTTAATTTGCATCATTTAGTTTGGGTTTGTCCACAAGTAACAGAGGAACTAACAGTGCTGGCTTCTTTGTCTGCAGCGATGTGGGAGAAGCAGCCCAGGGCTGGTCTGGAGGCTCAACACCCTCATCAAGACCAGGCCCCGTGAGCAGTCTTGCCCCGCCGTTCTCCAGGTGAGGCTCCTGTGCTGGGATCACAGGATGTCTGCTCTGCTCTCACTGTGTCCAGGGTCCAAGGAGGGGGGGAAGAAGACAGACAGCAGGGGCAGGACAGAGGCCAAAGGCACAAGCCAGCATTATCAATCACCAAAAAGATCTTTTGCTGTAAGCCCCACCTAGTGACTTCTGATTCCATCCAAACACCCAGAATTGGGTCATATGTCCCCCATTAGCTATTACAGTGTCTGTAGATTGGATATTTTCAGTAGGCATTGACATACAAGGGTGCTATTGGCAAGGAAGTAGAGGAGAATGGACATTGAGTAAGGAATTAGCTGTTTCTGCCACAGTGTTGTGATTTTACTGACTTTTATTGCTTGTGGTAGAACCTTACGTTGCATGGATTGATTCTAGATTTCTTCTATTTCATGTACACAGGAAGGATCCTTCCATACTCCCTTGAAGTTAGGCACAACCAGTGCCTGCCTGCAGCTAATGAAGGGTGAGCAGAAGCGACATGTGTAGCTCCCAGCTGCAGCACCCAGCTGCAGTGCTGGACTGAGCCCTGTCTTCCCCCGCCACAGCAATCGTGGAAGTGTCAAGATGGAGCCGTCTTAGAGTGATAAATACAAGCGGAGCTCTCCCACAACCCACACTGGACAGAGCACTTGGGCAGGAAGTAAACCTTGTTCTTTTAGCCCCCAGGACTTGGAGCTTGTTTGTTACCACCAAGCCTGGCCTATCCTGACTAGTACAAATTGTTAGTAATTTGTCCAGTGTCCTCAATTACATGTATGTATATGTTTGTTTAATAAATAAGTGGAAATACATTAAAATGTAGCATACATTTTAAAGTGGATAGCATCTTTAAATCTAAAGAGTTGAAAAATAAGTGATCCACCCCTTTTTCCCAGTTTGGATCCTGGGACGACAGTGGTTTGGATGCAGAGATACGTGTAGGAGGAAGCTTTGAGGAGTTAAAGTGGCTCTGTGAAGAGGATATGGAAGAAGATGAGGACCCTTACTAAGGGAGGTCTCTGTTGATGGGGAGCAGTTATCCACCATGGAGAAGCTGGGCCCTCCTACATCCTAATAAGCCCTAATAAGCTGATTTTTACTGTTTGTCTTGAAAAAATTCTAGACTTACAAAAATGTCAAACCAATAGTCCAAAGGATCCTCCCTCGACATCACTCAAAGCACACTCTCCTGCTTTTCTCCTGCATATCTGGAAATGTCTCTGCTTTCCTGGCAAGCTCATCTTTCTTTATGTACGGTTGGAATGTTAGAGTTCCTCAAGGCAGCCCCCAGGCCCCCTTCTCTGTGCCATCTGCACTGTCTCCTCTGAAGAACTCAAGTGCACCCAGGGCTTCAGTTACTGCACAGCATGGTGGTGACTCACAGATGCATACCTTAAGCCAGACCACTCCTCACATTTCCACGTGTTTGTCTGCATGTTGTCCTTGGTATATCTAGTAATACCCAATTGTATACTTGACATTGGCTTTTCTCTGGCTCAGATGAACCTCACGGTAAAGTCCCAAACAGAACTTGTTTTTTTCCCCACCTACCCACACCTGGCCTTCCTGTCTCCTGGTGTTTTCTGTTTCACTAAATGTTACTAGTGTACACCAGGGGTGTAAGCCATGGTTCTCATAGTCCTGCTCAGCACCTCTCCAATTCCTCTTTCATATCCTACGACGAATGTCCCTTTTCTGGGGAAGCCCTTCCTGACCTCCCAGATAGACCTAAAACTGCCCATGTCACCTTCACTGCACTCATGATACTTAGGATTTTATAATTATTTGTATAGTCACTTAATATTTGTGTCCTCAATTAGGCCATCAGCTTGTTGAGAGAGGGACTGCTCTCTAATTCAGGGTGGGGTCCCCACCTCCTAGTTCACGAGCTCAGCACTCAGTAGGTATCTCTTGAATGACTATATGATGGGCACCTTGCCAACATATGACTTTGCTCCTGAAAGGTGTGGATTCCCTTCCTGTCCTTGGTGGGTCACTTAAGAGAGGGAAGATAAGTTCACTTCCCCTTCTCTGTATCACCCTTAAGTATTTGCAAGAGATTTCATAAGGTCAGACAAAATCAACTTCTCAAGTTCAAGCCAGAACTCTTTTCACATTACCAGTATTTCAGAAATCGAGGTTCTCATTTGGTAAAAGACAAAGAGAACTCATCCTTCTCCAAGCCCACAGTGGACATAGCAGAGCACGAGCACACTTGGCGGAAGTGCATCCCAGGAGGGGGGACCCAGCACACACAAAGGCCTCGAGGTCGGAGCTCGCCTGGTATTTGCAGGAAGAGCAAGGCCTCCAGAGCCAGGAGTGGGGTGGGGGTGGAGGAGAGGCTTTTACAACACGAGAAGCCCATGGGGCTATTTCAGAGCGCCAGCAGAGGAGGCACATGGCTGAAAGTATGTTTTAAAAGTCTCACCAAGTGACTGTATAGAGGAGACAATGCGGGGCAGACTGCGAGGGAAGAATCGGGAGAGACTGCTACCACCTGTCATCTGCTACTCTCTGGCTTCCCCGAACAGATCTAGAAGGAGAGGACTTATGGGGAAATTGGGTGGAGGAAGGAGGTCAGGGAAACAGTGCGGGGAGCAGTTCTCTGGTCAACGCCAAGGGTCGTTCCCTTGCCAGGTATGGCAGGGCTTGGTCATGGCCTGGGTTTTGAGCCATGAGAGAGGAAGGTAGTGGCCCTTGAACTGGGCTGATGGATTTGCTCCGTCTTGGGCTGGAATAATTGAGATCAGCTATCAAAGCTTTCCTATGAAACCTCCAAAAAGTGACCACAGCTCAGACATAAGACTGCTTAGTGGCCTAAGAGTCAACCGCATGGGCCTGTGAGGGGAGAGGTGACCACAGGCCCCAAGCCATTGTCCTTTCCCATCTGTCCCAGGCTCAGACCCTGCCAGATTCTACACATGATTCTTGGTTCAGCCCCTTAGGTTCTCATGTTGTGGAAATTCCCCCAGGATTCTGAAGACCAGGTGAGTGGCCTCAGTAGGAAAACAGCCCTGGGGTCCAGGAAGGGCTGGACATGATGCCCATCATGCCCCTTGCTGACTGAGTCTGTGGGGTTGTGTGCACCTGAGCAGGTCAGTGTCCTCTGTACATGGGGTCAGTTACTCCACCAACCTTGATGAGCCATTGGAAGTACCCAGCATGATACCTGGTATGTAATACACATACAATAAGAATCTGTTATTCTCCAAGCGTTTCTGTTTCTTCCTAGGTCTTTTCATGCGAAGGGAGAGGAGGTTATGTCTGGAATTCTTACCAGATACCCTTTTCCATGGAAACCTAAAATGATCTTGGAATCATGTAGAGCTAGTCCCTTGTCCTAGTCTTCATTTTAAAATTTCCTAGTTGCTTTTCTGTATGGGTTTGTATGGATTTTCTAAAGTATCCTAAAGAATCTGAATGGTCCTGGGTTGAGTTTGGTGCTCCTGGCTGGGAATGGGTGAGGCCCACTGCTGAGAAGTGACTGACTTCTAGCTGTGGCCCCAAACAAAGGTGGAAGGAAGCCGCGAGCAGGGTCCGGCCCTCTGTAACTCCATCCACTCAGGAGGGCTTACCCACATCATCATGACAGGCTGCATATTTGGAAACTGGGAAACTCAGAATTCGGTTTTGGTCTGCTCCACTCTCAGGAAACCCAGATGACATGTGTCTGTGCACGGACATGCCCCTTTGGCTACACAGGGCAAGGTGAAGGCTGGTGAGGCCGTTGGGAATAAGCAAATGAGGAGCAGTCCCCACTGTTTTCGGGTGCTCGTCCTGCAGTGGGAAGTCAGCGCCCCAGCAAAGCCTTCCCTGTCTTGCCACCACTGCCTTCCCAATTCCTGGTCCCATGCAGGAAGTGCTTATCGGTGAGATTGTTGAAGATCAAACAGTCAATGTAGTTTCTACCACAACTAGCATGATGGATTTAGGGGCCGAGTCTGCTGGCTGTGATAATTTTTGTCCCCTGCATGTAGAAAGCAAAACTCTACTGATTGGTTGAGGGGACAGGGCAGTAAACTCTGACAGTTTGCAAATGTCCTGGGGAAAATGACCTCCAATCCCTCTGCTCCTGCCTGGATCCCTGCTCTGGACGCCTGGACTAATTAGCATCTGGCAGGTGTCTAGAAAGAGCTGCCTGGCCAGCCATGGTGACATCATGGCGGGGCATTGCTCCCCCATTCCACTGCTGAGAAAGTCTCTGTTTCATTAGGCTGCCAGAAGGATTACTTTTTAATTTTTTTAATCCCCTTTATAGGTTCTGGCTCCAATCAGTCTTGGAGAACACTTTTCACGCTCCTTCCCCACCCCCACTGCCTCAACAACTGTGCTCCAGTTAAAGTTACTGTTCCCAGAGGAGTGAGGCTCACCTTCCCTAGGTGGCAGGCGCAGCCCCGTGCCCCAGCCCCCACACATCAGCACCAGCAACCCATGCTACCATGGCTTTATACTCATATACTAGGGACGGAGATTTCAGTGTGGCTGCTGTGCTCTCAACTTTGTGTTTTTCAGGTGATTCTAAAGGGCTTCTTCATCACCTCTCTGGTTCCTGGATTGTAATTTGTACAGTATCTACAATTTAGATACTGTAAATGGTTAGGTTGGTTCAGACATTTGTAGTCTTGGGAACAATCCACTCAATAAATTGTGCAATAAAAAAATCTAAAAACCTGTGTTCACGAAACTATGCAAAACAGTGAAACATACAGTAACCTAGGGACTTTAATTAATAAGAATTCATTGGTATTGGTTCATCCATTTGTACAAATGTTCCACGTTCATGCAATATGTTAGTAACGGGGAAACTGGGGTCAGGGGAGAATATGTGGAAACTCTCCATTGTGTCTGCATCAATTTTTTAAGCCAAAAACTGCTCCCAAAAAATGTCTGTTAATTAAAAAATGGTAATATAGGCAGGAGGGAAGTAGATGGTGGCATAGATGAAATAAGATTAGCCCACAGTTAGGGTAATTTTTGACGATGGGTTATGGATCTGTGGGTGAGAATTCATTATGAATTATGAAACTCATAATTTTAATACAGTTTTTTAGTAGACATTTGAAAAATATTAGAAAGTACCTATAATAAAGTCATCCAAAAATATCATCAGCATTTTGATGTGGCTATACATGCAGATAAGAAAATGGGGGTCATACTGAGGAAGCAGCTGAGGGCGCTGACCTTCCCTTCAACTTTCTAGTGTGCTATGAATATCTTCCCACATCTTAAAATTAACTCCAAAAGCGTGGTTTTCAAATAGCCACATAACATTTCATGGTACGACTATACCATAAAGTCCAGAAATTGAATTCCCACCTGAATGGCCCTCGTCCCATCTGGCTATGATCGTCAGAGGCCAGAGCCTGCCATGCACACTAGTCCTGCAGCAGGGAAGCCTGACAGCAGGAAGGCCCTTTGGTCCCCAGCTGGGGGTGAATTTCTCACATTCAAGTTGTAAATGCACCTTCACGCTGTGTAACACGGTAGAAAGGCATATTTCCCCTTTGGGATGTACATAACCTTGGGTGGATTTACTATCTACAAAAAGGCAGGGGCTGGACTCGAGTATCCAGGGCCCTGATGTGAGTGTCATTGCTTTCCCTGGACCCAGAACCTGCGTGGGGTCCTGGGTGTACCCAGGAATCAAGATAATTTCTGCACCACTGAGTCACCCTGACCTTCCCTCCTGCCCAAGAAAGTGTATCAGAGGGCAAGTGGGTGAGAATGATGTTCCAGCAATAAAATTCACTTACAAACCAGCAAACCCTTGAACTCAACCTCACCCCCCAACTGTGGCTGCAAATCACCCAGAGGATGATCCGCTGGCTCCAGGTGGGCCCTGTGAGCCCGAGGCTGGGCCTAGTGATGGGTCTTCTCAGATAACCATCCCCCCTCATTGGGCAGAGAATCAAGTTTAAAGGTGGATTGCAACGGGATCAAGCAGCCGAGTAGACGGAATGCACCCTGGCCAGACTGCAGATAGTACATCTAATGAGACTTCTAGATCAGATCTGGAAGAAGCAGATTCTCAGTGCACGAGCCAGTTCTTCCTGAAGCTAAGCAGATATCAGTGCCAGCCCACCAATATCTCTGCCAAATGTATTTTTTTCACAAAGCTGCAGGGAAAAACAGGCCTAAAACTTTCAATTTGAGGAATACGTGTTTTCTAAAAGCCAGGTTCCTTGCCAACATATCCAGACCTTTATCTTGGACAGTTTAATCCGACAACACCAAAGAGTAAAATCCATGCTTCAGAGGAAACGGAGCCGTCAAGAAACCTACGGAGCACCTGTGTGCCTGGATCAAGGGGAGTCTTTCAGCTCCACCCACCCGGGAAGGATGGCTCCATCAGTCAGCCGAATTCCTGAGAATCACGGGGTCCATGGCTTTCAGGTGCATCTGTGGGGGAGGTGCTTGCCCTTGTGAATGGGCCCTGTGTCAAGAGTCTTGTGGACACCACTGAGGCCATGGAGTTGAGTAGCGGACGGATCAATCAGAGGTTCTAGTCCTCAGTCCAGAGGGCTGGCTCCCAAGGACGTGCAGTCAGCTGGGAAAGAGGAAAGGCTTCTATCAAGGGAAACAGCCTTTTGTGGACCATAGGGAGCACAGAGAAGCCAAGGAATGCTACTCCCAGACTACAGGGAGCCACTCTGTGAACATGTGGAGGCAGATGCCGATGGAGCATCCCACCTATAGCCACCTCCCCCACACTTTTAGGAAATGGATCTCCTCTTTAACACTGAGGTCGGGGCAGGTCTATTTGACCCCCCGACATGTTCAGATCTGCTGCTCCTAAGTCTGTGAGAGCAACAACCTGTCTGACTGTGGGGCTGAGTGGACTCAAAGTCGTTACCCTGTCTGAAAGGAAACCAGTAGAATGCTTCAAAGTGATGGAGACAGAGGCTGAGGGAGGAACGGTGCCAGCGTTGACTACTGAGGCTCCGTGTGCAGCTTCCTCAGGTCTGCCTGGGGTTCATTCATTTGGCTCCAATAAGGCTGGGTGAGAGGGGGCATCCCTGCCCCTCATCAGGGGCTGCACATGTTAGAGACTCTAGAACATGGAATGTTTCTCTATCAGCAAGGGATGGCTGGAAATGTGTTCCAGAGGGCACTGTGACCTCACCAGCCACAGGGGGGAAGAACCCCAGGTCCTGAGCATGCTCTTTGAGGAGGGGGTTCTGAGAGAGTAGGAAGTGGGCCATGGGGGTCACCACTGTTCCCATGTCACCACAGTGAAAGCCTGCTAGGAAACACATCCCGGAAATGGGATATACTCTAGAAAACACAAAGAAGGTAAGATAGATAGAATCAGGGAACTAAGGTAAACAGGCCGTGGGACAAAATCACTCAGAGTCAAGAAAATGGCATTTAGAAAGAACATAAGGACAAAAGACTAAACTTTGAAGGTTATTGATAGCTAAAATATACAAGCAAAATAAGCTAAAGGAATTAGAAGAGATAAAAGTAAGAGCTATTAAAGACAATAAACTCAATAGATAATGAAAATGAAAACACTTATTATCCACAATAGCATACTAGTTAAATTATGATAGATTGTATGTGGTGAAATGTTAACATATCTCTCAACACAGTGTTCCAGAAAAACCAGCAAGGAACAATATATAATATGTTCTTGGCATAGTACATGATAAAAGTCAACATAGCACAATTCCAACCTAAATATATATATATATACACACACATAGACAAATATCATTGTGTATTTATAGAAGTGTGTGGCCATGCAAATGTGTACGCATAGATAAAAATGTGAAAGAAAATATAGCAAAGTACTAACAGTGGTTAAGTCAGAGAATTACTAATTACTAATTTTTAAAAGGATAGGTCTTTTTTAAAACCATTTACAATGATTCTGAATTACTTTTATTGCCTGAAAAAAGAAGTTTTCAAACCTTTTACAAAAAAGTAAAAAAAAGTCTTAAAAATATTCTATGAATAAATAAAGTTTTTTGTTGTTTTAAAGTTATTCCACTAGAGACACTTAATTTTTGCTTGAAGAGATGTTACAGAAGGAAAAATACTTCAAATGATATTCTTTATATAATACAAGGATATAATGTTCATTTACTCATTATAAGGTATTTATCCCCACATTAGTTCATGCAAGCTCTTACCCAGGTACTGGGGAGATAACAAACCAGACAGATATTCATCCTCCATGATCTCACATAGAAGTGCGAGCTGAGCACCACATATGCATGAACACGAAGGGAACAAGGACAGCTGGGCCTACTTGAGGGCGGAGGGTGGAAGATGAGGATTAAAAACTACTCATAGGGTACCACATGGGGTACCATGCTTATTCCTTATTGTATACAAAGTAATCTGTACACCAAACGCCATGACACACATTAACCCATGTAAAAATCCTACACATGCACTCCTGGAGCCAAAAATAAAAGTTGGAAAGAAAAAAATTCCGTCTTCTAAGGGTTACACAGTACTTGGGAGAAATACACAGTCAATAAAGAGTATGCCCAATGGTGAGAAGGGCAATGGAGAAAAATAGAGCAAAAGGGCTGGTTGGTTCCAGGAATTTGCTGTAATTTTAGATAATCAAATGGTGACGAACAAGTCCCCGAGATGGTGAATTTTGGGCAAAGACCTGGAGGAGGTGATGGTGCCATCCTGTGGACAGCGTGTGAAGGCATCCGGGCAGGTGAGCCAGTGCGCCCCACGGAGTAGGGGGAGGGGAGTAGGAGCGTGACTTTGGCTGTGACCGTGAGCGAGCCAGGAGGTCTGGAGGGCCAGACGCTGAGAAGAATATAGCAAAGGGCACCACTGGCCAGGGCTGCGCACACGCAAATGCACCTGCTTGCCTCTCCGAGACCCTCTTTCAGCACCATCGAAGTGTGCAGCTCAGGGCTCCAACCCAAACTTCAGCTGAGGGGGGATGCAAGTCACCAGGAGTTTATCATCATGTATTTCCATAAAATATCGTAATCACTCAAAGTAAAACCAATTTCAAATCACACAATTTGAAGGAATGAAATATGCTAAAAAGAACTTGAACAAAGATACAGAGTGGGAAGACTGAAGCAGCTGTGAGGCTGACTGAGCACACACCGCCAGGAAGCAAGTAGGGGGCTCAGAGCCACAAGGTCTGGGATGTTGTGAAGTTCATGCTTTTCAGACAACATCCAGGACACGGAGTTAAAGGCAGCAGGTCGTCCAACCCAACCATCACCATGAAAGTTTCCTGAAATGGATGTGTGGCAGCCTTACTGCAGCCAAGGCAGGACAAACCATTCTTTGACCAGAAGCTTCTGAGAGAGGCAGAGCTGAGTTGCCCCCGGTCTAGTCACAGGTGGCATGGCTGGCTGGGGAGGGCCAGGGCAGCTGTGGCTCTGGGCTTGGGAATCACCTTGGGGTCATGACCTTAGTCAGTTAGTTTAATGGAGGGTCTTTATCCAAAGATGTGGTGCTGCCTCTTCCCAGTGCATTTCATGGTCACATCTTCCCAGCAGACCCAGATT
Source organism: Ateles fusciceps (assembly GCA_036589455.1). Taxonomy (NCBI): domain Eukaryota; kingdom Metazoa; phylum Chordata; class Mammalia; order Primates; family Atelidae; genus Ateles; species Ateles fusciceps. The sequence continues at coordinate 1,045,409 of JAZHEH010003321.1, read as the reverse complement.
GAAAGGGAGCTCTTCAGCAAACACAGGACCCACTGAAATCCAGACTGCCACACCTGGAGGCCTCCTCACTGCTGCTTCACCAGGGAAGGAGAACACGGGGGCCATTGCCCATTCCCAAGAATAACACAGAGCTGGATGGGGGAAGGCTTCCCTGTCAACATCAGCATCCGCCATGCAAGTGAGGATGCCTCCTGCCAGCTTGGCTGCTAGATTCAGCAGGGTACAACCAGATGGGCGGTGCCCTCAATGTAAATTTCCCCTGGCCTGAATGGAACATAGCTCTCTCCAAGAGCCTGCGAAACTGGAGGGACTCAGGACCTAGAGAAATCTGTGGGATCATTTCCATTTTTGGTCTCCATCATCAGGAGATTGCAGGTTTCCGTTTTTAAAATATTCTCATTAGTCTTTCTCCAGCCATTATTGATGGAGAGAGCTTGTTAAGTCTAAAAAATGAGAGTTCTTGGAATTACAGATGGAATCATGGATGAATCATAGCCCCCTCTTAACAAGGGGGCTGTCCTCACACATTCTTCCAGGATAAACCTTCAGCTTAGTTATACTGTCCCAGTTTCTAAGAACTATTTTAGGGAAGGTCCCTGCTTCTGTGCACAGTTAACCAGCATTATTGTTCTTGTGGTCTGGGCCAGTTGAGCGACTTTGTTAACAGTGGAGCCACTCTCTCTCTCTCTCTCTCTCTCTTTTTTTTTTTTTTTTTGTTTGTATTTTTGAGACAGTCTTGCTCTGTTGCCCAGGCTGGAGTGCAGTGGCGTGATCTCGACTTACTGCAACCACTCCCTGCCAGGTTCAAGAAATTCTCGTGCCTCAGCCTCCCAAGTAGCTGGCGCCACCATGCCCAGCTAATTTTTTGTATTCTTAGTAGAGACGGGGTTTCACCATGCTGACCACGGCTGGTCTCGAACTCCTGACCTCGTGATCTGCCCACCTCGGCCTCCTAAAGTGCTGGGATTACAGGCATGAGCCACCGCGCCCTACCCTCTCTCTTTATTGTACATAAACAGACGCTTTATGCTTGTGGGGGAAGAAAGGAGACAATGACTGAGTGGTGCGGAGAAGGGCAGCCTCAGTCCACTGGCCGGGCCCTAAACACCACACCACCACATAGCTCTGAGTTCGTGGTAAAACATGATACTTGACACGGTACTTGAGGCACCTAAGGCTGGAACCTAGAGATTAGACGCAGCTTTACGAGGCAGTCACTAGAGCAAGGCAATAGAGCCGTGATTCACGCTTCCCCCCATGAGACCCGCCAGGCCTGATTTGTCCTTTCCAGGGAGTGGTAGTAGCCGTCACAATGCCCAGCACTTTGCCATTTACAAAGAACTTCTGCATTGATTATTCCCTTAGAGACTGAGACCAATGTGTGAGATTGTTAAGTGAAGAACACATCAGGATTGCTAAGTGACTTGCCAGAGGTGGTGAGAGGCAGAGTGGCAGGGCCTGAACTTCTGACCCCAAGTGGACTCTCTGGGGAGCCTCCCCCTTCCCCGGCACCGCCCTGCTGTAGGTGAGCTCACGCTGTAAACATAGTCCACCACTGCTGTGTATAAACGCCTTCTTTAGGAATCCGAATTGCTTGGGCTGAGCCTATGTATCCTCCAAAACAAGGAGTTTCCCCAGCAGACTTCCTCCTACCTGCAGAGGTGAGCTAGTCCCCACTTCTCTGTGCTGTGCCTGTCTTCTAAGGGCCCAGCTATTGTTTCTTATTACTTTGTACTGTAAGTGACTTATTTGCATGTTGAGCTTTTAGCCTGTGAATTCCTCAGGACAGCAACTACTTCTGGACAGGTGGAGAGAGCAGAGTTCTTAAGCATGTGGTCTTTGGAATAAGGCTGCCTAGGGTGGGATCCCAGTCTCACCACTTACTTGCACTTAAAAGAAAACTGCTTCATTCTCTGCGCCTTCCTTCACCTGCCTGTCTTAAAATAGGGGTGAGAGCAATATTGCCAACTCTAGGATTATTGTGAAGATGAAAGCAGCTAAGCATGTAAATCGCTGGAACAAATATCCTAAATGTGCGTGAATTGTAAAATTGATCAATTAAATGTACTATATTCATGCAATGGAAAAATATTCTCCAGCTATTATAAGGAAAGAAGCACATCTAAACTCATCATCATTTCATTCACTGTGATCATCATCATCATCATCCTGTTTGCATCCTGAGCTTCTATCACAGCTGGCCAGACAGCAGGTGTTCCATAAAGGCATGTCAAGTGAATGAACAAATGAATGTACTTATCAAACAGACTTTTCCCTTTGAGACTGAGACCAACGTGTGAGGTCTCAGCTGGGGAGAACAGAAATGTTACCCTCATCTGGGGCAGTCACAGCTGACCGGACCATATCTGAAAACACTAGGATCACTGCTTCCTCACAAAAGAATGCACGGGAAATTCAATGAGTTGAATTTAGTGTTCCTAAGTTAATTTACCCAAATGAAAAGTACAGGACTCCAGGCCAAAGAGGTCCACTTATTCATTAATAAATATTATGCAAACTAAGAAACTTTGTTTCTGTCCAGGCAAAGTTGCCTGGCTGGAGTTGCTTGGAGCCCATCAGAAACCCCAAGGACATGGATGTAGGATGTAAGAGCCTGGAAGGGAATCCAATATAACCTTCCTCTTTCTTTTTAGGATGTTTTAGAGCAAACTAAAAGGGTAACCTCCACAGAAATCTACCAACACAGATTTTTATACAAGGCTCTCTGGGGTGTGTGTGTACGTTTGTGCAGTTCTTTGTCTGGTCTGTTGAGCCATTAAAGGGAAAGGTAACAGTTTCACGGAGCTTGTAAAGGGAAATGGGATGTTTACATTGATAAGCTGTCATTAAAAAAAAAATAAAGCCAAGTCTTTCCTGTCCAAAAAAGTAGCTATCAAAAAGGAAGAGATCTTTTATAAAAATCAGCAAACGTCAAAATCTCAGATAATGGTTACAAAGCGCTCTGGTGTGATTTAATTTTTGAAAGATTAAAGATGAACTTATATAAGTACTATAGTAACTAATACATGAGTTCAAACAGAAATGTGTCCGAATTTTTATTGCAGTCTTTTTTGTTATAGTGAAAAATCTGAAATAGTAGAAATGCAAATGAATAAGTTGGTGAATTAAATGTAGCATATTGATACGAGGGGGAAATATCACAGAGAAATTGTAAAGTTATACATGTATATACATGTATGTATGTATCAACAAGGATAAATTCCAAAAACAATCTAAGTGTTAAAAAAAAGGAAGTCCCAATATGACATAGTGACATTTACAGTGTGATAAAACTTTTACAAATTTCCAGTGACTTCCATATGGAAACAAAGTTCCATAAACTTTCAATGATATGACTGACCATAGCAGCAGGGTAGTTTTTTAAAGTTCCAAACTCCTTAAAACTAAAGAGCAAATATGAAGTGGAAAAAATGAGTCTGTGGATAACATCTTCAATAGCACTGGGTAATGGAGAGTCCTTTATGACCTCAGTAAAGGTAGTAAGCAGCAGGACTGTGGAAGTCAGCAGCTGTGGGTCTAAGTTAGGAAATGAGGGAAAAGCCAATGTACCCTAAAATTCATGAACACCAGAACAAAAGAAAATGCAAACAAAGACGCCAACAAAAACTCACATCCAAGATTTTCAACACCTACTAGGAAGATTGAGAAAATAGGTATCGTGAATCCTCCTGAGAGCCCCTGTCCTTATAAACAGGGTACCTATGAAGACCAAAAAGCCCACAGGCAATATCTACTAAAACATCTAGATGACAACATGTCTTCATAACCCAAAATTATAAAGCAGAAGCAAGCCACTTACAGCTATGTGACCTGCATGAGACGATGACACTTCTCGTAACACTGGCAACCAATAAACAAAAAAAGTTCCAAAAAACACAATCAGAGAGCAAGAGAGGTCAATCTGAGAACAGTAGTTGAAACTTTTAAAAAAGAGTACTTATTTTTCAAAAAATACTTTGTTTTTCTGGCTAACACCAGACAAAAATAACAAGATTTTTAAACCAGAAGAAATATCAGATTGTCATCGGACATTTTAATGGCATCATTTTGTGCCAAATGACAATGGAATTACATATTTAATATGTTCAAAGGAAGAAATGAGGCAGGGATTTTATATCCAGCCAGACTAATATTTAAAAGCTGAAGGCAATCTCTTATTAAATGGTTAAAAACTCAAGGCATATTATTCCCATGGGTCATTCACGAGGCATCTACTGGAACTAAATTGCCATATGGACTGATAATGATAACTGTCAAAGGCTGTTAACATCACAAGAGAAAATCAGACATTATGTGCTTCCCAGTTGAAGTACACACACTACCTATGAAGTATTCTTGTCAAAAAATTTAATCGTCCAGATCTAACTACAAATCTACGTGAAATACAGAGAATAGAGGAGCATGTCAAATAACACAATGGAGAGAAAATCAGTAAATTCAGACAGAGGAAATCTCTACACAAAAACAAACCATTTCCTTCAACAAGGAATAATCTGACATTTTCCAATTTTTACAAAAGCTCTCTTATTTTTTGACAACCACTCTTTTGGACAGGAAAGACTTGACTTATTTTTTTAATTACAGCTTATTATAGTAAATAGGCTATTTTCCTTTTAAGTTCCCTGAGACTGCTATCTTTTCCTTTAATGGCTCAAAATCAAACAGAAAGAAAATAAAAATTTTAAAGTAAACAGATCATGGGTAAGCTAGAGCACAACTTCAAGCAGTCTGGCGTACATGTAAGTGGAGTCTCTGAAGGGGAAGAGAACAAGGAGAGAAGATAAGTGTTTAAAGAAATTATGAATGGAATTTTCCAAATTTCAGGAAAACTATAAATTCACAGATCTAAGAAGCTGCATGAAACCCAAGCATAAGAAACATGAAGAAAACTACGCTGAGGTACAGCATAAATAAATTTCTTGAAATCAGTGATAAAGAGTATATTTTTAAGTAACCAGAGAATGAAAGGTATGTCACATACAGGTAACCAAAGATAAGGATAACAGATTTCTTACTGAAAACTATTCAAACAAGAATGCAATAGAGAATACAATATAGCAAAGAGAATGCATTAGAGCAAATTTTTAAGGTAGCAGTAAGCAGAAAAAAGAACTGGTGAAACAAGAGTTCTACATCCTACATATTGTTCAGTTTAAATCTGTCATCTCATTTGTTTTGTATTTTTCTCATCAATTCTTTCTTTCCTCTTATTTGTATGCTTTTTAAATTTAAATATTTTATATGATCCCATTTTATGTCCATTTTTGCTTATTAGTGATGGTTATGATTTATGAAGCATAATTATGTTTCAAAATTGAGGACAAAATAAGGACTTTCAGTCATATAAAAGTTGAAATCATTTAATTCATCAGCAAATGCATAATATACAAAAATGAAAAAGAAAATATCCTATGGAAATGTGGATCTGTACAAGTGTATGAAGAGCATGGAGACTGGTAAAAACAAAAGTAAAGCATGTTTTCTTATTATTGAAATATTGTAAATATTATTTATCTTTGTTTAAAGAGTAAATATTAAGTCTTTAAACAAAATAACTATAGTGTAAGGTTTATATGACATATGTACATGTTAAACATATGACAATAATAGCACAGAGCTAGGAGAGTAGAAATGGAGGTATAATACTATAGGGCTTTATAAGTCATGAAGTGGTTTAATATTAGTTAAAGACAGACTGCAGTAAGTTAAAGACATATACTATAAACTCTAAAGTAACCACTAAAATACTAAAATAACAAAACAAATAACTATCACAAATCATAACCATCACTAACAATCAAAATTTGACATACAATGGAATCATATGAAATATTTAATAAATCTTAAAAGGCATACAAATAAAAGAGAACAATAAACTGATGAGAAAAATACAAAATAAATGAGATGATAGATGTAAACCTAACAATATCAATGATAACATTAAATGTAAATGGCCTAAATACCCCAATTAGAAGACAGAAATTGTTAGCTAAAATAAAAATCCAAGACCCAATTTAAGCTGTTTTCAAAAAATGCACTTAATAAAGTTGTGGGACTCAAAATTAACGTAAAAACTTAGTTGCATTTCCTTACACCAACAGGAGTTTACTGAAAAAAGAAATCAAGAAAACAATCCTGTTTATGATAGCATCTGAAAGAATAAAATACTTAGGAATAAATTTAACCAAGTTAGTGAAAGAGCTATATACTGAAAAGTATAAAACATTGGGAAAAAAATTAAAGAAGACACAAACGAATGGAAAGATATCTCACGTTTATGGACTGGAATAATGAATATTGTTAAAATGCCCATACTACACAAAGTGATATACAGATTCAACGCAGTCTCTATCAAAATTCCAATGGCATTTCTCAAGTAAATTCAAAAAGCAATTCTAAAATATACATGGAACCAAAGAGATACCAAATAGCCAAGACAACCTTAAGAAAGAATAACAAAGCTGGAGACATCACACTTCTGGATTTCAAATTATAGTACCAAGCTGTAATAATCAAGAGTATGTTACTGGCAAAAAATAATAATAATAATAAAATAAATAAATAAAAGGCACATAGACAAGTGGAACAGAACAGAGAGCTCAGAAATAAAACCAAGCAAATGTAGTCAAATAATTTTTGACAAGCACATCAAGAAGGCACAATGGGGAGAAAGAGAGACTCTTCGTTATTGATGTGGGGAAACGGGATACCCACATACAAAAGAATGAAATTGGTCACTTACATCATACACAAAAATGAACTCAAAATAGATTAAAGACTTAAACATAAGACTGGAAACAATAAAACTTCTAGAAGAAAATATAGAGGGGAGACTCCTTGTCCTCAGTTTTGGCAATGATTTTTTTTAATATCACACAAAAAGTTAGGGCAATGATGCAAAAATAAAAAAATGAAACTACACCAAACTAAAAGCTTTTGTACAGCAAAAAAAAAGTTAATGAGATGAAAAGGTAGCCTATGGATTGGGAGAAAATATTTTCAAGCCATATAGCTGATAAGGGGTTAATATCCAAAATATACAGGGAACTCACGCAACTCAATAGCAAACTAAAAAATAAAAACAACCCAATCAATAAATTGGCAATGGCCTGAACAGATATTTTTCCAAACAAGACATAAAATGGTCAACAGTTATCTGAAAAAGTGCTTAACATCATTAACCATCAGGGAAATGCAAATCAAAACCATGATGAAATATCACTCTACATCTCTTAGAATGACTATTATTTAAAAAAAAAAAAATGAGATAAGTTCTGGGTGTGGAGAAAAGAGATCGCTTGTATATTCTTGGCAGGAATGTAAATTGGTATGGCCATTATGGAAAATAGTATAGAAGTTCTTCAAAATATTAAAAATAGGACTACAATGTGCCCCAGCAATCCCTCTGCTGAGTGTATACCCAAAGGAAATGAAATCAGCACCTCATAAAGATAGCTGTGTTCCATATTCCTTACAGCATTATTTACAATAGCCAAGATATAAAAACAACCTAACTGTCCATCAATGGATGAATGAATAAAGAAACTGCAGTATATTTACATAATAAAATGCTATTCAACCTTTAAAAAGGATATACTGCCATTTACAACAACATGGATGAAACTAGAAGGCATGTTAAGTGAAGAACAACAGACACAAAAAGAAAAATACTGCATGACCTCATTTACATGTGCAACCCAAAAAATTTTACTCTTTCTACAGAGAGTAGAATAGTGGTTTTCAGGGCAGGGTGGGGAAAAAATGGGGAGATGTAGGTCAAAAGTACAAACTTGTGGTTATGTAAGATGAGTAAGTCTAAAGAACTAATATACAGCAAGAAGACTATAGATAATAATATTGTATTATATATTGAAAATTTTCTGGCAAAGTGGATTTTAGGTTATCTTACCACAAAAACAGAGATTACTGTGGAAAATGATATATTAATGTATTAATTTAACTGTTATAATCATTTCAGTATATATATGTATATCAAAACATCATGTATATTTCATGTACATGTAATAAATAATAAATTTTCAAAATGCATATAATCAAAAATGCATTTTACATAAAGACACAAATAGATTAAAATTGAAATGAGGGGAAAATAATATACCATGCTAACACTGATAAAAATAAAACTGGAGAGACCATATTAACATCAGACAAGGTAGATTTCAGAGCAAAGTGCATTACTAAAGATAAAAAATATTATTTCAAAGTATTTTTTTTATGGAAGCACGGTGGTTTGTATTTTTTGTTTTATGGAAGCACGGTGGTTTGTAAAGCAAATTCAAAGTATTAAATGAATCAATTCATTAAGATAATATATACGTCCTCAATTTGTAGGCATCTAGTAACATAGTTTAAAAATACACAGATATAGTAACCAAAATAGTTACAAAAATAATAACATGTTCTCACTCATAGGTGGGTGTTGAATAATGAGAACACATGGACACAGGGAGGGGAGCATCACACAGTGGGGTCTGTCGGGGGAAAATAGGGGAGGGACAGTGGGGGCTTGGGAGTTGGGGGAGAGATAGCATGGGGAGAAATGCCAGATATAGGTGATGGGGAGGAAGGCAGCACATCATACTGCCATGTGTGTACCTATGCAACAATCTTTCATGTTCTTCACATGTACTCCAAAACCTAAAATGCAATAAAAAAAAAATGAGAATGGAATTTAGTCTAATTTTAGAAATTTTTTATTATAAAAATTCAAACATACATAAACTGAACAGTTTTTCATAAAAAAAAACTATAAACGAAATTCACTTATAAATACTGATATACAAATATTAAAGTGTGAGCAAACAGTATATATACAAAACAATGCATCATGACCAGGTGGGATTCGTTCCAGAAAGCAGAGATTTTCTAACGCCTAATCACGTTAATGTGTGACTCATGATATCCGTATCTCCAAGAGGAAAAGTCATGTCGTTCCCACAGGTGCTGTGCCAGTTATCAAGCTGTCATCCCTGAGCTTCGAGCCTGCAGTCGTCACTTGGCTCTGCAACGCTGTGGCTGGGACCCTGCAAACAGCATCGCTGCTCCGCTGGCTGCGCCCGCTCGGCCCTGCAGTAGAGGACCAAAAGGGAGCGGGTGGCGCTCGGGGTGTCACTCTTCCTGTTTGCTTCCTCTTCAGCCAGTACCATCCCTCTTCACCTCAAATGTGCTGGTGTGTTCCAGGAGCAGAATTTGAGTACAGTGTGCTATTTACACTTACTCCTCCAGCCAGCCGCTGCCTCCATCAGACGTCTGGGTCCGGCTCCAGGAAACCCTCCAGCCTCCGGCCCCAGCCTGAGCGCAGGGGGTGGGGGGGCTCCGCAGAGGGCTGAGTTCCATGTGGTCCCTCCTCTCCCCTTTGTTCCCCCACTTCTGACCTCTCAGATGTCTTAGCAGTCTCTTCTTGTCATTTAGTGAACAGTTCTTTATGTTAAATTATTTTCATTTAAAAATAGGCATGGTTTCTGTCTCCACTTAAAATCTGACACCCATTTCTGATATTTAAAAATATTCAGTTAAGAAAGAATTGTCAGACACTTCCCTGACATGATTTCGTAGATAAACAACTCCACCCTAAAGCCAGCATCTTACCAAATGGGGAACAGAGGTTTCCCACAAGGGCACTGTGTTGGGGGTGGTAGCCAGGGCAACAGAAAAGAGAAAGTAGTACAAGCTCTTCACTCCAAATTCTGACCTGAAACAGTGGAGGAGATAGTGTTACAGGGAAAAGAACCAAGGGCATGATGGAAAATACAGTGTAGACCTTTTGGGTAAGAAATGAGGAGAAACACACATATAATTGTATCTCCTTATATTTGCAAAAAGAAATACTCGAAAAACAAACCAAAAACTATTTTTTTTAATTGGTTACATAAAGAGGGAAGGAGAAACAGGGTAGTGACGATAGGAATGCAAGGTAGACTTCTCAGAATACACCTACAGAGTTTTGACTTTGGAAACAAAATGTTTTACATACTAAAAAACAAAAATGAAATTCATTTCTAAATTCATATGAATTCAGTTTCCAAAACAATTCCCAAAGCAATCTGAAATGAATAAGACTAACTATCTACCTGTTTGGTAACATAACAGGACAAAGAAAAGACTTACTTCTAGAGACCTGAAAACATCGTTGACAACGAAGAGTCAACAACGTGCCCGTTACCAAGCAAAGATCCAAAACACAGTTCCCTGCAGAATCCTCATCAGAAAATGGCTCCCCGGGCTGCATAAGTCCCTCCACTCAGTTCCAAGTCTAAGTTCTCGAGTGGGTGCCTCTCACTGGCAGACCATCCAACCCACCTGGGATCCCAGGCACAATGACAACTGGAAAATACACTTTTCAGTTTTCCCTGTTCTGCACCCAGGACTGCATATCGGCCATAGATTAGAAATTAACTGAGCACTTCAATCCAAAGTATCTGTCACCTGGTAAGCTCAGGCCTTTTGAACATCTTCCATTTCCCTCTTGAAGATTTGGAACACAGGAGTTTTCGAGGAAACTCATCCTGAAAATCTATAACAGGATCATATCATGTAACTAACACGTCTTATGTCTTTAACCAGGGCCAATGTTTAGAGGCTGTGAGGAAAAAGACCATGTCTAAAATAGCCGGTGTGCCCTAGATAGCACCAGGGCAAGCATGACCACGCACACAATCCTACCGTGGCTGTAGTTGCAATCACACAGGGAGGGCTCTCAATTGGAAAGAAAGGCATATACATTTTGACCTTCTAAATAACCCCAGCGGGGTGTAAATTTATTATTACTAATAACATCCTCCAAATGCCATTCATTATAAATTCCCCCCAGGGAATAATCCTTAAAACTTGTCTGGATAAAAAAGGAAAATAAAAGTTAAGCTTCTGGAAATAAAAACTTCCAATATTCCTAGACCCAGCTATGGTTTGGCTCCAAATCACCCACAATACTTTCAGGGGTCTTAGAACCAATCTCAGCTATGATGCTCATTCAATGATCATTGTTGGCTAATGAATTTCTATTCTTTCTTTTTTTTTTTTTTTTTTTTTTTTTTTGGCTTTGTTGCCCAGACTGGAGTGCAGTGGCATGATCTTGGCTCACTACAACCTCTGCCTCCCAGGTTCAAGCAATTATCCTGCCTCAGCCTCCCAAGTAGCTGGGATTACAGGCGCCCATCACCACTCCCAGCTAATTTTGCACTTTTAGTAGAGACGAGGTTTCACCATGTTGACCAGGCTGGTCTCGAACTCCTGACCTCAAGTGATCCACCAGCCTCAGCCTCCCAAAGTGCTGGGATTATAGGCATGAGCCACTGTGCCTAGCCAGCGGATGTATTTCTTAGTTCGACTTCCTGGTCCAGCAAATTCTCTCATTACGTAATGCATGCAGTGTTCTGCAATTCCAGTCTTGCTCTACTTGTGGCTATGTACCTCAGACAAGGTTTTTAACCTTCCTGTGCCAAGATCTCCTCTTGTAAAACAAAGGTAGCAAGTGTTCCTCCCATTTTTTATGAGGATCAAATGAGTTAATAAAAATCAAGTGCTTTCAAGAGTGTCTGGCACATACGAAGTGCTTCACAATTGCTATTACTCCGCATTATGTTTACTACTATTGGTACTCTCCAATGCCAGCAGAAAGCAAGATAGCAATGATTCTAGAAACATTCAGTATTCATAATCGCAAACACTGGCAGATCACCTGCAGTCTGAGATAATATTTCTCCCCTTGGCAAAAGAAAGAAAAAGAAAAATGCAGCCTATGTAGCAAAGATTATGTAGCAAATATGATAACATGATGAATCCTTTACTAACGTTTATAGGGAAAAAGGAAGAAAATCATTTTCTGAACAGTAGAATGTTGAACTAAGAACAGCTAGGTCTAAACATCCCTCATGGCTCAGAAGTGACAGACCACCCTGGGCATCCTCCTTGAACAGGTCACAGGCTGAGCATCCAAACCATGCAGTCAGCAGTTTAGTGACAAAGGAGCCTCTGCCTTCGACACACAAATAAAATTCATGAAAATGAGGAGTGAGTGGCAGAGCCTGGTGCCTAACACTCTAGATCCTGATGCCTCCAAATGCAGGAATTGCACAGATGAGAAGAGAGGGAAGAGAGACACAGAGTGGATCTCACTATCACTGGGCAGGGAGCAGGCTGGGGAGGACAGAGTGGAAAAAGTCTGGTCGTTTCTGCAAAGTGGTATTTACGTTTGTCCACTGTGCTAGCTATAGTCCTTTTCCTGTGGCTATTTCTTAAAAGATGGAACTAAAAGGCTAATACTTAGAAAAAACCTTTAAAGGATTTAAAAATCACAGGCAAAAGTTCAGATGACATACCACGTTCAGACTGATGGTGAGGAAACCTTTCCCAATAGAGACCTCAGTCTCTTTAGAACTTCACATCTCAGAATAATGAATGAGGAGCAAAACTCTAAGTAAAGCAAATCATTTTTGCAATTACATAGACTTTGCCAGAACAACTGTGAAGAAACTGAATCAATAATATTCAACTCTAAAACCTTTTTTCCCTCCACCAACTACCACAGATAATTTTATAGAGGACAAGAATTTCCAGCCAAAATAATTAAATATTTTCTTTACCACCTGGCATGCTGCCTCTTCCAGCATGTGTGGTATATTACTAGAAGTTTATGTGCAGAATAAAATTGCCTTCTGGGAGCTGGGTGCATGGGTTGGTGGTAGGAGCTACTCTGGACCTAGTTTGGTCATTTGTCAAGGAAAGCATCAGGAAACAGGCTGAGTGAGGAACCGTGGGGAAGCCATGTTTGCAGGAAGCAGACAGCCTGTGAGGTAGGAGATTTGAAAGAAGAAAAAGAAACCATATTGTGGGTGGCTTCTATTCTTGCTGGGCTAGAAGAAGTAAAAGAAGCAGTGGCCAAAAAGTAAAAAGTGCACTGTCAAAAAGAAGAAAAAAGAGAGATACCAACAACCCAGCAGAAAAGTGAGCAAAACGACATGGACAGCTCAGAGAAATAAAAGTGCAAATGCTTTCAAATACGGGAATGGATTTCAATCTCACTCTTAAAAGAAAGGCAGTGCTATTCTTCACTTAGCAAGTTGGCAAAATTCAAAAGCTGTGATGGCAAACTGTATGAGTGAGGTACCAGGAGATCAACACTCTCCTAGATATGGCAAGTGGGAGTGCAGGTGTACAAGCTCAGGGGAGGGCAGACTGGCAACAGCACTCAGGATGGGAAGTGTTTGATTCAGGGACACCACTTCTACAAAGTGAGAAACTGAGTTTTTTTTTTTAATAAGTCTAAAAACAATTTAAATGTTCCCAATAGGGAACTGAATAAATTATGATGTAATCATACAGTCGAATATTAGACAAGTTTGTAAAGAAGCAGGTCTATACTGATTTGGAAGGCTCTCCAAGGTACAGAGTCAAGTTCAAAAGGAAAGGAAAGGCCACAAAAGTACCTTGCTGTTCTACCACTTGCACATGAAAGCTCTGAACAAATACAGAGGTGCTGCAGGCCAGGAGGACACCTCTGGAAGCTGGCAGCAAGGGCTGCCTGGAGGGAGAGGAAAATAGTGAAACAAGAGATACACAAACCCCTTAAAAAGTGTGATGTATGTCTAGTGTCTGTGTAGATGTGTACACATAAGTAGAACTGTTGAGCACTCCCACAGGCTTGAGCTGTGTTCTCTTTGTATTTTAAGATTATGGGTGACTTTTAACTTCTTCCTTGTAGTGTTTCTTGAGTTCGTAAATATTTCACACTGAAATTAGATGCTTTTTAAAAAAATGATTTTTTTCCTCCTAGAATTCTCTATTATGTCCACCAAACAAAATATCTAGGCCGGGCACAGTGGCTCATGCCTGTAATCGCAGCACTTTGGGAGGCTGAGGTGGGTGGATAACCTGAGGTCAGGACTTCAAGACCAACCTGGCCAATATGGTGAAACCCCTTCTCTATTAAAAATTTAAAAAAAAGTAGCTAGGCTTGGTGGTGAGCACCTGTAATTCCAGCTACTGGGGAGGCTGAGGCAGGGGAATCGCTTGAACCCAGGAGGCAGAGGTTGAAGTGAGACGAGATCACACCACTGCACTCCAGCCTGGACAACATAGCGAGACTCTGTCTCAAAAAACAAAAAAAAAAAAAAAAAAAAAAACCTTGTCAGTTAATTTAGTCAAAACAAGCCTTTTGATTGTGGCATTCCCAAGAGCACAGCGGGATTGGAGCTGGAATTCCCAGCTCTGCCTTCGGAGGAAAGTCAGGCTCACCACAGGCCTGGGAGCCCGGCACCCAGCAGCCCCACGCTCCCTGTATTCCGCCAGGACCCATGGAGGGTGCAGAGGCAGGGCGGGAGATTTGGGGACAGAGTTCCACTTATTGTCTCTCTCAGGTGAAGCCCTCCCAAGCGGTGCTCTCGGAATTGAAGACTTGGAGCTATTTTGGTTGCATTCTTGGCCCTGAGAGACAGGTTTCCTGTTAATACTGTTTTGACTGAGATTGTTTGGGCCTCTCCAGCAGGAGACCAGATTTAGATCAACGCACAGGATCCTCCTGCTGCAACCAGAAGGGCCTGGGACACCCAGGGAAGTCCAAGTCCCTGCTGTTAGAGGGTGGGAAAGGGGACGGGGGTGCTTTCTCTGCTGCCCCAGGAGGCCCTGCTGGAGTAACGCCCGCCCGCCCAGAGCCACACAAAGCCCAGGAGGCTAGGCCGGCAGCATGGAGGTCAAAGCATCCCAGGCCACCCGCCAAGGCAGGTTCCCCCTTCTGAGGCCCAGGGCCTGGGTAAGGAGTCTCACACAGTCATACTAGAGCACCAGCCCTCACACAGGGCTGTTTAGGGCCTACCACTGGTCAGCCACATTTTGGAGTTGATGCCGGAAATATGGAACCAAGGCCAGACCTCGGGAGGCAGGGTCTATCCTGGACTCTCAGACTCAACCTGGCAGACGCCCTCACACAGGCAGGAAGAGATGCTGATGGAGAGCTTGACCGTCCCAGGGCCCACAGGCACTTCATTCTCAAAGAGAAGGAAGAAAAGGGCAGGCCTGCCTGTCTAATCCGGGGGGTACAGAGAGGGACCCCAGAGTATGCAGCACGGCAGAGAGGGCTGTCTGGAGACGGCTCTCGGGTGCACCATGCCCAGGCTGGAGGGGCCTCTGAAGCAGGCAGGAGGGTACCTTCTGGTAACCCGAGTCCCAGGGTAGTTGAGTGACCAGGGTCTAAGCGGACCCTACTCTTTATTCCATATTTGCATTCCATATTCCCTTTGTGAGGCTGGGGAAGTGGCTGCAGCGTCTGAATTAGAGCCTTCACCTTTTCACAAGAGCCAGTAATGACTGCAGTGAAAGCTTCAGTAAAGGCTGCCCATCACCTGCTGACATGTGGCTTTTGGAAGAGCCGGACTTATTTGTTTCCAAAGCCTTTTCCTCTGAATTTTTGTTTGATCGTGGACCTGGGAACTGGCATCTGCCATCTCTTTCCTAATGTGACCTTAAATCATCGAAGTGACTGTGGGAAAGTGGCCTGGAAAGAGCCTGTGACTCTATTGCCAAAGGCTGAAAGCTGGTAAACAACCCCGTGAGGCCTGAGGCGCAGTTCCTTTCCCCCCAAACTGGAGGAACACGGCCCAAGTGTCTTCTCCCACTGTACATGACGCACTGTGAAGACACGCCTCCAAGTCTGGCAAGAGTCCCCCCGCTTCATTACAAAGTTAATGAAAGAAAACCGTGTGTTCACAAGACAGCCTTTTCATAACAATCCTGAGTCACTGCACCATCATTCTGAATGTCAGAGAAGCATCCATGCTCCACTTAAGAAGAAGACAAAAGGAATGTGAAAAGGTAGAAAGAATTCAGATTTCAGAAAAATGGTCTTGCAACATGTATGTAAATGAAAATGCCTTTTTTACCTGACGTAACCTTTCAAGTCAGCGGTCCTCACTTGAAGCCGGGAGCACGATGGACTCACCCGAAAGCTTTGACAGTATGCTGATGCCTGGGTCTCACCCAGACCAATTAAACCAGGATCTGGGGAGAAAGCGGGTACTCAGGTATCTGTGTCTACCTCCCAGGTTATCTGAATATCCAGTTAGGATTAAGAAGCACTGGTAGATCTGAACTTTCGCTAGGTTTACCTTGTAATAAACGGCCTTCCTGTCTGTACCTCAGGACTGAAATGAATAGGTCCATTTCAGTGGCCCACCGGGGACTAGCCCAAGGCTGTCAGAGTTCCAGTTATAAATGCACATCTTCTCTGGAACCCTGCAACACAAGTAAAGGAATTGCCTTTCCTCCGCCAAACTGCACTCTGTGCCCAGAACACCCAGCCAGTCGGCCAGAAAGAATGACGCACCCGTGGCCGGCAGAGCAGGCCCAATGCTGGCTGCAGGCTCCACTCCATCAGCCCTGGCCACCTCCCAGCCTTCAGGCTTGGGCTCTGGTGTGTGAGCATGAGTGCCGTCCTGGAGGGTTGGAGGGCCTGGAGACACACATTCTGGGTCCAGCCCGTGGCCCAGTCAAGATCAGCCAAGGGAGCCAGTTAAGTGGGTCAAGGCTCTGGATTTGGTCCCTAGTAACCCATTTAGTTTTTTAGAGAAAAACTGTCTTTACATACACTTTGACGGTTCCACCGCGAAGAGACGTCCTTCCCGGGACCGCTTCATCGGAGATGCTGCTCAGCACTCTGTTGTCCTAATATGCAAAACTGGAATCAGGTGCCTCCTGAGTATTGTGGTGAGGATCAGAGAAAACCAAGTGATGGACCCTAAGATAATACTGGAATGCAGGGGATAATTACATGATCATTTTCCAGGAAACATATCGATAATTCTTTAAACTGATGGTCAGTCAAATTGGTGTCTCAGGTACACACAGATCAAAACTTAGCAAACTGTACCCTTTAAACATGTGTAGTTTATTGTATGCGATTTATAACTTCATACAGCTGTTCAAAGAAAAAAATCTGTGTTCCAGCACTCTGAGTTTCGGACACAGCTGGTCATAGCAGTGATGTTCCCCTTACTGGAATCTGTGTATTTGCTGTCTAGATAGTCCTGGAATTTGCCCCCAGCACTATCCACGCAGCAAACGCACTTATGAGGGTGTTGACCACAGCCCCAGTTTCAAGGTGTAGGGGTAGGGGTGGCAGTGGGTTGTCTAAAGCCCACGAGTCCTTTGCCACAGTCATTGGTTCAGGGTTAGCCCTGTGCCCTGAGTCCATCAAGCAGGCTGGGTCTCATCACTACTGCTGGATCCTAGGCAGCTTTTGTCCTCCCTCTGAGGTCACAGCATGGGGGTAAAGCCCTGAACATTTGCCACCAGGGGAGAAGCAGCTTAAGAATTAAACCCATAGTTGGTGGAATATAAAATGGCATAGTAGCTATGGAAAATGGTCCAGTAGTTCCTCAAAATATTATATGTAGAATTCTATGAGACCCAGCAATTCCACTTCTGGGTATCCACCCAAAAGAAATGAAAGCAGGGACTCAAAGACATATTTGCACGCCCATATTCACAGCAGCCTTCTTCACAATCGCCCAAAGATAGAAGCAACCTAAATATCCATTGATGGGTGAATAGATTTTTTCCAGTGAGGTCTGTCTATACCGTGGAAAATTATTCAGCCTGAAAAAGGGAGGGAATTGTGACACGTCCTACAACATGGATGAACCTTGAGGACATGAGGCCAAGTGACATAAACCAGACACGAAAGGACAAATACTGTATTATTCCACTTATATGAGGTTCCTCATATAAGTGGAATAATATGAGGTTCCTAGAGTAGTCAGTAAAGAGAGACAGAAAGTAGAATGGTGGTTGTCAGGACTGGGGGAAGGAGAATGGCAGTTATTTGTGTAATTGGCACAGAATTTCAGTTTTATAAGATGAGAAGAGTTCTGGAGGTGGATGATAGTAATGTACAGAAATAGGAGTGTCCTTACCACCATTCACTGTACCCTTAAAATGGTTAAGATGGTGATTTTTTGTGATATGTATTTTACCACAAATTTTTTTAATTAAAAGTTTTTAAAGACATGACCGCATTTCCCTAAACATGGGATATGCGAAGAAAATATGGATTTATGAGTCATTAGTGCAGGACTTGATGACATGGTGTGCTATGTTGGGGGTCCCAGAGGCCACCCTCAGCCTCAGCAAGGCATCTCATCCTCCAACTCTCCTGTACCTTCCTTCCCTTACCTGTGGTGCTGCCCGTGGGGTTCTCTAGGTCCTTCCTGCCTTCTTGGGCTCACTAATCCCCTCAATTCAGCACCCCACCCCTTGTCAGCTGGACCACAAGATCAATACTCTCTGGGTAGGTCCCCCTACATCCCAGGCCATGCTCCTCCAAGGGGCATGTCCACTACAGACATCAGAAACCTTTTTATAAAGCAAAACTAGGATTCTAGTTCAAGAGAGTTAAACTGAAATCTATAGGAAGGTATAAGAGGTATAAAAACAGTAAGAACCTTGTAACAGTGAAGAGAAAGGCCATTAGTGAAAAGGACATTTCAACAATTTTTAGAGCATCAAAAGTGAAGGAGAACAAATTAACAGATAAATCAATCCTCAGCAAAGCCTTGCACTTTGGAGCTCTCCACAAGAGCTGACCAGGATGTTAATTAAGAGACACTGAGCTCAGGACCACTGCAGATTCAGCCATTCCTCATTCTGGGCTTTAGGGAGTCTACACCCAGACACTGGCTTCTTGCCTTCACACCCTGCAGTGACATTTGCTCATGACAATCCCCTAGCACAAACTGGGGGCCTCCAGTCAGCAGTCCTCTCAGGAGAGAACCTCAAATGCAGAGACAGCAGTGTGAAGACCTGCACAATAGTGTGAGATCTCACCTGCAGAGACAGCAGTGAGAAGATCTGGACAACAGTGTGAGATCCCACCTGCAGAGACGGCAGTGTGAAGACCTGGACAACAGTGTCAGATCCCACCTGCAGAGATGGCA
The DNA here is from genome assembly GCA_036589455.1 of Ateles fusciceps. Classification (NCBI taxonomy): domain Eukaryota; kingdom Metazoa; phylum Chordata; class Mammalia; order Primates; family Atelidae; genus Ateles; species Ateles fusciceps. Next base: position 1,026,444 of record JAZHEH010003321.1, on the reverse strand, counting down.
GTGTGAAGACCTGCACAACAGTGTGAGATCCCACCTGCAGAGACAGCAGTGTGAAGACCTGCACAATAGTGTGAGATCTCACCTGCAGAGACAGCAGTGAGAAGACCTGGACAACAGTGTGAGATCCCACCTGCAGAGACAGCAGTGTGAAGACCTGCACAACAGTGTGAGATCCCACCTGCAGAGACAGCAGTGTGAAGACCTGGACAACAGTGTGAGATCCCCACCTGCAGAGACGGCAGTGTGAAGACCTGCACAACAGTGTGAGATCCCACCTGCAGAGACAGCAGTGTGAAGACCTGCACAACAGTGTGAGATCCCACCTGCAAAGACGGCAGTGTGAAGACCTGGACAACAGTGTGAGATCCCACCTGCAGAGACGGCAGTGTGAAGATTTGCACCAAACAATCAGTCTCTAACACCTAATTATGTACTATTTGGTTTGTGATCATGAGAATGTGGTAATTTACAGTATTTTGGCTTTAAAAAAAACGGCTGCACAACTGTCGTAGGTATTTTCCAGTTTAAAATCCTTCAGTGGCTCCCGTTGGCCTGCAGGATAAAATTCCACCTTCTTTTTTGGCATCAGGAGCCTCCTTCAGCAGATGGATGTTCTCATCAAACCCCGGGGGTATTTTACGGTCCACACATACGGGTCAGCTGGCAATGTTATGCTTCTTGGCCCTGACTCGGCATTCTCTCTGCTCAGAATGTACTTCCCCACCCTTGCCATTAGGTGAACACTAACACAGCTCAACAATTTGTTCAAGCAAATATTACTTACAACCTTCCCTCTCCTAAAACCATGTAAAGTCAGTCCCTTCTACACAAGCTTTTACCAATGTTCCCATGATATTTTATTACATCTATAAATTTTTTTTTTTTTTTGAGTCAAAGTCTCACTCTGTTGCCTAGGCTGGAGTACAATGGCACGATCTCGTCTCTTTGCAACCTCCGTCTCCCAGGTTCCAGGCAATTCTCCTGTCTCAGCCACCCGAGTAGCTGGGATTACAGGCACCCACCACCACACCCCACTAATTTTTATATTTTTAATAGAGACGGGGTTTCACCGTGTTGGCAGGCTGGTCTCTTTGGCCAGGCTGGTCTTGAACTTCTGACCTCGTGGTCCGCCTGCCTCGGCCTCCCAAAGTGCTGGGATTACAGGTATGAGCCACCACGCTGGCCAACACTTATAAACTTACCTGCCTGTCTTCACTCTGTGCTCTGTGAGAAACCTGTGTGCCCCAGGCTTCAAATATGGGAGAACCTCAGTATTGGATGAGCGAGTGGCATCTAGATGGGTTTGTCATTCCCTGTGGGACTGATATTGGCTCCATCAGGTGTCTTATGTGAGCAACATCCAATCTATCAGTAAAGTGGGAACAACAATGCCAGCTACAACGGAGGATTTTTGTGAAGATAATAATGATGGATGAAATTTATCAAATACAGACAATGCCAAGCTCTACCCACAGCACTTTATACATGTTTAAATTCATGTTCATAATAACACTGCATGATTGGTACAATTATCTCCATTTTATACGTGATGAAAATAAGGCTCAGAAATTAAGGGAAGTGACCATTCCAGCATCAGGCGGAGCACCTGGTGCACAGCAGGCCCTCAGCAGGCACTAACTCCCTTTCTTGTCCCCACCTCTCAACTCTAGGAAATTACAATGAGATAACTGGGGGACACAAGGAAGGCATAACCTGTGTTGAGGAGACTATATAACAGAGAAGCTAAATTTCTTAATGCTGGTTTATAACTTCTGGGAAACACACATCTCCCAGACCAAAGCAAGAATCCCTACAAGTTTCCCCTGGATCTGTCCACCTAGGCTTGGATTAGAGGATTCATGCTCACTCCACATCTCAAAAACACCCTTGGTTACAACCTCTGGGAAGAGGTTGGTCAGGTTCTATTACCTGCCGGTGAGTCTCTTTGAGTCCAGGGTTGTTAGTCTGATTGTAATAATAATAACAGTTACAGGAGGAATAGCATAGCATCCACAGCAATAGGAGGAGGAATATTACCAGAGGACTTACTCAGCACAAGGTCATGGCTAAGCACTTGAATTAACATACTTCATCCATTTGAGATCATCACTAGCAGCAATGGCAGCAACAGTAGTAACAGCATTGTCCATGGTGGCAATATCTAATGTTAACTGAGTACTTTCTAATGTTAACTGAGTACTGCCAAGCTCTAGACTACACACTTTACAATTATTAGCACATTTGATCCCTATAAAAGAATTACTAGTATCTACATATTGCAAGTGGATTCCATTTCTGACCAAGAGGGAGTAACAAAGTCTTGATTTGCCCTCTTGTCTGAACCCATAAAAATAACAAATAAAATATATGAAACAATAGTTTTTAAGACACTGGCCAACAAGCAACTGAGGACAGTGATCCCCAAGAGATGAGCACGAATGAGGTGACCTGTCTGATTGCCCCAGCTTACGGAGGCCTCTCTAGCCATGGGGCAGGGAGAGGGATAGCAGGAAAATGCAGGATTCCTAAGTTAAGGCAACAAAGCTGAGGATACAAAGATAACTAGACTTTGCAAGAAAGAGTACCATATAGGAAAGAGCTTCACAGAGAGAACGGACAGGGATCGGCAGAGGGTCTCCCCTGAATATCCAGCTTATGAATGCAGAGAAACTAACCCAAGTTCGGCAAGAAAATTAGAGCAAATGGAATCTGGTGCTCACACAGTACCAGGACTAGTGCATGACCCTATCAAAATGATAGGACATTGGGACACTGGGTAGAGTACTCAGAGGGTGATGCTTCAGTAATAGGAGGGAATAATTAGTCCAAGATTAAACACTGCTCTCGCTCTACCTAACAAATCTTAAAAGCAAGACCCAAAGGGATCAGACTGTTTCCAAGTAGTTTAACTGCATCCCAAACAAAGATTAGGAGTTCAAAGACATGCAGGACCTAACGGTGAAATTCACAATGTCTGACATTCCATCGAAAATGACCAACAGGCAGAGAAACAGAAAACATAATGAGAAGAAAAATCAATCAATCAACACTGATCTAGAACTGACAAAGATGTTAAAATAAGCAAGCAAGGACACTACAACCATTATTATAACTGCATTTTGTATTTGCAAATATTAGCTACATGGAATCTGTAAAACAGGCAAATTGTACTTCTAGAGATAAAAGCTACAGTGTGTGAGATTATAAAATGAAAACAATATTGGATGGGATTAACAACAGATTAGACATTGCAGACGAAAATATTAGGGACCTTGAAGAAAGAGAAACTATCCAAAATAAGATACGAAGAAAAAGAAAATAATCAAAACATTGAAATGAATAGAGGGTGTGGAATAGAAAAAATATTTGAAGAAATGATGACTGAAAATTTCCAAATTTGATCAGAGCTATAATCCCACAAATCAAAAACACTCAACAAACCCCAAGCCCAAAAAAACTCAAAGAAAACTACAAGACACCTCAATATTAAGTTGCTCAAAATCAGTGATAAAGAGACAATCTTAAGAGTAACCAGAGTAAAAAGACATATTACATACACAGACAGAGATGGGAATGACAGATTTGTTGCCTGAAACAATGCACGAATAAAGCAACACTTTTAAAGTACTGAATGAAAAAAGGCATCAGAAAAGGAGATTGGCATTAAGTAGAGCGAAAACCAAAAGAGGACCTAATTAACGTAGGGACCCACTGATTTCAGGGTAGCTAGAAATTTAATATCAGACTTATAGTTTCAAAAATGGGCTTTAATGACTATTATAAACAAATATAAATTCGTTGGATTAAAGATGTAAATGTCAGCCTAGCGTTCCACATCCAGCGAAAATATGTTTCTAAATAAAGACTGTTTTCAGAAATAAAAAGCTAAGGGAATTCATCACCAGCAAACCTGCGCTATAAGAAACGTTAAGGGAAGTTCCTCAGCAGAAGGAAATTGAGACCGCATGGAAATCTGGATCTACACAAAGGAATAAAGAGTATCAGAAGTTGTTAACTGTGTGAGTACCTGTGTAAGATTTTGTTCTTATTTAAAAAATAAAGATGTAATAGTGGCATTTACAACATATGTAGAAGTAAAATGTATGACAACAGCACAAAAAGCCAGGAGGGGGGGGAAATGGGAATAACTATCATGAGAGTCTAATACTGTCTATAACGTGCTATAAAAACACTCAAAGATCGACTATGATAAGGTAAGGATGTATATTATGAAGGCTAAAGCGACCATTCAAATGACAAAACACAGAGTCACAGCAAGCAGACCCGTCTTCAGATCATCTCATGCCTGTGAGCACAGCCACGCTCCAAGCAGTGTGAACCAGGTAGAAGGAAGAGAACCTGGAGAGCAATGAACCCCAGGCCTGGGGCTCAGATTTCCCCCTCCGGGGAGACTCACCTTTGAAGCTGCAGGCCTCTGATTACAGTTCCATGTGCTTCTCAGCCTCTCGTATTCTTGCCTCTTGAAATACCCCATTTGTGTTTTTTTCAAAGAATAAGGATCGGAAGAGACTTCTCTGATTCTTCCCTTGCTTTCCAAAACAAGAAAGAATTTCACGTCTTCTTAGGAGCTGAGGACATAGGCTTAGAATAGTAAGCTGTGGATACTTGGAATAACTGCCTTGCACATCCAGGTAGAGAGGCCCTGAGGGTGGAGTCGACTATTCTCAAAATGCCAGAATATTAGAATCCCCACACACCCCTGTTGTCTATCAGTGCCCTAGTCTAGGAAGAAATGAGCGGCCAGCTGTCTGGCTGAGCAGGCCAGTGTTTTGTTTTGCTGAATGCGTGTGCAAGACGAAGGACAGTGTCAGGAAAGACACAGAGAGTCGGCCAAAAAGGAGAAGAGAGATTCTGTAGAAAGGAAAAAAAAAATAGGAAAACTGAGTCAGCTGCCATGGGAAGAATTTAGGATAAGAGGAGGCTGTTGAAGAGATGTAGTGATTAAATGCTGGTTGTAACCACTTCCTCCTCCGTCTCCCCCAAGAACCTCAGTAAATATCTGCATTCCCTCTTCTAGTCAGATGTGGGTTTTGGTGAAAAAAGAACAGGTAAAACTATCCTCAAGGGAGGCACAGGGTGCCCAGTCACACTTACATAAAGAAAGGTGGTTGACATTCACTCATGATTTCATTGGCTTGTTCATCTCATCAGTAAATATTTAATATCCATGTTCTGTGCACCAGGCACTGCTCTAGGTGCTTCGATCTCACCAGGGAACAGCACAAATGTCCCTACATTGTTGCCAGAGAACACAATAAATTATAAAGAGAATACATGAGTATATTATAGTATGTTAGAACATGATGAGTAGAATGGAAAAAATAAAAACTAGAGGAGACAGAGATTTTAAACAGGGTATTCGGGGTATCGCCCCCTTGGTAAAGGAGGTGAGGGAGTGAACTGTAGTTTGGATATTTGCCCCTCCAAACCTCATGTTGAAATTTGATTCTGATGCTGGAGGCAGGGCCTACTGGAGGTGTTTGGGTCTTGGGAGAGGATCCCTTGTGAATGGCTTGGCACTGGCCTAGAGGTGATGGGTCAGTTCTCGCATGAGAGCTGGCTATTAGAGCAAGGCACTCCCCTCTCTCTCTTGCTTCCTCTCTGACCTTGTGACTTCTACATAACCATCTCCCCTTCACCTCCCCACCGTCAGTGGAAGCAACCTGAGTCCCCTAGAAGAAGCCAACCAGATGCTGGCACCACATTTCCTATACAGCCTGCAGAACCATGAGCTAAATAAGCCTCTTTTTTTAATAAATTACCCAGGCTCAGGTACTTCTCTATGTCAATATAAATGGACAAAGACAGAATGGAGGGCAGTCGATGCAGGGGGAAAGGCAATGCAAAAGTCTGGAGGTACACTTTCCCAAAACTGTGGAATTTCATAAGGACATAATGGGTGGAGAAGAGAAAATTTATGGCTATGAAAGCCCTGATGTCACATATGTCAAATTTATATCCTTTGATGGTCATAAATTTATTGTAAAACGACAACATGCATTAATATCAGGCTTGATAAAAGCCATGTTGAGTGGCCCCGGTCAACATGGCTTGAGAATGAAACCGGTGAGTCAGTTTTAGAGAGATCCCTTAACAGTGCTATCAAAAGTATTCTTGCATTTTACCTACAAGTTTCACATACTAACAACTCCACCGAGATTCCTGAATTCCACTGGAACAGCTGATGGCTATGATTTCCTGAACCATTAAATAAAACAAATCAAAATAAACTGCTAACTTTTTTCATTATTTAATACTTATAGTTCAGTTAGTAATTTTTTCATATATAACACATTGCCTGTATGCAATGGAACCATAAAGTTCATTGCAAAGCTGGGCGCGGTGGCTCACACCTGTAATCCCAGCACTTTGGGATGCTGAGGCAGGCAGATCACCTGAGGTCAAGAGTTCGAGACCAGCCTGGCCAACATGGTGAAACTCCATATCTGCTAATATATAAAAATTAGCTGGGGTGGTGGCACATGCCGGCAATCCCAGCACCTTGGGAGGCCGAGGCGGGAGAATCACGTGAACCCGGGAGGTGGAAGTTCCAGTGAGCAAAGATCATGCCACTGCACTCCAGCCTGAGTGACAGAGTAAGACTCCATCTCAAAAAAAAAAGAAAGCGTAAAGTTCGTTGCAAAGATTATCTTGTTTTTCTACAAAGCAATCAGAATTGAAATTTGTTTACCACATCAATGAACTAATGATATTTTTACAAGCTGAGAAATAAACTGATATGCCAGTTCATAGGTGGTTTCGCCTCATCTGTCATATGTGCCTTTTTAAATTAGAGCAATGATAATGTAGCAAATGCTGAGATTTAGGCATATATAAACACATTCTACAGATAAATCATGGGGCTAAATATTTTTATTTTTTATGTTTTTTTAAGACTCTATTCTGATCTTATGGCCACCATAAGCATTACTAGAGTTATACAAATAATTGCATTATAAGCATGTTTATAACTTAGCCAAAATATTGATTTTTATAACTTTTTAAGAATAAGGGTTGAAATTTCATACGTGTTTTTTGACAAACTGTAATATTAATTGTATATTTTTGTTTATTGCTATAATTTAAGAACTTTATTTTAAAAGCAGTTTTGGAAGATTATTAAATTTAGCTTTTGAAGCAGTAACTGAACTGCAGCCAGATGGTCAGCAAGGAAACTACATAACTTCAAGTTCTTGTACATTACACACTGTGAGCAATGAAAGTACTATGTTTTCACTGTCTATAAAGCTTCCTTTGCAATTTCCACACACACACACACACAAAGACAGGAGACAATGGGGATGGGATTTCTTCTGGGAATGATGAAAATGAAAATGTTCTGAAATGAGTGTAGAGGTTGGGGTGCCTTTTAAATATACTAAAAAAAAAACCACTGAATTATACTTTAAGAGGGTGAAATTTATAGTGTGTAAGTTACATTTCAATTTTTTTAAATGTCCAAGGCAGGAGCGTACCTTGCACGTTGGAGAAACAGCAAGGAGGCCAGTATGGCTGCGGTGGAGTTGAACAAAAAAAATATGAGTTCAGGGATGGGACGGGGCATCCGACCACGGAGGCCTTGTTGGTTTTTGTAAGATCTGTGGGTTTTACTCCAGTTACATGGGGAACCACTGCAAAGTTTTGATGTGTGTAGTGACATCGTATCATCTACATTTCAAGGACCAGGCTGCCTGCTGTGTTGGCAGTAGCTACACAGGGACAAGAGTAAAGGCAAGGAGGACCATGAGGAGGCCGCTGCAGTGATCCAGGGAAAGGTGATGCAGTCCTGGGTAAGCTCAGGGAGAGCTGCAGAAATGGTGAGAAGGGACCGAATCCTGGGCATCGTTTGAGGATCTGCCCACAAAATTTGTTTCTGAGTAGATAATGGACAGGAGTAAAAGAAGGGAGTCAAGGTGGGTAGCTCCAAGGCCTTGTGGCCTGACCTTGGGAAAGATGAAGATATTATTAACTGAGGTGGAAAAGACTATGAGCCCAGGAGGTTGGAGCAAGGGGGAGACTCAAAGTACAATTTTGTCAATGTTTGCAAAGTCACCCTAGCAGAGCTGTGGAAGACAGATGTGCAAATGCGGAGTTTAAAGAGAGTTCTGGGCTGAAGATGTAAATTTGATTCTATCAGAAACTGATGAGATTTTCAAGGCAGTGGATATAAATATGAATAAATAAGAGAACCAAGGTCTGAGGCTAGGGGAACTCTAAATGACAAAAAAAAAAAAAAAAAAAAGCACAGACAAAAGGAGACAATAGTAACGAATACTGAGACACTGAGACGTGGCCAGGGAAGGAGGATGAAGCCCATGAGGATGTGACTTCCTGAGAACCACAAAAAGACAGTATGTCAGAGAGAAGGCACCAGATGCTTCTCATGGGTCTACTAAGAAGAGAACCAAGAATTTGCTGCTGGTGAACTTGATGAGAGAAGTCACTATGGTCTGATAGGGGCAAAAACATGATTAGTGAAGACTTAATAAAGAATGATGAAAAAAATCTTTAGGACCTAGGAACAGAAAAAGTTTTCTTAGAACACAAAGAGCATCAACCATAGAAGAAAACAACTGAGTAATTGAACTTTACCAAAATGAAAGCCTTCTACTCTTCAAAACATACCATCAGGAAAATGAAATTCTGGTACAGATAGGAGTTTTAAAAAATGAAAAGAGGTAAGCTACTGACTGGGAGAACATAGTCTCCAGTCATACATCTGACAAAGAACTTGAATCCATGGAACTCTTCCAACTCAACAAGAAGACAAACAACCCAATTTTAAAATGGACAAAATATTTGGATAGATATTTCACAAAAGAAGACATACGCATGGTAAGGAAGCCTATGAAACAGCACTCAGTATTTTCAGTCATTAAGGAAGTACAAATTAAAACCACGTCGAGATACCACAGAGCAGTTGAAATGGCTAAAGGTCAAGACTGACAATACAAGGTTGGCGGGGCTGTGCAGCCATTGGCACTCTCATACGTTGCTAGTAGGAATGTAAAATAGCACAACCACTTTGGGAAACCATTTGGCAGTTTCTGAAAAACTTAAACCTACCATATGACCCAAAAATTCCCCTTCCACATATTTACCCAAGAAAAACAAAAACATATGTCCATACAAACCGTTATTCCAAACTCAGTACTTCACTCCTTCCCAATCAAAGCCCGCATCTTCATGGAGCAGACCTACAGATGCTGAAAACCAAACTTTCTCTGGAGCTCTCTTTCTCCTCTGCTTGCCTGCGTTTTGACTGAAAGAAACAAGAGTCTCCATGTGCAGCCAGGGAGACCCTCTGGCTTTCACACTTTGCCTTACACTGGTGATTTCTCATCCTCAGACTGTCATTGTTTTTCTCCAAGGTGTTGATGGCCTCCAGGAATGGTCACCCGATTCCAATATCCTTATAATGACTATCTCCATCCCCCAGACTCCCAAGATGACCACCTGAGATGTCACACCTGCCATATGCTTTCTCCCACGAGCACCCAATCTCAGTCTACCACTGTTGAAAATCTCAATAATGTGCCACAATTTGGCACTGGGACTATCAGGGTACACTTAGAATAGTGATGTGGTCTTCATTCCCAGGAAGTCAATGGATAGTCCATCTTCAGAACCCAATTTTAAGTTGTGCTTTGTAGAATCATTTCTGATACCAATTATCATAGGTTGGGATTACCAAAAAAATAAAAAATGAAAAACTCTCTAAAGCTCTGAGATTCATATGAAGAAAGTTTATTAGGAATTACTCTTGACAGTCGTATCTATAAGAGGTGCGAAAAGCAAAAGTGGGCAAAGAAGAAGTTGAACTGCAAGCTGGTTTTAACGGAAAGCTCAGCTTTGAGAATTTTTGGATCTGGAGTGGCTCTTTGGTGTTCTCCCATCTTGAGGCCAAAGGTCAGGGCCTGTAGACTCCTCTCATCAACCAGTTATTGGATGGGGGCTGCCTACAGGAAGTGGGTAGCTTGGGCAAGCCAGAGAGCAACCTCCAGAGAAGAATTTGGCTGAGAACTGTCAGCTTCCGGCACAGAGTGCCTCTGTCCTGAGGGGGACATGGGGGACACAACAGCACCCGCCACACTCACCGCCCACTCTCAAACATACCGTGAGCAAAGGACAGCAAAGAGTTCTCTCCCATTTCACCAGTGGAGTGGATAAACACCAGTATTTCCTTTCCTCAGCCCAGGGCTCTTTCCGCTGAGGGTAAGAGAGAGGCTGAAGAGTTTATCCTGCTCTGGACTCACAAAAACAAATGAAGACCAGATGGCAGGAGGCCCCGATCCTAACCCAGCAGAAACATGGGTTCAACCTGTCTGCCTGCCTCAACACTGGCCTGAACAGAACACAAAAGATTCCACAACCTCATTCAGAGGGAATCAGAGTTACATACTGTTTAATACAATTCAACATATACATAGCTAATATTTATCAAGTGTACATGTCAGAGCTTATTCTAAACACCGTGTGTCTCTGTGTGTGAATTTACATACATAGACATATCTACACACATATGCACATAAATCAATATATACATATATATGTGTACTCATATACATTCATTTAACCCTTAGAGCAGCCCTCCGAGGAAGGCACCGCACTTACACCGTTACTGGTGAGGAGGCAGAACACGGAGCAGTGCAGTGAACTTGCCCAACATTTCTAGAGGTTAGAGGGACAACAACTTTAAGTTCTGGTTCATTTATCCATCCCATATGTCTTTTCTGGGACTGCAGTCTTTCAGTGATCCAAAAAATGTGGTCATTTTTCACTGCGTGTAATAGTGTGTAACAGAGATTTTTCCATGTGTGGAACAGAGATTCTCGTTACGGCCTCCTTCACTGTGCAGAATATTAGGGCAGTGTTTCAGCTGCAGTGAGCAGGTCACAAGGATCATAATCCCAACATCACGATCACCCTCAACCATGTTTGCCTCAAATAAAGCCCTAGGGTGGCAGGGTATGGGCGGGCACCAGGGCGGCCCTCCACAGTGGGACTGGGTGGAGACTCTGTGCATGGGTCGCAGCCGGTGAGGTGGACAGGGAAAAATCAGCACGAACAGAGAGGAAGCTGGCTGCTCCCACACTTGCCTAGGCCCTGTCCTTGCCCTTGCACTCACAGCCCAGTGTCACCTACCACCAGCACCCTGACAACTCCCAGACACATGCGTCCAGCTCCAGCCACGCTCCCAAATGCAGACCCAGCACTGCCCTGCCTGGTAAATGTCTCCACCTACATGCACAAAGCAGGTATGAACATCTCCGAAACCATCTCACTGTCTTTCTTCCCCAAACCCACTTCTTTGTGTCCCCAGTTCTGGTTGTTGGGGCCATCATCTACCCACCCACCTCAAGAAAAAAACACAGGATCACCTTGTCATTCTCAGACATTGCCCCCTTCTACCGGCTGACAAGCCCAGTAACCTTCCCGCAGGAGCACAGCAAACAGGGCGGTTGGTAGAAGTCCTTCTGCCTGACCTCAAGTCCAGTTCTCCCCATCTCTGTCTATCAGGAATTTCCTCTATAAATTATAAACCTGGAAGACAGCGATTTCTCCAGTCTCCTGTACCAGTAAGAGACACTGTCAACGAATGACAAGGACTCCAGCTCCATAAATTAAATAAAAATGTATAAATTTGAGCAAAAATGGCATCTAGTGGATTACTGATTGGCATTAGCAGTTGTTTCCAAATGGGTGATGAGAGGAATCAACTGAGGAATCTATTTCAAAAGTCCAGTCTCCTGGAACATGCCCCCGGGAAGGCAGCCAACTGACAGGATTTCCAGGAAAATATGAACTTCAGAGAAACTGTGAATCGTGGTTTATTCTAAATATGTTCCATGTAATATTTGAGACATACTTTTATTTGATAAGATATTTGTTGCTTACCTGAAATTTAGATCTAGTTCAGCATCCTAGGTTTATATTTGCCAAATCTGGCAACTCTAACAGGCCTATAGAATCAAATATCTTTTGAGCCCTTGGAATGGGCTTAATCTGAAATTTCACACAAGTCTGATTGGTCATCATTGGAGACTGGGGGGCCCTGGTGAGGGGACAGCAGTTCAGTTCCAGACTCTCTGCCATACTGCACAGCCTTCCTCAGAATCAGCAGACGCAGTCCCTCACACCCAATGGGACCAGGTGGTACCTTGGCTGGAGCTTATCAGAGAGCCTCAATGCCAACCAAGGCTGGCTCATGATGCACTCATGGCTTTGGGAAGCACCACAATGTGTCAGAGTGAAAAATAAAACTCAAGTCCAGAGAACTCTCCTCATCTGCTGCTTTCTCTACTTACCAGCTATACAACCTTGGAAAGGTACTTAAGCTCTGTGATTCTCATGCATTTGTTTTTTTCATTAAAGAAATATTTATTGGGTGCCCTTTATGTGCAAGGTCCTCTGCCAGGCCCTGGGGATTTAAAAATGAACAAGGCAGGCATGGTTCTGCGCTCACAGAGGGCACACATGTGTAACAGACAAGTAACTAAAAATGCAAAGGCTGTGAATGAAACAAACAGGGTGCTGCTTAGAGTCTGAGGTGGGCAGGGGCATCTGGGCTGCATGGGCCCCCAGAAGCGTTCTCTGAAAAGGTGACAATTAAGCTGAGACCTGCAGAATGAAAAGAAGCAGCCATCAGCAAGCCTGGATGTCGTAACCATGTCCTTTATTTTCTGTATTCTCATGTTTTGACATCTGGGGTCTTGCTGACCCTGAAAGGGCTGCCCCTCCCAGGGTTAGCCAGTTCCTAAAGATCTCAAACAGCTCAACTGTACACACCTTTCACATGCAAAGCAGCCAATCCAGAGAGTTCATACCCCAACCCCTCCTTCTTGGGGCCCTCCTACAACATTGCTGAATTCACTTTGTTTTTAGGAGGGTCTTGCAGATTCCTTGGGATTTTCTATAGAGCTAATCATGTCATCTGCAAATGGAGACAGTTTTATTTCTTCTTTCAAATCTGTATGTCTTTCATATCCTTTTCTTGCATTATTGTACTGGCTAGAGCTTCTAGCACAATGCTGAATAAAAGTGGTCAGAGCAGGCATCCTTGCCTTTCCCCTGTCTTAGAAGGAAAGCACCATTAAGTATAATGCTAACTGCAAATTTTTTTTAATAAATGATCTTTATCAAATTGAGGATGTTCTCCCTCTATTTCTATTTTTTTCTGACAGTTTTTAATCATAAATAAACATTAGATTTTGCCAAATTCTTTTTTCCACATCAACTTTAGGTTGTTACTCTGGTGAATTACACTGATGACTTTTTGAATATTGAATCATCATTGTATCCCTAGAAAAAAATTCCCACTTGAAATAGTATATATTTCTTTTTATAAATTGCTGAATTCTGTTCTCTAATATTTTGTACTATGTCTGGTTTTGCTATGAGACCAGTCTGGTTTTGGTATTACTCGCTTCGCAAAGATGAACTGGAGAGTGTTCCCTTACATTTTTTGGAAAAGATTTTTGTATAGAATTGGTGTCAATTCATTCTTAAACATTTGGTAGAAGTATCCAATGAAATTGTATGAGCTTAGAAATTTCCTTCTTAGGAGATATTTAATTACAAATTCAATTTTCTTTAAGTTACAGCACTAATGAAAATAACTATCTCACATTGGCTGAGTTGCAGAAGTTTGTGTTTTCTGATGAATTAGGTCATCTAAGTGTCAAATTTGCATGTGTAGTTGTTCATAGTATCCCACATCATATTAATGTCTACAGATCTGTATTGATATATCAGGTTTCACTCCTGATATTTGTAATTTGTGTATTTATTCTTTTTTTCTTTGTCAGTCTTTCTAGAGGTTTATCAATTTTATTGATGTCTTCAAATAATCGGTTTGTTTGTTTCATTTTTTTCTCTATTGTTTTTCTGCTGTTGATCTCATTGATATCTGTTCTTTATTTTTTCCTTCCTTCTGTTTACATTTTGGAGTTTTCGAACTTCTCGGGGTGGGAGCTTGGATTATTGATTTTCAAGTTTCTCCTTTTCTAGTGCATGTGTTGCGAGAGATACAAACATTGCTCTCAGGGCTGCCTTAGGTGTGCACACACACATTTTTATATGTTGTGTTTTCATTTTCCCTTGGTTCAGTATACTTTTTTTTTTCTTCGCCTAATTCCTTTAATATTTCCTCTTTGTCTCACGGGATTTGCACAAGCATGCTGTTGAGTTTCCATGTGTTCAGAAATTTTCTGATCATTTTTCTGTATTGATTTCTAGTTTGATTCCACTATATTAGAGAATGTACTGTGTATGACTTCAATTCTTCTAAATTTGTTAAAGTTTGTTTAATAGTTCAGGATATGTTCTATGTTGCTACCTACTTTGTGGACCTGAAAAGAATGTGTATTTTGCTGTTGTTAGACAGAATATTCTATAAATGTTAACCATATACTGTTGGTTGAGGGAGTGGTTGAGTTCTTTTATACCTTTGCTGATTTTATGTCTAGTTATTCTAGCAATTGTTGAGTGAGGAACACTGAAGTCTCCAAATACAATTGCAGATTTGTCTGTTTCTCCTTTCAGCTCCATCGGTTTTTGCTTCACGTATTTTGCAGCTCTTTTAGATGCCTGTCTTCTTGGTGTGTTGACCCTTCATCATTAATAATATTCTCTCTGCCTGTGGTAATTTTCTTTGCTGTGAAATTTACTTTATCTGTTATTAATATAATCATCCCTAGTTTCTTTTGATTAATGTTTATATAGATATCCTTTTCCATTTTTTTGTTTTCAAACTGCCTATATCATTATGTTTGAAGTGAGTTTCCTATAGACAGCATACAGTGGAGTCCTGCTTTTTAATCCACTCTGTCAATCTATGCTTTTTATTTGCTGCATAGATTTATATGACCATTTATATTTAATATTATTTATGGTATCTTAGGGTTTAAAGCTGCCACTTTATTTTTTTGCAGATCACAGAACTTTATTAAGATGGAATCACTGCAAATTACATAGAAGCTACTAGCCTAAGCCAAAATCTATGAGATTCATGTGAATTTACAGTTACACAAATAAGAAACAAGTGGCATACTCAAAACCGTAAGGAAATATCCTCATGTCCAGGTGATGAAGGCTGGCGTGAGTAAGTCCACACATTTATTTCAAGTTGTTAAAAAGTTTGTGGGCCAAGCAATGGTCCTTTGCATGCAAGAAGTCAAAGAGCTCCTCTTGCAATCCTCTTCTGTATGTGATTGAAAGGATACATGCTTGTCACAGAGCTCTAGCTGCTCCCAGGCCTTTACACATTTCGCCAACTGCTCGCATTGCCCTCTCACTGTTGTTAGGGGATTCACTCATTCCTCCTCTTCCTCTTTCTCCTTCTTAGGATCTCAGGACCTGCTCATCATCTTTCACTCATCCTCCAGTCCCATGTCTGGCTACGGTTACAGAGTCAACAAGAGCAGCAACAGCGGTCCCTAACCTACTTCCGAATCAAAAAGGACTGGAATTTTTTGTTTTGCTTTTTATTTGCCTTCTTTTACTTGCTTTGCTGTAGATTACTTGAACTTTCAGAATTCTATTTTATTTTATACTGTTTTTGAATGTATAGCTCTTTGAATAGCTTTTGCATATGTGGCTGCTGTAGTATTACATCATATATACATAATATCACAGTCTAATGGTGTCATTATTTCATCAATTCAAGTGAAGTATAAGCACCTATCTCTTATAAGATAGGTGCTTATCGTTGTCTTGACTTGTTTATGGTCACCCTGCATAGGATGGATCCCTTCCAAAATTTGATTTAGATGTCAAGACTAGTGATACCATATTCACCCCAACAGAAAACGAAACAGCTCATGACTCACACAATGAAGTTTTCTGAGGAGAGCACCGTGGCTTACAAGCAGTACCAAAAATGGCTTGAGAGGGCAGGGAAAAGCTCGGGGGTGTTTATGGTGGTTGGGGGTAGGGTCAGAGTGAAGGTTCCTACATGTAGTTC
Source organism: Ateles fusciceps (assembly GCA_036589455.1). Taxonomy (NCBI): domain Eukaryota; kingdom Metazoa; phylum Chordata; class Mammalia; order Primates; family Atelidae; genus Ateles; species Ateles fusciceps. Next base: position 1,010,459 of record JAZHEH010003321.1, on the reverse strand, counting down.
AAACCTCCCCTGGCTGAAGGAGGGAGAACCAAGGCTTTCTTTACAGTTTGCCAAGATGTGAAGCAGAAACAGAAGGATGAGTGATGAGGCTTCAAAGCTGTCAACCATCAAACAACAAAAAAACTGGATCAAGCTCTATTTCATCATTATTTCCTCTACATACATGTAAAGTTTGTCTCTCCATCTTTTATGTTAAATAAATATTTTCTAATACACCGTTTTAATTCCCTTGTTGTTTCCTTAAGATTGTTTTTGAGTTATTTTTCTTAGTGCTTGCCATGAGCATTATACTTCATTCTAACTTATACCAATCTAGTTCAAGTTAATAACAACTTAATTTTAATGGTATATAAAAACTTTTGCTTCTGGCCAGGCATGGCGGCTCACACCTGTAATCCCAGCAATTTGGGAGGCCAAGGCAGGCGGATCACCTGAGGACCAGAGTTCAAGACCAGCCTGGCCAACATGGTGAAACCCTGTCTCTACCAAAAATACAAAAATTAGCTGGGTGTGGTAGTAGTCACCTGTAATCCCAGCTACTCGGGAGGCTGAGGCAGGAGAATCACTTGAACCCGGGAGACAGAGGTTGCAGTGAGCCACTGCAGATCACAACACTGCACTACAGCCTGGGCAACAAGAATGAAACTCCGTCTCAAAAAAAAAACTTCTGCTTCTATACAGCTCCATTCTCTTCATTTCTTTCTTTGTGCAATTATCATCATAGATATTACATCTTTTTGTGCAAGCATTAACACAGTTTTATCATTATTACTTTATGGCATTGACTTTTAAATCAGCAAGGAGAAAAAAGAAAAAACATTATACCATATTTTATATTTACCTATGAGGTGCTTTGTATTTCTTTATGTGGATTTCACCTATTGACTAGTGTCCTTTCATTTTATCCTAAAGGACTCCCTTCAGCATTTTGTGTGGTGCAAGTCTACTAATGACAAACTTCATCACTTAGGTTTATCTGAGAATGTCTTAATTTCACCTCCATTTTTGAATAATGATTTTTCTGTATATAAAATTTTTTGTTGACACACTTTTTTTCACACATCAGAGTTTGATTTAGTACTGTTGCAAACACAAAGGATCTGAAAAAAATCCAATGCAAACAGAATAGATTTCTTGGGCTCTAATATTTTTTAATCACCTGACAACCTATCCTCTAAGAAAATGTATTTAAGGTAGGCAAATTATTTTGGGAAGATGAATATAAGAGGCAGTAGGAGGAATTTAGAGAAAATTACCAGGGATTGAAGATGGCCGATTAGAAGCACCTCAGGTTTGCAGCTCCCAGTGAAAGTGTGGAGGGTGAGTGGATGCCACATTTCCAGATGGATTTTTATTGCCCACAGACCAGGAGACTCCCGGGCAGAGGAGCCCCATGGGTCACCAGCATAGCTGGTTTGGCCGGTGCAGCTGTTTGGCCGGCGTGGCTGTTTTGCCAGCGCCCCAGAACGGTGGTTCTCCGTACAAAATACACAGGTCCGGGCGCCATTTCAGCTGGCAATTGGAGCTCCTGGCAGACAGAGTCGCCCATTCAACTGATTAAAAAGAGGACTGAAACAGGGAGCCAGGCCAGAAGATTCCTGGCCAAAAAGCACCACGAATCTCAGTGCGGCTGTCTCAGCCGGCGCAGTGGATCGCCGCACGGGAAATCACACAGATCCTGGCACCTTTTCAACAGGCAACTGGAACACCTGGTTGGTACACAGAGTCAACCGTTTAACTAAAAAAAAAAAGGGTCTGAGGCAGGGAGCCAGGTGATCAGGCTCGGCTGGTCCCACCCCCCACAAAAAAACAGCAATTGGAAACGCTCTGGATTGAGAGTTTCACAGCAAGCACAGCTGAACCCGGGACGGTCCAGCTCTGTCGGGGAGCGGCATCCGCCATTACCAAGGCAGTCCACCACTACGGAGGTAGTTTGCCAGTGCTGAGGCAGCCCGCCATTGCCGAGGCAGCCTGCCATTACAAAGAGAGTCCGCCATTGTAGAGGTGGATCACCATTGCCGAGGCAGTTCTAATTACACCTGTATAAACAGGACTACAGGGAAGTTCACACGGCAGCTGGGTGGAGCACACAGCAGCTCAGCAAAGCCTCTGCAGGCAGACAGTGACTAGGCTGCCTCCTCGCTGGGCAGGGCAGCCCTTAAAAAGGCAGCAGCATAACAGAAACTCATAAAAAAAGCCCTAACTCCCCCGGGACAGAGCAACTGGGAAAAAAAATTTTAAAAGGGGTTTATGAGTTCTGCTGCAGCAGACTTAAACGTACCTGCCTGGCAGCCCTGAATGAACAACGGAGCTCACAGCTCAGCACTTGAGCTCCTATAAGGGACAGACTGTCTCCTCAAGCAGCTCACTGACCCCCGTATATCCAAAGAGTCATCTCATAAAGGAGAGCTCAGACTGACATCTGGCAGGTATTCTTCTGGGACAAAGATAGCAGAAAAAGAAACTGGCAGCAACCCTTACTGTTCTGCAGCTGCTGCAGGTGATCCCCAGGCAAGCAGGGCCTGGAGTGGACCTTAGCAGTCCTACAGCAGAGGGACCAGACTGTTAGAAGGAAAACTAAGAAACAGAAAGAAAGAACTTCATCATCAACAAACTGGACATCCACTCAGAGACCCAATCTGAAAGTCAACAACTACAAACGACGGATGGATAAATCCACAAAGATGGGAAGAAACCAGCGCAAAAAGGGTGTAAACACCCGAAACCAGAATGCCTCTCCTCCTATAAGGGATCACAACTCCTCACCAGCAAGGTAACAAGGCTGGATGAAGAATGAGTGTGTTGAATTGACAGAATCAGGCTTCAGAAGGTGGGTAATAAGAAAACTTCCGCGAGCTAAAAGAACATGTTCTAACCCAATGCAAAGAAACTAACAATCTTGAAAAAAGATTTGATGAAATGCTAACGAGAATAAACAACTTAGAGAGGAATATAAGTGAATTGATGGAGCTGAAAAACACAACACGAGAACTTTGCGAAGCATACACAAGTTTCAACAGCCAAACTGACCAAGCAGAAGAAAGGATATCAGAGGTCAAAGATCAACTCCATGAAATAAAACGAGAAGGCAAGATTAGAGAAAAAAGGGTAAAAAGGAATGAACAAAGTCTCCAAGAAATATGGGACCACGTGAAAAGACGTAATCTACGTTTGATAGGTGTACCTGAATGTCACGGAGAGAATGAATCCAAGCTGGAAAATATTCTTCAGGATATTATCCAGGAAAACTTCCCCAACCTAGCAAGGCAGGCCAATATTCAAGTCCAGGAAATACAGAGAACACCACAAAGATATTCCTCAAGAAGAGCAACCGCAAGGCACATAATCGTCAGACTCACCAGGGTTGAAATGAAGGAGAAAATGTTAAGGGCAGCGAGAGAGAAAGGTTGGGTTACCCACAAAGGGAAGCCCATCAGACTCACAGCAGATCTCTCAGAAGAAAACCTACAAGCCAGAAGAGAGTGGGGGCCAATATTCAACATCCTTAAAGAAAAGAACTTTCAACCCAGAATTTCATATCCAGCCAAACTAAGCTTCATAAGTGAAGGAAAAATAAAATCCTTTGCCAACAAACAAGTACTCAGAGATTTCATCACCACCAGGCCTGCTTTACAAGAGCTCCTGAAAGAGGCACTAAACATAGAAAGGAACAACCAGTACCAGCCACTCCAAAAACACACCAAATGGTAAAGAGCATCAACACAATGAAGAAACTGCATCAACTAATGGGCAAAACAGCCAGCTAGCATCAAAATGGCAGGATCAAATTCACACATAACAATATTAACCCTAAATGTAAATGGGCTAAATGCCCCAATCAAAAGACACAGACTGGCAAATTGGATAAAAAGCCAAAACCCACTGGTGTGCTGTATCCAGGAAACCTATCTCACATGCAAGGATACACAAAGGCTCAAAATAAAGGGATGGAGGAAGATTTACCAAGCAAATGGAGAGCAAAAAAAAGCAGGAGTTGCAATTCTCATCTCAGATAAAATAGATTTTAAACCAACAAAGATCAAAAGAGACAAAGAAGGACATTACATAATGGTAAAAGGATCAATGCAACAAGAAGACCTAATGATCCTAAATATTACACACCCAATACAGGAGCACCCAGATACGTAAGGCAAGTTCTTAATGACTTACAAAGAGACTTAGACTCCCATACAATAATAGTGGGAGACTTGAACACCCCATTGTCAACATTAGACAGATCAACGAGACAGAAAGTTAACAAGGATATCCAGGACTTGAACTCAGACCTGGACCAAGCAAACCTAATAGACATTTACAGAACTCTCCACCCCAAATCCACAGAATATACATTCTTCTCAGCACCACATCACACCTACTCTAAAACTGACCACATAATTGGAAGTAAATCACTCCTCAGCAAATGCGAAAGAACGGAAATCATAACAAACAGTCTCTCAGACCACAGTGCAATCAAGTTAGGACTCAGAAATTAGAAACTAACTCAGAACCACATAGCTTCATGGAAATTGAACAACTGGTTCTTGAATGTTGACTGGATAAACAATGAAATGAAGGCAGAAATAAAGATGTTCTTCAAAACCAGTGAGAACAAAGACACAACATACCAGAATCTCTGGGACACATTTAAAGCAGTCTCTAGGGGGAAAATATATAGCAATAAATGCACATATGAGAAGCAAGGAGAGATCTAAAATTGACACCCTATTGTCAAAATTGAAAGAGCAAGAGGAGCAAGATCAAAAAAACTCAAAACATAGCAGAAGACAAGAAATAACTAAGATCAGAGCAGAACTGAAGGAGATAGAGACACAAAAAACCCTTCAAAAAATCAATAAATCCAGGAGCTGGTTTTTCAAAAAGATCAACAAAATAGACTGACCACTAGCCAGATTAATAAAAAAGAAAAGAGAGAATAATCAAATAGATGCAATAAAAAACGATAAAGGGGATGTTACCACAGATTCCACAGGAATTCAAACCATCATCAGAGATTATTGCAAACAACTCTATGCACATAAACTAGTAAACCTGGAAGAAATGGATAAATTCCTGGACATTTGCATCCTCCCAAGCCCAAACCAGGAAGAAGTTGAAACCCTGAATAGACCAATAACAAGGGCTGAAGTTGAGGCAGCAATTAAGAGCCTACCAGCCAAAAAAGCCCAGGTCCAGATGGGTTCACAGCTGAATGCTACCAGACATACAAAAAGGAGCTGGTACCATTCTTTCCGAAACTATTCCAAACAATCCAAAAAGAGAGAATCCTTCCCAAATCATTTTATGAGACCAACATCATCCTGATACCAAAACTCGGCAGAGACTCAGCAAGAAAAGAAAACTTCAGGCCAATATCCATGATGAACGTAGATGCAAAAATCTTCAATAAAATACTGGCAAACTGATTGCAACAGCACATCAAAAAGCTTATCTACCATGATCAAATAGGCTTCATTCTGGGGATGCAAGGCTGGTTCAACATACACAAGTCTATAAATGTAATTCACCACATAAACAGAACCAAAGACAAAAACCACATGATTATCTCAATTGATGCAGAGAAGGCCTTTGACAAAATTCAACAGCCCTTTATGCTAAAAACACTCAATAAACTAGGTAATGACAGAACGTATCTCAAAATAATAAAAGCTATTTACGACAAACCAACAGCCAATATCATACTGAATGGGCAAAAAGAAGCATTCCCCCTTGAAATCTGGCACTAGACAAGGATGCCCTCTCTCACCACTCCTATTCAATATAGTATTGGAAGTTCTAGCCAGACCAGTCAGGCAAGAAAAAGAAATAAAACATATTCAAATAGAAAAGGAGAAAATCAAATTGTCTCTATTTGTAGACAACATGATTGTATATCTAGAAGACCCCATCGTCTCAGCCCAAAATCTTCTGAAACTGATAAGCTACTTTAGCAAAGTCTCGGGATACAAAATCAATGTGCAAAAATCACAAGCATTCCTATACACCAATAACAGACTTAAAGAGAGCCAAATCAAGAACGAACTGCCATTTACAATTGCTACCAAGAGAATAAAATACCTAGGAATGGAACTAACAAGGAACGTAAAGGACCTCTTCAAGGAGAACTACAAACCACTGCTCAATGAAATAAGAGAGGACACAAACAGATGGAGAAACATTCCATGTTCATGGTTAGGAAGAATCAATATCGTGAAAATGGCCATACTGCCCGAAGTAATTTACAGATTCAACTCTATCCCCTTCAAGCTACCAATGACCTTCTTCACAGAACTGGAAAAAACCACCTTAAACTTCATATTGAACCAAAAGAGAACTCGCATAGCCAAGTCCATTCTAAGCAAAAAGAACAAAGCGGGAGGCATCACACTACCAGACTTCAAACTATACTACAAGGCTACGGTAATCAAAACAGCAAGGTACTGGTACCAAAACAGAGATATAGACCAATGGAACAGAACAGAGGCCTTGTAGGCAACACAACACATCTACAACCATCCGATCTTTGAGAAACCTGACAAAAACAAGCAATGGGGAAAGGATTCCCTGTTTAATAAATGATGTTGGGAAAACTGGCTAGCCATGTGCAGAAAGTGGAAACTGGACCCCTTCCTGACACCTTACACTAAAATTAACTCCAGATGGATTAAAGACTTAAACATAAGACCTAACACCATAAAAACCCTAGAAGAAAATCTAGGCAAAACCATTCAGGACATAGGCGTAGGCAAGGACTTCATGTCCAAAACACCAAAAGCATTGGCAACAAAAGCCAAAATAGACAAATGGGACCTAGTCAAACTCCACAGCTTCTGCACGGCAAAAGAAACAGTCATTAGAGTGAATTGGCAACCAACAGAATGGGAAAAAATTTTTGCAGTCTACCCATCTGACAAAGGGCTGATATCCAGAATCTACAAAGAACTAAAACAGATTTACAAGAAAAAAACAAACAAGCCCATTCAAAAGTGGGCAAAGGATATGAACAGAAAAGAAGACATACATGAGGCCAACAAACATAGGAAAAAATGCTCATCATCATTGGTCATTAGAGAAATGCAAATCAAAACCACATTGAGATACCATCTCACGCCAGTTAGAATGGCGATCATTAAAAAATCTGGAGACAACAGATGCTGGAGAGGATGTGGAGAAATAGGAACACTTTTACACGGTTGGTGGGAGTGTAAATTAGTTCAACCATTGTGGAAGACAGTGTGGCGATTCCTCAAGGACCTAGAAATAGAAATTCCATTTGACCCAGCAATCCCATTACTGGGTATATATCCAAAGGATTATAAATCGTTCTACTATAAGGACACATGCACATGAATGTTCATTGCAGCACAGTTTACAATAGCAAAGACCTGGAACCAACCCAAATGCCCATCGATGATAGACTGGACAGGGAAAATGTGGCACATATATTCCATGGAATATTATGCAGCCATCAAAAACGATGAGTTCCTGTCCTCTGTAGGGACATGGATGAACCTGGAAACCATCATTCTCAGCAAACTGACACAAGAACAGAAAATCAAGCACCACATGTTCTCACTCATAGGTGGGTGTTGAACAATGAGAACACATGGACACAGGGAGGGGGCATCACACACTGGGGTCTGTCAGGAGGAAATAGGGAGGAGGGACAGCAGGGGGTGGGGAGTTGGGGGAGAGATAGCATGGGGAGAAATGCGAGATATGGGTGATGGGGAGGAAGGCAGCAAATCACACTGCCATGTGTGTACCTATGCAACAATCTTGCATGTCCTTCACATGTACCCCAAAACCTAAAATGCAATTTAAAAAATAAAATAAAATAAAGAAAATTACCACTACATATTGTAGAAACGTACTGGAAGGCAAATATGACCCTAAGAAAAATCTCCACTAAAAAAAGTGTTGAATGTTGACCGTAGAACTAGCACCCTGTTCCCAGGTCAATGATTTAAACCAAAAAAAAATGTTACAGACCTTGCTCAAGCCTAAGGTTAGTGAAGGAATATAGGACAGTTGTGTGTTAATGTGACACCTGAGGTCAAAGAGCACTACTATTCAAGGGGCATAATGTCTTGATCTTAGGATCAAAAGGCCTTGACCTGGAGAGCCTGCATCACAGTAGAAAAATGGAAAGTGCTTTATGTGCATGGATGCAGAACATACCAGCAACCTACATGTGCAGCACTGTCTAAGCCGTAATGATCTTTCTCATCTTCCACTGAAGGTAGATGTAAGAATCTCTGGCCAGGCGTGGTGGCTCATAATCCAAGCACTTTGGGAGGCCAAGACAGGTGGATCATGAGGTCAGGAGATGGAGACCATCCTGGCCAACAGGGTGAAATCCCATCTCTACTAAAAATACAAAATATAGTTGGGCATGGTGGTGCATACCTGTAATCCCAGCTACTAGGGAGGCTGAGTCAGGAGAATCACTTGAACCGGGGAGTCAGAGGTTGCAGTGAGCCAAGATCGTGCCACAGCACTCCAGACTGGCAACAGAGCAAGAGACTCCATCTCATAAAAAAAAAAAAGAATCTCTTACAGACCTTTGATAGAAAGTTGGGTCCTTCCTCCTCCTCTTCCTCCTCCTCCTCCTCCTCCTCCTCCCTCCTCTTCCTCCTCCTCCTCTTCCTCCTCCTCCTCTTCCTCCTCCTCCTCCTCCTCTTCCTCCTCCTCCTCCTCCTCTCCTCCTCCTCCTCTTCCTCCTCCTCCTCTTCCTCCTCCTCCTCTCCTCCTCCTCCTCCCTCCTCCTCCTCCTCCTCCTCTCCTCCTCCTCCTCTTCCTCCTCCTCCTCTCCTCCTCCTCCTCCTCCTCTTCCTCCTCCTCCTCCTCTTCCTCCTCCTCCTCCTCTCCTCCTCCTCCTCCTCTCCTCCTCCTCCTTCTCCTCCTCCCCTCCTCCTCCTCCTCCTCCTCTTCCTCCCCCAGAGAGATCCCAAACATTTATACTTGTTCCACACCCTGAAGCTAAAAGCAATAAAGAATGAACACACAACAAGTTGGTAGGTGCATCTCTGTTTAGGAATTGACTTAACATTGGGTTTCTATTGACAGAACCAGGGGAGGAAGTTGCCTCGGATCTTCCTGAAGCTCCCTTTGTATCCTGAGTGAGCAGACCACAGCTAATTTTAAGTGGCAAAAGAAATAACAAATTCCTCCAGAATGAGAAGTGTGATTTCTGGCTAAAACAGTGCTCTTACATGTGGTATATGAGCACATTCAAAGACCACTAGAATAGAACCTGAGGGCTTGCACATGGTGCCAACTGCTGGAAATCTTGCCATTAGATAAGAATTGAAGAGTGTCTGAGTTTTTAGATAATGTTAGACATCAGAATATGGTTAACAGGTTGTGTTCAGGGCCTACTCTTAATATTGTCTAAATAAAAACAAAAATAACTGCCTAAAAGAACATCTACATCCTAAACCACAAAACATATTATCTAGGTGAAAGGATGATTTAACTCATGAAACTCGAAAACACAAGAACAATAATCGTTTCCTTGAACACAGTCCCTAGAAGGGCAAGGCATTTTCTTACATAAAACACTATAATTTTTCCACTACTCAGAGGAATCCAATAAACAATGGTACAGTGAAAGGGCCTGGATCAAAATTGGAAGTGACACCGACCCCGACGAACACAAGTCACAAGTGTCTGTGCAGATCCCAGGGCTGAGTCGCCCAAGAACTCACCACCCACGCCGGCCTGCGGTTTCATCTTCCCCAGTGGGAACGGCCGGAGGGTCCAAGCTGCTTGACAGAGAGTGTTCCATCTGGTAAGCCCTGTGCTGAGCAAAGCCAAAGACGACAACAGGAAAAGTGGTCAAAGCCAAGGTCTCCTCGCGCTGCCTTGTCCTCTTCCCACGGCCTGGCCTGTGCCCTGCAGCCGGACCCCACCAGGTGAGTTCTTCGAGGGGCCTCCCCACGCAAGCTAGGGCAAGCCCGCTGCCCATCCAGCGGCAAAGAGCTCTGGGACTGACTCCACGGCAGTACTTTGCTAGGGGTCCCCGGTAGGTGTTCCCACGCTGCACGCTCGGAATGAGACCCTGCATTCGGCCAGGCACCACTCCAAGGGATCTTCGAGAGCGAGGGCCATGAAGAGTCTCTGGAAGGCCACCGCTGCGCGGTTAGAAGCGCTCCAGGAGAAGCTGCCTCAGGGCTGCAGGCATCGGAAGACGAAGTGCAGGGGGGGCTGCAGCCGTGGTCGGGCCAGCAGCCTTCGCCGCGGTGTCGTTTTGTGCTCGGAACGTCGACATCCGCAGCCACGCGCCTGCAAATCCTTCCTCTCCCAAACCAGCCTAGTTCCCCAGTGAGGAGGTGCTTCCTTTGACTGGAGTTGCGGCATTGACTGCTCAGGCGACTGCCATTGCCCAGGTTAAACTGCACTTTCCACCAGATGGGCTGATCCGGGTCTTGACCCTGGAGGAGATTCCTATCTCTCACTGCCCTCTCCTCCTCTTCCGCAGAAGCCGGGGCACGCGGTGCCCGCCAGGTTCACCACCCCCGCGCGGATTCAGGGCGCAGACGCCGCAGGTGCAGACCCGGGCACATGGCCCCTCCGCGCCCTGCGTGGACGGTTGACAGGGTTTTTCCTTGAGCATTTTGAATATGCCATCCCACTGCCTTCTGTTCCCCATTTCTGATTTTTTTAAAAAATTAACCCTTAATCTTATTGAGGATCGCAGGTAGTGATGAATCACTTCTCTCTGGCTTTCAAGATTCTCTCTTTGTCTTTGTTTTTGCCAGTTGGTTCATGAGGTGCGGAGGTGAACCACTATTGGATCTCTAGTTTCTTGAACTTGGAGTTCGTTAAGCTTCTTGCATGTAGAGATGAAAGTTTGTCATCAAATTTGTGGGGGGGTTAGCCCTTATTTCTTGGTGTATATTCACTATCCCTTTCCCTCATCTCCTTTCGGGACTTTCATTACACAAATCTGTATGCTTGATGGTGTCCCACAGATCTCTTAGATTCCGTTTCTTTTTCTTTATTCTTTTTTCTTTCTATGCCTTATACTGTATATTTTCAAGCGACCTACCTTTAAGATCACTGATTCTTTTACCAGCCCAAATCTCCCACTGAGCCTCTGTAGTGAACTTTTTTCAATTCAGGTATTATTTTCAGCTCTGGAATTCCTATTGATTCATTTGTATAATTCTATCTCTTGTTGATATTCTCTGTTTGATGAAACATTATTCTCATACTTTCCTTTAGTTATCTAGATATGGTTTCCTTGGTTCTTTATATTTAAAACAGCTTCAGTATTATTTAGTAAGGACAACATACAGACTTCCTCAAGGGTCCTTTCTATTGACTGCTTTGTGTCCCTATATATATGGACCATATTTTCTTGTTTCTTTGAATGTTGAATGGACATTTCAAATGATGTAATGTGGCTGCTCTGAAATTCAGGTTCTCTCTGCTTCCCAGGATTTCTTTTTGTTGCTATTTGTTGTTGTTCTTTCTGCTGCTATTTGTTTTAGTAAATTAACACTGTATTTTCCTGAATTAACACTGTAGAGTCTGCCTTTTTGTCATAAGTGACCACAGAAGTCTCTGCTCAATTATCTCAGTGGGCAGCTCACAATTGTGCATAGATTTTTTTTTAACTGTCTGAAACCAGTAAGTCTCCCAGTCATTGCCAAGGGACTCTGAGTATGTTTTGGGAAATGCCTTATACACTCAGCCAAGTAGTTGACAGCTCTGTCTTAGGCTATCCTTTTTGCTCTTCAGAACCTCAATATTAGCCAGAAGTGACAGCTTAGAGCTTCTCAGCTCCCTCCTAAACTTTACATGCACAGCCCGGGGCATTTGCAAGACCCTGTGCTTTCAAGTGGCCTTCCAGGTTCCCAGGAATGTGTCAGAGTTTTCCAAAGCCTCCTATGGACATCTCAGCCTCTAGCTTTTCCTTTTGAGTTTTTTTGGGTCAGCTTGTCATTTGCCCCAACTATTAACATCACCTCAGGCAGCAGTGATGCTAAACCATCACCATTGATTGTTTTTGACAGACATCACTGAGGAAAAGGTTATTTGCACTGGGTAAGGTCTGAGTCAGACCAAATAAAGACACCTCTTATGAGTGGGGGAATGACCAGCAGGTCAACAATGGCAGTTCTCTGGGAATGGGTCTTTGGAGAAGCTGTAGCCCATTCTGTCCCCTCCACTGGCTATTGGGCTGCTGTCTTTTACTTCTGTTGTGGGCTGTTGGCTTTCAAGGCTACTGCCAAGCTGTACAGGGAAGACAGAAATTACGCTCCATTAAAATGCTACAAAGCTTGCTGTTCTTACCACAACTCAATGTTTTTCTTGAGTAAATGCTTTCCAGATTGTAACAAGCTTTGCTAGTTTCCAGCATTCTGAAAAAGTTAATTTTCAAGATTCTTAGCAGTGTTCTTATTAATTTTATGGAGGAGAGGGGTTTGAGATCCTTATTCCACCATCCCCACTGACATCCTCTTCACATGTCAGTAGAACAATATTAGAGTTATAATTTTTGTTTTAGTTGTCAAACAGACTAGAAAACTTAAGAGGAGAAGAAAAAATAATGGGTTTAACCATATTTTTGTTCATCAATGTTCTTGCTTCCTTCCTGATGTTCTCAGATTTCTCTTATCATTTCCTGTTACAGAACTTCCTACAGCCAGTCTTTTGGGGGAGGGCTGCGGCAACAAATTCTCTTAGTTTTCCTTCATCTTGAATGTTTTGATTTTCCCTTCATTCTTGAAGGATATTTTCACTGAATATAAGATTCTAGGTTGACAATTCCCTTTTTTAAGCACTTGTTGTTCCACTTCTTTCTGGTGTTGCAGGTTTGATCTTAATAAATCTACTGTTATTTGAATTGTTTTTCCCTGTGGGTAAGAAGGTATTTCTCTCCTGCTGCTTTCAAGACTTTTCTGTCTTTAGTTTTCAGAAGTTTAGCTGAGGTGTGCCTTGGTATAGATGTCTTTGGGTTTATTCTATTTGGGATTCACTCAACTTGAGCTTTGTAGGTTTCTGGACTTCACCAAATTTTAGAAGTTTTCAACCATTATTTCTTGGAGTACTTTTCAGAATCGTCTTCCTCCTCTCCAGGTGGTAATTATTCCATTTTTAATATTCTACCAGATTATGTTGTATCAGTCTATGAATACGCTGCCAGATAAGTATAGTTAATTATTTAGAATTTTTATCTATAGTTGTAAGTGAAAATGGTCTTGTTTTAGGTTTGGAATTATGGTTGCAGTAGACTTATAAAACAAATTGTGAAACTTTGTAATTTTTTCTGTGATCTAAAACAGCTTAAAACAGAAATGGCATACTATAATTAGCTCCTCTCAAAATCTATTTAATTTTTTTTTAATTAAAGCTATCAAAGTACTTTTCTCACCTCTTCTGTCACCTTTGATCTGTTTAGTATTCTCCTCCTTCTTAGGTTAATTTTGGTGATTATCTTAGTCTGTTCAGACTACTTTGTCAAAATTTCATTAGGTGGGTAGCTTATAAACAATAGGAATTTGTTTCTTACAGCTCTGGAGGCTGGGAAGTCCAAGATCAAGGAATCAGCAGATTTGGAGTCTGGTGAGGGCCTGCCTTCTGGTTCATAGACAGCACCTTTTTGCTGTGTCCTCACATGATGAAAGGGGTAAGGAATCTCTCCTGGGCCTCTTCTATAACCCCATTCATGAGGGCTACACTCCCATGACCTAGTCATCCCCTTAAGGTCTCACCTCCAAATACCATCACTTTGGAGTTAGGACTTCAGTCTATAAATTTGGGAAGGGACACAAACATTCAGACCATAGCAGTGGTTTACATTTTTCCTAGAAAATCATCTGTTTCTTATATATTTTATATTCATATTTGATGTCATTGAGTTACATATTGTACTACTTACAATTTTTAGTATCTCTGTTATATCTTGTGGTTAGTTTTGCTTTCTCTCCTTTTCCTTAACTAAGCTTGTTAGGTATTTGTAAATTTAATTGGTCTTTTGAAAGAATTAGCTTTTGTATATTTATCTTTTATAAAAACTGTTTTTGGTTTTATTTATCACCGCTACTATTTTAATGTCGTTAATTCTAACTTTCATCTTTATCAATTGCCTCCTTCTACATGGTTCATTTATTTGTTTCTTCTCTTGGGTTTAGTATAATACCAACTCCTTTCAGCTCTTCAGAGTCTGAGTCCATGTGTGATTCAGTTTTGTGTGCTTCAGAACACCCCAGGACATTGCTTAGCAAAGCAGGTGCAGCAAGAATGAGTGGATGAAATTACTGACATTGGATCTCCTGGTGCTGAAAGTCTGCTCATCTATAGCCACATGGCTGGGGTACCAAGAAAAAAATTATGAGATGTGTATCTTTACCTTCAGAGAAGTTAATTTCCCGGGAGTTGAAGTTGGAGGAGAAAAAGCCTGAAAGCCAAAGAATGCAAGGTCATGTTAAAGTGTCATCAGAGGAGTGAAGGCTGCAGATCATTTCAGTTCTGCTGGGTCCATCCCAGTTTCTTCTTTGCATTCTTTGCTTCTCGCTTTGCATTCTGCATGAGAACATGCAGGCAGACGGCTATTTTACTCAAAATCCGGGTGCTACAAACAAGAATATTGCACACACTTGTCTAGTGGAAAGAGCTTGTGACTTAAGCCCTCTCAACTCAGGCATTGTATAGGATGCTAGAGACACCACAGGTGCATTTTGGAGTTTGAAATTAATCAATAGAGCAATGCAAACATCTCAAACTTTTGAAGCACTCTGCAAAATATACAAGTTTAAATGTTCTACTAATGGCCTCCAAACTCCTAAAAGCTAGACAGTGATTTTGTTCTCCCAAATTTCCTGAAACCATTGTACCCACTGGATTGGACAACCTCAGCTGGTGACCATGTGTGCTATAAGAATCATCCATTTTAGACATTTGAGTTTCCTGGAGAATATTTCTCTGGTTTAAGCAAAAAAATCTCTTCTATCTTTCTGTTATAACAGTCATTTCCATAGTAAACTCTATAGGCCTCTTTGTAAATTTGGAGGCTGAGCAAAGAGGAGAGAGATTATTTTCCCTCTTTTGAGAATAGAGACGTATGAGTACCTTAGAGGCACAAAGAGCTCTCAAGACTCTCACTGTCATGCTGCTTGGTTTCCAATTCTTTGCTTTCAATAAAATTGAAGGAAAACCTAGTGAAATTGTCAGCTGACAAATCACTGAAAATAATATTTGATGAAAGATTACTCTTTGATTTTTGGCAAATAGCTAGGAAAGAGTTCAAAGTACTGAGGGACATCTCTATAACAAAACTCCATTCTTATCTACTTATATAAGAGAATAAAGTTTCTCAGGCTTAGATTTATAGAAACTGAAAATAAGTAATATTCATCTCTGTATGCATGAACCAATTTATAAAAATGTCCCATATATCTCCTTTAACACTAAATAAATAAATTTACCATAAAATATTTTCTTTTATGTACTTCCTCCAAATTTATAATATATTCATGGCATTTTCATCAATTGTATACTAATAATAATCATAAAAATTCAACTAACAATAAATATTCTTAACAGTTGTAAGAGCCTTGTAGTCATATGAACTACTTTGAAAAATGTATTTTCATTTATATACATATTTTTGCCATATACATATTATTGCTACAGGGAAATTTGATAAAGAAATCCAGCACTTTGGGAGGCCGAGGCAGGAACCTAAGGTCAGGAGTTTGAGACCAGCCTGGCCAACATGGGGAAACCCCAACTCTACTAAAAAAATACAAAAATTAGCCAGGCATGGTGGTGCACGCCTGTAATCCCAGCTACTCAGGAGGCTGAGGCAGGCAAATCACTTGAACCCAGAAAGCAGAGGCTGGTGTGAGCCAAGATCATACCATTACACTCCAGCCTGGACAACAGAGCAAGACTCCATCTCAAAAAAAAAAAAAATCAATAAAAGACTTTCAGCCATTAAAAAATATATTAGGATAAAATTCAAAGAGGGAGGTAGAAAATGGAAATACAATGTAAGGAGAAAAAGGAACAGTGTTAAGTTTCCAGGTATTAAAGAGTTAAGTTTATACACACACACACACACACACACACACACGCACATACGCATACACATACATATATCTTTTTTAGAGAAAGAGTCTCCCTCTTTCACCTACGTTGGAGTGCAATGGCATGATCTTGGCTCACTGAAGCCTCTGCCTCCCGGATTCAAGTGATTCTCCTGCCTCAGTCTCCCAGGTAGTTGGAACTACAGGCACACACCACCATGGCAGGCTAATTTTTGTATTTTTAGTAGAGACAGGGTTTCACCATGTTGGACAAGCTGGTCTTGAACTCCTGACCTTGTCAAGTGATCCACCTGCCTCGGCCTCCCAATGTGCTGAGATAACAGGCTTGAGCCACCATGACAGCCTCAAATATATTTTTAAATAGGTGATAATCAGTATCAAATTGCAAGGTACTTAAATTCTATTGAATACATTTTTAAAACAGTGTTATAATATGTTTACTTTAAATGACTAATACATATACAAATTACATCCCTTGCAATTAAAAAATATAAGATAAAATAATTAAAGTTTCATCTTTAAAATGTGCATCATTTTCAAAATTCCTGGGGAATATGCAAAAGTGTTAAGTCTGAAGGCCACAGCTTGGAGGGCACCTCAGGCCTCTGCTCTCCACTTCCCCAGCTGCCTCTCCGGATCACACCTTTAGCCGGTTTTACCTGGACTACAGCGCAACCCCTCAGGGCATCTCCTTGGCTGGAAAGACCTGAGCGTGCTGCCTGGGAACCTCCTACAAACAAATCTGGTCACATGGCCCCTTCTTCAAAATCTCTGTTGATGTCATCCTACCTGTGGCTTTATTGCTGACAGGACTCTGAGCTGAGTCAACCTTAAATCAAGCCATTAACTTAAGCTGTAGCCATTAGTTTAAGATGAAGCCATCAGAGGGTATTGACTTGGATTTACCCTATCTTGCTCAATAAAGAGCTCCACATTTAGATGGCGTGGAACACAGGAAGCAAACCAACTGCCCTTGGGCCATATCAGGCCTGCAGATGTGTTTGGCTTGAAATCAACGTGCTTGAGCACACTGGGCCAGAGCTCCCACACGGCCATTCAACCCCAGTGCCATCATCACTGTCCTTGTGGAGGGACTGCCCTGCCTGCTTCCCTAAGTGTGTGTTACTGTCGGGCACCTGCAGGCAATTGTATTGAGACCTGAAACAGAGTTTTCTCTGCGCTGTGTATTAACTACATGATGGTATCACTGTGTCATAGACAACTTAAAGCATCTAATGTAAGGACACGATAAAATAATATTGATGAGCAAATTTAAAACAAAAACACTCACATTCCATTTCTCCTGGATCATCGTCATCTCTGGTTCCTGGTCGCTCTCTCCATCCCGTCCCCTGGCTCAGACTCCCTGTGCCATCTCCAAGGCCCAGCTGCTTTGTTTGAACAGGGCCCCAGGAAGTGTGGACAAAGCAAAATCTCTGGAGGATTTATGCCGCAAGCAGGTCATCCTCAGAAGGACCCAAACTACAGAAGACAGAAGAGCAGTTTGGGGATCTTGCAGCTGGACCCCCGCACATGAAGGGCCGGGGCAAGACCCCTCTGCAGAGTGCAGGGCAGACGAGACCTCTTGGGTACTGCGAGATCTGACTTGCGTCCGGCTCCAGGTGTCTAGGGTCTGGGAGCTCGGTCATAGAAAACCAGTGCCAGACAGGGCCTATTGGAAGCTGATGACCCAGAGGCCCCCTTGACTGTTACAGGTCAGCTCTGGGTGGGGTTATTTCAAGGATCAGTTATACCACGCCCAAAATAATGAAACCAATGCACTTCTGATCAAGCTCTCATGTGCTTTGGGAATCTCAGCCAGCAGGCCACTCCTGCTTCCCACCCCACTTGATTGAAATTACAAAGACAAAGGATGATCTTGCCCATCCATGTTCACAGCAGCATTGTCCACAGTAGCCAAAATATGGAAGCAACCAAGAGTCAACACAGATGCTTATCTCAGAGAAGCAAAATGTGCCATATTCCTGCAATAGAATATGATTCAGCCTCAAAAAGGAAATTCTGACACGTGCTACAACATGGAT
Organism: Ateles fusciceps; assembly: GCA_036589455.1. Lineage (NCBI taxonomy): Eukaryota > Metazoa > Chordata > Mammalia > Primates > Atelidae > Ateles > Ateles fusciceps. Next base: position 992,356 of record JAZHEH010003321.1, on the reverse strand, counting down.
GAACCTTAAGACCATGACGCTTAGTGAAATAAACCCATCACAGAAGGACAGAGACGGGGCCAGGCACGGTGGCTCATGCCTGTAATCTCAGCACTTTGGGAGGCCAAGGCGGTTGGATCACCTGAGGTCAGGAGTCTGAGACCAGCCTGGCCAACATGCCAAAACCCCATCTCTGTGAAAAATACAAAAATTAGCTGGGTATGGTGGTGCACGCCTGTAGTCCCAGCTACTCAGGAGGCTGAGACAGGAGAACCGCTTGAACCCAGGAGGCAGAGGTTGCAGTGAGCCAAGATCATGCTACTGCACTCCAGCCTGGGCAACAGACCAAGATTCTGTCTCAAAAAAATAAAAAAAAAGAAGAACAGAGATGGCATGATTCCACTTACAAGGTCCTGAAAGTACTCTAAACCATACAGACAGAAAGTAGAATAGCACTGTAACAGTTTTTCAAGCCAAAAACGAAAAGGACTCTGTGGCTGGATGGTGATCATGTTTGCACAACATTAGGAATGTATTTAATACCACTGAACTCACACTTAGAAATGGTTAGGACTGTAAATTTTGTCTGATATATATTTTACCACAATAAAAAAAAATTGGGGGGAGAAAACAAAGGTTATCAAATTGAGGGAAGCAAGTTCAGCTTCATTTAGTAGCAAAGAAAATTAATTCTAACAAGGAAGAATTACAGCTGAGAATAGTGTGTATTTGTGTGTGATTCAGAGGAGAGAAATAGACCCAAAGAGTAGAATTTAGAGGGACTCTGAGATCAACTCAACACAGAGTGTTCTGATATTCACTCGTCGAGCAGATCCAACGGAGCACCTCTGTGTGCCAGGCACTGGAGACGCAGTGGGGAGCGGACAGAAGGCCCTGCCGGGGGTTGGGGGAGGCGGCCAGACTGCCTCTCCGAGGGCCACTGCCCCTTACTGCAGGAAGAACCTGGATGCGTGTCTCAGGAGAGTGCCGTGCAGTGAGTTCCAGATTTACCGGCAGGTGAGCTGGGTCCAATCTGAGGCTGCTGTGAACCCAAGGGGTAATGGGTGCCAGTGTTTGTGCTTGTTAGGTACTCACGGCTCACTCTCAAAAGAGGGCAAACATCTTTCACCCTGCCCTTTGCTCAGCCACCTAAATTTACATAGAGGACTATAGTGTTTACGACAGAAATGATCGTCTGTCAGAAAGTAACAAGGCGTACTATGTCAGGTTCCCCCGACGCTGCACGGAGAAAGGCACACCAGCTCTGGTCACTCCTGCCAGAAGCGTGCGGCCTCATCGGGAGAAAACTGCAGACCCGCCCAGACTGAGACATTCTGCCTAGTAATCGGCAGCATCCTTCCAAGTCTCGAGGGCATGAAATAAAAGGGAGAAAAAGAGGACTGTTACAGACTGGAGAAGGCTGAGGAGACATGAGGGCTGCGTGCAAGGTGGGAACCTAGAAGAGAAAGAGGATCACAGTGTGAAAAGCACTGGAATCCGATAAAGCCTGCCGTTCACTCAGTGATACTGCACTGTTATCTCCTGGTTTCCATCACCATGCTGGGGGTCTCTAAGATGTACATAATGTATTGGCGAAAACTCTCTGTACTTTCTTTGCAATTTTCCTATAAGTCTAAAATTATTTCTAAATAAAAAGCTTTTTAAAAGCTCCCACCCCTGGCCTGGCTTGCGCCTGTAATCCCAGCTCTTCAGAAGGCTGAGGCAGGAGGATTGCTTGAGCCCAGGAGTTTGCAGCCAGCATGGGCAACCTGGTGATACCCCGTCTCTACAAAAAATACAAAAATTATTCCGGTGTAGTGGTGCACACCTGCAGTCGCAGCTACTCAGGAGGCTGAGGTAGGAAGATTGCTCGAGCCCAGGAAGCAGTGGTTACAGGGAGCTGAGATTGTGCCACTGCACTCCAGTCTGAGCAACAGAGCAAGGCCCTGTCTCAAAATAAAGAAAAAAAGAAAAGAAAAATTAAAATTCCCACCCTAAGACCAGACCCAGGGGCCCCAACCACCAGGCCAGATGTCTGCACTGAGGTCCACACTGCTCTTCTGCAGGGCGCTCAATGGTCTCCGCACAACCCTTGTCACTTAGGTGTGTGCTTGGCTGTGTATCAGCCGATGCCCTCTGGGTCTCTCTGCTCCTCTGTCTGCTCCCCACTTCAGCTGAAACCCCACCCCCTTCAGTGCTGCCTGCACACATCCCCCCAGCAACCCTCCTCTGCATGGACATGGGTGGGGAACCGTGTGTCTTGTGACCTAGGCTCCTAAAGATACTAAGGAAATGTAAATCCACGCAGATTTTAAAAGGGCTGAGAGGAGAGAGGCATCAGTACTGCCAGAGTGACCTTTCCCCAAGGCCACCCTGACCGAGCCCTCTGTTGGTTCCAGTGCCTTTACTCTGCCCGCCTCTTGGAATAGCACACAAATGCCTGGTGTGATGTCCAGCCTGGCCCTGGACCTGGTGTCTCTGGACCAGTAATTCCCCTGGCTGGATAGCAGGCATTGTGCCACCTGTGGACCCCATCCCCCTGAGACCTCAGGCTCCTCCCTTGCTCACTTGCCTCCTGGCTGAACCTCCTCCAGTGCTCTTGCCACCTTTGCCCCCAAGCACTGCCTCTAGTGAACCTGTTAAACCACTGAGATTCCTGCCCGCAGGAAGACACCTCTGTTTCCCTAGTTCTTTTCTTCTCTCTCGGCCACAGCTGAGAGTGACCAAAGAGAAATCCTGCTTAATCACTTCCAGGCTGGAGGATAAAGGGCAACTTACTTCGGATCCAATGATGCTTATAAATCCACAGAGCAGCCAACAGCATTATCAACAGAGAGGCTCCACATCCTGCCCGCAATGGCTGCACGTAACTTAATTTTACATACGAAACTGTAATTCAAAACTGTTAAGTCAGGAGCCATTTCAGTCATTCTCAACTCTTAAGAGCTTGTTTCTTTCCACCTCCTATCCCATTAGCCTCCCACTCCAGCTAAGTGTTTTCTTCCCAGAACTCATTAAATCCTTCTTCCACTTTCATTTATTTCCTCATTTTCCCCCACAGCCCTTCTTGCTCGTTTTAATATTTTTGTTTTCTTTTCACCACCCACTACAACAGCCTCTCCATGATGGCAAGCAGTGTTCTTTCCAGAATTCCTAGCTCTTGTCCTCACTTTCAGTTCTCCCCTCTTTCCCCCTGGCTCTTCCTCCCTGATGGCACCATTTGTTGACTTTGGATGTGTTTAGCCTTTTAATCTTCTGAAGTTTGGAAAAGGGATTGCACATTTCCCTCCACACGTTTTGCGAGAAGACTACATTTAGTGACAGCTCAGGCACAGCTGTGTGTCGTTTTTGCAACCATTTATCTGTCTGTTTGCCTGCTCCTTGGATTGCTTAGTAGCATGCCTGCCAACATGCTTTACAAAGGGCTGTACAGCTGCCCTGCCACCTACCCCTGGTCCATGCTGGGCTCATGGGAAGGCAGCTCACAGTCTCATTCCTCTCCCCTTCCCATGCACACATCCCTTCCAAGTCACTCCTACATTCTGTGAGCCCCATGCAAGATCCAGTTGCATCTGGCTTGACCCTGTTTGATAACAACCATTTTCCCCCATGGCCCAATCAGTCCTTCTGTGTAAATGTGGCACTTTCAAGCTTCCCTGACAACTTGAACATGTAGATTTTTATCTTCAAAACTGGTCTTAGGAACCTTCTGCCATATGCTATATCCCCAGATACAGAGTAATGGGGTCTGTGGTTGCACCTGCTGTAGTGCTGTGTGTTGAAGAGATAAGGTGCAATTCCTGCCCTGCAGAGCCCCTCCCGTGGCACATCATGATTCACCTGCACTCTCCTATGTGAACAGATACGGATTGAGCACACTGCCGGGAATCAGAAGAAAGACCTTGTGTCCCACATCCTTGTACTTACCAGGTTAGTCCCATATCCTAGTACTTACCAGTTTAGTCCCACATGCTAGTACTTAACAGGCTACTCTCATATCCTAGTATTTACTAGGCTAGTCCCATATCCTAGTACTTACCAGGCTAGTCCCATATCCTAGTACTTACCAGGCTAGTCCACATCTTAGTACTTACCTAGCTAGTCCCACATCCTAGTACTTACCTAGCTAGTCCCACATCCTAGTACTTACCAGGCTAGTCCCATATCCTAGTACTTACCAGGCTGGTCCCACGTCCTAGTACTTACCAGGCTGATGCCACATCCTAGTACTTAACAGGCTACTCTCATATCCTAGTATTTACTAGGCTAGTCCCATATCCTGGTACTTACCAGGCTACTCCCACATCCTAGTACTTACCGGGCTAGTCCCATATCCTAGTACTTCCCAGGCTAGTCCACATCTTAGTACTTACCTAGCTAGTCCCCACATCCTAGTACTTACCAGGCTACCTCCCACATCCTAGTACTTACCAGGCTAGTCCCATATCCTAGTACTTACCAGGCTGGTCCCATGTCCTAGTACTTACCAGGCTGATGCCACATCCTAGTACTTAACAGGCTACTCTCATATCCTAGTATTACTAGGCTAGTCCCATATCCTAGTACTTACCCCGGCTAGTCCCATATCCTAGTACTTACCAGGCTAGTCCACATCTTAGTACTTACCCAGCTAGTCCCACATCCTAGTACTTACCAGGCTAGTCCCATATCCTAGTACTTACCAGGCTAGTCCACATCTTAGTACTTACCCAGCTAGTCCCATATCCTAGTTCTTACCAGGCTAGTCCCGCATCCTAGTACTTACTGGGCTAGTCCCACATCCTAGTACTTACCGGGCTAGTCCCACATCCTAGTACTTACCGGGCTAGTACCATATCCTAGTTCTTACCGGGCTAGTCCTGTATCCTAGTACTTACCTGGCTAGTCCTGTATCCTAGTACTTACCGGGCTAGTCCCATATCCTAGAACTTACCAGGCTAATCCCGTAATCTAGTACTTACCAGACTAGTCTCATATCCTAGTACTTACCAGGCTAGTCCCATATCCTTGAACTTACTTAGTGCTCAGAACATCACTTTCTTAATTTTCTCAAACAGGATGACAATACCTCCTATGCTTAATTCACAAGACTGTAATGAGAATCGTATAAGATCATATATGTCAGAAAAATATTGCTGAAAATACTCTTCAATTATGTTGTGAACCTGAAAATGCTCTTAAAAAATAATATAATCTATTTTTTTTAAAAAAAGTGGCCCTTGGAGAAGTTAGCCACTCTTCTTCCCAGTCTCTGAACTGATTCTGTGCAGAAAGCATGGGAATGACTGGAATGACGTGTGGTGCAGCCCTCAGTGTGTCCCTCCGCCAGGGACACAATGTGTCCGGGGGAAGGGAATCCCCGGACCCCACAAGGGCATTACAGGCTGCTGCCCTTCTGCCTGCTGATGACCTAAAAATTGAGGACATTTGGGACATAGACTGCACCAAAGAAATGCTGGTTAATGAGAAACACAATGTAAACACCATAAATTAGAGTGCCCTCTCTACGGAGATGCGTGGAGTTAGGAGTCCAGGCCAGAGCCAGATGAGGCCTGACCAGGGGAGTGGCACTTCTCACAGCAGGGACAGTGACCACATAGGGGGAGGGGGGGCATCCCAGCACAGGCAGGGCCACCACCCACTGTAGCCACAACTGAGTGAGGTCAGTCTCAGAAAAATGTGGATGTCTATACAATAGGGTCAGCAGATTTTATTCACTGGAGAAATAATTTCTTCATAATCAGGATAATTTTATCCATCACCTCTTGAGGGTAAGACATGAATGGGTTCCTTGTGCCACTAGAGGAAATTCTGCTCAGAAACCAAGTACTTGTTAGGGAAACTACTTGATTAACTATTCTGGGTGAATATAATACTGATCTCAAACAACTATAGCTGAAGTCATCCCAAGTACAATGGTCATTGTACACACAAGAATCAGGAGCATATTTTATTTCTAGGTAAAAACTATTTTTAAGGTACTTCATAAATCACCGGCAAGGTCAACCACACTAAACATTCCAGAACACACAGGGGAAATCTTCGTGGGCGTGCCTAGACCTCTGGGCTGCAGCGATGCATTGTTCTGAGGTTTCCTGCACAGAGCTGTCCCCCGTCGTCAGCAAGTCTGCTGGGCCCACAGCAGTGCCTGCGGGAGGCTCACTGTGACCTGGCTGCACAGGTGCAGCAGACACCATGGTCTACACGGCCAGTCTCCCCACAGTGCTGTGATCACCACGTGACACACCTACTGCAGGCCCGCTGTCTTCATGCAGCAAATAAGACCACAGCAGCCCACAGAGCCGTGGAGAACATTAAGTGGAATAATAAAGACAGAGTGCTTTGCACCCAGCCTGTCATTCAGCCGGTGTTCAGCATTCACAGATAGGGATGACCACTGTTTATCCCGGGCCAAGCTGATCACCTTACCCAGGTGTATTTAGTGGTAGGCTCAGCCCCGAGCCTGCTGCTTAATACACATGAATGCATGCATGAATAATGAATCATGAATGAGTGACGAGTTCCCTATTTTCATAGATGAGGATAGCAAGAATCAGAAAAACTATATTGTGCAACCTTCCTGTGACAGAGGTGACCAAAGCAATATAATGGAAACTGTGACTAGAATTCACAATTTCCTAACCAGGAAAGCAGGTGAAATGGGAGACCAGTAAGTGGCAGGAGGCCTTCATGCTTTTCTGTCCTCCCACTTTCTAGGTGTGAGAATACAGATGTGATGGCTGGAGGTCCAGCAGCCACCACAGACTCTAAGCTGACCTTGAGGACAGAAGTTGCATGCTAAGGGTGACAAAATATAAAGATAGGTGGTGTCAGTGTCCCTCCTATGGGGCCACTCAGTTGTCCCTAAGCACACAACACACTTCACTAATAGAGGAGGGAACATGTCTATCTGATTCTAGCCATTGTTACATTTGGTCTCCGTTACTAGAAGCCAGATACATTTCTAACTGAAAAACAAATATTCTAGGCTGGGCGCAGTGGCTCATGCCTATAATCCCAGCACTTTGGCAGGCTGAGGCAATCAGATCACTTGAGGCCAGGACTTTGAGACCAGCTTGGCCAACATGGTAAAACCCCCATCTCTACTAAAAATACAAAAATTGGCCGCGCATAGTGGCACATGCTTATAACCCCAGTTACTTGGGAGACTAAGGCAGAGAACCGTTTGAACCCAGGAGGCAGAGATTGCAGTGAGCTGAGATCACACCACTGCACTCCAGTCTGGGCAACAGAGTGAGACTCTGTTTCCAAAAAAAAAAAAAAATTCCTTGTTCTCTAGTGTATTAATTAGGATGTGTAACCTTAGAAAGCCAGGAGCTTTCTTTGTCTTCGTCCCTGGCTTCTGAACCTTGCCTGACTTAGAGACACTTCTCACTCATCAGGAATTAAAGAACCATGTCATGGTTACCAAGCTACAGTTTTTGTTCTTCATGTATCTTCAGCTCTCATGCTACATTCTGGCGCTTTTACCCAAACTGACAACAAGGTAGACATCTGTGAACTGACCTTTCCATTCCTGAGTTCCTGTGGTTAATTCTTCTCTCAGTTACAACACCACAAGGCTTAACATAATTGCAGAGCCCTTGCATGTAAGAATGGATCTGCTATCTGCACATATAAAGTCAAATTGGGGGTAAGAAAATTATTTCTCTGAAAACTGAGACATCGCCCTACAGTCTTCTGCAACTTGCTGCTGGGAACGGGTCTGACACCCTCCTGAAAGCAGTTTGTTCCTTTCTGAGTAGCATGTGCTCTCAGATTGAATGTTTCCATACCTATTTTTAATCTGTCAATTAAATTACCTATTTTTAATCACTGATAAATTAATGGATATAGCTTTGTTTTTTAGGAAATTTGCCTTATACATCGTTATGTAAGTCCATCTCTAGACCAAGCATACTTTTCTCCCAGCTCAGGAAAATTTTCTAATGTTCTGTCTTTGATTATTTCTTCTTTGCAGTTATTCTTCGTTCTTCCTCACAATTGGCCATGTTATTTGAAGTCTGCTTCTCCTCTTACTAGCCTCCTTGACAATCGTATTTTTTCCATTGCTTTTATCCCTTTGTCCTTTTTCTGTGGCTTCTAGGAGAGCAATTTGAGTTTGCCCACCCCACTAGAGTGTGTTTCCGGGGTTTCAGTTCTTTCCTTTATGGCCACTGTGGAGTGCTGGGCTCTGCTGTTGCAGGTGGGCGTCTTTGAAGCCTTTCCTCATGTGTGGGATGCTTTTCACTGGGGCTTGTGCCTCAGCCTCTGCCTTTGCATTATCTGAGCTCCTCTAATAATCTCTACCCTTATCGTTCGCTGAGAACTTCAAATATGGATCTTTAAATTCTTTTTTATTTCTTCCTAAAAATTTTTTTCAAACATTGTATTTTCAACTCTGGTCAGTGTATTCAGTTCAGAAGATGTTCATTGGTTCGATTGGTCCACACGCTGTAAAAAACTTATTACAGAGATACACAGCACACTTTCACCCTCTTGCCACCCTGGGTCCCCTAACTGAATGCCTCTTAAAGAGCTAAAGCTGGAAAGTACAGTGGGTTCATCCCCAGTCCTGATGTCAGTGCTTTGGAGAGAGACACTCGCTGGGTGTGTGTTGTCTGCTGGGCTGAGGAAGGCAGGTTCTCTGACCCACTTAGGGTCAAGGTATGCCCTTGTGAATATGGGGAGGGGCTTAGTTTGTTCCACCAAATAAGCTACACAGAAGAAAAGCCACGCCAGTCCTCCCTCCACCTGGCCAGCAGCATTGTACCTTCAGGGACCACACCGTCAGGACTCAGTGGGACATGCCCACCCCCTTACCTCCCCCAGCATTGCAAGCCCAAACCGGCAGGGAGGAGGAGAGGCAAGACCCAGGCTCAGGACAGACAAACAGTAGTCCCTTCTGCAAGGGAGGGTAAGGTGCTCTCAGGGCTCTGCCGGGTTCAGTGACAGCCCCCCCCTTCTCACCTACATAACTCTGGCCAACTGAGCCACTAACAATGAAAATGTCCTCAATTGTGCCCTGAGACTGTCTCATTATTGTTAAAGATAATGGAAATCCCTCCCAAGGCTAACAATTGCTGACACTGTTCCTGTGCAGTTTTTTGTCGCTTTTTGGCTGTTTTCTGTACTTTGATGTGTATTTTAGGAATAAGTTGGAAGAGAGATTACTCAGGGCTACAATAGCCTCAGATCACCGCCAGGCTCCTTCTCCTTGAATCCCCCATAACACAGAGGCCAGAAGCTGGCACTAACAGATTCTCAGTAAAAAAATAGACAAATGAATCATGAGTTTTGGCTGAGATATTTGGGACCAGAAACTGATCTAGATGCAGGCTGGGATGGATCTAGGGCAGGGGTTGGGATGCAACAAGTCACAGGGAGGAGGGGCCGTCAAAAGCCTCTGAAGGCACAGACTCCACCTGAACCGAGGCAAGAGGCAACTCCAGCGTGCAAACCAGGCTGCCCAGAAAGAACAGGGCTGGATGACAGGGCCTCAGCTGTGGGGGGCAGGAGCCCCGCCCCTGTGGAGCGGATGCGGAGCCACCGTGCATCCAGGAGTTCAGGGATAGTGCAGGTAAAGGTGGAGCTGAGTGTCTCCAGCTGTTGCCTGGGCCTCGGGGCAGAGGAGAGACCCAGACGGTGCGGCCATGCCTCCAGGGCCCCTGGGCAACATCTCCACCAGTGAGCCTCCGGCCTCCGCATGCTGTCCTCGGCGTGCAGGGACCCCAGACCCCCACTCTTAGTCTGACAACAAGCCTGTTGCTGCCACGGCTGGTTGTATTTCCACACATGAAACTTTGCCCTAAACAGCTCTCCCTCCCCACCTCTGGACATTCACAGGGGGACGGGGGAACTGGAGGGCCTCCCTGCGCCCCGTGTCTTCACAAGGCAGGGCCCAGGCCCCTCAGTCAGCCACCCCCCGCCGCGCCTGCTGAGCGAGCGCCAGCACCAGGAGCCCAGGCGCGCGTGGGCAGTCGCCGTGGCCACGCGTGCCAGCATAGCCGAGGACCCCACTGTCCTCCTATCGCAGGGTGGAGTGATGGGGGACCAGAGCTGGGCGAGAATAAGTGCCCGGGTCAATAGGGGAAACAAGTAAGGAAAGAGGAGGAAGGACGAGAAAGCGAGCGCATCTGGCTCGGAAGCGCCTACCCAGCGCAAGCCTGCGCCAGCCTCCCAGCCTCACCCTGCCCGCCACCCTCCTTCTTCCCTGAAAAGCGAGTCCTTGGCAGAAAAAACTGCCACCGTTCCATGCCTGGAAGGCACTAGCAAATATGCCACGGACTGCGGGGCAGCCAGCTCTCAGGACCCTGGCCTTGGGTCACGCCCAGTGCTACTGTCACCTTGTTTATTAGAGCTGGGGTTTCCCAAACCTGCCCACCTGCCTGCTGCCGCAGTCGGGGCCGAGGGCGTCCACATGGGCTTCCAGGAAAGAATCATTCTCTCCTGGGGCATTTCCACTGCAGCTAGTTGTTCTCCAGCACATTCCACACAGGCCTTAGAGGGAGCTTAAATAGCCGGTCTACAGCAGCAGAGACTGTGGGAGCTCTGAAAGCCCTCCGGCTCCACGCTGGGCCTCTGTACAGGGGAAGCTGAAGACTCTGCAGAAGGCAGGAACATCGGCAGTTGGCAGTGCAGGCAGCAGCGTGGGGGGGCAGCGCAGGGACGCACCTGTACCCAGCCTCCAGTGTGGTGCCTCCCGCCCCTCCAAACTGCCCCTGCATGCCGGCTGCAGGTTCTCTATGAGCTCGACACAAATACTGCCTGCCATACACCCTGCTGAAGAAGCCCCGACAGATGGCACCGGTACGGACAGAAAGAAAAACCTTTCATCTTTTTAAAAACTGTGGGCCGGGCACGGTGGCTCACGCCTGTAATCCCAGCACTTTGGGAGGCCCAGGCAGTGATCACCTGAGATCAGGAGTTCAAGATCATCCTGGTTAACATGATAAAACCCCGTCTCTACAAAAAAATACAAAAATTGGCCGGGCATGGTGGCACATGCCTGTAATCCCAGCTACTCAGGAGGCTGAGGCAGGAGAACCGCTTGAGCCCGGGAGGTGGAGGTTATGGTGAGCTGAGATCGAGCCGCGGCACTCCAGCCTGGGCGACAGAGGGAGACTGTATCTGGAAAAAAACAAAACAAACAAAAAACCTGTGGAACTGGCCCACCTATCAAAATCATTTTTGTTGTGGAGTTTAATGAGGGGGGGGGAGGGAATAGGGGAGAAGCAAAAATTATGAATAAAATTGCAGGAAAAAAATGTTTATTAGGAGAGACAAAAAGGATTAGATCATGTTCCTCATGTTAACATCTCTAACAATATTTAAGTCGATGTTAGGTAAGTGGCCGAGCTGAGCGTACACTGGGCGTAATCCCAGGAACACAGGCAGGGGTGGGTCTAGGGCAGGGGTTGGGCTGTAACAGGGAGGTGGGTCCATCAAAACCCTTTGAAGGCACAGACACCACCTGAACTGAGGCAAGAGGCAACTCCAGCGTGCAAACCAGGCTGCCCAGGAAGAACAGGGCTGGACAGCCGGGCCTCAGCTGTGGGAAGCAGGAGCCCCGCCCCTGTGGAGCAGATGCAGAGCTACCACCATGCATCCAGGGGTTCAGGGATAGTGCAGGTAAAGGCGAAGCTGAGTGTGAGGGGTGCTCCCAAGCCCTGCCCTCCTGGCTGCCCTCCAGCCTCTGCGCCCGCAACGTGCTCTATACCATGGAGCTCTCCTTTCCCGTAACACAAAGGTCAGCCCACATCCCTGCCTGCTCCAGGTATTTTAATGACAACCTCCAAACATCGGTTTCTCGTCGTCCGGCCCCGCTGCCTCTGGTCCTGCCCATCTTCTCCACCTCTCCTACGGGCCCCTTCAGTCCGAGCCCCTGCCCGGGACCCACTGGGGCACATGTTCTGCTCTGTGCTTCTGTCCACCACCAGGGGCCGCCCTTCTCCTTCCTGTCAGCTTCTGGCAAAAATCCCAGCCAGCCTTCAAGGGCTGCTTCAGTTCCATTGTCCCCAGGAGCCAGAGTCGCAGCCAGGACTGTCCTCCAAAGGTCCACACTCCCCCTCGTAGGTATTCATGCTCTCACTGAGCCTCCCTTTGAGACCTGAGCCCCTCAGGGGCAGCGGGGGGTCTCCTCCTCTCTGTGCCCCTCAGCACCTCACACCATTGCCAACGCTAGGACGCTCAGCAGTTTGGAGGGTGACTGAAAGTGCAGGTGATATGTGGCTCTGCAACTGTGTGGTCTATCTCCCCAACACACACACTAATTTGCCACAGTTGAAGGAACATGCTTGAGCGTTTTCATGATAACGAGAGAAAAGACAAGAAGGAGGAGAAGGGAACAGGGGCTTTGGAGAAGTCAGGAGTATTGAAGTTATACTCACGGTGGCTCCCTGGAGTCCAGGAAATCTTGAGGGGACAGTTTAGTGGAAGACTTGATGACAAGCTCCTTCTCTTAAGAGTAACACAGTGGACCAAAATTGTGTGAAACAAACCTCTCCCACATGGCTGTGAGCTTTATAGATGTCCTTAGGCAGAACAACGTGTTACTCAAAATTCCTCTCTACTTGTTCAAGACAACTTCTTAGGAGGCCCACGAAGGGTAAAAGCTGAGTGTCCTGGGGGGGCCTGAGGGAGGGAGGAACATCCATGCCAGGATACAAAGGTGGCTGAGCTGGGCTCGGTATAAGGAGAAGGGGCAGGGGAGAGGGGGCAGGCATCCCACCCTCCATAGAAGGTCACAGAAACGCAGGGGCCTGCTGTATGTGGATTCTGGGAAACCAGTGTTGAGGGGGCTTCAGCAGCAGAGAGGCAGACAGCAGCAGGGACTCACCGACCTGGTTCGGGCCTCATCACAGCCCGAAGGGCTCAGGTTTGGGCCAATACATCAACGTTCTGCACTGGTAGTAAGAGTCTCTACTTTCATTCATGTACACACAAATGCACATACACTCACACACAGGCTTAGCTAGCATGAAAACCAAGCGGGTGCTCCCAGTGTTTATCTGGATCAAGTCGACTTGAGTTTAGATGGCAAACAGTAGTTTAGAGCGGGGTGCTGGCCCCAGGGGCCCACGGAGGGCCTGAGTCTCAGTGGATCCTGATCCTCCCCCCAGGTCCCCCTTCTCCCTCCCCATGTACATCTATACATAGAGAGGGCTCCAAGCCTGTTCGATTGGACCTCGTGAGTCCATCTGGAAGATAATTTAAAAGGGACGGAAGGATGATATACTAAGTAATGTAGAAAATGAAGTCTTGTTTACTTTAAAGATGGAGAAGACAGTTTGCCAATAAAACACAGCACTTCATCTCCCTCTAGAATTCTGTTATTAAAATTAATCTGCAATGAACTCCTGGCACCTCTCTCACAAGCCCTTCCAAAAGCTTTAAAAATAATAAAGCATGCACAAGAAGAGCAGAGTGCATTCCAGCGAGACAGCTGGACCAAATTGCCTTCTCCTTGGCGGGGGGGAGTGGGAAGGAAGGCAGCTGGCAGCTTCATAAATTAAGCACATTAAGGACAAAATTAGTGAAGGAATGTCATCCCCTCCATCTCTTCAGAGATACCCACAAACACAGTCTAAACATGAACATGAATTCAGCTCACAACTTCACTCTTATACACACAGGCTCCACAGAGGCACACACAAATGCAGAGCCACAAACACACATGCAGAGACTTGGGTACAATCTTGACATGGTACACATGCCAAATACACGTTTGCACACACACACTCAACATATACACGCTTCAGCAGGGATAAAGATGGAAAATATACTAAGTGAAAGAAGCCCAACCTCAAAGGCTGTGTATTATATGATTATATGAAATGTTCAAAAATAGGCAAATATGTAAAGACTGAAAACAGGCTGGTGGTTGCCAATGGCTGTAGGGCAGGGAGGTGGGGGGGAAGGGAAAGGGGAGGGACTGTTTCACGCACATGGGGTTCCCTTTTGGGGAGATGAAAGTATTCTGGAACTAGACAGTGGTAATGATTATACAACACTGTGAATCTACCCACTACCACGTAATGGCACAGTAGAAAATAGTAAGTGTTGGCCGGGCGCGGTGGCTCACGCCTGTAATCCAAGCACTTTGGAGGCCAAGGCGGGCGGATCACCTGAGGTCGGGAGTTCAAGACCAGCCTGACCAACATGGTGAAACCCCGTTTTTTAAAAAAATAAAAATAAAAATAAAAGAAAGAAAATAGTAAGTGTTATGCTATGTGCATTTTATTACAATTTTTTTGAGAAAGAAAATTTAATCAAAAAAATGTTTAAAGGTGGACTGGGTCCCAAATCAAGGTCAAGTCCCCCCCTATCACATGAGCTGTTGGTAATGATGCCATTTTTACAGTTCATTTCTCCCATGGTGGGGGGATATTAGCATTAAAGTACTTAATTATTTTTTCTCTGTATTGGCAGAAGCAGGTATGCTAGCTGGGAACTATTGCTATGAAAGGTGTTGTGTAGACATTAATTCACCAGGGTATGTGCAGCCTTAGTGCCTCCCCAATAATGATGGTGAAACCCAAGCTCATACAAGTCCTTACAAGGAAGAAAATACGCAGTGCCCTGCCATTGCTTAAGTGTCAGTGTCAGGTGCTGGGCCCATGCAGGTTTCTAAAAGTGGCCCGGGGGGAAGAGGGGGTCAGAGTTTCACAGAGACCCACCTGGGCAGAGCGAATCTTTTTACCTAATCCTCTGGCATGAAATGGTGAAAGGCTGATGCTTCCAGCCCTTATGAGCCCCGCAGATAATGAGGTCTTGTGGCCCCCTCTCCTTCTACACCCACTTCTGAAGAATGCTCAGCGTCAAGCGGCACAGAGACCATGCCATGGATTCTTCCCCGGAAAGCACCCAGAGGAGGTCTGCAGTGGCCCAACCCTGCCCAGGCTGAGAAAAGAGATGACATTTGGCAACCTGCACTATCCCCTCATTTTAAAGTCAATAATTTTACAAAACCTTTCATTTAAAACATTGGAGCAGCGTGACTTTGAGAAATGAAATGCATTTTGTAGGATGTAGGCATTGTCATGCACAATTTCTGCCCTTCTCTGCTCACATCCCTACTCTCTTCTTGCCAAGAAGAGGAGCCTGGGGCACCTCTGGCCACTTCAGGTGAGGCTAAGTCAGGACAGAGAGGAGCTAAGACATGGGCGGGAGGAGGGCAAGAGAGGCCGTGACTTTGCTGCAGTCCTTGAGAGCAGCTAGAGTGAGTCAAGTGTTGATTAATACAGATAAGGTCAAGCCTAGAAGGCCAATTCTATTAAACTCAAATCTTATTATCACATCTCACATGGAGATTACAGCCTCTCAAATAATGGTAGCTATGTGCATTGGGGTGACATCAGGGTTTTTCGGGCACTGGAGAAATTCTTTTGACAGGGGAAACGAATGTGCTGAAGGCAAAACGACAGATGAGTGAGCTGGGCCATCTCCTGAGAGCCCTGAGACAGGATACAATGCGGCTGTCATGCTAAGTGACATTCAGTCCCTTCAGAGGTTGGCCTGGCCACACCCGCGAGTGGCCCCGGCCCCAGCAGTAGGGTCACCCCTTGGGCCACGGAGCCTGCAGAGACGGTCAGGGTTGCACATCTGGGGAGGGACACGGGCAGTCGAGGTGGAGCCCACCCAGTCTCTGTGTATTGGTTTACACAAAAACATCTCTCTGTGTTTTAGATACCTAACACATTCTAAAAGACACTTATTTTAACTAAGTAACAATGAAAGAATGAAATTGTGGATTATGTGCACCCCGTAATGCAGAATGAGCACGAAAGTTTCTGTACATCTTTATTCCTAGTTACGTAAATGTCACATAAATCACAACAAAATATTCTCCATTTAATGTTATTTAATGAATTCAGTAAGTTCTTTTCCTCAAATCGGCTATCTGTAAACTTCCAGGAAACCTCCTCTGTGTTACACATGGAAAACACAAGGGTAAATGGTATTTGTTTCCTCTGAGAAATATTTGCTGATTGTAGAAAATTGTGTGAGATCCTTCACACTTATGGAAAATACCTTCATGAGGCAGGATTGATTTCCTTGAAACTTCAAGATTGAGCCTAGAGAATCAATGCGCCTACATATGTATACACATGAGCACACGCACACACACACACAATGTGTAGCGCTGGGTAGTGGATGGCCCCCAAGGTCCCCGTCCCTGCTGTAGAATCCCCTCCCAGGGGCTGTGAGAGAGGGCTATTCGCCTCCAGTGACCAAAAAGGAGCTTCTCGCAGCTGTGGGCCTGACGTGATCAGGTAACCCTTTACAAGCGCCCCTTCTGGAGGGAGAGACTGGAAGTGGGACCAGCAGCCCTGGGGCAAGGAGCTGGGGTGGCTGCTAGGAGGCAACAACCGCCCCTGGGTAACATCCAGCATGAGAATGGGCGTCCCCATCCTACAATTCGAGGAATTGAATCCTGCCAACAGCCACGTGAGTCTAAAGAAACAGCCCAGGCCACGCCTTGATTTCAGCTTTCTGAGACCCTGCATCGAGAGGCCAGCCACGCTGGGCCTGAACTTCTGTCCTAAAGAAACTGCGAAACAATAAATAGCTGTTGGTTCCCCATTGTGTGGTAATTTGTTATGCAGCAATAAAAACCCACACACTCACACCAGCACCCTTCCAACAGCCGCCAGCTTCTGAGTCCATTCTGCAAACAATTCTAATAACCAAGATCCTTCCATGGCATTGGGTAACTCCTGCATTATATCCCTAGTCTACTTCCCGAATGTCCTGCAAGTGCACTCACACACACATTGACTCACACACACACATGCACTCACATCCAAATACACATTCACACACACATACAAATTCACACACTCACACATGCACTCACATCCAAATACACATTCACACACACTCACATCCAAATACACACGTTGACACATACACTCACATCCAAATACACATTCACACACACATCCAAATACATTCACACACACACATGCGCTCACATCCAAATACATTCACACACACACATACACACACATTCACACACACACATGCACTCACAAATACACACATTCACACATGCACTCACAAATACACATTCATACATGCATTCACATACAAATATACACACATACACATGCTCTCACAAATACATTCACACACACGCACTCACAAATACACGTTCACACACACATCCAAATACATTCACACATACACTCACATCCAAATACACACACACACACCCCAAATACACACATTCACACACATATATAAATACATTACACACACACGCACTCACATCCAAATACATTCCACACACACACATACACACACATTCACATACACACATGCACATGCACTCACAAATACACATTCATACATGCACTCACATACAAATATACACACACATACACATGCTCTCACAAATACATTCACACACACACACGCACTCACAAATACACATTCGCACACACGCACTCACAAATATACACATTAACACACTCATACATGCACTCAAATACATTCACACATGTGCATTCACAAATACACAATTTACATACATGCACTCACAAATACATTGACACATGCACTCATACACACACATGCTCTCATACAATTACACATTTACACACATTCACACACATGCACTCACGTAAAAATACACATTCACTCACACATAAATGCACTCACATACATACACACTCACACACATACATGCGCTCACAAATATACATTCACTCACATGCACACTCACATGCCCTAATAAAAATACACATTCACTCACACTCACACATACACTCATACAAATACACATCACTCACTTGCACACTCACATCACTCACACTCATACACGTACACACACTTGCATACATGCACTCACAGTCATACACACATTCACGCACACATACACAGTCACACATGCACACACACACAGGGACACACACTCATACACATGCACTCACACACATGCAGTCACACACACATTCACACACATTCACATTCACGTACACTCACACACAGACACAGGCACACACGCAGGCACTCACCTTCACACAGGCACACTCAGGCACTCACACACACACAGGCACTCATGCTCACACATACACACCCGCTCACACAGGCACACACACACACATGCACATACACACTCTTGAAGAGCTCCGCGGAGGGAGTCTGAAACGGACCTGATGCTATGGGACCGCCAGGGCCCTCCAGCTGCGGGAGGAGCCAGTGCAGGAGTCACTCCTTGTAGTGAATAGATCGCTGGCCCGAGGAGGCCAGGGCCGTCCTGCAGAGGAAGCGAGTTCTGGGGAGGATGGAAGATGGGAGGGTTCCGTGTGGGGGGCGGAGCACAGAACGCTCTCGAAGGCTGCGGGAGTGGGAGCGGAAGCCTGGCAGGTGCCCAGGAGGTGGCAGTCAGGTTCCACCGAGTCTGAGCTCTTTCACGGGAAGGTCGGGGCCTGGAGCTGGTAAGGGGTTCCCCGCACTGTGGATGTGGCGGAGAGCTCTGCGGGCCATGTGGAAAGGGGCTGGGCCAAGGGCGCCGGGCAAGCACCATCACCCAGGTCAGGGCTTGGCAGGGATGGCGGTGGGGGACTGCCAAGTAGCTTCACAAGGAGCTCCTGCCGGGCAGAGAACAGGTAAGGGCAGCGCAGCCCTGCCGAGGGACAGAAGCCACTGCTGGAGCAGAAACAGGGAGAGAGGGCCAAGGGTATACCCCAAGAAGTGAGTTGAGAGAGCAAAAGAGCAGGCCCTTATCCCCACCAGGATAAGTGCCCCCGGCAAGAAAACAAAACAAAACAAAATGTAAGGATTCAGTTCTCCCCTGTTGCCTTCACATTCTCAGCTAAAGACCCGAGGGGCTCAGAGTGAGGCTGAGGGCGCCATGGAGGCAGCACACCAAACAACTGTGGGGCCCGCATGGCTCCAAGAAAATGAAACCCACTGGGGCTCAGCTCCTCTGGGAAGCAGCCAAGGGGGTGCCCTGTCCTGGCAGAAGCATTGGCTACAACTCCCCCACAGCCTTGCCCACCTCCCCCTCGCCTGCTGTCACATATGCTCGCTGCCCTGCCATGCCCCTGGGACGCCCTTGTCATTTAGAGGTAACCAAGTCCTCATGCTGTGATCCAATCGTTTCCCTCAGGGAGGTAAGGGACTTCAACAAGACCATGGGCAGGTGGTATTACACAACTTCTTCACCATAATTCTCCTGCCAGTACTTTCTCACTGTTTAAAATCAATAAGGAGGAGGTACTGTATTAGTCCGTTTTCACGCTGCTGATAAAGACATATCCAAGACTGGGCAATTTAGAAAAGAAAGAGGTTTATTGGACTCACAGTTCCAGATAGCAGAGGAAGCCTCACAATCATGGTGGAAGGCAAGGAGAAGCAAGTCAGGTCTTCCATGGATGGCAGCAGGCAAAGAGGGAGAAATTGGGCAAGGAAATTCCCCTTATAACACTATCAGATCTCATGAGACGTAATCACTATCACAAGAACAGCATGGGAAAGACCTCCCCTCATGATTCAATTTCTTCCCACCAGGTCCCCTCCCACAACATGTGAGAATTCAAGATGAGATTTGGGTGGGAACACAGCTAAACTATGTCAGGTACCAAGGATAAAACCCAGGGAGCAGCTGAGGGGCCACCAGGGTCAAGAATGAGAAGAGGGTGAAGGGCAAGTCCAGGGCCCCAGGAGTGTGGGTCCTAGGCAGAGGCAGCCCCAAATCCAGGGAACAGGCTCTCCCCTCCTCCCAGCCCCTCTGCTTGCCACCAAAAGCTGACTCTCTGAAAACCAAGCTCACAGTGACCAGTGGGTGAGCAGGAACCTTCCTACAGGTTGAAAGCACAGAGGGAGAGAAGAGGTCTCGGAAGCATGACCAAAGTGGGGCTGGGGGGGGCCTGGGCTCATGGCAGGCGATTCACATGGCCAGGGTCCCACCTCCCTGTCAGAGGGCAGGGCAACCAACTGGTCTCTGGGTCAGGATGCTGCCTCACCACTCACCATTGCACACCCCTTCCAGAAAGAGGCCTGTGGCTACCTGGATTCTCCCCCCAGCAGAAAGAATATGGACTTCAGTGCGTGAAAGTCTTTTCCTCAGTCTGTTCAGGTAGATGTATCACTGGTGGTCCAAGATGCTGATCAAAACAGAGCTTCCTCTTCAGCCTTGACCAATGACGGACATTCTGATAACATTACTGTGTATGGCACCATCACAGGCCAAAATTCATAGCAATGTTTTGTTGACTCTAATTTTTGTTATACTGCATATTTTTTTAAATAAATGCATATTTTACTAGACACTGAGTCAATCCCATAAACACCTGTGGGTGCCAGCAGGGGGTGCTATGAGCAGAGGCTATTGGAGAGATGAAGGCTCCTGCTGCTGGGAGACTCACCAGCCATAAGCCATGTGCTATGTGTTGGGTGAGGGGAGTCCGGGAAGGTTTCACCCAGGAAAGGACATTGAGCAGGGATGGGGGAGGAGAGGACCAGGTGGGATTTGCTGGGAAGATAAGAGAAAGGCAGTGCAGAAAGAGGAAATAACTCCTGCAAAGACCACAATCTTAAAGAATTAAACTAAGGAAGTGCCAATATAAATAGAGGAAGGGGAAATACAAGACCCATTAAAGGAGAGTGAATTCCAAAGGCTTCCATAATGGGGGCTAAGGAGCTGAGGCATTCAGCATGACCCCCTGTGAGGGAGCAAAAGGTGGCGTCACCAGTGAAGAATTGGAAGTGGCTGGAGGAGCAGGCTGCAGGAAGGGAGTGAGTTCCTTCTTGACTGTGTCTGCTGCACATTCCAAAGCTGCTGTCTGCTAGGTGAGTTCATCTGGAGACCAGGAAGCAGGAGCAGTGGTAAAAAAATAATAATAACAATAATAATCAATTAATTAAAAATATTTTTTAAAAATCCCTGGAGTGTGAGTTACTCAGAAAGAGCATCTGTGAAATTAGCAGAGAGCAGAGCCATGTGGAGCACACATTTCCTACAGTTTGTAGGGTAAAAATACATAGGAAGTGGGTGCAGATAGAGAAGATGTGGTTGCAGAGACTGATGAACAGACATTGCAAGAAAGAGCAAGGGACACGTGGACCCGCAAGCATTATCACTGCGACCTGGGGAGCAAAGCTCTTCTGGGTGCCACGTGCTTCGTCTGTAAGGCCTCTTCAGCCTCCCCCAAAGTCTCTGTGCAGTTACTTGCTCTCTTCCCCATTTTATAGATGAGAAAAGAAGTCTCAGAGCTGGTCAGTGATGAGTCCAAAATCACACCGCTCTTACCAGGTGGAGCTGCTGTTGAACTTACCGCAAAGCACATGCTTCTTCCACTCTGCTGGGCACACCGCATTTGTCACAGAAGAACAGGAAGGTCACATCTTCAGATGCTGGAAAGAGAACAGGTGAGAGGCGTGACTGTCACCTGCCTGCGGGAGAGCAGTTTCAGTGGAGTTTGGGAAGTTGGAGCCAGGTTGCAGAGACTAATTGAGGGGGCTGGACGGGTAGAGCAACGTGGGCCAGGCCAACTTCTCTTGCCAGAAAGAAGTTCAACCGAGACTTGAGACAGGCCTCACTCAGGCTTCGCAGCAAGGGCATTTTCGCTTTCTCTCTTTCTTTTTTTTTTTTCCCATTGGTGTTTTAAGCTTGTGCATGCTCTTCATCTGTGGGGGAAAGAGTCAAAGAAGGAAACATGGAGGACTCAGGAAAGTAAGAAGTTAAATAAAGGAAAGAATATAAAAGAAGAAAATATTTCCATTAAATAAAGGCAAGTACTCAAGAGGAAAGAAGTGAAGGTGTCAAGATGGAGAAGGAGGAATTATCCCCAGACGAGAGGGCAGCGCGTTTGCTTCAGAGACCTGAAAACAGCAAGGAAGGGCATTTGTGGGCTTGGGGCCAGGAAGCTGAAGGAATCCTCTTCTAACCTAGGGAAGGACGTGCATACCAGCAGGGGCTGAGATGGGGCAGTGAGAAGAGAGACTGAAGGAGCATGGTAACAGCAGAACAGTGGTTCCCTGAGGAAGAGAGCATGCCCAGCCGAGCCCTGTGCGCCCCCAGCAGGACACCTCACACCGGTCCTTGAACCAGTCACGTAACTCTCCTGTCTTCTTGGCCAGCCTCAGCTGCAGGTGAGCAGGAGGAGCGAGCAGACGGCTCTACAGGTTCACAGTTGAGCACTGGCAGAAAGTCAAGGGGAGAGGGAGCTGGCAGGGGCTGGAATGACCTTCAGAAGACATTTACGAGAAGAAAGCCATGTTGCAATGTGTGTTGTAATGGGAATTGGCAAGACCTTTATACCACCAAGCATCTAAGGGTGCAGTTTTGAATCATGTCAAGATAGTTCTACTTGGAGTTTTGTTTAAAGGTTTCCTAATCTTCTCCCCCATCCGCCTCTCTTTCAACACATAGTAGATAAATGCTAAATAGACAAACATCCCACTTAGCCTCAGTAACAGAGGAAACCCAAGCTGTAGGGTCATCTAAGACGCATGGAGGAAAAATGTGAAATGCTCGTGCGCACAGGCGGTGCTCAGTTCCCGCGTGCGGCCGGGGTCCCTGATGCTGTTCCTCTCCAGAATGGCAAGCTCGTCCTTTGGGGCTCTGAGTCCTCGGAGCTGTCTTCTTCCACATTGTTCTCCTCACAGCAGTCTTTCTTCCCTTATCTGTCCCAGGACTTGAGGGGCTGAAGCCCTCATAAATTCTAGCAGTTTATGAGCCCTCCTTCTCCTTCAGCAGCTGCTCTGTAGCCATTTCTTCTTCATCCTCTTAAGACACTATAAGAAAGGGTGAACTCTGCCCCAGAGTGCTGGGTGACTCAGTCCTTCCTAACTTCCAGATGGATGGCAAGCCTGGGACTGTCAGCAGGGGCGTGGGCCGGGGACAGACAGAAAACAAGAACAAAAAGAATGTCGCCTTCTGGCCATCTTCCCAGAGTCTTGCACCTCGTCGCCAGTCTTATTAACCATTTGGTCCAAAATATTACCTTAAAAAATATGATAAAAGTAAGCCACTCTTTAAAAAATCATGCAACTGTCACTATGAAAAACAGTATGGTGGTTCCTCAAAATATTAAACACAGAATTACCACCTGATCCAGCAACTCAACTCCATTTCTAGGCATATATACAAAAGAACTGAAAGCAGGATCTCAAACAGACATTTATACGCCGTATTCATGGTAGCATCGTTCACAACACCCAAGAGGTAGAAACAACCCAGTGTCCATCGATGCATGAACAGACAAGCAAATTGTGATATCGACATGCAATGGAATATTATTCAGCCTTAAAAAGGAGGGTCATTCTGACACATGCTGCTACATGGATGAACCTTGAGGTCATTATGCTACCTGAAATAAGCTAGTCACAAAAGGACAGATGCTGTTTCATTCCACTTATATGAGATGCCTAGAGCAGTCCAATTCCTAGAGACAAAGTAGAATGGCGGTTGCCAGGGCCGGGGGGAGGGGGAAATGGGGAATTGTTTAATGGGTACAGCTTCAGATTTTCAAGATGAAAAGACTTCTGTGGATAAATGGTGGTGACGATTGCACAGCAGTGTTCAATGAACTTAATGCCACTGAACTGTACACTTAAAAATGGCTAACGTGATACATTTCATGTGATGTGCATATTACCACAATAAAAAAATTTTTGATCACAAAAATGCTTTCTTCTTCCGTACTCCAGGATCAGCAGCCACACTTGTGCCCCAAGGAGTGAAGCAGAGTAGAGAGCTCACCCGCTGCCTGGGGCCTGATGAAAGATCCTAGCAGACAGGGGCCCCCCCGCGGAACCGTGGACGCAGAGCTGCCTCCCTTTCCGGCAGCAGCCAGGACCCCGGACTCCGGATGCCGGTCCCCGCCGGCGTCCTGTGACAGCCGCCACGCGCTGCGCAGCCCGGGCAGACTGCTCCCACTCCGCGCACCCCTCCTGGACCCCCCGCAGCTCTCCTGCGCAGTGACCAGGCTACCTTCCCAGTCTCCATCAAAGACACAAATTATCGAAATTCTGCCGCTACTCCAGACAGAAGCGAACGGGAGGGGGCTGGGAGCCTCCGCCCCTGGAAGGTGCGCGCGGTGCCATTGTTGGATGGGGACGCAGGGTCGGGCAGGAGAGGCACCCGGAGGAGGGGCGGCCAGAACTGGGCGCAGCAGGCAGGCTGGGCTGGGACCCCTGGCGCTCTCCCGCGCCGGTTCCACGGCCGCCCCGCAGCGCCCTCTGTCGGCCAAGCCCAGAGCCGTGTGCGCGCCCTTGGGGCCCAGAAGGTGTCCCTGCTGGGCCTGGGACGCGCAAATGCGAAGCCCAGCTTTCCGGAGGCACGGGACTTCTGGCGGGTATTATTTTTTACCCCTCTTCAAAAGGCCAGGATGTCTTAGATCTGGGCACCGCGTTTCTAGTGTTCCTCTGAATCGACCAGTGAATGAACCCATTTTCAGGAAGCTGAGTCGTGCAAAATGCGAAAGAGTGAACCCGGGGGCGGGGTGGGGGGGGCGCGTCCAGAAGGGCGTTCCCGATGAGGGCCCCATGGACCAGAGCTCGCGGGTGTGAGGGGCTGGGCCCACGGTGTAGGCCTGGCTTCTCTCTTCCCTAAAAAGTCCTTGTGCAAACGAGTCACTGACCACGGCGGAAAGGCTTGCCGGGCCGGGCTCTCCGCAGCCTGCACCGAGCTCGAGGCGGGAGGTGAGAGGGCTCCGAACCCCGCCCCTTCCCTCTTCTTCCTGCTCACAGCTTCGGGGCCACCCCAGGCCAGGGCCTGGCCCTGTGGACCTCACCGGCTCACAGTGGTCACCGAGACGCTCGCGGCGCCCGGGTCCTGCTCACCTCCAGCTTCCTCCGCTTTCTGAATCCCCACCCTGATGCCCTCCCTACCGGCGTCACTTCAGGCCACTGGTCTCACCTCCGTCGGCGGCTTCCTGTCCTGCCGCAGCCTGGAACTCCATGGCCCTTTCCTTAAAGCGCTGCCTTGGAGACGCCCTCAAGGCCCTGGCCCCTGGTTCAGCCCCTCACCCTCGCGCCCCTCCTGCGCTCTGTCGCCTCGCCTGGGCCGCTGGAGGTGTCGGGAGAGGGCGGCTTTGTGCATTGTGACCCCAGCATCCTCAGGGGGACGAACCACAGCGGCTGGAAGCGAATCCCCCCTGCAGTCCCGCGCCGCCCACTCTCCCACGCGACTCCTCACACCCACTCCTCTCCTCAGCCTCCCAGCATCTCTTGGGCCCACTCCGGGGTGATGGTCTTGCTTCTGTCACCATGAGAAGGCAGGGGTCAAGGGATCAAGGGATTGGCACAGGCCGCCTCCGACACCCCACCCCCATGTGCCATCTGCTGCCCCTGTGGCCCCGGTCCTGCCCTAAGACCTTCCCAAGAGCCCTCTGGGCCAACCCCCCCCCCCCCACCCCAGGCCATCTACTCAGCCAGCAGCCACGCCCTCACCTCCAACTTCCCCCCTCCTCTCAGGTTATTCCAGTGAAGGCCAAATCCAGTAGGGGTTCTCCACCTTATAAAGGCCTCCTCAGGACCCCACACCCCTCTCCCCCAGCAACCTCCCCCTTTCCCCCGCTCCTGTTTCTCAGTCACACCCTGACACATTCACCTTTACCCCAGCACTCCACCAAAACCACTCCAACATTGTCAGTGTCACTTTTCCCCCCCTCACCCTGTGGCGCTCTCCGCCGTACTGGGCACTACTAATAATTCCCCACCTTGCAAGGCTTTCCCACACCGTGGTCTCCGCCTGGCCCTTGCTCCCCAACCCCTCAAGCCGCCCCACAGCTTCTGTCGCCCAGGGGAGCCCAGCTTCAGGGGCGGTCTCTGCCCCGCTGGAGGCACGCTCCTGCCCTGAGGATTTCACCCACCCTCACTGTTTAAAGGCCACATTTCCACCTGTGAGTTATGAAGGAACAGCCCTGTCCCAGCCAGCTTCTCACACCAGCTCCGCACTTGCCTTTCCTGTAGTTCACCAGACAGCTCCTCCCAAATGCCAAACCTTAAACTGAAAACACAAAGGGCAAACTCCTGATTCCCCCTCATTAAAAAAAAAAAAAAAAAAAAAAAAACAGTCTGATCTAGGATCCAAGATGGTAGAATAGGAACAGATCTGGACTGCAGTTCCCAGTGAAAACACAGAGGGTGAGTGATCACTGCATTTCCAAGTGAATTTTTACTGCCCACAGACCAGGAGATTCCCTGGGCAGAAAAGCACCATGAGTCTCCAGCATGGCTGTTTCAGCCAGCACAGCAGGTCTCCGCACAAAAACTCACACAAATCCCAGCACTGTCTCAACTGGCAACTGGAACACCTGGGAGACCAGAGTTGCCCATTTTCAACCGATAAAAAGGGGGCTGAACAGGGAGCCAGGTGATCTGGCTCTGCTGGTCCCACCCCCACAAAGACCAGCAATCTGAAATGCTCTGGATGGAGAGTTTTACAGCAAGCACAGCTGGACCAGGGATGGTCCAGCTCTGTGGGGGACGGGCGTCCGCCATTACTGAGGCAGTACACCACTACCGAGGCAGTCCGCCATTACCGGGGCAGTCCGCCATTATGGAGGTAGTCCGCCACTACCAAGGCAGTCTGTCATTACTGAGGCAGTCCGCCATTACCGATGCAGTCTCTAACTATACCCCTATAAACAAAACTGCAAGGAAGTTCACACAGCAGCTGGGCAGAGCCCATGGCAGCTCAGCAACGCCTCTGCTGGCAGACTGTGACTAGGCTACCTCCTTGTTAGGCAGGGCATGTCTAAAAAAGGGAGCAGAATGACAGGAACTTATAAATAAATCCCCACCTTCCTGGGAAAGAGCACCTGGGAAAAAACGGTGGTTATGAGTTCCACTGCAGCAGACTTAAACGTACCTGCCCAGCAGCTCTGAACAGAACAGTGGAGGCACAGCTCAGCACTTGAACTCCTATAACGAAACAGACTATCTCCTCAAGCAGCTCCCCGCAAAGAGACACTTCATAAAGGAGAGCTGAGGCTGACATCTGGCAGGTATCCTTCTGGGACAAAGATAACAGAAGAAGAAACTGGCAGCAACCCTTACTGTTCTGAGCCACTGCAGGTGATCCCCAGGCAAGCAGGGCCTGGAGTGGACCTCAGCAGTCCTACAGCAGAGGGGCCAGACTGTTAGAAGGAAAACTTAAGAAACAGAAATAACTTCATCAGCAACAAAAAGGACATCTACTCAGAGACCCCATCTGATAGTCACCAACCACAAAGACCACAGGTAGATAAATCCACAAAAATGGGAAGAAACCAGTGCAAAAAGGATGAAAACACCCAAAACCAGAATGCCTCTCCTCCTCCAAGGGATCAAAACTCCTCTCCAGCAAGGGAACAAGGCTGGATAGAGAATGAGTCTGATGAATTGACAGAAACAGGTTTCAGAAGGTGGGTAATAACAAACTTCTCTAAGCTAAAAGATCATTTTCTAACCCAATGCAAAGAAACTAAGAATCTTGAAAAAAGGGTTGATGAAATGCTAACCAGAATAAACTGCTTAGAGAGGAATATAAATGAATTGATGGAGCTGAAAAACACAACATGAGAACTTCGCGAAGCATACACAAGTTTCAATAGCCAAATCGACCAAGCAGAAGAAAGGATATCAGAGATTGAAGATCAACTATGAAATAAAATGAGAAGGCAAGATTAGAGAATAAAGAGTAAAAAGAAATGAACAAAACCTCCAAGAAATATGGGATTATGTGAAAAGACCCTAATCTGCATTTGGTAGGTGTACCTGAATGTCACGGAGAGAATAAATCCAAGCTGGAAAACACTCTTCAGGATATTATCCAGAAGAACTTCCCCCAACCTAGCAAGGCAGGCCAACATTCAAGTCCAGGAAATGCAGAGAATACCACAAAGATATTCCTTAAGAAGAGCAACCCCAAGGCACATAATCATCAGATTCACCAGGGTTGAAATGAAGGAAAAAATGCTCAGGGCAGCCAGAGAGAAAGGTCGGGTTACCAAGAAAGGGAAGCCCATCAGACTCACAGCAGATCTCTCAGCAGAAACCCTACAAGCCAGAAGAGAGTGGGGGCCAATATTCAACATCCTTAAAGAAAACAACTTTTAAACTAGAATTTCACATCCAGCCAAACTAAGCTTCATAAGCGAAGGAGAAATAAAATCCTTTATGAAAAAGCAATTGCTCAGAGATTTCATCACCACCAGGCCTGCTTTACAGGAGCTCCTGAAAGAAGCACTAAACATAGAAAAGGAACAACCAGTACCAGCCACTCCAAAAACATACCAAATGATAAAGAGCATTGACACAATGGAGAAACTGCATCAACTAACGGGCAAAACAGCCAGCTAGCATCAAAATGGCAGGATCAAATTCACACATAACAATATTAACCTTAAAAGTAAGTGGGCTAAATACACCAATCAAAAGACACAGACTGGCAAATTGGATACAAAGTCAAAACCCATCAGTGTACTGTATCCAGGAAACTCATCTCACATGCAAGGATACACATAGGCTCAAAATAAAGTGATGGAGAAGAACTACCAAGCAAATGGAGAGCAAAAAAAAAGCAGGAGTGGCAATCCCAGTCTCTAATAAAATAGACTTTAAACCAACAAGCATCAAAACAGACAAAGAAGGACATTACATAATGGTAAAAGAATCAATGCAATGAGAAGAACTAACAATCCTAAATATATACACGCCCAATACAGGAGCACCCAGATACATAAAGCAAGTTTTTAATGACCTACAAAGAGACATAGACTCCCACACAATAATAGTGGGAGACTTTAACACTCCACTGTCAATATTAGACAGACCAAGGAGAAAGAAAATTAACAAGGATATCCAGGACTTGAACTCAGACCTGGACCAAGCAAACCTAATAGACATTTACAGAACCATCCACTCCAAATCCACAGAATATACATTCTTCTCAGCACCACATCACACCTACTCTAAAATTGACCACATAATTGGAAGTAAATCACTCCTCAGCAAATTCAAAGAACAGAAATCATAACAAACAGTGTCTCAGACCACAGTACAATCAAATTAGAACGGAGAACTCAGAAACTAACTCAGCACTACATAACTTCATGGAAACTGAACAACTGGTTCTTGAATGTTGACTAATAAATGGTGAAATGAAGGCAGAAATAAAGATGTTCTTTGAAGCCAACAAGAATGAAGACACAATGTACCAGAATCTCTGAGACACATTTAAAGCAGTGTCTAGAGGAAAATGTATACCAATAAATGCCCACAGGAGAAGCAAGGAGAGACCTAAAATCGACACCCTATCGTCAAAATTGAAAGAGCTAGAGAAGCAAGATCAAAAAAACTAAAAGGCTAGCAGAAGACAAGAAATAACTAAGATCAGAGCAGAACTGAAGGAGATAGAGACACCAAAAAAACCCTTCAAAAAATCAATAAATCCAGGAGCTGGTTTTTTGAAAAGATCAAAAATAGACAGACCACGAGCCAGATTAATAAAAAAGAAAAGTGAGAATAATCACATAGATGCAATAAAAAATGATAAAGGAGATATCACCACCAATTCCACAGAAATACAAACCACCATCAGAGATTACTATAAACAACTCTATGCACATAAACCAGGAAACCTGGAAGAAATTGATAAATAAATTCCTGGACACTTGCACCCTCCCAAGCCTAAACCAGGAAGAAGTTGAAACCCTGAATAGACCAATAACAAGGGTTGAAGTTGAGGCAGCAATTAATCCTACCAACCAAAAAAAGCCCAGGCCCAGATGGGTTCACAGCCAAATTCTACCAGACATACAAAGAGGAGCTGGTACCATTCCTCTGAAACTATTCCAAACAATCCAAAAAGAGGGAATCCTCCCCCAAATCTTTTTTATGAGACCAACATCATCCTGATACCAAAACCCGGCAGAGACTCAACAAAAAAAGAAAACTTCAGTCCAATATCCATGATGAACATAGATGCAAAAATCTTCAATAAAATACTGGCAATCCGATTGCAACAGCACATCAAAAAGCTTATCCATCACGATCAAGTAGACTTCATCCCAGGGATGCAAGACTGGTTCAACATACGCAAGTCTATAAATGTAATTCACCACATAAACAGAACCAAAAACAAAAACCACATGATTATCTCAATAGATGCAGAGAAGGCCTTCTGCAAAATTCAACAGCCCTTTATGCTGAAAACTCTCAATAAACTAGGTATCAACAGAATGTATCTTAATAAAAGCTATCTATGACAAACCCACAACCAATATCATACTGAATGGGCAAAAACTGGAAGCATTCCTTTTGAAATCTGGCACTAGACAAGGATGCCCTCTCTCACCACTCCTATTCAATACAGTATTGGAAGTAGCATTCCTATACACCAATAACAGACTTAAAGAGAGCCAAATCAAGAACGAACTGCCATTCACAATTGCTACAAATAGAATAAAATACCTAGGAATACAGCTAACAAAGGATGTAAAGGAACTCTTCAAGGAGAGCTACAAACCACTGCTCAACAAAATAAGAAAGGACACAAACAGATAGAGAAACATTCCATGTTCATGGTTAGGAATAATCAATATCATGAAAATGGCCATACTGCCCAAAGTAATTTATAGATTCAATGCTATCCCCATCAAGCTACCAATGACCTTCTTCACAGAACTGGAAAAAACCACCTTAAACTTCATATGGAACCAAAAGAGAGCCCACATAGCCAAGTCAATTCTAAGCAAAAAGAACAAAGTGGGAGGCATCAAGCTACCTGACTTCAAACTATACTACAAGGCTACTGTAATCAAAACAGCAAGGTACTTGTACCAAAAAGAGATATAGACCAATGGAACAGAACAGAGGCCTCAGAGGCAACGCCACACATCTACAACCATCCGATCTTTGACAAACCTGACAAAAACAAGCAATGGGGGAAAGGATTCCCTGTTTAATAAATGGTGTTGGAAAAACTGGCTAGCCATGTGCAGAAAGCAGAAACTGGACCCCATCCTGACATCTTACACTAAAATTAACTCCAGATGGATTAAAGACTTAAACATAAAACCTAACACCATAAAAACCCTAGAAGAAAACCTAGGCAAAACCATTCAGGACATAGGCATAGGCAAGGACTTCATGGCTAAAACATCAAAAGCATTGGCACAAAAGCCAAAATAGACAAATAGGATCTAATTAAAGTCCACAGCTTCTGCACGGCAAAAGAAACAATCATTAGAGTGAACCAGCAACCAACAGAATGGGAAAATATTTTTGTAATCTACCCATCTGACAAAGGACTCACATCCAAAATCTACAAAGAATTAAAACAGATTTACTAGTAAAAACAAACCCAAAAGTGGGCAAAGGATATGAACAGACACTTTTCAAAAGAAGACATATATGAGGCCAACAAACATATGAAAAAATACTCATCATCACTGGTCATTAGAGTAATGCAAATCAAAACTACATTGAGATACCATCTCACGCCAGTTAGAATGGTGACCATTAAAAAATCCAGGGCCAGGCACGGTGGCTCACGCCTATAATCCCAGCACTTTGGGAGGCCGAGGCAGGTGGATCACGAGGTCAAGAGATCAAGACCATCCTGGTCAACATGGTGAAACCCCATCTCTACTGAAAATACAAAAATTAGCTGGGCATGGTGGTGCACACCTGTAGTCCCAGCTACTCGGGAGACTGAGGCAGGAGAATTGCTTGAATCCAGAAGGCGGAGGTTGCGGTGAGCCGAGATTGCACCATTGCACTCCAGCCTGGGTAACAAGAGTGAAACTCCGTCTCAAAAAAAAAAAAAAAAAAAAATCTGGAGACAACAGATGCTGGAGAGGATGTGGAGAAATAGGAACAGTTTTACACTGTTGATGGGAATGTAAATTAGTTCAACCATGTGGAAGACAGTGTGGTGATTGCTCAAGGATCTAGAAATAGAAATTCCATTTGACCCAGCAATCTCATTACTGGGTATATATCCAAAGGATTATGAATCGTTCTATTATAAGGACACATGCACATGAATGTTCATTGCAGCACTGTTTACAATAGCAAAGACTTGTAACCAACCCAAATGCCCATCAATGATAGACTAGACAAGGAAAATGTGGCACACATACACGATGGAATACTATGTAGCCATAAAAAACGATGAGTTCGTGTCCTCTGTAGGGACATGGATGAACCTGGAAACCATCATTCTCAGCAAACTGACACAAGAACAGAAAATCAAACACTGCATGTTCTCACTCATAGGTGGGTGTTGAACAATGAGAATACATGGATGCAGGGAAGGGAGCATCACACACTGAGGTCTGTTGGAGGGGCTAGGGAGGGACAGTGGGGGGGGTAGGGAGTTTGGGAAGGATAACATGGGGAGAAATGCCAGACATAGGTGATGGGGATGGAGGTAGCAAACCATATTGCCATGTATGTACCTATGCAACAATCCTGCATGTTCTTCACATGTACCCCAGAACCAAAAATGCAATAAAAATATATATTTAAAAAAAAAAAATCCGCAGGCTGGGTGCGGTGGTGGCTCATGCCTGTAATCCCAGCACTTTGGGAGGTTAAGACGGGCAGATCACAAAGGTCAAGGGATCGAGACCATCCTGGCCAACATGGTGAAACCCCCTCTCTACTAAAAATACAAAAATTAGGAGGGCGTGGTGGCACGCACCTGTAATTCCAGCTACTCGGGAGGCTGAGGCAGGGGAATCGCTTGAACCCGGGAGGCGGACGTTGCAGTGAGCCAAGATCGCCACTGCCCTCCAGGCTGGGTGACAGAGTGAGACTCCATCTCAAAAATAAAAATAAAAAACAAAAAAACAAGTCTCCTGGGATCTTCTTTGCCTTTCTTTCTGTTGCTTAGATCCAAATTGCATTAGTCATCAACTACCGTTCTTCTCCTCCATCCAAACCCACTGTCAACAAATCCTGCTGAACTGGCCTTCAAGGAAAACCTAGAGAGCAGTCACTTCTCATCACCTCCCTTTATGCTCAGCCCAGGACACACCACCACTGTCACTCCCGGAATCCTGGCACATCCTCCCTCTTCTCCCTGCTTCCGCCCTTACCGGCCCCTCCGCCAATTTAGTCACAACAGAGTAGCCGGTTTTGTTAAAGTGTAAGGGAAAGTCCACTTCTTTGCTGAAAATCCCTCAATGCCTTTCCATCCCAGAGTCCTAAGATGTCCTTAATGGGCCTCCTCTGCTGGGCACTTACCCTCATCCACCCATAGTGGACTCCCAAACTCAAGCCCTCCCGACAAGGCCACCACCATCTCAGGATCTCCACAGCACCATGCCACTGCTTGGAATGCAGTCCCCAGGTAGCCCCCGCTTGCTCCCCGATGCCTTCAGCTCTCGGCTGGGAGGTTCCTGCACAGCAGGCTCCTTCGGGCCGTCTTATTTAAGACTGCAGCTCTCTCCCTCCTCCCCGCCCCTTCTTTTCCTCTTCCTCGCTCTGGGTTTCCAGGGCCCTGGCTGCTTTCTCTCATTCAACATGTCCTGGCTTGCTTATTGTCTTTCATTCCTCACTGAACTTGTGCTTCAAGCAAGCAGGGATTTTTTTTTTAAGAGACAGGGCCCCACTCTGTTGCCCAGACTGAAGTTCAGTGGCTTTTCACAGGTGCGATCATAGCCCACGGCAGCCGCAACCTCCCGGGCTCAAACGACCCTCCCGCCTCAGCCTCACCAGTAGCTGGGACCACAGGTGCACGCCAGCAGCATGCCTGGCTAACTTTCTTCACTGCTGGGTGCCCCTTGCTAAGACCATTGAGGAGGACCTAGTGGGTCTTGCCCACTAAATGCCTGAGGGAATCCTATCTCTGCCTGCCCTCCCCTCTTTCCTGCCATTTTCATCATGTGTTACTCTTGCTCTGCTCTGTGAGAATTTCTCCAGGTGGAGTCTTTTCCGTCTCAGATTTTTGAGTCCATTTTGGGACTCACCACCCCTAGTGGGTTTTGCTTTGACTTGGGTCACTGTGGACCATTTAGAAATGGTCTGAGAACACTCCCTGTTCTCCCACTGCTACTTTTTCCTAATTACCCACACTGTGTTTAATCAAAGCTCTGGCCCCTTAACGCCCTCTGAGACGCAGGCTGAAATTGTGTAACTATTCAGTAATTGTGTAACTTCTACAGTAACTATTTGGGTCGGGGCCTTTCGTGGTTCTAAGCACTGCTGGCTTGCTGACCTGCCCGGATGTCTTCTGTGGCCTGTCCACATTTGTGAACTTGATTGACTACCATGGAGCTGGTGGGATTCCATCAATGGGATGTTGAGGCCCCCGCAGAGGCATCCACATGAAATTATTTGAGTTGAAGGAAAGGCCTCTCCACCGAGAGGTGAGTGAAACTTATACCTTATACCTTTCCTTCAGGGTGTTCAGGTAAGAGGCTGACCAGCAGAACGAGGCCTTCTCAGAAGGAAAGTAGGTAATCAACTGCATGGGGTCCTTGGGGAGCACCCTCCTCAGCTGACAGGTGGCCAAGCTGAGCCCCAGGAAAAGCTGCAGCCTGCTATCCTGTGTGTGCTCTAAAGGAGTTCCGGAAAGCTTTTCCTTTATTCTCTCATAACTGCTTCCTGACCCACCCATTCCTCCAGCCTCTGGACTTTAGATGTCTTATTCAGTCAGATCTGTAATAATAACAAGAGCTAAAATCATCCCGACATTTGCTGTATGCCAATCATTGTTGTCAGGACTTCATAGAAATTAACTCATTTAGTTAGATCGTATCAGCCCAATCAAGTAGTTACTATTGTTTTCCCAGTTTGAAGAGAAGGGAACTGAACTGCAGAGAAGTGAAGACCTGCCCGTGGTCAAGCAGCTGCTAAGGGGCATCCCTGAGACCACAGTTCACTCGCCAGTGGGCAGCAGGAAAAACAGAGAGGGCGAGCACATCTGAGACTTGCACTGCCGTGCTGGGCCTTTGGGAGTGTCTGTGAGTGTGTGAGCGTGTGTGCAATCAGGAGTCACCTGGAGAGCTGACCCAGGGCCCTCACATGAAAGCCCAACCAGCCACAGCCACAATTGTCCTGCTCTTCCTATCAAGACCTTGCATAACAAGTTGTTTACATGCCAAGCCTAAAAAGGCAACAGGCTCTTCAAAGTCCATCTCTCATTGACCTAATAACCAGAGGATCTAGCTTGTGTATATAGTAGATTGCTTAATAAATATTTGTTGGAATAAAGACGTTAGAAACATTAGAAGTCTCCTTTGGATTCTGTATGTGTATGTATTTATGTATGCATGTGTACAGTATATATATGTAAGTACATGTATTATACATGTTTCCATGTATGTGCATAATATGCATACACATGCATGCATATACTATGTGTACAATATATACGTGTGTGTGTTAATTTGTCAGAAGTAGCCTTTTACAATCAAACTCTACCAAGAGACACATGATTTTCCTAGTAAAGGATTCCCAAACCGTAGGAAGTCAGTTTTGTTTCCAGTCTTAAAAAAGAAATGTAACTGGCATCAATCAGAATTGAGAATATTCCTCCTCAACAATATCTCACATTATTAGAGGGTAATCCTGAAAAGATCAGACTGCTACACATACCACACCTGTAGTTAAAATTTAGTTCTGTGAAACCTTGTCTTCTAAGTGTACCATTTATGGAGTCAGAACAAAAACAGATCTTAAAAATGAACCCTTCAGAAGGTTAACAAAATCACCAATTTAAAAATAAACACTTAGACACTGATTTTGGAAAGACCTCAACAAGGATGTTGCAGAAAGTCCACAAACACAGCACCAACCAAATTCAGGTTCAAGGCTGCACATCAATCGACAAGAACTGGTTGGGCATGAAACAGCCATCGCGCTTTTACAAATCTGCACAGAGAACCCTTAGAAAGCCATGGAGTGTACTCCATATTCCAGTCTATAAAGACTATGACTCATTAGCATCACTTTAATATTCAATATAGATTTCTCATAAATCCCGATATGTATTAGCCCATTCTCACGCTGCTGATAAACACATACCCAAGACTGGACAATTTACAAAAGAAAGAGGTTTATTGGACTTAGAATTTCAAGTGGCCTGGAGGCCTCACAATCATGAGGGAAGGTGAAAGGCATGTCTTACATGGCAGCAGACAAGAAAAGAGAGCTTGGGCAGGCAAAATCCCATTATTAAAGCCATCAGATCTCGTGAGGCTCATCCACTATCATGAGAACAGTGCAGGAAAACCCACCCCCATAATTCAATCACCTCCCAGCGGGTTCCTCCCACAACGCATGGGAATTGTGGGAGTTACAATTCAAGATAAGATTTGGGTGGGGACACAGCCAAACCATATCACAATATGTTAATAAAACCACACAAATGAAAACCTCTACTATAAGCTAAATATTCAAAACCTTTTTTTAAAAAAAATCTCAAACCGAGGATTAGAGGATAAATGAGTTTTTTCCACAAGAAATTTCATAAGACATTGGCTCACACCTGTAATCCCAACACTTTGAAGGCCAACACAGGAGAATCACTTGAGGCCAGGAATATGAGATCAGCCTAGGCAACATAGTGAGACTAGTCTTTACAAAAAAAATTTTAATAAAATAATTTTTTAAAGAAATTGGCCAGAATACAGGGCCAACTGGACTTGAGGGATTGCAGAAAGTGTCCTCAAACTTGGAAGTCAAGAAAGATGAACTTTAAAAAGCAGTCCTGTGTCCCATCATTCTTGGCGTTAGAACTGTCTGAAATGTGTACAGTATGCATTTCAAAAACCTATTCAAATGTTCTCGTTTTTCTATCCAGATATGTTTTGGGTCTGTTCCTGTCTCACCCCTGTCCAGAATGTCTTGCCTGCTACTGAGTCATTTGCTTGAAATTTGGAAGTTCTATCTCCGTGTGCTTAGCAGGAAGAATCACACAGGAAGGATACAGGTTCTTGTTGACAGGGATGAATGAGGAGAGATACAGGTTCTTGGGTGATGAGTAGGAGATAACCAGGGGAAAATGAGTCAAAGGAATTGTGTCCAGAAAGAGGAAGTAACTTCATGTTAGGTCAAAGGCATGACAGAACAAAACTCAACCGAAGAACTGCAAGTTATTTTAAAAAGCTGGATTCAAATGGTGGGTGGGTGGCAGAGGGAATCATCAGAAATGGGCTGGAAAGTTGGCCAGAAGCACTGCCACAGGGCAGAACTCTCACTGAACTCTAGAGGGAGCCGCTGAGCTTCACATCAATACCACCACCACCACCACCACCACCCCGTCCCCCACCCACTCCTCCATCACCTGGGTTAGAGGGCTGGGGGGCTCTGATGAATCTCTGCAGCACTGAACAGAGTGTGTTGTCTAATGGGAGAAATCTCAACAGTAATCAGAATTACAGGGCTGACGGGCCAGTCCTCTCCTTTTTCTGCACAAGGCTGGGAAGATGTAGCTGGAGGTAGTTTGGATGGGACGCTCACAGGATACATTCAGTACTTGAATTTTTAACCCTTTCATATTCCCAGGGATTGTTAATCATCGCAGATTTCTTCTCCCATTTTTTGCCTGTGTTTCTCTCTCTCTCTCTCTCTGAAATGCAACATTCAAACAAGTTCAAAGTTCAAATCTCCCATCTTAAAAGAAAAAGCAAACAAAAAATGCCTCAACAGCAATGTTCCTTCTAGCCACCATCCCCCTGTCTCCCACTTAATATCAAGCTTCTCAAGAGAACTGTCTGATTCACTTTTGTTGACTCACATCTCACCGACACTCCATGCAGTCCAGATTTCTGCCTTCATTAGTTCCCTGAGAGTGTGTTCCCTCGAGTCATCAATGCTCTCCATGTAACTGGTTTCAGTGGATGGTTTTCAAACTCCTCACTTTCTCGTACTTCTGGTTTCCCTAACTCCACATTCTCTTAGTTGTCCTCCTCTATCTCTGGGTATTCCTAAAACTTTTGCAGTCTATCCTTTTCTAACTGTCTGTGTATGTACAGATGACTCAAAGGCCAGTCCTTAATAAGGTCCGCATCTTCTAACTCCGTCTTCTCTTCCTAAGGGGTTCTCATTCATAACAACATTCGTTACCATGGTTGCCTGGCTAGAGGCTCACCGACCTCTGTTCCTCTTGTGGGGCACATAGAACGACTATAATTCCCAGCTTCTCTTACAGTTATGTTGGGGCCACGTGACGGGGTTCCAGCTCATGGGACAAGGACAGAAGTGGCATACCCCATAAAACATCCTGCACCCTTTTGTTCTGGAACTCAGATCCTGAAGGCATCATTTGGAAGATGGCCATTCAGGAGAACATTCTGACCCACAACAGACTTTGTGAGAGCAAGAAATCAACTTTTATATGTTCACCCACTGAGATTTTCCAGGGTTTGTTTCAAAAGCGAGCATTAATTACCCTAATACACATCTACCACCTGCCTGTAGCTGACTCCCAAAGGTACCTCTCTACATAGACCTCGTCTTGAGCTCTGAATCTGAATATATGTGTCTCCTCAGTATCTCCCATCATAAGTCCCAAGGGGCCCTCTTCCTGAATATGCAAACCTGACCTCATGACACTCCCAGTTGCTTCTCTTCCTCGGTTCCCATCTCAGTCAGTGGCACCTTATCCCTCCAGTTGCAGAAGCCAGAAACTCAGAAATCATCTTCCATGTCTTCTTTCCCTCACATTCCCCAACCTGCACCATCAGACATCTAGTCAATCCCTAAACCTAGTGGATTTTTCTCTCCTAAGTTGTACTTTTTCACCATTACTTCCCTAGTACCAGCCACCATCAGCTCTTGTCTAAGCTGCTGTGAATCCTCTGTTGCATACCTTTAATCCACAAACCTCTAACCCTGCCATCTAAATTTTAAAAGAACAAAACTAGCCACATCACAGCACTTCAGCTCTGGCTGACTATTGCTCCCAGAATAAAAAATTGGCATCCTCTATGCAGCTGCAAGACCCCACCTGATTAAGTCCCTATGAGTTTCCCAAACCTCATTTTATGTCCCTCTGCCATCAGGCTCTGTGCTCCAACTACTTGGCCCTTCTTCCGTTCCTTGAAACCACTGGGCTCCTTCCTTCCTCATATCCCTGGTCCCGGGACCCTGCTCCACGGAGACAGAGAGCTCTTGGGCCCTTGCCTGCAGCCCAGGCTAGAGGCTCCACATGCATCCCTGCGCCTAATCCTCAAAACAATCCTGTGAGTACTTTATGCACACCCTATGGATGGGAAATTTGAAGTTCTGGGGATTTTAAAAACTTTTCAAGGTTTACATATCCAGTAAGTGATAAAAGCAGAATTCAAATGTCAGCCTGCTTGGCTGCAGCATCCGTGCTCTCACTCCCTGCACTG
Organism: Ateles fusciceps; assembly: GCA_036589455.1. NCBI lineage: Eukaryota > Metazoa > Chordata > Mammalia > Primates > Atelidae > Ateles > Ateles fusciceps. Next base: position 953,087 of record JAZHEH010003321.1, on the reverse strand, counting down.
TGAGGGAGACACCTGCGATGGCTGAGAGGACCATGATGAAGTACCAGGAAGTATGGGATTCATTGAGGAACAGTCCAGGCCCCAAAACACGGATTCCAGAAAAACTACAGGCAAGAGGGCGTGCAGGGATGGAGGACGAAGCCAAGCCAATAATAAGGCTGGCACTCTGCCCGAAGCATCTCCCATGCTCCTTCCTCTTCCCAGGCCGTCAAAGGACTCCAGTTATTGTCCCCACAACTCACAAGGGAGTCCACGAGTAACATACTTAACAGTATTTGATAGCTATTGGATAATTTTCTTATCTTTAAGACAATTACCAAGATAACTCCATGTCCTCATCACTATCACACATTTTATAAAGTGTCTTGTCAAGCATAGGGAGGAAATTGGTTGTAAAAAATGAAAACACTTATTGAGCACTGCTGGATCCAAAGTTTTAGGTTGTCAAGAGATGTGATCCTCATTCCTGTGAGGCTTAAATACCCACTGGTATGCATTCTGGTTATCCACAATCATGGAACAGATAAATCCAAACTTAGTAGGTAAAAGCAGCCACTGCTTCTTTATGTCTCATTTTTTTTGTGGCAGGGGAAATTGGGCAAAGTTTGGCTGGGTGACTTCTCTGTTCCCCATGGCACTGCAGAGGCCACTTGGTGGTATTCAGCTGGCAAGAGGGCTCTTCTGGAGAGACCAGGGTGACCTCACTGACACATCTAGTGACTTGGAGACGTGGGGAATGGCTCAGCCAGGCCTATCCATTAGAGCTCTATACAATGGACTACTACCAGGCAGTAAAAAGACAAAGTATCAATCCATGCAACAAGCTGGCTGAATCTCAAAGGCATTATGCTGAGTGAAAGAAGCCAGTCTCGGAGGTTACATACGCTATGATTCCATTTATATCACATTCTCAAAAAGACAAAACTATAGCCGTGGAGTGGGTACCAGGGGCTGGGGGTGAAGGGACAGTGTGACTATAAAGGAACAGCAGAAGGAGATTTGGGGAGATATAACAGTTCTGTGCCCTCATTGTGGTGAAACTGTCCATTCCCAAAAGGTCACACTTACTGAAAGTTAATTTTAAAAATAAAATAAATTTGAGTCAAGTAACAATTAACGTCTTCTGGACTGAACACACCAGCACAGACTTAATTCTGAATAGAAGCCTGAGCAGTCTGTGCAAGGGACAAGACGTGATGAAGAAGTGCCTCCGTCCATTTTGTGCTGCTGTAACAAAATACCTGACACTGGGTAGTTCGCGAAGAAGAGAAATTTCTCTTACAGTCGGGGGGCTAAGTCCAAATCAACGCTCCAGCATCTGGTGACTCATTCTTGCTGAGTTATCCCATGGTGGAAGGTGAGAAGGCAGGAGAGGATGAGAGAGGGCAGGGAAAGGCGGAGAGGGAAGGGCAAACACCCTTTAATAAGGAATCCATGCCTGTGATAACGAGCCCACTCCCAAGATAACAGTGTTAATCCATTCAGTAGGGCAGACCTTTCTAAAGGTCCCACCTCTTCTTATCGTTAAAATGGCAGCTAAATTTGAGCGTGGATTTTGGAGGGACATTCAAAGCATAACAGGAAATGAGGAAGGAATCCCTGTCATGAGCCTCACCCCTCATCCGGGGCTCACCCCGCTGATTCCATTCATCCCAGCACAACTCGGGGGGGGGTGGAGCCATGGTGAGTCCCGTCATGTCCTGACAGGCATGAGGAGAAAGGCACAGAAAGGCTCGGAATTTCAGAGGAGGCTGGGCCAAGTGAGCATGCTCTGCTTTCCCCCACCTCCTGGTTACCAGAGCTCCTTGGGCCATACCAGCGCTCGACAGCAGGCGCCGGGACACCAGCCAAAACTCCTCAAAACCACCTCCCCAAGTTGCACTTGTCAGCAATTAAAACATTTGTCAAAGAGTATTTAATCCACTCCAAAGAGTGTTATAAAGTGCTATGGCAAACAGATTTGGATCGATATTTTTAAGAGTTCTGCAAAATGGCTACTCACAAATGTAATTCAATTATGTTGATATGGCTTTAAACAAAAACAGTAACTAAAAAGATTATATGTTGATGTACCAGGAAAAATCATTTGGGACCACAGAGTCATGAATAGTCTTTAAAAAAAAAAATACGTTCAACTATAGAAAGGATCCTTAAAGTAAAGCCTCAGAAACCTCGGATGTCAAAGGACAAATAACAACACACAGGAGAGCAGAGGTCACGGTATCTACACCAAACTGTGAAAGAGACAGCGTTTTCTTGGGAGACCCTCAACTCCTCTTACCACCCTTTCTGTTCACCACACTTGGCAGGGATTATCTCCTTGAATTAGGAGTAGCATGAAAACCGGTGGTTACCGTAAATCCAAATCATAGACAAATATTTCCATGAGTCGAAATGTATGTGTGAGTAGGATTTAATTTACATGAAAGGGTGTTTGCCAACTTTAATAACTGGTGGCCTGAAAGGGTGTGGGGAGGGAGCAGGAAGCGAAGTGCAAGGCTGAGGAGGACCCTTGGTGAGGTCCAGCGCCTGTGCGGGGGATGTGACGGGCAGCATGGAGGTGGGGACACAGGGCAGGCAGAGGAACACGGCTGTGAGCAGAGAACATGGCAGACAAAGGAAGACTGCAGTGGAACAGGGCGGGCGACAGGGGGCGGGGAGGGCGGGCAAACGTGGCATCAAGAATGGAGAACATGGTGAGCAGGGAACACAGCGGGTGGTGAATATGATGGGTAGAGAACAATGCAGTCCCCCGACACCCCTCTCCTGCCTGGATTCTGACTGATGGTACAGTCTCTGGACATCTCTCTCCCTGCCTCCACTACACTCAGATAAGAAGATGAAAATCTAAGGCCAGCCGCCCAAAACGGAACACTGCACCTTAGGTTTCCCTGGAGAGCCACCCCTGCTTTCCTCTCTGCCTGTAGGGCTATTGGCCCCACAGGGTTGTGGGATGTCCCTTATGCTGTGCTGAGGTGCAGGATCCAAGAATTAAAGGGACAGGACATTGAAGAACTAGTGAAGAGCATCTGGACTCGGAGGGGGCGGGCCACACCACCTATGAGCAGAGACAGACAAGGCCCTGAATGCCCAGAAGCGTCTGTATTTATTAGGTACAAGCAGGGGGAAGGGCTGTAAGTTAGGTCATCATCTGTAGGCTTAGTGATAGGGTATACATAATCACCTGAATCAAAAGCGAGGGGACCACCGCATTATGTCACCTGAGCAGAGAGGTGGGCCATGCACAGTGGGGGGCCGTGCCATATGCAGTAGTAGAGGCTCATGTACAGAAAAGGGGTCCACCCCCATTAGGTCACCGAGGCAAGGAGGTGGGCTGTGTGCAACAGGTGTCGTGTGCAACATTTCTTACCTGGGGGCTGGAGACTTCAAAGGGTTTCTAATAGAAAGATACTGTAAGCCAATGCAGTGGAAACTGACAGACTTGTGCTCTTCTCTTAAGATATTTATGGGAGGATTCTTTGAGCTAGCACAGAAGCGAGAAAAGACTGACAGGGTGTACAACCACGGTGACTGGTCACACCAGAGGGGTTCTTCTCCTCGGTTACATCCAGGATCTCAGACCTGAGGACTACTTTCCACAGAAACTGGATGCAAGGTACTACAACTCCTTTATCAGGAGGAGAGGCTCTTGCTCCAAGCCTGCCATACAGCATATGACCTTTCAGGCAGGGACGCCATCGCCTGGGTCTTTGGTTCTCATCCTGGTCTGGCTGTTTTCCCATGTACTGCTTCTGTTCTGTGACTGCTCTAGGCATTCCTCCTACTATAAGCTATTATATGGTTATATAGAAGGATTATATAAATCAGCACTAAATGTGTCAGTACAGCTCCAACTACATCCGTTATATGATTATATAGAAAGATTATATGGAACTAAGTATGATTATATATATAAGCTAGATATAGTAAGCAGTAAGTTATTATACAATTATATAGAAAGATTATATGGGACTAAGTGTGATTATATATATAAGCTAGATATAAGTAAGCAGTGAGTTATACTTCAGGAACTAATTGTGCCTGGGGTCTGCACAGTTATCCTTCCTCCGTGCCCATGGCGGGTGTTACCCACATCTGCCTATGAGTTCCTAAGCATCGCAGTATCATTGCATCTGCCGGATACCTCCAGTTCTGCTCTCTGTCTTCATTTTTTGTTTGTTTGCTTGCTTGTTCTAGCAGATAAAGAATAAATGAGGAATAAATAATCTTTTAAAGGAACTAAGTGTGCCTTTGGCTAATGGTCCCCAAATCACCCAAGGGCAGAGCTGTCTGATGGGAAGGGTGCAAGCTAGACTCAATATGTTTTCTTAATGTTTACTCAACACACACAAAGTAGAATTCTAGAGGGAGGAAAAGGCATGCAGAGATACCAAGTGGATCACGTTATGATGATCGGAAGCACCAGCAAAAAGGAACACACAGCCCTCACCATTGCATGAGGCTCAAATAACATCCTATGCCAACACATGAAGTAACTCCTCCAGGAATTACAAGGACAAAATAGAATAAACGAGTGTCCTGGGATGTTTTATTGTACCTATTTTAATATGCATTTGTGATAGATTCAGTATATAAAAATGAAGATACAAGGGATTTAATAATATATAATGAGCCCTCAGTTCAGACTCTCAGAATAGTACTTGTGGGGTACATATAATAATAAATCACGATTTGAATTACAAAGAAAAAATGAAACGTTAATTTCAAATCCACCATAAAACTCACCTCCCTGCCTAAAGAGAGTTGAGGCCAGGCACCATGGCTCACGGCTGTAATCCCAGCACTTTGTGAGGCCAAGGTGGGTGGATCACCCAAGGTCAGGAGTTTGAGACCAGCCTGGTCGACATAGTGAAATCCCGTGTCTACTAAAAAAACATAGCTGGGTGTGGTAGCAGGCGCCTGTAATCCCAGCTACTCAGGAGGCTGAGGCAGGAGAATCTTTTGAACCCAAGAGGTGGAGGCTGTGGGAAGCTGAGATCGTGCCATTGCACTCCAGCTGGGCAAAAAGAGCGAAACTCCATCTCAAAAAAAAAAAAAAAAAAGAGAGAGAGAGAGTTGAAATGTGCTTCTGGAGACAGTGAAATGCGGGTCCCTGAGACCTGACCAACTGTGCCAGCGTCTGGTTCTAGTCACTAACAGTGTGGCCTTAGGCACCTCTCCCTGCCTTGGTTGTCATCTTCTGTAAAATAGGGAAATGGTGGTCTTGGCCTCAACGTATTACTGTAGAGATTACAAAATATTCACATAAAATGCTTAGGAGAGTGGCAACAAATGGGAAGCGCACAATAAGGGTTGTTATTATTACTACCACCAATAGTAGTAATACTGCTACTGCCATTATTACTACTACCTGCTCCTGGGGCTTCAAAACAATATTTAAAAAGAAGCAAATTAAAGGAAGAAAAGGTTAGTTTGGAATATTTGTAACTTCAAGGCCCTAAGTGAGGGTGCATCACAGAAAGAGAGTAGAAGAAATCTTATACTCATAAAATTACTGGGAATCATTCTCACCTCTGACCTTTCCAGTTTTTTAAGAGGAGGCCCAACACAGCCTGGTTTAAAATAAATGAAACACATAACCACGAAGTCCAAGAGTGAACACGGCTTCAGAACTGGTTGGCCCAGGGGCTCTCCAATAGCGTGGAGTTCCACGTTTCCTTCTTTCTGCCACAGTATTAGCTCCATCTCCTCATGACTGAAATTTGGTGGTGTGTAAAGATCACACTCCATGCATTCTCATTCTTGCCTAGCAAGAGGTCTCACTGTTCCAACAAGCACTCTGCACCCTCCCCAGAGAGTGCGGCCAGAGGAAGAGTCTGCCAATCCAGTGAAGCCAACCAGCCTCCAGAACATGGGAGAAACTCAAGAGAAAATGTGGGTGAGAGTAAGTGCTGAATCATCACCGGGTAGGCTGTCTCCCCGAGGTGGTTTTTAAGAATAAAAACACCAGATGGTTAATTGTGTCAACTACACACATCTTTTGAGACAAATTCACCGAATTCAAGTGGGTCCAGTTCTAGTCAGTGAGTTATCCTGTCAGAAACCATCTGCTGATCTAATTAAATGTCTGAAGACTACAACTGGCTTCTAATGTAGTCCCTTTCAGCCACGTGTTTCTGTGCTGGGTACCATGAAAACCCACATTCCACTGGGCTCAAGACGGAGATGCGGCCCAGAAGCCATGGACTCACTAAGACGGGATCAGGAGGCCCAGGGCTGACCCTGCCCGGGCCAGGGTCCAACCATTCTACTTCCTCAAATTAGCAGTCCTGATTACATAAATTACACAGCTCACTAAACGCATCCAAAATTCTGACAAAATTTTTTTCCAAGTCTGGTTTATTTCCAAAGGTGAAAAGTCTAAATTATAAAATATTACAGAGTCCCAATGAAAGTAAACAAGGGTGAAAATTCATGGAAGTTTATAAAAACCCCTTCACAGAATGAAGAATTCCCAAGAACATTTTGTCTGGTTTAAATTGATAACTTATGCATTGATTAAAACACCATTTGTGTGACTCCTCCAGTTAGTCCACGTAATGAGAAAGGTCAAAGCGTGACGGGTTGTATGGTTGCAGCCCAGCTCGCACTCACTCTCCTAACCTTCCCTGGAGGCTCCTGGCCGTCAGCACAGGAGCATGTGCCTGGCGGAATCTCAGGCACTTTTAACTCCACTTCTTGCCTGGAGTGAAAATATCTATGAGCTCTGCCTGCACTTTTATCTTTAAAATTTAAGGAAAAAAAATGAATAGCCACAAGTCATAAATAAACAAGGAGTCAAAGATAGAGTGAGTTGATATTTCTTAACTGACTTAGGCAGAATCGCTGAGAATCGGGGCTTACAGAAAACATTAATTTAACCCTGTAAGTATTTACCCTCTTGGAAAAACTCAAGAGCCAAAGCCCTGTCTCTTTACCTTTTCAAGCACTGCACTCAGTATCGGTGCTTTCAGGAGAGTTTTATAGCTTCTCAAATGTGTTTTCCGACATATCTGCAGATCACAAGTTTACTTTGTTTCCACTTAAGTAGCATGATAATAATGTTCACAGACTTCCTTTTGTTGAACTATCCTTGCATTGCTCACAAACTTTTCTTGGTCAGGATGCACTACTCTTGAGAGCATAGCTTGTCTGATTTGTTACCTTTTATTTCCTCTTTAAAGAATGGAAGCTAAGGTGGCTCACACCTGTAATCCCAACATTTCAAGAGGCAGAGGCAGGTGGATCACCTGAGGTCAGGAGTTCAAGATCAGCCTGGCCAACATTGTGAAACCGATCTCTAATAAAAAGACAAAAAATTAGCTGAGGTGATGGTGGATGCCTGTAATCCCACCTACCCAGGAGACTAAGGCAGGAGAATCGATTGAACCCAGGAGATAGAGGTTGCAGTGAGCTGAGATCACAACACTGCACTCCCCAGCCTGGGCAACAAAGCCAGATGCTATCTCAAAAAAAAAAAAAAAAGAAAAAAATGGAAGATAAAATGTGCTAACATTTTAACTGAGATCTTTGCATCTTTGTTTTTGAGTAAGATGAACCTATACATTTTCTTATTATACTGGGGTGGTTTTCTCCCCCAGTGTGAGATCAGAGTTATGATAAAGACTGTTTCATCATTTGCTGTGTTCTGGAACTGTTTGAAATGACAGAAGTTATCAGTTCCTTAAATGATAGTGACTATTACTTAATAAGTAACTGTGGAAGGACTTGTGTGCAGTGATTTAGCTACAGGAGGAAACAGACAAACACGCACGATGTGATTCATACACTACACAGGATTGTCCACACACAGGTCCTTGCTGTGTACTGAATGCCTGCTACCCGCAGTGCAAGTGGTCCTAATCCCGGCTGGGTTCTCAGAGGCTCATGGTTGTTTGGTAACCTTGACATTCCCCTCTCGGCTCATCGTAACATCCACCACACTGATGTGTGAGAAGAGGTAAGAGGAGAACGCCAGAGCCCCAATGACAAGGCAACGCCTCTGTGACACCCCGCCCCCTTGGCTTCAGAACCTCAAGATGGGGGCTTCCGTGGCTCCCCCATCACAGAAATCTGAACTCACATTGAGGCCAACACTGGGACAAAGGACACGTGGAAGGAAGTAACAAGTCTTAGGTATGTTGGTGCCAGATTCTGAGTTTCTCTGGAGTCTGTCCTAAAGGAAATGGAAAACCACTGAAGGTGCAGCAACGGGAGGCGAGTTAACGGCAGGTTGGCAAGACGGACAGCAGTATGGAATTTAATTGAAAAAGACTAAAACGTTTTCCAGGAATACATGCCAAATGTGACACTTTAGTAAGATGGGCGACTTCTGCAGACTGCCAGAAAGGGTTTCTGCTGAGACTTCTAAATCCTTCCTCTAGATGTTGGATTTTACTATAAACCCATTTTTAACAACTTTTCCATTTCTAGAATTCCCTAACCCTGTCATGCTGTGGTTGTTTTTGTTCCTCTTTCCACGTGTTTCTGAAGAGGAATAAGTCATAGAATATTTCCTGATTATATAGAAGCCACAATACATGTACACAATGTGAGCATCTTATAATAAAATTAACTGTTCAAATGCACAATGAATGTTTCCATTCCAGTCATCCCAGCTACACAGTCATTAATATTTCTTTCATTCTATGTGCCAAATTAAATGAAATTTGCCAAAATATTGTACTTGTCATGGTTGCCATGCTAAACTAAAAAAGCTTTTTAGTTTAAAAGCAAAACAGCTAAGACTAGAACAGTGGGGTACATGTTCTCTAATCCATTTCTTGAAAACATCCGCGTCAGGTTGCCAAAGTAGTTTTCCAATCTTGTGGGTCACAGCGCTCATCATGATTTAACCACAGCCACATTCATGATGGGTGGCATCTACGGAGCTTTGTCAGTGCCTGTCAGATGGGGCCTTCTTCAGCAGCCCTGAGGAGTGGGTCTTAGTGGGCCCTCTTTGCACTGACGGAAACTGAAGATCAGAGACATCTGTCTCTCACTTCAAGAAGCCGACTCACAGATCCTGGCCAGGAGCCCTATTAAAACAATACCCAAACTTTTTAAGATAATTTGTTAATAGAGGAAGTACCTGCAGTTCCAACCCAGTCTTTAGTACTTGGATAGGCTTGCCTCTCAAGAATTCGTGTCATTATTTATTCATTCAACAGATATGTGCTGGGCACCTGCTACATGCCAGATAAGGCTCTAAGCACTTGGGGCAGATCAATAAACAAAGCAGGCCCGGCCTTGTGGAGCTCGCATTCTAGAAGGAAAAGCAGTCAGCACTACACAGGATTGTCCACGCACAGGCCCTTGCTGTGTACTGAATACCTGCTACCCACAGTGCAAGTGGCTCTAATCCCGGCTGGGTTCGCAGAAGTTCATGGTTGTTTAGTGACATTGAAATGCCCTCTCGGCTCATCGCAACAACCACCACACTGATGTGTGAGAAGAGGTAAGAGGAAAATCCCAGAGCCCCAGTGACAAGGAACGCCTCTGTGACACCCCTGCCCCCTTGGCTCCAGAGCCTCAAAGCCTGGTGGCTCCCCATCATAGATAATAAATAAGCAAATCCAATAGCATGCTGGGGGATAAGTGCTGCAGTGTAAGTAACAGCACAGCACCAGGGGGGTGGGGAGAAAGGCTGCGACATGGAGGGTTGGGAGAGACCTCGTGAGAAAAGGACCTCTCGGCAAAGGCTAAGGAGAGTGTCTGGGGAGGAGTGTTCCAGACCGAAGTAGCCGGCAGTGTGAAGTTCTCAGCAGGTGTGTGCCCAGTGCCCCAGAGGAATAGCAAGGAGGGCACTGAGGACAGACTGGAAAGGACACAGATACAAGACGGCAGAGAGATGCAGGGTCAGACGCAGAGGGCCTTGGCCATCAGTGAGCTGAGGGGTTTGCGGATTGTGAGCAGAGGAGGGGAGGAGCTCTCTGCTGATTTGCTGACCACTGTGCTCTCCCTCTTGACAGTGGCCTATAACAGGCCCCAGGAAGCAGTGACACTCATTGAGAAGCTTTTGCAATAACCGTTAGGAATGAGGTGGCAGAGCCCTGGGCCAGGTGACAGCAGAGGAAGAGTTAGGTGGTTGGATTCTGGACCTTTTTTGAAGGTAAAGGCAGCTGAATTTTTTCATAAATCCTGGGTATTTGATCAGATATCATAACTGCATCTTCTTTTAACAGAACATAGTCTGGGAAATCAACTTGCTGTGGAAATTGCTTTGAGTTGGTCTACTGAGGATGTTTCCATGAGAACCCAGGCCTGCTACAGCAGGGGCTGCATGGTTAGGTTTTTGGAGTTTAGCAAGCTCTTATCTAATGTCAACATTACCCTACCCGAGGGGCATGAAGGAGTTCCCTTACACAGTGTTGAAAATCAGCTGGGATTTCAGACAGGGCTAAGACATTAGCAGATGCTCAAACTGTCACCAAAGGAGTTTGAAAATCTGGAAGCATTATTCTGCTAGGTCCAGGAATCAAAGTTGGTGCACGGACTAGGACCCTCAGACAAGCAGAGATGCTGAAGCCAGACGCACCACTGAAGACAGGGCCACAGGTACTACAGCTAGCCCTGGGGCCGAGGGGAATCGTGTCTGCCAAGGCCTGCACCCTCCAGACAGGGTAGTGTGGACTGGGATTAGAGAGCTCATAACCACCTTCTCCCAGCCACCGCGTCTTCCCATTCAATGTCACCCTTGCTTGCTCTCTTCCTACTTCCAAAACACACAAAAATACCGAGAGGGTTTGCAGCTGATGAAGTCCCAAAGGAGCGATCCAGGACTTCGCACATGTTCCTGCAAAGGACCTTACTGTAAATATTCTAGGCTCTGCAGCTACATGGTGTCTACGGCGGCTTCTCAACTAGAAGCAGCAGGGACAACACTGAACAAATGAGCGCGCATGTGTCCAACAAAACTTCATTTACAAACCCTGGAATGTGAATTTTATGTGAGTTTTACCTTTCACAAAATATTGTTTCTTTTTTTTTTTTCATTAATTCAAAAATTTTAAAACCATTCTTACCTTGTTGGCCAAACAAAACCAGGCATTGGCCAATGTGAGCCTTGAACTCAACAGCGTGTTTTGAAAGGGCTCTGGTGCAGCCCGACCAGCACGGCGCCCCTAGGTCATGCAAAACACAGTGGTCCTTCTTCTGTGGCCTCGGCTTGGTAGTGACTGCAGTAAGTCCGGTGTGTGAAGCCTGGTCTCTGCTAACTCACAGAGGTGCAGCGCAGGTCACCAGGCACCTCTGTTTCACGACACTTTCCTGCCATCTGCTGGACAACTGTTACAGTACAATTACATACGGATCTGCACCGACTGTGAATTTGAAGTCTCCTTGTAGTTTTGTGATGCATCATTTGTTCAATTTAAGCAGTGACCCTAGGTTCAGGAGATATAGAAGGAAGAAGTAACTAATTCACAGGCATCCCAGCAGTCATCACGCAAATGACACAAAGATCCCCATTCCGTCACTTTCTAGTTTGGGGAGGGGCCACAAAGGGAAGGAAGACATCTTCCAACTGTTCTTATCTAGTTTCTACAGGCTTAGACTGGTGCTCTACCTACATTGGACATGTTCTGCAAACGAGAGTCTATCTCGCTAGAGTCCCACAAATGTGCCTCAGACAGACTCTGGAGAGATAGAGAAGGGACGAGTCCGTCAGCGCTCCCTGGTTTGAGAGTCGCACAGCGACTCTTCTGAGCTCAGTGGTCCACACAGCGCGGGGTTCTATGAACTCTGCAGAGAGCCAGGAGTGCTGCTAAGCTTTCCCAGGTGTGCGTGACCATGTGTGTCTCCATCTGTGTGCCTTGGGCCAGCACCTGCCCTCCTCCTGCCTTGGTTTCTCTGTCCCTTCAATGGGGATAACACTCCTAGACGTTGCTGCCTCACAGAGACAGTGTGACCATGGAACAAACACCCTTTGCACAGCATAATCAGGATCAGCAGTTCTGAAGCTGCAAGGCTGGAGAGAGAACAGGAGAAAGGGCGAGTTAGACCACAATTGTGGGGTGCAGTCGAGAAGCCACAGCATGCAAGAGATTGCCCGTGATGGAGCTCCAGGCTTCCCGGCCTGGCAACAGATCCCCAGGTTTCAAAATGAAAAAGAAAAGAGCTAGAGACCAAGATCAAGGGATACATGCAAAGATTATAACGTCCACTGTCTCTGATTTTAAAACCAAAACATTTGCCATTTGCTCTAGAGAATCAGGGAAGAAAGACACAGGGTGATCTGTTTGGTCCCACCTCCCAGCTCCTGGACATTTCCAGGACTCGTAGTCAGGGAAGAAGCCGGGTCAAAAGTCTCACAGCAAAACAGGTGTGCCCAGGATCAGAGAAGGCTCGGGAAGCCCACAGTACACATCAGCTGGAACTCAGGGGGCCTGGGACTCAGAGTGCCCTGTGTCTGGCTTGGGGGGGACCCGGGGTAGGGGGTGTGATGTGCAGAGCTCAGACCCAGCTCTGGTAATACAAAACTGTCCCAGGGAAAAGCAAGCGGATTCCAGTGTTGTGACAGCTGCAGGGGGCAGCTCAGGACAAAGATGCCTTTGTGGGGACAATGGATCCTTTGTGGGTGCAAGGGAGGTCTTTGGGGGACAGAGCAGTACAAAGGGGCCTGGTGGCCCCTTCGGCTCCTTCCAGAACCCTTGGGAAGGAGACACTGCATGGGAAGGCTGAGTGCCATGGCTCAACCAACACCTTATCCAACATGAACTGACCAAGCCCTTGATCAACTTGAAAAACTAATTTGTGGCTGGGTGCAATGACTCAGGCCTGTAGTCTCAACACTTTGGGAGGTCGATGCGGAAGGATCGCTTGAGCACAGCAGTTCGAGAACAGCCTGGGCAATACAGGGAGACTCCATCTCCACAAAAAATAAAAAATAAAAACTAGCCAGGCATAATGGCACGTGCCTGTGGTTCCAGCTACTGAGGAGGCTGAGGCAGAAGGATCACTGGAGCCCAGGAGTTCCAGGCTGCAATGAGCTATGATCCCAACATTGCACTCCAGCCTGGGAGACAGAGCAAGGTTCTGTCTTAGACATAAAAATACAAACTAGTTTCCATCTCCTCAGCTACACACCATGCTTAAACTCAGCACTAACACTTTCATGCAGGACAATCGCTGACATGCTATAAGACTGCCTCCTTAGCGCACAGAGGGCAATGGCACAACACCACTGCCGACCAAGCCCAGGCCAGCGTGGGACTCCACCCTCACCCAGATCTGGAAAGCAGAGTGGTCACTGGCCAGTGCTGTTTAGAACTATCCAGCAGGCTCAAGGACTCATGGGCTCTCTTCCTCCCTTCCCTTCTCTCAGCTCCCATTTCCCTCCCACTTTCCCTGCCCACAGCTCCAGGGAGTCAGGTCTACATGGCACAGCTACCCTTGGCCACCAAGGTAAGCCTGGCTGTCCTAGGGAGCAGGCTCTGTCCCTCTAAGCTGCTCACCAAGCCACAGGCACAAAATCCTGCACCATCCCCCCCCAGCAGCTGTCATGCTGCTGAGCCCAGATGGTAACTTTTAGTGGGAATTTCCTGAAGACACAGGAACAAGCCAAGGGAAATGTAACAGAGAACTTAGGAGGCTCTACCTCTGTCCTAGAGTCCCTGAACTCACCTCCTGCCTTGCCCAGGATGCCTGTGCATGGCAGGGGTGTGACCCACCCACCAGTACTAGCCAGGGTCAGGCCGTGCCTTGGTCCCCACCCCTCATTCTTGGGGGAAAGCTCTCAATCTGTTAAAAATCCACACATACAGGGCTGTCTTTATGAGTCTGCCCAGACATCCCAGGCCCTCCCAAGTACATGCCCTTCCCTAAGACCATCCACTTCCCAGGATAGTGACAACAAAGGCCCATTCCCCTCAGGAGATGCCCCCTCTACTCAAGGTGTGGCCTTGGAGCTGTGCCCCAACCATGCCCAGAGGCACATGGAGAGAAGTGCGGCCAGGACCACCCACGATGGCCTGACCCTGCCCTCTGATGGCTCCTTCTGGCCCAAGGGCCATCCTCTCCCCAGTGAAACCCTGACTCATGGATGCTCTGGGGAAAGCGGAGGTCCCTGTGGAACCAGAAAATAAAGATACAACCCTAGCTTCTCATCTAGAGAGTGCCATCCATTTATGAGGCCAAAGATCGGTAAGGCAATGAAGTAGAGCGACCCCAGGACTGGTGTGGTCCTCACCCGCAGCGCATGCAGACACATGGCACTGCAAGCTACATGGCTTCTTTATCTCTAGAATTGTGTATGTGTGTCCATGTGTGTCTGTGGGTATTCATGTGTCTGTGTCTGTGTGTCTCTGCATGTCTCTGTGTGTGTTTCTGCATGTCTATGTGTGTGTCTCTGCATGTCTGTGTGTGTCTTTATGTGTCTGCGTGTGCACCCTCCAGGCTGGGTAGGGGAAGGAAGAGTTGGGAAGGGAAGCTTGAGACAGGCCCAGGCCGCAGGCCCTGCTCACTCCCCTGGCTCCTTGGGCTAAGTGCAGTGGGCTTGAAGGAGGATGTGCAGTGGCCTCCTTCCAGAAGTCAGAGGGCCTGGTCTAGGGCTGAGGTTGGAGGACAGCCTGGCAGGCCCAGCACCAAGGCTCTGGGATAGGCTGTGTCACCTGTCTCCGGGGTGCAGGGGGTCTGGGCGCGTTTGGCACCCACAGCAGCCCCATCTTCCCTGAAAGGCTGAGGAGGGAGGGCAGACAGAATTTTCATGGAGGCCCCTGGTGGACTTGAAAGCTGGACAACCCAGGCGAATCTGATCGCTGGAGTAGGAGGCGGGGGAGGCTGCCGTAAGCCGTGATGGCTCCACTGCACTCCAGCCTGGGTCACAGAGCGGGACCCAGTCTCCAAAAGAATTAATTAACTAACATGACTGAGAAGTGACTAACTTGGCAGAATTCACCAGAAGCGGTCGACTGTTCTCTATCAGGCATGAAATAGTAACTAGACTAGAATTACAGAATATAATGGAAGTTACATTTTTTTCGCGGGCGTCCAACTGGGAACTCTGGACCCACGGCCAGGCTTCCTGCGAGTCTGCGGACACTCCCCTGCGCAACTGCCCCCTCCAGCTGCCCCAGGACGCGCGTGTTCCCCGCCGGCCCGCCCCGCAGCCCGCCCCACTCGCGGGACCTGCCGTAGGAGGGGAGGGGGAGGGGAAGGGAAAGGAAGAAGGCCGAGTCCGCCTCCCCTCGGGTGTAATCTGTGCTGCCGACTTCAGAAGGATATCTTCCGGTTGGAAGATTTAGTTTGGAGCGAAAGTCAGCAAACTCCGCCGACGAAACAAAGACCAAGGCTCTCCAGGCCCTTCCAGAGGTTCTTCGCACGGCGAGGCCCCGCAGTGGGGAGGGCCCCGGAGCGCACCCGACGCGCCCCTGCTGGGAGCTTCCAGCGCTCCGCAGAGGCCCGGGGCAGTCCCGGCCAGGGTTTCCATCCGCGGAAAACACGGCGACGTCTAAGTAGCGCTTGGAAATCGCGACGTGCCGGCGGACACCCCGACTCCCCGCGCGCACAGCAGCCCGGCAGAGCCTGGGCGCCGAGCCTGAGCCGGACTCCACGTGGCTCCCCTTTGGCCCCAGGGAACTGTCGCCGCTGGGGTCTGCCGCGCCCGTCCTCTCGGCCATCCGCTGGCGCATTGGCACAGGGGTTTTCCCGGGCAGATCGGGTCCAGCCTGTGCTGCTTCTGAGCCGCAGGAAGTCTCTAAGACCAGACAAAGGAGGAAACTACAAAACCTCTAATTGGGCAGAACCTCGGAGGAACCTTCCGAGAGGAGGGGCTGCAGCTGAAGCTAGCAAGCAGAGACGGAGAGAAGTGCGACGCGTGCCGACACCAATACATACATATATAAATACTTGGAAAACCACCCAATGTTAAATTTCAAATTGGAAACGTCCCAAATGTCCAGCAGCACGGGAGTGGATAAGTAAAGAATAGTACCTAGCTAGAACAGATGGCACCGGCCAGTCTAAAAGGAGGGTTCAGAGTTTGTTGTAATTTTGGAAATTATAATTGATACCCATTTAACTGAGGAGATAATTTTTATTTACTAATATAATCTCATTTCTAGCTTTAAAATATGTGTAAAAATAGCAATTCCATGGTGATTTTATTTGTTTGATAGAATGGGTAACAATTCATACAGGAATGAACAAGTTACCCCAAGAAGACAAACAGGTTAGAGTGACCTTGTGCGAAAAGAAAACTCCATCTTCTTCTGAACGAGGCGTGAGGTTACCTGTGTGGTGCCTGCCTTGTTGGACATGGTGCAGAAGAGCTGGGGCTCTGCCCCGCAGTGTCCACTTCCTCTGTAACAGGTAGGGAAAGAGGAAAGAGCTGTGGTCTGTCTGAGGAAAGAGCTGTGGCCTGAGGAGAGGACAGCGGATTCCTCAAAGAGGAGCCCAGGGAGTGGAGTAGGGACGGGATAGGGGATGGGTAGGAGACAGGGAGTCCAGCATCGGAAGCATGAACCCTGGGGCCGGGCCACTTGGGCTGGTGATGCAGCCTACCAGCTTGGCAGCAGCAGGTGAGCCCTTAACTATGGCTCCCATGAGGTCCCCTTCTCTCAGGAGGGTAGTAATGGTCCCTGCTGCTATGCTTTGAATACTCATCCCTTCAGAACTCATGTTGAAACCTAATCCTCATGTTAATCCTAATCCTCCATATTGAGAGTTGGGCCTTTAAGAGGTGACTGGGTGATGAAGGTTCTGCCCTCTTGAATGGGTTAGTCCATTCCTGGATTGATGGATCGATGAAGGGGTTGATGGTTTCATGGGTTATGCAGTAGGACTGGTGACTTATAAAAAGGGAAGAGAGATTTGAACTGGCATGCACAGCCCCCTGCCGTGTCATGCCCTGAACCACCTCTGGGCTCTGCAGAATCCCTGCCAGCAAAAATAGCCCTCACCAGATGCCCCCACCCCCGACCTTGGACTTACCATTTAACTGTGAGAAATACATTTCATTTCTTTATAAATTACCCTGTTTCAGGTATTCTGTTATAAGCAACAGAAAACAGACTAAGACCCCTGCTTCCTAGAGCTGTAGAGAGCGGCACACGCTGGCATCCACAGAGCCCCAGGAAGAGGTTCCCCATGGCATAGACACCCAGGAAATAAGTGTCTGCTGAGCCTGTGGATTTGCAGGTGCCTCTGATGGACTTCGGGATGGGCTGGGGGTGCCACAAAAGACTCGTGGCTGCCTCTGCTGTGTTCCTGTTGCCCACACCACTGCTGGGATGACAAACCTGCAGAGGCTCCACCTGCACACGGTTTTGACAAAGCTGGAAATTCTCCCTCTCTCTTTTCACCTCTTTCTCAGACTTTCTTCAGGGATTTTTATGGTTTTCTGGAATTTTTTTCATAAACACTATTTTAACAGCAAAGAATAAAATTTTTTGAGTGTAAACATTCACCTTAATCTCACTGCTCTCAAATTATCTTTTACATTTTCATATTCACCTCCTACCCCTTCTCATATTCAGGTATGATTTGGCATAGTGCTAATGATAGCAATTAATTCGTATTCTGTCTTTGCTGTTCAAAGGAGTTTGGATAGATTGGTAGAAAAGTCAGATTAAATGAATGTGAATCAAGCTTCAAGCTGCCCCTCTGCAATCGTGAGCACCAGATCTTTCAGAGGATCAACAAGCGTTACATTCAGAATAGCCAGCTTCAAGAGCAAAGGCAAACCCACATAAGGCATTTCCAAAAATATTGTCCCAAGTGCATTACGTGTGTGTCAACACCATGCAATGGTTTCATGCAAATTGTTGAGGAGTGAATGAGAACACTGCTGTTTAATACAAACAATAAGCCCGGATGAGTCCTGAAACCACTTACTGGAAGGGATGAAGAATTAAAGAAAATCAATAAACCCCAATAAAAGAGGATATATTACTAACAAGTCTGATGAACCAAGTGAACCAGATGCAACATCTCTCTCTCTCTCTCTCCCCTCCCTCCACACACACACACACACACACACACACACACATACACAAACACACACACTCATCAGGAAAAGACAGCAAGATAGTATCATTTTAAACCAGCATTTAAGATCACAAACTAAACAATAAAGAATACAAACAGATGGGAAAGTGGACAGAGGGGAAACCAAAAATCGTTAAAGACCTATGCTTCCATAAAGGGCAGACCAAGTTTTGTGTGTTTATTGCCAATTATAGATATATTTTAAATGAGATTGATACTGATATTGTTTTAAGATAACAACCATAGGATCAAAACTGGGCTAATTTCCTGGCTGACCATAGCAAAAGATAGAAGCAAATGGAATGTAGCTCATTCATCCAAAGACAGCAAATAGAAAGGAAGACAGAAAGCTGGGCCTGCTCTGTGGGTGTCCACGGTAGGCACTGCTAATGGGGCAGGGGCTCCCTCACTTCCCACGCTCCCCCCACACGGGTCCTCCCAGCCTTCCTCTTAATCATTTAGTAGATCTGCCACCTCCTTATTCCCTCTTCACTCCACACCGCCTGTGTGAACTTTTTCTGGATTTCTGGGTGGGCTCCTAAATGTTGATGTGCCTAAAATATAAAACTCGTTATACAGAGTAGGTACCCAACAAATATAAAATGTGAGTATTTTGGTATATTCATTTTGTTTATGTCAAGTTTCTTGCTATCTACATAAGTGTAATACTGCATATCAGCATGTTTCAGATTTCACTATGATGGTTCTGCTAGCTACAGTAAAGGATGGCTTTTAGTTTTGTGTGCATGTGGCTGTCTTGCAAAATGTATATGGGATATGCATTGTCTGTTCTTTAAAAACAGATTCACCTATGTATTTCCAGTTTATTAGTTCTGTTTACTTAGTCATTTCCACTCTCGACTTCTATTAGTCTGCTCAAGTTGTCATAACAGAATACCACAAACTTTTGAAGTGTCTTAAAAAAACAGAAATTTGGCAGGGTGCGGTGGCTCACGCCTGTAATCCCTGCTCCTTGGGAGGCCGAGGCAGATGGATCACGAGGTCAGGAGTTTGAGACCAGCCTGACCAACGTGGTGAAACCCCGTCTCTACTAAAAATACAAAAATTAGCGGAGCATGCTGGCACGCGCCTGTAATCCCAGCTACTTAGGAGGCTGAGGCAGGAGAATCGCTTGAACCCGGGAGGCAGAGGTTGCAGTGAGCTGAGATCACACCATTGCACTCCAGCCTGGGAGATAGAGCAACACTTTGTCTCAAAAAAAACAAAAAACAAAAAAACTTTATTTCTCACAGCTCTGGAGACTGGAAATTTGAGATCAGAGTACAGGGCAATTTAGTTCCTGGTGAGGGCTCCCCTCCTGGCTTGTAGACAAACACTTTCTTGCTGTATCCTCACATGGCCTTTTCTTGGTGAGCATGCATCCCTTGTGCTATGATATGAGTGTTTGTGTCCCTACCAAAATTCATGTTAAAATTGAATCCCCATTTCAACAGTATTAAGAGGTGGATCTTCCAGGAGATGATTAGGCCATGAGGTCTCTGCCCTCATAAATGGGATCAGAAATTTTGTAAAAGGGCTCAAAGAAACTAGCTCAGCCCTTTTTGCTCTTCCATCCCCTCCAGCATGTGAGGACACCTAGACAGTGCCATCCTGGAAGCAAAGACTGGACCCTCACCAGACACCAAACCTGCCCGTGCCTTGCTCTTGGACTTCCCAGCCTCCAGAACAGTGAGAAACAGCCTCTATTATTTATAAATTATCCAGTTTGTGGAGTTTTTTTTTTATAGCAGCACAAATGGACTAAGAAAACTGCTGTCTCTTCCACCTCTTCTGACGACATCAGTCCTGTGGCATTAGGGCCCTGTCCTCATGGCCTCATTTAACCTTAATTACCTGTTCAAAGTCCCTGTCTCAAAATACAGTCACATTGAGGGTTAGAGCTTCAACATGTGGATTTGAGGGGGACACAGTTAAGTCCATACCACAATTTTTCTGGCCAGTTGTAGGATGGTGCTTCTTGACACACTTAGGGATGAATTAGATTGTGTGATTAGTTCTGGCCAACAATTTGTAAGCTGCTATGATTTGAATATTTGACCCCTGAAAACCCTATGTTGAAATATGACCCCCAGTGTTGGAAGTGAGAGTCTAATAGAGGTGTTTGGGTCATGAGGGTGGACGCCTCATAAAAAAATTAGTGTCTGGGGGGTGGGGCTGAGCAAGTTCCTGCAAAGAACGTGGCATTTCTCCCTTGCTTCTAGCTCTCTCAGCATGTGGTCTCTGCACACAGATATCCTCTTCGCCTTCTGCCATGAGGGGGAAGCAGCCTGAGGCTCTCACCTAATGCTGGTGCCATGCTTCTGGTACAGCCTGCAGAACTGTAAGCCAAGTAAACCTCTTTTCTTAGGCTGGGTACAATGCCTCACACCTGTAATCCCGGCACTCTGGGAGGCTGAGGCAGGAGGATCACTTGAGCCCAGGAGTTTGAGGTTATACTGAGCTATAATTGCATTGCTGTACTCCAGGCTGGGTGACAGAGCTAGACCCTGTCATTCATAAATAAATCAATAAACAAACAAATAAATAAATACAATTTTTAAATTTGTTTTAAAACTTTTTTGTAAATAAATTACCCAGCCTCAAGTATTCCTTTATAGCAACACTCAAAAGACTAACTTAACATACAAGCAAATGCGATTTATGTCACTTCTGGGCTATGCACTTCATTGCCAGCATAAGATCTTCCAAAGCTTTCTTATCTCTCTGCCATAGTAACTGGCACTGTAAAAATAGTGGCTGCCTTGTCAGTTTCATTGCTGAATGTCTACAATAAGTAGAAGTCCCTGCAATTGGACAGCATGAGAATGGAATGGAGAAAAAATACACCTTTTTGACTTGTCACTAGCATTTTACTGTTTTTGCTGCAGCATAACCTAATCTACTTTCACCAACACAACTTCTTTGGTGGTAATTTTTGGTGGAGATGTCATTTAGATACAAAAAAATGCAAAGTGTTCATTTTTATATGTTTTGATAATTATATTACTCCTGTGCAGTCACTTCAAACAAGATATGGCGCATGTCCGTTACCCCAAATGTTTCAAGCTTTTTCCGACCAGTCCTCCCACCCTCTTCCATCCCAGAGAAACTATGCTCTGATTTCTGTCATCATAGATTGATTTTTCTCTTCTTGAGCTTCATATAGATGGTATCATATTGTATGTATGTATTTGTGTCTTGCTTCGTTCACTCCACATAATGCTTTTGAGATTGATGTATACTGTATGAGTCAGGTGAGCATCCTTTCTTGCTTGCTGACTAGTATTCCACAGTATTAACGTGCCACCGTTTGTATATCCATTCTATTGATGGACATTTGGTTGTTTTCCCTTTTGAGTTATTGAAATAAGGCTGCAGTAAACATTCTTGTGCAAGTCTTTTTGTAGACATGACTTTTATTCCTGTTGGCAAACACCTAGGAGTGAAATTTCTGGGCCTTAGGGTAGGTGTATCTTGAAATTTATAAGAAACTAACAAAAGATCTCTAAAGTTCTCCAGCCATTTTATATTCCTTTCAGCAACATTTGAGAGTTCAGTGCTTCATACTGTTGCCTATATTTGGTTGTATTGTCTTTTTTATTTTAGCTAGCCCAGATTGTTGTTAGTATTCAGTCCAGGAACCCTGGGGAGAGAAGGCTTTTGCTTTTTTTCCCAAAAAAATCTTCCCTAACAAATGGTGGTCAAGCACCAATTATTCATACATTGAAAATGAACTTTGACCTCTACGTCACTACATACATAAAAAATTAAAATGGGTTATAGATCTAAAAATAAAATCTAGAATCATAAAGCATCTAGAGGATAACATAGGAGATTCTTTAAAAAAAAATTAGAGTAGGCAAAGGATTCTTAGGATACAGAAACATTAAATCATGGAAAAATGACAAATTTGACTTCATAATAGTATGAATAGTCTTCCAAAGTACTTGAGTTATAATTAATCATATTTGAGCACCACCACACCAGGCTAGTTTTCATATTTTCAGTAGAGACAGAGTTCCACCATGTAGGCCAGGCTGGTCTTGAACTCCTAACCTCAAGAGATCTGCTCGCCTCAGCCTCCCAAAGTGCTGGAATTACAGGCATGAGCCATGGCACCTGGCCGATTTTCTTTGTATTTTATAATGCTTTGATCCTTTTTATGTCATAATGAATGACCATATTTTGTAAACATTAAGACACTAGAAAGTCTCCAGGCAGGACCCAGTGGCTCATGCCTGTAATCTCAACAATTTGGAAGGCTGAAGTGGGAGGATGGCTTGAGCCCAGGAATTTGAGATCAGCCTGAGCAACATAGTGAGATCCTGTCTCCACAAAAAATTTTACAAATTAGCTAGTATGGTTGTGTGTGCCTATAGTCCTGGCTACTCAGGAGGCTGAGGCGGGAAGATGGCTTGAGCCCAGGAAGTTGAGCTACAGTGAGAGCTATGATCTCCACTGCACTCCAGCCTGGGCGAAAGAAAGCCTCCAAAGGTCAGAATCTATTGATTAATTCTGTTTTGTATTTTTGTAATTTATACCTACCTTTGCCAGCGTGACTTAATATAAACTAATAATAATGAGTCAAATTGTCTAGCATATTTTGTCAAATTGTTCCTAACTCTAAATCTTATGTCTTTATGTCAAAAAGTAACAAAATTCATAGTTTCAAAAACATTATCCTTCATATTGATCGTAATTTTTTCTTAAATGCTGTTTATACATATTTTGCCAATTGCAATTGACTAAACCATGTCCTTTTAATATTAATATTGATGTCAGTGCCTATGATCCTATTTGGCAAAGCCTTTCTGGTTATTCTGTTGCTGCCCAATGCATATGCCATCAGGAAAGCCTGGTGAGTTGGAAGGAACAAGGTACTTGAGTCAGACCTGGTTAGAATCCCACATTGACTGCCCACTGGTTGTGAGATCCTGGATATGTGTTGTAACCTCTCTAAACTATGGAGGGAAACAATGCCTAGTACAAAGGATGAAATTATAGATTCTATGCAGCAAGGGTTATGTACACACATGTCTGTCTAAGAGCGACAGGCATGGACTGTTCTCAAGCCTGTTTTTGTTTGTTTGTTTGTTTGTTTTTTGAGACAGGGTTTCGCTCTGTTGCCCAGACTGGAGTACAGTGGCATGATCTCGGCTCACTGTAGCCTCCCTCTTCCGGGTTCAAGCAATTCTTGTGCCTCCTCCCAAGTAGCTGGGATTACACGAGTGTACCAGCACACCCAGCGAAGTTTTGTATTTTTAGTAGAGACAGGGTTTCAGCATGTTGGCCAGGCTAGTCTCCAACTCCTGACCTCAAGCGATCAGCTCACCTCAGCCTCTCAAAGTGCTAGGATTACAGGCATGAGCCATCACACCTGGCTGCAAGCCAGTCTTTGGAAGCTTTTGTGTATTCACTATGGTTTGGTATTTAGTGGGTGCCTAATATGGTGCCTAATGTTTTAGGTTGTTATCTTAAAACAGTATCAATTTCATTTAAAATATATCTAGGCTGGGCACAGTGGCTCACACCTGTAATCCCAGCACTTTGGGAGATCTGCCCAAGGTGGGCAGATCACCTGACGTCAGGAGTTGGAAACCAGCCTGGCCTACATGGTGAAATCCCGTCTCTACTAAAAAAAAAAAAAATACAAAAATTAACTGGGCGTGGTGGCATGTGCCTGTAATCCCACCTACTCAGGAGGCTGAGGCAGGAGAATCACTTGAACCCAGGAGGCAGAGGTTGAAGTGAGTCAAGATCATGCCATTGCACTCCAGCCTGGGCAATAGAGCAAGACTCCATCTCAAAAAAATATATCTAGAGAGAGAGAGAGCGCGTGCACACTAGGAGTTAAAATATATATATATATATATTGGCAATAAACACACAAAACTTGGTTTGCCCTTTATGGAAGTGTAAGTCTTTAATGATTTTTTGTTTCCTTCCATCCACTTTTCCACCTGTTTCTATTCTTTATTATTTAGCTTGTGATCTTAAACACTGGTTTAAAATACTATCTTCTCTCCCATTACTTACATGTGTGAGTGCGTATGTGTTTTGTATCCATTTCCTTGGCCCATGAGATTTAAAGTAAATCCCTTCCTGTTGGAGCTTAGTGATTCTCCTGAATCCCCCATTCCTTCAAGTAGCTTCAGGACCACCACAAGCTTTCAACTCCCCAGTGAGCCTGAGGGTGCTGTTGCATCTCTTGGTCCACATGGCATCTTCTGCTGGCCTCCCCAGAAAGGAAATCTTAAGACAGGCTTCAGGCGAGTCATTTGGAAAGCACTGTCAGTCAGTGAGCAATGAGGAAGGGCTGGAAGCAGTGTCACACACAGGTGCAGGAAGAAGCAGGGTGCCACTGTGGCAAACAGGGCGCAATCCCACTGAGGCCTTCGAGAGAAAGTGGAACACTGCAAGACTGACTCACGGAAAAGGGGATGAGTTGGGATATTCCTCCATGAACTCCAAGTCCTTATTGGTGGAAGGTGGCTCCTGGAAGCATTAAATTCCCAGCACTTGAAGCCAGGCACACCCACAGGGCAGGCAAATTCCTGTGGCCACTGAAAGGTCTCAAGCAAGGAGCTCTGGTTCCTGAGGCGGGGAGCCCTCAACATACAGAAACATCTGCCACCAAAGCTCAAGGTGAGCTCAAGGGATGTGAGGCGCGCTGCCAGCAGCTGCTACGTGCCGTGTTTTATGAAGTGCCAGACAGAGCACGAGGGGCTCTCCCAACTAAACACAGCTGCGAACGGCTGCCTTGTGGTGCCCTTCACCAATATCACAGACCCTAGGCCAAGGGAACGCCTTCTCAGGAAGACCTCCAGGTATGCGACCAATGCGAGGGACCCAAAACTGGAGTAGAAACTTCTCCTTCTGCTGTAGAAAAATTACAGAAAAATATTGTCCTTACTTTTATTAGAAGTACTTCTAAATATAAAATGTTTCCAATTAAGTATTTCAAATCTGTATCGCTCTAGGAGTTTCTGAAAATGTTATTCAGAAAAATGTAGGAAAATACTTTTCAGCAGCTCATTTTATGAGTTAAAAACAACTTATTTCAACTCCTAGTGCAATAAATTGTATTTTAAAAGCATTAATAAACTGGCAAATTCAGAATCAAATACTGGAAAAGTCCTAAATCAAAGTTTATCAACATTTGAAATGCTAACAGATTGCAGTACTTTTTAATAGTTGGAACTTTTAAGTAGTTGAGGGATTTCAGAAATAAGGAGGACAAAATCACGGAAAAATGATGTGCTCACACGTGCACATTTACGTATTTGCCATATATTGAAACTTTTTAAATGAAAAAAATATGTTCCAAAAATGCCACAGCACAAACCATTTTCATGGTTAATGTCCATTTTGCTCTGAAAACAGCAGTCTTTGATAATGTAAACATCAATTTAGCCTTCACCCTATAATTTGTCTTTTCTCTTAAGTAAACATTGGGACTTCTGTTTCAGACACTTAATAACCACAAGGCAAGTTCAAGTGCCTGGAAAATACTCTGCACTTGATGAGTCTGGTTCCCATAACAAAAAGATGCATCAATCCAGAGCAAACTTATCAGAGCTGTGCCTTTGGAAAGATACCCTGGTTGCCAACATACACCACAACCCCTGCTGGAATTACATAAATGTGTTTAGTGTTCATATGGAATTTTCTAAAAGAAAACAAG
This sequence comes from Ateles fusciceps, assembly GCA_036589455.1. Taxonomy (NCBI): domain Eukaryota; kingdom Metazoa; phylum Chordata; class Mammalia; order Primates; family Atelidae; genus Ateles; species Ateles fusciceps. The sequence continues at coordinate 927,418 of JAZHEH010003321.1, read as the reverse complement.
TCAATCAAGCTGTTTTGTAGTCCTAAAGAACTTAGGTCTTGGCAAAACACTGGAGACATTTTAAAAGCCCTGGATTCTGGACAGACCCATGAGCAATGGGTCAAGGTCAAGGTCTTTACAGACAGTGGATGTTCCTTGTTTAATCTCCATTGTTTAGAAGAAATCTAGTGCTTGTTATAAACCCTCAATGCAAGTGACATAACTTTAGGTCTTAAACTGACCATAGTTCTACTGTGTTCTTATAAATTAAACATGTTGAAGTGCATTTGCTAAATTGAAAATTATACTTTACTAATGACAATCTCTTGTTTGTCTTGGGAGAAGAGTTATTTTTATCTTCAAGTGCAAAGACTTGGTTTCAGATTCAACTTTCAAAGTCACTGCAAAAGTTAAGACCAACTGCAAAGTTAGAGAAACAGTATACAAGACTGCTTTCATTTTTTTTTTTTTTTTTTTTTTTTTGAGACAGAGTCTTTCTCTGTCCACTCAGGCTGGAGTGCAGTGGCACAATCACAGTTCAATGCAGCCTTGACCTCCTGGGCTCAGGCCATCCTCTCACTTCAGCCTCCAGAGTAGCTGGGACTACAGGCATGTACCACCACATGCAGCTAATTTTTTTTTTTTTTTTTTTTTGTAGTAACAGGGTCCCACTATGTTGCCCAAGCTGGTCTCAAACTCCAAAACTCAAGCAAATCTCCTGTCTTGTCCTGTCAGAGTACTAGGATTATAGGCATGAGCCACTGCGCCCGGCCAAGACGGCCCTCACTTCTGACACCAACTGTCAATTTGATGGGGAGATTCCCAAAACCACTTTCAGGTTCAATCATTTGCTAGGAAGACACAGAACTCACTAAAAGCTGTTACATTGTAGGTAGGGTTGATTACAGTGAAAGTCTAGATTAAAATCACCCAAGTGCAGGGTGCAGGAAAAGTACCACATGCAGTTCTCATTGTCCCCTCCCCATGGAGTGAGGGCGGCGTGGCTTTACCCGCCTCGCTGTGTGACAGTACACATGCAGTAGTGCCACCCTGCAAGGCCACTTAACCATTGAGCCCGGAAGTGTCTGCTGGAGCTCCCTCATGTCTGTGTGACTGATCATTCTCCTGGCAGATCTTAGCCTCCAGCCTCCAGCCTCCTGCCCTCCTGAGGTTGACTGATTCCACATGACCCCCAAATCCCCCCACCCACTCCGTAACCTGGAGTGTCCGGGGTCCCATCCTGAGACTATCCAGTGTGGCAGCCCCACCCTAAATCACATCTAGACTATCCAGTGTGAGCCCAGGCCACTGGCAAATGAAGACAATCCTATCAAGCACTATACTCCAAGGGCTTGGAGACAGATCACCTGCCAGAGCTGAGGACAAAGTCAGAGCTCTTTAGGGCAAGGTTAAATTCCTCACTATACAAATCAGTTATATGATTATTACAGTCATGTCTTTTATATTTCATGAAATGTGTTTGACTATTGTGAAACAGAGTTGAAGTCTTTCAAGCCTTTAAACCTAACAACTATATCTTTTGCATATTTTAAAATAAAAGTTGGGACATATTTTCCTTTGGCGATAGCAAATGAAAATAAAAATTTTCAGTTTTGCTTGGGACAGAAAATGAATAAAAAGGCAAGTAGAGGCCGGGCGTGGTGGCTCACGCCTGTAATCCCAGCACTTTGTGAGGTCAAGGCGGGTGGATCACGAGGTCAAGAAATCGAGACCATCCTGGCCAAAATGGTGAAACCCCGTCTCTACTAAAAATACAAAAAAATTAGCTGGGCGTGGTGGCATGCACCTGTAGTCCCAGCTACTAGGGAGGCTGAGGCAGGAGAATTGCTTGAACCCGGGAGGCGGAGGTTGCAGTGAACCGAGATCGCGCCACTGCACTCCAGGCTGGCGCCTGGCGACGGAGTAAGACTCTGTCTCAAAAAAAAAAAAAAAAAAAAAAAAAAAAAAAGGTAAGAAGAAAGAAAGGCAGATCATTTGTGTGTCCCTACAGTTATCTTGCAGTTGAACATCATTGCTACCAACAGATTTTATTTTCTTCTTTAAAATGATGAAATGCCGGCCGGGCGTGGTAGCTCACGCCGGTAATCCCAGCACTTTGGGAGGCGGAAGCAGGCAGATCCTGAGGTCAGGAGTTTGAGACCAGCCTGGCCAATATGGTGAAACCCCATCTTGACTAAAAATACAAAAAATTAGCCAGATGTGCTGGCACGTGCCTATAGTCCCAGGTACTCGGGAGGCTGAGGCAGAAGAATCGCTTGAACCCGGGAGGCGAAGGTTTCAGTGAGCCAAGATTGCGCCACTGCACTCCAACCTAGGTGACATAGTGAGACTTTGTCTCAAAAAAAAAAAAAATGATGAAATGCCACAGATTCAGAGAGATTACCAAGACACAACAATGGTGTGCAGCGTAGGATCCTGGACTGGATCCTGGAAAGAAAATGCACATTAGGGGGAAAACTAGTGAAACCCAAAAAAAGGTCAGCAGCTTACTATTAATTATTACCATGATGCATGGTACCAATGTTAATTTTCTGGTGTTATTATAATTTTGTGAGTTGTTAGTATTAGGGGAAGGTGAGTGAAAAACATGTGAACCCTCTGCATTGTTTCTGCAACTTTTCTGTAGGTCTAAAATCATTTCAAAATGAAAAGTTAAAAGAAAAAAGTTTGAAATGATCTGTCTCTGCATATTCAAGGATTCTCAATCATTTTCTTCTTTTGGAGATCAACCAACTCTTTGATGAAAAGGATGTACCATCTGTCCTAAAGAGCCTCCAGTCCACTCCATAGTTTGGATGTTTGTACCCCAAACCTTATGTTGAAATTTGATCCCCAGTGTTGGAAGTGGTGCCTAACAGGAAGTGTTTGGGTCATGAGGGCAGATCCCTCATGAATAGATTAATGATGCTGTAAGTGAGTTCTCACTCTATTAGTTCCCCTAAGAGTTCCCCCAAGAGGTGGCTGTTAAAAGAGCCTGGCACCTCCCTGTCTCTCTTGTTTCCTCTCTCGTGTGATCTCTACACACCTCTCTCCTTCACCTCCCGCCATGAGCAGAAGCATCCTGAGGCCTCCCCAGAAGCAGATGTTGGCACCAGGCTCCTTGTACAGCCTGCAGAACCATGAGCCAAACAACCCTCTTTTCTTTATAAATTACCCAGCTTCAGGCATTCCTTTAGAGTAACACTAAATGGACTAAGACATCCACTTTTGCCATTACATCAGTTCACAGACACACATGGAGCTCATCTGCAGGCCCCATTGAAGAACCCTGCTCCAGGGTCCACAGCTCAGGACTCAGGTGTGAGAGGAAGTAGCACCCAGCAGTTGACTGAGGAGGAACACCTAGCTCCCACTTCAGCCACATTCATGTCTTCAGCCTCTGGCCATGTGGAGGCCTTCCTACACAATGGGAGACAGGAATGCAGGACTTCATCCTCCTCCGCAACGTTTCCTCAAAAGGTTCTTTATGAAAGTACAGCACTCACTCGCACAATACCGGGCACATAGTCTTTTGTGAGCCCAGCAGCACCATAAATACATCCTAAAGGAGTCCTAACTGCAGCCTCACTAAGTGACACCAAACAGGGTAATCAACTCTGGGCATCAGAGCCTCTGCAGGAAATGTTGGCTTAGCCCACAGTGCTGAAAACAAACACAAATTTGTACTAGGTATGGGTCATCTTCTCCACCCTACACTTTACCTCCCACTTTCTGGCTTATAAGCAACTCCATCAAGAGGTTGAAGAAGGGCACAGCTGACTAAATGGTAGAAATAAAAGGCAAGAACAAAATCTGCCTGAAGCCTACAGAGATAGCTTCCATCAGGATGATTTTTATATGAATAGTTGTGCGAGTTATGAGGGGACAAGAGCAACGATGCACACACTAGGCTCATGAAGCCCAAAGTCTTCATATCCTGAGTTTACAAATCAGGTGCTAGTGAAATCAAACACAAGACACATTTGCTCAAAAGGACAAAGGCAGCTTCAGAGAAAAGGAACGGCCTGTCCAAGGAGAAGCCACCACACTTCCAGCCCCAAGAAATGGCTGGCATGTCAGGAAATGTTTGGACAGCTCTGGCCCAGGGTTCAAAATGTTTGGACAGCTCTGGCCCAAAGAATCATACTAAAGTACAGATTCCTTTATCCTGGGGGTCCGGCTGCCCAAGCTTGGCCATCAAGATGGAGTGGGGCTGCAAGAAAGCTGACTTTCTCCCAAGCACTGCCCCATAATGGACAGAGTGAGAGGAGTGTGTGGCGTGGACAGAAGGCTTGCACAGTGCAGTGAGTGTGCAGAGCACTGAGGAAGGAGGAACACAAAGGGGACTGAAGAGGCCTGCATTTCTGATAGGGACTGGAGTAGACACAGATGGTAAGCATGATGGAAAGTGTTCTGATCAACCCCACCCCCCAAGAAGGTGAGTTCTTATTCTACCACTCCAGACCCAGGTACAGTCATGCGTCGCATTACAAACTTTCAGTCAACGACTGGCCATAAGCACAAAAGTGGTCCCAGAAGACTATTCCACCATATTTTTACCATGCCTTTTCTATGTTTAGATACACAAATACTTGCCATTGTTCGTTACAATTACATGCAGTATTCAGTACAGTCACTAGCATAGAGTCTAAACAATAGAGCCTAGTGTGTAATGGGAGGTACCATCTAGATTTGTGTAAGTACATTCTACGACATTCACAAAGATGAAATCGCCTAACACTGCATTTCTCAGAAGGTGTCCCCCATCGCTAAGCACCAAATGGCTGTATTTGTTCAGAACTATGGCAGCAAGTAAAGGCCTCAGCTTCCCTCGAGCTTCATGGTCTCATGGAAATTTCTAGGGCAGCCACTCCTTTCAAAGGAACTAAAAGTCCTTTCCAAATCAATAATTCACTTCAGGGACCTGGACCCTAGAGCTTTCATTCCACAATTAGGATACAATTATCTGATTCTTTTTCCCCCGAGGAAAAAATTCTAGAAAGAAAATGTACATTTTTAGGACTTTTGGTATGTACTGCCAAATGTCCAGTCAGAGCAATCATCTTAATTTACACACAGATGGACTTGTCCACTTCCCCGGTCTCCTTTGCAATCTTTGCCATTTAGCACCTGGGAGGTCATTTTTATTTGTTTGAATTAGAAATTTTATAAACTGAATAGTGAATGTACTTTTCTTTCATTTGTGTGTCTGTGAGTTGCTGTCCTTCGCCACATTTCTAATGAACTGTCTTTTTCTTATTGATTTGTATGGTGTCTTTAAGTATGACAGTTGCTAACATTTTCCCAGCTTGTCACATGTTAACTTCATTTAGTGGTGGTTTGGCCACGCCGAAGTGTTGGATTTTAAGCTTCTTTATTGTTTCTGCCTTTGCTACATTGGTTAAGAAAGCCTTCCCTATGCCAAGATTATAAGATTAATCTACGTGTTCTTCTGGGCCTTTGTGGCTCTGTGTTTCCCATTTTACATTAATCCATCTGGAGGTTCTCTTGGCATGGGAATTAGATAAACATTCAACTCCCCCACTCCCCCAATGTCTAGCCCTTGTCATAACACCATTTATTGAATTATCTGTCCTTCCCCCAATGTTTTGAAATGCCTGCAAAGTGGGGGAACTGTTCTTTGGCTATTTTTCAAATCTACACTGCCAACAAGGATTTCCCTTTCACCCTCACCCCACACCGTCCCTCTTGCTGAGTATTTGCCTTAAGATGCAGGTGGTGGGTGGCAATGAACCCCATTTCGCAGTTGGGCAGTCTGTCTATGGAGGCCTGGGTCTTACCAACCCCAGTCCTAACAGCTTTCTCCCCCAGCTCTGGGCCGTTCAATGTGTCCACTTTCCTGAGACCCCATAAGGAAGTTTATGCGGATTTATAAAAGCAACGGCAGTCCCCCCCTCACAGCCATCTTTTCCCACCAATGCTTTGTCGTGTACCATCACAGCAGGATCTGAAACTTGTCCTAGTGTCCAGGCTGGTCCTGACCTCAATGGAACCTATGTACCAGGTGTGAAGCAGAAGACACAGCCTTAGGACTCCAAGCCTTGGCCTTTGCTGTGTGCTGCCCCCACCCCTTTCTCTCTCAGACTTGGGAGGAATGAGGAGAGGAGCCACCTGGGGCAGTTCAGGAGCGGGGGAGCTTCTGGACAGTTTGCACCCCACACTCTGGGACTTGGCTGTGCAAAACCCCTGACCCCCATGTGAGGAAAGTGGTGTTTGTTTCCTCCACTAGACTGTCAGCTCCCTCCCTACTCCTCCCTAGGAGCACGGAGTGTGTCTTGTTCACATCCACGTCCCCGGTGTCAGCATTTAAAATGTATTCAATGGATAAATGTTGAATGAACTTCAGAAATGATGTGCAATATAGTAACAGCTAACATTTAGGAACCAACGTATTACTTACATGACACTTTTGCACATTGAGTGAAATTAAGTTGTTTGGTTTAACCAATGTGTGGCTTTGGGGTAGAGGACAAGGACATAGCAGGAGGAAGCATTCTTTATTAGTCCTTCACTCAAAAGGATGGACACATCTACAGAGAGGGGCTCCAGAGGCAGGGACCCAGGGAGACGCCCAGACAGACAGAAGAGTCCAGATCTTGGAAAAGTGAGTTTGAAGGAGGCTTAAGGTGTATCAGACAGCCTGGTCAGCATGGTGAAACCCCCGTCTCTACTAAAAATACAAAAAAAAAAAAAAAAAAAAAAATTGGCCGGGCATGGTGGCACGGACCTGTAGTCTCAGCTACTTGGGAGGCTGAGGAAGAGAACCCTTGAGCTCAGAAGGCGGAGGTTGCAGTGAGCCGAGATCGCACCACTGCACTCCAGCCAGGGAGACAGAGTGAAGAGGGGGAAAAAAAGGAGAAGCTTTATCTCGTACGTGTCCAAAAGCAACCATGCTCCTCCCAGTATCTCACAAGGACTGGACTACCTGTGTTCCTGTTGCTCTTCACAGAAGCTCCATGAATGCGGGCTTCGCCTTTGCTCATGCAGCGAGAGGCTCAACACATGACCTCGAAGCACCCAAGGCTTTATGAACAGATTTCTCCCCCAAAACTTCTTCCTTCTGCGACACCCTGCAAGAACCCCGTATTCCCGAGTCCTTGGGGCTCAGCGCCTGCTACCCCGATGCTTTCAATCATATTTTGCTAATCTGAATGGCCGTGGCTCGTCCCCCACTCCGCGTCCGCGGACAGGTCAGCGCTGTGGGGCTCCGGACTCCCAGTCCAAGCCCAGCGGCGTGAGGTTCCCGCGCCCCCCGGGACCCGCGGAGCCCGGGCGCAGGGTGTGCCGGAGAACTACATTTCCCACAGTGCTCTTGGGAAGCCGGGGCCGCCGAGACCCACGGCCCGCGGCGGGCGGGCTCGCGCAGAGACTCCCGGGAGTTGTAGTCCGGTCCGCCGGCGCCGGCGCTGGCACTGCTGCGGGCTCGGCGGCCGCCTTTGTCTGTCTACGGGCGCGCGCCGCTGCGGTGAGTGAGGCCGCCGGCCGGGTCAGAGCGCCCGGGCGAGGCGGGGCTGCGCCGTCAGGCCGCCGTCCAGGGCCCTCCGTGTGGCCGACTTGGGCCAGCGGCCGCCGCGGCAATGACCAAGCCTGGAGGGCCCGGGACCCTAGGAAGGCCGGCCGCGAGCGAAGAGGTCGGCGGTCCGCAGAGCAGGGTCCCGTGGACCGCAGAGCGGGGTGCCGAGGTTCAGGACCGCAGGGCGGGTCCGGGGCCCGAGGCGGGAGGGCAGCGTCTGCGGAGAGGAGCCGGGCCCATGGGGCTGGGGCATGGGAGTAGGGAGGCCGCAGCAGGCTCCCCGGACCTCCGTGCGGGCTTCAGCGAGGGCAGGAAGCCGGCGCCGGCCTTCCGGGGGTGTGAGGAGAGACGGCTCCTCCGGGGGAGAGTGGGAACCCGGGCCGTGTGTGGGAAACCACGCCACGCACAAGCTCCTACGCCTGAAACTGGCCCAAAGACGTTCTCAAGACCACCAAGTGTACCCATCTTCTCATTGCCCTGCAGAGGACGCTGGATTTTAGGTCTTAAGTCTGGTGGTCTTGTCAGAGACCCTTCCCGTTTGATTATTTCCTTCTTCCAGGAGCTACTGATAGGACAGTGTTAGTAACCTGTTTAATAAGTGGGGAAACAGAGTCAGGGCTGCTGGGTTACTTGCCCAAGGTCATATACTGGGGGAACCACGGCAAGAAGCCAAGACTCTCACGGCCTACTTCTAAGCTTTTTCCAAAGGATATAATAGCCTTTATGATAGGAAAATCAATGTTTTTTATTATAAACCCACTTTTTACAAAAGCTTGGGAAAACTGATTCCTCAGACCTGTGATCTAGGGAGAAAAATATGACAGTGCCCCCTAACTAATCATGGAGGTCCCTGATAGGCAGCAGCGTGGTAACTTGAAGACCTCACAGCAGGTGGAGAGGCAGAGCTGTGAATTCTGCTCTAATTTCTGGAATCCCCAACGACAGAGTCGAACCCCAGGCAGCAGATGCCATGTACTCTTCCAGGGACTCTTAATGGGTATGCAGTTGAGCAAGAATACCTTGAACTTCCAAATGATGTGCTGGCATGCTGGTAGGGAATTCCTTTGTAGCTTGTGTTCCAAGTTGGACATGAGTCCTCCAAATAAAAGTTTAAATGACTCTCCTGGTCGTCACAGCATGTAGCAAAATGTGCAGTTGTCAAGAAGAACCAGGTGCTTAACAAATAATGGTAGCATCATACTATTATTTCATTAATTCAGAAGGCCAGCATTTTGATAGGACATATTAGAGGGAAACAAAGAGTATGCATTGAATCACTGCATTTTTTTTAAGTATAAGAATTCAGTAATTAGGATCCTGAAGTAAGAAGAAATATTCAAAAAAGAAAATCATTTGGGCCAGGTTTAGTGGCTCATGTCTACAGTCTCAGCACTTTGGGAGGCCAAGGCAGGAGGATCACTTCAGGCCAAGAGTTGGAGACCAGCTTGGGCAACATAATGCAACCCAATCTCTACGAAAAAATTTTTAAATAATTTTTTAAAATTAGCCAGGCTTGGTGGTGCTGACCTGTAGTCCTAGCTATTTGGGAGGCTGAGGTGGCAGGATGCGTTGAGTCCAGGAGTTCAAAGTCACAACAAGCTATGATTGAGCCACTGCACTCCAGCCTGGGCAACAGAGCAAAACCTTGACTCAAAAAATTTAAAAAAAAAAATTTTTTTTTAGATAATTCAGAGCACATACAAAAGGATTCCTAGGATATGAAGAGTAATTCAGTCTGGTCAAACTCTATTCCTTTCTGTTCAATTTTATAAGCATTCTGACCAGTTCTTTAGTGATGGAAAACTAGACAACTATCTAATTTAAGAACATAGGCTTTGGATCCAGAAAGTCTTGGATTTGAACCTTTGCTCCACCTTGACTCCTTATTTTCTGTGGGTTTTTGGGCAAGTTACTTAACCTAGTTGGAGTGGCTTGGGCTTGGTTTTTGAGTAGTTCTTTCTTTTCCAAGAATTGACAAGTATTTACACTTGGTCAGAACTGGTATTCTTACATCTTCAAGACCAAGAGAGAGGTGGGTCTGGGTCCTTAGCCGCCTAAGAATTGTTCAGTGGTAACATACGGACTCCCTTGTTAAGTCTTTATAACTACAGAGAACTGGAGAGCTGATTGGTTTCAACATGGAACCAATCATAAAGGCTGAAAGGTTGATTTTTTAGATTCTGAATCCCTCTGGGGCTTGGAGGGATGAAAGTAGTAGGTGGGGAAGGAAAATGGAAGATCCCAATTACATGCCAAATCCAAAGTATAAACAGGAGTGACTATTGTGATTGGCAGGAAGAGGCATCTGTTTATGTGTTCTCTGCTTTTCCACCTCCTGCTTCTTCCCAGACTCATTTGTGTGTGGTGGTAGTACCTTTGGGCCCATTTTACTGTGATGTTATAGTAACTGACATTACGTCAGGCAATCTAGGTTGCTTACATTCACTTATGCCTCAAACTGGAACAACTGGTGACTTTTTCCTTCTCACATGTCAATTCTCCTGCCCTTTCCTGTTTGTTTCTGTTTGTTTTTCTCCCTCAGGTGCTCAGGAACAGCCCATGGAAGAATCATATGGAGAGGTGGTGACTGAGGTCATAAGCAGAAGTGGACATGTTTGGATTTCCAACAGCTACCCTGCTGGACTGTCATGGAAGATATGCCCAGAATGTAGCATTCTTCAGTGAGTGAGTCAGTCGATGGCTGGATGCGCTCAGCTCACAGATATTCAGTGTCCCTCTCCTTAGGACTGGTCAGCAGTCTGAGGAAGCAGAGGAGACATTGCTTTGGTAGACCTCATTGTTCCTAGAGTTACAAGAAAAGCCTGCAAGCTGGAGTTAGAAGTAATAGTAGAAACAGAGCAAGAGAACCCTCTTGATATGGAGGTAGCATTGAGGTAGTCTCTGAGAATGAATGAGCAGCTTAAATCTCAGCACTGTCTCTGAATAAGGCAAGGTAACAAGGAGAAAATTATCCTGGGGTGACACCAAGAAAACTGTTAATAGTGGTGAACGGACCCATATTTAAAGTGCACCAGGAGGCTCAGATGCAGGGCAGTATTAGGAAAACAAAAAAGTCAATATCTACATGGGAAGTATGTGAGAATAACTTCCAAACCAAAATTGATTTCAGTTTTTTCATGGCTTAGTAGACTGAAAATAGCAAGGATTTTAATGGGAAAAATTCCTTGGATCAGAGTCTATAAGTGCCATGGCTAGATTTGCAGTATCAGACAGGTTATTTAATTTCCTTAAGCTCCAGATTCGTCTGTGAAATGGGACAATAAGCTCTATCTTATAAGATTGCAGGGATTAGCAATGATAGATATAAAGCACCCAGGATAGTGCTGCATATTTTCTGAGGTCATGGTGCTGATTCCATTGTCAGAACAGACTGGACAGAGGTGGGTTTCTGAAGAAGCAAATGCAGCTTAAGTTTTAGGACCCCTCACTTGCATTGGTCTCTCCAAGACCCTGTGCTTAACTTTATACATTTTCTTAAAAGGGTGCCTCTAAAATGTGAAAGTTTTAGGCCTTATACAGCCTGGATCCACACCTGTTTTGGAGTCAGATAGAAGCTGGGTATGGGGCTCTATATCATCCTATATAGTTTTCTACATTTTCTGAGCCTGTTTAAGAAAATAGAGACCTGTAAAATCGAGAAAACCATGTCTATCTTACAAGGTTATTTGTTGGCCTAAATTAAGTTTAGAGGCAGCACACTGCTGTGGAGAATGCCTGTTTGAGTCAACTCTAACTTACCTAGCTCTGTGACCTTTGATAGCTTCTCTGTGTTCCCATTATCTGTATCAATCTCATGGCATTGCTTTCAGGATTGCATTGTGTATGCAAAGAATAAGGCCTGGCTCATCATAAACACTCAAAGTATTATGGTTCTTTTCCCTTTTCTCACTCAGCATATTGGTGCCTCTTATATGACTTCCCTCTCATTTTACCAGATGTGATGACTGAAGCCCACCACAAATATGACCACTCTGAGGCTACAGGATCCTCAAGCTGGGATATCCAAAATTCTTTCAGAAGAGAGAAGCTGGAACAAAAATCACCAGATTCGAAGACACTACAGGAAGATTCACCTGGAGTGAGACAAAGGACCTACGAGTGCCAGGAGTGTGGAAAATCCTTCCGACAAAAAGGTAGTCTCACATTACATGAGAGAATCCACACTGGTCAGAAGCCTTTTGAGTGCACCCACTGTGGAAAAAGCTTCAGGGCCAAAGGCAATCTTGTTACACATCAGCGGATACACACAGGAGAGAAGCCTTATCAATGCAAAGAGTGTGGGAAAAGCTTCAGTCAACGAGGTAGTCTGGCTGTCCATGAGAGACTCCATACTGGACAGAAACCCTACGAGTGTGCTATTTGTCAGAGAAGCTTCAGGAATCAGAGTAACCTTGCTGTTCACAGGAGAGTTCACAGTGGTGAGAAGCCCTATAGATGTGATCAGTGTGGAAAAGCCTTCAGTCAGAAAGGAAGCTTAATTGTTCACATCAGAGTCCACACGGGCCTGAAGCCCTATGCCTGTACCCAGTGTAGGAAGAGTTTCCACACGAGGGGGAATTGTATTCTGCATGGCAAAATACACACAGGAGAGACACCCTATCTGTGTGGCCAATGTGGAAAAAGCTTCACCCAGAGAGGGAGTCTGGCTGTGCACCAGCGAAGCTGCTCACAAAGGCTCACCCTTTGACCACTCTCTTGAAGAGAAATTCTCTTTATGAATTAAGAGTACAAAATCCACTGAGATTAAGCAACCTACCCAGTTCTATGGAATGAATGGAGAATCTTTCAGAAAGACCATGACTGGGTAGGGCAAATTGACTTTTCTCCTTTCCCCCAAAAGAGTATGAAAAATAAATGTCTTGTTTATTATCATTATCATGTATGTTTTATAATTTCTGTCACTTTATTTTGACCTAATTTTTCAAAGTACCCCCATTAATCTGGTGCCACACTAGAGATTGTTACAGATTTTTAATTTGTAGTTGACACTATCAGCTTTTTTTAAATGTAAAAGCAGCCCCTCATCAATATCAAGTTCTTTTTCTTCCCTACATATTCAAATTAATCTTGTTTTGTCTTCAAAACCACTGGGCAAAATCCATGGGGCAAATCTGATTACTTTTACAATCTTCTTATAGAACACTTCATTGCCTGGATGATACCCCCAATAATCTATTATAACTAACAGATATAACACTCATGTCCATAACAAGGGGCCTAGCCTTTTACTACAAAAGAAAATTTCTTTCCAAGTCTCCAGAGCTTTAGTTTGTGCATTGAGACATACTTCAGTCCTCCACTCCTAACTGGGATAGAGATAATTCACCTGTAACCAAAGAGCAGACAACTACTGTCTGTGCAATTTTTTAAGAATCTTTAAACCATTTCTCCCCCATCTATTAAAGGGACTCCTACATTCTCAGAGACACAATGACCTTCATTCCCTTTTTGGCAACAGTAGCAGTATCTTGGGGTTGGGTCACCTAGAAAGGAGGTAAGTGTTCTTATTACTGAACCCAGACTTACAGTTTGTAGTCAATAATGAACTTTTACTTTCTAACAATACTATCCTCTTCTTCACTTTCCAGCAGTACTATCCTCTGCACACACACAAAGAAATTTAGAATTCTAACCCACTCTTTTCTAACCTCCAGGGGATGAGATTTGAAGAACGTTGCAGAGGAGAAATTGGTTTTGAGGGGAAATTTCCATTTCCATTATTTTAAATCTTAGCCATCTTTATAATTTTTCATGCTGTGCATTTATGTAATTGAAATTATGGATGATACAGATTTTGCTTTTCTTGATAAGACACCATGCCATCATTTTTAGTACGTCCTATAAACCAGTGGTCCCCAACCTTTTTGGCACCAGGGACCAGTTTCATGAAAGACAATTTTCCACAGATGGAAGGGGAACGTGGGGGAATGGTTTGAGGATGATCCAAGCAGATTACATTTATTGTGTACTTTATTATTGTTACATTGTATATAATGAAACAGTTATACAACTCACCATAAGGTAGACTCAGTGAGAGTCCTGAACTTCTTTTCCTGCAACTAGACAGTCCCATCTGGGGGTGGTGAGAGACAGTGACAGATCATCAGGCACTAAATTTTCATAAGAAGTACACAACCTAGATCCCTTACATGCATAGCTCACAATGGGGTTCACGCTCCCATGAGAATCTAATGCTGCTGCTGATCTGACAGGAGGCAGAGCTCCCGTGGTAATGTAAGCAGTGGGCAGCAGCTGAAAATACAGATGAAGCTTCACTTGCTGTCCCACCACTCACCTCCTGCTGTGCAGACCAGTTCCTGACAGGTCATGGACTCATACTGATCCATGGCCCCAGAGTTGGGAATTCCATGCCTCCTTAATCCAAAAAAAAGCTTGTAAATAGTAAATCTTTACCATCTACAGAGGTAAATTTCAAAGGTCTTTGAGCATTAAAAAATTCAGAAACACTGGATTTTAATAATATGAAAATATTATTCCAAAGATACCCTGATAACATTTGAAGATGTATATAAGAATGTTCATATCATCTTCACTCATAAAAGCCACACACTAGAAATAAATGTCCAACAATGGGTGAGGGATAAAGAAACTGTAGTATATTCATACAGTGAAATACAACTCAGCAATAAAGAACATACAAGTGATACATCAACAATATGGATGAATCTGAAAGTTTTATGTTGAGTTAAAGAAGCAAAATACACAAATAGTATAATTCCATTTATGTGACTTCACAGAACAGGAAAAACTATGTGTGAGGATTGACTTGAAAGGCACACAAGGTAAGTTTACAGAGTGAAAAAAATGTTCTATACCTCACATCAGGCAACAGATGCATGGGTCTGAACAATTACCAATATTCATTGAACTCGATGCTTAAGATCTGTGCATTTTATTATATGTAAGATGTACTTCAGTAACCATGAGGCAGTATAAATGTATTGCCCACAAGCTCTTTGACAGTCATCCCATGAAGAGATGGCGGGGGTGGCTATGTCACCACCACTTGAATCTGGACAGGCTCATGAAAAATCAAACAATAGAACAGAGCAGAAGTGAAACTACACCACGTATTCGTTCTGAAAAGCCTTTAAAAGGCCTGAAAAATTTCTGCCTGGTTCTCTTGAGATGCTTCCTCTCAGGGGAAACCAGCCACCATGTAAAAAGTCCACCTATCCTGAAATCACTATAATGGACAAGCTGCATACAAATGCTCCAGCCAACAGTTTCAGCTGAGCTCCCAAAAGCTCGCCAGCCATATATGGGGGTCATTGTAGGTTTCTGGCCCAGTAGAACCCTCACAGGACTGCAGCCCCAGCTGACATCCGGCCAAAACTGCATGAGAGACCCCAAAGTGAAACTGCCTTACCTAATTCCTGACAAACAAAATCATGAGAAAAATGAAACATTATGGTTGGATACCACTAAATTTTCAGGTTATTTGTTAATGCAGCAATAATAGAATAAAATTTATACATAGGAAAAATCTGGGGAAGCGACTTGATATTACCTCACTGGCTAAATGAAAATAGAAAATTATGATTTATGATTCACCAGAAAGCTTAAGGTTTTAAAAATAAACATTCTCTTTGACAAAATAAGAGGTATGGCATAGATTAGTTAACTGAAATCTAATCCAAGTTGTAAAATGAAGTAGAGGCTGGACTCCAGCAGTGTGGCACTAACCACTGCACTCCAACGTGGGCAACAGAGTGAGACTCAGTCTCAAAAAAAACAAATGTAAAAATATATGCCTATATGTATGTTTATACTTTCAGAATCTCAAAAATATATGTGTGTGTATATATGTATACATAGAGAGAATGCTATATAGACATATATAATCTTAGGATCATATTTCTGCAAAAAGGAATGAGTAAATAATAAAGAGTAAAGAGGTCAGAAAATATATCATTGGCCATTGGTGATCAACTAAACCTTACAGCCCCCCTCCCCTTCCTGTGGTAGGCGGGTGCTGAAAGTTCCAATCTTTATGGTGACCAGCCCCATCCTGAAGCTACCTAGGGGCCCCTGGCCATAGTCTTCTCATTAGCATAAAAAAGACACTCTTGGCCGCCATGGTGGCTCATGCCTGTAATCCCAGCAGTTTGGGAGGCCAAGGTGAATGGATCACCTGAGGTCAGGAGTTCGAGACCAGCCTGGCCAATATGGTGAAACTCCCTCTCTACTAAAAATACAAAAATTAGGCAGTAGTGGTGGTGTGTGCCTGTAATCCCAGCTACTCGGGAGGCTGAAGCAGGAGAATCGCTTGAACCCGGGAGGGTTCTCCACCTCTTATATGGACATCAGTCACACTGGATTAAGGGCCCACCCTATGCCACTATGACATCATCCTAACTAATTACATCTGCAAAGACCCTATTTCCAAACAGGACATGGCCTGAGGAACTGGCAGTTAGGAAACGTATCTTTTTGGAGGACAGAATTGACCCCACAACACTTGGGGTGTATTCTCCACAGTATCAAAAACATTCTTCTGCAGAAATACATATAAACCCAACCTAGTGGTTCCTGAGGACATCAGCATCACCTGAGAGCTTATAGGAAATGCAAATCCTCAGGCCCTGACCCAGAACTACTGACCCAGAAACTGCAGCGATGGGGGGAGAAGGGAGGGAGAGACAGCACTCTGTTTCAACAAGCCTACAGCCCATTCTTCTTACCAGCTACACAGTTTGACTCTCAACTCTATCAGACTCTCTAGGCAGACCTAAAACTCCCTTCAGGGCAGTGAAAGAGCAGGAAGAAAATTCCAAGCAGCAGGTGGCCTGGGTTACCCTACTCCTTACACAGGGCATTGAGACAGTGCATGTCTGTCCTCCTTTTCCACGTGGAGCTCCTCATTGCCAGGGCTTCCGTTCAAGAGTTAATGCCACAATAAACCAGAAAAGTGAACAAAGATGAATAAATACATGATTTCTTACCTAATTTTGACAGCAACTCCCAGGGAGGAGCACAGACAGGTCAACCATGCCAAAAAAGCCCCACACAAGCAAACTCAAACAAACACCTTCATTTTCCCTTTTATCGTGGCCACAGGTCTCTCCCAAAGGCCCTTCCACACCATCCACCAAGTCTAGTTCACCAGATCACCTGTAGCCCTACCCCGATTCTGTTTACTTCACTTGCATTTGAGATCATTATGATGTCATTGCCATAGGGTCAGGGACTTAGTGACAACAGAATGCACAATCCAGCCATGACCAAGACTTGTATTTCTGCAGTGCTGAATCCCCACCTTACTCTTAGAGAGCCTCATTCCTTTGATTAAAGAATGCAGATCACTCCACAATTCTGCTTGCTTTCTAATTTGTATCTCTTCCCAGTAGTTCTGGTCAGCCTGCCTGGTTTTTCCTGATTTTACTGATTATACTCCTTTTATGTTTCCAGGTCACTAACCTGCCTAGCTTTGCCATAGTCTGAGATGGCAACCGTAATCCATACATCTCATTTAACACAAGCTACAGATGTACTAGAAAAACTTAACAATTACCATAACCTTTCAGGAAGCTTCTTGGGGTTTTGCCTGTACAAACATCTCCTATAATCCTGATTATAGCCTATTGTGACCCTGTCTCTGCTTGCTTCAAGACAATACGCTCTCCCTCCCTCTTAACTCCAACGTTGAGGCTCTTGTAAGCTATTGTACACATTTCTCCTCGTTGCAGCAGTCATCTATCACCTAGGTCGCTCCTTGAAGATTTTAGTTCCTATATCATTATCACTCACTCCAGTTCTACTGTCATAACACTTGGAGCGCTTATAAATGACTCATCACTTTTCCTCCTTGCTTCCAATGATCTTCCTCTCCATAGGACCAGAGCCACTCACCTCCATCCATGATCATATTTGTAACTTTTGCATTATCAATCCAACAACAGTCTCAACTTCAATCACCTCATTTTCTGATTAGCAGCTCCTGTGTCTGCATCTCACTTCCTCTAGTGAACTAAAGTCAATAAGTTGTCAGCTGCATCAAATAACTCATGGATCCTGCTGCTCTCTCACTACTCTTCACCCTTCCTTACCAGCTTACATTACATGGTCCTACTTTTTCTTTTTTTTTTTTTTTTTTCTGAGATGAAGTCTCACTCTGTCTCCAGGCTGGAGTGCAGTGACATGATCTCGGCTCACTGTAACCTCTTCCCCCGGGTTCAAGCGATTCCCCTGCCTCAGGCTCCCGAGTAGCTGGGACTACAGGCATGTGCCATCATGCCCAGCTAATTTTTGTATTTTCAGTAGAGACAGAGTTTCACCATGTTGGTCAGGATGGTCTCGATCTCTTGACCTCTTGATCTGCCTGCCTCGGCCTCCCAAAGTGCTGGGATTAGAGGCATGAGCCACCACGCCCGGCCATATGGTCCCTCTTTTAATCATCTACTTGCAAACACCCTCAACTCCCACACCTTGCTATCATTTTTGAAAACAGCTTTATCGAGGTATAATTTACATACAATAACACTCATTTACTTTAAGTGTATAATTCAATTACTTTTAGAAAATGTGCAGAGCCAAGCAACTAACATCAGATGTTAACTAACTAACATCTGCTCCACAGGACCATAAATCCAATATCTGTTTCTATAGACTTGCCTTTTCTGGACATTTCAAATAAATGGAATTCTACGATATATGACTTCTTTTATTTAGTATAATGTTTTTGAGGTTCATCCATGTAGTACCACATATCAGTACTTTATTCCTTTTATTGTTGAATAATATTCCATTGTGTGAATATAGCAGATATTGTTTGTCCGATCATCAGTTGATGGACATTTCAGTTGTTTCCAGTTTTTTGCTATTTTGAAAAATAACAGCTGGGTGCGGTAGCTCACACCTATAATCCCAGCGCTTTGGGAAGCTGAGGCACGTGGATCACCTGAGGTGAGGACCAGTCTGGCTAACATGGTGAAACCCTGTCTCTATTAAAAATACAAAAAATTTGCTGGGTGTGGTGGCATATGCCTGTAATCTCAGCTACTTGGGAGGCTGAGGCAGGAGAATCACTTGAACCTGGAAGGCAGAGGTTGCAGTGAGCCGAAATCGTGCCATTGTACTCCAGCCTGGGCAACAGAGCAAGACTCCATCTCAAAAAAGAAAGACAGGAAAGGGAAGGAAGGGGAGAAAAGGAAGGAAGGAAGGAAGGAAGGAAGAGAGGGAGGGAGGGACGGAGGGAGGAAAGAAAAAAGATGCTGTACGGGTTATGGCCGAGTTTAAAATGAGGAAATTGAGACGAGCCTAGGAAAATTAAATGCCAATTTATCAAGCTCCCGGGCAAGGTTCTGTGGTCCGGAAAGCGGGGGGCCAGAGAAGTCGCGCTTAACTTTCCAGGGCAGGGGGTTTTATAGGGGTTAGAGGCAATTGATTGGATATTGGGGAAACAAAGCATAAGGTGGGCTGGCTAAGGACGTATGGGCGAGCTGCCATTGGGTAAGGCTTGGCAGGATTTTTTAAATTTTGGGGGGTTCGAATGCATAGTTTAGTGCTGAGAATGCATAGTTTAGTGCTGAGTATAGATCTGGGAGCAGAACGCAGAAGTGGGTGTGGGTGAGGGGGAGTCCGCATTGAGAAGCCAGATGCTGAGTATCAGACATGGAGAGGGCTGGGTGTTGTTCATCTGGCTCCCAGCGAGGCTATCGACCTTACAGATGCTATGAATATTTACATGTAAATCTTTTTTTTAATGTATTTTATTGCATTTTAGGTTTGGGGGTACATGTGAAAAACATGCAGGATTGTTGCATAGGTACATACATGGCAATGTGGTTTGCTACCTTCCTCCCTATCCCTATATCTGGCATTTCTCCCCATGTTATCCCCTCCCCAACTCCCCCACTCCCCGCTGTCCCTCCACTAGTTCCCCCCCCTACAGACCCCAGTCTGTGATGCTCCCCTCCCTGTGTCCATGTGTTCTCACTGTTCAACACCCACCTATGACTGAGAACATGTGGTGTTTCATTTTCTGTTCTTGTGTCAGTTTGCTGAGAATGATGGTTTCCAGGTTCATCCATGTCCCTACAAAGGACACAAACTCATCGTTTTTAATGGCTGCATAGTATTCCATGGTGTATATGTGCCACATTTTCCCTGTCCAGTCTATCATTGATGAGCATTTGGGTAGGTTCCAAGTCTTTGCTATTGTGAACAGTGCTGCAATGAACATTTGTGTGCATGTGTCTTTATAACAGAACAAGTTATAATCCTTTGGATATATACCCAGTAATGGGATTACATGTAAGTCTTTATGTGGACATATATTTTAATTTTCTTAGGTATACGTCAGAGAAGAATCACTGGGTCATATGGTAAAACTATGTCTAACTTTCTGAGAAACTGGAAAACTGTTGTCAAAATGGCATTTTACATTTCCACCAACAATAGATGAGGGCTTCAGTTTCTTATATTTTCCCCCCATATTTGTCCATTTTGTGTTGCTATAAAGCAAGCTTGTCCAACCTGCAGCCCAACACAAATTCATAAACTTTCTTAAAACATTATAAGATTTTTTGCATTTTTTTTTTTTTTAGCTCATCAGCTATCATTAGTGTTAGTGTATTTTATGTGTGGCCCAAGACAATTCTTCCAGTGTGGCCCAGGGAAGCCAAATGATTGGACACTCCTGCTGAAAAGGAATACGCAGATTCAGCTCACAATTCCACAGGCTGCACAAGCTTGGTGCGAGCATCTGCTCAGCTTCTGGTGAGGCCTTAAGAAGCTTAGGATCGTGGCAGACAGTGAGGGGGAGCCAGCACATCACATGGGGTGGCAGTCGGGGAGGTCTCAGACTCTTTTAAACAATTAGATCTCACAGTAGCTCATTACCACAGGGAGGGCACCAAGCCATTCATGAGGGATCCACCCCCATGACCCAAATACCTCCCACCAGGCCCCACGTCCAACACTGGAGACCACATATCAACATAATAATTGTAGGGGATAAATATCCAAATTATACCATCCCTCAACACTTGTTAGTGGCTTTTTATTACAGACATTCCCTGGGGCATAAAGTGTCAGTGGCATCCCATTGTGTTTTAATTTACATTTCTCTAATATCTAACGATGTTTTCATATGATTATTGAACTATTTTTTTTTTTTTTTTTGAGACAGAGTCTCATTCTGTCACTCAGGCTGGAGTGCAATGGCACGATCTCAGCTCACTGCAACCTCTGCCTCCCAGGTTCAGGCGATTCTCCTGCCTCAGCCTCCCAGGTAACTAAGATTACAGGCACACACCACCACATCTAGCTAATTTGAACTTTCATATACAGTCATGCACCATGACATTTCAGTCAATGACAGACTACACATATGACAATGGTCCCATAAGATTATAATACTGTATTTATTTTTACTGTACCTTTTCTACATTTAGATACGCATTTACCATTGTGTTACAGTTGCCTGCAGTATTCACTATAATAGCGTGCTGTACAGATCTATAGCCTAGGTGTAATAGGTCACACCATATAGCCTAGGTATGTAGTAGGCTATACCATCTTGGTTTGTGTAAGTACACTCAATGATATTCACACCATGAAATCACCTAACGATGCATTTCTCAGAACCTCTCCCCATCATTAAGTGACACATGACTGTATTTTCTTTGGTAAATGTCAATTCATACATTTTTAGACAAATTTATTGAGATATATTTTATATACCATATGATTCACTCATTTCAAATGTACAATACAAGGCTCTTTGTATATTCATTAATGTAAATCACCACACCACATCACTACTAAGTCAATTTTAAAACATTTCATCACCCAAAAATGAAACCCAGTACCTATATCTACTACCAATCACCCCCCATCCCCCCACCCTTCATCCCCCAACTCTTGACAACCACCAGTATATCTTCTGTCTCTACATATTTACTTTTTGGGGATATTTCATAGAAATGCAGCCATCTAATACAGAGTCTTTTATGACTGGCTTCTTTCATTTAGCATAATGTTTTCAAGGTAAACCCATGTTGTAATGTGTATAAGCATTTTATTTGATTTTATTGTTGAACAACATTCCATTGTATGGATGGACCACATTTTATTTCTCCATTCACCAATTGGTGGGCATTTGGATTGTTTCTACTTTGCAGCTATTAGAATAATGCTTCTATGAACATCTGTGTACAAGTTTGGGGGCAGGGGAAAGTTTTCATTTCCCCTGGGAGGGGGAACTTCTGAGTCATATGGTAACTATATGCTACACCTTTTTTAACTACCAGACTGTTCTCCAAACTGGAAGGACCATTTCACATTCTCATTAGCAATGTATGAGAGCTCCAATTCCTCCACATCCTCATCAACACTTGTATTATCTGTCCTGATGGTTACAGCATCCTAGTAGATGTGATGTGCATCTCATTGTGCTTTTGATTGGCATTTCCCTGATAGCTACTGATGCTGGGCATCTTGTCATGTGCTTATTAGCAATTTGCATATCTTCTTTGGAGAAATGCCTGTTCAGATCCTTGGCTTATTATTATAAGCTGAATTGTGTCCCCCAAAATTCATATAATGAAGTCGTAATATCCAATATCTCCGAATGTGACTGTATTTGGAGACAAGATCTTTAAAGAGATGGTTAATTAAAATGAGGTCATTCGGGGTAGACCCTAATCCAATGACTGGTATCCATATAAGAAGAGGAGACGAGGACACAGACACAATCAGAGGGAAGGCTGTGTGAAGACACAGGGAGAAAATGCTATCCACAAACCAAGGAGACGGGCCTCAGGGGAAACCAACCCCGCCAACAGGTAGATCTCAGATTTGTACCTTTCAGAATTGTGAGAAAACACATTTTTGTTGTTTAAGCCAGCCTATGGCATGTTGTTATGGCAGCCCTAACCAACTAATACAACTACTTTTAAAACGTCTTTGGGGTTTTGGTTTTTTTATTATTACTATTTTAAGACAGGGTCTGGCTCTGTCACCCAGGCTGCAGCACAGTGGTGAAAACACGGCTCACTGAAGCCTTGACCTCCTGGGCTCAAGCAATCCTCTCACCTCACCTTTTTGAGTAGCTGGGACTACAAGTGCCTGCCACCACACCCCATACCTGGCTAATTTTTTTTTTTCCTTTCTTATTTATGTATTTAATTTAATTTTATTTAGTTATTTATTTTTGTAGAGATGGCAGGGAGAGGTCTCACTATGTGGCCTAATCTCGTCTCAAACTCCTGGACTCAAGCTATCCTCCCACCTAGGCCTCTCAAAGTGCTGGGATTACAGGCATCCACCGGTCCCAGCAAAACGTCTTTTTATTACTGAATTGTAAGAGTTCTTTATATATTCAGGATACAAGTCCTTATCAGGTAAATGATTTGCAAAGATTTTCTGCCATTCTATGGGCTGTCTTTTCACTTCCTTGATCATTCAAATCTTTTAACTATTTTTAAACTATCTGTCTAGTTTAATAATAATTGGGGCCGGGCACATTGACTCACCTGTAATCCCATCACTTTGGGAGGCTGAGGCGGGCGGATCACCTGAGGTCAGGAATTTGAGACCAGCCTGGCCAACATGGTGAAACCCTGTCTCTACTGAAAACACAGTTGTGGCACACACCTGTAATCCCAGCTACTCGGGAGCCTGAGGCAAGAGAATCGCTTTAACCTGGGAGGCGGAGGTTGCAGTGAGCTGAGATCGTACCATTGCACTCCAGCCTGGTGACAGAGCGAGACTCTGTCTCAAATAAATAAATAAATACATACACAGTAATTGGGTTGCTAGAGTTATTTGTATATTGTTGGCTACAATCCTATATTGAATATATGATTGGTAAATATTTTCTCCCACTCTGTGACTTTCTAAATGGTGTCTTTTGAAATGAAAGTTATTTTAATTTGCATAAAGTCCAATTTATCAATCTCTTTTTTTCCTTATCACTTTTACTTTTGATGCCATATCTAACAATTGATTGCCTTGCAGGGTTTCGGAAATGAAGGCCACAGAAGCAGCTCTCTCTAACTTTCTCTTACCCTTTCTGCCTCTGGCCCCTCATTCTTCCTTTAGGCTAGGCATAGAAAGTAGAATCCCTCTTCCCCAACAGGTCATAGAAACCAGAACCCCTTTTCTCCAAAGCCAGCAATAAAACTTAAACACATTACTCTGAATTTCCCGTATCTTTCTGTACAAAAACAGGTCATAAAAAATGATATGACTTACCCTGCTTAACGGTATGTCCTAAGACCCCCATTCCAGAGAGGGTCCTGCCTGAGAGCCAGAAGGAAGGAATGCAAGTTTAGGGAGGCCATGAACAATCTAGACAGACAGGCCCTGCTGTGTTTCCCCCTTTTCCCATTCAGTCTATCAGTATCAGATCACACCCTTTTCATCCCATCAGATTTCTAAATGGCTGTCCATATTTTGTTGAACCTGAGCATAAAAATGTGCCCTATCACCTGTATCTTTGAGTCTTCATTCTGAAGGCTCCTATTTCAAGTAAAACTATGATCAAATAAATGTGCATGCCTTTTCTATTAATCTGCCTTTTGTCAGTGATTTTCAGCAAACTTTCAGAGGGCAATGGGGAAGTTTTCCTTTCCCTGTACATCCCAAACCAAATTTATAGTCATACTTCTTGTATTTAGGTCAGTGATCTTCTTGATTTTTATGTATGATGAGAAATGACTAAACTTATCTTTCTTACATGAGGATATCCAATTATTCCAGCATCATTTGTTGAAAAAAACTATCCTTTCTCCACATTGAATTGCCTTGGCACATCTGTCAAAAATCCATTGATAATGGGCTCAAGTGATCCTCCCGTCTCAGCCTCCCAAATAGCTGAGACTACAGAGATCACTTGAGCCCATTTTAAAAAAAAGCCCACTGATGGTGGGCGCGGTAGCTCACACCTATAATCCCAGCACTTTGGAAGGTTAAGGCAGGAGGATTGCTTGAGCCCAGGAGAGTTCGAGACTAACCTGCACAACATAGGAGGACCCCATGTCTACAAAAAGATTTAAAAATTAGCCAGTGTTGTGTCACATGCCTTATAGTCCCACCTACTCAGGAGGCTGAAGTGGGAGGATCACTTGAGCCTGAGAGGTTGAGGCTGCAGTGAGCCGTGATCTTACCACTGCACTCCAGCCTGAACAACAGAGTAAGATCCTGTCTGAAAAAAAAAATCCACTGACCAAAAACATTCTAGTATTTATTTCTAGAATCTCAATCCTGTTTGATGGGTCTATATGTCTAATTTTAAGCTGTGACCACATTGTCTTCATTAATATAGTAGCTGTGACATTGTGAAATATATAATTGGTCTTCAACTTCATTTCCTAGTATGTAACTCCTAAAACCCTTAGAAACACCAAAGTGATGTCTTATTGTATGTTAATGCACTGGCAGCCCCCCAGGTAGCTTCAGAATGGGGCTGTCACCATAAAGACCAAGGGAGGATTACAGGGTTGGGACTTTCAGGCCCATCTCCTCTGGAGAGGGTTGAGGCGCTGAAGGTTGTATTGATCACTAATGGCCAATGGTTTAATCAATCATGCCTATGTAATGAAGCTTCCACAATAACTAAAAGGACAGGTTTCAGAGAGCTTCCAGATAGCAAAACCTATGAAGGTTCTAGAGGGTGGCACACTCCCGGAGGGCATGAAAGCTCCATACCCCTTCCCACATGCCTCACCCTAGGAACCTCTTCATTAGTTTCCTTTGTAATATCCTTTAAAATAAACCAGTAAATATAAGTATGCATTTCCCTGAGTTCTGTGAGCTGCTCTAGCAAATTAATTGTATAGTGACAGCAGTTATATAAATGGAACCCAAAGAGGTGATTGTGGGAGCCCCCAACTTAAAGCTGGTGGGTCAGAAGTTCTGGAGGTCGGGGCTTACCCCCAGAATGCCTCCAGATTCACCTGGCATCTGAGGGGGTATAGGCAGACTTACAGGGTTGAGCCCTCAACCTGTGGGATCTGACACTATCTGTCAGGAAAAATCTCCACACATTTGGTCATGGAAGTCTTCTTTGTTGATTGTCATCGTGATGTGAGAGCAGATGGAAATGTTTGTTTTTTCCCCTTAGTATTGTATAGTAAGCTCTGAAACTGGGGTGAATTTTGTTCTTTGTTCTCTTTTAAGATTGTTTTGATCATTCTCAATTCTTTTGGTATAAATTTCAGAATCAGTTTGTCAATCGTTCAGAATAATCCTGCTACAAATGTGATAGGCACTGCATTGAACCTATAGATCAATTTGAAGAGTTTTGCAATCTTAAAATATTAAGCTTCGAGTCCATTAATGTGGAGTGTCCCTATATTTATTTAGATTTTTGAAAATTTCTTTCTGGAATGGTCATTTATTTTGTTAAATTTATCTCAAATATTTTATTGTTGCTGTGGTTTGAATTTGTTCCCCCAAAATTATGTGTTGGAAACTTATCCCCAGTGCAGGTTTGGGGAGGCAGGCCTAATAAGAGATAAGGCCATGTGGGTGCAGTGAATGCTATTAGCATTGCAGTGAGTTTGTTATAAAAGGAGGAAATTCAACTCCCCTTTACTTTCACTTTCACTTTCTCTCTCTCTCACCCTCTCACCTTCCACCATGGGATGACATAGCAAGAAGTTACTCACTAGATGTCAGAAACTTAATATTGGACTTCCCAGCTTCCAGAACTGTGAGCTCCAGTGTATCAATTTTTTCCTGCATGGATTATGGTTTTACTGTTACATCTAAAAATTCTGTACCTAACCCAGATCATGAAGATTTTCTCCTATGTTTGCTTCTAAAATTTTTAGTTTTGTGCTCTACTTTCAGTTCTGTAATCCTTTCTGAGTTAATCTATGTGTACGGTGTGAGGTCTAGGTCAAAGATTATTTTTAATGCATGTCTAAATGCTCCAATACCATTTGTTGAAAAGGCTATGCTTTCTCTACTGTTTTTGCAGCCATGTTTAAAATTTTTTAACTAGTCATATTTCTGTGGGTCCATTCTAGACTCTTTATTCTGTTCCACTGATGTATATTTCTAAACCTCCACCAATACCACAGTCTTGATTACTGTATCTTTAGTCTTAAATTGTGTAATGTGAGTCAAAGTTTTTCTAGTTTGTTGAAAATTTGGTTTAGCTATTTCAGTTCCTTTGCCTTGGATAAGACTTTAGAATCCACTTGTCTACATCTACAAAACAACCCTTCCAGGATTTTGAGTGATATTTTGTTAAATCTAAAGATCAACTTACGGAGAATTGACAACTTGACTGTGGTGAATCTTCCCATCCGTGAATATAACATGTCTCTTGTTTATTTAGGTCTTTTATTTCTTTCATCAGTATCTTACAGTTCTCAGAGTACAGGCCCTATGCATGTTTTGATTTATACCTAAGGATTTCATTATTTTATAAACGATTGCAAATGACATTGTTTTTAAGCTCAGCTTTCAGTCATACATTGCTGATGTATAGAAACAATTTTTGTGTTTGACCTTGGATCCTATAATCTTGCTAAACTCACTTATAAGTTCTTGGATTTTGCTTTTTTTTTTTTTTTTTATAAGAGTCTTCTCATGCCTGGCTAATTTTTGTAATTTTATCCAGACAGGGTTTCACAATGTTGCCCAGGCTGGTCTCGAACTCCTGGTCTCATGCAATCCACCCGCCTTGGCCTCCCAAAGTGCTGGGATTACAGGCATGAGCCAGCCGGGTTTTCGCTTTTTACAGCTTCCTTTGTATGTTCTACATATTCGATCACACCCTTCACACACAGAGACAGTTACACTCTTTCCTTTATAATATGTATGCTATTTCCTTTTCTTGATTTATTGCACTGGCCAGGATTGCCAATCCTATGTTAAATAAGAGTAGTGACAGCAGACATCCTAACCTTGTTTTGATCTTATAGGGAAAACATTTGGTCTTTCACCATTAAGTATGAGGACAACTGTAGTTTTTTCAACGTTGCCCTTTATGAGGTTGAGGAACTTCCCTTCTCCTAGCTTGCTGAGAGCTTGTATCATGAATAGATGGTATATGTTGTCAAATGCTTTTTCTGCATCAATTGGTATGGTCAGACGATTTTTCCTCTTTGGCCTTTAATCTTCCTTAATGTAGATTACATTGATTGATTTTCAAACACTGAACCAGCTGTAAACCCACTTGATCATGATTCTTTCTATATTATTCTTTCTATATATTGCTGGATTTTATCTGCTCATATTCTATTCAGGATTTTTGCTTCTATGCTCATGAGGAATATTGGTCAGCTTTTATTGTCCTGTCTTGTCCCATTTTGAATAAACACCCTTTTCTTTTATAATGAAAACTTCTTAAATACATGACCAAAAATCCTATAATTATCATTACTATTTTGAAATATTTTATTAGTTTTTATATGTTAACATAGGTTTCCTCAATAAGACAAGCCAGTACCCAGGCCTTGTTCATGGTGTTTGACTGCAACTAAAACCACTGGCCCCCTCCTGAGACTTGTGTACACGATATAGATAATGGTGGAGCATGTTCTTTTGAGATCTTTAATCAATTCTGTCAGAGACCTCTCATATATATACATATATATATATATGTATATGAGAGAATTTTTTTTAATTTTATATTTTTATGCAGAAATTCTAATTTTATATTTTTAAAAAATATATAGGAGGTATATATGTATATATTTTTTAAACAGAAATGAGTATCACTAACACAGCACAAGCTAACATTTACCTTGCACTTTGCATCTGGTATTCAGCTAAGCAATTTAAAAATTACCTCTTTTAAACAAAACTAGGTTTTTTATCTGTACATGGTAGATGATTCAACCGGCTATATAACTAGCCAGTGGTTTCACAAAGTATACAAAGAGGTAAGCTACATCTTGCATCCTGACTCCAAAGCTTATACTTCTGAATTGCTGCCACAAGCTTTCAGATACTGTTCTATAAGCTATTTCTTCATCCAACATCTCCACTTTATCCTTTTTAATGTTTGTATCATATTCCATGGTAAATCATATTTTCCAAAATTATCGCAATAATATATTCCATAAAATATGCTCTCCTGGCAGTGTGACGCTGATACTCCTCCCAAGAAGCATGGTCTACATTCCCTCCCCTTTGAGTTTGGATAGGCTTGACTATGGAGAAGAGACGCTTTTGTTTTTTTTTTTTTTTTGAGACAGTGTGTCACTCCAGTCGCCCAGGCAGGAGTACAGTGGTGCAAACTTGGCTCACTGTAACCTCTGCCTCTCAGTTTCAAGCAATCCTCCCACTTCAGCCTCCCCAGCACTACAGGTATGTGCCACCAGACCTGGCTAATTTTTTTAAATTTTTTGTACAGACAGGGTTTCACCAAGTTGCCCAGGCTGGTCTTGAACTCCTGGGCTCAAGCAATCCACCCATCTCAGCCTCCAAAGTGCTGGGATTACAGGCATGATCCACCACACCTGGCCGAGATGCTGTTATTTCTGATGCTAGGTCACAAGAGGCAATAACGTTTTCTCTGCCTGGTTCCCCCACAACCCAGGCAACATGCTGAGGAGGCCCATGCAACCACATGAAAAGGTCACATGTAGGTGTTCATATGCAACCCCCTAGCTGAGGTCCCAGCCAAGAGCATCGATCACCCAATTTGTGACGGAGCCTTCAGTTGTGTTGTCTGATGGAAACATGTAAACCATACATGTAGGCTGTATATGTAAATTTAAATTTTCTAGTAGTCACATTAAAAATAAATTTTAGAAATACATTTAGTTTAACCTAACATATCCAAAATATAATCAATATAAAAACCATTAAAATAGTTTCTTTTTTTATACAAAGTGTTCAAAATCTGATGCACATTTTACACTTACAGTACTATTTTCAATCAAGACACTAGTCGCCATTCAGACTGGCCTCACTTCACCTGCTCAGTAGCCACTTGTGTCTACCATAGTGTGGCCACTTCAGATGACTCCACTGACCATCAATTCTAGCCTTGAGTTTTCCCAACTGAAACCCCAGACATCACGGAGTTACAAAGCTGTTCCTGCTGTGCCCCTTCTGAATCCTTCACTCACAAAGTCTGTGAGCATAAAAAATTGGCAACTAAGTGTGTGATAGTTTATTACGCATCTGTAGTAACTGGGATACTAGCCTATGAGAGTTTTATAACTTATTTAAACATTTCCCTACTTAGATGTTTCTCCTACCTCTTTCCAGGCTATTATTATAACCAATGATGATGAGCAATACAAACTCTGTTAAGTTAGTCAACTTACTTACTTAAATGTTTGAGGGTGCCATTTCTGGGTCAATGAGAACATACATTTAGTAGATTTACATTCATGTTACCAAACTGTTATCCAAAGCAGCTTAACCAATTCTCACTAACAATCATGTATGTGTGCGCAACTGTGCTTCTCTTGATTAAATCTGGCCCTTTTCAATCATAAGTTGAATATTTAGATCCTTTCTTTTCTATTTTTTAATAGTCTTCTCTAAGTTTGCTTTATTTCTTTTACATTTTGAACTATATCCGTGATATATTTTTATCATAAAATATTCAGGTAACGCACTGACGCCACAAAAGAAGTCCTATACCATTATTCTTTACTTTGGATCTTTTTCAAGTTAATGTCATAAACAGCTTTCCCTGTCAGCTCATAAAAGTCTAACGCACCAAATATTAATTAATTTAGGGACTGTCTTTTAATAAAATGTTGAGCGACTGCATGGTAGTCCAAAGATTGCATGTGTCCTAATTTAAACACTGCCCTTATGACAGACTTTACAATGACTCCACCTCTACATTACTACAATGCTGTAAAGACCACGTTTACTTTTTAATTAGATTTTAAGTAGAAATGTTAGGTCAAACGGTCAAAGTTCGTAGGCATAATCATTTATATTTCTTTTTCTGACAACTGTGTATTCATATCCAAGACCATTTCTCCACTGGAATTTTTATACTTATGTATTTTTAAGGACTCTCTAGTATTCTAAGTGTTATTTGTTAAATATGATGATGGTAATATTTTGTCCAAGTCTAGCCCTTTGTATTTTAATACTGTGAAGCCTCTAGTTGTAGAAACTGAAAGCTTTTAGTTTCTACGTGGCATCTGTCTTATTTTTATGACCTCTGAGTAGGAAGATAACTATACTAAGTTATAGAAGATACGTGAATGATGCTAGATTAAATATTTCATTTCAAAGAACACAGCCAAAGTCAAATTTTCACTTAATCATACCAATACAGGTTGAGTATCCCTCATCTGAAATGTGTGGGACCGGAAGTATTTAGGATTTCAGACTTTTTTGGACTCTGCAGTATTTGCACACACATAATAAGGAATCTTGATAATGCATTTTAACTGCAACCATAAGGTCTGGTGTGGAATTCTGCACCTGTTGGTGCTCAGGAAAGTTTTGGATTTTGGAGCACTTCAGATTTCAGATTTTCTGATTATGGATGCTCAACCTACACCACATGCTCCTCAAAGATAACTGCTGTTAGCTCAGTGTGGTGGCACATGCCTATAGCCCCAGCTACCCCGGAGACTGGAGTGAGAGAATTGTTCAAGCCCAAGAGTTCAAGGCTACAATGAGCAATGATCATAAGGCACTCCAGCCTGGTGATAGAGTAAGAGCTAGTCTCTTTAAAAAAAAAAAAAAAAAAAAAAAAGATAATTGCTGTTAAGTTTGGTCTTTATTTTTCCAGGTCTTTTTGAATGTATATAATATAGATTTCCTCCAACTTGCTTCTTTAATTTAACAAGGTATCATGGGGATATTTCTACTGCTGGATTTTTTTACTTATTTTTAGAAATGGGATCTTGCTATGTTGCCCAGGCTGGAGTGCAGTGGCTATCCACAGGCACAATCATAGCGCATTACAGACTCAAACTCCTGGGCTCAAGCAATCCTCCTGCCTCAGCCTCCGAGTATCTGGAACTACAGGCATGTGCCACCATGCCTGGCTTTGTATATTATTTACAGTTCTGCCTCATTCTTTTCAATCACCACACAGTATGCTATAACTATTTCCATACTGACATACATTTAGGTTCTTCAAATATTTCACTAGTATGAACCTCACAATGAATATCCTCAGAAGTGAGATGTTCTCTCAGAAGTACACAGAATATTTCTGTTAAACGCATAATTTATTTAATGTCTCCTCCCATGATGGTCAGACATCTACCACAATCTACCACACTAACTACATTCAATGGCTCTTTCTTTGTTATGAATTTTCTTATGTTGTTTAAGGGCTGAACTTTGGGGAAAAGCTTTCCCACATTCATTACATTTATAAGGTTTTTCCCCCAGTATGGAGCCTCTGATGTTCAACAAGGCCTGAGCTGTGCCGAAGGCTTTCCCACATTTCTTACAGTGATAGGGTTTTTCTCCAGTATGAATTCTCTGATGTCCAGTAAGGGTTGAGCTCTTTGTAAAGGCCTTCCCACAGTCATGACACTGATAGGGTTTATTTCCACTATGAGTTTTTTGATGACCAGCAAAGGATGAGCTATATCTGAAAGATTTTCCACATTTACTGCAGTGATAGGGTTTCTCTCCAGTATGCATTCTTTGGTGACTAATAAGAGTTGAGCTCTTCCTAAAGGCTTTTCCACATTCATTACACTGATATGGCTTCTCACCAGTGTGGATTTTCTGATGTTCCAACACAGTTGAGTTATCCCTGAAAGCTCTCCCACATTCATTACATTTAAAAGGCTTCTCTCCACTATGTATTCTTTCGTGACGAGTAAGGGCTGCATTCTGAGCAAAGGCTTTCCCACAGTCATTACATTTGTAGGGTTTCTGGCCAGTGTGAATTCTCTGATGACTTAAAAGGATTGAGTTCTTCCTGAAAGCTTTTCCACATTCAATGCATTTGTGGGGTTTCTCCCTAGAATGAATCCTCTGATGGTGGATAAAGGTTGAGTGCTTCTTCAGGAACTTCCCACATTCAACACATCTATAAGGCTGCTTGCCTGCATGAACCTTACTGTGATTTAAAAGGGATGAACTGTTCATAAAAGCGATCCCACATTCTTTACACTTATGTGGTTTCTCGCTGGTGTGATTTCTCCGGTGGCTAATGAAGGATGAATTGTATTTAAAGACTTTCCCACATTCCTTGCATTTATAGTTCTTCTCTGTGGAGCTTCTGCCCTCCCAGTCCAGGCCTTTTTCCATCATGACACTTTTCATTCGCTCTCCCAGAACAGATCCTTCAGAAGTGCTTTGCTTTAGGGCTGACATCTTTGTTTCAAACCAGTAATCCTGGACTGAAAGAAAATTTTAAAAGTTCAAATGTTCTTTATGTTGAAATGCTGAAAGTAAGAGTTGTGCAGGGACTTGAATAATGTCCTATTCTACATAACTAAAGGTTATGTAAAATTATTAATGTGTCCCACTGGTGATTCTTGCTAACTGAGAAAAGATGGCCAGACTAAGGGCAGGAGAAGTAAATATGATTTTAAAGAAAATAATCTGTACTATAAACACTGCATTTAAAGAATGCAGTGGGCATCTAAGAAGTTCCCAAATTAGGAAGACAACACAGAAAACAGCCAAAAAAGAAAAAAGACAAAGTGCGAATAAACACAAAATTGAGGAGAAAGACCAGAGTCACAAAGCAAGCTGTAATTACTACTAGGGCAGATTGCTGCAGGTGGTATATTTGAGAACATTACGATGTCCCCCAAGAACTTGAGAAAAACATTTCTCTGTGACGATTTAACAGTGAACCAAAATGTAATTGCTCAGAGGAAAAAAAAAGAAAAAATATTCAAGAAACCAAAATAGTCTCAGTCCAAAACGATTTTACTGTAACCTAAATTTTTAACATATCTATAAAACAACATACCTAGGCGAGGCATGGTGGCTCACGCCTGTAATCCCAGCACTTTGGGAGGCCAAGGCAGGTGGATTACTTGAGGTCAGGAGTTCAAGACCAGCCTGGCCAACATGGTGAAACCGTCTCTATTAAAAATTCAAAAATTAGCCAGGCATGGTGGCGCATGCCTGTAATCCCAGCTATTTGGGAGGCTGAGGCAGGAGAATCTCTTGAAACCAGGAGGCGGAAGTTGCAGTGAGCCAAGATTGTGCCAAGGCACTCTAGCCTGGGCAACAGAGTAAGACTCCATCTCAAAAAAAAAAAAAAAAAGAAAAACATACCAATCAATGGGTTAACTATGTGAATCTTCTCTGGCCTTTTACAAAACTACAGACACCAGACCCAAGACAGACAAAACAAAATGATTCAGACAAAAACATTCTAAAAACGAATAGAGCCAAACTTGTAGTAAAATTAATAATCACCAATCAATTCTTTTACTAAATGCACTTTTCTTTTAAACATAAGTTGTATCTATCTATACCTAAAGATATATACACATACGTATGTATTTATACTTAGTAGTCTGGGGGAGAAATTCCATACAAAAATATTAGAAATAAGACTTATTTTTTTCAAGGAAATGCAAGTTGCTGTTGCTGTTTTCTGAGATGGAGTTTCACTCTTGTTGCCCAGGCTGGAGTGCAATGGCATAATCTCGGCTCACCACAACCTCTGCCTCCCGGGTTCAAGTGATTCTCCTGCCGCAGCCTCCTGAGTAGCCGGGATAACAAGCATGTGCTACTATGCCTAGCTAATTTTGCATTTTTAGTAGAGACGGGGTTTCTCCATGTTGGTCAGGCTGGTCTCGAATTTTCAACCTCAGGTGATTCACCCGCCTCAGCCTCCCGAGTGCTGGGATTACAGGTGTGAGCCACCACGTCTGGCCGGGAAATGCAAGTTGAAGGTGAACTCAGTCAGAAACAGCCCAGATTATTCCAAGGCCTTTGATGGGATATGTGTTTAATGTATAATGATCAACTAGAGAAAATTTCAAGATACTGATTGTAAAGCTGGAAACGTGAAGACACATATGGACACTTGTTCTATGACGAGGGTGGCCTTGCGAAGCAGTGAGGAAGGGGAGGCTCTGCATTAGCATATTTTAGGAGGAAAAAATAAATATAAACC
This sequence comes from Ateles fusciceps, assembly GCA_036589455.1. Taxonomy (NCBI): domain Eukaryota; kingdom Metazoa; phylum Chordata; class Mammalia; order Primates; family Atelidae; genus Ateles; species Ateles fusciceps. The sequence continues at coordinate 892,865 of JAZHEH010003321.1, read as the reverse complement.
CTACCTCATACGATGCACAAAAATCCATTCTAAGAGGATGGTAAATGTAAACATAAACACCAAATAATAAAGCTTCTAGAAATTAACACGGAAGAATATCTTCATGATCTTGGGAAAAGAAAAAATATTAGGATCACAAAAATAATAAATGTGAATAAATAATTGTTAATAATATATAATTTAACATAAACATTTTTAATAAAGCAGGACACAAAAAGCACTGACAATAAAGAAAAAGATTGATCAATTGGAAGAACTGGGCTGGGCATGGTGGCTCACACCTGTAATCCCAGCACTTTGGGAGGCTGAGGCAGGAGGATGGCTCAAGGCCAGGAGTTCCAGACCAGCCTCGGCAACATAGCAAGTCTCCATCTCTATAGAACAAAAAATTTTTTTAATTAGCTGAGCATGGTAGCATGTATCTGTAGTCTCAGCTACACAGGAAGCTGGGACAGGATTGCTTAAGCCCATAAAAAGGAAGAATAGCTATTCATCAAAACCATTAACAGTCAGTGACAACCAAACCATAAAGAGAGGGATGGTACAATACATGTCATCAGTAATAGGCTCTTCAAATAGTTACCCAATCAGAAATGGTCTTTAAGGACCAACAAACATTCTAAAAGGTCTTTTTTTTTTTTTTTTTTTTTACCATGAAGTCTCACTCTGTTGCCCAGGCTGGAGTGCAGTGGTGCGATCTCGGCTCACTGCAACCTCCGCCTCTCAGGTTCAAGCAATTCTCCTGCCTCAGCCCCACAAGTAGCTAGGACTACAGGCGTGCATCACCACACCCAGCTAATTTTTTGTGTTTTTAGTAGAGACAGGGTTTCACCATGTTGGCCAGGCTGGTCTCGAACTCCTGATCTCAGGTGATCCGCCCGCCTCAGCCTCCCAAAGTGCTGGGATTACAGGCGTGAGCCACCGCGTTCAGCCCTAAAATGTCTTCAACCTCATCAGACATCAGGGACATGGATATCAAAACCACAATGAGGCACACTGCACATCCAACAGAATGACTAACTTCACAAGACTGACCACAGGAAGTGCTAGCCAGGACACGGAACGAGGAGAGTTCTCACACACTGATGACAAAACTATAACTGGGTACAAAACTCTGGAAGATTATTTGGCATTATATACTAAAGCTGAATACATGCCCAACAGAAATGTAGCCACATACGACCAAAAAATAATGTATAAGAATGTTCACAGCACTTGTAATAGCCGAAAGCTGGAAAATGCCATATAAGCATCTGAGTGTAAGAGAGAAATTGCCACAGAGTCACACAATGAAATACTCTAGAGCAGTGATTTTCCAAGCATGAGCTCCAGCCCCGCAGCACCAGCATCAGCATGCCTGAGAACCTGCTGAATAAAGAACTCTGCAGGGGGCCTCACAACTGTACTGCAGCATGCATTCTGAAGCATGCTAGAGTTTTCAGAAGCATTGATCCACAGCAAAGAAATAAATAAAAATGAATGAGTTTGAGAAAATGTTATGCATAAGCCAGACAAAAAATTATATGCACTATATGATTCCATTCATATAAAGTTAAAAACAGGCAAAAATAAACTATAGTGTTAGTTCAAGGGGAGAAGAACGGGTAACAGTTGGGAGGAATCACGATGTGATTTACTCAGGAATTGTCAAAGTTTTATTTCTTAACCTAACTTTTGTTTACATGGGGATTAACTTTAAAAATACTAATTTAGGCTGTACGCATATTTTATCAGCTTTTCTATATATGTATTAAATATTTTAAAGGCTTTAAGAAAGAAAAGGGAAGTCTAGCTTATAAATCTCCTACTACTTCAATCAGAGAAATCAAAATACAAATTGCAAAATATCCAAAAACATGATAATGAAAACTCTACATATTATAACCTACTGAATACAACTAATACATTACACAGACAAAGTTTAAGGCTTTAAATATTTATATTACATGAATAAAAAAGAAGAAACATCAATGAATGAATAACTAAAATAGTCAGGCAAAAGTAAATAAACCCAAGGAAATCAAAAGAGAAAAGGAACTTAAGATTCAAAAGACAGAAAACAATAACACTAATAAATACATCCAAATGCTCTTCTTCAAAAAAATAAAACAGAGCTAATAAAGGGGAAATATGAAAATATAGGAAATAGGAAACAGACAAAGTAAGAAATCAGGGAAAAGTAACCAAATATGTGGAGGATATTATAAAAAGAGTCATAAAAAGCTACTTTGTTCAACACAAATAACTTGTAACCTTCAATTACTGGATACTTTTTAGGAAATTATAAATCACTAAAACTGTTTCATAGAGAGAGAAAATCTACCTGGACAAGTCACTACTGACAACACTGTCAGAAAAGTACCCTCAATTCCTCCCCTCTGTTCCCCCATCACAATAAGTAAGTAAAAACAGGTCAAAGGACCCAAACCTTTACGGAACAGCTATTATGTGAGTTAAACTAGACTAAAGGATAAAAATACGAAAGACCAAAAGTGTTTTATGAAAGTATTACAAAATTAAATCAAAGCCCAATGAAAATGGGCAGATGAAAAAGAAAATGTGAATAGATTTAAGTATCAGTGCAAAAATTTAAATAAAAGATTAGCAAACAGAATCATCCACTGTCATATTCAGAGAATGATGTAATGTGTCATGGCCAAGATAATTGTGAATAACATCTACCACAGAAACAGATAAAAACGGAAAAGACAAATATTTGGATATATGTTGAAAAGGCATTTAATAAAATTCAGCAACCATGCTTGATTTAAAAACTAAAACTTCTTAACAAAAGATGTGAATGAAATACTTCCTTTACATAACAATGTATGTGTATCCCAGCTCAACTGAGAGAAGCCCAGACCCAATGCAAAGATGCAAAGACAAGCATGTCTATCATTACCTTTGTTAATAAGTTGATAAAAAACAAACTTTAAAAAAAATCTGTGATATGACATACAACTAATTTCCTGAATGTATAAAAAACCCTTCACATTGACAATAAAAAGACCAACAATCTAATAGCAAAATGGGCAAAGGACAGGAACAGGCAGTTCTCAGAAAAAGAAATACAAGGGTTGCTGAAAAGGTTGAAACATGCTAAATCACACTCCTGATAAGAGAAAGCCAAATTAAAATTACAATAAAATATTTTGACCTCTGAGATTGGCAAGTATCAAAACATATAAGACACTGTTGACTAGCTATGATTAAAAGTGGCACTCATGTTGTCATTAGGCGTATAAACATGTATTATCTCTAGGAACAGTGGAAATATCCACCAAATTTGAAAATATACTTAACCTTCAACAATTCTTATAGGAATTTATTCTGTAGATTTACTTGTACACTGGAGAATTGATGTGTATGAAGATAATCACTGCAACACTGTTCTGAGTCATTATGTCCACTAAAGACAACTGATTGCATAAACTATAGAACATCCATAAAATGGAACACTATGCAGGCATTAAAAAGAAAGATAAGCTGGTGTGGTGGCTCACACCTATAATCCCAGTACTTTGGAAAGCTGAGGCAGGAGGATCACTTGAGGCCACACGTTTCAGACCAGCCTGGGTAAAATAGTGAGATCTCATCTCTACAAAAAAAAAAAAATTTAAGAATAAATAAAATTAAAAATTAAAAAATTGGCCAGGTGTGGTGGCATGTTCCTCTGGTCCCAGCTACTCAGGAGGCTGAGGCAAGAGGATCGCTTGAGTCCAGGAGGTCAAGGCTGTAGTGAGCCATGATCACACCACTGTACTTCAGCCAAGAAAACAGAGTAAGACTCTGTCTCCAAAAGAAAGAAAGAGAGAGGAGAGAGAGAGAGAAACTCTAAATAATATAGTTATGTGAAATAATTTCTAAGATATAAATGCCAAAGTAAGAGGCAAGAGCATGCTACCATGTGCTTAAAGAATTCATGGATACACTCACAAAGTATATATCACATCTGCAAATTTCCAAAAGAAACTGACACAGGGATGCCTCCAGGGAAGAGAACTGAACGATGAGAAGGGTATGTGAAGGAGACTGCATACCATTTGAACCATACGAATATGGTACCATAAGCATGTCTAACAACTAACAGAAGGGAAATACACACACAGAAACAAAAAAAAAACATAAAATACTGAATGGTTGTGAAGTCTTTTTTTTTTTGTTTGTTTATATATATATATATATATATATATATATAGGTTGTGAAGTCTTTGTAGAAAGATTTACCAGTCCTTTAAGTAGATGAAAGAAATACTAGGGGAAACATTGCTTGTTTTCATTACATCTAAGTTTTAAACATTCTATTTCAAGTCACAACCAAAATTAAAACAGAACGAAGAATAGAAGACTGAGTGATTTTTGTTACTATATAAAGAATGTACACAAGAATTTAGGGGGGGAAATGTTAAACATAGTAAGAATAAGAGGAATTACTTCAAAAGCATCCCACCCACAACCGGCAAAAACCTAGGTTAATCAAGACTGTGTATTACTGGTATTTTACATGAAATACAGTTATAAACATTCTCCTGAAGATGATAGAGGCAAAATGACAATTAGAGTTTTAGAAGAACAAGCACTGGCAGGATAAATATTTTAGGTGAGAGAAACATTCAGGCTTAGAGATTTAGAAATAAACTATGGCACAGAGAAAGTGACATACAGAAACATATACAAAGTATACACAGAAAAAAAAATGAGAGCCAAGAGCAAAGGACAGTAGAAAGAGAAATAAAAGAAGATCCATAAGAAAAGGGAAGAAAATGCTTCCCCATCAATGTGTTTGCCAAAAATAATTACCTGAGAGCTAGAAAACCATGCTGATGTCTGGAATCTGCCACTGCCACTAGGAAGTGGTATATAGTCAGTTAGCTACCTTACATGAGAGAGTGGGTAAGGAATGGAAAATGAACAGGGGCCAGGCATGATGGCTCACATCTATAATCCCAGCACTTTGAGAGGCCAAGGTGGACCCCTAAGGCCAAGAGTTCAAGACGAGCCATGACTAATACAGCGAGACTCCGTCTCTACATAAAATAAAAATTTAAAAATTAGCCAAGCGTGGTGGTGCCTTGCCTGTAGTCCCAGCTACTCCTACTCAAGAGCCTGAAGTGGGAGGATGGCTTGAGTCCAGAGTTTGAGGTTGCAATTAGCTATGACTGCACTCCAGCCTGGGTGAGAAGGCAAGACTCTGCCTCAAAAAATATAAAAGAAAGAAAATGGACCAGAAGTGGAAAGAAACAAAAGACAGCCTGATCAATGCATGGAAAGACAGAGAGAAAAATCACATAAAGGGCCTCAGGATTTCAGGAGTCTGGGAAATGGCATGGAAGAGCCTGAGGCCCTCAGGAAGGGAGCAGTGCTCCCAAGTGCGGAAGACTGAGGAGAAAAGCAGCCAGCCACTTGACAGGAGGATGACCTCAAAAGAGGAAACAGGGTCAGGGCCCCAGCCCTTCTGCACAGACAGGGCACTCAAAGATGAGCTTTCCAAGCAGGAGTCCCTGCACTGTTCCATGTGCTCAGCTGCTGCTGGAATGGTTCCCACCCACTCACCTGCACGTGTGCCTGATGGAGCCTCTCGCATCTCCAACCACGGCTCTGCCCCTTGCTCCAACTGGGCGATTAGTTTTGGTTTGGAAGAGAGAAGCCCTGTTTATAAAGAAAAAGGATCTTAGAGGAAGAAAAAAATTAATGAAAAGGAATGTGACGGTGGTTACAAGCACAAGCAGTCACCCCAGACCTCAATGTCAACTTCAGCATCTGCAAGAAGCATGGACAGGTCAGGGAGGCCTAGAGGGTGGCACCTAGGATGTCCAACTCACGGAGTAAAGCAAACAGAGGGGGCAAAGTCAGTTAGAAAACCAAGTCCTCCTGGAGGACAAGAAACTCCTATGTTAGGAGGCAGATGAATCATGACACAGAAGCATTTCAGAACTGTGCTAGTTGGCACGACAAAGCTGCCCATCTTAACTCTGTATGGCTCTGATCTTTCTTGAGGGGTGGAAGGAGCATGAACTCTAAGCCCACTCTTAAGAGCATAAGCCTCTAAGCCCACTCTTAAGAAAAACAAAGAAAACACAGCATTTAAGACTTTTCAATACCCCAAACCATTTACCCTGTGAAAACACAAAGTTGCCCAGCAGGCCGATCCTGAGTCAAGGAGAAAGCCATCCTCACCCACAGACACCAGATTCCCATAGTTCTCCAGCATCACATCCCTGTACAGGGCCCGCTGAGCAGCATCCAGGTGTCTCCACTCAATCCGGGTAAAGGCCACGGCCACATCCCCAAATGTCAGCAGTCCCTGCAAAACCAAACCAAATTCTGCTCATCCAGGAACCCCTGAGGGAGGCATGCCAGGAAAAGGAAGCAAGGTGGTCATGGCCAGCTTCTGACAGTTCTAACGGTGCTCATGGGAACCAACAAGTAAAAGCTGAGGGCTGAGGGGGAGATGCGACCATGCCTGTCCTGCTCCTTCCTCAGGGCCTGGCCTCTGCTCACCACGCCCTTCATGTCACCTCATCAAAAAGGTCTTCTCTTTCTCCACCCCACCTCTGCCACTCTATCTCGAAACCCACTTCATTTTTCTTCACAGGATTTCTCACTACCTGACAGGAGAGGTTTGCACTGACTGTCAGCAACCTCTCTAATGTGAGCTCCAAGGGGGACAGTGTGGGTCACTGCTGCCTCCCAGTCAAAAACACTGCCTGACACACAGGAGTGTTCAGGCTTTGTTCAATCAACAAATAAACAGAAACTCTGAAAAGACATGGAAAGTGATCAGCTTTATCTGAGAATTTACAGGGAGTATGATCTGACTCTGGGGCAGAATATTTTTTGAAAAGAAAAAAAATTGCTTTTCATAACAGTAACAACTTACTGTGTACAAGGCACATATCATCTCTCTAAATTTCTGCCATAACTATATGAAGTAAAATCTATTTTGTAGCTAAAGACACAAAAGTTCGGAGAGTTGGAAGAACTTGCTCAAGGTCCCAGGGCTGGTTGAAGGTACAGTATAAAAGGAAGCTATAAAAAGTTGTAATGAAACTAGAACAAATTGGAATGGCCATGAAATATTGAAAGGAAAAAATGGGTAAGCCTTAAAAAAATGCAAAAGGTATTTCAAATGAAATTACTTGACTTGTCAGAGCAGGAGAAGTGTGGGTAATCTTTAATTTTTAAAATTTTCTTTACTTGTATAATATTTAAATGTTTATCACTTCCTTTCAAAATACCAACTATTTAATCAGCTTCTTGAAATCTTTCAAAACCTTCTTTTCTCCAGGATAAAGGCAAACTCCAGTCTGGGATTCTAGACAATGAATGTTTCCAACATTCTCAGGCCAGTTTGTTCATGTTTCCGCCATAATGACCTCATTCAGGCAGCACTTTCCCCTAGTATCCTCTGCGATTATGCAAATCTCATTTATTCTTCAGGAAGAACGAAAGTACCCACTACTCCACCCCCTCCCACCCCACCCCACACTAAAGGTCAAGAGAGTGCTGCCATCACTCTTATCTTTATGGCCTATGTCTTTATACGCTAATGTGTGTTTTTTTCAGCGTCTGCCAGTTTGCAAAGTACTGTTCTGTTTCTAGCACTCTAGAAAACATGCGCAGCAATAATCTTCTCGGTGAATGACTATGTAATGGGTAGAGAGGACAGAAATGAAGGATGATAGTGGGACCCATCCAGGATCACTTCGGATAGCTTGATCCACACACAGGGCAGGACATCGTCCGGGCAAGAGGCATAAACCCCACCTCGCTGAAACTGGTGGTTACTCAAGAAATGGAAAAATCAAACTTGCCTGGATCTGGGCTCTTGGGGCCATCTGTCTCCTGAACTGTTCTCCCAGGCAAGGGCAGAGAATCCTGCGTAAGTCAATCTGGGAAGAAGAGAGGAAATATGAGGAAGTCTCTCCGTGCCCTATCCTAGCTAGAACCTGCCCTCTGGACCAGGCCCCCACCTGCCCGCTCCCTCCACAGGTGGACAGACAGGTCCAGGTGAGTACGCTCGCGAAGAAAGGAAAGGGGAACGGCTGCTGGGATCCGGCATGGACTGCAGCCAACTCCACGCCAAGCACCTTTGGCAGCACGCGGGGACGGCCTTGTCAGTGGCCCAATCTGTCGACCCGGGCGCAAGCCTCGCGCGCTCTGTGATGCACCAGCTTCGGGCGGTCGCTCCACACAGCGCAGCCACTGCGGGTGGGCCCTGCCCACCGCTGCCGTCCCCTCCCACCCCGGCTCGCCTCTCGACCCGCCCCCGGGAAAGGCGGGGAGCACCCGCCAGGGCCCCGAGGCTTCAGGGACCCAGCTGGGGCGGCCGCTCACAAACCGAATCGAGCCGACAAGGCTGCGGAGCTGCACGCCCAGAGAGACAGCGACCACGCCACGCGGTCCCGACGGTAGCAACCTGCCAGGGGCTGGTGCAGCGCCCGCCCCACGCGGAGGCGGGCATGACCGGAAGCGGAAGTGGTTGCGGCCGCGGAGGCCTCTGGGAAACGTAGTCTGGGCCGCTCAGGGGTCCTAGGGGCTCCATCCTCAGAGCAGGTTGGTATCACCTGGGAATCTTTGAAAAGTGAACGTGCGGGGAAGTGGAGAGCGACTGACCGCAGTCCGGAGGTGGTACATTATGGCTGACATGCAAAATCTGGTAAAAAGATTGCAGAGGGCAGTGGGCCACCTGGAAGCAGTATCCCATACCTCTGATGTGCACCGTGGGTGTGGAGACAGACAGTCCTTCAGAAGCAGGAGCAGCTCCATCTGTGCAGGCATTTGACTCGCTGCTTGCCGGTCCTGTGGCAGAGTACTTGAAGATCAGTAAAGAGATTGGGGGAGACGTGCAGAAACACGCGGAGATGTTCCGCAGGGGTTTGAAGTTGGAGCGAGCTCTCTTGGCTACAGCTTCTCAGTGGCAACAGCCGGCAGGTAATAAGCTTTCCGATTTGTTGGCACCCATCTCAGAGCAGATCAAACAAGTGATAACCTTTCAGGAGAAGAACCGAGGAGCAAGTTGTTAAATCACCTGTCAGCTGTCAGCAAAAGTATCCGGGCCCTGGGCTGGGTGGCTATGGCTCCCAAGTCTGGTCTTTATGTGAAAAAAATGATGCTGCCGTGTTTTATACAAACCGAGTCCTCAAAGAGTACAAAGATGTGGATAAGAATCACGTAGACTGGGTCAAAACTTATTTAAGTATGCAGGCTTACATTAAGGAGTTCCATACCACCAGACTGGCCTGAAGCAAAATGGGGCCTCTAGCAAAAGAACTGAGGGGGACTACCATCTGGACCCTCGGCTGGATCAGGCCCCCGGCCTCCCTCAGTCTCTACCAGTTCAGGCTCAGATGGGTCTGCTTCCCTCTCAGCACTGTTTGTGCAGATTAATCAGGGGGAGAGCATCACACATGCCCTGAAACATGTATCTGATGACATGAAGACTCACAAGAACCCTGCTCTGAAGGCTCAGAGTGGTCCGGTACACAGTGGCCCCAAAGCATTCTCTGTACCTAAACCCCAAATCAACCATAAAGGAGCCAGCTGTGCTTGAACTGGAAGGCAAGAAGTGGAGAGTGGAAAATCAGGAAAATGTTTCCAACCTGGTGATTGATGACACAGAGCTGAAACAGATGGCTTACATACACAAGTGTGTCAACACAACATTGCAAACCAAGGGCAAAATTAACTCCATTACAGAAGATAACTGTAAGAAATTTGGTCTGGTATTCAATGACATGGTGGGCATTGTGGAGATAATCAACAGTAGGGATGTCAACGTGCAGGTAATGGGTAAAGTGCCAAACATTTCCATCAACAAAACAGATGGCTGCCATGCTTACCTGAGCAAGAATTCCCTGGATTGTCAAATAGTCAGTGCCAAATCTTCTGAGATGAACATCCTCATTCCTACAGAAGGCAGTGACTTTAATGAATTTCCAGTTCCTGAGCAGTTCAAGACTATGGAATGGATAGAATTTGGTCACCACAGTGACAGAAATTGCTGAATAAGTGAAGTGGGTTGTCTGCCCTCCCTTCACATTATGGGATAAATCTGTATCAAGATGGTTTTCTAGATTTCCTCTACATTCCTGCTCTTAAAACTGCTTCTCTGCTCTGCGCAGCATAGCTAGCTGCCTTCACTGAAATATACCTCAGGCTAAGATTTAGGGTGGGATAGCAGATCAGTTGATCTTCTGCAAGAAGGTGCAACTTTTCCAGATCAGCTCAACCATGACCAGGACTGCCGACCAGGACTCATGATGCATTTTAGCTTTGAGCTTTGGGGGGGTTAGTCTACCAACAAACAGTCCATTGGGAAGAAAACAGTCCCAGGAATTAACAGATCAGAATGTTCACACTGGTTAATGTTTTTCTAACAATGAGCATGATGGTAGCAGAAGCTGATGTGTTTCCAGATGGTTCTTCTAACCAAACTAATTTTTCACTGTTGACGAGGCAAGGGTTACACAGGACCAAAGGCTGAGGCTTGGTCATCTAGCATTCCAAGCAAAATTGTTTTCTATAACCATTTTTTTATTCTCTATTCTATCCTGGGTCTGCCTCAACCATGAGATAGGGGAGTCTCTGGTACTAGCTGCTGTGGCAGTGCCTTCATCCAGGGCAGTTAAAGGAGTCTTGGACCCTTTCTTTCTCTGGGATCCCTGCCCAGCACCTTCCTACAGAGATGACTTTAAAAGGAAAAAACAAAAGGAAAAACAACACACCATTCCAAGGAGTCTGGCATTTCTGAATCCTCCTTCCCTGCTACCTGCCTGTCACCTTCTTCACTGCCTTCTTTACCCTGTCATACTCATCAGCTATGGCTTCTGTCCAAGCACCTGAACAGGGAACTAAAACCTCCACTGCAGGCTGATTTTAGGTCTTGATTTATGTAAGACCTAAATCTTACATAAATTTGCACAGCACTGCTAATGTAAATTTCAGTTTTTTCCCTCTAGGACAAACACCAAAATATGAAACGTTTTGGAGAGAAGAGAGATTGTCCTGTGATTTCTACCCATTCCCTAATGTCTGTGGAAATAAACCTTTATATACTTAAAGTTATACAGAAAATAAATACCAAAAAGAAAAAAAAAGTGAAGGTGCTGGGGTCCCAGCTTCAGAGATTCTGAATTAATTGCCCTGAGTGTGGTCCTGGCATCAGGATTTTTAAAAGCCCCCAAGTGATCTAATGTGCTGCTTAGATTGACACCTGCCACCAGAAACTGATAAGGAAAATACAGGAGACATATTTTATGTGAGAAAATATGAGAGACATACTTTGGATAGCTGTTGATTTCCAAATAATCTTGTTTTTATTTCATACAAATAAAAAGCATGTTAGAAAAGTATGTCACCTAGAACACTAAAAGCATTATTTCCTCACCATTTGCTGACATAGAAAATGAAAGTAGGTTCAATCTGTTTTAACAAATGGATTATTTTATAGGAAAAATAAACGTTTCTATTTATTCATTCCAGGAATTAGAAAACTAAGGGAAGAAAATGTCTCTCTCTCATTCAATTAGGGCCTTTTTAAAAAAAAAAAAATTCTCAGGATGGTGCATTCGTTTACCAATTTACCAATGATTGACCAAAGCCCCACTGTGTCCCACTCACTTCTGGATGCTAAGGATAGAACAGCCGACAAGCATCCCTCCTAAAGTGGAGTCAGGCTCCTTCACATCCTCCTTTCAACTATGCCTGATGAGCTGAGTTTCAGCCAAGAATCCTGCAAAGCCACTCTATGAAGAATCACCCCACCTTTAATATCCAGTTAAGCTCCTTTTTCCTCCACCCCAGATACCTAGCCAAGTGCTTCTTGGTAATTTTTCATCTACTCCCTCACCCTGCCCATTGGTATAAATCCCCATGTGTCCCTGTTGTACTCAGAGTACAGTTCAATCTCTTTCTCCTATGACAGTAGTCTTGAATAAAGTCTTCCTTGCCATTTTCAACAAGTGTCAGATTAACTTTTCTTTAATACAATGAACAAAATAAATAATGTCCATCTCCTCAAAGACATTACATTCCAGTGGAGTACAGGAAGACAGAGATTAAACAAAAGCAAAAAGGTAAAGAAGTGGGAGAGGATTGTTAATACACAGCGGTAAGGAATGGCCTCTTTGATAAGAAATTATCTGAGCAAAGGACTGAAGGAATTGAGGCACAAGGAGGAATTCTGGGAGAAGTCTGTTTAGCCAGATAAAACAACAAATGCAAAGCTCCCACCTGGAATGTGTTTGGTTTATTTGAGAATCCGCAAAAAAGTCCATGTGGTTAAAACCCTAATAACAGGAAAAGGCCAGATCATGTTGGTCCATTTAGTCCACTGAACGGATTGGTTCTTATTCTGAATTAGATGAGAAGCCATCAGAATGTGGAGAAATTGGAACCCTTATTCATTGTTAGTGGGATAGCAAAATAGTGCAGCTACTTTGGAAAACCATTTCACACTTCCTCAAAGTGTTAACCATAGAGTTACCATATCACACAGTGATTCCAGTCCTAGATATGTACCAAAGAGAAATGAAATATACATCCACACAAAAACTTGTACATAAAAAACTTGTTCGTATCAGCATTATTCATAAGAGCAAAAACACTGATACGACACAAATGTCCATAACTAGCAAATGAATAAACAAAATGTGGCATACCCAAACAATGGAATAACATTTGTCAGTAAAAGGAATGAAATACTGATACATGCCACAACATGGATGAACTTGGAAAACATGTTAAGTGAAAGAAGACAGTCACAAAATGTCACACATTGTATGACATGTCTTTATATAAAGTATCCAGAAAATGCAATCCATAGACACAGAAAATACATGAATGGGTGCCAGTGGCTAGAGGGAGAGGAGTGGAGGTGGTAGGACATGGGAGAAATGGCAGAGTGACTGCTGATGTGCCTGTAGTTTCTTTTAGGGGTGATGAAATGTTCCCAAATTGAATCGTGGTTGTATTCATTTCCTAGGGCTACTGCAACAAAGTTCAACAAACTTCAACAACAGAAATTACTTTTCTTACAGTTCTGGTGGTAAGAAGTCCACAATCAATGTGTCAGAAGGGCTGGTAGACTCTGGGTAGAATTCCTCCTTGAATCTTCTCAGCTCCTCGTGTTCACTAGCATCCTTAGCATTCCTAGCTTGTAGCTGTATCACTCCAACCTCTGCCGGTCATCACATGGCATTTTTCTGTGCATCTCAGTCTTCGTATGACATTTCCTCTTCTTAGAAGAATACCGGTTATACTGGAGTAGAGCCCACTGTAATGATCTTGTCTTAACTTGATTACATCTGCAAAGACCCTATTTCCAAATAAGGTCACATTCTGGGTACTGGGGGCTAGGACTTCAATATATACATTTATTGGGGGGGAGGGATGCAATTCAACTCCTAACACTTAGTGTTATGTGTGTTTTGCTCTTTGTTTCCCCTTAATACTCTGTGATTTATTTTTATAAAGTTCAAATAGTGTAAGTGATAAGATGTAAGTTTATCTCAGATGATTGGATAATCATCTTAGCACCATTAATTGAAAAGTCCATTCTTCACTCCAATAAAATGCCATCTTTATCCTACGCCACACTACACTGTCTTATCAAGTCAAAAGAGATTATTATCATTAAAAACCACTCTCTGACCTCCTGAAGAGACACAGTTGATGTTGACCGAGCACTCTGTCTCCCTTCCACTGTTCTTACATCACCTGCAAGATCCCTTCCTAGCCTCTAGGGGGAAGGGCTTGGGAGAGAAGGTAATGGGAGAGCAGAACACACAGGTGAAGTCAGTCAGTGGCCTCAAGTCTGAGACAACAGGCCATGTGACCCAAAACATAGTGGATAAAGCCATTAGGAAGCCAGGAGACCTGACTCTAAGCTGGGTCTGTGAGTGTGGTTATGATATTAATGATTACTCTTACTAGTATTTTACCAGGTTCCAAAGAGATCGCCCAACTTTTTCCAGCAAGAGCACCTGAGGAACAGTCTTTCCTTACTTTGGGGGCCAGATCCAGAGCCTGCATTTATTTATGTACAGCTAACATTTGCTGGGTCCAGAGGACATGCAGAGCCTTCACCACCAAAGAAGGTACAATTAACATTCTCGTTTTGCAGATGAGGAAGTTGGCTCAGAGAACGTATCTCATCTTTGGTCCCTCACCTAGTAATTAGCAGAGCTGTAGCAACACTTATTGTTATATCCCAAAGCAAAACTGCCCCCATTGGCTTTCCATCATTCCTCGACTGTCTGAACTCCTTGCCTAACCCATGGGGTCCTCCAGCCTTTCCTGCCTGCTTTGCCATCCTCACCTCTCCCTATAACCACCCTGCTCATGTGGCACCCCACCTAGGTAGCTGGACCCATCTGGGAGCTGCCCTGGGCTCTTCCTTCTGCTTGCCTAACTCGGGCCCCCACTCTTGTTGTGACTAACTCCTCTCCATCCTTCCTATCTGAACTAAAATATCAATTTCACTTCTGTGGCTGAAGACTAAGAGACACCCTCTCTTAGTACACTCCACTGTAAGTGCTCCTGCGTGGGACCTGGACAGAGTATCAGTTGCCAGTGGACAGATGTAGGCAGACCCTGCAGGAGTCACACCAATCATTTGAAAAGAACATTATTTACTCATAATAGAGATTAAGGACTCAAAATGGGGAGTTCACTGTTTCAATCACTACCAGCTAAAACTTACAGAGAGACAGGCTCTGTGCTAAATGCTTAAATTCCTCACTTCTTTAGCCACTTGACAATGTGAAGGGGATGGTGTTATCTGTCCCCCATTTTTCAGATGAACTCAAGGCCAAGTGGAGATGTGGTGCTCCAGTCAGTGGGTGGCACCAAGGCTGGCAACAGGCTGGGCCAGGATGAAATTTGGACCTTTCCCAGCAGGTAGTGAGAAGCTTTGGAAAGTTTTACACAGGATGAGAAAGGAGCAGGCCTTTTTCTCAAAAGATCACCCTGCGGGGGCCTGGGGTAGTGAGAACTTTAAGGGAAGGGACTCACAGCCAGAAAGGTAAGGAGCATATTGTGAGCACATCCAGTGACCCAGTGAGTGCCCTTCCACAGCTTCATCCTAAGGAGATTATCAGCCAAGTGTCCAAAGGTGCATGTATGAGAACACTGATTGACAAGGACTACAGGTGTGCACCATCACACCCAGATAATTTTTTTATTTTTTGAGAGTCTCACTCCATCACCCAGGCTGGAGTGCAGTGACCAAGCCAAGGATTCACCATCAGACTGTACCTGTAATACCTGTACAAACTGGATAAATTCCTCTCTTCTTGAGGTCTCAAAATATCTTGAGGTTTCTGTGCCTGTCAGAAACTGATATTCTTTTCTTACCACAAGGTCAGGAAGCTCGTAAGGGAACTGTGTAGACAAGGCACCAGGCCAGTCATACCCCAAGTCTATTGACTTTATAAGTCAACTTCAGTTCTTCAAAGCAGTCTGGTCATATCAGAAAATATGTCATTCCAGTCAAAATGGTGGTTTTAAAAAAAGTGTCTCCAATTTTCTCCTGTTAAAAAGAAAAATAGATTCTTACTGAGCTTATGCAAATAATTATATTGCCATAATGTAAGAATATACACAGAGTTTCTGAATTCTGGAGAGATCAGGTAAAGAGAAAGGTAAATGTCTCAACTTGTTCACAACTATATATTTTAGGCTGGGCATGGTGGCTTATGCCTATAATCCTAGCAGTTTGGGAGGCCAAGGAGGGCGGATCACTTGAGGTCAGGAGTTTGAGAACCATCTGGCCAACACGGTGAAACTCCTCTACTAAAAATATAAAAATTAGCTGGATGTGGTGGCAGGCACCTGTAATGCCCAGCTACTCAGGAGGCTGAGGCAGGAGAATCACCTGAACCCAGAAGGCAGACGTTGCAGTGAGCCAAGATTGCACCATTGTACTCCATCCTGGTCAACAAGAGTGAAACTCCATTTCCAAAAAAAAAAAAAGGTATATTTTACCCAATTTCTGTGAGTTATAAAGAGCTCAAAAGAAAAAAAGTTTTCTTGACTCCATAAAACAAATATAAAAAGAATCAGCAATGTTTCAAACAAAAAGACATAAAAATCATTTCACTCCTCCATCAGTTCAGTCCCATGTAGTTAATTCTTGTTCTTCTTGAGGTTGAGTGAGTGATATGGTTTGAATCTATGTCCCCACCCAAATCACACATCAAGTTGTAATCCCAATGTTGGAGGTCGGGCCTGGTGGGGAGGTGATTGGGTTGTGGGGGACAGATTTCCCTTTTGGTGCTGTTCTCATGAGAATGAGTTCTCACAAGATCTGGCTGTTTAAAGTGTATAGCAGCTCCTCTCTCTTTCTTACTCCTGCTCTGGCCATGTAAGATGGGCCTGCTTCCCCCTCTGCCATGATTGGAAGTTTTCCTGAGGCCTCCCCAGCCATGCTTCCTATACAGCCTGCAGAACCGTGAGCCAAATAAACCTCTTTTCTTTATAAATTACACTTTCTTTCAGGTATTATTTATAGCAGTGCAAGGATGGACTAACACAGTGATCTTCATGAGTGCACCAGTTTTTTTATTAGTGTTCTGTCCGTTTTGTTGTTGTTGTTGTTTTGTTTTTATTTCTGCTTCTTTTGAGACGGAGTCCCATTCTGTTGCCAGGCTGAAACGCAATGACACGATCTTGGCTCACTGCAACCTCTGCTTCCAAGTTCAAGAAATTCCACTGCCTCTGCCTCCCAAGTAGCTGGAACTACAGGTGTGTGCCACCATGCCTGGCTAATTTTTTGTGTTTTAGTAGAGATGGGGTTTCACCATGTTGGCCAGATGGTCTTGATCTCCTGATCTCATGATCTGCCTACCTCAGCCTCCCTAAGTGCTGGGATTACAGGCATAAGCCATTGTGCCCAGCCCCTGTAAGTTTTTATGTAGTCTAATAGTATGATCTCCAATGCTATCAGAAGCCTACATTCAAGAGTACAAGTCCTGGTGCTTTGCATGAATATCCTTGAAGACATAACACTTTAGGATTTGCATAGAGCTAAAGCGCTATGAAGAAAACCATCAGATTAAAGCAATTTACTACATGTACCAAGATATCAACATTTTTTAGAAACCTCATACAATTTTGAAACACGCTGGTAACACGTTTATGGCATTGGGCTCTTTGCAGGCTTTCACAGGCCAAGCCTCTGTGCAGCATGATGTTGTGCAGAAGCCACATCATCCCTTGCATGGCCCCTCCAGCCAGCCAGGCACCTGAGATGAGAACTGCACCTGGCCCAGCACCACAGCTCAGCCCCCAGCAGCAGCCCCACCCTTTGCAGTTGGCTTTCCTGCTGCTGCACCTCGGTAGCTAGCTCTGATGGCCACCTCTGCAGCTGGCATGGCTGCGGGCTCTACTGTTGAGCACACACTGGGTGCTTTAGTGAAAGAAATAATGCTGAGCCTCCAAGGCCTGACGTCACTTACCACAAACCTCAGGGAACCCAGCCAGCACAGCAGCAGCAGCCTTCCTTCTGAGATAGAACAGTTTTTGGAGCGTGCCCAGAACTAGGGTGACATAAAGCTCTATGAGGTTTCAATGAGGTGCTGAAACAGTACAGACGTGCAAATGGAATCGCCTAATCAAGAAGTCTAAACTGAAGAAATGAAAATGGCTCCCATGACCAAGTTAATTTAGCATAAAAATATAATGGACAGTAAAGGTATAAAGTATAAAACCATCAGTTAAACTTCTCTGTCATTCATATCTTTTCTGCTTCAGAATTGCAATGGAAGAGAGTATTCTCAGTGTGTAGAATTTCACCGAGATGGTATAGAATTTTGGGCTGGACCTGTGGTCTCCTTAAACCAGCTGTTGTAATTTTATTGTTTGAGAGTTAATTAGAATAAAGTGCCTTTCTCACCCCCCTCACAAAACAAAATTGACTTAGGCATGCTGGCTCACATCTACAATCATAGCACTTTGGGAATTCAAGGCTGAGGATCTCTTCAGCTCGTAAGTTTGAGATCAGCCTGGGAAACATGGTAAATCCCATCTCTACAACAAATACAAAAAATTAGCTGGGTGTGGTGGCACAAGCCTGTGGTCCCAGCTACTTAGGAGGCTGATGTGGGAGGATCGCTTGAGTACAGTAGTCCAGGCTGCAGTGAGCCATGACTGTGCCACTGTACTACAGCAAGGGTGACAGAGTGAGACTCTCTCAAAAAAAAAAAAAAAAAAAAAAAAGAAGCACACATTTATGCAAATACAAATCATAGGAAGTTAAATACCATTTCTTTCTTCTGTGGACAGGGTCTCTCTCTGTCATCCACCCTGGAGTGGCAGTCACTGCTCACTGCAGCTTCCTCCTCCAGAGCTCAAACCATCCTTCCACCTCAGCCTCCCGAGTAGCTGGCACAACAGGTATTAGCCACAATATCCAGCTAATGTTTTAATTTTTTGTAAAGACAGGAGTCTCACTATGTTGCCGAAGCTCTAAACATCATTTCTTATTTGACACTGCTTCCTATATGATTCTAACATACCAGGCCAGGCACAGTGGCTCACACCTACAGTCCCAACACTTTGGGAGGCCAAGGTAGGAGGATCACTTGAGTTCAGAAGTTGGAGACCAGCCTGGGCAACATAGTGAGACCTCATCTCTACAAAAAATAAAAATTAGCCTGGTGTGGTGGTGCATGCCTGTGATCTCAGTTACTAGAGAGACTGAGGTGGGAGGATGGCTTGAGCCCAGGCGGTTGAGGCTGCAGTGAGCCAAGATCGCACCACTGCAGTCCAACCTGGGCAAGAGACAGAGATCCTGTCTCAAAAGAAAACAGCCCCGAAAGAATTCACTACCACTAGACCCATCTTATAAGAAATGTTCAAGTGACTTCTTTGGTCTGAAAAAAAAATCACTAATGTGAAAAAAAATGGAAGTACAAAACCCACTAGTAAAATTAAATACATAGACAAACCTAGAATGCTCTAATACTGTACTTGTGGCATACAATCCACTCACAATTTTAGTATGGAGCCCAACTGGTATGATAGATATGATAGATTTATTATGAACAATAATAGTTACAGCAACCTGTCAAGAGGTAAGTAATATAAATACATGTAAATTCAGAAAACTAAAAGTCAAAGTGGGGGGGGATAGAGTTATAGAACTGGTCTTTTTTTTTTATCTTCTTTTCTTTGTGATCAAAGTTTATTTGTCATCTGTTTAAAATAACCTGTTACATCTATAAGATATCTTTCTGCAAGCCTCATAGGAATCACAATGCAAAAAAAAAAAAAAATTTCACTAAAAGTAAAAAAGCAGTGAACTAAAACATACTACCAGAGAAGATCACCTAGCCACAAAAGAGGACAATAAGAAAGGAAGACAGGAGTTACAAAATAACAGAAAACAAACAACAGAATGGCAGTAGCAAGTCTTTCTTATCAATAATAAAATGGAGTGTAAGTGGACTCAATTCTCCAGTTAAAAGGCGTAGAGTGACCG
The DNA here is from genome assembly GCA_036589455.1 of Ateles fusciceps. Lineage (NCBI taxonomy): Eukaryota > Metazoa > Chordata > Mammalia > Primates > Atelidae > Ateles > Ateles fusciceps. The sequence continues at coordinate 873,382 of JAZHEH010003321.1, read as the reverse complement.
AGTAGATAAAGAAATGAGACCCAACTATATGCTACCTACAAGAAACCACCTCATCTCTGAAGACACACACAGACTGAAAGTGAAGGGATGGAAAAAGATGCTTCATAAAACTGGAAACCAAAAGAGGGCAGGAATTGTGATACTTAGATCAAATAGAATACAAAATAAGACTGTAGAAAGAGACAAAAGGGGTCACTCTATAATAATAAAGGGATCAATTCAGCAGGAGGATATAATAATTATAAATATCTATGTATGCAACACTGGAGCTCCCAAGTTTAAAAAGCAAACATTAATAGGTCTGAAAGGAGAGATACAGTGCAATACAATAATAGTAGGGGACTCTCAGTAATGGACAGATCATCCATACAAAAAAAAATCAATAGAGTAACATCACAATTAAACTATACACTATACCTAATAGGCCTAAGTGACATCTACAGTTATGCCCAAATGCTGCATAACACACACACATTATTTTCATCAGCACATGGAACATTCTCCAGAATAGACATCTTAGGCCACAAAACAAGTCTCAATCATTTTTTTTTTTTTGAGATGGAGTCTCATTCTGTTACCCAGGCTGGAGTGCAGTGGCATGAACTCAGCTCACTGCAGCCTCCATCTCCCAGGTTCAAGCAATTCTCCTGCCTCAGTCTCCTGAGTAGCTGGGATTACAAGCACCTGCCACCATGCCCAGTTAATTTTTGTATTTTTAGTAGAGACAGAGTTTCACCATGGCCAGGCTGGTCTTGAACTCCACACCTCAAGTGATCCGCCTGCCTTGGCCTCCCAAAGTCCTGGGATTATAGGCATGAGCCACTGAGCCTTGCCTCAATAAATTTTAAAAAGTATAAATCAGGACAGGTATGGTGGTTTACACCTGTAATCCCAGCAATTTGGGAGGCTGAGGCAGAAGGATCATTTGAGGCCAGGAGTTTGAGACAAGCCTGGCAACATAGTAAAACTCCATCTCTACAAAATATTTTAAAATTAGCTGGGCATGTACCTGTAGGTCCAGCTACTCAGGTTGTTGAGGTAAGAGGCACATAAGTCCAGTAGGTCAAGGCTGCAGCAAGCCATTATTGTGCCACTGAACTCCAGACTGGGCAACAAACCAAGACCCTGTCTCAAAAAACAAACAAACAAAAAAACAGTAGAAATCATATCAAGTATCTTTTCTAACTACAGTGGAATAAAACTATAAATCAAGAAGAAGAGAAACATCAGAAACTTCACAAGCACGTGGAAATTATGCAACATGCTCCTGAGTGACCAATGGGTCAATGAAGAAATTAGGAAGAAAAATTTAAAATTTCTTGAACAAATGAACAGGGAAATACAACATACCAAAATCTATTGAATACAGAAAAAGCAGTACTAAGGGGGAAGTTTTTAGCAATAAACACTTTCACTAAAAAAAAGTAGAAAGACAGGCCAGGCACAGTGATTTATGCCTATAATCCCAGCACTTTGGGAGGCTGAAGTGGGAAGTCTGTTTGAGGCCAAGAGTTCGATACCAGCCTGGAAAACAGAGTGAGACCTCACCTCTCCAAAAATATTTAAAATTAGCTGTTGTAGTGGCACATACCTGTAGTCTCAGCTACTCAGGAGACTGAGGTGGGAGGATCGTTTGAGCCTGGGAAGTCGAGGCTGCTGTAAGCCATAATTGCACACTCTAGCCTGGGTGACAGAGAGAAACTCAAGAAGAAAGAAAAGAAAGAAAGAGAAAGGAAGGAAGGAAGGGAGGGAGGGAGGGAAGGGAAGGAAGGGAAAAGAAAGAAAAAGAGACAGGGAGGGAGGAAGGAAGGAGAAAGAAGAAAGAAAAGAAAGAAAAAGAAAGAGAAGAAAGAGAAGAGAGAGAAAGAGAACAAAAAGAGAGAAAGAAAGAAAGAGAGAGACAGAGAAAAGGTAGACAGACTTCAAATAAAAAAATCTAACAATGCACTCCAAGGAACTAGAAAAGCAAGAACACACTGAATCCAAAATTAGAAAGGAAGAAAGAACAAAGATCAGAGCCGAAATAAATGAAGTCGAGACCAAAAAGTATATAGAATATCAACAAAACAATTTGTTTTTTGAAAAGATAAAATCGACAAACCTTTAGCTAGACTACAGAAAAAAGAGAAAAGACCCAAATACATACAATCAGAAACAACAAAAGGAGACATAACTGAGACCGAGAAATACAAAGAAACGTTAGAGACTATGAACAACTATACAACGACAAATTGGAAAACCTAGAAAAAATGGATAAATTGCACACGTAGAACCTGCCAAGATTGAGCCATGAAGAAAATATCAACAAGCCAATAACAAGTAATGATATCAGAGCTGTAATAAAAAGTCTCTCATCAAAGAAAAGTCCAGGTGGCTTCACTGCTGAATTCTACCAAACATTGAAAGAACTAGTATCAATTCTACTCAAACTCTTCAAAAAAGTGAAAAGGAGGAAATACTTCCAAACTCATTCTATGAGGTCAGCATTACCCTGATACCAAAACAGACACAACAAAAAAAGAAAACGAGAAGCTAATATCACTGATGAATGCAGATGCAGAAATCCTCAACAAAATACTAGCAAACTGAATTCAACAGCAGATTTAAAAGATCATTCACCATGGTCAAGTGAGCTTTATCTCAGGGATGGAAGGATGGTTCAACATACATAAATCAATAAATATTAAACATGTATTGATTTGTATGATGTATTATTTAATAAACATTTATTGATTTACATGATACATTAATGCGATACATTGCATTTATAGAACCAAGAACAAAAACTATATGATAATTTCAATAGATGCTGAGAAAGCATTCAATAAAATTCAGCATCCCTTTATGATTAAAAAATGCTCAACAAATTGGGTGTATTCCATACCTCAAAGTAATACAAGCCATATATTAGACGAACCCAAAGCCAACATCATAGTTAATGGGGAAAAATTGAAAATCTTTTCTCTAAGATCTGGAACTAGACAAGGATGCCCACTTTCACCACTTTTATTCAGTATAATTCTGGAGTCCAGGCCAGAGAAATTAGGCAAGAGAAAAAAATAAAGGGCATCTGAACTAGTAAGGAAGACATCAAATTAGACTTGTTGGGAATAATGTGATCTTATATTTAGAAAATCCTAAAAATCCTGCCAAAACACTCTTTGAACTGACAAATTCAGTAACGTTCCAGGATATAAAATCAACATACAAAAATCAGTAGCATTTATATACATCAACAGCAAACAATCTGAAAAAGCAATAAAAAAGCAGTCCCCATTTACAATAGCTACAAAGAATATAAAATACACAGGAACCAATTTAACAAAGGAAGTACAAAACCTATACAAGGAAAATTATAAAATACTGATGAAAAAATTGAAAAGGACACCGAAATATGAAAAGACGTTGTATGCTCATGGATTGGAAGAACTAGTACTGTCAAAAAGACAATACTACTCAAAGCAATTTATACATTCAATGCAATCCCTATCAAAATACCAATAACATTCTTCACAGAAACAGGAAAAAAATCCTAAAATTCATATGGAACCACAAAAGACCCCAAATAGCCAATGAAATCCTGAGCAAAAAGAACAAAGCTGAAGACTGCATACTACCTGATTTCAAAATACAGTACAAAGCTACAGTAACCAACTCAGTATGGTACTGGCATAAAAACAAACAGTCGAATGGAACAGAATAGAGAACACAGATACAAATCCGTGTATACAGCCAACTCATTCTTAACAAAGGAACCAAGAACATACGTTGGAGAAAGGGACAGTCTTTTCAATAAATGATGCCGGGGAACTGGGTAACAATATGCAGAAGAATGAAACTAGACCCCTATCTCTCACCATATACAAAAATCAAATAAAAATGGATTAAAGACTTAAATCTAAATCCTGAAACTATGAATCTACTAGAAGAAAACATTGAGGAAACACTCCAGGATATTGGTCTGGGCAAAGATTTTTTTGTGTAAGACCTCAAAAGCATAGGCAACAAAGGCAAAAATAGACAAATGGAATTACATCAAACTAAAAAGCTTCTGCACAGTAAAGGAAACGACCAACAAAGTGAACAGACAACCCACAGAATAGGAGAAAATACTGCAACCTATCCATCTGACAATGGATTCATAACGAGAATATACAAGGAGCTCCAACAACTCAATAGTAAAAACACAAATAATCCAGTTTAAAAATGGGCAAAAGAGATCTGAATAGACATCTCTCAGAAGAAGACGTAAAATTGCTAACAGGTATAAAAAGAATGTTAAACATCACTAATCATAAGAAAATGCAAATCAAAAGCACAATGAGCTATCATCTCACCACAGTTAAAATGACTTTTATTTAAAAGACGGGGAATAACAGATGCTGGCAAGGATGTGGAGAAAAGGGAATCCTTGTACACTGTTGATGGGAATGTAAATTAGTACAACCACTATGGAGAACAGCACGGAGGCTCCTCAGAAAACTAAAAATAGAACTACCATATTATCCAGCAATTCCACTACAGGGTATATATCCAAAAGAACGGGAATCAATATATTGAAGAGATAGCTGCACTCCCATGTAAACATATTCACAATATTCAACAATAGGTGTGTGGACATATTCACAATAGCCAAGTATGGAATCAACTTAAGTGGCCATCAATGGATGAATGGATAAATAAATGTGTTATATGTACATAATGGAATATTATTCAGTCATTTAAAAGAATGAAATCCTGTCATTTGCAACAATATGGATGGAACTAGGGGTCATGATATTAAGTAAATAAGCCAAGCACAAAAAAACAAATATTGCATATTCTCACTCATATATGGGAATTTTTAAAAAAAGTGGATTTCACAAAGATAGAGAGTAGACTGGTGGTAACCAGAGCTCAGGAAGATTAGAGGTGAGGGTCTGAATAGAGGTTGGTTAAGGGGTATGTATTAGTCTGTTTTCACGCTGCTATAAAAAATGCCTGAGACAGGGTAATTTATAAATAAAAGAGTTTTAACTGACTCACAGTTCCACATGGCTGGGGAGGCCTGGGAAACTTAGAATCATGTTGAAAGAAGAAGCAGGCACCTTCTTCACAAGGTGGCAGGAGAGAGCAAAACAAAGGAGGAACTTCTAAACACTTATGGAATCATCAGATTTCGTGAGAACACACTCAGTATCATAAGAACAGCATGGGGGAAACTGCCCCGGAGATCCAAACGCCTCCCTCCCTCCGCTCATAGGAATTACAGGTCCCTCCCTCAACACATGGGGATTACAATTCAAGATTAGATTTAGGTGGGGACACAGAGCCAAACCATATCAAGGTATAATACACAGTTAGATAGAAAAAATAAGACCTGGTGTTCAAATAGACCAGGAGGTTAGCTATAGTTAACATTAACCTACGGTACATTTCAAAATAGCCAGAAGAGAATAATTTGTATATTCCCAGCATAAAGAAAGGCAAATATTTAGTGACAGACATCCCAATGTCCTGCTTTGATCTTTATACATATTAATCAAATTATCACATGTACCCCCAAAATATATGCATCTATTATATATCAATTTTTTTAATTAAGTTAAAAATTATACTTTTTGCATGTAAAAAAAGAGAATATGGGAGAAAAGAAATTGTAAACATCACTTAGGGACAATTTTTTTAGGCGTTTTGCTGTAAAGCAAAGCAGAGAAATGAGGTAGTGGCTGGAAAGAAACAGGGTGCAGGGTAAGAGGTTTTATTTATTTTATGGACAATATTATAGGGTATTCATCAGTATGCTGATAATTCAGTGCAAAACGAAAATCTTGAAATACAGAAGAGAGAAAATTCCCTCATTCATGAGAAAGGTGTTAACATCCAGCGTGCAAGAGAATTTTCTCAGGAACTAGGAACTAGGGCCAGTCACTCAGAATGAAAAGTAGAGTATACAGGTTCTAATGCAGAGAGGAGGGCAGATGTGCTTGTGAGGGTAGAGAAGTTCTCTTTTCTCAGTACCAGAAAGCAAAGTCATCCACGCTCAGTGCAAGGGAGGAGTTGTTGGTGGCTTGATAAGAGAGTAGAAGGCCAGGCGCGGTGACTCAGCCTGTAATCCCAGAACTTTGGGAGGCTGAGGCACGAGGCTCAGTCGATCTCAGGAGATGGAGACCAGCCTGGACAACATGGTGAAAACTCATCTCTTAAAATAATAAAAAATTAGCTGGGCATAGTAGCACAAGCTTATAGTCCCAGGTACTCAGGAGGCTGAGGTGGGAGGATTGCTTGTGCCCAGGAGGCAGAGGTTTCATTGAGGCAAGATCACACTACTAAACTCCAGTCTGGCTCAAAAAATAAATAAATAATGAAAAGAATAGAAGCAGTGAAATAGTCACTTAGGAGAATGGATGGACTAAGAAATGTAGGATAGCCAGGCAGCATGCAGGGCCCACTTGAACTTAACGGTTATAAACTGAAAATGAGACCAATCATGCCAGCCATGTGGTTTTCTCAAACTATCTCTGCCACACAGGTGCAGGCCGGGAACTAGATTCAAGTAGATTTGGGTTTCTATCAGGAGAATAAAACCAAGAAAAACTAGGGCAAGAGTTAAGGGTAACTGCACATACACAGGACTGGTCATAACAATGGCCCATGGCCTCTTAAGTTGCATGAGGAGGGAAGTGAGCATATGAGGAAGTGAGGGTCAGGGCAAGGGTGGTAGAATCTAAATAGGGAAGAGCTCTCTGGTTTTCCATTGAAGAATGAGGAGAGGAGTAAGGTTCAAGGGAGACATTTTGTGTTCCCCGGGCAAAAGGTAAGAGAGCATCTCTTAGGAGGAGACTGAATGGGACATGAGCCTCTCCAAGCATCACAGGCTGAAATAATGGCCCCCCCAAATATGTTCATGTCCTAACCCCCGGAAGCTGTGGATGTTAATTTCTATGGCAAGAAGGATTTTTTGAAATGTGATTAAATTAAGGATCTTGACGCCGAGAGATTATCCCAGATTGGCCAGCTGGGCCTGATGTAATCACAAAAGCTGTTATTAGAAGGATCCGGGAGGAGTCAGTGCCTGAACATGTGATGTGATGATGAAGGCAGAGACTGCAGTCATGCACTTTGAGGATAAAGGAGTAGGCCACAAGCCAAGGAATGCAAACAGTCACTGGGAGCTGGAAAAGGCAAAGAAATATCATCTAGAACCTCCAGGAGGAACTAGCCCCGCCAACATTGATTTTAGCACAGTGAAACTGATTTCAGACTTCGCACCTCCAGAAGTGTAAAAGAATAAATGTTTGTTATACTACTAAGTTTGTGGTGATTTGTTGTGACAGCAATTGGGAACTAATACACCAAGGAAGGGGGAGGATGTAGAATAGAGGTCCAGGCAACAGCTCTTTCCCCCTCCCAAAATAAATCTGAAAGAAAGGAATTGGGGAAGATACCAGATGGGTAGCTCTGTGTCACCCGGTGAGGAGTGAAAGAAATGTAAAATTTTGGCATAAACAACCCTTGTGTGCGTTTAGGAGAGTTCTGACTGCTGGGTGCCACTTGTCTAATTCTCTCACCTTCTGTGCTTGTTAAGATCCCTTATTTAAAATTGCAAAGTGCACCCCAAGCCCTACACACCCACACACGAACCCCGCAACCCCCGACCCAGCTCTATGCTTTAGTACCACCACATGACACACACGACACCATTTACTGTATTTATGGATTGCTTGTTTCCACTAGAATAGGGCAGTGACTTTTGTGCAAGCATCTTGAACAGCTCCTGGTACACAATTGGCTCTCAAATAATACCTGTTAAATGTATAAACTTCAGAGGTGAGACTGAAGATGCAGACTGGCAAATATTCACTTCAGAATGTTTTGAAAGGTAAAGATAAAATTACGGGTATTTACGTCCTTTTCTCCCAAGAGTATTTTAACAAATGAAAAACACCCTAACAGGCATTTCTAAAATAATTCTTACGCGTTCGTAATAAAAAATGAGGAGGAGTACTTGAATACACGCGCCGCTAACTCACAAAACGGCAAAGATGGGCCCCGCTGCCCGGAATCCCGCTTTGCGCTGCGCAGAGCGCCCGGGACCGCGCCGGAAGTGGGCGAGGCTCGCCCGCGGCTTGCTGGGACTTGTATTCGAAGCCCTCGGCGCGCGAAGCGTTAGCATCCGGAATCTGGCCCTTGACGGTGTGGGGTTCCACGTGGGAGGTGAGACCGGCAGGGCTGTCCCGGCCCCTGGCAGAGGCGTTCAGGGGTCAGGAAATGGGTGTGCCGCGGGGAAGGCGCTGGGCCGCCGAGCCGCGAAAGCCGGGAGGGCGGCGATGGTAGGGCACGCGAGCTGCGGAGGCGCGGCCCGCGGCGCACGTGTGTCCCGGCACCGCATTTCCGAGCTGCTGCGCCCCCGGGGCCCGGCTGCGGCCGCACTGAAGCCTGCGGGCCCTGCGGCTCACTAGCCGCGCCTCCGAGGGCCCCTCCTCTCGCCTGGCCAAGCTCTGGCCTGGGCCGGCTGGGGGCTTCATGGTTGGCCACGCTGGCCTCTTCCTCGCCTGTGACGGGCGTTATTGCAGGGGGGTTTCGGTGGACGTTAAGCGACATAACAGGGGTCCCGTGAGAGACTGGGGTTTCTGTCTGCAGCGGCACTGCCCTGGCTGAAAAGAGCTTGTATCTGAGCCCCCGCACTGCAGGAACCAGCCAGGCTCCTGAGAATGAGATCGGGGAAGGCGTCTTGGGCAACCCGAAATCCATCCTGAGAGGCAGTCATATAACCCGAGAGCTCCTGCTCTTAAATAGAACTTTAGGGCAGAGATCAGAAAGTCAGAGGAAATGGGCATGACTTAGAGCTGCCGGCTGCTGCAGGATTTACTTAGCCTCTTCGTTTTAAGGGCAAGACTTGGCTTGTTTAATTGAAAGCACTGTGGAGAGAGATGAAGGTGGTGACAGAAAAAGTGTCACCTCTCACCTCATGGAGGGAGTGCGAGAGGGTTGACTGAAGAGGCGTCAGAGGCAGGAGCGGAGTAACTTTTTCCCTGCAGGCTTGCTGGGCTTGATTTTCATGGCTTTTTCTCTTTCCCTAACTGCCTTTCCAGGAACCTGTCCTCCCTGGGAGTAAGAAATGACCAAGATCTGGGTGAGTTGGAGTTCCATTTCTCCTAAAATGCCATCTCTCTGAAATGTCCCTGTGAGGTGTGTTGTTTTATTTATTGTCAGGCCCCAGTACGATGTTTTATAGTTATGGGTGTATGGACATTAAGATACTAAGGGCATATAGCTAGCAGATGATGTCACCAGGCTCTGCACAGATAGTTTTCACTCACCCTGCCTCTGTGAATTTATTCCGCTCCTCAGAGCACTGGGCTGAGCTCTCATGGGGGAGCCTCTCAAAGCCTGCCTTTTCCTGCCAGACATTTCACTCACATTGAAAGTCATTCCAAGCTATTCCAGTCATCCCAGTGCTAAGTGGTCTCAGCAAAACAGAATGATAAACCACCATGCTTTTCTTCAAGGAGCTTACCATCTTGATGAGCGTATTATGTTACCTGTACACAAAAAGTATGCATATTAATAGTGATCATTTATTAACTGTGAAAGAGTCAAAAACGAGGAAATGTGTGAAATGGCAGCACAGTGGTTAGAAAATCACTCGTAGAAATGCTTTTCAACCAGGCTATGCATCAGAACTCTCTGTGGCGTTTTTTTTTAAGAACTAAGCTTCATCCTCTCTTCTAGACATAGTGAAAGGAGAGCTTCGCTCTTTTTTATTCTGTTGATCTTTGTACATCCAAAGGTTTATTATGAAGTATCTCTCATACACTTGATATAAATGTCTCTAAGGTAGGTAAAATAACTTACTCGTCTTTTATACTCAGGTTTTGTTCTCTTGCATTAAGATGTCTACATATTTAACTGTTCCAATAAAAATTACCAAGTCGTACTTTTTTAAAAAGAGAGTTCTCATTTGTCTTGGTAAAACCATCTGTAGGAGGTTACCTCAAAATTAACCCTTAGACTCCCAGGGTGTTTGAGATGGTTGGCCCCCTCTTTGCCCCGTCCTGGCGTTTTGTGGTGAAGAACTCTAACTCTGAGGGAGCTGATGGAAAGTGTCTTCCTCTTTGTTGCAGAGAGCAGCAAGCCAGAAGTAAACCCTGTGTTTTCTAACTTCAGGATGTTCTTTCTCCATTAACTAAACAGGTCATCACACCAGAAGTTGTTTGAATAAAATATCAGACTGGGTTTTAAGGAAAAAAAAATTGGTTTTTAACACTACCAGCAAAGGCCATCTTTTTGCTTGGCAAATACAGCCCTCACACACACGAGCTCTTAGAGAAGTCTGTTTGGAGGACAGTAAGCTGTATCGAGGTACTGAGAGCATGGCTTCTCTGTGCCCTAAAAAGTAATTGAGGGCTTCAAGAGAGATTAACCTGAGTAGAATCCATAGATTAACCTGAGTAGAATCCATATATTTTCTTTCCTTCGCTTCTGCCTGTTCCCTGATTATTAGTTATTCACTGCCGCTGCAACTGGATATTGCTAATTTGGTAAATTTTGAGATTCTGGTGTGTGTTTTAATTTAAAGAAAGGACTTCATTCCAATCATTGCATGTTTTCTATGTACCAGACATTGTCCTTAGGTATGCTGAAAGGCAGAAGTCTTAGTTCACCTCTCCCTTACTCCGTAACATTGGATAAGTCACTTCACCCTTATGAACTTTGCTTTTACATCTGTAAACTGAGGGTCTTGGGTTTTACTATCTTTAGGTTTTCTTTTAGTTGTATTATTATTCATTTAAATTGAATATGAATCTATATTTATCTTTCAGATTCCAAGTCAATTGTGCTCGTTGCTGGGGATTTAAAGACAAGTTGAGGCCGGGCATGGTGGCTCACAACTGTAATCCCAGCACTTTGGGAGGCTGAGGCGGGAGGATCACCTGAGGTCAGGAGTTGGAGACCAGCCTGGCCAACATGGTGAAACCCCATCTCTACTAAGAAAACAAAAATTAGCTGGGCATGTTGGCAGCTGTAATCCCAGCTACTTGGGAAGCTAAGGCAGGAGAATTGCGTGAACCCGGGAGGTGGGGCTTGCAGTGAGCCAAGATTATGCCCCTGCACTCCAGCTTGGGAAAGAGAGTGAGAGTCTGTCTCAAAAAACAAAGATGAGTTGAGCGTGGCCCCTATCCTTCAGAATCTTACAGCAAACTTGGGAGACAGATTTAATAGCTATAATAGAGGGATGTGAACGATGCTACAGGATCTCAGAGGAGGAGAATTCTAACTCATCCTCATGCTTCAGAAAGAGGGTCATTGATTGTCCTGAGACTGAAAGCTCTAAAATGGGTGGGAGAACTCCGTAAGTCAGGGCTTACTGTGGAAAGGACTGTGCTAGACTCGTGTGATGTGTTAGATGACCAGATAATCTAGTGTGCCTCTTCCTGCTTTTCCGTTTCAAAGTAAATTGTTAGATACAGCAGGGGACGGGCTCTGCAAAGAAGTGGAAGGCCCCATGATGACATGTCTATAGTTCTGAAGAGGTTGACATTTGTCTGATAGAAACAGGAAACAATTGATCTTGTGACCTTGCTCTTCGATTGGCCTTCAGCATGCTGAGTCTGCTCTCCCCACTGTAAGCAGGAGTGCAACCTTGGAGTGACTCCTTAGTGCCACTGACACCTGGGAAGACTTAATTATTCAGTCTTTCAGTCCCAGCTTTATCTTGGTTTAACAGGAGCACTATTTCCTTTCCTTTTCTCCCTTCCCTTGTCACAGTGATTCCTCTCATTTGGTCTATTCCTGTCATTTTTTTACCTACCACTAAGTTAGTCGTCCATCAACATATCCTTTCCCTTCTCAGCATGGAATCCCACCTGCCACTTTATCTTCAGGACCTTAAAAAATTAATAACTCTGATTGTCTAACCTAGGGACTAAAAGATGACAAAAACTGTACTACAAAGAATTGGTAAAGAGTTATTCTGGCCTAGGTAAGAAAAAATAAGAATAAGGGTCTTACTAAGACTGGCAGTGGAAATGGAAAAGAGGTAACACATTGGAGAGACATTTAGGAGGTAGAATTGACAGGATCTGAAATGGCTTGAATATTGTTGAGGTAGAGAAGGAAGATTAGACAATCCAGGTGACTGGATGGAAGACAGATAAAAAACAGAGGAGATAAAAGATAACTGATGGGCTTGCATCTCTGAAGATAGAAGGGATTTGATCTAGAATGCACAGGAGAGATTAGCCTTAAACAGAAACAAATCTTTTTTCTCTGTGGTCTAAAGAGAAGGTCTGGTTGGGAAGAGCGGCCAGCCCACTTGCTTGTAATATGCCCTGGGTCGTGCCTTGCTAAAGGATGTGGTGATGGAGCTTGAAGGCAGCAAACTTTGCTTTTGCTTGTTTGTCCCACCTTTACTCAGGGGCTTGAGGCTTCTCTTCCAGCCCTCTTCCTCAGAGTGGAGACCAGTGACCTTGAACAGAAAGCTTCAGAGAAAGTACCCATCCTTACCTTTATCTTTGCCCCCATCCTTCCCTTCCCCACTGGTGACGAGTTGGGTAAGTCATGTCACTCCTACAGCGCAGGCCCAAGGAAGGAGGGAGTGGTGCCTCTTTAGCCTCAGGCCGAAGCTGGCTTAGCTGATCGAATTTATGCGACGGCCCTTATGACTGTTTATGTATTCTATCACTCTACTTTTGAAAATGTGCCTTAGAGAGTTGTGCCAGCCCATGCACTGTGCAGATATAAGTACTCAAATTGAGAACTTGAAAAACAAAACCAAAAAACTGGTTCCTCACCACAGGTAGTTTAAGAAGCATTGCTTCATCAGACAGAGCCCTGGAGGGATCCAGGTTTGCTGACATTGACTGAATAAATATTTGGACTCCTCTTAAGTCCCAGGCCCTGCTTGAGGTCTTGAGGATGCAATCATGAACAAATGAGGCAGCCTGTCTGTTCTCCGGGAACTTAGATCTCAGTGGGGGAGAGACAGTAAATAAGAAAGCAAGCGAATAAATAAGAAAGTAAGATGAGGCATAAGTCGTAAGAAGAAATTAATTAAACCAGGAAAATGATAGATACAGGGTGCTCCTGTGGATTAGATGGTCAGGGACATGCTTTCTGAGGAGGCGACAGTTGGGCTGAGAGCTGAAGGATAAGGAAGGGAGAGGGCAGCTGGCACGGAAGCTGCAATGAATTTGATGTGGTTCAAGGGCCTGCTGGGCACCTGGTGCTGAGTATGATCATAAGAGAGGCCAAGGTTGGGGAGGTGACAGGAGAGCCTCAGAGGCCAGGATGAAGACTCTGGATTTTACTCAATAGCCCCGGAAAAGCCTTTGGAGAGTTTCACACTGGCCTAGTTTTTGTTTTAAAAGATCACCTTGGCTGCCATGTGGAAAACTCATGTTTGGGGTAGGAAGAGTAGAGACAGATCAAGCAGGAGGTTGGTACAAGTGAGACAAGTGTTGCGTAGGCCTAGAGAGGTGACAGTATAGGGAGGCGGAGCTGGGTGTTTGCAATACGCCTTAGAGGAAAAGGAGGTGGGTGATGGCTGAGATGTGAAGATGAGAAGGAAATGACTTCTGGGATTTTGGTTTGAGCAATTGAGTGGTTCTTGTGGCTGTTTACTAAAATGGGGACGACTGGCGAAGGGCAGATGTCGATGGAGCTTGCGGGGGAGCAGGAGTTCTGCTGAAGCCTTTTAAGTTTTTTGTTTGTTTGTGCGGCTTACTGCAACCTCCACCTCCCGGGTGCAAGTGATCCTCCCACCTCAGCCTCCTGAGTAGCTGGGACTACAGGCACATACCGCCTCACCTGGCTAATTTTTATATTTTCAGTAGAGACAGGGTTTCACCATGTTGGGCTGGCTGGTCTTGAACGCCTGACCTCAAGTGATCTGCTCACCTCAGCCTCCCCAAATGCCGGAACCTGTTAAGTTTTAAGCACCTTTATACATCCCAGTGTAGATGTTAAAAGGTAGAAAGTTGGAGTCTGGAGGTGCGGGGGGAGAGGTTAGGGCTGGAGATAAATATTTAGCAGTGGATGGTATTTTAAGCCAAGGGATCCCTGAGGAGAGTGTTTTATGGCTGTGTGTGTATGTGCTGTTTTATTTTCCCAGTAATGTTCAACTACTTCGTTTAGAAGAAAAAAGGACATACGATGGGTACAACTAGGGAAACCCGGAGGTCAGAAGCATACTATGGCTGAGAGGTAAAAAAGAGGAAGGGTTAAGGGTGATGACCTTGATGAAGCAAATATGAGGGAGGAGGAAAAACAGAAAGCATAGGAAGTGATTTTTAAAATGTGGAATATTAGGGAAATTAATATTTTAAGAGCAGAGGGATCCAGGTAGCGGACTCCTGATTCTGGTCATCACAGTTTGATGAAATGTGGCTGAGATCATTAGCATTGTGGAGATGAAGAAACATGAGATCAGAGGGTTGGGTGAATTATTCCTGAGAGTGTTAAGGTTGTCAGGATAATGGTGGGAATGAGGTGAAGACGACAGCTCAGCAACGACACAAGAAGACAGTGACAAGGAAAGAGTCCGTAGCTGAGAACTTGAGCTTAGACAAGTTTTGTAGGCACAAGGGAAATGATTTGGATGGAAGCAGCCAAGGGGGTGAAAAGGAAAGATCTTCCAACAACATTTGACTTAGCTCACTCAGATCCCCTGAGCTGCAAACTTCGTCTATACCTTTCTTACCTTTTCCAGTGCTGCTGGCTTCACGCCCCTTCCAGGGCATTTGTACAGATGGTTGTTTGTTGAGGAGGAATGTGCTTAATGTTTAGGAACCAGTTACATTCAAGGATGCCTCTATGGCCTTCACCGAGGAGGAGTGGGGCAACCTGGACTCTGCTCCCAGGAACTGGTGCAGAGCTGTGATGCTGGGAAACAACAGGAACTTGGTCTTGGTGGGTAAGGACATGTGGACCTGGACACCTGCCCATGGGCATCTTTGTTTCCTACTTCCTTTTTGGCACAAAAGGATGTTTTCTGACTATTCTAAGAATTGGAGAATGGTAGTTTTACTGGGTTGTCTCAAAAACGATACCTGTTTCATCCTTTATAAGCTAGAGGTGGGACTGATTTTGCTTTCTGCACGTCACCCAATCCCTGTGAGTTTCCCAAATGTGATCTCTCAGGTGGAACAAGATAAAGATCATTATATAATGGCAAGTGAACCCCAAAGAGCACCAGGCATCATAGCAAGTTATAAGCCAGGCTAATCCACAACAGGAGATCCTTCTTCAATGTTCCAGGAGTTCTCTGATACCTTGCGGTCTGTGTCAAAAGCAGGGATTTCTGGGATGTTTCCTATGTGCTACTGTTTTACCTGATCTACTCACTTACTTCCCTTCTGCCTCTGCAGGAGGTTGTGGTCTTTCCCAGTAATGGTGACTTGCTTCTCTGTACTCTTACCTTTCCCACATTTCCCCCACATTGGTCTTGTGCCATCTTTGCTTGGCGTTTATTTTTCATTGAATGTCCTCCCCCCTGCCTTGCAATATCCAGTTTCCATTATTTCTTTTCTTACACATTCAGGAATTCATGCCCTCCCAAAAATAATCAAAACTTGTGGTGAGATATTCTCATACCCAGATAAAACACTTTTTTTTTTAGACAGAGCCTCTCTCTTCGCCCAGGCTGGAGGCTAGAGTGCAGTGGCAAGATCTCAGCTCACTGCAACCTCCACCTCCCAGGTTCAAGCGATTCTCCTACCTTGGCCTCAGAGTGGCTGGGATTACAGGTATGAACCAGATAAAACACTTTATGACTGCCTGAATCAAGGAGCCTTAAACATTTTCATCATTTTTTAGATATCTGTTCTAAGGCAATAATCAGTAACTCCAACTGAAAATTGTGAACAAAGATACTTATTTTTGAATTATTTAAAATAGTGAAAAAATTATTTACTCACTAAATGTATCACAGGATTGATCAGGCAAATTATCATGGATCACAGAAAAGTATGTAGCCATTAAAAAAATATGTTGATAAGGAATTTTAATTAGATGGGGGAGATAAATGTGTACCTACTAGATTGAACCATGTGAAATTGCCATTTCGTAGCCAAAAACAGACATTCTACCAAAAAAACACTGAAAAGTGGCCAGGCACAGTGGCTCATGCCTGTAATCCCAGCAGTTTGGGAGGCTGAGGCAGGCAGATCGCTTGAGCTCATGAGTTCAAGACCAGCCTGGGCAACACAGCGAAACCCTATGTCTACAAAATATTAAAAAATTAGCCAGACATAGTGGCAGTTACCTGTAATCCCAGCTACTCAGGAGGCTGAGGTGGGAGGATCTTTTGAGCTGGGAAGGCTGAGGTTGCAGTGAGCTGAGATGACATCACTGCACTCCTGCCCTGGCGACAGTGAGACCCTGTTTGAAAACAAAACACACATACACTGAAAAATGTGCCATCATGGTAGCTTTCAGGGTTTTTCCCTCCCTCAATCCACAGCGGGCCCTGGTTTTCTTCCCTCAGTAACTGGCCTTTCAATTTCTATTTTCAGCTAACCCCGGGGAGTAAGGAGAGTGTTACAGGGCAAAGTTGTTACCTCCAGTTGGTAAACCAGGTGGTAAACCAGGCCTTTCCACGTTCTTTATGTAAACCCAGCGCCTGTGCTCTCTTCTCATACCAAAATTGCCCCCTTGGAGGTCACCACTGAACTTTGTTTCAGTTTGTTCCTTTTTTAATTTTTCTTTCAGCATATTTGCTACTAGCAGTTTTCCTGATGGTTTCTGTAGTGGTGACCTTCTCTTGAAATTCTTTGTCATGCAAGAAATAGTTTTTCTGTTTCCTCCAGCTTCTCTCTTAGTCCTCTTCTCTGCAGATTCTCTGGCTTCTGTCTTTTTTCTAACGTGAAATCCCAAAGGGCTCTTTGGTTTTAAGTCACTACATCATCAGTGTTTCTCAGCCTTGTTCTTTGTCATTACTCTCTCCCTGCCAAAAGGAGACAAATTAAACTTCTCCTTTAGAGAAATTACATATGAGGGAATAAGATTTTGTCAGGTAGGATTGCTTTTGTGGGTCCCAAACAAGCATAATATGTAAGATTTGTTCGGCCACATACAGTGGCTCATGCCTGTAATGCCAGCACTTTGGGAGGCTGAGGTGGGCAGATCACCTGAGGTTAGGAGTTCAAGACCAGCCTGGCCAACATGGCAAAACTCCATCTCTACTAAAAATACCTAGCAAGGCATGATGGCGGGATGCCTGTAATCCCAGCTACTCTGGAGGGTGAGGCAGGAGAATCATTTGAACCTGGGAGGCAAAGGTTACAGTGAGCCGAGATCACGCCACTACACTCTAGCCTAGGCAACAGAGTGAGATTCCCATCTCAAAAAAAAAAAAAAAGAAAATTAAAAAGATAAAGATTTATTGTGCCCCCTACGAAGCATTCTCACCCCTTGGGGACATTATTGCCCCTGAGAATGCATGCTATATGTGTCCACTTGTAGGAGGAGCTGTTAAACATTTAGTGGTGTTTAACTCTCCTTTCTGTTTTGATAAGCTTAAAATTCTTTTCCTTTTTAAGTTCCTTTCTTATATTCCCACTTTTGTCAGTATTAAAGTTGTTCCAGTCTCCTAGTTTAGAAATAAGCCATGACCATGTTAAATTTCTCTTGGGCCAGGTGCAGTGCCTCATACCTAACACTTTGGGAGGCAGAGGTAGGAGGATCACTTAAGCCCGGGGGTTGGAGACCAGCCTGGGCAACATGGCAAAACGCCCTCTACAAAAAGTATAAAAAATTACCTGGGCCTGGTGGCACACGCCTGTAGTTCCAGCTACTAACTGGGAGGCCGAGGTCGGTGGATCACCTGAGCCGGGGGAGGTTGACGCTATAGTGAGCGAAGATCTCCAGGCTGCAGCCTAGGAGACAGAGCAAGACCCTGTCTCAGAAAAGTTTCTCTGTCCTCATCCTCAGTATCTAAAATCTCCCACCAATTCTTTTTTAACTTTAACTTCTTTTAAATTTATTAACTCTCCTAGATCCCCACAGATATTGCCCTAAAATGAGTCTATCTGACGCATGAAATAGGGTAAAAATTAGTCAGATTGTTGCCATTGTTTTTCAAGCTCAAGTTAGATGTTGTGAGTAAGTCTCCCTTAAACATCATTTATGATGTAACTCTTTGGAGTATTACTGTACAGTTGGTAAGTCCTATGAAGGATGGAACACTAAGAGAGCGAAGGCATGTGATGGAATGTGGGTTGTGAATGTGTTGTAGGGAGAGCCTCTGAAGTGACATTAAACTGGGAGCTAAGGGATCAATAGTTTAAGCAGGTGGCTAGGGAAGGGAAGAACATTCCAGGCAATGAGAAACACACAAGAGACCCAAAGACCTGGAAGGAGGAATGTGGTAGACCCACAGGGTGCATCTAGAACAGACTGAGAAGAGGTGGTGGGCAGGGCCTGGCCCAGTTACGGCATTGAAGGTACTGGGAAAAAGTGGATTTATGACAAAAAGTTAGCCAGGCGTTATGGCACATGCCTGTAATCCCAGCTACTTGGGAGGCTGAGGTGGGAGAATCGCTTGAGCCGGGAGGTGGAGGTTGCAGTGAGCTGAGATAGCACCACTGCACTCCAGCCTAAAAGACAGCATGGGACCCCATTCGAAAAAAAAAAGTGGATTTATCTTTAGTGGGCAGCCATCGGATCAGGGAATGGCATGCTCTGATTGACCCGGTATCACTGTGACTGCTTTGTAGAGAGTGGTTTACAGGCAGACAAAACGAAGTAGGAGATGGGCTTCCAGTTTCAAGCTCTGTTCTAGGTTTTCATTTTTATTGACATACAATGGAACATAGTTGTTCAACATTTTTCTTTTATACAGGTAAGATATAAAAGTCTCAAAAACACAGTATAATGTGAAATCAAATCACTTCCTATGTACTCTATATTATGTATCTATATTACAAGTATATGTATTAAAATTTTGTGAGATCACACTGTGCGCATTTTTAATTTGCTGTTTTACGCAGTGTTAGAGCTTTTTCTGCCATGTTAACTCCCTATAAAAGGACCCCTTTTCTCATGTCGGTATTTTCTCCTAACGTTATACACTCATTCTTCATACTTTCTTTTCTTCTTCTTTTACACGAAGGCTCACTCTGTCGCCCAGGCTGGAGTACAGTGGCACAATCTTGGCTTACTGTAAGCTCCACCTCCCGGATTCAAGCAATTCTTCTGCCTCAGCCTCCTGAGTAGCTGGGGCTACAGGTGCCCACCACCACGCCCAGCTGTTTTTTATATTTTTATTAGAGACTGGGTTTTGCCATGTTGGCCAGGCTGATCTTGAACTCTTGACCTCAAGTGATCCACCCACCTCAGCCTCCCAAAGTGCTGGGATTACAGGCATGAGCCACCGTGCCTGGCCTCATTCGTCATATTATTTTAAACATTTTTTAAAAAGCTAACAACGTCACACTTTCATTACTGCTTATGAAAATGCACCTTTCGTAAAATTCCTCCCCCACTGATTTTCATATACCTACAGTTTCTATAACCACTAGCCATTTCCAAGTACTGTATGATACGGGTATTGATGCAATATCCTTTAAAAATCCGTTTAATCATTTCAGCCCATTTTGTGATTTAACTGCCACAAACTGCCCTGTTTTTCTTTTGTCATTTTTCTTTTTCTTTTTAGCCATTACTTTTGAAATGTGTAAACAAAGTAATACACACACCTGGATAAAACACGCTGTATGGACAGCTCATAATAAAAATGTTCCTGTTACCTGGCTCTGCTGCTCCATCAGCCACAATGTGGCTTCCCAAAGGCACTCAATTTTCATCTTTCTAGCTCCTTATTGGATTTGTCTTCCTACTCCAGACAGTATGTTTATATTTCTCTCTCATGTAAATAATAAATGCATTCACACGGTTAAAAAATAAATATTAGTGGCTCACACCTGTAATCCCAGCACTTTGGGAGGCTGAGGTGGGTGGATCACGAGGTCAGGAGATCGAGATCATCCTGGCTAACACGAGGAAACCCCATCTCTACTAAAAATACAGAAAATTAGCTGGGTGAGGCGGAAGAGTTGCTTGAACCAGTGGAGGTTGCAGTGAGCCGAGATGGCGCCACTGCACTCAGCCTGGGCAACAGAGCAAGACTCCATCTCAAAAAGTAAAACTAATAAATAAGTAAATATAAAAGGTGCACAGTGAAGTTTCTTTCATGTTTATAGCTCATGTTTTGGTCATTGGCCTTTACAAAGTGAGCAGTCTCATGTAAATGTCGTTTCACAAACTATGCCCGGAAATCTGAGGAGTAAAGTTCTAAGCTGGAATACTGAGTGCATACATTTATGACATTGATTGATAATTGTCAAAATGTGTGTCCATATCAGTTTACACTCACGAGCAACGTGTGTCTTCAGACTTAGGGTTTGTGCTAGTGTAACAGGTGGAAAGTGGTACCACAGTATCATTTAAATTTAAATTTATTGTATTGTGATATACTGTTATTTCTCAATTTATCAATATTTTGTAATTTCTATTGACTTTCTCATATTATAGATGAGGATGTAGTTTTTTTATGTTACCTCCCCAAATGCCTAACCTCCCAAGAATTTATGTTAGAGTCATGTCAGTGATTAATGCTTACATTACTTTGACTTTGTAACTAGTTATTCACTGTAGAGTCAAGTAGTATAGTATGATTATAGTTCCTTTTTTATTTTTCCTCTGAAGCTAATATTTGCTTTTTAAAAATATATTTTACTTGTGGAGTTTTGACTCCACACTGTTAATTGTAGAGTTTTGTTTTTTTTCTTTTATGTTTCAACAGTTGATTCAACTAACTATTGTTTTGGGGTTTGGGTTTTTTTGTTTTGTCTTGTATTTTGTAGAGAGAGGGTTTTGCCATGTTGCACACACTGGTCTCAAACTCCTGAGCTCAAGCAATCCCTTCACCTCAGCCTCCCAAAGAGCTGGGATTACAGACGTGAAGCACCACGCCTGGCCTAATTATGTATTTTATTGACTTCTAAATGGTTAATTGGCTGAGTAAAAATTATAACTTCACAATCACGTTTTACCCAAAATTTGAAGATATTGAAGATTTGCAATATTGCTGATTAGTTGTTCATTGTCAATATAATTCTCCTTTATTTGCACATAACCTGGCTTTTCTGTTTGGAAACTTTTAGAATTTTCTGGGTTTTGTTTTGGTTTTTCCTTGAAGTCCTGAGGTTTTAAAAAGGTATGTTTAGTTGGGGGATCTTTTTACATACCATTTTTTAGCATTTATTGGGTCCTGAATCTTGAATTCTAGGAAACGTTTTTTTGTTATTTCTTTGATCATTTTCTCTCCCTGTGTTCTGTCTTCACTGTCCTCATGAAGCTCCTTGGAGATGAGCATTTACTTTTCTCTCTCTATTTGTCTGTCTTTTCATATGCATTCTTAGAATTCCTCAATCTTCCATTTTAGCCGTGTGTTCATTTTACCGTTTAACTTATCTAGATTGCAGGCCTTTGACTAAAACAGCCTGACGCATGTCTATGAAACAAGTTACCTAACCTATCATCATCTTCAATTATGTTATTAATTTAGAATTATTTTTCATAGCATTATGTTTATATTTTATTATTAGATTTTGTTTAAATGTGATGTCCACTCCAGTTTTTCTGGGATTTTAATTATGTACCTTTTAAATTTTGTTGTCCACTGGGTGTGGTAGCTCACGCCTGTAATCCCAGCACTTTGGGAGGCTGAGGGGGGGCGGATCACCAGATCAGGAGATCAAGACCATCCTGGTTAACATAGTGAAACCCCATCTCTACTAAAAATAGAAAAAATTTGCCGGGCATGATGGCACATGCCTGTAGTCCCAGCTACTCAGGAGGCTGAGGCGGGAGAATGGCTTGAACCCGGGAGGCAGAGATTGCAATGAGCCGAGATCACACCACTGCACTCCAGCCTGGGTGACAGAGCGAGACTCCATCTCCAAAAAAAAAAAAAAAATCTGTTTGTCTCCTTATATATTTTTTCAAAATTCTTGTGTTCTCAATATGATACTGGAGTATGTCCTCAACCTGTGCTTGACCCACTTTGGCAGGCATGTGTGTTCTACTTTAGGAGATACTTCTGCTGATTGGGCTAAGGAGGGAGGTAATAAGAATCCAGATGGTGGATATTGTAGGCCATTTTTTTTTCCGTTTGGGTGAGGGGACAGTTGGCAGAGCTAGCTGAGGTTTTATTTTGGAAAAAAAAAAAAATTGAATTGTTTTGTGGCTGGAGGCATGGGCGAGGGGGAGTACCCAGGCAGTAAACTCCCCGGTGAGTGGGCCGAGGGCTAGGGCTGAGCCTCAGGTGGGCCTCCTAGTCCCCGTGCTCCCCTGCACAGCAGTGTAAGTCATTTTTAAAGCCACCTCTTTTGACACTAAGTTATCTGGGGTGCTTCTTCATTTCCTGCCCTGGGTATCTTCTTTGTCAGAACTACCATTAAAACTTTAGCTTGAGGGCCAACCGCAGTGGCTCACAATCGTAATCCCAGCAGTTTGGGAGGCTGAGGCAGGTGGATGACCTGAGCTCAGGAGTTCAAGACCATCCTGGCCAACATGGTGAAACCCCATCTCTACTAAAAATACAAGAATTAGCCGGGAGTGGTGGTGGGTGCCTGTAATCCCAGCTACTTGGGAGGCTGAAGCAGGACCCTCTTGAACCCGGGACGCAGAGTTTGAAGTGAGCCGAGATCGCACCATTGCACCTCCAGCCTGGGCAACAAGAGGGAGACTCTGTCTCAAAAAAAAAAAAAATTTAGCTTGAGATTTTATTCTTGGCACATATGTCATCAATTGCTTCTTTTTGTACCTTAATCAATCAGTCATTGTGTTGGTTTAGCATTACCTCAACCTTTGCTTCTCTCTTCAGTCCAGTTAATACTATTAGCAGTCTTTCTTTAGCAGATTATTTATTTTATTCTTGAGGCTTTATATGAGGCCACTGCTGTTAGCCATCCAATATTTCTAAGAAAATGAGAGCGGGCTGGGAGAGTGCTACTAACAGCAAAAACTAGCACAGCTGTTAGGAATGCCTAGGTTGAATTAAGAAATGTCTTATTTATCATTGTTTATTTATTATTTCCTGAGACATAAACTCCAGAGAAATGGGGTCAGTGTTCCCTTTGTAGTTATTGATTCTAAGTTTGGTATTTTAATTTCTAAAATTTCGTAAGATGCTTTGCCCATGAAGAAGCCTTCTGTTATACATAATTTGAGCTGTACATTTTCCCCCTAGTTTCTCCATCACTCCTAAGCCATCTGCTCTTTCTCATTTAGGGGTAGTAAGTCTGAGGATTTTTTGTTTGTTTGTTTAATATACCAGTAAGTCTAAACTCTGTATTCCTAGCACAGTTCTCTCACAGGAGTTCCAGACCTATATGTATCTCACTGCTTACTGACCAGTGCAAGAATGTTCTATCAGCACCACAGATTATACAAGACAGATTTGAGTTTCTGCCCCCTTCCCTACTTCAGCCTTTTCCTCCTGCATTTCCTATCTGATTATATAGCGCCCCATACCCAGTCACTCAGGCAGGGATCCCAAGGAACAGGCTTGGTGCTTCCTTTCTCTTCTAGGTTTGGTTTGTCATCACATGATCTGGAATGAGTCTCTCCCATTCTCTCCACAACCATCATCCTTACCGTTTTTCTTCTGATTTGCTCTAGCAGCCATCTCGCTACCTAAAGTCTTGCTTTATGCTGTTTATGGTCACAAAGTCAATCATTTCACTCTGAATTTAAATCCTTTAATAGTTTTTAATCCCTGCAGGGTTTAACCCTAAGGTCCTTATAATTAGACACTAAGCACTTTGCTCTAGCTTCTTACTTCCCCTCCGGGGCACATTCTTCACCACTGTTACCTTTTTATCTTCTTCGTAAGAAGCCACTTGTAATTTTCTTTAACATGTCATATTTTCTCTCCATATTTCACTTCTTTTCTTTTTTCCTGTCATTTTCTCCCAGAAGTCTTCCTAAACCCCAGGGTCTGAGTTGAGTGTTCCTATTCTGTGCCTTCGTGGCTGGTTGTGCATATATTTCTTGTACTGTATTGCACTATACATTCATCTACACCGCTCACTTAGTATTATCATTGTTTGATATATTTGTCTTTCTTCCCAGGAAACTTGAGCTTGTTAAGCAAAAGGATTTCTGTTTCTTCCTTGTATCCCCAACACCTATGAGAGCAGAATATCAATTAAATGCATATTTACTTAAAGGAAATGCATATTTACTTAAATGAGCCAGGAATGGTGGCTCATACCTGTAATCCCAGCACTTTGGGAGGCTGAGGCAGGTGGATCACTTGAGGCCAGGAGTTAAAGACCAGCCTAGTCAACATGGCGAAACCATGTCTCTACTAAAAATACAAAAATTATCCGGGCGTGGTGGCATGCACCTGTAATCCCAGCTATTTGGGAGTTTAAGGTGGGAAAATTGCTTGAACTTGGGAGGCGGAGGTTGCAGTGAGACCGGATCATGTCACTGCACTCCAGCCTGGGCAATAGAGTGAGACTCTGTCTCAAAAAAAAAAAAAAAGAAAAAAAAAATGAAGTGAGATGAGATGAAATGTTATTGTCAGCAAGGATATAGGACTTACAGCCTTTTGTAGGATTAGTGAGGGAAGACTTTCCTTGACTATGCTTAAAAGCCAAGAGAAAATTTCTGTCTTGTACCCAGATACAAATGTGCCTGACATTAACCCAAAGCACATGAATGACTATAAGGACAAGCTGAACTTTTTCCTAGTTACTAAGCCTTCAAGCCTTTGGCACTCCCATTCTTGAAATCTGGAAGTCTACCCTTTGTTCTTACCACTGAATTCTCTTTGTTCCCTAGGAGACTTGAGTGAAAATTCTGTGGAGAATCTTCAGCAGAAAGCACTCAGGATCTCTTACATGAGCTTTCCTGCTGGCTAATTTTGGAAGGGATGGCCAGTACAATTACTGGGAGTCGGGACTGTATTGTGAATCATCAAGGGGAAGCGGATGGGGAGCCTGAACTAGACCTTTCCCCTTGTCAACAGTGGGGAGAAGCATCTTATATTTTAAGAAACAGGGACAATATGATGACTCTTCAAAGTGATGATTTCAAAAACATTGAAAGTGAAACATATTTGCCTTTGAAAGTCCCAAGCCAAATAGACACACAAAACTCTTCAGTGAAGTTCTGTAAGAATGAGCCTCAGGATCATCAGGAAAGCAAACGTCTCTCTGTAATGGAAGAAGGCACTGAGAGAAAAGTGAGAAGGGGGGGAAAGTTGTTCAGAGAACCTTCAAGTTAAACTGGTGTCTCGTGGACCAGAACTGTCCTCACCATTGTTAAGTGGTGAGGCAACTTGCCACAATGGCCAATTAAAAGAATCTTTAGATCCCCTTGACTGTAACTGCAAAGACATTTATTTATGGAAATCACAGGTGGTCAGTTACAGTCAGCAGAGAGCTCATACAGAGGAGAAACCCTGTGACAGTAATCAGTGTGGGAAAATACTTAACACCAGCCCAGATGGTCATCCATATGAGAAAACCCACACTACAGACAAGCAGTCTGAATGTAGTCAGTGTGGTAAGAACTTCAGTCAAAACTCAGAGCTACTTCCCCAGAGAGACCACACAGAAGAAAAACCCTACAAATGTGAGCAGTGTGGGAAGGGCTTCACAAGGAGCTCGAGTCTGCTTATCCATCAGGCAGTCCACACAGATGAGAAGCCTTATAAGTGTGACAAGTGTGGGAAGGGCTTCACCAGGAGCTCAAGTCTGCTCATTCATCATGCCGTCCATACAGGCGAGAAACCTTATAAATGTGACAAGTGTGGGAAGGGCTTTAGTCAGAGCTCCAAACTGCATATCCACCAGCGAGTCCACACTGGAGAAAAGCCCTATGAGTGTGGGGGAGTGCGGTATGAGCTTCAGTCAGCGCTCAAACCTGCACATCCACCAGCGAGTACACACAGGAGAGAGGCCCTACAAGTGTGGCGAGTGTGGGAAGGGCTTCAGTCAGAGCTCAAACCTTCACATTCACCGGTGCATCCACACGGGAGAGAAGCCTTACCAGTGCTATGAGTGTGGCAAGGGTTTCAGCCAGAGCTCGGATCTTCGCATCCATCTCAGAGTCCACACCGGAGAGAAGCCCTATCACTGTGGCAAGTGTGGGAAGGGATTTAGCCAGAGTTCCAAACTCCTTATCCACCAGAGAGTACATACTGGAGAGAAGCCCTATGAGTGCAGCAAGTGTGGGAAGGGCTTCAGCCAGAGCTCCAACCTTCACATCCACCAGCGGGTTCACAAGAAAGATCCTCGTTAAGTGACATTAGCCTATTCAGGTCTTCACAGTGCTCATACTGTAAAAACTGTTAAGTATTTTTAGTATCACTCTTACCTTTATATTTTACAAAGGAGAGAGATGTAAGGGTTATTCAGATATGTTCTCTCACTGAAAAATCATTGATTGAAAGTATTTAAGTATCAAGCACTTTGTTATGCTATACAACGGATGGATTGTTCTTGTTTCTCAGATGGGTAGAATAAAAGCATCTGTACTTTACAATTCAACTACATATTCTACTCAGCAGTTTAAGGGCAAGAACTTTATATTTATTCTAAAGCAGGGCATGTTACCCTTTGTTCACATTCCCTGAGAAATTGAAACTCTGGTTTCTCTTCAAATTATGTGCCTTGTGTTTTTCATATTTCTTTCCGGTCCTGATTAGCCCCCTCTAAACTATGATATACAATGTGTCCATTGTAGGCCAAGAGGACAGTTGGAAATATAATCGACGTGGAAATTCTTGTGTTTGTTGCAAAAAGGTACAATAGTTTGTAGCCACACGACAAAAAGCTGGAAGAGAGTTACTCGTGTAGTACATTCCCATATACCATTTTGATAGGAAGTTGAACAGCCCCCTCCCCAGGCAACTATTCAGGAGCACAAGTAGTTCTTTTTGGTGATTACAGCTAGTTTATTGGGATACCTCCAGAGTGAATGCAAGGGAAGATCCAAAGCAACATGCCTAGCACTTTGGGAGGCTGAAGAGGGTGCATCCCTTGAGCCTAGGAGTTCGTGACCAGCCTGGGCAACATGGCAAAACCTCATCACTACAAAAAAGTAAAAAAAATTAGCTGGTGGGATGGCACACACCTGCAGTCCCTGAGAGCAGGTGGTAACAACAAATAAATAGCTTCCAGAGGCAGAGCTGGAAAAAAAAGTGAGTGCATAAGGAGCAGGGGGCAGCAGATCAGCAGAAGCTACAGAAATCATGTTGCAGCTTGATAAGCTAAAAATGGCTAGCAGAGAAAGTATTCAAGAATGTGCTTTTGTTAAACATGTCTCATCACATTGGACAACGTTAAAATGTGAGGAAAGAAATTTTATAAAACTACAGCAATAAGGAGAATAGGAGAAAGACTATCAGCAAATAAAAATTTGAAAGGTGGAAAGAGCTATTAGAGCAGAAGCAGGCACAGTTACGCTGCTTGCATATAGGGATAAGGAAAAGAAGGAACCAGTTTGGCTCCAGACTCAGAAATGCTTAGTACCTTGGAGGATGGGAGTGAGACATGAAGAGAAAGCAATGAAACTAATGGCCAGTTGTATATGGAACATTCCCCCTCATTCCATAAACACATACTGCTCCCCCAGCTCCTATACATGGCTGGCCAGACGTTTAACATCCAGCAAGAGATAGGAAGTTTCTTCTCAGCAGAAGTTGAATGACCACAAGGGAAAGACCTCTGTATTATGGGGATTTGGGAATCGTACAACAAAGCTGTCTTTCTAGCTTAAGTACACGTAAAACAGCTTCAAAATTCATGAAATAAAAACACAAAATAGAAAGAGGCAAAATTTCAATTATAATTAGATATTAAAATAATCAAGTAATTGACAGCACAAGTCACTTGGGAGGTATAAGCCTTGAACAGCATTATCAACTGACTTGACTAATTGGCATTTGTAGAACATTCATTAGCATGATATATTAATACATTTTTTATTTCTTAGGGACAGTGTGTAACTGTCATCCAGGCTGGAGTGCAGTGGGTGCAATCAGTTAACTTCGACCTTGAATTCTGGGCTCAATCAATCCTCCTGCCTAAGCCTCTGGAGTAGCTAGGACTATAGGCATGTGCCACCATACCCGGCTATTTTTTATTTTTGTAGAGATAGAGTCTAGCTATATTGCCAAGTGGTTTTCAACTCCCAGCCTCAAGCAGTCCTCCCCTCCTGGACCTCCCAAAGCACTGGGATTACAGATGTGAGCCACTGTGCCCAAACTGTATACATTCTTTTCAAGTGCACCTACTATGGACTGTAAAACAGTCTTAAATTTTTTTTTCTTTTTTCTTTGAGACAGCGTCTTGCTCTGTCACCAGGCTGAAGTATAGTGGCACAATCTCGGCTCACTGCAACTTCCGCTTCCCAGGTTCAAGCAATTCTCCTGCCTCAGCCTCCTGAGTAGCTGGGACTACAGACGCATGCCACCACACCTGGCTAATTTTTGTAATTTTAGTAGAGATGAGGTTTCACCATGTTGGCCAGGATGTTCTCGATCTCCTAACCTCGTGATCCACCTGCATTACAGGGTTGAGCTACCATGCCCCACTAAAATTGTTTAAAGAATGAAAACCATACAAGGTATATTCTCTCACCAGGACAGAATTAAGTAAAAAACCAATAACAAAGCTGTCTGAACAATCTTTTCATATTTGGAAATTAAACAGCATACTCCTAAATGAGTAATAAAGAGAAAGTAACAAGAAAACTTTGAAAATATTTTGAACAGAATGACTATATCAGAATTTGGGAAATACAGCTAAAGCAGTGCTTAGAGGTGAAATCAAACCATTAAATACTTACATTAGATAAAAAGGAAGATTTCAATTCAGTAGTCTAAACTGCCACCTTAAGACATGAGAAAAAGAACAGAAATAATCCAAAGTAAATAGAATAGGAGATGCTGAAGAGTGAAACGTCACAAAATCACAAATGGACAAACAGAGAAAATTGTATGAAACCAAAACCTGACTCTGAAAGAATCGAAAGAATTCCTAGTATCAGGAATGAAAGCAGAAATATCACTATAGGGCCTATACACTAAAAAGGTAATATGGGAATTTTATTAGTAACTTAATGTCAATAAATTTGGCAACTCTGAATGGAAAACTCTCGTAAGGCATATAGAACCAAAGCCCACTCAAGAGAGAGATAACTTGAATAGTCCTATTAAATTGAATTTGTAGCTGATTAACTTTCCCACAAAGAAAAGTCATGAGACCAACATTACCCAGATACCAAAGCCAGAAAGAACATCATAGGAAAAATCGTAGATCAACATCTCAATATAGATGTAAAAATCCTTTTTAAAATAGCAAGTTGAACACAGCAATCTATAAAAGGATAGTAACACATAAGGCCAAGTAGGGTTTATCCTAGAAATGCGAGCTTTAACATTCAAAAAGCAATATGTTTCATATTAATATCATAAAGAAAAACCACATACTCTTTTAATGTAGGAAAACAAAAAAGTTAACACCCATTCATGATAAAATTGCTCAGTTGATTAGGAATTAAATGGAGTTTCCACAATCTAAGATACAGTATTTATGAGAGAACCTACATCTGACATCGTACTTAATGGTGAAGTAAGAAGTACTTTCCTCCTAATGTTGGGAACAAGATGAGGATGTCTAGTCACCGCTTCCAGTCAACCTTGTAGTGGATGTCCTAGCCAGTACAGTAAGCCAATAAAAAAGAGGCTGGGTGTGGTAGCTCATGCCTCTGAACCTAGCATTTTTGGGAAGCCAAGGTGGGAAGATTGCTTAAGTTTAGGAGTTCCAGATTAGCCTGGACAACATAGTGAGACCTCATCTCTGCAAAAACTTAATGGTAGCATGTACCTGTAGTGCCACCTACTCAGGAGGCTGAGCAGGAGGATCACTGGAGGCCAAGGAAGTCAAGGCTACAGGGGAGCTGTGATCACGCAACTGCACTCCAGTCTGGATGACAGAGTGAGACCCTGTCTCAAAGAAAAGGGATGAGAATGTGAAAGACATGAGACTGTCTGCTGTGACATGATCGTCTATATGGAAAAGCATAAAGTGTTTGAAAATTTTTTAAAACTATTAAGTGAGTTTAGTAAGGTCACAGGATACAAGCTCGGTATTTAAAAAGTTGAAATTAATGAAAACACAGCATCAACATCATGAAATACAGGGGCAAATTTACTAGACCTGAACTAAAGCTACAAAGCATGTACTAATGCTAGAAGAAAGAAAAGAAGTCCTGAAATAGACACACTGTATTCATGAGTTAGAAACCTCAAAGACCTACGAAATCTAAACAGTTTTTTAAGATTTTTTTTTTAGACGGAGTCTCCCTCTGTCACCCAGGCTGGAGTGCAGTGGCGTGATCTCAGCTCACTGCAACCTCCGCCTCCCGGGTTCAAGTGATTCTCTTGCCTCAGCCTCCCGAGTAGCTGAGATTACAGATGCTCACCATGTCGGCCAGGCTGATCTGGACCTCCTGGGCTCAGGTGGTCCACCCACCTCAGCCTCCCAAAGTGCTAGGATTACAGACTTTTTTCAAGACTAAAGCTATAGTGATCAAGATAGTAGGGTACTGGGTTTAGGATACACATGCAGATAAACGGAATTGAACTCACCCATATATTTTCAAGTGGCCTCAACAAAGATGCAAAGATAATTCAAAGGGAAAGGATAGAGTTCTCAACACAGTTCTGTAATAATTGAATATTTGTATGGAGGGGAAATGAATAATGTAAGCATGAAAACCATAAAGTGCCTAGAAGAAAATCTTCGTTAGAGAGGACACGAAAAACATAAATCTTAGAAGAAAAAATCAAGTTGGATTTCATCAGTTTTAAAACTTACATTGTTTGAAATGTCATATTAAGAAAATGAAAGGGAGTGGGGGGAATATTTATAGAACAAATACTTGATGAAGAGGGACTTACATACAGAGTATATTAAAGACTCTTACAACCCAGTAATTCAGAAAAACATTAAAAACGACAAAACACCGGGCACGATGTCTCACGCCTGTAATCCTAGCACTTTGGGAGGCCAAGGCAGGTGTATCACCTAAGGTCAGGAGTTTGAGACCAGCCTGGTCAACATGGTAAAACCCTGTCTCTACTAAAAATACAAAAAAATTAGCCGGATGTGGTGGCGTGCGCCTGTAATCCTAGCTACTCAGGAGGCTGAGGCAGGAGAATCGCTGAACCCGGGAGGCTGAGGTTGCAGTGAGCTGAGATCGCGCCACTGCACTCCAGCCTGGGCAATAAGAGCAAAACTCCATCTCAAAAAAAAAAAGCTGGACAAAAGATTTGAATGGGCGCTTTATGAAGGAACATATGCAAATGGTCAGTAACACATGAAAGGATGCTCAATATCATTAATCATCAGAGAAGTGCAAATTCATTTTATGATGCCAATATTTTCCTAATACCAAAGCTGTTAGTACTAAGAAAACTACAGATCAGAATCCTTAATATTGAAGGATACAGGATACAGGTCAATACCCTTCATATCTTACACAAAGTCCTCAGAAAACATTAGCAAATTTAATCCAGAAATATATAATTTTTTTTTTAATGAGTCTCACTGTATCACCAAGGCTGAAGTACAGTGGTGCTCACTATAACCTCCGCCTCCTGGGTTCAAGTGATTCTCCTGCCTCAGACTCCTGAGTAGCTAGGATTGGATTACAGGCACACAACACCACACGTGGCTAATTTTTGTATTTTTAGTAGAGATAGGGTTTCACTATGTTAGCCACGCTGCTCTCAAACTCCTGACCTCAAGTGATTTGCCCACCTTGGCCTCCCAAACTGCTAGGATTACAGGCGTAAGCTACTGTACCCAGCCCAATGTCCTTAATATTGAAGGATACAGGATACACATCAATACCCTTCATATCCTACATACACAAAGTCCAGAGAAAACATTAACAAATTGAGGCCAGGTGCAGTGGCTCATGCGTGTAATCCCAGCACTTTGGGAGGCCAAGGCAGGTGGATCACCTGAGGTCGGGAGTTCGAGACCAGCCTCACCAACATGGAGAAACCCTGTCTCTACTAAAAATTAGCTGGGTGTGGTGGCCCATGCCTGTAATCCCAGCTACTCAGGAGGCTGAGGCAAGAGAATCGTTTGAACTTGGGAGGCGGAGGTTGCAGTGAACCGAGAATGCACCACTGCACTCCACCCTGGGCAACAAGAGCGAAACTCTGTCTCAAAAAAAAATAGGTAAATAAAATAGCAAATTGAATCTAGAAATATATTAACAGAATCGGATCCATAAATATATCAACAGAATCATGCACTACGACCAAATGAAATCTAGGAATATAAGAATAGTTCAGTATATTAGTCCACCACCTTAACAGACCAATGGAGCAAAATCACATATCAACTGATGTATGAAAAAATGTGACAAACTTCAACACCAATTCACAGTAAACTCACCAAGCTAGGCATAGAGAGAAACCTCCTCAACTTTAAACAGAGCACGTAAAAACATGTACAATTACTATCATACTTAATGGTAAAAAATAAAAATTAAAAATTAAAAAAAACAGTGCTTTCTTCATAAGATTGGGAGCAAGGCAAGGATTCCACTCCCACAACTCTTATTCAACAGTACAGGAAGTCATAGTGAGTGCAATAAGGCAATAGAAAGGAAAAAGACATACGGATCTGTGTGTGTGTGTGTGTGTGTGTGTGTGTGTGTGTGTGTGTGTGTGTTAACAGAATGTCTCTCTTGTTGCCCAGGCTGGAGTGAAATGGCGCGATCTCAGCTCACCGCAAACTCCGCCCCCTGGGTTCAAGCAATTCTCCTGCCCCAGCCTCCCGAGTAGCCACCACGCCGGCTAATTTTGTATTTTTAGTAGAGACAGGGTTTCTCCATGTTGGTCAGGCTGGTCTCGAACTCCTGAGCTCAGATGATCTGCCCGCCTCGGCCTCCCAAAGTGCTGAGATTACAGGCGTGAGCCACCACAACCAGCTAGGCATTCAGATTTTTTTTAAACTCACTGTTTTCAAATGACACAATTATCTACACAGAAAATTCAAAGGGATACACGCATACACACACTACAAGAATAAATGAGTTCAAGATCACAGAATACAAGGTCAGCATACCAATATTGACTGCATTGTATATACTAGCGATGATTATGTGCAAACTGAAGTTAAAGGCTGAATGCCATTCACAATCACTCAACAACCACAAAAATTACTTAGGTATAAATCTAGTAAAATACGTACAGGACTTGTATGCTGAAAATTACAAAACACTAATAAAAAGAAATCAAAGAAGATCTAAAGTCAAGGCATACATATTCATTGATATTTGAGATGTCAATTCTCTTCAAACTGAGCTGTAGTTTTAATATAATTCCTATCAAATTCTCAGCAAGATTTTTTTGTAAATGTAGACAGGCTTACTCCGAAATTTATATGGAAGGCCAAAGGAACTGCAACCGCTGAAAATCTTTCTGAAAAAAACTAAAATGAAAGAAGTCATTCTACCTGACTTTAAGACTTCCTTATAGTTAAAAAACAATCAAACAGTTTGGAATTGGCAGAGAGAAGACAGTTCCGTAGAACAGAAGAGCAGATCCAGAAATAGACCCACACAAGTAAAGAAAACTAGTTTTTGATAAAAGCGCAAAAGCAACTCAATGGAGAAAGGACAATATTTTGAACAAATAGTGCTGGAGCAAATAGATATCCATAAGTTAGAAAAAAAACTTCAACCTAAACCTCACACCTAATACACAAATTAATTCAAAATGGATCCTGGTTTTAAATGTAAAACTATAACACTTGTCGAAGAAAACAGTGGAAAAAATCTTTAGTACCTAAGCTAGGCAAAGAGTTCTTGCCATCTTAAAAACATAATGCATAAAACAATAAATGAAAAAAATGGAATTTTATTAAAATTTAAAACGTTTGCACTGTAAAAGACCCCTTAAGAAGATGAAAAGAAGGCCAAGGTGGGCGGATCACCTGAGGTCAGGAGTTCGAGACCAGCCTGGCCAACATGGTGAAACTCTGTCTCTACTGAGGAAAAAAAAAAAAATTAGCTGGGTGTGGTGGTGGGTGCCTGTAATCCCAGCTACTCAGGTGGCTGAAGCAGGAGAATCACTTGAACCTGGGAGACAGAGGTTGCAGTGAGCCGAGATTGTGCCAATGCACTCCGGCCTGGGTGACAGAGCAAGGCTCTGTCTAAAAAAAAAAGACGAAAAGAAAAGCTACATTCTGGAAGAAAATATTTGTAAGCCATATCTGACAAGGGACTGTATCATGTAAGAACTTTCAAAGTTCAACCGTAAGAAAACAAAAAATCCTGTTGAGAATGAACAAAAGACACAAAGACACATTTCACCAAAGTGAAGATAAAAATGGCAGATGAGCACATAGAAAGATGTCAAACATCATTATCCATTAGAGAAATAGAAATTCAAACCAGAATGAGTCATTACTACACACATATTAAAACAGATAAAATGGTAAACATAACAAATGCAGGCAAGGATATGAAAAAAAGTGTATCTCGGCCGGGTGCAGTGGCTCACACCTGTAATCCCAGGACTTTGGGACGCCAAGGCAGGCAGATCACCTGAGGTCCGGAGTTCAAGACCAGCCTGGCCAATATGGTGAAACACCGTCTCTACTAAAAATATAAAAATTAGCCAGGTGTGGTGGCATGTGCCTGTAGTCCCAGCTACTCGGGAGGCTGAGGCAGGAGAATTGCTTGAACTCAGAAGGCAGAGACCACAGTCAGCTGAGATCATGCCACTACACTCCAGCCTGGGTGACAGAGTAAGACTCTGTCAGAAAGAAAGAGAGAAAGAGACAAAGGCAGAAAGAAAGAAAAAGGAAAGAAAGAGATACAGAGAGAGAGAAGGAAGGAAAGAAGGGAGGAAGGGAGGGAGGGAAGAGAGAAAGGGAAAGGGAGAAAGAGAAAGAAATGAAAGAGAAGAAAAGGAGGGAGGGAGGGAGAGAGAGAGGGAAAGGAAAAGGGAGAAAAGAGGAAGGAAGAAGAAAGGAAAGGAGGAAGGAAGGGAGGGAGGGAAGAGAGAGGGGTAAAGAAAGAAAGAAGAGAGAGGAAATGAGGAAGGAAGGGAGGGAAGGAGGAAGGGAGAGAAATGCATGAATTTCTTCCATCTCTGCATGCAATATGCCTAGATGTAGTATTACTTTAAACGTATTATCAGAACTTTGCTGAATGCAGCAAAAGACACCAGTACATGTCAATATTCAAATTTTCCTACCATTTCTCAGTGGTGTTTGCCCAAGTTTTCAAGATTTCAGTATCTGTATCCTTTCTTCCAAAGTCCTAACTCCAGTAATAAGCCAATTATTTGAAGGTCCTCACTTCTTATGGCAAAATTATCACTTAGGGACTGCACTAATGAAAATTCAGGAGGGATCCAGTGGTGAATCCAAAAGGTCTTTGCAGCAGGGATTGAAACTCACGTCCAGTTGTTTCCCTTGAGGCTAATAAACTTTCTAGATTGAAGACGATACACAATAATTTTGCAGAATAAATAAAAACAAAACTAGGCTGGGCATGATGGCTCATCCCTGTAATCCCACCACTTTGGGAGGCCGAAGCAGTAATCATTTGAAGTCAGGAGTTCAAGACCAGCCTGGACAACAGAGCAAGGCTTTGTCTCAAAAAAAAAAATTAATTAATTAAAATTAAAAACAAACTTCTAGGAAGCCCACTTCATTCACACTTTAACATCTTCATTGAATCTTCTCATGAAAGGAAAATGGGAAATATGAAAGAACCAGAAATATACTAGTTGATGAACAAGTTCTGTAGTGATAATTCTCAAAGGAAAAAATAGCTACAGTTGGAAGAGTGCGTGGGATTGCTGGATGTAACACCTGACGACCCTAATTAAATCCCATCTCGTTAAGTGATTTACAAGTCCTTCTTTCCATTAGTGTCTACTCTGTGATATGGAACCTGGATGTCCTGAGTAGGTAATATTTTAGCAAACACACACACATTGATGACCCTTTGTACTCCAAAACAAACTTCAGTTACTTGCAATTTTTACAAGCTCTGTTTATACAAATGTTTATAAAAAAAAAGGGACAGCAATTATTAAACTACTTCACAGATACACCTCAACACTTAAAGAGTACTTGGCAGGTGGCAAAACATGTCCTTTGTGCTGTGGAAACTATGGTGAACATTTCTGCATTTCTGCTTTAACAGTAAAACAGAAATTGATCAAATAATCAACAATGCAACTATATTTTTTTGTTGTTGTTGTTGTGGTTTTTTTTTTTTTTTTTTTTTTTTTTGAGACAAGGTCTGGATCTGTCACCCAGGCTGCAGTGCAGTGGTGTGATCATAGCTCACTGCAGGCTGAAACTCCTGAACTCAAGTGATCCTCCCGCCTCAGCCTCCTAAAGCACTGGGATTACAGTGCCACTGTGCCTGGCCTCACCCATGGAATTATAAATGGATATA
Organism: Ateles fusciceps; assembly: GCA_036589455.1. Lineage (NCBI taxonomy): Eukaryota > Metazoa > Chordata > Mammalia > Primates > Atelidae > Ateles > Ateles fusciceps. The sequence continues at coordinate 836,875 of JAZHEH010003321.1, read as the reverse complement.
GCATCCATGAAGATCATTATGGGGCACATTGAAAACATGTAAGATTGTAGTAACAAGGCAGCTGGCACAAGACATTTTAGCATTCTTTTGACACAGCATTTGGATTTCCGGGATGTTTGAAAACATTTAGAAATGTAAACACTCTTTTTTTTTATTGTACTTTAGGTTCTGGGGTACGTGTGCAGATCATACAGGATTGTTGCATAGGTACATACACGGCAATATGGTTTGCTGCCTCCATCCCCCCATCACCTATATCTGGCATTTCTCCCCCATGTTATCCCCTCCCCAACCTCCCTACCCTCTGCTGTCCCTCCCTTAGTCCCCCCCCCAACAGACCCCAGTGTGTGATGATCCCCTCCCTGCATCCGTGTGTTCTCATTGTTCAACACCCGCTTATGAGTGAGAACATGCGGTGTTTCATTTTCTGTTCTTGTGTCAGTTTGCTGAGAATGATGGTTTCCAGATTCATCCATGTCCCTACAAAGGACACAAACTCATCGTTTTTTATGGCTGCATAGTATTCCATGGTGTATATGTGCCACATTTTCCTTGTCCAGTCTATCATCGATGGGCATTTGGGTTGGTTCCAGGTCTTTGCTATTGTAAACAGTGCTGCAATGAACATATGTGTGCATGTGTCTTTATAATAGAACGATTTATAACCCTTTGGGTATATACCCAGTAATGGGATTGCTGGGTCAAATGGAATTTCTATTTCTAGGTAGGTCCTTGAGAAATCGCCACACTGTCTTCCACATGGTTGAACTAATTTACACTCCCACCAACAGTGTAAAAGTGTTCCTATTTCTCCACATTCTCTCCAGCATCTGTTATCTCCAGATTTTTTAATGATTGCCGTTCTAACTGGCATGAGGTGGTATCTCAATGTAGTTTTGATTTGCATTTCTCTAATGACCAGTGATGATGAGCATTTTTTCATATGTTCGTTCGTCTCATATAGGTCTTCTTTTGAAAAGTGTCTGTTAATGTCCTTTGCCCACTTTTTAATGATTTGATTTTTTTTTCTTGTAAATCAGTTTTAGTTCTTTGTAGATTCTGGATATTAGCCCTTTGTCAGATGGATAGATTACAAAAATTTTTTCCCATTCTGTTGGTTACCGGTTCACTCTAATGATTGTTTCTTTTGCTATACAGAAGCTCTGAAATGTAAACACTCTTATCAGAATTATAACAATACCAGTGAATTTGCTTTGGGAGAGGATTTTCTGCAGCAAAACAGTGATGTGTCTTTTATTCTTTTCCCTTTTTTTTCTTTTCTTTTTTTTTAGATGGAGTTTCACTCTTTCACCCAGGCTGGAGTGAAGTGGTCCAATCTTGGCTCACTACAACGTCTGCCTTTTGGGTTCAACCAATTCTCCTGCCTCAGCCTCCCTAGTAGCTGGGATTACAGGTGCTCACCACGATGCCTGGGTAATTTTTGTAATTTTAGTAGAGACAGGGTTTCACCATGTTGGTCAGGCTGGTCTCAAACTCCTGACCTCAAGTGATCTGCCTGCCTCAGCCTCCCAAAATGCTGGGATTACAGGCGTGAGCCATGGTGCACTGCCACCTCTTTCATTCTTAAGTGAATTTCAGAAACAAGAATTTTAGTATAATATTTCTAGAGAAAGTTTCTAGTCTCAATTCCCAAACTGGTATATTTCCAGTGAGCTAAAATCTCTGATATATAACCAAAAATGAATCATTTTGAAAGCTACAACTTATTCAAAATAGTCATAAGATGTTTCAAATATCAAATATGTGCTGCTCACTAAGATGGTACTTCATTTCTGGGCATAATATTTCTCATACTTACAAAGTTTCTCACCTACACTTTTTTTTTTTTTTTTTGGAGACAGGATCTCCAGGCTGGAGTGCAGTGGTGTGATCTCAGATCACTGCAACCTCTGCCTTCTGGGTTCCAGCGATTCTCCAGCCTCAGCCTCCCGAGTAGCTGGGACTACAGGCACCACCACCACGCCCTCCTAATTTTTTATGTTTTAGTAGAGACGAGGTTTCACCATGTTTCCCGGGGTGGTCTTAAACTCCTGAGCTCAGGCAATCCACCTACCTCGGCCTTCCAAAGTGCTTGGATTACAGGCATGTGCCACTGTGCCCGGCCCTCCTTCACTGTTTTGTTTGTTTGTTTGTTTTTGAGATGGCATCTTGTTCTGTCGCCCAGGCTGGAGTGCAGTGACGCGATCTCAGCTCACTGCAACCTCCACCTCCCAGTTTCAAGCAGTTCTCCTGCCTCAGCCTCCTCAGTAGCTGGGATTACAGGCATGCATCACCATGCCTGGCTAATTTTTGTATTTTTAGTCGAGACAGGGTTTCACCATGTTGGTCAAGCTGGTCTCGATCTCCCGACCTCACAATCCACCCACCTCAGACTCCCAAACTGCTTGGATTACAGGTGTGAGCCACCACACCCGGCCCCCTCTTCACTGTTTTTAATGCAAGCTGAGTAGGTCAAGTAAACAAAGGTTTCTGAGCCAGGTGTGTTGGCTCATGCCTGTAATCCCAGCACTTTGGGAGGCCAAGGTGGGTGGATCATGAGGTCAGGAGTTCAAGATCAGCCTGGCCAAACACCGTCTCTACTAAAAATACAAAAATTAGCTGGGCATAGTGGGGGTCACCTGTAATTCCAGCTACTCAGGAAGTTGAGGCAGGAGAATCACTTAAACCCGGGAGGCGGAAGTTGCGGTGAGCCAAGATCGTGCCATTGCACTCTAATCTGGTGACCAGAGCAAGACTCCGTCTCAACAAAAAAAAAAAAAAAAGAAAGAAAAGGTTTCTAGAGTTTCAGAAGATGCTAAGAGGGACTTCTCTCTGTACTTTCTCAGATTAGTGAACTCTGATAAAAGGCTTTTCCACATTTGTAGATTCATAGGATTTCTGCCTTCTATGTGTTTTCTGATGTGCTATGAGTGATGACTTCTGGTAGAAGGTCTTCTCACATTCATAACATTTGTAGGGTTTCTCTCCTGTGTGGGTCTCTGATATTCTGTGAGGGATGACTTGTGGTTAAAAAGTTTTGCTGCATTAATTACATTTATGAAGTTTCTCTCCTGAGTGAGTTCTTTGATGTTTAATAAGAGCTGACTTCTCGTTAAATGTTTTGCTGCATTGAATACATTTTATATGGCTTCTCTTTTTAATGTCTTTTTTGATGTACAGTAAGGGACAACTTCTGGGAAAAACTTTTCCCACATTCATTACATTTATATGGTTTCTCCCCGTGTGCATTCTCTGATGTACTATAAGAGATGACTTCTGGAAAAGGTTTTCCCACATTCATTACATTCGTAGGGCTTTTCCCCTGAGTGAGTTCTCTGATGCACAATAAGTTTTGACTTCAATGAGAAAGACTTCCCACATTCATTAAATTCACAGGGCCTTTCTCCAGTATGAGTTCTCTGATGGTAAGTGAAGTTTGCCTTTTGTGAGAATGTTTTCCCACATTCGTTACATTCGTAGGGTCTTACACTTGTGTGTATCCTTTGATGTACTGTGAGGAATGAATTGTAAACAAAGTTTTTTCCACATTCTTTACACTCATAGGTTTTCTCTCCTGTGTGAATTCTCTGCTGTACTCAGAGATTTGACTCCTCACAGAATTTTTTTCCAGATTCACTACACTCATAGGGTTTCTTACCTCTGTGTGTTCTCTGATGTACTGTAAGGCCTGACTTTTATCTGAAGGCTTTCCTACATTCAATACACTCACAGAGTTTTTTCCCTGTGTGTATTCGCCAATGAACTGTAAGGCCTGACCTATTTGTGAAGGTTTTCCCACATTCAGTACATTCATAAGGTTTCTCCCCCTCTGTGTATTCTATTATGTGCTACGAGAGAGGACCTGTGGCTGAGAGATTTCCCACACTCATTACATTCATAGAGTTTTTCTCCTATGTGTGTTTGTGGATGTTTAGGGAGAACTGACATATGCCAAAGAGAACTCCCATAATGACTATTTTGAAAGGTTTTCTTTTCTATGTATGTATGCTGAGAGAGACTTGGTTTCTTAAAGATTTCTCTACATTCATCATATTCAAAGCTTGTTTTGCCTTTTTGAGTTCTTTCAGTGTCAATGAAGGGTGACTTCCTGCCAAAATTATTCCCACACTCATAGTATTTTTCCCCCATGTTTCCTCTACGGTGTCTATGGGATTTCATATGCAAATACTCTAGAATAGCCCAGGCATCTGGTCTGAAAGTAATCCTGAGGGCATACATCTCACACCCTCAGGATTAGACAAAGAAACGAAACAGGAAAAAGAGGAGAGGATTCTGCAAATAGAAGCACAGTAATCTGGCACTTTGGAAATGTGACTTTCAAAGCTGAATAAAGTGGAATAAACACAAAATGCAACAAATCATACTTTTGGATGAATTATAGAGGCATGAAGGGGAATCATAGAAAGCATTGAATAGTAGGGATAATTGCCAGAAAAAAAATATTAGGCAATAGTGTTTGAGGGGCAAGAGCAAAGGAAAAATTAAGTTTGGAGGAGGCAAATGTGTACCTACATTTTTATCTTCTGCTGTAAAGTACTCACTAATACATATGTTTCCAATGCCTCACTGCATCTTTTCTTTTCTTTATTTTATTTTTATTTTTTTGAGACAGAGTCTAGCTCTGTTGCCCAGTCTGGACTGCAGTGCCACAATCTTGGCTCATTGCAACCTCTCCTTCCCAGGTTCAAGTGATTCTCCTGCCTCATCCTCTCAAGTAGCTGTGATTACAGGCACCTGCCAGCACACCTGGCTAATTTTTGTATTTTTTTTTCCTTTTGAGATGGAGTCTTTGTCATGCCCAGGCTGAAATGCAGTTGCATGATCTTGGCTCACTGCGATCTCCACCTCCTGGCTTCAAGTGATTCTCCAGCCTCAGCCTCCTGAGTAGCTGGGATTACAGGCATCCACCACCATGCCCAGCTGATTTTTATATTTTTAGTAAAGACGGGGTTTTGCCATCTTGGCCAAGCTGGTCTCAAACTCCTGACCTCAGGTGATCTGCCCACCTCAGCCTCCAAAGTGTTGTGATTACAGGCAAAGCAACCACACCTGGCCCCTAATTTTTGCGTTTTTAGTAGAGATGGGGTTTCACCATATTGGCCAGACTGGTCTCAAACTCCTGACATCAAGTGATCCGCCTGCCTCAGCCTCCCAAAGTGCTGGGATTACAGGCAAGAGCCACCTTGCCTGGCTCTTCTTTTTCTTCCACTCATCAACTCCAAATTACAATTTCAGAGAGAAATAATTTTTCATATGCAAAAGAAAACTCCTATTGTCCAGACAGTTATTCTCACTCTAGCTGATTCACACAAAAAGCCAATGTCCAGAAAAAGCATACATGTAGGCTACGGAAACAAGATCAGTATGTGGTTTTATTCTGCTGTTGGATCTTTATTTTCTTCTACCACAGTTGTCATTAATAAACCTGTCATAGCCATCAAATCATAAAATTTCCCTATTTGTCAATTTATTTCATAGTGTTATACTTCACACAACTCTACTTTTTTCATAGTCATCCTTTACTTTTCATATATATATATAATGTATATTATATATATAACTGTATATATTACATATATAAATATACATATATAATTTTTTAGCCATTTATTTATTTCAGCCTTTCTTGTTTCTCTTTCCAGTGTGAACTTTAAAGACCATAATTTTCAATCTAATCTTAGAATCTTTACTGAACTTCATACAGTTAATCCTCATTATTCATGGATTTTGTGACTACAAATTTATATACTCATTAAAATGTATTTGTAAACCCAAAATCAATACTCTTGGTGCTGTCATTGTCAAGGACACGCACTGAGCACTTAAAACTTTCAGTCATCTAACACACATACTCCCAGGTGAAACGGAACAAGGCAATGCTTTAGCTTCTTGTTTCAGTTCTCATACTATAAACAGTGCCCTTCCCTGGTACAGGCAGTGCCACATTTTTCGGTTTTCTGGGGTTTGCTGGTGATTCCACTGTTTAAAATAGTGCCCTAGTGTAGGACTGAAGAACTGTTTCTCATGTTCCTAAGTGCAAGAAGGATGTGATGTGCCTGTGGAAAAAATGTGTATGTTAAATAAGCTTTATTCAGGCGTGAGCTGTAGTGCCGTTGGCCGTAAATTCAATATTAAGAAATCAACTGTACATATTAAATGAGATATTTTTTAAAAGAAACCCATATGAAACAAGATTATGTATGGATTGGCTAACAAAAATGTGGGCAGAAGCTGGCAGGAACTAACCCTGTATTTCTTCTGGGAGCAATGATTCAATATTCATTAATTAAGTGCTTGTGGTAACTTTCCAGAACATAAATACCATGAATCATGATAATCAACTGTATCTTTTTATTATAAAGTTTCCCCTGACAACTATCACCCTGTTCCTACCCATATTCAACACAGTACTAAAAATACTATTAAAAAGACAATACTATGGTCAAACATATATATACACACATATATATACATATATTATATACATATATATGTATATATGTATGTATGTATACATATATGTAGGTAATATATACATGCATATATACATATGTAATATGTAATATATAGGTATGTATATATTACCTACACATATGTGTATATATGTAATATATGTGTGTGTAATATATACACATATATGTAGGTAACATATTACATATATACACGTTTATATGTAATATATATGTATACATTACACATACATGTGTAATATATATGCATATATACACGTATATATGTAATATAGATACGTATATACATACATGCACACACATACATTCCATTAGTTCTGTCCCTCTAGAAAACCCCAATACAGATTTTCATACCAGGAATCATTCTAGAGGAACAGATTAGGAATGGATTTCTTTTGTTGGTTTTGGCGTTTCAGGAGTTGGCTGCTTAATATGATTAGACCCCAAAATGCTAAGGACTCTACTTCTAATAGTATGAAGAACACTGGTAATCCTTGGCATGAACTGTTTAGAGAGTTATGCAAAATAAATGCATTTGACACTCCTGAGTCATTGCTCGTGAGAGGCAAAGAGTTTAGTGACACTATATATAATACCTTTGACCATATGTGGAAAACCAAGGAACGTAATGAAGCTGGTTGGTTGCTCCTACATTCAAGGGACAAAGTGATGAAAGAAAGGGATGAATTAGGCCAGTCATGGTGGCCAAAGCCTGTAATGCCAGCACTTTGGGAGGCTGAGGCGTGCCAATCATGAGGTCAGGAGATCAAGACCATCCTGGCCAACATGGTGAAACCCTCTCTCTAGTAAAATACAAAAAAAAAAAAAAAATAGCCAGACGTGTTTGCGTGCACCTGTAGTCCCAGCTACTCAGGAGGCTGAGGCAGGGGAATCGCTTGAACCCAGGATGCAGAGGTTGCAGTGAGCTGAGATTGTGCCGCTGCACTCCAGCCTGGCAACAGAGCAAGACTCTGTCTCAAAAAAAAAAAAAAAAGATGAACTCAGGGATTCTATCTCCCAGCTTCAGAAGCAGATTTTAGATACTGAGCCTCAAATCTGCTAAGATTGCCCTAAGTGAGTCTTACCTCCTGTAGAGAAAGAACTGAAATTATGGAAAAACAGACACAGACACAAGCTCTTACCATGCGAGTGGCTGGCCTGCAAAAAAAGGTGCATGCACAGCCTCACCAGGCATCTACTGCAAAAGTGAGGGCATTGATTGGAAAAAAATAGGACCTGCAACTTGGAATGGTGACATGTGGGGAGGACCCTGATGAAGCTGGGGACACTGAATTTGTTAACTCTGATGAAACCTTTTTACCAGAAGAAACAGCTTCCCTATGCCCAGTACTGGCAAATTCCCCTCCCTGACACATGCTGCCATCAGCCTTTCCACCTTTGTCTGAGAAGATAAACCCTGTGCTGCCTGAGACAACAGTGATGGCCTCCCCTGAGGCAGTTGCCAGGCAAGATAATATTGATTCTCCTCAGGAGCCACCTCCAACACCCATTTGCTTCTAGACCTATAACTAAAGTCCCAATAGGCCCCTAGAGATGAGGTTGAGAATGTGTGCTACACTAAAAAAGAACTGCTTGAGTTTTCTAATTCATATAAACAAATACGGAGAACAGGCATGGGAATGGATATTAAGGGTGTGGGATAATGGCGGGATAATAAGAAACACAGGGTTGAATCAGGCTGAATTTACTGATTTGGGCCCACTAAGTAGGGACTCTGCATTGAATGTTGCCACTCAAGGAGCAAAAAATAAGGTTCTAATAGTTTATTTGCTTGGTTAGCTGAAATATGGATTAAAAGATGATCCACTGTGAGTGAGCTGGAAATGCCTGAACTCCCCTGGTGTAATGCAGAGGAAGGGATACAAAGGTTCAGGGAGATTGGGATGGTGGAGTGGGTTAGTCACTTTACACCTGCTCATCCCAGCTGGGAGCATCCAGATGATATGTACCCTTGACCAATGCCTTGTGAAACAGATTTGTGAGGGCAGCATCTGTATCTTTGTAGAGTCCTGTAATTGCTCTTCTCTGTATGTCAGATCTAACAGTAAGAACCACACTCAACTACAAAACTTAAATATAAATGGAAATAATTGGATCCCGAGGTGGCAGGGGCCAAGTGGCAGCACTCAACCACCAAAGGCATGGTAGGCATAGCTACTGTAATGGACAGCAGAGGCAAAGTGGCAATCAGAAGAGTCTGACTCATGTAGAGCTCCAGCATTGGCTAACCATGGTTTTCCTAGAAGTGGAATTGATAGGAAGCCTACTGCATTCCTACTTAATTTATATAAGCAGAAAACTTCTAGGTTGAAGGAGCAAAAGACTAATTTGAATTATACAAGCAGAGAATTGGCTAGCATGGTGGCTCAACCTATAATCCCAGCACTTTGAGAGGCAAAGGGAGGTGGAGTACCTGAGGTGAACTAATATAAGCATCAATAATAACGATGACCACAAGCCAGGCACAGTGGTTCACACCTGTAAGCCCAACACTTTGGGAAGCCAAGGCAGGTGGATTGCTTTAGCCCAAGTGTTCAAGGCAAGCCTGGACAACATGGTAAAATCCTCTGTCTGCCAAAAATAGAAAGAAAAAAAAATTAGCCAAGCATGGTAGTGTGTACCTGTAGTCCCAGCTACTTGAGAGGCTGAGGTGGCAGGGTCACCTAAGCCCAGGAGTCTGAGGCTGCATTGAGCTATGATTATGCCACTGCAATCCAGCCTGGGCCATAAAACAAACTCCATCTGAAAAAAAAACAAACAAAAATAAGTATGCTGATGATGATGATGACTGCAATGAGCAGGTGCACACCTGATATGTTTAAATTGTCGAGTTTATAATGCTATTAAAGCATGTGGGCAATAGAATAAATACATCATCCACGTGACCTAGGGGTGACAGGGTGCGGTGAGGGTGACCCAGGCTGTGGGCATGATCCAGTGCGGAGGGTGACTGGGTGCCCTGGGGGTGATCGGGTGTGGTGAGGGTGATTGGGTGCGGCGAGGGGTACTGGGTGCCATGGGGATGATCGGGTGTCGTGGTGGTGGCCAGCCCGAGCCGCAGCAGCAGCGCCGAGACAGCCCCAGTAGCAGCGCCATGGCCGGGTGGAATGCCTACATCGACAACATCATGGAGGAGGGGACCTGTCAGGACACCACCATGGTGGGCTACAAGGACTCGCCCTCCGTCTGGGCCGCTGTCCCCCAGGAAAACCTTTGACAACATCACACCAGCTGAGGTGAGTGTCCTGGTTGGCAAAGGCTGGTCAAGTTTTTACGTGACTGGGCTGACACTTGGGGGCCAGAAGTGTTCGGTTATCCGGGGACTCACTGCTGCAGGATGGTGAATTTAGCATTGATCTTCATGCCAAGAGCACCGGTGGAGCCTCCACCTTCGATGTCACTGTCACCAAGACTGACAAGATGCTAGTCCTGCCGATGGACAAGAAGGTGTCCACGGTGGTTTGATCACAAGAAATGTTATGAAATGGTCTCCCACCTTCGCGTGCCTAGTACTGACTTGGTCTGTCCCCTTCCCCTTCACCACTCCCCCACAGCTTTGCCCCCGTTTCCTCCCCCATACACACGTACACCATTTTATTTTTTGGGCCATTACCCCACACCCCTTATTGCTGCCAAAACCACATGGGCTGGGGGCCAGGGCTGGATGGACACACACCTCCCCCTACCCATACCCCTCCTGTGTGTGGCTGGAAAACTTTTTGGTTTTTGAGGGTTTTTTTCTGAATAAAAAGGATTCTAACAAAATAATAATAATAATTTTTTATGTTTTATGATTATTTATTTGCAATTTTTACATTGTATACTTTCAAAAGTTTATTGATATTGATTACAAGCAAATTTACGTACATGCACGTAGAAAAACACTAAAGGTAAAAGACGAGAAAGCACATACAGAGGAGAGTAACAGTGTACGGAAGGAGTCATGAGTTAATTTTAATATCCTGACAGCCAAGGAGAAACGGAAGCATTACAGGTGAGGGGATTTTCATTGTCCGCTAAAAGGAAGCACACTATTTCAAAGGAGTCTTTTTTCTAGCACTGCACTAGTGATACGGTAATGTATCCCATGTGTCTTTACATATAGACATTGATCAATGAATTTTCTTCATCCAGCATTTCTTTAGAAAGCCAAGGACACAACATTAAATTTTATTTCAGGGAAAACATTGTTATAGGAAAAGCTAACATAGTTCAAGTAGATAGCTTGCAATCTAACTCGTTACAAAGAAAGAACTTAGACTAACTTATCATAACATTCCCATATATGGTTTCCCCTCCAGCAGCTTTCATTTCAACCACACATTTGGCAGAAGTTAATTAACTGGGGACTCTAGAAGTGCCTGATGGAGAGTCAATATTGACCTCAAATCTTTGGATTTGTTTGAAAGCCTGCATAACCCCTAAGTTGAGCCCCATAGAGCAAAATGTAAATGGCTGGGACTAGAAATTCTTGTCAGTGAGCTTCCTTGACTATAAAAGAATCTGACAGTAGTTTGGGTAGAATGAAGATTGCCAACTCAAAAGCCCTTGGATGTCACTAAATGTATAGCTGGGCCACGTGTGAACAATGGCAAATTGAAGATGCTTAGCCAAAGTCACTGAAAACATACAAACATTCAAAAGTATAAAAACACTGTTGCAGCCAGTCTCCTGGCAGAACGTGGTCTGCCCACAGCCTGCTGACAATAACCGACTTAGAGCAGTACAGCTTCCTGTTGAGCCGACCAGAATGAGTTCTCTACAAAATGTACAGCCAAGTTCCTGAATAAAAATACTATGTGAATATTGGATTCTATGAGCCAAGAATACCTGTTTTAGTTATTTTAACAGTAGTTGGCAGTCAGGGTGAAAGGCTCCTCCACATCCATGATAGTGTCCCATGTCGTCAGTGTAGAGAAGTTTGTTTTTCTATTTGCCATAACAAAAGGATATGGACTACCTTAATATAAATAATAAAACTCAGACTGTTGGTTTATGTTGATAAGAAGAGTGAGTAGAACATAGCTCTCTTTTATCTCTTTTATCTGAAATGGATCAGAGCACCCCATAGTATCCATCTTGATCCTGGTAGGGGTATTATGAAGAATTTACATGCACTGGAAAGGCCCAGCCATCCTGGCTTTCTTGACTTTATAATTTAGTCATGCTTTGGCCAAATTGCTGAAAGATAGCAATATTTAGGAACATAATAAATTTAAGGGAGATGTAATCACTCTTAACCTTACTTGAGGGTCAATGTAAATATTTCCAGAAAATTGACCCTGGGGAATTGATCTTTGAGTAAAGATTTTCGGTGACTCAGTGTTTTGCAGAGTTGATTCTAGGCATTCCCTTCTTTCAACACCATTAACAAATGGGTTTTTGAACGTGTGACTTATTTTTAAAACTGTAAAGATTTTCCTTAAATTGTATTCAAATAAGTCCTAGCCAATTTAATATACATTAATACTTCTATACTGCCCTTAAGAAAAAGAATACATTCACAGAAAAATATCTATTAACATAGAACATTCCTTCATCTTCACCTTTGCTTTTACCCAATATTTCTCAAGAGTGTAGACCAGTACTGTTGCTACTAGCCACATGTTATTATTTCCCTGAGTCCCAGAAAAGTTCCCGTGGTGGTTCTCCTGATCCGTGGAAGTCTTCCTATTTTCTTGAGCCTCAGAAATCTGTCTTCCCTGAGACCAGAAAAACAGGTTCTTCTGGGCCATCTGAGTCCCCCAAAGCAGCCTCAGATGTCTGGAAGCCTGTTCTATTGATACTGAGCCTAGAAAACCTTCCCTGTTTCCTGAGCCTGTCAAAACAGCCCCTCCCGCTTCCCCAGAGCCATGCAAACGTGCCCTTTTTCCAGAGCCCCAGAAGCATGTCCTTTTCCCTGAACTCCCTAAATCTGCTATATTCTCAGAATCACAGAAGGCTGTTGAGCTTGGTGATGAACTACAAATGGATGCCACAGATGATCAAAAATGTGACATTCTGGTTCAGGAAGAACTTCTGGCTTCACCTAAGAAACGCTTAGAAGATACTTTGTTTCCTTTCTCAAACAAGCTCAAGAAAGACAACCAAGAGCGCTCAGATGCTAAGCATAGTAGCAGTGAGTACATTAAAACAGATTTGGATGCAATGGATATTAAGGGCCATGAATCAAACAGTGATCAAGAGCGGGTTGATGTGGAATCCACCGCTTTTAGCAAAGAGAACAAAATGGACATCACTAGTCCAGAGCAGTCTAGAAATATGCTACAGTTTACTGAAGAAAAAGAAGCTTTTACCTCTGAGGAGGAGATTGCAAAATATACGAAGCATGGAAAAGGGAAGCAGTATTGCAAAATTTGTGGCTGCCATGCTATGAAAAAAGGTGCTGTTTTGCATCATTTGGTTAATAAGCATAATGTTCATAGCCCTTACAAATGCACAATTTGTGGAAAGGCTTTTCTTTTGGAATCTCTCCTTAAAAATCCATGAGCGCAAAGTTTACTTAAATGTCCACATTATAAATTTGAATCAAATTTCCCAAGAGGTTTTAAGAAACATTTAACCCATTATCAAAGCCGGCATAATGAAGAGGCAAATAAAAAGCTAGTGGACACTCTTGAACCACTACGGGAGGAGCAGCAAATTTGATATTCCAGCACAGTGTGAATCTTTGCTCTGCTCAGGTGTTTGATGAAACCACTCTTTGTAAGTATAGTTTATCAAGTAGCCTGGTTGGATCAGTAGATGACATGTATAGTGTATCGTGTTTCACTCTCTCAGTTGTGTTACTAAGAATGAGCATTTGATTATTTTTTCCTGCTCTCTGTCTCTGTGGCTATCTTGTAAATCAATACATTTCTATATATTCCAGGTGGAGTAAACTTCTCATTTCTTTTAAGTATATCTGAATAATAATACAAGGAAGTAGGCATTCCATTTAATAATCAAGAGTAAGTTGTACTCAAAGCATTCAGTTAAAGTGTATCTGTGTGTGGAACTAATTTCAGACAATAGAAATTATTAGTTGAAATGTTTAAGAATTAGGCATAAAAAACAAATTTGAGAAATTTTGTTTCCTTACATGTATTTTTAAATCATAAGAGTTATTTTCTATCTGATATAAAATTAGTTTATAAATCTTAATCAGTTACTAGTTGTATTAACTTTTATTCCATGTTTGGAGTCTCAGGGTTGCTGATTTTCTGCTAATGGGAAAAATTGAGTAAGTATTTAAAATAGTTTGCAGTCTTCTCCCACAGGAGACAAGAGAAAGGTAAGTGTGATTTTAGGTCTTTCTTGTCCATTTTTGTTTTCAGTGGCATCTTCCATTCTGTAACTTCCCCTAAGATCTGTTTCTTCCCTCCCCATCTCCCCCCCACCCAGCACCCACCAGTTCACACTCATAGGTGATTTTTAATTGCCACATAAGTTACCCTACTCCTGGGCCCTACAAGTTGCCTGTGGGGGCTTAAGACCAGGTTAATAAGTAGGAACTGAAAGTCTTCCAGATTCATAGTAGAAAAATTTATAGACATTTCTGTTAAAGAAATATATCAATTTTATGTATTTCAGTTGTTACTGTAAATACCTTGTTCATGTAAATACCTAAATATCTGTTCACGAATTATTTTATACTAAAATATTTTGTCAAATGTGTATCAACCAAATTAAAAAGAAAGACTTTCATGTCAAAAAAAAAAAAAAAAGGAATTTTTGTCATCTATATCAGGTATTTCTCTTAATGCTATCTCTCCCCTAGCCCCCCACCCCCCAACAGGTCCCAGTGTGTGATGTTCCCCTTCTTGTGACCATGTGTTCTCCTAACTCCTACTTATGAGTGAGAACATGTAGTGTTTGGTTTTCTGTTCTTGTGTTAGTTTGCTGAGAATGATGATTTCTAGCTTCAAAAGACATGAACTTATCCTTTTTATGGCTGCATAGTATTCTATGGTATACATGTGCCACATTTTCTTTATTCATTCTATCATTGATGGGCATTTGGGTTGGTTCCAAGTCTTTGCTATTGTGAACAGTGCCATAATAAACATCCGTGTGCATGTGTCTTTATACTAGAATGATGGATAATCCTTTGGGTCCTTTGGGTATACACCCAGTAATGGGATGGCTGAGTCAAATGGTATTTCTAGTTCTAGATCCTTGAGGAGTCACCACACTGTCTTCCACAATTGGTTGAACTAATTTACACTCCCACCAACAGTGTAAAAGCGTTCCTATTTCTCCACATCCTCTCCAGCATCTGTTGTTTCCTGACTTTTTAATGATTGCCCTTGTAACTGACATGAGACGGTATCTCAGTGTTTTTGATTTGCATTTCTCTAATGACCGGTGATGATGAGCTTCTGTTCATATGTTTGTTGGCTGCATAAATGTCTTCTTTTGAGAAGTGTCTGTTCACATCCTTTGCCCACTTTTTGATGGGGTTGTTTGTCTTTTTCTTGTAAAATTAAGTTTTTTGTAGATTCTGAATATTTGCCCTTTGTAGACGGATAGATTGCAGAAATTTTCTCCCATTTTGTAGGTTGCCTGCTCACTCTGGTGATAGTTTCTTTGCTGTGCAGAAGCTCTTTAGTTTAATTAGATCCCATTTGTCAATGTTGGCTTTTGTTGCCATTGCTTTTGATGTTTTAGTCCTGAAGTCTTTGCCCATGCCTGTGTCCTGAATGGTATTGCTTAGGTTTTCTTCTAGGGTTTTTATGGTTTTAGATCTTACATTTAGGTCTTTAATCCACCTTGAGTTAATTTTTGTATAAAGCGTAAGGAAGGGATCCAGTTTCAGCTTTCTACATATGGCTAGCCAGTTTTCCCAACATTATTTATTAAATAGGGAATCTTCTCCCCATTGCTTGTTTTTGTCACGTTTGTCAAAGATCAGATGGTTGTAGATGTGTGGTGTTATTTCTGAGGCCTCTGTTCTGTTCCATTGGTCTATATATGGGTTTTGGTACCAGTACCAAGCTGTTTTAGTTAGTGTATCCTTGTAGTATAGTTTGAAGTCAGGTAGCATGATGCCTCCCACTTTGCTCTTTTTGCTTAGGATTGTCTTGGCTATGCAGGCTCCTTTTTGGTTCCATATGAAATTTAAGTTTTTCCCAAATCTGTGAAGAAAGTCAATGGTTGCTTGATGGGGACAGCACTGAATCTATAAATTACTTTGGGCAGTGTGGCCATTTTCACAATATTGATTCTTCCTATCCATGAGCATGGAATGTTTCTCCATTTGTTTGTGTCCTCTCTTATTTCCTTGAGCAGTGTTTTGTAGTTCTCCTTGAAGAGGTTCTTCACATCCCTTGTAAGTGTTATTCCTAGGTATTTTATTCTCTTTGTAGCAATTGTGAATGGGAGTTCACTCATGATTTGGCTCTCTGTTTGTCTGTTATTGGTGTATAGGAATGCTTGTGATTTTGGCACATTGATTTTGTATCCCGAGACTTTGCTGAAGTTGCTCATCAGCCTAAGGAGATTTTGGGCTGAGATGATGGGGTTTTCTAAGCAGCCATGTCATCTGCAAACAGAGACAATTTGACTTCCTCTTTTCCTAATCAAATACCCTTGATTTTTTTCTCTTGCCTGATTGCCCTGGCCAGAACTTCCAATTCTATGTCGAATAGGAGTGGTAAGAAAGGGCATCCTTGTCTTGTGCCAGTTTTCAAAGGGAATGCTTCCTGTTTTTGCCCATTGAATATGATATCGGCTGCGGGTTTGTCATATATAGCTCTTATTATTTTGAGATACATTCCATCAATACCTAGTTTTTTGAGAGTTTTTAGCATGAAGGGCTGTTGAATTTTGTCACAGGCCTTTTCTACATCTATGGAGATAATCATGTGGTTTCTGTCACTGGTTCTGTTTATGTGATGGATTATGTTCATCAATTTGTGTATGTTGAACCAGACTTGCACAGGGATGAAGCCAACTTGATCGTGGTGGGTAAGCTTTTTGATGTGATGCTGGATTCAGTTTGCCAGTATTTTATTGAGGATTTTCACATCAATGTTCATCAGGGATATTGGCCTGAACTTTCCTTTTTTTGTTGTGTCTCTGCCAGGTTTTGGTATCATGATGATGCTGGCCTCATGAGTCAGGAAGGACTTCTTCTTTTTCTATTGGTTGGAATAGTTTCAGAAGCAATAGTACCAGCTCCTCTTTGTACCTCTGGTAGAATTCAGCTGTGAATCCATCTGGTCCTGGACTTTTTTTGGTTGGTAGGCTATTAATTACTGCCTCAATTTCAGAACTTGTTATTGGTCTATTCAGGGATTTGACTTCTTCCTGGTTTAGTCTTGGGAGGATGTATGTGTCCAGGAATTTCTCCATTTCTTCTAGATTTTCTAGTTTATTTACATAGACATATTTATAGTATTTTCTGGTGGTAGTTTGTATTTCTGTGGTATTGGTGGTAATATCCCTTTTATCATTTTTTATTGTGCCTATTTGATTCTTCTCTCTTTTCTTCCTCATTAGTCTGGCTAGCGATCTATCTATTTTGTTGATCTTTTCAAAAAACCAGCTCCTGGATTCATTGATTTTTTTTTTTTTTGAAGGGTTTTTCATGCCTCTATCTCCTTCAGTTCTGCTCTGATCTTAGTTATTTCTTGTCTTCTACTAGCTCTTGAATTTGTTTGCTCTTGCTTCTCTAGTTCTCTTAATTGTGACATTAAGGTGTTGATTTTCTATCTTTCCTGCTTTCTCTGTTGAGCATTTAGTGCTATAAATTTCCCTCTACACACTGCTTAAAATGTGTCCCAGAGATTCTGGTCTTTGTTCTCATTGGTGTCAAAGGACATCTTTATTTCTGCCTTCATTTGGTTATTTACCCAGTAGTCCTTCAGGAGCAGGTTGTTCAGTTTCCATGTAGATGTGTGGTTTTGAGTGAGTTTCTTAATCCTGAGTTCTAATTTGATTGCACTGTGGTCTGAGAGATTGTTATCATTTCCGTTCTTTTGCATTTGCTGAGGAGTGCTTTTCTTCCAATTATGTGGTCAATTTTAGACTAAGTGTGATGTGGTGTTGAGAAGAATGTATATTCTGTTGATCTGGGGTGGAGAGTTCCATAGATGTGTGTTACATCCACTTGGTCCAGAACTGAGTTCAAGTCCGGAATATGCTTGTTAATTTTCCTGTCTCATTCATCTAATAT
This sequence comes from Ateles fusciceps, assembly GCA_036589455.1. Classification (NCBI taxonomy): domain Eukaryota; kingdom Metazoa; phylum Chordata; class Mammalia; order Primates; family Atelidae; genus Ateles; species Ateles fusciceps. Next base: position 819,205 of record JAZHEH010003321.1, on the reverse strand, counting down.
TGACAGTGGGGTGTTAAAGTCTCCCACAATTATTGTGTGGAAGTCTCAATCTCTTTATAGATCTCTAAGAACTTGCTTTATGAATCTGAGTGCTCCTGTATTGGGTGCATATATATTTAGGATAGCTAGCTCTTCTTGTTGCATTGATCCATTTACCATTAGGTAATGCCCTTTGTTTCTTTTGATCTTTGCTGGTTTAAAGTCTGTTTTATCAGCGACTAGGATGGTAACCCCTGCTTTTTCTTTGGTTTCCATTTGCTTGGTAAATCCTCCATGCCTTTATTTTGAGCCTATGTGTGTCTTTGCACATGAGATCGGTCTCCTGAATACAGTACACTGATGGGTCTTTATTCAATTTATCTGTGTTTTTTAATTGAGGCATTTAGCCCATTTATATTTAAGGTTAATATTGTTATGTGTGAATTTGATCCTGTCATTATGATGCTAGCTGTTTATTTTGCCCATTAATTGATGCAGTTTCTTCATAGTGTCGATGGTCTTTACAATTTGGTATGCTTTTGCAGTGGCTGGTACCAGTTGTTCCTTTCCATGTTTAGTGCTTCCTTCAGGAGCTCTTGGAAGGCAGATCTGGTGGTGACAAAATCTCCCAGCATTTGCTTCTCTGTAAAGAATTTTCTCCTTTGCTTATGAGGCTTAGTTTGGCTGTATATAAAATTCTGGTTTGAAAATTCTTTTCTTTAACAATGTTGAATATTGGCCTCCACTCTTCTTATAGGGTTTCTGCCAAGAAATCCGCTGTTAGTTTGATGGGCTTCCCTTTGTGGGTAACCCAACCTTTCTCTCTGGCTGCCCTCAACATGTTTTCCTTCATTTCAGCTTTGCACTCCAGCCTGGGCAACAAGAGTATAACCCCAGTCTCAAACAAAACAAATCAAAATAAATCAAAACAAGGGTAGCGATAAGGACAGCTCAAAAGTCCCAAGGCCTTTTACCAGTTTGGAAAGGGGAGAGGGAGGCCAAAAGCCCAACTGGTAAAAAAGCCTTGACCCTTTGGCCCGCTTGTTGGGCCTCTGGGTTCCCTTCCCCTGAGCCCAATCCTAAGCCAACCAGTTTAAGGTTTGGGAAATTAACTTTTCTCAGTTTGGAGGATGCATCTGAGGAAAGTGTCCCATAGTGTGGAGACACAATTACCTATCTGTGAAGAGAGGACAGAGGAGGAGAATGGAAAAGACGTTTTTTTCTTTTCTTCCTTTTCTTTTTTTTTTTCTTTGACACAGATTCTCACTCTTTTATAGGCTGGAGTGCAACGGCATGATCTTGGCTCACTGCAACCTCTGCCTCCTGGATTCAAGTGATTCTCCTGCCTCAGCCTCCTGAGTAGCTAGGATTACAGGCTAATTTTTGTATTTTTATATTTTTAGTAGAGACCAGGTTTCACCATGGTGGTCAGGCTGGTCTTGAACTCCTGACCTCATGATCTGCCCACTTTGGCCTCCCAAAGTGCTGGGCGTGAGCCACCACACTCAGCCAAAAGATGTTTTTTCAAAGGAGTCCCAGGGGTTCAGGATGCATTCGATAGGGGTACAGACTGAAGATGGATGGCTACCTATCTAGAAACAGGGGAGTAGGCACCCCTGGTTCCCTTGTCTTCCTAGCAGATATACCCGGGTATGTGAGGGGAGAGAAGGATGTCCTCTTTCCCTTTTCTGTCCTTGTATCCCTGAGTCCCAACAACCTTGGCAGGTGCCACCCATAGATACCAAAGCAGCTTGCACCCATGATGCAGGGAGGGCCTAGAGAATAGCAATTATCCACTCTCACCCATGTCTCTATCCCACCTACTCTCAGCAGCCTTGGAGTTCCATAGACCTCATTGATGCCCTGGATACTACACACCTATGAAAAAGAACAATATAATGGATGAAACTGGAGACCATTATTCTAAATGAAGTAACCAAGGAATAGAAAACCAAACATCTTACGTTTTCACTGATAAGTGGGAACTAAGCTATGAGGATGCAAAGGCATAAGAATGGTACAATGAATTTTGGGGACTTGGGGAAAGGGTAAGAGGTGGGTGAGGGATAAAAGACCACACATTGGGTAGTGTACATTGCTCAGGTTATGGGTGCACCAAAATCTCAGAAATCACCACTAAAGAACTTACCCATGCAACCCAAACACCACCTGTTCCCCAAAAACCTATTTAAATAAAAAATAAATAAATAAAAAGACAAAAAAAAATTTTAAAGTCTAGGATAGGGAAAAGAGAGGTCTTATGAATCCATAAGACTTACTTCTGTCAGCATGGCGAATGGTTTTATGTATTTATGTGTTGTGCACACAATGTTTCTCTACTATAGAGAGCTCTAATTCATTGGCTTAAAGAAAAATACAAGTACATAAATCAACCAATATATCCATAAAAGAAGACTAGCCAAATGCTTCTTCAAGTTCATGTGACTTAAGTAAAACCTTTTATAAATAAGCTGGGTTCAAATTATTGGCAAAATAATATCAAAAATGTTGTAATAATTATTAGTATTTTATGTTTGCATTTGTTGAGCAAGTGATTTCATGCTTATTCTTGCAGAAAACTGTAAGACTTTGCCTAAGGATTTTAAAACTTTAACCCAGCCCAAGACAGAATGGTCTTTGCTTGTGTAATTTTTGATAAATAAGACATGGAATAACTTGGTTTAATGAAAACAGCTGCATTCTGAGTTATTGGTACAAATACCCTTATACTTAACCTTAAGAAAATTACTTAAATAGACTGGGCACAGTGGCTTGCACCTGTAATTTCCACACTTTGAGAGGCCAAGGCGGGTGGATCACCTGAGGTAAAAAGTCCTAGACCAGCCTGGTCAACATGGTGAAATCGTGTTTCTCCCAAAAATACAAAACATTAGCCAGGCGTGGTGGCAGGTGCCTCCAGTACCAGCTACTTGGGAGGCTGAAGCAGGAGAATCACTTGAACACGGGAGGCAGTGGATGCACTGAGCCAAGATCACACCACTGCACTCCAGACCAGGCAATATGAGCAAAATTCCATCTCAAAAAAAAAAAAAAGGGAGGAAAATTACTTAAACACCTGAAATTCACAGCTATAAAAATGGTTAACAGGGAATTTACCTTTAATAATGACTATCATAGTTTTCATAAATAACTTAGGTAAAATATTAAATAATCTTGTAAATGTAATGGAACAAATGGTTCTAAACAGACCTGTCATGTGATTTGGGATTTAAGGTTATTTATAGATATTAAGTAGTTGAGTAATTTCCAACATAAAAAATACAGGAAAACATTTTTTAAATGTTCTTATTTAAAAGTAAGTATCTTTGTCTAATTCAAAGCTTCTATAAAAGTTATGTACAAAGAGGTCAAAGGAACCAGAAAATAAGACATGTAAAGAAAGTTAAAGATATAAAGAGGAATTTTTGATAAGGTGAAAAAAAAGCAACTTTACATAAGAAGAAATTTTATGTGGTAAATTTTTTGTCCTAAAGTAAAATGACTGGGTTGTTCAAGAAAGAGAAATATTTAGGCAAAACAGAAAGTCTAAGCATGTTGTGAATCATCTATGTAAGTTGTAATAAGATTAGTTAATAGGAACTTTGTTTTTTGCTTTGTTTTGTTTAGAAAACAGGGTGGTATAATTTAGTTGGGTATGAGTAAGAAGAAAATCATAATACTTTTTCTAGAGGTGGCTCTTTTATATTAACAAAATTATATGAATAAAAACAGTAATTGGTTAAAACAAGATTTTATTTAACATATTTCAATGATTTTATTTAAAATATTTATTTTTGAGACAGTCTCACTCTGTCACCCTGGAGTGCATTGGTCCAATCTCAGCTCACTACAGTGTTTGCCTCCTGGGTTCCAGCAACTCCATCTATACTTCTGTCCATAAATCATGGGCTTCCATAACCCCCTTGCTCAAATTTAATAATTTGATAAAACTTCTCACAGAACTGAGCAGAGAAATTTTACCTATGCTTACCAGGTTATTATATAGGATACAACTCAGGAAAACGAAATAGAAAAACAATATACAGGACAAAGTAAAGTGGGGGAAAAGATGGGGTAGGTAGTCAATCTTGGTAAACAGCCATGGTTAAGAACTCTTCATCCTTTGTTTCTATAAGAACAGCTTACTGCAAATAAATACCCTTTTCGTTATGACTTAGATGATGCTTCCTCTTTTAGATATCACAAATCCACAAACTTAATTCTCATTTGTCCTTTATAAATTAATCATCTTGTCTTCAGTGTTCAGAACCAAATACTTGTCAAATACACTTTGCTTAAATTTCTCTCCTTTCCCCAGCCTCGCCAACTCTGTTCTGCCTTCAGTCTGAGCCAACATAACAACCCCCACTTTATACCCCTCCTAAGAACAGGCTGATTTTAGGGTGAAACATTCCCTAAGCTTGAATCTGATTTTGCCATTCTCCATTCTCCTGTCTTCCTCCCACCTTCCTTCTAATCTTGTTTGCTCCTCCATATGAAACACACCCCTTTTCTGCCTCTTTTGAGATGCTCGAAGATCTGATGCTTGGTGTTTTCCCCATTGCAATACTCCTTTAGAATAAAGTCACTTCTCATCCACATCTGAATTTATTTGGCAGTATCTAGAAACAGCCTCAGGACAGTAAGAATTACACCCACAGAGGACATCACAACCTGCCTCCCATCTCAACTCTCACCATGTCTGCCTGCTCATTCCCAGCTTTCCAGGGCTCTGTAGCTCTCCTCAGTATAAAGCTCCTTCTATAGCTGCTGTGAGCATGCTGGGACATCTGCAGGGGAGGCTCCCCAGGAAGAAATGACTGTGTTATTTATGAACTCCTCTGACAGGTCAAGTTTGGCCTTAGGCTGCAATCAACAGGCTCAGGTCTCTGATTTCCAGTCAAGATGATTCATTTAGTTTTAAGTTAAAAACAAAACCTCAGTGTTTGGCCAGGCACAGTGGCTCACACCTCTAATCCCAGCACTTTGGGAGGCTGAGGCCGGAGGATCACCTGAGGTCAGGAGTTCAAGACCAGCCTGATCAACATGGAGAAACCTCGTCTCTACTAAAAATACAAAATTAGCTGGGCGTGGTGGCACATGCCTGTAATCGCAGCTACTCGGGAGGGTGAGGCAGGAAAATCATTTGAACCCAGGAGGTGGTGGAGTTTCAGCAAAATTGATCAAACTCGCTGCTTATGTTTACAGGAGTAAAGGAAATTGAAAGGTACTTCCATTTTATACTTCAAGAAAAGCCAAAATATCCATCAGACAATAAACATGTCATTTAGCTATTATTTCCATAATGACAAATAATTTATTAAGTAATCATATATTAACACTTCCAGGAATGTTGAGTTTTATCTCATAAAATTTAGCATTAAACTCAGACATGCAGATAACAGATTACAGAATAGATTTTTCCACTATCACAAATACTCCACCATACAGAAAAGAGGAACTAATTTTCTTTTCATAAATCACTAATTTGTCTACCACAATTTCTTGTGGAAATGAATTTATTTCTCTGTAGCTATAAAGAAAAATCTCACACAGTAATATTCCTGAAACTAAGCCCTGAGATTCTGCTTGATATCATCCACAAAAAATACCGACCTCAGGTACTTATTACACATTTTTAGGAGAACAAATAAAACTAAGAATTTTATTTTATTTTATTTTTTTTGGTATTTTTAGTAGAGACGGGGTTTCACCATATTAGCCAGGATGGTCTCTATCTCCTGACCATGTGATCCGCCCGCCTCGGCCTCCTAAAGTGCTGGGATTACAGGCGTAAGCCACCACGCCCGGCCCTAAAAATAAGAATTTTTAACAAATTAAATGTATCAGTAGATTGTTTTCTGATAGTCACATTTTTATATTTTTTTATTTTCCCATCTTCCAACCTTTATCAATAAAATTCATTGTATACTTAATAAAAATGCAAGTTGAAATAACAAAACAAATCTTTTCAAGATGACACACCCAAGAGTGATACTCCTGGCTGGAGTGATATACCTGACTCTAGTGTAAGTCAGGACATCCTGTCGTGGTGAGGCTTCCACCCCTATTCTGCTCACCAAAGTACTCAATAACAGCCTTCTCGAGAGACTCTGCACTGTGCCTCCAGGTGTGCCTGAGGGCATTTTACTTTGCAGGGCCTTGCACAATCTTGCTAGGGAATAAATTTTCATTGTCTTTGGGGGAGATTTTCTCCCTTTGCAATTCTGCAAAAAATCAGATGGTCGGAATTATTTCTGTCTTTCCCCTAAATATAAGCATTCAGTTTGGCTGCCAGCAGTTTGTCTCCAAGATATGGAAACTGGGGTTGGAGAAAGAAAATCTTAAGGCCACAAAGATTTAGCTCCTTAGATAAAGGGTAAAGCAGATTTATAATCACCTGCCGGTAATAATGTAAAGGTTCAAGTTAATTGTCTACAAATAAAATACCACTGGCTCAGATATGTAAGTTCCGGATTTAACAGGACAGTGCCTCCACTGCATGGGATAGGTACTATACATATTTGGACATCATAAAGAGTACTGAATGACTGCATTTGAACTACTGACTTAGCATGAGCCTCATTTGGCTCAGTGACAAATGCACCTGCACCAAACTCCCATCAAGTCACTAAATTTCTCATCTACATTATATCTATTCTGTAGATACACAGCCCCAAAATGTGCATCGTATACATACAGTTGGTACCGACATGAAGTCCGTTGCTTTTTTTTTTCTTCTGTGGGCAGAAGGAGCCTTCACTTTGGACTGGTTTCTAAAACACGGTTTACATTAAAAGGGACAGAAGAGTGTAAGAGTGTGTTGTTGCCCTGACAAGGTCCCATTCTTTACTAGGAAGTACAATCTTTGTTGTCCTTGAGTTAACTTGAATTGAGGTGTTTCTTCTTTTGAAAATACTAAGTTTTCTAGTTATTTAGCAGGAGAGGTGGTATGTTCCTGTCTTTTTTGTTGAGGGGTTCAGATGTTACATTACCCCTCATTTCTTCATTCAGGAGAGGATGGCCTTAGCGTGCTGAAGACAAATTAAATCATCAACACTGAAAGACCCAATTTTGTCAGTAGTATAGAAGACTTTGTCTTGTTCCATCCTTGAAAAAGCCTAAGAACGTCAAATAGAAAAGAGGTACAATTTTAAAAAGGGTTCCAACCTTTTAACAGTCACCCCTGATGATAAGACAGTTCAGTTACAGCTACTTTGGCTGCCAACTTACACTGCCAACTCCTGGCAGCCACTTACACTGCCAACTCCTGGCAGCCACTTACACTGCCAACTCCTGGTAGCTCACTAAGGTAATCTCCTTTCAGGGCTAGAATTAGATTGCTGGAGCAAAGGAGAGCTTGTTTTATTAAGTTACTTAAAAATTGGGCTCTCAAAAATGTTACAGTATTGCGACAGGCTTCTAACAGCAGTATCTGTTACCTCTGCTCTTGTTCTTTAAACATGATGAACACACACTTTTGCAAAAAGTTAGTTTATTAATCTATTCAAATTCTACCCAATCTACAGCAGTTACTATATACTCAAAGCACATTTTAACGAGGCAGGCATGGGCTGGATTGTATTGGAATGTCAGTGAAGTCTAATGACTAAAGCATCAAAAGGCCCTAGTTCACTTGCACTCATTATGGTAGAAAAATGTATTATTTTAAAATACTTTCAAGGTGCCATAGAACATGCCTATTTTAAAGGTTCATCCTTGTCAGCTGTGAGTAATTTTGCTGTGTACTTACCAAAAGTCACAAACCATAAATACTACTTTGTCCCATAAAAGTTATCATTTCCAGTAAAATCCCATGTACTTCCTGCATCCAGTACTTGAGACACACACACCTCACACAGTCTAAGTGCAGGTCTCCCGGCTTAGGCACTAATGCTTTGTCTAACAAACCCATGGGACTGACTGCACTGTGGTATACACAGTAGAAAATGACAGAAATTTGCAAACTGAGCCGTAAAAAATAGTCAAGAGTGGTGAGTGCATTATATATATAGACATCATTAGAAATACAATGGCGGAGAAATCATTTCTGTATGATTCTTTGCAAGGGGAAACGTTCAAATTCATTAAGAAAGAAGTAAATTTTATGAAAACATTCTGAATTATGGTCACAAAAGAGATAGTATCTATAATTTTCAAATAACGTGGATCCTTGTAAAAACCATAAAAGATACAGGAAATAGAACGCCAAAAGGTTAATAAGCTCCTCAGTATGTTAGTTATTTTTGAAGCTTTCCATTTTTCCAATCACTACTTAATATGACCTAGTCACAGATGTTGGCATTGGTGTTTGACTGAAAACCCACTTAGTAACTTCGTAGCCTTACCCCCAGCTTCCATGCTCTTTCTCTCTCTAAGAAGGTAAACTGGCAAATGCAGGCCGTGCTTGTGTGCCAAGGCACGAAGATTGAAGTAGTATCTGCCATGAATGCTGCCAGGAACGCTGATATTAAAATTAATTAGCTCCACGAAGTGCCTTTCCAACTCATTCCTGGGGAAGGACAAACACAAAAAAAACCAACACAGGACAATGTTAGTTCACTGGGCTGTCTTCAAAAACATTCTCATGTAAGAAATGTGGTCACTTCATCATGTGCTCTAGTTTATTAGAACGCATGAAAGAACTTACACTGGACAGAACCCTATCGATCGAAGAAATACAAGAAAGCATGCAACTTTCCCAGCTCTCCTTGAAAACTTAGAAATAACTTATACTGGAAAAGAAACTTGAATGTGAAAAACGTGTTCATAAACTTGATTTTCCCATGTGCTTTCAAAGACATATTCAAATGTAATATGGAGAAAAACAACATAATCTTAAGAAACATGGTACAGCTTTTTCATTTCTTCTAAAACATGAAAGGATTCAATGGAGTAAAACCCTTATAAATACAAACATGTGGTAAGGTCTTCAGCTGTTACAGTTCCACATGAAGATAAGAACTCATTTCTGAAATAAAACCTATGAACGTATAGCATGTAGAAATGCCTTCATCTACGTAATATTTGCCCAAGACCCGTGATAACACACACTGCAGATACACCTTATAAATATAAGAAAGCACACAGGATTGGAACCCTAGTCGATTACCAAATACAGAGAAGTTTTCAGTTTTAAGAATTTCTTCAACATTTATGTGAAAATTTCCCCTAGAGGGAAATCCTATCAATGTTTGTAAATTGGAAAGCCTAATGCAAATTGATTCTTGTATAATCTTCAAAAATGTACATAAGTAAATGTCATACTACTTATATTTTGTTTCTCAGTGATTCTTTGTTTGAAAGGGTCTCTGTACTTACTTCCTCTTCTTTTGCAAGAAAACATTTTGGTTACAGTTTGGCAGATAGTCTTTAAAGATTACTATATGAATTTAATAGGCAGGTTTTTGTTGTTGTTGCTGTTGTCAGTTAGTAAAATTTTTCTCTATTTAAAAATATCACACTGAGCTACTAAAATGGCTCCAAATTCTGTTTTGAAACAAATAAAGCCTATGCAGTTGGATTCCTACGCTAATATCCAAACAGGGCACAGCTGCTTGCAGTCCATTCTGCATCCAGCACAAGTTTGGGACGAGGAGAAAGGTGACAGCCTCCTCTGCACTCCTACAGCTGACTCGGGGCTCATTCTTGAGGGTTCCATTGCACAACTCAGACTCCATGCTCACTCCCAAGGCACCACAATAGTGATCAGATGACAGAAATGATGGATGCCATTTATTAGCTGTCACTATTACGGGGCGGGAATACTCTTTACACTTTGAACAGTAGAAAGATCACAGAGAGACATCTTGGCTAAACTGAACTCATTTTAAGAGATGCCTTCTGGTAGGGTGCCGGCCTTACACAGTGTTTCTCCTGAGTTGAGTTAGAAATGAAACCCCAAGGTACTCAGCATCTGTCACTCCCGGCCAGAACAGACTGTGGGGGATGAGTTGAATGCACTGAGAGGGGGAAGAGGCTGGGAGCAGCCCTCTGCCACATGATTATTCAGCTGTCCTGCCCAAAGGTTTTGGTTTTCTTGAGACAGGTTCTTGCTCTGTCACCCAGGCTAAAGTGCAGTGGCACGATCCTAGCTCACAGCAGACTCAACCTCCCAGGCTCAAGTACTCCATTCACCTAAGCCTTTCAAGGCTTGGAACTGCAGGCTCATGCCACTTAGCTGGGCTATTTTTAAAAATTCTTTTTGTAGAGACAGGGTCTCACTTTTTGCCCAGGCTGGTGTTTAACTCCTGTGATCAAGTGGATACTCCCACCTTGATCTCCCAAAGTGCTGTATTATAGACATGAGTCACTGTATCCAGCACTTTGGCAAATGTTTAAATAAATAGAAAACTAGAGTAATCTTACCACACCCATAGTAATCCCTGTAAAGACTTACTTGTATAAAAACAATACCTCAACAACACATTTGGTTTCTTGCTTTTAAAGGTTCAATGTTTCATCCACTGGCTAAGTCAACAAATGATTGAAGTTCTCCGGTATGGAGAGCAGTTAGGATATAAGCAGATATGTGGGTTTCTCCTTTGTTTAACCAAAAACCCAGCTGAAACAACTTCCAACATTAATTTCCTATTCATATAACCACAAGGCTATAGGAACGTAAATCAGATAACGATTGAATAATCAGCTGATCAGGACCTAATGTACTACAGGAATATATGGACTTCATGATAACTTTTGTGTTTTTCCATAAACATATTTTAAACGTGTAAAATACACTTTTTAATAAAATTATCATGTTTATGAATAGTAGTTATTGAAGAAACCCATTATCCCTACGGGGTGTGTATCTTCTTCGTTTTGTGTTGTTTTTTAAATGGCTGAATAGCATACGCTTTACAAGCACAGCAAATTTCCTGAATAGGAGCTGCTCATTTAACTTACATGTGTGTGTGTGTGTGTGTGTGTGTGTGTGTGTGAGAGAGAGAGAGAGAGAGAGTGTGTGTGTGTGTGTCAGTTGTTTATCAATAATGTTTTTAAATTTTATTTCAACCGCATTTTAGGTACAGGTGGTTTTCGGTTACATGGATAATTTCTTTAGGGGTAATTTCAGAGCTTCTGGCGTACCTACCACCTGAGCACTGTACACTTTACCCAATATGTAATCTTTCACCCCTCACCCCCCTCCCGACCTTCCTCCCGGTGTCCCCAGAGGACGTTGTACTATTCTTATGCCTTGGCATCCTCATAGCTTAGCTCCCACCTAAAAGTGAGAACATATGATATTTGGTTTTCTATTCCTGAGTTACTTCACTTAGAACAACGGCCTCCAGCTCCATCCAAGTTGTTGTCAAGGCCATTATTTCATTCTGTTTTATGACTCAGCAGTATTCCATGGTGTCTATATTCCACATTTTCTTTATCTACCAATTAGTTCATGGGCATTGAGGCTGGTCCCATATTTTTGCACTCGCAAATTGTGCTGCTGTCAACATGCATGGGCATGTGTCTTTTTCATAAGACTTCTCTTCCTTTGGGTAGATACCCAGTGTGAGATTGCTGGATTGAATGGCAGTACTGTTTTCCATGTGCTTGTACTAGTTTACAGTCCCACCAGCAGTGTAAGTGATCCCTTTTCACTAAATCCATACCAACATGTATATTTTTTTATTTTTTAATAATGGCCATTCTTGCAGGAGTAAGGTGGTATTACATTGTGGTTTTAATTTGCATTTCCCTGATAATTAGTGATGTTTCTGAAGGAAAATATATTCCAACAAGACAAATAGATGTTGATAAGTTTGAAGAAAAATCTGACAGACACTAATTTTTAAATGGTTCAATTGACAGTCAAAAAGAGACCATTATAAATAATCAACAGCAGAGGGACAAGATAAATGTCCATTAAACACTTTGTTGTCAAGTTTTTCAGTTTCCAAAGATCACCAACATAGCTCCTGTTCAGACCATAACTCCTGACGCTTCTGTGTTCACAAACAGCACGGTAAAACTGGTCGTCTTGGAGCTGGCCTCCATCACCACTGCTTCTGACGCTCACATCTGTGGAAACCTGCACATTTCCCTATGTATTCTCTGAACTAAAGCTAGAGCCCCAGCAGATTAGCTACAGGTTCTGAGATCAATTTAACTGCCATTATACTGTAGCTAAGTGTTCATAATTACAAATTTTGCTCCCTTGAAGAAACCAGTTCACAAGCTGGGCACGGTGGCTCACACCTGTAATCCCAGCACTTTGGGAGGCTAAGGCAGGTGGAGAACCTGAGGTCGGGAGTTCAAGGCCAGCCTGACCCGTGGAGAAACAACATGGAGAGACCCCATCTCTACTAAAAATACAACATTAGCTGGGTGTGGTGGTACATGTCTGTGATCCCAGCTACTTGGGAGGCTGAGGCAGGAGAATCACTTGAACCCAGGAAGCGGAAGTTGCACTCGAGCCTAGGCAACAACAGCAAAACTCCATCTCACACACATACACATACACACACACACACACACACAGACAAAGACACCAGTTTACACACTGATGACAGTAGAGATTAAGGGCACTTTAGCTTCTGCAACTTTCAAAGTACATCTATTTGTTTCCAATTCATTTTCTGTTACATCCTTTGCTAAAATGGCTACTAGCAAAATCACCATGACAATTCAGTTTCTACTATTAGCAAAGGGGTAATTTAGCAGCCATTTGAACAGCAGCCAACAGTCACTAGTCTCTTCTTAGTCACAAGAAGTCTCACTTCAGTTGTAAATATACACTGTGGTAATTCTGAATGATGTCTTTAAAATTCTTTTGGGGTACACTGTAGTTGAATATATTCATAGGGTATACAAAATATTTTCATACAGGCCTAGAATGTGTAATAATCACATCAGGGTAAATGAAGAATCCATTGAGCCTGAAGCATGTGTTCTTTTTTTTTCTAATTCTACAAATAATTCAATTACACTCTTTTAGTTACTATAAAATGTACAATTAAATAATTCTTGACTGTCGTCACCCTGTTTGCTATCAAATACTTACTAGAGCTTATTTATTCTTTCTAACCAAATGTGTGCACCTATTAACCATGACCCCTTACTCCGCATCCCCCATGCTACTTTTATTAGCTGCTGCTAACAATTCTCCTACTCTAGCTCTTCATGAGTTACATTGTTTGAATTTATAGCTCCCACAAATAAGTGAGAATATGTGAAGTTTGTCTTTCTTTGTCTGGCTTATTTCACTTAACATTTCCATCCATGTTGTTGCAAATAACAGGATCTCGTTCTCCTTTAAGGTTGAATAGTGCTCCACTGTGTATATCAACCATTTTCTTTAGCCACTCATCTGCTGATGAACACCTGGAATGCTTCCAAATCGTGGCTGTTGTGAATAGTGCTGCAACATACATGAGAGTGCAGGCATCTCTAATATACTGATTTCCTTTCTTTTGTGTATATACCCAGCAGGGGGGATTGCTGGATCATATGGTGGCTCTGTTTTTAGTTCTGAGGACCTCCAAACTGTTCTCCATAGTGGTGGGACTTAAATTACATTCCCGCTAACAGTGTTCAACGGTTACCTTTTCTCTGTATCCTCGCCAGCATTTGTTATTGCCTGTCTCTAGAATAAAAGCCATTTTAAGTGGGGGTGAGAGATGATCTCTCATTGTAATTTTGATTCACATTTCTCTGAAGATCAAAGATATTCATGTTGAGTATCTTTTCATGTATGTATTAGCCATTGGTATGCCTTTCTTAAGGAATTTTGAAACAGGTCTCACTTTGTCACTCAGGTTAGAGTGCAGTGGCACAATCACAGCTTACTGCAGCCTCAACCTCCCAGGCTCAGGTAATTTTCACAACACCTAAGCCTCCCAAACAGCTGAAACTACAGGCACATGTCACCAAGCCTGCCTAACGCATCCTCTTTTTCAGAAATGTTTATTCAGATATTTTGCCCATTTTAAAAATCAGATTAGACTTTTTTCTATGAAGTTATTTGAGCTCCTTAAATATCCTGGTAATTAATCCCTTGTCAGATAGTTTTCAAATACCTTCCCCCATTCTCTATGTTGTCTCTTCGCTTTGCTGATTGCTTCCTTTGCTGCGCAGAAGCTTTTTAACTTGATATGACCTAATTTGCTTATTTTTGCTTTGGTTGCCTGTGCTGATGAAATATTATGCAAGAAATATTTGCCCAGTCCAGTATCCTGGAGAGTTTTCCCAACATTTTATTTAAGGTTCATATTTGAGGTCTTAGATTTTAAACCTTTTTTTTTTTTTAATTTTTTAAAAAATAGAGACAGAATGTCACTTCATTGCCCAGGCTAGTCTTGAACTCCTGGGCTAAGGTGATCCTCCTCCCATCTTGGCCTTCCAAAGTGCTGGGATCACAAGCGTGAGCCACCGCGAACAGCCGAGATTTACACCTTTAATCCATTTTGATTTGATTTTTGTATTAGGTGAGAAATAGAGGTCTAGTTTCATTCTTCTGCATATGGATATCCAGTTTTCCCAGCACAACTTATTGACAACACTGTTATTTTCCCATTGTATGTGCTCAGCACCTTCATACAAAATGAGTTCACTGAAGATGTATGAATTGGCTTCTGGGTTTTCTATTCTGTGCCATTGGTCTACGTGTCTGTTTTTAATCACAGTGCCATGCTGTTCTGGTTACTATAGCCGTAGAGGGTAATTTGAAATCAGATAATGTGATTTCTCAAGGTTTGTTTGTTTTTTGCTCAGGATAGCTTTGGATATTCTGAGTCTTTTGTAGTTGCATATAAATTTTAGGGTTCATTTTTTAATTTCTATTTCTATGAAGAATGTCATTGGTTTTTGAAGCCTTGTGGAGGTACCACGCTGGAGGTCTGAGATCAGACCTGGAGGAATTCTCTGGATTAGCCAACAGAGACTCACTTCTTCCCTTACTTTCCCACAAAGGAAGTCTGTCTCTCTGTGCTAGGCTGCCTGGAGCTGGGAGAGAAGCGATACAAGCATCCCTGTGGCCACGACCACTGGGACAGCACTACATCTGTCCAGACAGCATTAGGTCTGAAGCCGGCACAGCACTGTGACTGCCCAACGCCCACTGTAACAAGTACCCACTGCCACTCATGTCACTCAAGGGCCCAGGACTCTACAATTAGCAGGTAGTGAAGCCAGCCAGGCCTCTGTCCTTCCCTTAAGTGCAGTAAGCTCCTGTGGTCCCTGGATGGGTTCAGAGGTGCTATCTGGGAGCCAAGGCTGGAGTCATAAACCTTAGACATCTACCTGGTATTCTGTTCTACCATGGCTCAGTTGGCACTGAATCCACCAGGAAAATCCCTTCCTGCTTTTTCCTCCCCTTTCCCCCAGGTAGAGTAGTCTGTCCCCCACATACATCATCGCAGTCCCACGGGGATTAGTGCCAGGTCACCATGGATGTACACTTAATAATACCCAAGGGCTCTCAGTCAGCTGGTAGTGAATGCTGCCTGCCCTGGAACTCACTCTACAGGGCTATGGGCTCCCCTCTGGCCCAGGGTAGGTCCAGAGGTGCCATCCAAGAGCCAGGGCCTGAATCGTGGACTCCTACAGCTCACCTGGTGCTCCTCTCACTGTAGCTGAACTGGTATCTAAGCTCAAGAAAAATCCTCTTTACTCTTCCCTCAGCATTTGTCAAGCAGAGGGAGTCTCTCCTCGTAGACACCAAAGCTGGGAATGTGCTGGGTCACACCTGAAGCCAGCACATCTCTGTCTCACTCCAGGGCCCATGGCATGTACTACCTCGTCACTACTGATGATTCTTCTGGGCCCAAGGGCTCTTTCATTAGAAAGTGATGAATCCTGCCATTACTGAGTCCTTCTCTTTAAGGTAGCAGGTTCCCTTCCGGCCAAGAGCTTGTCTAGAGATGTTATCCTGAATCTGGGACCTGAAATGGGGGGGCTGGCTCATGATTCTGACCAGTGCCCTCTCCTACTGTGGCTGAGCTAGTATTCAAGTTGCAAGACAAAGTCCTGTTTCCTCTTTCATCTCCTCAAGCGGAAGAAAGAGGTCTCTGTCAGAGCTGCGACCTGCACTGTCTAAGGTTGGAGGAGGGGTGGTCAAGCACTCCCTAGCTGCCACAGCTGCTGTCTCTTGGGTCACATGCCCCCAGACACACTGGCTGTAAGTACAGAACAGCACTCAGACTTCCCTAAGAGTTGCAGTCCTCATGGCCTAGACAGCCGTTCAGGCGTATTAAGGACCCCAGTTTCACAACTCACATGACAACCACTGACATGAACAATTCTCCTCTGGCTGGGGCTAGTCTAAATGTTTCCTCTGTGGGTGGGCATTGGGTGAGTCCAGGCTTGTTTTGCTTTCTGCTATGACAAGGGAGCACTGAGTTCTGTGCTAAGTCCCACAGCTGCTGTGCACTCCCTGCCCCAAGCATGTAGCCTCTCTCCTTGCCACAGGTTCACAGGGGGTGGCATCAGCAATTCAAGACTGTCTTTTCTAGGTTGTTCAGTGACTCTTTAAGTGATATGAAGTCAAAACCATGTGCTGCGATCATTTACCTGATTTCTAGTTCTTATGGAGGTGCTTTTTTATTTAGATAGTTGCTAAATTTGTTATTCCTGTGGGGGAGCACAATTGGCAGAGACTTCTATTCAGCCAGCAGGCTCCAACCCTGTGACTGCATACATTCTGAATGACAGTCTTATCTGGAGTAATAGGTAAATGTAAAAACAAAAACAAAAATAAAACCGGAAAAACCTAAACTGCTTGCCACTGCCTGAGGATCTTGATCTTCGTATGCTGCTCAATGTCAAGAGGTGTTCCTTCAGATTTTCCTAAGTGTCACCCACAAAGCCATTCTCACTGTCTAGTGGACACTGTGAGAGCCTCTGCTGGAAATGCCTCCCTGGCTCACCCTGCCAACCAGCTCCAAGCCCTTCCCTTTACAGCACTCAGGAGGCCAGACTGGAAGAAAGACCCATGAAGCTCCTGTTTCAGTGTCATGTTGGTGCCACCTGTGAGCAACCCCATGACTCAGCAAGATTTCTTGCACTCTCATAGGTAACTCAGCACCCCCCGCAAGTGCTGCTGCGGTTGCATGAGTGCCCCGGGAACCTCCTGAGGGTGGTGAGCATTGGGTGATGCTCCAGCAATGTTTCTCAGACTGCCTGAGGGGGAACACTGGAACTCCTAACGCAATAGCCCAATGATGCAACACTCCTAACGAGGAGGGTGACAGGGGCACAGGGATCTGTGACTATTCTGTAGCTCAGGGTTTCTATAAAACAGATCTTCAGATAAAAGCAGGGGTACACCAGCAAAAGCAAATACACAATGTATGACTCAGGGTGAAACTATACTTCACAATGCAAGGCCCTAGACCTGTCAATGACCAAACAATTATTTCTAAGGCCAGTCATGTGCTCCTTACAAAGAGACTGGAACTTGCAGACAGCTTGTAAAAAGCCATAAGGATATTTACTGTACTATTATGTTCTGGTAGTACACTAGTAGGATATTTTCCAAAAACACTCACCAGAAAAATACTTTTCCATTTATGAGATTATTTACAACAGCAATTTACCAAGACCTACCAATGAACAGTGAAAAATATGAACTGTTGTTCTAAAGCTGGGGGAGAAAGACTATGTAGTATTTATGTCCATTCTTATTATCTGCACGATGTAACCTTTAAAAATATTTCTTAAAGTGTTTAAGTTAACGGGAGCAAATAAAGTATTCAAAAATGGTTAGAAAGTTCACAAAAACCGTACAAACTCACATATCTTCAACTGTAATGTTCTCAAAGAGCCTGCAGTAGTGCTCATGGCACACAGCCACATTGTGCCCAACCCTGACGGCAAGAAGAGTGGCTCCGAAGACAATCCTCTTCCAGTTGGTTGGACAAATGTCGATATCAGCATAACTTAGAAGTCTTTCGATATATACCTGCAAAACAGAGGACTGGCCTTTGACTTAGCTAGGTTGAAGTGCTGTGATAAGAACTCTTGTGAAAAACCAGAATACTTCTGCTTTTGACCAGAAAGTAAGTGCCTTTTATTCTTACGTTCTACAGAGACTTTGCTTGACCAGGCCAAGCAAGGGACCATATCACAATCATAGATCAAACATTTCTGCTACCTACTCTGCCCAGCAGGGGTAGATTAGACACATCCAGGGAACAATGAATTGAGGGCAGCAGCTCTCAATTACAACATGCATCAGAATTGCCTGGGGATACAGCCTGGGACTCAGCTTAGACCTAGGCATCTATTCCTGCCCATCGACCAGATGGTTTTGTTGCTACTCCCCATTCCAAGCCCTCCACATGCCTTGAATGTGTGCACACTGTGTGTGCATGTGTGCACTGAAGTTTGAGGGGAGAAATCAGAAATCTTTCCCCGCTGCCTTTAATAGCAATTGTTCTGCTATGAGAAAAGCAATGGCAGCATTTTAAGCCATGATGATGATTCAACTCCAGTGTGTATATTTGCTTTCATAAGTTTCTCTTCAAGTTCTGAGATAATTTTAGAAACCTTCCTTTATTTAAAAACAGGACTGGCCAGGCGCGGTGGCTCACGCCTGTAATCCAAGCACTTTGGAGGCCAAGGCGGGCGGATCACCTGAGGTCGGGAGTTCAAAACCAGCCTGACCAACATGGTGAAACCCCGTCTTAAAAAAAAAAAAGAAATATATATATATTTTAATTTTTTTTTATTAAAAAAAAACAAAACAGGACTATAACACCCTGTTTACAAGATCAACTTCTTTTGTTTCCTTTCTTTTTTTTTTTTTTTTTTTTTGGAGATGGAGTCTCTCTCTTTAACCGGGCTGGAATACAGTGGCTTGATCTTGGGTCACTGCAAACTCTGCCTCCTGAGTTCAAGCAATTCTCCTGCCTCAGCCTCCCGAGCAGCTGGGACTACAGGGGCATACCACCAAGCCTGGCTAATATTTCTATTTTTAGTAGAGAGAGGGTTTAACCATGTTGGCCAGTCTGCTCTACAAGACCAATTTCTAAAGATGCTTTATAAACAGAAAATAGCTCACCAAACTTCTGATTGCCAAGTCAGCTGTTAGCCTTTTGGCTTTAAACAGAGTATGGAGAAATGTGAAAATCAATTTGTGTCCAGGATCATATTTAAAGTATTCCTCCAGAAGCCTTTCTTGCTGAAAGAAGAAAAAATGCAATATAAGTATCCACTGAAGAAAAAATCTAAAGTGCTCTTAAGACAGCAGTGTTCACATTTGTGCCCATCGTATCACAATAATTTCGATTCATGAGATGTCTTTTAGATTTTACAATATGAACAGTGGAATCTTAAAATACCATAATTATTTAATATTCATCAGCATTCACTTAAAAATAATATGAGCTTAAGCTCAGAAAATTATTGTTCTTTTTACTGTTTCCCTCACATAAATCCATCCAAACGTCAGTTACTCTTAGGCTTTAATGTCTTACTGACCATCTGTCAATCTTCTCTGCAGTAAACTGAGAAAACACGGTTTCCTGTAACCATGAGGCGCTAAGCCTATGCTGTTAAACTCAATAATTACTAGCCACATGTAGCTATTACCTACCTGAGGAAGCATATTTTGAAATTTTTACACCACGTAAGTTGATTTAAACTTAAATGAATTTTTTTAGGCCGGGCGTGGTGGCTCACGCCTGTAATCCCGGCACTTTGGGAGTCCGAGGCAGGTGGATCACGAGGTCAGGAGTTCGATTCCAGCCTGACCAAAATGGTGAAACCCTGTCTCTACTAAAAAAAACAACAACAACAAAAATTATTTTTAACTCTCTTCAGAAAAATCATGCTTCTGCATTAAAAGTACTTATATATACTCATATTGCTTGATGCTATTGATAATTGCCTATTTAAAAGATACATTTTCTGTTATTTGGATATTACATTTACTCATACTAGCTCATTAACTGAAGCGAGCTACAGATAGTTCTTATTCCAGCACATTCTTTTTACAGCACTTAAGATGACTAAATGCAACACAAAATGGGGAAGAGAATTTAAAGCAAGATGACTTCGACTTCAGGATGAAGCAAATGCCAGTCTATGATGCAAATACAACTTCAGTAAAAGTGCCACTTACGGTGAATGGGTGTAACCGTTCATCAAAGATGCCCAAAGTTCTATCTGCATCTCTATAAAATAAGAATGTGCATTACTTCAAAAACTGTTAAACATCTTAGTATACTACCTGTTTAGTAAAATAATGCCTCCTATGTGCTTTGGTGTTTACTTCACCAAAGCAAACAGTTTTTACAAATTCTTCACCTGGATCCTGACCTGCAGAGCCTTTCCCGACCTCGTCTTCCTCAGCACAGCATGTCCTGTCCTGCGAATTCTTTTTATGATAAACAGTCAGAGCTGCCTATAAGTATTGACCCTTAACAGGCAATGACAACACACCAAACATATTTTCACTCTTCTAACCACACACTGAAACACAAGCACATTTTACGAAGCAGTAATGGTGGGCAATAAAGTCTTTAGAACTTTAATAAATGAAAAAGTGATTCAGATTTTCTAACTTTCTTTCTCTTTAGTTCTCTGTAGTATAGTCTCATGACGTATTTATTCTCTGTTGTTTGAATTAAAAACTCATCTGCCTTATTTTAAAAGAGGTCAGTCTTTGACAAACTTTAAACTTCATAAAACTAATGCACTGTGCTTGTGTAATAAACCAGTGGTTCTCCAAATGTGCTCTGTGGACCTCTGGGGATCCCCAAGACCCTTTTCCAGAAGGCCTAAGAGGTCACCTCCCTTTTCCTTTCCCTTTCCCTTTTCTTTCCTTTCCCCTTCCCTTTCCCTTCCCCTCCCTTCCCTTCTTTCTTTTTGTTCCTTTTTTCTTTCCTTCCTTCCTTTTTTTTTTTTTTTTTTTTTGAGACAGGATTTCACTCTTATTGCCCAGGCTGGAGTGCAATGGTGCAATCTTGGCTCACCGCAACCTCCACCTCCCACGTTCAAGAGATTCTCCTGCCTCAGCTTCCTGAGTAGCTGGGATTACAGGCGCCCACCACCACGCCCAGCTAATTTCTGTATTTTTAGTACAAATGGGGTTTCATTATGTTGACCAGGCTGGTCTTCAACTCCTGACCTCAGGTGGTTTGCCTGCCTGACCTCCCAAAATGCTGGGATTACAGGCCTGACCCACCGTGCCCACCTGACACTGTTCTGATAATCGTACTAATTCAATCTGAGAAAGCTGATTAAAAAAATCTTTTTAATTATGAAAGTAATACAAAGACACTGCCTGCTTTTTCATAGACACTTGCCATGACTGTATAAAAGAAAAAGTGGGTAAAACTGCTGGTTTCTCAGCCTAAATCAAGGCAGTGGTACCAATTACACTAGTAGTCATTCTGTTTTTTCTTGTCCCTTACAGTTAAAAAAGATGCCTGATGAAGCAGTAAAAATCAATGGTGTTGAGCGGCAGTGGCAGGACTGCCATGGGACCGAGAGTAGCGACCCGGAGGGAGCGCAGGGCGACGCTGGCTGCGGGGGACCCGACAACAGCGTGAGAGGTACTAGGTTTTGACAAGTTTGCATCATGCGTGAGTATAAGCTAGTCATTCTTGCCTCAGGAGGTGTTGGAAAGTCTGCTTTGACTGTACAATTTGTTCAAGGAATTTTTGTTGAAAAACATGATCCTACGATAGAAGATTCTTAGAGAAAGCAAGTCGAAGTGGATGCACAACTGTGTATGCTTGAAATCTTGGATACTGCAGGAACGGAACGATTTACAGCAATGAGGGATTTGTACATGAAAAATGGACAAGGCTTTGCATGAGTTTATTCCATCACAGCACAGTCCACGTTTAACGATTTACAAGGCCTGAGAGAACAGATTCTTCGAGTTAAAGACACTGATGATGTTCCAATGATTCTTGGTAAGAAGTGTGACTTGGAAGATGAAAGAGTTGGAGGGAAGGAACAAGGTCAAAATCTAGCAAGACAGTAGAACAACTGTGCATTCTTAGAATCTTCTGCAAAATCAAAAATAAATGTTAATGAGACCTTTTATGACCTAGTGCGGCAAATTAACAGAAAAACTCCAGTGCCTGGGAAGGCTCGCAAAAAGTCGTCATGTCAGCTGCTTTAATATACCAAATGCATTGTAGCTCTGAGCCAGGTCTGAAGAACTGTTGCCCAATTCAACAGTGCCAGCATTCCAACTTTGTTAAACCTACCAGCATCTTAAGTGGACTTTCCTGTGATGTTACCCTTTAAGAGGCGGATGAAAGCTACTATATCAGTTTGCGCATTCTAATCACTTTCCGGTATCACAAGAGAGATTTTTACTTATATAATAGTCCTAAAGTATGCAGCTGGTAAAACCAGAGGCTCCATCCAGTATTACTGCTAAGAGACGTTCTTCATCCACTAATGTTATACATGTATGAAAATGGTGTACTGGCCGGGCGCGGTGGCTCACGCCTGTAATCCAAGCACTTTGGGAGGCCAAGGCGGGCGGATCACCTGAGGTCAGGAGTTCAAGACCAGCCTGATCAACATGGTGAAACCTCGTCTTTAAAAAAATAAATAAATAAAATAAAATAAAGAAAATGGTGTACTGTATACTTTAACATGCCCCATACTTTGTATTGGAGAGTACAATAATGTAAATCCTAAAAGCACCACTATTTTAGCATAATAAAAGAAAGTCCAAATTGCTCCAAAAAAAAAAAATTAATGGTGTTACTAAATCTTGACATGTCTCTTTAATGTTCTGAATCAGTGGAAAGTTCATAAAAAGTGCTTCTTCTGACTGTAGTACCATTGTGTTTAAAAAATAATAATTCGTGATTTAATTGTGAGCTGAACAATCACTTTTTTCACAGGACATCGTTTTTATTTAAAAGCACAACTGGGCCAGTGCAGTGGCTCATGCCTGTAAAATCGCAGCGCTTTGGGAGGCCAAAGCAGGCACATCCCTTGAGCTCCTTCAGGAGTTCAAGACCAGCCTGGGCAACATGGCGAAACTCTGTCTCTACCAAACATAGACAAAAATTAGCCAGGCGTGGTGCCACACGTCTGTGGTTCCAGCTACAAAGGAGGCTGAGGCGAGAGGACTGCTTGAGCTGAGATCGTGCCAGTGCACTGCAGCCAAGTGACAGAGTGAGGCTTGATCTAAAAAAAAAAAGTACAATCATCGTTCTCAAAAATAAATGACGTGAGGTTGTCACTTCAAGGAGAATAAGTATTTGCTCCCAATGATACAATTTAAGCTTTCCTGAGGACTCTGAAAAACTCGTTCTTTCTACTATAAGCTTGGCAGCTTTTCAATACTTTAAAATAGTTTAAAATAAGATTGGTGGTTAAACTAAAAGTGATTTTTGACACAATAAAACATAAACAAATATATTCCAAATAACTAATGCATAATATTATAAATGCAAGTATGGGGGAAAAGATCGATTTACCGTGCAAGAAAGACGAGTGAGTACTGATGGAATGAATTTAGTATAAGTAAAATGCCACCGTAACTAATTTAAGAAAGTAACACTTGTGAAGTTTTGACTTAGCATTAGCGAATACCCACAACTGTCTCAGAGCTTTAAAAATACATATTTTACCAACTACATATTTGCATGAGGTTAGGTCATGTTATTGCCTCTTTCTTTTTTTTTTTTTTTTTTTTTTTTAATTTGAGACAGAGTCTCGCTCTGTCGTCCAGGCTGGGGTGCAATGGCGCGATCTCCGCTCACTGCAACCTCTGCATCCTGGATTCAAGTGATTCTCTTGCCTCAGCCTCCCTAGCAGTTGGGACTACAGGAATGCACCACGATGCCCACCTATTTTTTTGTATTTTTAGTAGAGACGCGTTTTCCCACGGTGGTCAGGCTGGTTTCAACCTCCTGTCCTCAACTGATCCGCCTGCCTTGGCCTCCAAAAGTGCTGGGATTACAGGCATGTGCCATCGTGCCCAGACATCTTAAAGTAAATTCTTTAAAGCAAACGTCAAAGAAAGAACTAGAGAATCCAGCTGTCTTCTACTAAGCTCTACATTAGAGATTTTCAATTATAGAAATACATGACACACTTTTTACTCAACTTTCCGTTGATAAAAGTTATTTTTTCTTTTTTTATTCCATTTCCTGATATATGAGAAAAAAAGTTATTTTTTCATTAAAATATTTATGTTAACAATATTGTTCTCAAGGAATACTTTCGGTTGGCAAAATATGGGTCACAGGTTACTACTGACATCTAGTTGGTACAGGCCATCAATGCTGCTAAGCTTTCTGCAATGCACAGGACAAAGCATTATCTAGCTCATGATATCAACAGTGGTAAGGCTGTGAAATCTCAGCTAAAAATAGATTTGGGAAAAAAAAATCTCAATTTTATAATTGTACAACAGTAAATATTAATATAATCAATATAAACACATACTCTTTGAGAGTCCCAATCATTTAAGATTTAAGAGATCTTAAGGTCCAAAGAAAACACAAACAATTTGCCTCGATATTTTAGTAGACACAACACAGCCCATGATGTCTAGAGCTGTGACCTAACGCTGAGCTTGATAGCTTGCAAAGTCATTAGCTAGAATAACAAGACAGGTTTTTAAAAAGCTCACCTTTGCTTGATACGATAATATATCTCCAGGGCCACACTGTGGAAGGAAAAACATTCATAAAAATAGATGCTATCACTGGTTAGGCCTGAAGACATTTTTAAAAAGGGTGCAGAGGAAACTCTCCTAGGGGCCCTGAAATTAAAATCTACTGGTTCAGAACAGTACCACAAGGGCACTTTCTTGTTTTCATTTCTTGGCTTTCAGCAAAAACATGAGAATCAAAATGCAAGGCAATATACTGTTAGAAGATGTGTTTCTGCTGATTATTATAATATATAAATAATAACATATTTCCCTGTTATATGCTCTTCTACCCACAAAACCTTTCATCCCATGCAATTTATTTTATGCATGTATTTATTTTTTGACCCAGAGTCTCACTCTGTTGCCCAGACTGGAGTGCAGTGGCGTGATCTTGGCTCACCACAACCTCCACCTCCCGGGTTCAAGCAATTCTCATGCCTCAGCCTCCCAAGTAGCTGAGACTACAGGTTTATGCCACTATGCCCGGATAATTTTTATATTCTTAGTAGGGACGGGGTTTTGCCACGATGATCAGGTTGGTCTCAAACTCCTGACCTCAACTGATCCCCCTGCCTCAGCCTCTGAAAGTGCTGGGATTACAGGTGTGAGCTGCCACAGCCAGCCTCATGCAATTTATATCTATGTGTACATATGCTTAAATTTCAGCCACAAAGTAGTGGTTTCTTTTTAAGATGTTAGGCCCTGCATTTTAGTTTAGCTCCTTATCTCCTACCCACCCATTTTTTTATTATTATTTCCCTAAAAATGCATCACATAATGAAAGTACTTTCTAACAAATAAAGATATTTGAAATCGCTGGTGCATAATTATTAGAAAATATATTAGTAAACATAAGCTCACACGACATCAATGATAGGTACAGCGATCCTAAAATAAGCAGTGCTAACAAGGCAGTGTAACACGACACAGTGTAATATGAATGGCAGGTACCTTCAATTAGTTTAACTGAAATATTTACGAACAGATACAGCTCTTCAGATATATGTAACTGTATTCCTAAGTTACCCACAGATGCTGTGTATCACAAAACAAGAGCGTCTCTTACATAAGTTATGTGCTTCCATTTGCCCTCAGCGTCTAGAATGAGGCTCAAAATAACGGAGATAAGGCAAATCTCAATTTTAGTAATAGGGCTATATAACATTACCACTTTTCAAAAAGCCTGCAACATTAGCATTGAAGCATTTAAAATTACTTCAAGTAGTTTTCATCTCTGAAATAATTTTTTTTTTTTTTTTGAGACGGAGTCTCGCACCTTCGTCCAGGCTGGAGTGCAACGATGCAATCTCAGCTCACTGCAACCTCTGCCTCCTGGGTTCACAAGATTCTCCTGATTCAGCCTCCCAAGTAGCTGAAATTACAGGCATTTGTCACCACGCCTGGCTAATTTTTTGTATTTTTAGTAGAGACAGGGTTTCTCTAAGTTGGCCAGACTGGTCTCCAACTCCTGACTTCGTGATCCACCCACCTTGGCCTCCCAAAGTGCTGGGATTACAGGCATAAGCCACTGCACCCGGCCTTGAAATAATTTTAAAATCAAAGAATTTGAAGTTATATGCGGGAAAGGACCAATGACCTTACATAACATTTAATTCAACACTCATTTCACAGATCAGAGAAACAAATCTTAAAAAAGGTCCCACCAATTCAGAGCAGTTTCTCATCCTAAACTCAAATTATGCAGTTGCTGCCAACTTTTGCTGCACATTAAAATCACCTGAGAAGCTTCAATAATTGCCTCGTTTTAAACATGAGACATTTTGATTTAAATAGCATTGGATATAAGTTTAGGCATCGAGGGTTGCTGTTAAAAGTTTCCCAGGTGATTTCAAAGCACAGCAAAATTTGGAATGATTGAGTTGGGGTGAAAATTAGAATCTTCTAGCATGCTTTTCTTTACATGCAGATGCCTCACATCCATCCCGGTTTTCCTAAAAGGCTCCTCAGTGCATAGAGATAGAGGGAAAAGAGATGGGAAGATACATGTGTTTGCAGACACGTATTTTGAGGAAAAACTGCAAAAGTGATCCCAGTGTGTTCCATCTATCCCATTGATAACAGTGCACTACTAACTCATGATATTTTCCAAAATCTATTCTTGAAGCCAATTTGCCCTATTAATTTGCTCAATAAACCTCCATTCCACCAATAGCAAATATTCTAAGTGATCATTTCTCAAACTTGCTAATGGCAAGTTAAAGCTTACTTTACTTTTCAAAGTAGATTTCTAAAACTTAGAATAATGAGGAAAAAAGCATGAAATGTCTTTGAGCAAGATTAACCTTAAAAGCTACTTTTGAATGGTATGCTAACACATCAAAATCTTTTGAATTCAAAAGAAACCCGGGACTCCAGCCAAAGTAGTTTGTTTGTTTCTTTGTTTGTTTTTGTGCTCTAAGATTTAAGAGACAGCCAGGCGAAGTGGTGATCCCAGTACTTTGGAAGGCCGAGGTGGGTGGATTACCTGAGGTCGGGAGTTGGAGACCAGCCTGGTCAACATGGAGAAACCCCATCTCTACTAAAAAAAAAAATACAAAATCAGCCAGGCATGGTGGTGCACACCTGTAATCTCAGCTACTCAGGAGGCTGAGGCAGGAGAATTGCTCGAACACGGGAGATTACGGTGGGCTAAGGTCGCACCATTGCACTCCAGCCTAGGTGACAAGAGTAAAACTCTGTCTCAAAACAAATAAATAAAAAGACTGAATAGACTTGGCTGACTACAGACATTTAGTGATTACTCAATAGGTCCCAAAGCTCAGGACCTGAGACAGAGTTTGAGTCCAGTTTTTGCTGAAACCCAATTTCATCTCAACTATTGTTATAAGGGAGAGAGGATAGTGGCATTATTACAAGTGTAAACTTGCAATTTTTAATTAAAGTAAAAGTTACCGACAATTAAATTAGCTAACAAGGCTAGTGCATTTGAAACAAAATTGTTTATAAGCTAAGTAGTTATGTTTCTAGAATTAAAAGTCAAATTAAAAATACAGACATTAATATTCTAAATTAGCATTTTCCAAACTATGTTCTAAAAATCAACACTCATGACCCAAGGAGATGATAATAAGGCACACTGGACAGCCTCTGTGGTGTTGGTGTTGCTGGTTGTTCCTTTTAAAATAAAATTCCTCGGCTGGGCGTGGTGGCTCACGCCTGTAATCCAAGCACTTTGGAGGCCAAGGCGGGCGGATCACCTGAGGTCGGGAGTTCAAGACCAGCCTGACCAACATGGTGAAACCCCGTCTTTAAAAAAACATAAAATAAAATAAAATAAAATAAAAATAAATAAATAAATAAAATAAACTTCCTCTCAGGGTGCTCTCAAAGGGCATCTTTGTGGCCCATGAGGTGCTCATGCACAATGGGAGAAATTCAAATGTAGATGCACTGTGGTGCCAGAAGAGAAAAAGCTGTTCCTTCTTCCAAGACTAATTTCCAAAGTAGTACATGTTGATCTAGGCCTGCAACTCATTAAAAAAACTACTTCTTCACATACACACACAAATTCAATAAAGGGAACCTATCCTTCTCACTGTGTTCAACACTGTCTTAAAGTATAAAGGCATCAAATAAACAGCTACACTTTTTCTGAAATTGCTTATTTGCTACTAATTTTTCCTTCCACCATGACGTCTAAGATTAAAAGAGAAACTGATATTTAATATTTAGAATCTGGATATCAATATATAGTTGACTCCAATTTCTTGAAACTGATTGAAGAGGACAACCAAATGGCTGAAATAATTTTAGAATAAAGGAGTCTGCCCCTTGGCAGGACACTTGTACTCACGATTTTAGTGTCATTGTAAGATGAGGGTGGCTGGCTGTGCTGTCATCAATGAATATGGTGGAGCATGAACTATATAATTGAGGTAAATGCTCAGTAGATACCTGAAGAGGAAGGGAAGTATATGGTAAACTTATCAAAGTGTATTTTTTTCTCAGTTAAAATGTCAAATGACAAAGCACTGACATATTTCTTACTCTCCATGAACTGCCTGAGTGTGGTATCATGTGCACTCTACAGAAAACCCACTGGAGGCTCTTACCTTCCAGAGATGATGTTGGAGATATGGGTTATAAAATGCTGCTCTTAATATGGTACCTGTCATCAAACCTAACAAGGATTTTATGAATAAGATTTCACTGTTTTTTCAACAATGACATAAAGCAGCTGAGAATTTCCACTATTTATTTACCACAATAAAATGTAACGTATTAAATAATAGCGGTCCAGGAGCGTTTCATGCAATGAATACAAAACTAATGCATTTACTACGTTACTAGTCCTAAATGTATTATTTCAGGTGATATTGTGACAAAATAGGTGTTTCAGATTCAGAGGCTCTGTGTGCCAGAACTGCTGGGCTACCAACAAGTGAGGAAGCCATAGGTTTCTCTAGTCCAGTTTTCTTATGTGTAGGATAAAAAGAGTACCACTTAAATATTCTCTCACACCCTGAAAACAGATGACAACTTAAAAAATTAACCTTTCCTTCATGTTTAAATAAGACTGCCATGACATGACTCAAATGAGACTCCCAGAGAACACTTGCCATTCATTTCAAAACTTGATTAATTTCATTCTATAAATCATCTGACCTGCACGTAGGCATTTTCCTGCTATACCGCTGCTCTCTGCCTACTGCCTTTCTCTTTCCTGGTTTCAGCAACCTTGACTCCATCTACCCTCTTGGATCGATCTCTTTGACATCAGCCACACCAAAAACGGTTTCTTTGTACATTAATTAGTCGAATTCACCACTGATTACAAGATACTAAGCTTTTTTTATTTCTATAAGTTTTAGAGGGAACAGGTGGCATTTGGTTACAAAAGTTCTTCAGTGATGATTTGTGAGATTTTGGTGCACCCATCACCTGAGCAAGGAAATACTTGCAGACTATTCCTCTCATGAGAAAGTATGCCTCTCCATAAGAGAAAGTGAGGGCTCTTACTCTTCCTACCTCTAGCTGCTGAGCACAGAATTTTGAGTAAATCAGAAACTTCAACAAGTGTTTGACAAATTCATTCAGTCTTACTACATTTAATTACACCAAAAACAATACTAACAGTTTACTGTTTATAGGTATTATTTACAGTAATCACAAAAAGAAACAAATCATCTAACTTCAGTCAGCATAAATCAGAGTGTGAAATTTTATGATCTTTAACAAGAAATAGAAGGGGTTATGTAGAAGTTTAATAACACAAACTAGAAAATAATTATACTTATAATTTAGTAAGTCAAAACCAAAGCCTTACCATCAAAGGTCCAGTAGCCGTTGGATGCCAATACCCAGCCACTGACTTCTTCCACTGTACCTGCTGTCTCTCATTTTCACCCATGAAAAATACTAAAGTTATTTTCCTTGTAAAGGTCTTTCACCTCCTTGGTTAGGTCCTTTCCTAAGTATTTTATTTTATTTTTGCAGCTATTATAAAAGGGGCTAAGTTCTTGGTCTGATTCTCAGTGTGGCCACTGTTAGGGTATAACAGAGCTACTGATTTGTGTACGTTAATTTCATCTCCTGAAACTTTCTTAAATTCATGTATCAGTTCTAGGAGCTTTTTGGAGGAGTCTTTAGGGTTTTCTAGGTATATGATCATATCATCAACAAACAGCAACAGTTTGACTTCCTGTTTACTGATGTGGATGCCCTTTATTTCTTTCTCTTGTGTGATTGCTCTGGCTAGGTCATCCAGTATTATGCTGAACAGAAGTGGTGAGAGTGGGGCATCCTTGTCTTGTTCCAGTTCTCAAAGGGAATGCATTCAACTTTTCCCCATTGAGTAATATGTTGGCTGTGGGTTTCTCATAGACGGCTTTTATTACATTGAGGTATGACCCTTGCATGCCAATTTTGCTGAGAGTTTTAGTCATAAAAGGATGTTAGATTTTGTCAAGTGTTTTTTCTGCATCTATTGACACAATCACGTGATTTTTGTTTTGAATTCTGTTTATGTGGTGTATCACATTTATTGACCTGTGTATGTTAAACCATCCCTGCATCCCTTGTACAGAACCCATTTCATCATGGTGGATTATCTTTTTGATATGCTGGTGGGAACTACAAACATTGCTGAATGAAATCATGGACACAAACAAATGGAAAAACATACCATGCTTATGAATGGATAGAATGAATATTGTGAAAATGACCATACTGCCAAAAGTAATCTACAAATTCAATGAAATTCCCATCAAAATACCACCATCCTTCTTCACAGAACTAGGAAAAACAATCCTAAAACTCGTATGGGACCAAACAAGACCCCACATAGCCAAAACAAAACTATGCAAAAATAACAAATCTGGAGGTATCACCTAACCTGATTTCAAACTATACTATAAGGCCGTAGTCACCAAAACAGCATGGAATTGGTATAAAAACAGGCACACACACACCAATGAAACAGAATAGAGAACCCAGAAATTAACTCAAATACCTATAGCCAACTGATTTTCAACAAAGCCAACTAAAACATTAAGTGAAAAAAGTAAACCTTAGTCAAACAATGGTGCTGGGATAATTGGCAAGCCACATGCAGGAGAATGAAACTGGATCTTCAACTCTCACCTTACACAAAAATCAACTCAAGATGGATCAAGGACATAAATCTATGACCTAAAACCACAGAAATTATAGATGATAACATTGGAAAAACTCTTCTTGACACTGGCTTAGGGAAAGACTTCATGACCAAGAACTCAAAAGCAAATGCAACAAAAACAAACAGGTAAGACTTAACTAAAGAGCTTCTGCACAGGGAAAGGAACAACCGGCAGAGTGAACAGACAACCCACAGAGTGGGAGAAAGTCTTCACAGTCTATGCATCTGACAGAGCTATTATCCAGAATCTACAAGGAACTCCAGCAAATTACAATTTACGAATTACAATTACAAAATATGGAATCAGCCCAAATGCCCATCAATCAACAAGTGAATAAAGAAACTGTGATATACATATGAATATATATATGATGGAATACCATTCAGCCATAATATTGAATACATTCATGGCATTCCATTCCCAGCAACCTGAATGAAATTGGAGACTGTTATTATAATAATGTGAAGTCACTCGGGAATGAAAAACTAAACATTGCATGTTCTCATTCATATGTGGGAGCTAAGGAATGAGGATGCAAAGGCATAAAAATGATACAGTGGACTTTGGGGACTCGGGGGAAAGTCTGGGAAAAGGGTGAGGGAGAAAAGAATACAAATCAGGTTCAGTGGATACTGACCAGGTGATGGGTGCACCAAAATCTCACAAATCATCACTGAAGAACTTAGGTAACCAAATACCACCTGTTCCCCCAAAAAGAAATGCAAAATAAATAAACTACAGCATTCTTCTCAGCAAATATAAAAAAATAAGTAAAAACTAAAGTTTACATTTTTCTCGCTCCTTTTTGGCAGAACAAATTTTAGGTGTTTTTAAACAATCAGTAACTCTTTTCTAATTAGTAAGTCTTTTCCTTTTTCTGAGAAAGGGTCTCACTTTGTTGCCCAGGCTGGAGGGCAGTGGTGCAATGATAGTTAACTGCAGCCTCAAACTCCTGAGCTCAAGCAATCCTCTGCCTCCGCCACCTGAGTAGGTAAAACTAAAGGCATATGCCACCATGCCTGGCTAATTTGTTAGTTCACCTTTTTGAAGAGATGAGGCCTTGCTATGTTGACCAGGCTAAAAATAAACAAATCTTAATTAACTTAAATATTTCTAACACAGTGAGCATTCAGGAAAACAGCTCCATCTATGTTGTCAAGTAATGGGATAATATGGCAGTGTATAAAGTTTGAATGAAAATATTAAACTAGGCCTTAGAAGAAAACTGTAATATGCTTATTATAGATATATCACTAAAAAATTGTTTGGGTTAATATCATTAATGATATTGAAATTAAGCTTTGATTTATACTTAAATATAGATCCTAAAAAAAATAAGAAAGAAAAACAGAAAAAGAAAGTGATTGGAACAGAAGTGAGCAGAGCTAAAGGCAGGCTGTGAATTTCAAGGCAAACAGCACTTTGAAAAGTAGGGCAGAATGCAAAAAGTAGGGCAAAAGCCAGCAAGGTCAGTTGAAAATCTGCAGTTAGAGCCCCAAGCCCACCTGTCCTCCCATCCGATAAGAAAATTAGACGTGTGTTCCCTGGATATACCATACCTGAGAATTTCTGGCTCACAACTACCATGGCCTAATCCTGAGATATAAAGTAAACTGTACAGCAAAAATGCAACTCCAACTTTCTTCCCTAACTCTGCTTTTGGAAAGCAAGTAGCCATGCTTTTACTTCCCAGGCTGAAACTTGGGAGATCCTTCTCAAGAAACAACTGTCTCAAATAAAGATCCCCAGATAATATACTGAGGTCACTCAAATGAAAAGCAAGTTTGGCTTCCAAAACCTCACACTGAGTGCCATCAGTTAACACAAGTCATGCTTTCAAATCAAATAAGCCAGGGACCACCACACACTGGAGAAAATCCTCCAACAAGAGAGATCAAAATAAGAAAAAGAAAAATTCACGAGACCAGTCAAAATCAGGAGCAAAACTTTAAAACAATCTTAAAATGCTCTAAAAAATTTAAAAATTCAATAGACATAGTAGAGGATAAATCACAGAATATCCCAGAAGTAGAATAAAAAGACAAAGTGAAAAAAACAGAAGGGGAAAAATTTAAAACCAATGCAGGTATACTCATCTAAGCAGTCCAGTGTCTGAGTAACAAGACTGTCTGAAAAAAAGTAACAGAGAAAATAAAAACATTCTCAGAAAGAGATAGTCTGCAGACTTAGTAGCCTCAATAAAATGAAAAGATCCCCACCAAGATGTTATGAAATTTCAGAATCTCAGAGACAGAAAAGCTCCTAAAAAGCTTCCACAGATACACAAAACCCAGTTATAAATAATGGACCACGCAATGGCAGTAGATTCAAGAACACTGTGATGACAGCCCAATTGCAGAGTATCTTCAGAACCATAAAATTTAGATTCAACCTGGAAGTTTACTCTCTGTCAAGGAGGAAGGATTTTAAGACTGGCCAGATCTCTAAACATCTCTTCCCAGGAAAATGTGCTCAAGGACAACTAGAGAGGATAACAGGACAGAAGGAAACACAGAATCTGGGACTCAGGCGATCCCACACAAGGCGGCAGTTATGTGAGATCCCAAAAGACTTTAAAGAGATAGCACAGAAAAGCAGACATTGAGCATATCTAGGGAAAGCCGCTCTATATTGAACTAGAACGAGAAAAGGCCAAAGAAAGTTGCCCACCCCCCACCAAAAAAAAAGAGAAACAGATATGTTTTAGCAGATGAAAAATATCTTTGAAAGGCATGTGATAAATGCTACAACACTTGGGTGGGAAAACAGCTGTTAGAAAACAGGCCAATGAATATAGTCACAAAATTAGCTTCATGCTAAAAAATAATGGATGTGAAATGTAGATTATATGTAAAATATAATTTAATAATAATTATTAAAACTATTTTTTAACAAAGTGACAGACCACCCCGAGGCTACTTACTACTGGATAAACCAGCATAGGCTAGGAAAAAGAGATGGTGCAGAAGTGCTCAGATTTCAGAACTGTTTCAGAGAACAAATGAAGGCACATGTAATGCAGAGGCACAGTGAAAACACCATATGATTTAGCAGTGAATAATATTTGGATAGTCATAATTGTGTCAATATTACTGATTTAATTAAAAAGTGTGCTACAGTTGAAAGAAACAGAGGGAGAAAAATAAGGTCACGGTGTAGCGGGGAAGGTATGCTCTCACCTGCTGTGGCAGAAAGTCAATACACAGTGCTGACAATTAACTTAGCTCTTCTATTTTTGTTATTTCATGAAAAATAAGATGAAATATTTAAAGCAGATCTTTATACCACAACAAGACTATTGAAATTTAACTTAAATGTCAGAAATCCTTAAAAGCTGGGCACACTAAGCTGAAGACTTTTCTGGATAAATTTGGTACTTAGGAAAGTAGAAGAGATGTAGAAAATCCACACAAAGAGGTCCATGCTATCACCACTGGGTCCCAATTATAATTTAAAGGAATCAAGAGAGACATACTTCTACGTCAA
Organism: Ateles fusciceps; assembly: GCA_036589455.1. Taxonomy (NCBI): domain Eukaryota; kingdom Metazoa; phylum Chordata; class Mammalia; order Primates; family Atelidae; genus Ateles; species Ateles fusciceps. The sequence goes on along the minus strand of JAZHEH010003321.1, from coordinate 784,522 downwards.
ACTATCAATTTCTCACCTTTATTACTGTTTACTTACATGGTTTGCATAACTGCTTTGTCTTTTATCTTGCACTAAGAATGAAAAAATAAACTGGTCACTTCTGACACAAATAATATAAAGTAAAAGTAGTTGCTAACATCTTACTGACTACTCCTGTGTAAAATGAGATAAAATTCCATTTTAAAACATTATTTTCAACAATTTATAATTTAAACTACGTGGCATAATAAATCTCATAAAGTAAAATCTAAAAACTTAGATTTACTTTTTGACCTAGTTTACTTTTTGTTTTTATTACATAAGAATGAAACAATACTCATGTACAAAAGAAAAGGGCAAAAAAATTAGGCCAGATAAAAAATTTAGCCTAATAAAAAAGTTTATCTGTTGCATAATGAGCCACGATCCATTAGTATTCTCCCATTTTGCATTTACACATAGCTTAATTACCAGAATCTAAGCGCTAACAGCTCTAAGAACTACTTCCTGGCCAGGCACCTGTCTCTAGATGCACCAGAATCCCTCGAAGCATCTCCAACCACACTTACCGGTCATCGACTAACATGGAATAGCTTCTCTTTTTTCTGTTTCCATGCTCTCTAGGTGTGAGAAGCCCATGGCTTTGAACAGAACTGGGAAATACAGTTCGGATATGGTTTGGGTATGTTTCCCCTCCAAATCTCATGTTAAAATGTGACCCTTAATGTTGGAGATAGGGCCTAGTGAGAGGTGTTTGGGTAATGACGGTGGATTCCTTATGAATGGCTTGGTGCCATCCCCATGGTAAGAAGTAAATTGTCATCCTGGTAGTTTCAAAGAGTGTGGCACCTTCCCCCTAGCCCCCTCTCCTCCCTCTCTCACAGTGTGGAACCACCTGCTTCCCCTTTGCCTTCCATCATGACTGTAAGCTTGCGGAGGCCCTCAGTAGAAGCAAATGCTGAAGCCATGCTTGTGCAGCCTGAAGATCTATGGGCCAATTAAACCTCTTTTTCTTATAAATTACCCAGCCTTAAGTAAATCTTTATACTAATGCAAAAATGAACACAAATTCTAGCCAGAAACAACCAACTCAAGACAGGCAAAGTCTATTCAAACTACAAAAACAAAAGTTACAAACTGCCGTATTTGACTGTGCTGCATTAGAGTAAATAACATTCACATATGGTTATATATCCTCACTTGTGTTCTTGCTGCTTAAATCAACTGGAAAACCTGGCTGCGTATGGCTTTTTAGCAAACAAACGAGGATGTCACATAACATTAAGGAAAATAAGCACGAGTAGAATGTGTTTAAATTTACATCACATCAAATGAAAAGTTAATAACTTAAAAGTTTCGAATAACATAAACTTGGATGTGATAAACACATGTGTCAGAGGACTGTGTAAGAGGAGGCCAAAATCACAGATTCAATCCCCGACAATGAACAACTATGTTTTGTTATTTATTTAAATAAAAACCAAGCTGAAGCCTAAGTTCTATCATTCATCTTTAAAATGTACTCTTTGGAGCAAGGGAAAAGGGACAAAGAATTATACATAAAGATAAATCCAAGACTCCTCCATCACATGACAAATTGTGTCGATAAAAAAGATGGCAAAATGTTTAAACAAAAAGTTTACATGTTTTCACTAACATAGTAACAACTAAAGGAAAGTATACCACATGTCAAAATAACAAGTGAACATGAAAAATTTGAAAAATTTAAACCAATATGAGTTTTTCTGAATACTTTCTATAATACATCTGATCAAACAAGAGTTTTCACGCTTTTTCTTGGCAGAAAAAACAACGTCGTCTCACCATCTGCTTGAGATTTCCTTGCTTCCGGATGGTTAGAAGGGTTGGACTCCAAAGCCAGATCTATAGAGGGAGAAAAGAAAAAAGATGTGATCACTTATAACAGTTTATCAACTAGTTTCTTCGACTGCTGTATTTAGGCCATTTCACTACCTCTACTTTTATTCTTAGCCATTGAAATGAATGTATAGACATAAGATGGAGCCAGACGAGATGGCGCATGTCTGTAGTCCCAGCTACTCAGGAGGCTGTGATAAGAAAATCCCTTGAATCCAGGTCAGGAATTTGAGGCCAGCATGAATAACACGGTGAGACCCTCCTTTATTTAGAAAAAAAAAAATGAAGAGGTAAGTGTTCCCTTTGATTGTAAAATCAACTTTGCATAAAATAAATCAAGATGGCAGTACGTTTTAAAAGACAGTTCTATTTTATAGGCAAAATAAAAGACATATTCTGAAGTTTTAAAATTTTTTAAAAAGTCAATTCAACATATATGTCACTTCCATGTCATTCTGAAGACACAGAACCTTAGTTCTGTTGAGTAGCTGTCTTCCATAGTCATGTGAGATCTCTATATCTTTATTTCTTCATTAGCAATACATACAGGGAACATACACAGGCCTTATTTGTATTGGAAAGGGCCAAATGAGACTTACATTAACTGTGTTGTAATCCTAAAGAATAACAACAAAGAGCCTTGTTTTGGGCTGTCATCCAACACTACCCATCTACGAACTGGTGTGTAAAATCACTCAGAAGCTTTCCTTACACCATCAACTAGAGTATAAGTTTACACAAGTACTTACGTGCTTTGTGTATAAAGGTATAATCAATTCATTCACATAATGTATTTCTTTATGCTAGGTAAGCATAGTACTTCCAAGTTACAAAGTCACATTCATCATGAGTCTTAGTTATCCTACCTCTTAAAAATTTGAGAGCCCAATCAAAGTTTACATAGAAAAGCTATAAGACATTTCCTCTACAGTAATGAAATCTCTGGCATTTAAATGAAACCAATGAGCCAACTGGATTAATATCTTTGTGATACAATGTTTTCTATTTTAAAAATTCTAATTTTTATTCAAGAACCATATTGTCATCCAGAATTATTTTTACTTAGATTCCTATCTTTGCAAAATTTTAGAGGCAAACCAACTGATTCATTTCTCTTTCCGACCCTATCCCGGCCCCTTGCCTCTCCCAGCAGTGCAGAGACTGAAAAACAACTTTCTTATCTTTGAACAAGATGCTATTGTCAGGAGAGGGAAGGACAAAGGGAAAGCCATGGCAGCAAACACTCTTACACAGACAAGGTCTGGCATTTTAACCTTCAACCTTTATCTTACACATTAAAAGTCTACATTGACATTTCAAGTCTTTTGAAAGTTTTGACCACGAACCATCCCCCACCTCTTTTTAGAACGAGGAGGTAAATAAAGTCTGTTAAGTCACCAGAATAAACCTGGAGACACGTTTTGTGTTACAGTAAGAATTTTAAAGTAATCAGAGCCTCATGGGTAAACTGCTTTGGGGAAAACTCCCCCAACACACCCATTTTTCTGCAGCCCTAGCTGTGACCTTTCACGCCTTTCACAATTACTTTAAGTACCTTCCATTTTCTTTTCTTCTGTGTTAAAATTATGGTTAGAAGAAACTAAGCAGCTTCTATCAAGGAGACTTACAGCAGCCCATTAAGAATACCATATAGTCTCTTGCATGGCAACCTCCATTCTGATTTTAAGAAATCCCCAAATATTTGAATATGAATTGTCCTGAGATTTAGCTACCTTAATAAAGGGAAAAAATAGGCACTTATCTGGATCCTCCACTTAGGTATCATCTGGATAGGTACAAGGAAAGAACAAGATGGGTACTGGAAAGTTGGGGATGTTTGAGTTTTTATTGAGAAAAGGGAGAGAATGTTTCAAGGAAGACTTATCAAAGAGCCACAGGATAATAAATAGAGCTGCAGACAAGAAGAGTCATGAATAAATGCTCCCATGCCAGCCTGGGAGAATGAGATGAGGGAGGAAGAACTGGGCATTTGGGAGGGGAGGAGAAAAGAAACTGAGTGGACTCTGGAGAAAGACTTAGCAGTGGGAATGGGAACGCAAGGCAGAGCTAGCCTTTGTTCCTGGACAGCCTTGGGAAAGCTGGCTACAAGCAGAAAGGAGCTCAAAGTGGGGGGATGCCTCCCAGGGGACCCAGGGGACAGCAGCAGCCAGAGTTGTGCCAAGGGCACAGGTCCCCTCCTTACCTTCAGGCATCTCCTGGTCATGGATGTGGTGCATGTGGAAGTCCTCGCCAGCTTCAAAAGTCACTTCAGCAGGTGCTACAATGGGATTCACTGGCGCTCCTGCCATCCCGTCCCCAGCTGCTGCCTCATAGATCTCAGACTCATGGGGAGAAACTGACCCCCTGGTGCTGGTCCACCTTGGGGTGCACACAACAGCTCAGTACATTCCCCATGAGCGCCTCTACTCCTGTCTGCCACCACCTGTGCCTCTGCTCACAGTGTTAGCCACACACTCTCGCTGCCCTAGGCTGAGGCTATGCTGCACTTGCAGAGATGGTATCGCCCGCTGCTCGCCTGCCCACCCCACAGCCTGGCCCCGGCCGGGACTCGGGCCAAGGCCCGCCCCTGCCACCTCCCCTGAGTTGACTTGTCTAGAAGGGTGAAGACCAGCTGGCTTATTTAATAGGTTGTGAACCCAAGAAGCGCTGAGAGACACAACAACAGCCTGAAGAGAGTAAAGACAGAGGAGCTCCTCCTCCTTCTGCAGTTACCTACAGACTGAAGCCCATTGGCCCACATGAGAACCCAGGCATGTGACTCACAATGCCCCACCCTAACTGCCTACCCTCCCCCACAGCTCAGAATGCCGCTGTCTGGGCTGCCCCACCCTGTGGCCTATGATGCCGCTGCTCTCCTGGCCCCCTCCTGCAGTGCCAGTGGGACTAAGGTTTTCACTCATCACCAGCTTCCTGAGCTTTTTAGTCCTAAGAAAAGCACAGGGTGGTTTGTTACTGGAAGCCATCTTACCCGATGAGTTCTATACAAAGCCTCAGTCAGTAGAGTGGGTCCCATTAGCAACCAAGCTGGACAACCTGTATTTGCTGACTGAATGTAGATACACCTGATTTGTTGACTGTGTTTGTAACAAGATGTTCCTCTCCTGTCTTCCAATGAGTGGTAGTTTTTGTCTGCAACTTGACCATAGCAATCCCTGGCACCCAAGCTCTACTCTCGCTAGAGTTATGGCTGTGTGTTTTGAATGATACCTTAGGACCCAACCTGCCTCCACCTCCTTCTCCATAAAATAGAAACCTAACTTGTCCCCTCCAAGCTCTGAAATGCTGAAACTTATCCACTCCCCTTTCCCCGCTCTGTTTCTTCCTTCCATGGCGGGGACTTTCAGATTTTCTTTCTTTTACTAACAAAGCACTAACCATGACTTTGTCGTACAAAATCAAGAGCCATAAAGTGGGGTATCACAGTCCCAACTCAATAAAGATGAATACTCAACATCTGGCAAGCAGTATGTACCTGACAGTGTCCCCCACTGTGCTCTGCTCATTTAACCCTCAGAAACAATCTCATTTTACAGATTTTACAAAAGAAGTTGAGATGGGAAAGGTAAGTAACCTCCCCAAGGTCACATGACTGCTCAGGGTGGGGCCATGATTTGATCCCAGGTAGTCTGAATTCCCCAAATCCTCAAGCATGATTATCAAAAAGGGTATTAGTCCATTTTCACACTGATATTGAGAAATACCTGAGGTTAGGTAATTTATGAAAGAAAGAAAAAGTTTAACTGACTCATAGTTCCACATGGCTGAGGAGGCCTCAGGAAACTTACAATCATAGCAGAAGGGGAAGCGGGCACATCTTACATGGTGGCCACACAGAGAGTGTGAACATGTGAAGGAGCAGCCATCGAACATGTATAAAAGCATCAGATCTCAGCTGGGTATGGTGGCTCATGCCTGTAATCCTAGCACTTTGGGAGGCCAAAGCGGGTGGATCACCTGAGGTCAGGAGTTCCAGACAAGCCTGGCTAACACGGTGAAATCTCATCCTCTACTAAAAATACAAAAATTAGCTGGGCATGGTGGCCCGCGCGTGTAATCCCAGCTACTCAGGAGGCTGAGGCAGGAGAATCACTGGAACCCAGGAGGTGGGTGCTGCAGTGAGCCAAGATCATGCCACTGCACTCCAGCCTGGGTGACAGAGCAAGACTCCATCCCAAAAACAAAACAAATCTTATAAGATCTCAAGAGAACTCACTGACTATCACAAGAAGAGCCTGAAAAACACTGCCCCCATGATCCAATCACCTCCCACCAGGCCCCTTTCTTCGATACATGGGGCTTATGGGGATTACAGTTCAAGATGAGATTTGGGTGGGGACATGGCCAAACCATATCAGAAACTAAAGGCAAAAGTCAAGCTTGGAGGAGAATTGACATTGTAGATTAGTATATTTTTAAAAGAACAACCTTTTTTTCCCTTTGGAGACACAGTCTCGCTCCATTGCCCAGAAGTGGTACAATCTTGGCTTACTGCAACTTCTGCCTCCCAAGTTCAAGTGATTCTCATTCAAGTGCCTCAGCCTCCTAGGTAGCTGGGATTACAGTAGCCTGCCACTGCAATTGGCTAATTTTTGTATTTTCAGTAGAGATGGGGTTTCACCATGTTGGTGAGGCTGACCTCAAATTCCTGACCTCAAGTGATCCACCTGCCTTGGCCTCCCAAAGTGCTACAATTATAGGCGTGAACTCTGCTCCAGTCAGAACAACATTTTTTTATGTGGATTTTAAAATACCTCCCCTTCATTCAACATTGATTAAGTTCCTTCTACATGCCAGACACTGTATGTGTAAAACAGTACCAACTCTCAATGAGTGTAGGCAGATATACAAACAAAGGCTTCAGGAGTTCCCGTTTTCTGAGACCACACTGCTGGACAGCATATGAACCTGAGACATAAACCCACCTCTATTTGACCCCAAATTTGATGCTGGGGTGGTTTTAATTTTATGCTGAGAATTTGAGTCATTGAACCATGCAAGGGTGAGGAGTCTCAGTCAGATGTGTGGGGGAGTGGTCTGTATAATAAAGAGGAATTGAAGAAAGCAATAAGACCAATTAAGAGACTTAATCTAAAGGAAGAGTAATGCTAAAGGCACTGGCAGTGACAAAAGTGGGGGAAAATGTTTGTGATCATTTGGGAGACAGACTAGGAAGTGCTTTGTCATGAGGTGTGAAAGAAGAGGGAAAATAGAGGAGAAACACAGCTGCTCAGGCTCTGCTGGGGAAGACTGGGTACGTAGTGGTGTCTTCCTCCTGGTAGAGAATGTAGGAAGAGAAATAGGTAAGGAGGAAATGATAGCTTTTTACTCTCAGTGTCACATTAAAATGGAGCCCTCTGGTCAAAAGTTGAATATAAATCTCTGCAGTCTAAGCCCATTTGTGACATCCCAACGTATGTTTTCAAAAATAACACACATACAAAATCAAACCATTAAGAGTAACTGGGGAAATTTCCTAAAATTTACATGCTAAAAATATCATCAGTTTTCATTTATTACTTTTATGGAATAACTATGAGTCTATGGTTATAGCAAATGAGATTATCTTGTATAAAATAAAGCTAATATATGAAACAAAACATTTAAAATTCTATTGTCCCCAGAGAATAGAGAAAGCCACTGAAGCCATGGGCGTGGAAGTGATTGCCTTGAGAAGTTGTGTATAGTAAGGAGAACTGGAAAGAAGAAGACCTGGAAAATAGGGTGATTGACACGGCGTTAAGTAAAGCTTGCAAAAGTGAGCATTCAGAGTCAAAGGGACCTTCGTATGATCAGGAACGGCTGCTCTTGCTAGTCATTAGAAAGGAGATAATGTCTGCTTTTATTTCTGTAACAGAAGCACCTAACACAGTGCCTGGTCAATAGATACTCCATATAGATTATCCCAATGCACAGAGTCAAATTTTGCCAGGAGGGCAGGAAAGCTACAAATCAGCTAAGGCAACTTAGTGATGGGGCCTGTGCGTGTGCGTGAGTGAGCTGGATGTCAAGCAGTGGGTAAAGTAGTGAACTGGAGGTGAGAAAGCAATGACACAAACTGAGGGCTTCTCTTCCCAAGGATTTGGCTGAGAAGAGAGATGCAATAGTGGTTCAAGGGAGATATGTGGTAAAGAAAGCCTTTCATTCCAAGTTTCAACAAAAAAGTGGGAGTATACTTCTATGGTAAAGGGAAAGAGCCAACAGAGAAAACACATTTTTGAGGTTAGAAGAGAAGGAAGAACAAATGCACAAGCAGCCCCAAAAGGCACAGGTGCATGCAATCTGGATAAGGAACAGATCAGCTTTGGAGTCCTACCAAAGCAAGAAGGGAGAAAGGACTTTCTGACTCCAGAGATATTTCTGGTAGAGGAAAGGTTTAGGAAGAGATCTTCTGATGACCTTTATTTTAAGAGACTTTTCAAAAAACTACTGTGGGAAAAAGGATTTTATTATACAAAAGCCCACACTTCTTGATACACCTAAATTAAAAAAAAAAAAAAAAAAAAACCTTGATACACTAAACAAAACCCAAATAATGTCTTCCCTAAAAGTGGGCAACTTGAAAAGCAATTAGAGCAAAAATCAAGGAGTTCATTTATAAATAAGTATATCCAAAAAGTGAAAGATGGGCGTAATTTTTCCCACAGAGTTAAGAGAAATAACAACAACTTTAGGGGAAGAGGAAAAAATAATTAAGAAGAAAATTATATGCAATTGTAAAATGTGTGAATATTTATAAACTCTAACATAAGTAACTACAAAAAGAACTAGAAGAATCATTAACATAGGAAGCAAAGGGTCATGTCAAAAATCAGGGAAGGAGGCATGATTCATATTTAATACTGTTGAAAATATGTAAATAAAGTTTGAGGACAAAAATAGGTGATATGTTCAAATGCGGGACACCACAGTGGAAAGAAAGAGAATTCAATAACGCTCAGTTTCGGTAACCAATATCAAGTACAATCCTCAGGACCTAGTGGCTACAATCTGCATTAATATTGTCCGAAGATGCAGAAATGTCATTAGATAACATTTTGAATAATTCTTGTAGACTTGAGATGATATCTATTTAAAGTTACAAAATAGTGCCTGCACTTAACAACAGACACATGCAAAAACAGAAATGCATGACTTTAAAAATGAAAGAATTTTAAACTTTCTAAACAGGAAAATATTGGGAAGCATTGTTATGGAAACAGAGTTTAAAACACTTTGATTGAAGGCAATACTTCTTAATACTGAAGTATATTAAGAAAAATCCTTCCTTCCATGACATTGGCAAGTCTGAGACAGTAGTGTGATTTGAATTAATCAGAAGTTTGATCCTGTGAAATGAGCTGATACCTTGTTTATGACTCCACAGTAAACTAATTAATTCATCCATTTATTCAATACCCGTTTAATACTTGAGCCCTTAGCAAACATGCTACACACTGTGTGTAAGTGACGGGGATATTGCTTGGACCAACATAACAAGGTTCTGATTCTTGTAAAGCTTTATCTTCCAGTAAGGGAGTTAACAGACTGTGTTGCCCATCACTCCTACCTGCATTGCTAGGATTACTATTGATCTCCGGCTATTGGATCTTCATTCCAGACATTAGGATACAGAAAGAGAAGGAGGAGGAAAGTTTTTTAGAAGGTACTCATAGCACAGTGCTTACAAATTATTGACTTAACACTCAGTCATATGGCCATACCTAGCTGTAGGGGAGGTTCAAAAGACATAATCCTATAGTGAGGGTAATGAATACAGAAGAAAACAGTTGAATATGGGAATAAAACTAGCATGCTATGCCACAATCTTTAAAGCAAGTTTAGGGAAATTTTGGCCTAAGGCAAGTATAATCACAACAAAATTCTACAACCCTTTGTAAGCATATATGAAAAACATATGAAAAGTTTGTAATGATCTTAAGCTAAGAGGACAGAAAAAAATGAGAAAAAATATAAAATGAAACTTTGGTTTACAGGTAAGAAACATTTTATGACAGTCAAGAGATCAGGGTTGTACAGCCTATTATGTGAATGTTGTGACTCATTAATTTCATCTTGGATAGCATAACTTGATATTTTATAAAAGCGGTTTTTCATATTAATTTTTTCAGGTGCCCTACAAAGTCCTGTCCCATCAGAAGTGAATAACAGTCTTCAGTATTCTTGAGATGTCTTAATGGCATCTTCTACAGTCTTCCATGGTTCAGTTTAGGTAAACCTGGAATCATGTTTGGGTATTGTCTCCTCCAACTTCTGTTACCCCATCCCCAACATAAGTCAGGAAGGTCTTGGATATTTTGTGCTCTAGCAATGAATTCATCATGAATCCTGGAGTTATTTGCTATTCTAGTCATTTGTCCTACTACACTTCCCATAAGCATAATAAATCTACCATCATTAACTCCTGAACCATATGGAATTTGTACCTCTGATTTGACTTTCTGAGCAAAAGTTCTATGTATGTCCTGTAATTCTTGCCTAGTATAAAACTAATTTTCAGTAGAGATTGTATTTCTGCACTCATGCATCTATGCAACTTTCACTGTTATTGCTGGTCAGGCTTTCCAGGGATCATAATAACTTCCTGGGTTCTCTGGAAGACGGACATATTCTTCAGGATAATGTTGTAATATTTTGTTAGCTAAAATCTTATATCTATCGAAATCGATAGTGCCTAATGTCTTGAGTAACAGACTGGTCCTTTTTAGTTTTCTTAGCTCTGAGAGTTACTGTGACCAATACCTAAGTTTGGGTAATCAGGCCAGTATCAGACTGCTCTTTGCCAGAACTTTTTGCCTAATACATTTCTCTATTGCTTTCTACAGGTCACTGGATGTTAATATGGGTTCTGGAATTGCAATTTTAAAAAACGTTTTATGAATGACTGGTAACATAGTAATTTAATTTTCAACTATAATTTGCAAGTGAAATGTGTAGGACTCCAATAAGGCACAATGACCTAGATCCTGAGTATGATGTCCTCGGAAAAGGCAAAGAGTGACTTGAGCAAGTTCACTCATGTCTGCTTATACCCAGTCACTTTTGCACTGCTCAATGGCAGGCAGGGGGAATGACCTCTGGTTGGCAGATGTGCACTCAGTATGACCCTGGATTGGACATAGAGTTACCTTGAGTCAGGCCAGCCATGTGTTGTTGGACTATTCCTTGGAGATACACTCACTAGTGACTGTTAAAGTAGCTGAGTCATTAGGTGCCTGTAGACTATGCCCACTGATATGTGCATTAGAGGCAAGCTGCCTAGCTGTGCTGACATGGACCGAAGCTGTGAAGTTTCACAACGACATTGTAGCCAATTGCATATGCTCAGATTTACCATTTATCAAGAAATCTTCACACTACCAATTAGGCAATTATTCTACACACAGGCAGTAATCAAGGGGGTAAAAAACCACAGCGATGGCACGAGAGACAAATGTATATCCAGAAGAGTACAGTGGGTCCAGAAGCCCTTTGGATGCTGGTCAGATGCTCTTTTTGGCCAGACACCCCAGCAGCAGCCACCAGGTCTGGAGAAGTCTTTAGAGTTCTCATGTACAAAGCTTCTGAAAACACCTTAGACAAGATCTTGTCTTTGCTGGTTTTACCATCCTCTGCAGATGGGTCTCTTCTCATTTTCTCAGGCACCTTTCACTTCCTATCAGTTCATTTCAGATCTCTAATGACCCAGGCATCAGTACTTGTTATCTCCCTATTGTTTTTCTCTTTGGAGATGAGGGGGACAACTTCACTATAGACTTAATTCTACTGGAGAAGAGTGATCCCATTTTAAAACATCAGGATGACAAATCATTATCACATATCATCAGGGCAGACAATAGCTACCACCTGGGGCTGAAAGCAGATAACTCCATTTATTCTGAAAACATTCTGTCTTGATTCTGGTGCCAGTTGCTGTGAGGGACTTCCTTTTCTCCACCTGTTTTTTACAAGGTTTGAATCTGAACTGCTAACATTCTACTGATTTCCAGGTGAAGGGACTGACTGCACCATCCCAGCCTGTCAGAGCACTTGCCCCAATACTTCCCCTTTAAAAGTTTTCCACCTTGTCCAGAACTATAGCCATTAATTCCTTCATTTTCTCTCTTAGGAGAATAAACAACACATCTGACATACACACCCACACCCCTCTTTCCCCAAATACCAAACACAAAAATCCAATCTGTCTCCTTCTACCTAAGCAATTTTAGACAGTCACTTTCTCATAATTACCTAAACTCCCTGACTTACTGCTCGTCCTTTCTCTGGCAAAGTCTCATCCCTGGATGTGCCCCACTTTGTGTTGGCTCAATGACACCACTCAGCTGAACCAGGAAAATATTAAAAAGTGGTCAGAGGTATCATCATAAATTCAAATTACTTACACAATAAATTGGCCCTAAATATTTCCAGAAATCAATAAAAGTTTTGTGTCTCCAGTGACATCATTTCTTGGAAACCCAACATATACAATCAATTTTTTCTATGTTCTAACTTTTATTCAACTTCTCTCCTCTGATATCTTGCCAAATCATTCAAGGAGAAAATATACCCTGTTAGGGGAAGAGCCGATCATCTTCCAATCACCTAAGAAAATAATATGCACAAAATGCACCTGCCTCATCTTTCTCTGTCTCATCATGTTAGAAAAAATATCCCTCCTTTTGTCACGAGGCAAATCTGAGCTGAGATAGAAGATTTAGATGGCCTGTAATTCCCACACTTGGGGAGGCCAATGTAGGCAGATTATTTGAGCCCATGCATTTGAAATAAGCCTACGCAACTTAGGGAGACCCCATCTCTAAAACAAATACAAACAAATATTTAGCTGAGCATGGTGGTGTGGTGGCACATGCCTGTAGTCCCAGCTACTCAGGGTGGGGAGCACTGAGGTGGAAGGATCACCTGAGCCTGGAAGGGGGAGGCTGCAGTGAGCCGTGATCACACCACTGCACTCCAGGCAGGGCGACAGATTTTTTTTTTTTTTTTTTTGAGACAGAGTCTCACCCTATTGCCCAGGCTGGAGCGCAGTGGCATGATAACAGCTCACTGCAACCTCTGCCACCTGGGTTCAAGCAATTCTCCTGCCTCAGCCTCCTGAGTAGCTGGGATTATAGGCATCCGCCACCACGCCTGGCTAATTTTTTTATTTTTGGTAGAGACGGGGTTTCACCATCTTGGCCAGGCTGGTCTTGAACTCCTAACCACGTGATCCACCCGCCTCGGCCTCCCAAAGTGCTGGGATTACAGGCGTGAGCCACCATGCCCAGCCCAACAGATATTTTTTAAAGAATCTTCTTTGTTAAAAATAATCAGATAAACTGATAGCTATGAGGCTGAGGTGGCTCCAGTGTGCTCAGTTCCTCCTTAAACAAACCAAAACTTGACTCAGTGAAAATAATAAAAGGAAACTTAAGCTTAACCCATCAGAAACCACCAACTAACATCTAACTAGAGACTTTCCACTGTAATGATCCAAATGAGGCCATTGCTCCACTTTACCCAGTCAAGCATTTTCTTTTTCTTCTACATGCACCATGTAAAAGCCTTTCCCCACCCTCCCCAAGCCTCTCCTTTGGAGCTCTGAGCTGCTTGCAGCCCGGGGCTGCCTGGTTTGTACATTTCCGGAAGCTCAACATGCCTAGTGTTTCAATGTGCCTAAATTGTATCTTTAACGGCCCTCATGGTTACATCATTCTTTCCAGAGCCTCAAGTTCTATCTCCTTCACTGGACTGATTCTTCAGTATGTTAACATGTTCTCCTGTACCATGGTAAACACTCTCCTAATATGGGCAGTTTCTTACAAAACTATACATACTCTTATATGGGATCCAGCAGTTGCACTCCCCTACATCTTTATCCAAATGACCATAAAGTTTATGTCCACGTAAAAACCTGAACACTTTTTAAAATAGCTGCCAAAACTTAGGAAGAACCAAGTTGTCCTTCAGTAGCTTAACTGATAAATACAACTGTGGCATATTTAGAAAATGAAATATTAATTACTTCTAAAAAGAAATGAGCTACTGAGCCATCAGAAGACACTGAGGAGTCTTAAATGCACATTACTGCCTGAAAGAAGCCAATCTGGAAAGTTACCTACTCCATGATTCCAAGAATGTAACATTCAGAAAATGCAGAACTATGGAAACTGAAAAGATTAGTAGTTTCCAGTGGTTAGGGGAAAAAAAAGGACAAAAAAATAGACCACAAGATAATATAACGGGTATAATGATACATTCATTATACATTTCCTTCTCATTATATATTTCTGCAAACGCTCAGAATGTGCACCACCAAGGATATCACTCTGGGTGATGATGATGTGTCAATGTAAGTTCAGTGATCATAATAAATATTCTACTCTGGTGTAGGAGGTTGTGAGCGCAGTGACCCAAGAGTGTACAGGAATTGAGGGCATGTGGCAACTCTGGACTCTGCACTCCATTTTGCTGTACACTTAACACTACTCTAAAATAATAATATGTCTTTAAAAAAGTCTCCAACTGGTCTGAGCCCATTCTATTAAAGCTCAGAAAATGCTGCTTAATAAGCTAGATCTGACCCAACTGGCAAGAAGAGGCAGGAAAGACCCAGGCCAGGGGAGTATATTGTACAGGCATGCACCCGGAAACTGAAGGAAGCTTGGAGGCCATTTAGCTTGGTCCTGAGCCCATCGAAACTGCAATTACAGGCACAGATGCCTGGGGCGCCAATCTGAATCTGCCAGCATCCAAGGCCACATGGACACAAATGCACAGTCTCCTCTGTGATCGGTAGCGAGGGATGTTAGGCCAGGATTGGACTAGGATGGGAGATGAGCTGAGAACAACAGATTCTGCAGGCTTTTGTTGCCACAGAACAAGCATTTTGTTCCCACCCCCAAGCATTTTTATCTTTCCTCTTGCCACAGTCATCAAGGAAGCTCCCTGTGAACATCATCTGCAGAGCTTACGGTTGTGTCACCCTTAGCCTCTTACGTCCTCCTAACGGCAGTGTCAGTCAAGACATTCAACCCTGCAAACTCAAGAGTCCACACATGGCCAAGATCATGTCAGGATGAGCAGAACCCCTCTGCTGATCTGCAGAAAAATGCGCCCCACCTTCTGGCCTTCTACCAGCAACTGGAGGCCCTGGAAATTTCCAGACACAAAACAGTGTTCTAAACTGCAGACTGCTGCCCCATCCTATGGCAGAGTAGACCTTTTCTCCACCAGACCTGGCCTGTTATCCAGTTGAATAAAATGTCTTTTTAACACAGAAACAGGGCACAGAAACTAGTGTTCCTTGGCCCTGAACCCCATCATGTGGTCTGCAGGTACACACCAGTCCTCAGCAAATACCACAGAATTGAGGCCTCAGGCCCCAGAGTGTGCACATTGGCTCTGCTTTCAGAAAACATAAAGGTACTTTTGGCAAGCCTCCTGCAGACTTTATGCAGAAAAATAAAAACAAAAACAAGTGATGCACACACACACACACACACACACCCCACACCCATAGTGACTAACAGGATTTCTTCCAGGGGATTTGCAGAGAAAGCAACAGAAAACATCCCAGGGTCCTTTCACAGCCACTTCCTTGAGCCCCTTTTCAGACTGAGCTCTCTAGACCTGTCTCAGCCCAAGCAACACCTCCCTGATATGCAGGAGCTAACTTCCTTGCCTGAAATTCAACATCAGGAAACGATCTCTTCTACTTAACACTGATAGGAATATCCTCAAGCGATGTCTTCATTGGCAGGGGTGAAGTTGGGGAGTTTCTTAAAAAGTGAGCCTTCTGCCCACCACCTAGAAAACCTGGAAATTTCCATCTATGCCACGAAGTCCAAATCACTGGCCACTGCCCCGGTATATGGCAATGTATGGCAGATGAGACCATGCCTCCATGTAACACCATTAAAAGGACACAATCGGTCTTTTTACGCCTCCTAATAAGAAAACACCACCACCTAGGAAGACGTTTGCTGAAAAATAAAAATCAAATTTAAATCCTATCCAACTGCCAGATGTTTTGTCCATCGGGTAACTAGAACCATGTGGCTATTCAAATTGATCTTATTTAAGATGAAATAAAATTTAAAATTTAGTTCTCCAGACTCACTAGCCACGGTGCTCATTAGCCACAAGTAACCACATCCCACAACTCAGATATACATTCGGCTCAGCACAGAAGTTCTATCAGAGCCTGTTTCAAAGGATACTGAGCATTTTACAGATGGAAACACCCGTTTTACAGATGGAAAGCCTGACGCCCAGAGAGCAGGCAGAATGGCCCAAGGCCAACAGCAATCCAGTGTTAGAGGGGCCAGCCTGTATTTCTGGCCCAGGAAATAGAAACTTTGAAAGCACTTTGCAATGACTGTCATGATACAAGTGACCAGCACTACATACATTCTTCCATTTCTCACAACCACCTTTGAGGTCAGTTTTGTGTAGCCCATTTAACAATGAGGTCCGAGAGGAACACAGCGTGCTGTGACTTGGTCCAAGTCAAAACACCTGCCATCAGAGCAGCCACTCGCTGAATTTTGGGTATGCACACAAGGATTTTGTTAAATTTCACAAGTGGGTCTCAGAGCCAGACCAGGGACTGAGGAACAAGGCAGCTTTGAGGAGGAAGTGGCATTGATGCTGGAAACTTAGGTTCCAATGGGGACAGACCTAGGAGAAGGAGGACCAAGAGTGACAGGTAGGAGGTAGAGTGAAATCATTCAGAGGAGGGAGAGGCAGCTTTCCTCTGAAGGCTGAGGCAGGGGAAGTGAACTTCACAGAAGAAGGGGGCTCAACTCTAAACATCTCTGAGAGCTGAGAAACTACTTATCTCACCTCTGGGTATGTATCTAAATGTATATATATTTTTGGTCAAAATGAGGTCTCTAACAGACTGTATTTTAAGTGAAAACATTCTGCAATTTACCACTTGCTGGCTCTGACCCAGGATGGCCCAGCCCTTCCTTAGTTTGCGCCTCTTTCCTCATGAAGTTGAATAGTTTTCATGTTTTTAAGTTATGCAATTTGTACTCAGTGGGTTTTCATTTTACATTCTTTGCCCCACATCTCCTTCCCTTCAATAATTACGGATTACGATCTTTCATTTACATTCAGGAAACTTTAAGAGACTGCTGAGGCTCTCCTTAGAGAAAGGGTTTTTAGCCTATCTGAACTTGTAGATTTCTTGGAGAATTTGATGCATGTTCAGAAAAATGCACTTTTCTTTGCCTTCACACACATTAGTATTAGTCTGTTCTCACAATGCTAATAAAGACATACCTGTGACTGGGTAATTATAAAGGAAAGAGGTTCAATTGACTCTCAGATCCACATGGCTGGGAAGCCTCACAGTCACAGCAGAAGGCGAGGAGGAGCAAGTCACATCTTACATGATGGCAAGGAACAGAATGAGAGCCAAGCAAAAGAGCTTTCCCCTTATAAAACCATCTTGTGAGACTTAGTCACCACCATGAGAACTGTATGGGGGGAAACTGTCCAATGATTGAATTATCTCCTACTGAGTCCCACCCACAACACATGGGAATTATGGGAGCTACAATTCAAGATGATATTTGGGTGGGGACACAGCCAAACCATATCAGATCCAATTTCACATATTTTTGGACCCAGGAAACCCCACTATGGCCCAGATTGCAGATGCTTTTTCAGAGTCTGCTTCTGAAATCTTCAGGAGGCTCCTGTGGAGAGAAGGAGCTGGTTTCTACCTAGAGGGCCTGTGGGTAGGATGGGCAGCTTTCTCCACATTCCCTGTTTTCCAGGCTTAGAGGGGCAGCCACTGGGAAATGAGATGCAGTCAGGTCACCTGTGGGCCATTCCCCCACCAGAGATGCCACCAGGGTGGGTAGTGGCTCACTAGGATGAGTGCTGGGCCAGGTCTGGTCAGTGTGAGTGCCTCATCCTGAGCTTATGATGACGAAGCTGCAGTTGGTCAGGGGCACCCAGAGCAGAGTGCAGCAGTCTGTGGGGTCTCACCCCCTGCAGCAACAGCTAGATACTCTGCATGAAGGGCAGGAGTGTCCCCCACATCCTTGAGATTCTGTGGCAGGAAAGGACTGATGAGGAGCAATTCCAGGGGGTGAGAGAAGACAAGACAAGCCTTGCTGTAAACTCAGAACTGCCTCTTGGGAGCAGTTTCAAAAACAGGCTGGAGGTGGATATGAGGAGATGGGAGTAGAGGGGCGGATGGCCCTAGTCAATCAGTGGGTGGCACTCCCAAGGCTCAGGAAAGCTGCCCAGGGTGTCTGGGCACTCCTTAGGGTCTCAAACTCTGATATGCACCAATTCTCCTGGAAGGCTCAGCTCCACTCAGGTTTCTGATTCAGAGTGCTTGGCTTGGTGCTGGGAATTTGCATTTTAACAAAGTCCCGGTGAGGCTGCTGCTCCTGGTCTTGGGATGCTCACTGAGAACCAATAATGTCTGAGGTGTCACTTTTCTGGCTGGAAACCTCTGTGGAGGGTGAAGCCATTGCCCAAGTTTTGTTTGGGCCCACTGGGCTTGTTCCACCCACTCGGCTCATTCCACTCACTCGACCTGGCAGGCTGCGCTTGGCTCATGCTACCAGTCTGGATCCCCACACCTGCCAAGGGTGAGCCAGGCATGGAGTAATGAGGGGTGTGTGAGCAAGCGTGGATGGGATCTGGCCACTGACAGTCAGGAACACCAGCTGCTGCAGTGGGGTGGGCAGTTCCAAGTGCTGGCATGGGCACCAGCTCTCTGTGAGGCCATGGCTGAATCAGGGACACTGTATGCAGCTTCCATGACTGCCACCAGGGAATGCAGTGGGGCCCAGAGACTTGGAGACTCCAGGAACCACAGGGCCCCAAAGAGGGAGTCAAAGCCCTGGCTTGGAGAACTCCCAGGACTGGGATCCCTGAAGGGCTACAGCTGTTCTGTCCTTCTCTTCATCTGCAATGTGGGGGAGCAAAGGGCATGTATCAGCTCTGTTTGTGTTATAACTCTTTCAGCCCTGCCATTCAGCAAGTCCCAAGTTCTTGTCCTGCATCCGGGAAGAATGAGGTATGCAGGAGGATGAGCAAGGTGAAGAGGAACTTAACTGAGTGGCAGAATAGCTCACAGGAAGCCCTGGAGTGAGTAGCTCCTCTCTGAAGCTGGTCATCACACTGAGTGTTCAGCTCTCAGGAGAGAAGAGGCCCTGGATTGGGAGGCTCCTCTCTGTAACTGGTTGTCCTGATGTCCCCTCAGCTCTGGCTGAGCCTGGTGCTTTTACGGGCCTCAGAGGGGAGGAAGTGCCACCCCGATTGGTCCACAGGTGGCCATAGGTGGGCTGGAAAAGGCACCACAAGTTCCCACTATGGTCCACGAGACTGCCAGCCTGGTCACCAGCCTTCAGGATGTCCCTGGCCTGGTGGGGCCTCACTGGGAACCCAACCCCTTCTACCATGTAACCTGTCTGCTTCCTGCTGCCTTTCATAGCACTCAGGCTATAGATGCCAAGGGGTGCCTGCAGGCCAGTGCCAAGCTGCCCTCAGGCCCTCATCGGCTTCCCTCCTATGCTTATCAGGGCCCAAAGTCTGGAGGGCCCTGAGGCTGCAGGGGGGCTGGCATGTCACCACTTCCCCAATCATGTGTACACCCAGCTGGGCTGTGACAGCACCCAGGCTTAGATGGACTTTGCTCCAAGATCAGAGGGGGCATAAACAGCAGGGAGAAGCTGGGCACTGGGAGCAAGCATTTTCAAACCTGTGAGGGAGTGGGGGGGCTTCCCTGGTCCCCAAGGGTGCAAAGATGCCTGGGTCTGCAGCCACAGCTTGGGCAGCTGCAGCTATGCCCAAAGTGGGTGGGGCTCCTGCCTGCTCCATAGAGTGAGAGGCTCAGGTCCATAGCCAAGACTTGGGCAGCTATGGCTTGTAAACCCAGGGAGCTCCTGCCCCCACCAACACTAATAAGCAGGGCTTCCACTTGTCCCCAGATCCCGCTAGCTACACAGAGTGTGCAGCCCTGGCTGCATCTCCCTGCTGCAGCCAGTGTGATGGCAGCAGCCACTCCAGACAGGCCACCACTGCCATCAATAAGATGTCTACAGGTTCCTGGTTTCCAGGGTCCTGGTCTCCAGGATCCTGGCTGCTATGAACATGGTACCCATCTCGTTCATCCTGAAGACATGGCTTTTGCTCATAACTGTGGCTCACCAAATCCTTCTGTATGACACAAGAGCCAGTAAAAGCCACTCCTTGGATATAACAGAAACCAGCTTAATGCTGCCTGCAGGACAGTTCTCTGGGTGGCTTGGACCAATGCAGTTCTCTCCCTTTTTTTTTTTATTTTTTTGAGACAGTCTCGCTCTGTTGCCCAGGCTGGAGTGCAGTGGGTGATTTTAGCTCACTGCAACCTCCACCCCCAGAGTTCTAGCAATTCTCCTGCTTCAGCCTCCCAACTAGCTGGGATTACAGGCACCTGCCACCACACCCAGCTAATTTTTGAATTTTTAGTAGAGATGGGGTTTAGTAGAGATTGGGTTTTTCATGAATCAGCTGTTTCCTCAGCTTCATTGCTTCTTCCAATCTGGAAAAGTACTGCTCTAGGCCATGGCGAGAACCCCTCTGGAACATGTCCACTGTCAGGTCCCCTCAGTTCCACTGCTGAAGCTCAAGGTTGACATCATTACCGTACTCAGATTGTTTAATGAAAGAGTCCAATTTGTCTCCCCAGCTGGGTCCCCTTTACCTTAACCAAACCACCCTGCAGACCAGTTGTTCCTGTACTGACCAAATCACCCAGCACTACTCGCTTTGACAATGAAGGAACGCTGAGGGAGTTCAGTTTGTCATTGTCCTGCTGCTTTAATTTTGTTTTACTTCCTTCTTCTGCGCCGCTCCCGGGCCTGTGAAAGCCCATGATCCGGTTGATGCGTTGTTCTGAGTTCATGAGCAGCTTTCTCCGACGCAGCTCGGCACGATGCTGGGAATCTGACAGGCCTGAGCCCGCTGGGACCCCCGGCCTGTCCCCATCGTCAGTGGTGATGGCCATCGACCCCATCCTCCCATCCACAGTCTGAAAGGGGTGGCAGTGGCTGTGGTGTTGGCAGCAGCTGCGGGGCCGATGACTCTCATTTCTTCCATCAAAGTTTTGAAGTTTTCCTCATATAAATCTTGTACATATTTTGTTTATGCCTACATATTTCATTTTTGTGGTACTCATGTAAGTAGCATTGTACTTTAAATTTCAAACTTCAATTTTCTTCATTGCTAGGATATAGGAAAGCAATTGACTTTTAACATTAACCTTATGATATGGCTTGAATTGTGTCCCCACTCAAAACTCATGTCTAATTGTAATCCCCAGTGTTGGAGGAGGGGCCTGGGGGGGGAGGTAATTGGATCATATGGGAAGATTTCTCCCTTGCCATTATTGTGATAGTTCTCACCAGATCTGATGGTTTAAAAGTATGCAGCACCTCCCCTTTTTGCTCTCTCTTCCTCCTGCTCCAGGCATGTAAGATGTGCCTCCAGGGTCCCACTGCCCTGTGCAATTGGGAGACTGCTCCCTGCATTCCAGCCACTCCAGCTGTAGCTAAAAGGGCCCCAGATACTCATCAAGCCACTGCTCCCCAAGGGTGCAAGCCATAAGGCAGGGGTTAAGCTTGTGGGTGTGCAGAAGGCAAGAGTTGAGGCTTGGGAGTCTTTGCCTAGATTTTAGAGGATGTATGGAAATGCCTGGATGTTCAGGCAGAAGTCTGCTGCATGGGTGGTGCCCTTATGGAGAACCTCTAGTAGGGTAATATGAAGGGGAAATGTGGGGTTGGAGCCTCACACAGAGGCCTCACTGGGGCACTGCCTAGGCAGTTTCGAGAAGAGGTCCACTGTTCACCAGGCCACAGAATGGTAGATCCACTGACAGCCTATGAAGGAAGTCATAGGACTGTACCCTGAAGAGCCACAGGAGTGGAGATGCCCAAGGCCTTGGGAGCCCACTCCTTACATCAGTGTGGCCTGAATGTGAGACATGGAGTCAAGATTATATTGGAGCTTCAAGATTTGGGACAGCAGCGGGTGGGGAGTTAGGGAGGGATAACATAGGTAGAAATGCCAGATATAGGTGATGGGGAGGAAGGCAGCAAACCACATTGCCATGTATGTACCTATGCAACAATCTTGCATGTTCTTCACATGTACCCCAAAACCTAAAATGCAATTAAAAAAAAAAGATTTAATGACTGCCCTGCTGGGCTTCAGACTTTCATAGGGCCTGTAGACCCTTTGTTTCGGCTGATTTCTCCCTCTTGGAATGAGTGTGTTTACCCAATGCCTGTACCCCCACTGTATCTTGGAAATAACTAACTTGCTTTTGATTTTATAGGCTCATACATAGGTGGAAAGGACTTGCCTTATCTCAGATGAAACTCTGGACTATGGACTTTTGAGTTAATGCTAATGTGAATTAAGACTTGGGGGACTGTTGAGAAGGGAGGATTGCATTTTGCAGTGAGAGAAGGGCATGAGACTTGGGAGGGGCTAGGGGTAAAATGATATGGTTTCAATTTGTCCCTGCTCAAAGTTCTGCTGAATTGTAAACCCTAGTGTTAGAGGAAGGGCCTGGGGGAAGGTGATTGGATCATGGGGGTTGACATCCCCCCTTGCTGTTCTCATGATAGTGAATTCTCACCAGATTTGGTTGTTTAGAAGTGTGTAGCACCTCCTCCTTTACTCTCTCTTCTTCCTACTCTGGCCATGTAACAGGTGCCTCCTTTCTCTTCACCTCCTGCCATGATTGTAAGTTTCCTGTGGCCTCCTCAGCCATGTTTTCCGTATAGCCTGCAGAACTGTAAGGCAATTAAATCTCTCTTCTTTATAAATTCTTCAGGGTCAGGTAGTTATTTATAGCAATACAATAATGGGCGAATACATTTTATATGCTGCAACCTTGCTATATCACTCAGTTCCAGGAGGTTTTTGTTGATTCTTTGAGATTTTCTGCATAGACAATCATGTCATCTGTGAGCAAAGACAGTTTTATTTGTTCCTTTCTCATCTATATTGTTCTTCTCACCTTTTCTTTTCTTATCACATTCTAACTTCCAGTATGATGTTAAATAGGAGTGGTAAGCGTGACATCCTTGCCTTGTTTTAAATCATTACTCACGGTAGCCAGAAGGTGGAAGAAACACCAGTGCCCACCAGTAGATGAATGGATAAACAAATATGATATATGCATGCAAGGGAATATTATTTGACTATTATTTCTTTTTTTTTTTTTTTTTTTGAGACGGTGTCTCGCTCTGATACCAGGCTGGAGTGCAGTGGCGCAATCTTGGCTCACTGCAACCTCTGCCTCCCGGTTCAAGTGATTCTTCCACCTCAGCCTCCCGACTAGCTGGGACTACAAGTGCACACCACCAGGCTCAGCTAATTTTTGTTTTTTTTAGTAGAGACGGGGTTTCACCATGTTGGTAAGGATGGTCTTGATCTCTTGACCTCGTGATCCGCCCACCTCGGCCTCCCAAAGTGCTGGGGTTACAGGCGTGAGCCACCGCATCTGGCTGAATATTATTCTTTTTTAAAGGAAGGAGATTCTGACATGTTCCACAATGTGGATGAACAATGAAACCTTGAATATATTATGCTAATGGAAATAAGCCAAACACAATAAGACAAATACTGTATGATCCCACTTATATGAGGTACCTAAGATAGGCAAACTCACAGAGGCAGAAAGTAGAATGGTGGTTAACAGGGACTGGAGGAAGACAGGAAATAGGAATTACTGTTTAACAGGTACAGAGATTCACATGAAAAAGTTCTAGAAATGAATGGTGGGAATCACTGCAAAACATTATGAATATAGTTAAAGCAACCAAGTGTACACTTAAAATAGCTAATATGATACATTTTA
This sequence comes from Ateles fusciceps, assembly GCA_036589455.1. NCBI lineage: Eukaryota > Metazoa > Chordata > Mammalia > Primates > Atelidae > Ateles > Ateles fusciceps. Next base: position 760,785 of record JAZHEH010003321.1, on the reverse strand, counting down.
TGTTACATGTATTTTGTCCAATAAAAAAATAAAAAATATATAAGCACACAGAAAATGCTCACCAGGCCTTTGAAGAAAGCCTATAAAATGAAATTAAGACGGCAGTGGGGGAGAATCAAAGAGGAGGGCAGAGAAAACGGAATGCAAGGGCAAGGTCAGGAGAATGGTTTTGACAACTGGAAAGTGAGAGCATATGAAAATGTTGCCAGAAAGATAGAAAATCAAGGTGAGTTAGATACCGGAAAATTAAACACAAAATTTTTAAAAAATGAAAGAGAAGATGACAAAAATTAGAAGATCAACTCAAGAGCTTCAATATCTAATAAGAGATCCAGAAGAAACAGGGAAGCTGAAGGGGAAGAAAATTATTACAGAAACCATACAAAGACATTCCCAAGAATTAACAAGAAAAACAGACATGTACCACGAACGGTTCATTACAAGCACAAATTTAAAAAAGCCTACCCCTAAGATTCATGATTGGAATGGTATATGCTAAGGAGATGCAGGAAATTTTAAACGCTTCTGAAGCAGGTAAAGCAAGAGTGGGGCAGGATGGGGGAGAGACAGGTCACACAAGCATATTATTTTGAAATATAAAAATACATTTTTTAAAGTAAAAAATGTTGAAGTTGGCTGCATCTGGGGAGGAAGTAGGAAGTACTGAATCAAGAGCAGTCTGTTTTTTGTGAAGTCTTATACCACCACTGGACTTCTAAAACCATGTTTCTTTAAAGTTTATCCTGGTTCTCTTTCAAAGTAATGTATATGCAACTCGTACCTACATGTAAAAATATGCAGGTGAGAAATGCTAATATAAAATTATTCCAAACCTTTTCTAAAGTGTCAAAAAGTGCTACGATTTATTTAGCAGAAATCACCTGAGGATGACTTCCCTGTCAATTCTGGGAAATGACTGCCAGAGACAGGGGAAACAGTGGTCACAAAACTGTGATCAAAAGACAGTCTGATCAAAACACACTCTAAAAAAATTCAGAATTGTGGCCGGGCGTGGTGGCTCATGCCTGTAATCCTAGCACTTTGGGAGGCCGAGGTGGGTGGATCACCTGAGGTCAGGAGTCCAAGACCAGCCTGGCCATCATGGTGAAACCCCATCTTAAATAAAGAAAAAAAAATAAAAAAATAAAAATTCATAATTGTTAGATAGAATATACAAATGTGCAGATTCCCTGGGATTTCTCACTAAGTTAATATTTGCAGAAATAAACCATATTTTAACTGTTCAGTTTCCTTTGGGACCCATTTAGTTTTAAATACATTCAATATTAATGAAATACCTAAATCTATTATAAATATCCTTTCAAAACACCAGAAATCAAGATAATTTGACTAAGCAGATAAAAATAAACTCATTTTGTTGAAAGAATGCAAGTAAAATGTTCAGTAAGCGATAAACACACTTACCACAGGTTACTCTGGCACTGCTGTTCTTCTTGTAGTTCATGGCAGTCTACGTAAGAGTCCTAGTCTTGTCAGTAAAGAAGTATTTTACCTAAATTAAAGAAACAAAAATATAGTATTCTGTTGTTTTTTACTCCACCTCTAGTTGAATTAAGAAGGCATATTCTGAAATAGCACAGAAAAACACGTGAAGCTTCTCGATCATTAACCCTATCACAATTAAGATGCATCTGAAGACAGCATGGGTCTGCTACAGATTATGTCACTTTCCAAGATGCAAAATTTTACAGACTTAATACACAAAGCTCTCAACTCACAAAGGTGAGAAGATAACTGAATGGGTAGGTCAACAAGCAAACCATCTCAACAAGACTAAATGAATGCAAAACAGATGCACTGCAAATGCAAATGTGGTACACAGGTTATGTTACCTCGGGCCATATGTAGTAAAGAAGAGGGAGAGAACTCAAGGCCTCAGAACAGGAAAGAAGTCCCTGCCAGGCTCTGGGCACTAACTAGTCATGTGGACTCTGAATAATCACCTCATCCTTTATGGCCTCAATTTCCACATCTATGAAATCAAGGGTCTGGCCAGGAGAGACCTAACAGCATTCTGCATGTAACTGGAGAAATTGTGTCATAGATAGGTGAGGGAGGGTAATCAACAGAATTGCCTCTAGAGGGCAAATAATCAACAGAATTGCCTCCAGTTTCTCCATGGCTTTCTAAAGAAGAGTCAAGATTTTCTGGATTCTAGATGTCTTCCAGGGATCCCAGAGAATTGGTCTAGGGAGGCAGTGCTTTAGTGTATTACAGAAGAAGAATTAATCACATTAATTGCTTACTCTGTACTTTTGCTTAATGATACAATATAAACAAATACAATGAAAATTAATTTTAAAGCAATCAAAGGGCCTTCAAGTTACTAAAGTTCCTGAAGAATCAAACAGTACATCCATATGTAGAATTATTATACTAGGGGCAATTAATGACTTGATTTATAGATGTTTTTGTATAGGTTTGATATGCAACAGGTCTAGGAGTATAAAAATCATTAAAATCTGACTTCTAATAAGCAGTGGTTTCTGCCTTTTTCTTAAAAAAATAAATTATTATATCAAAATAATAAAAAAATATTTAAAATAAAAAATTATCAAGATTTATCATTCTGCCTACTGAATTTTAACTTATCCTTAAAGTTCCAAAAAAAAAAAAAAAAAAAAACCTTCTTTCTCATGCAAACTTTCCCCATATCCCTAATTAGGAGAAATTATGGAAGCATCCTGAACACTTTCAATCCTTCAACTATTCAGGTCCAGTTTAATCCTGGGAACAATTATATACTGAGAACTGTGCTGAAGTGACAAAAGCGACCAACGATCTTATACGGGGGCACATCTGTAACCCTCACATCGGCTCCAAAGTCTCCAGAGGGAAACGGACAGGAAATGATGACTCAGCTCTCCTTTTACTGTAGTATGCTTGGAAAGATTGTTATGGAAACTTAGAAGATAGATAAACCAACCTTACCTGGAAAACTGAAAAAAGGTTCAAACAGGAGGCAAATTTAGACCAATAGGTACCAAGAACTCACCGATTCTTACAGGAGTAGGATATTACCAGACAGACAAGGGTAATGACAAAGCAGTTCTAGAAATAGAGACGGTAAGCACCAGAGCCCCTCGGCAGTAGGAAGACCTGTGTTCTATGCTAAGGACGTTCTCGGTAATGATAACCCGCACTGTCGCACTAAGAATTTAAGTGCATTTCTATGAATATATATAATTCAAGGAAAGTTAAAGAGAAAAATTTGCCATCAACTCTATGCAGATTTGGAAAATGATATCCTGCATATCTTTGTCTAGATAGTTTTATTAAAAACTGTAATCTACAAATTTGAGTCTCAATTTTTGGCAATAAACTAAAAAATGTTACACAAACCATCACAGAATTCACTTTGTCCTTGTAGGAAAGAAAAGAAGAAAAACGAACCTCCATAAAGGGGTCAAAAGGAATTCCCCAAACCTCCATGACTTCACAGGAGAAAAGGGTGATCATCCGCAGCACCTGGAACCATCTAGATTAACTACATTTACTGAGGCTCCAGAGGAAGGTCTTCAGGACTCAGACCTTAGTCACAGATTAAAAGTTAATCACTTATGTTTTGAGACAGTCCACGTTCCACGTTTAGAGAGAGATCATTGAGCATCCATCGTCACACATCTGAGAACAGGGTCACGGAGAGGGAGTCTTTGAGGTCGCAGAGCGTATTAGTTCATTTTCACACTGTTATGAAGAAATACCTGAAACTGGGTAATTTATAAAGAAAAGAAGTTTAATTGATTCATAGTTAGCACACTGGTGCTTTCAGGTAGAAACCCTAATCCCTATCCTGGTAAGAGTTGAAGTTGCACAGGTATTTCCATTTGTCAAAACTCAGAAAACCATATTCTTTACATTTGTGAATTATGTTCTATTACATGTGATCTTTCTTTTACAAATAAGCTGTAAGTGGTCTCCCAGCCTTTCTTCCAGCACGGTTGAAGACACCTCTTCACACGAGATGGTAGCAACAAATCATAGGTGCAATTGTACCAAATTCACAGATCAATTGAAAATCCTCATCAGTACCTTCAATCAAAATTCTTACTCAGGTTATGATACCAAACAAAAACTTGCTTTAGAAATCAATACAGAAGAGTCTCAGAATCCATATTTGGTTTCAGAATCGAAGAGCTAGGCACAGATTCCAGAAAAGACCAAAAGCTGAGACTTTAGAATCAAGCCAGAGCCATGGGCAAGATCAACCTGGTGTGGAGTTTCAAAGTAGAGAAGCCAGATGGTGTCATACCACCTATAGTACCTCTCATGTACACACTCTCATCAAGGCATTTATGAAAAACCCATACCCTGGGATTGATTCCGGAGAACAACTTGTTGAAGAAATTGGTACTCCAGGGTCAAGAGTCCAAATCTGGTTCCAAAAATCGAAGATCTAGATTTTTCTTTCTTTTTTTTTTCCCAAAGATCTAGATTTCCTCTCCAGAGAAAAAGGAAGCCTGTTGTGTCCTTAGAACAAGAAGACTGGAGCAAGATTTCTGAGTGACTTCAAGATACACAAAATGGCACCAACCTCACTAGCAGCCTCATTTCTCTAGAGCCAGAACATGGTGAACACAGTCAAGTTCAGTGTATTTGATATTATCAACTTGGGTCCCAAATCTCTCTCACAGTCTTCCTGGGAGTCTATCCTTCTGCTCAAAGTGCAGGCTAAGTCTTCTGAAGATGGTAATGGACTTGCCAGGTGTGGTGGCTCATGCTTGTAATCTCAATACTTTGGGAAGCTGAGGCAGGAAGATTGCTTGAGCCCAGGAGTTTGAAACCAGCCGGGCAAGCATAGTAAGACCCTGTCTCTATTATAAAAAACAAAATAAATAAAAAGGACTGCAGGAGACCAACACAGGTACAGGAGGCACCACACTATGCTATTGACACAGCCTGGATCCCTAGTTCAGCAGACCTTGAGACAATGAAAATAAACTGAGTAATAATTATTTTTCAATCATCACAGTAATTATTGATTTGGACAAAAATCAGTTGATGTCAAAACCTTAAAGTGACGCTGCTCTGGACTAGCCATTCTTTTATTCCTTTAGTTTCTTAATAAATTTGCTTTCACTTATAAAAACCCTTATAGTTTGATGAAGAATGAGATACATATCTCATCTCAAAGAATCTTCTCACATACACTTTATTATTGCAAAAAGAAAATTGGTAATTTGGCAGTGGAGAAATATGGCCAACTCCATCTTAACCAAGTGGCTGAAAGTCACTGCACCAGTAATGGCACAAACCAATGTGAGATGCTTCCTGATGTGATACACTAAGAAGGGCATAGTGTCTTCTGCATGTTACCAACAAAAAGTGGGTAAGCTGAAACTAATAATTAGGCAATGTCAAGCAAACACAAATTCAGGTTGACAGTCTGCAAAGTAACATCCGTGTACTCTTCAACAATGTATTGATCCTAGCTACTCAGGAGGCTGAGGCAGGAGGATTGCTTGAGGCCTGGAGTTCCAGATCAGCCTGGGCAACATGACGAGACCCCATCTCTACAAACTTTTTTTTAAATGAGCCAGGTGTGGTAGCGTGCATCTGTAGTCTCAGCTACTCAGGAGCTAGAGGCAAGAGGATAGTTTGAACACAAAAGACCAAGGCTGCAGTGAGCTGTGATCGTGCTACTGTAGTCCAGGCTGGGTGACACAGCAAATTCCTTTTCCAAACAACAACAACGACAAGAAACAAAAAAATGCATAGAATAATGACAATAAAAATGGAGAAAAAGTAGGCTGACTGAGGAAATGCTTAGAAAGTACAGCCATACCTCAGAGATATTGTGGATTTGGCTCCAGACCACCATAATAAAGCAAATATTACTAAAAAGCAAGTCACGCAAATTGTTTTCTTTCCTTGTGAATGTGAAGTTACAGTGGCTGGGTGTGATGGCTCATGCCTATAATCCCAGTACTTTAGGAGATGGAGGGGGGGAGGATCACTTGAGCCCAGGAGTTGTGAGATCAACCTGGGCAATATGGGGAGATCCTGTCCCTACTTAAAAAAAAAAGATGTTTACACTACATTGTAGTCTATTAAGTGTGAAATGGTGTTATGTTTAGGAAACAAGGCATACCTTCATTTTAAAACATTTGATGCTGGCTGGGTTTGGTGGCTTATCCCTGTAATCCCAGCACTTTGGGAGACCAAGGCAGGTTGATTGCTTGAGCTCAGGAGTTCAAGACCAGCCTGGACAACATGGCAAAAACCCCATCTTTAAAAAAATAAATAAATAAATAAATAAATAAAGAAGAAAAAATACTTTATGTCCTTACTTGAAGCTCAGTTATTTAAAAGACAGAGAAAAATATAAAAATACTTTATTGCTAAAAATGCTCATGATGATCATCTGAGCCTTCAGGGAGTCATAGCCTTTTTGCTGGTGAAGGGTCTTGCCTCGATGTTGTTGGCTGTTGCCTGATAAGGGTAGTGGTTGCTGAATATTGAAGTGGTTGTAACAATTTCTTAAAAGAAAACAGCAATGAAATTCTCCACATTAACTGACTCTTCCTTCCATGAAATATTTCTCTGCAGCATGCGATGTTTGATAGCATTTTACCCATATTAGAACTTCTTTCAAAATTGGAGTCAGTCCTCTCAAACCCTGCCACCGTTTTACTATGTTCATCAATATTCTAAATCTTCTGTGGTAGGTTAAACAATGTTCACAGCATCTTCACCAGGAGTAAATTCCATCTCACAAAACCACTTTCCAGGTTCTTTCTGGACTGTAGAGTTCTTTCCAGACTACCTGTGGCAGTTTGTTTACATACATAAATACTTACCATTGTGTTACAATTGTCTGCAGTATTCCATACAGCAACATGCTGTACAGGTTTGTAGCCTAGCAGCAGTAGGCTATATCATACAGTGTGTGGCTATATCATCTAGATGTGTGGTAGGCTATACTATCTAGGTTTGTGTAAGCACACTCTCTATGATGTCTGCGTAACGATGAAGTTGCCTAACATGGCCCAGAGTGCATCCTTGTCGCTAAGCAATGCCTAACTGTATGCTGAATCTACAGGTAAATTTAGAGAGCATGGACAACTTCACAATATTATTAGGTGTTCCCTATCTCCACATTTATGTTTCCTTTAATGTCTTTCAATACACTTTTCTTGTTTTCTCCATTAAAGGCCTTGTTGGCCAGGCCCAGTGGCTCACGTCTGTAATCCCTACACTTTGGGATTCCAAGGTGGGAGGATCGCTTGAGCCCGGAAGTTCAGGACCAGTCTGGGCAACAAGGTAAAACCTTGTCTCTACAAAAATACAAAAAAAAAAAAATTAGCTGGGCATGGGGTATGCACCTGTGGTCCCAGCTACTCAGGGAGGCTGAGGTGGGAGGATCAGTTGAGCCCCGGAAGCGGAGGTTGCAGTGAGCCACGCTTGTACTACTATACTCCAGCCTGGGCAACAGAGCAAAACCCTGTCTCAGAAAAGTAAAAAATAAAGGCCTTGTTATTGCAAGTGGTTTAAAATCTTTGAATTGTTGGGGGGGAGGTTGTTTTTATTTTGAGACAGGGTCTCATTCTGTTGCCCAGGCTGGAGTGCAGTGGTGTGACCATAGCTCACTGCAGCCTTGATCTCCTGCACTCACACCTGAATCACGTTTTCTAAAGATGACTGGTATGGCCAGGCATGGTGGCTCATGCCTGTAATCCTAGCACTTTGGGAGGCTGAGGTGGGAGGATCACTTGAGCTCAGGAGTTCAAGACCAGCCTGGGCAACATAGTAAGACTTTGTCTCTAAAAATATAAATAAATAAAGATGAGGCCAGACATGGTGGCTCATGCCTGTAATCCCAGCACTTTGGGAGGCCGAGACAGGCGGATTACCTGAGGTCAGGAGTTCGAGACCAGCCTGGTGAAACCCCATTTTAATAAAAATACAAAAATTAGCCAGTGTGGTGGCACATACTTGTAATCCCAGCTACTCAGGAGGCTAAGGCAGGAGAATCACTTGAACCTGGGAGACGGAGGTTGCAGTGAGCCAAGACTGCACCACTGCACTCCAGCACGGGCAACAGAGTGAGACTCCCAACTCAACAAAAAATAAAATAAAGATGACTGGTGCTTAGAAAGGCAACAGGTTGTATACATTGATCTTACATCTGCCAACTTGCTATACACTCAGACTATTTTTAATCATCTGTCTGCAGACAACTTTTTCTTTTTTTTTTTTCTTTTTGAGACAGGGTCTCACTCCATCACCCAGGCTGCAGCATGACAGTGCAACCTCCACTCACTGCAGCCTTGACTGCCCAAGCTCACAAGATCCTTCCTCTTCAGCCTCATGACTAGATGGAGCTACAGATGCGTGCCACCATGCCTGATTAATTTTTGCATTTTTATAAAGATGAGGTTTCACCGTGTTGCCCAGGCTAGTCTCGAATTTCTGGGAGGCTGAGGTGGGTAGATCGCTTGAGCCCAGGAGGTCAAGGCTTCAGTGAGCTGTGATTGCACCACTGCACTCCAGCCTGGGCATCAGAGTGGGACCCTGTCTCCAAAAATAAAATAAAATACAGTAACAAAAAACCCTCGGAATCCAACCTATCTTTGTCTTTTATCAGGAGAATTTAGTCAATTTTCACTTGCTGTAATTATTAAAATATCTGGCAGTTTCTTTATTTTTTGGGAGGTGGGGCAGCTTCTGTGTGTCCCACACTTACCACTCCTCACTCTTCAGTACTTTATTACCCTTTTTTGGTCTGATTCAGTTTTGTTTACAATGGTTGGTTTCAATTTTCTACTTTCTCTTGCTTACAGGTTTGAAAATGATAGTGTTTTCCTATTTTAGCGTTTGTTCATTAAATTTTAACATGCATATTTGTTAACGTGTCTTCAGAAAAATGAAAATATTTTAGAAGAAAAGTCCAGCTGCTAACTGATCTACGTGCTGTTTTTCAGTATTATGTTTCTGTCCTTTCTACATGCACCAAGTATTACTCACCGAAGAAAATGTTTGTTTAGATTTACCTACATTCTTAACAATTTCCTCCCAGTACTATTTTGCTCCATTTTTCCCCAACTCAATAAATTATATCCCTACAGACTGGGTACAGTGGCTCACTCCTGTAATCCCAGCACTTTGGAAGGCCAAAGTGGGCAGATCACTTGAGGCCAGGAGGTCGAGACCAGCCTGGCCAACATGGCGAAACGCTGTCTCTACTAAAACTACAAAAATTAGCGAGGCATGGTGGCATGCACCTGTAATCCCAGCTACTCAGGAGCCTGAGGCACGAGAATCGCTTGAACCCAGGAGGCAGAAGTTGCAGTGAGCTGAGATCACACCACTGCACTCCAGCCTGGGCGACAGAGCAAGACTCCATCTCAAAAAAAAAAAAAAAAAAAGTATCTATGTATCAAGTGACACTTTTTCTTATACTCCAAAACCAATCCAACAAATCCTGTTTGGAGAACACCTTCAACAAACATCTAGAAGCCAAACACTTCACATGACCTCCCTAACTCCCACACTAGTGCAGGTGCCATCTCCGTCGTGGGCCACTGCAGATTTTATTGCTGCCTGCTCCCAGCCTGCCGCCCCTGTAACAAACCTTCACATGTACCCCAATGAACCTAAAATAAAAGTCTGAAAAAAGACTCCAAAGAGCTCTCTAGCTCTCTCTCCACTATGTGAGGATGTAACGAGAAGTTGGCAGTCTGCAACCTGGAACAGGGTCCTCACCAGAACCTGACCGTGCTAGCACCCTGGTCTTGGACTTCCAGCCCCCAGAACGGTGAGATATAAATTTCATTTGTTTGTAACCCCAAAAAATAAATAAATAAATAAATGAAATGAAATGAAATGAAATACAAAATTCCTTTAAAATAGCAAAGAGCAGAACATCTGAATGCAAAGGGACCTAACCTCACTGGGCTTACAGTGGGTGGGTACTCACTACTCAACCAAGTGGTTTTGGCTTGAGGACTCTTCCTCTAAATATCCATGCCTCCTCTGCTCGCTCCAACTTGAAGACCAACCTGGCTTGCTAATGCAACACCCCGTGAATGAGAAATGACTCAGGACTCGCCCAGGCTTACAGCTTCAGGGCTTCTGAAGAAAAAAAGGTGCAGTTTTAGGAGCTGTAGTCAATAGGGTCATTTAAACTTTTCACTGAGAGAGGGGGAAAAATGTTGTTTCCAGTGACCAAGAAAGGTTACCTAATGCCTACAGCCCAGGGTCACCTTTGAACCCTAAATTTCAACCCTAAAATTCATTCATCTCTATAAATGATCACATAAATCAACTGCTAAAAATGTTATTTAAAAGTATATAAAACATAATCCTTACACTACTGAGACAAGGAGACTGTAGTTCTCCAGCATCACATCCCTGTACAGGGTCCTCTCAACAGGGCCCAGATGCTGCCACTCCTCCTGGGTGAAGTCCACAGTCACATCCTTGAATGACACTGATCCCTAAAAAATACATCTGTGTTCATTTTACAGTGACTACAACAAACACTGTGCAATGTTTCAGATCTAATACTTTGTCATGTTCACTGTTGATACCCAAAGAAAAAACATCACACAGCAAACCTATGCTGTCCTTTATTTGGCATTATATGCTGTGGGAGATCAGATCACAAAAGTACCCTAACCATGTATTAATTTCTTGATTTGTGGGGGGAAAAAAATCTAAGGTTCCCCAATGTGCTGGAGCTGTCTCATGTTCTGGGAATACAAAAAAAATATTTTAAAACGCTGGCTCTCAAAGGGTTCATTGAATCATTGAAAGACATGGTTAAAAATATATGCCTGCAATAAGGTTTTGCAGAAGAAATGCAAGAAGTATCTAAAAGGTAATGGCCACATGGGGGAAAGTGTTCAATTCTGTTTTGAATAAGAGATTGGGCTACCTTAAGAAAATAACGCCTTGAGTCCTCACACATCAATAATGTATTATGGGACCGGGCGCAGTGGCTCACACCTATAAGCCCAGCACATTGAAAGGCTGAGGAGGGCAAGATCACCTGAGGTCAGGAGCTCGAGGCCAGCCTGAGCAACATGGTAAAACCCCATCTGTACAAAAAATACAAAAATTAGCTGGGTGGCGTGGCACACACCTGTAATCCCACCTACTCAGGAAGCTGAGGTGGGAGAATCACTTGAACCTGGGAGACAGAGGTTACAATGAGCTGAGATCATGCCATTGTACTCCAGGCTGGGAGACAGAGCAAGACTCCATCTCTAATAATAATAATAATAATAATAATAATTAGTAGGCCGGGCGTGGTGGCTCATGCCTGTAATCCCAAGCACTTTGGGAGGCCAAGGCGGGCAGATCACCTGAGGTCGGGTGTTCAAGACCAACCTGACCAACATGGTGAAACCCCGTCTTTAAAAAAAAAAATTAATAAAATAAATAAATAAATAAATAAAATAATAATAATAATAATTAGTAATAATATGGGCCAATAGCAAAGCAAAAAAAAAAAAGGCTGAGGACACTGAATACACAGGGCAGGTTAATAAAACTACAAATAGTACTGTTTGTTGGTGAAAGGATAGATCTACATTAAGATACAGATCCATAAGCAAAATCAAGAGCAAGATTATAAATAATTTGGGATGAATTCCTTTCCCTAAACATTTTACCATGAGTTACACATGTACTACAAAGTTACATTTTTGTGGGAGTAAATAATGTAAATAGCTATGCTAGTATTTTCTTCCAGCATGCTTTTTCTTTTTGAGATGGAGTCTCACTCTGTCACCCAGGCTGAAGTGCAGTGGTGCGAGTCTTGGCTCACTGCAACCTCCGCCTCCCAGGTTCAAGTGATTCTCCTGCCTCAGCCTCCTGAGTAGCTAGGATTACAGGCATGCGCCACCATGCTGGGCTAATTTTTTTTTTTTTTTAAGTAGAGACAGGGTATTACCACGTTGGCCAGGCTGGTCTCAAACTCCTTACCTCAAGTGATTTTCCTGCCTCGGCCTCCCAAAGTGCTGGGATTACAGGCGTGAGCCACACCCAGCCTCAAGCATGCTGACCTTCTTAGGCACTGCCTAAGGTAAATCTTGAAGCCACCACTTCAAGATCACAGCAGGGGATAACGGGAGCCAATGAAGAGGTAAAGTAAGCACAAGAATTAGATGTCCAGGTTTACATCTTAGGGGCAGTGATTTTAAGAAGAGTGGAGAAGGGCTTTAGAGGAAATGCAGGGCAAAGACCAGAGGGTGAGATGACCACACATATTCAGGTGACAAGAATGGGCAGGAGTCGACAAACAACTCAGACAAATCTAGCCTGCCCCATTCTGTACAGCCTGGGAGCCAGGAATGGTTGTGACATTTTCTACATTTTTAAATAGGAAAAAATCAAAAGAATATTTTTGGACACATGTATGTAGAAATCATATAAAATTCAAATTTCAGTGTCCATAAACTTTTATTAGGACACAATCGTGCATGTTTGACTGTGTATCATCTAAGCTGCTTTCACACAATAGCAGGGGCAAGTAGTCACCATTTACTGTATGTGGCACTCTCACTACTGCCCAGCACACTACAAATCACAGACATGGATTCAGTTATAACTTCACTGTATTTCGAGTGCTAGGCCTAACGCCATCTTGTGACATTTTGTTTTAGCTTTTTATTACCAGTGCATATTGTGTCAAAACAAGAAAAATGGGCTTTGAATGTTAGATTTTTAAGGCACAGAGGAAGGTGGGTAGTTTTCTTATCTAATTAGTGGGAATATTTCATTACAGCTTATTTGTAAGTCATATATACAGATAAATATAGACATAGTTTGTTGTTGTTGTTGTTGTTGTTGTTGTTGAGAAAGAGTCTTGCTCTGTCACCCAGGCTGGAATGAAGTGGAACAATCATGGCTCACGCAGCCTCAACCTCTCAGGTTCAAGTGATCCTCTCACCTCAACCTCCCAAGTAGCTGGGACTACAAGCACACACCACCACACTTGGCTAATATTTTTTTACTGTTTTTAGAGACAGGGCTTCGCCCTGTTGCCCAGGCTGGTCTGAACTCCTAGGTTCAAGCAATCTGCCCACCTCGGCCTCCCAAAGTGCTGGGATTACAGGTGTGAGCCCCCACACCAGGCTATTAGCCACATTTTTAAAAAGAGCTCAAATACAGAGACAGAGAATGAAGCAGTGGTTACTACAGGTGTTGGAGGGGTGGCGAAGGAAATGGGGAAATGCAGGCCAAAGGAGACTAACTTTTAGATATGTAGGATGAACACCTTTAGAGTTCTAACATAAAACATAAGGACTAAAGTTAATAAAATTCTATTAGGGATTTTTATTAAGTAAATTGTAGCTGCTCTAGTCACAAAAAAAGTAACTATGTGAGATGACATACATTAATCTGCTTCACTATAGTAACCACTTTACCCTCTATATGTATCCCATAACATGTTGTAAGCCTCAAAAATTTATTTTTGTAAGCCACATTAAATTTATTTTTAAAAATAAAATAAAATCATGTTTGTGGACTGGTATCGGTAACTGGCAGTACCTATGTGAAACACATTTTCAAAGACAAAATATGTACAAGCTCATTACAATTCAACATTAGCAGATGATGATTTGCAATAGATTTTGATGACACAGAATACTAACGAGAAGAACCCCAATTAGGCAAAATGGTAACCACCCCAAAAGAATTCCACTTTTCTCATTAGTAGACCTATACTGCAAAACACAATAACATAATCATGATTATATTTTGAATTTCATCAACAAAAAATTGGTGGTAGCCTCGGCAATGTGGCAAAACACCGTCTTCACAGAAATGTTTTTAAATTAGCATGTCATGGCAGGATGTAGCAGCGTGGTGGCATGTGGTCCCAGCTACTCAGGAGGCTGAGGTGGAAGAATCACTTGAGCCCATGAGGTCTAGGCTTCAGTGAGCCATGACTGCACCACTGCACTTCAGCCTGGCGACAGAGTGAAGCCAAAGGCCTCACGTCAAAACAAACAAAATCACACAAAAACAAACTAACAAAAAAACTGGTGGAAATTTATTTTGTCGCTTGCTCAGTAAATCCTACATATATCCTTGGTTTTATTTCTTGGTCCACAAAGCATAAAATGTTAGCTATCTGGCTTTTTTTTTTCTTTTCTTTTTTTCAGACGCAGTGCTCTGTGACCCAGGGTGAGTACAGGGGCGCGATCTCGGCTTACCGCAACCTCCGCCTTCCTGGTTTCAAGCAATTCTCCTGCCTCAGTCTCCTGAGTAGCTGGGACTACAGATGCATCCCACCACACCTAGCTAATTTTTTGTATTTTTAGTAGAGATGAGGTTTCACCGTGTTAGCCAGAATGGTCTCGATCTCCTGACCTCATGATCTGCCCACTTCAGCCTCCCAAAGTGCTGGGATTACAGGCATAAGCCACCGTACATGGCCAGCTCTCTGGCTTTTTATGAAAGATATTAGCTAACTCCTGGAAAGAACTGATCCTACAAAATAAGACTTTAAGAGATATTGGTCCCAAATTCATGGTGCAAAAAGAAAGAAGGGGAAATTATCTCCCAGGGTTTCCTTATGAGCCTCCAAGTAAATCCAGATGCCATTTGCAAAGACGGGGAAGTAAAAAGAAAGAGGCTGGACAAAAGGTAAGGGTTAGAGGGGTCTCAGACATGTTGTGCTTGAAGTGTCTGTGGAACGGGCAGGCAGGGATCTTCAGGAGGCAGCTGGATGAGTGGTTCTGGAGCTCAGGAGGGAAGCCCCTGATGAAGCTGAGGACTGGGGGAGTCACTGGCATCTTGGTGGCTGCTGAAACCAGCAGTGAATCAGATGGCTCTCAAGGAAAGGCAAAAGTGCTAGGGTCAGGTCTGAGGGAACCCACACAGGAGCCTGGAGAACAGGACACAAAGAATAAGAATAAAATTCTCTGAAGCATAACAAAATTAGCAACCTACGCTAAACACAGAGTTCTTCAATTATGGAAAATGAATAAAAAATGAAGTAGAGGGCCGGGTGTGGTGGCTCACACCTGTAATCCCAGCACTTTGGGAGGCCAAGGCAGGTGGATCACCAGTGTCAGGAGTTCGAGACCAGCCTGACCAACACGGTGAAACCCCATCTCTATCGAATACAAAAAATTAGCTGGGCATGGTGGTGGGCACCTGTAATCCTGGCCACTCGGGAGTCTGAGGCAGGAGAAGGAGAACTGCTTGAACCCAGGGGGTGGAGGCTGCAGTGAGCTGAGACCGCGCCATTGCACTGTAGCCTGTGCAACAAGAGTGAAACTCCATCTCGAAAAAAAAGATGAAGTAAAGACACTTTAGGAAAACTGAGGCTATAGCAGTAACTACTAAGATACGCAAAACAACTGAATGTGGGAGAAAAACATCACAGCAAGAAATGGGAGAAAATCTGTTTGTTTGTTTGTTTTATTTCTTTTCTTTTTGTTTTGTTTTGAGACAGGGTCTTGCTCTGTTGCCCACGCTGAAGTGCAATGGCACGATCTTGGCTCACTGCAACCTCTACCTCATGGGTCCAAGTGATTCTCCTGCCTCAGTCTCCCGAGTCGCTGGGACTACAGGAACCTGCCACCATAGCAGCTTATTTTTGTATTTTTAGTAGAGACAGGGTTTCACAATGCTGCCCAGGCTGGTCTCGAACTCCTGACCTCAGGTAATCCACCCGCCTTCAGCCTCCCAGAGTGCTGGGATTACAAGCATGAGCCACCAGACCTGGCCTATGATAGGATCTTGCTCTGTCACCAAGGCTGGAGTGCAGTGGTGCAATCATAGCTGACTGCAGCCTTGAACTCCCAGGTTCACACAATCCTCCCACCTAAGCCTCCTGAGTAACTGGAAATACAGGTGCGCAACACTACTTCCCACTAATTTTTTTTTTTGAGACAGTCTTGCTTTGTCATCCAGGCTGGAATACATGATGTGATCTTAGCTCACTTAAATCTCTGCCTCCCAGGTTCAAGCAATCCTCCCACCTCAGCCTCCCAAGTAGCTGGGATTACTGGCACCTGCCACCACATCTGGCTAATTTTTGTATTTTTAGTAGAGGCGGGGGTTTCACCATGTTGACCGGGCTGGTCTCGAACTCCTGACCTCAAGTGATCTGCTGCCTCAGCCTCCCAAAGTGCTAGGATTAAGGAGTGAGCCACCCATGCCTGGCCTTTATTTTTTATTTGTAGAGACAAAGTCTTAAACTCCTGGCCTCAAGCAATCCTCCCACCTCAGCCTCCCAAATCTTGAAAATCTACTTTTAATTCCAAATTATATTCTTACATATTTGAATAGAAAACTACTTAAAGAAGAATTGACTTCATTTACAAGTAGCCATCAGAAAATAAGAATTCTCACTTGCCGGGCATGGTGGCTCACACCTGCAATCCCAGCACTTCGGGAGGCCAAGGCAGGCAGATTACCTGAGGCCAGGAGTTCAAGACCAGCCTGGCCAACATGGTAAAACTCTGTCTCTACCAAAAAAAAAAAAAAAAAAAAAATACAAAAATTAGCCAGGTGTGGTGACACATGCCTGTAATCCCAGCTACTCGAGAGGCTGAGGCAGGAGAATTGCTTGAACCCAAGAGGCGGAGATTGCAGTGAGCTGAGGTTGCACCACTGCACTCCAGCCTAGGCAACAGAATGAGACTCCGTCTTAGGAAAAAAAAAAAAAAAAGAATTCTCACCAGTCTGGCCAAACTGGCAAAACCCCATCTCTACTAAAAAAATAAACACAAAAATTAGCCAGGCGTGGTGGTACACCTCTGTAATCCCAGCTACTCGGGAGGCTGAGGCAGGAGAATCACTTGAACCCGGGAGGCAGACGTTGTAGTGAGCCAAGATCCCACAACTGCATTCCAGCCTGGGTGACAGAGAGAGACTCTGTCTCAAAAATAATAATAATAATAATTCTCAAAAATTGAAAAACTTGACTACTGAATTGTGAAGCCCCAAATCAAACCTTTCAACTAAAGGCATGAAATACATATTAATATATGTAAAATAAATCCTCATTTAACGTAATTGACAGGTTCTTGGAAACTGCAATTACGCCAAATGATGTATAAGAAAACCAATTTGACCACAGGCTAGTTGATATAAACAAGAGTTAAGCTCCTTTGGCATTTTTCTGGTCACAAAAATATCACCAAATTTCTAAATAAAGACTCAAAACACTTAAAGCATTGAAATAAAGGTGGGCTACACATACATTTAAGAAACATTAATAAAAACAAGAAAGACAGCCAGCAGCCCTCTGGAGCCCAGCCCAGAGCTCCTCAGGATGGCTGCCCACAGACAAAATAAAAATAAATTTTAAAAATTTTTAAAAAACAAATATAATTACCCAATTTTTGGTGAATCAGTGATAGTGGTCATAGTAGTGATGGGTTGAAATAAGAAATAAGTGTTTACAAAGCAAAAATCATAAAAGCACGCCCCCAGCCATAGAGTTCAAAAACAATCACAGATACGACCAGCTCCCTGAGTACTGTCATGCCACACCATCTGCTGTTGTGCATTTGTATGATTACTGCATATTTTACAGATTTTTATTTTACAATAATTAGTATTTATTCATTAATTCATTTTCTACCCTGCTTATTCCAGATCAGGGTCTCATGGCCAGAAACTCTCCTGGCAGCTCAAAGCACAAGGCAGAAACCCATCCTGGACAGAACACCATCCCATCGCGAGGCACACTCACACACCCGCCCACACTTACTCAAACTGGGACAATCTAGACACATCAATGAGCCTAACATGTTTGTCTTTGGGATGTGGGAGGAAACTGAAATAGCTGGGGAAAACCCACGTAGACATCAGAATGTGTAAACTCTATACAGTAAATGGCCACAGCCAGGAATGGATTTTTTTCCTCATCAACATTATAATGAAATGACATTACAGGAAATGACATAGAACCAAACAAGGTTATTCAAGGGCCTGCTGTATATGAAAAAATTGTACAAATCTCCTAAAACAAAGAACAAAAGATAGAGACTGCCAGGTACACAAAGGAGATCCAAACCTTCTTTCCTGAGAACCTCAAAGAGTAAGTTTTCCAGCTGATTTGTCACCAGCAAAAGTAGAAACTGACTTGTCCTTTACTGTCTGCTGGGTGTTGCCTGCTCAAGAGAACCTAACAGCCTGTCTGTCAAAGGCTCAAGGAAGATACTGCCTTGCTCATGAAAAGGACAATAGCCATGCACAGTGGCTCATGCCTGGAATCTCAACACTTTGGGAGGCTGCGATGGGCAGGCTGCTTGTGCCCAGGAATTCAAGACCAGCCTGGACAACATAGAAGGACTCCACCTCTACTAAAAGTTAAAAAAAAAATAGCTGGGCATGATGGTCCAGCAATTGAGAGGCTGAAGCAGGAAGATCGTTTGTGCCAAGGAGGTCGAGGCTGCAGTGAGCTGTGATCATATAGCTGAACTCCAGCCTGGCAACAAAGTGAGACTTGTCTCCTAAACAAAAATGAAAAAAACAATGACTATCCCATTCAAAAGGAGCCAAAATTCTGAGAAAATAAGTCCAAGCTAAGTAATTAGTACACAAAGACAATGGTTTGGCTGATATATAACCAGAGGCCCCAACATGTAAATATCAAGGGTTCCAGGAAATTAAAGAAACAGATAGAAGAGAATTAATCAAAAACTAATTAAGGCTGGGCACCGTGGCTCACACACCTGTAATCCCAGCACTTTGGAAGGCCAGGGTGGGCGGATCACCTGAGGTCCAGAGTTCCAGACCAGCCTGGCCAACATGGTGAAATCCCATCTGTACTAAAAATACAAAAGTTAGCCGGGTGTGAGCACACCTGTAATCCCAGCTACTCGGGAGGCTGAGGCAGGAGAATTGCTTGAACTCTGGAGGCGGAGGTTGCAGCAAACCAAGACCATGCCACTGCAGTTCAGGCTGGGCAACAGAGTGAGACTCCATCTCAAAAAAAAAAAAAAACTAATTAAGATACCTTGAGTTGAAAGATTTGAGTCTTCATATTGAAAGGGACATTAATACAAGAGACCAGAATAAAAAACACTCTGGTTTCAGCTCTGACTTATAAAAAGCCTAGAAGTTGTCACTTCCGTCCTCACAACAAGAAAAACTGGACAAACTCAAAGTCAATGACTTTCCTTGAACTCATCAAAAATTGAGGTCACAAAGGCAAACTGCCACCTTAAAATGTGGAGAGACTGACACATCCAGTCACAGCCAAGATCTGCTTACCTGGAACAGAAGCTACCAAAGCCATAAATTGGTAGGAACACTTAACTGTTTAATCTGAACACTGCTAGAGGCTGAGTGTGAGGAGCATCAGAGTGAGAAACTCCTGGGAACAGCCTCAGTGGAGTACCCAACATTCATGGACTTTCTCTCTAGGAATCTCACCAACTCCTCATGGAGAAAATCAAAGAAAGACCCACTCTTAAAACTAGCAAAGGAAGGAAAATAGGTCAATAGAAACTTCTCCAAGTGAAATGCAAAGAGAAATCGCATTTAAAAAAATAAATAAATAAAAACAAGGCCAGGAGTGGTGGCTTATGCCTATAATCCCAGCACTTTGGGAGGCCGAGGCAAGTGGATCATTTGAGGTCAGGAGCTTGAGACTAGCTTGGCCAACATGGTGAAACCCCCATCTCTACTAAAAATACAAAAATTAGTTGGAGTGGTGGCACACGCCTGTCATCCCAGCTAGTTGGGAGTCTGAGGCAAGAGAATCGCTAGAACTCAGCAGGTGGAGGTTGCACTGAGCCAGGATCACACGACCACATTCCAGCCTGGGAGAAAGAGTAAGACTCTGTCCCAAAAAAAAAAAAAAAAATCCAACAACTGTAGAACAACACCAAAAGGTATAACATACACATAATTAAAATACCAAAAGGAAAAACAACTGAGAATAAAGAAGAAATATCTGAAGTAACAATGGCCAAAACATTCCAAAATTAATGACAGATCCAGAAAGCTCAGAAAACACCAAGGACCAAGAAAGATAAATACAACATACAACAAGATATATCGTGTTCAAACAGCAGAAAATCTTAAAAGACAAAGACAAAATCTTAAAAGAACCTACCAGGGGTAGGAGGGGAGGAGAGCACCAGAAAAAAAGGATATAAATTACAGCAAAATTCTCAAAACCCATGCAAGTAAGAAAAGTGGAGTGAAATATCTAAAGTATTGAAAGAATAGAAAGAAAAATACCAACCTAGAGTTAATGTAAAAGGCACACTGACACATACATTTATATAATTCTGAATGACAAGAACAAAATCTCACAAGTTCCAGATGAAAAAACAGCTGACTACAAAGGAAAGAGAGGTATCCTAGCCTCAGCTTTCTCCTCTGCAGTACTAGAAACAAAAAGCAATGGGATTTTAGAAAAAGAATTGCACTATGGGAAACTAGGATTTTTTTTTAAAGGAATTGGAAAAGAAGAATTTTGCTCTTGTTGCCGAGGCTGGAATGCAATGACGTAATCTTGGCTCTCTGTAACTTCCACCTCCCAGGTTCCAGTGATTCTCCTGCCTCAGTCTCCTGAGTAGCTGGGATTACAGGCACCCACCACTATGTCCGGCTAATTTTTATATTTTTAGTAGAGACAGGGTTTACATCATGTTGGCCAGGCTGGTCTCAAACTCCTGACCTCAAGTTATCCGCCCACCTTGGCCTCCCAAAGTGCTGAGATTACAGGCATGAGCCATCCTGCCCGGCCTGCTATAAATTCTAAAATTCTATAAATTTCAGTCAGTTCAAAATGACTTAATCCTTTAATACTTATCAAAATTTGTTTTATGGCCCAGAATGTGATCTGTCTTGGTAAATATCCCATGTGCACATGAAAAGAATGTATATTCTGCTGTAAAGTGTAGTAAAAACGTCAGTTAGGTCAAGTTGGTTGTGTTGATAGGTTCGTTTAGATCTTGTATATCCTCACAGATTTTTTCTTTTTTTTTTTTTATTGAGACGGAGTTTGGTCTTGTTGCCCAGGCTGGAGTGCAATGGCGGGATCTCAGCTCACTGCAACCTTCACCTCCCAGGTTCAAGCAATTCTCCTTCCTCAGCCTCCGAGTAGCTGGGATTACAGGCATGTGCCACCATGCCTGGCTAATTTTTTGTATTTTTTAGTAGAGACAGGGTTTCACCATGTTGGCCAGGCTGATCGAGAATTCCTGACCTCAGGTGATCCACCCGTCTCAGCCTCCCAAAGTGCTGAGATTACAAGTGTGAGCCACTGCGCCTGGCCCAGATTTTTCTACTTGTTCTATCAATTATTAAGAAAAGAGTTTTAAAGTCTCTGATTATTAATTGTGCAACTGTCTACTTTTCCTTGTAGTTCTGTAACTTTTTGTTTCACATCTTTTGAAGACTATTTTGAAGAATATGTAAAACAAAAAGTTACAGAACTACAAGGAAGATAAGCTTTTTTTTTTTTTTTTTTTTTTGAGACTGAGTCTCGCTCTGTCGCCAAGCTGGAGTGCAGTGCCACGATCTTGGCTGACTGCAACCTCCGCCTCCCAGGTTCAAGTGATTCTCTTGCCTCAGCCTCCCGAGTAGCTGGAATTACAGGCAGCTACCACCATGGCTGGCTAATTTTTTGTATTTTTAGTAGAGATGGGGTTTTACCATGTTGGCCAGGCTGGTCTCAAACTCCTGACCTCAGGTGATCCACCCACCTCAGCCTCCCAGAATGCGGGATTACAGGGGTGAGCCACTGCACCCAGCCTAAGTAATATATTTTTATTCTTGCAAGTCTTTTACTGGCCACCTGTCATAGTCTGTTGAAACACTCCTCTTCCTTTCTGTGTCTCCTTTGCATAGCACCTGACTCCTGCACTCATTGAGAGACTGATCCCTGGCAGCTGGCCTGTAGCTGGAACTACAGGCACATACCACCACGCCCAGCTAATTTTTGTGTTTTTTTTAGTAGAGGCGGGGTTTCACCATGTTGGCCAGGATGGTCTCCAACTCTTGACCTCGTGATCCACCCACCTCAGCCTCCCAAAGTGCTGGGATTATAGGCATGAGCCACCGCACCCGGGTGCATTTAGGATTTTTATAGAACTACAAGGCAGATAAGCAAAAGTTATACAACTACAAGGTAAATAAGCATTTAGGATTTTTGTGTCCTCTTGTCTTATCATTATATAAGGTTCTTTTTAGCCATGATACAGATTGGTTGACTACCCCTTATCCAAAATGCTTGGGACCAGAAGTGTTTCTGATTTTGAATCTTTTCAGATTTTTGAATATTGGCATTCTACTTATAAATAGCTTCAGCATCCCTAAGGCAAAAATCTGAAATCTGAAATGTTCTACTCAACATTTCTTTTGAGCATCATGTCAGTGCTCAAAAACTTTCAAAGCATTTCAGGTTTCCGGTTGGGGATACTCAACTTGTAATACTCTTTGTTTTGAAACCTCCTGTCCAATATTTAATCTGATATGAAAGCTATCTGCTTAGGCTTGGCGTGGCGGCTCACGCCTGTAATCCCAGCACTTTGAGAGGCTGAGACAGGCAGACGACCTGAGGTCAGGAGTTCGAGACCAGCCTGGCCAACATGGTGAAACCCCATCTCTAATAAAAATACAAAAATTAGCCAGGCATGGTGGCCAGCGCCTGTCATCCCAGCTACTTAGGAGGCTGACACATGAGAATTGCTTGAACCGAGGAGGTGGAGATTTGCAGTGAGCTGAGATTATACCACTGCACCCCAGCCAGGGAGACAGAGCGAGACTCCATCTCAAAAAAAGCAAAAATAAAAATTAATTAATTAAGAAAATGTGTATCTAATTACCTGTTAGCTAGTGACTTTTTAAATTTTTTCACTTTTTTAGAGACAGGGTCTTGCTATGTTGGCCAGGTTAGTCTTGAACTCCTGGCCTCAAGCAATCTTCCTGTCTTGGCCTCTCAAAGCGCTAGGATTACAGGCATAAGCCACTGCACCCAGCCTAGTGACTTTCATATAATTATTCTGTATTCAAGATAAATGTGTTGATGTAGTATCTCCAAGAAACTGGGGAGCTTTTTTGGTTTTTCTTTTTGAGCCAGGGTCTTACTCTGTTGCCTGGGCTGATGTGATTGCTGTTCACCACAGCACTGACCTCCTGGGCTCAGGTAATCCTCCCAAGTAGCCAGGACTACATGCATACGCCACCATGCCCAGCTAATTTTTTTGCATTTTTTTGTAGAGACAGGGTTTTGCCATGTTGCCCAGGCTGTTCTCAAACTCCTGGCCTCAAGCAATCCTCTCACCTTATCCTCCCAAAGTGCTGGGATCACAGGAGTAGGCCACCACTCCCAGCCTCCAGTAAGTTTCTTATTGTTGAAGTAGCCATACTTTCTTTGCTATAAACCCTACTTGGTCAGTCATTTATTCAGTGAATACATATTGAGCATCTGCTGTTACAGTGTTGGAAAGAGTCTTGTGAACAAAATTACTACTTTCATGGAGAGGATATTCCAACAGAACATGCTGTATTTATTCTTTGGTATAATCCTCGATGTCGCCTCCCTATATTTTTTGTGATTTTCGTCTGTTGTGTTACCTTATAAGATTTTGTTATTAGGTGTACTTTCTCAAAGCTGTTTAAATTTTTGCTATATTACCTTGCTTCCTCATTAATGCCAGCTTTAGATTTAATCACTTTTATGACCAGTTCCAACAAACTGCTTTTCGTTTTACATTTAGCCTTGCTCCTTATGTTTTATATTCATTAATGATTTTTATCCTAACCTTGTCCTGCTTTGCTTTTCCAGTTTCTTTGAACAAATATATAATTTATATTTTCAGTTTAGTTTTAAAATAAGTTACAGTATTCTGCAATAAATTTACTTGTCACCCTAGAGTCATGTAAAGTATTCTCCTTACAATTTATTTCAGATAATTAATAATTTGGATTTTAATATTTATCTTAAATCCAAAGTTTTATTTAGGGGACGATTTCTTTTGTGATTATATACCCTAAGTAAAGTAATCTACCTATTCCTTTCAGTCTTTTTCTTTCTTTTTTTTTTTTTTTTTTTTTTGAGATGGAGTCTCGCTCTGTCGCCAGGCTGGAGTGCAGTGGCTCGATCTCCGTTCACTGCAACCTTCGCCTCCCAGGTTGAAGCGATTCTCCTGCCTCAGCGTCCCGAGTAGCTGGGACTACAGGCATCCGCCAACACGCCTGGCTAAATTTTGCATTCACCATGTTGACCAAGATGGTCTCATGACCTCGTGATCCACCTGCCTCGGCCTCCCAAGGTGCTGGGATTACAGATGTGTCCTTTCAGTTTTCTTTCTTTTTTTTCTTTTTCGCTGTGTCACCAGGCTGGAGTGCAGTGGCGCAATCTTGGCTCACTGCAACCTCCGTCTCCCAGGTTCAAGCAATTCTCCTGCCTCAGCCTCCCGAGTAGCTGGGAGTACAGGCGCACACCACTACGCCCAGCTAATTTTTGTATTTTTTAGTGGAGACGGGGTTTCACCATGTTGGCCAGGATGGTCTCAATCTCTTGACCTCGTGATCCGCCTGCCTCGGCCTCCCAAAGTGCTGGGATTACAGGCGTGAGCCACCATGCTTTTTCTTTTTTTTTTTTATTATTGTCTTCTTTAAGTGAACATGATTGCTATGTCCTTTCAGTTTTTGTTTTTGTTTTGTTTGCTTTTTTTTTTTTTTTTTTTGAGATGGAGTTTTGCTCTGTCGCGCAGGCTGGAGTGCCGTGGCCCAATCTCAGCTCACTGCAACCTCCCCGACCCAGGTTCAAGCGATTCCCCTACCTCAGCCTCCCAAGTAGCTGGGACTACAGGTGCCCGCCACCTCACCCTGCTAATTTTTTGTATTTTAGTAGAGACAGGGTTTCACCATGTTGGCCACAATGATCTCCATTTCCTGACCTCGTGATCCGCCCACCTTGACCTCCCTAAGTGCTGGGATTACAGGCATGAGCCACCGCGCCCGGCTGTCCTTTCAGTTTTAAAGCTCACAATTAAGGATGCAATAACTCAAAACTCTACTTCTTTTTTTTTTTTTTTTTTTTTTTGAGAAGGGGTCTTGCTCTGTCGCCCAGGCTGGAGTGCGGTGGAGTCATCACAGCTCACTGCAAACTCCACCTCCTGGTTTAAGCAATTCTACTGCCTCAGCCTCCCGAGAAGCTGGGACTACAGGTGCCTGCCACCATGCCCGGATAATTTTGTTTGTATTTTTGTAGAGATGGGTTTTGCCATGTTGGCCAGGCTGGTCTTGAACTCCTGACCTCAGGTGATCCGCCCACCTCAGTCTCCCAAAGTGCTGGGAATACAGGCATGGCCTACCGTCCCTGACCTCAAAATTCTACTTCTAACAAATTTCTACTTTTTAGTATTTTCTTAATGACCAGAATATGATCTAATGATGAAAAATGAATGATGAAAAATTTGTTGTCAGGTGACCTAGATCCCATAATGGGCATGGCACTTAACCTTTTTCACTTCAGTTTTATTTTGGGAAAACAATGATATCTATGTTACACTTTTGCTGTTGAGATTTATTATACAAATTTACAATATTTAGAAACCATCTGACATAGAATACCACTGACTTTTAGAATTTCATTATATTTTCAATTTTTGCAATTTTTCCCTGAAGAGTAAAATATTCCATTAGGTAAAATACAGGATAGCCAGCTATCTTTCCTTATTTTTCATCTCCTTGATCTGTCATAAGCTGAAAGAGGTATCTTGCCTCTCTCAGTAGTTTTCTATCACTAAGGCAGCACCTGCTTTTGCATTTGGCTACATAAAAACATGATTTTTATCCTCTTGCTAACTTTGCTACTTATCATTGTATGATATCTATTGTCATACCATCAAGGGTGCAAGTTCCACTTTGATATAAATAAGCGTGCTCTTATTTGCTTTTTAACTGTTTTTGCCAGAAATATTTTGCCCATTTCTTTGCTTTCCTTCCTTCAACAATTTTAGGGTTTTTTGTTTGTTTATTTTGTTTTGTTTTGTTTTTTTGAGGCAGAGTTTTACTCTTGCTGCCAAGGCTGGAGTGCAGTGACATTCCAGGTTCAAGCTATTCTCAGCCTCAGCCTCCTGAGTAGCTGGGATTACAGGCCTGCACTACCACTCCCAGCTAATTTTGTATTTTTAATAGAGACAGGGTTTCTCCATGTTGGTCAGGCTGGTCTCAAATTCCCGACCTCAGGTGATCTGCCCACCTGGCCTCCCAAAGTGCTGGGATTACAGGCGTGAGCCAGTGTGCCTGGACTTTCAGATTTCTTAAAAACAAGTGTTTAAGAAATAATATGGCTGTATTTGGTTTTTAAAACCAATATGACAGTCTGTCTAGAAATTCAGCTATTCATATTTTTTGTAATAATGTATTTTGGTTTTGATCTGAATCTTGGTTTATCAATTACTACATTAATATTTGAATATACCATGTCTATTTCAATTGATACCATTAATCACACTTTCTCAGTTCCTTTACCTCTTCTGGTTTGTTCAGAAAAGAAAGGTCTGAAATGTGAAATAGAATTACAGGCACAAATGCCAGAGAGTATAACTGTGAACTGTCTATATTACCCCATAAATACAGCCTAAATGGGGGGAAAAAATCATTTACTGAAATAGTCTGAAGATGCACTTGATTTCTTCCTCCAGATGCTCTATATTTTATCCCCATATCAAGCAGCAACACCAGAAAATGGTCTAAAGCAGTGCTGTCCAACTTGGTAGCCACTAGCCACATGCGGCAACCAAGCACTAAAATGTTACTATGTGACTTAGAAATACATTTTAATTATATTTCAATATCCACATATGGCTAGTGGTTACTCTACTAATCTACATACTATACTGTACTACAATATTTTCATTCTCTAAAAACCTATATTCACTGAGTTTTCTCATAGCTCTTCAGTCCTGTTCCCACTGAAAGAGGCTGAATTTCTGTGTGTGTGTGTGTGTGTGTGTGTGTGTGTGTGTGTGTGTGTGTGTGAGAGAGAGAGAGAGAGTGAGTGAGAGACAAAGTTTCACTCTTGTTGCCCAGGCTGGAGTGCAATGGTGTGATCTCGGCTCACCACAACCTCCACCTCCAGGG
This sequence comes from Ateles fusciceps, assembly GCA_036589455.1. Classification (NCBI taxonomy): domain Eukaryota; kingdom Metazoa; phylum Chordata; class Mammalia; order Primates; family Atelidae; genus Ateles; species Ateles fusciceps. Next base: position 733,734 of record JAZHEH010003321.1, on the reverse strand, counting down.
TTCAAGCAATCCTCCTGTTTCAACCTCCCAAGTAGCTGTGATTACAGGCATGCCCCACCACGCCCAGCTAATTTTGTATTTTTAGTAGAGACAGTGTTTCTCCATGTTGGTCAAACTGGTCTCAAACACCTCAGAAGATCTGCCTGCCTCGGCCTCCCAAAGTGCTGGGATTACAGGTGTGAGCCACCATGCCTAGCCTGAATTTCTTTTTATTGAAGTTATTGGAAGGTTGTATACTTCATCGCCCATACAGAGTGCAAGAGAATAATTTTAGACTCACTGCCAGGAAGTCTTCATGTCCCACTAATAATCAATATGGTTTTTCTTTATGGAAATGTAAATCATGTGACAGATGTCTACATTGTATAACCGTTATCAAAAAGAGACAAATTTACAGCTCAATTTTGATAACTACGAAAGACCATAAAACTTGTACTTACCTATGTATTAAATCAATATGCTATTGTCTATTTTCCTGTTGATTTCTACATTTCCATTCTAATCTAATGACCCTTAAAAGGTTCATTCAAGGCATTATAAATAAAGCTGATAATAACAACTAAACAACTCACCTGGGATGTTCATTTTCTACTGGTCTTGGAAAAATGTGAAGAGTGAAGGTAATGCTGGGAGAGGAGGTAAGTTAGGCGAAATCTGGCCTGCCTTGTTGCTCCTGGATCCAACTTCCTAAAACGCTACACAGAAGAGACCGTTTTAACAATATGGAGACATCTCTATGACCAGATTCTGTTGGGCTTAGACACGCAGTTTTTCACTGGGTGAAAGTAAACCATATATCCCAATGATTAACAATTTATGTCTCTAAGACACAAAAAGAATTTAAAATACAAGCAATTTATAAATGATGGGATCCTAATATAGAAACAGTGTCTTCGTTAAAACTGAGGAAACACTCAGGTTGCACTATTTATCTGTTTTCCTATGAATATAATACTGGGAATACTGTTGAACAATTCACAGAAACTCTAAAAAAGAGAATAAATGCTTTAGTACAAGATTTTTTAAAATATTTATCCTAATTTGATCACAATTTCATAATCTTTTGATAAGACTTGTTTCAACTATGCAAAAGAATGAAGAAACCAAGAAACTCTTATCTTGATCAGTAACAAAGGAGTGACCTGTAATAATTAATTGATTCTCTCAGGCTCCATACATTTTTTCTTCCAAATGAGGCAGAAATACTTAAATACTATATACTCTTCCTGCATTACCATCTTGTGATTCTAAGGTAAGAATAAAAAGAGAATAAAAGTCAGGCGCAGTGGCTCACGCCTGTAATCCCATCACTTTGGGAGGCCAAGGCAGGCGGATCACCTTGAAGTCGGGAGGGTCGCCTTAAGGTCAGGAGTTCGAGACCAGCCTGACCAACATGGAGAAACCCCGTCTCCAATAAAAATACAAAATCAGCCAGGCATGGTGGCACATGCCTGTAATCCCAGCTATTTGGGAGGCTGAGGCAGGAGAATCTCTTGAACCGGGGAGACGGAGGTTGCGGTGAGCTGAAATCAGGCCATTGCACTCCAGCCTAAAAATCAGTCTCAAAACACCAAAAGCATTGGCAACAAAAGCTAAAATAGACAAATGGGACCTAATCAAACTCCACAGCTTCTGCACAGCAAAAGAAACAGTCATTTGAGTGAATCAGCAATCAACAGAATGGGAAAAAGTTTTTGCGGTCTACCCATCTGACAAAGGGCTGATATCCAGAATCTACAAAGAACTAAAACAGATTTACAAGAAAAAAACAAACAAGCCCATTCAAAAGTGGGCAAAGGATATGAACAGACACTTTACAAAAGAAGACATACATGAGGCCAACAAACATATGAAAAAATGCTCATCATCACTGGTCATTAGAGAAATGCAAATCAAAACTACATTGAGATACCATCTCATGCCAGTTAGAATGGCGATCATAAAAAAATCTGGAGACAACAGATGCTGGAGAGGACGTGGAGAAATAGGAACACTTTTACACTGTTGGTGGGAGTATAAATTAGTTCAACCATTGTGGAAGACAGTGTGGCACTTCCTCAAGGACCTAGAAATAGAAATTCCATTTGACCCAGCAATCCCATTACTGGGTATATTTCCAAAGGATTATAAATCGTTCTGCTATAAGGACACATGCATATGAATGTTCATTGCAGCACAGTTTACAATAGCAAAGACCTGGAACCAACCCAAATGCCCATCGATGACAGACTGGACAGGGAAAATGTGGCACATATACACCATGGAATATTATGCAGCCATCAAAAACGATGAGTTCGTGTCCTTTGTAGGGACATGGATGAACCTGTAAACCATCATTCTCAGCAAACTAACACAAGAACAGAAAATCAAACACCGCATGTTCTCACTCATAGGCGAGTGTTGAACAATGAGAACACATGGACACAGGGAGGGGAGCATCACACACTGGGGTCTGTCGGGGGAAATAGGGGAGAGACAGTTGGGGGTGAGGAGTTGGGGGAGAGATAGCATGGGGAGAAATGCCAGATATAGGTGATGGGGGAGGAAGGCAGCAAATCATACTGCCATGTGTGTACCTATGCAACAAACTTGCATGTTCTTCACATGTACCCCAAAGCCTAAAATGCAATAAAAAAAAAATGAAAAAAAAATCAGTCTCAAAAAAAAAAAAGCTGGGCACGGAGACTCACACCTGTAATCCCAGGGTGGATCACCTGAGGTCAGGAGTTCAAGATCAGCCTCGCTGACATGGTGAAACACCATCTCTACTAGATAAAATACAAAAATCATTCGGGCATGGTGGTGTGCACCTGTAATCCCAGCTACTTGGAAGGCTGAGGCAGGAGAATCGCTTGAACCCAGGTGGCAGAGGTTGCAGTGAGCTGAGATTGCACCATGGCACTCCAGCCTGGGTGACAAGAGCAAAACTGCATCTCAAAAGAAAAAAAATCCAGATAAAAAATACGTGGATATTGCATGTGAGCTTAGAATCTGAAAAATCTGAGTGAAGAACAAAAGAAATGTGCACTGTTTGAAGAGGTTAAATTAAACTTCCCCAGGTCAAATGCCCACAGAGAAGGGACATTTCCTGGGTAGCCTGCTCCTCATTCACTGCTCTGATGCGGCACACCTCGCGCTGATCCAGCTTCACAAAGTTGTGATGGCAACGATGTGAAGTCTGAAGTCACACTCATTTGGAGCCACGGGATCAAAGATTGCATCTGGCCTTGCAAATCTAGAATCTGTTCTTTTGGGGAGGGTCTCTTCCACTTCCGCTCTGATGAGAGGTCTGACGTCTCAGGGGTGTTTTTTCCAGGTAGGATTATGGTTCGTGCAGCTCCTGCCCTCTCAAGTCTCTAGAACTGTTGTGGTCCAAGGGAGAGGGAACCCTGGCCCAGAGGACAAAATCATTTAGTTGGACTCTTCAAACAGGACCCCCAATCTGACTCTCTGGGAGGTCGCTGTCCCCTAGAATCTCAGGCTAGCCCTTCTGTGGGCTCGAAGCAAGACCGCTGGGCACATTTCTGGGCTTCCAGAGTACTCAGGAAGGCACCTGTCCTACCTGGGGGCTGAGAAGCACCCGACGCTGGCTGGCTGCCGGGCAGAGCCCCTCACCCACAACAACACGAGACATGGACTGCAATACCTGGCCTCCCTCGCCTGCTAGCCAGTGAACGCAGGTATATCATGCACCTCAGAGCCTGCTTTACTCGCTAAAACCTATGGCTGTAAAAACTCACCGCGGTACCAAATAAAAAGAGATGCTTAACCATGAACTAGCAGCTACGAGGCTAAATGCTTCACACGTGCCGCCGTCCGAAGCGCGGAGAAGCCGGCCCGAGCCCAGTCCTCCTCGGGGGAGCTCGCTGGGCGGCCCCTGCGGCGCCCCTCCGCTGGGACCCGGCCTCGGGGTCTCGGGGGCCGGCCGCGCTCTCTCGACCGCCCTGTCCGGCCCGCGCCCGCCGGCTCGGGTCAGCAGGACTCCCCTTGACCCGCGCTCCTACCCACGCGCACCCTGCAGCCTCCAGAGCACGTGGGGCGCACGACTTAGCTGCCAGACTCTGACAAGCGGCAACCACACCCAGAAGTAGCCGAGCCCCGAGGAGCCCGCGGCGTACAGGAGCGAAAGCCGCTGGAGCGCAGCTACCCAACAACCCCTAGAGGGAGGAGCGCGCCACGAGGGTTAGGGAGGGGCGGGGAGGGCAGGGGCAGGGCGGGGCTGAGCCGAGGGCGGTTGGGGGAGACGCGCGGGGCGGGGCGGGGCGGGGCGGGGCTGAGCCGAGGGCTGCCGTGGAGGTGTGGTTACGCCGGAGGCTCCCACCAGATGCCCTCACTGAGAGGAAAACGCACCGGGCAGCCCAACTTCTCCAAGACAGGAAAACGACGAATATTTCATTATCATACTGTTTGCTGGCTAGTCACCAAGAATTACACAGTGATACACAAACATTTAGGAAAATCAGAAAATAGACATTAATCAAAAGAAAGGAAGGAACACATGACACAGCCTCCTCTAGACCCCCGATATTCCAGTGCATCGTCACTAGGAGCACCACCTTCGGATGCCAAGTTTGCAGAAATACCAACGTGCGTTCATAACATTTATCACTATCCTCTCAGAAAACATTTTCTTGGAGAATATAACATCAGGTGTTTTCCCCAATGATAATAAAAGAAATTAGTTCCATTCACAAAAGCACCAAACATTGTGCAGAATATTTATTACACGACCTAAAAAATAATAATAAAAATAAAAAAAGAATATTTATTACATGACTTAAGAAATACTACAAAGCAAATGACGTTTTGTAGTGTATGACATTTACAGAAATTGAATAGATAAGAGATTGCTAGGGCTTTCCCAAAAAGAAGACTTAATCTTGGACAATGTTCCAAACAGAATCTCTACAAGTTTCTGTGCAAGAGTTTTCTCCTTGCTTCTTATTTTATATTGTCTTACCGATAGGACATTGTAACCTTACTCTAAGATTTTAAAAAAATTAACAGTAACGCCTGCCATATATTAAAAATATTCTATTGGCCTTTTTTAAGTTTGGAACTGGACCCCTCCAAAAAAGTAATTTATTATATAGTTTAGGAGGGAAATAATTTAGTATTCAATTAATCATAGTAGATAATTAGGTACATAAACACGCTATTATACCAGCTCACGCATTGCAACAAATGCATTTCAAGTACAAAACTGAGATTAAATTGTATATGTAAATTGTTAGACTCTTTTCATAATTGTTTTGTTTTTTGTTTGTTTTAAGACAGTCTCTCTCTGTCACCCAAGCTGGAGTGTAGTGGCGCGTCTCACCTCACTGCATTCTCTGCCTCCCAGAGTTCAAGTGATTCTCCTGTCTCAGCCTCCCAAGTAGCTGGAATTACAGGTGTGCACCACCACACCTGGTTAATTTTTGTATTTTTAGTAGAGATGGGATTTCACCATGTTGGCCAGGCTCCTGACAGGTGATCTGCCTGCCTTGGCCTCCCAAAGTGCTGGGATTACATGCCTGAGCCACCACGCCCGGCCTCATAATTGTTAACAATGTGTTTTCTAGATCTGGCTGAAGAACCTAGATGCAATGAACCCCCAATAATAATGAGGACAGTCAGTACTAAAAAGCTATCCAGGAAAAGTAGACAGCGATCTGTGGAAAAGTTATTGATTGCAAGTCTGTGCCAGGAAAGTAGAAGATGAAACTGGGAAATTTTACTGCGTCAAAATCTTACCATATAGGCTGGACAGCAGATGAATATTGCTTTTATATAAAGGAATTAGAAGAATCAGAAATTGTAGGCCGGGCGAAGTGGCTTACGCCTGTAATTCCAGTACTTTGGGAGGCCAAGGTGGGTGGATCACTTGAGGTCAGGAGTTCGAGACCAGCCTGGCCAAAACGGTGAAAAACCATTTCTGTTAAAAATACAAAAATGAGACAGTTGTGGTGGTATGCGCCTATAATCCCAGCTACTTGAGAGGCTGACGCAGGAGAATCACTTGAATTATTGCAGTGAGCTGAGCTCATGCCACTGCATTCCAGCCTAGGTGACAGAGGGAGACTCCATCTCAAAAATAAAAAAAAAAGAAGAATCAGAAATTGTAGATACATTCAAAAATGCAAATGACTCTGTTTTTCTTCTCTTACTATATTTAAAATGCATATAGGCATTTATTTTTTTTATTTTTATTTTTGACCTTTCAATGTTATCCAATGCATATAGGCATTTAAAGCAAAAATTGTTGCACTTCATTATAGGCCTTGTAACATACATGTAACACATGACAAAAATAGCTCAAGGGATGGAGGTTAAGTAAAACTATACTTTTGTAAAGTTTATTAATCATAAATAGACTATTAGTTAAGGGTGTGTATTTAATCCCTAACCACTAGAAAACCACTAGAAAAAGTATGTAAAAAATTACAGGAGAAAAAGTCAGGAGAAGCTGGGTGCAATGGCTCGTGCCTGTAATCCAAACTACTTTAAAGGTTAAAGTGGGAGGATAGCTTGAGCCCAGGAGGTCGAGGCCGCAAGGAGGTATGATCACGCCACTACACTCCAGACTGGGTGACAAGCAAGACCCTATCTCTTGAAAACAAAAAAAAAAAAAACAAAAAACAAATTACAAAAGAAGGTAGGGTGGCCAGGCACAGTGGCTCATGCCTATAATCCCAGCACTTTGGGAGGCTGAGGCAGGCAGATTGCTGAACTTCAGCAATTCAAGACCAGCATGGGCAAGATGGTGAGACCCCATCTCTACAAAAAAATTTAAAAATTTTTTAAAAATAGCTGAACATGGTGGCATATGACAGTAGTCCCAGCTAGTTGAGAGAATGAGGTGGGAGGATCACTTGAGCCCTTGAGAGGTCAAGGCTGCAGTGAACCAAGATTGTGCCACTGAACTCCAGCCTGGGCAACAGAGAGAGGCCCTGTCTCAAAAAAACTAAAAAAATAAAAATAAAAAATAAGGCAGGGAAGGGAAAACAGGAATAAAAAATAGATGTTACATAAAAAAACTAATAAAGTAAAAGTAAATCCAACCATACGAAGATCAATCAGTTGTGGCAGGCATGGTGGCTCACACCTATAATCCCAGTATCTTGGGAGGCCAAGATGGGAGGATCACTTGAGCCCAGGAGTTTGAGACCAACCTGGGAAAGATGGTGAGACCTCATCTCTACAAACATTTTAAAAACGAATAAATGAGGCCGGGCACAGTGGCTCACGCCTATAATCCCAGCACTTTGGGAGGCCGAGGCGGGTGGATCACAAGGCCAGGAGTTCAAGACCAGCCTGGACAATGTGGTGAAACCCCATCTCTACAAAAAAAAATAAAAATGAAAATAAATAAATAATCTGGACATGGTGACACATGCCAGTAATCCCTGCTACCTGGGAGGCTGGGGTGGGAGGACTGCTTCAACCCAGGAGTTCAAGGCTGCAGTGAGCTCTGATCACACCACTACACTCCAGCCTGGATGACAGATAGAGGCCCTGTCTCTATTTAAAAACAAACAAACAAATATCAATCAATTTTATTCCTACATCAGGCGTGGTGGCTCACGCCTGATAATCTCAATACTTTGGGAGGCCGGGGCAGGAGGATCACTCGAGCTCAGGAGTTTGAGACCAGCATGAGCAACATAGTGAGACCTCATCTCTATTACTTTACTTAAAAAAATAAATATAAAATTTAAATATATATCATTGTATTTCTATATACTAGCAATAAGCATATGAAAACTAAAACAATTTTTTACATTCAAGATCTCACTACATTGTCCGGACCATTCTTGAACTCCTGGAATCAAGTAGCTCTCGTCTTAGCCTCTGGAGTAGCTGGGACTACAGGTGCATGCCCTTCTTCATTTACAATCACTTCTTTAAAAACACCATAAAATTGTTAGGGATAAATCTAATCAAACAAGACTAGTGCACAAAAAACTACAAAACACCTATGAGGGAAATCTAAATAAATAAGATCTAAATAAAAGAAGGACTGCACCACGTTCATAGATTGGAAAGCTCAACATAGCAAAATATCAACTTTCTTCAAAGTGATACAGATTTAACACAATTTCTGTCAAAATCCCAGTAAGACTTTTTGTAGATATAGACAAAATTATTCTTTTTTTTTTTTTTTTTGAGATGGAGTCTTGCTGTTTCCCAGTCTGGAGTGCATTGACAAGATCTCAGCTCACTGCAACCTCCACCTCCTGGGTTTAAGAAATTCTCCTGCCTCAGTCTCCCAAGTAGCTGGGATTACAGGCGCACACCACCACACCCAGCTAATTTTTGTATTTTTAGCAGAGACAGGGCTTCGTCATGTTGGCCAGGCTAGCCTCAAACTCCTGACCTCAGGTGATCCACCCACCTCAGCCTCCCAAAGTGCTGGGATTACAGGCGTGAGTCACCATCCTCAGCCTAAACAAGATTATTCTAAAATTAAACGAAAAATAAAGGTTTCAAATAACTAAAACTATTTTGAAAAAGTACAGTGGAAGGAATTAGTCAGCTTCAGTAATCAAGACTGTGAAATATTCATGGAGAGATAAACATAGATTAATAGAACAGAGAACCCAGAAGTAGACTTATACTTCCCCCAAATTAAAAGCTTTTGCTCTGGCTGGGCGAGGTGGCTCACACCTGTAATCCCAGTACTTTGGGAGGCCGAGGAGGGCGGATCACTTGAGGTCAGGAGTTCAAGGCCAGCCTGGCCAACATAGTGAAACCCTGTCTCTACTAAAAGTATAAAAATTAGCTGGGCATGGCGGCACGTGCCTGTAGTCCCAGCTACTTGGGAGGCTGAGACAGGAGAATCACTTGAACCTGGAAGGCAGAGGTTGCAACGGGTCAAGATCACACCACTGCCCTCCAGCCTGGGCAACAGAGTGAGACTCTGTCTCAAAAAAAAAAAAAAAAATTAGCCAGCTGTGGTGGTGCATGCCTGTAATCCCAGCTACTACAGAGGCTGAAACAGGACAATTGCTTTAACCTGGGAGGTGAAGGCTGCAGTGAGCCGAGATAGCTCCATTGCACTCCAGCCTGGGCCACAGAGCAAGACTCCATCTCAAAAAACAAAAACAAAAACAAAAAAGCAGCGCATGACCCATGTGTGATATCTGCTGGATGCTTATTTTATTCAGAGTTCTCTCCACTCTGGCTGCTTAGAAGGGAAATGGTTTCCCAACCCTTTGTGAGCCACGGGCATTATTCAGCCTAGGGCTCCTAGTAATTGTTTCTCCCTTGGCCTGAGCTTCTTAGCATGCCTGGTGGCTCTTCACCTTCACGGGCACGGCAAACTAGTTTTCTGGTTGTTCCATGTATTATTGACAGTTTTCTTGTTCTTTGTGGCAGAAGTACAAGTCTAAAGGAATTACTTCCTCATGGGTAGAAGACCAATTCCTGGCAATAATTTTGTACCTAACCTCTGCGTATTACTCCATAAGGCTGATGCTGTTGGTTGAAACATTTACAGAAGTACCAACTGAATTATTTTTGAAGAGTTAGTAAAAATGGTCATACCTCTTTATATGTGCCAAAAGAATAAAGATTCGTACATAGCAAGCTGGGCACAGTGGCTCATGCTTATAATCCTAGCACTTAGGAAGGCCGAGGCCAGCAGATCAGCTGAGGCCAGGGGTTCCAGAAGAGCCCGACCAATATGGCAAAACCCCGTCTCTACTAAAAATACAAAACTTAGCTGGGCATGGTGGTACATGCCTGCAATCCCAGCTACTCAGGAGGCGGAGACAGGAGAATCGCTTGAACCCAGTGGGCGAAAGTTGCAGTGAGCCAAGATCGCGCCGTTGTACTCCAGTCTGGGTGACAAGAGCAATACTCTGTCTCAAAAAAAAAAAAGGTTTGTACATAGCAATTCAAGCAGAAATTTTTTTTCTTAAATATTTTTATTTAAAGTATATTTTGGAAGCCAAGGCAAGTGAATCACTTAAGGCCAGGAGTTCAAAAGCAGCCTGTTCAACATGGTGAAACCCCGTTTGTATTTTACAAAAAATACAAAACAGCTGGGAGTGGTGCTGCACACCTGTGATCCCAGCTACTCGGGAGGCTGAGGTAGGAGAATCACTTTAACCCAGGAGGTGGAGGTTGCAGTGAGCCAAGATCGCACCACTGCACTCCAGCCTGGGTGACAAAGCAAGACTCTGTCTCCAAATAAATAAATAAATAAATAAATAAATTTTTGGGCCAGGCAGGGTGACTCACACCTGTAATCCCAGCACTTTGGGAGGCCAAGGTGAGACCGCTTGAAGCCAGCAGTTTGAGATCAGCCTTGGCAATGTAGTAAGACCCTGTCTCTACCAAAAAAAATTAAAACTACAAAAATTAGCCAGGCATGGTGGCACATGCATGTAGTCCCAACTACTTATGAGGCTGAGGTGGGAGACTCTCTTGAGCCCAGGATTTCAACGCTGCAGTGAGGTACAATTGTGCCACTGCACTCCAGCCTGGGTGACACAGCAAGACACTGTCTTAAAGAACAGTATATTTTGTGGTTGTTTTTAAGACTAGTCAAGTGCAGTAGTGAGAAGCGGGGAAAGAGTAGAACAAGGAGTTCGATCTGTAACTGACTGTGAACAATCGAGATAACTCAACACCTTCGGACCAGCATATTTTGTGGTTTTATACCATAAAAATACACAGCTACTTGCAGTCTGGGCAAGATGGCAGGGACTTATTTCTCCCTGCTCCTTCCTGAGAAGTACAACTACAAATTCTGGGATGCAACCAAAGGAGAACTCTCACAGGTGGTAAGAAGACAAACTGGTTTACGGACACAGGAGTGGAGGAGCACACAGTGGCCTGTTATCCCAGCTACTCAGGAAGCTGAGGCAGGAGAATCACGTTAACCCCGGAGGTGGAGGCTGCAGTGAGCCAAAATATCTTTTATAGCATACTTGCAAAAGACAAGGACTCTTCATTTCTTTGTTTATTATCAGTGATTAAACGCATGATTTCTTCTTAAAAAGATCTCTATTCCACAGAATATCCACAGCTGAATACTTTCAATACTATATCTGAAACAGAAATCCTACTATATAAATTCATACATTTATGGAACATCTTATATATTTTATATCCATATAAAATGATTATATGGCATGATTATGGGATTACAGGCATGAGCCACTGTGCCCAGCCAATCCTACTGTATTTCAAGATAAAATTTTAAATTCACAAATCCCAAACTGATACAGTTCCATTCAGTACAAACTGGCTGATATAGGCCATAATTTATACTTTTGACACTATAACATCTTCAGAATATTAATAAGGTTTTAAAATATCAATTATTGGCCACCTGCAGTGGCTCATGCCTATAATTCCAGCACTTTGGGAGGCCGAGGCAGGTGGATCACCTGAGGTCAGTAGTTCAAGACCAGCCTGGCCAACATGGAGAAACCCTGTCTCTATTAAAAATACAAAATTTAGCTGGGCTTGGTGGCACGCACATGTAATCCCAGCTACTCGGGAGGCTGAGCAGAAGAACTGCTTGAACCCTGGAGGCGGAGGTTGCAGTAAGCCAAGATCATGCCACTGCACTCCAGCCTGGGCAACAGACTCCATCTCAAAAACAAATAACAAATAAAAATAAAATATCAATTACTGCCCAGGCATGGTGGCTCACACCTGTAATCCCAGCACTTTGGGAGGCCAAGGCAGGCAGATCACTTGAGGTCAGGAGTTCCAGACCAGCCTGGCCAACATGGTGAAACCCTGTTGCTACAAAAAATACAAAATTAGCTGGGCATGGTGGCACGTGTCTGTAGTCCCAGCTACTTAGGAGGCTGAGGCATGAGAACAGCTTAAACTCGGGAGGAGAAGCTCACAGTGAACTGAGATTGTGCCACTACACTCCAGCCTGGGCAACAGAATGAGACTCTGCTTAAAAAAAAGAAAAAAAAAAAAGGAAGGATCAGGCATGGTGGCTCACACCTATAATACCAGCACTTTGGGAAGCCAAGGCAGGTGGATCACCTGAGGTCAGGAGTTCGAGACCAGCCTGACCAACATGGAGAAACCCTGTCTCTATTAAAAATACAAAATTAGCCGGTATAGTGGTACATGCCTATACTCCCAGCTATTCAGGATGCTGAGGCAGGAGAATCGCTTGAACCTGGGAGGTGGAAGTTGCAGTGAGCTGTGATCGTGCCATTGCACTCCAGCCTGGGCAACAAGAGCAAAACTCCATCTCAAAAAAAAAGAAAAAGAAAGAAAATATCAATTATTTGCTGTTCAATTAAATATCACTTCTAGGCAAAAGATTTATCATCTTTATTGGGTGTCTGTCCCCACCCTGGGTTGTTTCTGCTGTGGAATGAGTCCAAGAAGGTGAAGGTTTCTGAGCCTTCAGGATGTTGACAGGGGTTTCCTCTATGTTGTCTCTCTGATGTTTCAAGTCAGGATTCTGGTAAAAGGTTTCATTACATTCATAGGATTACTCCCTTGTGTGTGTTCTCTGATGTGTTGTGAGAGATGACTTCCGGTACAAGGTTTTCCCACATTCACTACATGCATAGGGTTTCTCTCCCTGTGTGAGTTCTCTGAGGTACTGTGAGGGGTGACTTGTGGTAGAACGTGTTCTCACATTCATTACATTCATAGGGTTTTCCCCCTGTGTGAATTCTCTGATGTTCTCTAAGTTTTGACTTCACACAGGATTTTTGACATTCTCTGCATTCATAGGATTTCTCTCCCATGTGAGTTCATTAATCACATGATTAATGAAGTTTGGCTTCTAGGATAAAGTTTTCCCACATTCCTAAAATTCATAGGGTTTCTCGTCAGTATGTATTCTCTGATGTACTGTTAGAGCTGACCTATCACCAAAGGCTTTCTGACATTCATTACATCCATAGGGTTTCTCTCCTGTGTGTGTTCTCTGGTATACACGAAGATTTGACTTCTCACAGAAGTTTTTTCCACATTCATTACATTCATAGGGTTTCTCCCCTATACGTGTTCTTTGATGTACTGCAAGGCATGACCTATATCCAAAAGTTTTCCCACATTCAGTGCATTCATAAGGTTTCTCTCCTCTGTGTATACTCTGATGTAGGACGAAAGAGGATTTATGGCTGAAGGTTTTCCCACATTCACTATATTCATAGAGTTTTTCTCCTACATGTGTTTTCTGATATACAGAAAGCTTTGGCTTACTGCAAAATGTACTAGCATACTGATTAATTTTATAGGCATTCTTTCCTATATGTGTTTCTCAATGCTGAGTGAAATTTGGCTTCTTGCAGAATACTTCCAAATCTCTATTACAGTCAAAAGTTTTCTCTTCTCTGTAACTTCGTTGAAAGAGGAGCAATTTCTTGCCAAAAGGATTCTCACTCGCATTACAGTCATAACGTTTCATCTCCATAACTCTGTGGTGTTTATTTACAGTTGGCTTCTCACCAGCAGACCTCCTCTCACATTCACTGAATTCATAGTGATTCCCCCTTATGTGAGTTCTCTGATGAACAATGAATATTGGTCTATTGGAAAAGGTTCTCACATGTTCATTATATTCACAGGGCTTCTCCCATGGGCATACTCTTACTGCAGGCTGCCTCTTCAAGAAAAGCCTTCCCACACTGATTATATTCAAAACACTGCTTCAGAATTTAAACATACTGATGACTAAATAGGTCCTCATTCTGAGCGATGGCTTTCCCATTTCTATCATATTCCAAAGGTTTCCCTCTGGCATAAGGATTCTCCTGCTTCATACAGAGGAGAAATTCCCCCAGGTGCATTATACTCATCAGGCTTCCTTACAAAGGAGCTTCTATTACTAATAATTCTGAAATATAATTCAAACTCACTTCCTATGAGTCACAGTTGCCACATATTTTTCTTAATAGAATGGGGTTTGTATAAAGATAAAATGTTTTTCCTAATACACTATTTCTGTCCTTAGTAAACATTTTGTTGTTGACAAAATCAACTTTCCACAAATGCTGGTCTTGATTTTCCTGTCTCTTCTCCATCAGGTCATCATCTATGTAGCAGTCTAGAAACAAGAATAAGTTACCATAGATTATAAATGTTAACATATTTCTTATGTGAGATAGAGAATTGGGCATACTAATTTTAACCAAGATTAGGCGGATACCAGAGACTTCTTAAAAATAAAGGAACAAAATGTCAATAGCAGTTCTGGATATGGCTGACATAGCTACCAACCAGATACTGAGTCTTCCAGAGTACATAGCAAATCTGGAACTGAGGAAATCAATGAATGAAATACAAAGTATACTTGAAAGCTTCAATGATAGACTAGATGAAGTAGGAAAAAAAACTCTCAAAACTTAAAATCTGAAGCCTTTTTCTCAATTCAAAGAGAATACTCTGACCATTCATGGGAACAAAATCTGTTGGGTTAATTGTTATACTAGCGTCTTGGATAATCATTAAAGGTGAAATGAAAAAAAAATGTTAACATATTTCTTATGAAAAGAAGACATATTCACATGCCTTTTTTGACACAGTGTCTGGCTCTGTTACCCAGGCTGGATTGTGCAGTGGTGAGATCATGGCTCACTGCAGCCTCAACCTCCTGGGCTCAGGTGATCCTCCCACCTCAGCCTCTCAAGTAACTGGGATTACAAGTATGTACCACCCATGCCTGGCTAATTTTTTGTATTTTTTGTAGAGATGGAGTTTTGCCATTACCATATTACCCAGGCTGGTCTCGAACTCCTATTGCCCAGGCTGTAATGCAGTGGTAGCATCACAGCTCACCTCAGCCTTGACCTCCTGGGCTCAAGCAATCTTCCTGCCTTGGCCTCTCAAAGTGCTGAAATTACAGGTGTGAGCCACAGCGACTGGCCCAGGTTGTTCTTACAACAGGATCGTATGTATACCTTTATTCATCTAGAATATCATCATCTAACTTATAGTCTGAGATTTCAGTCATACAATCAATAATTAAATCTTAATTATTAGAGTCTACAGTGCTTCTGTCTCTTTACATTCATCTTCTGATTTGCCTAATAATTGTGAAAAGTCTTCCTCTTGTCAATTTTCTACTCTTTGCAATTAACAGAAGAAAATAAAAGTTCTGAACTTTCAACTTTGCCTAATGAATTATTAAAAAAAAAGAGAGAGAGACAGGCCGTACGTAGTGGCTCACACCTATAATCCCAGCACTTTGGGAGGCCAAGGTGGGCAGATCACAAGGTCAGGAGTTCAAAACCAGCCTGATCAACATGGTGAAACCCCATCTCTAGTAAAAATATAAAAATTAGCCAGGTGTAGTGGCACATGTCTGCAATCCCAGCTATTCAGGAGGCTGAGGCAGGAGAATTGTTCAAACCGGGGAGGTGGAGGTTGCAGCAAGCCTAGATGATACCACTGCACTCCAGCCTGGGAGACAGAGTGAGATGCTGTCTCAGAAAAATAAAATGTAAGAGAATCAGGTGTGGTGATTCATGCCAGTAATCCCAGCACTTTTGGAGGCCAAGGCAGGTGGATCACCTGAGGTCAAGAGTTCGAGATCAGCTTGGCCAACATGGCAAACCCCATCTCTAGTAAAAATACAAAGAAAAAAATAGCTGGGGCATGGTGGCGGGTGCCTATAGTCCCAGCTACTCAGTGGCTAAGGTAGGAAAATCGCTTGAACCCAACAGGCAGAGGTTGCAGTGAGCTGAGATCACACCACTGCATTTCAGCCTGGGCAACAGAGTGAGATTCCATCTCAAAAATAAATGAATAAATAAAATAAGAATTAAAAAAAGAAACTACAAATAAGGTTTCTGCAGGCTTCTTTCATATTTTCATCATAGGTGATGCAATACTTCGAGCAACTCAATCAGAAAATTGAAGGAGATATAATAGTGACAATGTTCTTTACTATCATATTATCCTTATGAGCAATTCCATCATTCTATTATTTTCTGTTTTAGTTTATTTTACCACAGTTGGACATAATTGATGAATAATGTTGAAATAATTGCTAAGAAAATAACATAGCAAAATGTCTCGAACTTAAGAAAACTAGATCAGTAAAACAGTATAATGATTCTCAGATTATAAATGGAACCAATTTGCTCATATAACAGCAAAAATAGAATGAGTTTCATTCAGTTGAAAAATATAAATAGGCCAGGTATGGTGAATCAAGCCTCTAAATCCAGCATTCTGAAAGGCAGAGGTAGAAGAACTGCTTAAGGCCAGAAGTTCAAGACCACCTTGGGCAACACATCAAGACCCCATCAGTACAAATATATATATATATGTATAAGTATATATATGTGTGTGTGTGTGTGTTTAAGTATATATATATATATATATGTATAAGTGTGTGTGTATATATATATATATATATATATATGTATGTATGTATTTGTGTTGACCACTGCACTATAGCCTGGGTGACAGAGCTGGGCGACTCCATCTCATAAGAAAAAAAAAAGAAATGTGTCAAAAATAAAGTCAAAAGCTAAATTTGTGCCACTGAGAGGTAACATGCTATTTTTTTTTATTATTTAGACCGTACATCATTTATATTCCTTTTACATTCTACGGTTTTCTGTTCATATATCATATATGATTCTCCAACTCTATGTATCTTGATTTTTATTTTGTTTTTAGAGACAGGGTCTCACTCTGTCATCCAGATTGGAGTACAGTGGCATGATCATAGCTCACTGCAACTTCAAACACCTGGGCTCAAGCGATCCTCCCACCTCAGGCTCCCAAAACTGAGACTACTGGTGTACGACCATGCCTGGCTAATTTTTAATTTTTAAAATTTATTTAATTAATTTTTTTTTTTTTTTTTTGAGACAGAGTTTCACTCTTGTTGCCCAGGCTGGAGTGCAATGGCACCATCTCGGCTCACTGCAACCTCCATCTCCCGGGTTCAAGTGATTCTCCTGCCTCAGCCTCCCCAGTAGCTGAGATTACAGTCATATGCCACCACACCCAGCTAACTTTGTATTTTTAATAGAGATGGAGTTTCTCCATGTCGGTCAGGCTGGTGTTGAACTCTCAACCTCAGGTGATCTGCCCACCTTGGCCTCCCAAAGTGCTGGGATTACAGGCCTGAGCCACTGCACCTGGCCTAATTTTTTATTTTTCATGGAGCTGGATCCTCACTATGCCTCCTAGGTTGGTCTCAAACTCTTGACCTCAAGCAATCATCTTGGCTTGGACTCCCAAAGTGCTGGGACTACAGGAGTAAGCCACCGTGCTGAGCCTATATAGCTTGGTTTTTGAAAATCCAATTTGACAATATCTGTCTTTTAATAAGATGGTTTAGCCTCTTTAAATGTATTATAATTTCTAAAATATCTGGATTGATTTTCCCTTTTTCACTTAAGAGTTTCCAGTTGTTCTAATTTTTACCTGATTTTTCCCACTCTTTCATTTTTTATTTTGTCTAATCCAACATATTTTTTTCTTTTCCATTTTCTTCTCTTTAAAATTTAGAAGTTATTACTTTCTTTTAGCATTTACCCATTACATGTTACCATTTATATTTAATGCAACAATATTCCTTCTTAACAATGAAAGGAATTTAAAGGCCTGGCACAGTGACTCACACCTGTAAACCCAGCATTTTGGGAGGCCAAGGGGGGCAGATCACTTGAGGCCAGGAGTTTGAGAACAGCCTGGCCAACATGGCAAAACCCCATCTCTACTAAAAATACAAAAATTAGCCAGGCATGGTAGTATTCGCCTGTGGTCCCAGCTACTTGGGAGGCTGAGGCATGAGAATCTCTGAGCCTGGGAGGCAGAGGTTGCAGTGCGCCAAGATTGCACCACTGCACTCCAGCGTGTGTCTCAAAAAACAAAAAAAAAAGAAAGAAAGGATTTTAGAACACAATTCACATGTTGGGTCATTTTTTAGTATTTTATTTTTAATGTTTTATATCCAACTGGGCATCATTATATTTTATACAAAGAACATTTTTTAAATTTATGTGTATATCTCTTTACTTACATCTTCCCAAAACTGTTTTTCCCCATTTTCTCCCAACCAGTTAATGGTATCATCACATAGCCAGTGCCTCAGCATAAAACCTTTGAGATCGTGCTTATTATCTTTTTCTTATACCTATAATCCAATTTAGCAGTAAATTCTGTTTTGGCTACAACTCCGAACATAACAGCAGCCCAGTGAGCAGTCTGTCTGGCAGCGTCTCCCACATGCCCCCATCACCCCTCACTTCCATCCAGCCCAGCTCACTGCTGTCCTGCTCATGGCACTCTGGCCTAAGGTTCATGGCACAGAGTATACCATCAGGCCAGAATATTCCACTGACACACACGATTCAAATCTGTGTTTGTTAAACTACTGACTTCAAAGAGGCCCTTATGTAAAGAGCACACTACATCTCAATCTCTTCTACTACTAGAACACAGCCATGATATTAGAGCTGTATCTCTAACACAGATGGAACTGCCAACATCGTAGCTGCCAAACTAATACTTATTGAATAAACACATAATACATGATAAAAATAAGATAACTGAAATTGATATAAAGGAAGAGTCAAATGAATGTCAAATAACATTCGTTTGGCTAAAATGAGAGAGGCGAGGATTAAAATTTTCAGAAGAAAACAAAGACCATTTAGCTGTTATCTGCTAGTGTAAAATATACATCTGAAGCAAGTAGGCCAGCTCTTCTCAGTCACTTCCAAAATTCTGGTAACTCTAAAAACATATTTCTGAAAAATGTTAAAGATGTCAATATGTGAACTATCTCCCTAGGATTCGATTTCTCCCTGGTTTATAGCTTCCTATATTCTTATTAACTCACCTAGGTAGCTCTGACTTGGGGATTCTTCCTCTAATATCCACAGCGCCTCTCCATGCTCCAACTTACAAATCACCTCCGGTTTGGTAATGCAATACCCTGTGAATGAAAATGACACAGGACGTGGGCCAGGTAGCCTGAGGTGTGCCTGCACAAAAAAGGGTCCACCTGAACATTTCATTACAGAAAACACCACAGATATTCTTAAGTGTCCAAAGCGGATCGATCAAGCTTCAACCCCTAAGTCTCAACCCTTAACTTATAATCATACAAAGAAATCACCTGTAATCAGCAGCTAAAAAGGAAATAAATGTTATTTGGAGTTTCAAATTACAGAATCCTTACCCACTGAGATGAGGAGGCTGTAGTTCTCCAACATGATGTCTCTGTACAGGGTCCTCTGAGCAGGGTCCAGATGCTGCCACTCCTCCCTGGTGAAGCCCACAGCCACATCACTGAAGGACACTGATCCCTCCAACAGCACATTTGTTTTCATTCTACCGTCATCAGAAGTGGAGAGCACACAACCTGTGTGAGATCTAACTCCTTGTCGTGTTCGCTGTTGACAGCTGAAGAAAAAATGCTACTAGGATGCCTACTTTTTTTTCCCCGCCGTGCCTATTAATACTATACATTGTAGGAAAATGAGAAATCCTGGTATGAGGACTCTGCCAGTATATTAATTGTTTTTTTCAGATGGGGTTTTACTCTGTCACTCAGGCTGGAGTGCTGTGGGATGATCACAACTCATTGCAACCTTGACCTCTGGTGCGCATGTGATTCTCCCAGCTCAGCCTCCCAAGTAGCTGGGACAACAGGTATGTGCCACTACACCCAGCTAATTGTTTTTTATTTGCAGAGATTAAGGTCTCACCATGTTTCCCAGGCTGGTCTTGAACTCTGGGCTCAAGTGATCCTCCTGCTTTGGCCTCCCAAAGTGCTGGGATTACAGATGTGAACCACCATGCCTGGCATACTTCCTTAATTCATACAAAAATTCTATGAGGTCCTGCTAGTGATAGATGCAGGAGGCAGATAAAAGAGGTCCCCGGAGAATCTCTGACCCCACAAGTGTTTACATCAGATGCTTTTGTGCATATAAGGGAACCTGCCCAGGGTCTTGTCTGCACATGTCCGCAAAAGACTGAGGATCCACCTGGGCACTGGGAGTAGAGGCAGGGGAAGTTCGTGCCTTGTGCAGCGGGGGAGGAGCCTGGCCTCTTAAGCTCTTGTGTAGCAGCCTGGTATTCAATCTGTGAGGCGGCAGCCTTTTAACAAAATGGATTTTTAAAATTTTGATTAAAAAAGAAACCTAGCCTGAGCGTGGTGGCTCACACCTGTAATCCCAGTACTTTGGGTGGCCAAGGCAGGCAGATCACTTGAGGTCAGGGGTTCCAGACCAGCCTGGCCAACATGGTGAAACCCTGTCTCTACTAAAAATATAAAAATTAGCCGAGCATGGTGGTGCGCGCCTGTAATACCAGCTACTGGGGAGGCTGAGACAGGACAATCGCTTGAACCCAGGAGGCAGAGGTTATAGTCAGCGGAGATCGCACGGCTGCACTCCAGCCTGGGTGACAGAGCTAGACTCTGGCTCCAAAAATAAATAATTTTTCCTTTTAGAGGCCAGGTCTTGCTGTTTTGCCCATACTGGAGTGCACTCACAGACATGATGATAGCACACGAAGGCTCCAAGTTCCTGGGCTCAAGCAATACTCCTGCCTCAGCCTCCCAAGTACCTGGGGCTCCAGGCATGTCACCCAGAAGTGTTGTTTTATGTCCTTCCAAAACAGTTTTTCAACTTTGTCTCTCTAGTACAAAACATTTTTTAAAATACCTTTAGTGAGCTATAACTCACACATCACATAACTTACCCTTTTAAAGTATACGTGTCAGTGACTTTTTATATTCAGGGTTGTGCAAGGATCAACATGTCCCCCTAAAAGCACCATACTTATTAACGGTCATTTCCCATTTTCCCCTCCCCCAGCCCTTGGCAACATTAACCTGCATTCTCTCTGTGGATTTGCCTATGCTACACATTCCATATAAATGGAATCATACCGGCCGGGCATGGTGGCTGTAATCCCAGCACTTTTGGAGGCCAAGGCGAGTTCGAGACCAGGCTGGACAAAATGGTGATCCCCTGTCTCTACTAAAAATACAAAAAAAAAATAGCCACTCATGAGGCTGAGGCAGGAGAATCACTTGAACCTAGGAGGCAGAGGTTGCAGTGAGCCAAGACACCACTGCACTCTAGCCTGGGCGACAGAGTGGTACTGTCTCAAAAAATAAATAAATAAATGGAATCATACTATATGTGCCCTTTGTGACGCTTCTTTCACTTGGCATACCATTTTCAAGTGTCATCCCTGGTGTGACATCTATCAATACATCCTTTCTCTTTGCAGTTGACTTAATATTCTGTTGTACAACTATTTCACATTTCGTTTATTCAGTCATCAGTTAATGGACATTTGGGTTATTTCCACTTTTCTTTGGCTATTATCAATAATGCTAGTATAAACATTTGTGTACAAGGTTTTGTGCAGACCTATGTTTTCAATTCTCTTGGGTACCTTGGAGTAGAACTGCTGAGTCCTATGGTAACTCTGTTTTTGGCACTTGGAGGAACTGTGAAACTGCTTTCCAAGGTGGCTGCACATTTACGTTTCCACCAGCAATATGAGTTCCAATTTCTCCACATCCTTGCCAACACAGTCTATTCTTTTGATTACAGTCATCCTAGTTAGTGTGAAGTGGTATCTCACTGTGATTTTGATGTGCATTTTCCTGATGACTAATGATGGGCATCTCTTCATGTGCTTATTGGCTGTCTGTATATTTTAATTCTTAAAAAGTAGTTGATTATTTATTTATTTTAGAGATGGGAGTCTCATTCTGCCTCCTAGGGTAGAGTACAGTGGTATGATAATAGCCATGTTCACACCACTGCACTCCAGCCAGGGAGACAGAACAAGACCTTGTCTCAGAAGAAAAAAAAAGCATATGATTCAGATTAAAAACATATATTTTAAATGTTCAAGAAAAAAAAATTTTGTGGGGGGCCAGGTTCAGTGGCTCACACCTGTAATCTCAGCACTTTGGGAAGCCAAGGCAGGTGGATCACATGAGGTTAAGAGTTCGAGACCAGTCCTGGTCAACACGGTGAAATCCCCGTTTCTACTAAAAGTACAAAAAATTAGCCGGGTGAGGTGGCGCACACCTGTAGACCCAGCTGCTTGGGAGGCTGAGGTAGGAGAAGCACTTGAACCCAGGAGACAGAGGTTGCAATGAGCCGGAATCATGCCACTGCACTCCAGCCTGGGTGGCAGAACGAGACTCCATCTGAAATAAGTAAAATTTAAAAAATAGAAAAAAGGCCAGGCACGGTGGCTCACGCCTGTAATCCCAGCACTTTGGGAGGCTGAGGCAGGTAAATCACGAAGTCAGGAGATCGAGCCATCCTGGCCAACATGGTGAAACCCCATCTCTACTAAAAATACAAAAATTAGCTGGGCATGGTGGCATGTGCCTGTAATCCCAGCTACTCAGGAGGCTGAGGCAGGAGAATAGCTTGACCAGGGAGTTGGAGGTTGCAGGGAGCCAAGATCGTGCCACTGCACTCCAGTGTGGTGACAGAGTGAGACTTCATCTCAAATAAATAAATAAACAAATAAGAGAAAAAAAAAAAATGTTTGTTGGCTTTGTTTTTTTTTTTTTTTTTAAGAGACAGGGTTTCATCATGTTGCCCAGACTAGTCTCAAACTCCTGGGCTCAACCAATCCTCTTGGCCTCCCAAAGTCCTTGGAATACAGGCATGAGTCACTACACCTGACCTGGTTTTTTTGTTTTTGTTTTTGTTTTTTTGAGACAGAGTCTCGGTCTGTCACCCCAGGCTGGAGTACAGTGGCCTCAGACTCAAGTAGCTGGGACTATAGGCATGCACCACCACGCTCAGCTAATTTTTATGTTTTTAGTAGAGACGGGGTTTCACCATGTTGGTCAGGCTGGTCTTGAACTCCTGACCTCAGTGATCCACTCGCCTCGGTTTCACAAAGTGCTGGTATTACAGGCATGAGCCACTGCACCCAGCCCCTGTTTTTTGTTTTTTTTAAAACACGGTCTTGTTCTGTCACCCAGGCTGGAGTGCAGTGGCACAAATAGCAGCTCACTGCAGCCTCAACCTCCTGGGCTCAAGCAATCTTCTTATCTCAGCCTCCCAAGTAGCTAGGACTATACATGCATACCATCATGCCCAGTTAATTTTTTTGTTTTTTAAAGAGACAAGGTTTCACCATATTGTACTCCAGGGCTCTAGCAATCTGCGTGCCTCAGCCTCCCAAAGTACTGTGATTACAGGCATGAGCCAGTGCATCAGGCTGATTTTTAAATTTTTGGAGAGATGGGGGTCTCACTGTATTGCCCAGGTTGGTCTCAAACTCCTGGGCTCAAGCAATCCTCCCACCTCGTGCCTCCCAAAGTGCTGGTGATTACAGGCATAAGCCACCTTGCCCAGCCCGGCTATTGTTCTTAAGTTGTTTTTATAAAATGTGTAGAAGTAAATTGACATTTGGCTCTGGAAAAAAAAAAAAAAAAAAGGTGGGGCATGATGGCTCACACCTGTAATCTGGGTGTGGTGGCAGGTACCTGTAATCCCAGCTACTCAAGAGGCTGAGTCAGGAGAATCGCTTGAATCTGAGAGGCGGAGGCTGCAGTGAGCCGAGATCATGCCATTGCACTCCAGCCTGGGCAACAAGAGCAAAACTCCGTCTCAAAAAAAAAAAAAAAAAAAAAAAAGAAAAGGTGAAGGAGAGCCACTGAATTTCTTTTTATTTAAAATGAAAAAAAGGGCCGGGTGCAGTGGCTCACACCTGTAATCCCAGCACTCTGGTAGGCCGAGGCAGGTGGATCAACTGAGGCCAGGAGTACAGGACCAGCCTGGCTAACCTGGTGAAACCCCATTTCTACTAAAAATACAAAAAATTAGCTGGGCATGGTGGCATGTGCCTGTAATCCCAGGTACCTAAGGCTGAGGCAGGAGAATTGCTTGAACCTGGTAGGTGGAGGTTGTAGTAAGTGGAGATCGCAGCCATTGCACTGCAGCCTGAGCGACAAGAACAAAACTCTGTCTCAAAAAAAAAAAGGGGAAAAAGGTATTCAAAAACAAAAACTATAAATGGGCTTATCTTGTAGATATTAGTGTTTATTATGAACTCCTTTAATCAAAAAAAAAAAAAATACACCGTAAAAGGAAAAAATCCCAAAATAGATTTAAATAATGTCCTAGGCCGGGCACAGTGGCTCACGTCTGTAATCCCAGGACTTTGGAAGGCCAAGGCAGGCGGATCACCTAAGGTCAAGAGTTCAAGACCAGCCTGGCCAACATGGTAAAACCCCTGTCTCTACTAATAATACAAAAAAAATTAGCCAAGCATGGTGGCAGGTGCCCACAATCCCAGTTACTTGGGAGGCTGAGGAAGGAGAATTACTCGAACCCAAGAGGCAGAGGTTGCAGTGAGCTGAGATCAAGACATTGCACTTCAGCCTGGGCAACAAGAGCAAAACTCTGTCTCAAAAAAAAAAAAATGTCCTAACATAGGGAAAGTCACAACTGTAACTTAATGCTTAATGAGGCAAAAGATGATCAAACTTTTTTTTTTTTGAGACAAAGTCTTACTCTGTCACAGGCTGGAATACAGTGACACAAACATGGCTGGCTCACTGCAACCTCTACCTCCCAGGCTCCCAGGTTCAAGTGATCCTCCCACCTCAGCCTCCCAAAATATAGGATTACAGGCATGAGCCACTGCACCCACCCAGCCAATGATCAACTTATTAAATATGGGTGACATAATTATAAACACTTATGTTATAAATCCTTTATAAATTATAACAGAGAATAAGTTGCAAGGCTCCCTAGGAAACATACTACAGGAAAAGGGCACATTTGGTATAAAGATGGTATTATGTCTGGTATGTCCAGCAAGAATGCAAGTTAAACTGGAGCACAGTGATCAAGAGGTGGAGAAGGAAGTGAAGTCAGAGATGTAATGGACCACACAACCCACTGGTGGAACTTTGGCTTTTACTCAGTGAAAACTGTAGATATTGAGCAGAGGGATGGCATTTAGTAACCTGACTCATCCTACACAGGTACTCTAAATGCTATTCCAGAGGCCAGGGGCTGAGCGGCAGCAAGACTGCTTTGCAACAGTTGCTATAATCCAGGCAAAAGATGTCACAAAGAGGTCAGGCTCTGTGGATATATTCTGGATGTATGCCCCAGAGGTTTTTCTGACAAGATGTATAAGACAAGAAAAAGAAAAAACAAGTCAAAAATGATTCCAAGGCCGGGCGCGGTGGCTCACGCCTGTAATCCCAGCACTTTGGGAGGCCGAGGCAGGCAGATCATGAGGTCAAGAGATCAAGACCATCCTGGCCAAAACGGTGAAACCCCATCTCTACTAAAAACACAAAAAAATTAGCCGGGCATGGTGGCAGGCGCCTGTGTCCCAGCTACTCAAGAGGCTGAGGTGGAAGAATCGCTTGAACCCAGGAGGCGGTGGTTGCAGTGAGCCGAGATTGCGCCACTGCACTCCAGTCTGGTGACAGAGCAAGACTCTGTCTCAAAAAAAAAAAAAAAAAAAAAAAGTGATTCCAAGGGGTCTGCTATCAAACAAGCGGAAGGCTCCAGAGGTTGCAGGTTTAGGAGAGAAAAATCCAGGAGGCCAGTTTTAATAATGTTGAGCTTGGGTCTATAAAATACTCAAGCAGAGATGCGGAGTGGACAGTTAACACAGGCATCTCAAGTGCAAGAAGAAATCTGAGCTGAAGAGATTACCAGGAGGGATCAGGCCCCAGAGAGTACTGATGATAAAACATTGCCAAGGGAGAGGCCACAGCCAGACAAAGTACAAGTGTAGCAAAGGGAGGCAGCCAAATGCCAAGGTAAAATAGGGGCAGGTCCCCAGTGAAACCTCCAAGCCAAAGACAGTTTAAAGCCTGAAGCCAAGATACAAGTTAAATCCTTGGACCAGACTGAGAACTTGTCTACCTGTCAGGCATGCTTTCCTCTGATTGATCCCTACTCTTCACCGATTTTATATATACCTACCCTTTCCTAATTGGTTTTCTATACTGTCGTGCCCACCATTGAGTGGTGTCTTCACTAACGCTTTTTGCATATTTACAAACCAATGAGCACACACTCTCCATTCTGAGTCCTGTAAAGAAAGACCTCAGACTCAGTCAGTAGAGGGGGAGATGGCTTAGACTTCAGAGAGAGATTGTTTGACTTCAGAGAGACTGTGACTTCAGAGTGTGGGCTTGACTTCGGGGAAGGGGCAACCTGACTTCAGGGAAGGGGCAACCTGCCCCTTCCTGTCCCCTTTCGAGTTCCCCTCTCTGCTGAGAGCCATTTTCATTGATCAGTAAAATTATCTGCCTTTACTATCCTTCAATTTGTCCATGTGACCTCATTCTTTTTGGACCACCAGACAAGAGTTCAGGACCCAAGTGTGGGTACTCAGAAAAACTGTCACACTGGCCCTTTGTCCTTGCCAGAGGAGGGCAGCCGCCCCAGCCAACTGAGCTTCTAACACACAGCTGTCCACAGACCGCAAAACTAAGAGAGCACTGTAACGCTCCCTCTAGAGTTTTGGGGTGGTGGGCACCCTCGCCTTGGTACCACCATCCATGTGTGTGAGCAAATATGGGATCTGGCTGGCTGCTCTGGACATGGAGCTTGCTCCTGCCAGTGCCCAGCGCCGCTAGCCAGATCCCGCACTTGCTCCCATGCTGTCCTGCAAGGGGTTGAGCACAGTGGACCAGGTCAATGGGATGCCCCTATCACCAGTCCAATGGAGAGGCCAGGAAAAACCCTGCATCACAATGACCAAGGATTGTACATAAACATTCAGAGGCAGGAAGAAAAGGAGAAGCCAGCAAACAATAACGGAAGAAAAGTTAAAACTTAAGGCCAGCAATATGATGAAACCCTGTCTGTACAAAAAAAAATACAAAAATTAGTGCGGTGGTGCATGCACTAATTTTTAGTCCCAACTACTCAAGAGGCTGAGGTGGGAGGATCACTTGAACACCTGAGCCCAGGATGTCGAGGCTGCAGTGAGCTTTGATCGTGCCACTATACTCCAGACTGTGTGACAGTGAGACCCTGTTCAAAAAAGAAAGGAAAAAAGTTAAGGCAAAGTGCAGTGGCTCTCACCTGTAATCCCAACACTTTGGGAGGTCAAGGTAGGAAAATTGGTTGAGCCCAGAACTTCCATACCAGCCTAGGTAACATGGCAAAATCCCATTTCTACAATAAGTAAAAAAATTAGTGGGGTGTGCTGGCATGCACCTGTAGTCCCAGCTACTCAAAAGCCTAAGGTGGGAGTATCACCAGAGCCCAGGGAACTCAAGGCTACAGTGAGCTGTGATGGTACCACTGCACTCCAGCCTGGGCAACAGAATAAAACACTGTTTCCCTTGACCAAAAAAAAAGTTAAAAGAGAAAGTTAAAAGAGTGTTGTGTCCTGTAAGCCAAGTGAAGAAAGTCAACCAGAAGGGAAAAACACAGGCACACCTCAAAGAGGATGTGCGTTCAGTTCCAGATCATTGCAATAAAGCAAACGTCACTTGAGTCACACGAGTATGTTGGTTTCCCATGTACATAAAAGTTATGTTTTCACTATACTATAGTCTCTTAAGTGTGCAATAGCATGATGTCTAAAAAAATCAATGTACATAGCGTAATTTTTTTGGAAGACAGAGTCTTGTTCTGTTGCCCAGGTTAGAGTGCAGTGGAGTGATCTCAGCTCACTGCAACCTCCGCCTCCTGGTTGCAAGCGATTCTCATGCCTCAGTCTCCCCCAGTAGCTGGGATTACAGCCGTGCACTACCACACACACTTAGTTTTTCCGTTTTTGGTAGAGACAAGGTTTCACCATGTTAGCCAAGCTGGTCTCAAACCCTTGGCCTCAAGTGATCTGTCCATTTTGGCTTCTGAAAGTGCCAGGATTACAGGCATGAGCTACCACACCCAGCCATATCCTAATTTTAAAATACTTCATGGCTTAAAAACGCAGGCCAGGCACATTGGCTCATGTCTGTAATCCCAGCACTTTGGAAGGCAGAAGTGGGAGGATCACTTGAAGGAGTTCAACATCAGCTTGAGCAACACAGCAAGGCCCTGTCTCTATTTTAAAAATAAATAAATGATGGCCAGGCGCAGTGGCTCATGCCTGTAATCCTAGCACTTTGGGAGGCCAAGGCAGGTAGACCACCTGAGGTCAGGAGTTCAAGACCAGCCTGGCCAAAATGATGAAACCTGTCTCTACTAAAAATACAAAAATTACCCCGGTGTGGTGGCACACACCTGTAGTCCGAGCTACTCGAGAGGTTGAGGCAGGAGAATTGCTTGAACGTGGGAGGCAGAGATTGCAGTGAGCCAAGATGGCACCACTGCACCCCAGCCTGGGTGACAAAGCCAGATTCTGTCTCAAAACACAATAAAATAATATAAAATAAAAGCTAACAATCATCTGAGCCTACAGTGAATCATAATCTTTTTGCTGGTAGAGGGTCTTGCCTCAATGTTGATGACTGCTGACTCATCAGAGTGGTGGTTTGCTGAAGGCTGGGATGGCTGTGCAATTTCTTAAAATAAAAAGACAATTAAGTCTCCCACACTGATGGACTCTTCCTTTCTTTCTTTCTTTCTTTTTTTTTTTTTTTAATTGAGAAGGAGTGTCGCTCTTGTTGCCCAAGCCTGAGTGCAGATCTCGGTTCACCACAACCTCTGCCTCCCGGGTTCAAGTGATTCTCCTGCCTCAGCCTCCAGAGTAGCTGGGATTACAGGCATGCGCCACCACACTTGGCTTATTTTTGTATTTTTAGTAGAGACTGGGTTTCTCCATGATGGTCAGGCTGGTCTCAAACTCCCGACCTCAGGTGAGCTGCACACCTGGGCCTCCCAAAGTGTTGGTATTACAGGTGTGAGCCACCATGCCCGGCTGACTTCCTTTCGTGAAAGATTCCTCTGTAGCATGAGATGCTGTTTAATACCATTTTACCTATAGTAGAACTTCTTTCAAAATTGGATTCAATCCTCTCAAACCCTGCTGCTGCCTTATTAACTAAGTTTATGTAAGTCTAAATCCTTCGTTGTCATTTTAACAACGTTCACAGCATCTTCACCAGGAATAGATTCCATCACAAGAAAACAATTTTCTTCTCTCATGCATAAGAAGCAGCTCCTCATCTGTTCGAGTTCTACCATAAGATTGCAGCAATTCAGTCACATCTTCCAGCTCCACTTCTAATTCTAGTTCTCATGCTATTTCCACATCTGCAGTGACTTCCTCCACTGAAGACTTGAACCCCTCAAAGTCATCCATGAGGGTTGGAATCAAGTCCTTCCAAATTCCTATTAATGTTATTTGGACCTACGCCCATGAATCACGAATGATCATGAATGGTCTTAGTGGCATCTTAAATAGTGAATCCATTCCAGAGGTTTTCAATTTACTTTGCCCAGATCCATCAGAGGAATCACTATCCATGGGAGTTATAACCTTACAAATTTATTTCTTTTTTTTGTTTTGTTTCGCTTTGTTTTTTCTCAGATGGAGTCTCACTGTTGCCTAAGTTGGAGTTCAGTGGCACAATCTCGGCTCACTGCAACCTCCGCCTCCCAGGTTCAAGCAATCCTCCTGCCCAGTCTCCCGAGTAGCTGGGATTACAGGCATGCACCACCATGCCTGGCTAATTTTTGTATTTTTAGTAGAGACAGGGTTTCACCATGTTTGCCACGCTGGTCTCAAACACCTGACCTGAGGTGATCCAACTGCCTGCACCTCCCAATGTGCTGAAATTACAGGTGTGAGCCACCACACTCAGCCACAAATTTACTTCTTAAATAATAAAACTCGAAAGTCAAAATTACTCCTTGATCCTGCTACAGAATGGATGCCTACTAGTTAATTCCAGAGCTCGTAGCTCTTGTGTGACCAGCTTCATTATCAATGAGCAGTAACATTTTGAAAGAAATATTTTTTTCTGAATATTAGGACTCAATAATTTGCTTAAAATATTCAGGAAACCATCTGGGCACAGTGGTTCACACCTGTATTCCCAGCACTTTGGGAGTCTGAGGCAGGCAGATCACGAGGTCAGGAGTTTGAGACCAGCCTGATAAACATGGTGAAACCCATCTCTAATAAAAATACAAAAATTAGCCAGGCATCATGGTGTGCACCTGTAATCCCAGCTACTCAGGAGGCTGAGGCAGGAGAATCACTTGAACCCAGGAGGCGGAAGTTGCAGTGAGCCAAGATCGCGCCACTGTACACCAGCCTGGGCAACAAAACAAGAGACTGTCCCCCAAAAAAAAAAAAAAAAGGAAAAAAATATTCAGTAAAGCACGCTATAAACAAATATGCCGGCCAGGCATGGTGGCTCACACCTGTAATCCCAGTACTTTGGGAGGCCAAGACTGGTGGATCAGCTGAGGTCAGGAGTTCGAGACCGGCCTAGCCAGCATGGGCAAAATCTTGTCTCTACTTGAAATACAAAAAATTAGCTGGGCATGGTGGCACGCACCTGTAATCCCAGCTACGTAGAAGGCTGAGGCAGAAGAATCACTTAACCCAGGAGGCAGAGGTTGCAGTGAGCCCAGATCGTGCCACTGCACTCCAGCCTGGAGACGTAGTGAGGCTCTGAAAACAAAACAAAAAGAAAAAAAAAAGGAAGTTTTCCTTTGCATTTACAACTGGGCTGTTTGGCACAAGAGGCCTAATTTGGGACTGTCTTGGCTTTTGTTTTTTTATTTTTCTCTTTTTTTTTTTTTTTTTTTGAGACGTTGTCTTGCCCTGCTGCCCAGGCTGGAGTGTAATGGTGCGATCTCGGCTCATTGCAACCTCCGCCTACTGAGTTCAAGCAATTCTCCTTTCTCAGCCTCCTGAGTAGCTGGGATTACAGGCGTCCACCACCACACCCGGTTAATTTCTTGTATCTTTATTAGAGATGGGGTTTCATCATGTTGGCCAGGCTGGTCTTGAACTCCTGACCTTGAGATCTGCCCGCCTCAGCCTTCCAAAGTGCTGGGATTCCAGGCGTGAGCCACCACGCTCCGCTGGCTTTTGATACATGCCTTCCTCACTAAGCTTAATTATTTCTAGCTTCTGATTTAAAGTGAGAGATGTGTGACTCCTCTTTTCACTTGAACACTGAGAGGCCATTACAGGGTAGTTAACTACCCTATTTCAATATTGTTGTGTCTCAAGGAACAGGGAAGCCAGGGGAAAGGGGAGAGAGAAAGGGGAACAGGCAGTCAGTGAAGCAGTCAGAACACATGCAATATTTGTTAATTTTCACTGTCTTATACACAGTTTATGGTATGCCAAAACAATTATAATAATTAATAACAAAAATCAAGGATCACAGACCACCATAACCAATAATAAATAAAACATCTGAAATAGTGCAAGAATTACCAAAATGTGACACAGAGACACAACATAAGCATATGCTTAAAAAAAAAAAGAAAGAAAAATAGTTGTGAGGCTGGGTGAGGTACAGTCCCAGGACTCTGGGGGACCAAGGTGGGAAGATCACTTGATGATAGGAGTTCAAAACCAACCTGGGCAACATCGTGAGACCACATGTCTACAAAAAAAAAAAAAAAAATTTTTTTGAGACAGTGTCTCGCTCTGAAACCCAGACTAAAGTGCAGTGGTGCGATCTTGGCTCACTGCAACCTTAGCCTCCCGAGTTCAAGCGATTCTCCTCCCTCAGCCTCCCGAATAGCTGGGACTACAAGTGTCCACCACCAAGCCCGGCTAATTTTTGTATTTTTAATAGAGACAGGTTTTGCCATGTTGGCCAGGCTGGTCTCAAACTCCCAACCTCGGGTGATCCACCTGCATCAACCTCCAAAAGTGCTAGGATTACAGGCATGAGCCACCATGCCCGGCACCCTCCAAAATGTTTTTAATTAGCCAGGCATAGTGATGCATAGCTGTGGTCTCAGCTACTCAGGGGGCTGAGGTAGGAGGATCTCCTGAGTCTAAGAGTTCAAGTTTACAGTGAGCTAAGATCATGCCACTGCACTCCAGCCTAGGTGACAACATGAAACCCCTGTCTCTATTAAAAAAAAAAAAAAAAAAAGGCCTGGCACGGTGGCTTACGCCTGTAATCCTAGCACTTTGGTAGGCCCAGGCAGGCAGGTCATGTGGTCAACGGATCAAGACTATCTTGGCCAACATGGTGAAACCCATCTCTATAAAAAATATAAAAATTAGCTGGGCGTGGTGGCGCACACCTGTAGTCCCAGCTACTCGGTAGGCTGAGGCAGGAGAATCACTTGAACCCAGGAGGTGGAGGTTGCAGTGAACTGAGATCACAACACCGCACTCCAGCCTGGCAACAGAGCAAGACTCTGTCTCAAAAAGGAAAGAAAAAAGGTGTTGACAGATTTGCTCGATGCTGGGTTTCCACAAAACTTCAATTGTTAAAAAAAAAAAAAAAAGAAATGCAGTATCTGCAAAGTACATTAAAGGAAGGCACAATAAAATGAGGTGTGCCTGTAATCAATTATGTCAAATATGGCTAGAAATTCATGTAAGAGGGGCTGGACATAGTGGCTCAACTCCATAATCCCAGCACTTTGGGAGGCAGGGGTTCTCAAAAACAAACAGGGTAATTCACTAAATAATTTTTTAAAAAGAAAGTCATGTAAGAGGAAGACTGAGATTTCATCACTAGAGGTCACTGTTGACCTTAACTAAAAGGTCTGGGCTAGAGTTGAGGCTTACAGTTCACTACAGATCAACCTAGAAGATACAGAGACAGAAAACAAAGTGAACTGTGAACAATTTTTGGTCTGAATGAGCTTATCTGAACTAGTGTGTGTGAGCCATAGCTTTGCCCTGGAACAAACACACCCGCCACCCACCTGGGGATGACAAATGGCAAGGTAGGAAGAACAACTAGGACTTGTATCAAGTTCTAAAGGATAATTATCCTAATATAAAGAAATTAAATCTATAATTTTAAAACAATTCATAAAGAAAAAGCAGACCCGGCGGGCGGGGGTCTTCTGCGCGGTGAGTGCGGGGCGGCAGGACTGGGGCGGGGCGGAAGAGCTAGGCCGGAGGCCCCACGTGCATTCCCGCGGGGATCTCCCCGGGTCGCAGTGGAAAAGGAGAGTCTGCGTCTGTCTCTGCTGGGGTCCCGCCTTGGCGTCTGCCCGCTCGGCCTCTGTTACTTCTGCAGCCCTGGCGTTTCTGGAGTGTCGCTTTCCCGGTGCCTCTGCTCAGCGTTTCCCTTTCCAAAGCGTGGCCGGGGCCAGGGGAGGGCCGGCCAGCTGTGCCCTTTGATCCCGTGCGAAAACGGCGACCTTCTGACTACAGGGGTGTGGCCCAGAGCCACCTGGCCAGTTAGAGGTGGGGGCTGGGATCTTCGTCCTGCGGGTCAAGCAATTGGACCCCCCCCTGGCTGCACCTTGTGCCCCCTAGCCCTGCAGGGTCATATACGTGTGGAGAGGTTCCAGGGTAGTCTGCTTCTCTCTGCTCCAGGCCTTGCACTCAATCCTGAGGATCCCTAGAGGTGGGGGATAAGGGCTGGGATGAGGAGGCGGAAAGGCTTCCCAAGAACCCTGGACTCATGGACCCTGGAGTCAGATTTTGATTCAGATCTTGCCTCTTGCTAGCTGTGTGACTTGGGGCAAGTTGCTTAACTTCCCTGAACTTTGGTTTCTTCATATGTAAAAAGAAAGTGAAGGAGAAAGGGAAGGCAGGAAAAGGGGAAGAATCCCTTTTGAAGCCTAATTTGTATTGGATTCACTAGTTATAAAGCAGTCTTGTCCAAACCACTGCCCAGGAGTGGTTTGGAGAAAAAAAAAAAGGCACCATGCCGTGGCCCCAGCCATTTTGGTAACAATAGCCATTTATTGAATGTATACTATGTACCACTGTAAGCATTGTACTAACTGTGTTGTTTTTTGTATTGTGTGTGTGGACAGTCTTAAGTCTGTCACCCAGGCTGGAGTGCAGTACTATGATCTCTGCTCACTGCAGCCTCCATCTTCCAGATTCATGGGATTTCTCCTGCCTCAGCCTCCTGAGTAGTTGGGATTACAGGTGCCCACCACCACGCCTAGCTAATTTTTTTTTTTTTTTTTGAGATGGAGTCTCATCCTGTTGCCCAGGCTGGAGTGCAGTGGTGCGATCTTGGCTCACTGCAACCTCCACCTCCCAGGTTCAAGCAATATTCCTGCCTCAGGCTTCCAAGTAGCTGGGATTACAGGCACGCGCCACCACACCCAGCTAATTTTTGTATTTTTAGTAGCAACGGGGTCTTGCCATGTTGTCCAGGCTTGTCTCAAACTCCTGACCTCGAGTGATCCACTGGCCTCGGCCTCCCAGAGTGCTGAGATTACAGGCGTGAGCCACTGCGCCCGGCCTGTTTTTTGTATATATATATTTTTTTAATTTTTTGAGACAGACTGTTGCTCTGTCACCCAGGCTGGAGTGTAGTGATGCCACCATGACTCATTGCAGCCTGGGCCTCCTAGGCTAAAGCGATCCTCCTGAGTAGCTGGGGCCACAGGCAAGTGCCACTACACCCAGCTAATTAAAAGCCAATTTTTTTTGTAGAGATGGGGGTCTTACTGTATTGTCCAGGCTTAACATGCTTTCTTTAATTCTAACAACAATCGTATGAGGTAGATATTGTTATTGTCTAGCAGATGAGGAAACTGAGGCACAGAGAGGTTCAATGACTTGCCTGAGGCAGTACAGTTGACGATTGTCGAATGGAGGTGTCTGGCACCACAGGCCACCCTACTGAGCCCTGTGTCCTGCTCTCTTGACTTCAGGTAGAAAAGCTGGGCCTGAAACCCAGCCTTGACATCCTGCGGCCCAGGGGCCAGTGACACCTGCTGCAGGAGGCCCAGGATGGTGGAGGCTGAGGACCTGGCACAGCTGCGGCTGCTCAACCTGGAGCTCCTGAGGCAGCTGTGGGAGGGGCAGGATGCTGTACGGCGGTCAGTGGCCAAGGCAGCCTCAGAGTCAAGCCCAGAATCTAGCAGCAGCTACAACTCAGAGACTCCATCCACCCCAG
The DNA here is from genome assembly GCA_036589455.1 of Ateles fusciceps. Classification (NCBI taxonomy): domain Eukaryota; kingdom Metazoa; phylum Chordata; class Mammalia; order Primates; family Atelidae; genus Ateles; species Ateles fusciceps. The sequence continues at coordinate 698,828 of JAZHEH010003321.1, read as the reverse complement.
AGACATCCTCAACTTCCTCGAGCACCTCCTGCCCACGGGGCCGGTGCCCTGTGTGGTGCCCACCAGATGCCTGCCGAGGGGACCCCTGTGAAGTGGCCAGCTCGAGGGTGGCCTCTCTCCCACCTGCCAAGTGCCAGTATCAGGAGCCCCAGGGCCGACCGACACCCCACTCAGCACCCTCGCTGAGCACCTCAAGCCTGAGGGACCCAGAGCCCTCAGTGGGGCTAGGTGATCCGGGGCCCCAGGAGGCACAGGCCCTGAGGTCCATCCTGGGTCAACAGAGCAAGCTGTCCAAGCCCAGGGTGACTTTCTCCGAGGAGTCTGCAGTGCCTGAGAGGAGCTGGCGCCTCCGGCCGTACCTGGGCTATGACTGGATTGCAGTGTCTCTGGACACCCACTCTTCCATCTTAATAGGGACTTCTTCTCGAAGCTGCAGGAGTTTCGGGAAACCAACAAGGAGGAGTGTATCTGCAGCCACCCTGAACCCCAGTTCCTAGGCTCTCATGAGAGCAGCAGCAGCCGCAGCAGTGTGGAAGAAGACCATGAATGTGTCCACTGTTACCGTGTCAACCGGTGCCTGTTCCCGGTGCCTGTGGATCCCGTCACCCCCTGCCACCTCTGCAGGATACCGTGGGACCAGCGGGGCTCTGGGACCCTGGCGCAGCCAGCGCAGGTCAGGGTGAGCATCACCATGTCAATCCTGGACCCCCTGCACTGGTACCGCATCCACTGGTGGAAGAGCTTCGACGCCTCGGGCACGCTGGCCCTGCCCCAACACCGCCTGCTGGGCTGGGACATTCTCCCTCCAAAGTCCGAGAAAAGCTCAGCCCCCAAGAGCCTGGACCTCTGGTCCTCTGTCTCCACTGAGGCCCAGCACCAGAAGCTGTCAGGCACCAGCCCTTTTCGCCTGGTACGATCCAGACCGTATCCTAGCCTGGGGGTGCCCCACAGAGGGACAGAGACCTTGGAGCAGACCTGGGGACTGCAGAGCCCCCTGGGGGGGGTAGGGTTGGGGTGGGGAGGATGGAGCCTAGGAGTGTCTCTCTGCAGGGGCCAGCCCCCCGGCCCTGACTCCAGCCATCCCTTGGAACTCCTCCACTCCCTGTTGCCTGCCCTGCTCCACCCAGGAAGGCCACCCTAACTGCAAGATCCAGAAGGGAATGGGGCTGGAACTGGGGATGACGTGTCCCTTTCAAGTGGCCCCCTGAGACTTCCCCATCCCCCATCCAGGCCTTGTCAATGCAGGTGCTGCCCCCCACCCCGATCTGGTCAGTGCTTCAGGTCTCTTGGCCCCACGTCCCATGGCAGAAGCCCTAGGGACTGACCCCTGGAGGAGGACAGCATCCCCACCACCTCCCGCCTGTCCCCCTCTGGCAGGCGCACTCAGGAGATGGAAGCCCCTGTCCACCAGCTCAGACCCCGCTGTCCTAGGTTGGGCTGGTGGGTGGGCTCAGGCTTGTCTGCTGCCTGGGGTCCAGAGAGGGAGGACCCGGGGGTGGAGGGTGAGGAAATTCTGTAGAAGTTTGTAAATAAAGCTCAGTGATCTGTGGCTCAAAAAAAAAGAAAGAAAGAAAAGGCAGACCCTAGGTAAATTCACTGCTGTAATTTTACAAGTAATTAAGGAATAAATACCACCAATCTTACACAAACACTTCTGGAGAATAAAGAGAAAACACTAAGCATGTTTTCTGAAGCAAGCATAAAATTGATATAAACCTAACAAAGGCTAGGTGCAGTGGCTCATATCTGTAATCCCAATGCTTTCAGGGCCAAGGCATAGGATCACTTGAGCCCAGGACTTTAAGACCAGCCTGGGCAACATAGCAAAACACCATCTCTTAAAAAAAAATACAAAAAATTAGGCAGGACTGCACTCCAGCCTAGGTGACAGAGCAAGACCTTGTCTCAAAATACAAAAGGCTGGGCCAGGCAGGTTGGCTTATGCCTGTAATCCCAGGACTTTGGGAGGCCAATGGGGGTGGATCACTTGAGGTCAGGTGTTGAAGACCAGCCTGGCCAACATGGTGACCCACCTCTACTAAAAACACAAAAAATTGTAGGGCTATGGAGGCCCCACAGGGTCGTGGGGTGTCCCTTATGCTGTGTTGAGGTGCAGGATCCGAGAGGTAAAGAGACAGGACACTGAAGAACTGGTGAAGAGCATATGGACTCGGGGGGCCACACCACCTGTGAGCGGAGATCAGCGGTGGTCCCCAAATGCCCAAGACCATCTGTATTTATTAGGCACAAGAGGGGGGGCAGGGTCGTGAGTGAGGTCATCACCTATAGGCTTAGTAATAGGGCATACATAATCATGTAAGTTACAAGTGAGGGGGAGCACCACATTATGTCACCTAGGCAGAGACATGGGCCGTGCGCAGTAGGGGGCTGTGCCGTGCACAGTAGTAGAGGGTCGTGTACAGAAAAGGAGTCAACCCCATTAGGTCACCAAGGCAAGGAGATGGGCTGTGTGCAACAGGTGTCGTGCGCAACTCTTCTTATCTGGGGGCTGGAGACTTCAAAGGATTTCTAATAGAAGGATACTGTAAGCCAGTGCAGTGGCAGCTGACAGACTTGTGCTCTTCTCTTAAGGTATTTATGGGAGGATTCTTTGAGCTAGCACAGAAGCGAGAAAAGACTGACAGGGTATACAGCCACCGTGACTGGTGGTTCTTCCCCCTCGGTTACTTCCAGGATCTCAGGCCTGAGGCCTACTTTCCACAGAAACTGGATGCAAGGTACAACAACTCCTTTATCAGGAGGAGAGGCTCTTGCTCCAAGCCTGCCATACAGCGTATGACCTTTCAGGCAGGGACACCACTGCCTGGAGGATCTTTGGTTCTCGTCCTGGTCTGGCTGTTTTCCCATGTACTGCTTCTGTTCTGTGACTGCTCTAGGCATTCCTCCTACTACAAACTACTATATGGTTATATAAAAGGATTATATAAATCAGCACTAAATGTGTCAGTACAGCTCCGACTACAATACCTATATGATTATATAGAAAGATTATATAGAACTAACTATGCTAGATATATGTTAGCAGTAAGTTATGCTTCAAGCACTAATTCTATAAACTAATATATGATTATATATGAAGGATTACATAAGGGAAACAGCTGAGCAATGACACTATAAACTAAGATATTCTTCAGGCACTAATTGTGCTTGGCATCTGGACAGTTCTCCTTCCTCGGTGCCTATGGGGGGGGTGTTACCCACAAAAAATTAGCTGGGTGTGGTGGCAGGAGCCTGTAATCCCAGCTACTCTAAAGCAACATAATTGTTTGATTGGGCTGGGAAACAGAGGTTGCAGTGAGCTGAGATTGCGTCACTGCAATCCAGCCTGGGCAACAGAGCAAGACTCCATCTCTGAATAAATAAATGCCAACAAATATTAAGATATTGGGCCAGCCACGGTGGCTCACGCCTGTAATCCCAGCACTTTGGTAGGGTGGCAGGTGAATCACCTAAGGCCAGGAGTTCCAGACCAGCCTGACAAACATGGTGAAACCCCGCCTCTACTATAAATTTAACAATTAGCTGGGTGTGGTGGCTAATGCCTGTAATCCCAGCTACTTGGGAGGCTGAGGCAGGAGAATTGCTTGAACCCAGGAGGCAGAGGTTGCAGTGAGCCAAGATCGTGCCATTCCACTCAAGCCTGGGCAACAAGAGCAAAACTCTGTCTAAAAAAATAATAATAATAAATTAAGATATGAGAAGAGGCCAGGCGTGATAGCTCACACCTGTTATCCCAGCACTTTGAGAGGCCGAAGTGGGCAGATCACTTGAGGCCAGGAGTTCAAGATCAGCCTGGCCAACATGGCAAAACCGTGTCTCCACTAAAAATACAAAAATTAGCTGGCCGTGGTGGTGCATGCCTGTGATCCCAGCTACTCGGGAAGCATAGGGACAAGAATCACTTGAACCCAAGAGGTGAAGGCTGTAGTGAGCAGAGATAGTGCCGCTACACTCCAGCCTGGGCAATAGAGTGAGACTGTCAAAAAAAAAAAAAAAAAGAATTGTAAGAAAGGAAAATAGCCAGGTGCGGTGACCCATGCCTGTAATCTTAACATGCTGGGAGGCCAAGATGGGTGACTTATCTGAGGTCAGGAGTTCAAGACCAGCCTGATAAAGATGGCAAAACCCTGTTTCTACTAAAAATACAAAAAATTAGTTGGGCTTGGTGGCAGGCGCCCATAATCTCAGCTACTCTGGAGGCTGAGGTATGAGAATCGCTTGAATGCAGGAGGTGGAGGTTGCCATGAGCCAAGATCATGCCACTGCACTCCAGCCTGGGCGACAGAGCAAGACTCCGTCTCAAAAAAAAAAAGAAGAAAAGAACAGACTCTTTCAGGAACAAAGACACAAAAATATCCAACAATTTGTCATGAAATATATTCTAAAAGGGTAAAACATCAACCTGACTTTTTTTTGCTGGAAAACAGGCTGCTTTAACATTTGAAAATCAAAACATTAACAAAATTAACTCAATCCATAGGTTAGTATCAATCAAGCCACTGATAAAGGAGAAAACAATATAACCATCTCAATAATGAAATTCATCTTTCTGATTATTAGCTAAAAAATAATAATTAAATTCACAGCCTGAGCAACATGGTAAAACCCTGTCTCCACAAAACAATTTAAAAATTAGCCAGGTGTGGTGCTGTACACCTGTAGTTCTAGCTACCTGGGCAGCTGAAGTCAGAGGATTACCTGAGCCCAGGGAGGTTAAGGCTGCAGTGAGCTGTGATCGCACCACTGCACTCCAGACTGGGTGACAGAGTAAGACCTGACTCAAAAAAATTTTTTTTAAAAAAGTTCAAATTCAATACCCACTGGATGATGAAAAGTCTCTGCAAACAAAGGGCCAGCCAGGCTCAGTGGTTCATACCTGTAATCCCAGAATTTTGGGAGGCCGAGGTAGGTGGATCACCTGAGGTCAGGAGTTTGAGACTAGCCTGACCAACGTGGTGAAACCCCATCTCTACTAAAAGTACAAAAATTAGCTGGGTATGGTAGCACACGCCTGTAGACCCAGCTACTCAGGAGGCTGAGGCCAGAGGACCACTTGAACCTGGGAGGCAGAGGATGCAGTGAGCCAAGATCATGCCACTGCACTCTAGCCTGGGTGACAGTGTGAGACTCTGCCTCAAAAAAACAAAAAGAAAAAAAAAAGACTGGATACCTTGGGAGCGGCAATAATAAGAGGCAGGAAGAGGAAGAAGACTTTGCAGAGAAGACAGAAAAGAAATAATTGCAGAGGAAGGACTAGATCAGAAAGCAACTGAGAAGACATTCTAGGCAGATTGGACATGAGCATCAACTAGACAGAATGCTCATTAAGGCAAGCACTGAAGTATTCATGACATTTGCCATACCCCTACCAGACATAATCCAGCAAGTCGTGTGGTTCAAAATGTGAAAGGGAAATGTGGAGATATTTGCCAGAAAATACAGCTTTAACCTAGCTGTTGTACAATCTATACATACATTTAAAGAGTTTATCTGAAGGTGATATAATTCATTCTTTCATCCAGCTATCCCGGCTTCTATGCCTGGATCAAGTGGGATCAACAGAACGAGGTTTATGGGGCCAAGGTGTCTCCATCCCTAGAAGTGTATTGAATGAGTACTCCATCCACACGAAGTGCTCGATTACAGGCAGCAGACTGCACTGATTTCTGGTACTCGTTGAAAGACGGAAGACTGTCTACTAAGTCATCTACAGGAAGACCAAAAATGAATGTTTTTTAGACTTCAATGCCAAGAACTCTTTTTTTTTTTTTTAAGTAGCTTTCCAATGTGAAAGGAAAATAAATCTTGGGGCACCAAAATCACTAAGCTAAAGAGAAAAAGTCACGCTGGGAACTGCTAGGGGCAAACCTGCTTCTCATTCTATTTAAAGTCACCCCTCTGCTCACTGAGATAAATGCAAAGCTCATTGCCTCCCCTGGAGAGGCTAATTAGAAACTCAAAAGAATGCAACTATTTGTCTCTTATTTATCTAAAACCTGGAAGCCCCCTGCCTGCTGGAAGCCTTTGCTTCCAGTGGTCCCGCCCTTCCAGACCAAACCAAGGTTCCTCTTACTTATGTTGATTGATGTCTCATGACTCCTTAAAATGTAAGAAACCAAAGTGTGCTCTGCCCACATTGGGCATATGTCATCAGGACCTCCTGAGGCTGTGTCAAGGGCACATATCATCAATTTTGGCAAAATAAACTTTCTAAATTAACTGAGACCCGTCTCAGATATTTAGGGTTCACACTGGCAAAAACTGGAAAGCCTGCTAGACAAATTCTAAAAGAGTTGTAACACTAAGAACTCTTAATGTCTCATGAGGAATTCTTTCTTTTTTTTTTTTTAATTAAGGCGGAGTCTCGCTCTGTCACCCAGGCTGGAATACAGTGACATGATCTTGGCTCACTGCAACCTCCGCTTCCGGGGCAAGTGATTCTCCTACCTCGGCCTCCCAAATAGCTGGGATTACAGGAGCATACCACCATGCCCAGCTAATTTTTTGTTTTGTTTTGTTTTGTTTTGAGGCAGAGTTTTGCTCTTCTTGCCCAGGCTGGAGTGCAATGGCACGATCTCGGCTCACTGCAACCTCCTCTTCCCAGGCTCAAGCGATTCTCCTCCCTTAGCCTGCCAAGTAGCTGGGATTACAGTCACGTGTCACCACGCCAGGCTAATTTTGCATTTTTAGTAGAGTCAGAGTTTCACCATGTTGGTCAGACTGGTCTTGAACTCCTAACCTCAGGTGATCCACTCGACTCGGCCTCCCAAAGTGCTGGGATTACAGGCATGAGCTACTGCGCCAGACCTTCATGGGGAATTTCTGGTTGTCAGGTCTCCATATGCAAGCCTGGAGCCTGAAAATCTGAAGTCCTGCTTGCCTCGGCTGATGTCTCCCCACACCCTGCCTCCGTTCACCATTGTCCCTAATCATCCAGGTTCCCCGGACAGGCCCCTCAACCGACCCTGCCATCTTAACTGTTCTTATATAATGTAAATACCTCTCACCCAACCCTGCCATTGTAACTGAACTTACTCTGCAACACCCCCGCCCCCCAAAAACTACCCAAACCTATAAAACCAACTCCTGTCCCACTGTCCTTTACTAATGTCCTTTTCAGCCTTAGCTCACCTGCACCCAGGTGAATAAACAGCCATGTTGCTCACACAAAGCCTGTTTGGAAGGTCTCTTCATTCAAAGCGCAAGTTTTTTTTCAACACCGCTAATTTCTCTTTTTTTGGAGACAAAGTCTCGCTCTGTCACCCAGGCTAGAGTGCAGTGGCACAATCTCGGCTCGCTGCAATCTTCGCCTCCCGGGCTCAAGCGATCCTCCCACCTCAGCCTCCCCAGTAGCTGGGACTATAGGTGTGCACCACCACACCTGGCTAATTTTTGTAGTTTTTGTAAAGATGGGGTCTTGCCACGTTGGCCAGATGGTCTCGAACTCCTGGGTTCAAACTATCTGCCTGCCTCAGCCTTCAAAGTGCTGGGGCTACACAGGTGTGAGCCACCCACCTGGCAGATGATTTCTTGTAATGGCTAACACAAATCATGTAACAGAGAACATCGACATTTTTGCTACGGCCATCAGAAAGATCATGGAACCTACATATTTCTGCACACCACTCTGTCCTGACATTGATGTGCTCTTGCATATTTTCCCTAAAGTTCATTTTCATCTATTTCTGTACTTCTAATGTAAGACATTGTAAACAAGATAGAGAACAAAAAAAATAAACAACTCACCTGAAATTTGTTCATTTTCTGTCACTCTAGGAAACACTTAACTAGGAAGGTGGAGCTGGGAGAGAAGAAAGAATGAATCACTAGACATCCGACCTGTCCTGCACATTATGGATTGTCCTGCCTGTACAGCTCTACCCTTCAGCTGGATAAACTGTCCTCCTAGAGAATGTCCTTTGGCCTGTAACTACCTTGGCAGTACTTTTTCAGACTTTTGATAGAAACTGGTTTTGACTTAATTATGCCAGAAATTCGGACTACTGGTTAGGATACTAATGATTGGGATGGCCTGGACATGTCACCGTTTTGGAGCTCAGTGGCTTTCATCTTTCATGTCAGGCAGAAATTGGAATCCAGGAAGCTGTTTCCTGCACTACTTTCTGAGTCAGCATGGTGGAAGCACCCACATGTCTCAAGGCCACCTGTGGTAATGGGCATAGTATGGAGGGCTCTCAGGATCTGAAAGGGAGATAATTCAGAAAACTCAAGGGCTGTTAGGGGGGTTTAAGACAGAATATTCTTGGCCAGGCGCGGTGGCTTACACCTGTAATCCCAACACTTTGGGAGGCGGAGGCAGGCGGATCACCTGAAGTCTGGAGTTCGAGATCAGCCTGGCCAACATGGTGAAACCCTGTCTCTACCGAAAATACGCAACTTAGCTGGGCGTGGTGGCGCGCGCCTGTAATCCCAGCTACTTGAGGCTGAGGCAGGAAAATCACTTGAACACGGGAGGCAGCGGTACAGTGAACCGAGATTGCGCCACTGCACTCCAGCCTGTGCGACAGAGCAACACTCCGCCTCAAAAAAAAAGAAAAAGAATTTTCTTAGAGGTAGGTAGCATTCCGCGCCCCCAAACAGGTTCTCTCAACCCTGAAGATGAAGAGACATTTCCTGGGCAAGACTGACCCTAGCCTTAGGCCCGGCTCACCTCTGACAGCTGGAGCAAGCCTCCCGTTTAGTCAGCTGGGGTGGCTTGTGGATCACCGGCATTACCTACTGCCTCTCTCTGTGCAAATCTGAGCTGTGCACTTTCTCAACCTCGTTCTCCACTGCTGTGAAGCTCTGGTGAGAGGTCTCCATTCAGGTGGGGGCCATCATTCCTCTACCTCACAAGAGCTGCTTTGTTTTTAGAAACCCAGGATCTGGCCCTCTGGACAAAATCATTTTACATCAGGGCCCCAAGTCTTGGAACCCCCTATCCCCCCGAATCTCGGGTTGGTCCTTCAAAAACCCAACCAAGACCACTGAGAACACACTGGCTGGACGGTTCAGACGAGAACCGGGGCCCTCCATTATTAAGTGCGGACTCACGAACCATGCCTACAAGTGCCCCAGGATAAAACAGAGCCCGCATTATACTTGGCAACGATGTCTGGGGCTCAGTGGTGTAACAACGCAACGCTGGACTTCCACCGAATGAGCTTTTAGGGGGCGGGCAGAGCGGTGAGCCCCGAAGCCCAGCTCCCGGGCTGTGCTAGAGCGGGCGGTGACCGCCTCCCACCTGGATCGCGAAGCGTCCCCCGTAGTCCCCACTAGGCCGCGCAGTGGCGTCGGACAAAGCGGCAAACGCCGCCAAGGCTGGCTGCCAGCCTGGCGCGCTGTCTCCTACGCACGAAAGGGCCAAGGCCAATGCCGCGCCGGAATCCAGGACGCGGCCCCCCCCCGTCCCGCGGGCTCGGCGTGTTCTTTGACCCGAGCGGCAGCCCGTCCGCGGCCCAGCCATGCCACTCCCGGACCTTGGCCGCGCATGCGCGGCAGCGCCCGTCGCTGCCGCTAGTGCGCCGCGCGCCAAAGACCTGTAGGGACGGTTTCCCAACAGGCTCCGCGATGGAACACTCACTTCTCCCCCGCCCCGAGCTGCGTCCTCCAGTCGGGAGGGGGGGCGCGTCAGGCGTTTCTCTGCGAGCGCAGACCCGGAAGTTCACAAAAGACAGCAGAGGACGCCCGCGCGGCAGGGCCTGGAAAGGCAAGTGAGTTCGTGGCACAGTGCTTCCCCCGGAAAGCAACGCACTTAGTGATGCGGTGGTAGTCACGATGTCAGGGACGGTGCTCGCTTCTCAAAATTTGAGACTTCCTTGCAATACACAGAATTTGGGGGGTGAATAAAGTGCAAACTAAAATAAAATTACTATCACACACAGCCTCGTATCCCTTAGAGAACTTTTTTTTTTTTTTTTTTTTTTTAAATAAGGCAGGCTCTGTTACCCACGCTGGAGTGCAGTGGCGCAGTCACAGCTCACTGTAGCCTCAACCTCCCGGGCGTTTGCAATCCTCCAGCCTCAGCTTCCCGAGGAGCTGGGACCACAGGCGCCCGCCCCAACAACCAGCTAATTTTTAAATATTTTCGGAGAGATGTGGTGTCGCTGTCGTCCAGGCTGGTTTCCAACTCCTGGGCTCAAGAGAACCTCTGCCTCGGCCTCCTGAGTAGCTGGGATTACAGGCATGAGCCCTCTGCGTCCTGCCTGCACTGAGTTTTATAAAAACAGAATTGAAAAGACATTACCGAAGCTGGGCGCGGTGGCTCAACACCTGTAATCCCAGCACTTTGGGAGGCCGGGGGGCGGGGGGCGGGAATTACGAGGTCAGGAATTCGAGACCAGCCTGGCCAATATGGTGAAACCCCTTCTCTACTAAAAATACAAAAATTGGCCAGGCATGGTGGCTCACACCTGTAATCCTAGTACTTTGGGAGGCCAAGACGAGCAGATCACCTGAGGTCAGGATTGAGACCAGCCTCACCAACATGGAGAAACCCCCTCTACTAAAAACACAAAATTAGTATTGGACAACAAGAGCGAAACTCCGTCTCAAAATAAATAAATAAATAAATTAGCTGGGCGTGGTGGTGGGTGTCTGTAGCCCCAGCTACTCAGAAGGCTGAGGCATGAGAACTGCTTAACCTGGGAGACGGAGGTTGCAGTGAGCTGAGATCATGCCATTGCACTCCGGCATAGGCAACAGCATGAGATTCTGTCTCAAAAAAAAAAAAAAAAAGGCATTACTATAGCATGTTTTTAGTATACGAACATTTTCTTGGTCAATATATTTGCCAGCTTTCTTACTGAAATTTTCAAACAGAAAATTTGAAAGAATTCAGTAAACAAATCTCACCTAGAGTCAACAGCTGTTAATATTTTGCCATCTATGTATTTATCTGTATGTATATTTATTTGTGCCAAATCATTTGGAATTGCAGACGTGAGGAAAATTCAGCCCTAAATATGTCACCATATATCTTTAAGAACAAACTCCTAGTCACAATACCATTGTCACGTCTATAAAATTTAAAAGTAATTCCATAAAAACCATCAGGTATCAACTCCATATTCCAATTTGTCCAATTATCGCAAGAATGTCCATTACAGAGGTTTTATTAAGATGTTTGAAGCTATTACTTTTAAACCAAGATTCAACAAAACTAACAAACCCACATCATACAATACACAGCAGCGATGGGAGCAATGCGTATGTAAAGACTTGGCAAAATTCACTCCCTACATAATCAAGTACTAATATTCCCATTGGAATAGGTGTAGAGAGAATGCATTCTTGACATGACTCTACAAATAAGATAAATTTTAATTCTGCTTTGTATTTTCTCAGCATTTCAGGCTAGTCTACTAATTTAACTGCATAAGTACATCAAAATAAAATTTTATTAAAAATCCAAAGTTTATTCCAGAGCAGAGTTATGGATTTTCCAGCATATTTTACAGCACAAGCATTAATGTTACATCAAATGAATTTTTGGACTACTCGGTTTAAAAAAAATATTCAGACTTTCAACAACGTTGAATATTAAAATAGCACAAATCAGCAGATCATTCACAAAAGCTTCAAAGCACATACGTAGCATTTTTAGGAGACTGACAAGTGATGGAGTTAAGTTTTGTGAGCCAGTGAAAGGACCAAGTATAGTCATAATAAACACCGTCCCTCAGCTTACTGTTCAAAAGTGTTTTGAAAATCTGTGAATCAAGGGCTGGGCATAATGGCTCATACCTGTAATCCTAGCACTTTGGGAGGGCTAGGTGGGCAGATTGCCTGAGCTCGGGAGTTCAAGACTAGCCTGGGCAACACGGTGAAGCGCTGTCTCTACTAAAACAAAAAAATTAGCCAGGTGTAGTGGCATTCACCTGTATTACCAGCTACTCAGGAGGCTGAGGCAGGAGAATTGCTTGAACCCGGGAGGCGGAGGTTGCAGTGAGCCGAGATCATGCCAATGCACTCCACACTCCAGCCTAGGTGATAGAGCGAGACTCGATCTCTAAAAACAAAGAAAATCTGTGAATCCTAACAATTTTTTTTAAATATTAAGAGAATTGCATTATTTCAAACTTTGTTCATAACATACAACTTTCAAACATTTGCATTTTTAATTTGTATAAACTGCCATAAAACATGAGAGCATCATATTCATCAGGCAGCCCTTGCTTTGTGCAGTTCTGATATGCACAAATTTCAAATTTCAGTCACCATGATTTATATATATATATTTTATTGCATTTTAGGTTTTGGGGTACATGTGAAGAACATGCAAGATTGTTGCATAGGTACACACATGGCAGTGTGATTTGCTACCTTCCTCCCCATCACCTATATCTGGCATTTCTACCCATGCTATATCTCCCCAACTCCCCACCCTCTGCTGTTGCTCCCCTATTTCCCCCGACAGACCCCAGTGTGTGATGCTCCCCCTCCCTGTGTCCATGTGTTATTGTTCAACACCCGCCTATGAGTGAGAACATGCGGTGTTTGATTTTCTGTTCTTGTGTCAGTTTGCTGAGAATGATGGTTTCCAGGTTCATCCATGTCCCTACAAAAGACACGAACTCATCGTTTTTGATGGCTGCATAATATTCCATGGCAGTCACCATGATTTAATAACACCAGTCCCCCAACAACACAACTCAAATTTCAGGTACACAGAATATTTTTATTTATTTATTTATTTATTTTGAGATGGAATCTCGCTCTTAGAGCCCAGGCTGGAGTACAGTGGTGCAATCTCGACTCACTGCAATCTCTGCTTCCCAGGTCCAAGCGATTCTCCTGCCTCAGCCTCCTGAGTAGCTGAGATTATAGGTGCATTCCACCACATGGGCTAATTTTTGTATTTTTAGTAAAGACGGGGTTTTACCACATTGGCCAGGCTGGTCTCGAACTCCTGACCTCAAGTGATCCACCCTCCTTGGCCTCCTAAAGTGTTGAGATTACAGGCGTGAGCCACCTCGCCCAGCTGGTACACAGCATATTAATTGTGAGTCGTCACATAAAGTACAGGCTTGGCTGCTAGCTCTTCAGTCTACACATCATTACATTAATAACAAATGCATGTCATGATCAGTAAGCAGTCACATCACTTCTATCTGTTGGTGATTGCTCACTGTAAGTTTGTTACTCAGCTCACGCAGAAACAGTAACATCTGTAGTTGTGTGGGCTTCATCTTCCAGTGATATACTGTTGTGGTTACTGAGAACTGCAGACTCTCCCCCACATAACTCCAAACTCTGCTCTGAGAGACAAATTGTCATGGCTTCTAGCAGCATAGGCTGTGTTCCCAAGATGACCCCAGTCCTCACCATTAAAATGCCTGCCTGAAAAATCTCAGTGCTGCCTCTGTCTCTCAGTCTCTGTGGTAGGATAGAATCCTAACTTTTATCATTGCCAGCAGGCAGACACCACTGGTCTCATCTCATTTACACTGGCCCCTTGTAATTTTTCACTTCCCCCAACTCTTACTGAACTCCCACTCGTACCCTTCATAACTCCCTCATTCCCCCTTTAAAATCACCAATCAACTATATTCAGTGGAGAGTATTTGGAAAAAATAAAATAAAATGAAAAAAATAAAATATCCAACCACCAAAGAAAAAAAAAGCCGAATTATCACTGCACAAAGCAGAATGGAGCTCAGCTCTTTCCTCTACTGTCAGTGGTTACTGAATAAAAGGATTTTATCACTTTAACTAATATCTGCTGTGTTTATCTTAGATACTACCCAGAAGACATGCGATAGATTCCCCACCCAAAACCTGGTTTAATTTTCAAAACTGGTGACAGCCTCACATGCACAAAGAGAATATGTAAAGGCTTATGACTCACATGAGGCTTTCTGGGGAGAACAGGGAGTTTGAAACCAAACGGTTTCAAAAATAGCTTGAGGCTGGGTGCAGCGGCTCATGCCTATAATCCCAGCACTTTGGGAAGCCAAGCCAAAGAGGATCACTTGAGCCCAGGAGTTTGAGACGAGCCTGGGCAACACAGTGACACTACCCTCTCTACAAAAAAAAAAAAAATTTAAAATTAGCCAGGCGTGCTGCACACCCTGTGGTCCCAGTTACTGGGGAGGCTGAGGTGGAAGGATTGTTTGGGCCCACGGTTCTAGGCTGCAGTGAGCTGTGATCATGCCCCTGCACTCCAGCCTGGCCAACACAGCAAGACCCTGTCTCCAAAAAAAAAGAAAAAGAAGAAAAAAAAATGGCTTGAGAGCAGGGAAAAGAGACTGGCTTTGGGTGTTATTAAGGTTAAGGAGTGGAGCGGAAATGACAGCTTCAATGCTGGGGCCTGTGTGGCTTGAACTTGCCTTTAGAGCCAAAGGAGGAAGCACCTGGGCTTTCAAATCAGCCACTCACGTGTGGGACAGAACAGAAGGGGAGAGGTGGGGCTTCAGAGTTGTCAGTAGTCAAAGATCAAATATAGGGTCAGACACTCTAGTTCATAAAAGCTACATTTACATTGAATGTACAAAAAATGGAAAATGAATAGAGAATTGGCCAACAAAGAAGAAATTGCGGCAAAGAAAAAGTGATAACACAGGAAGTGAAACTGGAATTGAGCATTTCCTGCAGTACCACCCAGTCCTTGTTCTCATCATGCAGCTTTCCTGCTCCTCGCAGAGCCAGCGAAGTTTACTTTGTGGTATAGAAACTCTCTCCTAGTTGTCTCTTCTCTTCCACCCTACCATCAGTTGGCAGGCAGGCTTTGCAAGTGCTCCTATAATAATGGTACAAATTTTGGCCCAGCGCGGTGGCTCACGTCTTTAATCCCAGCACTTTGGGAGGCCAAGGCAAGTGGATCATCTGAGGTCAGGAGTTCAAGACCAGCCTGACCAACCCCATCTCTAATAAAAATACAAAATTAGCCAGGCCTGGTGGCTCCTACCTGTAATCCCAGCTATTCAGGAGGCTGAGGCAGGAGAATCTCTTGAACCCAGGAGGTGGAGGTTGCAGTGAGCCAAGATCGTGCCACTGCACTCCAGCCTGGACAAGACTGAAACTCCATCTCAAATAATAATAATAATAGTGAAAACTTTGAAGTTTACAATGTGCCTCCAAATGTATTACTTGCAGGATCACCACAGTGCAAGTGTTGTCAGTCACCTGTAGAGATGAGAAAATAGAGGGCCGGGCATGGTGGCTCACGCCTGTAATCCCAACACTTTGGGAGACACGGGTGGATCACCTGAGGTCCGGAGTTTGAGAGCAGCCTGACCAACATGGTGAAACTCGTTTCTACTAAAAATACAAAATTAACCAGGCATGGTGGCAGGCACCTGTAATCCCAGCTACTTGGGAGGCTGAGGCAGGAGAATTGCTTGAACTCAGGAGGTAGAGGTTGCAGCAAGCCAAGATTGGGCCATTGCACTCCAGCCTAGGCGACAAGACCAAAACTCCATCTCAAGAAAAAAAAAAAAGAGATTGAGGCTCTTCTTTTTTTCTAAATCGTTGATATCTACTGTTATTTTACACTTAGCCATCTAAATTTGGATGCTAAATTTTCATCGGAAATAATCTATATTAGATTTTTATTAAATTTACTATTTAAAAAAGGCATTCACATACTCAAATTATTCTGGGCACTTAAAAGCTTTCCGGCTAGGCGTTGTGGCTCACACCTGTAATCCCAACACTCTGGGAGGCCAAGCCGGGCAAATCACCTGAGGTCAGGAGTTCAAGACCAGCCTGGCCAACATGGTGAAATCCCATCTCTACTAAAAATACAAAAAAATTTAGCCAGGTGTGGTAGCACATACCTGTAATCCTGGCTACTTGGGAGGCTGAAGCAGGAGAATCACTTGAACCCAGGAGGCAGAGGTTGCAGTGAGCCAAGATAACACCACTGCACCCCACCCTGGGCAACAGAGTAAGACTCCATCTCAAAAAAAAAAAAAAAAGTTTCCAATAACTGAATCAAGCATGAGTATTTAAATTAAAACTTACATTAAAATTAAATGTAAACAGTTGGGCGGGTGCGGTGACTCGCACTGCTGAGGTGGGCAGATCACTTGAGATCAGGAGTTTGAGACCATTCTGGCCAACAATGGTGAAACCCTGTCTCTACTAAAAATACAAAAATTAGCTGGGTGTGGTGGTGGGCGCCTGTAATCCCAGCTACAGAGGAGGCTGAGGCAGGCTTGAACCTGGGAGGCAGAGGTTACAGTGAGCTGAGATCATGCCACTGCACTCCAACCGGGGCAAGACAGTAAGACTCAGTCTCATAAAAATAAAAATTAAATTAA
The DNA here is from genome assembly GCA_036589455.1 of Ateles fusciceps. NCBI lineage: Eukaryota > Metazoa > Chordata > Mammalia > Primates > Atelidae > Ateles > Ateles fusciceps. Next base: position 682,542 of record JAZHEH010003321.1, on the reverse strand, counting down.
ATTAAATTTTTAAAAAAGAGGCCAGGCATGGTAGCTCATGCCTGTAATCCCAGCAACGTGGGAGGCTGAGGCAGGTGGATCACCTGAGGTCAGGAGTTCGAAACCGCCTGAACAACATGGAGAAACCCCATCTCTACCAAAAATACAAAATTAGCCAGGTATGGTGGCACATGCCTGTAATCCCAGCTACTGGGGAGGCTGAAGCAGGACAATCACTTGAATCTGGGAGGCAGGGATGTTTCGGTTAGCCCTTGAACTCAAGCCTGGGCAACAAAAGCAAAACTCTGTCTCAAAGAAAAGAAGAAGTTCCTTCACTTCTTGGGTGAGAGAAAGAAAAAAAAGAAAAGAAAGAAATTACTCCAATACATGTTAACTGCTGAGGCACATTACAACACTACAAACGGAAATAAGTTTAAAATGCATTTTGAAGGATTACAAAATACTGAAAAGGAATTTTTTTTAAATAGTGATTTCACAAGCTCACAGTTCCACTTCTGGAAGAGTTAACACAGCTGTTAACTGTTAGACTACATGTTAGTCTGAATTAAGTAGAGTTTTCCTATAAAATTGGCTTTAAATAGTGAGCTGACTGAACTAATATATGTATCACTGGGCTTCAACATCCACTCCATTCCTGCTCTCTGTGACTTGTGTATGTCAGTATACACCAGTGTCTTGTGTTTTCTCTCTTTTTAGTACCATTTGATATACAGCTGACTGTTTTTTTGGAGACGGTGTCTTGCTCTGTCGGCCAGGCTAGAGTGCAGTGGCACAGTCTCAGCTCACTGAAACCTCCGCCTCCCAGGTTCCAGCCATTCTCCTGCTTCAGCCTCCTGAGTAGCTGGGAGTACAGGCATACACTGCCACGCCTGGCTAATTTTTTATATTTTAGTAGAGACAGGGTTTCACCATGTTGCCCAGGCTGGTATCGAACTTCCGAGCTCAGGCAATCTGCCTGGCTTGGCCTCCCAAAGTGCTGGGATTACAGGCGTGAACCACCACACCCAGCTTTTTTGCAGGGGGGAGACATGTTCTTACTCTGTCACCCAGCCTGGAGTGCAGTGATGCAATCACAGCTCACTGCAGCCTCTATCTCCTGGGCTCAAGTGATCCTCCTGCTTCATTCTCCCCAGTAGCTGGGACTACAGGCATCCACCACCATGCCCAGCTCATTTTTTCATTTTTATTTTTATTTATTTTTTTGAAATGGAGTCTTGTTCTGTCACCCAGGCTGGAATGTAATGGTGTGATCTTGGCTCACTGCAACCTCTGCCTCCGGAGTTCAAGCGATTCTCCTGCCTCACCCTCCTCGGTAGCTGGGACTACAGGCATGCACCACCATGCCCAGCTAATTTTTTGTATTTTTAGTAGAGACAGGGTTTCGCCATGTTGGCCAGGCCAGTCTGTGATCCAATCAGCAGGTGGATCATGAGGTCAGGAGTTCGAGACCAGCCTGGCCAACATAGTGAGACCCCCATCTCTACTAAAAATACAAAAATTACCCAGGTGTGGTGGCGCATGCCTGTAGTCCCAGCTACTCAGGGGGCTAAGGTGGGAGAATCACTTTAACCTGGGAGGCAGAGGTTGTAGTGAGCCGAGACCATGCCATTGTACTTCAGCCTGAGTGAGAGTGAGATTCTGTCTCCAAAAAAAAAAAAAAAGACATAAGGGTTAAGGGAACTGACCCCTGCTCACAGTTGAAAATCCATGTATAACTTCTGACTCCCCCAAAAATTTAACTACTAATAGCCTAGTTGACCAGAAGCCTTACCAATAACATAAACAGTCAATTAAGACATATTTCTGGCTGGGCGCAGTGGCACACGCCTGTAATCCTAGCACTTTGGGAGGCTGAGGTGGGTGGATCACCTGAGGTCAGGAGTTCAAGACCAGCCTGGCCATCATGGTGAAACCCCATCTTATAAAAAAAAAAAAAAAAGACAAAAAAAAAAAGACATATTTCTATGTTATATATACTATATACTGTATTGACAATGAAGTAAGCTAAAAAAAAAGAAACTATTATTAAGAAAATCATGGCCGGGCATGGTGGCTCATGCCTGTAATCACAGAACTTTGGGAGGCTGAGGCAGGCAGATCACAAGTCAGGAGTTCAAGACCAGTCTGGCCAACATGGTGAAACCCCATTTCTACTAAAAATACAAAAATTAGCCAGGCATGGTAGCAGGTGCCTGTAATCCCAGCTACTCAGGAGGCTGAGGCAGGAAAATTGCTTCAACCCAGGAGGCGGAGGTTAGTGAGCTGAGATCTCACCACTGCACTCCAGACTGGGCAACAGAGCAAGACCCAGAAGAGGCCAGGCATGGTCGCTCATGCCTGTAATCCCAGCACTTTGGGAGGCCAAGGCGGGTGGATCACCTCAGGTCAGGAGTTTGAGACCAGCCTGACCAATATGGTGAAACCTCATCTCTACTAAAATTATAAAAATTAGCCAGTCGTGGTGGCATGCGCCTGTACTATAAGCTACTTGGGAGGCTGAGACAACAGAATCACTTGAACCCAGGAGGCCGAGGTTGTGGTGAGTCAAGATTGCACCACTCCACTCCAGCCTGGGGGGAAGAATGAAATTCTGTCTCAAAAAAAAAAAAAAAAAGAAATAAAGAAAATCATAAAGAGAAAATCTATTTACTATTCATTAATCAGAAGTAGACTGTCATAAAGGTATCAATTATCGTCATCTTCATGTTGAGTAGGCTGACAAGGAAGAGAAGGGTTTGGTCCTGCTGTCTCAAGGGTGGCAGAGGTAGAAGAGATGGAGGAGGTGGAAGGGCAGGCAGCAGGAGAGGCAGGCAAACTGGGTATAACTTTATGGAAATACATTGTAATTTGTGGCTGGCTTTTTCGCATTTTCATTTCTCAAAAATGCTTCAATATGGTACCAATCCTCCTCCACCATTTGCTTTAGTTTCAGTGCCGGTATTATAGAAGGGTCCATGTTATAAAAGAAGTTGAAAAAGTCCTGAATAATTGGAACCCTTCTGCCAGATTGTCAAATGTCAGTGTTTCCTAATACTGCTTCTTCTACGTCTTCTTCCTCATCATCTGGCACTGGTTTGGAAGCACTCACCTCTTCTTTACTAACAAATGTCCTTTGTGGCATTGTTTTTCCAGAATAGGGCTCTTTCATCTGCATTAAAACCCTCCTTAAGCAGATATCCTTTCTCCTCAATTATTTTCTTAATAGTGTCTGGGAACTGTCTGCTGCCTCTTGGGCAGAAGTTGATTCTCCTGTTATCTTGATATTTTTAAACCAAACCTGTTTCTAAAATCATCAAACAAACCATCCTTTGCTGGCATAAAATTCTCCAGCTTTACAGCCTTCATCTTCCTTTTGCTTTATTGTCATACAATGACTCTACTTTTCTCTAATGATACTAGAGTCTATAGGTATGCCTTTCTTATAACAATCCTGTACCCACACAAAAGATGCATTTTCAGTATGAGATAAAAAATATTTCCCAAAAAGAGCAAGGTTTTTTGAACCTGCAGGCATAGCTGCAATAGCAGCTTCACAAATTTCCTTTTATTTATTTATTTATTTTGAGACAGAGTTTCCCTCTTGTTGCTGAGGGTTGAGTGCAATGGTGTGATCTCAGCTTTCCGCAAACTCCGCCTCCCAGGTTCAAGTGACTCTCCTGCATCAGCCTCCCCGGTAGCTGGAATTATGCGCCACCATGTCTGGCTAATTTTGTATTTTTTGTAGAGATGGGGTTTCTCCATGTTGGCCAGGCTGGTCTTGAACTCCCGACCTCAGGTAATCTGCCTGCCTTGGCCTCCCAAAGTGCTAGGATTAGAGGCATGAGCCACTGCGCCCGGCTGACGCTGTCTCTTTAAAAAAGAAAAAAAAATCTACTTATACATGGACCCTCACAGGTGAAACCTGTGTTATTTAAGGGTCAACTGTACTCTTTTTTTTTGAGACGAAGTTTCGCTCTTTGCCCAGGCTGGAATGCAATGGCACAATCTCGGCTCACTACACTCTCCACCTCCTGGGTTCAAGTGACTCTCCTGCCTCAGCCTCCCAAGTAGCTGGGATTACAGGTGTGTGCCACCACACTTGGCTAATATTTATTTATTTATTTATTTATTTATTTTTGAGACAAAGACTCATTCTGTTGCCCAGGCTGGAGTGCAGTGGCACAATCTCAGCTCTCCACAACCTCCGTCTCCCAGGTTCAAGCAATTCTCCTGCCTCAGCCTCCCAAGTAGCTGGGATTATAGGGACATGCCACCATGCCCAGCTCATTTTTGTATTTTCAGTAGAGACAGGGTTTCACACGTTGGTCAGGCTGGTCTTGAACCACTGACCTTGTGATCTGCCTGCCTCGGCCTCCCAAAGTACTGGGATTATAGGCATGGGCCACTGAGCCTGGCCAACTGTACTCTTATTATTAGAATTATTATTAGAATTCAATAAGCGATTAAATGAATGCTTAATGCCCCATCTTCAGTTATCCACTTCTGAACAAGACGGATTGAGTAACAGGGACCAGGTTAACCTTCCTACCTGAAAAAAGAAATTTTTGACAAAATATAAGGATAAAAATGGTTTCCAAGACCCTGAACATCAGACAACAAAGAGTAATCCCTGAGAGATAGGAAACAAATGAGTTAAGTCCTACAAGTGCCCCAGCTTACTGACTTGAGTAGTTTATAGAATGTGCTATAAAGAAAAATGACTAAGGCAGAGTCTGGCAGACTCCTTGAGTTGAAAAGATAGATCTGAGAGTCTGGGGAGACACAGGCAGCTAGAACTCACAGAACATAGCACCAGAGAGGAAAGAGCTGCATGAAGGGAAAACCCCAGAGACCAGCAGCATCCCCCATGAGAGTACAGCAGTGTACTGATCAGCACATGAGTGTAAGGACATTACCCACATCTGGGAAAAGAACCATCTAAAAAGATCAGAGGGAACAGTGCCCAGTGCTCACACAGGGCATGGAATAGTGCCTGTTCCTACCAAGCAGATTTAAAATGTCATAATTCAGGCTGAACACAGTGGCTCACACCTGTAATCCCAGCACTTTGGGAGGTCAAGGTAGGCGGATCACTTGAGGTCAGGGGTTCAAGACCAGTATGGCCAACATAGTGAAACCCCGTCTCTACTAAAAATACAAAAATTAGCTGGGCATGGTGGCGCGTACCTGTAATCCTGGCTCCTCAGGAGGCTGAGGCAGGAGAATCGCTTGAACCTGGGAAGCGGAGGTTTCAGTGAACTGAGATCGTGCCACTGCACTCCAGCCTGGATAACAGAGAGAGATTTGGTCTCAAAGAAAAAGAAAATGTCATAATTCATGGCCCATTGGGTAAAGTACTCAGGAAGATCTAGCCTTAATAATGGGGAATAATTCGCCCTAGAATGAGCAATGCCCTAGACCTGACTAATAAATCCTAAAAAGTAAACTGGTTATTCTAGTTGGCAAAAAAAAAAGAAAGAAAAAACAAATCCTACAAAGAACACAAAAACCAAAAGAGAACAAACTGTTTTCAGGTAACTTAACTATATCCCAGAATACAAAAAAAAAAAAAGGGAAAACAAAACCAGGCTGAGCACAGTGGCTCATGCCTGTAATCCCAATACTTTGGGAGGCCCAGGTGGGTGGATCACCCGAGGTCAGGAGTTCAAGACCAGCCTGGCCAACATGGTAAAACCTCATCTCTCCCAAAAATATAAAAATTAGCCGGGCGTGGTGGCGGACACCTGTAATACCAGCTACTCGGGAGGCCGAGGCAAGAGAAGTGCTTGAATCTGGGAGGCAGAGGTTGCAGTGAGCAGAGATCGCACCATTGCACTCCAGCCTGGGTAACAAGAGCAAAACTCTCTCAACAAAAAAAAAAAAATCGAGAACAAGTAAGTTTAGAAAGGTCATACATAGAACATAAACTCAACTAAAAAATCAACTGTATTTTTATGTATTACCAATAAAACATGGACACCTAAATTAAAAATATAACACCATTTGCAATAACTGAAAAAACTACCTAGCCATAAATTTAAAAAACACTTTAAATTGCTAATCTCTGTATCATTCCAATTTTAGTATATATGCTGTTGAAGCAAGTACACTTAGCTATAATTCTAACAAACACATATCAGACTTGGATGCTGAATACAACCTGTACGCTGAATACTACAAAATGCCTACAAAATAAATTCAGGAAAATCTAAGCAAATGAAGAGACTTACTATGTTAACAGATTAGAAGACTCAGTATAGCTGGGCTCAGTGGTGCGTGTCTATACTCCCAGCTACTCAGGAGGTTGAGACTGGAGGATCGCTTTAGTCCAGGAGTTCTGGACTGTAGTGAGCTATGCCAATTGGGTGTCTGCACTAAGTTCGGCATCAATATGGTGACCTCCCGGGAGTGGGGTACCACCAGGTTGCCTAAGGAGGGGGTGAATTATCCCAGGTCAGAAATAGAGCAGGTCAAAACTACCAGGCTGATCAGTAGTGGGATCACACCTGTGAATAGCCACTGCACTCCAGCCTGGGCAACATAGCAAGACCCTGTCGTCTCTTAAAAAAAGAGAAGACTCAATATAATAAAGATATCAATGGTCTCCAAAATTCGAATCATATATAAATTTAATATGTTTCCTATCAAAATCACAGCAAGTTTTTTTTTGTTTTTTGTTTTTTTTTTAGAGAGACAGTGTGTCCCTCTGTTGCCCCGACTAGGGTACAGTACACTGGCGTTATCATAGCTCACTATAACCTCAAACTTCTGAGCTCATGCAATCCTCACACCTCAGCGTCCCAAGTAGCTAGGACTACAAGCATATGCCACCACATCCAGCTAAATTTTAAAATATTTTTTCATACAGACATTGCCCCAGACTGGTCTTGAACTCCTGACTTCTATTTTTCCGCCTCTACCTCCTAAAGCACTCAGATTACAGGCATAAGCCTACATGGCCAACCACAGCAAGATATTTTATAAACAAACTTAGCCTAAAATTTATATGTAAAGGCAGGGGAAGACCAGGCACAGTGGCTCACACCTATAATCCCAGAACTTTGGGAGGCTGAGGTGGGTGGATCACTTGAGGTCAGGATTTTGAGACCAGCCTGGCCAACATGGTGAAACCCTGTCTCTACCAGAAATACAAAAATTAGCCAGGCACGGTGGCATGCGCCACTAGGGAGGCTGAGGCAGGGGAATCGCTTGAACCCAGGAGGCGGAGGTTGCAGTGAGCCAAGATCATCATGTCACTGCACTCCCACCTAGGTGACAGAGTGAGACCCTGTCTCAAAAAGGAAAGAAAAAAGAAAGCGAAAGAGAGAAAGGAAAGAAGGAAACAAAGAGAAAGAGAGAGAAGAAGGAAGGAAGGAAGGAGAGAGAAAGAGAAAGAGGGAAGAGAGAGAGAGAAAGAAAAGGCAGGGGAAGGCTGGGTGTGGTGGCTCACACGTGTAATCCCAGCACTTTGGGAGGCCGAGGCGGGTGGATCACGAGGTCAAGAGATCGAGACCATCCTGGCCAACATGGTGAAACCCTGTCTCTACTAAAAAATATAAAAAATAGCCGGTCATGGTGGCACGTGCCTGTGGTCTCAGCTACTCAGCTAAGGCGGAAGAATCGCTTGAACCCAGGAGGTGGAGGTTGCAGTGAGCCGAGACTGCACCACTGCACTCCAGCCTGGCAATAGAGCAAGACTCCGTCTCAAAAAAAAAAAAAAAAAAGAAAAAGAAAAAAAAAGAAAGGCATGTGGCTGCCTTGAGTTCAGGAGTTAGAGACTAGCCTGGGCAACATGGCAAAAACCTGTCTCTACAAAAAATACAAAAATTAGCTGGCAGTGGTAATGTGTGCCTACAGTCCCAGCTACTTGGAGGGTGGCTGTGGTGGGAGAATCACTTGAGCATGAGAGGTTGAGGCGGCAGGAGCCATGATCATTCTACTGCACTCTAGCTTGGGTGACAGAGTGAGACCCTGTCTCAAACAAAAAAAAAAAAAGAAAAGAAAAGGCAAGAGAAACTAGAATACCCAAATAATTAAAAGGTTAGTAGGACTGATGAACTCCTACTACACAATTTTAGGAATTAGCATGAAGTTAAAATTATGAAAACAGTATAGCATTAGTGAAAAGATATGAACCAGTGGAAGAGAGTAGAGTCCAGATTTAGACCCACATGAACATGGCCATATGATTTTTTTTTTTTTTTTTGAGATGGAGTCTCGCTCTATCTCCAGGATGGAATGCAATGGCAGGATCTTGGCTCACTGCAACCTCCACCTCCTGGGTTCAAGCAATTCTCCTGCCTCAGCCTCCCAAGTAGCTGGGACGACAGGCACGCACCACCATACCTGGCTAATTTTTTTGTATTTTCAGTACAGACAGGATTTCACCATGTTGGCCAGGGTGGTTTCAATCTCTTGATCTCATGATCAGCCTGCCTCAGCCTCCCAAACTGCTGGCATTACAGGCGTGGGCCACCTCGCCCGGCCGGCCATGTGATTTTTGACAACAGTGCAAAGGCAATTCAAGAGAGAGAATGGGCTGGGCACGGTGGCTCACACCTGTAATCCCAACACTTTGGGAGGTCAAGGCGGGGGGATCATGAGGTTAGGAGTTCAAGACTAGCCTGGCCAAAATGGCGAAACCCCGTCTCTACTAAAAATACAAAAATTAGCCAGGCACTGTGGTGGGCACCTGTAATCCCAGCTACTTGGGAGGCTGAGGCAGGAGAATCACTTAAACCTGGGAGGCGGAGGTTGCAGTGATCCGAGATCGCGCCACTGCACTCTAGCCTAGGCAACAGAGCAAGACTCCATCTAAAAAAAAAAAAAAGAAGGGAAAGTAGTCATTCAACAGACATTGGAAAAACTGGAGAGAGAGATATATATAAAAGAAAGCCTCAGTTTAAACTTTATACCTTTATTAAAAAAAAAAAAAAACTCAAAATGGTCAGGTGCAGTGGCTCATGCCTGTAATCCCAGCACTTTGGGAGGCCGAGGTGGGCAGATCACCTGAGGTCAGGAGTTCGATGCCCACCTCGGTCTCCCAAAGTGCTGGAATTACAGGCATGAGCCACTGTGGGCGGTCATCTTATTTTTATTTTTTGAAGAGATGGAGTCTCACTCTGTCACTCAGGCTGGAGTACAGTGGTGCAATCATGGCTCACTGCAGCCTCGACCTTCAAGGCACATGCAATCCTCCTACTTCAGCTTCCAGAGTAGCTAGGACTACAGGCACATGCCACCATGCCTGGCTAATTTTTGTATTTTTTATTTTATTTCATTTTTTGTGGAAACAGGATCTCACTATGTTGCCTAGGCTGGTCTTGAATTCCTGAACTCAAGCAATCTGCCCACCTTGGCCTCCCAAAGTGCTGGGATTACCCGCGTGAGCCATTGCACCCAGCCAAGATTTTCTATCCTAAGGCTGAATGATATTCTACTACATATGACACATTTTGTTTATTCATTCATCTATCAATGCACACTGGAGTTACCTCTACCTTGTGACTATTGCGATTAATGCTGCTATGAACATGGATGTGCAAATAACTGTTTGAGTCACCACTTTCATTTATCTTGGATACAGACCAAGAAGAGGTACTGCTGGATCACACAGCAATTCTATATGTAATTTTTTTTTTTTTTTCTTTTTGAGACAGAGTCTCACTCCGTCACCAGGCGCCAGGCTGGAGTGCAGTGGCGCGACCTCAGCTCACTGCAACCTCCGCCTCCTGGGTTCAAGCAATTCTCCTGCCTCAGCCTCCCGAGTAGCTGGGACTACAGGCGCGCGCCACCACGCCCAGCTAATTTTTTTGTACTTTTAGTAGAGACGGGGTTTCACCATGTTGACCAGGGTGTTCTCTATCTCTTGACCTCGTGATCCGCCCGCCTCGGCCTCCCAAAGTGCTGGGATTACAGGCGTGAGCCACCGCACGGCTTCTATATGTAATTTTTGAGGAACTGCCATACTGTCTTCCATAGCTGCTGTACCATTTTACATTCTTACCAACAATACACAAGGGTATATTTCTTAAAATAAATATATGGGGCCGGGTGCGGTGGCTCACGCCTGTAATCCCACCACTTTGCGGGGGCCGAGGCAGGTGGATCACCCGAGGTCAGGAGTTCAAGACCAGCCTGGCCAACATGGCAAAACCCCATCTCTACTAAAAATACTAAAATTAGCTGGGTGTGGTGGCACACGGCTGTAATCCCACCTACTTGGGAGGCTAAGGCAGGAGAATTGCTTGAACCCAGGAAGAGATTGCAGTGAGCCAAAATCACGCCACTGCACTCCAGCCTGGGCAAGAGGGAGATTCCATCTCAAAAAAAAAAAAAAAAGAACCTAAGACAAAGGCCTGCATTCACCCCCTAATCTGCTAAATTCAAGTTCTTTCCATGATGAGGTTTGAAAAGGAATCAGTGCAAAATGTATTTAAGAGTATGATTAGAAAGGAGAAAGAAAAAAAAAATGGCTAATTACTACACACACACAGCAGAAAAGTAAAACCAGGAGGCAAAGGAAATCAGTGAGCAAATATTTAGGCAGGAGGCGGTGGTTCAGCCTGTAATCCTAGCACTTTGGGAAGCCAAAGTGGGAGAATCACTTGAGCCCAGGAGTTCAAGACCAGCCTGAGCAACATAGTGAGACCCCCATTTCTATTTACAAATACATATTTGCGACCAAAGTATACAAACCTAGTAAAACTAATGAAGGAAGAACACAGGGAAGAGCTGTCGATGTAAGAGAAAAAATAAAATTTCCGGAGAAAAAAGTTCAAAGTTTTGAAAAAGTTCAAAGATTTGAAACTATTTCCTCAGAAAGAAGGAACCGGGGGAAAGGGAGTTTTGAGTAATAAGACCTGGTGCAAGTTTCTGACTGTTAAGTCAATGAATGTACTACCTTAAAATATAAACTAAAAACAGCCTCTTTTCTCACCACAACTCAATAATCATGAAGGTATCCTTGCAGGAGGGTGCAGACCTCTCACGCCTCCTACGTCCTGGGCCACCGATCCAGGACTCCCCCAATATCCTTGCCCAGAGGAAGCGCTTCCTCAGACTCGGTTCCTTCTGGCTGCCATTGTTTCGCCTCTCTAGGGTGGGCTGGCCGCTCCCGCACTGGGGTCAAGGATCCTCTGGATTCTCTCTGCCACAACTCGCCCTAATCCCAAATCCCAGCCCCACTGTCCCCACCCCCCAGCGAGCCCGGTCCCCTCTCGGTCCGGAGGTGGAGACCACAACCTCAGACCTGGCCTGCCCGCCGGCCGCCCCTCACCTCGGCCTCAAAGGCTACATGCTCACGATCTCACAGCCCGCACCTCAGCGGTCTCTGGAGAAGGGTAAAGAAACGCAGCATACGTGGCCGTAGTAGCTGAGGCACTTTCAGGCTTGTTAACCATCACCATGGAAACTGCCGCAATGCTCCCTGGGCGGGGCCTCTGAGGGGGCCCGCCTGCAGAGGGCTCACTGCGCTTCCCGAAGCCCCGCATCTGCTGGTGTGCCAAGCCGTGGCTCGGCCCTACGCCCCGGGCATCCCACCCCCGCGCATCCCACCCGGATGCCGGCTGCCGTAGTGTCTGCGGGCAGGACCCTTCCCCCAACCTTCTTCAGGAAGACACGGCGCAATCCAGCCTTCCCAGGGAACCGAAGGAGGCAGGGACCGCGACAGGGCGGGGCCCCGCCCGGACGCCATTGTGGCCCGGACGCCATTGTGGCCGGACGCCATTGTGGCCCGGACGCCATTGTGGCCCGGACGCCATTGTGGCCCGGACGCCATTGTGGCCCGGACGCCATTGTGGCCCGCTAGGTGCAGGGCGGGGCCGAGGCCTCCGGGCGGTGGAGGGCAGGCGCCAGCCACTGCTCCTGAGGCCCTGGAGGCAGCGGACGTGTGAGGCCGCTGAGCTAAAGATCGTTTTCTGCGGAGGAAGTTGGGAGAACGAGATCGGTGGGCCTGAGAACTGACGTGGCTCAGGGAGCGCGGACAGCCTGTGCCGCCGGCTCTTGGGGGAGACACGGAGGGGATGGGGTCTCAGTTCCGCATCAGGTCCTCTCACGCGCCCGGGATTTCCAGGAGGCAGGACTGGCCGCAGGCCTGGTTCCAGGGGACAAAGTGCAGGGCAGAGGCTGTCAGCACCATGACCTTCGCTGCAAGAGAAACACGCGTCCAGTTCGTTATCGTCTGAGTTCCTGCTACATCATGCCTGCTGTATGTGCTCTACACAAAGCAGCCAGCTTCCCAGCACTGGGTGCGAAGGTATTTGTTAAGCACATGCACACAATCGGAATTAGCAGTATTAGGGATCAAGAGTTGTCATTTTCTTTTCTTTTTGAGACAGAGTCTCGTGCTGTTGCCCAGGCTAGAGTGCAGTGGCACAATCTCAGCTCACTGCAACCTCTACCTCCCGTGTTCAAGCGATTCTCCTGCCTCGGCCTCCTGAGTAGCTGGGATTACAAGCGCCCACCACCACACCCAGCTAATTTTTGTATTTTTAGTAGAGACAGGGTTTCACCATCTTGGCTAGGCTGGTCTCAAACTCCTGACCTCATGATCCACCGCCTCAGCCTCTCAAAGTGCTGGGATCACAGGCATGAGCCACCGCACCCGGCTTTTTTTTTTTTTTTTTTTTTTGAGACAGAGTTTCACTCTTGTTGCCCAGGCTGGAGTGCAGTGACACGATCTCGACTCACTGTAACTTCCACTTCCCGGATTCAAGTGATTCTCCTGCCTCAGGCTCTCAAGTAGCTGGCATTACAGGCGTCTGCCACCACGCCTGGCTAATTTTTTGTATTTTTAGTAGAGATGGGGTTTACCGTGTTGGCCAGGCTGGTCTAGAACTCCTGACCTCAAGTGATCCACCCACCTCGGCCTCCCAAAGTGCTAGGATTACAGGAGTGAGCCACTGTGTCCGGCCCAAGAGTTGTAATTTCTGTAGCAAACCAGCTAAGCAATATCCTTTTGCAGGCTAAAGGATATTGCTTAGATGGCCTCATGTGATCCGCCTGCCTCAGCCTCCCAAAGTGCTGGGATTACAGGCGAGAGCCACTGTGCCTGACCTAAAATTATCAAAATAATATCTGAGTTGCCCCTGCATTAGTACAACACCAATCCAGAACATACCCCTGTCCTTGGACCCTCCCCAAAATCACCAACCACAAGTCCAAGTACTATAACAAGCCCTCTAACAGTCTCCTAAGACACCCCATGGTTTTCAGAGGTCTGATGTCATTGCAGTAACTAATAGCTCCGAATAAAAACTAGTTCACAGTGAGGAATGTATCCATTCACTGAAATAGCAAATTGTGATTCCACCATATGTATGCCCCCTGGTAGTCTGGTAGACATGGCCAAGATGAATAAATTTTTATATTTGTATATGAAGTATACATAACTCATACAAATGTAACTTCAGAGCCTATACTCTAATGAGAAATCAAAACAATTATTTCTTTTCTTTTTTTCTTTGAGACAGGATCTTGCACCATCCCGTAGGCATGAGTGCAGTGGCAGGATCTCAGCTCACTGCAGCCTTGACCTTCCCACAGCTCAAACAATCCTCCCACCTCAGTCTCTTAGCCTCCCAGTAGCTGGGACTACAGGGGGTCACCACCCGCCCAGCTGATTGTTTTTTTTGAGACAGAGTCTTGAATTGTTGCCCAGGCTGGAGTGCACTGGCGCAATCTCAGCTCACTGCAGCCTCCACTTCCCAGGTTCAAGCAATTCTTCTGCATTTCTCCCGAGTAGCTGGGACTACAGGCTCTCACCACCATGCCCAACTAATTTTTGAATTTTTAGTAGAGACATAGTTTCACAATATTGGCCAGGCTGGTCTCAAACTCCTGACCTCAAGTGATCCACCTGATGTCCTCTCAAAGTGCTGGGACAAGATGGGTGGATCACGAGGTCAGGAGTTCAAGACCAGCCTGGCCAAAATGGTGAAACCCCATCTCTATAAACAAACAAAAAAAGTGCTGGGATTACAGGTGTGAGCCACCATGCCTGGCCACACCCAGCTGATTTTTCAATTTTTTTGTAGAGACAGAGTCTTGCTGTGTTACCCAGGCTGGTCTCTAACTCCTGGGTTCAAGTGATACTCTCCTGCCTCAGCCTCCCAAAGTACTGGGATCATAGCCACGAGCCACTGCCTCTGGCCAAAACAAACATTTATTTATTTATTTTTATTTGTTTGAGACAGAGTCCTGCTCTGTTGCCCAGGCTGAGGTGCAGAGGCGCGATCTTGACTCACTGCAACTTTTGCCTCCCTGGTTTAAACGATTCTCCTGCCTCAGCCTCCCGAGTAGCTGGGACTACAGGTGCACGCCACCACGTCCAGCTCATTTTCGTATTTTTAGTAGGCATGAGGTTTCACCATGTTGCCCAGGCTGGTCTGAAACTCCTGAGCTCAAGTTATCCGCCTGGTTCAGCCTCCAAAAGTGCTGAGATTACAGACCTGAACCATTGCGCCACTAATGTTTTTATTTTTAGTAGAGATGGGGTTTTGCCATGTTCACCAGGTTGGTCTTGAACTCCTGACCTCAGGTGATCTGCCCACGTCGGCCTCCCAAAGTGCTGGGAGACCTCCCACTGCACTCCAGCCTGGGTGACAGAGCAACACTCCATTTCAAAAAAAAAAAAAAAAAATTATATTAAAACAAACTCTTCGCCTATAATCTCAGCACTTTGGGAGTCCGAGGTGGACAGATCACAAGGTCAGGAGATCAAGACCATCCTGGCCAACATGCTGAAACCCTGCCTCTACTAACTATACAAAAAAAAATTTACTGGGTGTGGTGGCACACACCTGTAATCCCAGCTGCTTGGGAGACTAAGGCAGGAGAATTGCTTGAACGCAGGAGGCGGAGGTTGCAGTGAGCGGAGATTGTATCCCTGGACAACAGAGCGAGACTCCATCTCAGAAAAAAAAAAAAAAAAAAAAACTCTTGGCTGGGTGTGGTGGCTCACACCTGTAATCCCAGCACTTTGGGAGGCCGAGGTGGGCAGATCACGAGGTCAGGAGTTTGAGGCCAACCTGGCCAACATAGTGAAACCCCCGTCTCTACTAAAAATACAAAAATTAGCCCAGCATGGGGTGCGTGCTTCTGTAGTCCCAGCTACTTGGGAGGCTGACACAGGAGAATCACTTGAACCTGGGAGGCGGAGGTTGCGGTGAGCCGAGATTGCACCACTGCACTCCAGCCTGGGCAACAGAGTGAGACTTTGTCTCAAATAAATAAATAAATAAATAAATAAATACTCTCTTTTTTTTTTTTTTTGAGACAGAGTTTTGCTTTTGTTACCCAGACTGGAGTGCAATGGTGCGATCTCGGCTCACCGCAACCTCCGCCTCCTGGGTTCAAGCAATTCTCCTGCCTCAGCCTCCCAAGTAGCTGGGACTACAGGCGTGCGCCACCATGCCCAGCTAATTTTTGTATTTTTAGTAGAGATGAGGTTTCACCTTGTTGACCAGGATAGTCTTGATCTCTTGACCTCGTGATCCACCCACCTCGGCCTCCCAAAGTGCTGGGATTATAGACATGAGCCACCACGCCCGGTCATAAATAAAACTCTTATGCACAATTTACTCTTCAGGAAAGAGCTTTATTTTTGCTTTTGACTGGGATGGTGGTGATGGTTATTTCATCATGAATGACCCTGGTATGAACAACAGAAATGTAGTGATAGCCAAGTGTGCTGGTGTGTGCCTGTGGTCCCAGCTACTTGGGAGGCTGAAGCAGGAGGATTGCTTGAGCTGAGGAGGTTTAGGCTGCAGTGAGCCATGATCACACCACTGTACCCCAGCCTGCGTTACAGAGCAAGACCCTGTTTCAAAAATACACATTTCCTGCCACTGACTCCTCCCTACTGGACATTTCAGAGTTCCCTCCTGAATTGCCACACAACCCCTCAAATGGGCATGCAGCCATTATTTACTGAAAGTGGCCACACCTGGTCTATGTGCGGCCCCACTACTACACTGGCACATAGACCCAAGTGAGCTCAGGATTCCCGACTGCTTCCATAGTGGAAATCACTCAAACTGTAAGTGAGTAAGAACCACAAATGTGGCCAGGTGCAATGGCTCATACCTATAATTGCAGCACTTTGGGAGGTTGAGGCGGTCAGATCACCTGAGGTCAGGAGTTCGAGACCAGCCTGTCCAACATGGTGAAACCCTATATCTACTAAAAATCATGGCCAGAAACAGTGGCTCAGGACTGTAATCCCAGCCCTTTGGGAGGCTGGGCCAGACAGATCACGAGGTCAGGAATTCAAGACCAGTCTGGTCAACATAGTGAAACTCTGTCTCTACTAAAAACACAAAAAATTAGCCAGGTATGGCAGTGGGCATCTGTAATCCCAGCTACTCGGGAGGCTGAGGCAAGAGAATTGCTTGAACCTGGGAGGCAGTGGTTGCAGTGAGCTGAGATGGTGCCACTGCACTCCACCCTGGATGACAGTACAAGACTCTGTCTCAAAAAAGAAAACAAAACAAAAGTAACTGGGTGTGGTGACGTGAGCCTGTAGTCCCAGCTACTCGGAAGGCAGAGGTGAGAGAATCGCTTGAACCTGGGAGGGGGAGGTTGCAGTGAGCTGAGATCCTGCCATTGCACTCCAGCCTGGGCAACAGAGTAAGACTCTGTCTCAAAATAAATAAATTAAAATAGATACAGGCCGGGCGCGGTGGCTCACGCCTGTAATCCTAGCACTTTGTGAGGCCAAGGTGGGTGGATCACCTGAGGTCAGGAGTTCAAGACCAGCCTGGCCATCATGGTGAAACCACATCTTTGAAAAAATAAATAAAATAGTAAAATAAAATAAATGCAAAGTAAAATTTAAAACTCCAAATTTGGCTGGGTGCAGTGGCTCATGCCTGTGATCCTAGCAGTTTGGGAGGCCGAGGTGGGCAGATCACCTGAGGTTAGGAGTTCAAGACCAGCCTGGCCAAGATGGTGAAATCTCATCTCTACTAAAAATACAAAATTTAGCCAGGCATGGTGGCAGGCGCCTGTAATCCCAGCTACTCGGAAGGCCGAGGCAGAAGAATTGCTTGAATCCGGGAGGTGGAAGTTGCAGTGAGCCAAGATTGCGCCACTGTACTCTAGCCTGGGCAACAGAGCAAGACTCTATTTAAAAAAATATATATAGGCCGGGCGCGGTGGCTCACGCCTGTAATCCCAGCACTTTGGGAGGCCGAGGCAGGCGGATGACGAGGTCAAGAGATCAAGACCATCCTAGCCAACACAGTGAAACCCTGTCTCTACTAAAAATACAAAAATTAGCCAGGTGTGGTGACACGCGCCTGTGGTCCCAGCTACTTGGGAGGCTGAGGCGGAAGAATCGCTTGAACCCAGGAGGCGGAGGTTGCAGTGAGCCGAGATTGCACCACTGCATTCCAGCCTGGCGACAGAGCAAGACTCCATCTCAAAAAAATATATATTTTTTAATATAAAAAATATATATATATATATATATACTAAAATTGGAACGATACAGAGAAGATTAGCATGGCCCCTGCGCCAGGATGACACGCAAATTCGTGAAGCGTTCCATATTTTTCCTAGAAATAGAAATTCCATTTGACACAGCAATCCCATTACTGGATATATACCCATAGGATTATAAATCATTCTATTATAAAGACACATACGCAGGTATGTTCATTACAGCACTGCTTACAACAAAGACCTGGAACCAACCCAAATGCCCATCGATGGTAGACTAGACAAGGAAAATGTGGCACATATACACCATGAAATACTATGCAGCCATAAGAAACAATGAGTTCATGTCCTTTGTAGGGACATGGATGAATCTGGAAACCATCATTCTCAGCAAACTGACACAAGAACAGAAAATCAAACATGTTCTCACTCATAGGCAGGTGTTGAACAATGAGAACACATGGACACAGGGAAGGGAGCATCACACACTGGGATCTGTTGGAGTGGCTAGGGGAGGGACAGCAGTGGGGTCGGGAGGTTGGGGAGGGATAACATGGGGAGAAATGCCAGATATAGGTGACAGGGGAATAGAGGCAGCAAACCGCCTTGCTATGTATGTACCTATGCAACAATCCTGCATGATCTGCACATGTACCCCAGAACCTAAAGTAAAATTAAAAAAAGAAAAATTATATATATATATAATTTCACGTGATAAAGTTATCCATGAGACATTTTACATTCTTTTTTTCTGTATTAAGTCTTTGAAACCTGATATTTCCCACTTACAGCACATCTCAATGCAGATGTTAAATTTTCCTGAGTATACTTAATGTTTATTTAGAATCCATAAAAATATTAGTTGAGGCCGGGCATGGTGGCTCACGCCTTAAAAAGGAAGGAAATTTTGACACATGTATGAACCTTATGTATTATGCTAATTGAACTAATCCAGTCACAAAAGTACAAATACTGTATGATTCCATTTCTATGAGGTACCTAGATTAGTCAAATTCATAGAGACAGAATGGTGGTTGCCAGGAGCTCAGGGTGGAGGAGGAAATGGGTATATGTCTAATGGGTGAGGAATTTTACCTTTGTAAGATGAAAAGAGTTCTGGAGATTGGTTACACAATATGAATGTAGTTAATACTACTGACCTGTACACTTAAAAATGTTTAAATTTTATGTTCACTGTATATTACTACAATTAAAAATAAAATTGGCTAGGTGTGGTGGCTCACACCTATAATATCAGCACTTTGAGAGGCCAGGGCAGGAGGATCCCTTGAGCCCAGGAGTTCAAGACCAGCTTGGGCAACGTGGCAAGACCCTCTCTCTACAAAAATAAACAAATTAGCCGAGTGTGCCGGTGTGCACCTGTGGTCTCAGCTACTCTGGAGGCTGAGGTGGGAGAATTACTTGAGCTTTGAGGGTCGATGCTGCAGTAAGCCATACTGCACTCCAGCATGGGAGACAAAGCAAGACCATGTCTCAAAAAATAATAAAATAAAATAGGCTGGTCGTGGTGGCTCACGCCTGTAATTCCAGCACTTTGGGAGGCCAAGGCGGGCAGATCATGAAGTCAGGAGTTCAAGACCAGCCTGGCCAATATGGTGAAACCCCCGTCTCCACTAAAAATACAAAAATTAGCCAGGTGTGGTGGCACGTGCCTGTAGTCCCAGCTACTCAGGAGGCTAAGGCAGGAGAATTGCGTGAACCTGGGAAGCGGAGATTGCAGTAAGAGCAACAGAATGAGACTCCATCTCAAAAAAAAAAATGTATTTAAAAATAAACAAAATAAAAAATCAGGCCATCAGTGGCACTAACTAAATTTTTTTTTTCAGACGGACTCACTCTGTCTCCAGGCTGGAGTGCAGTGGTGCGATCTCAGTTCACTGCAACCTCTGCCTCCCAGGTTCAAGGGATTTCCCTGCCTCAGCCTCCTGAGTAGCTGGGACTACAGGCATGAGCCACCATGCCCAGCTAATTTTTGTATTTTTAGCAGAGACTGGGTTTCACCATTTTGGCCAGTATGGTCTCGATCTGTTGATCTCCTGATCTGCTTGCCTCGGCCTCCCAAAGTGCTGGGATTACATACATGAGCCACCACGCCAGGCCACCAACCACATTTCAAGTGCTCAATAATTCTACATGGCTAAATGGCCCCTGTGTCATACAATGCAGCTCTAGTCTGAGACAGGACAATGGAAGTCCTATCTTAAATCTGCCCTGTTGCTCAGTCTGTGTGCTAAGGTACTGCCTTTCTTGACTTATCCTGAAGGGTTGGAAACCCCTTATCTGACAAGCCTTGCTTATTATTTTGTTATTCACAATATGCTGCCGTATGCTTTGGAAGTTTTACTAATATGTATAGAACAGGCTGGGTTCAGTGGCTTACTCCTGTAATCCCAACACTTTGGGTGGTAAGGGTGGGTAGATTACCTGAGATCAGGAGTTCAAGAGCAGCTTGGCCAACGTGGTGAAACCTCATCTCTACTAAAAATAGAAAAATTAGCCAGACGTGGTGGTGGGCGCCTGTAATCCCAGCTACTTGGGAGGCTGAGGCAGGAGAATCGCTTGAACTTGGGAGGCAGAGGTTACAGTGAGCCAAAATAGCCTACTGCACTCCAGCCTGGGCACCGGAGTGAGACTCTGTCTCAAAAAAAAAAAAAAAAAAAAAAGTATAGAAGAAAGTGCAGCCTGCAGCCTTCTAAAATGCTTTTACTCTGTGGATGCAATATTTCTCAGAATGGAGGCATAGGGAGCTTACCTCCATTTGTCGCCTCATGAAATTGTACCCTAACATGGATGAGTTCACACTGAAGGTGAAGAGGGAGACCCAGGTATCTCAGGTCAACTTCCCCTTTTTTTTCATTCCTAAGACTGTAAACCGTAGCCCTTTTCATATGTAATTCCTAAGACTGTAAACTTCCCCTTTTCATTCTTAAGACTGTAAACTGTAGCTCTTTTCATATGTAATTCCTAAGACTGTAAACTAAAACCCTTTTCATATGTAATTCCTAAGAATGTAAACTGAAACCCTTTTCATATGTAATTCCTAAGAATGTAAACTGAAACCCTTTTCATATGTAATTCCTAAGACTGTAAACTGAGACCCTTTTCATATGTTAAGCTATAAACCTAAGATTCTTCCACGTGTAACATCTAAAGTATAAGCCTATATGAAGAAGGAACCTTCCTTTGTTAGGGGAGCTTGGCTGTTAAGGCAACTATGCCACCTTGCTCCTGGCCGAATTAAACTCCTTCCTTCCATATTCGGTATCTGAGAGATCTGTTTCCCACAGCCGCTCCTGCTACAAAGGCATTGATCCAATGTCTATGAATTGAAAGTAGCTTATTGTAAGGTTGTCTCATTTGAAGGAGCGTTGTCCCCCAGGCATCAGGAGGGTTTGTTCTGACTTTCCCTCGAGGGCTTAATGTGGTTGCTTTTAATTTAGTTTTTAGTACAGTATAGGGTTCCTAACAGGTGCACAACATACATTTATTTCAGACAAGAATTGATTGGAAATGTGCTATTTTTATATTAGTCTTTATATTTCATTGCTGTGTGATTTAATCAAACTTTCCCATTCTCAAATATTCTTTTTTTTGTTTCCAGTTACATGCAGCTTCGCATATGTTTTCTTTTCTGAAAATGTGTAATGTCTGACTTATCCCTCAGTTTGGCAGTAAGCTCTCTAAAAAGCAAAAACGCTAGTATCCAAGATTTTAAAAATTAAACAAATAAAAGCAAGAACAGGACAATTTAATTCTTACCTTCTATACCATCAGGCACAGAGCTCAATAAGTTCTCAGTATTTGCTGATTGCTAGAAATGTTTTTTCTGTAAGAGTTCATGTGTATTTTCATGCTGCAGATAAAGACAGAAAAAAAGAGTTCATTTTTTTTTTTTTTTTTTTGGAGACAGAGTCTCACGCCGTCACCAGGGGCCAGGCTGGAGTGCAGTGGCGAGACCTCGGCTCACTGCAACCTCCGCCGCCCAGGTTCAAGCAATTCTCCTGCCTCAGCCTCCCGAGTAGCTGGGACTACAGGCTCGCGACACCACACCCAGCTAATTTTTTTGTATTTTTAGTAGAGACGGGGTTTCACCATGTTGACCAGGGTGTTCTCTATCTCTTGACCTCATGATCCGCCCGCCTCGGCCTCCCAAAGTGCTGGGATTATAGGCGTGAGCCACCGCACCCTGCCTCATGTGTATTTTAATTTTACTATATATGCTGCTGAAGTGAGCACATGTTCACATGTATTTTGTGTTTTTTTAGTTTTGGGTTTTTTTGTTTTTGTTTTTTTGCTTTTTTGAGATATCTGTCACCCAAGTTGGAGTGCAGTGGAACAATCTTGGCTCACTGCAACCTCTGCCTCCTGGATTCTAGTGATTCTCCTGCCTCAGCCTCCCTCCTGGGTTCTAATGATTCTTCTGCCTCAGCCTCCCAAGTAGCTGGGACTACAGGCACATGCCACCATGCCGGCTTATTTTTGACTTTTTAGTAGAGACAGCGTTTCACCATTGGTTGGCCAGGCTGGTTTCAAACTCCTGACCTCAAAAGTGATCAGCCTGCCTCAGCCTCCCAAAGTGCTGGGATTACAGGCATGAGCCACCAGGCCTAGCCGACAAGTATTTTTTTTTTTTTTTTTTTGAGACAGAGTCTCATTCTGTCGCTCAGATTGGCATGATCTCAGCTCACCGCAACCTCTGCCTCCTGGGTTCAAGCAATTCTCTTTTTTATTTTTATTTTTGTATTTTAAAGATGGGGTTTCATCATGTTGATCAGGCTGGTCTTGAACTCCCGACCTCAGGTGATTCACTCGACTTGGCCTCCAACGTGCTTGGATTACAGGCGTGAGCCACCACACCCGGCCAATTTTTGTATTTTTTAGTAGACACGGGGTTTCACCATGTTGGTCAGGCTGATCTCGAACTCTGGATCTCAAGTGATTCACCCACCTCGGCCTCCCAAAGTTTTGGGATAACAGGCATGAGCCACCGTGCCCGGCCCACATGTTTTGTTTTGGTTTGGTGTGGTTTGGTTTGGTTTGAGACAAGGTCTCACTCTGTTGCCCAGACTGGAGTGCAGTAGTGCAATCTCGGCTCACTGCAACCTCTGCACCCCAGGTTCAAGCCATTCTCCTGCTTCAGCCTTCAGAGTAGCTTGGATTACAGGCACTTGCCCACTACCGCCCAGCTAATTTTTGAATTTTTAGTAGAGATGAGGTTTCACCATGTTGGCCAGGCTAGTCTTGAACGGGTGACCTCAAATGATCTACCAGCCTCGGCCTCCAAAGTAGCATGAGCCACCGCACTCAGCCCCTCATGTATTTTGAATTAAATTATCCCGTTTTATTTAACAAAGGGAAATACCTTTGTTATTCACCAGTAATCAAGGGCAAGGACCAATTTCACTTAGTTACTGGTGCATCCAGTATAGCTGGCATGGCCCCTGCCTTAAGGAAGGATGCAGCAATGTTGAAATAGTCCTTAGAACTTCCATATCTTATAAACGTCTCAAATGTTAAAAAAAAAAAAAGAGCAAAAGTGAAACTTTTTACATCTCTGTGGTTTTCTTTTCTTTTTTTTTTTTTGAGTCAGAGTTTTACTGTGCACATAGGCTGCAGTGCAGTGGCGTGATCTCGGCTCACTGCAACCGCTGCCTCTCGGTTCAAGCAATTTTCCTGCCTCAGTCTCCAGAGTAGCTGGGACTGCAGGTATATACCACCACACCCAGCTATCCTCTTAGATTTTATAAACATAAAAACATTTTTTTGTTTTTTTTTAGACAGAGTTTCGCTCTTGTTGCCCAGGCTGGAGTGCAATGGCGCGATCTTGGCTCACCACAACCCCCACCTCCGAGGTTCAAGCGATTCTCCTGCCTCAGCCTCCTAAGTAGCTGGTACTATAGGCACGTGCCACCATGCCGGGCTAAGTTTTTGTATTTTAGTAGAGACGGGGTTTCACCATGTTGGCCAGGATGATCTCGATCTCTTGACCTCGTGATCCACCTGCCTCAGCCTCCCAAAGTGCTGGAATTACAGGTATGAGCCACCATGCCTGACCTAATTTTTGCATATTTTAGTAGAGACAGGGTTTCCCATGTTGGTCGGGCTGGTCTTGAACTCCTGGCCTCAAGTGTTCCACCAGCCTCTGCCTACCAGGGTGCTGGGATTACAGGCCTAAGCCACTGTACATGGCCTCTAATTGTTCTTTCTATATGGAAGTATGGATATATTGATGAGTCATATGCATAACAAAGTCCACGCCTTTTTTTTTTTTTTTTTTTGAGATGGAGTCTCGCTCTGTCACCCAGGCTGGAGTGCAGTGGCATCATCTCGGCCTCCCGGGTTCAATCAATTCTCCTGCCTCAGCCTCCCAAGTAACTGGGACTACAGGCACGTGCCACCATGCCTGGCTAATTTTTGTGTGTGTTTGTTTTAGTAGAGACGGGGTTTCACCATGTTGGCCAGGCTGTTCTCAAACTCCTGACCTCAGGTGATTCACCCGCCCCTGCCTCCCAAAGTCCTTACAGCCACCGCGCCCGGCCAACTTTTTTTTTTTTTTTTGAGATGGAGTTTTGGTCTTGTTGCCCAGGCTGGAATGCAATGGTGAGATCTCAGCTCACCACAACCTCCACCTCTCAGGTTCCAGCAATTCTCCTGCCTCAGCCTCTTAAGTAGCTGGGATTACAGGCAGGTGCCACCAGGCCCGGCTAATTTTGTATTTTCAGTAGAGACGGGGTTTCTTCATGTTGGTCAGGTTAGTCTCGAACTCCCGACCTCAGGTGATCTGCCCGCCTTGGCCTCCTAAAGTACTGGGATTAGAGACGTGAGCCACCGTGTCTGGCTGACTTTTTTTTTTTAGAGACAGGGTCCTGCTCTGTCGCCCAGGCTGAAGTGCAGAGGTGTGATCCTAGCTCACTGCAACCTCAAACTCCTGGGCTGAAGTAATCCTCCCACCTCAGCCTCCCATGTAGCTACGACTATGGGTGCACACCACCACACTTGGCTTATTTTAAAATTTTTTGTAGAGATGGGGTCTTGCTATGTTGCCAGGGCTGGTCTTGAACTGCTGGGCTCAAGCGATGCTCCCACCTCAGCTTCACAAAGTGCTGGGATTACAGGTGTGAGCCACCATGCCCGGCTGACTCATAGTCTTTTTTAATACCATTTTTTCCCAGCATCTATAAAATGGTCATTCAGGAGAGTATAGAAACAGCTTCTCTGATGAGTGAATTGCTCATCAGATTCTGATGGTAGTCAATGGAATTAACATCGGTAAGAAGCAGTTGAGACCTGTAAGAGCCCAGAGAGACAATTTATTTCAAGAGAGTGCCCAGATGACCTGCCAACAAGTTTACAGCAATGAGACCCCTGAATTTGGAGAAGCAATGAAGGAAGGAGAAAGGACTAAAATAATAGTTGGTTGTTCCAACATTGCAAATGGGAAAAATAGAAAAAACCACTAATAATATTTTGAAGTATATCCTTCCAGAACTTTTTAATGTATATTAAAGTATACATTGTATATTTAATCACTATACCCTCGAATCCATCATTCTAGGGAAATGTACATGGGATCACTATAAAAGTTTCTCTCTCCCTCACACGAGCCCCAAGCCTTTCCAAAGGCAGAAAAGTTGACCACTTGTTAAATAGGAGGTTAACATCTGCCGTGGGTGTTAGGATGGCAGGAAGAACTCAGCCTTGTCGCTGAGCATCCAGTTATTGAAGCATGGAGTACATGGTACAATTCCTTATCACTGTTAGTGGCCTCTTGTATCTGTCAGGGTTCAAAGGGAGAAACACCACCAGTCACGCGTATGTGAGATGTGTTTCAGGGATCTGACGTTACGCAACCGCAGGAGGGAGTGGAGCGCTGCAGGAACATGCTGGAACGCACCTCAGTTCTCCTGTTCTCCGCGCCTGTGACCTCGGCAGCGAGGACTTCCCGTAGAGGGCGGGACCCTTCTCCAACAAGCTGCACATGCCTGGCCCCGGAAAGGCGAAAGGAGGCGCCAAAAGAGGCTGAGCACCCGGCACGATGGCTCATGCCTGCAGTCCCAGCACTTTGGGAGGCGAGGCAGGCAGATCGCTTGATCTTAGCAGTTCGAGAGCAGCCTAGCCAACATGGCAAGATCCCAGTATCTGCTAAAAATACAAAAAACGTAGCCGGAGGTGGTGGCGCCAGCTCGTGGTCCCAGGTGCCGGAGCGGCTAAGGCTAGAGGAGGCTGAGGCTGCAGTGAGCGGTGATCACGCCACTTGCACTCCAGCCTGAGCCACAGAGCCAGACCAGGTCTCAAGAAAAAAACAAGAGACCTGCGGCGGCTGCTCTCCGCGGGGCCTGGGAGCCCGCGTCCCGCCCAGCGCTGCAGGCGCGCCCGGCCCCGCCCCTGCCGGCAGCGCGGAAGGGCGCTCTGGGCCACGTGGTCCCGCGGTCTACCCGCCTGCTCCGGATGGGCTCAGGTGGCCTGCCCGGAGCTGCCCTGAGAGGAGTTGGCGTTGGGCGGCCTCAGTGCTTCCTGATACCAGGCGGCTGAGAGGCAACTTACGTTTTTCTGAGGAAACTGTTTTCTTTCTCCACAAAGAGGTCAGCCCTATCCCTTGTTTCTCGTTTTTCACTCGTCTCTTTCATTGCCCCCACATACCAGTTTTAACCACAGTTGAACTGGGAAGGAATTGGGCACGGTGGGGGCGCGCGCCTGTGGTCCCAGTTGCTCGTGAGGCTGATGCCGGAGGGATCTCTTGAGCCCGGGAGGTCGAGGCTGCAGTGAGCCGGGATCGCACCATACACTCCAGGCTGGGCGACACAGTGAGACCCTTCAACAAAAAATAATTTTACAAGACAAGGCCAGGCACGGTGGCTCACGCCTGTAATCCCACTTGGGAGGCCGAGGTGGGTGGATCACAACTTCAGGAGTTTGAGACCAGCCTGGCCAATGTGGTGAAACCCTGTCTCTACTAAAATACAAAAATTAGCTGGGCGGTGGCACGCACCTATAGCCTCAGCTACTTGGGAAGCTGAGGCAGGAGAAGCCCCTGAATCCGGGAGGCGGAGGTTGCAGTGAGCAGAAATCGAGCCACTGCACTCCAGTCTGCGCAACAGAGGGAGACTCCCAACTCAAAATAATAGTAATAAAAATAGTCCCGGCACGGTGGCTCATACCTGTAATCCCAGCACTTTGAGAGGCCGAGTTGGGCAGATCAGGAGGTTGGGAGTTCAAAACCAGCTTGGCCAACATGGTGAAACCAATCTCTACTAAAGACACAAAAAATTAGCTGGGCATGGTGGCATCCGCCTGTCATCTCAGCTACTCGAGAGGCTGAGGCAGGAGAATTTCTTGAACCCGGGAGGTGGAAGTTGCAGTGAGCAGAGATCAGCCATTGCACTCCAGGCTGGGCAACAGGGCAAGACTCTGTTTCTAAATAAACAAATAAATACCTCAGATTTGTTCCATTGTTCTGGGATAAACCTTGGGATTTATTTTTTTTCATAAAATGCTCAAAAGAAAAATGTTAGCATGACACATTGCTGCTTAATAAATCCCGCCATAAAAAATATAAAAGTTCTAGGCCGGGTGTGCTGGCTCACGCGTAATTCCAGCACTTTGGGAGGCTGAGGTGGGCAGATCATGAGATCAGGAGTTCGAGAGCAGTCTGGCCAATGCGGTGAAACCCTGTCTCTACTAAAAAAATATATATATATAAAAATTAGCTGGGTGTGGTGGTGGGCACCTGTAATTCCAGCTACTTGGGAGGCTGAGACAGGAGAATCGCCTGAACTCAGGAGGCAGAGGTTGTGGTGAGTTGAGATCTCACCACTGCAGTCCACCCAGGCAACAACAATAACAAAAGTACATATATACATGTGTATATACATGTATACATATATATATAAGTTCTCACAAAAAGCTAGACAATATCAAATGCAAAGCATCAAGTCAGCTCTCAGAGCAGGGCCTGGAACCCACCTGGCCTGGCCCACACTCTGTGCCATCACCCTCTGTCCCAGGAGAGCCAGGCTCAAGAGCCACTAGCTAGCCTTGCTCTCACTCCCGCCCCCCTAACCTGTAAGGCCTGTGGTTAGGAAGGAACGTGGGGTTGATCACAACCTTAGGGCCAGGCTCCTCCGTCCAAATCTGGGGGTTTTGAAATAGAAGTTACGCTGAGAAGGAATTTTATGTATTTACTTTTTTCTTTTCTTTTCTTTTTTTTTTTTTTAAGACAGGGTTTCACCATGTTGGTCAGGCTGGTCTTGAACTCCGGGCCTCGGCCTCAGGTGATCCACCCGCCTTGGCCTCCAAAGTGCTTGGATTACAGGCGTGAGCGACCACGCCCAGCCTCTTTTTTTTTTTTTTTTTTTTTTTAGAGACAGGGTTTCACCATGTTGGCCAGGCTGGTCTTGAACTCTTGGCTTCAAGTAATTTGCCTGCCTCGGCCTCCCAAAGTGCTGCAATTACAGATGTGGGCCACCACGTCAGCCCAAGTTTGTTTTGTACTCTCATTGCCCTGGGGCTTCACACAAGGCCACTCACGGGGAGCAGAAAGAATCGCTAGGCAGAGGGAGTGAGTGGGGAACTGGGGAAGAACACTTGTGATTTTTTCAGCAAGGGAAGGGTTAGGCAGGGCCAACAGGTTTGGGATTGACTAATTTGAGTAATTTCTCGGGGCTCAGGGCCATAGGGGCTGGCCCTAGTTGTCTGGTAACTCGCCCTGGAGTGATTAGGCTGGGTATATAATGGTCCCTAGTGTTTGAGCCTGATAACCGAGGTGGTTGGGGGTGCGGACATAATCGGCAACTCAAGAAGAGGAACTAACTGGCCTTTAGCCAGGGCCTAAAAACTTAGGTCAGACAAGCACACACCCATACACAAACTACATTGCCTGAAACAATATTCTTGAAAGATATTTACCTAAAGGGCCACAGATTTTATTAAATGCCTGATCCTAACCTAAAACTTCAATACTCCCAATACTCCCCATTGACTGTATAAAATTATCTTCAGTTTTTTGTTTGTTTTTGAGAGAGTCTTGCTCTGTGGCTCAGGCTGGAGTACAGTGGTGTGATCTTGGCTCACTGCAACCTCCACCTCCCGGGTTCAAGCAATTATCCCTGGCTCAGCCTCCCATGTAGCTGGGATTACAGGCGCAAGCCACCAGGCCCGGCTATTTTTTTTTTCTTTTTTTTTTTAGACGGAGTCTCACTCTGTCGCCAGGCTGGAGTGCAGTGGCGCGATCTCAGCTCACTGCAACCTCCAACTCCCTGGTTCAAGTGATTCTCCTCCCTCAGCCTCCCAAGTAGCTGGGATTACAAATGTGTGCCCAGATGATTTTTGTATTTTTAGTAGAGACAAGGTTTCACCATGTTGGCCAGGCTGGTCTAGAACTCCTGAGCTCAGGTGAGCTGCCCGCCTTGGCCTCCTGAAGTGCTGGGATTACAGGCGTGAGTCACTGAGCCTGGTCAGTAATGCTTTTTAAAGAGTTGAAGGCCAGGTGCAGTGGCTCACACCTGTAATCCCAGCACTTCGGGAGGCCGAGGTGGGCAGATCACCTGAGCTCAGGAGTCTGTAGACCAGCCTGGCCAACATGGTGAAACCCCATGTCTACTAAAAATACAAAAATTAGCCAGAAATTGCTTGAACCTGGGAAGCGAAAGTTGCAGTGAGCCCAGATCACGCCACTGTCCTCTAGCCTGGGCGACAGAGCAAGACTTTGTCAAAAAAAAAAAAAAAGAGCCCAAACTTAGCTTTTTTTTTTTTTTTTTTGAGACAGAGTCTCACTCCGTCACCAGGCGCCAGGCTGGAGTGCAGTGGCGCGACCTCGGCTCACTGCAACCTCCGCCGCCCGGGTTCAAGCAATTCTCCTGCCTCAGCCTCCCGAGTAGCTGGGACTACAGGCGCACGCCACCACGCCCAGCTAATTTTTTTGTATTTTTAGTAGAGACGGGGTTTCACCATGTTGACCAGGATGGTCTCGATCTCTTGACCTCGTGATCCGCCCGCCTCGGCCTCCCAAAGTGCTGGGATTACAGGCGTGAGCCACCGCGCCCGGCCCCAAACTTAGCTTATTAAGGACAGCTTCCAGCTCAGACATCCAGAAACTGAGCGACCTCAGTTTCTTTCTGCCAAATGGTGGTAGTATCTTCTGCTGGATTGTTATGAGGTTTCAATGGGATTAAGTAGAATAGTGCAAAGCATAGTGAGACTGCAGTATGTGTTAACTATGCTTATTGCTATTTAACAGATACTATGATTTTTGAGCAAGAGACATCTTTGAGCCTTGGTGATCCCTGCCTACTTAATGGCACTGTCTTGCGGGGAGGGGGAATCTCAGCTGAATAGGTAAGATGATTTTTCGAGTACTACTAAGTAGGGCCAGGCTAGGTGGCTCACGCCTGTAATCACAATACTGTGGGAGGCCGAGGCAGGCAGATCATTTGAGGTCAGGAGTTCGAGACCAGCCTGACCAACATGGTGAAACCCCATTTCTACTAAAAATACCAAAGAATTAGTTGGGCATGGTGGCACATGCCTGTAGTCCCAGCTATTCAGGAGGCTGAGGCAGGGAATTGCTTGAACCTGGGAGCATGACTCAAAAAAAAAAAGGACCAACTAAATAGGAAATTTAAAAACCTCTGCAATGCTCCAAACCTGTAACCAATTGTGTGGATGAGTAGTTTCTAGAGAGGGAGCTTATTTTTTAAAACTGACAATATTTTATTGAAAAGTTCTGAGTTTTTAATGATAATCAATGTACATAAACAACAGGAAATAAACAGGCTGGTCAATTTGTAAGAGGCAATATCTTGCAATTCAATTGTTTTAAACCATAGATCTTAAAGGTACACATCTGTGAAGGTGCTCTCAAGCATCAAGGTGCTCTTTGGATGTTTAGATTTGCAGAGCTTAGGTAAGACATTTCTGTGGACACAGAGGTGAAAGGGCTGCAGATAAGGAGGTAGTCCAGGTGGGACGAGGTGTGTGGATGAGCATTTGCAAGTTGGTGAGGTGAGGCCAGACATTTGTGGAAAAGGCCTAGGACCTGTGGCACCATTCTGAGTGATGCCAACTCCTCACTGTGGAAGAAAGCCTACATGTGACTGTGCTGGTACTCAGTGCTGAAAAAGATACAGTGGACACTTGGGATGACTCCCTAGGACAGCAGGAAGCTCATAATCAGGCCAAAGTCCTAGTCTTGTGTAGGGTCCAGCGCTACAGGGTCCTTTGAGCTCCTCTCTGCTGGTGTGGAGACGGAAAACTGTAGAAATATAAGACACAAGACACAGAGATAGAGAAAGAGAGTTTGGGCCCAGGGGTCCACTGCCAACCAAAGCATGGAGTCCAGCAGTGGCCCGGAGTGCCTGGACACTGACTTTTATTGAGTACAAAGCTGGGGGCAGGGTAGGTAGGACGTGGCATTGGTGGTCAGTGATAGGGTCAAGTACATTATGTGTCACATAGGCCCAAGACTTTCTAGTAGCTGAGATGAGGTAAGCAGCATAATGCGTCAGCACTTTCCATACTTGTCAAGAAAGAACAAAGACATTAAGATTTATATTACTGGTACTGATCATCTCTTCTAAGAAAAAAAGGAACAGAAGCGGAACATGAGAGTGCAGAAGCGGAACATGAGAGTGGACATGGAACGTGACCACTGAAGCACAGCATCACATAGAGACAATTAAGCTCCTGGATGTCTGCGGGCCTACCTGATAGCTGTCAGGCCCACTGCAAGAGCTTGGAGGAGGAAAGTTTTCTCCTAACTCCCCTGAGGAAGGAGACGTTTTGGCCATCTTGGATGTCTCCTTCCCTAGCTGGCTAAACAGCGGATGCTTCCCCAGAGCTGGCGCTGCTGCACGCAACCCAGGTGCCCTCCAGCAGCCCTTACACGGGCATGACAGAGGGCTTAAAGCATCTTGCTTTAGGGTCATTCCTTTCACAATGTTATCCCAGGTTCACACTTTGCGACCTGAAAGGCATTAGTAAAAGAACTAAGGTCACCTATGAATAACTAAGATCACATGGATCACATAAGAATAACTAAGATCACCTATGAATAACTACTATGGTTATATCTC
The DNA here is from genome assembly GCA_036589455.1 of Ateles fusciceps. Classification (NCBI taxonomy): domain Eukaryota; kingdom Metazoa; phylum Chordata; class Mammalia; order Primates; family Atelidae; genus Ateles; species Ateles fusciceps. Next base: position 651,031 of record JAZHEH010003321.1, on the reverse strand, counting down.
TAGTTATCTTCTTCATTATTTTTATGGGAATAGGCTAAGGCTTCTGACTCCTGCCTTGACACTTATGGGTCTCCCCCATAGTCCTGCATTTAGAGAAGACCATCTCCAACAACCATTACAGCATGTATGACTAATGAAGAACTGTCAGACTTGAGTAAGGGGATCAAAGGCCCACTTAGCTCAGAGGCTTTTTTTTTTTTTTTTGACTTTTAAAATAAATAGAGACAGGGTCTCACTATGTTGCCCAGGCTGGTCTTGAACTCCAGGGCTCAAGTGATCCACTGGGCTTGGCCTCCCAAAGTGCTGGGATTACAGGCCGGAGCCACTGTGCCCAGAGACTCTTTTTTTTTGAGACGGAGTCTGGTTCTGTCACACAGGCTGGAGTGCAGTGGCGCGATCTCGGCTCACTGCAACCTCCACCTCCCGGGCTCAAGCAATTCTCCTGCCTCAGCCTCCTGAGTAGTTGGGATTACAGGCGCCCACCCACATCCGGCTAATTTTTGTATTTTTAGTAGAGATGGGGTTTCACCATGTTGGCCACGCTGGTCTCAAACTCCTGACTTCAGGTGATCTGCCCACCTCAGCCTCCCAAAGTGCTGGATTACAGCCTGAGAGACTCTCCTAATGCAAAGATTGCATGAATATATCTTCTTGCAGCTGGTTTGACAGTCCCTAAGTTCTGAAGCATTACTAGTCTTTTGGTTTAATTTTCTTAATATTTGATTCAAATTGGCTACTTGAATTTTCTTTTCCAGAACAGATCTTTCTATAGCATGAGCTGTGATGCAGTCAACGTACGACTCCTTTTTTTTTTTTTTGAGACGGAGTTTTGCTCTTGTTGCCCAGGCTGGAGTGCAATGGCGCCTTCTCTTTCCATTCTCTTTTTCTAATTTTTTTTTATTCCCACCCCCACCCCTCCCCCCATTCTCTTTCTTGGAACTAACTTTTTGTTTTTTTTTTTTACAAACTGCTCCTTCCTTCATCACAGTGATCCATTCATCTTTGGACACTATTTTGAGCACTCCATTCTTTTTTTTTTGTTTTTTTTAAGACAGTCTCACTCTGTTGCCCAGGCTGGAGTGCAGAGGCACTCCAAACCTCGTGATCTGCCTGCCTCAGCCTCTCAAAGTGCTGGGATTACCGGAGTGAGGCACCATGCCTGGCCCTCAGTGTATTTTTTTCCTTTTTTTATTTTATTTATTTATTTATTTGAGACAGAGTCTTGCTCTGTTGCCAGGCGCCAGGCTGGAGTACAGTGGTGCAATCTCGGCTCACTGCAATCTCCGCCTCCTGGGTTCAAGCAATTCTCCTGCAGCAGCCTCCCTAGTAGCTGGGACTACGGGTGGACAGCCACCACGCCCAGCTAATTTTTGTATTTTTTAGTAGAGATGGGGTTTTACCATGTTGGCCAGGATGGTCTCAATCTCGTGATCCGCCTGCCTCAGCCTCCCAAAGTGTTGGGATTACAGGAGTGAGTCACCGTGCCCTGTTTTATTTTTATTATTTATTTATTTATTTTTTTATAGAGATGGGGTTTCACCATCTTGGCCAGGCTGGTCTTGAACTCCTGACCTCATGATCCACCCATCTCAGCCTCCCAAAGTGCTGGGATTACAGGCGTGAGCCACCACGCCCAGCCTATTTTATTTTTTATCTCGGCTCATTGCAACCTCTGCCTCCTGGGTTCAAGCGATTCTCCTGCCTCAGCCTCCCGAGTGGCTGGGACTATAGGCCCGTGTCACCAGTAGAGACGGGTTTCACCATGTTGGTCAGGCTGGTCTTGAGCTCCTGACATCAAGTGATCTGCCAGCCTCGGTCTTCCAAAGTGCTGGGATTACAGGCCTAAGCCACAGCACCCGGCCTTTTCTGGTGATTTAAAAAATAAATGTTCAGCCAGGTGCATGGCTCTAAGAGCCAGTAATTACTCTAAGCCAGTAATCCCAATGGTCTGGGAGGCAGAGATGGGCGGATTGTTTGAATCCAGGAGTTCCCCACCAGTCTGGTCAAGGTAGCAAAAGGCCACCTCTACAGAAATACAAACATTAGCTGAGAGAGGTGGTGCTACTCAGGAGGTTGAGGCAGGAGGATCGCTTGAGCCCGGGAGGTCGAGGCTGCAGTGAGCCGTGATTGCATCACTCAACTCCAACCTGGCTGACAGGGCGAGACTCAGTCTCAAAATAACAATAGCAATAGTAGACCAGCGGGGTGGCTCTTGCCTGTAATCCCAGCGCTTTGGGAGGCCGAGGTGGGTGGATCATGAAGTCAGGAGATCAAGACCATCCTGACTAACACGCTGAAACCCCGTCTCTACCAAAAATACAAAAAAAAAATTAGCCAGGCGTGGTGGCACACGCCTTTAGTCCCAGCTACTAGGGAGGCTGAGGAAGGAGAATCGCTTGAACCCGGGGGGTGGAGTTGTGGTGAGCCGAAGATTGTGCCACTGCACTCCAGCCTGGGCGACAGAGCCAGACTCCATCTCAAAAATAACAATAGTAATAATGTTCAGCTTAACCTGTGATGAGTGCCTTGATATCATCTCTTCATGAAGAAGGTCCACCAAAACAAAATGATAATAATTATTAGCCCTACAAAGCATCCAAAAAAAAAAAAAATCTGTTCTTGGTGTAGCCATTAGCCAACAAACCCGTGTGCACAGGTGCTCTGTGACTGAAAAGCTTGCCCTCAACCTGGATCTGAGTCACATTATGAGGTTTGAGGGATTCTCACCCTACAGAATTACCACGAGAACAACTTCAACCTGACAAATCCCTCCTAACGCTGGCCCAGCTCCGGGGACGCCTTTAGACGGTCTCTGGAGTTCTCAATGTATTTCTTTTTTCTTTTGGGGGGACAGAGTCTCACTCCGTCGCCGGGTTGGAGTGCAGTAGCGCAATCTCAGCTCACTGCAACCTCAACCTTTTGGGTTCAAGCGATTCACCTGCCTCGGACTCCCGAGTAGCTGGGACTACAGGCGCGCGCCACTACGCCCGGCTTTTTTTGTATTTTAGTAGAGACGGGGTTTCACCATGTTGGCCAGGCTGGCCTGGATCTCCTGACCTCGTGATCCGTCCGCCTCCGCCTCCCAAAGTGCTGGGATTACAGAGTGAGGCACTGCGCCCGGCCCTCAGTGTATTTTTTTCCTTTTTTAATTTTTTTTTGAGACAGCGTCTCGCTCTGTCGCCCAGGCTGGAGGCAGTGGAGCACTCACGGCTAACTGCATCCTTGACCTCCCGGTCTTAAACGACTCTTCCGCCTCAGCCTCCTAAATTACTGGGACCACAGGCATGCACCACTACGCCCGGGAATCCGCTCTCATTTCATTCTTTCAGCCTAGTCTTCAAATCAGGCGTCCTTTCGGTGCACATTTCAGAGTCCTGCGGGTCTCACCACTGTCCTTCCTCCAGGGAGTCAGAGGAAGTCAGAGGGATCTTTCCCGCCGCTCCGCTCCGTCTCCTCTCCTCCTCCCCCCCTCTCCCTTCCCTCCCCTCCCCCCCTCCTCCTCCCCTCCCGTCTCCCTCCTCCCTCCCCTCCCCCCCCTCCCTCCCCTCCCGTCTCCTCCCCTCCCCTCCCCTCCCTCCCCCTCCCCTCCCCTCCTCCCCTCCCCTCCCTCTCCTCCCTTCCCCTCCCCTCTCCTCCCCTCCCCTCCCGTCTCCTCCCCTCCCCTCTCTTCTCCAGAAACGTGGGGCTCGAGAGTTCTCCGCTGCCTCCCCCGCCCCAATCCCAGTGTCGGCTCCGCCCCGCGGGCAGGCCGCCCAATCGACGGCTCCGCTCTGGGCGCGTCACAATAGCGCCGTCGCGGCCCCGCCCCCGGAAGCCATACGCAGAGGCTCCACCCTGCCGCGGTCCTTGCGTCTTTCCGGTCCGTCGTGGAAGGAGGTCTGCGCCGCGTCTTCCTTAAGGTGAGGTTCGTAGGGCATCGAATCGCGGTCACGCCGGCAGGTAGCAGCGGGGTGGGGACGCGGGCTCCTTGGGTTTCTGTTTCCAGGTGCCTAGGGCGAAGGGCCGAGCCGGGGAGTAGGGCCGAGCCGGGGCCTGGCACGCCGGGAGCACGAGGGCTTCCGGCAAAGCCGCGTGCACTCGACTGGCAGGCGCTGAGGACTGGGGCCGGCCGCGTTCCTGCCTCCGCCTCTGTTAGGCCCCGCCCCGTGCTCGCAGCCGGGGGTTTCCATGGTGATGGTCAACAAGCCTCAACTGCCTCAGCTACAACTGCCAAGTTCCCCCGCGTTCCACCCTCCTCTAGGTGCTCCGAGGGACGACTGGGGTTCCTGATGTGAGAGCGGGAAACGTAGAAACTCGGAGGCCGAGGTGAGGGGCGGCCGAAGTGTCCGAGGTCGAAGGCCGCACACCCGGGACCGAGCGGGACCGAGTACCCGGGGGGGTGGAGATTATGGGGCTGGGATTTGAGGTTCGGGAGACCACTCGAGGTCTAGGGCCGCGTACTCGCACCCTGGGGATTGGGCCTAATTGGGTGGGGGATTGTGGGGCTGGGCCTGAGATTTGGGATTAGGGAAGCGAGATCCGAGTTCAAGCGCCGCACACCTGGGGCCGAGCGAGGATTGCACATACTGAGGGGCTGAGATTTGGGTTGACGGGATTCGAGGTCAAGGGGCTGGTACGTGGGACCGGCGAGGACTAGCTCCACTGGGATGGGGAGACGCAGCGTCGTAGGTAGAGAGCCGCACGCCGAGACACTGGTCCCACGGGGTGGGCACCGCGGCCAGAGATTTTGGAGTCAGGGGGCGCTGGGAAGACACGGCCGGCCGGTGCGTTACCCGGGCCTCCTGCTGGAGCGCTGGCGACCGTCTGAGGGCTCTGAAAGTGACAACAGGCCTGGCGCGGTGGGAGGCCCAGGCGGGAAGATGTCTTGAGCCCAGAAGTTCCCGACCAACCTGGTCAAGTTAGTGAAACTCCGTCTGTGCTAAAAATTAAAAAAAAGAAAAATTTAAGCGCGCGTGGTGGCGCGCGCCTGTTGTCCCAGCTACTCGGGAGCCTAAGGCGGGAGGGTCGCTTGCGCCGGAGAGGTAGAGGCTGCAGTGAGCAATGATAGTGCCGCTGCATTCCAGCCTGGGTGACGGGGGTGAGACCTAGTCTCAAAATAACAAGAGTAATAATACCTGAGTAAAATGAAAGCTGCGTGCTCACGTGGCCGCAGGCGCCAGAGAGTTGCAATAGACTCTAGCAGGAAGCTGGCTCCGCCCTCCGCCCACGCCCGGTTCCCTTAGCCCTCACTCTCCGCTCTGGGCTCTTTTTCCTCTTCGGCGGCGCCGCGTGTTCTCGGAGCGCAGTCTCTGTTAAGTCTCCTGCTCCTAGAGGTATGGTTGTTTGTATTTGGGGTGGAAATCTTCGACTCGTACGCTCTTCGGCTTAGTTGTCCTTTTTTTTTTCCTTTTGTTAGTTTGTTTGAAGTATTTTCGTGGATTCCGCCCTGCTTCTAGGAAACTTGTGGACCAGGCCTAGGTCCCACTGCGCCGGCTGCCCGGCTCCCCCGACCTCAGAGTCGTGGACTAGGGTTCTGAGGAGCGGAGCACCCCGACTTGCCGTCTTTGCCAGGCCACCCTGGTCGCGGGAGCCCCTCCCCCCAGGCGCCTGGGACCTCCGCTCGGCGCCGCGTGGGTCCCAGCGGGAGGGCGGAAGGAGAGCCGGGCTCGGCCTTCGCCCACAGGGCGCCCTTCTCTGCGGCTTTTCGGTCTCCTAGCGACCCGGGGACGAACTAAAACGGCTGTTTAGTTCTTGAAACTGCTCTTGGGCACCGGGGGGCTCGGGCCAGCCAGCTGCGTGGCGGGACAGGAGGCGCGCGCTGGCGGCTGCGCGCGAAGGGCAACGGGCGGCGGCGGCTTCCTGGAACCGCGCGGGGCGGGCGCTGTGCCCGGGTCAGGGCCGCAGCCTCAGGCAGCAGGGGGTTCTGAAAGCGTAGTCTTTTAGTCGTTCGTTCAACAAGTCATCTTAATTTTTCCAAAAATATGCATGTATAATTCTACGTATATTTTTAAAAGTTAAGTATGTATTTGTGTGAATTCCTAGTAAGATGAAAATTTCTTGGGTTCTCCAGGTAGGCGAAGATGCCTTAAGTGCGAGCCCTGAAAAGTGACCTCTGGTTGCTCTTCTAGACAGAATTTCTAAATCATAAAATAAGACTTTGTTACTTTTGATGAATATTAAGAGGGAGTGGTTTATTCCTAAGTAAGAAGATCTTTTGCCTTGTAGCTATTACCTTCCTGTATGCATTCTGTAGATTATTAGTGTCATTATAGGCCGGGCGCAGTGACTCCCGCCTGTAATCCCAGCAGTTGAGGAGGCCGAGTAGGATCGCTTGGGCCCACGAGTTGGAGACCAGCCTGGGCCGCAGACACTGACCCTGTCTTTATTAAAAAAATATATTTTTATTATAATATTTTGAGACAGGGTCTCGCTTTTTTGCCTAGGCTGTAGTGCAGTGGTGTGATCTCAGCTCGCTGCCGAGATCCTCTTGTGCTCAAGCGATCCTCCCACCTCAGCTGCCCGAGTGTCTGGGACCACAGGCGGTCGCCAGCACACCCGGCTAATTTTTGTATTTTTGGTAGAGATGCTGTCTCCTTATGTTGCCCAGGTTGATTTTCAAACTTTTGTGTTCGAGGGATTCTTCGCTACCAAAGTGTTGGGATTATAGGCATGCGAAAAAAATTGTATTTACATGTTGTGGTTTATTTTCTAATTTAACATCTTTTGGTGGGAGTAGAGATGGGACCATTACTATGTTGCCTAGGCCAGTCTCCTGCCTCAGCCTCCCAAAGTGCTGGGATTACAGGCGTTGAGCCATCATGCCCAGCCACTTTTTTGTAAACTGGCAAGTTTTCAGTTAAGGGTAGTGTTACAAGGCTTTATTCAGGTAAAAATTGGAACTAATTTAAGGGAAAATACTGAGTAAATAGAAAGTTACTTCTCCCACTTAGCCAGAAGCTTGGAAACCCTGGAGGCAAATGAGAGCCTAGTGGGGGTAGATAACAGTGGGGGTGCCCTTTCCGTGGAGGTGACTTCTAATTCCCTCTCCCCCACTGAGGTCTGGTTCTCTGCTCTTCGAGAGACCACATTAGTTGACTCCTATTAGGTCCTAGAAGTTTTACTGTGTATTCTAATTACATGCTCAGGACCACTGTAAAAGGGGTTGCTATTAGCTCCATGTTTCAGATGAGAAAATGGAAGTTGGGGCAAGTCACATGCCCAGGGACACACAATCAGGACTGGGTCCCAAGTTGGACCGGGGCAGCCCTCCTCCGCCAGGGCGCCTGCCCTGTGTTAGTTGCCCTGAGCTATGGTTCTAGTGGAGGGCAGCAAGGTGGGCAGAGGGAGAACTGAACTCACCCTCGCTTGTTTTACAGCAAATCCCAGACCAAAAAGATTGTTTAAATAAATACCCAGTATTTCTAAGAATTTTTAACACCTAACCATGACACTGTTACCATACCTAAAAATACACTCCAAAATACCAAGTATCCAGAGTTTAAATGTCTCTACTAATTTATTTTATTTATTTATTTTTTGAGACCAAATTTCCCTCTTGTTACCCATGCTGGAGTGCAATGGCTCCATCTCCGCTCACTGCAACCTCCATGCCCGGGGTTCACGTTCAAGCGATTCTCCTGCCTTAGCCTCCCAAGTAGCTGGGATTACAGGTGCCTGCTACCACGCCTGGCTAATTTTTGTATGTTTACTAGAGAAGGGGTTTCACCATATTGTCCAGGCTGGTCTCAAACTCCTGACCTCAGGTGATCCGCCCGCCTTGCTCTGAAAGTGGTGGGATTACAGGCGTGAGCCCGGCCAAATGTTTTTAAACAGCTAGTTGATTTGAGTCAGGATACAAAGTCACACCTTATATTTTGTAGATAACTTTTTAAATTCAAAGCAGCGCTGTCCAATAGAAACATAATGTGAGCTATAAATATAAAATTAAGTTCTCTAGTGGTGAAAGGAAATATGATTAATTGTATTAGTAATTTGACCTAATGTATTTTCACAATAGCATTTTGTACGTAAGAAGTTTCAAAACACTTTTTTCATTTCTCCATGATCTTGAATAATTAAAAATGAAGAAAAAATTCCTGTGAACCTGTCAAAATCCAATGTGAGTTTTACACTTACACATTTCTTTCTTTTTCTTCTTTTTTTTTTTTTTTTTAGAGAAAAACAGTATATATGGTGCTTTAATATACTTAAACATTTCAAGTGTGGTAAGTGGATGCTATATTAGCGATCATTTAGAGGGTCCCGTTTTTTACAGGCCCCATTCCCCCGTGTTTGTCAGGTTGTCATGCAGCATTCCTTCCCCACACTTTGGGTTTTTCTGATTGCTTTTCCCTGGTCTTTGAGTCTTTGTTCTTTATATTGTTTGTAAAGTGATAGTTACCTCTAGAGGTAGTTTTGGTTTTAGTTTTATTTACTTACTAAGACGGGGTTTCACCATATTGATCAGGCTGGTCTGGTACTCCTGACCTCAGGTGATCCACCTGCCTCAGCCTCCTAAAGTGCTGGGATTACAGGCGTGAGCCACAAGGCCCAGCCTGGAGGTAGTTCTGATTCAGATCCAGGTTTTTGGAAAGAATACTTTTTTGAGGTGCTGTGCTCTCCTGCTGGAGGCACATATTGGTTGGTATTTTCTCTTCTGTCATGTTACAGCAGCAGCTATTGGTGATCATTACCTAGATCCATTATTTTCTTAAATGGTTTCCAAATTGGTGGTATTTTGATAATTGATTCCTTCTCATTTATTAGCAGGATTTTTTTTTTTTTTAAGAAGGGGTTTCAACATGTTGGTCAGGCTGGTCTTGAACTCTTGACCTCAGGTGATCCACCCACCTTGGCCTCCCAAAGTACTGGGATTACAGGTGTGAGCCACCACGCCCGGCCTTTATTTTTTCTTTTTTTTTTTTTTTTGAGGTGGATTCTTACTCTGTCACCTAGGCTAGAGTACAGTGGCAGGATTTGGGCTCACTGCAACCTCTGCCTCCCAAGTTCAAGTGATTCTCAGGCTCATGAGCAGCTGGGATTACAGGTGTGTAGCACTACCATGCCCATCTAGTAGTAGAGATGTGGCGGGGGCAGGGGGTTTCACCATGTTGGCCAGGCTGGTCTCAAACTCCTGACCTCAAGTGATTTGTCAGCCTTGACTTCCCAAAGTACTTGGGATCACAGGCATGAGCCACCCCCGCTTCCCCCACCTCCCTTTTTTTTTTTTGGAGATGGGAGTTTTGCTCTTGCTGCCCAGGCTGGAGTGCGATGTGATCTTGGCTCACTGCAAACCTCTACCTCCCAGATTCAAGCGATTCTTCTGTCTCAGCCTCCTGAGTATCTAGGATTACAGGCGCATACCAGCACTCGTGGCTACATTTTTGCATTTTTAGTAAAGATGGGGTTTTACCGTGTTGGCCAGGCTGGTCTCGAACTCCTGACCTCAGGTGATTCACCCGGATTACAGCTGTGTGCCACCATGCCCAGCTAATTTTTGTGTTTTTTTTCTAGAGAAGGGGTTTTGCCATGTTGGCCAGGCTGGTCTCCTGAGCTCAAGTGATCCACACATCTTGGCCTCCCAAAGTGCTGGGATTACAGGTGTGAGCCACTGTACCTGGCCCCACTTCTTGTTTGACATAAACTCAGCTTAGCATTTCTTACAAAACATTAAAAAAATTATCTTGTCTCATGCTTTGTCTCCATTGATACATCACTATGAGAAATTGCAGTGATTGAGTTTGAAATGATCAACTACACTTGCATTCCTGAAATAAACCCAACTTGGTCATGACATTGGTTTATGTATTGCTAGATTTGGTTGACTGATACTTGGTTTGGATTTTTGCATCAGAGTTCTTGAGTGAAATTAGCCTGTGATACTTAATGAGCTGATTGTAAAATTATTTTTGGAAATGAAAAAATCAATTCCAAGATTATTGTAGATGTAAGTGTAAAAATTAAGATCAAAACATAAGTGCTTTGTAAATTCAAATAACCATATGGGATTGGGCTAGGAAAAAGATTTCTTAAAAATGACACAGGCTGTGTGTGGTGGCTCATATCTTTAATCCCAGTACTTTGGGAGCCCGAGGCAGGCAGAATGCTTGAGGCCAGGAGTCCAAGACCAGCCCGGCCAATTTGGCAAAACCCCATCTCTACTAAAAATATAAAAATCTGCCGGGTCTGGTGGTGTGCGTCTGTCTGTAATCCCAGGCTGAGGCAGGAGAATCACTTGAACCTGGGAGGCAGAGATTGCAGTGAGCTGAGATCGTGCTCCTGCACTCCAGCTTGGGTGACAGAGCCAGACTCCCATCTCAAAAAAAAAAAAAGGCAGGTAGGCTCATATCGGTAATCCCAACACTTTGGGAGATCAAGGCAGAAGAATGGTTTAATTAGCCAGGTAGTATGGTACACACTTGTAATACCAGCTAATTGGCAGGCTAAGAGGGAGGATCCCTTGAGCCCAGGATGCAGTGCTAGTGAGTTATGATCTCACACTGCATACCAGCCTAGGCAAGAAAGCAAGACCCTGTTTAAAAAAAAAAAAAAGACATAAAAAACCATCATAATTAAGGAAAGGAACGACAGATTAAGACTCCTATTAGATTTCTCCTGATAGTATGCTCCTTGTTACACAAAACTCTTCACCTGATACAAATACAGGTACTCCTTACTGTGTTACATCCCGATAAACCCATCATAAGTGATTTGATTAGAACAGTGCCATCTAATAGAATTGTGATGTTTATGACAAATACATAGTTTTTCTAGTTTAAATTGGTGTTACATACCACACACGACCCTCTTAAAGTACATAGAATTCAGAAGTTAGTTTTCTTGTGATGTTTTTGTCTGGTTTGGTAACATGGTGTATTAGTATGCTAGGGCTGCCATACAGGCTAGCAGCCTTAAGATCAAGGTGTCGATAAGGTTGGTTTCTTCTCAGGCAGGAGAAATAATGTGAATAGTAGGAATTCCAGAAGGAGAAAAGACAGATGGAGACAGCAAGAGAATCGATAAAGGATAGAACTGAATTTTCCTGGCTTTAGATAAGCTTGATCCTGTAGTTTTCATTAGGATATTTTAAAAAGACCCAGCACAGGCATATGTTGGTAAAACTCCTAAATTTAAAGTATAGAGGAAACTGCTTTGGAAAAAGTATGTCCTCCAAATCTCTTATCTTCTCCCCCCATTATTGTTTCTGTTTTTTCTGTTTTTTTTTTGTTTATTCTACTTGATTTTCCTTTGTTTGAATTCAGTACTACTAAAATCCAGTAAAGTTTTAGTTCCAGAAAGTCTTTTTTTTTTTAAATTTTATAATGGAGTATCTGAAGTTGCTCCTTTTTTTTCTGTTAAAATCATTATGGTTTTTGTCTAGCACTTCTTGTTCCCTGAAACCTGCCTAAGTCTGAGGTGTGGTGCATTATTCCTGGGTGCCTGGAGCCCCTCTTCTGTAAACTGTCATGTTCCTTTTCTCTGTTCTCCACAATTCCCCCAAGGCAGAATGCAGTGGTCCCTAGACAGCACAGCTCAGGGCCTGCTGCTTGGAACCTGACAAGGTGTCATGTTTCCATGGAGGCTTCAGGAAGAATTCCCATCCCAAGGGATGCACCTTCCTGAAGGGGCAGTGTATACCCCACAGGCCTCCTTTCTGTCCAGTTCCAGGGTTTGACTATGCAGCTACTTATGTGCTGCTTGCTCAAGGGAGAGGTACAGGAGGTGGTCTGGGAAAAATAAAATTGATCTTGCTATCAATTGTATTTTTCTTCAACGGAATCTATACACACCCATTTCTTAGGTATGCATGGATCTTATTTCCAGTTACTCCAAATAATGACATTTTCCCTCAGTTAAGAACAGAAGTTAAGTAGCAGTTTTGCTTTTTATTGACATTTAAAGGAACATTTACCTTAGATACCTTGATTCTTGAATCATTCACAAAACGCAGTCAGTATCAAATAGGAATGGTTACTTGTTTTATGACTGGCCAACATTTGTCCCTTACATTAATTTCAGTACAAACAGTATAGATAAAATTTACCTAATATTACTTTACACTACTCTTGATGCTTTTTAGTAACACAGCTTTTGGGAAATGAACCTGAGGGGAAGCAGTGTTTTATTCTCCCAGACTTAGCTACAGCAAATAAGCAAAGGACCTGATAGAAGGTAATGGAAAACAGCTTTCCTGTTGCATGCAGATCAGGACAGATCCCCTTTGGTGAATAAAAATGTAGTAATGGAGTAATCATTTAAAATGTTAATATATGCTCCACATACAGCTTCTCAGTCTTTAATAGCTTTTAGGATAGCTCTGTGTATTGAATTTGGCATGCTGTGTGAATTGGGTTAGAATTCTCACACTTCAGATCCATGTGCCCCTGAAAAGTTAACTACAGATGTGTGTGTTGTGCATTTTTTTTTAATGGAGTTGGTTCAGTCTTGTATCATAATTCTTGAGTTCATGACAGTAGGAATTATTTAAGAGTCGCTGAATAGGGATTTTATAAAAAAAATTGCTGGGTTGGAAGAGACATTTGAGGTCGTTAAATTCAATTTCCAGTATGATTTCCAGCAGAAAAAGAAAACACCCATAACAAATAGGTCTGTGGTCTGCTCACATACTGTGTACCAGGATGGGGAATTTTTGCCCCAAGACTCATCTGTGCTGCTCATGTGAACAGATACAGCTTCCACTGTATCCCAAATTCAATCTAAAGGAGTTGAACACCAGAAAAGGCCTTTAAGGCTACTTTCCCCTGTCATCTCCTACCATTGATCATCTCAGACTTAGCTGCAGCTGCACAATATGACCCCTGGCTCAAGTTTTCTGCACACATTGTTCCCTCACAGGCAGGAACCCTATGGTGACTGATCAATAATTAAAACTTGCCTTGGGCCGGGCAGGGTGGCTCTTTTTTTCCCAGAATTTCGGGATGCAAAGGTGGATCACTAGAACCCAGGAGTTACAGACCAGCCTGGGCATCATAGTAGAGACCTTGTCTCTACTAAAACTTTGAAGAAAAAACTAGCCCGGCTTGGTGGCATGCACCTGTAGTCCCAGCTACTTTGGGGAGGCTAAGGTGAGAGGATCACTTGAGCCTAGGAGGTTTGAGGCTAATGTGCCTGTCACCCACATTCAGCCATTACTAATCATGGACGGTTTTTCCTCTATCTCTCCGCCTACTACTTTGTGGACAACTTGAAATTGTGCCACTGTACGCCAGCCTGAGCCACCGAGCAGACAGACCCTGTCTCAAATAAAAACGTCAAACATACACAAAAGTAGAAACAAGCGTAATGAAACTCCATGTACACATCGGGAACTTTACTAATTACTAGCTTACAGCACATTTTGTTTCATGTGTATTTCCACTTTCCAAGTAGTTTAAAATAGATTCAAGAAATCAGATATCGTGCAAATACTTGTGGCTCTAAAAAGGGTCTTTTAATGAAAATTACAGCATAATTATAAGATTTTTGTAATTCTGTAATATGTCACTGCTCACATTATTGAAATTGCTTTATAGCTGTTCTCCAGTTCATTTGAATCAGGATTCAGAGGTCCACAAACTTGTTTGTTAGGTTAAAGTTTCAGGAATTGAGTTAAAAAAATTTTTTTTTCCAAAAGATGTTTTTAGAACCTATACGTGAGTTCATGGTCAAATGTACAAACCCAAGGTATGTCCGCTAATTCCATTTTAGAGGCGGCCTCCCGGAGAGGGGCGGTGTCTGACTTGGCTTCTCTTCCACTTGCAGTCCCCGCCTCTCCCCCGTGGCTGGCACTCTGGACTTTCCCCAGGTCGCGCTCGCGGTCAGCTCCCTTCGGGAGAACTCGGAGAACTGTCTTCCCGCCGCCCGGCCTCTCTCTTCCCCCCACTTCCTGTTAGGGCCCAGCGCGGCGGGCCGCGGGGCCGCACCTGCAGGCACGCGTTTCCCATTGGTGACATCTTGGCGGGCCCGGCGGTGGCACTTCCTCCTCTGCACCCCGTGACCCACGTCCGGCTGCCGGTCTCGATCACGCGGCCTCCGCTTCCCGGACTCCGGACCCCGCGCCTCCTTGGGGCCGACAGCCCGTCCCTGGCTTGGTGAGCCGCAGCGTGGGCGCCCCGGCCCCGCCACTTTAGCCCCGGCCGCCCACCCGACCCCCTTTGCCGCCACGGCCTCCGGGGAGACCGACCCAGACCCAGGAGGGCTTTTTCCTTTTCCCTCTCCCTCTGCCCTGCTCCGCCCACGGGTCCAGGAGCTCCTGGCCAGGCTGCGTTAGCCCAGCGGGCCAGGAAAGCAGCCCCCACCCAACCTCGCTCTCGCCCTCCGGGACCCGGAAGCCCGCCAGGCGTCCCTTCCCCTCCCCCACCGGCGAGTCGCCCCTCCCCCCGGGAGTCCTGCCGTCCCTGCCCCCCCCCCCCCCGGCGCCACTCGCTCCGCCCCCGCCCGGAAGCTCCCGCCCGAGCCCGCGCAGGCCTTGGGGCCGACCTTCCTGCCCGGCCGGGCGGTCCCGAAGCTGCCGGCGGGACTAGAGGAGGCCGCGGGAACGCCGCCGTCACCTTGTCCAGGGGCCTTCGCGCTGCTTCCCGCCAAAACACGCACACCGCGCGTTCGGGCCTTCTCACCACGCAGGAGGCGTTCGACCCCGACCACTTGGATTTCTGTTGCAGGTTGAGAACAAAAAGATGCACCTGGACTTTCCCCGGAGCCCTCTGCGTGGTTGAGCTTCGGTGGAATTTCGGGGCTCTTAGCTGCCAGCCGCGCTTGCCTGATAGCAACAGAAACCAGTCCCGCTTGCCTCCGTGGTAAGTCTTAGAGCAGGAAAGTCCGTGGGCCGTGGCCGGGTGGACTTTGGTTTGAGAGTTGGAACTAAGTGAGTAATGGGGTCGGCGAGGCGGGACGCGCTCCCAGCTGCCTGACGAGCGTGCTGCCCGGTCTCCGGGGAGTGTGTCACGGAGGGGGAGGCCAGGGTCCCTCCCCGATTCCTGTCCTGAACAAAAGAAAACGAGATGGGTGGTGCTTGAACAGCGCTGTTTACTCTGCAGATAACCGAACTAGTCGGAGGACTCGGGCGCGCCCTGTTTATCTTAATTGGCTCTGCCTGTAGGCAAGCGTTAATCCCGTCCAACCTGTAACACAGCGTAGAGCTGGTTCGAGAGCGCTTTTTGGAAATGCAGATTCTTAAGTTTCCACCCACATCGGTTGTTTTAGGGTCTGTGTTGTAATTGTTTGGTTGGCCAGATAATTGGCGCCAACATGCGCGCTCTGAAAACCACCGGGTCCAGTCTCCTGGGGGGGGCTGAGCAGCCCTCCCCTCCCCAGCGGTTTCCTGGCTGCGGGCTGGGAGACCCGAGTCTCGCTCCACGTGCGTTGGCGGTGCGCAGTGGACACGGTCCACAGGCTCACAGCGGCTGGTCCGGTGGGTTAGATGGGTGTACGTGGACTTGGCTGCCGGCTTGTGCGTGTCCCCAGAGAGGCCTCAGGTGTTGGTCTGCGGATCACGCTGGAACAGGGGCTGGGATAAACGCGGAAAGAAGTGGATCAGATCATTGATTGGCTTTCACCCTTTAGATCCTTCAACAAGACAGATTGTTGAAGCCTCTTGAAAACGTGATTTCACAGGACTTGAAACCAAATCACCTCTGAATAGGTTTCGTAATGTAATGCTTTCCTTTTGTACACCCCCCAATAATGTTTTACGTAATAATTACTGGAAGTTTGCAAGACAAGGCGGATTTGATTATTTTCATAAAGACGACAGATTGAGCAAAATTAAGTGATTTTCTTAATTTCACATTTCCAAAACTACTCATGCAGCTTAGTTTTTAGAATTCCATAGCCCTCAACTCAGCCCATGTCCTTTGGGACAGCGTTATCACTGGGATGTTGGTAATCCTAGTGATTGTGATGTATTTCCTACTGAAACATTTTTCAAAGATACTACCAAATAAAACTGGAAGTGTCTTTGGGGTGTGCCTCTACACTGCTTACAGAGGGGTTCCTGTAAGTCAGATTGAACAATTTCTAGCAAGCACCCTTGTCACATGCCTGTGCTATCCCAGTGAAAGACCACTCCTACGGTCAAGCCCCCTGCGGTTGTCACTTCTTCACCATCCATTTCCCTCCCAAGTGCCCCGCCCTCGATATTTAAATTTCTTCCCAGCACTCAGAATTCCAGAAACTCAGGAATTGGCCAGGAGGAGTGGCTTACCCCTGTAATCGCAGCACTTTGGGATGCTGAGGTGGACGGATCACTTGAGATCAGGAGTTTGAGACCAGCCTGGCCAACATAGTGAAACCCGGTCTCTACAGAAAATACAAAAATACAAAAGTTAGCTCGATGTAGTGGCCCACACCTGTAATCCCAGCTACTTGGGAGGCTGAGGTAGGAGAATGGCTTGAGCCCACGAGGCAGAGCTTGCAGTGAGCCAAGATGAGCCACTGCACTCTAGTCTGGATGACAGAGTACAAAAGTTCTCAAAAGAAAAAAAAAAAACTCAGGAATTGAGTAAATCTCCTCAAGAACAACAGGGCGTTTCCCTTCTGTTGTACTCTGTTGTCCTGTGAAAAGGTAAGACTTCCAAAATCCTGTTAGGTGGATGGGGTGTGAGTTTTAATTTTATAAACCCAGGGGTTACAAAGGGTTTCCCAGCTGTCTCCTGTCCTTACCTGGAGTTCTGAGTCCAGAGCTAGTGCCCTGTGCCCACACAGCCAATATTGCTGTTTTATTAGGACAGTTCATTGCCATCCAGAAGTGTCTCCCACTGAAGGCATCCGCAGTTGAAGGCATCCGCAGTTGTTTTTAAGGTGAGCTATTTTAAGAAGAGCCCATTTTCAGCTGCAGTATTTATATTTGTTATACTCAAATTTACTTAGCAGCCTGGAGTGAAAAAAGTTTTGTCCCTAACTTTAACCTTGAGCGGGACACCACGGGCCTCTTTTCAGCTGAGTTTTAGTTATTGAAAAGCCTTAGGACGTCTGAGAAATGGAAAAGAAAACCAATTCTAAAGTGAAAATAAGCAGTACATGTTTTAAGTATACACATGTAATTTGGAAAGGAATGGTCTCTTCACCTTGCCTTCAGAGAGGAAGTTATTTTGCTTCTGAAACATTTTCTGATACAAAACACTTAACGACACGTAAGATATTAGTAGGCATTTTAAGTGATTCTTCTATGAAATGTTTTTGTTTTTATGCTTGTATGTCTTTTTCAGCGTAGCCAGGCCACTGCATTCTTGAGGAAGGTGTTGACATCCCCCACCCCCCCAAACATGGGCAGCAGTTAATCCTGGCTAATCTTGGGCCAGCTGGGTCGAGCCTTTGCTGAGGATGAGGTCACAGTGGCCAACAAAACAGGCACAAGTGTCTCCCCCTGTAGGCTTCCATTGTGAATTTGAAGACCCCTTTAAACAAAACGCAGCAAGAGTGCTGTGGTAGTGGAGAGTGTGAGACTTAATTTGGATAATGAGAAACCCTTTGAGAAAGGTGGTGTATTTGAGCTGAGACCTTAAGGATTAGTGGGATTTAGGTAGACAGAAGGTTGAACAGAGTATATTTGGGGAGAGAATTAACCATGTGCGTCACCTCCCCTGAAGAAGCAGAAAGCCTGGCACATTCCGGGAGAAAAGAAAAAAAAGGAAGTGATGTTAGCTAGGTAAAAGAGTGTTGCAGGCAACAGTTGGAAGGCTTGAGGGACCCTATTGGGCCTTTGGTCCTTGTTCTGACTTCGGTGGGAAACCACTAAGAAACCACTAAGGACTTGGAAGCAGGACAGTGATGAGTTTTAAAAGAACACGTGAGCCATAGATGGGATTGCAGTAAGGCCTAGCCATTATGCTTGGAAAAACTTTAAAGAGATAACAGGCCAGGGTAGGTGGTGGCTCATTCTAGCACTCTGGGAGGCCAAGGCAGGTAGATTACAAGGTAAGGAGTTTGAGACCAGCCGGACCAACATGGTGAAACCCTGGCTCTAATAAAAATACAAAACTTAGCTGGACATGGTGGCACGTGCCTGTAATCCTAGCTACTGAAGAGGGTGAGGTAGGAGAATCAATTAAACTCAGGAGGCAGAGGTTGCAGTGAGCCGGGATCATGCCACTGCACTCCAGCCTGGGCAACAGAGTGAGAGTCAAACCCCCCCCCCCCCCCCACACACACACACAGAGTAATTGCCAACAGGAGTGAAAGATTGAGGATGTCCAGGAAGGAATGGTTAAGTAAGATGAAGATAATATTTGATATTTTTCTTGCCATGGAGATCTGTACAGTAGGATCATGCAGTTTTTTGTTTTGTTGTGAGACAGTCTCTTTCTCTGTTGCCAGGCTGGAGTGTAATGGCGTGATCTCGGCTCATTGCAACCTCAGCCTCCGAGTAGCTGGGACTACAGGCGTGCGCCACCATGCCCAGCTAATTATTGTATTTTTAGTAGAGACAAGGTTTCACCATGTTGGCCAGGATGGTCTCAATCTCTTAACCTTGTGAGCCACTGTGCCTGGTTGGTGTTTTTTTTTTTTTAAGAGAGTCCTGCTCTGTCTCCCAGGCTGGAGTTCACTGGCATGATCTCTGCTCACTGCAGCCTCGTCTCGTAGGTTCAAGCGATTCTCTTGCCTCAACCTCCTGAGTAGCTGGGATTACCGGTGTCGACCACCACGCCCAGCTAATTTTTGTATTTTTAGTAGAGGCGGGGTTTCACCATGTTAGTCAGGCTGGTCTTCATGAACACCTGACCTCAGGTGATCCACCCTCCTCTGCCTCCCAAAGTGCTGGGATTACAGGCATTGAGCCACCTGCCTGGTTTTGATCATGTAGTTTTCATGGTGGGGAGTGGAAGTGACAGTCCTTTCAACATGATTTTACTGAACAAAACAAGTAGCTGGAGGCAAAATTGGCACAGGGGAAGGTATGTTATGATATGGATATAACTGAGCATGCTTAATTACCAAGGAGGTAGTGCTCAGTGGAGAAAGGGGGAAGGAAGAATAAAGCATTAGTGTATGTGAGGTTGGACCCAAAGCAGAGCCTGTAGTTCATGATCTCTGCTGTAAGAGGGGCCTACTCCTTGCTTACAAACTCCTACACTGACTTGACTTCGCAAAGTCCACTTCCAAGACGAATGTCACCCAGCTGGATGGGGGTGAAAATCTTATGTAAGGCCACCGGAGACATCTGAAGGGCTTTGGACAAGCCGGGGGGTGCTGGGGTAGGACAGTGGGCGATTTTCTAGGGCCTGTTTACTCTAAGGCTGTTCACCCTGATTTTTTTTTCTTTTTTTTTTTCTTCAGTCAGTCTCGCTCTTGGCCCGGGTTGGAATGCAGTGGTGCAGTCTCCCCTCACTCAAAACTCCATTTCCTGGGTTCAGGCAATATTCTTGCCTCAGCCTCCCAAGTTGCTGGGACTCCAGGCGCCTGCCACTATACCCAGCTAGTTCTTTGTATTTGTAGTCAGGTGGGGTTTTGTCATATTGCTCAGGCTGGTCTTGAACTCATGACCTCTAGTGATCCACCCACCTCTGCCTCCCAAAGTGCTAGGATTGTAAGCTGGAGCCACTGTGCCCAGCCTCACTCTGATTTTCTACAGTATTTCACAACTAGGGGGCAGCATTAGCCACCAGAGAACATTTGGTAATGTCTGGAGATACTTGGTTGTCAGAACTGGAGGTGGAGGGGTGCTACTGGCATCTAGTGGGCAGAGACCAGGAATGCAGCTAAACATACTACAGTACCTGGGCCTGCCCCCACAACTGTCTGGTCCAAAGTGTCAGTAGTCCTGAGGCTGAGAAAGCTTAGCCTAGAGGCTGCTGTGACCTTGCTCTGACAGATCAGCGTGTTACTGTCATCCTACACTGCCACAGGGGTTTAGATAAGGCCTGGAGAGGCTAAACCCCAGTGTGTGCTAGAGATCCAGAGCACAGTTTGAAAACTGGAGATAGGATTACTTATGCCCAGTCTTTTGCCCTTCAGGATAATTTGATGTACGTAGTATTGATACATTTGAGGTGGACAGTGAGCAATACAGGTTAGGCTCCCGTTGACTGTCTTCCCTGAGACTTCCATATCCCACTCATTAGCAGGGGGTGACATCTTTTACCTAGGCTGTATACTTTCAAAGCCCTTTGGATTCTAAATCACAGTTTGTGAATAAATGCCTGGTGTTTGGTCTTGGTGATACGTTAGGATATTACATACAATTCTGTTTCATTGGTGCCATTACACTGTTATAGGGAGACATGTCTTATAATCTGGTGTAGACACAGGTGAATTTGAGATTTGCAAAGTACCCTTTTAGACATTGGCAGTTTGAAATGACCAAGCACTGTGTGAGAAGTACATGTCATTATCTACAGTGGCTACATCAAACTTTAAAATTATTAAATGATAACTTGTTACTAATTAAGTTTTCCCTGATGCTGGTGCAGTTGAGCATTTCATTTATTTATTACAAATTTGCTTTTCCTTTTCTTAAATTACATCTAACTATACTTTATGTCTTTTTTAAATTGTGGGGATTTTTATGGAGCTTTTTTCCCGAAGATGATGAGCCCGTATTTCTTGAAAAGGCCACCAGCTATATCTATTATGGTTGATGTGAAATGACACTTTGAAACATTAGATTTCCAGCCAGGCGTGGTTGCTCACGCCTGTAATCCCAGCACTTTGAGAGGCTGAAGCTGGCAGATCACTTGAGGTCAGGAGTTCAAGACCAGCCTGGCCAATATGGTGAAATCCTGTCTCTGCTAAAAAAATTAGCAGGGCATGGTGGCACAGGCTTGTAATCCCAGCTACTTGGGGGGCTAACACAGGAGAACCACCGGAACCTGGGAGGCAGAGGTTGCAATGAAATGAGATGGTGCCACTACACACCAGCCTGGGAGACAGAGCGAGACTTTGTCTCAAAGAAAGAAAAGAAAAAAAGATTTCCATATGCTCTGTGCTCGTTTTGGGCGTTATCTGTGACACCCCATACTGCAGTACTTTTCTTGCTTGTAGGTATGTTATATATGTTGCAGTCTGGGTCAGCTGCTCCTCTTTCTCAAAAGACTGCCTTCCAGAGTGTGTGGCCTTAACTCTTTGAGTTTGCACTTCAGGTTCCATGTACCACCCTGGTGGCAAGGGCATTTCTCAGCTCTCTTGTGATGTCATCCCTTTCTTCCCAATGCCCTCTTCCAGATGTTCAGCAAAAGGCAGCAATTCTGCTGTATTTTATGTGAACCTGTGAATCATCTGATCTGGTTTCTCCATTTACTTGCAGTGCACATAACTAATTCTGCTGGTGAATTAGTCTGCTTGTCTGTATATATCGTCAGTTTGGCCTCACATTTGACTTGGTATTTACTTTGAATTGACAATTCAGGAGCAAAATGATACCTCCGTGGACACTGGAAGCCATTGCTGTCTATAAGTGAACTGCCACATTTCATCATGACAAATAGTGGAATAAATATAACAAGAAAATGTACTTGCTCTAACCTGACTGAAACTTACATTCCTCTGTGTTCAAGGCACCAAGTTCACATGCGTCGTCCTGCCTTGTAGACTCCTGATTTTTCAAACTGCCTGTGAAAAATCATGTAAATTTTTTGAGAGATCTGAAGTTAAATCTTAGCTCTCAAATGTATTTGGTATATTTATTAATGTCTTACTACCTCCCTCATCTGTAAAAGGGAAAATTACTATTGCATATTTTTCTTACGCATATTAAATAAATTTGTCATTTTTGTTTTTGTTTTTCAGCCACAAAAAAGCCGCACCCAAGATCACCTGACACCCATCCTGTCAAGTGTCCATGATGCTGGGCCCTGAGGGAGGTGAGGGCTTTGTGGTCAAGCTCCGCGGCCTTCCCTGGTCCTGCTCTGTTGAGGACGTGCAGAACTTCCTGTCTGACTGCACGATTCACGATGGGGCCGCAGGTGTCCATTTCATCTACACTAGAGAGGGCAGGCAGAGTGGTGAGGCTTTTGTTGAACTTGGATCAGAAGATGATGTAAAACTGGCTTTGAAAAAAGACAGGGAAAGCATGGGCCACCGGTACATTGAGGTGTTCAAGTCCCACAGAACCGAGATGGATTGGGTGTTGAAGCACAGTGGTCCCAACAGTGCCGACAGCGCCAACGACGGCTTCGTGCGGCTTCGAGGACTCCCATTTGGATGCACAAAGGAAGAAATTGTTCAGTTCTTCTCAGGGTTGGAATCGTGCCAAACGGGATCACATTGCCTGTGGACCCCGAGGGCAAGATTACAGGGGGAAGCATTTGTGCAGTTTGCTTCCCCAGGAGTTAGCTGAGAAAGCTCTAGGGAAGCACAAGGAGAGGATAGGGCACAGGTACATCGAGGTGTTTAAGAGCAGCCAGGAGGAGGTTAGGTCATACTCAGATCCCCCTCTGAAGTTCATGTCCGTGCAGCGGCCGGGGCCCTATGACCGGCCCGGGACCGCCAGGAGGTATATTGGCATTGTGAAGCAGGCAGGCCTGGAGAGGATGCGGCCCCGGTGCCTACAGCACAGGGTATGGGGGCTATGAGGAGTACAGTGGCCTCAGTGATGGTTATGGCTTCACCACTGACCTGTTCGGGGAGAGACCTCAGCTATTGTCTCTCTGGAATGTATGACCACAGATACGGCGACAGTGAGTTCACAGTGCAGAGCACCACAGGCCACTGTGTCCACATGAGGGGTCTGCCATACAAAGCGACCGAGAACGACATTTACAACTTCTTCTCTCCTCTCAATCCTGTGAGAGTCCATATTGAGATCGGCCCAGATGGAAGAGTGACGGGCGAAGCAGATGTTGAGTTTGCTACTCATGAAGAAGCCGTTGCAGCCATGTCCAAAGACAGGGCCAACATGCAACACAGATACATAGAACTCTTCTTGAATTCGACAACAGGGGCCAGCAATGGGGCATATAGCAGCCAGGTGATGCAAGGCATGGGGGTGTCTGCCGCCCAGGCCACTTATAGTGGCCTGGAGAGCCAGTCAGTGAGCGGCTGTTACGGGGCCGGCTACAGTGGGCAGAACAGCATGGGTGGATATGACTAGTTTTGTTAGGAACATTTGAGTTACTTCAATCAAATTTTACACAGGCAGCCAACAAGCAGTTAAGAGCAGTTATAATAGAGGAAGCTGTGGGACCCATTTTGCACCATGAGTTTGTGAAATCTGGATTAAAAAAAATTACCTCTTCAGTGTTTCTCATGCAAAATTTTCTTCTAGCATGTGATAATAAGTAAACTAAACTATTTTCAGCTTTTCTCAATTAACATTTTGGTAGTATACTTCAGAGTGATATCTGAGTTTAAGTAGTTTAAGTATGTTAAATGTGGACCTTCTACACCACATCACTGAACACACTGGGGAGACGTGCTTTTTGGAAAACTCAAAGGTGCTAGCTCCCCTGATTCAAAGAAATATTTCTCATGTTTGTTCATTCTAGTTTATATTTTCATTTAAAATCCTTTAGGTTAAGTTTAAGCTTTTTAAAAGTTAGTTTTGAGAATTGAGACACAATACTAATACTGTAGGAATTGGTGAGGCCTTGACTTAAAACTTTCTTTGTACTGTGATTTCCTTTTGGGTGTATTTTGCTAAGTGAAACTTGTTAAATTTTTTGTTAACTAAATTTTTTTTCTTAAAATAAAGACTTTTCACAATGACTGGCACGGATTATCTACTCAGCAAAAGATAGCAAAATGGGTGGTCGAAGATAATTCATTTTAATCGTAATGTATTTTAGTGTGAATTTAAAAATAATTTCATACATCAAATCTATGATCTCCCGTATATTCTTATGATGAGGCTAAATAAAAGTCTAATAAAAACGTTAAATACGTGAATGGTGGAAATGGTGACTAGCAACACACATTCCGGGAAGCATCAAATGGACACATGCGGCCCCAGCCACCTGTAACGTGCATGGTTCTAAACCATTTGGAATTTCCTTTTAGGCCCTTGATGCTGGAGTCACAGATGATAGCTAGAGAGCTTTAGTTTTAAGTGCTCCATTGTGAAGCCATGTCTAGCTTTTATAAAATCTACTGATTCACACTTTTTTTGGGTCAGGCTCATGATGTCTGTAAGGGTGTGTTTGTGAATTAGGTTATGGCAGGATACATCAAGCTTGTGACGTTTTCAAATTGCTATCCACCTTAGCAAAAGAAAGCAGTGCTTAAGTTCAGGCAGCTTTACATATAGCATACAGTTTTTTAACACGGAGTTTCATTCTTGTTGCCCAGGTTGGAGTGTGATGGCACAATCTTGGCTCGCCACAACCTGTGCCTCCTGGGTTGAAGTGATTCTCCTGCCTCAGCCTCCTGAGTAGCTGGAATTACAGGCTTGTGCCACCACACCTGGTTAAGAAGGTGGGGTTTCTGCATGTTGGTTTGGTCATTCTTCAGGTTTATTTTCCCACTTCAGTAGCTGTATATTGTGACTTGCCTATTATGATCTTCCCAGTACTGAGGGTCATTATCTTGAGTTCATTTAGTAAACGCTTTTGATTAAATCCTTGAGAGTTGCATTAAAAATTAGGTCTGTGAAGTTGTCAGACTTTCTAGCCTCATTGGGCTTCAGATGCTCAGTTTAGTGCAGCTCTTTGTTCTCTTCTGCATATTTGGATACCCTGATGTGAGGGGGAGCAGTATTACCAAGAATGGCAGGCTACAGGAATGTAGACAGGCACTGGGAAGACTCGCATGGGAACCTAGGGAGAACTGTGTCCCTGCTGTAGCCTTGGGGATTTCTCCCCACCCATCGGCCCACCATGCTTCATGTGTCAGCGCTGCATGGGGAAGCAGAGGCCTGCAAGTTGGAAGGGAGACGCAGAGAAACGGGTGGGAATTCCAGCTGGAAATGGGCTGGAGTGCCATGAAGATAAGACAGATTATGAAGATTTCTAACAGTACCTTCACACAGCCATGAAAGTCTGCTAGATTTGGGATGCACGTGTGGAAAGGGCTCCAGGGGATGGGAAAGAATTTATTAGAGGACCTGACATCCCAAGGTAACAACACAAAACACATCCCCTTTTTCAGGATTGTTAACTGTTGGGGGAGGGGCAGGTCTCCCGCTGTTAACCGGGTTGGAACCTAGTGGCATGATATTGGCTCACTGCAGTGTTAGCCTCCCATGCTCAAGTTACCCTCCCACCTCAGCTTCCCAAGTAGCTGGGACTGGAAGTGCACACCACTATGCTTGGCTAATTTTTTTTTTTTTTTTTTAAGAGAGACAGTCTCACTATGTTGCCCAGGCCGGTCTTGAACTTCTCAGCTCGAGCAATCTGTGCTTCAGCCTCCCAAAGTTTTGGAATTACAGGCATGCACCATGGCAGCTGGCCAGGCCTGCTTCGTCTTTTTTTTGTTGCTACTCTACACTGTATGCTACCTCTTTGTATAAATGAATTTTCACTGGTGTACAGCCATGCCTATTTATTAATACCATCTATGGCTGCTCAGGTGCTACAGCAGGCAGGGAGATGGGTAGCTCAATCAGAGACCACATGGCCCACACCTAAAATAGTTACTATCGGACACTACAGAAAACGTTTTTCAATCTGTGGCCTTGGGCATGACTAGAGCATTCCCTTCAAGGTAAAGGTCAAGATACTCCATCTTATGTTATAGAGCCCCAAATTCAGCCTTGTGTACCTGATGTGTAGCTGATGCCAAACACTGAGACGCAGGTGCTTGGAGATAAATGTTTTATTATTTATTTTTAGAGATGGGGGCTCCCAGTTACTATTCACAGGTGCCATCCCACTGCTGATCAGCACGGAGTTTTGTGGGTTTTTTTTTTTTTTTAAGACAGTCTGAAAGTGCTGGGATTACAAGCATGAGCCACAGCACCCAGCCTCAGCACGGGAGTTTTGGCCTCTTGTTTCCAGCCTGGCCAGTTCACTCCTCCTTAGGTAACCTGGTGGTCCTCCACTCCTGGGAGGTCATA
This sequence comes from Ateles fusciceps, assembly GCA_036589455.1. NCBI lineage: Eukaryota > Metazoa > Chordata > Mammalia > Primates > Atelidae > Ateles > Ateles fusciceps. The sequence goes on along the minus strand of JAZHEH010003321.1, from coordinate 625,131 downwards.
TTGAGGCTGAACTTGATGCAGATACTCAGTTGGCATAGTGCACTACAGCCTCAGCCTTCCAAAATGCTGAGATTACAGGCTTGAGCCACCATACCAGGCATGGGGAGTTTTTACACAGCTACAGACTAAAAGGAGTGCAGCTTCAGAGAACCAAGGGGGGAAAAGTCTGTGTTCAGTCTCACATGGTATTTTGAATGACCAAACTTCTAGGTGTCTGCAGCTGGTTGCAATGTGTTTAAAGACATTCATTTCTTCTGCCAAATATTTTTGTGACCCTGAAGTTATCCCCCTCCTGCTTCACAAGGAACAGTATGTCAGCAGTTTATAATTTCATTATGGGAATGACAGATGTTGGGCAAAAAGTGAATGGTTAACGTGTAAGCAAGTAAGGGCCTGATAAGAATTTTCATTCTTGGCTAGGTGTGGTGGCTCATGCCTGTAATCCCAGCACTTTTGAGGCCAAAGGCGGGCCAATCAAGAGGTTAGGAGTTCGAGACCAGCCTGACCAACATGGTGAAACCCTGTCTCTACTGAAAATACAAAAAAGGTAGCCAGGCATGGTGGTGGTCGCCTGTAACCCCAGCTACCCAGGATGCTGAGACTGGAGACTCGCTTGAACCCAGGAGGTGGAGTTGCAGTGAGCCGAGATTGCACCACTGCACTCCAGCCTGGGCCAAAGAGGGAGACTCCATCTCAAAAAAGAAAAAAAAAAAAATTTCATGCTTTGAGTCACTAAAAATGCTGGGTGTTGAAATCTCAAGGGTTGGCTGGGCACAGTGGTCATGGCTGTAATCCCAGCACTCTGAGAGGCCGAGGTGGGTGGATCACCTGAGGTCAGGAGTTTGAGACCAGCCTGGCCAACATGGTGAAACCCTGTCTCTACTAAAAAATACAAAAAAATTAGCTGGGCACCTGTAATCCCAGCTACTCAGGAGGCTGAGGCAGGAGAATTGCTTGAACCCACTAGGCGGAGGTTGCAGTGAGCCAAGATTGCGCCACTGCACTCCAGCCTGGGTGACAGAGCGAGACTCCATCTCAAAAAAAAAAAGAGGCCGGGTGCGGTGGCTCACGCCTGTAATCCTAGCACTTTGGGAGGCCAAGGTGGGTGGATCACCTGAGGTCAGGAGTTCAAGACCAGCCTGGCCATCATGGTAAAACCCTATCTTTAAAAAAAAAAGAAAGAAAGAAAGCTCAAGGGTCCTCTTTACAGAAACTTTTACCACTAAGAAAGTAGCATGGCTGGGCGTGGTGGCTCAGGCCTGTAAACCAAGCACTTTGGAGGCCAAGGCGGGCAGATCACCTGAGGCCGGGAGTTCAAGACCAGCCTGACCAACATGGTGAAACCCCGTCTTAAAAAAAAAAAAAAAAAAAGAGATCCAAGATAGCCGATTAGCAGCAGCTCAGGAATGTAGCTCCCAGTGAAAGTGCAGAGAGTGAGTGGACGCCACACTTCCAGACGAATTTTTATTACCCACTCACCGGGAGATTCCCTGCGGAGGAGCCCCGCGGGTCGCTAGCTTGACTCTTTGGCCATCGAGGCTGTTTCGCCGGAGCCCCGGCGCGGCAGTCCTCAGTGCGGAGTGTGTGGGGCTGGGTGCCCTTTTGGTTGGCGTTGGAGCTCTGGGAAGGCTGAGTCGCCCATTCAGCTGATTGAAGGGGGGGACTGAGGTGGGGAACCAGACCGAGAGATTCCCGGGCAGAGGGCGCCACCAATCTCAACGCCGCTGTTTCAGCCAGCGCAGTGGGTCGCCGCAGGGGAAATTGCATAGATTCCAGTGCCTTTTTTAGCGGGCAACTGGAACACCTGGAGAGAGTCGACCATTCAAAAAAAAAAAAAAAAAAAAAGAGGAAGAGGCTCTGAGACGGGGGGCCGAGGACCGGGTTTGGCTGGTCCCACCCCCAACAAAAAAACAGCAATTGGAACTGCTGAGGATTGAGACTTTTATAGCAAGCACAGCTGAACCTGGGAGGGTCCAGCTCTGTGCGGGAGGGGGCGTCCACCAAAGGAAAACTAAGAAATGGAAAAAGCTTCATTACCAACAAGCTGGACGTCCACTCAGAGACCTAGTCTGAAAGTCAGCAATTACATAGACGACAGGTGGATAAATCCACAAAGATGGGAAGAAACTAGCGCAAAAAGGCTGAAAACACCCGAAATCAGAATGCCTCTCCTCCTACGGAGGATCGTGGTCCCTCATCAGCAAGGGAACAAGGCCTGATGGAGAATGAGTGTGATAAGTTGGCAGAATCAGGCTCCAGAAGGTGGATAATAAGAAACTTCTGTGAGCTAAAAGAACATGTTCTAACCCAATGCAAAGAAACTAAGAACCTTGAAAAAAGGTTTGACGAAATACTAACGTGAATAGACAATTTAGAGAGGAATGTAAGTGAATTAATGGAGCTGAAAAACACAATACAAGAACTTCATGAAGTATGCACAAGTTTTAACTGTCAAATTGATCAAGCAAAAGAAACGATTTCAGAGGTCAAAGACAAACTTAACGAAATAAAACAAGAAGACAAGATTAGAGAAAAAAGGGTAAAAAGGAATGAGCAACGTCTCCAAGAAATATGGGACTACATGAAAAGACCTAATCTACGTTTGAGAGGTGTACCTGAATGTGACGAAGAGAATGAATCCAAGCTGCAAAATATTCTTCAGGATATTATCCAGGAAAACTTTCCCAACCTAGCAAGGCAGGACAATACTCAACTCCAGGTAATACAGAGAACACCACAAAGATATTCCTCAAAAAGAGCAACCCCAAGACACATAATTGTTGGATTTACCAGGGTTGAAATGAAGGAGAAAATACTAAGGGCAGCCAGAGAGAAAGGACAGGTTACCCACAAAGGGAAGCCTATCAGACTCACAGCAGATCTCTCAGCAGAAACCCTACAAGCCAGAAGAGAGTGGGGGCCAATATTCAACATCCTTAAAGAAAAGAACTTTCAACCCAGAATTTCATATCCAGCCAAACTAAGCTTTATAAGTGAAGGAAAAATAAAATTTTTTACAAACAAGCAAGTATTCAGAGATTTCATTACCACCAGGCCTGCTTTACAAGAGCTTCTGAAAGAAGCACTACATATAGAAAGGAACAACCAGTATCAGCCATTCCAAAAATATACCAAAAGGTAAAGAGCATCACCATAATGAAGAATTTACATCAACTAATGGGCAAAACAGCCAGCTAGTATTAAAAGGCAGTATTAAACTCACATATATTAATATTAATCCTAATTTAAATGGACTAAATTCCCCAATCAAAAGACACAGACAGGCAAATTGGATAAAAAGCCAAAACCCATCGGTGTGCTGCATCCAGACCCATCTTACATGCAGCGATACAGGAAGACTGAAAACAAAGCGATGGAGGAAGATTTACCAACCAAATGGAGAGCAAAAAAAAAAAAAAGAAAAAAGTAGGAGTTGCAATTCTCGTCTCTGATAAAATACACTTTAAAGCAACAAAGACCAAAAGAGACAAAGAAGGACATTACATAACAGTGAAAGGATCAATGTAACAAGAAGAGCTAACGATCCTAAATATATACGCACCCAATACAGGAGTACCCAGATACATAAGGCAAGTTCTTAATGACTTACAAAGACACTTAGACCCCCACACAATAATAGTGGGAGACTTTAATACTACATTGTTAATATTAGACCGATCAACGAGACAGAAAATTAACAAGGATACCCAGGACTTGAACTCAGACCTGGAACAAGTAAATTTAATAAACATTTACAGAACTCTCCACCCCAAATCCACAAAATATACATTTTTCTCAGTATCATATCACACCTATTCTGACAGTGACCACATAATTGGAAGTAAATCATTCCTCAGCAATTGCACAGCATCTCACAGGCTTAAATGGAATATTAGTTGGCTGCTTGTTTGTTATTTTCCTCCCTTACTCCTCCCTGTCTCCATTGTTAAACACAATTATTGGCATAAAAGAGGTTTAGTACCCATCTTTAGACTGTATTCTAGCCTGGGCAATAGAGCAAGATCTCCGTTCTCTCTCCCTCTTTCTCTTTCTTTCTTTCATTCATTCTCTTTCTTTCTTTCATTCTCTTTCTTTCTCTCTTTCTTCTTTTTTTCTTTTTCTTTCTTAAAAAAAAAAGAAAGAAAAAGTGGCATAATTTGGGGTAGTATTTTTTGGATTTTGGAGAAAGCTGCTTTAACAGTTGAAAATACCCTGAGGCCTGGCTCAGTGGCTCACACCTGTAATCCTGGCACTTTGAGAGGCTGAGGCAGGTGGATCGCTTGAGCTGATGAGGTTTTTTTTTTTGTTGTAAATTGAAGTCTCACTCTATTGGCCAGGCTGGAGTGCAGTGTTTCGAGCTCGGCTCACTGCAACCTCAGCCTCCCCGGTTTAAGCGATTCTCCTGCCTCAGTCTCCTGAGTAGCTGGGATTACAGGTGCGTATACCATGCCCCGCTAATTTTTGTATTTTCAGTAGAGACGGGGTTTCACCATGTTGGTCAGACTAGTCTTAACTCTTGACCTCAGCTGAACCACCCACCTCGGCCTCCCAAAATGCTGGGATTACAGGCGTGAGCCACCATGCCTGGCTGAGCTGAGGAGTTTGAGACCAGCCTGAGCAATATGGCAATACCTCCAACACTTCAAAAAATACGAAAATTAGTGGGGCATGGTGGCTCACACGTGTAGTCCAGCTACTTAGGAGGCTGAGGTGGGAGGATCACCTGAGCCCAGAAGGCAGAAGTTGCAGTGAGCCAATACTATACCACTACACCTCAGCATGGGTGACAGTGAGACCCTCTCTTTTTTTTTTTTTTTTAAGACGGGGTTTCAACATGTTGGTCAGGCTGGTCTTGAACTCCCAACCTCAGGTGATCTGCCTGCCTTGGCCTCCAAAGTGCTTGGATTACAGGCGTGAGCCACCATGCCCGGCCGACCCTGTCTCAAAAAAAAAAAAAAAAAAAAAATACTACTCCTGCTAATTACCAGGTGACCAGAAGACTGCAAGGGCTCCACCAGCTGCTCTGCCATCTGCTACAAATGACAGCACAGGCCCCATCAAAAAGTTACTTGTGTTCCTCAGTGATTTCATGTGGCGCCTCTGACAAGTCTCAATAAATGTACGTAGCCCAAACCCTGAGTGTTCTGAATCAAGGCCACGTTTTCTGCAGGAGAGGGCTAGTTACCTCTTTTTTTTTTTTTTTTTTTTTGAGATAGAGTCTTGTTCTGTTGCCCAGACTAGAGTGCAGTGGCGCCATCTGGGCTCAGTGTAATCTCTGCCTCCTATGTTCAAGCAATTCTCCTGCCTCAGTCTCCCAAGTAGCTGGGATTACAGTTGCCAACCACCATGCCTGGCTAATTTTCGTATGTTTAGTAGAGATGGGGTTTCACCATGTTTGCCAGGTGGGTCTCCAACTCCTGACCTCAGGCGATTCACCCACCTCGGCCTCCCAAAGTGCTGGGGTTACAGGCGTGAGCCACCACATCTGGCGTAGTCACCTTTCAAGAAGCAGCTCCTGAATACTTAGCAGTATGGGAGATAAGTCACCTGTGCTAAGATCACCCTCATGATCCGGGTGTGGGCACATGCATCAAGTCTCAAGGCATCTCGGTTTTATTATTCGTCTTTGGTTGAGATGGAGTCTTCTTGGAGTGCAGTGGCTCGATCTCGGCTCACTGCAACCTCCATCTCCCAGGTTCAAGGGATTCTCCTGCCTTAGCCTCCTGAGCAGCTGGGACTACAGGCGTGCGTCACCATGCCCAGCTAATTTTTTGTATTTTTAGTAGAGACGGAGTTACACCACATTGGCCAAGCTGGTCTCAAACTCCTAACCTCGTGATCCACCTGCCTTGGCCTCCCATAGTGCTGGGATTACAGGAGTGAGCCACTGCACTCGGCCTAGTTTTTGTATTTTTAAAAAGACAGAAATGGGCTGGGTGAGGTGGCTCATGCCTGTAATCCTGGCACTTTGGGAGGCCGAGGGTGGCAGATCACGAGGTCAAGAGATTGAGACCATCCTGGCCAACATGGTGAAACCCCGTCTCTATTAAAAATACAAAAATTAGCCGGGCATGGTGGTAGGTGTCTGTAATCCCAGCTACTCAGGAGGCTGAGGCAGGCGAATTGCTTGAACCTGGGAGGCAGAGGTTGCAGTGAGCCAAGATTATGCCACTGCGCTCCAGCCTGGGTGACAGAGTGAGACTCTGTCTTTAAAAAATAAAATAAAATGCTGGGCGTGGTGACTCACCCCTGTAATTACAGCACTTTGGGAGGCTGAGGTCGGGGTGGGCAGATCACCTGAGGTCAGGAGTTCGAGACCAGCCTGGCCAACAAGGTGAAACCCTGTCTCTACTAAAAATCCAAAAAGTAGCCAGGTGCAGTGGTAGGTTCCTGTAATCCCAGCTACTCAGGAAGCTGAGGCAGGAGAATTGCTTTAACTTGGGAGGTGGAAGTTGCAATGAACTGAGATCGAGCCATTGCACTCCAGCCTGGGCAACAAGAGCTAAACTGTGTCTTGGAAAAAAAAAAAAAAAAAAAGAGGCCGGGCGTGGTGGCTCACGCCTGTAATCCAAGTACTTTGGAGGCCAAGGCGGGCGGATCACCTGAGGTCAGCAGTTCATGATCAGCTTGACCAACATGGTGAAACCCCGTCTTTAAAAAAAAAAAAAAAAGACAGAATCTTACTCTGTTGCCCATGCTAAAGAGCAGTGGTGAGATCATAGCTCTTTTTTTTTTTTTTTTTTGGACCAGGTGTTGCTCTGTCACCCAGGCATGATTCATGATTACATGATTACAATCACAGGTCACTGCAGCCTCAAACTCTCAAGTGATCCATTTTCCTTATCCTAAGTAGCTGGGACTACAGGTATGTGCCACCATGCCCAGCCTAACATTCTTTCTTTTCTTTTTTTTTTTGTGGTGGAGTCTCACTCTATTGCCCAGGCTGGAGTGCAGTGGTGTGATCTCAGCTCACTGCACCTCCCCCTCCCAGGTTTATTCAATTCACCTGCTTCAGCTTTCTAAGTAGCTGCTGGGATTACAGGGGCCTGCCAACACGCCTGACTAATTTTGTATCTTTAGTAGAGACAGGGTTTCACCACGTTGGTCAGGCTGGTCTTGAACTCCTAACCTCAGGTGATCCACCTGCCTCAGTTTCCCAAATTGCTGGGATTACAGGTTCTAACATTCTTGAAATAACAAAAATTAGAGATAGAGGACAGCTTAGTGCTTGCCGGAGGTTAGTCCTGGGGCCCTAAGTAGAGAGGGAAATGGGTGTGGTTATGAGAGAAGAGCATGAGGGTTCCTTTTGATGAACTGTTGTAGATCTTGACTGTGGCGGTCACAGGAATCACAGGTGATAAAGTTGCACAGAACTAAACACACACACACAGATGAGTGATGTAACACCGGTGAAATCTTAGTGAGGTCGATGTTTCTATCAGTTTCAATATTTTTTTTTTTTTGGGACGGAGTCTCGCTCTGTCACCCAGGCTGACGTGCAGCGGTGCAATCTCGGGTCACCACAACCTCTGCCTCCCGGGTACAAGCGATTCTCTTGCCTCAGCCTCCTGAGTAGCTGGGATTACAGTCATGTGCCACCATGCCCGGCTCATTTTTTGTATTTCTAATAGAGACAGGGTTTCACCATAGTTTCGATATTCTGCTGTGATATAGTGTACTATAGTTATGCAACGAGTTGCCATTGGGGAAACTGGCTTACCTCTCTGTATTGTTTTTTATTTCTTCACTGATAAAGCTTATAATTTTTTTTACAATTGCATGTGAATCTACAATTATTTTAAATGTAAGTTTTTGTTGTTGTTGTTTTGTTTTGTTTTAGTTGAGAAAAAAGAGGTAGGCCAGGTGCGGTGGCTCACACCCGTAGTCCCAGCACTTTGGGAGGCTGAGGTGGGAGGATCGCTTGAACCCAGGAGTTCCAGACCAGCCTAGGCAACACAGTGAGAGCCCATCTCTACATCAAAAAAATTAGCTGGGCATGGTGACATGCACCTGCGGTCCTAGCTACTCTGGCAGCTGAGGTGGAAAGATTGCTTGAGCCTGGGAGGTTGAGGCTGCCATGAGCTATAATCATGCCACTGCACTCCAGCCTGGATGAGGGAGTGAGACCCAGTTTTAAGAAATAAAAAAATGTGTCTGGGCGTGGTGGCACATGCCTGTAATCCCAGCTACTCAGGAGGCTGAGGCAGGAGAATCACTTGAACCCGGGAGGTGGAAGTTGCAGTGAGTCGAGATCGTGTCACTGCACTCCAGCCTGGGCGACAGAGTGAGACTTCGTCTCAGAAAAAAATAAATAAATAAATAAAATAAAAAATAAAAAAATTTAAAAAGAAGAAAGTAAAAAATATATAGAAATAAAAAGAGAGCGTGGTGCCATGGTTCACACCTGTATTCCTACCTAGCACTTTGTGAGGCTGAGGTGAGCAGATGGCTTGAGCTCAGGAGTTCAAGACTAGCCTGGGCTAGTTCAGGCTACGACAACGTGGCCCCGGGACACGACATGTGAAGGTGGAGGTGGGTGGATATCTCGTCCAGAAACCTCTGCTCCCCAGCTGGGCAGTGGGGTTGGAAGTCGAGGCTGCATCTCTTTTTGGGGTCATGGGGCCACCATGAAAGGACAGGGTTTGCAGGATTTCAAACAGCAGAGCTCCTGATAGTCGTGACTGCGCAGCCCTGGGTTCCTCAGTCAGAAAGCATGCACTGCTTCCGCTCACCTTTGTGTAGCTTCCCCTGGCTCTACCACTCTGGACTTGGCTTTCTTAGCTCACTTTTCATGTTCTCAAAAGCAGTCCCTCACACCAGCGTCTTCCTGTGCCAACGAGGAGAGGACTGTGCTCCATACCCCCTGGATGAGGCGGCGTGTTTCAGGAGCCCCCTTCCGCCAGCCCCTGCTGGGTGGCTCCCACCCCTGCATCTGCGTCCCTGCAGGGTTCGGCCTTGCTTCCTCGGTGATGCTATCACCTGCATTCCAGTCGTGCTGCTGGTCCCTCCACCAGGGTGGCTTGTGCACAGCCCCTCCCTGGGGCCACCTGTGCAGACTCAGCGCCACCTCTGGCCTGGCCATACCACCCGGGGCTGCCGGTACAGGGCAGCTTCCCCAAAGCACTGGGGCTTGCCTTCTGTGACCCGCCCAAGATTCCCTGATAGTGGCTGGACTCAGCCAGGTATCCTGAATACCACTCAGTCCCAGCTTGGAACCTTGATCTCAGCCCCTATGTGTCCTGTTTCAAAGGCCCTGGCAGACATGTGGACCTCATGTTTGCACCTCTGGGGCCCTGCACCAGCCTCTTGACCCCAGCCCACAAGTCAGGAGACCCTAAGTCTAGGGCACATCATACTTCTCGAGTATGTGGCCCCCCCGAGACGTGGAGGGAGGGTGCATCATTGGAGCCAGCTGCCCGAAGCAACACCAAGACAGGGTGGCTGCGATTTCTGCCCAGGCCCTGGCCTCAGATTGGGAGTCGCCACCTGGCAGGGACTCTGTGGTGCTCTGGCCTTTGCTGGGGGCAGAGGCTAGAAGTGGGTTCAGTCTCCTTCTCCTGGGCCGTCGAGGGGCAGGACGGCACAACAGGCACCAGGCGGCATGGCACTTCACACCCCTGTCTGGGGTGCTACAGGGACATTGCCAGGGAGGTCTTCCGGGAGGGGGAGTTCGGGCATGCCAAAGAACTCGGATTTGCACCTGTGGTGTTTGTCTCCCACATGAGCTATGTGGGACTTCTTGAGACTTAGTTCTGCATGGAGTTTCACGTGATGCTTCCTGGGAGGAGGGGGCCCATGCTGTGTGAGGGTTTCACTGGGATGGGTTGAAGGAACTGCTACATTTCCTACCATAGAGAGCACTCACTCACCATAGAGAGCACTCACTGGGTGAGATGAGGTCTCAGTGTGAGGCAAGCCCTGGGGGTCACTCTAGGTTATAGGAAGTCATGAGTACCTGGGGTACCAGGACTTACAGGGCTCCTGTGATGGAAAGGTCTTTTGTTATAATATTGTGGTGTCTCATGGTACATGGGTCTCTGTGGGGCTTGCTGGAGTGGGAGTCATAGGAGACCACTGGGCGGCAGGGACTCAGTGATTGGGAAGCTTGTTGGGAGTGGGTCTCCAGGGAGAGTCAGCAATCTAAGGGATTACCCCACCCCTAGACGCAAAGATGATCATAAGACTACAGAAGAGGGGGTGTGGACGAGTTTAATTCATAAAGAAGCCTCCTGATTGGAAAGACGCCTAAGAGGCTGCCCTTGCAGAGATGTCCTTCCTGGAGGATAAAGCCTCCCAGGGGAGGAGGTGGTGGGGACCAGTGTTGGGCTTCAGGCCATCCCTGGAAGCCAGTCCTGTGCTCAGCAGGTAGTGGCAGAGCCTGCAGAGTGGCAGGCAGGCCATCAGACACAGTCCCTACGCAGACACCCCCTCAGCCCCGCAGAAGCCCATCCTACCTGGAGTGATGAGTAGGGGTGGCTTTCTCAGGTACAGGACTAGTGAAAGGACCGAATCAGAGAAGTATCAGGTTAGCCTGGAAGACCTTCTCCTTACACTCCAGACTCTGCCGCCCTACCCCAGGAGTACACCTCCTTGCTCTCCTTCCATGGTCACTTCACACAATACCGAGGTCACAGCTTTCCCTGACTGGGGCCCTTCAGGGTTGACTATGTGAATAACAAAGCTGGCTGCAAGCCCAACGAGTGGCCAGGATGCCATCCACTCTCCAGGTCAGGACTGTCCCCCAATAGGTCTGCCCCGAAGGAGGGGGTGTACCACTGGGCTCAGCTCACCCACACTTCTTCTGGTTGTTCTTGCATTTGCATTTGCTACCTGGGAGGGAGAGAGGGGTCAGTGCTGGAATCAGAGCACTCTCTCTTCCTGCCCCACCCTGCCCCAGCAGACCCAGCTGTCCTGCCACTCACTCAGAGCCGCCGCGATCCCAGCAATGGCCAGGAGCCCTCCGCAGATCAGCCCGCTCAGCTGCAGGTTTTTCCAGTCTGGAGGTGGTGGGGCACAGAAAGTGAGCTTGCTCCAGCCTGGGGTCTCACTCATTCATTCAAAAGACATTCATAGGCAGGCACTGTGGCACACCCCTGTAATCCTAGCATTTCAGGAGGCCAAGGCAGGTGGATCACCTGAGGTCAGGAGTTCGAGACCAGCCTGGTCAACATGGTGAAACCCCATCTCTACTAAAAATGCAAAAATTAGACCAGCGTGGTGGCGGGCACCTGTAATCGCTTGAACCTGGGAGGTGGAGGTTGCAGTGAGCCGAGATGGAGGCATTGTACTCCAGCCTGGGAGAGATCAAGGCTCTGCCTCAAAAAAAAAAAAAAGGCCAGACGTGGATGTGGTAGCTCACACCTGTAATCCCAGCACTTTGGGAGGCAGAGGTGGACAGATCACGAGGTCAGGAGATCGAGACCATCCTGGCTAACACGGTGAAACCCCATCTCTACTAAAAATACAAAAAATTAGCCGGGCATGGTGATGTGTGCCTGTAGTTCCAGCTACTCAGGAGTCTGAGGCAGGAGAATCGCTTGAACCTGGGAGTTGGAGGTTGTAGTGAACTCAGATCTCGCCACTGCCCTCTAGACTGGGCGACAGAGCGAGACTCCATCTCAAAAAAAAAAAAAAATGACATTCGTGAGCTCCTGCTTGGGCCAGCCACTGCCATATACATAAAGAAAGACAAACAAGCAACAGAGGCATCATTCTGTGTCTGGTGGGGAAACACTAAGAAGAAAAAAGTGGACGTGCACAGAGAGGGGGCTTTGAAGGATGATCAAGGAAAGCTGTCCTGGAAGATGAGCGTTTGGAGCTGAGGCCCAGGGGAGAGGAGGAGAGGAGGACCACCTGGGGGATAGGGACTGGGGGAAGGGGGAGGGTGAGGGTGAGTGAAGGCAGGAGGGTAGGGGTGATGTGTCTGGGGGCCTAACCACCCAGGCACCAGCTCTTCTCCAGGAGTGTTCCTAAGTATCCTGTGGGCACCCTCCCCTTGCTGGAGACAGGCTCTCACAGAGACCAGATCTCATCCCCCATCCCACTTTGTCTACACTGGGTTCACACCACCCCTCACCAACTTGTCTGGCAAAGAGGTCCAGGATAGACAAGGGTAGGGTGGGGTGTGAATATCAGCTCTTACCGTAGTAGAAGGGATCGTCTTTACTGGCTGGAAAAGAGGTGGGGGAAGATTTCAGAACCAGGAGACAGGATGTGGGTGTCAGAGGGGAGACATGGGCAGAGTGGGCAGGCTGTTTGAGGGCTTCACTCACCAAACGGGTCACTGGCTTCCAAGGCAGGCAGGCCTGTGTGGGAGGAGCAGAGAAAAAGGGTGGAAATTCATAACACTGGTGTCCAAGTGAGCTGGGCAGCAGGACCCCAGACCCGAGGTTGTGGGATGACCCTGGAGCCACCAGTTCCCTTCCTCACGTCCTCCCCAGCCCTACAGTCTCAGGGTTTGGCCCCCACCCCAGAGCCCTGCCTTCCGGGTTTGCACACTGACTGAGATGACTTGTTATGTCTCTGCCCACTGAAGAACAGGGAGTGCTTTTGTCTTTTTTTTTTTTTTTTTTCAGGTTGGAATTTCTGTCACCCAGGCTGGAGTGCAGTGGTGCAATCCTAGCTCACTGCAGCCTTGACCTCCCGGGCTCAAGTGATCCTCCCACCTTGGCCTCCCAGAGGGCTGGGATTATAGGCCTGAGTCACCCGGCCGGCCTGCTTTCTCTTCAAGCCAATGGTGATTAATGTTTTCCACAGTTCAATTCCTCTGGAGCCATTAGGACCTTTTGCAATATTCTCATTCTACCTGTACTGTCATTTCCTTCACGTTTTTCTCTAAATTGGCAATATAAATAAAGCATGCTGATTGAACACCAGGTCCCCTTTGGGAGATGCTGTCTGGCTTTTGCTGGCTTTGTGGGTGGGGTGAATGCAGTTGGGTCCTGAGAGATTGGGAGAACTCACCTGCCAGTAGGGAGAAGGGCCAGGGTCACTCTTTCCATGTCACAGTTCGAGGGGCAGGGCCACAGGGGGAGAGGCACTGGGGCTGGGGTCTGCAGCCTGTGGATGTGCTCCAGGCTAACGGCTCACGTGGGCAGCTGAGGGGGTGGGGGCAGAGCCCCGTAGTGAGAGTAGGTACACAAACCCTGCGGATGCTGTTGCTTGTGGGGCGATCTTGGGCAAGTGACTACTTTCTGTCTTCCCATCTAGAGAGGATAGTGGCTGCCTGGGGGAGTTGTGTGATTGAATGAACATAAGCTAAGAGCTCAGAACAGGACCTGCACTAAGTAAGTGCCGTAGAAGGCGTTATGAAAATCCATGCGATAAACCCACCCCCACTCCTCCCCATAAGGAAGATATGATTGTTGTCTCTATTTCAGAGGAGGAAAAAAAACTGGAGCTTAGAGAGGTGTAATCAGATGCCCAGGGTCAGGCAGCTGCTATTCTAAGTCAGGGTCTGGAGCCTGCCTTCCTAACCCCACACAAAGGGCATTGTTATCAGGCCCTAGGTCTGAGTCTGGGGTGGCCGGAATCCAGCACCCTCAGGCTGAATTCCCAGAGAGCCTCTACAAAAGCAAGGATGCAGAGGAGGAAGGGAGCACTGAGTCCCGGGATAAGGCGACTGCAGCAGTCAGGACCTTCCCTGCCAGCCCTGGCTGGGGACCCTGCTCCAGCAGCCCCAGATTCTGCTCTCAGAGTATAGACCTCCCGGTGGTGTGACATTGGAGGTACCCAGGACCCCGTTTACTTGTCCTTGGGGGAGGCTGAGTCTTTGAGCACAGGCCTCCTCCCAGCCCTCTGCATATTGTTAGCCTAGAATGGTCAAGGGAAGCCATTGTCATCATCTGCTCTGGCCTCCTGATGAGATCACAGATCCAGGGCCAGCTGTCTGGGCTGGGTCCCTTCTCAGCCACTTACCGACTGTGGGACTCTGCAGGCTCCTCACCGCTCCTTTGCCAGAGTCCTGCAAAAGGAGGATCATCAGAATAGTAGCAACCTCATAAGGTTATGTTGATCTATTATGTGAATTACTATTTGTCAAGCTTAAGAACCATGCCTAGCACACAGCACTAAAAACCTGTTATAATACATACATCCATAGGCTGGGCGCGGTGGCTCATGCCTATAATCTCAGCACTTTGGGAGGCTGAGATGAGTAGATCACCTGAGGTCAGGAGTTTGAGATCAGCTTGGCCAACATGGTGAAATCCCATCTCTACTCAAAATACAAAAATTAGCCGGGCCTGGTGGCAGGTGCCTGTAATTGCAGCTACTCAGGAGGCTGAGGCAGGAGAATTGCTTGAATCTAGAAGGCAGAGGTTGCAGTGAGCTGAGATCTTGTCACTGCACTCTAGCCTAGGCGACAAAGTAAGACTCCATCTCAAAAAATAAATAAATAATAAAAAATAAATACATCCATAAGTAAACACACGGTCCTTCTGCAGCAGGAGGGAGGCACTGGAGGGGGAGAGACTGTTAGACACTGCTTCTGAAAACATGGGTTCTTGGGTTAGGAGCAGTCTCCAAAGCTAGCTTCCCCCAGCCTTCACTGGTGCTGCCTCCACCAACCTGGAGTTCCTGGAATAGGAGGGTCTCAACTCTAGGTCACATATTCTTTTTTTCCCCCCGCCCCCCCCCGGGCGCCCTTCGCTCCTCATTAAATTCTGGGGCAGCCACCCTCTTCACCTAGCAGCCCCAAAGTGGATGCCTGCTCACCTTCGAGGTCACCTGAGTGAGGGCTCACCTGAGCTGGCGGTGCAGAAACAGGTCTGAGGATGCTGCTGGGTTGTGGACGCCCCAGGCAGGTAGGTTGGCTCTTTAAACCCCACAGCCCCGCCCAGGAAAAATTAGCCGGGCGTGGTGGCAGGCGCCTGTAATCCCAGCTACTTGGGAGGGGAACTGGTCAGGCTTCCTGAGACTCAGGCTGACCAGCCTGACACACCCAGGGCTATAGGGGAGGGGCAGGTCTGACTGCAAACCCTTTTTGGCTTCTTTAGCTCACCCAGATTCTAAAGAGGGGGCCCAGAGGGTGCTGGGCAGGATGTTCTAGGCTCTTGTGCCAGCTGCAGGGGTGCTGGGATGTCTGTGTGGGGGTGTCCTGGGGACCTTGGGGGAGACCAGGAGCCAGGCACTGGCCATGAGGCTCCCTGTGCTCAGCTGTGCCACTGCTGTCACTTGGACTGGGTGTCCACTGAGGGGAGGCTGGTAGCTGATGGGCACCCCTAGGGGGTGGTTCACCCTCTGACAGGGCCCTGACACCTACTTAGCCTCCCCAACAGCAGAGAGATGGGTCAGGAGGAGGATAGCCACCCCAGGCTGAGGAGTGGCTGCCTCTCTTTGTGGACCACAGGCCTGCTTTGATGCTGGGGACAAAACTCACCCCACACAGGCATATGGAGGACCCCAGGCCTCCCTATTCTACTGTTACCCCTCCCTAATTCTTTTCCAAATGAGAGACACTTGTCCCTGTCCAGAAGGTAAGGGGGGGATGGCTGACAAGGGATGGGTCTCTAGGCTGGGAGGGTTAGGGAGGGCAATGACAGTTTAGATGGTTTGTCTATTTATTTATTTTTTATTTTTATTTTTTTTTATACGGGGTTTCACCGTGTTGGTCAGGCTGGTCTGGAACTCCTGACCTGAGGTGATCTGCCCGCCTTGGCTTCCAAAGTGCTTGGATTACAGGCGTGAGCCACCACGCCCGGCCTATTTATTTATTTTTGAGACAGAGTCTTACTGTGTTGCCCAAGCTGGAGTGCGGTGGCACAATCTCGGCTCACTGCAACCTCTGCCTCCCAGGTTCAAGCAATTCTGTCTCAGCCTCCCAAGTAGCTGGAATTACAGATGCAAACCCACACTGCTGTGCCCAGATAATTTTTGTATTTTTAGTAGAGGCAGGATCTCACTATGTTGGCCAGGCTGGTCATGAACTCCTGACCTCAGGTGATCCATTCTCCTCGGCCTCCCAAAGTGCTGGGATTACAGGCGTGTACCACCATGCCCTGTCAGTTTAGAGGGTTTAGACAGATGGAAAGGGCAGGAGCAGGAGCTGTGCCTGTGGCTGGCAGGGAGTGGAGGGTGTGGCAGGGGCAGGAGCTAGCACACTCTCTGTAAGGAGCATGAGAGGGAGGAGGAGTCACAGGCCTACTTTCTTTTGATTTCTCCAGGGGATCTATAAGACCCTCTGCACATAATCAAGCAAGCTGGCAGGCCCACATGACTCCCTCTATGTTCAGGTGGAAAGGGGCGTTGGTTTCACTAGTAATGGAAGGTTAGGGCTGGGGCACAGCACTGAGGGTAGGCAAGGTGAGAACAGAGAATTGGGTTTGGTGAGGGGTCCTTGGGGACTAAATGGCTGAGGGAACTTTGGGCTGGATAGAAAGGATCTCTCTCCAGAGACATGGAGTCCTCTGTCTCCATGAGAAGCCCCCCAGCAGGACATGGCCTGGCAGGGCCTCTCCTGAGCAGGCTGGTTGGTGGCAAACAGAGAGAGGGGCACTGTCCTTGATCTCTTGCCTGAGCTTATATGAAGGGAGGTGGGGGCCTGGAGAGTGTGGCTCCCTTCTTGAGACAACTCTGCGTACTGACTTGAAAATATCTCCCAAGCCTCTCAAGCATCATGAATATACATATATACATATATACGTATAATATACATATATGTATGTATATACATCATAGGCACGAGCCACTGTGTCCGTCCCAGACATACTTTTTTTTTTCTTTTTACGGGCAGCACATGGGCGCAGGGCCCCCACCAAGCTGCTCCAGACATACTTTTAAATGGAAAAAAATACAAAGCAGTCACTTGTGTAAAAATATAAAATATTTGCCAGGCGGGGTGGCTGACGCCTATAATCCCTGCACTTTGGGAGGCTGAGGTGGGCGGATCACCTGAGGTCAGAAGGTCAACACCAGCCTAGCCAACATGGTGAAACTTGGTCTCCACTAAAAATACAAAAATTAGCCGGGCATGATGATGGGTGCCTGTAGTCTCAGCACCCCAGACTGAGGCAGGAGAATCGCTTGAACCTGGGAGGCAGAGGTGCACTGAGCCCAGATTGTGCCATTGCACTCTGGCCTGGGTGACAGAGCAAGACTCTGTCTCAAAAAAAAAATGGCTGGATACAGTGGCTCATGCCTATAATCCCAGCACTTTGGGAGGCCGAGGCGGGTGGATCACCTGAGGTCAGGAGTTCGAGACTAGCCTGACCTCGTCTCTAATAAAAATACAAAATTAGCCGGGTATGGTGGCACATGCCTGTAATCCCACCTACTCAGGAGGCTGAGGCAGGAGAATTGCTTGAACTTGGGAGGCAGAGGTTGCGGTGAGCCGAGATCGCGCCATTGCACTCCAGCCTGGGCAACAGGAGCAAAACTCGGTCTCAGAAAAAAAAAAAAACAATGTCAACGCTCCTGTATGCAGGGACTCTCCTGAGCCACTGGTGGCAGAGTTATCAGGGAGAGCACTTCGGCTCAGGGGGAAGGCCAGAGAGACACTCTGCATTTGACTGGCCTTTGTATGCCTACCACGTCTGTTCAGAAGCAGAATCACACCGAAGTTCAGGCAGCCTCTTGGGGCCTGGGCTGGCCATGGCTGTGTCTGTGTGTATGCTGGGGGCTTAGCACAGAGGAGATGTCCAGGTGTTTCCTCCGCCCGCTGTTTACTTGAGCTCATTGCATAGATGACTGCACTTAGCCCTCACAGAGGTCATTGGAGGTACATACTCTCAGCCTGTCAATCTGCAATAATCAAACAGGTCAGATTTTGTTTTAAAGGAGTTTATTATGTGTAAAGGTTAAGGACAGCCTGTTCAGGAAGTATGGATTGTAAAGAATGGAAGTCAGAGTTTTAAGGTCTTGGCCGGGTGTGGGGTTCCCACCTGCAATCCTGGCATTCTGGGAGGCCAAGGTGGGCGGATCACTTGAGCCCAGGAGTTTGAGACCAGCCTGGGCAACACAATGAAACTCCATCTCTACAAAAAAAAAATAGAACGAATAGCCAGACGTGGTGGTGCACACGTTTAGTCCAGCGGAGGTGGGAGGATCGCTCGAGTACGGGAGGTCAAGGCTGCAGTGAGCTCAGATCTGAGCCACTGCACTTCGGCCTGGGTGACAGCGGGAGACCCTGTCTCACAATAAATAAGTAAAATTTGGAAATTTGGGATTGTTTATTTTATTTTTATTTTTTTTGAGACACAGTCTCATTCTGTCACCCAGGCTAGAGTGCAATGGCATGATCTCTGCTCACTACAACCTCTGCCTTTCGGGTTCAAGAGATTCTCGTGCCTCAGCCTCCCAAGTAGCTGAGTTAACAGGCCCGAGCCTCCACGCCCAGCTAATTTTTTGTATTTTTAGTAGAGACAGGGTTTCACGATGTTGGCCAGGCTGGTCTCAAACTCCTGACCTCAAGTGATCCACCTGCCTCGGACTTCCAAAGTGCTGGGATTACAGGCATGAGCCACTGTGTCCAGCCTGGGATTGTTTATATAGACAAAGTTTAGGAAAGATTAATAGAATTTTAACTGTTTTTCAATCTTTTTTGAGACAGGGTTTCCCTCTGTTGCCCAGGCTGGAGTGCAGTGGCACAGTCATGGCTCACTGCAACCTCGACCTTCTGGGCACAAGCAATTCTCCTGCCTCAGCCTCTTGAATAGCTGGGATTACAGGTGCACGCCACCACGCCAGGCTAATTTTGTTTGTTTGTTTGTTTGTTTTGGTAGAGACAGAGTTTTAAAACAACTTTGAAATTTTATTTATTTTCACAATCCCAACTTTAAGAGTGAGAAAACTGAGAAAGAGAAAGGTTGAGTGACTTGCTCTATGTCACATGTGGGGTGGATGGTGAGGTCAGGACCCCAGCCTGGTGGGTAGATGACAACACCCTCACTGCTTAGGGCAGCTGCCTCACTGTGTTTTTATGGTGTGGCCTCTCTGGATGCCATGGTCCCCTGGAAGGCAGATCTTGGCCTGATTGACCCTGTTTCCTGGCCTCTGGCTCCCACTCTCTCTCTGCAGGTGTCTGGGCACGTGTTCCCCAGCCATTCTCTATGCAGGAAGTAGAATGTAGTGGCTCTGCAGTAGCTGAGCAGAGTTGAAACTTGGGGCCCATCTCCCAAGCCATGTGACACTGGAGAAGGGTTCCACCTCCTTGGGTCTCCGTTTCTTCATTTATAAAAGGAGATTAGTGAGAATGTTGTTTTGAGGACTAGATGTCCTGAGCCAGCTGCCTTGCCACGGTGGTTTCTCTGAGGGTGGTGTCACTGCAGCAGGGTGTATCTTCTCCCACTTTCTGTTTGGGTCTCCCAGCTCTTTTTTGTTTGTTTTTTTGAGGCAGGGTCTTGCTGTTGCCTAGGCTGGTGTGCAGTGGTGCCATCATGGCTCACTATAACCTTGACCTGCCAGGCTCAAGTGATTCTCTCACCTCAGCCTCCTGAGTAGCTGGGACTACAGGCATGCGCCATTATACCCAGCCAATATTTTATTTTATTTTATTTTGAGATGGAGTCTCGTTCTGTCGCCCAGGCTGGAGTGCAATGGTGCAATCTCGGCTCACTGCAACCTCCCCCCTCCCAGAGTCAAGCAATTCTCCTGCCTCAGTCTCCCAAGTAGCTGGGATTACAGGCACATGCCAGCACGCCTGGCTAATTTTTGTATTTTTAGTAGACATGAGGTTTCACCATGTCTGGTCTCGAACTCCTGACCTCAAGTGATCCGCCTGCCTCGGCCTCTCAAAGTGCCAGGATTACAGGTGTGAGCCACTGCGCCCGGCCCAGCCAACACTTTTTTTTTAGACGGAGTCTCGCTCTGTCGCCAGGCAGGAGTGCAGTGGTCTGATCTCAGCTTGTTGCAACCTCCGCCTCCCAGGTTCAAACAATTCTCCTGCCTCAGCCTCCCGAGTAGCTGGGACTACAGGTGCGAGCCACTATGTCCAGCTTATTTATTTATTTATTTATTTTGAGACAGAGTCTTGCTTTGTCACCCAGGCTGGAGTGCGGTGGCGAGATCTTGGCTCACTGCAACCTCGACCTCACGGGTTCAAGTGATTCTCCTGCCTCAGCCTCCCGAGTAGTTGGACCAACAGGCGTGTGCCGCCCAGCTGATTTTTGTGTTTTTAGTAGAGATGGGTTTTCACTGTGTTAGCCAGGATGGTCTCTGGATCCGCCTGCCTTGGCCTCCAAAAGTGCTGGGATTACAGGCATGAGCCACCCCGCCTGGCCTAATTTTTTTTTTTTTTTTTGAGACAGAGTCTTGCGCTTATTGCCCAGACTGGAGTGTGGTGGCGAGATCTTGGCTCACCACAACCTTGCCTCCCGGGTTCAAGTGATTCTCCTGCCTCAGCCTCCCAAGTAGCTGGGATTATAGGCATACACCACCACGCCCAGTGAATTTTTTTGTATTTTTAGTAGAGACAGGGTTTCTCCATGTTGGTCAGGTTGGTCTTGAACTCCACCTTAGGTGATCTGCCCGCCTCAGCCTCCCAAAGTGCTGGGATTACAAGCGTGAGCCACCACGCCCGGCCAGCCAACACTTAATATCCAAAGCTTTTAAGGCTTTCTATGGCCGGGCATGGTGGCTCATGCCTGTCATCTCAGCACGTTAGGAGGCCGAGGCGGGCAGATCACCTGAGGTCAGGAGTTCAAGACTAGCCTGGCCAACATGGTGAAACCCTGTCTTTATTTAAAAAAAAAAAAAAAAAGCTTTCTACACCATTTCATGGTCATTTATTTGTAAGTACTGGGTTTAATACCTAAGAAGATAAGTTCATTAACCTAGGGACTGACTTTGCATAGCTTCCAGTGTAAAAGGTGTTGCTGCAGATTGAGTGTGTGGCCAGACATTGGGGGCCTCTCAGAGGGCACAGACACAGTGCTAAAGCATGGTACACCCCATGGATGAGGTAGTGATGTCCCGTTGTGCTTGCAGAGATATACACTCAAAGAGCTGGATTTCTAATCCCCGGATCTGCCCAAGCCTCAACCTGTCCCCTGCCTTGGACGGGTATCAATACCACCTGGCCAAGGTGAAGTTTTCTTTCCACCTGTTAAAGATTGTAATACCGGCCGGGAGTGGTGGCTCACGCCTGTAATCCTAGCACTTTGGAAGGCCGAGGTCGGTGGATCACCTGAGGTCAGGAGTTCAAGACCAGCCTGGCCATAATGGTGAAACCCCATCTTTAAAAAAAAAAAAAAAAGATTGTAATACCTCATAGCAATGGGAATAGGAATGGTGGAGGGGGGCAAAAATGATAGGGCCTTCTGGAGAAGTGCATCTGAGGTTCCTTTTGGAGACTTTCCAAAGCAAAGGTAGCTTTTGGGACTTAGAGGACCTCTTTCCTAGGAATGCCTGCTTTCTTGAGGCTTAGTACCCTCCTGTAGCCTGATGTGCCAGAACTCAGCTCAGAAGTCTGGAAACTTGGGCGGAGTGCCCGCCCCCGTGCTCGCTACAAGGGCATAGTGTGACCTTAAGCAAGATATTTCTCTTCTCTGGAACAGTCTCTCTGGGGTCTCTCTCATGGTGGCCCCCCTTTCTCCTAGGCTACCGATCTTAGGGCCCTTCCCAACTACAGTAATAGCACTTGTAAACTCAGCAGTCACTCAACTGAGCCCTGTCTTCTGAGTACATGCAGCATAATCAGATTCAAACTAGACTCAGTTGTGGTTCCCACTTTACGGATGAGTAAACAGGCAGAAAGAGGGTAACCTCGAAGTGCACACGGCAAATTAACAGCCTGGATTTGACTCCAAAGCTTGAGCTGTGAATGGTGCTTCTGAATCTGGAGGTTAACGAGCTTTCTTCACAACCTGGCCTGGGAGGTTGCCAGGTTGTGAAGAAATGTATACTGTATATACACAAATGCCACAAATGTATGCTGAAGGCTGATCGTGGACCACCCTCTTCCCTTGCTGCCTGTGCGTGGTCATCAGGGGCTGCGACTGTTTGAGGCAAAGGAGGAACACCGAAGTCTCCTTGCTCCAAAGCCTCTCCCAGCTGTCTCCATGAGGACTACTGGACTCCCGCCTGGACCCCCGCCCCCGGAGTCCCCCTGTTCTTCCCATTTTTCCGCAGATTCCTCGGGCCCACGATGTGGAGTTCATTCCCTTGGAAGGCTCTGGGGAAGGAGGCGGCCGACTCCGCTCACCTCCTGCCTGTGCTAGGGAGGGGGAGCAGCGCCAAGCGCGGCTGATATCCCAGGGCTCGGCCTTAGGCTGACTCCCGCGTGTAGGGCAGAGATGGGCCAGGGTCTTAGCGCACGGGGCTCTGAGCCCTAAGGACAAGGTCGCACGGATATGGCACGGAAATCTCCCTGGCAGCGACGACATAGGCCGCCAAAAACGACTCCGTGGCCTCTAGGCGGCCCTCCCTAAAGGGGCCATGAGAGAGCCAATCGAAGGAGGACTGCTCTGGCCGCCAACCAATCAGCACCAAGGATTGCCGTTGAGGCGGGCCCGCGAGAGAAGTCGCCAGAGAGGCGAGGGCACAGGAGGTGTTGGCGGGGCTTTCCTCCGCGGAAGTGGTCCCGACCCTCTTCGCGTGGATTGGCTGCTCCGGCTTACCGGAAGTGCCGCTCAAGCCCCTGCTCTACTGCGCTTGCGCAGCCGTTTCCCCCTGTAATACGTGCGTCTCCGGTTACTTCTTTGCTGGAGTCTTAGTCCATTTGTTTGGCTATTTGTGCTGCGCCATGTCTTGTTGGTGGCGGTCTTCAGTAACGGGACCTTGGAGGCTGGGAGGGATAGCTGATGTGCAGGGCCGGCACTAGGGGCGAGCTCAGGGCGGGCAGGGATGGGCGCGAGGAGTGAGGCCGGCAACCCTGCAGAGGGCGCCCGGGACCCGGGGGAGTTTCCTGTTGACTCACTCTTTGTTGGGGTGAGACAGTTGTTAGGTTAGGTTTGCATTTCAGAACGTTCTGGTAGTGGCTGTGTAGCATGGTGAGAATGAAGATCTGTGCAAAAGAAGAAGCCGAAAGGGTTCCAGATGCCAGGCAAAGCCACTTGTCATTAACCTTTGCTCGTTCCGCGCCTGGGAGAACTCGAGTGGTTTCCTCCTACGGCACAGGTCACCTCTAGCACCCTGGTGCAACTCCTATTCATGCTTCCCCATACCAGACTTATCAGTTCTTGGGCACCTCCCTTTCATTTCCTGCAGGCACTTCACATAAACTTTTCCGTTCCTCCACCATTTCTGACCTTTCAGAATTTCCCATTTCTGGTCGGTCTATTTCCCACGCGGTAGCACAGGCCACCACTAAGCAGTCATATGGCGATACTTGTTGAAATGTGCGCCAGCCCCTCAGGCTATGACCCCCTCAAGGACACGGACAGTGCTCCAGAATCACAGCGCTCAGCATACAGTCTGACTTGACCCAAGGGAAGTTAGGCAACCCGCTTCCCCTGTCCCCCCACAGTCAGAGCCTGTCCTAATAGTTTCTCCATATCTCACGTATTCAGTCTTTTCTCTCCATCCAAATTCTCATCCTCTCCAAAGGACCACTGTGAGCCATTTCCACTCTGTCCAGTTCAACAGCTGCCTCACCTGGAAAACCACTTTTCCTGTTCACCTGCCTCCGGAGGCCCACCTCTCCCAAGCCCTACATCACAGGTATGGGTGTATCTGTCTTGCCCACTCACCTCCCTTTTTGCCCAGGGTTGTGATTTCAGGTCGCTCACCTTCCTGTTCTCAGAGACCTTGGCATATGGATGGAATTCACTGTGGAAACTGGATGTATGTGTGAATTAACTGTTGAGTAAAATGATTGTTAGATCACTGAGTATGCAGGGGCAGCATGGCTCCCGCCTGTAATCCCAGGACTGGGAGGTTCAGGGACTTTGAGACAAGCCTGGGTAACATAGTGAGACCCTGTCTCAATAAAAATAAATAAATTACTGAGTAATATTTGGGTGGATGGATACGATTTTGGATGGATAATTGGGTCTTAATCTTCTCAGCAGCCTCTGAGATTTGGCTGCTCCTTCCTGGAAACTCACCTCTGTGACTTCTCAGCTGGAGACCACCTGCCTCCTTTCTCCACATGGATGTCTCATAGGCTGCTAAAACTTGACATTTCCTAAAATAAATACTTGGTTTCCGCCTTAAAGCAGTCCACCTACTCTCAGTGCTCCATCCAAGTGGTAAAGCCGAAGGCCTGAGCATCATCCTACACTTCATTTGTCTCCAAATCCCCATATCCAATCATTAAACTACTCTTGTCCATTCAGCCTCCTAAACAGCTCTGTGTCTATCCTCTGACAGACATGAAGTATAGTACAAGCTTTGGCATTCAAGGCCCCGCTTGAATCCCTTTCTGGGCACTCTCCCTCAGCCCTTGTGCTGAACCTTAGAATCTTTTAGGTTCCTCAAGACCTCTCAAAAGTCTAAGCTCCTGCTATTTCGTTTCTGGGCCACTCTCCTATTCCCATATTTATGTAATAAAATAGTCTTTGGATGTTTGCTCTCATTTCTGAAAACCTACATATCCACTCCACAGTTTTATGTTGCTATTTAAAGTTTTTCATCATAAGCTTAAATAGTTGCAAAAGATGATTCCTGGTATGTTTTAATATTGACATTTTAAAGTAAAATGGCTACATGATTCTTAATATATCTGGTGGAATCTGATTGCCATACTATTTTTATCCCAAATCGCCATTTGAAGATTTACTTAACTCTTTTTTATTTTTTTATTTTTTTTATTTTAAAGATGGGGTTTCACCATGTTGGCCAGGCTGATCTCGAACTCCTGACCTCAAGTGATCACCCACCTCAGCCTCCTAAAGTGCTGGGATTACAGGCGTGAGTCACCATGCCCGGCAACTCTTGTTTAATGTTAGTTACTCCATACCCACCCCCCCTTTTTTTTTGGCTTGATTTGAGTCTGTTTTCTTCCTCTGTCACCCACAAACTTAACTTAAGTTATATTTATATATATATATATATATATATTTTTTTTTTTTTTTTTTTTTTGAGGTGGAGTTTTGCTCTTGTTGCCCAGGCTGGAGTGTAATGGCATGATCTCGGCTCACTGCAACCTCTGCCTCCTGGGGTTCAAGAGATTCTCCTGCCTCACCCTCCCGAGTAGCTGGAATTACAGGCGTCTACCACCATGGCTGGCTAATTTTTTGTATTTTTAGTGGAGATGGGGTTTTACCATGTTGGCCAGGCTGGTCTCAAACTCCTGACCTCAGGTGATCCACCCACCTCGACTCCCAGAACGCTGGGATTATACGGGGTGAGCCACTGCACCCAGCCTAAGTAATATATTTTTATTCTTGGAAGTCTTTTACTGGCCACCTGTCATAGTCTGTTGAAACACTCCTCTTCCTTTCTGTGTCTCCTTTGCATAGCACCTGACTCCTGCACTCATTGAGAGCCTGTTCCCTGGCACCTGTTTTCCACGTACAGGTTGAGCATCCCTAATCCAAAAATCAAAAATTCCAAAATTCATCCGGGCGTGGTGGCTCACGCCTGTAATCCCAGCATTTTGGGAGGTCAAGGTGGGTGGATCCCTTGAGCTCAGGAGTTTGAGACCAGCCTGGGCACGTGGTGAAACCACATCTCTACAAAACATAAAAATTAGCCAGGCTGGGCACAGTGGCTCACACCTGTAATCCTATCACTTTGGGAGGCAGAGGTGGGTGGATCACCTGAGGTTAGGAGTTCAAGACCAGCCTGGCCATCATGGTGAAACACTATCTTTAAAAAAAAAAAAAAAAAAAAAATTAGCCAAGTTGCCAGGCGAGGTGGCTAATGCCTGTAATCGCAGCACTTTAGGAGGCCTAGGAGGGCAGATCACCTGAAGTCAGGAGTTTGAGACCAGCCTGACCAACGTGGAGAAACCCTGTCTCTACTAAAAATACAAAATTAGACAGGCGTGGTGGCACATGCCTGTAATCCCAGCTATTTTGGAGGCCGAGGTAGGAGAATCGCCTGAACCCGGGAGGTGGAGGTTGCGGTGAGCTGAGATCGCACAATTGCACTCCAGACCGCAACAAGAGTGAAACGCTGTCTCAAAAAAAAAAAAAAAAAAAAAAAAAATTAGCCAGATATGGTGGTACGCACCTGTGGTCCTAGCTAGTTAAAAGGCTGAGGTGAGAGGATCCCTTGAGCCCATCAGGTCGGGCTTCAGTGAGCTGTAATTGTGCTACTGTACTCTAGCTTTGGTAACAGAGTGAGACATTGTCACAAAAAAAAAAAAAAAAAAATCTGAAATCCAAAAATGCTCCAAAATCCAAAAGTTTTTGAGCACCAGCATGATGCCACAAGTAGAAAATTCCACACCTGGTCTCATGTGACAGGCCGTGGTAACAGTCAAAACTTTGCTTCATAAACAAAATGATTTGAAATACATAAAATCACCTTCAGAGTATGTGTATAAGGTATATATAAAATGTAAATTATTTAGATGTGGGTCCCATTCCCAAGATATCTCATTATGTGTATGCAAATATTCCAAAATCCAAAAAATAAATTCCATAATCAGAAATACCTCTGGTCCCAAGCATTTATTTTTTTTTTTTTAAAGACAGAGTCTTGCTCTGTTTCCCAGGCTGGCATACAGTGGCACGATCTCGGATCACCGTAACCTCCACCTCCTAGGTTCAAGCGATTCTCCTGCTTCAGCCTCTGGAGTAGCTGGGACTACAGGTGCATGCCACCATGCCCGGCTAATTTTTTGTATTTTTAGTAGAGATGGGATTTCATTGTGTTAGCTTCATATACAATATGATTTGAAATATATAAAATTACTGCTTAGGTAACAGAGTGAGACCCTGTCTCAAAAAAAAAAAAATCTGAAATCCAAAAATGTCTCTTATCTCCTGACCTTGTGATCCACCTGCCTCAGCCTCCCAAACTGCTGGGATTACAGGCGTGACTGTGCCTGGCCCTGTTTTTTAAACATTAATTATTTGTTTTGAGATGGAGTCTTCCTCTGTCGCCAGGCTGGAGTGCAGTGGCAGGATCTCACCTCACTGCAACCTCTGCCTCCAGGGTTCAAGTGATTCTTCTGCCTCAGACACCTGAGTAGCTGGGATTATAGGCATGAACCACCACACCCAGCTAATTTTTGTATTTTTAGTAGAGACAAGGTTTCGCCATGTTGGCCTGGAAGGTCTCGATCTCTTGACCTCATGATCTGCCCTCCTCAGCCTCCCAAAGTGTTGGGATTACATGCGTGAGCCACTGCGCTTGGCCCCATTTCCTTTTTTTAATACAGAGTCTTGCTGTCACCCAGGCTGGAGTACAGTGGTGCAATCTCAGTTCACTGCGACTTCTGCCTCCAGAGCTCAAGTGATCCTCCTACCTTAGCCTCCTGCATAGCTGGGACTACAGGAGTGCACCACTATGCCCAGCTAATTTTTGTATTTTTAGTAGAGGTGGGGTTTCAGCATGTGGAAACTGCCTTTGCAAAATTATGATTGAGAAAGTGAAAGAGATCTAACTTAACCGACTCCATCTTGTTTCTAACTGCCGAACTGTCTTTGTTCATTCCTGGGCGTAGGCTGAACTAACTTTGGGAGCAACTTAGTTTGTAGTTTGTTTATTTATTTAGTTATTGAGATGAAGTCTTGCTGTTCTGCCCAGGCTGAAGTGCAGTGATGGGATGTAGGTGTGATCCTGGCTCACCACAACCTCCTCCTGCTGGGTTCAAGGGATTCTCCTGCCTTAGCCTCTGGAGTAGCTGGGATTAGAGGTGCCCACCACCATGCCTGGCTAATTTTTTTTTTTTTTTAAAGATGGTGTTTCACCATGTTGGTCAGGCTGGTCTTGAACTCCTGACCTCAGGTGATCCGCCCACCTCGGCCTCCCAGAGTGCTGGGATTACAGGCGTGAGCCACTGCGCCTGGCCTTTTTTTTTTCTTTTTAATTTTTTTTGTATTTTTAATAGAGACAAGGTTTCACCATGTTGGTCAGTCTGGTCTTGAACTCCGGACCTCAGGTAATCCACCTGCCTCCCAAAGTGCTTGGATTATGGGCGTGAACCACCAAACCTGGCCTGTTTGTAGTTTATAGTTTAAACAAGATGGTAACAGCTCTTTCTCAAAACTGACTTCCTTCTTGCCTGGGGGCTAGACTAACATTAGCCACAGGATTAGAAATTATGGTTTAGGAGTCAGGTAGCTGGAGGCTACAAGATTCTTACCCTCCCTAGACTGCTCCTAAAGTCAGTGCTTGGATATTTTGCAGACCTACCCTTGTGGATCAGCTGGCAACACCCCGATTGATAAACTGGCTTGTCTGATACTGTATCCTGCTCCCAGGAACTGACTCAGTGCAAGAAGACAGCTTTGACTCCCTATGATTTCATCCCTGTCTAATCAGCACTCCTGGCTCCCTGGCTCCCTGTCTACCTACCAAGTTATCCTTAAAAACTCTGTTCCCCTGCCATGCGAGGTGGCACATGCCTGCAATCCCAGCATGTTGTGAGGCCAAGGTGGGCAGATCATGAGGTCAGGAGATTGAGACCATCCTGGCCAACATGGTGAAACCCCATCGCTACTAAAAATACAAAAATTGGCTGGGTGTGGTGGCTTATGCCTGTAATCCCAGTTACTCAGGAGGCTGAGGCAGGAGACTTGCTTGAACTCAGGGAGTTAGAGGTTGCAGTGAGCTGAGATTGCGCCATTGCACTCCAACCTGGTGGCAGAGTGAAACTCCATCTCTAAAAAAAAAAAAACAAAAAACTTTGTTCTCCAAATGCTCTGGGAGACTGATTTGAGTAATGATAAAACTCCAGCCTCCCCATACAGCTAGCTCTGGGTGAATTACTCCTTCTCCATTGCAGTTCCCCTGTCTTGATGAATTGGCTGTCTAGGCAGCAGGCAAGGTGAACCTCTTGGGCAGTTACAATGTTGGCCCAGATCACTTGAGGCCAGGAGTGCAAGACCAGCTTGGCCAACAACATGGTGTGCACCATCATGCCTGGCTAATTTTGGTATTTTTAGTGGAGACTGGGTCACCTGCCTCAGCCTCCCAAGGTGCGGGGATTACAGGCATCAGCCACTGTGCCTGGCTTCATTTTAAAAAATCTTAATTGGCTTTGTGATTCTTGAATCAGGCAACACTTCATTTCATAAAATGGAGTAAGTGTTCCAGGTAACTGAGCAGAGGAGGTTGGTTTTATAGACCAGAAGGGCTGAAGAAAACAGAAACAGAGAAGAAAAAGTGAATTGGTCTTTTTTTTTTTTTGAGTTGGAGTCTCGGTCTGTCACCCAGGCTAGAGTGCAGCAGCATGATCTTGGCTCACTGCAACCTCTGCCACCTGGGTTCAAGCAGTTCTCTGCCTCAGTCTCCCAAGTAGCTGGGATTACAGGTGCCTGACACCACGCCCGGCTAATTTCTGTATTTTTAGTAGAGATGGGGTTTCACCATCTTAGCCAGGCTGAGTCTTGAACTCCTGACCTCGTGATCTACCCGCCTTGGCTTCCCAGAGTGCTGTTACAGGTGTGAGCCACTGCACCCAGTGGTGAATTGGTCATTTTAAGGTTACTTTCCTCGTAAGGCACGAACAGGGAGACAGAACAATAGAAAAAGAATGGATTGGCTAACCTCAGGTCCCTTTTTGCTGTGAGGATTAAAGGGAGAGGGAACTTCATTATCATGCCTTCGTTATCATGCTGAAGCTGACCTGTTTGGGAAGTTGGACTGTTATCTCTCTCCTGATGGAAGGCCAGAGATGGATCTGTTTTAGAGTAGTTGTAGAATGAAAATACTTTCAAAGTTATGTTAGATAAAAATTATAGGCTGACACACCTGTAATCCCAGCATTTTGGGAGGCCAAGGTGAGTGGATCAGCTTGAGGTCATGAGGATCATCTTAAGGTCGGGAGTTTGCGACCAGTCTGATAAATATGGAGAAACCTCGTCTCTACTAAAAATACAAAATTAGCCAGGCGTGGTGGCGCATGCCTGTAATCCCAGCTACTCGGGAGTCTGAGGCAGGAGAATCACTTGAACCCATGGGGCAGAGGTTTCGGTGAGCCAAGATATGCCATTGCACTCCAGCCTGGGCAACAAGAGCGAAACTCGGTCTCAAAAAAAATTATGGGAGACCCTTGTCCCTTGTTTTGGACTAAGCTGATCTATTGGGGCCTAGTGCAGAAGCTTAGTCCAAAACAAGGGTCTCTTATAATTTTTATTTATAGAATTACTTGGTATTTATGGATTGACTCGATACACACATCTCACTGCAGTGCTGGGGCTGCTCCCGGCAGCGCAGTTCCAGTGGCTGTAAAGGGGCAGCCCAGAGCTCCTGCCTCCAATGGCTGACGTCATGATGGGTTTCGAGTGGGAGGAAGAAATAGATGGTGTAATCTTCCCAATGTTTATTGACAGGTGTAGTGAAGATTCGTAAAGCAGGCTTCAAGGCAGACTGCTGGGGCAGAGAGACAGCTTTCTCAGAAATCAGTCAGTCAGTGAAACAGGTTTTGTTTTCTTTTTCTTTTTTTTTTTTTCTCAGTGATCCTTGTTCTGGTGTTTTTTTTTTTTTTTCTTTTTGAGACAGAGTTTCACTCTTGTTGCAATGGCGCAATCTTGGCTCACGGCAACCTCCACCTCCCAGGTTCAAGTGAGTCTCCTGTCTCAGCCTCCTGAGTAGCTGGGATTACAGGCCTGTGCCACCATGCCCAGCTAATTTTGTGTTTTTAGTAGAGATGGGGTTTCTCCATGTTGGTCAGACTTGTCTTGACCTTAGGTGATCCGCCAGTCTCAGCCTCCCAAAGTGCTGGGATTACAGGCGTGAGCCACCGCGCCCAGCTAAAACAAGTTTTACATATTTGTAAGCCACAGTCATGAAGTTCTCTTTGCCATTTCCTCCAGTTAAACTGAGCCAACTGTGACATGGTAATTGCCCCATAAACTGCATACCTAGACTATACCTCGGCTTTCCATTGAAACTGCTCTCTGTAACCCTAATGTGACAGGCAGGCAGTCCAAACCAACGCCATTTTGGCCCCTGTGCCATTTTAAGACTTGTAATAAGTAACTAAGTTCTGTAATTTCCACCCTACCCATAAGGTCTGTAATTTCCACCCTACCCAGACAATGTGTAAACTAATGCTTATCTTGACTTCTGTGAACCACTTAAGTAACAATCAGAATGTCCAAAGTCCCCTGGCCCTCGGAATGTCCAAAGCCCCTCACCCTCACCCCCGCCCAGGAGGTGGTTTATGGACTGTCCAAAGTCCTCTGGCCCTCGGAATGTCCAAAGCCCCTCACCCCCACCCCCGCCCAGGAGGTAGTTTACAGGCATAAAAGGTCTTGACACCCTCCTTTCGGTGCCACAGGTTAGAGAGACGCAAATCCTCTAGGCTGCCTGCAATGAAGACCCTGTAATTTGGCCTAGTCTTTGTCTCAGTGGTGATTTCGAGCTTGCTGGGTTACAATGATTCTCCTGTCTCAGCCTCCTGAGTAGCTGGCATTACAGGCCTGTGCCACCATGCCCAGCTAATTTTGTATTTTTAGTAGAGATAGGGTTTCTCCATGTTGGTCAGATGTGTCTTGACCTTAGGTGATCCGCCAGTCTTGGCCTCCCAAAGTTCTGGGATTACAGCCATGAGCCACTGCACCTGGCTAAAACAGGTTTTAAATATTTCTAAGCCACAGTCATAAAGTTCTCTTTGCCATTTCCTCCAGTTAAACTGAGCCAACAAAGTCAAATGCTTAACCAGATTTTAGATTAAGGCATAATTTATGAAAAGGGTTTCTTATCTTTTTCCAACCAGGGGCTCTATCCAAGAAAAGTCTCTCTATTGAACTCCTTTATCTAAATCTTTACAAAAGTAAGTTAGTTATAATGAGATTAAGCATCTGATAAGGGTAATCACTTATTTACTTGGTAGGAATAAAATGCGAGCATTTTTTTTTTTTTAAAGACAGGGTTTCACCTTGTTGGTCAGGCTGCTTCGAACTCCCGACCTCAGGTGATCCGCCTGCCTCAGCCTCCCAAAGTGCTGGGATTACAGGCGTGAGCCACCGCACCCGGCTGCAAGAATGTTTTTACTGGCACTGAATGTTAAAGTTGAAAGACTGTAAAACGGTGGGTTTGGTGGCTCCAGAAACCCACGGCAGTATGATTTGGAAAGGTCTTAGTTCTGTGTTTGTTGGCATAGAATGTGACCATGAATGTCAGTAGTTTATAGAAGCTTGTCTGTTAAATAAGTTAAAGAATTCATTGAATTTGTGGCTACCTGAAATCTAGATTCAAATGTGATCAGAGCTCCACAACATCTTTGTTGTCTCCACAACAGCAGCTAATATAAAAATCCAACCATTTGTTACTCGGCCTCCACAGTAAACAAAGGGTGTGCCCCTCCTCTGATCAGACTAGAAAAGGGAAGGACACGTGCCTCAGAGCAATGTTTACCAAACCAGAAGGAACTATTTATTGAAGAAGTCGAGAAATTTAGTAAACAATGGAGAAAAAATCCAATCACATTTTAAAAAGTTGAGCAGGTGGGGAGGGAGGTGAGGTAGCTCACGCCTGTAGTCCCAGCACTTTGGGAGGCTGAGGTGGGCAGATCACCTGAGGTCAGGAGTTTGAGACAAGCCTGGCCAACATGGTGAAACCCCGTCTCTACTAAAATATGAAAATAAACTGGGCATGCGGGGGTGCACTTGTAATCCCAGCTACTTGGGAGTCTGAGGCAGGAGAATTGCTTGAACTCAGGGGTTGGAGGTTCCGGTGAGCCAAGATTGTGCCATTGTACTCCATTCTGGCTGAGAAGAGCAAAATTCCGTCTCTAAATAAATAAATAAATAAATAAATAAAGTTTACGTCATCATATAGTCAAAAAAATTGAGCAGCAAGTTTTTAGAATATAATGTAAAATAAAAATGTCTTGTGGTTTGATGTATAAATTCTTGAGAGCTATTATTTGCCTCTAAGTTCTTAATAAACTGGTAAAATATTAATATATTAACTTCTAATCATCAACATTGGGATTTTCCACACTGAGGGTCTGAATTTATAGCCTGCACCACAGAGGAATTGGAGAACCAGTTTTGCCCTGAGAGATGGGGTAGAGTTTGCCGTTTTCCACCTTTTCACTGACACAGGGGGGTTAGGACCCCTCTGGGCTCCTGGGTTTGGGCAGCTGGGGGTGCATGGGACTCATTTCCAGTCCCAAATTGGCACACTTGCCATAGAAAAGAATCAGCATTGGCTCTGAAAGCTGAAGTTATGCCCCAGGTGTGTTCCTCAGAGGACCAGACACACCTGTCCCTGTAGGAGGAGGGCAGATCTGAAAGTGGCAGCTGAAGTCAGCACTATAGGGGAAGTTGTCTCTAAGAAAAGAACACAAGATTAGCCAGGCGCAGTGGCTTACACCAGTAATCCCAGCATTTTGGGAGGCCATAGACAGATGGATCACCTGAGCTCAGGAGTTCGAGACCAGCCTGGCCAACATGGTGAAACCCTGTCTCTACTAAAAATACAAAATTAACCAGGCATGGTGGCAGGCACCTGTAATCCCAGCTACTCTGGAGGCTGAGGCAGGGAATTGCTTGAACTCAGGAGGCAGAGGTTGTAGCAAGCCAAGATTGTGCCACTGCACTCCAGCCTGGGCTACAGAGTGAGATTCTGTCTCAAAAAAAAAAAAAAAAAAAAAAAAAAAAATAATATATATATATATATATATATATGGCTGGGCATGGTGGCTCATGCCTGTAATCCAAGCACTTTGTAGGCCAAGGCGGGTGGATCACCTGAGGTCGGGAGTTCGAGACCAGCCTGACCAACATGGTGAAACCCTCGTCTTAAAAAAAAAAAATATGCATTCCATCTAGTTCACTTATTATTGCTAACCTTTCCCCACCACCAGTTGCTCTGAATATATGCTCCCCATTGCCAATGTCCTGTGAAAGTTTTGGACATTGTCAAATTTGGGGAAACCTCTTTCAAGTGTTTTTCATATAGGAGCAGCAAGATTTCAGGGCTCTCAGGATCTCCAGTGCAGTGCCGTGTTGAGCATTCTTTGAATGAGGATGCTCAGACTACATTGCTGCCACTAAACCCCAAGGGCCTTAACAGGGCCCTTGGCTGTGTATGGGGAGGGGAGGTTTGGGGGTTTTGAAGGGGGCCTGGAGCCTAGGGTGGCCTGGCTCCGGGTAGGGGTCTGGGCCTGGGAAGGTGACCAAAGTGTGATGGAGAGCTGTGAGGGAGGCTCTGGGCATGGGAGAGTCAGAAGTGGGGTGGGACCGGGACGTGGGGGAGGGTGGCCAGGGAGTGTGGGGGCCTGGAATGCAGGGGGCCGGGATACTGGGGGATTGGGCAGAGAAGTTCCTGGACACTGGGGGAAGCCCGGGCGTGGGAGGAGGTTCAGGCCGTGGGGAGCGGGCTTGGGCGGCTGCTGGGGGAGGCCTTGGGGAGAGGGTTTGAGTGTGGGGCGGGTGTGGGGTGCAGGTCGTGGGCCGGGATCTGAACTAGGTGGCTGGCTGGCTGTGGGTGGGTCGGGCCGTGGAACGGGGGCCCGGGCGTGAGTGGGCCTGGCGCGTGGGGTTGAAGCTTCAGAAACCCCATTAGTGCAGGACTGTTCCTATCAAGCACTGTCTTTAATAGAAAAAAATAAGGAATGACATGTATTTACACTGACAGAAGAAACGTCTCCAGTGACAGGACAGACCGTCGCGGCGCCGGAGCGGGTTGGGGACGGAATTAGCGGTGACCCAGGCACTGACTGGCGCACGCGGCTGCGTGCGGGCACCGAGGAGCTGATGGAACCAGCGTGTGGAGCACCGTTCACACGGAGCTCCAAACTCTACAAGGAAGCCCCGAGATGGAGACGATGAAAAACAAGCGCCATGTTCACGCTGGGGTCCCTCCGAGCCGCAGGAAAGGGAGAGGCGGCGCGCCGGGCAGCCTACCTGGTGGCCGCGAGTTGAGATGCGCGGAGCACCCGGCACAGTGGCCGCTAGGAGGCGCAGACGCGCGGCTCATGCAAGGAGGGCGCGGAGGTGTCTCGTGCCGGGGCGGCGCAGCCAGCTTCTGAAGTGGAAATAGAGGGATTGTTTCCAGGACTAGCAGCCATGGAGTGGGTGGGAGTGCAGTCTGAGTAAGGGGCCGTTCTTGAGGATTGACAGCCAGTTTGGGCAGCCCGGTTGGAGGGGTTGTTCTCCGGGATTACTGGCCATGGTTTGGGCAGCCTGGACTTTATGGGGAAAGCAGAGATTGTTTGGAGCAATCAGTACCCACAGGCTGGGCAGGCTGGATTCTTTTTTGGTGGGTGTCTTGGTATGTTGCCCAGGCTGGACTCAAATTTCTTGGCTTAAGCGATCCTCCCACCTCAGCCTCCCAAAGTGCTGGAATTACAGGCATGAGCCGCTGCACCCAGCCTGCTCAGTGACGTTAATGCTAGCAAGATTTCATCTTATGTGTGGAAAATGGAGGCACAGTAGGTTAAGTCGCTTGCCAAGTCAGCCAGCTGGTAAGTGGTGGGACCAGAATTAGATCCAGGTGGTCAGGTTCCAACATCTGGGCCTCTGGGCACAGGCAGCAGAGTGGTGAAGAATGCTGAATGTGGCCTTGGATGTGGGGAAGACAAGAGGAAGATTGCAGGAGAATGTCATCTCCTGACTGAGGAGGAGTTCACATCTCCTCCTTCCCCAGGCCTTCCACGATGGACTTCCCAGCCTATTCCAGGAGGCTGCACTCATGAGGAGGCAGTCCTCATTCTGCTAATGAAGGCTTGGCCACTGGGTGGGGGCCAGATGAGGCCCCAGGGCTGTCCAGGCAGGTTGGGGACAGGTTCTGTTCATCAGCCAGGCAGGGGTCTTCATCAAAACCCAGGAAGGGTCACTGGCCTCTCCAAGCTACAGTTCTTTTTTTTTAAGATGGAGTCTCACTCTGTGGCCTAGGCTGGAGTGCAGTGGTGTGATCTCGGCTCAGTGTAACCTACGCCTCCCAGGTTCAAGCAATTCTCTGCCTCAGCCTCCCGAGTAGCTGGGATTGCAGGTGCCCACCACCATGCCTAGGTAATTTTTGTATTTTTAGTAGAGATGGGGTTTCACCATGTTGGCCAGGCTGGTCTTGAACTCCTGACCTGGTGATCTACCCGCCTTGGCCTCCCAAACTGCTGGGTTTACAGGCATGAGCCACCGCACCTGGCCCTTTTATTTTTATTTTTGTAGAGACAGGGTCTTGCTTCATTGCCCAACCTGGTCTCCAACTTTTGGCTTCAAGCAATCCGCCTGCCTCAGCCTCTCAGTGTTGGGATTAGGGGTGTGAGCCATCATGCCCAGTAAAGTTCACAGTTCTTTATCAGCTTCAGTGCGACAGAGCTGGTTGGGAGGAAACCTCCATTTTTTGTGTGTGAAAGGCAAACATGCTCACGAGGAGAATGAGACCGGTAAAGAGACATGGCAGCGGAATTTAGGAAGATGGGAAGCTGAGCCTGCTGCCACAGAGTCCTAATCCATCCTGGGGAAAGTCCCACAGCAAGACCATATATACCAACAAATCCCAGAGGACTAGGATGCAGAGCTCCTGGGAACTTCTGAAATCTGGTGTTGGGCTGGGGCGGGAGGACTGTCTAACGCTACGGGAAGGGCAGGGGAAGAGCTCTTCCTGCTGAGGGCTCCCTGCCTGTCTTGGCTCAATTCAGAGAAGACGCTTCCTTTTCCACTGTGTCTCCAGGTGCAGGGCTGGCTGGGGGCCTTCTGTGTGTCTCAGTCCTTCCTCGTCTTTCTGGCTTGGTGGGTCTTTGTCTGGGACAGTCTCTCTGTCTCCCTCTGGGTGTCTCTCTCCCTGTCCTCTCTCCATCTCTCTCTCTCCCTCTGCTGAATGGTCATTTCCAACTTTATCTCTGCATCTTCGTAATGTCCGGGCATCTCCCAGTGACCCCGCATTTGCTTGTTTCTGAAATTTCCGTGGCTTCAGATGTTTCCTTTCGTGTCCCCTCTCCAGGCCAAGGCCAGCAACTCCCCCACCCTGGTCACAGCCGCACCAGGCACGAAGCGAGTAGTTAGTGCAAATTATCACCAGCACAGGGCCCTTCCTGACTGGCCTCTGCCTCTAGCCAAGAGGGCGGTTTTTGTTCGAGGAGACGGCTGAGCCCACCTCCTCTGGCCAGAAGGGGGCAGTCTAGGACAGTTCGGCATCATTTCCACCCTCCCCATTGCTCTCCCTGGTGCAGAGATTCTCAGGTTACAGGGAGCAGATTTCAGGTGTCTGCAAGTTTGCTCAAACCTGAAGTGTTCTTTAAAAATCTGGACTAGTCCACTAATTCTCATGAGATTTTATTTTATTTTTGTTTTTGCAGAGACACTCCCAGGTTAGGGAGAGTAGATTTTGAGTGTCTGCAAGTTTGTTCAAACCTGAAGTTTTCTTTAAAAATCCAGACTAGCCCACAAATTCTCATGACATTGTAAAGGCTTATAACGTTGTTAGCGTGGCAGCTGTTCCTTGCTGGGCCTCGGTTTCCTCTACTGTAACTTGGGGATGATGGAATCAGCCACCTCAGGGTAGGGAAGATGAAATGAGTAATGCCCCTGCACGGCTTACTTG
The DNA here is from genome assembly GCA_036589455.1 of Ateles fusciceps. Classification (NCBI taxonomy): domain Eukaryota; kingdom Metazoa; phylum Chordata; class Mammalia; order Primates; family Atelidae; genus Ateles; species Ateles fusciceps. The sequence continues at coordinate 587,640 of JAZHEH010003321.1, read as the reverse complement.
GCACACAGCATGCTCAGTGCACCTCGAATACCAAAAACATCACATTCCTGTATTTCCCTTCCCTTTTCCTCACCGGCTGTGCTGCCCTCTTGGTGCCTGCCTCCACAGGCCCTCAGTTTCCCCCACTGGCACCTCGATACAGGGCTGGACAGGACCACCTGTGGCTTGAGCCAGCTGGAGCTTTTGGTGGGAAAACCATGTTTCATGGTGTCCAGGTGCCTTAACTAAGCTTCCCTAACCATTAAGTATCTGGATATACATTTATTGAGTAACTGTATGTATCTTATCTATCAAGAAATGTGTGGCCGGGCATGGTGGCTCACGCCTGTAATCCCAGCACTTTGGGAGGCTGAGGCGGGTGGATCACCTGAGGTCAGGAGTTTGAGATCAGCCTGACCAACATGGGAAAACCCTGTCTCTACTAAAAGGACAAAAATTAGCTGGGTGTGGTGGTGAGCACCTGTAATCCCAGCTACTTGGGAGACTGAGGCAGGAGAATCACTTGAACCTGGGAGGCAGAGGTGACGTGAGCTGAGATTGCACCACTTCACTGCAGCCTGGGTGACAGAGTGAGACTCTGTCTCAAAAAACAGAAAACAAAGAAAGATAGTATTTTTTTCCTTTTTCTCAAAACAAATTCTTGCTATGTTACCCAGGCTGGTCTCAAACTCCTAGGCTCAAGAAATCCTCCCACATTGGCCTCCCAAGTCTGGGACTACAGTGCAGGCCACTGGGCCCCATGCTTTACAGTATTTCTATATATAGTGTCCCTTTAAATGTTGTATTTATCCAACTACTATAGATATGCAAATGCATAACTTCAATTTACAGAGATAGATATGTGTGTATATTTGCATACCTATATCATTTCTCCACTTAGAATTAATTTTAGGACTATTCTACATTTTTCATCATTCTTTCAGTATTTATGTAACTGCTATAGTTATCCATTCTATGTATTTATCCACGGTGATTACTAAACTACTCTACATTTCTACATGTAGGAAGATAGATGTGTAATACATTTCTTGCATAGAGAGCCTGTCAATTTCCTCCATGTTGTATAAATATATTATATCCTATGTGCTTTATATCACTGATGTGTGCACCTTGTCCTGCTCTTTGTGAGGGTCTCACCCTTGCATGTATGGGCACTGAACTCCTGTGGTGGGAAGTGGCATTAGGAGCTGTCATCTTCTGGCAGGACCTCGTGGCTGATACTGTATGTATATGTATGTGTGTATATATGTATGCCTGTGTGTATATATATATATATATATGCACTTAGGCTTTTAACTTTATTATTATTATTATTATTTTTGAGACAGAGTTTCACTCTGTTGCCCAGGCTGAAATGCAATGGTGTGATCTCAGCTCACTGCAACTTCTGCCTCCTGGGTTCAAGCAATTCTCTTGCCTCAGCCTCCTGAGTAGCTGGGACTATAGGCACATGCCACCACATCCAGCTAATTTTAGTATTTTTAGTAGAGATAGGATTTAGGATGGTCTTGATCTCTTGACCTCATGATCCCCCGGACCAAAGTGCTGGGATTCCAGGTGTGAGCCACCATGCCCAGCCTATTATTATTTTTTGAGATGGAGTCTTGCTCTGTCACCCAGGCTCGAGTGCAGTGGCGTGATCTTGACTCACTGCAATTTCTGCCTCCCAGGTTCAAGCAATTCTCCTGCCTCAGCCTCCTGAGTAGCTGGGATTACAGGCAACTGCCACCATGCCCAGCTAATTTTTGTATTTTTAGTAGAAATGGGGTTTTACCATGTTAGCCAGGCTGGTCTTGAACTCCTGACCTCAGGTGATCTGCCTGCCTACAGCCTCCCAAAGTGGTAGGATTACAGGCATGAGCCACCGTGCCTGGACTTGAACTTTTTTATTTTGAGACAGGGTCTCATTCCGTCACCCAGGCTGGAGTGCATTAGTGTGATCATGGCTCACTGCAGCCTTGACCTCCCAGGCTCAAGTGATCCTCCCACTTCAGCCTCCCGAGTAGCTGGTACCATAGGTGTACACCACCACACCTGGCTAGCTGTTACATTTTTCTGTAGAGAGAAGATTTCACCATGTTGCCCAGAATGATCTCAAACTCTTGGGCTCAAGCAACTGGCCCACCTCGGCCTCCCAAAGTGCAGGGATTACAGGTATGTAGCCACCGTACCCAACCTTATTTATGATTCTCACTCGTTAGTGTCTTTCAACAATGTTTTGTATTTTTCGGAGTAGACATTTTGCGATTATTTTGTTAAATGCACTCCTAAGACTCTTCTTCTTCTTCTTCTTTTTTTTTTTTTTTAAGACGGGGTTTCACCCTGTTGGTCAGGCTGGTCTTGAACTCCCGACCTCTGGTGATCCACCCACCTTGGCCTCCAAAGTGCTTGGATTACAGGCCTGAGCCACCGCGCCCGGCCTCTTCTTCTTCTTTTTTTGAGATGGAGTTTTGTTCTTGTCACCCAGACTGGAGTGCAATAGTGTGATCTCTGCTCACTGCAACCTCTGCCTCCTGGGTTCAAGTGATTCTCCTGCCTCAGCCTCCTGAGTAGCTGGGACTACCGGCACCCACGACCACACCCAGCTAATTTTTATATTTTTAGTAGAGACAAGGTTTCACCATGTTGGCTAAGTTGGTCTCCTGACTTCAGGTGATCTGCCTGCCTTGGCCTCCCAAAATGCCGGAATTATAGGCTTGACTCACTGCACCTGGCCGAGACTCTTATTCTTCTTGATGCTACTGTTAATGTTTTCTTGTTTATTTTTGGGTTAACTAAAGATGTATAATGATACAGTGACATTTGTATATTGATCTTTTTTTTCTTGAAATTTTTAAAATTTTTCTCTTGTTTTTTTTTTTTTTTGTTGTTGTTATTTTTTAGAGATGGGGGTTTCACCATGTTGGCCAGGCTGGTCTCGAACTCCTGACCTCAGGTGATCCACCCGCCTTGGCCTCCCAAAGTGCTGGGATTACAGGTGTAAGCCACCATGACTATTGATCTTTTATCCTGTAATCTTGCTGAATTCATTTATTGGTTCTTTTTGTTTGTTTGTTTTGAGACAGAGACAGAGACTGTGTTGCCCAGGCTGGAGTGCAGTGGCATGATCATAGCTAACCGCAGCCTCAAACTCGTAGCCTCCAGAGATCCTCCTGCCTCAGCTTCCTGAGTAGCTATGACTGCAGGCATGCGCCACCATGCCTGGCTAATTTTTAAAAATTTTATTGTAAAGACTAAGTCTCATTATGTTGTCCAGGCCAGTCCTGAACTCCTTGCCTCTGCTGTCTTCCCTCCTCAGCTTCCCAAAGTGTTGAGATTACAAACATGAGCCACCATGCCTGGCCCATTTATTCATTCTAACAGTTTTTTTTAGTGGATTCTTTGAGATTTTCTTTTCTTTTTTTTTTCAGGCAAGGTCTCACTCCATTGCCTAGGCTGGAGTTCAGTGGCTCAGTCACTGCAAACTCCACCTCCCAGGTTCAAGTGATTTTCCTGTCTCAGCTTCCTGAGTAGCTATGGGACTACAGGCACCCACCACCACCAGCTAATTTTTGTATTTTTAGTAGAGATGGGGTTTCACTATGTTGGCCAGGCTGATCTCGAACTCCCAATCTTAAATGATCCACCCACCTTGGCCTCCCAAAGTACTGGGATTATAAGAGTGAGCCATGGTGCCCGGCCGGATTTTCTTTTCTTTCTTTTCCTTTTTTTTTTTTTTTTTTTTTTTTGAGACAGAGTCTCCCTCTATTGCCCAGGTTGGAGTGCAATGGCACAATCTCAGATCACTGCAACCTCCACCTCCTGGGTTGAAGCAATTCTCCTGCCTCAGCCTCCCAAGTAGCTGGGATTATAGGCATGTGCCACCACGCCTGGCTAATTTTTTGTATTTTTAGTAGAGATGGGTTTCACCATGTTGGCCAGCCTGGTCTCAAATGCCTGACATCTGGTGATCCACCTGCCTCGGCCTCCCAAAGTGTTGAGATTACAGGTGTGAGCCACCGCACCTAGTCCATTTTTATTTATTTTTTGACTTCTCTATTCTATTATAGTGGAGTCTATTTCACCTGCAACATGGAGCCTCTTATGACACTCCTCAGGTAGATAGATTAATACATATTTATAAAGAAATAGCCATTGGGAGACTGGGTGTGGTGGCTCATGCCTGTAATCCCAGCACTTTGAGAGGCTGAGGCGGGCAGATCACAAGATCAGGAGTTTGAGACCAGCCTGGCCAACAGAGTAAAACCCCTTCTCTACTAAAAACACAAAAATTAGTTGGGCTTGGTGACAGGCACCTGTAGTCCCAGCTACTTGGGAGGCTGAGGCAGGAGAATTGATTGAACCTGGGAGGCAGAGGTTGTGGTGAGCCAAGATTGTGCCACTCCAGCCTGGGCAACAGAGCGAGAATCAAAAAATAATAATAAGAAGAAATAGGCATTGGAAGGCCAAGGCAGGAGGACCAGCTGAGACAATATAGTGAGTGCTCATCTCTAGAAAAAAATTATCCATGCATGGTGTGCACACCGGTAGTTCTAGCTACTTGAGAAGATTGAGGTGGGCGATCCCTTGAGCTCAGGAGTTCGAGGTTGCAGTGAGTTGTGATTGGGCCACTGTACTCCAGCCTGAGTCATAGAGAGAGACCCTGTGTCTAAAAAAAAAAAAAAAAAAGAGGCTGGGCACGGTAACTCACACCTGTAATGCCATCACTTTGAGAGGCCGACGTGGGCAGATCACTTGAGGTCAGGAGTTCGAGACTAGCCTGGCCAACATGGCAAAACCCTGTCTCTAGTAAAAATAAATTAGCTGGGTGTGGTGGCTCATGCCTGTAGTCCCAGCTACTATGGGAAACTGAGGCAAGAGAATTGCTTGAACCTGGAAGGCAGAGGTTGCAGTGAGCTGAGATCATGCCACTGCACTCCAGCCTGGGTGACAGAGCGAGACTCTGTCTCAAAAAAAAAAAAAAACCAAAAATTAAAAAAAGAAAGAAATGTAGATATTACATATAATTGCTGGGCATGGTGGCGCGTGCCTGTAGTCCCAGCTACTTGGGAGGCTGAGGTGGGAGGATCGCTTGAGCCCAGGAGTTCTGGGCTGTAGTGCGCTATGCCGATTTGGTGTCTGCACTAAGTTCGGCATCAATATGGTGACCTCACTGCACTCTAGCCTGGGCAACATAGCGAGACCCTGTCTCTAAAAAAAAAAAAGATATTACATATAATTACATATGCATATGGGCATGTACACATTCACCCTGGGATGATCATGGTTTTAGTAGGGCTCTTTTTGACTATTTCTTCCTCTGATTTCTCTGTTAAGCTGTCTGCCTCATTTTGTATTACATGCATATGTTAGGCTTCACTAATTACTGTATTATTTTTGAGAGTGTTCTGGGGCATAAATTTCTCAGCAATCTGATACAATTAAATTCAGGTAAGGTAGTTGATGAGGTCCATCTTTGAGCAGGTGGGCCCTTCTTAGCTGTCTCCCTTCCTGGTTCTCACGTCCTGCTGTGAGGCCTGGTTCCTAACAGGCAGCAGATGGGTATCGGGTACTGGTTGGTGGCCTTGGGGTTAGGGACTCCTGGTTTAGTGTATTGCTATTTTTTGTCGTTGTTGTTGTTGAGACAGGGTTTTGCTTTGTTGTCCAGGCTGGAGTGCAACGCCATGATCTCGGCTCATTGCAACCTTCACCTCCCGTGTTCAAATGATTCTCTTGCCTCAGCCTCCCGAGTAGCTGGGATTACAGGCATGTGCCACTACTCCTGGCTAATTTTGTATTTTTAGTAGAGATGGGGTTTCACCATGTTGGTCAGGCTGTTCTCAAACTCCTAACCTCAGGATATCCACCTGCTTGGGCCTCCCAAAGTGCTGGGATTACAGGAGTGAGCCACGGTGCCTGCTGTATTAATACAGGGCAAGAGGAGCTTGGCCAGGCGCGGTGCCTCACGCCCATAATCCCAAAACTTTTGGAGGCCGAGGAGGGCGGATCACGAGGTCAAGAGATGGAGACCATCCTGGCCAACATGGTAAAACCCCATCTCTACTGAAAATACAAAAAATTAACCAGGTGCAATGGTGGGCTCCTGTAATCCCAGCTACTCAGGAGGCTGAGGCAGGAGAATCGCTTGAACCTGGGAGGTGGAGGTTGCAGTGAGCTGAGATCACGCCATTGCACCACAGCCTGGGCAACAAGAGCGAAACTCCATCTCAAAAACAAAACAAAACAAACAAACAAAAAATTAGCTGGGCATGGTGATACATGCCTATAGTCCCAGCTACATAGGAGGCTGAGGCAGGAGAATTGCTTGAACCCGGGAGTTGAAGGTTGCAGTGAGCTGAGATCATGCCACTGCACTCCAGCCTGGGCTACAGAGTGAGACTCCATCTAAAAAAAACAAAAACGAAAATGGGGCACTTTGGTGGTGGCTCACGCCTGTAATCTCAGCACTTTGGGAGGCCACCAAGGTGGGCAAATCACTTGAGGAGTTCGAGATCAGCCTGACCAACATGGAGAAACCCCTTCTCTACTAAAAATACAAAAAATTAGCCGGGCATCGTGGCACATGCCTGTAATTCCAGCTAGTTGGGAGGCTGCGGAGGAGAATCCATTGAACCTGGGATGTGGAGGTTGTGGTGAGCTGAGATCATACCATTGCACTCCAGCCTGGGCAACAAGAGTGACACTCGGTCTCAAATTAAAAAAAAAAAGGAGGAACCATTGTTTTGCTTTCTTTCCTTTTTTTTTTTTTTTTTTTTTCAGAGACAGGGTTTCACTCTGTTGCCCAGGCTGGTCTTGAACTCCTGAGTGCAAGCAATCTACCACCTTGGCCTCCCAAAGTGCTGGGATTACAGGTGTGAGCCACCTAGGCTGGCCAGGAGCTGTTGGTTTCAAGGGTGCCCTTGAGCTTGAATTTCTCCATTTCCCCCCAACCTTTTTTTTTGGTGGAATCTCACTCTGTTGCCCAGGTTAGAGTGTGGTGGCTCAAACTTGGCTCACTGCAACCTCTGCCTCCCGGGTTCAAGGGTTCAAGTGATTCTCTTGCCTCAGCCTCCCAAGTAGCTGGGACTACAGGTGTATGGTACCACACCCAGCTAATTTTTGTATTTTTTACTAGAGATGGGGTTTCACCATGTTGGTCAGGCTGGTCTCCAACTCCTAACCTCAAGTGATCTGTCTGCTTCAGCCTCCCAAAGTGCTGTGATTACAGGTGTGAGCCACCATGCCTGGCCTTCTTTGTTTTTTTTTCTTTTTTTGCGGGGGGGATGAGGTCTCACTTTGTCACCTAGGGAGCGCAGTGATGCAGGAACAGCTCACTGTAGCTTCGACCTCCCAGTCTCACCCAATCCTCCCACCTCAGCCTTAAGAGTAGCTGGGATTACATGCACATACCATCACACTCAGCTATTTTTTGTAGAGACAGGGTCTTGCTATGTTGCCCAGGCTGGTCTCAAACTCCTGGACTCAAGCAATCCTCCTGTCCCAGCCTCCCAAAGTGCCAGAATTACAGGTGTGAGCCATGGTTCCTGGCCACACACTCTGTTGCAAATAAAGTCAGTTCCTTTGGGAAGAGACTCAGAGCTTACTTTATATTTGTTTATTTAGACAGGGTGTTATAGTTTGGATGTGTGTCCCCACCCAAATGTCATATTGAAATACAGTCCCCTGTGTCGGAGGAATGGCCTGGTGGGGGTTGACTAGATCGTGGGGGTGCATTTCTCATGAATGGTTTAGCACCATTCCCCTTGGTACTGCCCTCGAGATAGTGACTGAGTTATTGTGAGATCTGGTAGTTTTTAAATTTTGTTTTATTATTATTATTATTTATGAGACAGAGTCTCGGTCTGTTGCCCAGGCTGGGTGCGGTGGCGAGATCTCAGCTCACTGCAACCTCCGCCACCCAGGTTCAAGCGATTCTCCTGCCCCAGTCTCCCAAGTAGCTGGGATTATAGGTGCCCGCCACCACGCTCGGCTAATTTTTGTATTTTTAGTAGATACAGGGTTTCACTATATTGGTCAGACTGGTCTCGAACTCCTGACCTTGTGATGCACCCACCTTGGCCTCCCAAAGTGCTGGGGTTACAGGTGTGAGCCACTGCGCCTGGCCTGTTTTGCTTTATTATTATACATTAAGTTCTGAGATACATGTGCAGAACATGAAGGTTTGGTACATAGGTATACATGTGCCATCGTTGTTTGCTGCACCTTTTTTTTGAAAGGGAGTCTCTCTCTGTCACCCAGGCTGGAGTGCTGTGGCACATCTCGGCTCACTACAACCTCTGCCTCCCAGGTTCAAGCAGTTCTCCTGTATCAGTCTCCCATGTAGCTGGGACTATACGCACCTGCCACCATGCCCAGCTAATTTTTGTACTTTTAGTAGAGATGAGCTTTCACCGTATTGGTTAAGCTGATCTCAAACTCCTGACCTCAGGTGATCCACCCACCTCAGCCTCCCAAAGTGCTGGGATTACAGGTGTGAGCCACTGTGCCTGGCTGAGATCTAGTAGTTTAAAAGTGTGTGGCACCAGCTGGGCGCAGTGGTTCACACCTATAATCCCAGCACTTTGGGAGGCCGAGGCGGGCAGATCACGAGGTCAGGAGTTCGAGACCAGCCTGACCAATATAGTGAAACCCTGTATCTACTAAAAATACAAAAATTGCTGGGTGCGGTGGCGGGCACCTGTAATCCCAGCTACTCAGGAGACTGAGGTAGGACAATCGCTTGAACCCAGGAGGCGGAGGTAGCAGTGAACACCTTTTCCCTCTTCTCTCTCTGTCTTGCTCCTGCTCTGGCCACACAACCTGCCTGCTCCTCCTTTACTTTCTGCCACAGTTGTAAGTTTTCTGAGGCCTCCCCAGAAGCCAAGCAGATGCTAGCATCATGCTTCCTATATAGTCTGCAGAACTGTGAGCACCTTTCTTTTTTTTTTTGAGACGGAGCCTCACTCTGTCACCCAGGCTGGAGCGCAGTGGTTCAATATCGGCTCACGGCAACCTCCGTCTCCTAGGTTCAAGCAATTCTCCTGTCTCAGCCTCCTGAGTAGCTGGTACTATAGATAGGCACACACCACTGTGCCTGGCTAATTTTGTATTTTTAGTAGAGACAGGGCTTCTTCGTATTGGTCAGGCTGGTCTTTTTTAATTTTTATTTATTTATTTACTTTTTCCTGAGACAGAGTTTTGCTCTTGTTGCCCAGGCTGGAGTACAATGGCACGATCTCAGCTCACTGCAACCTCCACTTCTCGGGCTCAAGCAGTTCTCCTGCCTCAGCCTCCCGAGTAGCTGGGATTACAGGCATGCATCACCACGCCTGGCTAATTTTGTATTTTTTTAGTAGAGACAGGGTTTCACCATATTGGTCAGGCTGGTCTCGAACTCCTGACATTAAATGATCCACCTGCCTTGGCCTCCCAAAGTTTTGGGATTACAGGCATGAGCTATCGTGCCTGGCTGGTCAGGCTGGTCTTGAACTCCTGATCTCAGCTGATCTGCCCGTCTCAGCCTTCCAAAGTGCTGGAATTACAGGCGTGAGCCACCGTGTCCAGCCTATTTTATTTTATTTTATTTTAAGACAGGGTCTCACTCTGTCATGGAGGCTGGAGCGCAGTGGCACAATCTCAGCTTGTTGCAACCCCTACCTCCTGAGCTTGATTCTCTGGCATCAGCCTCCTGAGTAGCTGGGATTACAGCCGTGTGCCAACATGCCCTGCTTATTATTATTATTATTATTATTTTATTTGTTTTTGATTCAGTCCCACTCCGTTACCCAGGCTGGAGTACAGTGGTGAAATCTCTGCCCACTGCAACTTCTACCTCCCAGGTTCAAGCGATTCTCATGCCTTAAGCCTCCTGAGTAGTTGGTATTACAGGCACATGCCACCACCTCCAGCTAATATTTGTATTATTAGGAGAGACAGGGTTTCACTATGTTAGCCAGGTTGGTCTAGAACTCCTGACCTCAAATGATCTGCCCATCTCAGCCTCTCGAAGTGCTGGGATTACAGGCATGAGCCACTGTGCTTGGTCAATTCTTTTTATTTTTTGTAGAGATGGGGTTTGTCCAGGCTGGTCTCAAACTCTTGGGCTCAAGTAATCAGGCTGCCTCGGCCTCCCAAAGTGCGAGATTACAGGCATGAACCACTGCACCTGGCCTTCTATTTTATTTATATTCATTTATTTATTTGTTTTTTAGAAATGGAAGTCTTGGTATGTGCCCAGGCTAGTCTGGAACTCCTCGTCTCAAGCGATCCTCTGGCCTCAGCTTCCTGGGTCCCTGGGATTGCAGGTGTGAGCCACAGTGCCCAGCCACAGCTTTCTTGTTTTATTGTGTGCTCCTCCCCCTGGATATCTGTGGCCCACATCTCAAGGAGCTGGGTGGGTGTGGTAGTCTTGGTCTTCTCGGCTTCTTCTGGAGTGAACTCTGCCCTGCCAGTGAGCTGGGTAAGGGTCGTCAGAACCTTATATTCTTTGCCTGCTGTGCCTACGGTAGAGCCTCTATCCTATGTGTCAAGGGAGTCCCTCACCTCTTGGCCACACAAAACAAGAATTTAGCCTCTTCACTTTGGAGTTGAAGTAGCCCCTGATTGGGAGCTAAGGGCAGAGGAAGCCCTATTTTCCCTCCTTCCTTCCTTCCTTTTCTTTCTTTCTTTCTCTTTCTTTCTTTCTTCTTTCCTTTTCTTTCTTCTTTCTCACTCTCTTCCTCTCTCTTTCTCTCTTTTTTGACAGAGTCTCACGCTGTCACCCAGGCTAGAGTGCAGTGGTGTGAACTCGGCTGACTGCAGCTTCCATCTCACAGGTTCAAGCATTCTCCTGCCTCAGCCTCCGGGGTAGCTGGGACTACAGGCGCATGCCACCACATCTGGCTAATTTTTTTGTATTTTTTTGTAGAGATGGGGTTTCACTGTGTTGGTCAGGCTGGTCTCGAACTCCTGACCTCAAATGATCCATTCATTTCAGCCTCCCAAAGTGCTGGGATTACAGGCATGAATCACTGCACCTGCCAGAGCCCTATTTTCTTGGCTGCAGCAGCCCAGAGTAGATCTTCCATCAAGCTGAGTTGGGAGGCAGGGAGGGAGGGAGTGGGATATGGTTCAAATGCCATAGACTTCTGCTGCTCTTACCAAGTTTTAGTAGCTTTTCTTGAATAAAGAAAAGAGAAGTATGAGACAGAGAAGCAAGTGCCAGCCTGCTTCAGAGCTGGAAGGGCAAGGAGGCAGGGACAGAGGGGATGCTGGGGGAGTCCAGGGGAGATTTTGGCGGTGTCCACCCCCTCACCCTCCCACATCAGAAATTCCATGTCTTCTCCAGAGCCCAGGGCTAATTTCCCCTTCTTAGGAAAGCCTCCTGATTGCTGGCATCTCAACTCCTCAGCTGTTCGTCCATAGTTTTCTCTCTTTTTTTTTTTTTTTTTTTTTGAGACAGGATCTTGCTCTGTCACCCGGGCTGGAGGGCAGTGCTGTGATCACAGCTCACTGCAGCCTCAAACTCCTGGGCTAAAGCGATCCTCCCCCTTCAGCCTGCGCCATTGCTGCAAACCAGGCACACACCACCAGGCCTGGCTAAGGTAGAAAAAATGGTTTTTTTTTGTAGTGACAGTGTCTCACGATATTGCCTAGGCTGGTCTTGAATTCTTGGCTTCAAGTGATCTTCCTGCCTCAGCCTCCCAAAGTGCTGGGATTATAGGTGTGCGCCACCGTGCCCAGCCATACCTTTCCCTTAACTTTACTACTCCATCTTCTGTGACGGGTGGCTGCTTCCTGTGCACACCTCACCCCAATTCTGACAGCTCTTGGGAGGGCCAGTGCCTCACACACGCCACAGCCATCCTGGTGCCGGGTCAGAGCAGCTGTACATTGATAAACACCTACCCAGTGCCTGATCTTGGGGTGCTGCTGAGGACGAGGGGCCTGTGCACAGCGCGTGTGTGATGTGCACTCCTTGGATCACAAGGGTCCTGGGGAGACTCCAGAGGGAAAACCCCCCATAGGCACCGTTCTATGACCACACCCATCAGGAACAGGACAGTTGTGACTCAGTCATCAGGGAGAATGCTGGCCAGAGATGAGAGATTCTGAGGCTGATTTTCTGTTTCTGACCTGATGAGCCGGAGCTTGGGCCACAGCACCGTAACCCTGGGCCAGCTAGAGAACTCCACCTCCAGAGGCCCAGAGCCTTGGGCTGGAAGGCTGCTGCTGGCAGGAGCTTCTGTTAGGGACACAGAGGGCTGAACACCAATAAACTGCCCTCTGCTTGCTGCCATTAGGGTCAGCAGAATCAGTGCTGCTGGGATCACCTTGGTCTGACCCACTGCAGACAGTGCCCTGCTCACGGTACTGGGAAGATAACCAACATTTGTGAAATATGAGGCACATTGTTTTCTATATATTTGGGGGAAAATGGCAACTGGAAAAATGAATAATAGGCCGGGTGTGGTGGCTCACGCCTGTAATCCCAGTACTTTAGGAGGCCAAGAAGGGTGGATTGCTTGAGCCCAGAGTTTGACACCAGCCTGGGCAACATCGAGAAACCCTGTGTCTACAAAGAATACAAAAATTAGTTGGGCAGCGGTGCCTGCCTGTGGTCCGAGCTACTTGGGAGGCTGAGGTGGGAGGATTGCTTGAACCTGGGAGGTGGAGATTGCAGTGAACTGAGATCCCACCACTGCACTCCAGCCTGGGGAGCAGAGCCAGATTCTGTCTCAAAAAAAAAAAAAAAAAAAAAAGTAGCAGAGGGTGGAGCTGGACAGACCTGCGGTGTTCTTACTGGTATTATTACCAATGCCCACCTGCTGATTTGGACTCTTAGCGACCCCTCCACAGCACTGTCCTGAGGGTGAAATGACAAAGTGCCACCAACTGGAAAGCATGAACTCAGCACCATCTGGCACCCGCCAGAGCGTCCTACACCCAGAGTGCGTCAGAACCACCTGAGGGTGTGAAAGCGGACACTGTCACACGTCGTAGGATTCTAAATCATTCACTATTTCCATTAGCACAGAAATAACTAGAATGAGATGTGTTAATTTTCTGTGTTAACTATTTATCACAGACCTCACTCTATCCCCCTGGCGGCTCTGCAGGTCAGAGCCAGGTGTGCGCTCCTCCTGAGGCGGGCTCACCGGGCCTGGTGGGCCCAGGACAAGGAGTAGGGGTAGGAGAAGGGAGGGCTGGGGATGAGCAGCCAAGGAGTGCACAGTGTGTATGTGAGTGCACATCACACACGCGCTGTGCACATCACACACGCGCTGTGCACATCACACACGCCTGGCGACCCGCCCGCGGCCGTCTCCATGGTGATGGTAAACAAGCATCGTCCTTCGCCTTGCCAGAGCCCCACGTACCCCGTCTCTAGTGGAAACCAGGGAGATGGAACCCCGGGGTGAGACGCGCAGGCCCTGGGGAGGGCCGGGCGGGGCGCGGGCGGCCTGGGCCCCGCGCAGCAGGCACTGGGGGCACAGGGCAGGGCCCCAGAGCTTAGCCTCCGAATGGAGAGAGGTGGCAGGGCCGGACCAGCCTGGGCCTCTGAGGCTCTCACAGCCTGCGTCCCCGCAACCCTGGGCGCAACCGCACTCCGCGGGCCGGGCCCAGGACTCCACCCTGCGCGGCGCCAGAGCGCACCGGCAGCCGACACACAGTTTCGTTGACACCTTCTGCGGGCTTGCGCCAGCCACTCTCCCAAGGCATCTTCCCTGCTCGACTCGCTGCACACTCGGCCTAGGTTTCGCCTGAGAGCAGCCATCAGGAGATCTCCTGCTCGCCCGCTGCAGCTCCTGCCCACCTTCCTGCCTTTGGCTCTCGCCCAGCCTGGCGTCCCGTGCACCACATAGTGAGCCCCTCGCGCCGGCGTCTGGGCGGCCTCCCTCCCTCCCGACTCCCGACTTCTCCAGGTCTCCCCTGTCTCCTCACTCCAGGATGTCCTTCCTGCGCTTCTCCCTTTGGCCTTCTTCCCGGAGACGGTCCCATCCGCGTGGAAACATGTGGCTTTGTTCTCTTCTCTTTTTATTTTATTTTTTAAAAGATTTAAAGGCCAGGCGCGGTGGATCACGCCTGTAATCCCAGTACTTTGGGAGGCCACGTCGGGCGGATCACTTGAGGTCAGGAGATGGAGGAGACTAGGCTGGCCAACATGGTGAAACCCAGTCTCTACTAAAAATGCACAAATGAGCTGCCCATGGTGGCGTGCACCTGTAATCTCAGCTTCTCGGGAGGCTGAGGCAGGAAAATGGCTTGAACCCGGGAGACGGAGGTTGCAGTGAGCTGAGATCGCGCCACTGCACTCCAGCCTGCTGGGAACACAGCGAGACTCCGCCTCAAAAAAAAAAAAAAAAAAAAAAAAGAAAGAAAGAAAAAAGAAAAACAGGAAAAGAAAAAAAAAAGATTAAAAAAATGAGGGTTAGATGCCAGAAGTAGGTGGCAGTGCCTTAACCCTGTGCGTGTTGTCATGCCCCAGGGCCTCTTCCATCCCTGTCAAGGGGTGTGCCAAGCTTCTTTCCCTTCATTCAGCACGGTTCTCTCCTAAAACCCTCCCTTGACCCCCACTTCCACTAGCAACAACCACCTCACTGCTTTTTGCCCCTTAACAGCAAAGTCAAGCCGAATTGTCTGCCTTCACTGTTTCCACTTTCTTTTTTTTTTTTTTTTTTGAGACAGAGTCTCACTTTGTTGCCAGGCGCCAGGCTGGAGTGCCAGGCTGGAGTGCAGTGGCACAATCTTGGCTCACTGCAACCTCTGCCTCCCAGGTTCAAGCAATTCTCCTGCCTCAGCCTCCCGAGTAGCTGGGACTACAGGCACACGCCACCATGCCCAGCTAATTTTTGTATTTTTAGTAGAGACGGGTTTCACCATGTTGGCCAGGATTGTCTCGATCTCTTGACCTCTTGATCCACCCGCCTCGGCCTCCCAAAGTGCTGGGATTACAGGCATGAGCCACCGCGCATGGCCCTTCCACTTTCTTTCTTTCTTTTTTTTTTTTTTTTTGAGATGGAGTCTCGCTCTGTTGCCCAGGCTGGAGTGCAATGGCACAATCCAGGCTCACTGCAATCTCCACCTCCCGGGTTCAAGCAATTCTCCTGCCTCAGCCTCCGGAGTAAATGAGATTACAGGGGCACACTGCTATGCCCAGCTAATTTTTTTTTGTATTTTAGTAGAGACAGGGTTTCACCGTGTTGCCCAGGCTGGTCTCAAACTCCTAAGTTCAGGCAATCCACCTGCCTCAGCCTCCCAAGGTGCTAGGATTACAGGCGTGAGCCACCACACCCTGGCCTGCTGTATCCATTTTCTCTCCTCACCCCAAGGCACTTTACTTCCTTCCCCTCCAACTCCACCTGCCTTTCCCGCCCAACAGACATATCATGGTTGATCGCTTCTTTCTGAAAAAAATTTTTTTTTGTTTTGATTTGTTTTTCATTTCAAGATGGAGTCTTGGTCTGTCTTCCAGGGCGGAGTGCAGTGGTGCAATCTCAGTTCATTACAACCTCCACCTCCTGGGTTCAAGACATTCTCCTGTCTCAGCCTCCTGAGTGGCTGGGATTACAGGTGTGTGCCACCATCCTTAGCTAATTTTTGTATTTTTAGTAGAGAGGAGGTTTCACCATGTTGGCCAGGTTGGTCTGGAGCTCCTGACCTCAAGTGATCTGCCCGCCTTGGCCTCCCAAAGTGCTGGGATTACAGGCATGAGCCACTGTGCCTGGCCTGAAATATTTTTTTCTTGGCCTTCAGCACCTCTGTCCCATGGTTCTTTTACCTTGTAGGCCAGCCCTTGGTCTCCTCGCTGGTTTCTCGTCACTGTACCAGTCTTTCAATGTTGAAATGCCCCCAGCATTGTCAGTGTTGAAACTTTTGTCTAAAGCATCCACTCCCATTGGTGACCTCATCCCTTCTTCCTGAAGGCACACGGTTCCCAAATGCCTCTCCTGTCCTCGGCCTCTCTCCTGAACCCCAGGCTCTTATGCATTTGTTCCCCCAACATGTCCACCTGGACGTCTCCTGGACACCTTGAGCTGAACTCGCGGCCACTGGTCTCCTTCAAACAAATCATCCCATTCACCTAGCCAGGATTCTTGTGACCGCCTCATCCCTCACACCCAGCACAACATCTGCAAGCAAATCCTTCGTGCCAAGGCTGAAGTTACTTCCAGAAATAGGCCACGGTCACCACACCCCCCCACTGTGGCCGAGACTATGAGTCACAGTCCATGCTTCCTGCGTTCCCGCCAGTTCCCGCCAGTTCCCGCCAGTTCCCACCGTAGCCTCCCGACAGGACTCCCTGCATGCACCCTTGCTCTCCTCATTCAGTTGTCAGCTAAGTCAGCGGCAGCTCAGTCATCCCCAGCCAGGTCCCTCCTCAGCTGCAAACCTTCTGAGGATACAGACTTGCCTCAGAATCCAACCCGGAGTCCACACAAGATTTCCCACGCCCCTGTGTGAAGTTCCTTGTTACCTCTCTGCCCTCACTTCCTCTTCCTCTCGCCATTGCCCACTCTGTTCCAGCTGCACTTGCTTTTCCAGCTCCAGCAACAGGCACCAGGAGCACCAGGGCTCTCCCGCTTGTAGGGTGTTGACACTGGCTCCCATCCTAGATAGCTCAGCACCTTTACATCTCCCTCTAGTACCGCCTCTGAGACCTTCCCTGACTATCCTGTTTATAATGGAATTCTGCCACACTCCCTTCCTGCCTAATTCCACCCGTAGCATTTTCACAGCCCCACATAGCACCCCAGGCCAGCCTCTCCCGTGGCAGGGCTCCTGTCCACTGCCTCCTACCTCACACTTATAAAAAACACTCTAAAAGTAGGCTGGGCATGGTGGCTCACACCTATAATCCTAGCATGTTGGGGAGCTGAAGCAGGTGGATTGCCTGAGCTCAGGAGTTTGAGACCAGCCTTGGCAACACCACGAAATCCCGTCTCTACTAAAAATACAAAAAATTAGCTGGGCGTGGTGGTAAGTGCCTGTAATCCCAGCTACTCAGGAGGCTGAGGCAGGAGAATTGCTTGAACCCAGGAAGGGGAGGTTGCAGTGAGCGGTGATTGTGCACTCTAGGCGGGGCGATAGAGCAAGACTCTGTCTCAAAAAAAAAAAAAAAAAAAAAAAGACAACAGGCAGGGCGTGGTGGCTCATGCATGTAATCCCAGCACTTTGGGAGGCTGAGGCAGGCAGATCACCTGAGGTGGGGAGTTTGAGACAAGCCTGACCAATATGGAGAGACCCTGTCTCTACTAAAAATACAAAATTAGCTGGGCGTAGTGGCTCATGCCTGTAATCCCAGCTACTGGGGAGGCTGAGACAGGAGAATTGCTTGAACCCGGGAGGTGGAGTTTGCAGTGAGCCGAGATTGCTCTATTGTACTCCAGCCTGGGCACTAAGAGCAAAACTCCTTCTCAAAAAAAAAAAAGAAAAAAAAAAAAAAAAAAAGAAAAAAAGAAAAGAAACCAACAACAATAAGAAGAAAATCCCACTCAAATCTTTTCCACCTCAGAGGAGAAGGGAGTCCTCCCTCTCTCCCTGATCCTCCCCTGCTCCACCCTGACCGAGTTTTCTCTTATTTCTCCTCGGGGCTCCTCATCCCCTTGGCTTTCTTCGTATCTTTGTGGCTCTTCCTGGACACACACACACCCCTCCAGAGCCTGTTGTCCTCTTCTGTCCCAGCAGCCCCTCTCTGCCCACTTCCATAACAAGCCTGCTGGACACTGCCAGCCCCTCAGGCTGCCGTGTGCATATTCTTCTCTCCTTCTTGACACATTTCCTTCCTGAGTGTCTGTTCCCAGCGTGCCTCTCCTTTTCTGTCCCGTCACAGCAGTCTGGTTCCCCAGCCCCGGCGTTCCTGTGGGCCGGTTTGTCAAGGCTGCTCCTAGTTCCTGACCTCCTGGTCACCTCAGTGTGGGCAGCGTGGACTTGTGGTTGGGGATGTGGTTGTAGTGCCTGCCCAGGTTCAGGTCCTGACCCCACTGCTGCGTGGCTGTGTGGCTTTGGGCCAGTGTCCTCCTCCCAGAGTCACATTCCCTTCTTGACAGTTGGAGATGAGGACAGTGCCTCCCCACTGGACAGTCCTCGGGGGCAGGTCCCTAGACACACTAGCCTGGAGGCCCTGTGGGTCCCCTCCATGTGGCCCTGCCTCGGACCTCAGCTTGCTGGCACTTGGCCTTGCACAGTCCTTTCTGTCTCTTGGTGTGTCTGTGTCACTCTCCTGACACTCCCAGAGATTGGGGCTGTTTTTGCCCCTGCCTGTACAGCCAAAGCTCAGGAAAGGCAGAGTCATCTCCCTCTAACATCCATCATGTTGGATAGAATTTTCTCAGGCACTGCTCTGGCCATGTCTGGTCCCCCACCAGAAGACCTCCCCCATGGCCTCCTCCTCCTCTTCCCCCATCATGTCCAGCGCCTCAGCTCCAGCCGCAGCATCCCCCTGGCCCCTCCCTGTCTGGTCCACCCTGCCTCCTGCTCTTGCAACAGCTCAAACCCACAATGTGCTCTGTTGGCTGCGTCCTTTGGTCTCTCCACACCAGGTGCTGTCTGCTTGGCCGGCCCCGTGGGAGCTGGAACTGCCGGTGTGTCCAAAGCCATATACAGTTTAGGGTGGAGCCCTGGAGCTGCTCAGGGTTAGGCACAGAGGAATCATGCTCAGAGGGACTTCCGAGGCCTCTGGTGCTCTGTGCCCACGGCCAAGATCCTCTCAGGACTGAGGCACTCAGTCCCACAGCCACTGGGAAGAGTGGCCACTGGTGGCTCTCAGCTGAGTCCCCTGCAGAAACTGCCCTCGGCCCACAGTCATGCTCCTCCTCTTGGTATCTGGCACCTCCAGTGGCCTGGCAGGGCAGAGCTTCCTTGCCTCAAGGCAGGATGTCCCTGACCAGCCATCCCAGGACCAGAGCGCTCCCAGGGGTGGTGCCAGGTCTCTGTCAGCGCATCCCGTTTTCTTCACTGTCTCATGGGGAGGTTCCTGCGGCTCCTGCCTGCACAGGACCAGCTTGAGTTTTCCGGAGGATCTGACCTAAGAGCTTGGTTCCAGGGTGGGTGGAGGAAGCAGGCTCCACGTTCTAGGAGGAAGAGCTGCTTCACATCACTGCTGGCCCCAACCCTGGTGGTGGGTGGCGGGTTGACGCCCCTGGCATGCTGAAGTAGGCAAACTTGTTAGAGCCTCCAAGGTTGGTGAATTTTATTTATTTATTTATTTATATTTTTAATTTATTGTTTTTCTTTCCCAGTGCAACAGTGCTGAGGCTGGTGAATTAAAATGGGAAAACATGCACTGGAATGCCATAGCTCAGTCTTCTGAGAGGTCCTGGGGATGGATGTCAATTAAGCTTGGAGTTGGATGGGTGCTCCTGAAACCATGGCTTAGACAAAGGCAGTGAAAGGCTAAGCGTGATTCACCACCAACCGCACTGCAGCACAGTGTTGGTCACAGGGCCTTCAGGCCGCAGCTAAAGAGACTATTTCCTGCTGCTGGAAGGCTGCAGATGCTGAGAATCAAGCCCTGAGCGTAATTAGAGAGAATGATGAACTCTCAGTCCTGGTAAGTTTAGCTCCTTCTGTGGGGACAGAGGCTCCCTGAAGCTTGGAATGGGGTCGTGTGAAGGGAAGCACCCAGGTGACCACCCACCACTGCCTTGCAAGGCAATGGCCACCCTCGGGGCCAGCCCACCTGCTCCTGGTCACACCCAAATTTGAGACAATACTTGGCTGGGGAGGTGTTGGGCTTGGTAAGAAAGGCCAGGGACTGAGTCCTGAAGAAGCTGCAGGACTTGGCCAAGGTGACTGGGGGAGAGAGAGAGAGAGGTGTGTGTGTGCGCACGTGTGTGTGGCAGGCCTGAGGGTCCCGGGACAAGGTGGGGAGGAGGCAGAACATAAGGCTGAATAAGGTAGAGTTTATTTATTTTTATTTATTCACTTATTTATTTGAGACAGGATCTTGCTCTGTTACCCAGGCTGGAGTGCAGTGGTGCAATCACGATTCACTGCAGCCTTGACTTCAAGCAGTCCTCCCACCTCAGCCTCCCAAGTTACTGGGACTATGTACCACCATCATGGGCTAACTTTGTCTATTTTTTTAGAGGTGGGGGGTCTCACTACGTTGCCTAGGCTGGTGTGAGAACACTCTTCTAAGATACAGGATATAACATCCTCGAAAGAGCCCAGGAGGTAGTGCCAACATGCTGGCCGTGTAGCCCCTGGAGGCTTGGAGTAAGCATGGCCCTTTCCTTTTTCTTTTTTTCAAAAGACAGGGTTTCACCATGTTGGTCAGGCTGGTCTTGAACTCCCGACCTCAGGTGATCCGCCCTCCTTGGCCTCTAAAGTGCTGGGATTACAGGCATGAGCCACCGCACCCGGCCCAAATTTAAAAATTCTTAAACATACATTATTTTTAAAATGCTTCTCCACCCACTCCTCTCCACTGCTACACTTCTGTTGCTATCCCAGGCAGTGTTTCACGAACTCCAGCACCAAGAATAAAGCTACAACTGCTCAGCGTTTATGTGACACCCAGGTAAAAGCACCCCCACCCTTCTCCACGTCACCTCAATGGAGTGACATAGCCAGAAGTCATGCAGGTCCAAATCCCTGAGCAGCCATGGAGAGCTTTGCTTCAGGTTTTCTTGGGAGGACTCTGGAGAGGAGGGTCCCATCTCATCATGCAAAGCAGAACTTCCTGACGTCATCCTTCTCACCCTGGACCAAAGCTGCGCCTTGAAGCAGCAGATCCTCCAGTATCTCCTCTTCTCTCCCCATCTGCCCCCCCTCCCCCAAGCTTCCAGCCTTCTCTTCCTCTCCCCTCCCTTTCCCTCCAACAGGACTCTTGGATTTCCTGCAAGCGCTCCCGGGTCTGTTCTAAGGTGGATCAGCCTGGGCTCTTCCCATCTCTGCCCACTCTCACAGCAAGGGGCCCATAAGAAGCAGCAAAACACTCGCACCTCCTCAGGACACAGGGAAGGGGAAGGCTGTGAAGAGCCACTTGTGCTGTAGTCTTTTTGTTTCTGTTTTTTAAAAAGAATGGGTAAAAGATTTGGATAATCACCTCCGCAAAGAAGATAAACTGATGGCAAATCATCACAGGAAAAGATGCTCAACATCATTAGTCATTAGGGGAAACACTCATTGAAACCATGGAGAGACACCACGACACACCCACTAGGATGGCTATAACCAGAGACTTACCATGCCAAGTGGTAGTGAGGGTGTGAAGAAGCTGGGACATTCATGTTCTGCTGGTGGGAATGTGAAATGGTGCAACCACTCTGAAGACAGTTTGGCAGGTTCTTATAAAGTCAAAACTAAACATACAGCCAAGGGCAGTGGCCCACACCTGCAATCCTAATACTTTGGGAGGTGGAGGCCAGTGGATGGCTTAAGCCCAGGGGTTAGAGACCAGCCTGGGCAACACGGCGAGACCCTGCTTCTTCTTCCTTTTTTTTTTTTTTTTTGGAGACAGAGTCTAGCTTGCTCTGTTACCCAGGCTTGAGTGCAATGGCGCGATCTCCACTCACTGCAAACTCAGCCTCCCGGGTTCAAGCGATTCTCCTGCCTCAGCCTCCCAAGTTGCTGGGATTGCAGGCGCATGCACCAGGCCCAGCTAATTTTTGTATTTTAGTAGAGACAGAGCTTCACCATGTTGGCCAGGCTGGTCTCAAACTCCTGACCTCAGGTGATCCGCCTGCCTCGGCCTCCCAAAATGCTGGGATTACAGGCATGAGCCACCGTACCCGGCCAGCGAGACCCTGTTTCTAAAAAGAAAAAAGTTAAACCTGCCATATGACGTAGTCACTTCACTTGTAGGGTTACCCAGGTTTCATGAAAACATATGTCCACACAAGACTTGCACAGTAATATGTATAGACACTTTATTGGTGATAGAAACTGGAAACAACTCAAATGTCCATCAACAAAAGAAGGCTGCCGGGCACGGTGGCTCAGGCCTGTAATGCCAGCACGTTAGGAGGCCAAGGCAAGTGAATTCCCTGACGTCAGGGGTTCGAGACCAGCCTGACCAACAATGGAAAAACCCTGTCTCTACTAAAAATACAAAATTACGGCCAGGCGCGGTGGCTCATGCCTGTAATCCAAGCACTTTGGAGGCCAAGGTGGGCGGATCACCTGAGGTCGGGAGTTCAAGACCAGCCTGACCAACATGATGAAACCCCATCTTTAAAAAAAAAAAAAAAAGAAAAGAAAAAAAAATACAAAATTAACCGGGCATGGTGGCTCTTGCCTATAATCCTAGCTACTCGGGAGGCTGAAGCAGGAAAATCGCTTGAACCTGGGAGGAGGAGGTTGCAGTAAGCTGAGATAGCTCCATTGCACTCCAGCCTGGGAAACAAGGGCAAAACTCCGTCTCAAAAAAAAAAAAAAAAGTTATATAAATGGAATCATACAGTATGTGGCCTTTTGAACTGGCGTTTTTTCACTGAGCATAATTTGCCTGAGATCCATCCAAATGGTTGAATGTATCAATTATCAATTGTCAGTTCCTTTTTCTTGCTGAGTAGTATTCCGTGGTATGGGGGTACCAAAGTTTCTATAACCATTCACCTATCGAAGAGTATTTGTGTTTTTCCCAGTTTTTGGCAATTGTGAATAATGCTTTTGTGGACATTTGTAACCAGGTGTTGGTGTGAACGCTGTTTTCATTTCTCTGTGATAAATGTCTAAGAGTGTGGTTGCTGGGTTTTATAGCCAATATATGTTTAGTTTTATAAGAAACTACCGGCCAGGCACGGTGGCTCTTGCCTGTAATCCCAGCACTTTGTGAGGCCAAGGCGGGAGGATCACCTGAGGTCAGGAGTTCAAGACTAGCTTGACTAATGTTGTGAAACCCCGTCTCTACTACAAATACAAAAAATTAGCTGGGCTAATCGCTTGAACCCGGGAGGTGGAGGAGCAGGGAGCCAAGATCTCGCCATTGCACTCCAGCTTGGGCAACAAAAGCAAAACTACGTGTCAAAACAAAACAAGGCCAGGCGCGGTGGCTCACGCCTGTAATCCTAGCACTTTGGGAGGCCGAGGTGGGTGGATCACCTGAGGTCAGGAGTTCAAGACCAGCCTGGCCATCATGGTGCAACCCCATCTTTAAAAAAAAAAAAAAAAAAAGAAACAAAACAACACTATCAGGTTCCCGGGTTCAAGCCATTCTCCTGCCTCAAACTCCTGAGTAGCTGGGATTACAAGTGCCTGCCACCACTCCCGGATATTTAAAAAATATTTTTAGTAGAGATAGGGTTTCACCATGTTGACCAGGCTGGTCTCAAACTTCTGACCTCAAGTGATCGACCTGCCTTGGCCTCCCAAAGTGCTGGGATTACAGGTGTGAGGCACTGTTCCTAACAGTAGGCCACATTCCTAACAGTAATGTGTGATCTAGTTTTTCTGCATCCTCATTGTCATTTGGAGTTATCACTAATTTTTTTTTTTTTTTTTTTGAGGCAAGATTTCGCTGTGTCACCCAGGCTGGAGTGCAGTGGCACAATCTCGGCTCACTGCAACCTCAATCTCCTGGGCTCAAATGATCTTCCCATCTCAGTCTTCCATGTAGCTGAGACTACAGGCGTAAGTCATCACTCATGCCCAGTTAATAATTATTTTTTGTAGCGATGGGGTCTCACTGTGTTGCCCACGTTGGTCTTGAATTCGCGGGCTCAGGCAATCTTTCCCCTTCAGCCTTCCAAAGTGCTGAAATTGCAGGTGTGAGACATTACACCAAGCCACTAGTCTTTATTTTAGTCGCTCTGATCGGTGTATAGTGATCGTGGGTTTATCTGTGTTTCTCTAATAGCTAATCATGTTGATCATCATTTAATGAGCTTATTTGGCAATATATATCCTTTTGGTGAAATATATGTTTATGTCTTTTGCTCACATACAAAATGGATTTTTTAAAATTAGGTTGTTTTCTTATTATTGAATTATAGGAGTTCTTTATGTATTCCAGATTCAAGTTTTTTGTTGGATATATATTTTTCAAATATTTTCCCCAGTATATAGCTCTCCTTTTCATTTTAACAGTCTTCTGAAGAGCCAAAGTTTTAATTTTGAGAAAGTCCAATTTATTGATTTGTTGCTTTCATAGATTATGCTGTTTGTGTCTTATCTAAGCAATCTTTGCCAATCCAAAAGCCGTTAAGATGTTCTCCTATGCCTTCTTTAAGGAATTTGTGTGAATTTTACATATTGATCACCCTAAGTGTTCAGCTGCTGAAAAGACCTGCAGGACTCAGTTTGTCCTCATGCTTTTTTTTGCAGGAACAGTGGCAAAAGCAGAAGGTTATGCACTAAAGGGGCTTTGAGATCTGTATATTTTTAACACTGGGACACGTAGGATGCACTTTGATTTCAGATATCACCCTTGAACACTATGTGTGGAAGCACCTCAGTCCCAAGAAGCCTGAAGTCTTCTCGTGGTGGGAGTGGAGGGTTTTAGAGTGAGCTGATCACGTAGATGTGTTCTGAGCTTGTTACCAGCTTTAGCTTTCAAAATTTTCCAGACCCCTCTAAAACCAGGTACAAATAATGAGTTCAATTATTACTGAACAATGCCAACAGGCTGCTAATCCTGCCCTGAAACAGCTCACACACTCGTAGTTATAGAACATCTTTATCTTTAGTTAATCCATTGCACAGCATTGGCCAAGGGTCAGTACCTTGTAATAAGCATGTGTGTATTGGTCAGGGTTCTACAGAGACAGACCGATAGGACCTACAGATACACACATATGAGAGGGGGATTTATTAGGGGAATTAGTTCACATGATTACTGAGTTGAGAAGTCCCACGACAGACTGTCTAAGAGCTGGAGACCCTGAGATGCTGGTAGCATGGCTCAGTCCAAGTCCAAAGGCTTTTGTTCTCTCTGGACCCCCAGCCAATTGAATGGTGCCTGCCCACATTGAGGACAGATCTTCCTGACTCAGTGCAGCAACTCACAGACCAGTCTCCTTGAAGCACCCTCACAGACACACACAGAGTACTGTTTTGCCAGTTCTGTAGGTATTGCTTTTCTTTTTTTTTTTGAGATGGAGTCTCACTCTGTTGCTCATGCTGGAGTGCAGTGGTGCGATCTCGGCTCACTGCAACCTCTGCCTCCCGGGTTCAAGCAATTCTCCTGTTTTAGCCTCCCGAGTAGCTGGGACTACAGGCGTGTGCCACCACTCCTGGCTAATTGTTTGTATTTTTAGTAGAGACGGGGTTTCACCGGGTTAGCCAGGATGTTCTCCATCTCCATACCTCGCCATGCGCCTGCCTTGGCCTCCCAAAGTGCTGGGGGATTACAGGCGTGAGCCACTGCACCTGGCCAGTATTTCTTAATCCAGTTGCGTCAACACCTAAAATTAACCATCACATTGTGGTTAATCTGGATGAGCTGAGATTAACCCTTGCTAAGTAAGTCTTCAGTTTCAGCTAACACGAAAACTGTGTTTAGATTTATGATCCATTTTGAGTTACTTTTTTTTTGGGACAGGGTCTTGCTCTGTCACCCAGGCTAGAGTGCAGTAGCATGATCATAGCTCACTATAACCTTCAGTTCCTGGGCTCTAGGGATTTTCTTGCCTCAACCTCTCAAGTAGCTAGAACTACAGGTTATTCAGGGGGATTTACGTGGGAGAAGCCACTACTAATAGCTAATTTTAAAACTTTTTGTAGAGATGGGATCTCACTATGTTCCCCAAGCTGGTCTTGAGCTCCTGGCCTCAAGCAATCCTCCCTGCTTGGCCTCTGAATGCACTTTGAGTTAATTTTTGTATACCGAATTGATTGGTATATATTGACCTTGTATCTTCCAACCTGCTAAACACATTAGTGGAGACTTCAGGGATCCAGTGGTCTGGGACATTCTCTCCAAAGTGAAAGACAAATGATTGCATCTCATATATCCCACCACCAAGAATAAAGCACAGTGCTTAGTAGGCTCCCTTGGGTTTAAAGGTAGCAAACCCCACGTAGGGGCATGCTGGTCCAGACTCCTTATTGAGCTGGGCTTTGGGCGCAGAACTGGAAAGGGCTCTGTAGCAAGTTCAGGAGGTGGGTCAGCAGCCCTGCTCCTTGCATCATAAGATCCAGCAGACCTCACTGTATTTGAGGTATCTATGAGAGAAAAGGGGGAATCTGGAGTTTATGGCAGGTTCCCATGGGAGAATTACAATACAGACACTTACGGTTCTGGATCAAGACCACACCATCTGTAACTGAGCATTATACACATATTACCCAAAAAACCAAGCCAAACCAGAAAAGCATCCAGCATGCTACCGGGCCCTGATGGAGACAGCACCCCGCAAGAGACATCAAGTGACTCTGCAGCTAGAACTGCCCACCCTGAGCTGGGTTTGGCTAGAACCCAATTATACAGTCAGTGGTGGGCCCAATAGCCACTCACAGTACGATGGTGATGGTATATTCCATTCTGGGCCAGAGCAGGGCCACATGGCACCCAGGAGTTGCACACGCAGGTGGCCCAGGCCTCATGTTGTCTGCTAAGGTTGCATCGGGTCCGTCTCTCACTCAGCTCAGAACTGGGGTAGAGGTGGGAATAGAGGGGCTAAACTTGGGACATGGCTTGATAGGTGGGTGTAAGCCCCAAATGTTGCTGCATAGCCTGCCATGGGACGGCCCTGAAAAACAGTGGTGGGGGAAAGTCCTCTTAATGCACAGAAATTCTGACAGAACACTGGTCATTCACTGTGTGGAAAGAAGCGGACTGAGGTTAGAGTATACATGAAACTGATGGGCAGTGGCTGATGGCTGGGCTGCTGATCAGGGGCCCAAAAGGAGAAAGATGGGGAGGTGTAGCGGGCTGAAAAATGCCCGCCCCCCGAAAAGTGTGTCCATGTTCTCTTCCTGGAATCTGTGAATGTGACCTTATTTGGAAAAAGGGTCTTTGCAGGTGTGAGTCATTTAAGGATCTTCAGGTGAGGGTCATCCTGGATTATCTGGGCGGCCCTGAATGCCCATCCTGAGAGAGGCAGGGGGAGATTAGACACACACGGTTGGAAGGCCATGTGATGGTGGGAGCAGACATTGGGGTGTGCAGCCACAAGCCCAGGAACAGCAGCAGCCACCGTAGGCTCCAAGGGGCAAGGCATGGGTTCTGCCCTAGAGGCTCTGGAGAAAGTGCAGCTCGCCGACACCTTAACTTCAGACTTCTGGACTCCAGAACTGTGACAGAAAACTAGTCTGTTCTTTTAAGTCACTAAGTTCGTGGTAAGTTGTTATAGCAGCCCAGGAAACTAATGAGAGAAGGCAGGGCAAGAGGAGGTCTTTGCAGAGGCCTGTGATGGAGCCGTGGAGTGGGCGTGGGAGGGTCTGTGCAGCCCATGCCGACATCACACGTCCATGTGCAGTCTGCCTCTGTGGCAGAGCCCAGGCCTGTGGCTGATGGGGTCACGGAGGCCCCCGGCAAGGGCTTGCATTCATTCTCACGTCTTGCCTCTGCCTTGTGCAGTGTGCTGTGATTCTGCCCACCTCCCATGGCTCACACTGCATGGGAACTAGCCGCCTCCTTTTTCAACCCTTGTTAAGAAAGAATTTGTCTGGGTGACATCTGTCCTCTCTCTCCTCTGACATTTTATCTTCTCTCTCTGTTGTTGGGCCAAGTTTCTGCTGCCTACAGCTGAAACTGCTCACAACTTCACATCATCCCCTCTGTAAGGCAGAGCTTCTGGAACAGACGCTCCAGGGGAGTTCTCATGCAGGGGGCTGCTCCCGCTGGCACGGAGCTTCCTGTTTTAACTGCTCCAGCATCTTCTGCCGGGCAGTGTTTTCTTTCTGAGTGGATGGAGTCCAGCTTTGTACTTCTCTGCACTTTGTTCAGCTTCCTCAGGAGGGTCTTTTAACCTCTAAAATTTTGACATACAAAAATTTTAATAAAATCTTGCAATTGGGGCCAGGCATGGTGACTCATACCTGTAATCCCAGCACTTCGGGAGGCCAAGGTGGGAGGATCGCTTCAGCTCAGGAGCTCCAGACCAGCCTGGGCAACAGAGTGAGACCCTCATCTCTACAAAAATAAAAATAAAAAATAAAATTAGTTAGGTGTGGTGGTGTGCACCTGTGGTCCCAGGTACTCAGGAAGCTGAGGTGGAAGGATTGCTTGAGCCTGGGAGGTCAAGGCTGCAGTGAGGTATGATTGTACCACTGCACTCCAGCCTGGGCGACAGACTGACACCCTGTCTCAAAAAAAAAAAAAAAAAAAAAGTCCTGCAATTGGCTCATAGATAACCAGTTTTCAAGTACATTAAAAAAATTCGGGGCTGTGCATGGTGGCTTACCCCTGTAATCCCAGCACTTTGGGAGGCCGAGGCGGGCGGATCACGCAGTCAGGAGATCGAGACCATCCTGGCTAACACGGTGAAACCCCATTTCTAGTAAAACTACAAAAAATTAGCTGGGGGTGGTGGCACACACCTGTAGCCCCAGCTACTTGGGAGGATGAGGCAGGGGGAATCACTTGAACTCAGGAGGCAGAGGTTGCAGTGAGCTGAGATCATGCCACTGCACTCCAGCCTGGGCAACAGAGCAAGACTCTGTTCCCCTGCCACACAAAAAATTTGGGGCCGGGTGTGGTGGCTCACACCTGCAATCCCAGCACTTTGGGAGGGCAAGGTGGGCGGACCTGAGGTTAGGAGTTGGAGACCAGCCTGACCAACATGGAGAAACCTTGTTTCTACTAAAAATGCAAAATTAGCCAGGTGTGGTGGCGCATGCCTGTAATCCCAGCTACTCAGGAGGCTGAGGCAGGAGAATCGCCTGAACCCGGGAGGCAGAGGTTGCAGTGAGCCGAGATTGCACCATTGCACTCCAGCCTGGGTAACAAGAGCAAAACTCCTTCTCAAAAAAAAAAAAAAAAAAGCTTCAAGGCTTAGCTTTCAAAAAAAAAAAAAGAAAAAAAAAATTCAGCCAGACATGGTGGCTCACACCTGTAATTGCAGCACTTTGAGAGGCCGAGGCGGGTGGATCACTTGAGGCCAGTAGTTCAAGACCAAATTGGTCAACATCAAGAAAACCCGTCTCTACTAAAAATACAAAGATTAGCTCAGAGTGGTGGCACATGCCTGTAATCCCATCTACTTGGGAGGCTGAGGCACGAGAATCACTGGAACCCGGGAAGTGGAGGTTGCAGTGAGTCAGGATTGAGCCACTACACTCCAGCCTGGGTGAAGGAGCAAGACTCTGTCTAAAAAAATTTCTGTTTTCTCTTTTGGTTCCCAAGAAGCAAGCCGATTTTCCACTCATCTTTAAGCCCTGATGATTCCTCCAAGAGATTTTTATTGTGTGCTTCCTTGAAAAGGTTTATTGTTTTGAGTTTCTCTTCATTGTCTGATTAAATACTTAAAAAATTTCATTTACAATTTATCTTTTTTTTTTGTATTTTTTTTATTGCATTTTAGGTTTGGGGGGTACATGTGAAGAACATGGAAGATTGTTGCATAGGTACACACATGGCAGTGTGATTTGCTGCCTTCCTCCCCCATCACCTATATCTGGCATTTCTCCCCATGCTATCCCTCCCCAACTCCCCACCCCCTACTATCCCTCCCCTTTTTCCCCCCGACAGACCCCAGTGTGTGATACTCCCCCTCCCTGTGTCCATGTGTTCGCATTGTTCAACACCCGCCTATGAGTGAGAACATGCGGTGTTTGATTTTCTGTTCTTGTGTCAGTTTGCTGAGAATGATGGTTTCCAGGTTCATCCACGTCCCTACAAAGGACACGAACTCATCATTTTTGATGGCTGCATAATATTCCATGGTGTATATGTGCCACATTTTCCCTGTCCAGTCTATCATCGATGGGCATTTGGGTTGGTTCCAGGTCTTTGCTATTGTAAACTGTGCTGCAATGAACATTCATGTGCATGTGTCCTTATAGTAGAACGATTTATAGTCTTTTGGATATATACCCAGTAATGGGATTGCTGAATCAAATGGAATTTCTATTTCTAGGTCCTTGAGGAATTGCCACACCGTCTTCCACAATGGTTGAACTAATTTACACTCCCACCAACAGTGTAAAAGCGTTCCTATTTCTCCACATCCTCTCCAGCATCTGTTGTCTCCAGATTTTTTAATGATCGCCATTCTAACTGGCATGAGATGGTATCTCAGTGTAGTTTTGATTTGCATTTCTCTAATGACCAGTGATGATGAGTATTTTTTCATATGTTTGTTGGCTTCATGTATGTCTTCTTTTGTAAAGTGTCTGTTCATATCCTTCGCCCACTTTTGAATGGGCTTGTTTGTTTTTTTCTTGTAACTCTGTTTCAGTTCTTTGTAGATTCTGGTTATCAGCCCTTTGTCAGATGGGTAGGCTGCAAAAATGTTTTCCCATTCTGTTGGTTGCCGATTCACTCTAATGACTGTTTCTTTTGCTGTGCAGAAGCTGTGGAGTTTGATTAGGTCCCATTTGTCTATTTTGGCTTTTGTTGCCACTGCTTTTGGTGTTTTGGTCATGAAGTCCTTGCCTACGCCTATGTCCTGAATGGTTTTGCCTAGATTTTCTTCTAGGGTTTTTATGGTGTTAGGTCTTATGTTTAAGTCTTTAATCCTACAATTTATCTTTATCTGTCGTTCAGTTATGTGCTGTTGTCTCTCGCCCCCCCCTCCCGGGGCTCCCCCACTCTCGCAGAGAAAATGGCTCCGCAAAATTACATGTTCCGAACTCCTCCTGACAAACAGATCGACGTTTTCAGGCAATGGGGCCACTAGCCCTCCGTGAACGCTTAGGAAGCACGGGTTCCTGCCGCTTGGCTGGGAGGGGACCTCGGGGCTGCACCATCCCCTCCATCCCACTCCAGCCCCTTGGGACCTTCCCATTCTAGACACCCTGGTGCACGAGCGTTGTAGGCGCCGGGTCCTGCTGGGCCTTGATCCTCTCTGTCGTCTATTTTCTTGGCTGTCTTTTGGGCTCCATTTCTAGCTGTTTTGTGGGTTTCACAAAGTTTCTTGGTAGGGAGGGTGGGAGCCCGGGAGTGTCCAGTGGGAGGCTTGACTTGGGCATTAGTGACCTTGCCCAGGAACAGTGCTTTTGAAGCCGCTCTCCCCTGCTCTTTGCAGACTCCTCTGTCTCTGTGGTGCCTCCGTGGAGTGTCTAGAATGGGCATCCATCATCTCCCTCGGCTTAGCCCAGCCATGGGGCCTTTACCGGAGCCTCAGTCCCTCCCCCCTCCGACTGACTCAGCCCCGCCCCGCGCCCAGACGGCCAATCACTGGCTTAACTCTGATTGCGTCATAAAGGCGCTGGCAAGCCGCCCACCAAGGACGCGCTGTTGCCATGGTGACGGTAAACTGGCTCGGTCTGAGGGGCCGAGCTCGCGCGGGAGACCCCCCTACAGGCACTGAAGGGGCAGGTGAGGCGCAGAGGGGCCACGGTTGCGGTAAAGAGGTCTTCCAAAGCCCCCGCAGCCCTCCTTGTTGGTTAGTGAAGATTTTGGCCCCACCTCGCCTCTCTTCACCGCTCCTGTCACCTTTCCGGATTCCTTCATCGTCTACCCTGGTCTCTTGGGGCCTTCATTCCTTGACCGTGAAAAGAAAGCTGCTTCTTCCCTAAATATCTTCCTTTCTTTCTCAAAGTAATCACTCTTCAGGCATCTTGAGCAAAGCGCACTGAGAGCAGAGCCTCCCGAAGGCTGTTCCCTTTGTCAGGGGTTGGAGTAGAGTTAGACCAACCTGGCAGTTTCGCCCAGCTCTGACGGGCAGGACCAGAAACCAAGGATTCTCTGTGTGTGGTATGGGAAAGTGGCCTTGGTAAATGACGTGCGGAGCTGCGCTGCCATCCATGACTAGGGGAGAAGAGTATCTTTAAGAAACCAACCCCAGCACCCAGTTTGTGTGGTTTAGAGATGTCCAACCCAGGTGCCTTGGGTGTCCAGACCCCAGAGATCACACCCTGTTTTTTTTTTGTTTTTTTTTTTTTGAGTCAGAGTCTTGCTTCATCGAGCAGCCTGGATGGAGTGCAATGGCAGGATCTTGACTCACTGTAACCTCCCCTCCTGGGTTCAAGCAATTCTCCTGCCTCAGCCTCCGGAGTACCTGGGATTACAGGAGCACGCCTCCACGCCTGGCTAATTTTGTATTTTTCTTTTCTTTTCTTTCTTTCTTTTTTTTTTTCCAAAATAAAGGAGAATCTCAGGTTTTTTCTTTTTTTTTTTTTTGAGATGGACTCTTGCTCTGTCACCAGGCTGGAGTGTAGTGGTGCAATCTCATCTCACTGCAACCTCCCCCTCCCGGGTTCAAGTGATTCGCCTGCCTCAGCCTCCCAAGTAGCTAGGACTGCAGCCATGTGCCACCATGCCCAGCTGATTTTTGTATTTTTTCGTAGAGATGGGGTTTTGCCATGTTGGCCAGACTGGTGTTGGACTCCTGACCTCCAGTGATCCACCTGCCTCAGCCTCCCAAAGTGCTGAGATCACAGGCATGAGCCACCACGCCTGGCCAACATCCTGTTGTTTAAGCCACTTTGGCCAGGTTTCCCTGTACTTGAACCTGGAAGCATCCTTTGTTATATGCCATCCTTTATGACAAGGATGTCCCACTGTGAACACCCACGGGACTCTGGACCACCCTCCCATACCCTGCCCAGCTTCCAGTGGACCTCACCCTCTCTTTGAAGCCCTTTCCCCACTTGGCTTGAGACAGCATTTCCTGGTCTTCAGCCTTTCACAGGGGGCCTCCCTGGGTCTCACTTTCTCACCTTTGCAGTGGCAGTACTGCAAACTCTGGCTTTGGACCCTTCTTTTGATCTCTTCACCCTCCTTAAATGAAAGTATTGAGCCATGATTTTAAATTCCATCTGCATGCTGACTTTCCAAGCCGCTGTCTCCAGCCTGTTTTGTGGACCTAAGCTCAAGCAGCCAACTGCCTCACACACATCATGCTTGGATTGTGTATTAGTCCATTCTCACACTGCTGAAGAAGGGCCTGAGACTGAGTAATTTATAAAGAAAAGAGGTTTAACTGGCTCAGGGTTCTGCAGGCAATATACAAGTGTTGCAGCATCTGCTTCTGGGGAGGCCTCAGGGAGCTTTCACTCATGGCAGAAGGCAGAGTGGGAGCAGACGTGGCACATGGCAGGAGCAGGAGCAAGAGTGGGAAGGAGGGGGGGGGTGCCCCACACTTTCAAACGACTGGATCCCCTCCAGAACTCACTCACTCACTAATAGGAGAACAGCACCGAGGGGATGATGCTAACTCTTTCATGAGAACTCCGCCCCCCATGATCAAATCTCCTCCTGCCAGGCCCCATTTCCAACACTGGGGATTACAGTTGAACAGGAGATCTGGGTGTGGACACAGATCCAAATCATATCAGATGTCTGATGTTCATTTTAAATTGAACATGTTCAAAATAGAATTACTGATACTCCTCAAAAAAATATGACCCTCCAGCAGTGTTCCCTGTTTCAGCAAAGGTGCCAGGCTTACCTGGAGGCCCAGACCTTGACCCTGTTTCCCATGTCCTATCTGGTCCATGTCTGAATCCGTCACCCCCACCACCTCCAGGGCTCCTGCTCTGGTCTGTCTCACCTGAACTACTGTAAGAGCCTAAAGAAGGGATCCTCTCGCTGCTGTTCTCCTACATTTAAAATCCACCCTGACAGCACTCTGAAGCACTCTGACAGACACTTCAGTTTTGTGGATCACTTAGCAATATGCCTGGTAATGGCTCTCAGAGGGGCCTGGGACCCAGATCTCCAGGACCCACTCTGGTTCTATTGCCTGGAGTTCACCTTCAGGTCTAACCACATGGAATGAAGCTCAGCCATGGCCATTTACTCCCCCACCGTGCTCCTGGGAGCAGAGATTCTATATTGAAGAACTCGAGGCAAAAACAGGCAGGGATGTTAGGTCCTCCAGCAGGGAGGGGGTGTCCAGAGAGGCATGGGCTCCAGCAGGAGCATGGAGCTGCGGCAGCAAGTGGATGTTGTTCCAGAGAGGCTGTGGAAACACACTGCAATGATTTCAGAGCCCGCCCCATGCCAGCAGTGAGTGGCCTTGGTGAAGCAGTTACCCACGATCTCAGCTGACCTCCAGGCCAGAGCTGAGATGCATAGATGTTAGTCACCAAAGTTCAAAGGGATCCTCTTCCTCGAGGTCTCCAGCGGCACTAAATGAAAATGAGGGGCCGCAGCACGAGCTCACTCATGATACTGCACTGTTTGATGCTTTTTGCATGTATTAACTAATTGAAAACACACGACCCACCAGTGGGGAGACTCTCTTATCATTATTCTGTAGAAAGGGAAAATGGAAATGCAGAGAAGCCACAGCCAGCTTGCGACTCAGTATCCACCCCCCTCAGCTAGGATCCCAGCTGTGACAAGACGCTCACCTCTGTGGCTTCCTGGATGTGAATTTGTGTCCCAGCCAGCCATGGAATTGTGGGGGAGTTTCTTCCTTCTGTTCCCTCCTGAGAGTCCTAGAAGCCCTCACTCAGCTCCTGGGCACAGTCTCACAGGTAACGTTGACTGGTGCGAAGATGCCTGCACCACCAGCCACGTCCTTGTGGTGTCATTTGCTGAGTGTCCAATCCGGCTCTTTCCACCCTGGCTTTGAGATGGTCCTCTGTTAGAGATACAGTTTTTAGCTTTTAACTTTGAGTCTCCAGACAAGCATGGCAGAAAAGCAGAAACCATCTACCCCCAGGTGACCCGATGGCCTGGTTAAATGATGACAGTAGCTGGCAACAGAAGAGTTGAGAGGAGAAGTAACCCCCTCGTGGGATGTGACCCAGACCGATTTGGTGGGGATTTCCCTGGGGGCACACAGCACAGCACAGCCAGGATGTGGACGTGGCCCCAGGCCTTCCCATTCCCTCTGGAAAGAGTACGAATTCTAGGGCATTTTATTAATATAACAGTTTATTCATACCTTGTACATTTTGCATATACAAAATTAGCTTCTGAGCTTTACTTTTAGGTTTTAGAACTTTTTCCACCCTGTGGGCTGCATAAACAGGTCAGCAGGTTAGCTCTTCAATTAGTAGCAAATAGAAAATGTGGAGCTAATTAAAGGTCAAGGACACCACGGTACCTGGTATTTCCAGGACTTGTGTGGTTGCCATCTCTGGCGATGAGGTGAGGGATCTGGCTGTCTGTGAAGCACCGAGATGGTTTGGGTGTAAAGCCAAGCCACCAGTCTTGGTGTCTCCTGAGTTTAGTGTCTGATCACAGGGAAGATGATGTCACAAAGGCATGTCTGCGGAGGCTGGCCTCTTGGCCGAGGGTGAGGCAGGCAGACTGTGCACAGAGGAAGCGGTGGGCACACGAAGTCCTCTGGTGTGTTCTTTCAGGGCACAGCACAAAAGAAAACCACAACAAGCAGCAAGGAAACAATTCACACCGAGGACAAGAATGAAGCCTGGGGGTTGGTCGGGGGACATGCTCACCTCCAAGGCCAGTGGTCGCACCCTTGAGAGGCTGACCCAGGCTCAGGCGCACAGAGGCCACCCGAGGACATAGTGTATCCTGCTTTCTGCGGGGAGTCTATTTATTATTTATACCTTACCTTTATAACCTCTCTCATACATGATATCTTATTTATTCTTTTTTTTTTTTTTTGCCTTCTTGAGACAGGGTCTCACTCTGTTGTCCAGGCTGGAGTGCAGTGGTACTATCCCAACTCACTGCAGACTTGACTTCTTGAGCTTAAGCAGTCCTTCCACCTCAGCCTTCTTAAGTGCTGGGATTACAGACTCTTGCCACTACACACAGCCTCATGTATTCTTTTAAAGTGAGGAAAATGACCACATCCCAAACTTGAATTATAACAAAACCTGCACAAGCCTAGAACACAGCCCTCGAAATGTCCTGTGGAAAACTGGTTTGGGAAAAACTCAACTTTGGAGATAATTTAGGGACAAGGAACCAGCCAAGGATCATCCCAAAGACACGGCCCACAGAAGAATGACGGGACACAGGCAGGTGATTCAGAGCACTGACCAGAAGGTGTGGCCGCATGCTGCGTGAACAGCAGGTGACACCGGTGGAGGGAGCAGCCTCCCCTGCAAATCAGAGGCGAGGGTGGAGATACAAGAGTCTGGGGAGGTGGCAGACCTCTTGGGGGATGTGGCCTGGCCACGCTTGGGGTTGGAAAAGCCCAACTTGGAAATGATTTCCTCGGGAATAGGCCACAGGGAACCTAGTGCCACACATCTATTGAAGGATATCGTCCAAGCTCCTTACATGCAGAACCAGAACCGGAAGTCCTCACTTATTATCATTTTATTCTTGGGGCTCCACCCTCCTTAAGACATCAAAGGAATCAGCAATGAACTGAACCAAAGTTTAAAACTATGTGCACAGAAATGCCACAGCACTGAATATTGCCAGATTGCGGGCTTCTGGCCAAAGCAGCAAAGTTACCTTCTGAAAACCTGCAAGGCTAGGAATGGGCCTCACCCAGGGAATCACCCAAGGCCTCTGGAAGCCAGGCCAGGTGCACAGTGCTAATCTGGAAGGAAGTTCCAGCCACAGGGAGGGAAGGCAGTTCAGGTGTACAGCCACAGGGCTGCACTCTTTGGGGCTCTGGCCTGCAGAGGCTGCCAGGTCAGGGAAGGCAGGAAGCACAGTGCTGCGGTGAGTAACAGAGGCCTTTGATCCTCAGAAAGGAAGAAAGAAAAGAAAAGGATTAGCTAGGTGGGACATGTTGCTTCATGCCTGTAATTCCAGCATTTTGGGAGGCCGAGGCGGGCAGATAGCTTGAGCCCAGGAGTCCAGACCAACCTGGGCAACACGATGAGACCCAATCTCTACCAAAGAAACCCAAACAAACAAAAATTAGCCAGGTGTGGTGGTGCGCACCTGTGATCCCAGCTACTTGGGAGGCTGTGGTGGGAGGATCACTTGAGCCATGGAGGTGGAGGCTGCAGTGAGCTATGATTGCCTCACTGGACTCCAGCCTGGGTGACAGAGCGAGATCCTGTCTCAAAAAAAGAAAAGAAAAGGCTGGGTGCGGTGGCTCACGCCTGTAATCCTAGCACTTTGGGAGGCCGAGGTGGGTGGATCACCTGAGGTCAGGAGTTCAAGACTAGCCTGGCCATCATGGTGAAACCCCATCTTAATAAAAAAAAAAAAAAAAAAATTTAAATTATAAAAAAAAAAAAGGAAAGAAAAAATGAGAACGTGCAGAAATAGAAAGGAATAAGCAAAAATAATCTAAACAAGGAGAGGAGAAAAAAGTGCAGGGAAAATGACAGAAAACTGTCCACTCATCTGAAACACAGGTGGTGTCCCTATACCAAGACTGTTGGTGACCTCCACACTCTAGGGCTGGCTGCAGGCAGGCTCTGAACGAGGGGGAATTTTCAGAGAAGAACATCTCAAATGGAAATATTTCAAAGACCAAGCAATGTAAAAGCATTTCCAGGAAGACCTGGGCTTCAGACCCCTACTGAAGGGGTCCCAGGCCCAGGCTTCCCCCTGGGCAGCGTTGGGGTCTCTGAAGCAGTTTTGCCTCCTCTTCCTGGAAATATCATGGTCCTAGAATAGAATCTGGGCCTAAAGAGGGGCCTCCCCTGGCCTCCAGGGGAAGAAGCACTTTAGTGTAAATGTCATTTTTTTTCAAGAATAGTTTTGTTTTATGTTATTTGAACACTCTCCAGGGGAATCCGCTGCACACGCCAGTGTGGGCAGCATTCATCCTAGTAGTTCTACCAAAGGGATCTGGGTCTGAGGACTCGAAGTTCATTACATGCTCCTGCTGGGGCCTGACAAAGGTGCCGCACCAGCATCCCAGGCGGCCTCAGGATGGAGCTGCGAGGACATGGGATCCCCCAAAGGTTAATGAAGTTCTCTCGTGACCTCCACAGCGAGGACATTCTCTGTCAGGAGAACCAGCCCTGGAGAACTGCTTGTGCTTGTCCCAGTTCTGAGCAGTTGGTACTTTTAACTCATTCAGTGCCTACAGCCACCAGTTTTGAAAAAGTGAGAGGAAGCCCAGGGGTGTGGAGTCACTTGTCCAAGATTGAGCAGCTGGCCTGTGGCCAACCCAGCATCTGAAATCAGGTGCTGCAAGTCAAAGTCCAGCCCCGTCCTCTGGCTCCCCGGGACTTCTGTCACCTGTGCTCTCTGGGGTCCAGTTCCTCATGCTGCCGCCCCTGCCGGTCTCCTGGTGATAGGCGGGGTCAGCATAGCCAGTGCTCAGCCTGACCCAGGCTCTTCTCTACTAAAGCAGAAATGGGGGGGGGGGAGTGGTGAGTGAGTCGATGCCAGATGTTTGCTCATGGTGGAGCAGGGGGTTCAGCTCAGGCGCTGCTGGGTGGGTGGCAGGCACAGGCTCATCCCTATCTGTACTGCAAAGGGCAGCCCTGTCCCCAGGGTCACAGAGCTGTTCTCGCCTTCTGACACTGAGCTGCTTGAGGTCTTGCTGTTTCCATGAACTCTCCATGGCGTTCTCCGGCTTTCTCTGCTTTCACGGTGTTCTTTCTAGAATGCTTGGCTCACAATCGGCAGGGCAGGAGGTGGGGAGTGCTCAGGGCCAGTGGGGCTACCAGTGAAGCCCAGCTTCCACTGTCCTGAGGCACCTCCAGCCCCAGGCCCTCCCCCTGCCTCCCTGGCCCAGAGCCCCCAGCCTCTCCTCAGTCCCTCCCCACACACTCCTATCTTCATGTTGTCATGATGCCCTGGGAGGCCCTGGCTGAGGCAGGTTTTCTGCCCTCCTTCCAGAATACTTTCAGGCTGGCTAAATGGCAGGGACGTCCTTTCCCCAGGATGAGTCTGTCTTGTGCACCATTGGCCTAACCCCTGCTGAGGGCTGGGCTGTCCAGCACGTGGCCCAGCTGCCCTGAGCGTTGTCATCATGATGAGCAGACATTCTCATTGCTGGGATCTGGACTTTCTAGCAGTGAACGGATTCCATGTCCAAGCCCCTGACTGTCTCCCCAGTAGACCTGGCCAGCAGCTCATGACTGAGTAAAAACTTCCTCTCCACTAGCTGCCAGGCTGCCGACTGCCGACTGCCGGCCTGATTGTGGCAGGCCCAGAGCTCGCTAGTGGCCCCTTCCTCCTGCGCTGCCTCCTCTAGGGTCTGAGGGGTACGTGAACAGTCCTCAGGAGCAAGTCTACCTTGAGGACCAGTCTGGACTTGAGGCCCATGGAGCTCAGTTGGTAAAATCGCATTCATGCTGGTGTGTGGGGTAAGTGCATTCAGAATTGTGTTTGTAGGTGACAAAGTGCATATTCTAAGATGGCCAATTTGTTCAGCTCTCGGAGGGTCTGTGACCCCTGAGGTGTTAAGAGCCACCTGTTGGAGGAGACCCATCCTGCTCCAGAAGGCCTGAGATGGACTCTTTCTGGGTCCCATTTTGCTCCCATTCCCAAAGGGGCAGCGTCCGTGGGGGAGCCTCAGGCCTGGACTGGGGATGAGGGTGTGGAAGGCAGGCCAGGGTCCCATGACCTTCTGGGGCTCACCTAGGGACCTGCATGAATCACTGAATGCCCCCACCATAGCGTAAAGCCTTCATGAAGGGCATTGCTGTGGGTTGGGGTAGGGATGCTGTCAGTTCGGGCCAGGTCTGTCCCCGCTGTGGGCCTGGGATAGCCAAGAGAGTGTGGTCTGTGGCTGGTCCCGCGTGCGATTTACCCTCGAAGTGGCTGAAGCAGGGAAAGATGCTGACCGGAGCGCCTGTCCCTTGTCCGGTTTCCTGTGGAACTCACCCAGGTTCCCTTCGTTGTAATCTCTTGTTCCTGGGAAACTAGACTAACCATTAGGCGATTTTTTTTAGAGCAGAAACCACAACAGGCCAGGCATCTGAAATGGAAGCCTCCCTGTCTTGATGTCCCTAAGCAGTGCCGGGGCTGCGGCGGGAGCTGCTCTTTGCATTGGGCTGTCACTGAGCTGCAGCATGGAAGGTGTAGCTGGAGCCGCTGGATCCCAGGTGGAGGCGGTCTCACTCTCACAGGCCTCACAGGACACTGCCGCTTTCTTTTTCTTTAGACCTACCTGATGACCGGGATGCTGCTGATGAGCTGGGGTGGTGGCATGCCTGTAGTCTGGACTACTCCGGAGGCTCAAGTGAGAGGGTCTCTTGAGCCCAGGAGTTTGAGGTTGCAGTGAGCTAGAGTTGTGTGTGTTTTTTGTAGAGATGGGGTCTTGCTGTGTTGCCCAAGCTGGTCTGGAACTTCTGGTCTCAAGCTCAGCCTCCCAAAGCACTGGGATTATAGGCATGAGCCACCACACCCAGCCCAGTGTTTGACTTATTCATTTTTATTTATATATATATTTTTGAGATGGAGTCTTGCTCTGTCATCCAGGCTGGAGTTCAGTGACTCGATGTCGGCTCACTGCAACCTCCTCCTACCAGGTTCAAGTGATTCTCCTGCTTTAGCCTCCTGAGTAGCTGGGATTACAGGCATGCGCCACCATGCCCAGCTAATGATTGTACTTTAGTAGAGACCGAGTGTCACCATGTTGATCAGGCTGGTCTCGAACTCCCGACCTCAAGTGACCCACCTGCTTCGGGGTCAGAGTTCTGGGGTTATAGGTGTGGGCCACTGTGCCCGGCCCAGTGTTTGATTTAAAATGCTGTTGTGCAGGTGATGCCCTGCAAATGATCCCAAATGATCATCCAGCAAGGGGGGGCAGGCGAACTGCCCGGGGGTTGAAACTACATGGATCGCCCCCCAACCCCTCACCGGCGCTGTCCTCTGACCACAAGGGGGCTCCAAGGCCACGCTTATGGCTGGGCTCAGCGTCCTC
This sequence comes from Ateles fusciceps, assembly GCA_036589455.1. NCBI lineage: Eukaryota > Metazoa > Chordata > Mammalia > Primates > Atelidae > Ateles > Ateles fusciceps. The sequence continues at coordinate 546,967 of JAZHEH010003321.1, read as the reverse complement.
ACCAGCAGCCGTAGCTTTTGGGCCACCTTCTTAGCACAGCCCTGAGACAACTTCATTGTTTATTCCAGCAACTTCCGGAAAGCCCCATCAACTTTTCAGTAGAAAGCAGAAACAAATTTATCCCTAGGGCTCTCTGAACTTTCGCCTTGCTGTGTTCGACACTTCTAAATCGCTATGTTGTGACTCTTATCCTAGTCCTAATCAGCCTCACATTGAAAGACCCCAAACCAGACTTCGTAGTATCCCAGATGTCTCAACCCTGCCCTTTTGCCACCACGTGGCGGGGAGCATCTGACTTCTCAGGTCCATCCTACAGAGAAAGAAGGAGAGCACGGGAGAGAGGGAGGGACAAGGGGAAGAGAGAAGAAAAAAGGAATAAAAGGGGGGAAGAAAAGAAGGAAAGAAGCAAACGAAAATAAACAACAGTAGCTTTTTTTTTTCTTTTTAGAGACAGGGTCTTGCAGAAGTGCAGAAGTGCACTGGTGGGATCATAGCTCACTGCGACCTCAATTCAAGTGATTCTCCCACCTCAACGCCCCCGAGCAGGAGTAGCTGGGACCACAGGTGCGAGCCACCACACCTGGTTAATTTTTGTATTTTTTGTAGAGACTGGGTCTCACTATGTTGCCCAGACTTGTTTTCCACTCCTGGCCTCAAGTGATCCTGCTACTCTTGATAGTAGGTATTTCAGATGAGTTCTATGATTGTTTTTCTATGTATGATGTAAGTGAAGTAAAGAAGTGAAAAATAATCACCTAAGATAAAACCGTTTGGAGGAATTAAAATTTCTTTTTTCTTATCCTTTCCAGTGTCTGTTAACACAACAAATAGTTTTAAATAATCTAAGAGATCATAAGCAAATCTTTATGTTTCTCAAACTTAAAAAGAAGTAAAGGTGGGAAAATCCTGAAGCCACATCCAGCAGAGGAGGATGGATGGTAGTCCTGTCTGTGTGATTTGGAAAGGATCATGTCATTCCTAAGGTTAATTTCAGAACAAAATCAAGATTTCAATGAAAGCTGTTCCTCTACTCAAAAGTCTCCTTTCCACGTCAACATTAGAGCATGGGGGTTTATTCAAGGAGCATTTCCTAAAATTAATACCTGAAGGAAATTTACGGGGTCATCTCAATGTCTGAATGTGTCGCATCACCATTTACAGTGTGGAAATTTCCACATCAGGTCCATGTGGTGGACATCTGAGAGAAATCTGAAAGGCTGCAGGGTGAAACATGTAATGTCGTTCTACACTGGGAATTTAGATGCCTGCCACTTCTTTCTACCTTCTAGTTTCTTTGTTTTTACTAATTTCTGCAATCAACAAGTATTACATAATAGACAATAAAAAGGAAAATGAAGAAGGAAATAGCAAAGGCCATCAACAGACGGCTCAGAGCCAGAAATGTGCATTTAGGCCTGGCAGGGCTCAGCCTGTGATCCCAGCACCTCGGGAGGCTGAGGCGGGAGGGTCGCTTGAGCCCAGGAGTTCAAGATCAGCCTGGGCAATATAGCGAGACCCCATTTCTACAAAAACATTGAAAAATTAGCCGAGCATGGTGGCGCATGCCTGTGGTCCCAGGGACTTGGGAAGCTAAGGCAGGAGGATCACTTGCGCCCAGGAGGCAGAGGTTATAGTAAGCTAAGATCACACCACTGGACTCCAGCCTGGGCAACAGAGCAAGACCCATTCTCTACATACACACACACACACACACACACACACACACACACACACACACACACGGAGACATTTTTAGCAGCCATGAAAACAACGTTCAACTTCTTTTGTTATTAAATGAAAACCAAAATACTGAAATTCTCTTTTATTCGTTCTCAGAGGAATGGGTGTCTTTTACATAATACCCAGGCTGAGAGACAGCGCTGTGAGCCTGCTCATCGTAAGTATACATGAAACCTTCCCAGTGAAGCACAGCACACACAGGGGTGACAGACAACGGGAGGGGCTTGAGAGTTTGTAAAATTCTTTTTGTGGCAGAAAAGAAATAGACAACTGTTAAATTTATGAAACAAATACAGGTAAATAAATATAAGTGTGGACAACCACCATAAAAATAAACAGAGTGGATTGCTGCTGGGCGCGGTGACTCATGGCTGTAATCCCAGCACTTTAGGAGGCTGAGGCAGGTGGATTGCTTGAGGTCAGAAGTTCGAGACCAGCATGGCCAACATGGCAAAACCCTGTCTCTACTGAAAATACAAAAATTGTGGGGTATGATGGTGCATGCTTGTAATCCCAGCTACTCGGGAGGCTGAGGCATGAGAATCGCTTGAACCCAGGAGGTGAAGGTGGCGGTGAGCCAAGATCATGCCACTGCACTCCAGCTTGGGTGACAGAGCAAGGCTCTGTCTCAAAAAAACCCAAAAGACAAAAAACCAGAGTACATTGCTTGTAAGGTACCACAAGAAAAGCCCTTAAAGCATGATCTATCAGGTGATGCATAAAATAAAAATAAACAGACAAAACCTCTTTGCAAACTACATCTATAAGGGAATTTCCTTTTCTTGTTAAAGGTTATCTACCAAGACCTGCAACTGCCACATTTAAGACTTTAGGAGCGTCCCCTTTAAAATCAAGCATGAGATCAGACGTGTAGGTCACTGTGCCATAGTGAGCTGTGGTTTGCAGGTGCAGTGATCATGTATGGAGAATGCCCACCAAATGAAACAGCTGTCTCCTGTGTTTTGCACCCCTTCATCGGGGTGCCTGCTCCTGTGGGCATGCCCAGGCTGACTTTAGGAAAGGAGGTGTGACACAGTCAACACCATGGTTGTTCCCACAGAAGGAAAGTCTGCATCCTGGGGACATCCTAGGGACAGCATAAGAGGCAGAAAGATGAGCTCCAAACGTCAGCTTTTCGATTTTTAAAGTGTGTTTAATAGCCTGGGTGTCAGTACAAAAATAGCATGTGTGTGTGCATCACAGATTCTCCTCTCTACGCATGCGCACACACACTCCTTGACCAAAAAAGTGCAAACCAGAATTGGACAAGTGTCCACTCATGACACTGAATGTTTTGGGCCTTTTGCTCTCCCAGGTTTTGCGTCACAGAGATTACTGGGAAACCACATGCGCTGCTTGGGTCAGGAGGATGGGACCTTCGGATTCCATCCCATCCACACAGTGAGCACACAGCCATGTGTAAGAGGCCTATTGTCAGTGTGCATATAGCTAAGAAGGAAGCCATGTTGCTAATAGGCCAGTGGATCATCCAAGCACAATTATTTGAGTAATCAAAACAAAATGTTAATCCATTAGGCCAATTGTGAGACTGAGATGTACAGTTGCTAAAGAATTATTAAATAAGCCATGTGTGTCACATAAAAAGGAAAAAAGATTGAAGTAGAACTTGGGAATGTCATAATTTCTTTTTTTTTTTGAGACAGAGTCTTGCTTTGTCACCCAGGATGGAGTGCAGTGGCGTGATCTCGGCTCACTGCAACCTCTGCCTGCTGGGTTCAAGCAATTCTCTGCCTCAGCCTCTGGAGTACAGGTGCCTGCCACCATGCCCAGCTAATTTTTGTAGTTTTAGTAGAGACGGGGTTTCGCCATGTTGGTCAGGCTGGTCTTGAACTCCTGACCTTGTGAGCCACCCGCGTTGGCCTCCCAAAGTGCTGGGATTATAGGCATGAGCCACCGTGCCCGGGCCAGGAGTGTCATAATTTCTAACTCAAACATTAGTTCTCAATTGAAAAAATAAGAGGAAATGTAAGAGTTAGGCAGAAAACAAAGTTTCCATTGTCAACTCTGTCCACTACAGGAATTTTAAACACACAGATGCCCAGGGCCACACCTGGAGATGTCAGTGCAGGACATGGGACTGGGCTGGGGGAGCAGCTATTTTGAAGAGTCTCACGGTCTTTCCATTGAAAATAGTGACATGAAACTGGCATTTCCTTTCCTCTCCAGAATCAGATCTGACAGTAAGAGTGATGATCTCCATGTGCCTGAGGGAGAGTTGCAAGGCTGAGCTGCCTGTGGAGAGGTGTGCTGACCAGGGCTGGGGAGGGCGCACTCAGAATGGGCTTCAGGAGGAGGGGCATCCTGCCCCCCCAAATTAAAACACCCCCCCTCTTACAAGTTCAAGAATAGGTGCAGCTGCCTTCTCTGAGAGGAATAAATAATTTGCAATAAAAAAATACGCCACAGCATGAACACCCCCTTTAAAGGTCATACTAAGTGAGAGAAGCCAAACACAAAAGGCTATGTATGAGCAGATTCCATTTGCATCAAGTGCTGAGAGAAGGATGTCCACAGACGGAAAGTGGGTATCAGGATGGGGGCAGGGCGACAGAAGTGCCTGAAAACCGGACTGTGGTGAGCGTTGCTCAGCTGCATACATTAGCTAGAAATCATTGATTCACACCTAAAATGGATGAAGTTTTTCTTTTCTTTTTTTTTTTGAAATGGAGTTTTACTCTTGTAAGCCACCATGCCTGGCCAAAAATGGATTAATTTTATGCAGGAGGGAGGTGCAGACACCCGCTCCCAGGAGCAGGTCAGGTGCAGGTGAGAGGCCCCGGCAGGGCTGGCAGGACCAGCGGGGGAGGCTTTGTGGCCTAGCAGCTGGGTCTGAGCCAGGTTCTGCTGCCCCTTGACAGAACTTTTAGAAGCCTCAGCCTCATCGTCGCCATAAGCTGGGGTGATGGCACTGCAGGCTGGCAGGCTGTACTGGAGATGCAGCTCTCCAGGTGGAGAATGGGGTGCCACTCTACCCACAGCCATCAGCAGAGGGTCCTGCCTGGGGGCTCCTAGTGTGACCTCAGAGTGCCCACGGGGCCACAGAGTCCAGCAGCTTGCAGAGCCCATATGCACACTCAGCTTTCCTAGGGCCATATTTAAAAAGTAGAAAGAAGCAGGTGCAATTCATCTTATAGATTTTAAACAAATATACCCCAAATATCATTATTATGTACTCAATATAATATTTGTTTATTTTTGAGATGGAGTCTCACTCTGTCACCCAGGCTGGAGTGCAATGGCAAGATCTGAACTCACTGCAACCTCCACCTCCCGGGCTCAAGTGATTCACCATGTTGGCCAGTCTGGTTTTGAACTCCTGACCTCAGGCGATCCACCCAACTCGGCCTTCCAAAGTGCTGGGATTACAGGCATGAATCTCTGTGCCTGGCCTTTGGTTTTTTTTTTTTTTTTTTGAGATGGAGTCTTGCTGTGTTGCCAGGCTGGAGTGAAGTGGCATAATTTCGGCTCACAGCAACCTCCACCTCCCAAGTTCAAGCGATTCTCCTGGCTTAGCCTTCTGAGTAGCTGGGACTACAGGTGCACACCACCGTGCTCAGCTAATTTCTGTATTTTCAGTAGAGATAGATTTCACCATGTTGGGCCAGGGTGGTCTCGATCTCTTGACCTCGTATTCTGCCCACCTCAGCCTCCCAAAGTGCTGGATTACAGGCGTGAGCCACCGTGCCCGACCAATTATTATTTTTATTTATTTCAGAGATGGAGTCTCTGTCACCCAGGCTGGAGTGCAGTGGTGTGATCTCAACTCACTGCAGCCTCCACCTCCTGGGTTCAGGTGATCATCCTCCTGCCTCAGACTCCAGAGTAGCTGGGACCACAGACACGTGCCACCACACCTGGCTAACATTTTTGTTGCTGTTGTAGAAATGGGCTCTCCCTTTGTTGCCCAGCCTGCCTCAAAGCCCTGGTCTCAAGTGTTCCTTTCACCTCAGCCTCTCAAAGTCCTGGGATTACAGGTGTGAGCCACTGTGGCTAGCCATGTAACAGTTATTAACCAGACATTTTACATCCTTTTTTTCTTACAAAGCCTTCAAAATCCAGTGTGTACTTTGCCCTCACAGCACATTTTCAACTGGACCTGCCACGTTTCAAATGTGCAGCAGTCGCCTATAGCTCCTGGTCATGGTCGTGGACAGTGTAGGTGTGAGGCATACGGGACATGGGAGGGGGGTTCTCCAAGCCTGGGGGTGCCAGCTCCCCCAGGGGTGTGTCCACCCCTTCGTCTCTCTGCAGCAACAGCCCAGGATGCTCAGGGACAGGTGTCCAGGGCCCGTGGGAGTTTCCTCTGGAGGCATGAGAAGCCACCCTCACAGACAGGCCCAGGTGGTGCCCTCTCCCTACCCACCCTGGGAGCTGGGCACTTGCTCTCTTCACCAGCATGTTGGCCAGGCTGAGACAGTTGATGCAGGACTGAGTTCTGGGTTGTGGGGCTGGCTGCTATGGAGAGCACTGGTGGAGCCCAGGGCTTTGGAACAGCAAGGGGCCCAGGGGCCCAGGTCATGCCTGGCACAGATCAATGCACACCTGCTAATTGTTCTCAGCAAGTCTTTTCACCCTTACCATCCTGAAGGCCAGCTTGTGAGAGCCAGGCTCCCTCTCAACGCCTGAGCCTGAATATGTCTTTGAATGATAGGAACTAAAACCAACAACAAACAAAACTAACAAATGATGGGGGACAAAGGGGACTGAGAGCGAGCGAGAGAAACATCTTTACCAGTCCTTGCAGATTGGCTCTGTCCAGGAGTACTTTTTAAAAACTACCTGTTTGCAAAACTTTTTCAACACCCTGAAAAGAAACTCTGTGCCCATTAAGCAGTAACTCCCCGTTCCTCCCGGCCCTCAGCCTCTGGTCACCTGTAATCTACTTTCTGTCTCTCTGAACTTGCCTAGTCTAGATATTTTATATAAGTCTGGCTTATTTCATTTAGAACAATGTTTTCAAGGGTCACCCATGTTTTAGTGTGTATTAGCTGAGTAATATTTCATTGTATGCATATAACACATTTTGTTTATCCATTCATCTGTTGATGGCCACTTGGGTTGCTTTCACATTTTAGTTATTGTGTGTATGTATTCTGCTGCTGATGGTAGAGTCTTCTGTAAATGTCTGCTGGATCCCGATGGCTGGTGGCTTTTTTCAGGTCTTTTATATCTTTGGTGATTTTTGTGTGTTTGTTTAGTAGTTCTATCAGGTGCTAGAGAGGGTTGTTGAAGTCCTGACTGTGTAGATTTGTTTATTTCTTTTTTTATTAAATTTTTTTATTTTCTTACATGACCATTCCTCAGGAAGATTTATTTCTTATCTCAGTTCTATCAGTTTTTGTTTTGTTGTTGTTTGTTTGTTTTTTCTTTTCTATCAATTTTTCTTTTACGTATTTTGAAGCCCTTTTGTTTGGTGCATATACATTTAGGAATGCTATGTCCTTTTGATACGTTGACCCCTCTTGTCATTATGTAATGTCTCTCTTTGCAATTTTCTTTGCTTTGAAGTCTACTTTATTTGATATTAATATAAGCACTCTTGTTTTGGATTTTTTGGTATGGTATATCTTTTCCATCCTTCCTCTTTCTTTCTTTCTTTCTTTTTCTTTCTTTCCTTCCTTCTTTCTCTCTCTTTCTCTCTCTCTCTTTTCTTTCTCTCTCTCTCTTTCTTTCTTTCTTTTCTTTTCTTTCTTTCTTTTGATACAAACCCTCACTTATGTTGCCCAGGTTAGATTCCAACTCCTGGGCTTAATTGATCCTCTTGCCTCAGCCTCCTGAGTAGCTGGGATTACAGATATGAGCCACCACATCCAGTGGTATCCTTTTACTTTTTTTTTTTTTTTTTTTTTTTGAGACAGAATCTCACTCTGTCATTCAGTGGCATGATCTTGGCTCACTGCAACCTCCACCTCCCAGGTTCAAGCGATTCTCCTGCCTCAGCCTCCTGATTTCAGGCGTGTGCTGCCACACCTGGCCAATTTTTGTATTTTTAGTGGAGACAGAGTTTCATCCTGTGTTGGCCAGGCTGGTCTCAAACTCCTGACCTCAAGTGATTCACCTGCTTCAGCTTCCTAAAGTGCTGGGATTACAGGTGTGAGCCACTGCACCTGGCCTATTCTACTTTCAACCTGCCTGTATCATTGAATTTGAAGTTTCTTGTAGGAATTATATTCTTGGCCATGGCTTTTTTTTTTTTTTAAAAACAAAATTTCCTCTGCCAAACTCTTTTAATTGGTATATTTGAATGAGTTAGTTATTATTATTATTATTATTTGACAGAGTCTCACTCTGTTGCCCAGGCTGGAGTGCAGTGGCACAATCTTGGGTCACTGTAACCTCTGCCTCCTGGGTTCAAGCGATTCTCCTGCCTCAGTCTCCTGAGTAGCTGGGACTACAGGCACGCGCACCACACCCAGCTAATTTTTGTATTTTTAGTAGAGATGAGGTTTCACCATGTTGGCCAGGATGGTTTCTATCTCTTGACCTCGTGATCTGCCCACCTCAGCCTCCAAAAGTGTTGGGATTACAGGTAGAAGCCACCGTGCTTGGCCCAGTTAAATAATTTTAGATGGACCACAGGCCTATATAAAGCTAAATCTATAAGGTAGAAAACACAGGAGAATATTTTCATGACTTAGAGCTAAGACATGTTCTTGTGAGACAGAAATCCATAACCATCAAATTTTATAAATTGATAAATTATACTACATCAATATTATTATTATTATTATTATTATTTGGAACAGAGGCTCACTCTGTCACCCAGGTTGGAGTGCAGTGGCACGATCTCAGCTCACTGCAACCTCCGCCTCTGGGGTTCAAGCGATTCTCGTGCCTCAGCCTCCCGAGTAGCTGGGATTACAGGCATGTGTGACAATGCCAAGCTAAACATTACTTTTCTTCAAAAGATACCATTATGACAATGAATAGGCAAGCCACCGACTGGGAGAAAAATTTATAAAACATTATCTCTGCCAAATAATCGAAATCCAGAATACACAATCTATATCCAGAATATACGCTGACAACTCAGTAATTAAAAACCATACAGGGGTGGGAGAGGAGATGGAAACACATTTACAAATGGCCAGTAAGCACATGAAAAAGTTCTCAACCTTTCTGGCTCTCAGGAGAAACTAAAATCACAATGAGCTATCACTTCACCCAGGCAGAACAGGGTGGACACCGTTGTTGTCGAGGGCTGAGAGCAGCCAGGCTCACAGACACAGCTGCGAGAGTGGGAAAAGGTATGTCTTCGTCAGAAAAGATCCTGGTGGTTTCTTTTAAAAAGTAAACATATGCCCACCGCATGGCCTGGCACTTCCACTCCTAGATATTTGCCCAAGAGGAAGTCTGTACAAAAGGAGCTGAATATGAAGGTTCATAGCAGCTTGATTCATAATAGCCAAAAACTGGAAACAGACTGGCCAGGGCAGGCAGAAGTCTGTGGAGTCCTCCTATTGTGCCTCATGTCGGTGTGCCATGGGCCTGTCATTCGGGGTGGATTGGTGTGGCCCAAGAGTGGAGCTCCATCCGTGCTTGAGGATGAAGACCCTGCAGGGCACTGCTGGGTGGTGATGAGGTGACCCATCCTAAAAAGTCATCTGCGGGGTTCTGTCCCTGAGCAGACAGCCTGGGCTTCCACCCTGCGGGGCAGGCTCTAGAGATGTAGGGACCTGGGGGTTAGGGAGCGCATGAACTCCCTGAAGAGCAGGCGGGTGGAGTGAACCAGGTCACCGGAGGAAAGCTAACGTACCCTGAGGCTGACTCGACAGCAGAGCGTTTCAGGGAGGAATTAGGAGCCCCTTAGTCTTGGCAGCGGTCTGGTTTGTGTTCTCTGTGATTCTATTGACTTTTTTTCTCATGGGTATAAGACGGCTGCCACAGGTCCTGGCATTAACTCCTCGCATGACTATGCCAAAGCAGGAAGGAAAAAGAGATTGTTCCTATGTTGTTCTCCTTGATTAACAGGAGCATCGGCCAGGCACGGTGGCTTATGCCTGTAATCCCCAGCACTTTGGGTAGCCGAGGCGGGTGGATCATGAGGTCAAGAGATCAAGACCATCCTGGCCAACATGGTGAAACCCTGTCTCTACTAAAAATACAAAAATTAGCTGGGCATGGTGGCGTGTGCCTGTAGTCCCAGCTACTTGGGAGGCTGAGGCAGGAGAATCGCTTGAACCCAGGAAAAAAAAAATCATCTTTCAGAAAACCTTAGGAGATGTCTTTGACGTCTCATCACTGGCAATGTTTATCCCTGAGACTGGGGGTGATTTGAGGTGGGAGAGGGGTAGACTAGGTTCTCTGATGTGGTGTACCAGGAGCTCTTTGGTGTTCCAGATCCTTCTTTTGCAAGTAGGAGGAGGAAAATGCTGCTTTCTAGGTACACGAGTCACATCTCAGATTAAAAGTGTTTCACATGAGTATACTGAGGGTCTGAGAGGACCCACTTCAAATTCTCATAGTGAACACACATAGACATCCCTGCAAAATGACATGCAAAAGCAATACCGATGGAATTGTTTAAAGGAGAGCACCACATTGGAGAATCACAGCAAGTTCCTTCAGAATATTTTTGAGCACCTACTATGTGCCAGTCACCATTCTAGGTGCTGGGAAGGCATCTGTGAGCTAGGCCTGGTGATATTTACATTCTAGTGTGTGTGTGTGTGTGTGTGTGTGTGTGATAAAATTGATAAAAAGGCAAACACACATCATACACACATTGTTAAAAAGACTATGAAGAAAAATGAAGGAGACATGGGAGGGAGTGCTGGGTCCATGTTAAACAGAGTAGTCAGAGATGGCACCTGGGCAAAGTCCTGAAGCAGGTGTGGGAACAAGTCACCGGGGACATCTGGGGAAAAGGTAGAACAGAGAGGAAATTTTCAGTGGGGACATCATAGGCAAAAAAAAAAAAAAAAAAAAAGACGCAGAGGACATGAGTCCCTAGGTGGAAAACAGCAGGGAGGCTGAAGAGCAGGAGGTGAGGTCGGATAGACCAGGGGCGTGCATGGGTGTGGTGTGCACACCTGGTGATGCAGGATTCCGTGGTGGACCTTTCACTAGCCCCCCCACTCGTCCATCCACCGCCCCTGTGCTATTTGGAGCATGGATGAAAGGGCAGCACGGGCAGGGAAGCCCTCTAGGAGGCTGCTCTAATAACCCTCGGGGAGACAGTGAAGGTGCCCACCCATAGAGGACGGGTGGGCACAGTACTTGGATCCAATCCATACTTCCACAGTCAAACCAAAAGGAAGATGGTTTAAAAAAAATTAGAGAAGTCAAGGTCAGCTCCATAATATTTGGCCAGAGAATCCAGAAGGATGGAGTAAACTTGAAGTAAGCAACAATAGGAGGAGAGGATTTTGGGGGAGAAGATCAGAAATGTGGATGTGGGATGTGACGCTTGAGATGTCTCTTAGAATTCAAGTAAAGTGATCAACAGGTCATCACCCAAAGGAGGCTGGGATCCTGGCTCCAGCCAACAAGGCCCAGGTTAGACGTGTGAGTCTGGACCTGGTAGCAGCTGTACCGTGTCTACAGTGCCAGACATGGACAGATCACAGAGTAGGTGGACGCAGAGAGAGGCACGGAGACAGGGACTGAGTCTTGGGCATGCCAATACATGGTGGGAGATGGGGGGGACCAGGAAAGGGGGTTGAGGGGGAGGGAATAGGGCAGAGATGTCCTGGGCAGGCAAGGAGGCCGAGGAGGAGAGGTTGTGGAGGAGGAGGACACAGGGGAAGGAGGGGCTTAGAAAAGCAGGGGCAAGCCCACACAGATAGGTCACTATAGGCTACGTCATAGGGAACTAAGGATTAGTGCCTAGAATTGGCTGCTGTGGGCTGGGCATCGTGGCTCATGCCTGTAATCCCAGCATTTTGGGAGGCTGAGGCGGGTGAATCACCTGAGGTCAGAAGTTCGAGACCAGCCTGGCCAACATGGTGAAACCCTTTCTCTACTAAAACAAACATTAGCTGGGTATAGTGGCACATGCCTGTAGTCCCAGCTACTCGAGAGGCTGAGGCAAGAGAATCACTTGAATCTGGGAGGCAGAGGTTGCAGTGAGCCAAGATCCTGCCACTGCACTCCAGCCTGGGCAACAAGAGTGAAACTCTGTCTCATAACAAAACAAAACAAAAAAAGAATTGGCTGTTGCAGGGGTCACTGAAGTCTTACAAGACCAGTTTTGGTTGAAGAAATGAATTGGAATGCATTCAAGAGTGATGGGGTGGGAATGAGTATAGACAATGAAAGATAAATTTTTTAGCATATTTTGCTAGAAATGGGAGCAAAAAGAGGCACAAGAAAAAGAGAATTGAGAGAGTATTTTTAAAGGATATTTCTTTTTGTTGTTGTTTTTTGAGACAGGGTCTCGATCACTGCTCATTGCAGCCTCTGCCTCCTTGGGCTCAGGTGATCCTCCCACCTCAGCCTCCGAAATAGCTGGGACTACAAGCACACACCATCACGCCCAACTAATTTATTATTAGCAGAGATGAGGTCTCACTATGTTGCCCAGCCTGGTCTTGAACTTCTGGGCTCCAGTGATCCTCTCGTCTCAAAGGGTGCTTTCATCGCTATCTCTGTCAGACTCTCCAAGTGGCCTCCCCAGCATGGTGGCCTCAGGGTAGCTAGACTTCACACCTGCAGCCGATCCCAAGGTGCCTGCTCCAAGAGAGGTCCAGGATGAAGCTGTGTGGCCCTGTGGGGTCTGTCTCTGAAGTCACACGCTATGAGTCAAGGCAATTATTGAGAGCCGCCCTGGTCAAGGGGGAGGGAGCCTGGACTCCACCTCTCGATGGAGGCGTGTCCACGTCACACCGTGGAAAGAGCATGTGTGGCCACCTTTGGAAATGCAATCAAGAGCTCCTGGATTAATGTGCAGCCTAAATCACAGTCTATTCAAAACCATGTAGCCCATCCTGCTGACGAGTTCTTCCTTATGTCCTCCCCAAGTGCCTCTTTACCTAACTCCCATCTTCAGTCCAATGTGGCTGCTGAGGAGAGGTGGAATTATTCCCACCCACAAAGGCAGATTTCACTCTTTGGGGTCTGAGGGATCTGAATTCCCACTCCTGTTCTGCTATGTGCTGAATGGCCTTGGGCAAATGTCCTACTCTCCCAAGCCTCAATTTCATCATTCTAAAAATGTGGACGATCATGATATTCCTTTTTAAAAAATAAACATTTATTGAGCACCGACTATTACAGGTTTTTTTTGTTTTGTTTTGTTTTTTTGAGACAGGATCACACTGTCTCCCAGGCTGGAGTGCAGTGGCGTGATCACGGCTCACTGCAGCCTCACTTTCCTGGCTCAAGTAATCCTCCTGCCTCAGCCTCCCAAGTGGCTGGGATTACAGGTGTGCATCACTCCACTTGGCTAATTTTTTGTATTTTTTGTAGAAATAGGATTTTGCCATGTTGCCCAGGCTGGTCTTGAATTTCTGGATTCAACCCATCCACCCACCTCAGCCTCCCAGAGTGCTGGGATTACAGGTGTGAGGAAAAATACACATGCTGTCACAATGATGCGAATGAATCTCTAAGACAGGGAACTTGAGGAAAAGCAAGAGTTTGAATCTTTGGGACAAAGGAAGAGAAGTATCAGCTGGGGAAGAAAAATAAGAGTGTCTCCTGTGCACCGTCACCAGCGCCACAATCATGTAAGAATGGTTAAGTCAAGCATGAAATTAACAAGAAGCAGAAATCTGTGTTCCTTCCACTGAAATCTCTGTGGCTGGGCTTCATGTTTGCTGAGATAAATGTCCCCCGTGAGATTTCCCCGTGCCTCCAAGGAGACTATTCTCATTAACGGTAGATGGACTGCAGGCTTCCCCAGCAGTTTCTGCCTGAGTGTCTCTCACCGGTTGGTGGTCTCCCTCCTCCAGGGCAAGGCCACGAAGATGACTCTACCTCTCTTCATACAAAGCCTCATGTAGCCTGCCTTTTACCAACCTGCCCATCGCCGGGACACCTGTGGAGGAGCCTGGGGCAGGGGTGGGGACACGGGACTTTTCCATATGACTGTGTCCTCCCTCCAGTAGGCTCCACCTCCTTCACCCATCCCTGACCAGTGCACCCAGCCTCTGATCCCTTGGCCATGCCTTCCACCTCCACATGCCTTAGACCTGTGCTACTGGCATGGCCTCTGCCTGCACATCTAAGATGGCATCCTTGACTTCACCAAAAGAGGCATCTGCAACATTTCATAATTCCTGAGAGACTTGAAAGATATGCAGTGATATAATTTTGCACTGAAACACAGGCCTGGCATGGCGACTCACACCTATAATCCTAGCACTTTGGGAGGCCAAGGTGGGAGGACGGCTTGCTTGACGTCAGTTCTAGACCAGCCTGGGCAATACAGTGAGACCTGGCTCTAGAAAAAATACAAGTCACCTGGGTGTATTGACATGCTCCTGTAGTCCTGGCTACTTGAAAGGCTGAGGGCAGGAGGATTGCTGGGGGCCAGGGTTCAAGGCTGTAGTGAGCCATGTTCAAGTCACTGCATTCCAGCCTGGGTAACAGAGCAAGATCCTGTCTCTCTCTCAAAAAAAAAAAAAAAAAAAAAAAAAACAGAAAGGAAAAAAGAAACATAGCCAAGAATGCAACTTCACTTGGTCTTTCTGGGTCTCCAGATGTAGGGATAGACGCCCTCCTGTATCAACGCCTTCCTGTGAGGGGTGAGAGGAGGCAGAGGGGTTTGGCCTGCTGGACACAGCCACAGCTCCCAGCCTTGTGAGTGCCCCCTCCACTGCCTGCCCGCTTCCACTTGGTGGCTCCCAGCCGCTGCCCTCGGCCCGGCCATCCCTGAAAGGACCTTGCCCTTCCCTGCTCTGCTCTTGAGGGACTGCTTTCTCTTACTTTGCTGGCACAACACCCTCCTCATCCCTAAAGGGGAGATGGTGAGGGGCCCACATGTACCCCCACCTGCTGTGTCTGACACCTGCCCGCTCAGGCTAAGACATGTTGCTGTGACGAAGGGGCCCAGATCTCAGAGGCTGGTGACCCAGAGGACTATTTCTTACCGATGTGGACTGTCCACTGCGAGTTCCCTCAGCCGGGGCCTTAGCATACAGAGGCCACACCTAGGACCTGTGGGCTTGTGGCAGGCAGAAAGGAGCAAAGGGAGCCCAGCACCCGGCCCCTCAGCTCTGCCTGGGGTTGCCCAGGCCACTGCCGCTCAGACCTCTTTGCCGGAGCCCTCCCATCCCCAGTCTGCTGTCAGCTGGGGAGGCAGGCCCCAACAGTGGGGAGGGATGGCAGGGACTCCCAGCAAGTGGCACCCTCCACAACTGGCCATCCACTCACTCTTTAGGCTCCCCCTTGGAGCCTTGTGAGGAGGAGAGGAGCGGCTCCACAGAGCTCTGGGGCCAGGTGAGCAGCGACTCAGGGCTGCTGCGGTCCTCAGGGGGAGGCTCAGGGCTGAGCCTGGCAGGGATGAAGCCAGAGTGCCCTGGAGTCCAGCTCCAGCTCTGGGTACAGGGACTTGGGGTGCTCAGGGGACCACACAGAGGCTGGGGGCTTGAGAGGTCAGCAAGACTGGCAAGGAGGTCCAAAGGAGGGGGCGAGTGACCCCAGGAGGGGGTGAGGTGTCCACAGGGGTTAAGATGTCCCCCAGGAGGGGGTTGGATGACCCCAGCAGGGGATGGGGGAGACCACAGCGGTGAGATGACCCTAGGAGGGGGGTGACCACAGAGGGGGGGGTGAGATGTCCCTAGGAGGGGGTGGGATATCCCCAGAATTGGGTGAGATGTCCCCAAAAGGATGTGGGGTGTTCACAGGAGGACCTGGGTGGACGCAAGAAGGGGTGGAGTCACCACAGGAGGTGGGGGACCACAGGTGAAGTGGGTGAGGTGATCACAGGTGAAGTGGGTGAGGTAACCACAGGACCTCAGATGATCTATCTATTCTCACCGCACCAGCAGCAGCTTCTCAAGCCTGGGAAGTCCCCCTGTGCTCACCCCCACCCCCAGACTGTCTCCAGGATCGAGGAGGAGGTGCTCGTCCAGGCTGCTGGATGGACCCAGGCTTCCTCATTCCCGCCTCTCTTTCCAGGATCCAGGACTCTGGGGGAGAGGGGGCAGTCATCCACATGCAGGGCAGGTGGATGCCCATCGGCTGTCCAAGCCCAGAGGCTGTTGCTCACAGGTGCTCCCCCGGACCAGAGGACTGTAGGGTGTGTCCCCCTCATTGGGCAGGGGTATTTCAGGGAACTTCAGCGGCACAGCCTTTTGACAGACATGAAGTCTAGGGTCCTCGGCTAGACAAGGCCCATCCTGAGTCCAGGTGCAGAGAAGTGAAGTTGCACTTCAGTTTGCTTTCTGGAGTTCTCAGTCACGGGGCTGTGGTGCTTGGGGGCTCTCAGAGACCCTAGAGTACAGCGTGATCTTCCCACAGGTGGAGCTCCTCCGGCCCAGGGAGGGGGAAGGCCCAGAGCAAGACCCCGGGGGTCCGAGCTGTGGCAGGCCTTTTGCGCCTGGTCACCCTGGGATTCACAGGCAATGACACACGCAGCCTCAAGCCCTCCAGAAACACCTTCTTGGTGGTGTAGCAGAGGAGAGAGGGCATTGTTCAGAGCCACAGTCTCAAGTTCAAGTCCTGCCTTTGTCATTGGTGGCTGTGTGCCCTGGGGAATTGACTTAACCTCTCGGAGCATCTAAAATCGGGTTCCAGCTCCCCCGTCACATGGAAGGGTGACTAGAAGACTGCACTGCCCTTTTCTGCCGTCACTGGGTGTGCGGAGTTGATGGGAGAGAAGCAGAGCCTTCCATCCGTTCCGAAGCCGCATTCGCTCTCAGCATTTTAGAGTCAGGAGCTGGGTGGGCGGCAGGTGACTCTGCACACCTTCACCTGGGAGCTGACTGGACGACCCCAGCCCTCAGGTTTCCAACAAACCACCGAAGGACCACGAGGAAGAAGCCAGGGTCCGGGACGGTGTCCAGAACATTCTGCTGACACCTGCTGTACAATCACAGAAGCACCAATCTCTGCCTCAGAGAGGGGCACGGAAGGGAATCTGGAGAAAGACAGCAGACGTTCTGTTAGGAAGTGCCACGCCACCCAGTCCTGCTGGCAAAGAGGACGGCGTGGTGTGCAAAACCTGGGCCTCGCTGTCTCAGAGTCAGAAAGGGGGCTCCAGCGTCTTTCTCTCACTCAGTCTCTCTCCCTGCACCCCCACCCCAGGATATTAGTAAGGACTAGAAATGTGTCTTTAGGGACAGAAAAGGCAACTCTTTCTTCTGCTCCAGGGACAAGTTACCCTCAATGATTGGCAGAGGACTTGAGTCCTGGCCTCCTCCTTATGTTTCCGGGGATTCTGTGACCTGAGAAAACAGCCCAGGAATCCATTGTGTGCACAATACAATACACAAACCTGTTCTGTCATTTATGGCAGGGAAATATTCAGATGCAGTAGCAGTCCCCCCAGGCCGCCTGCTCCCTGCCACCAAGCCTGGGGCCCTCCCCGGAGATGACACGGCAACCCTCCAGTGTACCTCCCTCCTGAGAGCTTCCACTTAATTCACTTGTGTGTGATTTGAGCTTCATCTGTGAGTTAACACAAATGGATAACATGAAAAGTGTCCCGTGGATTCATGCTTCTGCGACATGCTTTTCCCACTTAGCAATAATGCATATAGGACGACCTCATTTCTAAACTGCTGAATAGGGATCATTTATTTATTTACACTTTTCCATGTTGCTAGACACTGGGGACATTAGTAGCTATGGACGAATTGCCCTCCAGAAATGCAGCACCTATTTACCCCCCACCCATCCTAAACATTTCTATCATTCACAGTTTTTGCCAAACTGACCAGTGAAAACTGCGTCTTGTACCTTGAGATTGCGCATGTTTCCACGGCTCCTAGTGGCCAGTGCTTCCTCTTCTTCGACTTTGTTCATGTCCTCTCCCCCACTTAGTTGTTGAATTTTCCTTAATCAGGGATTGTTTTTCCTGGTGTAGCTGTGGCCAGCGTTGCCTCTACACTGTATCTTGCCTTTTAGGTTTGCAATTAATATCTTTAATTGTATGTTTGTTTTTGAGACGGCCTCACTTTGTCATCCAGGCTGGGCGGGCGGCAGGTGACTCCATCACAGTTCACTGCTGCCCCATGTTAGCCTCCTGAGTAGCTGGGACTAGTCGTGTGCCACTATGCCCAGCTATTTTTTGCTAGTTTTTGTAGAGATAGTATATTGCCCAGGCTGGTCTTGAACTCCTGGACTCAAGCGATTTGCCTGCCTCAACCTCCCCAAATATTGGGATTGCATGTGTCAGCTATCCTGCTTTGCCTAGTGTCTTTTATTCAATAGAAAGTTTTTGTTTTACATTTGATGTGGTCAAATGTATTAATCCTTCATTTTTAGCTTTTGTAATTCATGTCTTAAGAATGACTTTTCTACCGGCCAGGCACGGTGGTTTACACCTGTAATCCCTCACTTTGTGAGGCCAAGGTGGGCAGATCACTTGAGCTGAGGAGTTCGAGATGAGCCTGGCCAACATAGTGAAACCCCGTCTCTACTAAAAATACAAAAGTTAGCTGGGCATGGTGGCACACACCTATAGTCTCAGCTACTTGGGAGGCTGAGGCAGGAGAATCGCTTGAACTCAGGAGGCGGAGGTTGCAGTGAGCTGAGATTGCACCACTGCACTCTAGCTTGGCGACAGAGCAAGACTCCATCTCAAAATAAAATAATAAAATAAAATAAAATAAATGACTTTTCTACCTCAATATATATCCTTTTATATTTTCTTCACTTATATTTTTGCATATTTTCTTTAAGTTTCATAATCTTCTTTTTTAAATTTCATTTATTATCAAATGAGTTGAAGGTTTTATAATTTTCTTGCAATAATTTAGATTAATACATCATCTGGATTTGTTTTAGTGTTGTGAGATAGCTCTCTATATTATGTTACAAATGTAGTGGTGAGTAAACCCAGAACCATTTTTTGAATAATCTATATTTTTACATTCTTTTAGTTTATAGAAAGTTGCTAAATGTGCCGGGCGCAGTGGCTCACACCTGTAATCCCAGTATTTTGGGAGGCCGAGGCAGGCAGATCACGAGGTCAGGAGCTCGAGACCAGCCTGGCCAAAATAGTGAAACCCCGTCTCTACTAAAAATACAAAAAAAAAAAAAAAAGCCAGACATGGTGGCACACACCTGTAGTCCCAGCTACTTGGGAGGCTGAGGCAAGAGAATCGCTTGAACTGGGGAGGCGGAGGTTGGGATGAGCTGAGATCAAGCCATTGCACTCTAGCCTGGGCAACAGAGCAAGACTGCCTCAAAAAAAAAGAAGAAAAAAAAAAAGGAAGTTACTAAATGCATGGGCCTATTTCAGGACACTATTCTTTTTAAAAGTGTATATCAGTTTTACATATTTATCCTTTTAAAAAATTTTATTTATTTTTTGTTGTTTTAGAGGCAGAGTCTCACTCTGTTGCCCAGGCTGGAGTGTGGTGGCATGATCATAGCTTACCGTAGTCTTGAACTCCTGGGCTCAAATGATCCACCCGTCTCAGCCTCCTGAGTGGGTGGAGACTACAGGTGTGCACACCACCACACTTAGATGATTTCCATTATTATTTTAGGCCGACACAAGGTCTTCCAATGTTGTCCAGGCTGGCTACATGTTTATTCTTATATATCATTTCAATTAAAATCATTTATTACATATTTTGTATATCACAAAGAATCTCTATTGCATTCTTTTCTTTTCACACTTGTCTTGACTATTTTTGTACATTTTCTACTTCTAATATTAGAATCTGCTTGTCAGTTTTATAGGGGAAATCCTGTTTGATTGTAATTGATGCTGAATTTAAATTCTACACTAATTTAGGGGGAAAACTGACATTTATACCGTATTCAATTTTCCATTGAGGAACACAGTATATGTCTATTCATGCAATTTTTAATTAAAATACATTCATACACAATATACTTTATGGTCTTCTCCACGTCGGTCCTGTCCATTTTTGATGGGTTCCCCCCTCCCTGTGCTGTAACAGTGTTGTTATCATGAAGGACATTTTTCCCACCTATGTTATAATTAATCATTGCTCATAGGTAGGAGGGCTTTGTATAGATAGATCTTGCCACATAGGTGAATTTGTCCTAATTATTCTTATAGTTTATTAGTTCAGTTTTCTAGACAATGTAGAAAGTCACATTGTCTGAAAAAATGACGCTGCATTTTAAGATAAATCTTGTATTCTCTCGTCCATTTCCTTCCCTGTAGTTCTTAAGTCTACTGGGGATTTCTCACTCATTTTGATAATTTGTATTTTCCTGCACATTTCTCCATGATGCCCGTGATTTCAAACATTTCTTCATACATTTTGGGCTATGATGACTAATTTCCTTTACCCACTTCATCTTTCCTTACATCGTCTGTCTGTGTTTTCTCTCTTCTCCTCACTGTCTGCCTGGGTTGCACTACCCGGGTTGGAAACGCTCATGCAAAACCCTGAGCCTCGTCTGCTTTTGTGCAAAATCATAGCATCACTCCATCCTGAGGGTGAGTTTTTTCCTACTGAATTTCTATTTTCCCATTTATTTTTATTTCATGACTTTCTATTTTTTTCTCTGGTTTTTTTTTTTTTTTTTTTTTTTTTGTTGTTGTTTGTTTTTGTTTTTTGAAGCAGTGTCTTGGTCTGTCGCCCAAGCTGGAGTGCGGTGGCACAATCTTGGCTCACTGCAGCTTCCGCTTCCTAGGTTCAAGCCATTCTCCTGCCTCAGCCTCCCGAGTAACAGGGACTAGAGGTGTGCGCCACCACAACTGGCTACTTTTTGTATTTTAATAGAGATAGGGCTTCACCATATTGTCCAGATTGGTCTCAAACTCCTGGGCTCAAGTGATCCACCCACCTTGGCCTCCCACAGGTGAGGGTGGGGGTTCCAGCCATGAGCCATAGCACCCAGCCTTGCCTTTTCCTCTATCAATCACTTTATTCAACTTTATGGGGCTTATTTTAATGTTGGTGTTCCTGTTTTTGAACTATGATAGTAGTTCATTTATTTTTAATCTTTTTTTCTCTAATAAATGCATTAAGGCTTCTAAATTTTCTCTGGATATTGCTTTGAAACATTTCACAAGTTTAAAAAGTGGAACATTCTGTTCTGTCATCCATTTCTAAGTGGTTGCTAATTTCTGTTTGGATTTTATTTATTATTTATTTTTTGAGATGGAGTCTCTCTGTCGCCCAGGCTGGAGTGCAGTGGTGCCATCTCAGCTCACGGCAACCTCTGCCTCCCGGGTTCAAGTGATTCTCTTACCTCAGCCTCCCAAGTAGCTGGTACTACAGATGCATGCCACCATGCCTGGCTAATTTTTTGTATTTTTAGTAGAGACGGGGTTTCACCGTGGTAGCCAGGATGGTCTTGATCCCCTGATCTCAAGTGATCTACACACCTTGGCCTCCCAAACTGTTGGGATTACAGGCATGAGCCAAGGCACCAGACTTTTTTTTTTTTTTTTAGACAAGGTGTCTCTGTGTTGCCTAGGCTGGAGTGCAGTGGCTATTGTCACACATATGATCATTGCTTACAACTCCTAAAACTCCTGGGCTCAAGCCTGCTGTGTAGCTGGGACTACGGTCATGTACTACCAAGCCCGGCTTGTTTTGGTGTTCTTTTAAAAGTTATTTTTTAAATTAATTAATATTTTTTGACACAGGGTCTTGCTCTGTCACTCAGGCTGGAGTGCAATGGCACTGGATTACAGCTCACTGCAGCTTCGACCTCCCTGGCTCAGGTGATCCTCCTTCCTCAGCCTCCCAAGTAGCTGGGACCACAGGCACACACCACCACGCTCAGCTACTTTTTAAATTATCTGTAGTGAGAAGGTCTTTCTATGTTGCCCAGACTGGTCTTGAATTCCTGTGATCTCAAGTGATCCTCCCGCCTTGCCCTCCCAAAGTACTGGGATTATAGCTTTGAGCCACCCCACCTGGTGATTACTGTAGCTTTGTAGTAAGTTTTGAAACCAGGAATTCTGAGTCCTCCAATTTTGTTCTTTTTTTTGAAGATTGTTTTAATTATCCTGGGTTCCTTGAATTTTCTGAACAGCTTGTCACTTTCTGCAAACAATTCACCTGGGATTCTGATACAGATTCTGTGAACCCAGAAATCTTTAAGGAGTATTGCCATCTTAACAATGATAAGTCTCCAAATCCATGAACGCAGATGTTTTTCTATTTATTTAAATATTCTTTAATTTCTTCCAGCTATGTTTATAGTTTTCAGTGTGTAAGTTTTGCATTTCTTTTTTTTTTTTTTTTTTTTTTTTGAGGCGGAGTTTTGCTCTCGCTGCCCAGGCTGGAGTGCAATGGCACAATCTCAGCTCACTGCAACCTCTACCTCCCAGGTTCAAGCAATTCTTTTGCCTCAGCCTTCCAAGTAGCATGGTGGTGCATGCCTGTAATCCCAGCCTCCCAAGAGATTACAGGCATGTACCACCATGCATGGCTAATTTTTTGTGTTTACTAGAAATAGGATTTCACCATGTTGGTCAGGCTCGTCTCAAACTCCTGACCTCAGGTGATCCACCCAACTTGGCCTCCCAAAGTGCTGGGATCGCAGGCAGGAGCCATCACGCCTGGCCCCAAGGTTTGCTTTTCTTTTGTTAAATTTATTCATAAATATTTATTTGTTTTCCTCCCCAATCCTCCTACCCCTGCTATCCTTCCCCTGGCCCCCACCCCACTCACCAGCAGACCCCAATGTGTGATGTTCCCTTCCCTGTGTCCATGACAAATATTTCATTCTTTTTAATTTTTTTTGAGACAGGGTCACCCAGGTTGGAATACAGTGGTGCCAGCACGGATCACTGCAGCCTTGAGCTCCTGGGCTTAAGTAATACTCCTGCTTCAGCCTCCTGAGAAGCTAATTACGTACATATTTTCTGTAGAGATGGAGTCTTGCTATAAATTGCCCAGGCTGGCCTCAAACTCCTGGCCTCAAGCCATTCTCCTGCCTTGGCCTCCCAAAGTGCTGGGAGCCACAGTGCCTGGTCAATGTTTTATTCTTTCTGATGTGTTGTAAACAGAATTTATTATGGGTTGAACCGTATCTCCTCAAAATTCATATGCTGAAGTCTTAACTCCTAGTACTTGCAAATGTGATCCTATTTGGAAATAGTGTAACTGCAAATGCAAATAGGTAACTGAGAATGAGGTCACACTGGAGCAGGTGAGCCCTAATCCAATGTAACTGGCGTCCTTATAAAAAGGGAAATTTGGACACAGACACAGGTGCAGGCACAAAGGGTAGAGACTGGGGTTTTTCTGCTGCAAGCCAAGGAGCAAAAAAGAGAGGCCTGGGATCGAGCTTTCCCCCATGGCCCCCTGTGAGGGAACCAACCCCACATCACCTTGATTTTGGACCTCCAGCCTCCAGAGCTATGAGATAATATATTGTAAGCTACCCATAAGCTGCCCAGTTGGTGGCATTTTGTTATGGTGTTCCTCCAAATTAACATTGTTTTCTTAATTTGATTTTGATCTTGTTCATTGCTAGTGTATAAGAATATGACTGATTTTTGCATATTCACCTTACATCTTACAGCCTTGCTAAACTTGCTATTGGCTGTGTGTGTGTGTGTGTGTGTGTGTGTGTGTGTGTGTGTGTGTGATCCTACGTTCCTTAGGACTTTTTATATTCAAGATTTCGTTATCTGCAAGCAGAGAGAGTTTTACCTCTTCCTTTCCAATCTGGATCCTGTCAAGATTTGCAATGGAATATGTTCTGGCTTCCAATTCACGCACATCTCTCTGTGGGTATTAATTATACTTATTCTAAAGTCTTATTCTGTTTGTCAAGTTAGCTCTGGGTCCCTGAATGTGTTTTCTGTGAGATGTGTTGGTTTCCTCTTCTGTGCTACTTGTCTGCCTTGGGTGTTTAAATTACAGTGACTCACGACGGGGCTCCTCCTCATACTTCCGTTTCCTGTTTACCAATGTGACTGTTCTGCTTCTTCTGCCCAAGGCACACGGGGGCAGGGCAAGCCTTGTGGTCAGCTGTGGGCTCACCTGGAGAGGGTTTCTGGAGTGGGGCCACCAGCTGCCTGAGGTTGCCCCAGACTCTGCCTGGCCTCTGAAGCCCAGATGCCTACACTTCTGCCCTGTCCTGGAGCATGTGAAGGAGGAGGACGGGGGTTGACACCCCCACTCCTGCCCAGGGTTCAAATCCCTCGGAGCACAGGCCCCTCTGCTGCTTCCTCCCAGAACCTGCAGCCCAGCCCAGGGTCACTGCTGTTGTTGTTTGGAGACAGGGTCTCGCTCTATCACCCAGGCTGAAGTGCAGTGGTGTAAACACAACTCACTACAGCCTCGACTTCCTGAGCTCAAGTGATTCTCCTGCCTCAGCTTCCTAAATAGCTGGGACTATAGACATGCACCAGCCCAACAGGCTACTTTTTAATTTTTTTGTAGAGATGGAGTCTCCCTATGTTGCCCAGGCTGGTTTCAAACCCCTGGGCTCAGAGATCCTCCCGGCTCAGCCACCCATTTGTGGCAATAAGGGCTAGAAAACTAACCTCACTGGTTTCCCCCTGTCCTCTGTAAAATGGATGCAGTATTCCTCTCTGAAAGGCCAACATGGGAATGAACATGGGGCATGCTTAGGAGGCACCTGTGCACTGTGGTGCATTCAGGTGTCACAGGGTCTCATCACTTCCCTGTGGGCTGGTTGGGCAGTGCCTGCACCACAGGCCTGTGGGGTCTGTGGAGACTCACAGGAGCAGAGAAAGCCAAAATCCTCCCCACTATGGGGTCCAGAGACTCTAACAAGCTCTGCTGTTTCACGGGGTGTCCCCATACGCCTGAGTGTGCCCCGTTAGCACTCTGGGTACACACACCAGACATCGACACGTGCCTTGCAGACATGTGCACAGACACGCTCCCTTCGGAGCAGCCCCACAGTACCCCATGGTCCTCCGCAGGGTGGGATTATTCTTTCTCCACATCTGCTTCTGTTTCCTCTTTCCCTGTCCTGGTCCCACTCCCTCTCAAAGAATCTTTTCCTTTCTGTCTCCTGTCTCCTCTCCTGAGCTTGAGTGGGCCTCAGTTCGTGCTCTGGCTTCATCAAGCAGTGTCAGCTGTGCTGCGGGCAGAGCTGGGAGGTCACTTCAGCATCCATGGTCCCTTGGTGTGGTCCCCTCCACTGAGTCAGCCCCAGAGCATAGGGGAGAGGTTCAGCTGCCCATTGCCCCCAAGGAGGGCTGGCAAGGATGGGATCACACAAGGCATGAAAATTGGGAGCAGTGACCCAGCTGCAGAGAGTTCCTTGAGCAAAGTCTCCCTCTGCCCCGGGATGAGGCAGAAGCTTACTCTCCCATCCCTTAGCCCAGGCATGGGTTCAGGGGCCACCCCGGGCCAGCTCTGGTCCCGCTCCTGCGGTCACCATAGGAAGCCTCCCCAGTCCTCTTGGCAGAATGGCTGGGGGCCTGACTATGACCCACCCAAGCCCAGGCAGAAGGCTGGGCTCTGCCCTGTCCCTGCCATGGGCTGCAGCCAGCCTCCCAACCCCTCGGGCTGTCTCCTTCTCTGCAAAATGGCTGCCTGTCCTCCCCAGCGAGGAGGTTGTTCCGGGACCTGAGGGCCATCTTGCCCAGCTAAACTAACGTGAATCTTCCCTGAATTTCCCATGTCTGCTCCTGCTTTCTCCCTTCATTCATTCATTCACTCATTCACCCTCCTCATTTGTTCAGCAAGCGTGCACTGAGAACCTTCCCTGTGCCGCACACTGAATGTGCATGGGATACAGCAGCATGGCCTGACCCGGCCCTGGAAACCCTCCTGTGGCTTCCCTGTGGCTTCTCTAGGGGCCTTTGCTTTAAGCCTCCCCAGCAACCTGGTGTCCACTGGCTGCTTCTGGGAAGCATCAGAAGTGTGGAGAACGCTTCCTGATGAGTTTACGATCCGTTTAGTTGAAAAAAATGCCTTTCACAGCGACACCCATGCAGGAGCTTTTCATCTCAATTAGAAATGAGTGGTTTAATCTGTGAGCAGGGGCAGAAGTTGGATTCTGACAAACACATCAACCTCTGGAAAGAAAATAAAGCTCAAGCCTCCCCTTCCATTAGCAGGAGGGCAGTGTGCCCTCTTCCCTCTGTCTTCTTTCTAGAGGAGAAAGGAGAAGGGAAATAGGGGAGATAGGAAGGCGCCCCACAGATTCTCCTAACCAGTACCAGCTTGGGCCCAGGAGATGAGGGAAGCAGATGGTGGGGTCCATGGGGCCCCATGTTCCTCTTCAAGGACCCACCATCTGCTGTCTTAAGGATGCCCAATGCACCCAATAGGAGACGGATATGGACCGTATCTCCTGAGGAATGTTGTCAGCCTCTAGGGGCTCACCACTCTTAGACAAATATTTTTACCATTCAAAAGCCGGTCTGTGAGGGCTTGCTCTGCTGCACTAATTAAGCATATTTTTAGTTGTTTGTGTGTGTGTGTGTGCGTGTTCGCGCGTGCACCCTCTGTTGGCATTGCCAGGCACTTTCCTGGTGTCCCCTCCTCCTTTAACTAAAGAGGTACCCTCAGTTTACTCCATGTTACTGATGCGGAAACTGCTTCTCAGGCGCACGAGGGACTTGGCCCAGTTCACACAGAAGTGGCAGTGCTGGGACTGAATTAGCTCACAGCATGCCCATCTCTCTTTGCCTCTGGTTCACGTGCCCCTGGGCCCCCCTCACCTTTTAGTTTGGGATGCCAGCCACATGTGGCCAGGGAGGCCCCCATGCTCAATCTTCACAGCTCCTGGCTGGAGACCTGCTGATGATTCAGTGTCCAAAAAAACCAGGCTGAGTTCCTGGGTCTCCAGTATGTAGTCAGGAGGAGGTCGTGTTTCTCAAGTATGGACCTTGGACAGACACTTTTCAGCGGGACACTTGCTCAGTACCCTGGACAGAGCTGTGGGAGAGGCATGACTGTCAAGCTCCTCACCTACCAGGTGAGACACTGGAGGCTGGGAGGGGCTGGGCCTTACATGGGTATGTGTGCATTAACAATGGCCTTCCTCCAAAGACTCTCAGCTTCAGGGCACAGGAAACTTGTAAGCCCAGCACTGAGGATGGCCATTTGGGTCTGACCTCCAAATTCAAATGGCCTCTGACTACCTAGAAAGGAAGGCCCTGGAGCTCAGCTGCGGTGTGAACTTTACCCCAGAAGCCTTGGAGCCATGCAGCACAACACAGGGATGTTGGCGGGAGACAGAACTGGGTTAGAGTCCCGGCTCCACACTCACTGGCTGTCGCTTGGCCTTTCTGTCTGTTTCCTGACTGCAAAATGGGAACAACAGTTGTGCCTACCCAACAGATAGCTGTAAGGATAAGAGAGGATGCAGGGAAAGGATTAGTGGGTGGGGGACAGGAAGTGGTCAGTAGAGGGCAGCTTCTCGAGGGGCAAAGAGGGAACAGTGTCCCCACCACTTGATGACACTGGCAATAGAGAGTTTTGCTTTGAATGGAGCTCTGCCCCAGCACAGCAGCCATGCTGGCACATGCGGCAGGACTGGGGCAGCCTCATCCCAACGGGGCTTTCTCTCTCTTTGCAATGGCCCCTGCTGCTCTCATGATTTCTCCACATAAAGGTGGATGAGTAAATACATTTCCATTCCACACCAAGGGCCCTTGGAAAGCACAGCACCTCAGGGTCAAGAGTGTGAGCAGGCCAGCCAGGGAGAGAAGGTATGTTCTGGGCCGGGAGGCAGAGCCACAGAGCTGGTCTATGTTGGTCAGGCGGGGCTTGTCATTCTGGGGAACACATTGTATCTCTCTCTCCAGGGAGGTCATCTTGCCTCCCAACCCTCCCTTGGCTTCCACTCACGCCAACCCTTTGTCCTCCTAGCCCCTAGGGTGCAGAAGGGGCTCGTCAGCTGCCCTGTGGCATTTGCAGGGCATCTGGACACAGCCCTACTCTCAGCCTGATCCTTCCCATTCTCAGGAAGGAGGTCCTTCGGTCCTGGTGTTCGTCATCCAGGAATTCCCCCGAAGCACCGCCCCTAGGCGCTGTCCTCGGTGCTGACCAACAGCGCACCTCCTTGTGGCCGGCGGCCAAGGACCCTCAGGCAGAGTGGGGTTCCAATCTTCCTAGAAAGCTGGATTAGGCTGCAGAGTTGCAGGATCTTGAGTCTTCATGACAGCAGATGTTTGACACCGCCTGGCTGTACTCAGCCTCAGAAGCGGGTGCTGAGAGCCCTATGTGGACTCGTTTCTTGCAGAGCAGCTGTTGGGGCACACTCTGCACTTCAGAGGCAGAAGCCCTCCAGGGTGGAGGGACATCAGTCTTGTAAGTGTTGCTTTGATGTTTCTCTCTTTCACTTTCCATGTAATGAAAACAACCCCAGTTCTGTAAATGAGAGAAATTGGACCTCCTTAAGGAGACAAATTTTACCTTACTCTCAGGTACAGAGGGGGACAGGACCACCTATTGTGACAGGATCCTTCCAGCTCTGTCAGGACTTCTTGGCTCCAGGCTCAGGACTTCCTTACTTAGGGTGACGACTGAAGCCCAGGAGCCCCTGCACCCTTCCCACTCTGGAATAGTACCCCTGGCTCAGTCCTGCTTAGATCATGTGTAAATGTCCAGCCGGGATCTGGACCATGCTCCTAGAAGATCTTCTCATGCAGCCACTTGGGTGAAGTGGAAATGGGGGGCTCTGGAGTCTCATACTCAGCCTCTTCCCACTCTTTATGAGCTCACAAAGCTCACACTGAAAACCTTAACTCTATAAAAAGCCTTGTAAACAGCAGCCTTTGAATAGGTCCTGGTGGGGTGAACTGAAAAGTGTAGCCCGGGGGCATTTTGAAGATCCCACCCTCCTCTACCTTCCAGCTCCTCCTGGCTCCATTAATTTGACAGAAGTACACTCTACGCAACAGTTTCAGGTACAAGCCATTAGCCCAGATGAGACAAATAATGTCTCATCAGTTCAGAAAACTTGTCCATAATCACATTCTAGAGGCAAGAAGAACATTTAGCTTTTGCACTTGATGCAGGAGACTTTCAGATAAAATGGCTACATTTGCATGCAACTCTAAATTCTTTCCAAATTTTCGTTGAAATGGCCAAGAACAGAACACAGAAATAGGAAAAGCATGCATCGATGCCAGAAATTGGAGAGGTGTGACACTGACAAATCAGAAACTTGGATATTCAAGATATTCTTCCAGAAAAGGTTGGGACAACACCAAATAGAAAGAAATCCTGACCCAGTCACTGGCAGAGCCCATGACCATCCCTTATTGCGGAGATCCAAGAACTAGAGGCAAGACAGCTGGGGCATCTCTGGATTCTGCCCTCCCTCTGAGAAGGGACTGAAGCCTTGGGTCACTGCAAAGGTGCATAAGGTCACACTTGATTTGTGTCCAATAAGAAGAATGACTGCACTAGGCAAAGAACCGGGACACTGCCCCAGCTATGGCTGCCGCGACAAATATGATTAAGAGCAATGGCTCTGATCAGGGCCAGAAATTTCTAGGTTTTCATCTAACCCTCAACAGCTGAGTGATCGAAGTTGCTTGATGATGTCCGAACCGCAATTTCATCATCAGTTTCATTCATATATATATATATATATATAATTTTTAAATTTTTAAATTTTTTCTTTTGAGATGGAGTCTTGCTCTGTCACCTAGGCCGGAGTACAGTGGTGCAATCTCAGCTCACTGCAACCTCCGCCTCCTGGGTTTAAGTGATTCTCCTGCCTCAGCCTCTTGAGTAGCTGGGATTACGGGCGCCTGCTACCATGCCTGGCTTGTATTTTAAGTAGAGACGGGGTTTCACCCTGTTGGCCAGGCTGGTCTTGAACTCCTGACCTCAAGTAGTTCACCTGCCTCAGCCTCCCAAAGTGCTAGGATTACAAGCATGAGCCACCATGCCTGATCATCAGTTTCATTAATAAATGAGGGGGTATCTTAGAATCCACTTCATAGAACTGTGATAATTAAATAAAGTAATTCATGTTACAGACTCAGCACAGGGTGGGTATTTGGTAAACTATTTGTTCCCAAATATAGCAGTGGTTTCCAATGTTGGATAAACAGGTTGATTGATTTACATCAATTTATTTAAAATAGAGAAAAATTCAGCTTTATTAATAACTAATTTGCAGACTGACCCTGGCACCTGCCTTGATCCAATGTCAGGTGGACTCTGGTTTTGACTGGTAAAGGCGACCCACTGGGTCAGAGCAGGAGACCCCACTGCAGAGAGGGGCAGTGGCCTCCCACATGTTTCTTCCTTTCAGAATTTTGCACTTATTGTAGTTTCCATGAACCCAGCTAAGAGTATGTATAGATGATATTTTCTTAAATAGTTGAATCTTCTTTTGTAATGTCTTTGTCTGATTTTGGTATTAGGGTAACTCTGGCCTCATAGAATGAGCTAGGAAATGTTCTTTCTGTTTCTCTCTTCTGAAAGAGACTGTGTAATTTCTTGCTTAAATGTTTGGTAGAATTCACCAGGAAACCCGTCTAAACCTGGTACTTTCTGATTTGGAAGGTCATTGATTATAGATTCAATTTCTATAGTAAATATAGGCCTATTCAGATTGTTTATTTCTTCTTGTGTGAGTTTTGGTAGATTGCATCTTTCAAGAAATTGGTTCATTTTATCTAGGGTATCAAATTTCTGGGTATAGAGTTGTTATTTATTATCCTTGTAATGTCCATTGGATATGCAGTTAGGTCCCCTCTTTAATTTCTGACTATTAGTAATTCTTGTCGCCTCTCTCTTTTTTTAAGTTAGTCTGGCTAGAGGCTTATTAATGTTATTGATCTTTTCAAATAACCAGCTTTTGGTTTTGTTAATTTTCTCCATTGATTTCCTATTTTCAATTTCATTGATTTCCACTCTAACTTTTATTAGTTCTTTCTTTCCATTTACTTTGGATTTAATTTGTTCTTCTTTTTCTAGTTTCCCAAAGTGAAAGCTTAGGAAACTAGAAGTTACTGATTTTAGATCATTCTTATTTTCTAATATATGCACTTAATGCTATAAATGTCCTTCTAAGCACTGCTCTCACTGTATCTCACAAATGTTGATGTCACATTTAATTTTCATTTGTTAGACATGTTTTTAAATTTCCCTTGAGGCCAGGTGTGGTGGCTTACACCTGTAATCCAAGCACTTTGGGAGGTTGAGGCAGGCAGGTCACTTGAGGCCTGGAGTTCAAGACCAGCCTGGCTAACATGGCAAATCACCATCCCTACTAAAAATATTAATTAAAAAAATTAGCCTGGCTTGGTGGTACACTCCTGTAATCCCAGCTACTCAGGTGGCTGAGACACAAGAATTGCTTGAACCCCGGAGGTGGAGGTTGTGGTGAGCTGAGATTGCGCCACTGCAATCTAGTTGGGGTGACAAAGCAGGACTCTGTCTCAAAACAAACAAGCAAACAAACATCTCTTGAAGTTTCTTCTTCAACCCATGTGTTATTTAGAAGTGTGTTGTTTAATCACAAAGTATTTTGGGATTTTTCCAGCTATCTATCTTCTTTTTTTTTTTTTTTTTTTTTAAAGATGGGGTTTCACCATGATGGCCAGGCTGGTCTTGAACTCCTGACCTCAGGTGATCCACCCACCTCGGCCTCCCAAAGTGCTAGGATTACAGGCGTGAGCCACCGCGCCCGGCAGCTATCTTATCTTCTATTGATTTTTCATTTAATTTCACTGTAGCCTGAGAGAAGATATTGCATAATTTCTATTTTTTTTACATTTGTTGAATGTGGCCTTCCTTGGGGAATGTTCCATGTGAGCTTGAGAAGAATGCATAATCTGCTGGTTAGCTGAAGGGGTCTATACTTACCCCTTATATCCAGTTCATTGATGATGTTGTTGAGTTCCACTGTGCCCTTACTAATTTTCTGTCTCCTGGATCTGTCCATTTTTTACAGAGAAGTTAAAGTCTTCAACTGTGGTAGTGGACTTACTTCTTTCTCTTTGTAGTTCTCTTAGTTTCTGTCTCACGTATTTTGAAGGTTTGCTGTTAGATACATACACATTAAGCCTTGTTATGCCTTCTCAGAGTATTGACCCCTTTATCATTTCGTAATGCCCCTCTTCATCCCTGATAACTTTAGTTGCTCTGAAGTCAGCTCTGTTTGAAATTAATATACTGGCTGGGCGCAGTGGCTCGCGTCTGTAATCCCAGCCTCGGAGGCCGAGGCAGGTGGATCAGTTGAGGTCAGAAGTTTGAGACCAGCCTGGCCAACATGGTGAAACCTCATTTCTACTAACAATACAAAAATTAGCTAAGTGTGGTGGCAGGCACCTGTAATCCCATCTACTTAGAAGGCTGAGGCAGGAGAATTGCTTGAAACTGGGAGGTGGAGGTTGCAGTGAGCTGAGATCATACCACTGCACTCCAGCCCTGGGTGACAGAGCGAGACCTTGTCTCAAAAAAAAAAAGAAAAAGAAATTAATATAGTGACTAGTGACTCCTTCTTCTTTCGATGAGTGCCAGCATGGTATATCTTTCTCCATCTCTTTTAATCTATTTGTGTTTTTATTTTTGAAGGGAATTTCTTATAGACAACATATAGTTGGGTGCTGTTTTTTGGTTTACGCTGACAAACTAAACTGCCTTTTAGTTAGTATTTAGACCATTGACATTTCAAGTAATTATTGACATAGTTGGATTAATATCTACCATATTTGCCACTGTTTTCTACATGCTGTCCTTGTCCTTTTTTTCTACTTTTGCCTTCTACATTTTTCTGCCTTTTGTGGTTTTAATTGAGCAATTTCTTGATTGCATTTTCTCTTTTCTTAGTATATCAGCTATATTGATAAGTATACTTAGTATATCAATTATACATCTTTTTTTAAACACTTTTTTTAGTGGTTGCCCTAGAGTGTGCACTATGCATTTACAGCTAATCCAAGACTACTTTCAAATAATACCATATTAGCCAGGTGCAGTGGCTCACGCCTGTAATCCCAGCACTTTGGAAGGCCAAGGCAGGAGGGGATTTTCAGCCCAGAGGTTTGAGACCAGTCTGGGCAACATAGTGAGATCCCGTCTCTACAAAAAATAAAAAATTAGCCAGCTGGGCATGGTGACTGAAGTGAGCCAGGATTGTGCCACTGCCCTCCAGCCTGAGTGAGATCCTATCTCAAACAAAACAAAAACACGACATCATTTCATGGGGAGTTCAAGTACCTTATAATAATGAAATAGTTCTAATTCTCGCCCCCATCCCTTGTATTACTGCTGTCATTCATTTCACTTTTACATAAGCCCAGGCTGGAGTGCAGTGGCACGATCACCACACACATGCACACACATGTGCAAGAACACGTGATCTAATAGATTCTATTATTATTTTGAAGAAACTTTTATCTGTCAGAGCAATTAAAGACACTAAAAGTTTTTATTTTACCTTCATTTATTCATTCTCTGATGTTCTTCTTTTCTTTCTTTCTTTTTTTTTTTTTTGAGACACGGTCTTGCTCTGTCACCCAAGCTGGAGTGCAGTGGTATGATCTCAGCTCACTGCAGCCTCTGCCTCCTGGATTCAAGGGATTCTTGTGCCTCAGTCTCCCAAGTAGCTGAGATTATAGGTGCCCATCATGAGAGCCGGGTAATTTTTGTATTTTTAGTAAAGACCGGGTTTCACCATGTTGGCCAGACTGGTCTCAAACTCCTGACCTCATGTGATCTATTTGCCTCGGCCTCCCAAAGTGCTGGGATTACAGGCATGACCCACCGTGTCTGGCCTTAAAGGGGTAATTTATATTCTGCTTTTAGAGCTTCTCTTGAGCTTGCTGTTTCTGAAGGTAATCAGCTCAAATAAATCCTCATGCCAAAGAAGCATAGTTTGGGGTGTGTGAAATAAAATAGTTCCAACTTAAAGCTGTTGGAACTTTAAATTATTTTGGGCCTTGAGGAATGTGGCTACACAGCCTGAGTCGCACAGCCTGCAGCCACAACTTCTGCTGCTTCTTGTAAGTGGTTAGGAAAGGCCTTGCTGTAACAGAGATGAGACCCCCACAGATCATCGTCCCTCCTCACAGAACATTCAAGCAATCTTCCTTGGCATGCAGCAAGCTGTAACCAGTCACATCGCTGTGTATATGTATTGGTCTTTATGGGAAAACATCACAATCCTGGCCAGGTGCAGTGGATTACTCCTGTAATCCCAGCTACTTGGGAGGCTGAGATGGGAGAATCGCTTGAACTGGGGAGGCAGAGGTTGCAGTGAGCTGAGATGATGCTACTGAACTCTAGCCTGGGCAACAGAGCAAGACCATGTCTCAAAAAATAAAATAAAGTAAAATAAAATAAAAATAAGTAAATAATGGGAAATTTATCTTTAAAAAGTCTCCATTTGTAAAGGTGTCTCTCTCTATACCAGGAAGAAAAGGATGACTCTAAATCATAAGAGACTCTTATCAATGGAGGAGGCACTGAATGAAATCTGCATACCAAACCTTACTCTTGTTACTGTGCTTTTCCTTGTCATATCCCTGTAACTGGCCTCCTTGACACCCTTCTTCCTTTGTTTTAGCTGAAGATGGTATTTAAGCCCAAGTTCTTTAAATGAAAGTTGTCAGGGAAAAAGAAAAAAGAAAGTCCAAATTCTAGCCAACTTTGTGAGTTTACTCATCCCTGAGTTTCTCCAATTTATATAAGTGTACATATATATATATACACACACACACACGATATGTGTATATATCTATACAATGCATAAATGTGTGTGTGTGTGTATATCTACAATGTATATGTGAGATGTACATGTTAATAAACCTCTGTTTGTTTTTCTCTTGTCAATCTGTCTTTGGTAATGGGGCCCCAGCTCAGAACCTAAAAGGGTAGAGGAAAAATATTTTTCCCTCTCCTAGAAAGGTATATTTAATGGCATGACATTAAAGAGGATGGGATGGTGGGAATGGTATCCAGGGCAGAGGGAGAGAGCATGACCTATGGGAAAAAGAGATTATGTGCTCCTTTCTGATGGGAGGGAATGAGGGCAGTATGTAGGCAAGCGTATAAACCAGGGGGTAAGAGTTGAGACAGTTCCTAATAGTGGTTTCAAATTTCCCTGGGATATAAAGGAGGGAGAGTCATTCTTTGACAGGGAGGGGAATAGAGAGATGGCTGGGGAAGGCCAGAGGATTTGAAATTGTTGAGAATGTTTGGAGAATTCAGAGAACAGGAGACTGAAAACCATAAAGGAAAATTCACATGAGAGACTTTATTATACAAGCAAAGACATTCTCTACATCGAAAGACAGCATTAAGAGAGTAAAACATAAGCCTCAAAGGGGGAGAAGATATTTTTAACACATTTAACTCTCATTGCACTAGCACCTAGAATATACAGAAATCTTTCAAATCAATGAGAAGGATAAACAATAGAAAACTGAGCAAAGATCCAGCAATCTCGCTACCTGCTATATATCAAAAGGGAATGAAATCAGTGTGCTGAGGAGGTGTCTACACCCATGTAATTTTCAGCACTATTCACAATAGCCAAGATATGGAAATGACCTAAGTGTCCAGCAACAGAAGAATAAAGCAAATTTGGCACCTATACACAGCAGAATACTATTCAGCCTTAGAAAAGAAGGAAATCCTGTCATCTGGACAACATGGATGACACTGGAAGACTTATAGTAAGCGAACTAAGCCAGTGACGGATGAATGAAGCTGCATGATCTCACTCATATGTGGAATCTGAAAAGGTTGATCTCATAGAAGTGAGGAGCAGAATGGTGGTCCCCCAGGGGTTGGGGGTGGGTGGGGTTGGGGAGATGTTGGTCAAAGGATCCAAAATTTCAGTTAGACAGGAGGAATAAGTTCAGGAGATCTATTGTACAACCTGATGACTACAGTTGATAACTATGTATTGTATTCTTGAAAGTTGCTAAGAGACTACTGGGGAGGCTGAGGGAGGAGGACTGCTTGAGCTCACTAGTTAGAGACCACTGTTCCTTGCTCCTTAGCAAAAAAAAAAAAAAAAAAAGAAGAAAACAAAAAAGTAGTTAGAGACCAGCCTCGAGCAACATAATAAGAAGTTGTGTCTAAAAATAAACAAATAAATATTAAACAAACAAACAAAAAAGAAAATTGCTAAGCCAGTAGGTTTCAAGTGTTCTCATTACACATAAATGACATGTATGTGAGGTAGTGCCTATGTCAATTAGCTTGATTTAGCTATTCCACAATGAGCATATACTGCAAAACAACATGTTGTACACAATACGTGTATACAATTTAAATTTGTCAGTTAAAAAAAAGTGAAAATAATCATTATGCAAGGTTAAAGAAGCCTGACACAAAAGGCCACATGTTATATGGTTTTTATTTACATGAGCTGTCTAGAATAGGTAAGTCTATAAAGGCAAAGTGGATCAATGGTCGCAAAGGACTGGGAGGGGGTGGGAAGAAAAGCTAGATGGTTTGGGGTTTCCTCGTAGCGTGATAGAATTGTTCCACAATTGACTGTTGTGCTGGCTACACAACTCTGTATAAATGCTAAAAATCGTGGAGGAGAAAAAACAAAATTGAGCAAGAAACTTGAGCAGGCACTTTGCTAAAGGGTAAACCCAAATGACTAATAGATATCTGCAAAGATGCTTAACATCATACATCATCAGGAAAGCAAAAATGAAATCCACAATGAGACAACACAATACAACCCGCAGACTGGCCAAAGTAGGGGAGTCATCACTTAGAGGGGTTGGCAAGGGTTACGTAATTGTACTGCTGTAACAAATTACCACGATCTTGTGGCTTAAACAAGAAAAATCCACAATCTTGTGGTTCTGGAGGTCAGAAGTCCAAAATCAGTCTCACTGGGACAAAACCGAGAGTCAGCAGGGCTGGTTGCTTCTGAAACCTGGAGTGGGAAGCTACTCTGTGCTTCTTCCGCCTTCCGCAGGCTGCAGGCCTTCCTTGGCTTTGTTCCCTTCCTCCATCCTCAAAGCCAGCAGTGGGGCATCTTCAAACTTTTTCTCTTTCTTCTTCCTCTTTTTTTTTTTTTTTTTAAAACAGCGTCTTGCTCTGTCACCCAGGCTGGAGTGCAGTGGTGCAATTATTGTTCACTGCAGCCTCAACCTCCCCAGCTCTAGTGATCCTCCCAACTCAGCCCCTGGAGTAATTGGGACCACAGGTACACACCACCATGCCCAGCTAATTTTTATAATTTTTTGTAGAGACAGGGTCTCACTATGTTGCCCAGGCAGGTCTTGAACTCCAGGTCACAAGTGATTTTCCCACCTTGGCCTCCCGAAGTATTGGGATTATAGGCGTGAGCCACTGCTCCTAGCCTCACTCTTTCTGACCTCTGCCTCTGTCATCACATCTCCTTTCATGACTCAAACCCCCCTGTATCTCTCTTATAAGCATCCTTGAGATGAGATGATTCACCTGAATAATCTCAAGATCCTCCACTAATCACATCTGTAATGTCCCTGCTATCATGTAACGAAACATACTCACAGATTCCAGGGATTCAGACATGGACATTTTGGGGGTCTTTATTCTATAGAAAACAATGGGACATTTCCCAAGAGTTGAACATGTGTATTGCCTAAGACCCAGGAGTTGCAAATTCCAGCCTACGTCTGAGGAGGTCTTGCACCTCGGCACCAGGAGACAGATACCCAGCACTCCCTGTGTCTAGTCCTCACAACCCTCTGATCTTGCCTTCTTTTATTCTTGGCCACACTTACTCTTCTCCCAGCCACACAGGGTGCTGCGGAATGAGGAATTGGGCCAGGTTTTGTCCTGGTTTCTGGAAAGGAGCCTCTAAATCCTTGGAATTTCCCCAGTGACAGGAGTGTCTTTATTATTCCTGGTGGGCACCTCAGACCACATCTGAATTTATGCCAAGATGGCTCAGAGTAGGGCTGGTCAGGTCAGAAAGACCAACCCTGTGATTAGAGGGGCGGGGCTTGGAGCCACCTGCTATCATGGCAACTTCCTGGGAGAGAAGCTAGAGGTGAAGCACGTGGTGCTGGTGGCTCAGTTATGCCTGTGCGATGAAGCCCTGGACACAGAAACTCCGGGACACTCCCAGACCCCATCTTTCAAGACTGCTTTTTTTTTTTTGAGACTCTTCTTGTGGCTGGTCCTGACTTGGCCCTTTCTGCTATGGTGAAGGTGTCATCACGAGCAGAACACTGAGTTCCAAGGGTGTTCCAGTGAATTCTACTCCAGTGAATTCTAAATTTGTAGCCAGCTGGTCAGAAATGCAGGTGGCCTAGAGATGAGTCTCCGCCTAGATGTCAACTCAGGGCTGTGTAGCCCCTACCCTGGTACTTTTTGCCTTCTCTGCTTTTCATTCCCAGTGAGTGCCTACTGCTGTCTAACATACAACACAATTTCCTGATTTCTTCCCGTTCATCGTAGTTAGCCACCTCTAGAATACCCCTGTGGGAAGGAATTTTCATCTTCTTGATCACTGTTGTAGCCCAATGCCTAAAATAGTGACCAGTACATAGTAGGTCCTCAAGAAACATTGTTCAGCGGATAGATGAATACTCATAACAGCATTGTTTATAATAGGAAACACATGTCAATGTTCCAAATGTCTATCAGCAGTAGATTGAATTCATCTACTACAGTGTGCCTTTAAAAGTTAGTTAGTTGCTGGCCGGGCGTGGTGGCTCACGCCTGTAATCCAAGCACTTTGGAGGCCAAGGTGGGTGGATCACCTGAGGTCGGGAGTTCAAGACCAGCTTGACCAACATGGTGAAACCCCATCTTTATTAAAAAAAAAAAAAATTTTATAAAAAAAAAAAAAAGTTAGTTAGTTGCTTAAATAGACAAATAAACATTGTATGTATTTATAGTGTACAACGTGTTGTATTAAAATACGTCTACATTGTGAAATGGTGAAATCAGGCTGGTTAACGTATGTATTACCTCATACACAACGTTTTTGGTGGTGGGAAACTACAGAATACAGAGTCTCCCCTTAGCTGTCCCCTCCAAGACCTCCAGTAGATGCATGAAATATGTTTCTGTAGTATCCTGTGTATACTATTTTTTCCTATACATACATATCTATGATAAAGTTTAATTTATAAATTAGACACAGTAAGAGATTAATAACAGTCACCAATAATAAACAGAACAATTATAAAAACATAACGTAATAGAAATTATGTGAATGTGGTCTCTCTCTCTCTCAAAGTATCTTAATTGTATTGTACTTACCTATCTTTAGGCCCCGGTTGACTGCCAGTGACTAAAACTTGGAAAGTGAAACCCTGGATGTGGGGGCGGGTCGCCGCTGTATTTTCATTGAGTACCAAACAATAGCTGACATGAATGAACGAGAGCTACACCCATCAACATGGGTGGATTTCACAAACATAATATTGACGACACAAACAAGCAACAGTAGAAAGAGTATGATTCCATTCCCCAAAGATCAAAACCTGGCATACCTATCTAGGGGTGGAAGTTTAAAGGGTCAGGGAAATAAACATCGGGATAGTGGTTACCTCTGGGAGGAGGCGGTGGGGAGGGCTGGTGCCGCACTGCTTCGCCCCAGTGGTGGGGTTATTCTTGAGCCTGCACATCTACATTTCACAGTTCTTCAGTATGTAGGACATATTTTACAATCAGAAAAAAACAAGAAGAGACAGGAACATAGCAGAATGACTGAGTAGTGTTGAGTTTTCAGTTCCACTGACGAATTGATCATGAATTTGGCATAATAGCAAGACCCTATGATATCCTCTACAGCAGGGGTCCCTAACCCCCAGGCCACTGACTGGTGCCGGTCTGTGGCCTGTTAGGAATGGGGTTGCACAGTGGGAGGTGAGCGGCAGACAAGGGAGCACTCCTGCCTGAGCTCCGCCCACTGGCGGATCAGTGGGGGCGTTAGATTCTTACAGGAGTTCGAGCCTTATTGTGAACTTCTCATGTGTGTGATCAAGGTTGTGCGCTCCTTATAAGAATCTAATGCCTGATGATCTGCGATGGAAAAGTTTCATCCCAAAAAACATCCCCCCCCACGCCCTCCTGCCCTGCTTTGTCCTTGGAAAAATTGTCTTCCATGAAACCAGTCCCTGGTGCCAGAAAGGTTGGGGATTGTGCTCTACAGTGCTGAAGACCTAACGGGAGACCTGGAGAAGGCAGAGTTGGATTCCTCTGTCACAGGAATTCTGCTAGGTGGGAGACATGAAGGTACACGTAACAGGGAAATGTAGGGTACTGGTATGGAATAACTGAAAATCCATTCTGTGTAAACAAAGCTGAATGAGCTGGCATGTGGAATCAGGAGTGGGAAAGCTGAAATCCCCAGAAGAGCTGGTCTGTGGGGGCTCAATGATCTAGAGGACCTGGTACAGTCAACGATCCATGTTGCCAACTGGTGCCATGGTGGTGATGGGTCTACCTTGGAGAGATCTTGAAGGGGGAGCACATTCTGGGCAGGACAATGTCTGTGTCACAGTAAACAGTGGGTGTCTGAAGTGTCACTGATACACAAGTTTTAGCTTCCATAACCTGCAGAAGTTCCTCTACCTCAAAGCCCCAAAGAAAGCAACACTTGAAGTACTGTTGCATCCTGCTGTGCAGACATCCCTGGAGATGCGCTTCCCAGCCCCCCTTTCCCTGGATCCTGTGGCCAGAACACCCTACTGCAGAAGAGTGCCTGCCACGTAAAACAGAGGGGGCAAAAGGAAGGTGCAAACCAAACACTCAAGGACAACATCTGAACAGAAAGCGATCACAAAGCATTCACAAAATCCCCTAATTACATTGAAGATTAAAAATTATATTTTGGCTGGGCATGGTGGCTCATGTCTGTAATCCCAGCACTTTGGGTGGCCAAGGTGGGCAGATCACTTGAGGTCACTTGAGGCAAAGGTCCCCAGCCTGGGCAACATGGTGAAACCCCATCTTTACTAAAAATACAAAAAATTAGCTTGGTGTGGTGGCTCAAGCCTATAATCTCAGCTACTAGGGAGGCTGAGGAATGAGAATCTCTTGAACCCAGGAGGCAGAGGTTGCAGTGAGGCAAGGTCTTGCCACTGCACTCCAGCCTGGGCAACAGAGTTAGATTCTGTATAAAAAAATATATTTTTCAATTTACATACAGTAAAATTCACTCTTTTTGCTGTGCAGCTACTTTAAGTCTTGACAACTGCATAGTCATGTGACCACCACCACAAATCAAGATACAGGGACATTCTTCGTGGTCCCTAAACGTTTCCCAATGCTCTAGTCAATGCTTGCTTTCCCCTACTGCTAGTTCCTCATAGCTACTGAGCTGTCTCTCTCTCTCACAGTTTTGCTTTTTCTAGAATGTCACATAAAAGTCCAACAGATCCTTTGGAGTCTGATTTCATTCACTGAACATAACTGCACCTGAGAGCCATTCAGGTTGTTGCACTGAATAATGGCTTGCTCCTTTTTACTGCTGAGTACCCGTCTATTGTATGGATATACCACAATTAGTTGATCCATTCAGCCACTGAAGGACTTTTGGGTTGTTTCCAGTTTGGGACCATATTGGAGATTTTCA
Source organism: Ateles fusciceps (assembly GCA_036589455.1). NCBI lineage: Eukaryota > Metazoa > Chordata > Mammalia > Primates > Atelidae > Ateles > Ateles fusciceps. The sequence continues at coordinate 505,702 of JAZHEH010003321.1, read as the reverse complement.
GACACCTGTCTCAGGAACTGATAGAATATGAGATCCAATTCATTAACAATATAGAAGATTTCGATTTGAGTAACCAACCTAACTGAAATGTACGGAATATTCACTCTTTTCAAGGGCACATGGGGCGTTTACCAAAACAGAACATATTCTGGGCCATAAAGAATGTATGAACAGATTTCAGAATATTGAAATCACACAGAGTATACTCTGCCTGATGTGTGATTAAATTGGAACCCCGTAACAGGAGGGTAGCTAGAAAATCCCCTAATATTTGGAATCAAGGAATGTCCTCCCAAATAAGTCATGGGCCAAAAGAGAATTCAAAATGGAAATTTAAAAGTCTCTTGAGCAAAATGATAGTGGCAAAAAAAAAAAAAAAAAAATTGTGTGAGAGAGTAGAGCAGTGCTTAACAGGCAGATATATAGCTTTAAGTCCACAGAGTACGAAGAAAGCTGAAAACTAATGAACCTAGCCTCCAACTTCAGAAACTAAAAAGAAAGAAGGAAGGAAGGTTAGAAAGACAGTTAATACTCCCCGAAAGGAGAGCTTTACACATAATGAAACTAAGAGCAGAGATTCATGAAATATAAAGTACAACAGAGAAAGCTGAACAAAGTCAAAAGTTGTTTCTTTAAAAAAAATTTATAAAATTGACAAAACCTTATTGAGACTGATAAAAAAAAGAGAGTGAAAAACACAAAGATTCCCAGTATCGGAATGGAAGTGGGACATAGCTACGGATTCTACAAACATCTGAGGGATAATATAACCATGTTATGAACAACAATATGAGGATGTCAGAAAATCTGAAAATTTAGAAAAAATGGGCAAAATCCATAAAAAACACAATTTACCAAAAGTTACATAGGAAGAAGTGAATCACCCACACGGTCCCATACATATTAAAGAAAATGAATCTGTCATTAAAAACCTTTCTACAGTGAAAATCCAAGCACAGAGAGCTACTAATATTCTCACTGAATGGGTGTATTCTTATTGAAAATTCATGGAGCACAATCTTATGATTTTTGTCTATGTATGTTATACTTAACAAAAATTATCTTTGGGATGCTGAGGCGGGAGGATTGCCTGAGCCCAGGAGTTTGAGGCTACAGTGAGCTATGATTGTGCCACTGCACTCTAGCCTGGGGACAGAGTGAGACCCTGTCTCAAAAAAATAAAAAAGCTGTAAAAGTTTTCTTAAAACGAATAAACAAAAAAATAGTATGGGGGAGTGATAGGTGGGCATACAGATGAAACAGAATTTGCCACGAGCTGATAATGGTTGAAGTTGGGCCATTGAGTTTATTGTATATACATTTTTAGCCGTTATTATTATAAGTGTTTGAAATCTTCCACATTTTGTTTGTAAAAAATAGATCATAATACTACTCTGTGCAAAACCCTCCATCTCCCTCTGAGTCAAAGCCACAGAGGGCTGATGGCTGCCTAGGCTCTTCGTGATCAGGTCCACCTGGCAGCTCCTGCAGGCTCCTCCTACCACACTCACTCATCCCCATCCGGCATCCTTTTAAGGCATCCTCCACCTCAGGGCCTTTGCATGTGCTGTTCTTTTTGCTGAAAATGTTCATTCTTCAGATTCAGCATGGCTTGCCTCAGTTAGGTCTTAGCTCAGATATGACCCTTTCAGGCTAGATTTCCCTGATACCCAAAATAAAAATCCCCAACCCAGCAGGGAAGGATGGTGGCGAGAGACTACAGTTTTAGCTGCTCAGGAGGCTGAGGCAGGAGGCTCACTAGAGTCAGGAAATTCAGGATGTAGAGCACAGTGATTGCGCCTGTGAATACCCACTACACTCCAGCCTGGGCCACACAGCAAGTCCTCCCCTTAAAAAATAAAAATTCCCCACCCTACAAACTCCCCCTCCCCCTCTCTTCGCTCTCTCCCTCTCCTGCCTGGGCCTCTCTCTGGGGTCTGCAACATCTGACACATGAACTATTTATGTGTGTTTTCATTCACTGCCCACTTCCCACAAGAATGCAAACTCCAACCAGAGACATTCACAGCCTAATCCCATGCCCCGTCCTGACACCTGGCATATAGTAGGTGTTCAAGACACAGGGACTAAGTGAGTAAGCAAGGTCCTTAGCCTCTTCAAGGGGTGCTGTGGGGCTCCTCCCCATTCTTCCACACAGACCCCTCCACTTGGGGGCTTCATGGCCCCAGACCTGTTTCACACTGGCTTGAGTCTGACTGCTTCCAAGAGTCACTGGCCCCACCCCGGGGTCAGGCCAGAGGGTGTCCGTTCAGAAGGTGTCCGTTCAGAAGGTGTCTCTTCAGAGCGACAGGAGGTTCCACTGGACACCAGAGGACCTGCGTCCTGCTTCAGTGGTTCTGGAATCTCTCAAGGTGGCTTTGGAGCCTTGCTCTGCCACTTACCAGCTCTGAGAGCCTGCAGGGTCACCGCACTCCCCGCGCATCAGTTTACTAACCTGTCCAATGGGAAGAAACCCACCACCAACCTTACAGGGCGATTGCGATGGTTAAGGGCTTGCCCACGGAAGGGCTTTCATAGTCGGTTGCCACTGATAAAATTTTGCCAGCTCTGCGGGGAGTCCCAAAAGGGCCTTTTAAATGCGGTGGCCGCATCGCCTCCTAGGTTGTCTGCTGCCTTAACCCTTTTTAAATGAAAGCCTGGCCCGCCTTCTCCTGGCGCCCGCCCTGTCCAGCGCCCTCTACCCGAGCCCCGTCCACGTCCTACCTCCCCCTGCACCTTCGCCCCGCACCCTCCTCCCTCTGCGCCCCGCGCCCGCCCGCTCCCCGCGCTCTCGCGCCCGCTCCGTGCCCGCTCGGCGCTCGCTCCGCGCTCGTTCGCTCGCTCGCGCTCCCCGGCGCCGGCTGCGGAAGGAGCTGCTCTGCCCGCAGCTGGCGCAGCGCGGGGGCGGCCGCGGGTGGGCGGGTGCCGCGGGCCCGGGCGCCGAGCATGAGCCGCCGCCGGCGCCGGCCGCGCGCTGCTGGGGCCCGACTACGGCGCGAGGGCGGCGCGGGAGCGACGCTGGCCCGGACCGAGGTAGGCAGCGGCCGCGGACCCTCCGTCCCTCGGGGACCCCCCCACCGCCGGGGATCGTGCCCTCCGGTCGCGGCGCGGGCAGGGCGGGGCGTGCGCGGGCCCGAGGTCCCGCCTGGCGCGGCCGTCGTGGGGCCGGGGCGCGGGCTCCGGGCGCGGGGCGGGGGACGCGCGCGGGGGAGGGCGGCGGGGAGCCAGGTGCGCAGAGTTGCTGAGAACTCCGCCCCGGGCTGGACGGCGCCGGGACCCCTTGCGCCCCTCCGCCTCTGCAGGGCACCGGGCGGGCCGGGCTGGGCCGGGCAGGGCCGGGCGTGGCGGGAGCGCACGCGGCTGGCGGGCGTGGGCACCGCGGGCAGGTCCGCTGCCCGGAGCCTGGCGTGGGGGAGGGGGCTGGGGAATCGGAGGAGCTCGGGGCTGCGCAGTTGGAAGTTTCCATTTGCTCTTCTGCATTCTGGACCCGCCGTGGCATCTCACGCCCTTGCTGTTTGGCGAAGAATTGGGGCTTGAGCTCTGCATTTGGGGAGAGGGCCAGGGCTGTGGCAGGTGTCTCCCTCTCCCTGCTAGGCAAGGGTCATTTGAAGGACCATGCTCTCTTTGCCCTGGGCCTTGCCGGCCGCAGGGACGGGGCAGGTGCAGCTGGTTCTGGTCTGAGGGTCGCTGAGTGAGAGGTGGGGGGCGGGAGTACCCTGCTGTGTGAGAAGGGACGCCCTGGCATATCCTTGTGCCCTGCATTTCTGGCTGCCTCTGGGTGCTGGACCTGGTGGATATTTAGAGAGGCCGCTGCCTGCCTCTTGGGAGCCATCTGGGGGGCAGAGGCCTGGTGGTGGCCGGGGCTCCCTCCCTCTCTGCTCAGAGCGGTGAGCTCCCCCTCTGGTTCACTCTCCCCACTACCGCCACTCTTCTCCCACTGTCCTGGGCAGGAAGACCCCGATGGTCATCGGTCCCAGAAGCCTGAAACACAGGAGTCAGGCTGGGTGCAGGGGGAGCCTCCCAGAGGCCTTGGTTCCCTCTGCTCCCCAGGGCTCTCCGCCCCCCATCCGGTTGCAGTCTTGCCTGTCCATCTCGGGGGCCCTGGAGTCTAAGGGGATCCTGGGGACCTCCAGCCTAGAGGCCACAGGTCCTGATTAGTGGACCACTGGCAGGCTGCAGGCCTCCGAGACTCAGTTTCCTCATTTGTAGACTGACATGGTTTTGATGACTTCCGAGGGCATTTCCACCCTGATGTCCAGTGGCACTTTGCTTTGGAACCTCAGGACCCCAGTCCAGGAAGGGAAGATTTAGAGTGGGGGCACATGAAGGGCCTCGGCTGGGTGGCCAGGGACATGTGGGCGGGTTCTTTGCCCCTCCAGCCAGTGTGTGTCCTTAGGGCTGTGGGTGGTAGTGGCCCAGCTGAGGTGGGGGTGCAGCAGGCCCGCAGTCCCAACTTCTGAGAAGGGCGTGAGCTGCTTGGATCCCCCAGGCTCTCTGATGAAGCGGAGAAGCTGTGTCCTCCTGCACATGCCCCTGGGTTTGCCAGCCAAGCAGGTGTCCCAGGTGTGCCTTGGCCCAAAGGCCAGCCAGCGAGTTTGTTTTTCTCTGGGAGGCATCTTCGAGCTGCCAGCCGGATGGCTCCCTTCCACCTGGCAAATCGTAGAAATGGAACAGTTCACACAGAGCAGAGGGGTTTTTTTGGTGTAACTTAGCAACTGCAGTTAGGGGCGGAGGAGGTAGGAGTGAGAAATGGCATTTGTGCTTGGAAGTGGCCGGGGTGGGGGAGAGCCACGCACGCTAGTGGCCCCGGCAGTGGGAGGGGCCGCTGGGGAGGTGAGCGAGTGGACATTGGGACACAGTGTGGTCAGGAGCCCCTGAGCACGCCGGTCCCCACCTGTAGAATGACGCCCGGGGCAAGATGGACAGCTTTGGTTGGCCTTTGGTTCTTAGCCACAGAACCGTGGGTTTCACAGAAGCCATATTTGTCAAATAGGTCAAGTGAAGGTGCTGTGCCAAGGCACGGATGGGGGCAGAAGATTTGGTTCCCACCAACTGTCCTCAGGAGAGGGGCTGGCGGAGTATGCTCTTCTCTGTGTGGCCCACCCCAGAGGAGGGGCCCTGGGGCTGGGGGTGGGTCCTGGGGTCATAGCAGATGGGGAGGGAGACCAAGGCATCTCCCCCTTCTCTGCTGCCCCTTGGGGGCCCCTCCTTCCCTTTCCCCCTTTTCCTCCTGAGGCCATCTGCTTCGGCCCAGTGCTCTGGCTGTTTTTCTCTAGGAGCTTCCAATCTGCCTCCCCTGCTGGGGAGGATGAGTGTTTACTTAGCAAGGGTGTGATGTGTGGAGGGAGGGGACTGAAGTGGCACTGGTGGGCTGACAGCCGTAGAGGAGGGCCTCTGATGCCCACTGGTCGCCTGCTGGGGGTGTCAGAGGCCCTCCCCTACGGCTGTCAGCCTGACCTGCAGGGTCCCCAGAGGGGCTCACTGCCCACTTTTCTGGGCACAGAGCCTGGGGCTGTGGGTGTGTGAGAGTGGGCTCTGGATTGGCCCAGAGTAGCGAGCTGCCAGGAGGCCATGCAGAATGTCCCTGTGCTCTGGGACAGCAGGAATTCCCCAGCTAGCAGCCCCAGAGCAGGGTTTGGGAAGGTTAGCCGGTGTGGCCCAGCAGTGGCTTGGTGGGCACTGTGTGAAGCGAAGCCCGAAAGCCCCTCGGGGTCCTGGCCTGCTCAGAGTGCAACAGGGGCTCTGGCCTCAGGGCTCACCGCCTGGGACAGGCTGGCAGAGGCTGCCCCAGGCACTGTTTCAGGGGGCTGTGAGGGGGTGTCCGGCTGGGAGTGGGCAGGTACAAGGGCCCAAGCGGGAACTGTGCTGTGCGGGAGGGCGGGTGTGACTGCTGCTGTGGCCATCCATGCCCGGTGGACTGTGGAGAGGGAAGCTAGACAGGGAGAGAGCAGTCAGGTGGCCCCAGATCTGCTGCAGCACCTCCCAGGAAGCACATGGGTGCCTTTGGGCATAATTCAGAATGACACCCAGTGATCCTGCCCTGGGAAGCTTCTCCCCACCTGTGGTTGCCTGCCTTGCCCTGGGCACTGCCCAGGCTGGGGGCTAGGGGCCAGGCTGTGGGCCTGTGCTGCCCAGGGCAGCCAGCAGGGGCTCCGAGGCCTACCTGTCTCTTGTGAGTGAGCTGTGGGGTTCTTTGAGAATTCAGGGAGCAGAGGCCAGCACCAGCTCGAAGAGGAGAGACCTGGGCTGGGACTCCAGACAGAACAGCCCAGGGTGGGCACTTCACACGTGGGATGCAAAGATGTCACTGCCTGGTTGGCAGGTGCTTCTCCTTTTTAAAAAACAACAACAAAACTTGCTCAGCTGTCCCCACCCTGGTCGCCTGTGCGGGCTGACTTGAAGACGTACGTGTTCTCTGCTCACTCCGTATCCTCACTTCCCACTCACTCCCACCCACGCCAATCTGCACACACCTCCTGCAGTCCAGAGATATCTTTTTGAGAGGCCATGGACGTCTACTGCCCTGCTGCCAGACATCCATCTCCTGGGCTTGGCCAGCCCCTGGTTTTCCGCCTCATGTCCTGGGACACTCAAAGTCCCTGTTCCTCAGGACCTGGGCCCAAACCCTCTTCCCAGCCACAGCGTCTGTTCCCTCCTCCGTGCTGATCCGGTTCTAGCTCCCATCAGCCCCACCTGTTCTCTGGACTTTGTCAGCCTGTGAGCCTGCCAGACGCCTCCCGGGTGACGATGCACATCATCATGACCCTGAACCTTGCCTGCCCCAGGCTCCCCATCCGAGCAAGTGGGCAGCCAGCTCTCCCTCGCCCCCTCTGCCAGGTTCCCTTTGCCTGGAGTCATCAGACAGTCTGGGACACCCCATTCCAGACCTCTTTCTGCCCCTTCTGCCTCTCCCTGCTCACTGCCACCTCTGTGGGCTGGGCTGCTACCCCCTGGCCGGGACAGTGCAGTGGCCTCCTTCCCCCTGCAGTCTCTTCTCCCACTCAGGGCATGGGCTCTGCTGGGACTCCCTCCCATCAGGCGGCCCCCAGCCTTCCTCGGGTGCCTTCCTGAACCTTCCGGCTGTGCTGGGGGCCTGGGGCTGCTCTGCAGCAGCTGCCCCGGGTGTACTTGTCTATGATCCCCTGGAGTCCAGTCTGCACCAGGCCCGTTGGAGCCCAGCCATGAGACAGTGGCCGTGCTGGCGGACTCAGCGAACATCCATGGGAGGTGCATGGCAGTGCCTGAGCTGCTGTGTGTGGTGGGAGAGAGGTGCCTGGCCTGGGCCACGTTGCTGCCCCCACACCAGGGAGGGGTCAGGAGAGGAGAGCAGACCTGAGAGCTCTGGGACAGTCTGTCTGGGGGGATGGTGTCTGAGGCCCTGGACCAGGAAGGAATCCTGGGGGCAGGGCTGGGAGGCCAGCACCCTGTTTGTTGTCACCAGTACTTCCGTTTCTCCAAGTGTCACCCTCAGACTCTACCTTGAAGAGAGAGTCCTCCCTGGATCCAGTTGCCGTGGCAACGCTGTAACAAAGAGTAGCTTCTGTGGAGGAGGCTGGTGGGAGCTGGGAGAGGAGAGGGGGGCGTATTCTGAAGGTTTATCAGCAGGACTTGTTTCCCTGCCCCCCCACCAAGGTTGCCCAAATCTGGTAGACCCTCCCCCACTGTCTCTGCCCATGGGGCTCTCCAGGTCTCTAGTACCCAGACCCGACAAATGTGAATGTCAGGCAGCCTTGAGTGCATCTGGGTGTGGCCTGGACCCCAGCCGAAGCTGGGGCACTGGGGCAGGCCTCCTCCTTGGGGCCTAGGGGGACATGCCCAGCCACAGCACCAGGTACTTCCCAGGGTAAGGATCTGCATTTAGTATCCCTGTACAGACACAGACTCCAAAGCCCAGATTTCTCCTGCCTGGACTTCTCTGCAGGCTAGTTCTGTGCCCACCTCATTCTGGCTGGTGCTTTGAGCATGCCCTCTGGGCCCCGCTTCTCTTCCCAGGGCTGTGGTCTGGATGGAGGTAATATGCAGAGACAGGCTCTGGGTGAGAGCTGGGCAACCCCGGCTTTGCTGGCTGAGGAGAGGAGGGTTGGCCCCAGTTGCTAGGACCCAAGCCTCTGCCCTCAGAGCTGGGGAAGGAAGGCGGGGCCAAGGCGGGGTGAGTGGACCAGTTGTGAGGATGGGGCTTGGACGAGGATGGAGCTCGGGGAGTTCTGGAGATGCCCTGATGCTTTCATGAATTAATTACTCAGAGCAGGGAGGGGGCTTCATCAATTATTCATTTTATTATTGCTGTTAGCAGTGGGTAGCTGGATGAGGAGTGGAGTCCCCCACAGGCCAGGCCAAGCCAGGTGAGCATCGGTGGCACCTGGGAGAGCCCAGTTCCTGCCCACACTGTCCGCTGCAGGCAGGGCCCTTCCTGCTTGGCCCCGCTACGGAGACAGGGCCTTCCATGCCCCATGCCTCTCCCTCCTCTGGCCTGGGTGTTTCTGAGAGCTGGGCTCACCCTGACCAAGCTGGAGTGAGTTGCACCTGTTGTGAAGTAACCTGCAGGTACCCTGGGCCAGATCATCTGCCCTAAGGGGAGTGGTGGTGGTGGTGGAGAGGGTTAGGAGGGCTTAGGAGGGGGCTGACAGTAAAATGCGTTGGCAGGTGTGGCCAGGGTCCCAGCTGTTCTTCATGGAAAGGCCAGGACAGCCAGAACCACTTCCAAGAGGGGGAAGGGCGCTTCTGCATGGGCGGGGCCTGGAGGGAAGACCCACAACTGAGGTCACAGCCTGGTGAGTGTGCAGTCAGCGCTGGCTCGGAGATGCCTGCGCAGATGTTAAAGAAACTGCCGTTCAGGCCGTGTGTTCCGACTACAGCCCAATTAAGACAGAAAGTGATAACAAAATAGATAACTCTAAAAGAGTCATGTATTTAGAAAATTTGAAATGCACGTTTAAATGATGGGTCAAAGAAATGATGAAATCGGAAGTTTGTGGGGTTGCGATAAAAATAGAATGCTACACACTGTGGGCTGCAGCCGTCGAGGGCTACACACCCTGCTGATGTCTGGAGAGCCCAGTTGTACAAGAGAAGTCCACACCCAGGAAGATGGGAGGGGCGGGCCAGTGGCCAGGCCTCCCGTGGGCACAGGAGTCTCCCTGCCAGGGTCCTGAGAGAGGGGTGGACCCTGGCTTCTCTGTGGGGTCCCGGTCTGGGGAGCTGCCCGGCCCTTCCTGTGGGCACTGGGGTTCCACAGCGGCTCTCTGGCCTGCTGTAGCTCCCAGGGTAGGACTCCAGGGCAGCATGGCTTTCTCAGCCCTGCAGGGCAGGACACCAGATGCATCCTGGGGTGTGCCCAGTGCAGAGCTGTCTTATGGGAGGCGGCTGGGGACACTGTCAGGGGAAGACACAGGAAGGGGTCTCCAGGGCAGCACCAGTGCCAGGCAGGGCCCAGGCTACAGAGTAGAGAGAAAGGAGCCGCAGGTGTGGGGAGGCTGGTGGGCCGGTGCCCTCAGCCCACCCTGTCCGTGCCCAGGCCTGGGCATGGTGTGCAGGCATGTGCAGGGGGCTCTGGGTGTACACATTCATTCACATCCAGATGCTGGGATGCTGTCCAAGGGCTCTGCTGGGTGTTTCACCGACGTGTGACTTAACGCACCTTTTTTTGATACCAGGATCATTACACCAATTTTGCTGATGAGCCTTTGGGGTCTGCAGAGAGGGGCAGAGGCAGAAATTGAGGCCAGGTTACTCCCGTGCGCTAGGAAGCATGTTATAGAGCAGATGGTGTGTTTCTCTGGTGCCTCCCTTCATCTCCCTGAGCTTTCCTGCCATCCCTGACCTGCCCCTCTGTCCAGCCCCTGAGCTGGCCATCCCCCTCCCGCCTTTGCGAGTGGTTCCCCCTGCCCCTGTGTCTTCTGAAGGCACACTCCCACCTTGGGGCTCAGCTGGATGGCCTGAGTGGAGAGTGCCTCCACCTCCTGGGGGGAGGAAGTGCCCCTCCTCTGGGTTGTTGAGCACTTGTTCTGTGTCCTCTCATCTCGTCCCTGACTGTGAGGGCTGTGACTTCGTGCCTGGGCTGGGGATTCTGACAGAAGGATTTACAGCGGGTGCACCCTCAGGGACATCTGTGTGGGAATGACCATGCAGGGAGGAGAGGAGGATGGTCAGAGGTGCAGTTGCTACGCAAGTCTAGCCTGACTCCATGGGGACTCTGGAGTGTCGACTCACCCACGGCTGGCCTCCCTCTGAGGCAGGGGAGTTGGAGTCTAGCCCTTGCACTGCTCAGCCCTTGGTTGCTGGCGCTCCAGTCTTCTGCAGAAGGCTGCAAGCATGGATGGCCACTGAACGGCCCTGGGGGAGTCTGGGTAGGGCCCAGCTGCAAGTCCCAGGGGGACGCTGCTACTACCCCCAGGCAGGAGGCTATCTGCTGTGCCTGCAGGCCGTCAGCCGGTCCCTGGGGGGTTTCAGAATGCAACCTCAGGTCCAGCCTGCCCCTGCGTCCCACAGCCTCTCCAGCCTGCTGAGATGTCCGTCTTCCTGGGGTCACTGTGAGTGTCCATAGATTCTTCTCTGTGCTCCTGGCTGCCGGCCCCAGGACCAAGTGCTGTGCTGGTGTGGTGCACAGAGGAGCTTTGCCTGTCTGTCCAGGAAAAGACTGACTGACAGTCATATTGTTAACCCTGGGCTCAGGCTGGATGGGCCAGAGATGGGGAGACCCCAGACCAGGGACAGCCCCAGGCCAGTGAAGGCAGTGCAGGGTGGGGGCACTGGCCGGGGAGTCTGGGACCTGCACATCAGCCCCTGCTGAGGCTCTCTCTCCACTCTGGCCCCCGGATGTCCTGCCCGGGCCTGGTTGTCAGGAGGGCCATGTGCCCAGTGAGCTCTTCCAGCTTGCCAGGGGGCCAGCTCGGGTGGCGGCACATGGGCTGCCCGGAAAGCCCACCAGGCATGGAGAGGCTGCTGAGTGGGTGGCTGGTGGGTGTGGCTGGCACAAAGAGGAGATGGAGGCGATTCCTGTGGGGCATCTGTCCAGTAGCCCTGCAGCTCAGCAGCTCCCCCAAGCCTGCCAGGCCCTCCAAGGCTCCCTGCCAGTGGTGCCCCGCAGCCCACCCAAACTGAGCTGCTCTTCTCCTCCCAAGGGGATGACCGCCTGGCGTGGCCTGCAGCTTTGCCCCCAGGAAATACGCTTGCCCTCTGGCATCAGGCGTAGAGTGGCAGGTGGCCCTGAGGGAGGTGGGACACCAGATTGGCTATGAAGAGGAGGGCACGTGGCATGGGGCAGGGGGAGGTGGTGACTGAGGCCAGACTCCACCCTCCTGCTGCCCCACTAGGAGGAGTGACTTTAACCTCCACAGCCCCCTCACCTCAGGCCTTCTGACAGGCCAGGCCAGCCTTGGGGGCCTCCCACTCACAGAATCCCTCATCTCAAGATGAGACCCTTCATATCCACCTACTCACATGATGCAGGCTGTAGAGTTGACTTAAACAAAACCTTGCCTCAGTTTCCCCCCTCTTTCAATGAGGAGTAGACTGGTGCGGGCTTCTGGGGGCTCAGGGGCAGGCAGGCCTCCATGAAGGCATCCCTCCCCACAGCTCTGAGCCACCTAGTGTAGAGGCAGCTTTTGTCTGGGATCCTGAGTGGGGAAGGAGCTCACCCCCAGATGCCCACTGGAAACCTGCCCAGCCTAGTTGGTCTCGGGCCTCCATAACTGTGGCACTGGAGGCCCTCATGTCCTGGCCAGCCAGCTGCCCTCCCCTGCCTCGCCCTGTCCGCCCGCTCCAGGCTGCAGCCATGTGCCTTGGTCAGAGCACCGGCTGCCTGGATGGTGGGAGGAGTAGGCAGTGGCCGCATGAGTCTGTCAGTCCTAGGGGGCACACCTTCCCCCGGCTAGTGGGGACAGCCATGCACCCCCATAGAAGCCCAGGGGAGAACCCCTGGCTGCAACCAGACATTATACAGCACCTGTAAAAACGGTCAGGGGAGCCTAATGCGTCATCAGGGCTAGTGCTGGAGAATATGAGTCCCAGGCCTGCTTTCGAATGGGGAGGGCACCACTGACGGGACTCTGGACTCTGTCATTGCCCATTGTGGTGTGCAGTCACCACCCCCTGGGGGAGGTCCAGGGGGAAGCACAGGGGACGATGGGGTCTGAGAACATCCCCCACCCTCCTAGGAAGAAGAATGTCACTTGGTGGAACCCGCCTGCAGTTCAGATGGGACAGAGGTGTGGAGGAGGGGCGGGCCAAGGCACCCTGGGGCAGCAGAGGCAGAGGCAGGCTCAGTCCCAGAATCCTGCCTCCTGGGCAGGACCTGTGCTCCTCCTTCCCCACCAAACACTGTGTTGGCGGGACTCGCTGGGAAAGGCCTCATCTGCCCACCTGATGAGGGGCATCTAGACACAAGTGGGCCCAGGGCGGGCATGCAAGTCACCACCACTGTGTTGGCAAGGATTGGAGGGGTCAAGAGCCCTGCCGGTGCTGCTTACCAAAAAGTGGTCGGTCCAGGGTGGAGACCCAGGCCTCACAGCTCCTCCCCTTCACTGTGACCTCTGGAGCCATGTGAGAGACTCTGTGAGGTGCGGCTCACCCTCACCCGCCCCTGAGAGATGGACTCAGGCAGAACCATTGGAGAGCAGAAAGTTGGCCTGGGAGAGATGTGTCATCATGATCCTACCCACTGCAGGCCATGCACGCCAGGCACGGCCCAGGCTCTGGGAATGTAGATGCAACCTGAAAATAGACAGAAATTAGCCTAAGGACTTGAGAAGGAGGGAGAGGTGCCAGGAGGGAATGATGAGGGCAGCCACCAGGTTCGAGCAAAGGTCTGAAGGGAGGAAGGGGGTTTCTGGTCGCAGAGGGAACAGCTAGTGCCAGGCCTCAAGACGGACTCATGCCGCTGACCCAGGAATGGCAGGAAAGCTGGGGGACACAGACCTGGGGTTTCATGCCATCTCATGGCTCATCTGTGTCTGTGTCTGTGTTCGGATGTTGCCAGCGGGGGGCACTGCTGCCTGGCCGTGGTGTGCACTGGTCCATGCCAGACACACCTCAGCCCCAACCTGGAGAGAACCGGGGCTGGGAGCCTGTGTAGGGGGAAGGCGCTGAGGTCCAGAGTCACACTGAGTGTGGGGTGCCCTGGGGAGCCAAGAAAGGTACCCCATGCATCACGGTGTGGGCAGGGACCCTGGAGAGGCCACTCTGGTCTGCGTCTTTGACCTGCTGCGCCTCACTTTCTCACTCTCCTCCCTTGGCTGTTGCTTCCCCCCACCCCTGCCACCACCCCACCAGCCCTTTCTTTCCTTGGGGCTCCTGTTCCTGTTCTTCTGCCTGTGTGACATGCCCCTCAGCCCTTGCCCATTTCTGGGCACATGCTCCAGGGAGGACACAGCCAGTCGCAGCCAGATCAAGAAGCAAGCTCTCCACTGGCTGCCTGGATGCTGACCGCTGTGTATTCTGGGAGGCCTCCAGCAGCACCTGCTGCACCTGCCCCTGCACGACCGCCTTGTCCTGACTCCAGGCCCCTTCAGCGTCCTCACCCCACCTGTGGTGTGTGGGACACAGTGTGGCCAGGACAGTCATTAGCATGAGCTCCCTGAAGTCAGTTCATTCTGGTCCCCTGGGTCCTCCTCCTGCACAGTGCTCCCTCTAGGCTGGGGACAGCCTCCGCCTAAACACTGTGGCAGCTCTGGGGGGCAGGAGAGAGCAGGCAGGTGGAGAGGGCCTCCCTGATCACTGCGCGCAGCTTTAGCGTTGCTTAGCAACCAGGGGAGGAAGGCGGGCATAGGAGGAGCCTAGACCACACTGTGCCCCCACTCTGGACTGGTTCTCCTCTGGGTGAGTGGGGTGCCAGTGGGCAGAGAGGGCCGGGAGCCAACCCAGAGTCTTCCCAGAGGAGCCAAGGGTGACGGGTGCCCAGGAACGGCCACACACCCATCACCTGGTGGTCCTGAGCCATTACATGTGCCTACTCCCACCCCAGCACCCCTAGCCCTGGCTCCAGGGTTCCTTTCTGGGTTTTGATTCCAACTCTGTCCCTGACCAGTATCCTGTGTCCTTGGGCAGACACTTCGGATCTCTGACCTCAGTCTGTGCTGCTATGAAGTGCCAGTGGCACTCCTCACCTCCTCAGAGCAGTGGCTGCAGAGGGTACATGGCAGAGCTGTGATGTTCTTGTCCTGCTCCGAGTGCAGGCTCTGGGGAGGACTGTGAGACGAGGAGTGAGGAGTGCGCCTGCATCCAGAGCTTGCAGCCTAAGAGGAGGTGGGGGAGCTGTCCCCAGCCTTTGGACAAGGGTGCAGCCCTGGGGCTGGGTCAGGATGGTGATCAGCTCTTTCACCTCAGCCTGCTCCACTGTCCAGGACGCCCTGGAGCCATTCAGGCCCAGATGGCAGTGGGCAGGGCAGGAAGGAGCAATGCTGAGCGGGCAGCCTAGGTGGGTGGGGCTGAGCAGCTTGGCCCGGTGGTGTGAGGGGCCTGGAGGACGCCAGCTCCTGGGCGGGGCCGTGCAGTGTGGTGACTTTGGGAGGTTTCCTGGATCCTGCTCTGATTCCTGCTGGGCATTCCCACTACAGCCAAGCCGGACACCGGCCAGAGGGGCTGGGCTGGGTGCGGCTGGACTCTGCCTGGCAGTGACCAGGCGGTGGCTGGGGCTTCCTGGAGGTGCCGGAAACCCCATGCTTCCTGGTTTCCTCTCCAGATGCCTGGGAATGAGGAGCCTCTGCCTGGGAGGAAGTCCCAGGGTTCTCAGCTGAGAGTGTCAAGAGTGTGGGGATAGAGGGGCCTCCAGTGGGCCCTGGGGCCACCAGCTGCACAAGAAGTTCCCAATGTCAGACCCCATGGAATCACTGGTATCATTCATTTGTGCCACGAAGGGACTGTCTCCTTTCTTCCCTCCCTTTAGTCATGGATTCTGGGGGCCCTAGGAGAAGCCCCTGCTTGGAGCTTACCCCGCAGAGACCTGTTCTACCTCTGAGCTACAGCAGCAGTTTCCAGCCTTGCCTATGGCCACAGACACTTGCTCAGGGAGCACAGCCTTATGGATTCCAAGCCCCGACCCAGCCTCCTGCTCGCAGCTGAGGCCCCGAGGCTGGGTTTCACCGTGCTGTGACTTGGGTGTGAAGGTGTCAGTTCCGGGCCCTGAAAGAGTAGATGTCCTGGGGGCGGGGTTAGTGGTGCTGCCGTGAGCCCCGAGGTGGAGAGGACAGGAAGGACCGCAGGAAGAGTGCAGCCCACAGCGGGTGGAGGTCTGGGCCAGGCCCACAGTGCCTGCAGGATATGTGCCTGTTAAGGAAACCCATGCCCTTGGCAGGAGGGCTGGTGCCCCACCACACAGATCTAAAGGGACAGCAAGTGGAGGCCATCAGCACTGGGCCGTCAGCTCCTCTGCCTCTGCTGAAAGCCCCTGAGCTTGGGACAGGTGAGGGGGAAATCAGACCTTCGGAAAAGAAAGTGCACTGTGTCTGCCTCACAGCCAGGTCCCCTCCCTTCCCAGGAGTCCACAGCTGAGCAGAGTCTACTGACTACCCAGGATTCACCAGGAGGGAGCAGACACAGGATCTGAGCCCTGCTTAGTGGCTCACCAAGGCCTCCTTTCCACCCTCCCTCCCTCTGGCTGTGTGCCTGGGCTGCCGTGCCCCACTGGAAGGTCAGCCTGCCAGTGGCCTGCCTGGTGGCCCTCTGACTGTGACTTGATGCCCTGCCCTCCCTTCCCAGGCAGGCCTGCCTATTATAGAGGCTACTGGATGCGGAGTCCCGCAGCCCTGCAGCCCACCCCTTCCTCCCTGCCTTCCAACCCCAAGTGCCTGGCCAGGCCGTTGACTCCTGGCCTGGTTCCCCTGCCCCCACCCCAGGCCTGGCTGTGGAGAGGTGGGTCTGCTGGTCTTTCTGCTCCATCTGGGGTGCCCTACTCTGTGCCCCACCTGCTGATGCCCTTGAAACTAAAGGTGTCTCCATGATGTGGAGTGCAACTCTGTATGCACACAGTGTGGGCAAGTGGCAGTGCTGTGCACACACAGAGGAGTGCCTGGGTCAGCCCTCTATACCCCTAAGCCCCCTCTGCTTCTGGGGCCTGCCCCTGGCACGTCACTGCCCTTGGCCATCCCAGCATCAGTGGTGACAGGTGTCCTCTGCGTCCTCACCCTCTGACAAGACTTGCCATGGCCAGGGCCAGCTGGGAGCTCGACACCACTCTGTGTGTCCTCCAGGTGTCACTGCCACCCAGCAGGGCCTCCCCCGTCTGCTGTTCCTGCATCACCAGGGGTCCGTCTTGGGGAGACTCCCCTGCGGCACAGTGCCTTCACCTGTCCCCTCTGAACCTGACAACAGCAAGGAGAGAACTGGTACTTGTGAGGGTCAGGGGCTGGTCCACACCACTGCTGGGCAGATGAAGTGGCTGTGCACGGGGAGGCAGAAGCATAGGGGTCCTGTGAGCCAGAGAGTGTGGAGCCAACGACCTAGATTCCCAACAGTTCGGACAGGGTGAGCTCCCCAGCTATCATTCAACAAGCACATTTCACAGCCTGCCCAGGGCTCGCACAATTAATAGGACTGTGCCGTCCTGACTGCATCTGGAGGTGAGGTGGCTTGGCTGTGGGCTCTGGGCTGACATCTCGATTTTCACAGCGGCCTGCGTCCATCACACACACTGACACCATGTGCTCAGCGGCAAAGCAGGAGCAGTAAATCGATCTGTGTGGCTTTTCCTTTCCTGGCAAGTGTGGGTGTGTTCTGGAAGCCATGCTCTTCTTCCTCCAGCCTGTGTGCCTCCTAGGGGGCTCCAGCTGAAGCGCAAATCCCAGGATGGTGAGGGGCCCCACGAGGTGCATCTAGGCAGCAGCGCGTGCAGGTGGGAAGCACGCAGTCCTCATCCTGGGGGATATTGCGGACCTGGTATGGAACCCACAGGGTGCTTCTCATGAGGGCTCCAGGCGGCTGCTGCTGGCTGATCAGTGCTGCATGCTGGGACTGCGGCAGGAGGGGAAGCTGAGTCTCAGAAGTGGGGTTGCAGACGAGTGCCATGAGGCCCCTGCCCACAGAGCAGGCCTCTTCCTGCAGCCCTTCCTGCTGGATTTCTGGGTTTCTGGCACCTTCCTGGCCTCCATCAGGGGGATAGGTACTGCATTCCATGACTTGCCACCTCAGAGGCACTCCCTAGAGTGAAGCCCAGGCCTCTCCTCACACATTCCCTTCAGCTGTACTGGAGCCTCTGCCTGTGCCTGGCCTCAGGCAGCTCCTGCTGGCACATCCCCACTTCGACCCAGGCATCTCTGACGGTCAGCGACTGGGTCCATTGAGCCTTGTTCCCCAGGACCGCTGCTCCCCCAGCCTCCAGCCCTCTCTGTCCCTTTCAGCTGGGGAAGCCGCCATTGACCAGGTGACAGGTGGGAAAACAGCAGAGCCACGATGACCCTCAGGTGCCTTTGACATTTGACCTGACCTAGGGAATAGGTGAGGGGCAGATGTAAGCAAGGAGCCGCTGAAGAATGGAGTGTGGAAGGGACCCCCTAGCATGCCTGACCCTCTTTCCCTTCAGCACACCCCACACTTGGGGTTCTCAAGTCTGGCTGTGTGCTGGGCTCCTATTGAGCTGGCAGAAGATTCCAACTCCAGAGCCACGCCCCCAGACTCTGATTGGGTCAGCCTGAGGGTGGAGCCCAGGAATCTGTTTCTAGCCCGGGTCTACTTGGGTGGGGTGGGGCACTTTCTGAGAGTGACTTACGTCAGACAACAGGCGGAATTGACACTGTCCTGGGTCAGCTGGGACTAGTGTGCCCTATGGCTGGTGATAGCACGTGGATTTGGGAGGTGGCCTCTGTGTCCCCAACAGGGAAACCATCATAGCTGCTCAGGCGTTCCCATGACAGGGACTCTCCCCATTCCCCCATTCCAGGCGACCCTCCTCTCCCCCACCTGTAGTGAAACCAGCATCCCGGCAGCTAGCTCCCAGGTAGCGCTCCTTTATAGCCCTGAGACCGCGTCTCAGCCAAGGGTGCACCATGCCGGAGGAGGTGCCCCACAGGGAGCTGCACCGGTCCCTTAGGCACGTGTCACTCACCACTTTTTTTCTAGAAGAGGAAACTGAAGTTCAGAGAGTTGAAGGACTTTTGCCAGCTCCCTCGGTGGGAGACACAGGTAGGTCCTGGCCGCTAGACCCTGCTGTGAGCACCGTGCCATCTCCCCTCGGGGCTTTCGCAGAAGGAGGGCACTGAATCATCTTGCTTTTAAATATACATTAAACACATGTGAAAGTACCTGCAGGAGCACCTTCCCTGATTAGGCAGCGGCAGACCCTGGTGTCTGCATCAGCTCCCCTGGCGGGGGGGGGGGGTGGTGGTGGGGGGTGGGTGGTTGGGGCACTGGTGGGGGCAGGAGCATCCTCTGTTTTGGACTTCGAGGATCGGGGACACTCTGGGGCCCAGCCCATCCTGTCCATTGTCCTTCCCAGCTGGTTCCTTCTGAGGGACACAGAACTGGCCTTGGTCAGAAGGCAAGGGGGAACAGGAAGCCCAGAGCCAGCCAGGGGTCAGGATGCCCTGCTGGCCCGAGCCGTGGGCAGACACTGACATTTCAGTCCCATCTTGGGAATGATGTCAGCTAGTCTGGGCAGGACCCTGCACCACTGTGCCTGGGGGAGCAGAGCCGCCGACAGCAATGGGAATGGGCCAGAGTGAGACTGGGCCTTGCTGGCCAAATCACCAGCACTGTCTTCCTTCTTAGAGCTGTGGGAGCCGTGGAAGTGCTTTCAGAAGCTGAGGCCGACAGAAAGAGCATGGTTAGCTGGGTGGAGTGAGGGCCCTGTAACTCCACATTGAAGAGTGGATGACCACTTGGATGAGATCATGCCAAGGAGGATGGACAGACAGATGGTCAGATGTAGGAAGTGGGTAGCATGCCAGCAGGTGGGAGCTGGCGATGGCTTGGGTGTGGGGCAGTGAGGGGATGGCTGCGGGTCTTGGCTGCTGTCCTTGGAGTCTGGCTGGTCCTCGGTTGTGGCATCCGGCTCCTCAGATGGACGCAGCTGCCCAGGTCTCTCTCCCTCTTAACTGGTTCTTAGGTTAAGATTTCTTCTGTTGTCTGGAGTGTCTGTTTCCTCTGGGGTCAGTTCTTCCCTACGTGGTTTGGGATTGCTTCATGCAGGTGAGAAGTTACCTCATCCAAGGAGCCTTCTTCAGCCAGCCCATATTATCACCAATGGAGCCCCAGCCCCATCCACTCCTGGCCCTCCCTGCCTGCTCTAGTTTTTTTCACAGCATTTGTTGCTGGATGGTGTGTATTTGCCTGTTTAATATTTGTGTCTCCCCCTCTACCGCTTGTGCTTCATGAGGCCCAGGACTCTTTGGGTCATGTTTATGACCGTATCCCACTGTCTAGAACAGGATGAGGCAACCCTAAGCCCCTGGAATATAGTCATTGGATGAATGAATATGATTACTTAGCCTTATACTCAGGCAAAAAAAAAAAAAAAAAAAACCAAAAAAGAAAAAAATCCACAGACCAGTTGAATAAAGGGGAAACCCCAAGCACACCATTCAAGAAAAAAAGCCTTATTAGCTCATTCTCACTCATAGTAAATGAAATACAAATTAAGCCTGCAGTGAGACCATTCTCACCCATTAGGTTATGGCACCTGTGAGGGACATCGAGTGCTGTCCTGGGAGTGGGATGTTGGCCATCGTCATCTTTTCTTCTAAGAAACTGAAATATATAATTTGCATAGCATAAACTTTTCCTTTTTAAAGTGCACAATTTAGTGGGTTTTAGTATGTTCACAAATGGAACCATCATCTCTAATTCCAGAACTTTTTTTTTTTGAGACCGAGTCTCACTCTGTTGCCTAGGCTGGAGTGCAGTGATGAGATCTTGGCTCACTGCAACCTCTGCTTCCCAGGATTCAAGCGATTCTCTGGCCTCAGCCTCCTGAGTAGGTGGGACTACAGGTGTGCGCCACCATGCCTGGCTAATTTTTTTTAGTTTTAGTAGAGACAGGGTTTCATCATGTTGTCCAGGCTGGTCTTGAACTCATGACCTCAGGTGATCTGCCACCTAGACCTTCCAAAGTGCTGGGATTACAGACATGAGCCACAGCTCCCAGCCCAGAACTTTTAAATTATCCCCTAAACTGCCTCTTCCCCAATTAGTGGTTACCAGCCCCTGGTAACCACTAATTTATTTTATGACTCTAAGAATTTGCTTATTCTGGATATTCACATAAGTGGAATCATGCAACATGGCCTTTTGCGTCTGATTTCCTTCTCAGCATACTTTCTCAAGTCCCTCCATGTTGTAGCATGTTGGTATCTTATTCCTTCTTACTGCTGTGTAATATTCCATTGTATGGATAAACCATACTCATTAGGTAATGGATATTTAGGTTGTTTCCACTTTGTGGCTAATATGAAGAATGCTACTGTGAACATTTGTATACAAGTTTTTGTGTGGACAGATGTTTTCAAATATTTTGTGGAATATAAGGAGCACAATTGCTGGGTCATGTGAAAACTTCGTTTAACAGTTTGAGGAACTGTAGCATGTCATTTTCTGAATGGATTGCACAATTTTATATCCTTACCAGCAAAGTATGAGAGTTTCAGTTTCTCAGCATCCTCAGTAATACCTGTTACTACTGTCTTTTCTATTATATCCACCTCAGTGGGTGTTAGATAGTATCTCCTTGTGGTTTTGATTTGCATTTCCCTAATAATTGATAATTTTGAGCAATTGTAATATGCCTATGGGCCATTTATACATCTTCTTTAGAGAAATATCTATGAGGGCTTTTGCCCATTTTTAATTGGATTATATTTTTATCATCAAATTGTAAGAGTTCTCCATATATTCTGGATACTAGACCCTATAACATATATGGTATATCAATATTTTCTCCCATTCTGAGGGTAGTGTTTTTCATTTTATCTTGATAGTGTCCTTTGAAGCACACGTTTTTCATTGTGATCAAGTCCAGTTTATCTCTTGAAATTTGACTGCACATGCTTTTGGTGTCATATTTAAGAAACTATTGCCTAATCCAAGGTCACAAAAATTTATACCTGTTTTCTTCTAAGAGTTTTACAGTTTTAGGTCTTACATTTGTGTCTTTGATCCATTGGAATTCATTTTTGTATATGGTATGAGGTACAGGTCCAAATGTACTCCTTTGTGTGAGGCTATGTGATTGTCCCAGCACTATTTGTTGAAGAGAGTATTCTTTCCCCATTAGATTATTATGACACTCTGGACAAAAATTGAGTGATCATGGAGGTGTGGGTTTATTTCTGGATTCTGACTTTTATTCTGTTGATTTATAGGTCTATTGTTATGCCACTACCGCATGGTCTTAGTTATTGTAGCTTTGTAGTAAGTTTTGAAGTCGGGAAATGTGAGTCTTCCAACTTTGTACTTCTTTTTCAAGATTGTTCTGGTTGTTCCAGGTCCCTTTCATTTTCACATGAATTTTAGGAACAGCTTGTCAGTTTGTGCAACAACAACAACAAAAGCCAGCTGGAGTTTTGATAGGGATTGTATTGAATCTGTAGGTCAATTTAGGGAGTACTGCCATCTGAAGAACATTGTCTTCCAATCCATGAACATGGGATGTCCTTCCACTTATTTAAGTCTACATTAATTTCTCCCAACTATGTTTTATAGTTTTTAGTGTACAAGTCTTATACTTTTATTAAATTTACAAGTATTTTATTCTTTTTGATGCTATTATGAATTGAATTGTTTTCTTAATTTTATTTTCAGATTGTTCATTACTAACATATAGAATTACAAAATTGATTTTCATATATTGATCTTGTATCCTGCAGCCTTGCTGAATTTATTTATTAGCTCTAATAATGTGTGTGTCTGTGTGTGTGTATGTGTATTCCTTAGGACTTCCTGTATGCAAGATCATCTGCAAATATAGATCATTTTATGTCTTCTTTTCAATATGGGTGTCTTTTTTTATCTTTTTCTTATCCAATTGCCCTGGCCAGAACCTCCAGAGCAATGTTAAATAGAAGTGGCAAGAGCAAACATATGTGTTTTGTTTTTGATCTTAGGAGGAAAGCTTTTGATCTTCTACAATTAAGTATGATGCTCTGGATTTTTCACAGATACCCTTTTTTGGATTGATGAAGTTCCCCTCAATTGCTAGTTTGCTGTGCATTTTAAAAAATCTTCAAAGGGTGTTGGATTTTATTAAATGATTTTATGCATCTATTGAGATGATTATGTGGTCTATTGATATGGTATATTACATTGATTTTTGTATGTCGATCTAACCTTACATTCCTTGAATACATATTGCTTAGTCATGATGAATATTTTAAAAATATGCTGTTAGATCTGATTTGCTAATATTTTGTTGAGGAGTATTGCATCTATATTTATGGATGGTTTATGTTGGTTTATAGTTTTTTTTCCTTGTGATTTTGTTTCCTGGTTTGAGTATAAAGGCAATAGTTACCTCATGGAATGAGTTGGTTAGTGCTCTTTATTCTGTTTTTTGAAGGAAATAGTAAGGGATTGGTGTTCATTCTTCTTTAAATGTTTGGCAGAATTCACCAAGGACTTTGGCCCTGGGCTTTTCTTTGTAGGTGAGAAGTTGTTTGATTACTGATTTAATATCTTGTTATAAATTTTTTCTGACCTGAGTAAGTTTCAGTCTGAGAGTTTGTGTTTCTCTAGGAATTTTCCCATTTCACCTAGTTTATCTAATTTCTTGGCAAACAGCTGTTAATAGTATTCCCTTATAGTGCTTTTTATTTCTGTAAAGTTGGTGGTAATATACTCTCTGTTTTACTAATTTGAGTCTTCTCCCTATTTTTTTCTTGTTCAGTGTAGTTAGAAGTTTGTCAATTTTAGTGATCTTTTTAAAAAATCAATTTTTAAATTAATTTTCTCAATTGTTTTTCTACTCTCTATTTCATTTACTTCCACTCTCTACTATTTTCTTCTTCTGTTATTTTTGAATTTAGTTTGCTTCTCTTTTCCTAGTTTCTCAAGGTGGAATGTTAGGTTATTGATTTGAGAACTTCCTGTTTTTTTGTTTTTGTTTTTGTTTTTTTTTTGAGATGGAGTCTTGCTCTGTTGCCCAGGCTGGAGTGCAGTAGCACGATCTCAGCTCACTGTGCAACCTTTGCCTCCTGTGTTTAAGAGATTCTCCTGCCTCAGCCTTGTGAGTAGCTGGGATTACAGGCACATGCCACCATGCCCAGCTAATTTTTTGTATTTTTAGTAGAGATGGGGTTTCACCATGTTGGTCAGGCTGGTCTCGAACTCCTGACCTCATAATCTGCCTGCTTCAGCCTCCCAGAGTGCTGGGATTACAGGTGTGAGCCACCATGCCTGGCCCTTTCTATTTATTAATATGGACATTTATAGTTTTACATTTTTTATCTTAGCATTACTTTTGCTGCATTCCATAAGTTTTGGCATGTTATGTTGTCATGTCCATTTATCTTATAATATTTTTACTTAAGTAAAATTGAGAATCCCTTTGTGATTTCTTCTTTTTCTATTGGTTATTTAAGACTATGTTGTATAATTTCCACATATTTGTAAATTTCCCAGATTCTTTTTGCTTTTGAATTCTGTTATTTTGTTGTGGTCACAGAACATACTTTATATAATTTCAGTTCTTTTAAATTTATTGAGATTTCATTTATGGCCTAACATAAGGTCTCTTCTGGAGAATGTTTCCCATGCACTTGAGAAGAGTATGTATTCTGCTGTTGTTAAGTGGAGTGTTCCTATCAATGTCTGTTAGGTCTAGTTGGCTTTAGTGTTGTTCAAGTCTTCTGATTTTGGTTTTGTTTTTCTTTTTACCAATCCACTGTCTAGTTGTTTTGTTCATTATTGAAAGTGGGGTTATGGAATTCCCCAACTATTTTTGTTGAATTGTCCTATTTCTTCCTTCAATTCTACCAGTTTTTGTTTCTTGAATTTTGGGGCTCTGTTTTTAGGTACATATTTTTTTGTAACTGTTATATCTTGTTGATGGATTAATCCTTTAATCATTATAAATATCCTTCTTTGTCTCTATTAACAATTTTTGTCCTAAAGTCTATTTTGTCTAATATTAACATAGCCATTCTGGTTCTATTTTGATTACTTTTTGTATGGAATATCCTTTTTCATATTTTCACTTTCAACTTATTCGTGTTTTTCTCTAAAGTGGGTCTACTGCAGAAAGCATATAGTTGGATTATGTTTTTTTTTTTTTTGATTCTGTTAATCTCTGCCTCTTAACTGGAGTGTTTAATTCATTTACATTTAGTGTAAATACTGGTAAGATAGGATTTGCTATTTGTTTTTTATGTCTTATGTCATTTTTTTCTTCTATTCCTTCATTATTTTCTTCTTTTGTGTTAGATATTTAGATATTATCTAGTGTACCATTTTAATTACTGTCTTTTCCTTTATTATATATTTTTGAGTTATTTTCTTACACGTTGCCTGGAGGGTTATAATTAGCATCTTAATGTATAACTTGTTTATGTTATATGTACATGTCAATGTTCAGATTAATACAAACTTAATTGCAACAGTATGCAAAAACTTTGCTCCTCTGTAGCTCTGTTGCCTATCCTCTCCCTTGTGCTGTTATTATCATAAAATTTACAATTTTATACCTTGTGTGCTCATGAACCTATGTTTATAATTATTGTTTCGTGCAGTTGTCTTTTAATTCGGATGAGATCAGGCACGTTAAAGGTAGTATGGCCATAGACCAGTTGTCTTTTAATTCAAATAGGAGAAAAATAGAGTTAAGTGCATAAAATGTATTTATACTATCTTTTATGTTTACTAACATATAGCAATAAATATATAACCAGTAAAGTTACTCTTATCGGTCCTCTTTATTTTTTCACATGATTTCAAGTTGCTGTTTATTGTCCTATTATTTCAGCCTGAAGGACTCTCTTTAGTAGTTCTTATAAGGCAGGTCTGCTGATGAGTTCTCTATTTTATTTGTTGGGTAATTTCCCTCTCATATTTGAAGGACAATTTTGCTGCATAAAGAATTCAGAGTTGACACCTCTTTTCTTTCAGAACTTTGAACATGTCATTCCAACTACTGTCTTCCCTTCATGGTTTCTGATAAGAAATCTACCTGGAGTTTGTTGAACTTTTAGGATGTGGAGATAAATATTTTCATCTAATTTAGAAAGTTTTAGCCATTATTGCTTCTAATAATTTTTTCTGTCTTCTTTCTCACTCTCCTCTTTTTCTGAGACTCTTCTTATACGTGTGATAGTGTCCATTATGGTGTCTGTGGCTCTGTTTATTTGTTTCTTTTTTCTTTCTGTGCCTCAGACTGGATAATCTCAATGGAGGTTTTTTTCAAGTCACTGATTATTTCTTCTCTGTTCAAAACTGTTGTTGACCCTTCTTGTTAATGTTTCATTTCATTTACTTAGTTTTCAATACTAAGAATTTCTACTTTTTTTTTTTAATAATTTGTATCCTTTATTGATATTCTCTATTTAATATATTTCTTTCATTCAGTCTTTAAAAATATACTTAAAGTAGTTGATTTAAAGTTTTTGTGTAGCTTGCTTTGGCAGCACATATACTAAAGTTTTTGTTTAGTAAGTCAGTTCTGGAAATCAGATTCTCCCCACTCTTTGGGGTTTGTTGCTGCTGCTGTTTATTGTAGTAATAGTTGTTTGTTTTGTGACATTTCTGGATTACTTCTGCAAAGTCTGTATTCTTTTGTGTGTGTCACTGAAATCTCTGCTCAGTTATCTTAGTGGTCAAATAATGATTAGACAAAAATTCTCTTAAGTGCCTGGAGCCAATAATTCTCTCAGTCTTTGCTAAGGAACTCTGTGTGCTTGTGCATGCTTTCAGCTCTCAGCTAAGCAGTTGACAACTCTACCTTAGTCTTTATTTCTTGCTTGCACAGAGCCTCAAAGTTAGCCAGAAGTGAGTGCTTAGGGTTTCCCAAAGACTTTTCTGAGCATGTGCACAACCCTGAGCATGCACTTGACCTTCTAGATTCTCAGGAATGAACTGCAGTTTTTCAAAACCCCTATGATCATGTCATTACTGAACTTTCCTTTTAAGCTTTCTGGTTAGTCCGTTGCTTGCTTCACTGTTATCTACTGCTTCAGGCATCTGTGAAATTAAATACCAGTAACTGTTTTTGACAATAAACCTTGGGGAATATGATTTTTGTGTTTGAGACCTTTGAGTCAGGTCCAATATAGGCATCTTTGTAATGGCTCACGCCTGTAATCCCAGCACTTTGGGAGGCTGAGGCAGGCGAATCACCTGAGGTCAGGAGTTCGAGACCAGCCTGACCAACATGGAGAAACCTTGTCTCTACTAAAAATGCAAAATTAGTCGGGTGTGGTGGTACATGCCTGTAATCCCAGCTACTTGGGAGGCTGAGGCAGGAGAATCACTTGAACCAGGGAGGTGGAGATTGCGGTGAGCCGAGACGGTGCCATTGCCCTCCAGTATGGGCAACAGGAGAGAAACTCTGTCTCAAAAAACAAAAAACAAAAACAAACAAACAAACAAAAAAAAAAGATAAGTGGGGTCTCCATGGAAACTACTGGACAGGTCACATAATGACATTTTCTGAGAATGAAGCTTTGAAAGAGTTCCATCACTGTTCTCCCTCCAGGGGCTGCTATGCTGGTGGTTTTCATGATGAATGTGGAGTTTTATTTTTTGAGGCACTCTGGATAGAGAGTCAGGGATAGGATTAGGGCAATTTCAAGTGCCACTAAGTTTGCAGTTCTTATTGAGATTCAGTTGTGTTTTTTGAACAAATGCTCCTAAGATTTCTGCAAGCTTTTGGTCAATTTTGGAAGTTCTAAAAAAGTTGATTCTGACCATTTTTTGTTGTTGTTGTTGCTGGTTTTCTTGTTGCTTTTATGGAAGAGAGGGTTTTTGGAAGTCCTTACTCCACCGTATTCACTACCTGGCCATACTCTATAGAAAGCACTTCTGTGGTGTCTCTTTAAACTTACAATGCTCATAACCTTTGACCCAGCACATCAAGTGTTAGGAGTTCACCTTTTATATGTGGTTACACATTTGAATAAAAACTTTTCATCAAGAATGCCCATTGTAGGAGTGTTTTTGGTTGGCAAAGACTGTAAAACACCTCGGTGTCTTTTGCTAGGGGATCTCTTACATGTGTGACAGCCCACCTACCCAGCAGAATACCCTGCAGCTGCTACAGAACTTATGGAGTTGCCAGAAACTGAGGGGCTCTGGCCAGGGAGCTGCAGGTGTCTGGGATAAGGGAAGATACTACAGGGGCGTCATTCTAAGCATC
The DNA here is from genome assembly GCA_036589455.1 of Ateles fusciceps. Classification (NCBI taxonomy): domain Eukaryota; kingdom Metazoa; phylum Chordata; class Mammalia; order Primates; family Atelidae; genus Ateles; species Ateles fusciceps. The sequence goes on along the minus strand of JAZHEH010003321.1, from coordinate 478,440 downwards.
GCTGATTAGAATGAAGAGAGCCTGTGATTCTGGGAATGATTAAGAAAGAAACTTCTGGAACATTTATGTCTACTCTAGGAATAGACACATGCACAGAAGCATGTGGTGGCACATGCCTGTAATCCCAGCTACTTAGAGACTTGTGTATTCGTGGGCTGCCTCATTTCCATTTGATATCAGGTCCGTCCCTTTCCACAAGCCTAGAGTGTCATCCGCTCTGGCTTACGGGGGATGGAAGCTGTGGGTCCTCCCCAGGGAGGAAGGGGTAGGACTCTCTGAGATGCATTGCTGCCCACATGCCTGCCATACCAGCCTGACCAGCCTCACTCTGATTCTCTCAGGGTCCCCCAGTAACTCCACTTGCTTAGATGCCCTAATGGCAGTCAGGGGCCCTGCTCATCACAGACAGCCTCTCCTCTGCCCTGAGGCATGTTACAGGGACCTGCCAAAGAGGGGCTGGGGGAACCCACGGGAGCCTCACAGCACCCTAGTGTCTTTGCAGAGTTGCAGGACTGTATATGGACATGGGGCTGGGGCAGTGAAGGAGGAGGCTGGAGGGGGAACCCAGGCTTTCCCTACCAAACTTAAAATATGAGTAAACTGTCAAAAAGGGTAGTAGAGTTATCCAAAGTACTGCAGGTTGTCGAAGTACACTGAACAGCTCAAGGGTAGGAAATCACACAATCTGCAATGGCAGCACCCTTGAAAGCAGGTCTTAATCTGTGAGGCTAACCCTCCTGAAGACAGAGCTCAATCTGTGGTGGCTAACTCTTCTGATGGCAGATCTCAACATGATGGCTAACCCCCCTCAAGGTGGACCCCAGTCTGTCATGGCTAGCTCATCTAAAGGCAGGTCTCAATCTGCGATCGCTAAACCCTCCTGATGGTGGAGCTCAATCTGTGATGGCTAACCCACCTGAAAGTGGGTTTCAATCTGCGATGGCTAACCCTCCTGAAGGCAGGTCTCAGGCACACTTGCGTTAGGCCCAGTCACCTTGACCTGTGAGGCCCATTCCCCTGATGGGCAGATCAGGGGCTGTGCGGAGCCCAGATCCCTGCCCACAGGTACAATGGCTGGATCTCCATGTGCCTGTGCCTGAGTTTCTGCAGGTCAGACTTCTATTCCTTGTGGGAGAGGAGGCATTCCATGGCGGTCCTGGGACATTCAGGCAGAGAAGCTCTGTGGTCTAGGTTCTGGGGCTATGCTGGGAGGGTCCCTGGGACTTCTATGGGGCTAGGTGTGATGGGTCTCTGAGGAGGAGCAGCTGAGTTTGGGGAGGGCGGAGCCAGCCAGGCATCCTGACGTGAGTGTGTCTGGGTCTGGGCTTGGTTGGAACCCACGCCTGCATTAGCCTGGTGCCTCTGATGAGCACAGCAGGGACTGGAGGGTGGAGGTGGAATTGGCTGGGAAATGGCAGATGCAGCTGCTCTTTCTAGAAATGCAGGTGAGAAGAAAAGAGAGATTGGGAGGCAGCTTAGGAGGGGCTGGGGTCAGGAAGACTGTATTTGTGGTCTGGAGAGGGCAGAGGCTGAGGGGATATGGAGGCAGGGAGGGGAGGGGAGGGGAAGAAGGGGAGGGTGGGAGTTACAGGCACAAGAGTAGGGTCAGGGATCAGCTCTGGGGCCTGGACCCATGATGGGGGCTGGGGGCTCCATTGGAGGGCGGGTGAAGCAGGGGAACAGACTAGGAGCCTCTGGGATCGGGAAGCTGGGAGGAGCCCCAGGAGCCAGAGGGGCTGGGGACGAGTGAGGGTGCCAGCCAAAGATGGGTGGAAACCAAGGACCCAGGGAGACAGAGGCCTCTTTTTTTGCCTGGTGGCTCCAAGTCCCATATATCAGGCTGGCCCTGAGACCCCCTCACAAGGCCACACTGGCTCTGAGATCCTCTATAAGGCTAGTTTGGTCATGAGACACCCCCCCCACCCCCAATAAGGCCAGGCTGGTCACAAGACCTCCTGCAAGGTTACTCCGGTCCCAAGACCCTCTATAAGGCCAGGCTGGTCCTGAGACACCCTACAATGTTAGACCGGTCCTGAGAATCCCCCACAAGGCCAGGCTGGTCCTAAGACCCTGTACAAGTTCAGCCTGGTCTTAAGACTCTCACAAGGTTAGGCTGGTCCCGCGACCTTCCCCACAAGATCAGGCTGGACCTGACACCCTCCCACAAGACCAGGCTGGCCCTGAGACCCTCCCACAAGGCCAGGCTGGCCCCTATGGTCTTAAGCCATTTCCCTGCCGTGTCCCACATATACCAGGGGATCTCAGATGTGAGCTCTGAGGCAGGGTCTCCTCTGAGTCTCCCCCTCTCCAGGAGCCTGTGAAGGGCACCAAGGGAGGGATGAGCCCTGAGTGGGCCACTGCTGCTCCAGCCTTAACTCTGTGCTGTTCCCTGAGGTGGGAACAGGGATGCCTCATGTCCTGGTTTTAGCAGAGCATGCACTGTGTTATGCTATGATGAAGCCATTCATAGTCATTGGAGAGAACTTGGGAAGCACTTGACAAGGCTAAATGGAGAGAACAGAAGGACGGAGGGTGTGAGAGACGATGCCAGTGGAGGGAGGCACCCTGATTAGCCTTTTGGTTTGTGGATGCTTGTCTGTTTTATAGGCATAGGTGCAGACATGCACACACGCACATGCACGTATGCTCGTAGTAATGCACACATGCAAGTATGTATGTGCACACACACCCATGCCTGTGAACACACACGCAAAGCACACATGTTCATATGCACAGCTGCACAGACACATGTACACTGAAGCACATGTGCACATATGCACATAAGGTCGCACACACACACACGGATGCACGGTGCCCTAGATGATGCCTGCTGCCAGGGCTTTGCTCAGGGGAGGTGCTTGGGGACACCTGCTGTCCATTTCTCTCCTTTTCATTTCTCTCCTTTTCCTGCCAGTGACCCTGAATTTTCCTTGACACTTAAGCTCACACTCTGTATTACCTTTAACATCAGTTTTTCAGATTTCACAGGTGCAAAGTGATGAGTCAGGGCTTTAACTTGCAAGCTTTTTGTCACCATGAAGCAGTTAGCTCCTGGCTGGGCCTGTCCTATTTCCATGTGCTGTCCCTCTTCTGTCTGTCAAGGATATTATCTGTGTCTCAGTTTGTGCAGGTCTCTGCTCAGGTGATGGGATGGGTACCTAGAGCCTTGTGATGGGAGGGGTCCCTGTTGGTCATGTCCTGCTTCATCTCGGGGGAATTCACTTCCTGGACCCTGCCTTGGCCTTCACCTGTCCTGCCTGGGTGGCTGCAGCCTACTCCCTTCTTGGGTCCCACTGCCCTGGGCATGATGCTGTGTCCCCACCCCATGCCTTGTGTCCCCCTGATTCCTGGATGTGCTCCCCACTGTCCCCCGTGCATGTGTCAGGCTGGCACTCCGTGTGGAGCGGTCCCGGGCTCCCTTTTAGCACGTTCTCGGGCAGTGTGGTCAGGTTTGAAAGCCCCATCTGGAGGAAGCCTCCTAGCCTGGCATTCCTGCCTTTCCCAGACTCCTGTGTTGCTGAAACCCTGGATGCTCTGAGTGTGACTGTGGAGGGTTGGCCGAGGTGCATGGACGCAGTACTCCAGGAAGAGCCTCAGGAAAGACTCTTGGACCCCTGGAGGCAGAAGAGGGTGTGGAAGGGCTAAACCCACCATGGCACCTTGATGCGCATCTCAAAGGTGCCCGTGCGTGAGGGTGGAGGCTGTGACTTAGACGACTAGGGAGAGGCATGCCCATCGCTGTGGCCAGTGGGCTCCTGCCCAGGTATGCCAGTGCCTGGAAGGATGCAGCCTTGTGCATCAGGAGGCTCAGCTGACCCTCTTCTCCCCTTCCTTCATGCCTTTTGCCTAAAGCCACGAGTGATGCAGTGCATGGAACATTATTCTCCAAAAGGGAGCACTGATGTGCAGCCTGAGGGAAATTCTGGAAGGCTTAGGGGCTCCCCACTGACCCAGGGGACAGGGTCAGCTGCCAGACGAGCTTCCCTGGAGCTTGTGGGTGTGCTTGGGTGTGGGTTCGACTGGGGCCATCAGTGGCCTCTGGCTAGGGGTGCTGACCAGACCTGGAAGAGCCTGGAGAGGCCTCTGTGAAGACCATGGCTGTGTGTGTGGGAGGCTTGAGTCTGGCAGACATCAGGCCTGAGCCTGGCGACAGCGCAAGCCCTCGAACCCCTGTGGATCCAGGGGCTGTCCGAGGAGCCTCTGGAGCTCACCCAGGGCTTGGTTCGTTTTGCTTCATGTTTTGCCAGCACCCTTGTGTGACATCATGGGCCCTGCTTCAGGCCCTGGAGAAAATAGGGATGTGCCATCACCCTCAGGGTTTGGACCTGAAGCTCTTGGCCTGTGCGATGTGGCTCAGTGATGAGGTGGCATCAGCAGGGCAGGGCGGGGGAGCCGAACCCTCTGTCCCTTGATCCCTTGGCTTTAACTCAAGCCCCTGTGGGCTGGGCCTCATCAGGGCCTCCGTAGGGGCTGGTGTGGTCCTGGTCAGCCCCTGTGGGGCACTGGGCTCCTGTTTCTCTGTTCTGCAAGGTCTGCCACCTGCCTCAGGCCACCTTCCATCCTCCAGAACCAGTGAACGCCTCTCTCACCATTGCTTGACCCTTTAGGCTGTGCCTTTTAGAAGTGGGAGCAGGGTTTGCCCTGCCTCTGCCCTTGTTCTTGGGGGGGATGAGCAGAGGGAGGCTTAGGCCCCTTCCTCCACGTGTCTTCTTCCCTCAGGTGTAGCCACACCTGGATGGGCCTTGAGGTGCCAGCAGCTTCTGCCTGTCCCAGCCCAGATGTTCTCTCTTATTTTTCTCTCCTTTGGTTTTCTTCACGTGAATTGAAGCGTAACACACATCGAAACATGCCTGAGCCAGAGCCACAGTGGGCACTGGCTAATTTTTCATAGGGTGACTCTGCGGGGGACACCCAGATCCAACTTCTCCAGCCCCTGCCCCAGGGCAGCATCCCAGGCCTCTGGGGGTGAGGGTGCCCTCACCAACCCCCAGCTGGCTCCACGTGGGGCCGGCCTTAGATGCTCCTTGTTCCTGGTGTCCTTGGCTCCCTCCCCTTGCCTGTGCTTGTCTGGGTGTGTTCTCCTTGATGTGGTGCATTCCACTGAGTGGTGCATGCCACAGCTCGGCAGAAACCCAGTCCCCTGTGGGGGGACGCCTGGGTCGTTTTCAGTTCGAAGCCCTTGTGAGTAGAGCTGCTGCAGACACTCCTGCGTGTGTCCTTTGCTGTGAGTCTCTAAGTGTTTCTGCCCGGCCTCCATCCAGGGTGGAATTTCTGGGCCTGGTGTGCTTGGTGTTCATAGGCACGATCGGACTGTTTTCCCACCTGGCCGTGCCAGCTGACCCTGCTGCCACCAGCAGCTGAGAGTTTGGGTTGTGCCACCTCCTTGTCAGCACATGGCATTTTCTGCCTTTTGATTGTAGCCATGCTGCTGTGTGTGCAGGGTGCCACACTGCAGCTTAGTGCCCTCCCCAGATGAGTCCTGGAGCTGGGTGCTCTCTTATGACTCTCACCCCTCGGATAAGCTTCATTGGTGAAATAGGTCTTCAAGTTCTTTGCCCATTTGTAAAAAATGGAGTCTTCTGACTTTTTTTGATTTATGTGAGTTCTTTATATATTCTGAGTATAAGTCCTGTGTTGGATGTACACATCCATATCCTTATCCACACCTATGTTCTATATCTGTCTACACACACACACACACACACACACACACACACGGTTCTGACTGCCTGTGTGCACAGATATGTTAGAGTCACTGGGACGTAGCAGTGAACAAAACAAAGATCCTGCTCTCATGGAGCTCACGTTCTCAGGAGAGCAGACAAACAAACCAGGAGGTAGAAAGACTCTGCTGGACCCAGTAACCTTGAGGAAAACGTTCCATGGCAGGAGGGTGCTGGGGCAGAGGGTGGCATTGCAGTTATGTTAGTGAGAGGTGGCCTGTTGGGGCGGGGGGAGCACAGACACTGCAGAGCACAATACACGCCGGGGGGGAGGGTGGACAGGGCCTGTCGAGGCTCAGCAGGGAGCACTGAGGTCTCTGATGGGGTCATTCGTTAGGAATCTGCCTTCATTGAGATTGAGGTGGGAGTCACGGAGCTTCTGACTCAGGTTCTATGACAGCCCCTCCAGCTGCTGTGTGGAGACAGCAAGTGTGGACCCTGAGAGGAGCCTTTGCAAGTGTAGTAGTTCATTCTCACACTGCTATAAAGGCCTCAGCCGGGTGCGGTGGCTTATGCCTGTAATCCCAGCACTTTGGGAGGCCAAGGAGGGCAGATCACTAGGGGTCAGGAGTTTGAGACCAGCCTCGCCAACATGGTGAAATCCCCGTCTCTACTAAAAATGCAAAAATTAGCCAGGCATGGTGGTGTGTGCCTATAATCCCAGCTACTCAGGAGGCTGAGGCAGGAAAATCACTTAAACCCAGGTGGTAGAGGTTGCCGTGAGTTGAGATTGTGTCACTGTACTCCAGCCTGGGCAATAGAGCAAGACTGTCTCAAAAAAAAAAAAAAAAAAAAAAAAGGTCTGAGACTGGGTAATTTATAAAGAAAAAAGAAAGAGGTTGACCAGGTGCGGTGGCTCACACTTGTAATCCCAGCACTCTGGGAGGCCAAGGCGGATGGATCGTTTGGTCAGGAGTTCAGGACTAGCCTGGCCTCGAACTTAGTTTGGGTAGAGATGGTAAAACCCCGTTTCTACTAAAAATACAAAAATTAGCTGGGCGCAGTGGCGGGCACCTGTAATCTCAGCTACTTGGGAGGCTAAGGCAGGAGAATCACTTGAACCTGGGGGCAGAGGTTGCAATGAGCTGAGATCATGCCACTGCACTCTAGCCTAGGTGACAGAGCAAGACTGCTTCTCAAAAAAAAAAAAAAAAAAAAGAAAGAAAAAGAAAAGAGGTTTAATTGGCCCACGGCTCTGCAGGCTGTATAGGAAGCGTGGCAGCATCTGCTTCTGGGGGAGGCTTAGGGAGCTTTCACTCAAGGCGGAAGACAGCAGGAGCAGGCATCTCACATGGCAGGAGTAGGAGCAGGAGAGAGAAGGGGGAGGTGCGCCACACTTTCAAACAGTCCAGTCCCTCCGGAACTCACTCACTCACTCTCAGGAGAACAGCACCAAGGGGATGATGCCAACCCATTTATGAGAACTCCGCCCCCATGATCCAGTCACCTCCCCACCAGGCCCCATCTCCAACACTGGGGATTATAGTTGAACATGGGATTTGGGTGGGGACACAACACAAATCATATCAGCAGGAGTCCAGCCTCCTGTCCTGGGTCCCTCATCCCAGGACCTTGGCAGCTTGCCTGCTCCGCCATCCTTGGTGCAGCCTCTCATGGTCAGAGGCAGCGCTGTTCCAGGCCTTGTGCTGGGCCCCTAGGGGAGGCATCCAGAGGAAGTGCCTCTTCCTGTGTGTCTGGTCTCCCCAAAGGCCCAGCAGATGGCCGCTGGCCCCACTACACCTGGCTTATTCTCTGCTTTCTGAGGTGGCGTGGGATTCTGCCTCAGGCCCTCCCGGCCCTCTCTATAGCACAGCCTCAGCCCCAGTTGCAGGCATGTGAGCAGTACACCTGACAGGGCTCAGCCCCTGCACAGCAGCCTCCTCTCGTCCTCAGGCACCAGGAAGGATGTGGGTCAGGTCACACTGAGGTCACACTGGTGGGCAAAGGAGACAGCACACTGTCAGTGTCAGCCAGAGACAGAGGGCAGAGGGCTCCATTCCTCCTGGGGAAGTGTCTGCCTTATTAAGGTCCTTGGGTGACGATGGTGCAATCTGGGATAAGCATGATAGGAAGTGGCCCTGTGATTGCATAAGAAGGCAAGTGAGGCTGCCCACCCATCTGCCACCTCCTCTAAAGTGTCACATTCAGGGAGGCAGAGGGGATGTTCTGGGGTCAGGAGGCAGCAGGGCCAACTGCTCACAGGGACTTCCCCTGAAGGGCCACGGGACAGGGCTGAGGAAGGCAGGGGGCAGGTGCCTGGAAGGCTTCCCCCAGGGGCAAGACACCAGGTTTCACCCTCTTGATGCTCTCCATGGAACCGCCTAAAGGGATTGGTGGCCCCGCAGGCCCAGACCATCCTGATGCTGCCAGACCACCTGCCAAGGCCACCGTGAGCTTTGCATCTTCTGGCTGGCCTGAAACAAGATGCAGAAGCAGCAGGGGAGGAGGACATTGTGAAAGCTGGGGGGCCGCTGTGCCATTTCTGCCTGGTTGCCTGATGCTCCCCCGCACTGCCCACCCATGGGCGCTGTGTACCACGCAGTAATGCATAGTGCATGCTCTGAGCTATGGGAAGTGGTTCCAGGCCAGACCAGCACTTGCTGGTAGAGAGGAGCAGGTGGGAGGCAGTGCTCCGGGAGAAGGACTCCTGTCTCCTAGCCCTCAAGCTGGCTTGAGGGAGGCCAGTGAATAGACCCAGCACAGCCCCCACTTTCTGAAGACAGAGACAACTGCCAATCGAGCCAGCCTGGTAGCTACTCTTGCTACTGGTAAGCTAGCAGGCAAACAAACTGGGAGGTAGAGGGCCTCTGGCAAGGCCTGGGTAAGAGCCATGGGGGTGGAGGTGGGGTGGGGGTATGGGCGTCCCGGGGCGGCCGGATGTGGTCAGGGTCACGATTGTCCATGCAGCCGGTGGCTTGCGAGCTCTCTGGGGTTGTCAGAGCCTCTCTGACAGGTTCAAGCTGAGCATATCCCGCTCCTCCCTAGTGGCCGCCGCGGCCAGCTCGATCTCCTCCGGAGCCAGACCCGGCCTCTCACCCAGCTCAGGATCTGGGCGCTCAAATCCAGATCCCCAGAGAGGGCGCTCTTCGGCCCTGCACGTCTCTCCTGTCCACATCCTCCAAGTGACTGGGGTCCACCGCAGGAACGCTCTGAGGGGGAAGCACCGTCACCTGACAGATTCCTTATGAGGCTGGGGCTCTGAGGGCGGGAGGAGCCTCACTGTGCCAAGTGCCCGGCCCACCCCTCGCCTTGGCTCAGATCAGCCCTCCCACAAAAGCAGCTGCCGTGTCCCCCCGCGTTCCAAGGAAATGGAAGGACAGGGAGTTCTGTGCGACGCCCGCCTCAGGCCAGAGCTGTGTGGAGTGAGCGCCCCGTCAGGGGGAGGCATTCAAGCCGAACGCTGGCGGAGCACCTGCTGTAGTTCCGTAGTGGACGCCTGCCATCAGGTGAGGCCGGGGCGGGGTAAGAGGCTTCCCCACCCCGCGCCGAGCCCCGACCCGCGCCGCGCCCGCTCGCTGTCTTCGTGCGCCAGTACCGGCCCCCGGCGCAGCCGCCCCCCGGAGCCCCGCCCAGCTCCCCCACCCCGGCACCTACGGCGCCCCCAAACCTAGCGCCAGGCGCGCTCCCCGGTGCAGGCGGCGTTCTCAGACCGCGCTCCAGGCCGCCCCCGCCCCCGTCCCCGCCCCTCCGCCACGCCGCGCTACTAGCTAGCCTCGGCCCCGTTCCTGGCTCGCCTCGCCGACCCTCGGCCCCGCCTGGACCCCACTGTCCTCCGCCCAGCCCCCGGCCCCCAGCCTTCCCGGTCCTGCCCCTCTGGCGGGGGCGCCCAGCTGCCGGGGCTGGCGCGGGAGCCGGCGCTTGCTCCGCTCGGGGGCAGAGGAGCCGCCGCTCGCGAGACGCCGGCCGGGGCAATACGACGAAGGGAGCAGGCGGCCAGGATGTTCCTGGAGCCCCAGGTAGGGCTGCGGCGGGCGCGGGTGCGGGGCTGTGGGGGCAGGATTCTGGCGCCGCCGGTCTCAGGAGGGATGCGACGGTCCCCAGCATCCCGACCCGGCTGGAGGGACCCCGCTCTTGGGACCTGCGCGCCTCTCTCTGTGCGTCTCCACTGGAGCACGTACTGCCTGGTGGGCGGTGCCCAGTTTGCACCTGCGCCTGCACCTTCCCCTGCGCCTCGCGGCGCAGCCCGCGGACACTGGGGACAGTAGAAGGCACAGCGGCTCCTGCGAGCCTGGAACGGGCGCCCCAGCAGCAGGCGCCGGAGGAGGCTGCCCGGGACGGGCACCTTCGGGCTTGCAGGAGCCTGGACGACATGAGGGGCGCAGAACCACCTGTTACTCCCAGGAGAATGTACCGGATGAGGGGTGGTCCGCGGTGCGTGATCTGTGTGAGGTGCCGGCGGGGGAGGGCTGCGGATATGCGGAAGCGTTTATTCACAGCGCACGGGAGAGAGCACGGCGGTGCCTGTGCCTTGCGAGCCCCACGCGCGACTGTGTGTTTAGGGAGAGTGGAGCCCAGCATGGGGCTTTCAGGAGTGTGTGCTTCCAGGGCGAGGGCGCTGTAGGGAGCAGGTGGAGAACTGAACTGACCCTGGAGATGACCTGAGCATGGGGCACTGGCATTTCCTGCACTGTTTATGGAGACCCAACCCCAGAGGCGGAGGGCGGTGTGAATCGGGTGCGGCAGCCCCCCCCAGCCTGGGGTTCTGAGCGTCCACAGCGTGGAGCTGAGCCCTGGCCAGCCCTGGCCGCATGAAAGATGCGGGACTCGTGTCCCTTCTTTCCTTCACTTACTCAACACGCATTTATTGGGCCCCTGCTGTGTGCAGGTGCTGCGGTTCAGCAGGGAACCAAACACCACAGTCCCTGTCCTCACAGAACCCACACAGGACAGAAAGAAGCACAATCGGTAGGTAAAATGGGCCGAGTGCCAGGTGGTGCTGAGGGCTAGAGAAGAAGCAATGTAGGAGAGGAGCAGGGCCTGTCAGGTGTGCATCCGTGAGGGCAGTTCAGGTCATTCTGCAGTGTCAGAGTGGCCCCCAAGTCCCTCGGCTCACAACACGGCCCAGTTTCCATTCACTGGTGTCGTGGTGGGTTGGCCGGGCCCTGCTCCAGGCCACCCTCATTCAGGGATCCAGGCCTATCGAGTCACATGGTAGGAGAGCGGGGGAGGGACCTGCACCGGTATTTAAGTGTCCCAGTGGGGGTGACTGGGCTGCAGTGGGAGGTGGCAGAGCAGGGTGTGCTTCCCCTGGAGCTGCCAGGGCACCGCTGGCTGCTGCCGGGAGGGGGTGAAGCCAGGAGGGGGCCACCCCAATGGTCCAGGGGACGAATGAGAGGCTCAGCCCAGGGAGATGGCAGAGGAGGAGAAGGAGGGAAGGACTGATTCTCAGGGTATTCTTAAGGCTGTTGTCATAGAGATAGGAAGGGGTCAGGCTGGCTCAGGAAGGAGGGCGTTGTCCTTAGAGGTGGGCAAGATGACGGGTGCAGCAGGTGGGAGCGGGGGCAGTTCGACACCCCCTCACCCGGCAGATGTTGCCTGGCAGGGACGTGGGCAGTCTAGGGTTCGGGGGAGAGGTCTGGGCTGCATGTGCTCATGCAGAGCCTGGCTTGCTCCGCCCTGCAGGCCCCTTGCTGCGCTGCCTCCTGGTCACACTGCCCGCACCTGCACCTGCTGGCTCCGGACAGCACAGCCCTGGGCCTCAGCCTGCTGAGGCCCAAAGCCCATCTTGCTGGGCCTGCTAGCTTGAGCTACCTTCTGGGAGCTCCCCCAGGAGAGGTGGGATGAGGACTCTAGCCCTCAGCGGGGCGTGGGACAGGGGGAAGGAGAGCAGAGTCATGGCCTCTTACGTTAGCCTGCCCTCTGTTTGCGTTGCAGGTCCAGGCCTGGCCAGGATGCAGGGGCACTGGGGACAGCACCACCCAGGGTTACATACTCATGGACACATGGACCGCAACGGCGCGGTCTGTGGGGGGGCCAGGGAGTCAGGAAGGGCTACCTGGGGGAGAGAATCTCACACTGGCTTTGGTGGGATTTGTGAGGATTGACTTAGTGCAGGGGGGAGCTGCCTGCATCCCCCCACACCTCTGGGCTCTTGGGCCTCATCCTCCAGGGAACTACTGGTGAGTGATCAGAATAAACCAACCTGTCATGTCAACCTCCCTTTTCCCCCTTAACCCACTGGAAGACCCCTGGTTATCCTTGGAAGCTGATCTCAGAATCACCTCCTCCATGAAGCCCTCCCTGACTACTCTCTACAGAGTTAGTTCCCCACCTCTTTCTCCCCCCCCCGCCACAACACCTCACATAGACCCCCATTCCTGAGGAGATTATGCCAGGCCATGGAGTTGTGTCTGTCTCCCCGTTCTGAGGGTGTGGTATAGGCCAGAGGGCCTCAAGGGATGCTGACTTGACTGAACAAGTTCCAGAAGGAAGGAGGAAGGAAGGAACAAAGATGAGGTCGGGAAGTGGCCTGTACAGACTCTCTACTTCTTGTTTTACACTTGGGGAAACTGAGGCCCAGGGGGCTGTAGCTTGCCTGAGGTCAGCCAGGAGGCCTGGGGTCAGACCTGGCTCTGGGGCCAAGAGGCCTCCTCTGAGTGGGTTCTGGGCTGCCTGGGTCCCTGTGGGTTTCACGACAAGGGGAGTTCAGAGGCAGATGAGGCACGAGGCCTGGGGGCTCCTGAGGGAAACTGATGACAGTCAGGTGGGAGCCTATGAATGGCATGGGTCTTGGAGGAGGACAGCAGCCAAGACCCCCCAGCTCCTCTGTCTTCTGGCCCCTGCCGCTGGCTGGGCCCTGGCGCTGTGGCCCCTGGTACCACTGGCCCAGTGGGGTTTTGTTGGCAAAGCTGGTGTTCTGCAGTCTCAGCTTTGGGGAATAACCCCACCCCCGACCCTGTCACCACCCACACTCACCTTCCAGGCAGGGACCCAGACCCTGACATTTCCCAAATGTCATTGTGACTGCCACCAGCCACCTCTTCCGGGCTTTGGGCTGGTAAGTGTGCGTCAGAGCACTGCCTTCCTCCCCCCTCCCCAAACCCATGAGTGAGGAGGCTGAGCCTTCAACTGTGGCCCCAACCTGAGTATGACTTCCCTGGGGGCCTCCCTGGGGCTACATACAACAGATGGCTTTAGAACAGGGACTGGAATGTTCCTAGAGTGCCCAGCCTGAGGGGGCAGTGGTGTGGTGTTTTGGGTGGGTGACCAGGAAAGGTAGCTTCCGGGTAGCTGAGCTGGTTGGCAGAGCAGACCTACTGGGGACATCGTGTTCCTGGGTGATGGTAGTGGAGCTTACAGAGCTGAGAGATCGCTGGAGAGAGAGAGATACACACACACACATACACACACACAGACACACACACAGGCACAGAGAGACACCCACACAGACAAAGAGAGACACGCAGGTATATACACAGACACATGCAGAGACGCAGATACATGCAGAGACACAGGCACAGAGACACAGGTACAGAGACACATGCAGGCACACAGACATACACAGATATATACAGACACACAGACATACACAGACAAAATGAGAAATACACACACACACACAGACACATATAGAGACACAGAGACCCCCACACAGACAAACACACAGACATAGAGACACACACAGACATACACAGACATATACAGACACACAGACATACACAGACAAAATGAGAAATACACACACAGACACATACAGAGACACAGAGACCCCCACACAGACACACACACAGACACAGAGACACACACACATACACACACACTCACTAACACAGAGAAACACAGACACACAGACACAGAGACACACACACACACATCCACAGGGACACACACAGACACACACACTAACAGAAACACACACACACAGACACAGAGACACACAGACACACCTCCTACTGCCACTGGTGTGGGCATCCCCATACCAGCTTCACACAGATTTATGTGCAAACACCTGTGCCCAGGGGACGTAGATAGGTAAGCTATTGATTTTTTTAAAAAATTTATGTTAGGTAATTGATTATTGAACTCTTATTAGTTTCAACAGATACTTAGTTTGGCTTCCTGAAAACCCGAGAAATTAATCATATTACTTGCACATAAGGAACAGTCAACTTGATTTCTAATGCATCTTTAGTTTTCTTATCTTATTGTGTTTTCTAAAAGGTGCAAAGTAACATTAAATAACAGCAGCTGTCCTTGGCTTGAACTTCATTTTAATGAGGAGGCCTCTCATGTTTCACTAAGTCTGAAATAGGGCCTATATTTCCAATAGGTGTTCGTCATCACGGGCAGTATGTTAGAATCCTACATTAATTGCCAAGAGTGAACACCAGAAACGGATATTCAGTTTCCTCAAAGGCTTTCCTGTATCTAGCAAAATCATCAAATGCCTTTCCTCCTTGGACCTATTAATGTGTTGCCTTATTAACTCTTCTGAGCTAAATCATCCTCTTGTTCCTGGAATAAAGCCCACTGGGTCAGGCTCTATTGTGCTTAAAAATGCTGCTGAGTTCATTTTACCAATGTGTTTCTATGTTGTTGAAGGTATTTTTCATCTATTTTCAGAGGTAAGAATTTATACGTACTTTTCTACTAGGAGACATATTTGTCGCATTTATAAATCATGCTATTTTAGTGTTATAAAATGACTAGGAAGGCTTTTCAATATGAATTGTGTAGTTGAAATACTTTAAATATCATATAAAATTGTCTTATCCTCAAAGGCTTGAAATAATTCAGTTTAGAAACTCTTTCAGCCAGGGCTTGCTTTTATTTTTTTCCAAGGCTTAGTTGGCTGTCAACTTAATTTGTACTATGGTTATTGGTCTTTTTGGCTTCCAAACATTTTTAGTAAATTTTTGGTTATTTATACTTTCTAGATAATATAAGCAACCATTCAAAGTGCTTGCAGGTCATTTACCACAGATTTAGGTAGCTGTTTCTTTTAAACTTTCTACTATGTATCTGTAGTTAGATTCCCTTTTTCATGCCTAATGTATTTTTTATGCCCTTCCTTTCTTCCTTCTTCTTTCCCTTTCTCTCTTTCCTTTTTTTAAAAAATTGTATAATTTTTTTAAAGAAATAGAGACAGGGTTTCACTATAGCCTCCCAAAGTGCTGGGATTACAGGCACGAGCCAGGGTACCTGGCCCGTCCCTCTCTTTCTTCCTTCCTTTTGTTGGTTAGAATTGCAGGAGGGTTATTATCCTTGAAATCTGTTTTCAAAGAATCCGCTCTTTGAGGTTAATAAGCAGCTCTACTCTCTTTCTTTGATTAAGTCCTCTAATTTGCCTTTGAGCAGTTTCTTTTTCCAGTTTGTTTTGCTGTCTGTTTTGTTGAGAAGCTCTTTAAGCCTTTTGAATCAAGTGCTTAGTGTTTACTTCAATACATTATTGAAGTCTATGAATTTTTCTCTGAGTGCAGCCTTGGCCGTATCAAATTCGATACAGAGTTTCTCTGTAAAGGTTATTTTTTTTTCTGAAATCTGTAATTGGAGTTTGAATCTTTAACACAGACATGATTTAGGGAAGTTTTTTTATGAAGCGGGTAAATTTTTTTGGCTTATCATTTATATATTAATATCCAACTATATTACATTGCGCTCATGTCCTTCTCTCACCTGCGCACTTCTGTTTCAGGACTTTACTGGGTTTCATTGGTGGTATAATGTATGACCATGTGGCTGGAGACTCTGGACAGTAGAATGTGCCTTTCTGTTTCTAGACACAGTTTTTCACGTATCTTGGTCCACCGTCCTGAGAGCGCACACTGCATTATTTTCATCCCTTGGGCATCTACCACTTGCTGGGAACTGTGGCGGTTTCCATGTGTGTCTCCAGCATGAAGAGGTGCTCACTGTATTTCCTGGGCATAGCTTTATGTTCTTTGGAGTTTACCTCTAATAGGGTTAGAAAAGAAAAACCCATTAAGTGTTTTTCCTACTCTCCACTCTCAGCCATTCAGCACAACATTCTGACACCACGTTCTCTAACAGACACCAGCTGGATGCCCTGTAATTCAATCTGGACAATATTGGAGGCAGAGTCAGATCCCACAGGTTGAGAGCTCGGTCCCACAAAGCTGTCCCCTCCCTCGACTTCAGATGCCAGTCGCAAGTCTCAGGCTGTGGCCTGTGCTTCTCACCCACCCAGCAAATCAACACTCTTGGGACTCCCTTCTCAGACGCAATGAATTTGCTTGAACAGCTCACATAATTCAGGGAATCACTTGCTTCCATTTACCCACTTACTCTACAGGGTTTTACCGTGGTCACAGATCAGTCAGAGGAAGAGATGCTCAGGGCAAGACGTGTGAGAAAGGGGGTAGAGTCTCCCTGCCCTCCCAGGCGCTACCCTCCAGCTCCCCTCTACCTGTTTGCCTACCCAGAAGCTCTGAACCTGCTCCTTTTGGGATTTTGTGGGGGTCTCATTACGGGGGCGTGACTGACTGCATCACTGGCCATTGGTGATGGACCCAACCTTCAGCCTATCTCCCCCTCCCTAGAGCTGGGGGAGGGAGTGAAAGTCACCACCCTCTCATCACATGGTTGGTTCCGCTGACAACCAGCCCTTAGCCAGGCTGTCCAGGAGTCCATCAGCACACAGATGACACCTATCACTTTTGGAAATTCTGAGAGTGTTAGGAGGGTGTACTGGGAAAGAAGACAGTGTCATGTGCCACATAGGTCCTGTGAGATTCATAATACAGTATTGTCACTGTGCCTTTTCTATGCTTAGCTGTACAAATCCTTACATTGTGTTACAATTGCCTCCAGTATTCAGTGCTGTCACACACTGTGCAGGTTGGTAGTCCAGGAGCAATAGGCTGTACCACAGAGCCTGGGTGTGTAGTGGGCTGTGCCATCCGTGGGAGCTCCCTGCTCCCCACAGCCATCCGGACCAAGTAAGTCACTCTGTGAGTTTTGCACAAGGAAATCGCCTAACGACGCATTTCTGTGGGGGCTGCTGCCCAGCACGGACCCCTTGGATCCCGGCCTGATTACCCCCACCCCACCCACTGCCCTGCGCTTGCAGCGCAGCCCGACAATGCAGCGGGGGCGGCTCCTCCTGGGTCAGGCCCTGTCCATCCGGCAGGCCTGGCTGGCTCCCCCTGCTGTCACCTCACACCGTTCTGCCTCTCCCTAGTCCTGCGCTGGTGGTCCCGGGTGGTGTGTCAGATCACGGTGGTCACACAGGGTTCCAATCCCAGCTCCACCACTTTCTGAGACTGACGCTGGTGACTGAGGCCCTTTGGGCCTCTGTTTCTTCATCTGGAGAAGGGGGAGCAGCAGGAGAGCTGCCCTGGGGAGGCGTGGAGGCGGCTGTGTCTGGCTCAGGTTTGAATCAGCCTAGTGGCACTAACTGATGCGGGGAAGTTTCAGGATGACTCAGTGGCCAATTAAATGCTTACAAATTCACGGTTTATTGGGTCGCTTTCACACACCAACAATCATGCAAATATATTCCACACACCCAGGCAGTCATAAGAGAGGCAGGAGCGAGCCACTGTGTTGGGGGAGGGAGAGACCAGCTGTTGACTGCCCAAGGTCCAGATTCCCTCAGAGCAGAGGGAGCACAGACCCCCAGGTGGAGGGATGGGCACAGACCCCCGGTGGAGAGATGGGCCCACTGCTCTTCTCCCAGCAGGGCGTCTGGTGGCCTCCAGTGGAAAAGAGGCCTCAGAGTTCGTGAGGGCAGAGCTTCTGCAGGCGTCTCGGTCATGAGCAGTTTCTTTGTGTTTATGGCCATCCGCAGGAGTGTCCCCAGCCATCATCTTCAGTTGCCTTTTGGCATGACTTTCTTGTTGAGTCTCAGGGGTGCCTGACCACAGCAGATACCATCTGATCACTGCGGTCCACCAAACCTATGCTTATCGCTCTGAGGGCAGCTTCACTTTAAGCTGAGGTACTTGTCATAAGTGACTCCATATATATATATATATTTTTAAGACAGAGTCTCGCTCTGTCACCCAGACTGGAGTGTAGTGGCACAATCTCAACTCACTGCAAACTCCACCTCCCAGGTTCAAGCAATTCTCATGCCTCAGCCTCCAGAGTAGCTGAGAGTACAGGTGTGTACCACCATGCCTGGCTAATTTTTTGTACTTTTAATAGAGACAGGGTTTCACCATGTTGGTCAGGCTAGTCTTGAACTCCTGACCTCAAGTGATCCACCTGCCTCAGCCTCCTAAAGTGCTGGGATTACAGGAGCGAGCCACCACACCCGGTGAGATGGGGTCTTGCTTTGCTGCCCAGGCTGTGTCACCCAGGGGTGCAGTGGTATGATCTTGGCAAACTGCATCCTTTACCTCCTGGGCCCAAGCAATCCCCCTACCTCAGCCTTGCGACTAGCTAGGACTACAGGTGCATGCCACTGCCCCTTAATTTTTTTGTAGAGACAAGGATCTCCCTCTGTTGCCCAGGCTGGTCTTGAACTCCTAGGCTCAAGCGATCCTCCCAGCCTGGCTTCCTAAAGTGTTGGGATTACAGGTGTGAGCCACTGTGCCTGGCTGTCCACTTTCAGACCCTAAGGATCACAACACATGATTACAGGTTTTTGTGCACTGGTCCTCTTGGGACTGGCCAGTATCTAACCACTGGTTACAGGCCCCCAGGGCCAGGGGACACACAGCAGGTGACAGGAGACCTGCCTGTGTCCACGGCACAGGGGTGGCAGTCCGCACGTGTATCTGGGTGCTGTTTCCCAGAGGCTGCCGAGCTGAGCAAGCTCATGGCTCTGTGATCCAGCAGGGAGCTGGGTGCTCCCTGCCCCCCACCCCCCATGACTGGCCCAGAGAGAGCTCCCTGCTCCCACAGCCGTCTGCCAGGAGGACGACAATTCAAGCGAGGGAAATTGATTTTTATTTGTTTTGAAACACAAAGGAAAAATCTTTGCTCAGCCTAATTGATGTCATTTAAAAGCAAAGGAATCATTGGTCCTCATTCCATGTCCTAGCACCCCGGGTGGCTGCAGAGGGTAGAAGCTGCGGCTCATCCGGGGGACAGGCCTGTCTGCGGCCTGTGCAGCTGGCCATTCCTCCCTGCCTCTGGAGGCCCTCAGCCCCGACCCTGCCCGCTCGCTGTCCCTCTCGCTTGGCCCTGGGCTGCTGCTTTGGGGCTGACTCCAGGGCTGTCTGGATGTGGGCAGTGTGCCCAGGTGCACCTGGGCAGGACAGGTTGCTGGTGCCTTCCTACAAGAGTTGGCAGGCACCCTGGTCTGTCCTGCATGGTCGGTGGACACCCCACCTAGGTCGGGGACCCCAGAGGGGTAATTTCACTTGGTGTGGAATCTGTACCCTGCCTCCCAGGCCCTTCCTCTGTGGTACCTTGGGGGTCTTCCTGGAAAGGACAGAACTGGCCGCCAAGGTTGCCTGAGTTTGCACATGACCCAGTCCAAGCCTGTACCCAGCTCTGTGCCTGGAGGCCCAGGGCTGCCCACCCATCTGCAGGAGGCTCTCGTTACCCCTGCAGAAGCCGATGGCGACGACCCAAGTGGGAGTGAGGCCAAGGGAAGGGCGAAGCAGGGCCCCCCAGGCGGCTGAGTGGGGAGGCCAGACTGCCAGCGCCTGCCTGGAAAGGGCAGGGATTCTCTGAAGTCCCACCTGCTGCATCCGTGGGCCTCTTGAGTCTCAAGAATGGAATGGTTCTTGGTGGACAATGACGTTCTGTGCCCTGAGCAGCCCCCAGAAGAAGCTGACTATACAAAAAGGGAAAAAGGAGAAGCAGAAACCCAGACTGGTCAGAATTTGAGGAGCGTGAAGAGGAGACGGCCAGATTCCTTCAGTCAATTCAAATTGTATTGGGTAATAGAAGGGAATTCAGAAGGAAAAAATGAATCATGTGTCTGTAACAAAGCTTTAATTATCCGTGTCGCGCCCGTGGCCAGGCCTCTGGAGCAGGCGCCCTGCGAGGCCCTGTTGCACTGGTTCCCATGGCAGCCGCCTCCTTGCTGGGAGTCCGGCCTGCGGCCCTTGGCCAGGCCCCGGGATTGCCCTAGCCGGTTCAGAAGGTTCACCAAGGTCAATCCGGCCCTTCTTCACAGCACTTGAAGTTTGGCTTATGTGAAAGTGTGGTCCTGCCCTCTGCTGCCCGACGCCTACCTGTCCTGGAGGATGGAGAGGCGGAGGCTGCAGGGAGCTCCCTGCCCTGCTGCAGGGACGGGGACAGCATGTGCTCCCAAGGACTGCGCTTCTGCAGAGGACACAGGGGTTGAGAGGAGGGTGAGGACTGGAGAGGCCGACCTGCAGGGGAGTGTCATCCCCGACGCCCCCAACCCCTAGGCCAGAGCCAGCTCTGAATCCCCCATGCCTGGGACAGTACAGTGCAACAGGGTCAATGGGTCCCCCTGCCTAAAAGCAGGAGGTAGCTTCTCCTCACTCTGCTGTCTGCAGCAGGTGGACTGGCTGTCCCGGGCATGGGAGGTGAGAGGGACTCATAGGTGGGGATGAGGGAGCGGGGCGACACCAGCCCCCAGGAGGTGTGTGTCTAGGGAGGCAGCTGGGTAACCTATAGGACCGCTAGTGCTCTGCAGTGCTAAGGCCATCAGAACCCACCAGGCACTGAGCCTGTCCTGAGCTTCGTGGCTTCGCTTAGTGCTCATGGTCTTCTGGGAAGCAGGTGCTAGAGGCGGCTTCTCACAGAGGAGGGCGCTGGCTCCCAGCTGGGGTGGGGCCCACTTGCTTCCTGCTGGATGTCCAGCCCATGCCTTGATCCAGCCTGGGCCTGCAGCCGGCCCCTGCCCATCTGCTGTGCATTGCCTCAGTAGATGGGACAAGGGCTCCCCGGAGTTAAGGGAGTTGTGTTTCAGCTCAGTCAGGATGGTCTGAGAGCTGGGGCTTGGGGGATGGGGAGGACAGGGGTATTTGAGTGTAGGCTGGGTGATTGGGGAAGGCTCTTCCTGCCCTGGGTAGGGAGTAGGAGGTAGATGCAGCCGGGTTGTGGGAAGGGGCTCTGATGTCTCCCACCTGCTGTCAACGGCAGGCCTGGGGCCAACCTGGGCAGAATCAGGGTGTGGCTTCCAGAGTCCGGGCTCTGGTCCCTCTAGCAGGCACTAGAATCTCAGAAATGATGGAGACTAAGCCTGAGACTCTCCCAGGCAGGTGTCACGTGCCTGCGCATGGGGGATAGATGACGTCCAGAGGGGCTGGGCAGTGACTGGTCACCTGGCCTTCTTCCACAGAGCCAGGAGGGCGGAGGTGTGGTGGGGACGGAGGCAAGTCTCCCTGCGCCTGGGACTGCAGCACCAGCTTGGAGAAAGCATGATAGGCCTGGCATGGGAAGAGGGAGCATTAGCGAGGGACACAGGTTGCCAGGACAGGGGTGTTAGAGAAGTGGGAGCAAAGGGGGATGGGAGGGGCGAGAGCTGTGTGGGGCAGGCACCCCTCCTCTCAGCTTCACACAGGTCCTCCTATCTCGGCGCCTGCAGGGCCGGGTCCTAGCATGCTCCGCCAGCCAAGAGTGCAGCAGCAACCCCACTGTCCCTGTGGGCCATCAGCCCCTCCTGAGGCTCTCCCCACCTGGGGTCCCCTGCCAGTGAGTGACATCAGGAGGTGGGGGTGGCCCCTACCTCATTTCTCCCCTTCCACCAGTGCCTCTCAGTGCAGGTGGGATCCTAGAGGCCTCTTTACTCGTCTGGGAATGCAGCTCTGTACCTGCAGGGTCAGAGGATGGAGAAGGGTGAGTGAGATGGGGAGGGTGACCGGTCCTGATGGAGCTGGGGAGGGAGGTGGGGGTGAAGTCTGTCCTTGCTGCATGCTGGGTGGAAGGGAGGAGGCCTCTAACCTCCTTACCTCTCCCTGCATGCTGGTTCCTACCCCATCAGGAGCAGTCCTCCACCTTTTTCCTCCCTGAGGGTGGCTAAGCCTGCAGGTCAGGTGGGCACACTCAGCCCTCTACCCTCCCCCAGGCAGACAGGTTCTTCCCTGTGACATGGCCCACTGCCACATCCTGATGGCCTTCTCTGGGTGGGGGCAGCCCCTAGGTGGGCTACCTAGCACTGTCTCCTATCCAAGAGGGGGTCAAAATCCTCACTGAGGCAAAGGGCCCACTGAAGTTTTAAGCAAAAGGTGTGTTTGCACGAGGAATCTTATCACTGTGGTACCTGTCTCCCGTGCACTCAAATAAGCATTACATTTACAAATTGCACCTGACTCCCTGCTGAGCCCTCCCAGCTGAGTAAGGTGAGGACCCCCACAAGATGGTCCCCCAAGGGAATCAGGGGTCACCTACTGCATCCTGGGGGAGCCTCCTGGGGAGGGGAGCCTCATTCCCGATGTCCCGGTGGAAGGAGCCCACATAAGACCCTCGCAGAGTAGATCAGGCGGCCTACCCACTGTAGGCGCAGGCCCTGAGTGTCAATGGCAACGGTGGTGGTGGGATGTGCTCAGGGTGCTGGTGGCTCCGGTGCCCCACTCCTGGCAGGGGTGGGTCCAGGCTAGGTTGGGGGGCAGCCTGGCACTGCTGGGAGTGCTGACTCCAACACTTCACAGGTCCAGGTTTAGCGGAGCGGACACACACATCATCAGTTAGTGCATGTTTTGCAGTGAGTGAGCCAGCTAGGAGGTGCCCCAGGGAGGGTTTGCCAGAGAACAAATGGGCCGGAAGCTCCCAGGCCTTGGCGCCAGCCCTTCTGTCTGCTCACTCCGCTCTTCCTTTCCCAGAAGTTCCTTCCAGTCGGCTGAGGCCTCACCTCCACAGGGAGGCCAACCTCACCACCCAGGCAGCGGTTACCACTTTCCCACCCACACTCCTGACCTTCCTTCTCCTCCATGGGAGCACTGATTCTCTCCTAACCCATAATATCATGTCACCATCTGTGGCCATCAAGCCTGCCACCACATAGGCTCTGCGTGGTGTTCTCTGAGGGCAGAGAGCCCTGTTTATCCCCCGGTGTATCTCCAGTATGTAGGTGGGGATCATTACCACTTGTGAATGAATGAATGAATGAATGGGCAAGGAGTAGGGCTCTGGGAACACCCCATCTCCTTCCCCACCCCAGTGCCAGTAATTTCAGAGAACTGGCCAGTTATCTCTTGAAGGGTGAAGGGCCCATTCTGTCGGGTCCCTAGCAGAGCTGGGCTCACATGCATCTGGGCCAGGCCCAGGTAGGGGCATGGGTCTCTCCCCCTCCTGAGGCCCACCAGGGTCAGGGCACAGGGCTGCCCCCAGCTCCTTCCAGGAGCACGCTCTCCCCGCCAGCCAGCAGAGGGGGAGACAGGCGAGATGTGTAATTTTCAGTTACTAATTGTGATGCCCTGCAGCTTGCTGAGCTAAAAATAGTCTCCGTTTTTGTTGAGTAGGTTAAAAAATAGAAGCCCACGTGCTGCCTCAGAAAGAAGCCCCCTGCCAAGGCTGGCAGAGGCAGGGGGCTGGCTCGAGCCCTTCCTCCACCTCCTGGCAGATCCCTGGGACTCATGCAAGATGGGCCCTGAGGGCTGTTTTTGTCCCAGTTTTCTAGGAAGCTAGGTTTCTTAATTTGGGGTCCACACATGAGCTTCTGGGAGCTCATTGGCCCTGGAGTCCTCTGCAGAAGGTTGTGGGAATATGTGCTTGTCCCCATGTCCGGGCCAGGGCCTCAGCCTGCACTTGATGCTTAGGGGGCCATGCCGCCGCCAGGTGCTCTCAGGGGCAATGCTGAAGTCCGAGGAACAGCAGGCAGACCTGGGCAGGCAGACCGGGGCAGACGTGAACATCATGGCCTCATGGGTCCTGTGCGCTAAGTTTCAGTGTCACCATCTGAGAAACGGGCCTCTCCGGGCTTCCTCCCTGGGTGAGGGAGGAACTGCACTAATTGCACTGTGGAATGGCCAGTGTGTGGCTCACTCTACCTCCCAACAGTGAACACTTAAAGCACAGCAAGGTTAGTCAAGTGAAGGCTAATCCCTGCTTTTAGAAGTTTCCAGAACTGCAGACTCCAGGATCCAGAAGGGGTCCTGGAATTCTTACTGTGTTGGGAGTCTGCCCTAGACCACTTGGAGCTGAACAAAGGCCTGCTCCCGTCCAGCTGTGCAGGAGACTCTGGCCCCTCCGGTCTGTTGTCCCCAATCTCTACTGTGGTGGGGATGGTGGTGTTGGCGGATGGCCACTTACCCCAGGGGGACTACCTTCTGATGCTCTTCCCTTAGCACCTTTTGGGAAGATTGACAGATGAGCTCTGTGCGGGGATGAATGCTCATTGACCCCTGCGTCCCCCTTCCCCTGAGGATCTTTTATGAGGCCACGGTGGTATCAGGCCTCCCATGGCTCTGTCAAGTCTCCCCCATCGCTGGGCATCCTCAGTGCAGGACACAGAATAATCACCCGGGAGTGGGAAGGGACCCAGCTGCTGCCCAGGCCTGGACACTCGAGTGGGTGCACAGGAAGATGACAGGCACAGCAGGCCCTGGCTGCAGTGAGGCTACGGGCCAGGGCTTGGAGCCTCGGGGCCTCCATTGTAGCTGCAGTTCTCGGGTTCCTGGGGTACGGGACAGGGTGCAAGTTCTCAGAGCCCATCTCAGACATGGCTGGAGTTTGAGTGGAGGGGGAGGACTGCACCAGCTCAGGAAAGGTGTACACATTGCGTGACTGCCCTCCCGATATTCGCATCCAGCTTTGGTACACCTGAGGCCAGAGGCAGATGCCCGGTCTCTGTGTGCTGCCTGGAGGATGGGCGTGGGCCCCATTAGAAAGCTGGGTAGCAGGCTGGGTGCGGTGGCTAAACCCTGCAATCCCAGCACTTTGAGAGGCCGAGGCAAGCAGATCACTTGAGGCCAGCCAGGGGTTCGAGACCAGCCTGGCCAACATCGTGAACGCTGTCTCTACTAAAAATACAAACATTAGCTGGGCATGGCGGTGTGCACCCATAATCCCAGCTACTCGGGAGGCTGAGGCAGGGGAATTGCTTGAACCCAGGAGTGGAGGTTGCAGTGAGCCAAGATCATGCCATTGCACTCCAGCCTGAGCCACAGAGCAACACCCTGTCTATAAACAAAAAACAACAATAAAAACTCTCCGAGGTCTCTTGAAGAGGCTGCAAAAAGGAATCTCATTTATATTCTTTCCAAAAACCTCCCTCTTTTCCTTAGTCTCCCAGGATCTCTACTGCACTGGGGCTGCATAGGGTCCTTCCTTTCTGAAAAGGCTGGAAAGTCTCTCAAATCTTGGCTGCCCCCGGCCGTTCTTACCCTGGGCCCTCAGTCTAGCCGCTTCCGTTCTTGCTCTCTATGCTTTTCTCCTCTCCCCCAAGCTATTCTTTTCTTTTATTCATATGTGATATTTCACATATTGATGGAGTACCTGTATTTTTCACATGCATGGAGTGTGTGATGATCAAAGCGGGATATTTGCGGTGTCCACCATCTTGAGCATTTATTGTTTCTATGTGTTGGGAGCATTTCAAGTCATCTGTTTTGAAGTGTACAAATACGTTGCTGTATACCGTAGCCACCTGAGTCTGCTATGGAACATTAGAGCTCATTTCTTCTATCTAAATGTGAGTCTGTACCGGTTGATCAAGCTATCTTAGTTTTCTGCTCCTGCCCTCTGGTAGCCATTATTCTACTGTCTATCTCCATGAGAGCAAGGTTTTCAGCTCCCACCTGCGTGGGAACACGCAGCGTTGGTCTTTCTGTGCCTGGCTTGCTCCACTTAACATAGTGACCTCTCTGCTCTCAGTGCTGAGTGTTTGGTGCAGTGTACTCCTTAGAAGGTGCAAAGGGGTGTGTGCAGCTGTGTGTACACCTGTGTGTGCATGTGTGCACCTGTGTGTGTGAGTGTTGTGGGGGAGCTGTGAATATTCAGAAGCTAAAGTTTTAGGCCGTGTCCCCTAAAAGTGCCTCTCCCCCTGAGTTGTACTGAAGCCGAGTTTCAGGACATACCCGCTGGAAAAGCTCCCAGAGATCCAGGGCTGTGTTTCCGCAGTCCCTCAGCCAAAGCCCCGAGAGTGGCGTTCACTCGCTCTGAGGCACACCCCCGCGTGTGAGCGCTCATGCTGGGCTGGAAGCCACACTCCATGTGTCTCCCCCCCACCCCCGAGCTCCCCCACAGCAATCATGAGGTTCAGGTGCCAGTGCCACTAAGGCTCACACAGACGGAGGAACTGCCCTCAGCCGACCGCTGATGGGAGGCCTGGCTCACATGTGGGTGCGGGCTCCTGGCCTCTCCCCCTCCTGGCACTTCAGAGCCATCAGTGTGTGGCTGTTCTAGAGTCAGAGGGGTTTGAGAAACCAGATGCCAGCCCCCCCCTCATCCTTGGAGATCAGAGCTCAGGCAAAATTTTGGCTGTGCTCACTTTATTGGGAAGCATGATTCCTGGCAGCGGGAGGCCAGGGGCAAGTGGACAGATGCTGGGATGTGTTCCAACAACAGCTGGCATCCCAGGCGTCTCTAGGGAGGCTCCATGAAGCTTCTGTCTCAAAACAGTGCCTCTGGGGGCGAGGATCCCTACAGGGTGTTACCTGCCCCAGCCCCGACCTTGCCCAGGGCTGGTGGTGTGGTGTGGTGTGTGCCCATGGCCCTAAGAGCCTAGGTCAGAGGCCACAGGTCTGAAGCAGTGGCAGCCAGTGCTGGGCCACTGGGCACCACTGAGGCAAGGCCCAGATGTGGGTGGCACAGAATCACATATCTGGTTCCGCTCCAGGCACACATCCGCTCTAGCTTCCGTCTCCACTTCATCCTCACTGCAACCCTGCAGGGAGACGGGACAAGAGATTCCACACCCAGTGTCCAGCCACGGAAGCAGGTTCAGCGCTGCTCAGAGGCTTCCCGCGGGTGTGGGGACAGAGCCCGTTCTCTGGAGTGCACAGGCCCAGGACCTGCAACTGCAGGAAAGGACTCAGGTGTGTGGGGATTTGGACAAGGGTGTGAGAGACTGGGGGTGCGGCTGTGGGGGCCTCTCAGGATGGTATCACCTGTGCTTGGACCAAGGAGGGATAGCAGCAGGACCCCATGAGTCACTTCATCCTCTGGGGGACAGCAGCACACGTACCAGGTGGGGCATCTTGGGCCAAGCCTGGAGGGCTGGGACAGCCACAGTCAGGCAGAGTAGCGGAGGCCCCAGTGGGGAGGGTGACGGTGCAGCCACAGGAAGCCCCGTGCCTCCCCTCTGACCCTGCTGCTGCTTGCTGCAGCGCATCCTGGCAGGCAGGTGACAAGGGCCTCTCATTTCAGCCTCTCCCAAGCAGCCCCACCCCAAGCCTCCCACAATGCCACTGAGGCTGTGGGAGGGCAGGGGTGTGACCCTCAAGGCCCAGCCAGGACAACTTTGGCTCAGATACAGGAAGGACCCCCTTCTTGGATACCAAGTAAAGCCAGGTATGGAAACCGGCTCTCTCCCAGATGGAAGAGGGCCCCTGTTTCACCAGCAGGCTGGGCCCCTGGTCCTGCCCTTGTACCCACCGGCCTGCATGGGAGGTGAGAAGGGAGTGAGGCACGTCCTCAAGGAGACAGTGAGTCACTTCTCCCCGCCTCGCTGTGAGCACGTTTCTTCTGCATTGATTAGCTCTATAATTAGGAGGCACTTTCCTTCCTGCCTGAACAGAGGAGGGGCTGCAGGGAGCCAGGGGGGCTACTGCGTGCAAGCCTATACCCCACTCCCTGCAAGGGGCTGCTGCTGTTTAGGCCAGCCCAGCTGGACCTGGGGTGGAGGTGAGGGTTCCCACAAAGCCTGGTCCAGCACACTGGCTGGCCGTAGCCCCATCTGTGCCTACGTCCTGGGGGGGGGCTTCCTGAGCCCTCCATAGGATCTGCTGCCTCGAGATGGGTCTGGTGCAGCCAGGAGCAGCTGAGGCAGGAGACAGGCTCCTTCTGCTTCCTGGAATTCTGTGGAAGATACCAGAGTCTCTCCTGCCCCCGAGACCAGTTAAATCAGAGTTGTTGGGGTGGGGGTCCGGCACGGTGTCTTTGAATGGAAAGTCCCCAGGTGGTGCTGGGTGTGCATGTACTATAGCCGAGGATTTGTTTATTGATCAGTTGATTGATCGAGGTAGGGTCTGGCTCTGTTGCCCAGGCTGGAGTGCGGTGGCGTGATTACGGCTCACTGTAGGCTCCACCTCCTGGGCTCAAGCGATTCTCCTGCCTCAGCTCCCTAAGTAGCTGGGACCACAGGCGTGTGCCACTACACCTGGGTAATTTTTTTTGAATTTTAGTATAAATAGGGGTCTCTATGCTACCCAGGCTGGTCTCTACCTCCTGAGTTTAAGCGATCTACCCACCTCGGCCTCCCAAAGTGCTGGGATTACAGGCATGAGCCACTGTATCTGACCCCTGCCCTGGGTTAGTGGGTGCAGCTTACCTGGAGGCTGAGGCTCTCACCGGCAGGCTTCCTGGGCCTTCCATTCACCTGCACATGAATCACCTGGTGTCTTGCTCAGTAACAGATGTGAACCAGCAGGCCTGGCCTGGAACTTGAGATCTGCACTTTGACGATTGACAGGTCATGCTGTAGCTGCAGGTCCAGTGACACTTGGAGCCTTGAGGCTGTAGGGAAGGGTCTAGAACTCCAGTGTGCAGCTGAGCTACCTGGAGGGGGAGCGCTGAGCCCACTCCCACCAGTTTCTGGCTCAGGAGAAGGTGCTGGTGCTGCTCCCGGGACCACACCTGGCCTTAGAGCATCTCTGCAGGGTCTGGCTCTCTGGGGTCAGGGTGGCCTGCTCTGTTCAAGCCAGGCCCAGCTGGACTTCGGGTGGAAGTGACGCTTCCCACAAATGCTGGTTGAGCAAGCTGGCCCGCCCCAGCCCTGTCTCTGCCCAACCCCTGGGGGGGCTTCCTGAGCTCTCCACAGTGCCCAGACACACAGGGCCAGTGTGTCTAGAGTAAGTGGTGCCTTCTATGTGGGCTGTAGGGGCACTGAGCAATCATGGTGGTGGGAATCAGCTCCTGGGGGTGAGGAGGCATCATGTGCCCAGCACCTTACCCAGGGGCTCATCTGATCCTCCATGCAAACCTCTGAAGTAGTGCTCCCCGTGCCTATTTTACAGAGAAGGAAATTAAGGCTCCACCGGTTTGATGATCTTGACAAAGCCACGATAAGTGGTGGAGCCAGGCTCAGACTCAGGCTCCCTGCCAGCCTCTGCTGCCCTCTGCTGGTGACCTGGGGCAGTTACGCAGCCCTCATCTTCGTAGAGAAATAACCGGTTCTCTGGGAGCACAGGGGTAACTGGGAGGAGTAACTGGGATTCTTCAACTCTAACCTTGCCATTCTCAGTGTTCAGCACCCTGGCCATCGCTGTACCATGACCACTATTGCTGTGACTGGAGCCAGGGCCCAGTGTGCAGCTCTTCCCTGGGAAGGGCCACCTGGGGGTGGACACAGCTGTTCGGACACACAGGTGTGCAGCTGCACATCAAAGTGCCTGCCTCTGCTGTTGGAGACGAGGAGGATGCAGGGTGCAAGAACGAGGGACCTCAGGGCCATGTGGAGGTGGCCGGCAGGGGGCCCCGCAGGGGGAGTGCTGTCATCACCATCATTTCACAGCTGGGAAGGTTGAGGGCTGGCCAGATGCACCCAGGAACAAGGACCATGCCTGCTTCAGGGCCAGGATTCCTGCCCAGGAGCAGCCATGTGGGGAACCTGCCTCTCCGCTTGGCACTGAGCCTTGGAGACCCTTCTTGAAGTGCTTTGTGGCTAGGCAGGGTGGGCCCTGCTAGGCTTGAGCTTTCGGGGTAGGGGCTCTTGGGGCATCCCCCAGACCTGCAGGGTCTTGGTTTGTGGGATGGGGGAGACCTAGCCCTGGGCTGCGTCTCTGGGTGGGTCTCCAGGTAGGCAGGACAGGAGGAACCAAGGCACCCCACCTCTCAGGTCAGTGTGGCTCTACATGGCCCCCCTCAGGCTCTGCTGACTCCCTGAAGGGGTTCTCAGCTTGCATGGATCCCCTGCTTGCCTGGGACACCCTGCATGCACCCCCTTCAGGCCCCCACCCCTGAAGGTGACCAGCTCCCTTGTCACCTACCCGGCCCCTCTCTGGCTGCTGGCCAGTGGGCTGGGTCCCCAGACTGGCTCCTCAGCTCCCAGGCAGGCCTCCTGGCACTGAGGCAGGTCTCTCAGCAGGTTGGATGTGGGGTGGCCTTGCCCTGTGGGGGGATCAGCAGGGGCTGAGTTTGTGGAGTATCAGAGTGCATCCCCCACATAGTATGTCCTGACCAGAGCAGCCTGCAGCGGGAGAGGTCAGTGGCTTGGCAAATGCCCTCTCTGATGACTCCAAGAGCTTGGGGTGGGGAGGCCCAACTGATCAAGATTACCACCTGCTGGTCACCTTTTGAATCCAGAACTGTGTGACTGTGGGGTAAGTTGTCCGCGTGCATTGGCCTCAGGTAAGATGCCTGGGGCCAGGCTGAGCAGCTGTGGGCAACAAGGGGTCTGTGAGCCTGCCTTTGTGATTTCATTGCACAAAAGGTCATTGAGTGCCACCCTGGGCCAGCAATAGGACAGACAGGTGAATGATATAGCCACTTCTGGCTTCGTGGGTCAACAGTTTAGGTTAAACCCAGGGAGGCCTCCTGGAGGTGGTGACACCTGGGTTGGACTTGGAACTCCTGGGGTTTCCTTAGTTGAGTTCCTTCCCACTGCGCCTCAGTCTCACCATCTGAAAAACGAAGGACTGGCTCACATCAGTGGTTCTTGGGCTGGAATGGAGGGCATGTTGGAGTGCAGAAACAGCCCACTCCTGAGTTTCTGACCAGCAAGTCCAGGTCTAGGCCTGAGAATGTGCATTCTAACTTGTGTGAAACACCGCAACTGGCCTGAGTTTGAGGGGAGCATTGTGTGAGTCTGAACCATGACCTCCCTGCCCTGCAGTGGGGGCAGCACTGAGCCTGGGGGCCTGGACATCCCGCCTGGCCTCATCGCAGGGCCTTTGGTCGTGTTCTTGCTCCCTTGCCAAGGATTTTCTAAGAATTCCAAGGAAACCTTTAGGTGTGTGGTGGGAAGACCAGTGTCGTCTGAGCCAGATGCCCTTTTTCCTTGGTAGGAGCGACAGGGATGTGCCATGTGTGGGGGGTGGGGGGGTGGTGAGCTCTCTGCTTGTAAGGCCCCTACAGGGCAGGGGCCCATCGTCCTGTCGTGGCACTGAAGTAACCATGGCTACCATTTGCTCTGTGCAGTGGGAGAACTAAGCCCAACGTGGCTCAGAGGCTTGTTCCGTCCACAAGGCCCATGCTGAGCACCTGGAGCTTGTCTGAGGAGGGCATGGATGCACTTCCCACTGCTTCCTGGATAATGACCTCCTAGGCATGAGGAGGGAGCCCTTCCCCCAGGTGCGGGGGCAGTGTGACTTTGGCGCATGCCCCGGGAGACCGCCACCAGTGACAGCAGAGGGCAGCCAGTGCAGTCGAGGCTGTCTGTGGCCCTGCTGTGGCAGGAGGGTCTGGCTCCTCCACCTGACTTCAGCCACTGGCACCTGTGCTGCCTACCCTTGAGGGCCAGGAGGGTGAGGCTGGCCCTAAGTGTGGCCAAGGCCATGGGCAGGCCACCCCTGGCTCTCAGGCTGGCAAATGCTGCATGGCCCAGTCCCCTCTTGGCTCCTCTCAGGCGTGGCTGGCTGGCTGGGGCAATGGGAAAACAGGCCCAGAGGGCTTCAGACTCCCTTGGGCTTCACAAGAACTCCCAGTTGCAGGGTGAGGTGAGACCCTGCGCCCCATCACAGCGGGCCATGCCGTGAGAGACAGACCCAGTGTGGGCACCGAGCCCGTTAGGAGGCCTGGCTGCTCAGACACGTGCATCTCAGGGGCACTCAGACTCGAAAGCCCCAAAGCCAGTTCCAAATTTCTCCCCAGCCCCACTCGCATGCCCTGCCTTGTGCTGTCAGCCGCTTGGCCCAAGACCTTCACGGTTTGGAGTGGCCCTGCTCGCCTGCCCGGGCACGCTCTCCCTGGGCTGTGGCAAGGCCACCATTGGCTTCCAGAGGCCTCCCCCTGCAGGCTCCCTCGCCCGCAGCAGCCACCACAAGTCAGACCACTGTGCTCAGAGCCCCAGGCTCCCACCTCAGAGAAGCAGCACGTGTGGTCTGTGGGGCCAGCCCTGTTTTCAGACTGTCCTCCCCGCTCCCCCACTGCACACAACTCTGGGTCAGGACCTCGGCACTCACTGTCTCTCATGCCCGGAGTGTTCCTTTCTTATCCTGGGAGCTGCGTGGCCAGCCCCATCAGTTGTTCACAGCCCTCTTGCCCCAGGCGGCCCTAACTGCCCACCACAGGTTTCCTGTCCCTCCTCGGATGTTTTTTCCAGAGTTCCTCTTCTCTGATGGCTCTGAGTGTCCAGGCCCCTGGAATGAGGCCTGGCCTGCAGGGAGCTGAAGACACAGTGATCAGATGTGCAGCGGCTGGGGGACATTGAGGAGCCTGCCTGCCCCGGGATGGGGCTGTCCCCTGCCAGTGTTGCTGCGCCCCCACCACGCACTCCTGCCCACAAGCACACAGGCTGCAGGCTGCTTGGGAGGAGGGTCTGGGGAGCTGTGGTGGCGCCTTTGATGCCTCATGTCCTTGTCTTCTCTACCAGGAAACTATGCCCCAGACATCTGTCGTCTTCTCCAGCATACTTGGGCCCAGCTGTAGCGGACAGGTGCAGCCTGGCATGGGGGAGCGTGGAGGCGGGGCCGGCAGCGGCTCTGGGGACCTCATCTTCCAAGATGGACGCCTCATCTCCGGGTCCCTGGAGGCCCTGATGGAGCACCTTGTTCCCACGGTGGACTATTACCCTGATGTGAGTGCCTGGGCCCTTGTGGGGTGAATCTAGTGGGGTGACCTGGGCTCCAGGAGATGTCGGGTGTGGGAGGGAGGCCCCCACCGAGCGGTAGAGCTGGACAGGGCTGCAGGAGGGGTGGGGCAGTGGGGGGCCCAGGCCCACCTCCAGGGTCTTCTCTGCCTTCTGCTCTGCATATACCCCCAGCTAGACAGGGGGCCTGGGGAAACCTACTGTGACTTCCCTGCTGCTGCCCCAGACAGGAGGAGATGATCCTGGGGGACACAGGAAGCAGAAACACACAAGGGCCTAGCAGGGCCCTGAGTTTTGAGCAGGGCCTCCAGGAGGAAGAGGAGTTTTAAAGGGCAAATTCCTGGTGAGGGCATGGCCAGCCAAGGTCCTAGAGCCCAGGAGCTGGGAAGCAGGTTTGTACATAAACCCTGGTGGTCCAGAATGAAGAGGAGATGGCCTGGCCTGCCGTGCCCTGTCAGCAGGACACTGTTCAGGCTGCCTCAGGGACTGTCCTTAGGCAGTAATCCAAATTATCCCTTTCACTTCAAGGTGGCATGGTACATTCTTGGAACAGAGAAAGCGTTCCCTTGTCAAGTGTGGCTTCCCTCCCCCGGAGGGTGATGTCTCTTAGCAGCAGTAGCACTGAGCCTGCCAGCTCCCTCATGTGAGCTGAGCATCCACCCTCTGGGAGGGCTTGTCCTGCCTGTGTCATGCTACCCCCTCTCCTTCCCTGCCCTGCTGTCAGCCTGGGAGTCAGACAGCTTGCAGGGAGATGGTTGGGAGGGATGCCACCCTCCAGCTTCCACTGAACGGGGCTGCAGTCAGCCCGCTTCACCACCTGCCAGGCCTCCTCTGCCTTCCTGGGCTTTGTGGGGGGCCTTGCCTTTGTGTTGCCCCCTCCTCCTCCTCCATCTGTCCTCCTGTCCATCCCGTAAGCCCTGTCAGGGTTTGGCTGGGGCAGCGCAGACAGGCTACTGAGTGCCCATGGAGGAGAGCCAGGGGGGGGTCCCAGGGCCCTGAAGGAGTCCAGGGCAGGGCTGTCTGTGGGGGAGGGGCCTCAGGCCGAAGCTGGAGAGGCCGCCCCTCTCAGATGCCTACCCCAGAGGAGCCGCCTTGGCGGTCACCCAATGTGGTCCCTGTGCCCTGGGATCCTGTCCGCTTCCCAGGAGAGGACAGAGGGATGGCAGGGGCAGGAGAGTCCAGCAGGGCATCGGCTCCTCCCTGCCACCCCACCCATCCCCCATGTGCACCAGTAGTCGAACACACTCACACACACACACACAAACACGCACGCACAGTCTCTGTGCTCCTTCCTGGAGATGCACAGGCTCCTCTTGGGAGCCCTGCCCTTGGCTAAGAATTCCATGGCAGGCTTTTCCTCCATGTCTGAGTTGTCTCCTTAGAAGGGGACCCTGAGAGATGTGCTGGCTCTGACCCCCCAAGTCCCCATGCTGCACAGCCTGGGCAGGGCATGGGAAGTTTTCAGGATGTTAGAGGAGTCCCCAGTGCTCCAGGGAGGGCTGCGGTGGGCAGTGCTAGCCCAGGCCCCTGAGTCCTGCTCCAGGAGGCCTGCACTCCCAGCAAATGCAGTCTGGTTTGCTTCTGGCTGGGGCAAGAAAAACCGTGTTATTTGGGAGGGAGTAGGGGTAGAGGCTCCTGGAGAGCCCAGCCTGCGGCAGCCACATGGGGCAGAATACCTCTAGAGAGCCCCAGGCAGTCTTTCCCACCTGCAAGTCCACCCTGTCCACAGGCAGGAGCCAGAGTGAAGTTCCCACAGACACTGACCCTCATTAGACAAAAGGCCCGAGAACCCAGCCCATGGGGGATCTCAATGGAGGGCACGTGGATGTGGTATGGAGGGGCCCTGCTCTGGCAGTCAGGGTCTGGGTCCAGAGCTGGTCAGATAGTGCAGGGTCCCCAACCAGCATTGCCCCTGAGGCCACTCCCCTGCTGATGAGGCCTCACCCCACGAATCAGCCCTGCTCCTAACAGGCCCCGCTCCTGTGCCAGCCTCCCTGCACCCCACCCTACTCACCTCTGACCTCTGGCTGAGCTCACGAGGATCTGGAGAAGCAGCTGGCTTGCATCCTGGCGTAGCGAGCACCATGGGCCAGGCAACCGGCCCACACCAGCCCTCAGAGCCCCACCAACGTCCCAGGCTGGGGTTAGCCCTATGGTGGAGTGGGGCAGAGGGTGCTGGAGAATCCCAGCGGAGGAAGGCTGCTAGGAGCCCTCGAGAGCTGCTGGGAGGCGGGCTCGAGCTGTGCTTCCTAGGTGGGCAGGGCCGGGGTAGCAGTAAGAGGAGGAAGGGCCTGCAAGGCCAAGGGGAACCCGGCAGGCGAAAGCATGGCCGCCGGACGGGCGGTGCTGGGCTTGGGAGGCAGCCGGGCCAGGTGAAGTGGTGGTGAGCCCCCGGGGTGCCGCCTCTGCCGAGCCTGACCGGCCCTCCGCCCCTCTCTCTCTGTCTCCTGCCTTCAGAGGACGTACATCTTCACCTTTCTCCTGAGCTCCCGGGTCTTCATGCCCCCTCATGACCTGCTGGCCCGCGTGGGGCAGATCTGCGTAGAGCAGAGGCAGCAGCTGGAGGCCGGGCCTGAAAAAGTGAGACGGGGCCTGGCTGGGGCATGGGTGGGGCCGGGGTCGGGGTCAGGCTAGGGTTGTGACTTGGCCTAGCTGGGGCTGGGGGCGGGGTCAGGGCCGGGGGGAGGGGGGGGGGGAGGGGGGCTGGGGGCGGGGTCAGGGCCGGGGGGAGCGGGAGGGGGGCTGGGGCGGGGTCGGGGCAGGGCGGAGCCTGGGGCGGGGTCAGGGCTTGGGGCTAGGAGCATGGGGCGTGGTCCAGGTTGGGGCAGGGGGGCTGGGTCAGGGCTAGGGTTGGGGCGTGGCCTGGCGGGGTCAGGGGGCGGGTCCGGGCTAGGGTTGGGCGTGGTCTGGCTGGGGCCAGGGGGCGGGGTCAGGGCTTGGGTTGGGGGCGTGGCTTGGCTGGGGCATGGGGGAGTGTCTGAGTTGGGGCGTGGCGCCACGCCGGGCAGGGTTGAGGTCTGGGATGGGGCTGTGGTTTGGGTCTGGGTTAGGGGCGTGGTGGGGGGGGGGGGGGGGGCCGGGCTGGGAGCATGGGCGGAATCCCCTGGTTTGGGGGCGGTGCGGTGTGGGCAAAGAAAGTTGCGAGGCTGTGGGCTGGGTGATACAGGGGGCCCGGGGCAGGGTCCAGCGGGCTAGGTAGGCTGGCGTGAAGCCTTGGGGGGACGCAGGAGGTGGTTGGCCCGTGGGGCGTTCTTGGGGGTTGGAGGGTGAGGGCGCGACTCCCGAGCGTCGGGCACAGTTCTCCCTCCCCCGGGGGCAGAGGCCGCGTGGGCATCTTCCGAGAGGGTCGGAGTCATCTCGGCCAAGAGGACTGGTTCCCATGCCCTGGGCCCTTTGCTGGGTGGGGTCGTGCGTGCCTGTGGATTGGGGCGCGGGGGCGCGTCACCAACCCTCGGGGTCACACCCTTTGGAGCACAGCTGCCCTGCTCTCAACCGCAGAGAGCAGCAGAAGGGAGCTCTCCTCTAACTGGATGGCTTGGCTTGGGTTTTTTTTACTGTATTCTTTTTATAGGTAACTTCTAATTATAACAAATGGAACTAGTTTTTTGTGTCACCTTAGATATGGGGTAGGTTTTTTGAATATAATTTATTTAAGTGAAAAAGCCGATTTACGGGGAAGGAACCAAACAGGAGTCTGCGGTTCACGTTTGGTCAAACTGCAGGTGGCACACAGCTGGGGACTGTGTCCAGCACAGGCCCTGGGTGTGGTGGGGGTCCTGGGGGTGTGGGGCACTTGCACTATTTGCCATCTTGTCCCCCACTCTGGCTTGTGGGGCCTCACTCTGTATCCCCTGCTGCCCCAGGCCAAGCTGAAGTCCTTCTCAGCCAAGATTGTGCAGCTCCTGAAGGAGTGGACGGAGGCCTTCCCCTATGATTTCCAGGATGAGAAGGCCATGGCCGAGCTGAAAGCCATCACACACCGTGTCACCCAGTGCGACGAGGTGAGAGCTCCCTGGGCCCTGGCCAGGGTCCTTGGGCATGTGTGGGGGTCTGCCCTCGGGAAGGTGGGGGCTTTGGGGACAGCTCTGTATGTGGTCCCCATTCATGTTACTCCCCCAGAAGGGTTGCTGGGTGGCCCCATTTATCCTCCCTTCCCCAAGATGACAGCTTAGCTGGCCAGCAGTGGACCAGGGTCACCCCTGATACTGCATGTAGGGACCTTGTGGCCTGGTTTCAGGCCTGGTGATCATTGCCTTGACCCTCTCCTGGCCCTTGCTGTCCTTGTCTGTGGAGTGGGAGCCTATTGAGAGTTTGTAAGGGGCTGCCTG
Organism: Ateles fusciceps; assembly: GCA_036589455.1. Lineage (NCBI taxonomy): Eukaryota > Metazoa > Chordata > Mammalia > Primates > Atelidae > Ateles > Ateles fusciceps. Next base: position 441,712 of record JAZHEH010003321.1, on the reverse strand, counting down.
TCCTGGATTAGTGAGGAGGAGGTGGGGGATAAGGCTTTAAATTGGCCTGCCATTTTTCAAATGTCCTTACCCTTGCCTTTGGTGGAGAGGGGACCGGAGATGCCGGGGCCAACTGGGCCTCCAGAGTGGAAGCATTCCTTGTGCTTAGCAGCTCCTGTTCACCCAGAGTGCTCCAGGAGGAGCCAGAGACCCCAGGGCACCCCCACCCAGCGGGTGGAGGCCCCTGGCTTTGGCAGAAGCCTTTCCCATGCCTGAACTGTTCTTTGGGCCCCTCCAGCTGCAGGAAGCAGCTCAGTGGGCTGCCTCTGAAAAAGTCATGGTTTTTAGACCCAGAAGCTCAGCCTTGAGCCTGTCTCTGCCCTTAGCCTTGTCCTGCAGCAGGACAGCCCACTGAGACCCACCCCCCCGCCACCCAGCGGTCCTCAGAGGAACCCACACTGTGCCCCACTTTATCCTTGAAGGCCTGAAGGCTCAGGTTTAGATAGGGGCTGTGGGCTCACATTGGTCAACACATTCCTGGAAACAAGACAGTGGTGGTGGCCTTGCAGCCAGCCCATGCTGGCACCCTTATTGCCCTCGACCCCACAGGAGAATGGCACAGTGAAGAAGGCCATTGCCCAGATGACACAGAGCCTGCTGCTGTCCCTGGCTGCCCGGAGCCAGCTCCAGGAACTTCGAGAGAAGCTCCGGCCATCGGCTGTAGACAAGGGGCCCATCCTCAAGACCAAGCCACCTGCTGCCCAGAAGGACATCCTGGGTGTGTGCAGCGACCCCCTGGTGCTGGCGCAGCAGCTGACTCACATTGAGCTGGTCAGTGCTGCCTCGTGCCCTACCTGGGGGGGCGGGGGCCGAGGGACCACAATGCCTCTTTCAGCACAGCGCTGCAGGTCCCTGCTAGTCACGCTGAGCCATCCGGAAGCCCCGCTCACCAGCCCTGACTGCTATGCTTCATGCCGGGTGTGTGTCTGTCTGAGTGGCAAGCACCTCTGTGCCTGGCACTCACGTCCTCAAGAGCACAGCAGTGCTGTGTGAATGGGAGGAGCTGGGGCAGTGTCGTCCTGCAGTGGGGACCACAGTGGCCCTAGGTTGGAGGACTGACCTGGGAAGAGGGGAAGGGCCTGTGTCCTGGGCAGGCCCTCCTGTCCCTGTCCCCACTCCTATGCAGCACTGTCCCTTCTCCTCCAGGGGGAGGCTTGTCACCTTCCCTTTGCTGTCTCCCACCCCAGGACAGGGTCAGCAGCATTCACCCTGAGGACTTGATGCAGATTGTCAGCCACATGGACTCCTTGGACAACCACAGGGTGAGTGGGCCAAGGCCCGCAGCACACTCCGGCACCCCTGCCAGCCCTGTTTGCCGGGCAAACTCAGCACACCCCAAGCGCCTCACTCAGCACTGGGCTGGGTGAGCCCTCCGGAGCGCTGGGCCATGAGCCCCGATGGATGTGGCACTGGCCCTCCTGGCGCCTGCTCTAAGAGGCCTTAGATGGCCGTGCTGGTCCTGGATGACGAGTGCTGGGAGAGGGCACAGACTCGGGCTGGGGGAGCCAGCCTGGCCTGCCAGCCCTGCACTGGTCAGCGAGGAGCCAGCAGGTGTGACCGGGGCTGCCGCAGGGGCAGGCCGAGCCATGGCCGGGGACCAGGGCCAGCTGTGGGGACTGAGTTTTCCAGTCAGGGTCCTCCAGGCCCCCTATGACCTGCTGTGTCTTTCCCAGTGCCGAGGGGACCTGACCAAGACCTATAGCCTGGAGGCCTATGACAACTGGTTCAACTGCCTGAGCATGCTGGTGGCCACTGAAGTGTGCCGGGTAAGTGCCCATAGCAGACATGGCGGGGTGGCTGCCACGCCCACACCCATCGAGACCCTGATCCTGCCCCAGAAGTTAGCTGATGGAATTTTAAGAGTAAATGCACAAAGTCCCTGTTGCATTGGCAGGGCCTTGGTGGTCTCCCAACCCTGACATACAGCGATTCCTTCAATGACAACAGACACCCCGTCCGTGGAGTGTTCCCCCCTGTGCTCAGCACCATTTTTCTCACCCATGTGGGGCTTTGCTGGCCCTCACAGCCCCCTGGGGCAGACGGTACCCTCCCTTTGATGGCTGAGGAGCCTGAGCATAGGCCGGGCACGTGTCTGGGCCTCCTAGATGCAGCTGTGGACCTGGACCAGCCCATGGTGGCTGGAAGCTAAGTCCCAAGGTCCTTCCTGCCCCCTCCGTTCCTCTGCCCGGTGGCCCCAGCTCCTGCTGTCCACTGGCATTGCCATGCTGAGGTCACCTGCCACCTTCCAGGTAGTGAAGAAGAAGCACCGGACTCGCATGTTGGAGTTCTTCATTGATGTGGCTCGGGAGTGCTTCAACATCGGGAACTTCAACTCCATGATGGCCATCATCTGTGAGTGACTGGGCACCCAGGGCAGGGCTGTTGCGTGGCCTGCCTCCCGGCCCTGACCCTACCTGCTGTTCTCCGCAGCTGGCATGAACCTCAGTCCTGTGGCGAGGCTGAAGAAAACCTGGTCCAAGGTCAAGACAGCCAAGTTTGATGTCTTGGAGGTAGTCACCTGAGCCCCTGTCACAGCTGTGAGCTGCGCCCACCTCGTCCCGCAAGGGCCCGTAGGGGGTCCTGACAGTGGGGGTGGGGACTGCCCTCCTCTCCCTGGGGTCAGCACCTACAGTGCTGGCTAAGCTGGCCTGATGTGTCCGTCCTCCAGCAGCAGGGACTTTTAAGGCATTCTCGGTTACTTCGGGCAGAACTGGCATCGCCTAAGGCGAGTTTCAGAGTGGAGAGCGGTTAAGCAAGAGTTTGACAAGAGTGGGGTTGATTTGGAAGACACCGCCTTTTCCTTGGTCAGTGTCTCTGGGTCCTGGCTGGGCTAGATGGCCCAGAGGCTGGCAGACAGGGTCACCTGCAGCCTTCCTCAGATGTGTGTGATCACAGAGTCCATTTTTGCAAAGCATGTGTCTTGTGGAGCTAGTCAGTTCTGGGAGGTGTTGATCTAAGTAGAAGAGCAAAGGGAAGTCTTGAAGGAAGGAGGGCGAGGGTCAGGCCTGGCAGGCAGGGCAGCGACACTTCTTCGTGGCTTTCCAGAGGACACCAGGAACTGCTCAGAAGCCCTGGCTGCAGGGCTCAGCCAGGTGGGCGTCCTCTCCCCTGCGCTAACACTGGGGCTGCCCAGGGGCCTGGTGCCTTTCCTGTCCACTGCCTTCTGCTCTGCAGATGGGTGTCCTGAGCAGGTCGGAGGGGCATGGGGCTGCGATGCTTACCAGGTCCTCCCTGTGCCCACAGCATCACATGGACCCGTCCAGCAACTTCTGCAACTACCGCACAGCCCTGCAGGGGGCCACGCAGAGGTCCCAGATGGCCAACAGCAGCCGTGAGAAGATCGTCATCCCTGTGTTCAACCTCTTCGTTAAGGACATCTACTTCCTGCACAAAATCCACACCAACCACCTGCCCAATGGGCACATTAACTTCAAGGTGAGCTCAGCTCCATGGGGTCCCAGCACAGGGCAGGGGAAGCAGAAACTGAGCTACTGGAGCTGCCAGGCTGTGGCCTTGGGTCAGGGTCTGTGGGCTTCCTGAGCCCTGCCTGCGGTTCACAAGGGTCTTCAAGACTGAAAGCTTCAGGGTGGATCAGGGGTGCTATGTTACTGCAAGCTGTGAAGTGAGCCCCCCTGTACTTTTGGGTGCATGGCCTGGTTGCAGAGCTTGGAGTCACAGGGAATTGTATTTATCTAGGACCGTGGTTCCAGCCTGGCCCCACCAGGGAGACAGTCCTGTCCACCACTGTGGGAGTGGAGTTCAGGAGTGCTTTAGGCAGGAAGGGACCTGAGCAGGGAGGAGGTGGCAGAGAATCCCAGATGGAAGTGAAGAGCCTGCCTTGTGGGCCTGAGGGCACCTAGTGAGGATGGGAGGGCAGGACATAGGTGGCAGGGCAGGTTTAGGGGGCTCTGGGCTGCTGGATGCCCACCTCACACAGGTGAGGGGTGGGCAGGAGCTGGGATCCCTCTGAAGGTCCCAGAGAAGGGACATCACGACACATTCTGGCAGGCGCTGCTGAGCTGGGTGTGGATGGGGTGCCTGCACTGATGACACCAGACTGAGCCTCAGGCTGAAGTCATCAGTGGGGCCTCTTTGGGTCCCCACACAGAGAGGCACAGACCCTGCTGCTGGCCTGATGGCCCAGGTGGAGGACCGGACAGAGTGGCCTTGGAGGACACCTCCTGGCTCTGAGGCTGCATGACGTGCCACCACGGCCACGGACTCAGCCTGCAGGGCCACTGTCCCATCTCGCTAGGACCAGTGAAATAAGCAGGAGACTGAGGCCAAAACCTGTGTCCCCTGCCCTGACTGAGGTTTTGGAGCTTAAAGTGACAGATGAACATCAGATGGTTTTGTTCCTTCAGAAATTTTGGGAGATATCCAGACAGATCCATGAGTTTATGACATGGACACAGGTAGAATGTCCCTTCGAGAAGGACAAGAAGATTCAGAGTTATCTGCTCACGGCACCCATCTACAGCGAGGAAGGTGAGGGCTGCCTCCCAATGCAGCATGCCTTCCTCCCCCACCTGACTCGCTGTCCAGGCCCCGTGCCCTTTGGGGTTGCCCTGGGAGGTAGCTTGCTGGCTGCCCATGCCACACAGGGCTGCCTCTGCTAGCAGGGATGAGTGTGCATGAGGGTGGGTCGTGGGATGGACAGAGGGGAAGGACAAGAGGCGTAGTTTCCAGTGGCCATTGGAGAGGGTCACATGGGGTTAGGGCAGGTGCTGCAACATAAGGAGCCTTCCTAGAGTTCCCAACAGGCAGCCCGAGAGCCTGCACAGCAAACTGTCTCAGAGCCCAGGCAGAGGTCACTGTCCCCTTGTTCTGGGCTGCACCCCTGAAGGGACAGCTGGGTGCAGGCAGACACTGCATGGGGACACAGGCTCTGAGAGACTTTCTTGTTTCTCAGCTCTCTTCGTTGCCTCCTTTGAAAGTGAGGGTCCCGAGAACCACATGGAAAAGGACAGCTGGAAGACCCTCAGGTAGGAGATGCACCAGGGACACGGGAGTCTGTGAGGAAGAGGGAGGACTCAGGGTGGGCACGAGGGTGACCCTCCTGGAAAGGGGGCCTGGGCACTGTTGCGTCCCTGGTGCAGGGCTGCCGGGCATGCTTGGTGGGAGGCTGAGGATGGTTTGGACTAGGCCGCCGTGCTCAGGCCGCCGTGCTGCCTGTCCCCTGTCCCCCTCTAGGACCACCCTCCTCAACAGAGCCTGAGGCGACACAGCCTATGACGCCAGAGGAAGCACGCGCACTAACTGGGTTTAAATCTTGACTGATGTGGGTTGAGATGAGGAGGCCTCACTGGTTGGGGTCCATTTTGTATATAACTTTTATGAGAAAAAATGGTAATTATTTCACGCATCAACCTTTGGCACTTACAAAGTTTTTTTGTTTATTTTAAATAACAGGGCAGGGCCCTGCTTTGGGGAGGGGTAGGGAGAGTATCATGGGAGATGGCATCCATGATAACATCTTATTCTAATGAAATGTAGATTTTTTATTTTCTACTTTTGATTATTAACATCTTATGAAAAAAATATTTTAAAAAACCCAACCAAAACCAACATGAGCCCTGCCTGCTAGGACGCCTTTCCAGCCAGTGTCTCTGACGTCGGGGTTAGTGCCTTAGAGGGTACTGGGGTCTGGTCTTCCTGCTCCATGGTTCGGGCTGCAGTGAGCCCCACTCCGCCTGGGCACCTGCCCTCAGGAGCCCGGGCCACGAGGCTCTGCAGGAGGGCTGGTGGCTGGGAGGTCGCATCTGCACGCTTCTGGAAGTGAGCCTTTGAGTACGGGCTATCCAAAGTTTACATTTTCATTTTCCTTTCAGGGATTTGTGGGGTCAGGGAGGGGCAGGGGGCACCTGGCAGCATATTTTCTGTGACAATGTGTTCAGCAAATCAGTCTTCAACTACATTTTAGAAAGGAGGAAATCTAAAATAAGGTAAGGGAGGGAAGCATGGAATTGTGTTTTCTGGGCTGCAACTGAAAGACACACTGAGCTGTGATGAAGAAAAATACATGGGTGACTGCAGAGTGGTGACATTTAGAGCTAGTCTTGAAACCCACCTACAGAGGGGGAGGACAGCCGATGCCCTCCTCCCACCTGAGTGGGCAGTGCCCCTAACTGGAATTGGAAACAGAAAATTTGCCGGGCCATACTGTGGAGCCCATTCGGATAAAACTGCCCAATGCTGGGAGAAGTTTTCTACACCCAGCTGGAGGAGCACACTCCATTTTTCCATGTCTGACTTCCTGGTGTGAGCCCTGGGCCTTACTTACCATGGTGCGGGACAGCTGTCCCTCAGAAAGCGGGCAGTCCATCCACACGGACTATCTCCCTCGCAGGAACTCCACACCCTCATCCCTCTGCATTCCCTGCTTCCGCAGGAGCCTTGATCAGTTGGGAAGGCTGGGTGAGGACGGGCCAGGTCTCAATTCCCAAAGCTCCTGGGAGAGCCTGAGGACACTGGGAGAGGCTGGGCCTGGGGAGGAGGCGGCCCTGGGCCCGCTGCCCATGCCTCTGGCCCTGGGTGGAGCAGGAATAGTTCCACTGTATTGTCACAGTGTGTTTGCACTTTCCGAGGTTCTAGCTAGTACAGATTGTATATTGATAGTACATATTGCTTTGTTTATGTCTTTGAGATGAGAAAGGCTTAAAACATGAGAATATATATTTGGAATACAGCCTTAGAATGGTTTCTGTACACATCCACGTGCACTTCACGGGTGATCAGTTCTAGTACCTACTTGAAACAGTGTCTACGTCTGCCACTTTATTTTCCCAATTTGGTACATATCCTGATTTGATGTTTTGGTATTTGAAATGAACTCTGGAGTATGAAGCTGTACCATAATGCAGGATGTCAGTGTTGGTGTGACTGGACATACTTGCTTCAATAAAAGAACACGTCACTCCCCTCCCTTGCCTGCTGTGTGTGTGCGGTGAGGGGGCGGCCCTGCTGCTGGCAGGAGACCTGGGCTCCCTGGGGCAGAGAGAAGGGCAAGGCTGCCAGGCCTGCTGCAGCCTTCCCAGGAGGGACTGGGCAAGGGCCTTTTGTCTCCAATTGAGAATACTTTCTGACAAAGGGCTTTCCACTGAATAAGGCAAGACTTGAAAAAAGCCATAGGAGAACTGTTTAGTACTACTTTCCTCATTGTGAGCTCCAAAAAGATGTCACTGGTTGCTGTATTGCACGGTCACATGAGTTTGGGATACCTAGTTAAGCCAGGCTGTATGGGCTGTTACTGTGGGAGGAGTCAGATGGCCTCTCAGAGGCAGGGGAGGTTGGGAAGTCCCTGGACGTGATCCTGCAGGGCAGCCTGCAGAACACATGTCTGGAGGGGCCGCTTCTGGTGTCACTGAGTTACACTCAAGTGCACCAGAGAAGAGGGGTTCACTGGGGGGGGGCACACAAGAGCTCGGGAATTGAAGGAAAAGAACTAAGGCTCTGGGACGGAATGTGGTACTCCCCCGTCTCTGCTTCTCCAACCTGCCCATTCCCGTGGTTCTCAGGCCCAGGCTGGGTGGAGACTGCACCCCAGGGCTAATTCAGCTCATTTTTCACAATATATTCAGTGTCATCATTCCCATGAGGTGAGCGCCACCCAACAGAAACCTTTCTGGGGTGAGGGAATGTCCTGTATCTGTGCTGTCTAGTACAGCAGCCACCAACCACATGTGGGTCCTATGCACTGGGATGTGGCCAGTGTGACCGAGGAACTGGATTTGGAATGTGAATTTGGACAGCCAGAGGGCCCTGTGTTGGACAGAAGCTGGGCTTCGGGGCTTTGCCACCCCGTGCAGTGGGCAGTGCAGGACAGGTGCTTGGTGTCTGTGTAGCAAATGGGGACATGGAGATGATGCTTGAGCTTTGACATTTTTTATATCTTTAAATCAAATGGCATCCCTAATTTCCTGGTGGAGGTGATTTTTGGAAGTGTTCATCTGCTTCAGCTGAAGAAGGGGGAGCACATAATTCGCTCTGGCGTTGGATACAACCTGGAGCTGGGTGGGCCATCCTCCACCATGGGCAGTTCCTCCAGGGCAGTGGCTCTCAAATGTGGGTCCCTGGGAACCTGTCTGAATGGTTATTCTTAGGTCCCACCACACACCTGCTGAACTGGGAACGTGGTGGGGGCCTAGTCCGCACCCTGGGCTGCACAGCATGTGTGGGAAGCACTCGGTGGGTGACGGTCTGTGTGCCTTGTGACTAGCACATCCCTGTGTGATGGCTGAGTGTCACCCCTCAAACACGTTTCAGGAACAAATGGATGTCAGTGTGGCAGAATGATAATCTAAGGATCTGTACTAAGCCATGGAGACTTATGTGACACACACCTATCATGCCCGTATGAGAACATAGGCCCTGCTCCTCAGGGAGGTGCAAGGCAGCAGGGCGGGAGCAAGGAGCTGAGGCACCTGGAATGAGCGCTGGTCTGCAGCCCCCAGCTGGAGAAGCCTGAACAAGCTGTTTACCTTACAGCCTCCACGTTCTCATCTGATCGCGCCTCCCCTCGTAGGGCTGTGGCAGCAGACACAGCAGACGCCTTGTTCATTGTCAACACAGTCGGTGCTCGCTGGGGACTGGCCCTGGTGCTGGGGGATGCCAAACAGCACTTCTGCAAAAGGTCACAGCACCTTTGGGAAAAGTGAAGTGAAGGCTTCTAAGTCCCCTTCTCAAAGGAACACCTGAGGCCCTGGTCAATACGAAGCATATTAGCATTCACCACAGTCACTGTTCAATCCAACTGACACAGAAACATAAATGGGAAAGAATTCCCCACAAATTTGGATTCAGAACTTCTACAGGGAAAACTTACAATCTATCTGCAGGCCAGTTTAGATCAGCTGAACATGTTAACACAATTTCAATCTTTATTCCCAACAAGGAAGGCAGGATACTGTGAGGAAGGTGAGGTGCTGCCGAACACCCGGCAAGCATCTACCCCACAGCACCGGGATGCTCAGGTACAGACGCTCAGGTGCAGCTCTGCATCGGCAGTGCCAAATGGTTCAGGAACAGTGCAGGGAAGAGTGTAAGAAAGTAAACTGTGCACCTGTCCATTTCTGGCAGTGTGAGAGATGAAGTGTGTGCCCACTGAAAACAACAGATAAAGTTATACAAAATTTAAAAATCCAAGTGAAGGCAGGGAGTCAGAGAAGTCAGGGAAGCTCTGGAGCCTGCTTTGCCCTGAGGGCAAGGACCATGGGCTTCTCAAGTTCTGAGGGGTAGAGAAAAACATCCAGGGCCTGCCTGAACATGAAGAATCAAATAGGAGACCCCAGCCCATAAAGATGGCATCCCAAAGAGCCACCTCTCAGTGCAGCAAGAGCTTGAAATAAGGCGCTCCACCCAAACCCCACCGAGGGAGCTAAGGAAAGCTGCCTGATTTGAACCTCAGCACTGAATGAAGGCAGGGAAATTTGACCCTGGTAATTGATAACAATGAGTCAGTGAGCTTCACAAAATTTTGTAGCACAAATCAACACGGGTCCAACACAAACTTTAGGCTGAGAATTCTTTGAACTGGCCCTGAACTGGTACTGCCCCTAAGCATCCAGTAGAAACAAACGTTCTGACCTATATTCCAGTTTAAAAAAAATCTCTCCTTAGCTGTGTCTAATTTTGTTCAACCCATCTGTTGGATTTTAAAAATTCAATTATTGTAGTTTTCATTTCTAGATGCTCTATTTGGTTCTTTTCCAAATCTGTTTGATCATAATTCTGAAGAAATTACCAGAATCTAACACAAAGAGAATAAAGCACTGGAAAACAAGAAACAGGTTGAGACATGGAGGATAAAACGGTTTTAACATGTTATCAGAGTTAGAGAAGCAAAGAGAGAATGAGACAGAAATCATTTTTAAAAATCCAACAGCTGAGAATTTTTCAGAGTAATAATCCAAGGAGCCCAAAGAATCTCAAGCAGGACCAGAAAAAAACAAACCCACACACAGATGTATCATAGTGACAAACGACAGAGAAGGAGAGAGTAGACTGCTTTCAAAGAATGACAGCTGTTACGCTGATCATTCACGGCAGAAATAACTGAAGCCAGGAGACAGTGGAGTAGTAACTTCAATGTGCTAAAAAAAATAATGGCCAATTTAGAATTTTCTACTTTTTTTTTCTTTTCTCCCCCGCCCGCAACCTAGAATTTTCTACTTTTTAGAACTATTTATTAAATGAGAGATTAAAAGATGTTTAGAGACAAACTAAATGGAGTTTGCTATCCACAGACCTTCCCTAAAAGAAAGCCTAAAGGATGGATCTTGACTCTTACTGAAACCCATGTACAAAACGATTTTCAGATGCACCACAAACCTAAATATGAAAGGCAATGCAATGAAGTGTCCAAAAAAGAATTAAAAAAATTCTGGAGTAGGAAAGGTTTCTTAAATTGGACACCAAAATCACTAGCCATAAAAGAAAACTGGTTTTTACTGAAATGAAGAACTTCTGTTTACTGACAGCTACCACTAACTCAGTGAAAGAGACTGTTGGTAGGAGAAGGTATGTGTAATATGTAAATCTGACAAACGACTCAAATTCAGAATACAGAAGTAACTCCCACAAATCAACTAAAAAAAAAAAAATCAAACTAATTTTTTTAAAACAAGGCAGAAAAACTTCAACAAGGCATTTCACAAAAGAAGATAACCAAATGGCCAATTAGCATATGAGAAGGTACTTGACATCATTCCCTGATTATAAACTAAGATGAAAATAAGAACTGTACATCCCCATTAGAAATTATAATTAAAGAGTTTAAATTCAAAACACTGGAAATACTGTGTTGGGGAGGATGTAAAGCAAATGATCTCTCAAACATGGCTGGTAAGGGTTAGTTATTTAAAAGGACTGAAAAAAAATCTGTCTGCTCCTGGCAAAGCTGATCAAGAAAAAATGGAAAGCATAAATAATATCAGGAATGAGAAAGAGGATATTACTATAAATCTTGTAAGTATCACACAGATAATAGGAGGATGTTGATTTCATCTGAATTTTCAAATTTATCAGTATAAATTCCTAGAAAATTACAATTTACCCAAAATAACTCAACGAAAGCTTATTCTAGAAAAAACAGAAAGTCTGAATAGTTCTATAATTATTAAATAAATTGAACAACTGATAAAAAATCTTCCCAGATAGAAAAGTTCATGCCCAAGTGGCTTTCAGGCAGTTCTTCCAGGCAGTTCCAAATATTCAAGGAAGAAATTAATTCCGGTTTTACAAAACTTTTCTAGAAACAGAGTAAGAAGGAACACCTGTAACTTAGTTTATAAGCTAGTATAAGCTCAACAGAAAAGCCCAATGAAGGCCAGGCATGGTGGCTCACGCCTGTAATCTCTGCACTTTCAGAGGCCAAGGCGGGAAGATCACTTGAAACCAGGAGCTCAAGACCAGCCTGGACAACAAACCAAGACCCTGTAATCTACACACACACAAACACAACAACAAAAATGAGTTAGGTGCAGTGGGGCATGCCTGTGGTCCTAGCTACTTGGGAGGCTGATGTGGGAGGATCACTTAAGCCCAGGAGGTTGAGGCTGTAGTGTGAGCCATGACTGCCCTACTGCACTCCAGCCTTGGAGACAGAGCAAGATCCTGTCAATTAAAACAACAAACAAATAAACAAAAATGCCCAACAAGGAAGAGAAACCGAAGTCACAGGCAATCTCATTCATGAACACAGATTAAAAACACCTGAAGTATATACATACCCACACCCCCGACACGAATACGTATGAGATATGTGAATGTGAATACCTGTGTGTATATGTATGCAAACCAAATCCACCAATGTAAAATAAAAATAACACATGACTGACTGGAATTTGTCCCAATAATGCAAGGGCACTTGAGAAAATCTACTAACTCAATTCATCTCATTCACTTCTGGTGGGAATGCAGAATGGTACAGTCACACTGGAAGACAGTTTGGCAGCTTCCTACAAAGCTAAGCTAAACATTCTCTTACCATATGATCCAGCAATTGTGTTCCTTGTTATTCGTTCAAAGGTTGAAAACATGTCCGCACAAAAACCTGCACATAGATGTTTATTGCAGTTTTATTCATAATTGCCAAAATTTGGAAGCAACCAAGATCCCCTTCAATAGGTGATTGGGTAAACTTTGGTTACATCCAGACAATGAAATATTATTCAGTACTAAAAAGAAATGAGCTCTCAAGCCATAAAAAGGCATGGAAGAAGCTTAAATTCATATTATTAAGTCCAAGAAGCCAATCTGAAAAGGCTACATACTGTATGATTCCAACTATATGACATTCTGGAAAAAGCAAAACTGGAAACAGTGAAAACATCAGTGGTTGCTCGGGGTTACAGGGTAGAGAGAGATGAGTAGTCAGCCTAGAGGATTTTTGGGGCAGTGAGACTGTTCTGTATCATACTGTAACATTATACATTTGTCTAAACCCATAGCATATACAAAACCAAGAGTGAACCCTAATGTAAACTATTGACTTTAGGTGATTATTTTGTGTCAATGTGGGTTCACTGGTTGTAACAAATGTACTACTGTCATGGCAGATGTAGATAACGGAAAAAACTGTGCATGTGTGTGGGCAGGGGGTGTCTAAGGAAACTCCACATACCTTCTGTTCAATTTTTCTGTGAACCTAAAACTGCTCTAAAAAATAAATTCTATTGAAGAAAGTAGAAATCATAGGGAAAAAAGATGAGTCACAATAAAGTTAATTTTTATTCCTCAAAAAGTACCATCAAAATTGGGAAAAGACAAACCCCATTGGGTCTTAATGAGAGAAGATATCTGCAAATATTAAACCAACAAGAATTGGTATCCAGAATACGTAAAGAATCCCTATGAGCTGGTAAAAACGGACAAAAAGATTGGAGATAAATCATAACTACAGTTCACGCCTACAGCCCACTAAATTGGCAAGAATAAGCCCGACAAAATTAAATACTGTCAAGGATGCATAATGAACTCACCCAGTGCCGGAAGGTGGTCCACTCTGGAAAGTTAAACACGCACACAATTGATGGCTCAGCATTTTTACTCCTGGAGAAATTCTGGCACACTTACAAGAGATATAGTGATGTTCACAACAACACACTTGCAACAGCGAAAGCAAACCATAAAAATCTATACACAACCCAAACAGTTACCAACAAGAGAATATAAAAACAACCTGGAAACAACCAAAGTATCTACTAACAGTAGAATAAGTATAGTAGTACATTCATACTGAAGCGGTTAAAATATGCCATTCTGCCATACTATTTAAATTGAAGACACGTGAAAAACAGCAGGTGCAAAAAGGTGAGTGACTTTTGTGCTGTTTCTTAAGAGCAGGAGCTGGATTCCATTGTGAAAGACACTCTCTATACTAGAAGGAAAGGCAACAAATACCCTTATCTTCAATGACGAGACGTTTGTGACCAGGAGAATATTGTACAAACCTTGTTAGAGTAACTATTTTTTTAAGCTTCCCACATAATATAGTCACATTTTGACAGTTTACTAGTCTATGTCCAATTCAGTATGTAAGTAACTGAGTCTACTTCTTCTTGTTTTTCTTTATGAGGGCTCCTGCACCACATAAAATTTGTGTTACATAAATTCATATGCTTTTTTCTTGTTAATCTATCCTATGCCAATTTAATCTTCAAGCCCAGCTGGGACCCTAAGAAGATGGGAGGGAGTTTTTCCCCTTCCTACAGTACAATTGGAATACTATTCAATAATAAACTAATTTTGAGAATAACATGAGTGAACCTCAAAAACACTGAATGAAAGAGAATACATAATGAAATAATAATGTATATAAATTCAAAACCAGGCAAAACAGTCTACTGGGAGACACATAACTGGGACAACTATGAAGAAAACAAGTAAAAACCATCGCAAAAATCAGAGTGTGACTGTTATGGAGAGGGTGAGTGCAGGTGAGCAAGAAGGGGTGCAAGGGGCCTGTCCCTGGTAATGCCCTGTATTTTAATCTGAGCAGTTGCTGCACTGGTGTTTGCTTTCTTTTTTAAAGTACACAATTACGTGTTATATGTAATTTTCTGTCTTTATGATATTTTACAATAGAAATAATTTATCACATTTTCATATAACTTTTGGTAATAAAATACTTTATTGGTACCGTTTAATAAATGTCAAAAACATAGTTAACATTTCCATTGCTTAGCTTTCATCTTTAAAAGCTAGTTTAAAAACAACAGGAGCAAAAGTAAACTCATTTGATTCTCTCAAAAAACAAGCTGTAACTTACCTGTGCAAATAAAGTTCTCTCACTTTAAATATAATTCATTGGTCTTTATAATAAATAACTGTATTAATATATAAAAGGAGACAGTGGCCTGAATTATTTTGCAGAGAACATTTCACACATCTTTTAAAAAATTCCTACACACTACCACACTTTAAAACTTGTAATAATTAGGTATTATAATATTGAATTAAGATAGCACCTAGAAATTTGAAATTTGTAATATTTCAGATGATATGATTTACTGAGAAAAAGAGTAATGATTTTTCTTCAGTGAATTTTCAGGGGTTTACATACTAATAGAATTCAACACAGGTCTCTCTTAAAAGCCGAAGGTTAAAAAATTTATGCATGCTAGGAATTGACCTCATGGTAACAGACCCATGTGTGACAAATAATGTAGTGCAGTCCTATCCGAATATAATTTCTTCTTCACTTTGTCTCATTAACTTATACCTCACTCAGTGAAAACATTCTATATGCAAGTGATATATTTCTCTAAAACATTCCATATTTCAGATTTCCATTCAGACTATCTTCCCCTCTTCCTCCTTTTTCTCAAATCAGAGTGATTTTGTGGTATACCATTTGCTTTTTTCCCCCTCGATGAAACTCTTTCAACTCAAAGTATTACAGTAATGCAAATACAAATGTAGCATATATTAATATATTAGAAAAAAGGATAGTAAATACATATGGTTCCATGCCAAATGAGAAAATCGAAAGCAAAAATAAACAAAAGCATGCTATGTTCATCTATTCTGAACCACCATGGGAAGATCCTGATGTAGCTGGCTCACATAAACTAATGTTCCCAGACACACCTAGGATCCTGTACTCCAGCATAATTAAATGCTCTGTTAAAAATGTTTCCATGTTATTCTGTTTGTTCAAAATACTCTACAGCAACTCTGACTACTAGTCTTGAACATGATGATAATGTAATATCATCATGTTCAAATTATGTGTAATTTTCTGTCTTATGATAATGTAATAACATTGTATTTTTCATCAAGCCATAGATTCTAACCTACTTTCTACTATCACCCATTTGCTTAAAAAGACTTTTAAGGGGCAAAGCAACAGTAAGTTAAGGAGTTTTTATTTCTACCTTTCTCTTGATTGAGGATTTCAGATGTGTCAGTTATTATCCTCTACTTCAGGGGAAAAGGATTCTTCGAGTTATTAAATCAAGCAGGCTGACTTAGGAGTGGGCAAGTGAAGATACCTGTCCATACACTATGCCCGTAACACTCCATCTCCTCTGTAAGAATGTGTTCTCCACCCACCAGCAGCCCGGCACATTCCATCCTCTCCACCCAGATCTAATCAGATCCAACCATGCAATCCCACATGCAACCAGAACATGGGCATCAGGTAGAACTAACTCAAAACAACTTTTGGGACAAATACCAGATTTAAATTTGTCAATTATTCCATAGTGCAGTATTCTCACAAAACAGAGACTTTGTGTTGAAACATTTGTTTTTTTCTTCCCACATGAAGTTGAACTGCTAAAGTAATGTCAGAAACAACATGAAAAATAAACATGTCTTCTCCAAAAGAGGCACTGCATTCGGAAGTGGAATTAAGGCTAAATAAATAGTGCTGGTTTGTGGTTCACTCGGTAACGCATTAATTATGACTTCAGCCAACAGCTTCACTGTTTGTCCTGTATGCCTGTTTATGAAGATGTGTCTCTATTTCCTCCCTGAAGACCAGCATTCCCAGGTGGGAGTGAGAGGCCTCATTCATGGCTTTAGACTGGATGCACATGCGGTACTGCTCGGGGGGTCAGCTCATCAGCACAGCGCTTTTCATGCCAGAGGTGGAAAAGACCAGGAACTGGAGTCCGAATCACAATGAGGTCACCATGTAAATATTTTCGATAAAGATGAACATCTTCTCCACCCCAACCTTTCACTTCCATGTCAAATCCACCTATAAGATCAAAACTGACACTATAAATAACTGCCTATTATTAGCCAGAGCACAGGGAAATATACAAAGGTTTAAATGTTCTGCTTCAAATGGGATGGGGGGGGTTCAGCACAAAGATAGCACAAGACACCTGGCATAGAGGGGTGACTTCCAGTCACTGAAAGTCCAGTTTTGAGTGGATACTTGGACTCAAGGAGCTCAAGGTTGGTTGTTGAGAGTATCAAAATGGGGTTAAATATTTAAGAACACTGTAAATTTCAAAGTCCTGTAGAAAATCTACAGAAAGTCAAATAAAGAAGAAAATCCAGGTCACTTATAATCTCACCACCATTAATTTTTTGTATTTTCTTTTGTTTTTTTTTTGGAGACAGGGTCTCACTCTGTCACCCAGGCTGCAGGGCAGTGGTGCGATCATGGCTCACTGCAGCATTGACTCCGTAGCTGAGGTGATCCTCCCATCTTAGCCCCCTGAGCAGCTGGGACCACATGCACATGCCAGCACACTCAGCTAATGTTTTTTTTTGGTGGAGATGGGGTATCACCATGTTGCCCAGGCTCGTCTTAAACTTTGAGTTCAAGCGATCTGCCTGCCTCCGCCTCCGAAAGTGCTGGGATTACAGGCATGTGCTACTGTGCCCAGCGACATTTTCTATCCTTTGAGACACACTTTTCTGGGCTATAGAAAACCCCCCCAGAGGGGAAAAAGAAGAAAGGGCCAAGCTGGAGATATAAATTTGAGAATGGGTCTATAGATTATTTAAAGCTACAGGAATGAATGAAATTACTGAAGGAATTTGGAAGGAAAACAGGGCCTAGGTCTAAACACTAAGAATGCCAATTTCTAGAGGTTAAATAGAGGCAGACAAAGTTAAGTCAGGAAAGGAGATTGAGAAGTAGCCCCAAGTGAGGGAGAAAATTCTGGAAAAGGTGGCACTGTAGTAGCCATGTGAAGAAATTTAAAAAGAACTGACTGGACCTGGTGGCATAAATGTTACTTATAAACTTACCCAGAACAATTCTGATAGAGTGATGGGGCAGAAGGCTAACTGCAGTAGGCTAACCCATAAAATGGAAGATAAAGTTGAGACTATTTTCAAGCCAGGTTCAAGCTAAACAACTAATGTTTTAAGATGCAAGGAGAAGACAAACCACAGTTTTTTGAAGAGCCAGAAAACTGATTCTTAAAAACAGAGAAAGAAATTATTTAATTAAGAGTGAGGCTTCCAAATTAATTCTATTTTTTTAAAAACAAGGTCTCTGTTACCCAGGCTAGAGTAAAGTAGGATGATCATAGCTCACTGTAACCTCAAACTCCTGGGCTCAAGCAATCCTCCTGCCTCAGCCTCCTGAACAGCTAGAACTACAGGTGTGTGCCACCACACCTGGCCCATTAAAAAAATTTCTTTGTAGCGACAGGGTTGTACTGTTGTTCAGGCTGGTCTCAAACTCCTGGCCTTCTGTCTTGGCCTCTGAAAGCACTGAGACTACAAGTCTTAGCCACTGTGCCCAGCCATCTGTCAAATAATTTTTTTTCTTTTTTGAGACAGAGTTTTGCTCTTGTTGCCCAGGCTACAGAGTGCAATGGCATGATCTCAGATCACTGCAACTTCTGCCTCCCAGGTTCAAGTGATTCTCCTGCCTCAGCCTCCCAAGTAGCTGAGATTATAAGCATGCCTGGCTAATTTTTTGTATTTTTAGTAGAGATGGGGTTTCACCATGTTGATCAGGCTGGTCTTGAACTTCTGACCTCAGGTGACCCACCCACTTTGGCCTCCCAAAGTATTAGGAGTACTGCCATGAGCCACCGTGCCTGACCTGTCAAATAATTTATATTTTTCAGAGATGTGGTCTCACTCTGATGCCCAGGCTGGAGCGCAAAAATGCAATCATAGCTCACTGCAGCCTCAAACTCCTGGGCTCAAGTCATCCTTCTGCCTCAGCCTCCAGAGTAAGTGGGACCACAGTCCGAGCCACCATGCCCGGTTTCTGTCAAATAATTCTATCCCACTTAATTTCACATTAACAGGATGGATAATAATCTGGAGATCTTTGAAAAGTATTACTTTAAAAAATCGGAGTTTTATTAAATGCTATGTCTGATACATATCAGCTTTTCTTCTTTGTAGACATAAGCTCTTAGAATATTAGAGATGTACATATACTTAAACGGGGCATTCCCAGTTTCTGGTCTGGCATGTCTGGAGCTAGGAAGTCATCAGTCCATCCTAATAAGTCAAAAGCTGAACACTGAAAAATCAACAACTCCTCTTAGGTCTCTCACAGAGAAGTGAGGTCACAGGGCAAATCGCTGCCCTTGAAACTGGTGAGACAGATAGGCAGATACAAAGAATTCCAATTTATACTGGAGCAGAAATCTCTGTGGGAACCAGTACCAAGGTAGGAAAACCTGAACTGTAATTGAGAAATTGCTAGAGGCTGAGGGGAGGCAAGTCTGAGAGTTAAAAACTTCAGGGGGACCCAGTCATATTGGGACCCTCATACTCATGTGAGTTTTACCTCTAGGAGCTCTATCAGGTCGATAGTGAAGATCAGAGAAAAATCTCTTAATGCGTCCAGCAGCAGGGAAGGGGAAAAGGTAATCATTTTAAAGTATGCCACAGCACTCTGTCATTATTAACAAGGCCTGTCCTTAACAGAAGTTATTTAACCAGAGCCTAATCTGCTGGGGTTTTAATCAGTGCCTAACTGATTTGGAGGAAGGAATATATCCAACTCCAGTCCCTTCTAGCCATTCTGTCCAGGAGAGGAGGGGAGATTGAGGAGCATGTGTGACGTTCAGAGTCTGGGATACAGAACACTTCTGCTCCCTCTGTACCTCACCATCACATCACCAAAGGCCTATTTATTGCAGTTCCTTTTACCCAGTACATCAAGTCCAACTTTCAACAGAAAAATGACAAGGTATACTAAAAGGTAAGAAAAACACAGTATGAAGAGACATGTACCAGACCCACATTGAGATACAGTAGGAATGTTGGAATTATCAGGCTGGGAATTAAAAAAACTATGACTAATACACTAAGGGCTCTACTGGAAAGAGCAGATTCTTTCCATTCATCTCATTTCCATGAGAAATGGAAATTCTCAAAAGAATTTTGAAAAAATGCTAGAGATCAAAAACACTGTGAAGTGAATGCCTTAGATGGGCTCATTAGTAGACTCGACTTGGCTGAAGAAAGAATCTCTGAACTTGAAGATATGACAATAAAAATTTCCACAACAGAAAATCAAAGAAAAAAACCTGAAAATAAAATGAACAAAATATCCAAGAACTGGGGGGAGAACTACAAAAGATGTAACATATGTATAATGGGAATACCAGTGGGAAAGGAAACAGAGTAAGAAACAGAAGCTCCAAATAAAGACTCTTAAGTTCCAAACAGCTGCAGTTCTCTTTTTCACCCAGTCTACAGCAACAGGGTAGAGGCTCCACTTCTAGGTGTGGCCAGCTGAGAATACTGGGGGTCCTCCTGCCTCTCTACCTAGTGTCCTGCTCAGAGGGCAGAGGTGGTCACTCTGCTTAATGAGAAGTGTGTCACTGTCCCCATCCTCAGGGCAAAAGTTCACAGATTTTTTTTTCCCAGGGGGGAGAGGCAGTCCATGAGAACAAACTGCTCCAAAGTTCTTCCCTAAGAAACTGACTTTATTTGAAATAGAACGTAGAGAAGTTCAGAATGTAGAGAAGCTCCAGCCTCTTGAAAATCATGGAGATTTTTGTAGTAAGCAATTAACAGGAGGCTGGGAACTCCAGGAGGGCAACAACTAAACTATAGGCCAGCTAACTTGCCGGAGAGAACTACAAAGAGAGACAGTAAGAATATCCCTCCCGGAGTCTGAATAAATCTCAAAGACTTGCTGTAAAAACTATCCCTGCAAAAGGGACCAATTTAGTAGGGACAGATTCTGGAGCAATTTATGCCCCAGAGCATTGTCAAAACAAGACAGCAATTAGTGAACAGTCAGTGGACTCTAATAGGAGTGATACCAACAGAGGCATGGAAAGAGATAAAGAGAGCCCTGCTAAATCCAATGCCATCCTAGGATGACTGCACAGGCCCTGAGGAGCAACAGCAGAGGCTTCATATCGCCAAAAGGTCGGGGTGGAGGAAGAAATAATTTGCTAAAATAGTCTAGCCATGTCAATAAACAAACAAACAAACAAGCTGTGGTGATAGAGTATCCAGAGTTGCCACAGTATATTACCTAAAATGTCCAGTTTTCAAAAAAGAAATAATGAGAAATGCAAAGAAACAAGATGTGACATACACTTTAAAAAAAAAAGCAAGCAAAAGAAACTGCCTGTGTTAGGGCCCGGATGTTGGCTTTAACAGACAAAAATTCCAAAGCAGCTATTATAAATATGTTCGAAGAATTAAAAGCAGTCACACTTAAAGAAGTAACACAAGGTAAGATGAAAATGTCTTATCAAATAGAAAGCATTAATAAAAACATTATACATATCAAAAGAGCCAAATAGAAATTCTGAAGTTAAAAAGTACAATAACTGAAATAAAAAATTCATTAGAGTAGCTCAACAGTAGATGTGAGTTAACAAAAGAAAGAATCAGGGAACTTGAAGATAGATCAATGGAAAGTATGCAATACAAAGAACAGAGGGAAAAAAGAATGAAGAAAAATGAACAGATCCTCAGAAAAATGTGAGATACTATTATGTGTACCAACATATATACAGTGAGTGTCAGAAGGAGAAAATTACGAAAGGAGCAGAAAAAGTATTCAAAGAAATACAGTCAACCCTCTATATGCATGAGTTCTATATCCGTCGAATCAACCAATATGGATAAAAAATATTAGGAAAAAAAACCAATAATAAATATAAAGTTTTAAAATATAGTATAACAACTATTTATATAGTATTTACATTGTATTAGGTATTATAAGCAATGTAGAGATGGTTTAAAGTATATGGGCAGATGTGCAGAGGTGATATGCAAATATGAATATTTACGTAAGGGACTTGATTGTCCATGGATTTTGGTATCCACATGGTGTCCTCGATCCAATCCCATGCAGATACTGAGGGATGACTGTAATGGTTGAAACTTCCCAAATTTGATGAAAAACGTTACTGTACATATTCAAGAAGCCCAAGAAACTCCATAACCCAATTAAAATGGGCAAAGGATCTGAACAGACATTTCATTAAAGAAGATACACAAATAGCCAATAAACACATCAAGAGATGCTCAACAACATTAATCATCAGAAAAATTATAATCAGAGTCACAATCAATACCACATCCAGTATCATGGGTGATACTAGAAACAAAAAGATAATAACATGTATTAATGAGGATGTGGGGAAACTGGAACTCTTAAACACTGCTGGTGGGAACATAAAATGATGCAGCCACTTTGGAAAACGGTGTGGCAATTTCTCAAAAGGTCAAACACAGAGTTACCATATGACCCAGAAACTCTACTCCTAGATATATGGCCAAGAGAACTCAAAATCTATGTGCACACAAAAACTTATAAACCAATGTTCATAGCAGTAGTATTTATAACAGACAAAAAGTAGAAACAACTCAAATGCATATAAACCAACGAATGGAGCAACAAAATGTGGTATAATCACACAATAGAACATTTTTTGGATATAAAAAGGAAAGAAATCTAACATGCCACAATACGGATGAACTTCGAAAACATTACGTGAGTGAAAGAAGCCAGTCATAAAAGGCCACATATTGTATAACTCTCTTTCTGTCAAATTCCCAGAAGAGGCAAATCTATAGGAAGTAGACTAGTAGATGCCTAGGTTTGGGGAAAGAGGGTTGGTGGGATATGAGGAGTGACTGTTAATGGGTATGGTAATGGGTATGGGGTTTTTGGGGGGTGTGATAATGCTGTAAATTTGATGGTGGCGATACCTACATGACTTGGTGAAGTGTACATTTTAAATTGATAAATTTTATGATATGTAAATTATATCTCAATAAAACTCATAAAAAAGGAACTCAAAGCATTCAAGATACTGTAAAAAAATGTACAAAAATCTATTTTTGAGGAATAGTGAAATGCTTCTCGCTTTACTAAGCAAGAAATCAGGAAAAAGAGCATCAGTTTCATTTAATGCTCTTTTTTTTTTGAGACGGAGTTAAGCTCTGTCACCCAGGCTGGAGTGCAGTGGCACGATCGTGGCTCATTGCAACCTCTGCCTTCTGGGTTCAAGCGATTCTCCTGCCTCAGCCTCCCAAGTACCTGGGATTACAGGTACCTGCCACCACACCAGGCTAATTTTTGTGTTTTTAGTAGAGACAGGGTTTCACCATGTTGGCCAGGCTGGTCTCGATCTCCTGACCTTGTGATCTGCCCGCCTTGGCCTCCCAAAGTGCTGGGATTGCAAGTGTTAGTCACTGTGCCCGGCTTCTTTTTTTTTTTATTGTTATTTCCTGATTTCCCATTATTCCCGCGTTACAAGGATAAGGAGACAAGGTGGGGGGATTTCCAAAACAAAAGGCTGATTGAAAAAATGAATGTAATATGGACGTAGAATATATATAAAATATATTCTATGACTTCTATGTTGTAGAAAGGTAGCTAGCACTAAATCAGGAGACATGGAATTAGGTTTCAGTCTGCTTTATTAAACTATTCTTTGACACTTTATTTTTTGCTGGGTAAGACTGAAGCTGGGGGCTGGGCATGGTGGCTCACGCCTGTAATCCCAGCACTCTGGGAGGCCAAGGTGGACAGATCACTTGAGCCCAGGAGTTTAAGACCAGCCTAGGCAATGCAGTGAAACCCCACCTCTACAAAACAAATACAAAAATTAACTGGATGTGGTGGCGCATGCCTGTGGTCCCAGCTACTTGGGAGACTGAGGTGGGAGGATCGCTGAGCCTGGGAGGCAGAGGCTGCAGTGAGACAAGATCATGCCACTGTCAGCCTGGGCAACAGAGCAACATCCTGTCTGAAAATAAATAAATAAATAAATAAAGAGTGAAGCTGGCATGGAGAAGGATGGTTAGAACAAATTCTTCATGGGTCATCTTTAGGCTTAGGGGAATGCATGACTAAGATGTGATTTCAAATCCCTAACTCCAATCAGTGCCAGAAAGAGCACGTCTTCTTTCATTTGTCTTAAATACTGGCATTATGTGTAACAGTTCACTAGACAAGTAAAGGAGGTTTTGTCTCAAAAAAATGTGAAAGTCCTTGGTTTAGATAACCAAGATTTACTTCCAGTTGTAACAACCTATGGGCAGAACAGAAAAGTTATAGAGAAAACTTTTGTAAGAGTACTCTAAACATCTGCAAATATGGGTAACAACCTATTTTTAAAAACAGGTGTTTTGATTTTAAAGGAACAACTAAATATAAATATTATACTTTTATCTTTATGACCTCTTTTTTGCTATTCAAAAACATTAAACTTTTTCTGCCTTTTGTATCTCCAGTTTCTCTTTTTAGCTAACCTCAGATGCTCAATTTAGTAGGAAAATACCATTAAGTCTGGAGTAAACAAAACATGTAATGTCCTATCCTTAAATGTAAAGTATACTTACCAATGGTCAGGAAATCTGACCGATACTGACAAGTCATTCCAAAGCCAAAATCTCGCCAAAAGCCAGAATCCTTTTTGTGAACCTTAAGTTAAAAAAAAAAATCAATTTAATTCCATAAGAAGCAGAACTTTTAATCAATGATGAAACAAATTAAAATATTTTCTAATGTATACTTTTTTCCTGTCATTTATGTGACTGATTAAGGATTACATGCATTTATGTTATTAAATCCCTACAAAACAAAAATAGAACTCAAAGCCCGTACGAGGTGCAAGCTGAGGTTACTAATAATCAGTGTGGTGTCTGACTTCAAGGGGCTTACTTTCTAGAAGAAGAACAGTTACATAAACAAACTAACACACACGATCAACTCGACACAGTAGACTTTTTTTGGTGCCTACCAAGCATCCATTCTCCCAGCCTGATTGGTACAGTTTTGTTCTGGTAATTACCTGGCCCTGTGCAGCCCACATATTTTGGTAAGCTGCTGTCACCAGGAGATTCAGAGTGGGCCATGAGTCTCTATACTAGTGCGACAGTCTCACCCTACTTACCATAGGAACTGGCTTGATAATAGGTATTTGAAAAAAATCAAGCCAACAAGGTAAACCAGGGAAGTTGTTGGGAACTTTGGAAAACAAAGCTACCTCATTCTTCTAAGAGAGTCACTAGAAAGATCACTTGGTTGTAGGGCAGGGGTCAGCAAACTATGGCCTCTGGCTAAACCTGGCCTGCTGCCTGCTTTTGTAAATAATTTTAGTGGAACATAGTTGTGTTGATCTGTTTACAAATTGTCTATGGGTGCTTCCACAGTGCAGTGGCAGAGTTGAGTAGTTGCAGCAGAACTATATGGCCTACAAAGATTAAAATATACCTTATCTAGCTCTCTAAAGAAAACATTTGTTGACCCCTCATGCAGGATGCAGCTATGAAGCTTGGAACTGCCAAAGTCCTTTTCTACCATGAGGAAGACCAGCTTTAATATGAAGCTGTCACCACTGAGGTCTAAGTAGAGAAAGAAATATAAAACCAGGGCTTTGATGACATTGAGTCCTTGGAATCACTTCTACTTACAAGTTGAAGCCTGACAACCCTCTTTTTATTTATACTTTCAACAAGTATTTAATCTTCTGGATATGGTTCTAGTAACTAGGCTTAGCAGTGAAGAGAGGCGACAAAGTCTCTGCCATCAAAGAGCCTTTGTTTGGGTGGGAAAATAGTAAATAAATTGATATACATTTTAGGTGGTGATACATGCTATGAAGAAAAAAGGCAACAGCTATAACTAGGGATGGGAAGCTGCTACTGTATGCTACTGTGATACGTACAGAAAGCAAAAAAGTGTATGGATGTAGAATATGGAAAAGATTTAGGTCAGAGACTTCACATAAGTCAGCAAGTGACTGAATGGGCAGGAGTGGGGAGTGAAGGAGAACAATCAACCAAGATGACAGCCGGCTTCCATTCTGAACAGTGGGTCTGTGATGGTGCCATCCCCAAAACGGAGCCCAGGGGAAGGGCCAGCCCAGAGAGGAACAACATGGAGTTAGTTCTGGCCATAATGAATCTGAATGATCTGTAGGGCACCCCCCACAGAAATTCCTACAGACAGCATGAACGTCAAGGTCTGTAGAGGGGGACAAATTTTGAGAAGAGTGGGCACAGTCTGAAATTGCTGCTGTATAGAATGGGAGAATCAACAGGAAAACACAGAATAAGCCAGGCAGCCCTGAGGGGTCAGCTCAGATTGGAGCTGATGGATGACGTTGGCATTTTTCTTTTCCATTTTTTTTTTTAGCTGAGGGGGAGAACTTCTTCCCCTTCTAGAACGTAAAGCTCCCTGAGGGGAAGACTTGTGGATTCTGATCACTGCTATATTCCTAGCACCTAGAACAATGGCAGGCTTTCAATAAATGTGTGTTGAATAATAAATACAGAGGCATAATTTTAGTGGCAAAATGAAGACTAGACTCTATTATTATTATTATTTTGATCCAGAGTCTCTGGTGCCTAGACTGGATGGAGTGCACTGGCATGATCTTGGCTCACCGCAACCTCTGTCTTTTGGATTCAAGTGATTCAGGCCTCAGCCTGCTGAGCAGCTGGGATTACAGGTGTGCGCCATCACACCTGGCTAATTTTTGTATTTACAGTAGAGACAGGGTTTCATCACGTTGGCCAGGCTGGTCTCAAACTCTTGATCTCTGGTGATCCACCCACTTTGGCGTTCCAAAGTGTGGGGATTACAGTGAGCCACTGCTCCCATCCCTAGTATTCTTATCTCTTTGTTAAAATATAACACTGATACAATGTTTTAAAAAGCAAAACATCCACTTTGACATCTCTACACCATGCCAATTCTGATTTTATAAATACTATAACTTGTGACTTAGTTTCTCTAAAATTTCTTCCAATATTATCAGACTTGGAGAAAGGAATCATTGGTTTTGTTTGATTTTTAAAGCAACATATTTTCACAGAGGAAAGTAGAAGGAAACTCAAATCGTCCATAATCCTCATTGTTAATGTTTTCCTGCACTGTTTTATCTGGCCTCCTAAGCATGTGGGAGATGCAGTTATCCACACAACCTATATCCCCAAGCCTTGGCCTCTCTCAGAATGCTGGATCCCTGAAGCCAACTAGCAAACTTAACACCTTCCCTTGGATGTCTGATAAACAACACATGCCTACTATGGCTCCAGCTGAATCCTGATCTCTCCTCTCCCATTCCTTTCCTTGCTCACTTCCTACATCTAACCCATCTGCAAGCTCTGTCAGCCCTATCTCTGAATCATATCCAAACCTTTCTCCTAATTATACTACTACTGTCACCCAAGCCACAATCATCTCCCCCTTGTCTACTGTGAAAGCCTAACTGGCTGCTGCCAGCCAGAGCTGCACACAATCCATTCTTCCTCCAAAGGCTTTCCAACACACTAAGCATAAAATCCTAATGCTTTCCAGAGGCTTAACAAGCTCTACATGCCCTGGCCCAGCTATGTGCCCCTCACCCGCTGTGCTCCAAACACCTTAGGAAACCCAGTAGCTGTTCCTTCTGCTGGAAACCACTATCCCCCAGTCATGGCCTAGCTGGTTCTTTTCTGTTCTTTAGACAGCTCTGCTCAGCCTCATCTCACAAAGTCCTTTCTGACCAAACATGCCACAGAAACCATGGAGTCACTCTTTGCAACTCAGTCTGTTTTAATGATCCACGTGGTATTTGTTATCTGATTTTACTTTCTGCCACCTCCTAATAAAGACCCTCACGAGTAACAGCCATGTCTGCTAGGGTGTAGGTGTTGGGGTGCCAGTGGTGGATATTGCCTGGCACGAAGGGACTCTCAATATTTGATAAATTAATATAACAGAGGCAGTGTGTGCAGTGGACAGGCGTGGAGGCTGTGGAGCTCCATCACCCGGGCTCCTGGGCCTACTCAGGCCAGTGTGCACTCAGGCCAGGCACTCAACTGCAGCACAGCTGTGAAAAAGGGGGAATAGTACCTACCTTGGAGGTTGTTAGGAGGATTAAATGAATTAACATGTAGGTAAAACAGTACAAGTACCCTGAACATAGTAAGGGGTTCATAAAAATATAAGCTATTATCATTCAAATGTTACCTAAAATATAGACATGCTATTTCCCACTTTTTAGCTTTACATTTTCAGCTGCATTCACACTGCTGTATTTAAATTTCACATTTTCCTCTTGTTATGCAATATTCACCACAGTATGTACCATAATTCAATTTATCCTTTCATTATTAGTTTTGCTTGCTTTTATCAATTTATGCATATTACTAACATGTAGCTGGATTATTTCCCCAGGAGAGACTGCTGGGAGTGGCAATTACTGGGTCGGAGGGATGAACCTGTTTAGAACTTGACCCAGAGAACTGGCCTGCATCCCCAACAGGAGTGATGGAACAGCTCCCAGCCCCCAGCTTTGCTCGCATGGCTGTGCTTTTTAAAAGCAGTGATCTAACAGCAGAAACAAAGCATTATACTGCTGTTTTAATTTACTCCCAGTAAGGCTATTTAAATATGTGAATTATTATCAACTGTCTTACCCATTTTATCCTTCCTATTTACTTTTTTTTTTTTTTTTTTTGAGACAGAGTCTCAATCTGTCGCCAGGCTGGAGTGTAGTGATGCAAGCTTGGCTCTCTGCAACCTTCGCCTCCTGGGTTCAAGTGATTCTCCTGCTTCAGTCTCCTGAGTAGCTGGGACTACAGGTGCCCACCACCACACCCAGCTAATTTTTGTATTTTTGTAGAAGTGGGGTTTCACCATGTTGGCCAGGATGGTCTCGATCTCCTGACCTCGTGATCCACCTGCCTTGGCCTCCCAAAGTGCTGGGATTACAGGCATAAGCCACTGTGCCCGGCCCTATTTACTTTTAATACAGCTTTAAACATTAAGGAAAACAAGTTTTTGTCTTTTAAGTAAGGAAACTGAAGCTTAGAAGAGTTAAAACAACTTGCAAAGGTTACAAGTGGTGAAACAAGAACCTGAAGTGCTTAAACTTAAGTTGCTATGCAACACCTAGAATGAATCAGCATTCAAATCATTCTTCCCCTACAACCCTCCAAACCAGGCAAGAATATTAGCATGCTTTTACATTCCTTTCACGTTTATATGTTGACTTTATTTGCCTCTTCGTTTTGTTTTCAATTAATTTTAATATATAACATTCTGTTTTGGATTAATTTTAGACTTACAGAGAAGTTGCAAAACAGTAAACAGAGTTCCCATATACCCCTCATCCAGTTTAAGCTTCCCCTAATGTTATCATCTTACATTGTTGTGGTACATTTGTCAAAACCAAGGAACCGTCATTGCTATGTTACTATTTAACTCAACTCCAGACTTTATTTGGATTTCACGAGCTTTCCCTTTCCTGTCCTTTTTACTATCCCAGGACCTAGTACAGGGCACCACATTGCATTTGGTTGTCATGTCTCCTTAGTCTCTTCTTTGCTATGATGGTTTCTCAGTCTTCCTTGTTTTTGATGACCTTGACAGTTTTGAGGAACAATGCTCAGGTATTTAGTGCAATGCTCCTCAATGTGGGTTTGCTGTAGCTTTCCCTGTGACTGGACTGGGGTTCTAGGTTTTTGGAAGGCAACTACAGAGCTGAAGTGCCCTTCTCATTACATCATGTCAGGGGTACATGGTACCACTTGGTTAAGATGTCTGCTGGGTTTCTCCTCTGAAAAGTTTGTTTTTTCTTTCCATACTCTATTCTTTGAAAGTGAGTCCCCTAGTTCCACCTACTGGAAGAGGGAGTATCTACGTAAGTTATTTGGAATTCTGTAAGGAAGATTTATCTTTTCTTTCTTATCTAGTCTAGTCTAGACACTTATTATTATTTATCTGCTCATTCACTAATTTATATCAGTATAGACTCATGGCTATTTATTTGATGCTTTGGATTATAATCCAGATTTAAGTTATTTATTTCATTGCTCAGGTTGTTCCAGCTTGGGTGCTGGGAGCTCTTTCTGCTGGTTCCTGTGCCCCTTTGACACATTCTCCCTATCTTTTTATTGCGTGCATTCTTACTTTCTGGCGCTGTAAGATGCTCCAGGGTATTCCTGTATATTTCTTGCCCCAGCCCTGGAACCCACCATTTCTCATGGACCTCTGGCTCCTTTGATTGGAGAATAGTATTAGAAACCAAGATTTGGAAGCTGAGTGTGCTTCTTACTATTAGGGTGACAGTGTCACTGGTTCTAGGCCTTCTCATCTGAGAGCTAGGTAATATACATATGTATATACCCTTTGATGTCTTAATCCCAAATTGCTATTGCCTTTTTATTATGTCAACATATCTATTTATACTATTACATCAACAAATGTTTAGACTTGATTATTTTTGTTGTTCACCACTATTTATTCTCAGGTCCTCCTCTCTCAATGTATACATTTATCATTTTGCAGGACTAGATTAAAAAGGTCTGTGAGAAATAAATTCTGAGTCTTTGAAAGCTCATAAATGTCTATTTTGTCCTAAAATAGTAGGTCAAATATGAATTCTAGAATCACAGTTACTTTTCTTCAGGATTTTCCTAGTATTGCTTTATTGTTTTCTAGAACCTGTGTTGTCAAAAAGAAGGCAAATGCCCATCTGATTGTTATTCCTTTGTTTGTTATTCCTTTGTGAACACGCTGGGTTTTGCTATTTTTAGTGTCTCTGGAAGCTATTAGAATTGTCCCTTCACTGCTGTTCTCCAAACACCAGAAGGTTTGTTTCTGCTTAGCTCTGCAAAGTTTGCTTCCATTTCCTCCCCTCAATATTCTCTCTTTTCTGAACTCCTATTGACAATTTGGGAGCTTCTGGCTTGATTCTCCTTGTCCCAATTTTTCTCTCATGCTATCTTGTAAACTTTGTGTCCAACTGGCTTGTCTTCCAGTTTACAAATTTGTTTCAACTGTAACCATTCTTCTATTCAGACCATTTACTGATTTTAAAATATTTTCACAATTTCCAAGTTCTGACTTTTTAAAGCAACAAATCCTGTTTTATGAATTTAATATTTTCTCTAATCTCCCTAAAGATATATTTTAAAGTTATTTTCTATCTGTATTCATATACTCATGTGTTAATTTTTCTATGTATTAATACTTGGTGTCTCTTTTATAGTATTGGTTTTCCTCAAATGTTTGGTTAGTCTTGGTTAATTGCTACTCATTTCTGTTTCAAGTATCATTGTTCAGAAGTCCATGGAAGATTACAATGGCCTGTCTCCAGTCACAGTCAAGGAGGGCAGGACAGGGTCTCAGGGGGGATGTGCCAACAGTAGCTCACTTTTGTAGTCTAGGGGCTCCCTAGCCACCCTGACCACCCTCTCCAGCTCCAGGAACCACATGCACTGCTTTAGACTGAGGGTCAGTTCCTGTGATGCCTGCTTCTCGGCACACCTAGAGAAGCATGTTTACTCCAGGCTCCCTCCATTCTGCCTGCTACGAGCTCAGAGAATGTAAAGCAGCCCCATCTTCACTCACTAGAACACGTTCTAGCCTGTTCTCTCCTCCAGCAATCTTAACTGCTGTCGTCTTACAGAAAGTTCTCAAAACTCATGGCTAACACCTTCTCTCACTTTCCAGTACTAATGTACCCTTTTCTTTTGAATAATTCACTGTCAGATATGGCAGATGTGGATGCTCGGTTTGCCATTTTGAACCTATTTGTATCTATATTCATAATACTGGCCTATGATAAGGTAGAGAGATGTGTGTGTGTGTACACTATGCCAAGTGTGGTATCAAGATAACGGTGGCCTCATAAAATGTTAAGTACATCATATGGTGCTAACGTTATTTGTTCTTTGACAGTATGAAAAGCTCATAAATTAAAGCATTATATTTATGTACCTACAGGGTAACTTTTTGGTAACTGTGTTTTAAATGGCTCTTAATTTCTTCAGAGCTTTCACCTCTTATTCATAAAATACCAACATGAACTTAGCCTGTGTTCATATTTTATAAATTCTCAAATCTTTCATTTTATTTAGATTTTAAAAACTTACCCTATGAAATTGATTTATCTCAATGTTTTTATATTCTAATTTCCAGTGTTATGTTTTCCTTTTTACCTGAAATCTGTCTAATTTATGATTAAATTTTCTTGTACTTAAACAAAAGCAATCTATTTTTGTTTTATTAACTTCAGCCTTTATGTTTATTTCTTTCCTCTTGCTTTCCTTGAAGTTATTTTTTATTTTTTTTAAACATCTTAAAGTGACTTCTTAATCATTTCCACTTTTTCTTTGTATTAACAATAAAAAATTATGTTAAATGCAATTTGGTATTCTGGGCTCGATTCTGAAACAGAAAAAGGACATTAGTAGAAAAACTAGTATAATCCTAGTAAATCTGTAGTGTACTTAGCAGTAACTTAGCAATATTAATTTCTTCACTTTGACAAATGTACCATGGTTACCTAAGAAGTTCGCATTAGAGGAAACTAAGTGAAGTATGGAACTCTCTTTACTACCTTTGCAACTTCTCTAAATCTAAATTATTACAATATAGTAAGTTGATTTAAAAATTTAAAAAAGCTTACATAAGATTAGCTTTGGGAATAACTGTAAGCTTTGATATATGGCATTTATATTCCATGACTTTCCAAGTAATTTACCATAGTATACTATTCCCTTTTATTTAGCAAAGTAGATTTAATTTCTAGTTAGTAGGATTTTTAAAATTAAATTTTTAGTATTAGTAAAAATAAGCTGGCAGAAATGACTATACAATTTCCACATTTTGGGACATGAGGTTTTTCTTTATGACCTAAACTCTGCCCCTAAACTTAATTCTGAAGCAATAAATGTTAAAGTATTTTACTGAAGGTATAAAAAGAACTGTGGAAATGTGTTTACAATAAGTATAGTTTTTCTTTAACACTTTGCTCATGGGAATACAGTTTTTTACCGAAACTTTGTTTTCTATTTATACAACAAACATCTAGAAAAGATCTTTAGAGTCTTTCATAAGTGAAAATGTAAAAGTCTCACCAGCTGTTGCTCCACAGGTGGTGGCACTTCCCTGGTTGGCATAAACAATGGCAGGATTGTAAAGACTGAACACCACAGGGTAAAATACCTTCTTACCTACAAAGTAAAATATAGGTTTGTAACATACAAAAAGTTATGAAGAACTGTTCTTTATTGCAATATCTATTAAGTTTTCTCAAAGCCTTTTTCATAGATGATTTTTTTATATTATATATTTTTAAATATTCAGTCTATAGAACATCATGTTAATTTGATGAATATGATGATGATTTTGTAACGTATCAGTAGGTTAACTATAACCTTGCAAAAGAACAGAGGAAAAAATAAACTAAAAGGTGCTTCACATTTATTCCCTTTGACTTTGGGGAGATGTGTATTCATTACATGAGTCATTTATTACTCATTATTTCATCTAATCAGCAATAATAACCTCTGATAATCACCACGAAACTTAGAAACGTTTGTTAGATCCACCCTTCAAAACTGAATCACTAAAAAGAGTAAATTCAAAGAATACTGTACAGTGAATAGACATGCAGAGAATAATTAAAACAGAGAATAAATCTGAATGCAAATCTGGAAAAGTCGGGAAGATAAGGTTAAAAATACCTGATATAGTAGCCCTTGCAGAAGACCTTGTCATCAGCACTCAAACTGACTGATCTAAAAGGACTGTAAAGGCTAACTAGCCCATCTTCCCTCAGCAGAGAAACCCTTGCTATGGCTGGCTTCAATCAGATATGATCACATGAAGCATTCAGTGATTGTCAGGAAGTGTGGCAGTAACATGGCAACCTTTTTATTACAAGATCCCTAGC
Organism: Ateles fusciceps; assembly: GCA_036589455.1. Classification (NCBI taxonomy): domain Eukaryota; kingdom Metazoa; phylum Chordata; class Mammalia; order Primates; family Atelidae; genus Ateles; species Ateles fusciceps. The sequence goes on along the minus strand of JAZHEH010003321.1, from coordinate 408,578 downwards.
AGATGCTCATTCTACCTTTGTTCAAATCCATTTAGGGATGGGGAGCTCAATTTTCCAGAGGCAAATCTATTTCTGGATATAAAATACTTCTTTTAAACTAAGTAAGTACATCTCCTTCAATTTTCACATTTTGCATTTCATGCTGTAAAATAAACGTAACCTTCATTTACTCATTAGATTCTCAGAGAGTTCCTGACAGCTATCCCTAACCTGATTAATAAGAAGGCAATCATTTGCATATGAATAGTTCTACAAAGAAAACCATTTGCTATGAGATTCTTTTTTTTTTTTTTTTTGCTATGAGATCTTTAAAAATTTTTTATTTTTAAAGATGAGGTCTCACTATGTTGCTCAGGCTACTGTTGAACTCCTGGGCTCAAGTGATCCTCCTGTCTCAGCCTCCCAAGGTGTTGGGATTAAGATGTGAGCCACTGTGCTCAGCATCCCCCCCGTTTTTTTAATTGACTAATAAAAACGGTGTACAACATGATGTTTTGCTACATTCATACATTGTGAAATGATTAAATCAAGCTAATAAACCATATCCATCACCTCACATACCTAACATTTTTTTTGGTGGTAAGAACATTTAAAATCTACTGGCTTAGCAATTTGCAAGTATACAATATAATGTTATTAACTATAGTTACCATGTTGTGTAATAGATTTCCTGAACTCACTCCCCCGTTGAGATTCTTTAATGCAGGAAACTGTTTTGTGTTTTTTTTCATTTTAAATAAATTAAAAATCATTTAAAATTTGATTAGTAAAAATGTAATTTTCTCATTAATTTTCAAAAAATATCTACAATCTAAAGCAGAGTATAGTAAATCACCCCAAAATGCACAGTCTGGAGACCAAGCACTATCCGCAACTAGACTTCCATCTGAGTGTGTGTGCATGCATGCATGTGGGCATGTTTGCATGTGTGGATGCTATATGCCCAAAGCTGAGTGCTTCTGACTCTCACACATCTCCATACCATCCACTTAGCTCTTTTTCTGACCTGTACTGCTTCTGCCTCATCAATTTCTAGATATCCTGTTCCTCTGCATTTCTTTATTTGGCTTCAAATGTAGTCATTGGAAGTTGGCCCCAAGAGAGCAAAGGATATGTATTTCAGAGTCAAATTTTTAATTTCCTACTTAGTATTCCAGTTAAATTATGCTTAATATAACTTAAAAAAAATACCAGGGTTTAACTAAAACTTCTTTTCCCTCAAAATAACTTGATTCAAACTATAGGACATGTGATACTGTTCTAAATTGTATACTCAGCTCATCTACCAACATTTTACGCACCTGGCTCAGCATTTAACCGGCAGCTGTTAAGGAATTCGGCTGAGAAATAGATATCAACATCACAGAAAAACATCAAGACCTCTCCCTTGTCCCAAGCTCGGGCACCCACATTTAGTCCTCGTCCACGATTAAATTCTTCATTCAATGAGACCAAGGTGTAATTGTGAAAATCAGACTCACTATGAGGAAAGCATACAACAAATAAGTCCCACTTAACAACTCTCTGCCTTCAACACAGCTTACAAAATACGTTTTACACTTCAAATATTTGATTATGTTGGTTCTACATTCACATGGGAAAAGGAATCCCAGCTTCATGTGTATGATCATCATCACGGAGAGATATTTACCAAATGCCCACATTTGAGGCACACGTTGGTAGTATGAAGCTCCAAAGTGTTACAGTGGCCACCGCCCTTTGGAATCTTAAACACCTTTTGGGGAGATGAGAAATACACACATGAAAAAATAGCTGTAATGTCTGGTAATAAATAATGCATTCTAAAAGGGTGACACACACAAAGATCACTCTCCTCTTGCATCCGCTGGGTCTTTGCACACATCCCCTTATCAGAGGGGATCCTCTCTAATACTACGTGAAAAGCAGCTCTGACCTCCCTCTCTTTCATCTCTATCCTCTTCCTCAAGTGTTTTTCTTGGTACTGCCAGACATGTTTGTTCCAGTGTCTCTCCTACTCTGTGGGAGCAGGGATTTTGTTTTGTTCATTATTATGGACACAGTGCCTCCTCACAGAGTAGGAGTTCAATAAATATTTGCTGAATGAATGAAGAGCAGTTCTGAGAAAATACATCACGCATATCTGCAGTAGTTACAGAAGATGTTAGAAGTGGAATGTGAGTTATACTTTGGTTAAAATGTTGAATTCAGTGGTAAGTGTAAAGGTCATTCCAAATAATTATTCTCAAAGGCAAAGAGGTAAGAGTGTAGAAAGCATTTTAGAGAAAAGGGATCAGACAAATCAGATTGGAACAAAAGGACCCTAAAATAGGAAAAGTGAGATAACAGTCAAAGGATCTTAAAAGAGGAACAATGAGAGAAAGGTCAGACTGAAGAGTACCTCCCATGCAAGGTTAAAGAAATTAGTCAGTATCCTAAAGACAAAGAGAATCAGCAGGATTTTTCTGCTAAGGCAGTGGTTCTCACAGTGAGGCCCCCAAACCTACAGCATCAGCTTCCTGTGGCAACTTGTTAAGAGAGGCAAACTCTCAGACTACACCCAGACCCACTGAATCAGATGCTAGGGCTGGAGTCGAGCCTCTACATTTTCACAAGTCTTCCCAGTGACTCTGGCACCGAAGTTGGAGAACCACTCACTGCACTAGGGTGCAGCCTGATCAAAAAGTAATGTTTTAGGAGGATTACACTTACAACAGTACAGAATGGGTAATGGAGAGATGGAACAAAGTCTCAAATAGTGCATGGAGTGACCTCCAAGTGCTGTAAGTGCCTAAGACTCTTCTTCCGCCTTAAGGAATATAAATCTCTCTGTTTTTTGGGGAAAACTGCCCACTGCCACCCCACATACTCAGCACCAAGTGGAGGCACTGATCACAGAATACCCCTCACTCTCTGCCCACCCCAACCACAGTAATGTCCTAGGGATGGGGACCAGGCTTAAGCTGGGCCAATCCCAATACCCCCACCCCCACCTGGCCATAGTGATTGGCTCAAGAGTGGGCAAAATGTCCTTCCCTGGGATTTTCTCAACTGGAGCTGGGAGAAAGCTCTTTCCTCTCTGATGGCAAAGCTAGAAGATGTGAGCCCAGAGCCGCCAACAGTCATATCCCTCACCATGTGGAAGAAGCCAATCTGCAACAGGAGAATGGAGTCAACATGCAGAGAAAAACAGACAAGGAGATGACAAGAGAATTCTGATGGTATTCAAGTCTCTGGTTCCAATCCCTGAGAAACCAGAGTTGTTTTGATTTTCTTCCCCAAATTTGGTTGGAACAATCCCTTTATTTCTGGGAGGTATCCAAGATTCTTCAATACTGCTCCTATTTTCGTTAAACAAGCTCAAGGTAGGTTTACACCATTTGCCACAGAGGTGTCTTGACAATACCTCAACATTACCAGTGTGAGCTCGTGGCACTTAGTAGGTGATCTAAAAACACCAAGGAGGGAAAGGAAGGGAAGAAATGGAGGGAGACGGAACTAAGGTTAGGGTGGTGGCAGTAGCAAGGAAGGGACAGAGACGAGGTCCTGTGAAGTAAGTAGGAACTAATTAATTAGAGGTAACTGGAGGCAAAGAATAAGTAAAAGACTGTGGCTCTCAAAAGTCATGCCGAGGGGATGGTGAAATGGTTTTACTCTGAACTGAGAGAGGGCCATCAGGAGGAGGAGCTCATGTGGGGAAGGGGAAGGCAGTGAGTCTTGTCTATATACATCAAGGATCTGAGAATCCCTGCAGGCCAGGGACTCAGATTCACTCATCTATGTCCACTCTTCTTCCAATTACCCCAGTCAGACTCCCAAGCAGTGTACCTGGAACACAGTAGGTAGGACTCAATGAATGTTAGTTGAATGATTTGAGAAGAATGGCTGATCAAATCTGGGCTCTTAACAAATGGCCACAACTGGCAGAAAGGTAAAGAAGCAAGTAAAGGATACAGAACTGGTGTGGTTAGAGATGATAATCAACCTAACAGTTTACATTATATCCTACTTACATTTACAAAATAGTTACATTTTACAAATATAAGAACATTTTAAGACAGAAGTACTGGTTAGGTTGTCAAAGGTAAAAATGCAATGAAAAAGAAAAACAGAAAAGAATTTGGCAGTTAGGTCATATCTTTGGGCCCATGATTTAGAAAGAAAAAGGCTGAGAAGCAAAAGAATTAATAATTAAGTACTAAGGGATTACTAATTCATCCAAACCTCTGAGCATCTACTATGTGCCAGGTACTATAGACTTGCTTAGTTATGAACTGTTATCCCGTGATGTTGAGCTACGAAAGGACAGAAACATAATGGTAGTGGTTGGTCACTTCAGAGTTGGGTGGGAGTTTCTTAGAGATATGGGAGACCTTGGCATTGTTAGCAGGGGAAAAGAAGGAACCTGAGGAAATGGAAGGAAAGAAAGGTGACAAAAGAGACAAATTCAGAAGATGATTACGTCAAAGTGAAGGAATTAGATTTTTAAAAAGGGGGAAGCAGCAGCAAATACACAGAAGGTGAGTGGGCCACAAAGAAAGCATCCTGATCATGCCAGACTCCCTGCTAAGCAGAAAGGGAAGTTGAGTCACGTAGGGTTGCATGTGAAATGAGGAACTTATCACCACTCCCACTGCCCACATGGTCAGCCAACTTTTAAACAACAGTTACTACAAATTATTAACTCATTACATATCTGAAATTCTCACTCTTTCAGCAATGTTATATGTCAAGGACTTGACCGCGGATCTGGTTCACCAACCTTGTGACAGATTCTAGGATAGACTTGACTTTAGACAGTCCTTCTTTACCAAAATACACCACTGTGAGATGAATCTTCTTGTCTTGATGAATACAAACATCCCTAAAAGAAGTGAAAAATAAAGTTTATTCAAGAAGACATGAGGCACTACTCATTCAGAAAGCAACCACATGAAGCTTTAACAAGAAAATGAGGCATTACTGACACAGTAGCAAACATAAAAGTGGCAACACTGATGAATTATGGAAGGCACAAGGTCTATGCCTGAGTGAGTGCAGCCCTTGGAGGGCCGTGGAAGCAGTCTGACATTGTTGGCATATTTAAAACATTTTTTTTGAACTTTTGCGTTCGGATTGCTTTCAGAAGCAAATCACAAGCTATTCAAGGAAATAAACTCAATCGGTTCAGAACCAAATAAATAAATACTGACCTTTTGAATTAAGAGTTGTCTTCAGACTGGCTAATTCCAAAAGTTATACTTATCATTAAGGAATAAGTATTTGCCATGTCTGAGATTACTTACTATAAAGAATAATGTGGCCTTTGAAAGTAATTTCAAGAAAAGCAATAAAAAAATGCTTTAGGAAATCAGATCTCAAGTGAGCTATTTGGAACAGGAAATCTCATTTGGAAGTATGACTGCCAGACCTTCAGCTGCAGGACAGTTTTAACTAACCTTTTAAATCCAATAATTCCAATATGAGAGTAAAGACGAGGATTACAAAGCATTAAAACTAGTATATCACAGTATTTAAAACATTTAAAATTATTGAAGTATTAAAAACATGGGAATTGTTAAATCAAAAAGCAGTATTTTCCACAAATAGTTATCCTAATGTGTAGATAATTATTTAACACTTCAGCATTTAAAAATATCCAAATTTAATAACATAAAAAAAAACTTTACAAATTCTTTGCTTCCCAGGATGAAATAACTTTCTCCAATTTTTAGTTTAATGTTTGTATTTCTAAATGTATTTTGATTAAAAACCTTAAATCATTCTGGGGGGATTGTCTTGGGAGATAGCAGTATTCTGTATCTTGATTGGGGTGGTGGTTCATGAGTACATACATTTATCAAACGACATGAAATTCCAGCCTGGACAACATGGCAAGACCCCTATCTCTACAAAAAATAAAAAAGATGGCATGCACCTGTGGTCCCAGCTACTTGGGAGGCTGAAGTGGGAGGATCACTTGAGCGCAGGAGGTTGAGGCTGCAGTGAGATGTGCTCATGCCACTGCACTCTAGCCTGGGTGACAGAGTGAGACTCTGTCTCAAAAAAAAAAAAAAAAAAAAAAAAAGTCATGAAACCTATATCCTTAAAATATGTGGATTTTACTGCATGTAAATTATACCTTGATAAAGTTGATTTTTTAAAATTCAACTTGTCTTGAAATGAATTAAAAAACAATTATCAAGGCCATCAAATTTGATTTCTAATAGATGTCGCTCTCAATTTATTTCATAGTTCAAACTGTCAATAATACAATATACTACACATGCTTTAAAAAAAAAGAGAGAATATAAAAAATAAAGCTCCTCCAAAGCCTATAAAATTATTCTAAGTAATTATACTCAGTGAAGATAAATTGAGAAAATCTGAGTAAAATGTGATTTTTTGAGAAGAACAGAGCTGAATCATTAAGTCCTGACAGTTACCTGAAGTTCTGCATAAACTGTACAAATGCTTCAGTTCTTTCAGCAAGTGGCACAATGATATTAATAATTGATCTAGTGATGTCAATCATCTCGCTCTTCACTTTCATGAGAGGTCCGAAAGGGCGGAAGAGGGTCACATGTCTATATTCCATAAGATCTGCTTTCTTAAAAAATAGTTCATACTGTGTGCCCTTATCTCTCTCGGTGCGATAATAACCTAAAGGAAAGAGTTAGGAACAAAGACATCTCTATGTCAAAGTTTACAAATTCAATGGGAAGACAGATTTTACTCACTTAAACATGAAGGGCATTAAAGCAGACCTGCCGATTTTTACCTATTTGTGAAAATACTTATCCCCACTGCACAGTCAGTAACAATTACTCCTTTAAAAGAAAAAGTTAAAAAAATGTTCACTGTTCTGTTATTTATTTATTTATTTATTTAAAGACAGGGTTTCACCATGTTGGCCAGGCTGGTCTTGAACTCCTGACCTCAGGTGATCCACCCGCCTCAGCCTCCCAAAGTGCTGAGATTATAGGCGCGAGCCACCATGCCCGGCCACTGTTCTGTTATTTTATTCAATCTATAAAATATACTCCAAATGACAATTATTCCTTTTTACATATGACTTTTTAAAAATACTAGAGCCTATCAATATGAGAACCATGATAAATAAATAAATTACTTCTAGCAATATTAAAATCTAGACCCAAGAGCCACAATTGCTATTGGTTTAGGTCAACTAAAAGAAATCGATGCCTTCATGTTAGTTATGTGATATAAAGAGTGCCACGTGGTCTCAATTTTGAGGAAGAGCCTGTCTTTGAAGGAGACAGAAAAATAGACAAATAATAACAATATAGTGCCATATATGTATCTGTATATATGTGATTATACATATATATATATATATATAACACACACACACACATAAAATCACTGATAGAGTGAAGTCAAAGAAAAATTGGTACAGATTTAAACTCAGTGATTTGAGATGCCTTTGAGAGAAAAGCATGAACATCTACGAGGCAACCTGATTTTTAAGTGTGATGCTCAGGAGAGAGAAGGTTAAACCTACAGATGTGTGGGTCACTCAGTCAATATCTGGGTATAAAATGGTGAATAAAATAGATTTGGTCCCAACCTTCCTGAGGTTCACAGTTTAGTAGGAAGCACAAACCAGGAAATGAGCAATGCCATATGCTGTGACAAGCAGTATGAATGTACAGGTGACAAGAGCACACAGAAGTACTGCTATCTTAGACTTGAGGTTGCAGATGACTTCTCAGAAGAAGTGATATCTGAACTAAAGTCTAGAAAAGGAATAGGAATTAGTTTACATTATTAATTACTAGTAATTATCCTCCCTGCAGTGGGCAGGCAGTGGCACAGAAGAAAAGTGACAAACAGAATATGTTCCATGTAGAGAAAAATCCTGAAGTAACAGAATACAACAAGAGTTATAAGAGAATACAACAAGAGTTATAAGACAAAAGCAGGAGGTGCAGAATATGAAACTGGCATAGCTCCCTTTCTTTTTGGGGAGAGCTGATATGAGGACATTTTATGCATGTTACTTAGTTATTTCCTCTGCAGCTTCCCATTCTGCCATAAGCTACAAACATACGTTGAGAAGACAAAAAGCTGAGCTTGCAGAAAAATTAGAAGAGTTTTGAGCAAAACAATCCATCAAACGGCAGAAAATGACAGCAGAAAAAGAGGAGACCACAGGGAAAGGCAGCTGTAATGCCACAGCAAAGCATAATGCCCTCCCTTATGGCCTCCAAAGGCCTCAGGATATTGTATTAATACTACTGTGCAGCAAGTGACGGCCATGACGATTCAGAGTCAAAAAGTCTACATGTGATATACCAGGGGTCCCTAACCCTGGGACACAGACTGCTACTGGTACGTGGCCTGTTGGGAACCAGAAGGCACACCAGGAGGTGAGTGGCTGGAGCCTGGCAAGCATTATCACCTGAGCTCCGCCTCCTGTCAGCACAGTAGTACTGTGCTGCACTGGATTGTCACAGGAGTGTAAACCCTGTTGTGAATTGCGCAAGCAAGGGATCCACGCTGTACGCTCTTTATGAGAATCTAACTAATGCCTCATGATCTCAGGTGAAACAGTTTCATCTCAAAACCATCCTCACCATCCCATGGAAAATTATCGCTCATGAAACCAGTCCCTGGTGCCAAAAAGGCTGGGGACCACTGTGATACACAGGTTATAATATCAAGCAAAGAGAACTTTCAATAAACATTTATTTTCAAAATGGTTTAAGTCAGCAATTAAATGTCTAACAGGGAGTGTAAAGGAGATGGGTAGGGATCTAGAATAATTACTGTTTATATAAATCAACAAGTATCCTAAATTTTATAGCAGTGTTCTTCAACCTGAGTCATATCCCATCTTGATATATAAAAATTCCATACTCTTTCTGAAATATGTATTAGGAAATACGTATTTCCTTACTTTTCCAAATACCAAGTATGCTTTTTAAACCATATATGACCCCTTCTTCAGACATGTGCTTCTCCTTTCTCCAATAAGGAAAATAGCTACCAGTCTACTAGTTTTTTATTTCCTTTATCAAATGGTTTTCAAGTTTTGAATCTTAGTCTACACATTTTTAAAAACATAGAAAAGGGCATGAAGATCAGATAAATGAGGAATATAAATCATACACATGCAACAAGAGATTTTATTCTATTTCCCTATTTTATTCTCCAATTTTATTATGATCTCATTATATCTTTTTCCAGAAAGCCACTTAAAATTCTAGTGGAATGAAGTGGGAACAACTTACGTGTTTTAATACTGTGGATAATGACTGACTTATATTACCAGCATACAATACTAGTATTTGTCTCACTAACATAATATTGACCAACATATTTTTCACATTACCTTCTATGAAGTCATTTTCATTAAATATCAGTTTCTCTCCAAGGGGACCCTCCTCATCTTCTTGTTCATCATCTTCATCAGGATTATTAATGACTTCCAAGCCAGCTTCAATAACTTCCACCAATTCATCTCGTTTGTCTTTTCTAACTGGCTTTTCTTCAGGATGGCGAGTAAGACCCATTTCCAATTGAAATACTTTCATTGAGGTAAAACTTTCAAAGGGAATGACCCCATACTCACTGGGTAGTTTGGCCCCTATGCTAACTTCAGCTTTGTCAATTTGGGAATGAAGAAACTCTAAAAGATCACCAGGTGCTTGCTCTTTGTTGCCTTGATAGCCTATGCCATTAGCCCCTATATTCTTTCTTTCTTGCAATGACCTCATTTTCTCACTCATTTCTTGTAATTCTTGTTTTAGTTGGGCAATTTGGCGTTTCAGACTGGTTGCCCTGGTCTGATAATGTTCTTCTTGTTCCTGTAGGAGAGCTTGATAATACTCTTTACCATAATTTTCCCCAACAACACCAGGAAGAGATGCATTTCCATCAGTCTGGGGGGCACATTCCAGAAGGTACATAAATAATACCAAACTGCAGAGCAAAGCGAGGCCCAACAGCAGCCAGTGGGTCCGGGTGTGAAGAATCAATCCTCTTCTAGGCATTCTTATTAACATGTATTTGCCTAACAAAATAAGCTCTTTGTGTGTTCATACCTTTAGTAAAAAGTTATCAAAAATTAAAAACAAAATCAGAATTTCCATAAAAGGTACCCAAATAATTCTGCCGTAGCTTTTTCTTTCTTCAGCAATCATGACTATTTGCAGAAATGAGAAATTGTGTATATACTTTCTGTATTGTTACCAATGATATCCAGAATAAAGCAATCTGATATATAAAATCCACATTATATTGGTAGTGATTTTTCTGAAAGACACAGATCAGAATCAATCAGAATTTTGTTTCCTTAAGGATATTAAATTTGTTTGTAGCTTCAGTAAACTTAGCTATGTGACTACTACATGTAGAGAACTATGAGAGGTACTAATATAATATTAAATAAATACTGGGAGAATTTCTCTTTTTTTTTTTTGAGACAGAGTCTCACTCTATCACCCAGGCTGCAGTGCAGTGGCACAATCTCGGCTTACTGTAACCTCTGTCTCCTGGGTTCATGTGATCCTTCCACCTTAGCCCACCGAGTAGCTGGGACTATGGGCACCTGCCCATCATGCCCAGCTAATTTTTATATTTTTAGTAGAGACGAGGTTTCACCATGTTAGCCAGGCTGGTCCTGACCTCAGGTGATCTGCCCACCTTGGCCTCCCAAAGTGCTGGGATTACAGGCGTAAGCCACTAAGGCCCGGCCTGGAAAAATTTTAAAAAATACCTTACAAAACAATAAATTATGTATACTGTTTGTAACTAGTATGTCTACATGGCTATAAGCTGCATCAAAGAAACATTAAAATTATGTTCAGCATAGTCTGTATTACATATATTCTACTGTTTTCTAATTATTTGAAAATTATATTGCTTATAACTCTTTATTAACATAATATTTCAATTACCACACCATTTCCCAACTAAAGCTCATGACCATTTGGGAACTGAGTATCTAGAAACTGTTTCTGTTATAGTAATAATCGTTTACTGGAAAGAGAAATTTTCTTCCAGTTTACTCAATTCAAGCATTCTAACTCATTAATTTCGACTGCTCAACCTAGCCAATCTAGGAGCCTTAAAATTAAGTGGGAGAAAAAACAATTTCAAAAGGTCAGAGACATCTGGAAAACACATTAAGAAAACATATTTATATCAAATGTCTTCCAGGAGATTATTTGCACATTAGATCACATAATTCTTTCCACTGTATTACACATCAACAGATTTCCTACAAGTCTAAAAAGGTTTGGAGTCTGTTTAAAGAAAAAACATGAACAATTTAATCATGTTTATTGGCAGAGAAAAAAATAAAAACCATTTATAAATTTACAAAATTACATGCTATTGTTCATGCTATAACCAGTTGTGTGAACTCTTCCATGTATTTAAACTAATGATTCTTAACTCTAAAAACAGAGGTTTAACTTAGGAGAAGCGAGGCAAGGAGACCTCCACTGCAAAGAGAACTTCCATTGTAACAAAGTGCTCATTGAGAAGGATAATGTGATATGACAGCAGGTTTTTAACAGTGACCGTTTTCTCAGTGCAGCAAAACCTGGAAGATCACTACAGTATATCAGTCCTAGTCACTTTCTTAACGAGTAGGAAAACCCTGGATGCTTTCTGTGGCAAATGCTGCAATGCACATTTATTATTATTATTTTTTTTGTGGTAGCATGTCTGTATAAAACATAGGATAGATGGATACTTCTTATGGCCAACATACCACAAATAATGTTCTTAACTCTCCTTAGCCGTTTATTATTTTAGTAAACCAAATGACAATCAAGTATCTTGAAAAATTTAATTCACTACAAGGGAGTCTTTTACTATGACAGCATCTCGCTTACTGATTATAAATCTTGTTTGGGTGATGTAGAAAAAAATAGTTGGCTTTAAGAAATAGTCTAATTAAAAAAAAATACAAAACTAATATTATTTCCAGGATTTAACCATACCTCAAAACCATAATCCCTAGCATAAGAAAACACTTGAATTTCATTATTTAAAAGATAAACTTAGCGGTATCTATTTTAACTATTAAATTATCACTAGCCCATTTATTAGGGAAAAGAACTTAAAATATGGAGACATAATCTTGTATAATAAAGATATACATACTTTAATTAATAAAGATATACATACTTAAGCATACTATACTCAAAACTGAAGTGAAACTGGATAACAGAACTACCACTATCTTTTATTAATGTGGGTACCTCATATGTTTTCTTTATATACACGATGTATTTTAGATTATAAGAGATAACTCAGAAAATGGGTCACTACGGAAGGTTTACTTTTCAATAAAATAGAATGGAAAATATCAATGGTAGTGTTTAGCTAAGGTCATCTTTCTTCCTCTCCCCTTTAAGACAAATACAGGTTTTGAGATATCCCACTTAACATTACAGTTGAATATTTTCCAATAAAATGAAAGAAAGGATACTGTAATTACTTCAGAATGTAAATGTTAGTTGCATAATTCTGTGGTAATTAAAAACAAAAGATTCTTTTAAATCTTTAGGCAATTAAAATCTTATTTGCGTAGTTCCTGAAAGGAAAACTCTGGCCATATTCTATAAGATTACATTATAACCGTTTTATAATATGAATATGTTAAGAATATTATAGAAAACATTTTCTGCTGTTACATCTTGATTGTCATGATTCTATCAAATGTGTTTGTATCATGAAAACGGTTGATTCACAGCCCAGAGTTAATCCCAACAAGGGTTCTAAGCACAAATACAGACAGTTAAGTGTGCTGAGGAGAGAAAGGAATAATGTGAAGATGGAAAAATAAGCTGTTAAAGGTATGTGATATGAAATCAAAGATCTCAGGATTGAAAGAAACCTTAGAAGCCATCAATTCTAACTTTCTAAAACCGGCTAAAAAACTGACTTCCTCTTACAACCAAGACGAAGTAATGGGCCAGATCTACTCTTAGATTTTCTCTCTTTAGATGGCTTGAAACAACCAAAATAAACAATCACTCCTGCCAAAAAAACCCAAAATATGAAACAATGATTTTCAAGATATTAAACATCAGGTAACAAAGGACAGTGATCCCCAGAGAAACAAGAAGCAAGTGGCTGCCAGCTTACTGCCTTAGTTTCTGAGCCACAAGCAGAGCCCAGCAGATTCCCGAGTTGATGGGACGCAGCTCACAGTCTGAGGAGACCAAGGTATCTAGGATTCAAGCATGTAGTACCAGAGTGGATACAGCTGCAGACAGAGAACGCCACAAATCTGAATAGGACATCCCATGGGTATTTGGCAGAGTACTGATCAGTGAAGGGTAAGAGGCAACTAACAGACTAAGGAAAGGACCACACAAAAAATTAGAGGACACAGAACCCAGCATTCATACAGGGCCAAGATTAGTGCATGTTCCCACCAGACAGACTGGAAAACCTCAAAATTCACGGAGCACTGGGTAGAACATTCAAAAAAGTCTGCCTCAGTAGTGGGAAATAATTAGCTCTAGACTAAACATGGCACTAGTCCTGCCAACACATCTTAAAAGCAAGATCTGAAAGGGTCACATTATTTCCAAGTAATAGCACAACAAGCCTTAAGAATATTTATAAGAATATAAAAATATCCAATACTCAACAAAATAAAATCCACCATATCTGGCATCTCAACAAAAATTACCAGGCATAAAAAATTGACCCATAATGAGAAAAATCAATGATTAAAACTGACCAATGATTAGAACTGACAAATGTGAGAATCTGCAGAAAAGGACACCAAAACAGCTATCATAAACTGTATTTTTTTTTTTTTGGAGACAAAGTTTTGCTCTGTTGCCAGGCTGGAGTGCAGTGGCATGATCTCAGCTCACTGCAACCTCCACCTCCTGGGCTCAAGTGATTCTCCTGCCTCAGCCTCCCAAGTAGTTGGGAATACAGGCCCGCCCACCACACCCAGATAATTTTTCTATTTTTAGCAGAGACAAGGTTTCACCATGTTGGCCAGGATGGTCCCCACCTCCTGACTTCGTGATCCACCTGCCTCAGCCTCCCAGAGTGCTGGGATCACAGGCATGAGCCATTGTGCCTGGCCATAACTCTATATTAAAATGATGTTTATGTTCAAAAAATTAAGGAGAGCTATGGATGACATAAAAGAGATCCAAGTTAAGCTTCAGGAGATGAAAATTTCAGTGTCTGAGATGAAAAATACACTGAATGGGATTAATGGCAGATTAGATATTTGAGAAGAAAATATTAGCAAACTGAAGATGTAGCAACAGCAACTATGCAAAATGCAGCAAGAAGGAAAAATAAAAAATTTAAAAGACAACTCCAAACAGCCTAATATACATGTAATTGGAGTCCCCAAAGAAGGGGGAAGGAGTCAGGAGAAATACTTAAAGAAATAAGGCTATAAACACACATAAGAAGCTCAACTAATCCCAAATAGCCATAAAGAAAATTATAGCAAGGCACATGATAATCATATTGCTCAAATCCAATGTAAAGAGAAAAATCTTAAAACTGGCCACATGAAAAATGCACATTGCATACAAGAAACAAAAGGTAATAATGACAGATTACTCTCTGAAAACTGCAAGTAAGATGACAGTGGAACAATTATCTTTAAAGAACTGAAAGGAAAAATATGCCAACCTACAATTCTATGCCCAGAACAATTATAATTGAAAAAGGCAAAATACAGTCTCTGGCATAAAAAGCTAAAAGAATTCATATACCTGTACTATAAGTCTTTTAGGCAGAGGAACATGATACCAGAAGGGAATATGAATTTATACAAAGCAATGAAAAACATCATTGATAAGATTTTTGTTCATTATTTTATCTAAACCTGTTCAAAAGACGACAGAATAAAATGGACAATCCCAGAAAAGCATAAACTAACAAAACTGATTTAAGAAGAAATACCAGTATGAATAGACTTATATGACAAAAGATTGAATTAATAATTTAAAAAACAACTACTCACAATGAAAAGTCCAGGCCCAGAGGCTTCACTGGTGGAATCTACCAAACATCTAAATAAGAATTATTATTAAATAAGAATTATCTTCACAGAATCTTCTAAAAAATAGAAGAGGAGGAAGCATACTATAAGATCTGTATTATCCTGCTACCAAACCTAAAGACATTAAAAGAAAATCACAGGCCAATATCCTTTATGAATATAAGTGCAAAAATTCTCAACAAAAATACTAGCACAATGAACCCAGCAATGTATAAAAGGAACCATACATCATGACCAAATAAGATTTATCCCAGAACTGCAAGGTTAGTTTAACATCTGGAAATCAATTAATGCAATATACCATATAAACAGAAGACAAAATTCACTTGATTCAACACACAAGGAAAAAGCATTTGACAAAATCCAACATCATTTCCTCATAAAAAGCATTCAATAAGCAAGAAGGGATCTTCTTCTTTTTTTTTTTTTTTTTTTTGAGACAGCGTCTCACTCTGTTGCCTAGGCCAGAGTGCAGTGGTGCAATCCTAGTTCACTGCAACCTCCACCTCCCAGGTTCAAGTGATTCTCCTGCCTCAGCCTCCTGAGTAGCTGGGATTACAGGCGTGTGCCACCACACCCGGCTAATTTTTTCGTAATTTTAGTAGAGTCCGGGTTTCACCATTTGGTCAGCCTAGTCTCGAATTCCTTACCTCATGATCCGCCCACTTGGGCCTCCCAAAGTGCTGGGATTACAGGTGTGAGCCACCATGCCTGGCTGGGACCTTCTTAATCTAAGAAAGGGTACCTGCAAAAAAACCCATACCTAATATTGTATTTAATGATAAAAGACTGAATGATTTTCCCCAAGATCAGGAATAAGACAAGGATTGTACCAGAGGAGGTTCTAGCCAGGACAATTAGGCAAGAAAATGAAATAAAAGGCATCCAAATTGGAAAGGAAGAAAAAAATTATCCTTATTTGCAGATGATATGATCTGTATGCAGAAAATCCTAAGAAATTCACTAAAAATCGTTGTAACTAATAAATGAGTTCAGCCAGGTTGTAGGATACAATATCAATACACGAAAATCAATTACATTTCTATATATTAGAAACAAACAATCTGAAAATGAAATTAAGAAAACAATTGTATATACAGTATAGCACCAAAAAGAATAAAATACTTAGGAATAATTTTAAAAAGAACTGTAAGACTTGTACTCATAGAAAGTACAAAACAATGTTGGAAAAAATTTAAGAAGATTTAAATAAATGGAAAGACACCACACTCAAGACTGGAAGACTGAATATTGCTAAAAGAGTAATATCCTCCCAATTGATCTACAGATTAAACACAATCCTCTTCAAGAATCCCAGTGGACTTCTTACAGAAATTAGCAAGCTGATCTTAAAAGGTATACAAAATCAAGAAACCCAGAATAACCCAAACAATCTTGAACAAGAAAAATGAAACTGGAGGAACCACACTTTGCAATTCCAAAAATTACTACAGAGCCACAGGTAATTAAGACAGTGTGGCATGGTGTAAAAATAGACATATAGTCAATAGAATGGACCTTAAAGCCCAAAAATAGTCACATTTATGGTTAGTTGATTTTCAAAAAGAGTAGCAAGGCAGTTCAATGGAAGAAAGAATAGTTTTTTCAATCAACAGTACCGGGACAACGGGATATTTACAGGCAAAAGAATGAAACTAGACTCCTACTTCACATCACATTTAAAAATTATCCCCAAATGGGTCAAAGATCTGAATGTAAAGCCAAAATTACAAAACTTTTAGAACAGGCCGAGCAGGGTGGCTCATGCCTGTAATCCCAGCACTTTGAGGCCAAGGTGGGTGGATCACCTAAGGTCAGGAGTTTGAGACCAGCCTGACCAACATGGAGAAATCCCATCTCCACTAAAAATACAAAATTAGCTGGGTGTGGTGGCACATGCCTGTAATCCCAGCTACTCAGGAGGCTCAGGCAGGAGAATTGCTTGAACCCGGCAGGCGGAGGTTGCAGTGAGCCGAGATCACATCATGGCACTCCAGCCTGGGCAACAAGAGTGAAACTGTCTCCAAAAGAAAAAAAAAACCTCTTAGAACAAAACCTATGTGTAAATATTTGTGATGCTGGATCAGGCAACAGCTTCTCAGATGACACCAAAGACAAAACAAGTATTAATTGGACAGCATCAAAATAAAAAACTTGTGCTGCAAAGGACATCATCAAGAAAGTGAATAACCCACAGAATTAAAGAAAACATTTGTAAATCATTGTCTGTCTCACTTTAAAAGGTAAAAAAAAAAAAAAAAAAAAAAAAAAGATAAGTAACTCAACAAGCAAAAGATCTGAACAGACATTTCTCTAAAGAAGACAAATAAATGGTCTATATAAGTACATGAAAAGATGCTCAACACCATTAGCCAAAAAGTAAATGCAAATCAAAATCACAATTAGACACCACTCCACATCCACTAGCATGTAATTCAAAGTTAATCATAGACCTAAATAGGAAACCTAAAACTATAAAACTAAAAGCACGCATAGGATAAAATCTTTGTCACTCTGAGTTAGGCAAAGATTTCTTAGATATGATATTTAATAGCATAAATGATGAACTGGATTTCATCAAACTTAGCAATCTGTGCTCTTTCAAAGACATCGTTAAGAGAATGAAACGACAAGTCATGGGCCTGGAGAGAATATGGGTAAAGCATGCATCTTATAAAGGACTTGTACCAAGAATATATTTAGCAATTATTAATGAAATAACAAACACAACACAATTAAAATGTGGGAAAAGATCTGAACACTTCAAATAAACACTTGAAAAAGATGCTCAACATTGTTAGTCATTAGGCAAATGCAAAGCAAACCATAATGAAACACCTATACAGAAGGGCTAAAAATAGAATAGCTAATATTAAAAAGAATGACTATACCAAGTGTTGGTAACAATGTGGATGGACTAGAACTTTCATACACTGCTGATGGGAATATAAAATAGTTTTGTTAATAAGTTATGAACTTAACAAGTTAGTTTCTTTTCTTTCTTACTCTGTTACCAGAATCTTGCTCTGTTACCAGAGCTGGAGTGCAGTGGCTTTATCATATTATAGCTCACTGCAGCCTAACTCCTGGGCTCAAGTCATCCTCCTGCCTCAGCCTTCCTAGTATCTGGGACTACAGGTGGGAGCCACTACACCTGGTGTGATGGCTAATATTGAGTGTCAACTTGACTGAATTGAAGCATACAAAGTATTGTTCCTGGGTCTGTCTGTGAGGATGTTGCCAAAGGAAATTAACATTTGAATCAGTGAAGTGGGAGGGGCAGACCTACCCTCAATCTGGGTGGGCATCATCTAATCAGCTGCCAGTGGGGCCAGAATAAAGCAGGCAAGAGAAGATGGAAGCACTGACTTGGTCAGTCTTACAGACTTCATCTTTCTCCTATGCTGGATGCTTCCTGCCCTGACACATCAGACTCCAAGTTCTTCACCTTTTGGACTCTTAGACTTACACCAGTGGTTTGCCAGGAACTCTTAGGCCTTTGGCCACAGACTAAAGGCTGCACTGTCAGCTTCCTTACTTTTGAGGTTTTGGGACCCAGACTGATCCACCAATGGCTTCCTTGCTCCTCAACGTGTAGACGGCCTACCATGTGACTTCACCTTGTGATGGGTGAGTCAATTCTCCTTGATAAACTCCCTTTCATATATACATATATCCTCTTAGTTCTGTCCCTCTAGAGAATCCTAATACACTTGGCTAATTAAAAAAAAAAATTTTTTTTTTTTTTAGAGAGAAGGTCTTGCTATGTAGCCCAGGCCAAGTTTCTGAATAAACCTACTCATATGATCCAGCCATTCCATTCCTAGATATTCACCCAAAAGAAATGAAAGCAAATATTCATACTATTAAAATAAGATGGAGACCAGGTCTCTAAATCCCCTGAACAGACAAAGCCAGTTAAGCCATTAAAACAACCTTCACCTTGTTTGATTTGCAAATATAGGCAATAGAAGCAACTTACCTTGAGCTGTCTGCAAATGTAAGTGAAACTCTGGTTATTTTTTTGTCTGTGCCTATATTAAAGAAAAGTTAGGCGGGGCACCGTGGCTCATCCCTGTAAGTACTTTGGGAGGCTGAAGCAGGAGGATCACTTGAGGCCAGAATTTGAGATCAGCCCGGGCAATATAGCTAGCAAGACTTTGTGTCTATAAGAAATTAAAAAATTAGCCAGGCGTGGTGGTGCATGTCTGTAGTCCCTGTTGTCCTGGTTACTCAAGATGCTGAGGTGCGAGGATCACTTGAGCCCAGGAATTCAAAGCTGCAGTGAGCTACGATCATACCAAGGCACT
This sequence comes from Ateles fusciceps, assembly GCA_036589455.1. Lineage (NCBI taxonomy): Eukaryota > Metazoa > Chordata > Mammalia > Primates > Atelidae > Ateles > Ateles fusciceps. The sequence continues at coordinate 389,279 of JAZHEH010003321.1, read as the reverse complement.
CCAGCTCTGGGTGACTCTAGCCCTGTGTCTTAAAAAACAAAAAAGAAACAAACAAACTTGGTCTAAGTCAACTAGAAGCCATCAGCTAACTTATATAACTAGGGACTTTCCTACAGGATGGACTAAATAAGGCAACTATATAAATGTAATTAATGAAGTATTTTCTTTGCCTTGCTTCCTTGTTCACCCTATAGAAATCTGCTGCTCTCATTCCTTTGGTGGAGTCCCAAATCGCTTTTGATTTGTTGCTGCCTGATTCATGAATTGCTGTTTGCTCAGACAAAACTCTAAAATTTTATTCTGCCTCAGTTTATATTTTAACAATACAAAAACTTGTATACAAATGTTCACAGCAGCTTATATGTATAGAACCCAAAACTAGAAACAAGTCAGTGTCCACCAACAAGTAAATGAACAAACTGTAAAACAGACACACAATGGAACACTGCTCAGCAATAAAAAGGAATAAACTCTGACACATGCTTCACTATGGACAAATATTAATAATTACTCTGAGTAATAGGAGCCATGCAACAGAAGTACTTACTATAATGACTTCATTTATACAAAATTTTAGAAAATGCAAGGTAATTTGTAGTTACAGAAAGTAAATCAGTCAATGATTGCCTGTGGTAGGTGGTACCAGGAAGGAATTATAAAAAGGGATGAAAAAACTTTTGTCAGTAATGGATTTGCTCATTACTTTGGTTGTAGTGATAATTTCACAGGTGTCTACATATGTTAAAACTTAAAGTGTCAAATTGTACCTTTAAATATGGGTAGTTTATTTTATGTCAATTATACCTCAATGAAGCTGTTTAAAAAATAAAGCCAAGTCAGATTTAGTAGTAGTGCCAAAAAGGCATTTGTAAAACAAACAAACAAAAAAACCCTCCAGTTTCTTTACTGAAGTATAAAGATGTGTTGATTACACGTTTGCATTTAAAAAACAAAACTAAGCCCCTTATCTCCCCAAAAGTAGAGTACTACATGTTATTCTAAAGGTGTTATCGTATCTTTTCTCTTTGCCTTGTAACTTGGAGACTACAGAAGTGTTAAAGATAGTTAATTCTACAGCACTGGTCCCTTATATAATAATACGACCCTTAAGCAGTTTCTATTTAATCTTAATTCTACACAACCTTTGGTACTATGAACACAAATTTTATGCATAATTTCCAGGACATGTACGTTGCAGTGTGTCAGACTAACCTCCCATAAGACTAATCTACTGCTCTCTGAAGGATACAATCCATTTGAGTGTATTATAAAACATATTCTGTATAATCTTCCTAAATTTTCTGCACAGAACGATTTCTCATTAAAGTTTTCAAAAACTGAATTTATAATTTTGAGTTCACTTTTTACACAGCAAAAACAAAGCCACACAATTATTTGGAAAACATAACCAGTCAGAAAACTAAACCATTATGAAGTTTAAGTATCCACGAAGGAGGAGATTAGAACATTTTATTTCTTGATGAATTATTGATAACTTGATGAGTATTACAGTGATGCATGGGTTGTCAACATATTATTGAATAAGTGGTCTGTAAGTACTGATCATCTGAAAGCAGCACTTAATTAACAAATACTTGATTACCTACTGTGTGTCAAGCACTGTGCTAAGTACCAAGGACAAGTAATATCAAATGGATCCTTTTGACAGGGTGTTTCTGGAGAAAACTATACTCATGGTACCTGGATTTCAGCAAGACAAAGGAGAAAAATGTGCCAAACTGTGGCACAGTAAAAACAACTTAAAGAGTCAAGTGTAACAGCTACTTAATAGCTATGTAATCTGGGGCATAACACTTCACCTCTTAGGGCTTCCTCTAAAAAAAATGAGGCAGTTTTGCCTGAACAGCCAATGTTGCTTCCAAGATACTATGATTCCTTTAATTAAAACACACACACACACACACACACACACTCCCACACACACACACAATTTTTGGAGGGCAAACTTGATTTAAATGCCATTTAATCCAGCAATTCACAATTATACTTTCCTGATTCTATACTACAGAAGTATCCATACTACTATATAAAGTCACACAGGATGTTCATCAGTGTCATACGTAACAGCAAAACAAAAACATAAGCAACGTAATGTTCATCAGTAGGGGAAAGGTTAAATTAACTGCAGATATTTATATAACAGAATATTTTAAAGAAATTAGGTACATCTTTATGTACTGATGTAGATAACACCCACAAAATGGTGTTCCCATGTTGCAAGTATTTTTTTCTCAGTTTGTCTTGTCTACAATAGGCTTGGGAGCCAGATGGCCTGAATTCAAAGATCTGCACCATGGTTTCCTAACTCTTCAGTACAGACAAATTTCATAATCTATGTAAACTTCAGTTTCCTCCTCTGTTAAATGTGAATAATTACACAACCTACCTTAGAGTATAATTGTAACAATTAGTCAAGTAAAACCTGACAAGCATAAGTGTTCAATAAGTGTTAGGTATTATTTCCCACTAAGCAAAGTTTTGTTGTTGTTGTTGGTGGTGGCAATAGACTAAAATCTATCAACCTTTTCCTACTTCTTGATTTTAGCTACCTGAAGTAATCCTACTAAAAGTAATTTTCCCCCCTCATATAGATAGCTAATTCTTGCCATTTCTCATGCAATGCTCTTGTCACTAATTTGAAATGCCACCTTTATCATCAGCAAATTTCCTATATGTGCATAAGTCCATTTCTGGCTTCTAAACCAGGAATCAGCAAATATTTTAGGTCAGACAGTAAATGTCACAACCAGTCGACTCTGCCTCTGTGGCACAAAAGCAGTCATAGACGGTATGTAAGTGAATGAGCATAGCTGTGCTCCAAGGGACACTGAAATTTGAACTTCATATAATTTTCATGGGTCATTAAGCATTATTTTCTTCTTTTCCCCCAACATTAAAAAGTGTAAAAGCCAGTCTTAGATCATAGGATATACTAAAATAAGTAGCCAGTCATATTTGGCAACCCCTGCTTTACACTTCCAAAAAATTTTTATACTTTAAAAATTTAGCAAAATAAATATATGTGATAGAAAGGTTAAACATCATATAGGAGCACCCCAATCCCTGCTGTGAGCCAGTAGGGAAGAAGAGTGGGTAACAGTCAGCAAGCCTAACACATCTTTCTATAAGCTCTCAGAAGAGGCATACTTCTTGATCATCCTCACTGTACAGATGAAGAAACAGAGACCAGAGAGGGAAGGGTTGATCTGTATTTGTCCCCTAACTTTGTTTTTGTCCCCAGTCCTTTGTCCCCTGATAGTTACTTCTGTCTGGCTCAGGCTGCCCAGGACTCTGCCTGGACACTCCTACCTTCAGGATCTCTGTTATTTCTGTGGTTATTTCTTCTTTTCCAATTTCTAAGGCCTCCTGTAACTCCTATTAGATTTATATTGGCTCTTCTAGATTTACTTTGCATGTCACGGCTAGTCCTTCCCACTTTTTCTTTTTTGAGACAGTTTCACTGTCAGCCAGGCTGCACTGCAGTGGCAGCGTCCACTGACTGAACAGCTGGTACTACAGGTGTACACTATCATACTGCTAATTTAAAAAATTATTTATAGAGACAGGGTCTCATTATGTTGCCTAGGCTGGTCTCAAACTCCTGGGCTCCAGCAATCATCCTGCCTCGGCCTTCCAAAGTGTTGGGATTATAGGCATGAGCCACCACACCCGGTCCTTTTCTTTCTTTCTTTTTTTTTTCATGGCAGCCAGTAAGTGTTCAGTAGGCATAATACCTTAACAAATTTGAAGATGCTAATACTTACTTTAAAGTTTTCTCTGTCTTACATTAGCTCCACTGCTTCAGTGCCTAGTTCGTGTATTTGTTTGGTCTGAGGCTTCTCTTAGATGCTACTGATTTCTCACAAATGTTTAGTGATTTTTGTTGTGTGTTCACATTATAAATGTGCTAGTATCTCAGTCCATATGGAAATCACTGTACTCCTGCTGTAAATTTACATTTGTAACTAGCCCTATTACTCAATTTTACACTTATACCTAGTACTTTTGTAGCATGACAATAACAATGTAAGTTCTTTGACTTGCAGCCTATGATTCTTCAATCCACGTTTAGTCATATCCTTTTGGTATTTCATTTCCCCCAAAAAACCACTAACTTGAGTAGCACAGTTCTTAAGTGTTATGCCAAACTTCAGAGTCATATCCTCACTAGCTCTAACAGACTTGTCTAACAGTTAAACAAGCAATGATGGTCTGACAGAAGACAGTCATAAATGTGCAATCCAAAGGATAAATAATAAAATGGTAACAAATGAATCACTTAAGTCTTAAATTCGTAATAGTTACGCTTTTTTTAAACCAACCTTGGATGTTATATTAGTTAAAATAACAAATTGTATTACATTAAAAAAAAAAGACTCCATGTTATTCAAAATGTAATTTTCTGTCTATGTCATGACTCAGTCATTCTACAGGTGACAGAAATGCATACAGATGCTCACCAAGACATTTAATTTACAAGTCCACAGTATTATTCTGAGACTGAGTCTGGCTCTGTCGCTCAGGATGGAGTGCAGTGGCACAATCGCGGCTCACTGTAACATCTGCCTCTCAGGTTCAAGCAATTCTTCTGCCTCGGTCTCCCAAGTAGCTGGGATTACATCACACCTGGCTAATTTCTGTATTTTTAGTAGAGACGGGGTTTCACCATGTTTACCAAGCTGGTCTCCAACTCCTGACCAAGTGATCCACCCGCCCCGGGCCTCAAGTGTTGGGATTACAGGCCTGAGCGACCACGCCAGGCCCACAGTATTCTTAATATCCGAAATACATCATATACAAAAATTAGGAATATAAATGTCCATCAACTGAAGAGTAGTCACATATTATTCAATGGAATATTACACAGCAATAATATAATACCATGAAATAGCATGGGTGTGTCCCACAAGCAATATGCTGAGAATACTATGCAATTCCATTAACATGAAGCTCAAAATAGAGAAAACTAAAAGCTGATGAGAGAAGTCAGAATACAGATGGGAAAACAGAGATATAACTGACTTGGAAGAAGCACAGGGAAACAGGATGATGGAACTGTTCTACGGTAATAATTTGATCTATCTGTTGGTTGCACCGGGTAGTATGTAAAAATTAATTGAGCTGTACAATTAAGATTTGTGCTCTTATTGATTTCATATGTATTTTTTGCCTCAACAAAAACAAAGAGAAAAATGCAGCTTCTAAACTGGCTCGAACTGTGCTTATTTAGGCCAAACTTTTCTGAGCCACAAATACTGGAGATCCAACATCTTTTTTCATTTAGTCACGTGACAACTTTAAACAAATGGTACTGGAATAACATTACAAAATGAATGCTAACACTCTCAGGCATAAAATACTTGGCTTCTCACTTCCAAGATCGAAACTACTATTTTAATACAACATTCAAAACCCAACATTAATTCCACGAGACAGGAAGGCCCTGTACCTGCGAGCCTTGAATGATGGTGAAACGTCACGACATCCTACATCTATTTCAAAAGCACGCTAGAAAAATGCCTCCAAGTTTAACAAGCCAAGGGCTCAGGAAGAAAAGCTTCAGATGTATAATCAAACTGTCATACCGCCAATATCATCCTCACAAATAAAAGTATCACTGTCGTGCTTCCTGCGCTGCTCAGAGATAAGAGTCATTTTTAAGGTGTATCCTCTGACAATGCCGGAGGCTCTGCGTCTCCTCCGCCCTACAGAGCCCTTCACCACCGAGCATCTTTACTGGCGCTCGCTGTGCCGCCTGCAGATAAAGAGGGGCTGCGGGCAGAACTATGTTAACGAAGTTTATCTACCGGAGGAGCAGAGACGGTGGTGGTGGTTTAAAAAAAAAGGGCCAACACTGACATGCAAACCAACGGTCTCTGGCAGCACCGCACTCAGAAAAACACCGGGTTTTCCCTAAAACCGGAGCCGACTCCGGCGGGCTCATCCCTAAGGGACAGGGACCCCAGCAGAGCCAGTGCGCGAGGCGACCCCACCCGACCCGACAGGAGCCCGCAGCCCCGGCCCGCGCCCCGGCGCCCGCACTGTCTAGGCCGAAGCCGACAGGAGTCGCGGACGGGCGGGCGAGGCCGGGCCAGGTACTCACCCTGCACGCCCGCTCTGCGGTCCACTGCCTCCTGCGCCCTGGGGGACGCCGCCGCCTCCTCAGCAGCCTACCCCCGGGCGCGCCGCCGCGCCGCCGCGCCTGAGCGGCCACTTCCGGGGCGGGTGAGGAAATGAGGCCGCCGTGCGCTTGCGGCCCCGCCCAGTGCGCCTGCGCCCCGCCCCGCGCGCCCGCGGCCCGGCTCGGGAAGCTTGACCCTGGCAGCTGGTACCGAGTCATCGTCGACGTGTTTAAAGTATATGTGCACGTGCCTCCAAAAACCATTTGTGGAGGCAGCAGAGTGTCCGAGGCAGGAAACCGCTCCGGCCTGCAGGCGCCCCTGCCGGGTCTCTTGGACTACAGCGGTGCCCCGCCTTGGAGCTGGTCCCCGGGCGGGGCCGCGGAGCCTGCGTGGGCGCCGAGCCGAGGACTTCGGGCCCTGGGGCTGTGGAGCGTCCTCTGGCACTGAGCCGCCGGCGGCCGTGGGCGCATCACTGCTTTTCCCTGGAACAGTTCCCTCATGTGTTGAATGAGGGAGTTGAGGCGGACACGCTGGGAAATGGCTTCGAGCTCACACACTGAGTTTCGTGAGTGGAAAAGAGAAGCCCTTTCCTAAGCGTCTGACATGCCACTGCGTGTTCCAGGGACCTCCCCCGGGCACTGTGACTCCCATGCCACTCCGAGCACGGCCTTAGCGGGCAAGCAGAGGCGCTGCGGCGCCGACAGCCAGCTGTCGTGGACGCCGGGCGCGTCACCGTGGGCTCGCGGGAGAGGGTACGCTGGGAAGCCCTGCAGAAAGAGGAGCGGACACCGAGCAAATTCCCATCTGCCACGCACCGCGGAGCCTCGCCTTCTGCAGCCGCATTTTCTTTCTTTTTCTTCCTCATTCATGGTCCTGTTTTCTCCCAGGATCCTTCTTACTGGTCTTACCGTGTGGCCGCACGTCTGGCACACGCGCGGCGGGCGCTCCCTGAACCCCCGAATCCTCCCAAGCCCTTGTGCAGCGGCCAGGGCCGTCAGCTCGCGGCGGGGAAGTGGAAGCCTCAGAGGAAGCCGGGAGCTGCTCCCAGACAGCACCTGGCAGCAGATTGAAACCGCAGGGTCAGAGTTGCCACCTGTTTTAAATTGCTGTTTGAATCTTCCATTAGAATTGTTTTTATTTATTCATATTTTTTTTCTGAGACAGGGTCCCTCTCTGTCGCCCAGACTGGAGTGCAGTGGAGCCATCACGGCTCACTGCAGCCTCCCCGCCTCCGACTCCAGTGATCCTCTCTCCTCAGCCTCCCGAGTAGCTGGGGCCACAAGTGCACACCACCACGCCTGGCTGATTTTTATTTTTATTTTTATTTTGGTAGAGATGGGGCCTCCCTGTGTTGCCTAGGCTGGCCTTGAACTCCTGGGCTCAAGCCATCCTCCAGCTACGGCCTCCCAAAGTGCTGGCATTATAGGCATGAATCACCCTGCCTGGCAAGAATTGTTTTTAAACGAACTGAGGTTCTCCCATCAGTGGGTTTAAATTGTTGCTTTTTAATGACTGTTTTAAGTAGCCGAATACTAATTGTATGTAATTTGAATTTGGAGAGAAGATAATGCATGATTGAAATTACGTGGCTGATCATGGGTGATACCCCTGAGATACAGTTGTAAGTAGTTCCCCTTGGTAAAATATTAAAGTACAGCTACACTGGGTTCAATATCAGAAAAAAAATGTAATTAAAAGCATTTTCCCCCCAACAACTTCCAATCTGATACTTAAAAAAAACCCAAAACTATGAAAGTTTCCCATCCCTTTCCAGCCTTTAAATCTCTACCAAAAACAAATGATACTGGCTGACTCCCCCTGCTGTAGCAAGTTGTAAATAAATAGCCTCTGTTGGTTTCTAGAGTTTTCCTGGTGGTCCCATGGTAAGTCTGTACTCCTTGTCCCTGAGGTCCCCAGCCTTCCACCCACTGTGGCACCCAGAGGCCCCTCACCTCCACGTTCTCTGCCTATCAAGTGCGCCGATGTGGTTAAGTCAGCACTGGGGGCTAACCTCATTCTACGTCGAGGTCTCTGGCTATTTATTCTCAGTTTGGTACTCTGGTTTTGTTACTGATTCTTATTGTCTGGCATCTCTAGTGGGATCAGGCCATTCTTTTCATCCCTTTTTGCTGTATTTTGTGTTAATGTTTTGTGTTCTGCTCTCAAAAAGTGCTGCTTGTCATAAGAAGGAAAACCATAGGGAAGGACACAGGCATGGGCCTTGTAAGCGTCTTGTTTGAGAGCTGGCCTCACAGCCCATGAGTTAGCAGTTCTCATCACATGAGCATCTACTTGGACAAACTTTGCCTTGGGTTTCCAGTAAAACTGAATGAGATTCTCCTTCTATCTCACTTTCATGTCCTGAGAGACACAAACATTCCATATCTCCCCAGCCTCACCAGCCAACATTCATGGTGTTGTCTAAGTTTAAATCTTCTCCTCCTCCAGGAAAAACCACTTCTTCCATATACTGTCTTAACAATTCCAATTCTCATGCCCATCTCTGAAAAGCATTAGCTTCACCAAGGTTGATTTGGTGAAGATATTACTTGGAGAACATCTAACTTGAATAAAATTGCTCATTTGAGAGATGTCTTAGAAACAAAAGAGAATACGATTTCTCAGGCCCAATGGGCAGCCTTTTTTGATTGGTAGTCAGAGGTCTCCAAATGATATTCTGATTCAAAAAATGCTTCCCTGAAAGACTCTTTGGCTAAAGCTAATAAGCGATTTGGCAAATTTAAGCAGCAACAACCTAGACTCATTTTCCTAGTAAATTCTTCTGCTTGTCATCCATTTGCTTCCCTAATACAGCTCTCCCTCTTCTCCTTATCCTTCCTCTTTCCTTCCACATATCTGTCTACATTTCCCTTCTCTTCCTCTTGTCCAGATCCCTGCCCTTTCCCAACAAGCCTCCTATGACCCCCAAAATGCCAGCTGCCTCTCTGAAGGCCCTCCATGAGCCCCATAGACAGACAACTGTGGAATTTAAACCTTAGACCCAAGCTGAATTAATAACTATAATTAAGGATTTCCCTAAAGCCAGACAAAATCAGCAGGTATTCATAAAATAATTAACAATACCTTGGCCAGGCACTATGGCTCACACCTGTAATCCCATCATTTGGGAAGGTGAATCAGCGAGGACTGTCTAAGCCTAGAAGTTCAAGACCAGCCTGAGCAACATAGTGAGATATCCATCTCTATGGGAAAAAAAAAAGCCAGGCATGGTGATGCATGCCTGTAGTCCCAGCTACTCAAGAGGCTGAGATGGGAGGATCACTTGAGCCCAGGAGGTCGAGGCTGCAGTGAGCCATGATTGCACGGCTGTACTCTAGCCTGTGTGGCAGAGCAAGACCCTGTCTCAAAAAAAAAAAGCAGTGGGGTGGGCAGTGTTACCTAACTCATATCAACTTGTACAAACTGACCAGAACCTTGCATGCTAAATCCTGAATGGCAAAAGTTGATTAGACTCCCCCTGGAAGGGAACCTACAGGATCCTACGGTCCACAATAAAACTAGAGTTAACAAAGAGGCTCAAAACATAGGGCAAAGTCTTCTAAAAGCCATTCCTCAAACATTCCCCACAAAAAAAAAGATTGGACCATAATCCAGTGTCATGCAAATAAAAAAAAAAAGATGAACCTATGGAGGTTTTTTGGGATAGGCTAGAAAACACATTGTACCATTTAGGAGTCTAGAAAGTAGCCCTTTCATCTCTTTTCAGGGGAGCTAAACCTGAAATTGAAGACCTAATTTTAAAAATGAGAATGGGAAATAGCCCTTTAACCTGAACTACAACACCTGGCAGACATTTTGAAAGTGCTTTAGAACAGAAATAAGAACCCAAAATAAACTTGTGGCCCTTCCAATCAAACAGCTGCGTGGCCCCTCCCCAACTAGTCAGCTACTGACAAGGGCACTTGCAGATACTGTAAACAGAAGGGACACTGGGAAAAAAAGATTGTTCAATCTTACAAAACAAAAATCAAGACAAAAGGAAAAATCCCTCACTTCAGATCAATGAGGTGCACTGGGGAAAAGAAAAGCACCAATATCCTGCAATACCTTTAAACACCTGCCACGCATTAACCATACATACAGATGGTGTGTTCATTTCCTAGGGTTGCTGTAACAATTTACCACAAACCGCTGGCATAAAACTAAAAAAACCGTAACATCACCCTTGGTTATTCGACATTCTAACTGGGGGAGTTACTGACTCATTGTTTATGCAAACAATCAGAGCAATGTTCTCATCTGTGGGCATCCTATTGTCATAAACTTTTCACTAACCCTGGCAGAAGTCATTAGCGATGCCACCTCTTCCCTAGATGGGGCACCTATCAGTCTCAACTCATTGACATGAGTAGTGATGGACAGTCTCACTGCTGTAGATTTCTTATTGGTTGGTATGGACTCTACCGCTGCTAATACTGCACCTGGATCAGTGAAACAGAGAAGATAAAACGGGCCACACATCACCTAGAGGCAAAACCTGTTTGACTTTTGCCTTTTTTGGTTGATCCTCATGGCCTATATGGGATTTGCTCTTGGCCTGCATTGGTCAAGTGAGGTTTGCATTCAAAGCACCTCACAGGGACAGTTGTTCTTCTTTCCATCGTAGTGGTCCTGATGCTGTTCCACTGCATCCCATTCTAGTCAAATGAGCACTGTGATGCTACAACAGCAGAAGGGTCGTGATGAGCAGTGAAGAGCTGAATCTCTAGACTTGAGTTGGCCAACCTCTTACAAGCAAGAAAATGACCAACAAGAGGGACTGAGAGACTCAACATGCAAACAGACAACGGCCAGACCACATATGGCCGGAGGATTTGGACCAGAATCTCTGCAGAACCAGCCAGGAAGCCAAACTACAACCTCTGCAACAGTTATCCCAGAACGGTGAGGACCTGGCCAGGAACTGAAGTTTCCCTATTTTTTTGCCGTCTGAACTAAACAGAGAAAGCCATGTGTGTTCTGCAAACCAATCACAAAAGAGACCCTCCTGCTGGTTATCTGCCTCCAGCTTCCCCAGGCCAACAAGCCCCAGTCACAGCATCCCTGAAGCCTTCTCCTCACCTTCCCCACCTTTTATTTTTTACTATAAGGCTTTCCCACTCCTCTGCCTGCCTTTTAGCGTCTGCCAAAAGTAAGTGATGCAGGCTCACTTTCTTGCTATAGCAACTTCAGAACCAATGGCTTCTGTGTTCTCATATGGGTAGCATTTGCTTAGTTCTACAAAGTTAAACATTATAGGTAATTGTGTAAGTATCTCTTTAAAAGTAGTGCCCAACCACACTTCCTTTACTTTTTCCAGTGACTATCTTGGGAGACACCAGAGCTCTTCCATCCTTGGTGTCATTTCTATTTTTAGAATCATTTGCTATGATCTTACTTTTCTTTCCAGCCACTGAAGTCCCCCAAACCCTCAGTGTGCTCCTTAACCATGGGGTTCTGAGCAGTCTAAGAGGCCCTGTGGCCAGAGCCTCCAGGAAAATTCTCAAGCTCTTGAAAACTCCCAGAAGAAAGACACAAAATATGGAGCAAGTCATATGCCCTAGGGAGAGTGGAGCCTCCAGGACATGGATGCTGCCTTGCTCCCAACAGTTCTCTGATCAAAGTCCCTTGCCCCCAGAGACTCCTTCTTCCATGGGAGAGTATAGAAAAGGATTGATATGCAGGTGAGAAAATCAAGCAGCCAAGAAAGAAACAGGTTGCTCTGATTCTGTTTGTATCATTGACGAAAATACACAAAAACTTGGATGTTTTAAATGAATTTCATATTTTTATTCAAGAAATCGACAGTCTGCATGGTAAATATTGTCTGTGTATGAAATATCAAACTTGTTTCCTTCTGAAAAAATGAAAAGTGATATTTTCTTAGTTTTAGAATTCACTTACCTTGCTTGCCAGCACATTTTTAGCTTGAATTGCCTAGTGTCATCTGAGAGGATGTAGGTTTATGATCTCTCCTAGTGTGGTAGTCACAGTGGCTGGGGTAGTCTCAGGCCACAAGCTCCCTCCATGCTGCCTGGCTCAGTTCTCTGTGACCTTGACATTTCTGCAGCCCCCACAGTGAGATGTACCCCCATAAAGGATCCCCTGCCTGGGATCCAGCTGAGAGATCTCACTTGGCCAGGTCCTGTGATTTAACACCTCAGACAGATCTGCAAAAATACCTGGTCACTTGACACAGCACTCAAATTTGTAGTTGCAAAGATTAACTGTGATTTCTCCCAGGGGTTCAGAGTGTTTGCCTCCTTAACTCCGGGGAACAGCCTGCCCTTGTAGCCCTCAGACGGCCACAACCTAGCCTCGGCAGCAGGACATGGTAGTGGCTCCATGCTGAAAAGTTTTCTACATTGCAGGTTCTTACAACCCCAGCGAAGACGATCCTTCCTGAGTCCCAGCTCCCTGAAGAGGTGGGAGACTCTACACAGTTCTGGTCAAGGCTGCTGCCATGGAGAAGGGACAGGAACACAGCAGGCAGCCCTGGCGGAGAGGATGCTTTCCTCACGGGCACATGAGCCTAGGACATGTGCCTGGTGCATCTTCATGTGGAAGACGCAAGGGTCCACGCGCACTGCTGCATGCACCCTGCAGACCCACTTTTCCGCCTTTTCAGGGCCACAGAGGTCAGGATTTCCTAGGACTTCCTAGAACCACCCCCTGGTTGCGAGGGCCACTAAACAAAGGCAAACCTCAGAGATACCGCTCCAGGGCACCACGGTAAAGTGAAGATTGAAGAAGATACCAAATAAGTGAGCCACACAAGTCTCTTGGTTTTCCAGTGCATATAAAAGTTACACGTACACTGTACTGGAGTATGTTAAGGGTGTGACAGCATTATGTCTAAAAACCAATGTACATACCTTGGTTTAAAGATACTTTGTTGCTTAACAGTACTGATAGAATGCAGTGAGTGCGTGCTGTTGGAAGAATGGTCCTCATAGACTTGCTCAATAACAGCATTGCCACAAAACTTTGATTTGTGAAAAAGGCAATAAAGCAAAGAGCAATAAAACAAGGTGTGCCTGACACTATGTGTGAATGCACTGGAAGCCGGGAGAGTCACCACTAACTGCTCTGCCTGCCTGCGGGAGAGATTTTCTTTTTATGTTAGAAATTATGCTTTTCTTTCAAATTTTCTTTTGTATATAAAGTATTTGTTCAAGCCCTGTTCTTAGGCACATTTAACTAAATTTCTGCCCACATAAGGTGGCCTTGTGGTGGGAAGGAATCCTTCGTGAAGGCTGGCAAAAAATGTGTTTTTAGGGGGAAAAAACAGCAAACACACACACACACAAATAATCCTAATGTAGAGTCTACATTAGGGGTGGCTTTTAGTATTAACTTTTCTTGGAGTAGATTCCTACTTTCAGAAGTAAAGGCTACAGAAAACAGCTGGCTCTGGAGATTACATTCACTTCCAGCCCCTGCGGTCCAGGTTGAAGGAGAAAGCCGTGAGCAGACACAGACACCTGCAGCTGGAAGGTGGAACCTCATAGGCCTGGGGCGGGCACTAGGCAAGTCGTGCAGAGGCCTGTGTGTACACCGCTGGGTGAGGTGTGCAAAGGCCTGCGTGTACACATGTGTATGCATGTGACACAGGCCCTCGGCACCTGACACACAGTGCAATTGCAGATGAAACTGATGTTGACAACAACTCCTGTTTGCCCACTGACCCACCAGTTCCATGACCCCAGCATGAGCTCAGAGAATTCCTCGGGAAAGACAAACAGAATCAGTGAGTGTGTCAGGCTTTGTGCTGGTTCAGGACAGCATTTTCCCTCACACTTCTAATGGCCTTTCTCAGGACTCGGCATGTTATATTCTCTCTCCCACTGCTCTAAGGCCAACTTCAAAAGATCAGCAACAAGCAAATTGCTAGAGAGCTGTGAAGACCTAAACTCGACATTGGCTGCTGCTTTATTCTAGGGATGGACACCTGAAGGAAGGAAATCCTCGACCAGTGGAGTGAGTTGAGTTTTTCAGTTTCTATCAATGTGCCTAATCACATGCAAATGTGCCGGATAAACCAGAGCCCCTAGTCCTCCACCACTATTGAAGCCTCAATGGTTATCATGATAGAATTCCTTGTGACGTTTTAAATATTGTATGGAAACTACAAAATCAAGAAATCCATTGTTTCCAACTAGAATGTTAAAAAGAAAAAAGTTTACACGTTTTACGATACATGATTTTATTTACACAACTGATTTTCTTAGTCACCTTGATTACAAAAAAAATGAACATGGTCTGGTTTAATGACCTTTCATAAATAGATTTTACAAATTCTAATAACTGACAGATTGCTACTTAATACTCAGTAATACTTAATAGTTAGTAACTTCTGCATATATGTGTATGAAGATTCCAGTAGGGCTAATAAGGATGGGGGCTTTTATAACTCAGGAATAAACAATTAGGTTATTGGTTAGGGATAAATTCCCCATCGTTGGGTTGGCTGTTTAGACCTGGAGTTCTTACCCTCCTAAGAACAAACCTGTTGCAGCAATTCACAGGCTTTTTTAATAATTTGAGAAGTTTATCCTTATTTCTGCATTTAGTAAGACTATCATTAAGCACATCTGAAAACCAAAAGTTTACCATGTCTATAGATACTTGTAAAAGAACTTACCACAGTGTATCTGAAAAACAGCCCCAACTAGAGCCAGGTTACGTGTCCAGTGTAAGTGTTTTCCAAGCTCTCCCTCTGGGTGTGTGCACACACACCATAAGGCTCGATTACAAACGCATACAAGCCTTGGCCTCACAAAATGCCATAATTTTGCTGTTTTTGTGAAACGCCTATATAAAATACAGTATTTGAATGAGACTATTTTAAGTCCTATCAGTGCTTTAAGTCTGAAGAGCAGGCAGTGTTTTGGTAATCCGACTCTTTTCTGTGAAGTTACAGTGCTGACACACAGCCAGAAGAGCTGCTGGGACTTCCCAAAAGCTGCCCCCACAATACTGGAGGAGTGTGGAACGTTTGTGACCACAACCAAGCAATGAAGAATGACAAGCAGCTTATGAGTCATGGTCAGAATCTAAGAAACAGAAACGTCTTGTAGCAGCATTAAGTTACAAACAGGAAGAGCTGATCCATGGGCCTTTCACACAGGCTCTATAAGAGCCAAACACCATCTTTTCCACATCAGAATTGTAATCAGAGGTGTAGCAGTCCTTGGTCATTGTTACTGCTACTTCTAACACAGCTAGCTAGCCTGTCTCTTTATGGGTAAGTTGATAAGATTCAAATTAAAGTGAGTACAAGCCCTACCTGCTCCTAACAGGTAAGATGAGCCACTGCTTTTGGCTCTGCTTGGCTGTGGGGTGTGCTGCAGGCTGGGGGCAGGTGGGATTCACAGCAGCAAAGCCTCTGCCGTCAGCAGTCCTGGGACTCCAACAGCCCCCTTTCTTCATACTCATCAGGGGTAGTGGTTCTCGGTACCGAACACGTGAGGATGATGTGGTGGGCCCGGGGGACGAATGTGTCTTGTGAGCCCACGTCCCTGATACCACCATCCATGTAAATAGAGATGGCATCGAATCTCTCCATTGTGCTAAATCTAGGAATCATCTTAATCATGATGAAAACCAAATGTCTTCCTAAGAAAAGGTTGCATGATTAAAAAAAATCATTCTCAAGATTGCGAGTGCTGAGCCCAGGCCCATCCTCTGGTCCCCCTCTTCCCCCTCCAGCCCTGGTGGGGCTTTGACGCTGCCACCCAGGCCCCCCCCCCCAGGCTCTCGTTCTGAACAAGGACAGGTCTTCTGGGCCAGCATTTTTCCTACTTCATTTTGTATGTGTGTGCTTCATGTTTACATTTTGGTTGCCTTATTTGGCAGCAACCAGAAAATTCCAACAGTTCAGGTCCAACTTCACACACCAGGTAGTAAGTGGTGGACCCACATATGTGAACACAGAACTCTGGCGGTCACTGATGGACACAGACTAACACTGGGCGCTGCTGGGCACTGAAGAAAAAGGAATGCTTAACCACTAAGACTCAGAGCTCTTACCCGATGTGGCATGTCTGCTAGGAGGGAAATCACCGGCTGTCGGAAGTAAAACCACCTTGGAAGTTAAAACAAACTACCAAAAACGAGTCTGCCACTTGACTTGGGAACTGAACGTGGCTTGGCCAATGTGACATTCACAGAGAAAGGGCCGGCAACTTTCCGTTCTCAGCATATTTCTTCCCCTTGTGAGTCCATTACCTTTCACAAAGAAATGTTAACTATCAAACGTGTCCATTAATTTTGCCGCTGAGGGTGAAAGCATCCAGTTAGCATATACACTATCATTTGCATATCTTGGAAACCCAGTGTTAGTGCCATCAGCTCTCGTGAGTGGTACAGGACTCTCTCCAGGCCAGTTCGGGTCTGACATGCCTAAAAATGAAAACAGATCATTTGTTCTGCACTGAAGAACCAAAACTTCATGTGCAGACAGTAAGGCCTTGGCAAAACTCCCTTTGATGTTCATACCAAACTCGTGGTTTCTGTGCCAATTATATTAATGGTTTTGTGCTCCAGGTTTCCAAAAACACTGTTACAGTTAGGGGAAATATCATGTGCTTTCTTGGTAAATGTAACTTTACAGACACTACCAATTTTGGCTTTTATGAGCTTGAGACTCAAATCTGATGTATATTTCTCGAACTGTTTAACTCTTTTTCTAAGGCAGTGTAGGGCAACAGCACACTGCTGCACTCAATGGCTTACTGCAGCAGGAACGTTCTATAAAACGTTCTCTGACATAAAGGAGGCACTCGTCTGTTGTCCAAGCCTACAATGGAGGAGAGGACCTTCCAAATCGAGGGGCGCACGCGGGCCAGCCCATAGCATCATCAGCACAAATGGAGTGTGGCACCAGATGTAAAGACAGCGAGGAGTCAGTGAGTCAGGAGGCATGCAAAAGGAACCGTCTCGGCTTCAAAAAATGCTTGAAACTCCAAGATTTCAAACAATCAATGATGAAGTTAGGAAACAGAAAAAAATTTCAAGTATTTAATTGAAGACAAAAGGAGGAGTTTTGGCAAGAACCATATTTACTGTCCATTGCAAGACCACAGCACCACAGACTACATTCTTTCAAAAAGCGACTGCTCCGGCTTTTAGCACTGACTTCATAAATGACAACCATCCTGACGGTGGGTAAGGCAAAGGATGTGAAAACAGCAGTCGGGGTGTGTCCTCCCAGGGCCCACTGGCTCCTGTCGCCTTGCTGCCCTGACAGAGGACATGTGGCTGGGACTGGGGCTGAGGCTTGGCCAGCTGCTGCTTGCCAGCTCCAGGTGGCCTCTGAGGGGCACCTGCCCACCCAGGAGGGATCTGGGGGGGCCTGGCTGTGCTCCCAGCACAGGCTGGGTGACGCTGGTAGCTCCTTTCTCAATTGAATACCTCTCCCCCAGATTGATAAATTTATCTATGTAGTTAAACTAGAAGTACTGCGACTTGATTCCCACCCCAGAAATGCCTTATTCTGCCTGTTCTTGGTCTCCCCTAGAGGTTCCACCCTGATCTGTTTTCTCCTCTACCATCCTAAGTTGCTGGGCGGTATGGTAATGACACTTATTTTCACATCCTTTTCAAAAACATAGTTGCAAAAATGCCTGAATGTGAACTGGATGCAAAGTCAGACATTTACAAATAAAAAGGTTCAGAGCAGACTTTAGTTTCGTTCAGACCAGAAACATTTTTAAAAAGCATCACAGAGAGGAAGGATAGTGCAGAAGGGACAGCGGTGCTAGAATCTAGTAAATGCATGGGAAATTCTACCATAGAGTTTGTTTTCAATCCATGTGGAAGGGAGGGCTCGAGGGAGGGGGGCATTATTACAGTCCACCAGGGGCGTCTCCTCCTCTGAGAGGCCATCGTCATAAAGCAGGGAGTCAGATGGAGTGGACGCTGCAAGGTCCAAGTAGTCCTGGAAGAGAGAGACGGCTGGTCACCCCCCCCAGGCCATGGGTAACAACCCGACACAACTCAGGCCCCCCCGCCCTCAGGGCAGAGGCTCTGGCTATGTCCTCCAGAAACCAGGGCCAGGCTGCGCTGAGCTCCCAGGACTCCTGCCTGGCCTGGTCCTGCTCTGAGGTCCTCATCGCTCCCCTTGGGTGTTGTCTATTCTGTCTCTTCCCCTAGAAAGTCACCTCCCTGGGGACAGAAATGTGCTCCCTCCGCATCCTATCTCCAGGGCCTGGAGTGCAGCCCTGAGGGCGACGCCACATCCAGCCATACCCAGCCTGCCCCAGAGACGGGCGCCAGGGAGCCAGCCTGCTGACAAACCCTTGGGCTCTGGGGGAGCCTGCTGCAGTCACATGCCAGGACGGAGCCCTAGCATGCAGGACGCTTTCCAGCTTTCCCCAAGGAACCCTGCCATCTAGAATATCACATCAGGGCTGAGAAATCTGAGATCCGACACCACTGTCAGGATGCATAGGACGCTGCTACAGGCATGGGCTCCCCAGCAGGCCACTCACGCCTGCTCCTTTCACTGCCCAGCTTGAATGTGCACAGAGAGGCCCAGCGTTTTCCTGGCTGCTTCTCAGCACTGTTCTAGGAAGGCCAGCACCAGTGATCACTTCTGTTTAGAACAACCCTGCATTCACAGGACTTGGAGTTTTCATTTAAGCGAGACAGCGATGTGAAGTTTTGCTACAGGGGGCCTAGGTCCTGTGAAGAAGTGACAACTCAGTAAATGTGCCAATATTAAGACAAGGACTGTGCGTAAACCCCGTGAGGGTAGGGCTGTGCTGGTCTTGTTTATTTGCATTCCTAGCCTTTGAGACAGAGTATGGGTCCTGGCAGCTGCCTGATGAACACTGGCTGAAAATGTGTGCAAACTTTAGGAACTGTATACATTTCCAGGCATACAGGCGGACTCTGGCCACGCCCCCGATATGCTTTGTTTGGTCTAAGTTTGGCTCTGGGGAATTTCAATGAATTGTTAACAATGAAAACTGGGAGACAACACAAATCTCGTAAACTTCAGAAGACCCGGCCCATTTCTGGCTCCTCTTCCTGCAGGCCACAGTTGCTCCAGCAAGGAACCCTTTGGAAGAGGGTGGCTGTTTGCCACAGTCTCCACTACTCCCTACTCACTGCCCTCCCCCAGCCGGACCCCCCTGAGCATCTGAATTTTGGACACTTGCTTCAACTCTACTTTCTTGTGTTCCATTGTAGAAAACTATTTTCTTCGGCTTTGGAATATTTTCTTCACATGCTTGTCTGTAGAGAACTCTTCCTAAATGTCAAGAATCTTGGTTTCTTAATGACTTGAAGCCCAAGGGGCCTGGCCTGACAAGGGTTCAGTCTGCTCTGTGCATACATGGGAGAGCATGACTGTCTCTCTCTGCACAATCCCACTGTGGCCCCACACTGGGAAATCTGAGGGTGAAAATCACTGCTCTGGGGTAAGGCTGGAGTCTCCCCCTGCCACTTTCAGCTTGTGGGAATTGGCCCCAGGCACTCACTCTGCTCTTAACCATCATCTTCTCCAGGTCTTTGCTGATGTCCGCAAACACCGGCCTTTGTCCGGCTCCTGCTTCCAGCACTGCAGCATCAGGTGGTACCTGGTGGGAAGAGCAGACAGGCCAATATGACCCAAGAAAGGCCAAGTCTTGAAAAGACAGCTCACCACAGCCACTGCACCCTGCCCTGTGCCCTGGTCCCAGTGTGCTCTGTCTCCAATTCCAAAGCTGTTTCTGCATCGCTGACTTCTCTGAGCCTCACTGGGACCCAGGCATGGCCTGTCTGTAGGATCCTGGCCTGTGGGTCACTGTGCTCAGGGTGCTCAGAGCTGTGATCCACAATTCTGTAGGCTTCCCTTCCCTCCAAATGAGATTCATTTTTACTTCCCTTGCATAAACACTGGTAAACAGCTTACTGGATATTATGCCTGCTCTGGTGGCTAAGTGAGAAGTGCCAGTCCTTAAAACTCTCAAGAAGGATGAATTGACTGAGGGCTTTTAGGTGTGGAGAAAGGCAAACAAGAACCTTTGGCAATCACACAACTGTCCTGCACTGCCCTTGCTTCCCCCGGGTTCCCAGGCACACCACAGTGCTCCAGCTGGCTGCCAGCCGGGGGGCCCAGGGAGGTGATGCCTGGCTTTTCGGCCTAGCATGCCCCTTCCACACCCCAGCCAGGTGCGCACACTGTGGAATGCATGGATCATGCATCTCTGCCTCTGGGCAGCCCTTTCTCATGTGTTCTCAGCCTGGTTTCTAAGACCATCTCCCCCAAAGTCCCCCTGTCGGTGTAAAGGCTTCAGCCTCTCAGGTTGCAGTCCAGGCTGCCCATGCCTGCCTCTGCACCTCCACTCAGGCACCCCTCAACACATGCCCCCTGGGCCATTCTGAATTACCAGCTCCTCCCCCAAGTGTCCTGCTGGGACAGCTCTCGGCCCTCAAGTTTGTACTGCACCAGTCCCTGCTCCCACTCATTTTTACAAGGCCTGCTAGGAAGCCCCCCAGCCCCCAGTGGGGTAGGACCCCCAGTATTTATTGCCACACCCAAGAATGGCTCTCTAACCTCTGCCCTGCCCACTCCCCCACTGCCCACTTCTCCTGGTTTCTCCTGGGGCTGCTCTGGATGGGGAGGGAAGGCGCATAGGTGTCCCCTCCCTTCCCAAGTGAGGCTGGGCCAAAGCCGATCCCTGCTCACATCTCCTCGCTGCAGTTGTCTGGCCTCTCCATCCGGTGGCCGGTCTTCAGAAGGTTGAAGAGCCGCTCAGGAGGAATCCCAGGATAGGGGTTGCCCCCAAGGGTCACGATCTCCCACAGGAGGACACCAAAAGACCATCTGCAGAGAGTGAGCGGACCAGTGAGTGGTTCCACCTGGCCCTTACAGCACCCTCCGGGGGGCCCAGATGTCCATCCCCCACTACCAAGCACTTGCTGACTCTGTCGGCCCCAAGCACAGATGCTCACAGATGTCAGCCTGGATCTGGCTGCTCCGATGATGTAGCATGGAGGTGGGGAAGGGCTGCCTGCCCGCCTGGCCCCTACTCCATGATGCTGAAGTTCCTGCCCAAGCCATTCCAATCAGAGCAGCCACACCCACAAGGTGAACATGAGGCTTGGCACTTAAAGAGGTGAGAACGCAAACCACTAGACTCAGAGTGCCTTGTATAATTCTTTCACCATTTCTATGTGCTTGGAAATTTTCATAAAATCTTAGAAGAAAAAAACGCTATAGCATTTTTCTATAGAAAACTTTTTCTATAGAAAAAATTTAACCGTGAAGGAAAACTTACTGTGCAATGAGAACAAAACCATATCACAAAACAGCATCACATGAGCCCATTTAGGGCAATAAAAGCATACATGTGCACACCACAGAGCACACCAGAGGGCCAGCAGAGGCCACTGGGTGGTGTGGTCCAGTGACATTCAGTCGCTTCTTTATGCTTTTCTCTGCCTTTTCTAACTATCCTACAGTTAGCTTATGTAATGGGAAAGCTGCTGTCCAGTTGCTTATTCACAGCGTACAGTATTCTAGATGCACATGTGGGCCGTGCGCAGTGGCTCCTGCCTATAATTCCAACACTTTGGGAGGCAGAGATGGGCAGATCATTTGAGGTCAGCAGTTCGAGACCAGCCTGGCCAACATGGTGAAATGCTGTCCCTACTAAAAATACAGAAACATTAGCTGGGCGTGGTGGCACACGCCTGTAATCCCAGCTACTCAGAAGGCTAAGGCATGGGAATTGCTTGAACCCAGGAGGCTGAGGTTGCAGTGAGCCAGGATTGCGCCACTGTACTCCAGCCTGGGTGACAGAGTGAGACCTTGTCTCAAAAAAAAAAAAGAAAAAGCGGAAAAAACAAAAACAAAAAGATGCACATGTCTGCTGATTGCAGAACACCTTAGAGGCAAGAATCTCATGTTTCAAAAGCCATCAGTTCTTGTCATTTGACCTGGAAGAACGAGTTTTTGGCTTCCACCTTTGAGCAGTTTGGGACACACCAACCTATAAATTCCATCTTCAGGTGGAGTCTCCAAGCTCCACTTGTGAGTGGGGGCAAGTCACTGGGTGCCCTGCCTGAGCCCAAAGCCCTCCTCAGGACCACAGGAGGGTAACTGCTGGGCTGGGCCTGTGAGTCACCAAGAGACTCAGACCGAGGCATGGAGCTTGCAAGCGGAGGGGAGGCTGGGTTTTTGGCCACCTGCTATGCTCTCATGCTCCACTGGGGCTTTCAGAACCGCAGCCTGGCCTGGCCCAGCCATTAGCCTCATGAAAACCTGGAGGGCTGGCAGAGCAGACAGGTGCTTGGGGCCGGTGTAATTCCATGGCTAAGCTTCACCGATGGGCATTGTGGCCCCACTACAAGTATGAGAGTGTTTCTGTAACCCCCACTCCAGGAAGGCAACACCCACACTTACACATCACTTTGGGTGGTGTAAATATGATCAAAAGGGACTCAATTGCCATCCATTTAACTGGAATCCGACCCTAAAGAGGGGGATGAAAGAAAGACATTGAAGTTATTCTGATGCTTTAGGAAGCAGGGGGTGAAGAAGAAGGCCAGGCTGTGTCCCTCAGCTTTCAGCAACCAGAGGAGTGCTGTAGACACTCCTGGGCACAGAGCTGGCCACATACAGCTTTGAAGGAGCCGGAACTCCAGCCTGAACTCCCTTGGGCATTGCTGAGATGCTGGTGGGAGTCAGCTGCCTGCCCACAGCCACACAGGGCCAGCTTGTAACATGCCACAGGCCTGCTGGTGGTACAGAGCAGTGCTTCCCTATGTGTGGGCCTGGAGCTCCTCCAGCAAGATCTCTCTTGGGGTTCTGAGGGCCAATGTATTAGGGAAACCAATATCTAGCATTTCCATGTTGGGCAGTTTGCCAGCAGCTACCACTGAAGGAGCCTTGAGGGAAGGGATCTGTCTGTGTGCCTTGGGGGAGGCTGTTTTTCCTCTTGAATTGTACTGCAGGGTGCTTTTAGTATCTCTGAATGAGTGCCCCTGGCCCCCGACATCCCTCAGCAGTGCTGGGGTCTGACATAACAAATCCTTTTCAGGGTGACTTGAAAAACAGCTTCTCCACAGACAAGCCTGAAGGTGCAAGTCCATTTTTAAAACGTGTGCCTTGGGTGTAAAACAACATTACTGTCATTTCTACTTAAACACATTAGGGATTATGTCCTTAGTGCAGTGCGGCTGTCTTGGTAGCAGTGCGTGACAGTGCAGTCTGCACACCTTATGCAGGAATGCCTTCAGCTTCTCTCCCCTGGAGGACAACTGCATCAACAGGAAGGCTCTGTCCACATCCTCCACAGGGCAGGGCCCAGCCCCAACCACTTCCCCCCCCACAGCAGTTCTGAGATCCACTGTCACAAGGGAAACCCCAAAAGAAACGGAACAGCTCACAACCCCTGGCAACACAAATGGCTTCTCCAGAGTCCTCAGAGCAAACCTGAATCATAGGAAGTTGCCTTTTGTGTGTAAGTTTTTAAATTCTGTTTAGAGCAGGGTCTGCTCTGAACGTCTAGGCGGCATGGCCTTTGAGCAGCCCCCTGAACTTGCCCTGCCTGGGCTGCCACTGAGAGGCTGCAGGAGAGGGGCTGATATGGGTGGAAAAATAAAAGGGCCAAGGCAGTTGTCCTGGGAATAGGACCACAGTGGGGAACCAGATGTCCCCAGAAGAGTGCCCACTGCCTGTTTCACAGAGTTGGACAAAGCTGGGCTGCATTTCTGGATCCTGTCCAGGGGGCTCCTATGCCTCCAAACCCAGCCAAGAGTCCAAGGCCCCTGCGAACAAGCCTCACTGGTAAAGCAGTTCATTCCTTTTTGTAAAGAATGACCGCCATGCTCCTGCTAATTTCATCCTACCTTTCTTTGAGGAAAGAGCTATGGTCACACCGGAATGGTAACCTTCATTCTACAGAAGCCAAAGAGACTGTGCAGAAGAGGACTGTAACTTCTGCAGCATGAGGTGACCTCTGAAAAGCCTGGTAAGGGCGTCACGTCAGTGCGCTGCAGGGGGAGGGGTGCCCTCGAGGCCCCAGAGGAGAAGGACCAGACAGATGCTGGGTCCCTGGGGACCCAGGGTCTGAAGGATTTGGGGTGAGGGCTAGAAAGGGCTTAGGGCTCCACAAATCTGCGGTATTTTTCCTAGGCGTCTCAAGGGCGCTGCCCGCCCCGTGGTGTACTTGGGATCCCTGGGAGCCCCGCCTCACCCCCGGGACTGGGCACCTTGCTCCTCTTCACGTAGGAATCCTCTTCATAAACATCTCGGGACAGCCCGAAATCAGAAATCTTCATCTTCCGTCCCTCAGCTACCAGGATGTTTCTGGCTGCCAAGTCCCGATGGACGAGCTGCGGGGAAAAACAGTGCGAGCCCTCAGTGCGGCAGCAGTCACGGGCGCGGCCAGGTGTGACCAGCGGAGGGGCGGGTGTGGCCCGGGGGAGCGGCCTGGTGAGAGCTGGGCCGGGGGGTGTGGCATGGCAGGGGCGTGGCGCGCTAGAGCGTGGCATGGTGGGGGCGTGGCAGGCCAGGTTGTGGGTGGCAGGGGCGTGGTGGGTCAGGGTGTGGCCCGGCCGAGGGAGGGGGCCGGCTGGGTGCACAGCCGTGCGCATGCACCTTCATCTCGGCCAGGTACTGCATCCCCCGTGAGATCTGCCAGGCAAACGAGATGAGGTCGCCCATGGTGAGGGCCCGCTCGTCCGGGTGGTCCAGGGAGCTGGAGTTGCGGCTGCCTCCGCTGCCCACGTAGCCGGGCCCCACCTTTCGGCTCTCGCGGAGGAAGCCTCGAAGGGAGCCGTACTTGGCGTACTCCACGATGAGGAGAAGCGGGCCTGGGCATGCGGGTCAAGCAGATCCGGTTTTCCAAGAGGGAGGGGCGGGAGGCCGCAGGGCCCCCAGGCCGGGTCATATAACAAGTAAGGGGGCGGACACAGCCCTGCCTGGGGCAGCACGGCCGGGGCTCCGTGGAGCGCAGAGATCTTGAAGTCCCAGTTCCCTCTTGAACCATTTGCTCTCTGCCTCCCACTGCTCATGTGGGCGCCTCTTCTCGAGGTGCCTGAGGCAGGCCACACTGCCCTGGGAGGCACCCCCTCCCCTGCCGCTAGGACCTCATGCCTTTTTGCCTCCTGGGTCCTGCCCCAGCGTAGGCAGGTCCTGCCTGTGCAAATGCAAGGGTTCCTCCCAGGTGCTGGGCTCTGCACGCAGCCTGCTTCCTGTTCGCGCCTGTCCTGCCCCAGGGACTAGCCCCCAACCCTGCTGGTGCTGACAGGAGTGCCTCCTGCGCGCTCCCGGTGTTTCCTTATCCCTCTCACACACGCTTACATGCACGCCGGGAAGCCCCTGTGCACACAGTGGTCTGGAAAACCCACAAACCAGGGCAGTCTCCTGGGTCTTTATCTGAGAAATGGTGACAATGTTTCTGCCACGCAGGATGGGGTTGGGGTCACCTGGGGTCACAGCACACCTAGTGCCTGTGGTACCCAGGGTACCCGAGTACCCAGGATGGACTGTCAATTCCTAGAGCTCCCTGCCCAGCCCGGAACTGGGTGAAGACACCTGGGATGTTACACCAGAGACCTCTGAGCAGCCCTGCAAGCTCAGGGAGTGCCGCTAGCACCGGGCCCCTCTCATGGAAAGTGCTCCCTCAGCCGGTGGACTCAGCTAGACACAAGCTCCTGGCTGGGGCCCGAGCCAGGCTTCCAGGAAGAGGGAGAACAGGAAACAGGGCAGGAGCAGCCAGGGGAAGGGAGAAAGACGGAGAAGAGGGCTGCCTGGAGCCCCCAGCCTGGGTGCAGGGCTGCCCATCCCACCCTACAGCTGGCCTTACCGTCCTGGCTGCAGGCCCCATACAGTTTGATGACATGTGGGTGGTTGACCTGCTTCAGGAGGTTGAACTCTGACAGCAGGTCTCGCAGCTCACTCGGGGAGGCGTTCTCTGAAATGCAGCACAGAGCAGGTTGCAAACGATCCCTCCTGGAAGCCCCTTCCATGACCACACCGGGTCAGGACAGACCGCATCACCTTGCCTAAGTTCAGACAGAGAGGCCTGCAAGGACGCTGCTAAGGCTTCTCCCAGCCTTTGGGGTCAGTGAACAAGGGCCACATCCGCCCTGGGGAAGAAGCACCCCGAGGAGCCAGCATCCACACAGGCAGGATCTTTCCCCAGAATGTCCCAGGACTGGGCCACCTGTGTATGTAGCATTATGTCCCTGCAGTCACTGTCTTTAGAAGACAGTGGTCCACAGAAATCCCCCCCTCATTAATCCTTTTGGAAAGGTGAGGGGGACTCTCCGAGGTACCCCACACACCCACTTGTGGGGAGAGGCTCTGGAGAAGGTGGAGAACCATGAGGGAGGACCCCACACACTGCGACCAGTCTCCCCCGTTTCCTGTCCCCATCTGAGACGGCCAGCCTGGAGGCCAGGAGTCCCCATGCTGCTGATGTATCCAACACACACGCATGGCAGCCGCTCACATTCCCTCAGTTACCCCAGAAGACCAATGTTAGCACCTAAGATAAAGCAGTGTTACCAGTGCACTGCACACCTGACATTCTGCCTTAATTTTTTTTTTGAGAAAGAGTCATACTCTGTAGCCCAGGTTGGAGTGCAATGGGGCCATCTTGGCTCACTGCAACCTCTGCCTCCCGGGTTCAAGGGGATTCTCCTGCCTCAGCCTCCTAAGCAGCTAGGACTACAGGCGCACGCCCACACCTGGCTAATTTTTGCATTTTTTTTTTTAAATAGAGACAGGGTTTCCCCATATTGGTCAGGCTGGTCTTGAACTCCTCACCTTGTGATCTGCCCACCTTGGCCTCCCAAAGTGCTGGGACTACAGGTGTGAGCCACTGCGCCCAGCACCATTCTGGCTTCTTCTTAATGAAAGCATGATTCCCCAGAGAGTCTGACTGTAGAGGCATGATGGAAGAGGACAAGGCACCCCAGGGTGGCCTGCCCAGCACACGTGTCCTGAGGGCAGCCAGAGCTGCGCTGGAACGCCCAGCAGGTGCCTGGGCCTGAAGATATTCCAAGAGTCAGAACACATGGCTAAGCCATCCCCTCCCGGGTCAGCTGTCCCACTGCCCAGCTGTGCCGTGCCACCTCCTCTGTCCTGAAGGCTTGTCTGGAAGGGAGAGGACAGCTGGGAGTTGGGGCTTCAGGACACCGTGGACCAGCTGTGGGTAGCCTGGGGCTGTGTGTGGCTGCACTGGAAATCCAAGGGTCTCCCTGTGCCCCTGGAGAGTCTGGGGTTTTACTGGCTTGGAGGTGAACCCAGTCTGAGGGGTTGGGTAGGAGTGTGGAAGCACCCTATGCTGGGCAGCCCCCGACTGCTGCAAAGAATTCTCATGTACACCAACCACTGTCCCTCACCACCATGCAGCCTGGCTGTCCACAGGGCTGGGGTCTGGCCACAGAAGAGGGGGTGGCCCAATGCAGTCACCAGCCTCAAACATGCACGCCTCTGTGGGCAGGTGCATGTGCCCATCAAGAGCCAAACTTGTGGCATGACTGGGCATGAGGGTGAGATAGGCCCGTGGGGGTCTCCTGAGATAGAGGGCCAGTCCTTACTGGTGGTCTCTTCACCAGGACCCCAGGAGACAATGAATGGGAATGACAGGAGTGAGGACAGCTCTCAGCTTAAAACCAAAAGGCTTTTTGAATGTTTAGAGCTTAGACCTTCAGTGGCACTGGCACAGTAGCACCTCTAGAGCCTTCCAGGGAGAGCAAAGTCCTCACTCTGCTTCTGTAGGCCCATGTGGCCCATGTGCCTGTGGTAGGGGTCCCCCAACTGCAGCCTTTCTAGAACAGCAATGGGGGTTCTTTGGGAGGTCCCATGCTGGCAAGACGGGGGCTCACCCCCCACCCAACTCCAGAGACTCCCCCAGGTGCACTATGCCTGTGCCTGGCTGGTACCTTTCAGCATCTTCACGGCCACCGTGGTGTACCCTGCTCTGCCTTTCAGACGGAAGGCCGTTGCCTTGACCACTTTTCCAAATTCACCTTCTCCTAGAGTTTTTCCAAGAACCAAGTCTTCCGAGGGGAATTCCCACTTTGGATCCTCCTATGTCGGAAATGAGGGAAGGGGAAGAAGAGGGGAGAAAAGTGTGAGGATGACAGGGGGAGGAAGAAGGCAAGACTCCTATAGGAGCCCCCATGGACACGTGCCAAAGTGCAGAGAACTGGCTGTCATCTGAGCCAGGGGTGATGCTGCCTGCCTCCGCCCAGGGCAGGACCCTACAGCCAGACCCCTTAGAGCTGCTATATGACAGGTCTTCTCAGGGGAAGGCAGATGTCACAGCATGGCTTGGACTCAGTACTCAACCCTGTCTGGCCCCTGGTCTGCTGTGGCCCCTCCCAGGAATCCCAGGCCACCTCCCAGCCTGAGATGGGAACTGACAGGGCCCGTGGCCACTGGGTGCTCAGCTTCCTCCCCTTCTACTCCAGGCTGGAGCCTCCTGCTGAGGAGGTATTCATGCCACCATAAGCTTCGTGGCTCACTGTCCACTCATATTCTTGGCTCTGAGCCTATTTCTCCTATAACTGGGCTTGGCTTCCAGTGCCCTGAACTGTACTAGTGGGGACACTGGAGGGGCAGGCCACCACCAGAAGAGGGCAGAGGCAGCACACAGTGGTCCTGGCCAGGACAGGAGGCCAGGAGTTGGGGCTTCAGGACCCCTTGGACCAGCTGTGGGTGTCCTGGGGCTGTGAGTGGCTGCACTGGAAATCCAAGAGTCTCCCTGTGCCCTTGGAGAGTCCGAGGTGTGAGGATGACAGAGGAGGAAGAAGGCAAGACCACTAAAGGAGCCCCCATGGACAAGTGCCAATGTGACAAGGATCTCCCTGTGCCCCTGGAGAGTCCAGGGTGCTTGCTGCAGCCTGGAGGCTCTGAGCAGCATACACAGACCTGTAGGCCAGGCTCCCCCAGAGAGGCACCCGCCTCTGACTTCAGTGCCCCTCCGCTCACACTGCTGCTCCCCCTGCCTGATGCTGCAGCCCTGACCACTGCCTCTCACCTGGATGGGAACAGCACCTCATCATAGTCCCACCCCACAGACTATCCCCCACACAGTGCCCTGCAAAAATGGGGGCAGAACATGGGCCTTATCTGCCTGGCATCGGCAGCCCCTCATGGGATGGCCTCTGTATCCCCAGCTGGTCTCCCTTTCTGGACGGCAGCTGGGGGAGTACAGGGGTCTTCCTTGCCCTGCAGGGACCCTCACCGGGATCTTGAAGGTGTCCACGGAGACCTGGTTCTCCATGGAGTCCAGTGAGGGCCGACGGGCGCCGGATGAGGAGTAGCTAACCGGGAAGGCCTGGGCAGGCCGGCGGAAGGTCATCTCAGCTGAGGGGATGGGCGGCTTGTGGGCAAACTTGTGGTAGCGATGGATGCAGAAGGCAGACAGCAGCACGGAGACGATGAAGGAGAAGAGGACAGCAGCCGCGATCACTGTGCGGCACAGCTCGTCACACAGCGGATCTGTGGACAGGATTGGTATGAGGTTTGGCAGTGGCAGGAGGTCCCACACCACCGGGTACAGGCTGCGCACGCTCCTCCACATGGCTCTCCAGCCCGCTGTCTCCGCAGCAGCAGGGGAAGTCGCCGTGGAGGTGTGGGAAGGCCTGAGAACACCCCATTGGGCATGGGTACTGCCATGTACTACCCCATCCTAGACTACTATTGCCCTCCTACAGATGGAGATAGAGGCTCAGAGAGGCTGAGCAGCCTGCCAAGGTCACACAGCAGAGGCTGTGCTCACTACACCAGCTGGCACTGGAGGGCTAGTGGGGGGAGGTCAGAATTTTCCTCTGTTCCAAATGTCTTTGGCATTTTCTTTACAAAAATGCTAAGTGGCTCGGGACATAGGGCTATATAATACCAGAAAACTCAACACCAGAAATGTGTCCCTGTGCTCAGGCAGGACAGCGCCCCCGAATGTGGTCAGTGTGGCTGTGCCACCCACCAAACCTGCTGACCTTGAAATGTGCTCCTGGGTG
The DNA here is from genome assembly GCA_036589455.1 of Ateles fusciceps. Classification (NCBI taxonomy): domain Eukaryota; kingdom Metazoa; phylum Chordata; class Mammalia; order Primates; family Atelidae; genus Ateles; species Ateles fusciceps. The sequence continues at coordinate 359,163 of JAZHEH010003321.1, read as the reverse complement.
GGTCCCAACTGCATGGTCAGAGGGACAGTGACTTGTCAGGCAGATAAGTTGTTTGGTGGAAGAACTGCCTTTCTGGCCTGCCCATCACAGAACTTAGGGCCAGAGGACACTTTACAGGGGCCCTGGCCCCTCTCCTGGGTTTCACCAATGGAGTAACAGAGGCCCAGAGGGAAAAAGAGAAGTCTCATGAGGCCTACTCTCCTCCCAGCAATTTCCTCCTTGTTGGGGCCTCAGATGTGCTGCTGAGACGCCCCTGGGGCCAGGAGGTGGTGGTGGTCCCAGCTGCCCACTCACCCTGGATGTCTTCCGGCTCGCAGAAGCACTTCTTCTCCTCGGGGAAGCAGTTGCAGGTGCCATAGCCGGCTTTGATCCCTCTGGGCTCTCCAGGCTCATGCCCCCCAACAATGCTGCCCCCTGAGGGCAGACGTAGCTCACTTAGCCTCCTGGGGTGCCTGACCACCCCAGGCCCCCAGATTTCTAGGGCAGTGTCCCAAGGAGCCTGCTCCCCCAACCAGTGTCAGCAAGCACAGGTCCAGGGAGGCCAGGGGCCTAGCAGCCTGGCTCAACCAGGCAAGGCTCGGCCACAGTGCCTCCCTGAAGCCATGGGTAAAGCCAAAGCCAGGCCCCCTCCTAACATTTCATCTGAACAAAGGACTCTGCCACCAAAACCGTGGAACTTGGTGACCTGACCCGCATGTTGCAGTGTCCCTCGTCTGGCTCAAGGCCGCATTTTCCCTATCAGCGACACTGCTGACCCTTCTCTGCTTCTGAAATCCCTGTGTGCTGATTTCTGGGAACTCAGCAGGGGCATGGACAGTCTGTGGGTCCCTGCCTCTCCACCATCCCTGACCCTACCTGTTCCTTCCCCATGGCCAGGGTGACGCTGAAATACATAGGAGGCTCAGCTTGATGCATAAAACTGACAGACATGGTGCTCTGGCTGAAGTGCGTGTGGGGTCTAGGTCTCCCCCTACAACCTCCTACCTGTCCCTATGCCCTGATTAAACACTGCTTACGGAGGCAGTCCTGGGGGCAGATGTTGACGTCTTGGGTCTCCACCATATCGCAGTGGCCGTCGGGGCAGGTCTTGGTGCTGGGAGAGCAGGTGGAGAAGTTCCTGGTGATCCCTGCACAGGATGCACAGCAGGCTGTCACCCACATGGGAGCCCCCGCCGCATGCCCCCCACTGCCTCCCAGGCTGATCCTGCCCCTCTAGGGAGGGGCAAACGGAGGCCTGAGCAGAGAAACCCTGCACACAGAGCCCTGCCAGTGGGAGCATCCCGGGAGTCATGGTTTATGGGAGAGGGGGTGTGGGAGGTTCCTCACACAAAGCCCTTACAGCAAAGAAGCCGGGATCCTCTCAGGCCTGCACAGTGAGGGGCCCTCGTGGTGGTGGGCACACCCAGGCTGGCCTCTGGCTGATGCAGACAACGAGTCTCCCACCCACACCACATCCCCTGGCCGAAGACCTTCCAGAAAAGTCCACTCTGTCCCCTGCACATTCCAACTTTGGCTCAGACCTTCCCAAGTCCAGAGTAAGCCTGGTCCAGGGACTATTCGCTGGACTCACAAGCCCTCTCCCACCAGCCCTGCACTGCTGCCTACTCTCCCAGCATCATGAGCCATATAGAGGATGAGGTGCCAGGAGCAGACCTCCCTCGGGTGTCCCCAGGGCCTACCTTTGCCGTCTCCCCTGCCTCCACTCACACCTGCCCGTCAGAGAGCCCAGGCCGCCGCACTCCTCACACTCCAGCCGTCTCTTGCTGACCGCACAGGACAGGGGGCAGCCCACCTCCTCGGTCACGTCTACAGGTGGCAGACAAGCAGGGTCACAGGGGACTGGCCTGTGCCCAGTGCCCAGCCAGTGCCTGAGGACAGGCAACAGCACCAGCCAAGCTGCTCCATGGGTGGAGGCCAGAAGGACTGGGGTGGCAGATCAAGGGCAGCAGATCAAGGTTCCGGGAGCAATGGCGCAGGGCAGGGGATGGGCATCATGGTCACAAAGCGGGGGCCACTGGGCTGGGGTAAGTACAGGAGAAAGGATGTGAGGGCAGCGAGATTTGGCCAATGAATGCCTAGTGGGACCTGTGTTTCAAGTACACAGTGAATGGCACCAATGGCAGCTGTGTCAGCATGTTCCTAAGAGTGCATGGATCGTCCTGGAGGTGTGTCTTTTGAGAAGCTGCAAAGGTTGCACGGAACACACCTGTACCAAAAAACTGCTTGTTGTTTACCTGAAACTGAAATTTAACCAAGGTTTTGTATGTTTTCTGCAAGGGGCAACCCTTTGCTGCTGGGTCACTCAGGGTGAAGCTGGTCTAAGCCTTCCCCCACTCCCCCAGTTAAGCCTGGCAGCTGTACTGTTTTTCTCAAAAGGCTGGAGTTCCAGGTTCTGGAAACCCCTCAGGCCCCCTACCCCACCCCCTCCCTGGAGCAGGCACTCACATGACCCCACCACTGTGACCAGCAGCTGGGCCTCGGCCTGCCTGCAGGTCTGCTGGTCGGTGGCCACCACCATGTACTGGAGCTCGGCACACTTGGCCCGCCGCAGGGCCTTGGTGTCATTCACGAACAGGATCCCCGAGGTGTCCGCCGCTGAGGTGACCACCCCTAGGGTGCTGCAGTTGGCGCTGGAGGCATGGAGCTCGTACTGGACATTGATGCCACTGAACGCCTGGCAGTTTTCCACACAGACTTTCCCAATCTAGGGGGGCACAGGGGGAACACCTTAGCCAGACAGCTGGACCGGCCTGGCCCGAGGGTAGAGGTTCCCACGCAGCCTGAGTCCTGGAACGGCCCCCAACTGGGCCTGGAGACAGCAGCCCCCCTGAGCGCCCGGTCCTCCATCCCCACAGAGCCTGCAGACACACCTGCCTCAGCCCTGCCCTGCCCTGCCCAGCTCCACTCAGGCCACATGTCACTGGCTATCCCTGTTTCTGGGAGCTGGAGGTCAAGGCAACACAGGGCCTTGAGGTTCAGTTTGGAGGCAGGAAAAACCCAGGCAGGCCCTGACTCAACCCTTCACTCCCCGTTCCTCCCTCACTCAGACACCAAGGCCACTGGAACGTCTCCCATGCTCACCCCTGGCTGCCCCTGGCTGCCCCTAGCTGCCCCAGCAGTTATCTGAGGACCCCTTGCTCCTCCCTCAGTGCACACGGCTTAGAGGTCCACCCTGCCCCTGTTGTCCCCTGGTCAGAGCACTGCACCCCAGTCACAAGACTCGGGAGCGTGGTTGCCCAGCCCATGGAGGACTAACGGGCCTCCCCAGGACTTTGACCAGAGCCCCTGGGAGAGGGGCCTCTTTTCCTGGGGATGCCAGGCCCTGGAGCCAGGCAGCTGAATTCTTTTCACCTCTCAGCAACTCTTGCTTGAAACCGAAAGTTCAGTTGCTTGAAACCAAAAGTTCCACAGATGGTGAGAAGAGTGCTGGCCAGAGCAGGGCCGGGCTGTCCCAGGCCCCCCTGTGAGCACAGCAAAACCTGCCCTCCTGGGCCTCCTCACTTTCCCCTACAAAGCCCACTTCCACATTCTCATGTGAGTTTCAAAGTTGTCCAGGGTTCCTGCCCCCAGTTCACAGCCTTACAACCTGGGGGAGAGGGGTGAGACCACAGTGAGGCTGAGGCTGGACTGGGATTCAGGTCCCAGTTGCTCCTGAGCCTGACAGAGAGCAGGAGACCCACCTCCAGCAATGCCTGCTCCTGCTCCTGCCCTGTCCCTCCCCCCACCCCGGGACCCTCTGCCTTGTTGCTCCTCCGTCCCTGATCCCTCTCCCATTAAAGGCCAAGGGGTGGTCGGGGAGCTTGGATATGTCCAAGGGTGGGTTCCCTTGTGGGCTGCCAGGAGCTGATGGGGGCACACAACCACTCAAAAGAAATGGCAGATGGCGCTCTGAAGAGGAGGCGCCGCAGGCTGCTCTTTGAGGGAGAGGGGCGTGAGCGACCATGCGTGCTGCAGTTTCAAGTCAACTTAAAAAGTACTTATGAGGGCTGGGTGCGGTGGCTCATACCTGTAATCCCAGCACTTTGGGAGGCTGAGGCAGGCGGATCATGAGGTCAGGAGTTTGAAACCATCCTGGCCAACATAGTGAAACCCTGTCTTTACTAAAAAAATACAAAAAATTAGCTGGGTGTGGTGGTGGGTGCCTGTAATCCCAGCTACTTGGGAGGCTAAGGCAGGAGAATCGCTTGAACCCGGGAGGCAGAGGTTGCAGTGAGCCGAGATGGCGCCACTGCACTCCAGCCTGGGCGACAGTGCGAGACTCCGTCTCAAAAAAAAAAAAAAAGTGCTTATGAGAAGGATCCCAGAAAAAACACCATGATGCACAGCACTGGCGCCGACGGGCAGAAAGGATCACGCCTCATGCCTCATCCTCTTTAATGAACATTTATTACTTTTATTTCTTCTATTTCTAATCATTATTTTCCAAAGGCAAATATAAATGTATGCTCTCTAGCAAACCTACTTACAGGAAGTAAAAAGGAAGCGTTTCCTGCCTCGCCTGAGGGCACCACTGTGGATGGCGCTGTGATCTCTGCACACGTGCAGATCCCCATCAGGGAAGATCTGCTTTGGCACAAAGGGAGTCACGTGGGACCAACATCTCTGCAAGCCACTCTCACTTAACAATCCACCAGGAGGATTATTCCAAGTCAGCATATATAGATTTACCAAGTATTGCTCTTGCATTGTTGAAAAAACATTTTAAAGACATCAAGAAGGGAAAGGGGGAATAAAAAAGAGGCCCAAGGAGCCCCCCAGCCCTGCCCACTGTGAGCTCTCCCAGGCGTCTTCTGCACACCCAGCTCCCCCTCCCAGCCCTGGGCCCATGATTCCACCCAGGTTACTCTGTGCTGGTTGGGCCAAGAGGGGGTGTCACATGCCTCCCTGTGCCTCCGTGTTCCCTGGCCCTTCATTCTTCCCCAGACAGGCAGTAGGCATGGGCTCACCTGGGCAAATCGGCGAGCCCTCCTGCTCACAGAGAAGGAGGTACTGGGCAGGTGCAGGCTGATGGGCAGCACCGACACGTTGAAGTGGAGCAGGAGGACGCCCGCCCCTGGGCCCTGGAAGTCCGAGTCGTTGACCAGCACGGCCAGCTGCATGGTGCGGTTCTCCAAGATGGAGAGGTTCCGGTTGAGAACCAGCCCTGCAGGCGGGGGGCGCAACAATGACCACCGAGCTTCTCTGGCTGCTCCCCCATGGTCACACCTCTTCCCAGACAGAGTCCTGCAAACACACTGGTGCAAGCACGCACTTTCACACGTATAGTGCCATGTGACAGGCCTGGGGCTGGTCCTAAGTTAGCACCAATGTTCAAATGTTGGCATTTGCTGAGCTGAAAGCCCAGGGAACCCTTCTCAGTTTGAGGCAGCCTGTGTGTGTGTGCATGTGCATGCATTGTATGGGGTGTTTGTGTGTATAATATGCTTGTGTGGTATTCGTGTGTGTGGTATGTATATGTGTGTGGTACGCATGTGTGTGGTGTTTGTGCATAGGGTATTTATGCGTGTGTGTATGGGGTGTTTGTCTATACAGTTGTAAACTAAAGGTAAAATCCTAAGCCCCCAAACCAACTAAATAGATCCCCTCTTGGCCAAGAGGACACCAGAAAAACCTTAAAAACAGAATTCTGGGCCATGACAGGAAAGGAGGGTGGATTTGCCTTATTAGGCCCTCTTCTTCTGGAGTTTGGGCACAACTGACCAGCATTAACATTAAAACAAAGATCATAAGACTGACAGAACGGACTCTTTGTGGCAGTAAGATACCACATTATAAACAGGACCTAAGGCCATGCCAAGCAAGAGTTAAGTCACACCCTACAAACCATAACATTGGTTTTCTTTCTTGAGACGGAGTCTCGCTCTGTTGTCTCTCACTGCAGCCTTGACGGCTCCAGCCATCCTCCCACCTCAGCCTCTGAGGCTCCTGTAATCCAGGCATGTGCCACCATGCCTGGCTAATTTTTTGTATTTTTTTTTGTAGAGACAGGGTTTCACCATGTTGTCCAGGCTGGTCTCGAACTCCTGGGCTCAAGCCATCCACCCATCTCAGTCTCCCCAAACTGCTGGGATTACAGGTGTGAGCCACCACACCCAGCCCATAAAATCTTGCTAAACCTTTTTTTCCCTGCCAGGTACACTGCGGATTACTTTCCATCCTGACCCTGTATAGCATCATGTGATACATCACAGGCCTCCTTAACACATTATTTTGTACTGACCTGAAGTCTTTAGGCAAAGCTTAACTCTTTCAGCCTGCTGTAAATTAAAGAATCTCTGCATCCACCTCTAACCTGCAAGCCCCTGCTTCAAGATACCATTCTTTTTGGACCAAACCAATGTATACCCTCCATATGTTGATTTATGTCCTTGCCTGTAACTCCTGTCTCCCTAAAATGTATAAAAGCAAACTGTAACCCCATCACCTTGGATCTGGGGACCACTTACTCAAGGCTTCCTGGATTTGTGTTTTCTCCAGGCTACGATCACTCATCTTGGCTCAGAATAAACCTCTTTAAAATATTTTTCAGTTTCATTTTTTGGGTAACAGGGTGTATGTGTGGGGGGAGGGTAAGATGGGAGGTAAAGGTCTGCATCGCCGAGGCCCTGGTGCTAAAGCCCTCTAGACAGCTCCCCCAGAACATGGTAGAACTCCCCTCCACAGCAGGAGCCTCCATCAGACCCAATGACCCTGCAGGCCGAGCCCTGGAAATTACGCTGTCTGTGTACCTGCTGCGTGCTGCTGCTGCTGCAGTTCTCAGGTGGTGGAAACAATGATGGGAGGGGCGCTCTGGCACACAGGGTGTTCAGTGCCAGGGCAAGGAGGCTGTCTCCCCCTCCGACAGGCAGGACCTCCAAAGGCTTGGTAGGGTGGGGGAGGACTGAGGAATGAACAGGACCAGGCCAGGCAGAAAGGGCGAAGGACCTGTGGCGTGGGGCTCCCCCAGACACAGACCCCAAGTGCAGGTGGTTTATTTGGAAGGCAATCCCAGGAGAAATCGGCAGGAGCTGGGGGAGGGGAGGCAGGAAGCAAGGCCACCGCTGAAAGGTGCCCCACAAGCAGGTGAACATGGTGGCACATGGAAGGAGTCAGGGAGGACAATGGGCTCAGAAGCCCTGACCTGACTCAGGGGGTGCTTCTGTACACCACCCTGTTAGCAGAGAGCTACTGAGGCCAGAGCAACAATCCCTAAGCATTTGGGTTCCCTTAGGGGCAGTGACACAGTACCACGGCTGGAGGAAAGCCTCAGGTGACATGTGTGTTTGCAATCGGTGGTGAGCCTGGTGAGGTTAGCACAGGGATGTGGTGGGGCCCTGCCAGGGTCAGCTGTGTGGCAGCTCAGGGAGAGAGGACCCATGGTGAAAGCCCCACTGGTGGCTGGAGGGCAGGCCTGGCAGAGACACAGGAAGTGCTGGGCAGAGGGTGGAGGGGGAAGTGGCCCGGGCCGCAGAGGGCCATGCCAGGAGTGCATGTGTGTGGTGTGCTGCTTGCCCAAGAAAAGCGAGCACCTCATTTCCTGGGGGCCCAGCCAGGCCGTGCCACTGGCCCCGCTTACTATAGTCGTGCACAGTCGCCCGCACGAAGCTGCCGTTAGCCTGGACCAAGGTCTCGTTGGGCCAATGTTCCACCCGGAAGGTCTGCTGGGCCCAGGTATCCCTGGGGAGCAGCGTGCTTGTGTACCGTCTCACCAGCTCCCCCGATGCAGGCACCACGTCCGCATCAAAGACACGCAGTGTGGCCACCACGGTGTCCTGCAGGATGCAGAGGGCGTTGGTCAGTGCAGGCAAGAGGGGCTCCTCAGACTCCCCAGAACCAGAGACCTTAGGACACTGCTCATCCCGCAGAGCCCACAGGTGGACCAGGTGTGTTGTCAGAGCCGGGTCTGGGGACAGTCTGACCTGAGTTCAAGTACCCATGGGGGTCACTAGCCAGCCTGGCCCAGTTACCTTCCCTGGGCCACTGAGCCTTATCTGTGTAACAGGTGCAATACAGACCTCTCATAAGGAGAATTACAGCAGATGGCCAGGCACCTGGCTGGCAGGTCCCACCCAGATCCCCAGAGAGCAAAGTGAGCATCCCCCACTCTCCCCTGAGGAAGCTGGGCCCCACAGGGTGAAGGTCAGGTCAAGGTCACACAGGAACAGACGGCAGAGCCCAGATACAAGCCCAGGTGTGCATCAGAGTTCTCTTCTCCAAGCATCCTCCTACACCAGGCTGGAGGGGGTTGTGAAGAAAGCCACTGGGCTCCTTTGGGATGGTTCTGCCCACCAGGCCTCTATCACCCCAAGGCTGCCCAGGGAGGCTCACACAGCCTTTACTCACAAGGTAGGTTTTCGGCCAGCCCTCTTTTCCCTGCCAAACCTGAACGTCGTGTGCCCAGAGAAGCGGGACAAGGCAACGCACTATCCCAGGGTTCCCCACGCCCACTCTCCCACGGCCAGGAGAGCTGGGCCGGCTGCAGGAAGGCTTGAAGCCCAGTAGGTGGCGGTCGCGCCCCACCAGCGCCGGCCAGAGAAGGGCAGGGCGGGGCGGTACCGGGAGTGATCCGCCTTCGCGTCCCCCTCCAATCCTCGGCTCTGCTCTTCGTCACTCAAGGGCCCTCTGGTCAGGGGCTGACTGCTGGTGGGAGGGAGTGCCCTCCAGGAAGGTGGTCCCCGCCCGGGCAGCTCGCCGCGCCCGCCTGCAGCGGCACAAGTGTGCCCCACACGGCCGCCCTCTGGCCTCGTCCTGGTCAGTCCCGGTCTGGGCACCCAGGGGTCCCGGCCTCCCGAGGCAAGGCCCAGCTGGGAGCTAGAAGCACTGCCCTTTCCCCTCCCCCGAGGAGAGACGGCGCCGACGAAGACAAAGGACAAATGAACGCGCGAATGGTCGGCCTATGGTTGAGTGGCTACACGGACACTAAACCGACCGAGAAACGAACTGCGGCCGGAGACACACTGGATAGACTATAGCGCGCGCGGACAAGCACCTCCTTCCGCTTGAACTCCACCAAGGCGCTGGCGGTGTCGACGCCCGCGGGGAAGGTGGGCGCCGAGTCGTCCTCGTCGTACACGGTCACCGAGAAGGGCACCATCTCCACCTCCTCGCGCGCACCGGCGCGCACGGTGCACACGGCCACCAGCTGGTACTTCTCCCGCTGCTCGCGGTCCAGGGCCCAGCGCGTGCTCACCTCCAGGCTGTCCGGAGCGCAGCGGAAGGGCAGACCCTCACCTGCGCACCAAGGAGACAGAGGCCCCGCGTCACCGACGGCCCGAACCAGGCAAGCCCCCTTCCTGCGGGAGGGGCTCTGCGGTCAGAGCCAGGAGCACACCGAACGCAGGCCTCGGCCCCAGGCCTCCCCTTCTTCACTCCACAGGGTAGTGCAGCGCTCCCAGCCCGAGTTTGCAGCGATGACTGTGTTTTTACATGCCGTGTCCTGCTGCAGCTGCGCCCTCACTCGTGCTGGTGGGGGAAGAGCCGGAAGCAGACACCCTGGTCACCCGGTAGGGCCTGGGGCACCCCTCCGCCCACCTGGCCTCGATCTCGAGTGGGCTTGTGTGGGAAAGGGTGGCTCCAGCTCAGCTCAGGCTGCAGGCCTAGAGAGCCAGCTACTGGCCTTGGCTGCTTTTTAAAAAATCTTAGATTTTTTTTCCCCCCCAATTCTGGAAGCAATATGTGTTCATTTTAGAGAACGTGAGAAATAAAGCCACGATTCTACCACTTTAAAACAAACACGGCAAGAACAGAAAATCGAACATCGCATGTTCTCACTGATAGGTGGGTGGTGAACAATGAGAACACGTGGACACAGGGAGGGGGAGCATCACACACTGGGGTTTGTTGCGAGGGGGAGGGGACTAGGGGAGGGACAGCAGGGGTAAGGAGGTTGGGGGAGGGATAACGTGGGGAGAAATGCCAGATATAGGTGATGGGGTGATGGGGTGATGGAGGCACAAACCACATTGCCATGTATGTACCTATGTAACAAACCTGCATGTTCTGCACATGTACCCCAGAACCTAAAGTGCAATTAAAAATATATATATATGTGTGTGTGTGTGTGTGTGTGTGTATATATATATATATATATATAAACATGGTGGATATCTGGCGTATGATGTGACATTAATGCATAATGATTTTCACCGCCTAGTGTGCATCTCTGCTCTATACCGCCTTGTCCAATGCGTCGCCAGGCTGGTCATCCTATGCGTGCAGAAGGCGGATGTAGAGGCGAAAGCGCATGCTCCGCGCCCTGCACGGTGGCTCGGCTCGCGCTCTACATTGCCCCTGTGAGGCAAGGCCAGGAACCACAACACACTCTTCAACGAGCCTGTCCTTGGATCTGTCCTCCAGAAATAATCCAAAAAGAGGTCATGATCAAGGTGGAAGGCCACCGCTGAAGACCCCACAGCCAACCCAAGGAGACGGGGGGCAACTCCACAGCCCTGCCAGTCAGAACCATGCCTTGCACATGAATTACACGTGTGGGAAATGCTTATCATATAATGCTTTTCTCTGTTGAGTGTGATTACAAAGAAATCCCATTAAACTAAATTTAATAACATAATTTTCAGTGAAAAAGGGGAGCATACAGAAAACCAATTGCTTCATCAACCATCTGGTTCAAAGACATCTATCCCTGTCCCAGAGAATGAAAGGAATCTGGGGAAGCATGAGTGATGACTTTCTACCTTTACTGAGATTTTAATATTCTTGCCATGTTTGTGTGATAAAACTAATGTGAATGTAGGACACACTTGCCAGAGGCGCAGCCTCTGTGACCTGGTTGAGCCCCATTTCCTGACTTTCAGATGGTCGAATGGAACCTCCCTCCATCTGCTCAGCTGCCTTCTCCCCTCTCCGCTGGGATCCAGCTCCTCCCACCGCCTGGCTGGGTTGGCTGTCCTTGCTGCTGCTCCATGGGCCCCCCTTCTACACACCCCACATCCAATCCATGAGGGAGTCCTGCTGGATCTTCCATCTAGGCATCCCCCGCAGCTGCCTGCTTCTCGCCACACCTCGGCTTCCACCCGCATCTGGGCATCATCACAGCCCACATCTTCCCATTCAGAGGTTTCTCCTGTAGCCTTCTGATGGTCTCCCAGCTTTGCCCCTGAATCTTCCCACCCCAAACCATCCCTAACACAGCAGTCTTGACTAATCCTTTAAAAGCTAAGTCAGGTCCTGCCATCACTCCCCTCCTTCCAAAGTCTTCCATAGCTCCCCATGTTCGTCAGGAGAGAGCCCTGAAAGCCACTCCCATACCTGCCCCCGCCCCAGGAACTTTTCTGCCCTATCAGTCTCAGCTCTTCCCTGTGGCTCAGTGCACTCCAGGCACATGAGGGTCACACTACGGTGCCCTCCAAGGGGCTAAGCCTCAATATCCGGCACCCTCCCACCTTTGCTTTGCTAGCCCCTGCCCTGACTACCCAATTTACAATGGAAGAATGGAGGTCTCCTGCTCCGTTCCCCTCTTCTTGGTTTCCTCCCCCAGCTAGCTCCTTCCAGAAGCCACTCGATTTCTTTGGCATGCTTGGACGATCTGACTGCCCCACAAAATGAAAACTGCAGGCAGGCAAGATTCCAACCTGTTGTGTTCACTGTTACACCCTTAGCTCCTGGAACAGTACCTGGGTCCTGGCAGGCATGCAAGAGGTATTTCCGGAATACTGAATGAACTGATGGCATGGCGGTGAAGAATAAACCAGATGGCTTGTGTCAAGGGCTCACAGAGCAAGCCCAGCAGCAGCAGGCACTGAGGGGCAGCCCCACAATGTCGGCACTCACCCTCCAGGAGCCTGTAAGCCACGCTGGTGTTGGGGCACAAGAACTGCACAGGCAGCAGGCGGAACTGATGGAAGGTGCCTGGGGGCCGGTTCTCACGAATGCGGAAGGAGAGGCTTTTCTCCGGGAAGCAGAGCTCCCGGGGCTTGAGGGAGCTGCAGGCCGGAAAGGAGGTGTTGAAGAAGGAGAAGTACACTCGGGCACAGCCTGGCCACTGGCACTCGCCCTCACGAAGAGACGTGGGCGACAGGAAGACCTTGAGGTAGACGGTGAACACCCGGAAGCCTCCGTCTGCAGAGAGGGAAGTCAGGCCTGTGGGGGACATCGGCCACACCTGCCAGGCAGTCGGGAATGGGGAGGAGGCAGGAGCTCCGGGCCTGGTGTAAACCTGGTCCCCACCAAGGTCCCCAAGGCTCAGCCTGGTGCTCCAGCTCCACCTGCTACCTCCTTGCCTCTGCTGCAGGGAGTGCCCCACAGGCCTAGCTCTCATTCAGTTCTCAGCTTAGAGGCCCCTTCCTGAGGGACACGTGCTGAGCACTGGGTCGAAGCCTCCCCCGACTCTGCTGGTGGCAACTTTTCCAGTAAGTGGTGACCAACACGTGCTGAGCACTGGGTCGAAGCCTCCCCAACTCTGCTGGTGGCAACTTTTCCACTAAGTGGTGACCATCGTCCCGCCTGCCACACCCTCTTTCAGGAGGTTTGGAGTGGCTGCAGACAGACTTCCCCAATGCCTAGAGGGGGCATTTCTGGCAAGTCCCATCACCGAGGTGCCATAGCGATTTCTGCTGTTCTGCAAGGGATTTCCCAGCTTCCATCTCAGCCGGAGGTGGGCGGCTGCTCCTCAGAGCTGCTCTTCCCACATTCTCTGCTTTTTGCTAGCCTGTCCATCATTGCTCCAATCCTCTGTTGTAATTAATTCTTTACACAAACTTTCCCTGTTCAAATCACCCTGTGGTTTCTTCCGTGACAGGACCTGGCCATGTATGAAGCCTCTCCCCCACTTTGGAGGGCTCAGGCCTCCTAGGAATCTCAGGCCCAGGGCAAATTCCATGCTGGCCCCACCCAGGGACTCCCACTCCTCAAGCTCCATCCTGGGGGCTCAGGATGAAGAGGGCAGCAACTAAGCGCATGGAACCAAGACCCATCTCAGATGCTGCCTCCTCCAGGAACTGCCTGGGCTACCCCGGAGGGAGCTGCCCACCCAAGCCCCTCCCTGTCCTGCACTGGGCTGTCCCTGGCAGACAGGCCACTCTGCCTGAGTAGGGCAGGGATGCCTGCTCTGCACTCATGGCCGGAGGCTTGCCTCTCACCAGCAGACAGGGCTTAGGGTGGTTGTGGGGGCTGTGCAAGCTATGGCCCTGGAGGGGTGGCAGGGGGTGGGAGCTACCGGGGGCAGCATCACTGTTTCCTGTCACAGGCACTCTGCTCCCCCCCCCACCTCCCCCAGTACCATGTCACATGTGGCTGTGACTCCAGCTCTGACTGCTCCTCTTTCCTCCCTGGACACCCGGGACAGGTGTGAGTCCCTGCCACAAGCTGGCTCCAATAAGTCAGGCTTTCCTTGGGAAGTGCTGCTTCTCCAGAGTTGCAGGTCATTTGCTAAATCAAAACCTTGGGATTTTTTCAGCCCCACTTACTCCTTCTCTAGAAACCACCTAATCCTTTTTTAGCCCCAATGAAGAGGAATTCGAGTCTGGCAGAAGCGTGTACCCCGGATTCCTGTGTGTCTCTAAACCCCCACAGCCTCAGGAAGCCCCAGGGTCACTGGCAGCCCTGAAACTTGTCCTGGCTTCTCTCCAGGCTGGACACAGAGGCAGAACAGCCTCACCTCACCCCTGACACCCTCCACACCCTCCAGGCTGGACACAGAGGCAGGCCAGCCTCACCTCACCCCTGATGCCCTCCACACCAGGGGTGGTGGGGAAGCCACCTCGAGCCTCAGCGTCAGTGGCTGTGATGAGGGCGGCTTGAGGAAGGGGTGGGGTGGGGCGTGGGGGATGGGAGTGGGGGGCAGCTCCCTTACTGCGGACACTGAGCTTCTCCCAGGTTCTCTGGTCCAGGCTCCGGTTAAGGTAGAGGAGGCCGGTGTCCTCCTGGATGCGGATCCAGTTGTTCTCGTGCAGCCGCGTGTGGTACGTGCCATAGAGATGCCGGCCCAGGTGGAAGCTGGGCACCTCCCCAGGAGTGTCCCGCAGGGCATGCACATAGAGCAAGGGCGTACCAGCCGGCTGGTCCACATACAGATTCTCCCAGTAAGCATCCCTTGAGAAGTAGAGGCCCAGTGCCACTGTGGGAAGTAGGAAAGTGAGGGACGGTGAGGATAAGGCTTCTTAAAGGACAAAAAAAAATAATTAGTTTAAAATTCCTATCTTAGCAGGAGTTTTTCATCTCCGGTCCTGAGAACATGAACACTCAATTATTTGTGTAGTTACACACTGGCTAGAAAAGGACGGCTGTAAAATAGAAAAAGAAAAGAAGACAGGGGAGGCAGTATCCACAGTGGCAAGCCTGTTCTCAATCACCCAAGCCAGAAGGGCTCTAACCTGTAATCCCAGCACTTTGGGAGGCCGAGGTGGGCGAATCACTTGAGGTTGGGAGTTTGAGATCAGCCTGACCAACATGGAGAAACCCTGTCTCTACTAAAAATACAAAATAGCTGAATGTAGTGGCACATGCCTGTAATCCCAACTACTTGGGAGGCTGTGGCAGGAGAATCGCTTGAACCCAGGAGGCGGAGGTTGCAGACAGCCGAGATTGCGTCATTGCACTCCAGCCTGGGCAAAAAGAGCAAAACTCCGTCTCAAAAAAACAAAAACAAAAACAGAAAACAAAAATAGTTACACTGTAAATCTTACTTTTGTGTATATTTTTCCACAATAAAAATTAGCGTGAATTTTTTAAAAGATGGATAAATAGGCAAAAAATGCTTAAAATCCATTAAAAATCTGCAAATAGACTCTAGAATGAACAAACAATACCAACATCCACAGCAAACATTAGAAATACTGCACTTGAACGTAATTGATCTCTTTTCCATCAGTTTGTTCCCACCCAGACGGTTGCTGCTTGAGGGGTCTGGAGGGCGGGGCCTGCAGCACCAGCTGAGAATGCCCTGGGGCCACTGAACTCCTCCGGGACACCTCGGTTTGGGAAACAATCAAGTGCCAAGTGGAGCCTGGAAGAGAACAGGTGAGACGTCTGGAGTCCCACACCGGGAAAACAGAACAGGAGAAGGCTTCTCTTGAAGTGCTCACTGCATATCAGGAACACGGCTCCCATGACAGCGCCCTTTGTGGGGGGGTGCGTTTCTGGTGACAAGTAGGGTGAGAGACTGTAACTCACAGCGGCCTCACAGGGCGAGGAGGGGCCGGATGCCCTGGGTCCTGATGAGCCCCCTCCCAATCCCTCGTGGCGTTCCGTGTCTGGGCTATCCACACAGGTGGCGGGGTCGATGCTCTCACCCCAGAGGGGGATTCTAGGGGCTGACTGAGCTCAGGTTGGGAGAGGCAATGCAGTTCTGCCAGGTCTAGTTTTCTCTGGGACACACACCTCTTGCCCTGGTCGTCCCAATAAGAACCATTTGCCCTTGGGCAGACCATGGGGTGGCTCTGGTGATGCCCAGGCTGCAGAAGAGTGGGCCCTGGCACCCCTCTGCCGCAGGAGCAGATCCAGACTGGGAATCCCACAGGTGCTCCTCAGGGGCCTCCACAATGTACATGCACCTTCAGTGGTCCAGGGACTGGAGTAGGACAGGCCTGGGCTCCCTAAAGCCACCCCCAACAAAGACCACGTGTGCAGGAGAGAACCAGCCTTCCTGTTCCCATCTGGCGGAGCCTATCCCTGCAGGATCATGTGGGGCCCAATCCCAATTGCTCTCCCTGCTGCCAAAAGGGATTTGTGGGTCAGGCAATGATTACGAGCAGAAACAGACTTAAATGCACTTAAAATGCCTCCCAGGTGGTCTCTGCAGCTGGGCACAGCTGTCTTAATGTTCCTGCTTGTCACAGGCACTTCTAGATGGAAAAACACATGGTCCAAGGTGGGATAACCGAGGAAGTGGGTGGAGGGCCAGCCTCAGCGGAGTGCAGCCTGGCCAGTCCCGGTGGGCTCTGCTCAGAGGTCTCATGCTTGGTTTAATGCTCTGTTGCTACAGTCTTGAAATTCTTCATAATTCTAGAAGTAAGCGGCCCACAAATGATGCAGCCAGTCGTAGTGGGTCAGTGATAGGGGAGAGCCCGGGGGAAGAGCTGCTGGTCAGTCACTATCGGGCTGTGCAGCCTCTG
Source organism: Ateles fusciceps (assembly GCA_036589455.1). NCBI lineage: Eukaryota > Metazoa > Chordata > Mammalia > Primates > Atelidae > Ateles > Ateles fusciceps. The sequence goes on along the minus strand of JAZHEH010003321.1, from coordinate 343,114 downwards.
TACATCACTGGCCTCCTCTGGGCCTCAGTTTCCCCAGTTTTGAACTGGGGAAGGCATGCTAGGGAAAGGAGGAACAGCCAGTGCAGGTGCAGCCAGGCGTGCACCTCTGCACAGGGGTGTATAATCATGAACCTCTCACAGCAGACTCATAGCCAATGGGTGCAGATCCCTTCACTGCCCATTTCACAGATAAGAACACTGAGGCTGAGAGGCGAGAAGCCTGACCAAGTCAAACAGCTGGGCATGCTGAGAGGCTTTGTGTCTTGGGGGTTGGAATAGCGACTAAGGCAGTTGATGGTGGAAGTCTGGCGCCAAGAGGTGTGGAGCCTGCCAGGAGGTCCAGGGCCCTGCTGACTGGCTGCCCATCCTGCTGCTGCCATTCTGCCTACCAGGGCCACCTGGTCTGTGGACCAAGGCTGGGCCCGTGGGCTGAGACCCACCTCTGGTAAGAGCCGCCCCTGGCACCATGGGAAGGTCACCAGCAGGACTTGCAAAGCTTTTCCCACCCCATGCCTTCAGGGCCCAAATGCCACGTGGTGACAAAATCCTCCCCCACACCTCCTACACAGGTGTCTGCCTGGACGGCTTTGGCTGCCAGGGCCGGGCCCACCCTGTACTTCCGCAGCACCGAGGTGGCCCGGCACACACCACACCCACCGACGGTGCAAACAGCAGTGTCGCTTGTCTGAGAAACAGAGAAGATTCCCACATCAACACTCAATGACTCCCCCACCGTGGTTCTGGTTCCTTAGGCTGGCTGTGCCCTGCTACCGTGCAGGATGGGGTGAGGCAACGTCCTGCTTGCTCACAGCACACTTGCCAAAGACTCAAGTTTCTGCTCACAGAGAGACCTCAGGAAGCTTCAGGGCCTGTGTAGCGTGTGTCATGAGTGTGTGTATACGCGTGCATGCACAGGGCATGCAGGAGACAGAAACAGAGACGGAGGCACGCCCACCCAAGACCCCATCTGCTTCCACCCTGCCCACCTCAGCAGGAAAGACTCGGCCCTCGTGTTTGACAGAGTGAAGTGCTAGACTGTTTCCAATGATCCACACTTGGCTGGGCTGTTTAATTTATTCATCTTTGGATGCAGAGGGGGACCAGTCCCGAGCACCCTCGTCCTGCATGTGTATGTGCACACCCCTTAGTCCACACTCTCTGTCCAGGTGTGCACGTTCTCAGGCCCAGTCGGGCCTGCAGCAGCCTCCTTTGCAGGCAGCACAAGGCCGAGCTTTATTCGTGGAGGGAGCTGGAGCGATGCTGGGACAGGCCAGGGCTTGCTCCTGTCTCCCCGGTCGTTACACCTGCCTTTTCTGGGTCCTGTTGCCCAGGCAGCCCACAAGACAGCGTGTGCTCCACTCTAGCGTGTACCCAAAGCATGCAGTCCCTCGGCGCTAGTGCAGCCCACACCTGAGCCTGGCCATCAGCTTCCTGCAGCCCCCAGCCTCAGCTCCTGTGCCCCAAGGGGTTGCCTCCTACCAGCCCTGAACCTGCATAGCAGCCCCAGCCTGGCATCCAGCTCCTCCCTCAGGCTCTGACCCCAGCTGGGAAGAGGGTTTCTTCCCCTGGTGCCCACCTGCAGCCAACGGTGCCCCACAGAGCTCTCCCCCACCTCCTAGCCCTCTTTCATTCAGCTTTGTGCCTCTCATGTTACTGCTGTTGTCCCAGGGACCACGTGGGGCTGTCTCCTGGTCAGATCCAGACTGACACATGGCACACACGCATTCCTTTTCTCTCTCCCACACTCACCCTCTCGGATGCATATTACACACCACAAGGGCACACACTGCTACACACTCATTCTCCCATAAGCTCATGCATTCTCGCACGGCCAGTCTGGCTCTGACAAGCACACGTATTTGCTCATACTGGTGCACACCCACTTTCACACCCAAGCACACACATTTTCCCGCACCCTTGGTGCACACATACTAAGCGTGGCCTGGCTGTGGCCCTTGGTTCTCACTCCCCCCACTGCCATCCACCGGGCAGCTCTGATGGGGCACTGTAGGTCACCCTTGCCATGGCATGGTGACCCTGCCACAGAAACACAAATGGAGCTCCAGACGATGGAAAACTTCTCTAGGACAGCAGCACAAGGCTAAAATTTGGGACTTCCAGAAAAGAAAACAACTGAACTGTGTGAATCAGAAGCAGCGCAGAGCGCGTGTGCAGAGCAGGCCCTTCCTGCAGAACCCCTCATGCGACACCAGCCCCATGCCTGCCCTTGATGGGTGGCAGACGATGCAGATGACAGCTTTATTATGGCCCAGAAGAATCTCCTTAAGAGATGATTTCCTAATGCAATCATCTTCCTGGGAATGGGAAACAGGCCCCAGGGCTCCTCCCTGGGGGCTGGGGGTGGAAGAGGCAGTCCTCACCGCCCCAGGCCAGCTGTCCCTGTGGAGGTCCCTCCAGCCCCACACTGAACACTGTTATCCTCTCAGGATGTGACCTGTTACCCTGCCCCCGCCCATTGCTTCACTCCCACTTCCCACTCAAGTTTTCTCTTACTATAGTCAAATATTTGACATGTATAAAGAATACATTTCACAGAACATTTATGCTGAGCAAACACCCAGGAGCCCGTGGCCCTGCTGAACTGGACGCCTGGCCTCGCTGCTGCCCCTCCCGCCTCCCCCACCTGCCACTGCGTCCCACCCCCCACCAGCAGGAGCCTTTGCCCGGCTTTACTCTTGTCTTGTGTTTTGGCATCATTCATGGAAGGCACATTTTTGCTGGATGAAGAGTCCCACGTGGACAGCTATTTTCCTCCTGGCTCCCGTCTTTTGGCCTCACTGCTGCTGCTGAGAGCTCGTGCTCAATCCGGCCCCTCCTGGGTATCCCACCTTCTCCCAGCTGCTCTCAGGACCTCCTCTGTCTTTGGTGCTGTCCGGCATCGCTGTGATGCTACCGAGGCTGCTCACCTTGGCTGGTTTCCTCCTCTGCAGCCTGTCCTCCAGATGGTGGCAGCGGCAGACTGGCTAGCCATATCCAGGCCCGGAGCTGTCAACCCAGTCTCTGTGCTGGTGTGCAGTGTGCTGATCAGCAGCCCGGACCTTGGCCCGGGGCCAGCTGGGCATCTCCATGCCTTGCTCCCTCCACTCCTTTGCCCCAGTCTGGCCCCTCCTCACCACAAACTGACCCAACTCTTCCCCATTGCAACACGTCATGGTCCCACCTCACAGCTCAGGTCACACACCTCAGTCCCTAGAGCCCTTTCTCTTTGACCCTCCACCCCAGCTCCCAAGTCCCCTCTGCCAACGCCATCCAACCCTGGACCACACGCTGGGCAGCAAAGGCCACTTTGCACAGAGCAGCCAGGGTCCATCGGTTCATGGCACCTCTGGGGAGCCCTGTGTTAACTCCGCTGCTTGCAGAATAAAACATAGCTCCTCATCAGGGCTCCCAGGGCCCCCTCTGGCCTCCAACTCACTTCCTCCTCACTCTTACAGGGTGCCCACCTTTCTGCCACATCTGCTAACTCACTCTCTGTGAGCTGAGGGGAATAAATGAATTCATGAACCAATGAATGAATCAATTAATCAAAAAGCCAGTACAATGGTTTCATAAACAGGAGTGTAAAAGGGCTGGGCATGTTTGGGAAATGGTCAGAATTTGGGGTGGGGGAAGGGGTGGGAGGATAGGGAGATACTGTGACATGGTCTCACAGGCACTGGAGCCACAGGCAGGCTGTTAGTGGCAGGACAGAGCTATGTGGACGCCTTGGGCACACACGCAGTGCCCACGAGTGCACCAGCAGCCTTGTGGGGCTAGCCACTGTGCTGAGCAAACAAGCCTGAGGCTGAGAACAAAACCACTCCTCCAGCTCAGGAAATGATCTTTCAGTGCCTGAGGAGCCCTGGGCACCGGAGCTGCCAGCTAGACTCGCCCAGTGGGGACCACCTTCAGCATGCTGCACAGACCTGGGTCCTGGCTCTGTCCCCGCTGGAGGCTGCTTTTGCCTAGGACTATAACTTTACTTTTAGGAAAAAAAAAAAAAACACTGATCAAGCGAGGCTCTACTGTAAATAACAAATTTGGAAGTGTATATAAAGAGAGATCCCCATTTTAAAAGTTATTTTAAATTGTGGTAAAATACACATGAACTTTAACATCTTAAAACTTTAAAATGTACATTTTAGTGGCATTAAGTGCGTTCTCACTGCTGTTCAAACCATCCTTCCATAGCACTCTTTTTATCCTGTAAAACTGAAATTCTATACCCATGAGACAAATACTCCCCCTCCCCTCCTCCCCCAGTTCCTAGAACCCTCCATCCAGGCACGGGAGCGCCCCGACTGGCTAGGGGAGCACGCCATTGTCTCTACGAATTTGATCATTGCAGGGACCTCATATAAGAGGAATCACACAGTGTTTGTCCTTTTGTGCCTGGCTGATTTCACTTAGCATAATGCTCTCGAGGTTCATCCATGCTGTAGGATGAGGCGGAATTTCCTTCCTTTTCAAAGCCAATAATATTCCATTGTATGTCTGTATTATATTTTGCTTATCCATTCATTGGTCAGTGGACACTTGGGTAACTTTCACTTTGTGGTTACTGTGAATAATGCTGCTGAAAACGGGGGATGTACAAAGGTATCCCACCTGCTTCCTGCTTCCTTTCCTGTGTGTCCCCAAAGCAGAGGTGCTGGAGCCGAAGGCAGCTCTAGGTTTAACCTCTGAGGAGCCTCCCTGCTGTACTCCACGGCAGCTTCACCATTTATCTTCCGGCAGTGCGCAAGGCATTTTCCACATCCTCACCAACACTGGTTCTTTTTTTTTTTTTTTTTTGATACTAGACATCCCAATGGGTGTGAGCTGGTATCACACTGTGATTTTGATTTGTATTTCCCTAATGAGTGGCAGGGCTGAGAATCTTTTCATGTGCTTCTTGGCCATCTGTAAATCTTATTTGGAGAAATGTCCATCCAAGCCCTGTGCTCGTTGTTGTTGTTGTTTGAGACAGAGTCTCGCCCTGTCACCCGAGCTGGAGGGCAGTGCTGCATCTCGGCTCACTGCAGCCTCCACCTCCCGAGTTCAAGCGATTCTCCTGCCTCAGCCTCCCTAGTAGCTGGGATTACAGGCACCCTTCACCACACTCAGCTAATTTTTTGTATTTTTAGTAGAGACAAGATTTCACCATGTTGGCCAGGCTGCTTTCGAACTCCTGACCAAGTGATCTGCCTGCCTCGGCTTCCCAAAGGACTATAGGCTTGAGCCGCCGCTCTTCTCGGAATCAGGTTTGTTGCTGTTGTTGAGTTTGAGGAGTTCTCTATAGATTCTGGATGAACTCTTATCAGATCTATGAATTACAAGTTTTTCTCCCATTCCATGGGCTGTGTTTTCACTCTTTTGATCCTGGCCTTTGTTCACAGAACTTTTACATTTTGATATAGCCCAATTCATCCGTCCTTTCTTTGGCTGTCTGTGCATTTGGTTCTTACAGGGGATCCCAGTTTTAAAGATGTGCATGCAGCTAAATCTTCAGCTACAACCAACATCAGACAGAAGCATGAAGATTTTGGCCCCATCTGGCATCTCCCTGCTGTCCTGGCCACCTGCTTGGGGCAGGTACACACCTGGGCACGGCCAGTTTCTGTTATGGTTCCCACTTCATCTGCTGGCCACTCATGAGGCCATGGCATCCAGGCACGGGAGCGCCCTGACTGGCTAGGGGGCACGCCATCTCTAGGCAGGCGTGAGGGCTCACACAGGCTGGGCCACTCACGCCAGCCCTCGATGCCAGGGTCACAGGGGACTAGGAGCCTGCAGAGGAGGAACCTCTACTCCTGACCGGCACTGCTGCTGCATGTGCCTGGGCACGCAAAAAAAGTTTTCATTTTAATTAATTTTAAAATCAAAAGGATGAACTAAATATAACAATAAGGAATAAATAATAATAAAGTGGCCTGGATTATATTTGTCTTACACCAACACAGTTGCAGAATGCAATTTTGCTTTTGGATGTGGGAGGGGCCCGTGGCACATGATGTGGCCCTGGCTTGACAGTCACCTGGTGGTGCCTGACCCCCAGGAGGACGAGGCTTAGCATGGAGTATGCAGCCCTGGGCAAGGCAGGGACCTATCTGAGGCCTCAGCAGAGGGGGCAGCGCCCAGCAGCAGCCCAGTCTCAGCCGCCCTCTGATGCAGAGCCCTTCCCTTTGCCATGGCTCATCCTCACACGAGCCCAAGTGCCAACCCAAGAGCCTCCTGGGCAGCCATCACCAGAAGCTGGTTTCCGTGTGACGACTAAGTGCACCCTGCCTCGCGTCCTGCTGTCTTCCTCAATTCCCTGTGTCTTCCCTGCCTCGGGGGCGGCTCTCGTCACCTCTAACTCAGGAGGTTCAGTGGCCTCTCAGCCTCACCCCGCCCAGGGCAGCCACCACACACAGCTGTTCCAGGTGTCTCTCCAAGCCCTTTGCCAGGCCTGGACCTGCTCACATATGTCCAGTTTCCCCCTCCCCCATACACAGCCTGGTATGTGTGGCTGCCTGCATGCCCCCGCCATTAGCCCCTCACTCCGGGCCCTGGTGCTTGCTCTGCTCAGCCTGGCCCAGGGCTCCCAGGGTGCACGGCCGTCCCTGTCCTCTCCACCTGCAGGAGTCCTGCCCACTGTCCTGAACAAGCTCCTGCCCAGCCCCGACCTTTGCCCCAAGTCCTTACCTTGCTGGCCTTTGCCTCCCTTAACTCTCAGGGTTCTTGTCTGATGATAACAAGAGTATGAGACTGACAGACACGGCACATGCACTCAACCTGCTCTCAGCAGGGGTGGCTTCCTCCAGATGCCCTGCCCATGAGCCAGAGGAGGGTCCCGCTGGCCAACCTGTGGTGGTGTCGAGCAGGTGGGACAGGCCACATGTGCTCCATGCCTCCCAGTGTGTGGTGCGTCCTTGCATATGGGGGCAGACTCCCCAACACAACGCTGTTGACCCTGGTACACAGCAGGAGCACCTCGGTTCCACCTCTTGACAATGTCCCCTAACAAACATGCACTTCCGCTGCCTGCATGCCTTCGGAGAGGTGAGAGCAACTGGGTCCTGAGTACTTACTTAAGCAGCAAAAGGAGCGGCTGTCCTGGTACCCTGCAAGCCAGACAGGACAGACGGTCACACACATGCTGACGGCTTCCCAGCCACACATGGTCCTGGGCTCATGGGGAGGATGCTTGCTGACCAAGAAAACAGGCAACTTGTCAGCCATTTTCCTAGCAAGGAATCCTGACTTTTGGATGGATGCATTATACCCTAAGGCTGGAGACACTGGGAAACCTGACCCTGGCAGGGGTGTCAGGAGAGCTGACTGTAGCACCCATGTGCACCCTCCCTGGGGTCAGCTAGGCTGGCGAAGTCACCACACCCTTCTGCTGAGCAGACACTGCCCACCCCATCTAAAGGGCCCAGCCCTGGGTGGAGAAGAGTGTCCAGCCCAGGCTGAGGGGCCAAGGGGGCTGCCCATGCTGCCTGTTCTGAAAAATGCCTGACCAAGAGACAGCCACAGATGGGCAATGGGAGGCTAAAGGAAAGGGACTGCCTGGGGGAGCAGCCACAAGCAGGAGCCAGTGCCCAGCAGGATGGGAGGGCAGGAGGGGCCCCGGGGGGCAGAACCAGAGAGGGAGGACGGGAAAAGCAGCAGGAGGTGGAGGCAGTTCTGGTGAACAGCAGCAGCACAGAGTTGGAGGAGAATGCTGGCTGGAGACAAGAGGCCAGCTCCCCAGGCCATGAGGCTATGAACTTGGGAAGAAGAAGAAGGTTGGGCAAGCTTGTGGATGCCAGGCAAGGCTACGGACTCCGTCTTGGTAATGGAAACGAAGTGTGTGTTGCAGTGGTAACCAGCTTGGGCCAAGGAACGCATATTTGTGTCTGTTTCTCGTCTGTACCCACTGAGACTCAGAGCTCCCACCACATAGGAGTGTCGGGAGCTAAAAGGAATTAATGCAGGTGAAGTTGACAGAACAGTGGCTGGCACCAGGCAAATGCTCACTGAAGATGGCTGCATCACCACCACCACCTCTACCACCACCATTACCTCCACCTTCCCCACCAGTGCTTCCACCACTAACACCAGCACCATTACCTCCACTACTACCATCACCACCACCATTGCCTCCACGACCACCATCCCCACCTTCACCATCATGACCTCCACCACCACCATCATCTTCACTACTACCATTGCTTCTACCACCACCACACACAGCCTGTTATGTGTATACCACCACCACCACCACGACCTCCTCCATCAACATCAACACTACCATTACCTCCACCACCATCCCCACCTTCACCATCATGACCTCCACAACCACCATCGCCTCCACCATTCCCACCTTCACCATCATGACCTCCACAACCACCATCGCCTCCACCATCCCCAACTTCACCATCATGACCTCCACAACCACCATCGCCTCCACCATCCCCAACTTCACCACCATGACCTCCACAACCATCATCACCACCACCATCGCCTCCACCATCCCCACCTTCACCATCATGACCTCCACAACCACCATCACCATCATGACCTCCACAACCACCATCGCCTCCACCATCCCCCACCTTCACCATCATGACCTCCACAACCACCATCACCATCATGACCTCCACAACCACCATCGCCTCCACCATCCCCAACTTCACCATCATGACCTCCACAACCACCATCACCTCCACCATGGCCTCCACCATCCCCATCTTCACCATCATGACCTCCACAACCACCATCACCTCCACCATCCCCATCTTCACCATCATGACCTCCACAACCACCATCACCTCCACCATCCCCATCTTCACCATCATGACCTCCACAACCACCATCACCTCCACCATCCCCATCTTCACCATCATGACCTCCACAACCACCATCACCATCATGACCTCCACAACCACCATCGCCTCCACCATCCCCATCTTCACCATCATGACCTCCACAACCACCATCGCCTCCACCATCCCCATCTTCACCATCATGACCTCCACAACCACCATCGCCTCCACCATCCCCACCTTCACCATCATGACCTCCACAACCACCATCGCCTCCACCATCCCCACCTTCACCATCATGACCTCCACAACCACCATCGCCTCCACCATCCCCATCTTCACCATCATGACCTCCACAACCACCATCACCATCATGACCTCCACAACCACCATCGCCTCCACCATCCCCACCTTCACCATCATGACCTCCACAACCACCATCACCATCATGACCTCCACAACCACCATCGCCTCCACCATCCCCACCTTCACCATCATGACCTCCACAACCACCATCACCATCATGACCTCCACAACCACCATTGCCTCCACCATCCCCAACTTCACCATCATGACCTCCACAACCACCATCACCTCCACCATTGCCTCCACCATCCCCATCTTCACCATCATGACCTCCACAACCACCATCACCATCATGACCTCCACAACCACCATCGCCTCCACCATCCCCAACTTCACCATCATGACCTCAACAACCACCATCACCATCATGACCTCCACAACCACCATCACCACCACCATCGCCTCCACCATCCCCACCTTCACCATCATGACCTCCACAACCACCATCGCCTCCACCATCCCCAACTTCACCATCATGACCTCCACAACCACCATCACCATCATGACCTCCACAACCACCATCACCACCACCATCGCCTCCACCATCCCCACCTTCACCATCATGACCTCCACAACCACCATCACCACCACCATCGCCTCCTCCATCCCCACCTTCACCATCATGACCTCCACAACCACCATCACCACCACCATCGCCTCCTCCATCCCCACCTTCACCATCATGACCTCCACAACCACCATCGCCTCCACCATCCCCACCTTCACCATCATGACCTCCACCATCAAAATCCCATCACCTCCACCACCACTGTCTTCACCATCACCACCACCACCACCATTCACCATCATGACTTCCCCCATCAACATCACCATCACCACCACCATCACTACCTCCACCATCACCATCACCAATACCACTACTACCACCACCAGCACCATGACCATCACTATCACCAGTACCACCCCCATTTCACCTGTATCCCCACCACTCTCATCACTTTGCTGGCATCCTGAGACTTCCAAATGAAAGTAGCTTTGCCAGGTTTGACCTACACTAACTGTGGGAGGAAATCTGGGCTGTGAAGACCCACAGGGTCACCATCGGCCTGTCTTGCCCACTGTTGCGTCTGTAACACTGCTTGATCCCCGGCACAGAACAGGTGTGAAGGAAAGGCCTGGGGCAGGCTCTGGTAACTGGGTCCACAGGAGCTCCTCTTCAAGTGCACACTGCATCAGTCCCTGGCTCCTTGGCCTGATTGTACTAACAAGCTAATACCTCCTTCGAGAAAAATCTGACAGCCTGTCCCATTCTCAGTGCGCTGAGTTTAAGCATCTCCCTATAAAACCATCAAGAAAACACCAGCCTCTGCAAATGGATGAACAGCTCAGTGCATATATTGGGCACTCGATAAACTCCAAGGGCAGCTACTTCCCCCAGGGTCCAGTGGTGACACCAGTCACTATCATGGGAGTACAGCCTCAATCCCAGACTTAAAAAAAAATACGTTCTTCCAAAATGCTAGGCAGGAGACCCGGTGCGGTGTGGAGTGCAGGACCTCCTTAGACACCTCTCCTCCTGTACCTCCAGCTGGGCAGGGTGGCCGGCAGCTGGAAGAGCAGCTAAAGAGGAGAAGGAATGGGGCCCAGCCCTGGCCTGGGAGGCACCACCATCCCTGCATGCACAGGCACAGCCCTCCTTCCCTAAGTCTCTTCTCATACACCCAGCCTGAGCCCACGCTGTAGAACAGAGACATCACTCACATCCCACGCTAGAAACTGGGGCCCAGAATTCCCGTTGCACACCCATGGTAGAACTGCAACTCGGGCATGGGTCTGCTGACACCCCTAAAAGTCATGCAGCCTTCTGCTGTGAGTGGGGAAGCGGTCTGCGCATGGCTGCGGTTTGGGGAAGGAGGTCAGTAACTGGGCACTGGGGGAGCTGCCACCCCAGGGCTACCTTCTGCACACAGAGCCGGCCTTCTGCTCTGAGGGGCCCAGGCCCTAAGCTGCATGATGGCCACCACACACACTTCCACGCCCCGCCCAGACCAGCTGCAGGGGCCTGGCCAAGATGATGGGCGCTACTGCCCAAATGCGATTTCCCAGCTGCTGTGGAGTTAATCACCAGCTTCACTGGCAGTTGCTTCCGGCTTCTATGCAAAGGAAACTGCCAATTAGGTTACAATTAATTTCTTTCCTAGGGCAAGGCCTGGCTGTAACAGGACTGGCCACCCAAGTGGCCCGTAGATGACCATGTGAGGGTCACTGGCCCCCTTGGCTGCAGGGCTCTAGAGCCTGCCCCAGCTGACTGCATCATTCACTGGTCCTGGCCTGGGGTGACAGGGCCAAGGCGTCACCACCGGCTTTGACCCTGGTGTTTCTGACCTGGGCAACTGTACCCATGCACTCAGCAAAGCAGTGACTCAGAGCACATCCACGTGCTAATTTAAGTCAATCTGCCAGCCCAAGTTCCTCAAGCCGAGACGGTCTTGCCCATTTTCACCCTCCTCCAGCCCCTTCTCTTCCCTGTTAAACATTAACCAGTGAGAATCCATGGTGCGCTCCTCACGAGCAGGTCTGTGCCAGGCGCTTCACCTGCATCACCTACTGCATCAAAACTACTGACAGAGGTAGGGACCATGAGGATTCCCATCTCACACAGGAGGAAAATGAGGCAGAGCAGGGTTATGTACCTTGCTGAAGGCCACACAGAGGCTAGGACTTCAGCTGCAGTCTGGCCTGGGCTTCTCTGCTCAGTGACAGTCAGGCAGAGAAGCTGGGGCATGGTGAGCTACCATCCCTTGTCTTGAACTACAGAGCAGAAGCTAGGCTCTCTCTGGGGAGAGGACACAAAAAAGACTTGAGGGTCTGCTCTGGTGGAGACTGGAGGTAGGGAGACGGGAGCCTCTGAGACAGTAGGTTTCAGCCCAGCACAGACCTGGAGCCAGACAAGCCACCAATCCGGATGCCCCAGGGCAGCCCAATGTGGGGGCACCTCCTGCATCTGGCTGCTGTTATCCAGGTCCTGGGAGCAAAGACCTCAACATCAAGGGTGAAGAGGAATCCAAACCCAAGGCTGGGGGTGCCATGCAGGGACGGGGGATGCCCAGGGGGGCAGCACCAAGCCTTCACCTGACACTGCCCCCACGTGTGACAACTCACACCTCCCTCGGGGCCTCGGTTTCCCCATATGTAAAATGAGAGGTTTGCACTGATATGTAAGCTCCTCTCAGCCAAGGTCTTCAGGCCCTTTGAGTCCACGTGATGTCTGTGCAGGAGCATTCACAGAAGCAGCTCCTGACCAGGGGATGAGGGGGTGGACGGTGGGCAAGATGGAAATCAGGGCAGGGTCTGGCCTAGGTGGCCCATAGGGGTTGAAGGACATGAGGCCAAAACAGGATTAGGACTGCAAGTGTCCTTCCAGGCCACTGATCATGAGGCAGGAAGGAGTTCAGTGGCAGGAGGGAACAAAAAGGCAGGGCAGAGTGGCCCAGCCCAAGGCCCTGTGCCTCCCCACTGTGTGCCAGGAGTGGGCACTCAGCCTCCCTGGCTCTGTCCCTAGCTGCGAATGGGGACGGACAGGAACTCCTCCTTGGGAGCACAGAATGCCTGCCTATGGATGCCAGTGCTCCACCCCCCACCAAACAGATTGGCAGGAGCCCACAGAGGCTGCCTGCCACCCCTGGGCCAAGGCCCCCCAGCCCCATTTCAGCCTCTAAAGCTGCCTAGGCGCATCTACCACTGCCCCAGGGCCCGGCAACATGACATCACACCACGGCAATGACAATAATTAACTTAAGCGGATCTGATTATCCATTATTTTTAGAGTCGGGGCTGAGGGTGAGTGAGAGAGGGCAGCCCTGGGTTCTCATGTTGCCGAGTCTCATCTTGTCAGTGCGGTGGGGGTCCCCTGGCTCCTTGCCCTTCCTCCATCTTTCACAGGGTGGTTCCTGGGCAGCCCCTTCTTATGCACCATGACTTCCAGGATGTTTGTGCTCAATGCGACCTCAGAGTCCAGGTCTTCTGAAAATGTCCTCATGGTCCCCGAAGGTGGTAGTGATTCAATGCCCGTATGAGGAATCAGACGAATCCACACTCTCCTCACAAGGGACCTGGGGCTCAAGTACTGAAGTGAAACCCCTGGATGAAGGCGCTTCTCTGCAGCCCTCAGTGCAGATGTGATAGCAAAGTCAGTTGTACAGCAAGACGGCCACCCAATTAGACAACAGGCAGAAGGCTTGAAGAGATGCTTCTTCAAAGAGACACGCAACTGGCCAGCACGCGCAGGAAAAGATGCCCAGCACGCCGTCACCAGGGAAAGGCAAACCAAAGCCACAACGAGCTAGCACTGTGCACCCGCTGCACGGCCAGAGTGAGACGTGAACCAGAGAATAACAGAGAATAATGCGAGGTGGTGAGGATGTGGATAGATTGTAACCCTTGGGAATGTAACACAATTCAGCCACTGTGGAAAACGGTTTGGCAGCTCCTCAAAAAATAAAACAGAATTACCTAGTGATTTCATGTCCAGGTATGTACCCAAGAGAACCGAAAGCAGGGACTCAGGTATCTGCACAGGAATGTCCCTGGCAGCATTTTTCATAATTGCCAAAGGGTGGAAAGCACCCATGTGTCTGTCCCCAGATGAATGGGTGACGGCACACTATTTACCCCTCACAGGAAGGGGCTGACACATGCCACAGCCTAGAGGAACCCTGATGACCTTATGCTGAGTGACGGAAGACAGACAACACTCCATGCAGCTGAAACGTTCCAGGACAGGCCAAGTCGAAGAGACTGAACGCAGGCTGGGGGTTGCCTGGGGACAGGAAGCAGCTGTTTAATGGGTATGGGGTTTCCTTTTGGGGTGATGCAAATGTTTTGGAACTAAGGCAATGCCTGTGCAATGCTGTGAATGTGCTAAATGCACCAAATGGTTCATTTATAAATGGTTAAATTTACGTTATATAAATTTCACCTCAATTAAAAAAGAGTAACCCATAATTACTTACCACCCTGTTTCCTCCTCCCTCCCCCCTCAGCTGCTGGGCCCATGACCAGCCCCTGCTGTGCAGAACAGGACAAGGGTGGGAGAGCCAACAGGCAGGAGTGTGTGCAGGCACACCCCTGCACGCCCCCATCCGCGTGTCCTCTGCACTTCAAGCTTCCTGTGGTGAGACAGGCCACGTGATAGGATTGCGTGGAACACAGGCAAAGTGACAGCGGCCCCTCCCAGGCCTCAAAGCTCCTCAAGTCTTAGCCTCCTCGAAACTCTCTGTCCTCCTGTGCACACAGCTGGGCACACGGGCTGGGAGGTGTGGCCACCAATCCCAGGGCATAAGAGCCATGCCAGGGTGTGCCACAAGCAGGACACAGTGGACAGCATTAAGCCCCTGAGACTGGGACATTCCTGTCATCAAGCACAGTCTCACCTGCCCCTGCAGATATAGGTGGTAGGGAGGCTAGGGGGAGCAAAGACAATCTGAGGCCTTCCTGGGTCACGAGTTTTCAAGGTGCTGTGGGGCGTCCTGTATGTGACCGGCCAGAGGAGTCACCTGCAGAGACGACCTGAGGGCTGCCCACTGGTGATGGGTCCCACAGCCAGGCTGGCCCCTTACGATGGCAGAGCAATGTGCCCATGTCACCCAGAGCCTGTGAGCCCCGTTGTTTCCCCTGGGTGAGGAGGGCCAGGCCTGGACCCCCGCTAGAGCTAAGTGTCGGGCTTCCCTGGGATGGCAGACACCCTACAGATAATGGTGGAGGAGCAGGAGGGGGGAGCAGACCAGGAGGGAGCCCCTGGCCCCTGGCCCAGCACCAGCTGCCAGGTTTGTATCAGTTTCACTGGCAAGAAGTATGAGGAAGAAACTCAGTGAGCCCTCTCCCTCCCTCTCGAGCTGCGCCAGCTCATGCTGAACCCCCAGCTCACCCACCCTCAGCCCGGCACCAGAGTGCACATCTCCCCCAGCATCTCCCTAGTCATTACTTAAATTCTAGGAAATTACACGTTTCCTTTCTCCTTTTCAGGAACACAAGGGCGAGAATCCTCTGGAGTCACAGGCACACAAGGGAACTGGAAATAGCTTAGTGGCCCCTGTCCTGCTCCTGCCCTGGGGCCACACTGCCCCTTGGGTGCTTCCCTGGAACCCTGGCTCCTGCAGGGCACAGATATCAGCAACACAGAGGAGCAAGGGCCAGGAGCAGAAGCACAGCTGCAGCATCGGAAACTGGGAGGGGTCCGGGGCTCTAGGGCCTGGGGGAGCCAGAGGCTCTCTCCTGAGCACAGGACCCCAGCCTCAGGCCCTCCAGGTATCCCTGGTATCAGGGAGGAAAGCCTGCACCCGCCGGTCCACCAGCTGGACGCACACCTGTCCAGGTGCAGCAGCGACCTTTCTGTGGTGGTTCCTGGGCATCTGTACTTTGTGGCCACCCTTGAGGCAAAAGCAAACAGAGGTGTTTGCTCGGAGCTGGCCACCTGCTCCCTCCAGGGCCAGGTGCTGCCTGAACTGCTGTCCTTAAGGTCCTGCTGGCAACATCTCCCTGTCCTAGGCTTTCCAGGGGGGCAGAAGCCTAGCCAGGAGGAGCTTCAGAAACAAGGACACCTCACTGCCTGCTCTTGCCCAGGCCCACCATGCCTGAGGTCTCAGCTCAGGGATCCCCCGGGCTTCATGGCCTCCAGGCTTGGGGAATGGAGGAGAGTGGGGTTGAGGCCCCCATGATCACACAGCTGTGGGGCCAGAGCTCCATGGAAGTCCAGGCCACATCCTCTCAGCACCCATCCATGTGCCCAGGCCTGGCCCCAGAGCTCAGGGAAGGGGGGGATGAAGCAGAGAGGTAAGGCAGGACCCCAGGGGGCTGCCAAGTGTCCCAGAGCCTTGGTCAGGAGAGGGCCCATCCTCCAAAGTTCCCCTGTGGGAGGCAGAGCCTGCCTCAGGGGGCACAGAATCAATCCCTGAGCCTTCGCCTCAATCCCTGAGCAGCCCAGGCTGCTGTTCTAGTCGGGGAGCCAGGTGGGTTCTGGTGGGCCTGGGGCCTTCTCCCCTCCCAGCCATGAGGGAGGCAACACCTGGGTCATGGACCCCAAGGGACCTCCCAGTTTGACTCTCATAGTCCCACTGACTGGCAGCCTCCTAGGGGCCAAAGACCCCACCCTACGGGGCATGTAAGACGCCTCTGGCAGGCCCAGGTGCAGACGGGCAGGGAGAGACAGCCCTGTGCCATCACCTCCTCTGTGACCATGGCCAGGGCTCGCTCCCTGACTGGTGATCATCGCCCAGTCCCTGCCCCCTCGCCACATATTCACGTGGAAGTCACTATGCAGGGTCTCCTTGATGAGGGTCTCTCCCCCGCCACGAGACAACACTGGGGTCAAGGGGCCATGGGGCTGAGTCCCCAGCCCTAGAGCAGCTGGGCAGGAGCCGAGGCTCCCTCAGGAGTGCTCAGGCTGCTGCTCTTACTATTATTGTAACTCTTATTGTTACTATTAAGTCAGTAGGCTGAAAAACAATTGCGGAGGAGGGGGGGAGATAGAGAGCACAGCAGGGGAACGGGAAGGGAGCATAACCTCACACCAGGAAGCAGCCTCCTCCACTCCCAGGGGAGGGGCTCCTGCAGTGAAAAGGAAGTGCCTCTGGAGGAGGGAAGGGGCGAGCAGGGAGCCTGGGGGCTGCCCTCCACTCTGCCCTGGTTGCCTGCGTTTCTTCTCAGGCTGTCCTGGAGGATGGGGAAGATGCATAAGGAGCAAGGCCCTGTCTTGCATGAGGAAGACACAAGCTGTACCCCCCACCCCTGATGCCCAGACCCCATCCCTGGTCCCTGCACCCTGGTCCTCAGCACGGTAGCTTCCATCCGATACCAGGGCCTCAGGCAGACGTTGGTTGCCAGGGTGTCAGCCTGGTGTCCCAGCTGAACACCTGCACCACCACCAGCAGTGAGATGTCTTCCTGCCATCCATGGAGCACATATGGCCCTTCCGCTGCCACAGCCATGCCTGGTGCTCGTCCCCAGACCCACAGAACTCCCAGACATCAGCTAAAGCTGACGAGACTCAGAGAGTGTCTCTAGTGTCTGTGCATGGTGCCACATGTCACTCTGGGATCTGGGCTGGGATGTCCCGAGGGCACCAGGAGCCTGAGGCAGGGAGACTCACCACTGGTGGGCAGGCTCAGGGCTAGGTCCCTGGAAGCCCTCCTTAGCCCCACCCTGGACCCACACCACTGGCCCAGAGAAGGGGCTGGAGCAAGCCAGAGGACCAACGCCGGGGAGCTCCTGCGTCCTCTCCACCGGTTCGAGTCCATAGGCTATGGAGCCTCAGTTTCCTCACCTGTGAAATGGGCCAAGGCCATGATCCTTGCAGACTTGTGGGAAATGAAATAAGTGGGCACAGCACAGAAGCAGTGCACTGTGAGCCCTTTGGGGTGCTACTGCTGGTATTAGCCTTATGCAGTTAAGATGAAGGGATCTAGAGGGTCCTCGGCCAGGCTGCAGAGGGGGGAAGACCTTAAGGGAGATGGCAGCTTCTGGGCCTTCCCTTCCCCTTGACACCCCTGGTTCCATTTAAACAGATACCATATTTTTTAATTGGTTTTCTCCTCCCCCTGGCTAAAAGGCCATTAGCTCCCCACTAGGTGAACGCATCCCATTTTCTTCACACCACCAAGGAAACGGCAATTTCCTCAGCCTGTCCCTAAGTGATTCTGTAGAATAAAGGCAATTTAGTGAATCAGCTCAATGCACTTCCCCATTTGCTCTCTGCCTGCAGGACCCAGCAGGCTCAGCCCACCAGTGAGGGCTGCAGGCAGCTCCTGGAAGCCAGACAGGCTCAGTGAGCTGGGGTGGAAGAGAAAGCCCGCCGGCCCCTGGTGAGCCTGGTGAAGCCTCTGGCCAGAGAAAGGGGAGGAGGAAAAGGATGAAGTAGGGGGAGCCGCACCCCTGGCCTGAGTTGCCCGCACAGACACCTGGTGGTGCAGGCTGAGGTGGGCCGCCCAAGCCCTCTGCAGAGGGTGGTCCGGCAGCTTGGACCAGGGGCTCTGCCAAGTCACAGTGCCCGGCTCTTCCGTGCTGGGAGCAGAAGGCCCTGGGGCACGGGGACAGAGAGGGAAGGTCCTTTCTTGCTGCAAAACAGGACTCAAAAAGCCAGGCCAGGAAGACAGAGACAAGAGCCTTGCTGAGGAGCTGTGGGAGGCTGAGGTGCAGGGTCAGCCTGGGACCTGGGGGAGCCCCAGAAGCAGAGACGAGATTCCTCATGCAAGCAACGGGGACAGCCATATCTGGGTAGAGCAGTCAAATGCCAGAAACCTGTAAGAGCAACTTTTAAATAAATGTAACTTTCAGATGGAGGTTCTCTCACTCTGGTTTCAGGTCTGAGGAGTGTGTGTCCCTGTATACACACGTGGGGTCCCTGTGTGTGTGTGAGTGATGAGAGGGGCTGGGGTCCCTGTGTGGACCTGGGTGAGGCAGGGTGTGAAGGAACCACAGAGTGCATGTCCCACAGCTTCGGGAGCAAGTGCCGTGAGAAGGGCCAGGAGTGTGTCTTGATGGTGAACCAGTGTGAGTGTGTGTGTGATAGCTGGGGAAGGGCCCTCCTCCTCTAGAGACCCAGCCCGTGCGCGGCCAGCAGGCCCAGCCACTAAAGCGCAGCCTCCGCAAGAGGGCGCTGGAGGCCGAGCTGTCTCTGTGGGGTGGTTGTGGAGAACCTTGGGACTCACTGGGGCGACGCTGGGCAGCTCCAAGAGTGTGACTAGAACCTCCAGAGCTGTGGCTCCCGGGAAAGAGCCCCGCAGGCCTCTCCAAAGGCCCCAGCTGTCTCCTCCTGGGAGTGGGGCTGCCTCTCCACTCCCCCGTGCCACCAACTGTGGTGTCCAGGTTATCCCAGGGGCTAGGGGCTCACGATCTCTGGATTGGGGAAGCTGTCTGTGTGCCAGAGATCTGGGCACGGAAAACTACCTGCATGCCTGCTGAGTGCCACAGGCCAGCCCCCAGAACCTGGCCCCCACAGCCTCACTGGGCACCCTGACTGAACACAAGGCTGTAGAAGGGTGGGGTGAAATCCCCTGCCCAGCACACCAGCAGCTGCTCACACCTGACCCCATGCCCACAATCACAAAGCCAAAGTCACAGCCCAGAGTCCCAATACAGCATCAGAGCACCTTGTTTACTTCTGCCCCGTGTCTTCCCCCTGCAGCACTGGGACCCCAGAGTTCCAACACTCAGAACAGATAGGAGGGCAAGGGCTTCTCCCTTGTCCCTCTCTAGGTGGACTGGGGACCCACTCTGGCCTCAGCATATGCTGAGCTGAGGCGCAGGTCACACACATGAAGTCTCAGGTGGGCCTGGAAACTCAGTCTGTGCAGAGCCTGGGGCCAGAGACAGGGTGGCCGACCACGGCTTCTTCTGTTCCCAAAGCCTCCGAGGAGAGAAAGTCCTTTATAAGGAGTGACGGAGGGTGGCCTAGGCTCCTGCCCTCTTAGAGGGAACCTTGGTCCCTACACAAGCACTTGGAGGGGGATTAAGTCAGGGCCAGTTTGAGGGACACTGAAATGCACGCCAAGGGGTCAAAAATTCCACAGCCTTGCGGCTCTTTCTGCCAGCGTTTGGGTGGAGTCGATGACCATCTTTGCAAGGCCACACCTAATGCTGGGATCCTTAAGCACCTGCGGTTTCACCAGGCCCAGCACCGAGGCTGGCTGGCGGCGCATACCCCCTCCCTACCCCACCCAAAGCAGGGCAAAAGCTTTCTTAAGTGTTGGCGCTGAGCCTCCTAAGGCCGCATCTTCAGCATCTCTGCCAGGCAACCCCACACGACTCCAGGGCTGCCGGGTGGGACGCCGATGACGGCGGCCCCTTGGGAGGAGCCACCCCAGAAACCACGGTTTTTAGGTGCTTAAAGACCAGGGCGGCAAAAAAGCACGAGGAAAATACAATCTTTTCAAAAGAGCCTCCGAATCCCTCGGCTGGCCAGAACGGCAGAGCGGGGGGAGGAACGCACGGACGCGGAGCGGGAAAAGGAAACCAGGACGGAACCGTCTCCTGCCGAAATAGAACTCCCCGCACGAATCGCGGGCTTTCGAGGCTCTCTGAGCCTTCCGCCACGCCGGCCCTGAAACGGCTGTCCGGTTTGCTCCAGGACGCGGCTTTGGCGCAAGGCGCGGCCAGGTTGAGACCTGCGGCTGTGGTTTGGGTTCTGAGCATCTACCCCCGCCGCCCAGCCCGCGCTCCGCTCCCACCCGAGACCCGCCCAGCCCCAGCCCGAGGCGCCCTGTCCTCCGCTCGCCGCAGCCACTGCGCTCCCAGCCGAGGTCGGGTGGCTAGTGACCGCGCAGCCCGCTGCCCACCGCCAACAGAAAGGCGCTTCTGAACGCGGCCGATCCGGTGCTCGGCGCCAACTTCGCCCTGGCCGCTGCGGGCGCCGGCGGCCGGCAGGTCTCACCTTTGCCGAGCAGCGGCAGCAGCAGCAGCAACGGCAACCGCAGCCCGGAGGCACCGGACGTCGCCTTCGCCATCGCCCGTGCGCGCTGGGGCCGCGGCTGGAGGGACGGCGGCTGGGGCTGGCGGGTCTGGGTGGCGAGTGCGGGGCTCAGCCCGGCCGCCCCATTCCCGCCCGGGGCGCGGCGGACGCGACGGACACTGAGGGCGCGGCGCGTCCGGGCGCGGGCTCCGGGGCACTCAGCGTTGCTGCTTGCCCAGCTTCGGTCGCGGGACTGAAGCTAGGCGAGCGCCGGCTGCGCCGGAGGAGCGGGTAGGGGCGGGGCAGGGCGGCGCGGGGGCGGGCCGGGGCGGACCAGGCGGGGCCGGGTGCGGGCGGGGTGCGGGCAGGGGCGGGGCTCCGGTGCCAGCTCGGGCTGCGCGGGGTGCGGACGGGGCGCGGCGCGCATAGGAGCCCAGTGCGGGACACGGGTCGCAGGCCGAGTGGGGATTGGGGAGGAGCGAGGTGCGGGAGCGGGGTGCAGCCGGGCGGGGTGCGGCAGGAGCTGGTGCGGACCTCGAGGGACGCGGTGCGAGGGACCCCCGGAGCCCGGGTCCGCACACCTCTGCACGCAGAACCGCTCTTTCTACCCGGTGCTCCCGCTGGCCGTCCCTGCGTTTCGCCCTTTCCGCTGCACAGAGAGGGCAGGGGTGCCACGCGGGATGCAGGTCTGGACGACTGGCTCGGGATGCGACACTGGGGACTCAGAGAAGGGTGCCCCGCCTCCAGGCTCTCCGCGGAGCGCAGGCTGCGCCATTTCCCAGCGGCAGGAGGCACAGTGGGAGCGCGGCCTCTGCTGGGGCAGGAGGCAGGAGGCGGGGAGGAGCTGAGCAGGGGAAGAGGGGGCAGAATAGCCTCTTACAACATCCTGGGTAGTGGAGAGAGTTGGGTCCAGGACGGGCAGTCTGTGATTCCCCCCCCCGCTAGTACTGGTCCAACCCTTGGGAACAGGAAACTGGCTCCGGCCGTCTTTCAGAGACCTGGTGCTGGTGGCCCTTGCCCCGCCTTACACTGGAGAACTCGTAGGATGTGGGGCGGTCAGAGTCGGAGAGTGAGTAGCTGGGAGGAACTGGAGTCCAAATAATCCAATTTTTCCCCAAAGAAATGATGGAAATGATGCGCATGAATACATTCACCCCTAATAGGGACAAGCTACTGGAAATGAGAAGGGGTTTGGAGGTGAGGTTGGCTGTGGGATCGGTGAGAAAGTCCTTCCTTCCCCACCCCCCAACCCCCGCTGCCTTTTGAGGTCTGGCCTGCACCTAGGCGCTGAGAGATGGAGGAAGGGAAGCCCATGGGCCCTTGAGGAGGAAGGGCCGGAGAACCTGGGCCCAGGGCACCGCTGGGCCAGCCCATCCTGCCTGCTGTGTGGAGAACCCCACCCTCTTGCCTGGCTGAGCTTAGGGCTGAATAAGTGATCTGCACATCACTCTGCAGATATGAAGTCAAAGTGAAGTCACCCTCACAGGCAGGAAGGGGAGATGCCAAGACAGAGGCTGGCTTGCACTTAGCCAACTGTGATGTCCAGTCCTGGCCTGCAGAGGGGTGGGTGGCCAGGGCACAGTCCTGCCAGCCCAGGAGAGCCACTCTGGGCCATTGGATCCTGGCTGCCTGCCACACCCTTCCAGTTTATGGAGCTGGAGTTGGCCACAAGGGGCTCCCTTGGGTGCAGACATGCCCCATTTCTGGTGCCAGTGACTACCCAGGGTGTATACTCAGGACTGTGCCCAGGGAAGGGACTTGGTATGGAGGGGAGGGGGCTGGGGGGCATTTTTGGCTATAGAGAAGCTCCTGTGATTGCCTAGGTGAATAGAGAGGGAAGGGGGTGGGCTTGAATAGCCCCACCCCTGCACCTTCCAGGGACCACCCTGGCCAGCCCTTTCCTGACATTGATGTCTGGCTGGGCTCCGTGTGGCCATCTCAAGGGGCCATCTGGGGCTGTGCTCCTGCCTGGCCTACCTTAGGCCCTTCCACTCTTTCTCTCTCCATCCTCACCCTTGGGAGTCCTGAGTAAACACCTGACACCATGAAAGGGTTTCGTCTACTCCTTGGAAAAAGGTCTGGGAAGGCCCTCACGTGGGTGTCCCTGTACACATGCATACACCTGTGTTCCCATACATGGACACACATGCACACAGACGCATACCTCCCTGCCATGTGCACACCCAGGGATCTGACTAAATGGTCGCTCAGTAGAGCACAGAGGTGAAGCCCAGGGTCTGCTGGCCTTCGGGACTGCGGGGGAGAGGAGACTCAGCCCTGCCTGGGTGTGGGCTCAGGACCCAGAACATCAGGCAGCAGGAAGGAGCTCCTCGGTGAGCAGAGAGGAAGCGGGGCCACCCCCTGAGGTCTCACAAGGGAAGGTAGAGGCCAGGTGGGGTGCAAAGCAGACGTGCCAGTTTGTGGCTGCCCAGGAGGCCTGGCCCTCTCAGGGGTGAGGAGGGCCTGCAGGGGGCTCTGCTCTCTTTCTTTACTCTTTTCTTGACTCTCTTTCTTAGAGTCATCTTTCTAAGCCTCAGTTTCCCCAGCTATAAACATCTCCCTCTCAGAAGAGGTGAAGATAGAAAGAGGGGTGCATGTGAGGGTAGAGCCCAGTGCCCGACAAACAGGAAGCCCTTGATAAGTTGTAGCCAGTGGGCTTCCCTGGGCCTGGGCTTGGCACCCTGACCACACGACCCTGCTGAGGGTCGCAGGCTCTCTGGGAGCTGAAGGAGGGCACATTGCAGGGTAGTCGGTGCTCCCTGCCCCTGCCCACAGGTCCCTTTGGAGAATTATCAGGGCAGCTTTTATAAGACACATATCCTGGGCTTCCACTCCCTAAAAATCTATGTTAAAAAAAAAAAAAGTTCAGGGGACAGCCTAAGTGGCTCACACCTGTAATCTCAGTACTTTGAGATGTCAAGGCAGGAGGATCACTTGAGGCCAGGAGTTCAAGACCAGCCTGGGCAGCGTAGTCTCCATCTCCAAGAAAAAAAATTCTCCAGGAGGTTCTTGTGCAGACATCTGCTTGGAAAGATTAGATGTGAGTTTGAATTTTGCCATTCATAGTTGTGTGACATTGTACACATTACTCCTGAGCCTCAGTTTTGTCACCTGTCGAATGAGTACTGAAATAGTGTCCCTCCCTGGTGACTGTGAGGAGATGGTATTTTCAAGGCTCTGCCCTGCAGGGTAAGGTGCTCAGTGGGCAGGCGACTCACACCATCTCCCTACAGCATGTGAGAACTTGGAGGTCGTTCATTGCTTCTGAGTAGGTGAAGATTACCTGGAGCCCCTCGGGTCTGACCCCAAAGCACCAAAAACGCAGCACAGGGAAGGGAAGGAGGAGGGCAAGGCCAGCATGGATGGAGATCTGGGCCAAGCCTATGGAGGTTTGCCTGGTGGGGAGGCGGTTGGGATGCTCTGTGTCCTCTGACCCAGGTGACATGGGGATGTCTGGCTGCACTGAGAAGCATGGTTGGAGTGAGGTTGAGCGCCAGGGACAAGAAACTTTGGTTCTGGGGTGTCTTGTGACTTGCAGGGAAAGGGAAACACATTCAGGAGCACTGCTGGGTCCTGGCGACTCTGGAAGGCTGGGTGGGGTTCCTGTAACTGCTGACGGAGGCCTCTCAGAGTGGGTGTGGGCAGGGGTCCAGGCCCCTCCCGTGGGCAGTGTGACATGGTGATTGGAAGCACAGACTCTGAGGCTATGTGCACTGTTAGGTGCCTCAGTTTCCCCATCTGCCTGCCACTGCCCTCTGCTCCCCCAGTGGGCTGTCGAGGTGAGGGGCAGGTCTGCTGCTCC
This sequence comes from Ateles fusciceps, assembly GCA_036589455.1. Classification (NCBI taxonomy): domain Eukaryota; kingdom Metazoa; phylum Chordata; class Mammalia; order Primates; family Atelidae; genus Ateles; species Ateles fusciceps. The sequence continues at coordinate 318,771 of JAZHEH010003321.1, read as the reverse complement.
CCCATGGTTTGCCTCCCTGGCCTTGCTGTTGGTGCCCTCCAGGGCAGCTTCGAGGAGGAAGCCAGTGACCACCAGCTGGCTCTCAGGGCACCCAGAGGGGCTCCTTGGCCATCCCATCCCGTGCCAAATATGCTGTTTCCATGAGCATGCTCAGAGAACTCCTGGCCTGGGCTTGCAAGGTGTGGCTGTGCGGCACAGGCTTTCCCTAACTCTGCAGGTCCTGCCTGCCTGTGGGCCTCATGTGCCCTCAGGAGTGTTTGCAGAAGGGTCCTCAGCCTGGCCTGGGAGAAGGCCCCCTTTGCATCTTCCCTAGGACCTGACTAGGAGCCGGGTGCCTGAACAAAAGCAACAGGGGCCTACATATCCATCAGAGACCCTGGAGTAGGGGGAGGGGTTTCAGGGGAAACCCCACCCCCTCCCCGCCAGCCTGCCCACCTCCTCCCACTGACCTATTGTTATCATTGTGCCCACCTCACCTTTCCATGTGCCCACACTCCATTCTCTTCTGAATTTCCTTTTCTCTCCCTCCTTTCTTTCTCTCTCTGCCCCCCTCTTCCCCTCCCCTTTCCTTGGAGGAATCTCCATCCTTTCACCCAGCATCAAAGCCAGGCCAGCTGTACCACTCAGCAGCTTCTGTGGTCCTCTCTGAGCCTCGGTCTCATCCTCTGTGACATGGGAGCAATAATAAGGGCACTGCCTTGAGGGTGAAGCCCAGTGATGCATCAGTGGGCTCAGCAAAGAGTGAGGGTGTTTCCTGCCTTTCTGCAAGGGTTTTCTCTCCTACAGGAGGCTGTCTGGGTGTGGCCTGCAGCAGTGGTATGGCGGGAAGGCTGCAGCGGGCTGAGTGTGTTTTAGCTCCGTCTCTTGTCCCCGTGTCCTTGGTGGGTTACTCAGAGTCTCCGTGCCTCAGCGGGAAGGCAAGAGCTCCTTCTCCCCCAAGTTCCCAGGGATGCAGCCAGTAAGTCTGCACAGAGCCCTCAGCCCCGGCCATCAGCACAAGCTGCTGTCATCAGCCTCTATCCTCTCAGCTGTAGGAGCTGAGGCCATGAGCCCAAGCAGCCGCTGGACAGTGCTAGGGTGGCACAGAAAGCCAAGGGGCCCTGGATCCAAACAGTCCGGGCTTCCCACCTGCACAGGTGACAGCATGCACCTGTGTGCTGTGTTGGGCTGGTGGTGACTGGCTTGCCAAAGTCCACACCTGTCTTCTGCATCCCTGGCTTGGCCACAGGCTTTGAGCCCTTCCCATGTAACCTGAAGCCTTCTCAGTGCTGGAGGGAGAGAGCCCCCGGACCCTAGAGTCCTCTTTGCCACAGAGGATCACTTATCTGACCTTGAATTACACGTTTGGGAGTGGTGGGTTGATTAATGCCTGTACCCATCCAGGCTCCTGGGGGATTGGCTCACATAAGGCGGCCCCAGCCTGAGGGGCTCAGAGGCCAACTGGTTTGTGGACAGGGCCTCGGGCCTGCCCTCACCTTGCATGGTGCAGGCTCTGGAGAAGGCATCCTGGCGCCCAGCAACATGGAGAGCAGGGAGCTCCAGTCAGCCGTCCAGCAGATACGGCCTGAATGCTTTTTAGACAAAACATCTCCCAAGGCAGTTTCATAATCTGCCTTGTAATGCAGATTTAGACAACTTTTTACGAATGCACTTTTTAAAATAGGCCTTAATGGATCTTTGCAGTAGTTACAGTCCATTGTGTAAATGCAAGCAGAAGGCTTTTTGAAAACATGTATTATTGATCAGAAAGGCAGCAGCAATTAGAAGCCAGTGTGTCGTATTGTTCAATACACACTTCCTATACAGCCCTGCCGTGCCCACTCAGAACTTTCTGACAAATTATCTTGTCACTAGGAAGCCCTTTCTTTTCCTTTTTGCTTCTGTGAGTGAAAGAGTGCCTCCCGATTCATTATTAGCTGGAGGTAAGCTCAATGAAAAATTAAGCTCACCTTTGCCATTGCAAAACCTATTTACGACTTCTCCTTGGGTTTCCCAACTACAGCGAGGTCTGAGCTGGAGGGCCGCAGAGGAGCCGCTTCAAAGGAGGGACACTGCCCTTCGAGGCCACCGTGAGCTGCCATTCAGTAGGGTTCCAGGGAGGAAGTGTGCCCCCCTCCGGCACCCAGTGTCCTCAGCATTTCTCCTCTTCAGTCGCCAAACCCTAAATGACCACCGAGGATGAAGCTGGGATTTGTTTTTTGCTCCAACACTGGTAGGAGAATCTCTTTTTCCCCAGTCTGCACATTGGCCCTTTGTCCTTGAAAAGTCCACTTATTTATTTGGCAGACATCTCCTGGGCCCTTGCTGTATTCCAGGCAGCAATTTTGGAAATAGAGACATGACAGTGAAGAATACAAAGTCCCTCCTTTCCCGGTGCATCTAGGGACAGTCCCCTAAACTCGAGGCACATGTGGAGGGATCCAAGGCAGAGGAGATGTAGGTGGTGGTTGTCAGGCCTGGGCACCTCGGGAAGCTGACCTTGAGCAAAGAGGATGGTGCTGGGGGCAGTGCTGTCCTGGAGACACCAGGAGGCTGTGGGAGGCCAGCCAGCTCTGGCTTCCCCACAGTGCCAGCAGGAACAGGCAGGCATTCACCCTCCCAGAAGAGCATCCGCGCAGCAGTCTCTGCCTGGCCTCCCTGGAGGTTGCAGCGTGCCCTCTGTCCTCTGAGAGGGCTCATGCCCACAGGACCTGCAGAGGCTTACTCTGGCCCAGGAGGTCTTTGGAGCCAAAAAACCCTGTGGTGCTTTGGGATGCTGACAAACAGGAAGCCAGTGACTGAATGTCCCGGTGGCATCTGCAGGCTGCCCTGTGCCCAGGATGGAGGTGGCTGTAGCTCCAGTGAGGTGCACATCTGCCAGGGCCCTCCAGGCCTGTGGGTGCCCAGGGGAGCCTCCCCTGCTCTGCACGCGAGAGCTGCTGTGAGCTACAGGGTCAGGACAGACTGCAAGCTGCCTGCAGGCCGCCCATCTTCCCTCTTTCCAGCTCCCCTTTGGGTGTGGGGTGCAGGGCGCGGGGCGCACAGGGTTTCCAGTCCCTGTGTCTGCAGGCGCCTGGTACTTGCTCACGCCTCCGTCACCCCTTCTGGCCCCCCCTGCTGGCCTTTGCTGCTTTGGAACCCCTGGGCTTGGTCACAGGCAGAGCACTCAGGGCTTCCCCCTCCAGCCCCTGCACCACCCTGCGTTGCTACCTGAGCTGAGACCTGCCCAGGGCTCCCCCACTATGCCTGGACCCCTCATACAGCCCAGAGAGGCCCCTCACTGCTTGCTCCACCCGTCCAGGGAAGGTTCTGCAATGATGACCATGTTGAACTTTGTGCTATTCAAGCACTTAAAATATGGCTAGTGCGACTGAGAAACTGAATATTTCATTTTACTGAATTTAAAATAATGTAAAATTAAATAACCACATGTGGCTAGGATACTTAACGAGCAATGCAGCTCTAAAAAACATCTCTGGAGCCCCTCCTTGTGGCGCCTGGGGGGAGATGGGCTCCTGGCACCCACCTCCCTGCTGGAAGGAGAGCAGAGAAGCAGCCGGCCTGGTGGTGCCTGGATCTTCCCAGGGGACTCTGCTTTTGCAGCATTCTCTCTGTGCCCTGGCTTCCAGGGCGCTTGCAAATGCACAGCCCTGAGGAGATGGGTGGCACTGCAGGGGTACACCCTGGGCACCCCCTACCTGGAGAGTGTTCCACTCCCCTCCAGGCCCAGCCCCAGGCCTTCCTTCCTACAGCAGGCAGGGCGAGGAGCACAGACACAGCTTAGCCTTGGCAGGGCCCTTCCCTCAGGGGCCTCTTTGGAAAGGGGCTGATGAGCTCCTTCGTATTAAGAGGCTGATGAAGAGCTGTCAGGGGACTCTGTGTGCAGCCGGAGGCCCAGGCCTGCTCACGAATGCTAGGACCTCAGTGCTCAGCCCTCTCTCCTCTGCCCTAGACCCCCCGTCCCTCAGACTCCCCAGGTGCTCCCTGCCCTGGACCCCCACCTGCCTGGGAGGCTCTTCCCGACAATTCCCAGCCCCTTTGTTGTCCAACTCTTACTCATCACTCAGAAGTCACCTCTTCCTACCCTGCTTAGATGCTCGCCATGGGCGCTGCGTGGAGACCCTGACCCCCCTCTGTCCTAGCTGTGCTGTTTTTCCCTGTGGCCTGTGGCCTGAGGGGAGGCCTTGCAGTGTCTGTGGCCCATGCTCCCTATGTCACTCTCATCATTGTCTGTTCCCCCGGTCTATCTCGTGTGCCTGCATGGGTTCAGGTGCTGAACTCCCAGCATCTAGGACAGTTGGGGGACCTGGTGAGGATTCCTAGCTGCTGTTCAAATGTCTGCTCTCTGGGCAGGGAGGACAGCGTGGGCCCAGCCAGGAGTGTGCTCAGGCAGCAGGTGGGGAAGTGCAGGGGTCTACTGGGAGCATCTGTCCCCTGCCCCACTTTCTGCAGCCCCCCGGCTGCACGTTCACCCACTCCTCCGAGCCCCTTCTTCCTGGCCAGGCTGGCTCTGCGCAGATCGAAGCCATCTATAAACATCAGGGGAAGGAGCGATGCGACCAGCGGCTTGAGCTGAAAACAACTCACAGGGAGAGAACAAGGCGCCCAAATAAATCACCCAGGGCCCGACATTTGGAGCGTTGCGTTGGAGACCAAACACAGATGCCCTTTAGATAAATACATTTTTGAGAAGCTTTCTGCAGGAGAACTTTACGACTTTAATAGGTTTTCAGTGTCAGACAAGCATCAGGAAGTGTTTTGTGGAGAGACCTTCTCTAAAAAGCACAGAAACATTTTTCTCCCTCTGGCCCTTTAAACATAAGGATAGGATGATCCCAGCAAAGGGAGGGGCTTCCTTCTCCAGGTTCCCCTGGGATTTGCTCAGGGCTGGGATTGCTCAGCTGAGGAATGTTCTGGAAGGTTTGGAAGACCTCAGCACTCCAGGCCAGCAGGGGTTGGGGGATCAGGGGTGGGGGTCTCTCTGGAACCTGATTTAGAAGCTTAGAGACATCCTGCTTACCCAGAGCAGCTCTCCTCCCCCTCCCAGCCCTGCCTCGACGGGACCCCCAGAGGAGCCTGGGCCTGCCATCCTAGGAGATAAGAAGGGCTCTGTGTGGAGGGTGGTGGTCCTGCTGAGGCTTCCAGAGGTTGGCAATTTTCTGTAGATTGGATACTTTACAAAGTTACCCAGGATGAAGCCCAGGAGTGCAGAGCTGAGCTCACCGTGGGCCCTGAGCCAGAGAGAGGAGATGCTAGGAGAAGGTCAGATGCAATCATGTCTGGAAGCTTCTCCTTCCGGCTAAGAGATGGGCCCTCCCTCCTGCCCACCCATCTATCCTGGGCCCTGCCTGAGGTCCTGCAGCCACCCTCTGCCCAGCTCAGGCCTGAATACCAAGTGGCCGCTGGTGGGGCTGGCTCTATCCTGACGGAGCTACTCTGCTCTCAGCCTCCCCGCCCCAGGATGGGGCTGAGCCGTGAGGGAGTGGGTGCACTCCTGGAATTGCAGCCCCAATTGCAACTCATCTTCAAGTGAGGCTGGCATCTAAGCACTACACACCAGATTGTCCGCGCTGTGGCTTGGGGCCACCTTGGGTGGGCGGTCCTGGCCAGGGTGGGCTGACTGCAGGCTTGTGCTCCAGGCCAGCAGGTGTGGGTGGGGCGGGGGCGCAGGGATCCCAGGCAGGAGGGGGTGCGTCATGGTTCCAGGACCTGGCCCAAGGAAAACACACAGGCAGAAATGAGAACTGAGAGGCAGCCCAGGTGGAGTCCCTGGTGCTGGGGGCTCTGAGGGCACAGGCAGGCCTCCTCCTGGCAGGGCTGTGTGTGGCGGGGTGGAGAGAAGGGATGGGCGCCTGCGCTGTTCTCCAGGACCCCTCCTGAGGGCTGCAAAAAGGTTCCAGGGCTCCACGTTGATGGCAGAGGGGGCAAGGCAGCTCACTCTGCCCTGGTGACTTCTGTGCACATTCCGGGCCATGTTTTCAACAGCTCCGGCGCTGGAACCGAGAGAAAGTCGGCCTCAGGTATCTACCTCTGTAGGTATCCTGCCTACCCGGGCCTGGCCCTCAGGGCCTGCCTCAGACCCTCACCCATCCAGCCCTGCACTTGCAGGGACCTAGGAACCCTCTTGGGTGGGAGGTGGCATGCATGAGGTCAGGATGGTTTCAGAATGGGGTCAGGATGGCGTCACGTGTGAATAGCCGCCCAGGCTGTAAATGAAGGGTAAGTGCAGAGAGGCCCGGATTGGGAAGGGAAATGCCCCCCTCTTTCTTAGGGCCCAAACTCACCTCCTCAGCCCCTGGGACTCGCCCAGAACCTCACAGGAGACCACCTAACTGAAGGATGAGAAGAGTTGGAGGGTCTTCTAAAGCCTCGCTCTTGCTTCATAGTTGATTTCCTTGCAGAACCCAGCCCCTCGGATGCAGCTGATGTCTTAGCCACCATGCACAGCGACCTTTTTTGTCTTCACAGTTGTGTCTCTGAAGCAGCTTCCAACTAAATAAAAGCAGCTCTGTTAAGGACACATCACTGGGGCTCTCGTGACCCGTACCAGGTGGGAGGAAGTGACCTCTGCTCTATTTCTCAGCCCCATACCCAGCCTGGTTGGGTAGGGGTGGTTGCCTGGTTACCGATTTGCTTTTGTGATTTATCGGCATTCTCTGAATCCTAAAGGCTTGGGTTTTAGTTCGGCACGTCTGGCTCTTGAAAGAAAGGCTGAATGAGATCCCTCATGGAGGTAAAGCTTTGGTCCCTGAATCATCTCCCTAGACAAAGACGCAACCCTCTTTTGGTGGGGGGAGGTGAGAATGACTGGTGGAGAACTCCCCTGCCCTGTGGGCAAATGGGCAGCCCAGGACTGGACCCTCCAACTCACTCAGGATCACAGCACACCCAGGTGGCGGCAGTGTTCCGGTCTTACAGGTGAGGTAACTGAGGCTGTAGCCCAGGTGTTTCTTCTCTGGGGTCCTCGACCCACTCTGCTCATGGTTCCCCAGTGCCAGTGGAGGCTGGTCACCAGGCCCCAGGGTCAGATGTGGGGTGCTGGCCAGGATGTGCACTTGCCACAAGCTCCCAGTGGCTGGGGTGCTGCTAGGTCCACATTTGGGCCCACACTTGGGATCCACTGCTTTTAACCCTGTAGGATGGGAGAGGGACAGGTGAGCATCTCAGAACAAAGGCACTCCCCCACCTTCTGGCAGCATGTCCAGCTTGGCCAGGCATCTCCCAAGCTACCGAGCTCCTGCTTCCATCCTTCTCCCCCGCGCTCCTCTCTGTTCTCAGCCTCCATGCCCTGGACTTATGCCCCTGGCCCTGGCCTCACTGGTCTAGGGGAAAGATGCTCCCAGAACACTCCACCCTGCACTCTGCAGGAACCTGGGTTTGCAGACAGCTCTCAGCCTTCCGACACTCATGTTTTTCAGCTGGACTCCCCATGCAAGGCCCAGATGCCTTGTAATCCACCTGTCCAGTGCCCCTGCCACCCCAGCAAAAAGGGTGGTCCAGGGCACCTCTCATCAAGCAAATGCATTTCCCTCACCTGCAAAATGGCTGCAGCAACAGTCCCACCTCGCCCTGAGTCAGGATGTGGTTGCTGTGAGATGCGGGAGGGGGAGGCCCCAGCGCAGAGCTGTAGATTCCCTGACACTCAGTACCGCACAGGGTCATGGATATCTCAGGTGGGATCCGGGCCCAGATCACAGAAATGACCACTCTTTTTGCTGGGCTGATGAGTTGGGGGTGGTCACTTGCTGAAGGCTCACTCAGAGCCTGTGTGAGGCCAAGGCTGGGCCTGGGAGGCTGGGAGGGGAGGGAGGATGAGGAGCAGCTCGGGGGCCCTGCCCCTTTAGTTGAGGTTCCCAGGCAGCTGCAGACCTCACTCCCAGGTGACAGAGGCGCTGGCGGTAACTCCAGCCAGCCTGTGCGTTGTTATTTCCAGACTGAGCAAAGGAATTTTTCCTTCTTTAATGAAAACCTTGCAGTCAGGGAAGCCCCCCGACTAAATGACTGATACTCAACAGATAAGCACTTCTTAGAAATGTCTCCTAGTCAATGAAGAAGAGATAACAGTCAGTGAAATAAAAATTAATCTGGCCGCTATAGGAATTAATATAAAAACATCAGATGCAGAACTTATAAGGGATGCCACCTCCACCTAACCCTCCCTGGGTTAAATACCCTGGGGACACTGATTTACATTCTGTGCTGCAGGTCTCTGCCACCATAATCGATAGGGTTGAGAAATGGGGCCAGCTGGACCTGCCTGCCGGGGCGGGGTGGAGGGGAGTGTTCAGGGGGCGGGAGACTGCTGGGAGCAGGGGCCCATCTGAGCTGTCCATCCCCCTCCCTCTTCCACCCCGGTGAGCTCCAGGCCTGTAGCAGAGGGGTTTCCAGAGGCTTGGCCCAGGGCATCTCTCATCAAGCTTCTCCAGGGGAGGAGAGGGCAGGTAAGGGTGGGGTGGGGTGGGGTGGGGTTGGCTGGTCAGGTGCTGCCTGAGGCGCGTGTGGTGGGGCCCCCTCCCGGGACCTAGGCTCAGAGATGCTCATGGCATTGATAGTCCAGGATCAAGGCCTCCAAAGGCCGTCCATCCTCCAAAGGTGCCAGGGAAGGGTGTGTTCCAGCCTCTCCTTGCTTGTAGACAGCTGTTCCCTCCCTGTGTCTCTCCTCATGGTCTCCCCCTCTGTTTGACCCACCACCATCGTGGCTCCGGAGAATGATGGGTCGCACTCCCCCACTTTGGTGAAGCTCGCCTGAGCCACTGTTCGCTCTGCTGTCCCCAGTCTAGGTGCTGTGGATGCCTTCAAGGAGTTGTAAGTTCAAGCCCTCGCTGGCCATGCCTGGGCTGCCTCTCTGCTTTCCCCTGCTGGAAGCAGCCACAGGGCTACAGGAGCAGCAAGGTCCCTGCCCTCCTCTTCAGGGGCTGTGCTTGCTCAGCTCTGCCTCATCCTGTGCACATACCACATGGGGCAGAAGGGGTTGGGGGGTGGGTGTTCTGTGCCACCAGTCCCTCCACCTGGAAGCCCTGAGGGAGACCAGCGAAGGGAGGACAGGATGTTTATTCCCACCTCCTCCCGGCAAGGCCCCAGCACCCACTACCCCCATGTCCATGTCCCTCTTTCTCAGCCAGGTTCAGAGACCCAGCACCATCCCCTGAGCTCCTGCTGGGTCAGCTTCTCTCCAGGCCTGCAGGTCCCCCATGCTGCCCATACCTCTGCCCCTACAGGAAATCCTAGTCCCTGCCCTCTCCGTGTGCCCTCTACTTCTGCTGGACTCTGGTCATATAGCCCCCAGCAAAACCCCCACATGGCTAACTGGTGTGTGGGGGGTCTCAGTCCTTTGTCCCTGATGATGGCAGAACCCAGCCCTTCCCAATGCTTCTCGCTGCTGTCTCCTTTGCATACCCTCATCTGAGCAGCCTGGGTGACTCCCACACCTACCACCCACACTGGGCTGACCCAGGACAGGCCCCACTTTCCATGCTGGAGTCCTAAGCCCTAGGACATCAAAATATGACTGTATTGCTAGCTAAGGTTATTAAAGAGGTAATCAAGATCAGATGAGGTCGCTGATCCAGTATGACTGGTGACCTTATAAAGGGAAATTTGAACACCAGTAGACGAGCAAGGAGAGGCTGAAACAGACCCTTCCCTAGCACCTTCCAGGGGCAGGTGACCCTCGGAGGCCTTGAGCCCAGACTTCCAACCCTGGAACTAGCGGGCAGTAAACTGAGCCACCTGGACTGTGGCTCTTCCTTACAGCAGCCCCGGAAACTCATGTACATTGCAAAGGAATTCACTGTAGGGAACAGAGAGTTTGTTTTGTTTTGTTTTTTATTTTTTGGGGAAGTTGGTGTCTTAGGTAGGTTTTTTGGTGTTTAGTTGGTTTTGTTGTTATGGCTTCATGAATCAGAATTTATTTACTAACGAACAGAGGTTGAGAGGAATCTGCTGACTGGTTGGAAGGGGCCTGGTTCAGTCTTGGCAGTGGCCTTGGTGAAGGCTGGTCCCGTGGTTGCTGGAATAGAGGGGCGTGGGCTGTGACCTAGGAGGAGAGCTGGGGCCCTTGTCTCCCACCGAGGACCACAGCACGGTGGGAGCTGCACTCTGCCCTCCCCCTGTTGCTGTCCTGGTGATGCTTTGTGTGCCTCTGGATGGCAGGGTGGTTGATCAGGAAGCCCATGGAGGCCTGGGGGGCACCACCCTCCAGCCAGAGACTGGGGAGCGGGCTTGTCCTCCTACATAGTCACAGGTCAGTCCTGCTTTAATAAAAAGTGCAAAGGTATTTTAAATAAAACCGAAGACCACTCTTCTGATGAAACCCATCGCAGAGGATCCCAGCGTATTGCTTAACGCTTCAGGGTCCACACTGTTCAGGGACAGGCTGTGCTCTCATGCTGTCCTGTTACTGGTGCTTTTATAGTGGAGATTTAGAAGGGGCCATTTCTCTGCAGAACAGCACGTGGCTTGCCACAGATCCGCAGGAAGGATTTGGTGACCTCAGAGCCTTTGGAAAAATGACCAAATATCTAATTCTGAAGACCAATACCTTTTGCTACTATGAAAACATTTCTAATTAAATAGAAACCCCCAGACAGGGCTTCCAGCCCGCAGCATTTCCCCCTCTCACAGACCCTGGTGACCATGGATCCAGGACTCTTGCAGCTGTGAATGGGGTTCTGAGTCCTGCCCCCAGGCCTCAGGAGCTGCTCTCAATCCATCGAAGCCTGCCCAGGACACAGAACCATTATTGCAGACGGGCTTTGGCCCTCTGCCTGCCTGGGATCTGCCCCAGCAATCTGCAGACATGGAATACCCAGGGAAGGCCGGGAAATCACCTACGGCGCGTTCTCCCTGTCTAGCGCTGAATGAGAAGCCACTCCCAAGCTGAGTGTCCTAAAGCAGCACCATCATTTCCCTTGCTCCTGAGTCTGCAATCCTGGCAGCGCTCAGTGCAGTAGCTTGTCTCTGCTTAGCTCTGTCTCAGGGCAGGCGACTTGCGGACTGGGGCTGGCACCACTGAGCTCCCTCACACACCTGGTGGCTGGTGTCTGGTGTTGACTGCCAGTTGACTGACAGCTCCCTTGCTGGAGCTGTGGGCCAGGATCCCTGGGTTTGCTTACAATGTGGTGGCCAGACTCACGTCACTGTGACCTAGCCTTGGAAGTCACCTGAAACCCTCTCTTCCTTTCAACTCAGCAGTCATGAAGGCCTGGTTTCAAGGTGAGGGGAAGTAGACTCTGCCTCTCAGTGAGTGGTGGCCAGATCCTGGAGCAGCACAGAAATACTGCTGTGGCTGTTTCTGGAAAATGGGATCTGCAGTCTGCTATGCCATGGGCTAGAGGTCAGTCCCACCAGGGAGTCTGGGCCCAGGGGGTCAGGTTCCAAAGATGGTTCACCAGCAGGAGTTAGGGACAAAGCCCAGAATGCCTCTGCATTTCATGAACATGAGCGCGTGGTACTGCCCCACGGGGACCACATCTCAGGGGTCCTTGGCTCCCACTGCCTGCACTGCCAGGACACACGGCTCTGTGAATCCCTGAAATCTCCTTCAGGAAATGACCCACTCAAAGGGAGGATTTGTCATCCTGGGGCATTTTATGCATCTCGTCCAGCTTCCAGACAAGCTGTAATTCTGTGAGTAATGGCTTGGTGATATGAGGTGATGTCATCAGGGCAGACGCTTTGGTGGAGAGGGATGTGTGGCCTGGACATGGCCACCTCTCTTTAGGGCCCCCAGGGCTCATCTACCTCAGAGGAAAGTGGGGGCAGTCAGCCCCTGCCAGCCAGGACGTTCAGCTGGGAGCTGGGGGCGCCCATCAGGCTTGGACTTCTATACCTGTGACACTTGTGTGAGTGACGGACTCCCTGAGCCAGGGTCCCCCGCTCCCCAACGAGGAGGGGCCTGACAGTGAAGGATGGCTGCTCAGCACACAGGGTGTGATGGAGAATCACAGGCCCTGGGCCCTGTCCTTGTTCTCCCACTGCCTAGTGAGGCCCACCCAAGGCCTCCACCCTCCCTGTCACACAGCAGCGCCCACCTTGCAGCAACGTGCATGAACAGCCCAGGGCCCCCTTTCCTCCTGTGAGGCCAGCATGCTGCGCGACACATGCGAGGTCCTTGGTCAGCACCTTGGGGTCACAGGACCTGAGGCCTCTGTCTCGCTTCTGACCATTCTCAGAATGGGAACTGACCTGTGGTCAGGACTCAGGAGCAGCTGGTACCTGGGGCTGTCTGCACTGGGGCAGAGCAGGCTGTCCGTGTCCAAGTGCTGGGCTGGGTTGCCGTGCGGACCCCAGTGAGGATGGAGATGGGGGGCTACTTTCCTATGTCTGAGTGGAGATCTACTCCAAATGCCCATGTCCTGGATCAGAGCCAGTGTATCTGAGTTTTGAAAGGGACCTCAGCAATCTCCAAGGTCTATGAAAGAAAGAGGCCAGGCATGGTGGCTCACCCCTGTAATCCCAGCACTCTAGAAGGCCAAGGCAGGTGGATCACCTGAGGTCAGGAGTTCTAGACCAGCCTGGCCAACATAGTGAAACCTTGTCTCTACTAAAAATACAAAAATTCGCCAGCCATGGTGACTCGCACCTGTGATCCTAGCTACTTTGGAGGCTGAGGCAGGAGAATTGAACCCAGGAGGTAGAGTTTGCTGTGAGCCTGGGCAACAGAGCAAGGCTCAAAAAAAAAAAAAAAAAGAAGAAAGAAGAGAGGGAAAGACCAGGTGGTTCATTCCACATTAACATTTCCTGAAGCTGTGTGTGGAGCGTCTCAGAATGTGGACGTCCTGGGCCCCTCGGAATATCTGTCTCCCCCAACCTGCCCCACTCTGCTTCTCCAGGTAGGTCTCCCCACCCTGGGCCATGCAGCCTCCTTCTGGGCTCTGCCCTCACCCTCACCCTCACTGATCTGCTCCAGAGTGGCACTGGCAGGCAGCAAGGCCCTATCACATGAGGTGCATGGAAGCTGATGTCTTATCAGTGGGTGCCAGTTAACCTGACCCTTGTCTGCAGCTGGCAACAGGTAGCCTAGGCTACTCTGATGGGTGGACACCTGTGTCATACCACAGATCAGTGTGGAATGCCACTTCGGCCACCAGATGCCACAGGATCCTCCCCCACCCTGGCTCACCCCCACTTGCCCTGCCTCACCCCCACTTGCCCTGCCTGGCCAACCCTCCTGCCTGGGAGGGGCCAGCCCCAGCTTGCTGCAGTCTCTCCCTCACTGTGCCCGGGTGTCTGCACGGCCACCCTGACCGCTGTGTGAAGTGTGTTCCCACTCTCTCTGCCCTACTCTGCCTTCCTTACACCCCTGTGATAGCTGCATTTGTGTGTGTGTGTTTGCATTCTTATTTGCATGTTAGCATCAACCCTGAGATAAAGCTCCTGAGGGCAGCGACGCAGTTCCCCTGCCTCCAGTGCTGGGGAGGAGCAGGGCTCTACAGCTGTCTGCTGGTTACATGAAGAGGGAGACGGCGACGTATTCAGCTGCGGCTCTGCCTGGGGTCCGGTGGCTGTGCAGTGTTCCACTGTGGGGCTGTGCTATAATAATTCATCCACTCCTACTCGAGGACATCTGGCTATTTGTTTGCTCCTACAGACAAAGCTGTACTGCAGATCTCTGCATTCACATGTGACTATAGAAAAAAATCAGTAATCCCAGGCTCTGGATGTACTGGTCAAGGAGTGTGTACCAAATGACTTGCTCAAAAGTGTGTCTAATGATTTCTGATTATTTTTAAGAGACAGGGTCTGTGTCACCCAGGCTGGAGTGCAGTGGTGCAGTCACAGCTCACTGCAGCCTCAAACTCCTGGACTTGAGGTCCTCTCACCTCAGCCTCCCAGAGTGCTGGGACCATAAGCCTGAGCTACGATGTCTGGCCCAATTGATGACTTTTAATAATATTTGAAAATACATGTAAAAGAATGAACCTAGCCCCACCCCCCCACGGAACCCCTGAGACCTCGAGGCCAGGCTCTGTGATGTGTCTCTCCTTTCAGATGTGGGGCCGAGTCTGGGGGAGGCTGTGATTTCCAGGCCTCTGGGCCGAGGTAAGCCAGACGGCCCAGCCTCAGGGGCTTGAACCCAGGCTTCCTCACTCCTGCAGAAGCCAGCCTTCAGCGCGCCCCAGGGTCAGGCTGTAACACAGGAAAATGCCGGCAAAGTCCCTCGGGGAGGATGGCCATTTCTCCTCTTGCACTGTGAGGGGCTTTCTGAAGTTCACAAGTGTTTATTCAGCACCTGCTGTGAACTGTGCTGATGCTGTGACAGGGCAGGTGGTGGGGACAGAGCCTGTGATGACAGGGAACGCCCTGCCCGCAAGAGCTTGGATTTTCCTTGCGGGAGACAGACAAAGAGCTGGGCACTGGAGCCGCCTAGATGGGGAATGAGGAGCTCGCAGTGGGGAGGAGAGCTTCACGCCCAGCTCGGGGGCCACACTCTTGAGCTGCCCTTCCCCGGAGGCTGGCTGGGCCAGGACTGGCTTCTAATGGATGGAAAAGGCAGAAGGGATGGCTGCCACCCACAAGGCCCCAGCCTGACAGAGACCTGTGGGTTGTCTCACTGGTGCCTGCTCCCTCTCTTGTGTTGTTCGCCTCCATGTCCTCAGCAGCACTCTGGGGGACCATGTACCAGGGACTTGGGGCGGCCCCTGAGACAGCTTGAGGGGGAGCCCACTCCTGCCCACAGCCTCCTAAGGGAGTCTAAAGTGGACCCATTCCTGAGATGACCCGGCCCAGCCGAGCCTGAGGGCAGCCTATGGGAGACTCTGGGCCGGGGGGGGTGCCACTGAGCCTGGCCCGGGCTCCCGACCCACAGAAGCCAAGACTGCAATGTTGTCTGAAGCCCCTAAGGTTGGGGCTGATTTGTTCCTCAGCACTGGCTAACCAACACCAGGGTAGGTGCAGCTTAAGATGGGGTGGCAGGCAGGAGTTATTTGAGAAGTGAGTGGCAGAAGGAAGAGAGGGAATGATGACACCTGGGGGGCAGAGCTGGGTTTGGGGACATGGATTTGAGGTGCTCAGGAGATGAGGGTGCTGGAGTAGAGTGAGGGGGGTGAGAGGTGGTGGTGGACCAGGGCAGAAAGGAGAAGGGGCTATGATGGCATCTGGGCTTCAGGTCACCTTAGGGAAAGGGGGCCTTTAAGACCTCCAGCAGCTGCCGTGTTCCCCAGGTCCAGGTAGGCGTTGAGTGGTTTGGGTGGGGAGCAGGGTGGCAGTGGAGAGGACCGGAAGTGTGAGGTTCATTTCCAAGGTAGACCACAGGTTGGGCGGTGGAGGTGTGAGGGAAGAGGGCTGTTTTGTACCTGAGAAGGTGATGATGAGCAGGTTTTGGGGGAGACCTGGAGGCTGGGATTGACGAGTGCAGCCCGGAAGGCCTGTCCAACCTTGAGGTGGAGAGTGGGGAGGTGGGGTCCCGTGGCACTCGGAGTCTGTAGTGTGAATAGAGAGGAGCCCTGGGTCCCCCACAGGAAGACGGGAGGAGGTGTGGGGGGAGGGAGGAGGAGGGAGGGGCTCGGCAGAGGGGGCCTGGAACTCCGAGAGGACAGTGTTTCAGGAGGAGGGCCGAGCCACTGATTCACCACTGTTGGCTAGCTCTGCTTCAGTTTAGTGAGGTGAGGTCAGTGGTCAGGTGCCACGAAGTCTCTGTGGAGGGCTTGAGCGGGGCAACCCCACATGGGGCCACATCTCTGGAGCAGTTTTACCATCAAGAGGAGCAAACAAATGGGCAAAGTGAGTCAAACAGAGGACTGTCTTATTACAGATGGGGAGATCATAGTATATTAGGATACAGACAGGGAGGGTCTGGCTAGAGAGGAAACCCCCACCAGGCAGGAGCAAGGGATGGCGGCTGGGACAGTCCCCAGGGAGGCAGAGGGAAGTGACCAGGCCGGTGCTAGTTGGAAAATCAGAGTATCTGGTCCTCAGGAAGTTCTAGAGGATGCAGGTGCCCCTGCAGCCTGTGAGGGTCCCCTGCACACCCTGCTGTAACCTGGGGGCAGCCTACAGGAGCCAGAGCCGAGCTGGAAGACTGCACTTAGAATTTCCTGACCTGGATGAGGTTCAGCTCCTAATCTCATATTGGATCGATTGCACTGTTTCATGTGATTTGTGAGAAGCTGAAAGAGTGCGGGCTGAGAGGGTTTGCAGAGGGGGAGGAGAGGCCAACCCAGGACACTCTTTATTGACCCTCTGAGGCTCCGGGCAGGACCAGCAATTTTGGTCACTGCCAAGGGTGCAGCCAGGTGACAAGAGCCCTGGGCTGCAAGACCAGGCTCAGATCCAGGCAAGGTACAGCTTTTCTGAGCCCCAGTTTTCTCATCTGGAAAGTGGAGCAAGTGAGAGCCCAGTGTCACAGTCTGCGAGAGGCCACCACAGGCAGTGACTTTGTCCAGATGAGGAGCAAGATGGGTGTGCACAGAGGGGCAACCAGGACCCACAGCCACGGGTGTGCACAGAGGGGCAACCAGGACCCACAGCCACGGGTGTGCACAGAGGGGGGGATCCAGGACCCACAGCCACGGGTGTGCACAGAGATGGCAACCAGGACCCACAGCCACCGGGTGTGCACAGAGGGGCAGCCAGGACCCACAGCCACCAGGTGTGCACAGAGGGGCAACCAGGACCCCCAGACACAGGAGTGCATAGAGGGGGCGACCAGGAACCCCAGATACCGGGTGTGCACAGAGGGCAACCAGGACCCACAGCCACTGGGTGTGCTCAGAGGGGGCAGCCAGGACCCACAGCCACCGGGTGTGCACAGAGGGCCAACCAGGAAGCATTCTACCCGCCCTCTCGATTTTATCAGGAGGAACTGGGGCCCAGAGAAGGCATTAAGTGGCCGTGGGCACCAGGCCCATTCTCCCCTCCACCGTCCATTTCAAACCAGGCTGTTTCTGGGAAGCAGCAAGGAGTTTTCAGCCAGGACTTAATATCCAGCCAGGAGACTGGGTTTCAGCCAGGAGGTGGTATTTGTTCAAAGAGATGAAAAAGGTGAAGCTGTTATCAAGGGGGAAGTATCTGGGGTCTGAGTTCACTGCAGGGTCTCCGGAACTAGATACCATCAGCCTGGCCTGCATTTCGGATGTGAAGGGAAGCTGGGGTGCTGTGTCTGTAACATGGAGCTCCCAACCCCCTATCCCACTGCACTTCCCAGGGCTCCTGAGAGCGTGGAAGATGGAAACAGGTTGAACAATCCAGGAGGCACTGAACAGAGATGATGTCCTTGCTGCCAAAGGCTGGGGCCAGCAAACTGGCAGCCTTCAGCTTCCTCCAGTGCCTGGAGCTGGCAGTGGTGGTCGTTCCGGCAGGGAGATGGCTGGGGTTGGAAGCCCTGCATCCTGCTCTGCATGGGCTCTGGGGTTTGCTAAGTCCCGGAGCTGCCAGCTGCTCCCACGGATGAACTTCCCCCTGCTGCTTCATAATAGGTGGGACTCTGTTTAATGGGACCCCAAGAGTAGGAGAGAGGTAGAAACACCGGGATGGCCCCTCTGCTGAGAAAACGTTTGATGAACGCCACCAACCACTCCTGTCACTCAAACATGGGCCACAGGGATCTTCTTAATGGGATAAGGAAAATAGTGGCAGGCTCCATGAGGCTATTTCCAACCGCCTTTCCCTTGAGGTCTGCACTGTTGAGGCTAAAAGTCTAAATATATTCCCAGCCTGTCTTGAACTAAGTGTAGTCAAATGACACAGTTTTGGTAAATGAGACCTAAGTGGCAGTCAGCTGGGATATTTTGAGAAGGCTTGTTTTCTTGTCAAAAGAGCCAAATGTAGCGCTTTTCTTTCATTTTCTTTCTTCCTACTTTGAAGATAGATGTGATGCCAGGCACTGGGGCAGCCATATTGCAACCCTGAGGCAGAATGCATGAAAGATAGACAAAGCCCTGACGGGGTTGAACTGCTGAACCCAGGCCAACAGCTGCCTACTGGCAGGCCTCTTGTGAATACAAAACATTATTTGTTTAAGCTGCTATGTTTGGAACTCTGGAAGCTGAAAGCATTCCTAGCGAATACACATCGCTATGGCAAATCACACAACGTCACACCTAAGAGTAAAACCCTGGCCTTATTCCCATTCCATTCTGAGATAAGAGAAGGGTGTGCCCGCTGTGACCTCTAGGAATGACAATATCACATTGATATGGTTTTGGAGCGTCTACTATATGCTAGCTTTTGTCCTAGGCACTTGGCATATTTACTCATTTGATCTTTCCAACGACTCTATGGGGACATCTTGCAGATGTTGAAATTGAGGCACAGAGAGGCACAGAGAGGTTGGCCGGCAGTGGGGGGGGGGGACTTGCCGTGTTCCAAGTTCCAAGTCAGCGAGCAGTGAGCTGGGGTGTGAATTCTGGCTCCAGAATCCATCCTCCTGACCGTGTGTGGATCCATCTATACAATCAGGAGATGAGGAAGATCAGTACAGCCCAGGTCAGGGGCCTCTGGTCCAGTGCCTTGAGCCACCACATCCCCTCCTGCTGTGTATCGCTCAGGGGAAACCAGCAGGGGGCTAGGATCAGAGCTGGGGGAGCTGACACGTGGGAAGTCCCCAAGAGCCTGCAGGGCCACTTCATAGAGAGCCAAGATGGGCCAGGGCCCCGCCTCTGCTCCAGAGCAGGTGGAAAGAAACACTGCCAGGATTTCCTCTTCCTCCTCTTTTCCTCTGCTTCCAAGGCGGGTTGATCCCATTGCTGATGAGTATCTTTCTCTTTATTTTTAAAGCTACTTTCGTGTATTTCAACAATGCTGGCCAGTCTTGTAGGCTGGAGAGCTGGCTATTTTGTTTTTGACCTATTATCTTCTAACACTTTAAATAAATTACAAAGGAAATATGTGGCTGCTATAAAATCTTCAATAGTTCAGAAGTTTATAAAATAAAAACCATAATTTTCTGCTTGTATTACCAGCCTCCATACCTCTGCCCACTACCCTCTCTGAGTGATAACATTACTTGGGAGCTTAGACTTTGTCCTTCCAGAGTGTTTTCTATACAAACACACTCATGTATGTAAGATACACACACACACACACACACACACACACACACATTTTATTTTAAACATATTTAAAAATCAGACTACATGTGCCACTCTACAGATTGCTTCTTCTCCTTTAGTAATTCTTGAACAAATCAGGCTAATTCTTTTCAACGTGCACTGAGTGTCCTTTAGAAAGGGAGCTCGGTGGTTTTTTTTTAGCTGACCTTAATGGATACTCTGGTTGCTTCCACATGTTGCTGTTGTGCACTTGTTTCTTGCAGAATCTGCACTTGCAGATTCCTGCAAATGGCATGTCTGTGTGCAGATGGACACATGGCCGTGTTTCACAGGGATGGCTAAATGCCCCTTAAACTGTGGTACCAGCTCTCCCCCTGAAGTGAGAACGAGAGTGCTCCCCTCCCCAGGGCTTCAGGAATTCTAGAGTAACATTGAGCACACCCAGCACTCATATCTGGGTTTCTAAATTCTGTCTCCACTAAAAGGAACCAGGGCTCCCCTGGAGAAAGGTTTCCACAGCTGGAGTGGAAAAAAAATGAGGTTAGAACATCTCGCTGAAAGTAAGGAAGGATTCAGAGAACAAGGAAGGCATATTACAAGACATAGGAGCCAAGCGAAGGGGCTCCCGTTGGCCCGGCTTAGACATTTTGAGCATGGGAGTGAATGATAGGAATGAATTACGGCCACTGAATAAAGTGAAACTCCATGAGCTCATCATCCAATGATGATATGAAATAAAAAGACAAGGAAAAGTTTGTCCTTATAGTATAATAGAACATCAGCTAGTAAAAGTAGGTGGAATTTAGAAAAATCGTCATTTGGCAGCAATTAGCATAACTGATTCAGACAGCAACCATCAGCAGATGCTAAATTTGAGAGTGAAAGTTTGTTCAGGAACACGGAATCACATAGACCCAAAGTATCTGCTCATAAACGTCCTGGTTTATTACAAAAGGAAGAATAGGAATTTTACAATTGAGAAGCCCAGTGAATATTGACTTCACCAACTAGTGAAAGTTGATATCATCATCAGTGATGGAATAAACTTCCACATTCGTCCTGGTGTGGTGCGTCAAGGAGGGCGCAGAAGTAGGTCTGCAGCACTCCTGCCAAAAATGCGTGACCCAAATCTAATCCTGAGAAGACAGTGGACAAACCCAAATGGAGGCACAGTCTACAAACCAAGTGGACAGCTCCCTTCCAAAACGCCAATGTTGTGAGACAGCAGAGGAAGGTGGAGGCTGTCCTAGGTTATAGGTGACCACTGGGACAGGACAATCGCAAGCAATACGTGATCCTGGATGGAAAAAAATTATTGTCAAAGACAACATTGGGAGAGCTGACAAAACTGGAATATGACTTCTGGTTAGATAATAGTATTGTATCAATGTACAAGGTACGATAATATTGTATCAATGCTAACTTTCCTGTATAGTACTTGAGAGATGTGCCATGGCTAAGTAGGAACATGTCCTTGTCTGTGGAAGGTAAAGGTTTAAATATCTGGGGGCAAGGAGGCATGGTGAATGGATGCAATTTATTGCCAAACAGTTCAAAAGAGAAATTGCATATATATGTGGAGAGAGTAGGGAGAGGAACAGGGAAATAAAAGAGAACGGGGGGAAGAAAAATGTGAACAGCGGTGTATCTGGGGAGATGGGGCATGGGAATTCTTTGCCCTATTCCGTAACTTTTCTCCAAGTTTGGAATTGTTTCAAATACAAGGTTTAAGGAGAAAATAATTTTGCTAATGTGTTAGGAGCAAAAAGGCATCTCACAGGTACTCTGGTTTGCATTGATCTCATTACCAGTGATGTTTAGCTTATTTACATTCGTGGCTTCCAGTTATTTTGTAAATGATCTGTAATCTTTGCTCATTTTTCTATTAGATTGTTTCTGTTTTTACTAAATGAAATGCTTTTTAAATTAGTACTGAATTTCTTTTCTATTTTTGTACGTCTTGTAGTGAATTTTCCTCCCATTCTATAGTTTGTCTTTTGAAGTCTATAGGTTCTTTAGTCATGCAAACGTTTTGCATTTTTATTTAGTCAAATCCATCACCTTTTTCTCTAGGCATCTCAGTGTCTTATTTTCCTAAGCAATAACTCCCTGTCCCCCACGACTGAAAGATTATTTTTATATACGACAATCTCTGGTACTTAATATTTTAATATAGCAAAATCTCTGGCAATTAAACAGCATAGCCAAGACACAAGTCTGTTTCAAATTTTATCATTTTTCAAATGAAAAATTCTATTTTGAGATAATTGTAGTTGGATATGCAGTTGTAATAAAAAATACAGAAGATCCCTGAACTTTTTACCCAGTTTCCCCCAGTGAAACTAGGTAAACTGTAATACAGTATCACAACCCACAACCAGGATTTGACATCCATGCAATGAAGATACAGAACATCCCATGACCAAGAATCACTAGTTACCCTTTTATAGCCACACCCACTTCCCTCCCCACCCTTTAATCCCTAGCAACCACCAGTCAGTTATCCATTTCTATAATTTTGTCATTTCAATTAGAATTATATAATATGTAACCTTTTGGGACTGGCTTTATTATTCAGCATAATTCTGGGGATTCACGCAGGTTGCTGACTGCTTCAACAGTTTGTTCCAGCCAGGTACGGTGGCTCATACCTATAGTCCCAGCACTTTGGGAGGCTGAGGAGGAATGATCACTTGGACCCAGGAGTTCGAGACCAGCCTGAGAAACACAGTGACAACTTGTCTCTACACAAAAACTTAAAAAAATTAGCCAGGTGCGCTGGTGCATGCCTGTGGTCCCAGTGACTTGGGAGGCTGAGGTGGGAGGATCACCTGAGCCTGGGAGGTTGAGGCTGCAGGCTGCAGTGAGCCATGATTGTGTCACTGTATTCCAACCTAGTGGACAGAGTGAGACCCTGTCTCAAACACAAAAATAAAAATAAAGATAATTTTTAAAAAGGAGTTTGTTTCTACTTGCTGCTGAGCAGTATTTCATAGTGTGGATATTCCAAAGTGTGTTTCACCATTTGTTTCATAAAGAACAGCTGGTTCTCTCCAGTTTTTGGATATTACAAATAAAGCTGCTATAAATTTTTGTGCATAGGTTTTTGTGTGAATGTGTCTTCATTTTTCTGGGATAACAAAAGCCTATTTTTATTTACCCATACTTTTGCTTGCCGTATTTTTTCTTCCTTCCTGGTGTTCCAAGGCTCTTTCGTTTACTTATTTTCTGTTTGGACAGATTCTTTAGCTATTCTTTTAGCGTAGGCCTGCTGGTGACAAATTTTCTTAGTTTGCCTTCATCTGAGAATGAGAATGAGAAAGACGATTTAACTAGGTAAAAGATTCTGGGTTGACAGTTCTTTTCTTTCAGCTCTTGAAAAATATACCATTTCCTGCTAACCTCTGTGATTCTGATGACAAAATCCACTGTTGTCTGAACTGTCATTCTCTCTTGCTGCTATTAAGATATTTTTTATATTTCAGAAATTTAATTATAATGTGTTTTGGCATAGATTTGTCTGGTTTTATTCTGTTTGGGGTTTATGAATCTTCTTGGACCTGCAGGTTTATATCGCTTGCCGAATTCAAGGAGTTTTCAGCCTTTGAGTATTTTTTCAGTCAATCCTCTTCTCCTTTTCTCTAGGACTTGAATGACATGAAAGTTAGGTCTTGTGTTATAGTCTCCTGGGTTCCTCTTCTATTTTTTTCAGTCTATTTTTCTCTCTGTTATTTGACCAGGTAATTTCTATGCATTTTCCTATTCACTGATTCTTCCCTTTGTCTCCATTCTGTTAAGCCTGTCCACTGATTTTTGTTAATGTAATTTTCAATTCTAAAATTCCCCTTTGGTTCTTCTTTATACTTACCTTCTGTTTCTTTGCTTAGACTTTCTATTTTTTCAGTTTGTTTCAAGCATATTCATAATTGCTTGTTGAGTCACATTTTCGATGACTGCCTTGTCAAGTAATTCTAACATCTCTTTCATCTAGATGTCAGCATTTATTGATGGTTTTCATTGAGTTTCAGATTCCCTGCATTTTGTTATGACCGGGAATTCTCTTTAGAAATCTAGATATTCTCATATTTTGTTACAAGACTCTGGGTCTTATTTAAGCCTCTGTTTCAGCTGGTACTTTCTGTAAGCCTCTGGCTGGGAAAGGGAGGTAGCACCTCCTCACTGCCAGGTAGAAGTAGAGCTTGGGTTTCTCATTCAGCCTCTGCTGACACCTGAGGTGCAGGTGGGGACTCCTCATTACTGCTGGGTGGGAATGGGAGTTCTGGCTTTCCATGTGGTTTTCTCTGACACTGTTGTGGGTGGAGGAATCAATACCAGCTAGTGAGGATCAAAGTCCCAGCTCCCTACTTGGTCTTCTCAGCAGGGATGTTGCTGGTAACGTGCAGGGGCAAAGGCGGGGTCACTCGACTCCCAGCGTTTCGAATTGAGCAGGACAAAGCTGACTCCTGCAGCGGCGGGGAGGGCATCTAGGGGCAGGGTGTATGTTGGGGACAGATCAGGACACCTTGAGGTGACTTTCAGGTGGTTGCAGCAATCGGTGTGGTGGCGTCAGCTCCCAGCGGGTGGAAGCCATGCAGTATGAGATCACCAGGGACACAGGGCCAGGCTTCTGGACGTGTCCAGCCAGGGTGAGAGGCTGGAGCTGCCAGCCAGGCAAGCGAGGCACTCCAGGGCTGGCTGAGTGGGCCTTCACATCACCAAGTATCCACACATTTCCCTCCCATGTCATTAGCTCTGTTCCAACCCTGCTGGTCTGAGGCCTCACATGAGGCTGAGAGCAGGTCTCAGGCAAAGGAATCCAGTTTGAAAGCTCCAGGTGAGCCTGAGAAGCATTCCATGGGGGAGAACCAGACAGGCTGTGTGGCCTGGGGGAATCACTCAGCTCCGGTCTTTAAGGACTCGGTGGCGACCTCTGTGCATGGGGCTGGCATGAGGCACAGAGCCCCTACCCAGTCTGTGTGGATGAGCTGTGACGCAGTGACAATTCTGCCCCGTCACCTCTGCATGCCATTGTCATTCTGCAGTGACCCTCCTAAGGGAGCAGGCCCATCTTCCCCACATCTCCAGGGCCCCGCTCAGAAGAGCCACATGGAGGCCACAGTAAGAATGCTTATCGTTTCTGTAGGGTTACTCAGCAAGCATTTGTGACTTCGTTTCAGAGTACCCTCTGTGTCCTGGGTACTGCTCTGCTTGTAGGGTGTGGAGCAGCCCACAAGAGATGAGGTCACAGTGACATCAGTGGGTGATCATGACTGTGGAAGTAACAGGCAGAGGCAGTGGCAGGCCCAGTGCTGAGCTGGAGGCAGCAGCTCCTGTCCACTGTGTCCCCCTGGCTGAGACCCTCTAGCCAGGAGAGAATAAGCCTTCCGTGGCTGTGGTGGGGACCCTGTACCCTGACCCTCCTTCACCAAACACACCCACCCTCGGTTACCCTAATCATCACTGCCAAGTCCTCTGGCCCTACCCAGCATCATCCTGTGCCCAGCTCCTCAGGGAAGACAACCTCAGTGTGTGCCGCATGACGAGGTCCCAGTATGGGCTGCCCTGGGGCCACTTACAAGCACATCTTTAAAGTTCACTGCAAGTGGAAGAACATGGCCTCACCTGATCTACTGTAGGAAACCAATGTGGTAAAAGAGAAATGAAAATGGGAGGCCAGCGCTTTGGGAGGCTGAGGCAGGAGGGTCACTTTGAGGCCAGGAGTTGGAGACCAGTCTGGGCCACATAGTGAGAACTTGTCTCTCCAAAGATATTTAAAATTTAGTAGAGCGTGGTGGCACATACCTTAGTACCACCTACTCAGGAGGCTGAGGTGGGAGGATTGCTTAAGCCCAGGAGTTTGAGGCTGCAGAGAGCCGTGATTGTACCACTGCCTGCAGCCCGGGCAACAACGTGAGGCCCTGTCTCTAAAAAAAACTACAAAAAAAAAAAAAAAAAAAAACAAGGAAAAGAAAAAGGAAAACAACAAAAAGGCCCGCTGATTGTGAGCCCATGAGCAGTTTCCTGGGTGGATGGCTGTCCAGATTGTTTTTGTGTTCATGGCTCTTTGGGGCCTTGGGCCCCTGGGAAACCGAAGTCAACCCTGCAAGCTTCTTCTCACGGCTTCAGGTCACCTGCCCCATGTGCCATGGGCCCTGGGGTCAAACTTACACAGTGAATGAGTTGCTTTTATAATTTCAAGCCCAATTCTTTTATTAAAATGCAGAGAAAAATTTAAAGTTCACCTTTAAAATGATGGAAGCTGCTGTTGGTTGGGTGATGTGTGTCCCCAGGCTGCCCCCCATGCCCCAGGGCCCCTCTGGCCAGCGCCCGAGCCACTGGGTGTTTGGTGGGCATGTGG
Source organism: Ateles fusciceps (assembly GCA_036589455.1). Lineage (NCBI taxonomy): Eukaryota > Metazoa > Chordata > Mammalia > Primates > Atelidae > Ateles > Ateles fusciceps. The sequence goes on along the minus strand of JAZHEH010003321.1, from coordinate 293,442 downwards.
TGAGGGGGTCTAATGATTATCACGAGTCTCTCAGTTTGGGCCTGTAATCCTCTTGGCCTCGGGGTCTCCCCTTCTTCTGGCCCCTTTCTATTTTTCTTCTTCCAAAATGACCAAAAGAAATACAACTTCCCACTTAAGTGTAAAAAAAAATTCATCTAAGTAGCCTTTTAATAAAAACAAAGGCTCTCTCTGATTAAAAAATCAATTAGTTGGTGGAGAATTTTATTAGTCAATCATGTAAGTAATTAAAAATATTGATTGATGGGGGCGTCTGTGGCTGAGAGCTGTGCTCCTACAGCAGGGGTGGCAGTGTCTGGCATGGGGGCTGCAGGAAGAACGTTTGGAGTGGGGGCTTTTAAATCAGTCCCCAGCGTGCCTCTCCCAAGGTCAAACAGGGCGCAATAGACCAGGAACTCAGCCCATCCTGGAGCCTCAGATTCCTCCTGTGAAAAACACCAGTCCTGACTGGTGGGTCTGAATGAGGCTGTTTGAACAGTGTGTGGCTCAGCACCTGGCTTCTCAAGGGCAGGGCGCTGTGTCCTCAGGACCCAGGCATTCTGGATTCCAAGCCTAATCTTGTCTGGGTCTTTGGACTGGGAGGGGACAGAATGGTCACCAGGCTGTGTCTCCTGAAACAGGCCTGTCTGGGTGGGTCCCCCTCCTCCGGCGATGCGGCCGTCATGTTGTCACTCAGCCAGCGACAATGATCTTGTCACACTGCTGCTTAACAAACCACCCCGCAGCACAGTGGCTTCACTGACAATATTGATTGTGCTTCCCAACTGCACATCGGGCCGGGTGCCGTGGGGGCAGTGTGTCTGCACATCGGGCCGGGTGCCGTGGGGGGCAGTGTGTCTGTGCACATCGGGCCGGGTGAGGTGGGGGCAGTGTGTCTCTGCTCCACTTGTGTCAGCTGGGTTGGCTGGAGGCAGCTGAAGGCTCCTGGTGCTTGGGTCTGGCAGCAGAGGCAGCTGCTGGGTCCTCAGGGGGGGGGACTCCTGCATGTGGCCTTTCCAGGGCCCTGGGCTTCCTCACAGCATAGGACTGGGCTCCAAGGGAACCTCCCTAGAGAGGAAACTAGGCAGAAATGAGTCGCCCTATCTGCCCTAGCCTCTGATTTCACTCTGCGTGGCCTCTGCGGTTCCCATCTGCCACTCCTGCCCTGCACCCGGGTCTGGGGGAAGGGGGAAACAGACATGCCCCTGGAGGGTAGCAAGGTTCTGAGAATGTGTGGGATTGGAGACACTCTTGTGGCCATTTTGAGAAAATGCCATCTGCCACCCAGAGGCCCAAGGGTAGCATCCTCTGCTGGGAGGAGGGGCTGCCTGGGTGCTTTGTCAGCGGGACTGGGGGAGGGACCAAGTGCCCAGTGCTGGGCCACACCTAGGCACCTCATCCTGTTCTCTCCTTCTGACACTGTGTTGGCTAGAAACTGTTTCCCCTGCTCACAAGCGAGGAAATGGAGCTGGGATTCCAGTCCAGCCTACGGGACTACAGAGCCCACGCCCTTCTCCCCAGGCGGTGCCCAGAGGCCCTGCCTTGGTGCGGAGCTGACTTCTGACTTCTGGCTTCCGGCTCTGCTCCTTGTGGACCTGCTAGCCTTGGACGTCCCCGCCTGCTGCGGGCTCACCTTTTCCACCCGTGACCACAGGTGCTGGTGGCTGTAGGGAGGCCCCAAGGGCTGGGGCCATCCTAGCTGCCACACTGTAGGCATCTGCTGGCCCCCTGATGGGCATCGGCCTACCCAGCACAGCCCAAGCCCAGCGCCTGGAAGACCAGCGTTGCTCTCTGCTCTGGCCCAGGCAAGGTCAGCGATCTTGCCCGTGTGGCCCCTGCCTGGACACACCATTCACGGAGGCAGAACCCACATGGAGATCCACACCCTGAAAAGCTTTCTTGGCTGTGGAGGCAGCCTGGGCCCTGCCCACAGCGCCCTGCACGTGCCTGGGTCTGCCCTGCCAAGGAAGAGCAGGGATGTCCCGGCCTGCTGCTCAGGCAGTAGGATCACGGGAACACTTGACCCCTGCACAGATGCAGGCCCTGGGACGCTGCCGGGGTCTTCAACACACATCTCACCCCTACCCCAACCCTGCTACCAGCTGGGCCTGGGCCACGTTTTGTCAGGCACGGGGTTGCAATTTCCATCCCATTATTGGGCTTCCACATCCCTCTGGCCGACCTGGGGCCTCCCCCACGCAGGGACCTCCTGTAACATGGAGCTTATAGACAAGGAGGAGGATGGCGCTCCAGAAGTGGCTCCTGCAGGGGGGAGGGGCAGGAGGGTGTCCTGAGAGGCATGTGCTGTCGGCCTCCCACCCCCACCTCTGCATGTGTCTCTGGGGCAGGCCCTATCTGAGGGTCCTCAGAAAGGAGCCCTCATCTGAAGGCCCTGGGCTTCTCAGGGACCCTGGACAGCCACCCTGGACCCGGCTCAGGGCCTGCCCCTTCCTCCCAGGGGGACCTCGCAGGCCCTGCCTCTTTGGTCTCAGTCACCACGACCCCCAGTGCTCCCCAACCAGGAAGGGCTCCCGCTGCCTTTCTGGCACACAATTTCCCAAAGCCACCTTGAAAAGCGGGCCCTGGAGGCTCTTGTAGCAGGCGGCTCGTTCTCTGAAAACCTTGGCTATTTGTTTAGACTAGCTGACATTTCCATGGTCTTTTATTAAAGGAAATATCCTGGGGAGAAGGCAGGATGTTTGCACAGAGCTTATGCCCTCTGCCTTGGGGCCTGCGGCGCCCACGGCGGGTGAGCGAGGAGCTGGCGCTCAGCAGGAGCTGTTGAGGCAGGGGTGCAGCCGCTCCCCTCCCTCTGTCTTGCAGAGGCCTGAGAGCAGCCCCTGAAGGCTCAGGGACTCTCCCGGTCTCTGCTTGGCTGCACACATGTGGGGGCAAAGCAACACCCACCCCTTCTATTTTGGGATTGCAGTTTTTGTAGCTGGGCTCCGGAGGCCATGCTGGCCCGGGGCCCCGGGCTGTGCCCCACCGCTCTGCCTGTGGCTTTGCCGCGCTGCGCCCCTTCCTCTCCTTTGTGTCTGTGTCAGCTTCCAGCAGGCGCTGAGCGGCTGGGGTGCTGTTTTGCACTAAAAATCATTGTAGTTCACTGGGACCCCGCTTCCATGGCCAGGTCCAGCTGGCAGTGTGCTTCCCCCTCAGCCCTCACAGGGTACTTCTGAGGGGGGGGGGGCCGGTCCTCACCTCCCCTGGCCCCACAGGGCACTTCTGGGGAGGGGTGACCGTGTCAGGGACTTGCCTCCCACCAGCCTCCGTGTAGCTGCTGGTCAGGGGCGTGAGGACTGTGGTCTGCTGAGGTGCACACGGTGCAGGTTTTCACCGCCCCCATCCTGGAGCCCTGCAGGTGTCTCTGTCTCCCCCACTGGGCCTGGAGTGTAGGCAGGGTGGGAGGTCCTGGAATGAAGCCTGGCAAGCAGGGGGAGCATGGGGCATGTTTCAGAGGTGCCTGGGACCTTGGGGCTTTTGCGGAGGAGGGAGGAAGGGCTGCTTAGTCCAGCTGTCCAGGGAGTTCCTGGCAGGGAAAGCCAGGGATTGTGGCTGATCTGGCCTTAAAGACATCCCTCCCCAGCCCCCTGAGACACACAGCTGTGCTGGGCAGTATCTTTGCATGTGGGTGTAAACACACTCCCTCCACTCTAGCTCCCCGGCAGAGCCAAACCCCCAAAGGGCGGCATTTCTGTCTTAACTGGCACGAGGGTCCTGCTGAGACCAACTGCTGACAGTCACCATCATACTCAGCAGGAAAGGCCACACATTTGTGGATTAGGAGGGGGCAGCCGCACAGGCCATGCCGCCCCCTTCCTGAGGTGAGAGTTGGGCGCCCAGGGGCCTCAGTCGGGTCCTTCGCAGGTGGGGGAGTTGGCAGCCCAGTTCCACCCCGCTTTTTCCTCTGGGGCTCTTTCCACAGGGACATGGGGACCACGGGAATCTCTGAAGCAGGGAGGCCCTGGGGGAGGGCTGGCAGTGAGAAGCCTTCCGGTGGCTGCAGTCCCTCTAACAGTGGATGTGCCTCATAGCACGCTCGGGACACAGAGGCCTCTTCCTAGAGGTCTCAGCCCTGTGGGTCAGCTCTGGGGACTCCCTGTAGCTGGAGGCCGAGGGCCAGGTGGAAGGAGATCCACAGGCCTGCAGCAGGACCAGACTTCAACCCAAGGTCACAGACCCTGGGCCTGAGAACAGAGACACCAACTGTTATGGGCACACGTGTTCTGCCAGAACTAGGACTCTAAGCAGAGGGGCAAAGGCACATCTGATGGGGGTAGGCCTTGAGTAGTCAGGGCTCCCTGGAGGTACTGAGCACTCCTGCCCACCCCGGTGCAGCTCCTGATTAAGAATGGAGACCATCAGGTCATGGCAGGGCCCATGAGGTCTGAGAGCTGAGCTGATGGCACAGAACTTGGCTTCCAGGCTCCATTTCCTCTTTGGAGTGCATTCATCATCAGAGTTGTCAGTGGCACGGCTGAGGTGTCTCCTGGTATTTGCTGTGGCCCCTGAAGACACCCAGGCCAGGCTGTCGGGGCACCTGTCTAGTGTGAAGCAGGCCGGGGGGAGGTCAGGAGGAAGAATCGGAGGTCAAGTCCCTGACAGCTGACTGACTCATGGCATGGCAGACCCCTCAGCATGGCCCAAGTCTCAAGAGGGGCCTCTGTGCCCCGGCCCTGAGTGCCAGCAGGAGGCACCCTATGCCTGCCCGGTCCAAACTCCCCTGAAACCCAGAGGGATGGGTGGCTGGGCCTTGCCCCAAATGTGCATACCCAGAGCCCACTGGGAGACAGGTGAGGGTCCCCTACCCTGGCTGCAGCCCCTCCTAAGTGGGGGAGCAGAGACATGAATGAGGGGGTGTAGGCCATCTGTGTGACTTCGAGTGGACATGGGAGGTCTACTTTAACCGGCCTCTTGGCCTTTAAGAATTACATAGATGGAAATAAAAATGTAACTGTGCTCTCCTCCAGGGCAGGGAGCCATACCTGCAGATTGGTCCCATTTGTAAAAGTGACCCCTACGTTCCTGCTTGCACTTACGCTGGCGCTGCCCCAGAGGATGGTCCCATGGCCTGGCCCAAGGTTGAAGGACTCTGGGCTTCCCAAGCCCTCAGGACTGCGGTCTCAGCCACGCAGAGCCAGAAAGTTGTAAAGACCCCTAATGGGCCAGCAGGCCTTGGGCCATCTCTCCCCTCACAGGGAAGGGGCCGCCATGGGGAGGCAGCCCCCACAGGAGAGGAGCTCATTCCTGGCCTGTCTCCAACCTGCCCATGGCCCCAAGTCTAGTATGGGGGCAGTCTCCTGGGTGCCCAAGGAGGCAGAACTCCCTCTGTAACCTTTGAGGATCTTGGGCGGTGTGATCTCCAGGCTAGCTGGGCACCTGGCTTGAGAGTGCTCATGTGGGGATTCCTCCTGGGACAGCCAGAAGGTTCTCTCCGGTCCCCAGGCTGTGTGGACACAGCAGCCACTTCAGGGGAAACGAGTGCTGCACCGACAGGGTACCTCTGGTGCCAGCAAAGCCTGGCATTGCCCCTGCCAGCTTTGAGCTTCAAGAAGCTGCCCCAGCTCTTGGGACCTGATGGCTGAGACATTGAGAGGGGCTGCAGCACAGCGAGGTGGGCCTGTGCTGCAGTCAGCAGTCAGCCTGCCCCCTCCCTCAGCACGCTTTTCCAGGATTGCTGTCTGCCTGGGAAAGTCCAGGGGGCTGCTTCCCCACTGGCCTTCCCATCCCCGCCTTAGTGGAGCGGGCCCAGGAGGAGGGAGGAACAGCTGGTCACGGAGACAGGGACAGGGGAAAGGAAGAAGGGACTTGAGGCCAGCTCTCAGGTGAGGGACGCCCCTAGGGGGACTCAGCCCCTGTGGGGGGAGCCCGCCCAGGGCCGGCCTCTGATGCGCCTGTAACTGTCCTGCTCCAGTGCTAACCCATGGCATGGCTCTGGGCCACCCACTGGCCCACTCCAGGGTTTTCAACATGTGTTCTGAGCCCACAGGGTCCCCAGGGAGTGCTTCAGGGGTTATGAGGGGTGGGTTATAGTGAATGGCTGTTAGAGGCAAATTCTGGCCTCTCATTTTACTTCAGGAGATAGAAAACCACAGGATCCTTCTCCACTGAACTTTCTGCGATTCTTTGCTTCTGATTCTACCCCAGAACTTCTCTTCCCTTCCATGTCTTCTTACAGCTCCCTGCACTAACCCAGCCTCCTCCTCCTGAGTAGAGCGGGTCCTCTCAGTTCCCCCAGTGCAGCAGGTCCTCTGAGCACCAGCACCTGCCCTAGCATGGCAGGTCCTGTCAGCATCCTCCCCCCCACAGCATGGCAGGTCCTGTCAGCCCCACTCCCCCCACAGCATGGCAGGTCCTGTCAGCCCCACTGCCCCCCACAGCATGGCAGGTCCTGTCAGCCCCACACCCCCCCCCACAGCATGGCAGGTCCTCCGTCCCTGGGACCCCCTCACATCTCCACCTTTACCATCACCCTCTTCTTGGAGCCACCACCATCCTGTGCCCCCCTCCCCACACTAGCCAGCATGAACTTTCCAAAATGACAGCGGATTGTCACTGTCACACACCTTTCAGTAGCTTCCTGCTGCCAGCGGGATACAGCCGAGTTCTTTCTGAAGGCCCCGCCCTTTGAGACCTGTCTCCTCCTTCTCCAGCCACGTTTCCTCCCCGGGCCACACCGCCTGCCTTTCCCTTTCCAGCTGGAGCTTGTGGCCAGGGGCCCTTGCCATTGTTTTCTCCGTCCCATGCCCTTTCTCCTCCGATCTGACTAACCTCTCCCCCTCAGCCTCAGCTCACCTATCTCTTTGGAGCGCCCCACCCCCTGGCCCTCCAACCCTCTGTGGGAATTTCAGAGTCTCCAGCAGAAATCTGGTCCCCTGGGCCACAGCCTCACTGGCTGTGTTGCCTAAGAGAGAGGCACCATGTGTCCCAGGCCCTGAGTGAGGCTGGGGCTTCAGGCATGTGGATCTGGTGTCCCTGAATGTTCCCCTTGCAGGCAGAGACAGTGTTTCTGTTGTCACGGACACTGTCCTTGTGCCTCTGTACCAGGTGTCATGTGCCACCTTTCTATGCAGGGTCTCACTTACCCTCCCTGAGGGTGACAGGACTGACCTTGTCCTGTCATAGGGGCAACATGCCCCAGGCCAGGACACCCAAGAGGAGAAGCAGAGGAGGCTGCTCAGGCCCGAGGCCTCTCTCAGAACCACTCTGCCCACCCTCGGCCTAGCAGGGAGGCCTCTCCCTGGCTGAGCCGCAGCAGATGCCTGGCTGCCCTCCAGCTGTGGGGACACCTGCGGCAGCTGGACTTGGCTCGGGGCTCCACCACATGTGTTCTGTCTCGGCGCGCCACTGGGGACCACGATGATGTGAGACTCACACTGCAGTTTCCTGTGATGTAATTAGCTCCCCGGGGCCTGGGGAATAACTGGCCTGCTGGCGGTGGGGGCTCTTGCATGTGTGTGCGTGCATATGTGTGTGCATGTGTGCATGTGTGTGTGTTGTGTGTTCTTGGGCATGTGTGTGTATATGTATGTGTGTGCATGTGCATGTGTGTATGTGTGCGTGGGCATGTGTGTGCATGTGTGTATGTGTGTGTGTGTGCATGGGTGTGTGTGTGCATGTGTGTATGTGTATGTGTGCATGGGCGTGTGTGTGTATATGTATGTGTGTGCATGTGTGTATGTGTATGTGTGCATGGGCATGTGTGGGTATATGTATGTGTGTGCATGTGTGTATGTGTATGTGTGTGTGCATGCATGTATGTGTGTGTGCGTGGACATGTGTGTGTATGTGTATGTTTGTGTGGGCATGTGTGTGTGTGGGCGGGGCTGTGCGACAGCTCCTCTGGGACCTAGGGGTCTGTGCAGAGAGAGGAGGCAGGCTTTACTCTGTCTTTTTAAAAAGACAGCATCAGGGGTTGCCTAAGCACTTTGGAAACTCAGAGGCCCAACTCTGTGACCCGACCCTGTGGCTCGATCTCAGCAGTCTCAGTACATTCATTGACAAAACAGGGACAGGAATTATTCCTCGTTCTCAGGCTCCCTGTGAAAATTAGAATGTGCTGCGAATGCTCAAGGCAGCCCCACCCAGAGAGAGACAGGGATGAGGTGTGCTTACTGCAGGGAACTAGGTGGGTGGCAGGGGACCCTGGAGTCCAGCTTCTGGACACCAGCTTGGGTAGGGAGCCAGGAGGAGCGCAGGGAGAAGCCAGCAAGAGCAGTGGTGAGCAAGCTTTCCTGGTGGGTGGAGAGCTCCCTGCAGCCGAGCGCAGAATACCCCCAGCCCCAGAGGTGTACTCAGCCAGGGACCTTGGGCAAGCTGCTAACCTCCCCTAGCTGACCTGCTCCTGCCTGGCTCCCCTCAGGTCCTGTGATGTGACTTAGGCCTGAGAAGCCTGTTCAGTGACAGGAGTTAGAGGGACTGCAACTCCCATGGCTGAGTCTGAGCTCTCTTCAGGCCTGAGTGGCTGGGTGTGGGCCTCTCTGAGGGACCTGCCTTTTCACCCTGGAGCTTTTCTGGCCTTGGGTGACAGAGAGCACAGCCTCCGGGGGATGCTGCAGGTTCTTTGGAAGCTGGAGAGGAGCAGGGGCTTCAGAGCCCTGCCCATGGCTGCAGAGAGAGTGGGTGCTAGCCTCTTCTGGACTCCCCCTCTGCAGCCCACTGCATCCAGGGCAGAGGGGCTTCATCTGGCCGTGGAGGGCTGGCCAGGGGCATAACTGGAGTCACATATGGTCCTTTTGTCCCCCATGGGAGGGCTGCAGTTCACCTGCTGTCTTCTCTAAGAGGCTGTGCCATGCAGCACCGAGGTGACTCAGTACCTGAAGCCTCTCCAGGTGCCCCTGAAATGGGCGTGGGCCTTTGGGAAGCGTTGGTGGCCAGAAAGGTTCTCCCACCTTGAGAAGTGCAGGTCCCTGGGTAGGAGTGGCCCCTGCCCCCCCTCCTTATAAGTGTGGATGGGGACCCTGCCTTGCCCTGCCCTCCCAGCCTTTTGGCCACAGCTGTCTCATGGGAGCAGCTTCTGTTCTGTCTGCCCCAGGGGCCACCCAAGTCCCAGTGGCAGTGCCGTATGGAAGGACTGAAGTGATAAAGCCTTAAACACAATAAACGCAGCGAGCTCGGGAGGTTATTTTGACCTCCATGTCCTGTCAGCCTGTTGTGCGGCTTGGGCTGGGCTCAGTGCCTCCGAGTAAGGAGGCAGCAGAACAGTTTGCTCCCTGGTGAGCTGCGGCTCCACAGTCCCCACTCATGGACATTCCTGGTCTCTGGCTGTGGGTTGCTGCTTGGTTTCCCTTTCTGTGAAATGAGGCGCTGGTGGTGGGTATCCTAGTGTCTGTTCCCTGTACTTTTCTATAGTTTTAAAACCTGAAGCATTAAAAAACTCACAAAGGAAAAGCAAGGGAATTAGCTGGAGGAAAAAGGTGAGTGGAGTTGGAGAGGGTGGCAGCCTCTTCTGTACTAGGACAGCGCGGGCCCCTGGGCCTGCTCTAAGCCTCTCCCAGGCCTCACAAACTCATCCCCTCCCTTAGAAGACGGCCTGGTGGGGGAGTCCTGGATTCTAGCCTTGGTCTCTTCCTGGAGCCCACTTGCTTGGGCCCCACAGGCCCTTACCTTGGGTTTCCCTCTGGCCTCTGGGAAGCCCCTCTGGTCTTCAGCTCACCCTGGTCCAGGAAACTTCTTGGGGTCCTTGCAGCTGTGGGCCCAGTCAGAGGTCAGCTCTGTCCACTCCCACCCATTCCCCGCTCCAGCACTCAGGCCAGCTCTGAGCTCCACGCCACCCTCGACACCCCATGTCTGGGTTGGATGAGAAGTCAGGTTTACATCAGAGCTATAAAAATAACAGCACACTGATATCACATGCTTAGAACTCCCCCTGCTCTCTTTCATCTTCTATTTACCGTTCCCACCACCCTCCATGACAGCGGACAGCAGGAGACCCGCAGAGGGGCCAGGGACAACTGCGGCTCCCACCTGGCTCTCCTCCTCCCCACCCTGTGAGAGTGCAGCAGGCGCACAGGCGAGGCAGAGTGTTCAGCCCAGACCCCAGCTCATCCCACCGACAAAGCAGTGTGTGTCCAGACCCCAGGGGAACTGCACCCTCCATGAAGCCCCAGTCCCAAGGCCATACCTTCTGTGGGGGGGGGGGGGGAGCACACCACCAGCTCCCTTGGGTGCCTGGAGATGGGTGCCAGGAGGTACATGGCTTCAGGCTATCAGCACATATGTGCAGAGCTAGGAGTGGATCAGTGGCAGTCAAGGAGCGGGGGGTGCCTTTGAGGGCCTCCTGCTCCTGGCCGAGGGCCCAGTGATCCTCCCTGAGCACTCGATCACCTGAGCACATTGGCTCTTGGCCCCTGCCAGGCTCATGCAGGCATGGACAACATCAGGTAGGAGCACAGGGCCTGGGGGTCAGGGGCTCAGGAGCCATACCAGCGACTCTGGCTAGGTGTCCATAGGAGACAGCCCTCCTGGTAGGAGTCCACGTGTTCCAGGGACTTCTGCTCATCCCAGACCAGCCTCCAGGCCCTTTCCTCCCGCCGTCCCAGAGCTGGCTGCAAATGCCGGTGGATGTTCCAGAAGGGTACTTCTCATCCTAAACAACTCTGTCCTCAGCTTCCAGGTGGTGACCACCAGCCACGGTCTCCCTGGTCCCTAAATCTCAGCTTGCTGTTTTGAGATGAGAACCCCTCCTGCAACATGACACCTCTGCTTTCCTTCCAGATCGCGCTGCTACACCTCTGGCCTCAACCCCGGGGGACATCAGTGGCCCACATGAGGGCCTCTCTTCTTGCTCTTGCACAGCTCTCCTTTTCTCCTGCATGACTTTTATGTCTGTCAACCCTTCCCTGTGCAAACGTCCACATCCCACATTCTTTTTCTTAAGTATGAATTCTGCACATTACTGCTTACAGCTTAGTATTGAACTCTGATATAGCCTTTCTGACATATCCCATGTGTTGATTGGACCCCCTTGCCTTTAGAGAGCTGAGAAGCTGAACCCAGATCCCAACCCAGAGCCCTCTATAGTTCCTGTGAGTTCCTTGCTTTCTTACACTTCTCTCTGCCTCCAATCCATGTCTCAGTCCCACCCTCATCTGTCCTGTATATAAAGTCCAAATCCTTCACTTAAAACAGTAACAACTGTATTATATAATTTGCATAGTAAAATGCATCCATTTTAAGTGGACAGTTCGATGCATTTTGAGAAATGTCTACACCAGTATAAAAACTGCCATCAAGATCTGGAATATTTCCAGCACCCTAGAAAGTTGCTTTGTAGGGGTGCCTAGGGGTGCCTCCCGTGCCACCCCTAGGCAACCACTGATCTGCTTTTGGTCACTGTAGTTTTGACTATTCCAGAATGTCAGATAATTGGCTGGCTTCATCTGCCCAACATCATGTTTCTGAGCTTCGTCCTTCTTGTGTGAGTCAGCACCTTGGTTCTTTCTATTGCTAAGCAGTATTCTGTTTAGCGGACATATCACAGTTTCTTTCTCCATTCTCCTGTTGTGATACTTCTGGATTCATTTCAGTTTTTTTGGTTCTTATGAATAAAGTTGCTATGAATATTCATGTATAAGTCCGTTTGATCATAAATTTTCACTTTTCTTGTGTAAATACTCAGGAGTGAAATTGCTAGATTACATAGGGCTGCATATATTCAGCTTTAGTAGATACCGCCAACTGGGTTTCCATCATAGTTGTACCAACTTATACTTCCGCTGGCACTGTCTGAGAGTCCCAGCTGCTCCACGTCCCCGTTAACACTTGGCGTTGTCAACATTTTTAGTTTTAGCCATCGTATGGCTAAAGGGCTAGTGGTGGCTAGTAGCGGCATCTCCTCATGGTTTTAGTTTCCATTTCCTCCGATAACTCATAATTTTGAGCTTCATTTTGCTGGCTTTGTTTCAGGTTTAATTTCAGCCTTCTGTCTCTTCTTTCACTCCAGGTAACCTCAGGGGTTGCACCCTTTCCAAAGCGTGAACCTCAGCTGTGTGAGCTGCCTCCATGCGTGCAGATCCCCAGTGGTACGTCTCTGCTCCTCGCCCATTCTACTCCTTGCCTAAGGAGGAGCTGTGCTGCCCTAGGCTCCTTGGTATTTGGGAGAGAAAAGTCTCCTTCTTTTTGTTTCATTACAGTCATTTCATCTTTTCCTTAGCTCAGCTGGTTTCCTCATCGGTGTCAGTCATCGAATTCATTTTTATCTTTTACTTCAAAAACTGTTTAAAAACTTGTGGTAAATATACATAACCTAAAATAGCCATTCTGACCATTTGTAAGTGCACAGTTCAATGGTGTTAAGTACATGATGCGCATTGTTGCACCGTCACTCATCTCTGAACTTTTCCGTCTTCCCAAACCGATACTCTGTACTCATTACACAATAACTCCTCATTCTCCCCCTCTGCCAGCCCCTTCTATTTTCTGTCTCTGGAAATTTGACTATGCTAGGCACCTCATGTAAGTGGAGTTGTACAGTATTTGTCTTTTTGTGTCTTGCTTATTTCACTTAGCATAATGTCTTCAAGGTTTATTCATGTTGTGGCATGTATCAGAATTTATTTCTTTTTTAAGGCTGAATAATATTCCATCATACAGCTATTCCACATTTCCTGTATCCATTCATCTATTAGTGAACCCTTGGGTTGCTTTCACCTTTTGATTATTGTGACTAACACCGCTATGAGCATAGGTGTACAAAAACCTGATCAAGTCCTTACTTTAAATTCTTTTGAGTATGTACCCAGAAGATGAATTGCTGGATCATATGGTAATTCTTGGAGAAGGTGGAGGGTGGGGAATTGCTATACTGTTTTCCACAGCAGTTGTAACATTTTACATCCTAACAGTTCATATGGGTTTTAATTTCTCCAAATTCTTAACAACACTTGCTATTTGCATTTTTGCCTTTTAAAAAGTAGCCAACATAATGGATATGAGATGGTATCTCATTGTGGTTTTGATTTGCATTTCCCTAATGATTAGTGATGTTTGGCATAGTAACCACAAATAAAATATCTATAGAATCCATACAGAAGGAAATGAGAAGGTATTCAAAAGATGTCAATGCAAAAAGTCAACTAAGCACAAAGGAAGGCAGGAAGGGAAGAAATGATGAACAAAAAAGCTATAAGACATACAGAAAACAAACTACAAAATAGCAGTAGTAAGTCCTTCTTTATTATTAATTACATTAATTAAATGTAAATGGATTAAATTCCCCATCAAAAGACCTAGAGTGAGAGAATGGATTAAAAGAAAAACTGATCCAACAGTATGCTGTCTACAAGACACTAGATTTAAGGGCACAGGACATGAATAGGTTGACAGTAAAAAATGGGAAAAAATTTCATGGAAATATTAACTAAAAGGAGCATGAGTGGTTGTATTAATGCCAGATAAGATAAACTTTAAGCTTATAATTGTTACAAGAGACAAAAATGGACATTATGTAATGATAGAAGGGTCAATTCAACAAAAAGGTATAACAATTATAAATATGTGTGTGCCATACATCAGGGCTGCCTTCTCATTTTTTTGTATGTATTCCATAGATATTATCTTTAATGTTACTATGTGAATTACATAAAACTTTTAAAGTTATTACAGTCTACTTTAAACTGATAAAAACTTAACTTCAGGCCGGGCGTGGTGGCTCACGTCTGTAATCCAAGCACTTTGGAGGCCAAGGTGGGCAGATCGCCTGAGGTGGGGAGTTCAAGACCAGCCTGACCAACATGGTGAAACCCCATCTTAAAAAAAAACAAAACAAAACTTAACTTCAATTGAATACAAAAACTCTACAATGCATGGCTCTCCACTTTTTATGTTATTGACGTATGTTGCAAATTACATCTTTATATATTATGTTCCTATTAACATAGATTCATAATTATTTTATATGCTTTTGTCTTACAAACTCTATAAAAATAAAATGTGGAGTTACAAACCAAAATTATAATAATACTGGTTTTTATATTTGTCTGTGTATTTACCTTTGTGGCATAACTGTATATTTTTGTATGGCTTTGAGTTACTATTTTGCATCCTTTAATTTCAACTTAAATAATTTCTTTTAATATTTTTTATAGGGTAAGTCTAGTGGTAACAATCTCCATCAGCTTTGTTTATCTGAGAATATCTTAATTTATCCCTCATTTGAAAGGAGAGTTGTTCTAGGCACAGAATGCTCAGTTGACAGCTTTTTCTTTCTTTTAGCACTTTAAATATATTTATTTAAATGCATTGCTTTCTGGTCTTCAGGGCTTCTACTGAGAAATTCATTGCTACTCTTACCGCGGTTCCCTTGTATTTGGTGAGTCACCTTTCTCTCGATGCTTTCAAGACTCTCCCTTTGGCATTGTCTTTGATTTGATTATACTGTTTCTAAGCTGTTATAATGTGATTATAGTGGCTTGATTATAGGGTGTCTTTCTGTGGGCTTGTTTGGGCTTATTCTAATGGAGTTTGTTGAACTTCTTGTATTTTTATATCAATTTCTTTGGATATAAAAGCTTGGCAAGTTTTTAGTTGTTACTTTTTCAAATAAACTCTTACCCTTTTCCTTCTCTCCTCATTCTGAGACTACTATTATGCATATATTAGTCGGCTTTATGGTGTTACATAAATCTCTTAGGCTCTGTTTACTTTTCTTCATTCTTTTTTATTTTTGCTCCACAGACTAGTGTTAAGTGCCCTTTCTTCAAGTTCCCCGCCTGTTTAAATCTAGTGTTGATGCTTCTAGTGAATTTTTCAATTCATTATTGCATTTTTCAACTCTAGAATTTCTGTTTTGTTTTTTATCATTTCTATCTTTTTGTCAATATTATCATTTTGATTGTATATAATTTCTTGAATCTTTTTAGTTCTTTATCTGTGTTTTCTTTAACTCTTTGAGGATATTTATAGAATTGTTTTGAATTATTTGTCTAGTATGTCCAATGCCCAAGCTTCTTCAAAGACAGCTTCTGCCAATTTATTTTGTTCCTTTGAATGAACTATGCTTTTTGTTTCTTTGTATGCTTTGTAATTTTTTGTTGTTGAAAATTGGGCATTTGAAAAACAGTCACCTCTTTCTGTCTTTTCAGACTGACTCTTTACCAGGGCAATCATTTTCTGCTTGGCTGGGTGTGCTCTGAGAATTAAGATCAGTCAGATGTGAAAGTTTCTTCGGTATTTTTTGAGCATGCATCTTGTCTGGGCCTGCGCATGTGCTTCTGCACCGCCACCCTCGATTTTCTCTGTATACACAGTGGCTTTTGAGTGTCTTAATTTTCCAGAGTTTCACCCTAGTTTTCCTTGGGACCTTACATATTCTATTGTATGTATCCACCTGTAATCGTTTTACCCCAGGTGTCTATGGTTCTGTAGTCCCCCTGAAACTTTTATGGGCAATGCCCATTGCTTTTTTCCCCACTTGTGCCCTGAGTTTTGCCACTTTTCCCCTGCCTGAGATGTGATTTAGGCACAGAAGAGAGCAGTTCTTCACGCAGCCACTATACAGGTAAGAACATTGCAACTAAGATCTGTTCTGCTCTCTCCAGTTTGGGAGGAAACAGAACTGGGCTGCTGCCTCCTCCAGACCAAACTGTGTTATGCCAAGAAGGGAGTGAGGCAAGGATGTGTAAAAATGCCAGAAAACTTTCTACTCTTTTGAATATGGCTATTGTGGACACTTTGCTGCTCTCCAACGTACCTCTAAAGTTTTAAAAGCCAGTTTCTGACTGTTTTTTGATGTTTCTATGGGAGAATGAAGGATTGGAACTTCCTACTCTGCCATTTTGGCAACGTCACAACTCTCAAGAAGTATTTTTAAATTTATATTTTATTGGGAACATCAAATGGATGGTTTCTGAGATTTATTTCTCCTATGGTTTAAATAATTGTGTCCCCTCCACAGTTCATATTAAAATTTTATCCCCAATGCCATAGTATTATACGGGAGGTAATTCAGTCATGAGGGCTCTGACTTCATGAGTGGGATTAGGTGCTCTTATAAGAGGGCTTGACAGACTAAAATAGTGTAATTGGATTGTTTAAAACACAAAGGATAAATGCTCAAGGTGATAGATACCTTATTTACCTCCTGATATGGTTATTACACATTGCATGCCTTTATCAAAATATCTCATTGAACCCATAAATATACATACCTACTATGTATTTACACTTGTTATATACCATAAAAGTAAAATATTAAAAAAGAGAGCTTGATGGAAGGATTTCACCTTTTTCTGCCTTCTGCCACTGAGGACACAGCACTCAAGAAGCCATCTTAGAAGCAGAGAACAGCCCTTACCGGACAGCCAATCTGCTAATGCCTCGAGCTTGGACTTCCCAGCCTCTAGAACTGTGAAAAAAATCTACTCTTTATAAATTACCCAGTTGGTGATGTTGTTATAGCAGCACAAATGGACTAAGACAATTTCTGTTTCCTATGGTAAATCATTTTCATCACTCTTCGTCTATCTTTTGAGGAGTGTACGTTTTTATTTTTCTTTGCAAAGCCTTTCTCTTTCTCATATCTGCTGTTTCCACTGACCTAGCATTGAATTGCAAGGGCTCTAGGAAAGCCTGACATTTGCCTCAAACAAGTGTGGCAGTTCTTTACATCATTGCTTCTCCTTGCTGTCCACCCAAGTAACAACAGAAGCCTCTGCTTAGAGTGTTACATGGCCTAAGGGCCTCACAATCAACTCAGAGCCCAGGATGGAGGAGATGGTTCTGGTCAGTTCCAACAGGGTGTTTTGTCTTTGTACAGGGGAATTTCTTCCTCGAACCTATTTTTCTTATTAATTTTCTACTTGGACTAGTCCATCCCTTGTCTGTCTAGCCTGCTTCATGGACTACTGCCCACCCCTCAGGAAGAGTGCTGCCCTGGCTCCACTGCCCTGGTCTGTTTTCGAGACCTGCTGACCCTCAGTGCCAAGAAGTTCCGTGTGTCATGCCCTCATCATCTGCACCATCCTCTACAGCCAGGATTTCCCTGGGCCTTTCTCAGGCCCCTGCAGTTTCTTCCCCCACGTCTGTACTTGCCCAGCAAGGAGGGTTGCAAGTTTCCTTCAGGCTGTTTTTCGCCTGCACTGTAACTTTTGGAAGTGACTCTGCATGTGGCATGTAAGTGGTGCCCTGTTGGATTTCCAAATGGATGCAGGTTTCTCCTTCCTTTTCTATTTCTGGAGTCATTTGGGTCAGCATTTGGGAGGGGCAGTTAGATGCTCATGCTCAAGTATTCTCTTACCTGAATGCCCATTAGATATTTTAGACTGAAGATTGCCATAATGCCACTTGTGTTTTGCACTTAGGTTGGAAGGAAATTGCAGAGGGTGTGACTGGAGGCAGGGAATCAATGTGAGGGTTCATGAGGGCCTAAATTGGGCAGCACAGTGTGGGGGCAGGAGGTGGGTGAAGCGCCTGCACATTAGCAGGGTTATGGGAGTAAAGTTAATGGGACTTCATTGTATGGAGTGTAAGGGAGAGGGAGGGGTCAAGGAGCCCGACCCCAGCCCAGGCAGGCTCAGGGGTTAAGGCTGCGGTTTGTGCCATCACAACAGTGGGAAGGAGCTGCTCTTGTAGCGTCTAGCAAACACTCAACGTGGACAGAAAAAGGTTCCAGGGAACCAGCTTCAGGCTGTCCCGCTATGGTCTGTGATTCTGGATTTGAAGAATTCTGAGGAGCCCCTTGATGTCTGCAAGTCAGAGCTGCAGTGAAGAGTGAGCTGGGCTAAACTCTGTGGGGTCTGCATCCCTCACCTCCACCCCGAGACGCTGGCCACGGCGTCTGTCACAGCACACCCTAGGGAGTGTGGCTCAGCGCTGCTGCTCCTGCTGGGGAAAGCTTGAAAGGATGGGAATGCAATCACCCCTGCAGCCATAGACAGACAGCTTTCACCACGAGATCATGTTCATGCCTTGTGATCCCAGCACATGGCTGGGTGGAGACTGCGGCGGATACTGCTGGAGTCCAACCTGGGTGGAGGCCCTGCTGGGTCTGGCTGCATCCACCTGACCCACCTTGGCCCCTGGCTGGCTCTGCCCCCTAGAACTTGGCTCACCCTTGTTCATTCTCCCCTTCATTCTCACCCGTGCTCCTGCAAGGTCCTCTGCACACTGTGCCTGTCCAGAGCCAGAGGCACTACCCACGGCCACATCCTCCATGACATCGTCTCCTCTGATGGTCTTGCAAGAAGTAATCTGATCTCAGACGGCATCTCATCTACACTCCCGTGCATCTCAGAGCAGCATCTTCAGAAATACACCTAAGAAATATCTGTTAGTGTGTTCAGGTTCAGATAATATTTTACAAGTAGTCATAATCACCTTCAGAAAAGCAAAGTTGCCCTGATGAGGTAGGAAAAACAGACAGGTCAGTGGAGCACTAGCAGGTGTGCTACGAGATAAAGCCAGTGGGTTGTGAGTTTTGGGAGAAGATGCATGCTACTGTCTCCCCACACCTGAGCAGCAACCCGACAGCCGCTCGGGTTAGCACTGAGAAAGGCCTGAGTGAAGCCAGACAAGGTGTGGATGGTGCACCTGATCCAGGGGGAAGGAGCACGGGGGGCTCCCTGGGGGTCAGACCCACGGAGACTGGCTTGTCTCAATGTATAGACCCAAGCATTGGCGTCTGAGACTTCTGGGGCAATCAGACCCCACAGGTCATTGGAACATCACTGCGAGTGGACCCAAACCCTGCACTCTTCCTGCAGGGCCTGTGACTTGAACCGGCCAGTGCCACTGTGTTGGGCCATGCCTCCAACAGGCCCCTTCTCTGTCTTTTCTGCTGCCAAGGAGGGTGCCAGGTCCTGGCCTTCCACAGCCCTAGGTGACCTGTGAGTGGCTCTGCGCTAGGCCAGACTCTGAGCCCTGGGATTGCAGAGCCTGCAGATCTGGGGCTGCCTTCTGGGGCCACTGCACATGTGTGTGTGCATGCACTACATGCATGACCACAGAGGAGCGTCTGCGGAGGAAGGGGTGGCACTTGAAAGAGAAACAAGTATCCTTTCGACAGAGCCCGAGCTGATTCCTGGCCTCAGATGGCACCAAGGAGCAGTGGGTGCCTGAGTGCCCTGGGGGACAGCACCCACAGGGTTCTGTGCTTCTCCTCAAAAGGGAAGAAGGATAGGGCAGTGTGGCAGCACTAACCCACTCCAGGAGGAAGGGATTTCTGAGCATTTAGTGTTCATGTAATAGGTAATGTTCTTCTTCCCATTTTCTAGATAGAATTGTGGCCTACAGAGCAGTGAACCTGCCTGAGGTCACAGGGAGTTGAGAGTCCCAGAGTCACTGAGCTTAGCTGCCATGCTGGCAGCTTCACATGCCTCCAGATAAGGTTGGGGGACTGCCCCCAGGCCCGGACCTCAGCTCTAGAGGTGCCCCTGGAGCAGGTTTGACCAGGACAAGCCAGCTAGGCACAAGGCCAGCCTGGATGGGCATCCTTTGGCCCAGATGACTGGGGCCTGACCCAAAGTGAGGCCATTCAGAGAAAGCCCGACACAGACCAGTAAGCCTTATGATTTCAAGGAATCACAAGAGGCAGGTGTACACTCCATTCTCTAGCAAAAATCCACAATTAAAGCACAGTATGTTTACCATGGGCACTGTCATACAGCTGCCGGAGAGGATCTTAGGCGTGGTGGCAGCTTGGTGGGGTGCTGTGTGCAGAGAAGGTGACGGCCACAGGGCTGGGGAGGGACTGCGTGATGGAGAGGGACCTCGAGTCCACTGTACGCTGGTGTGTGTATGGACATGTGTGTGCATATATGTGCGCACATATATGGACGTGCCTGTGTGTGTGTGCATGTGTGTGAACACGCATGCGTGTGGGAAGCATGAGAGCAGGGCACCGTGCCTGTCAGAGTCATATGCTGTGACTCTCTGAACCGTCCTTAATGAAGAGACATGATAAGGAAATGAAATGTGTGGTCTCGAGTCGGATCCTGCATTAGGGAAAAAAAGAGCTCTGAAGGACACACGGCGTTGGGACAACGATGCAATTTGACTATGGACTGAATATTAGAAAACAGTATTGCATCATGGTTGAATTTCCTGATTTTGATTACGATGCTGTGTCCCCGAAGAGAAACGCCTTGTCCTGTTAACAATGGGCGAATCTAAGTACAGGGCCCACGGGAATCCATCGTCCTGTGCTTGCAACTCCTCAGTAGGTTTGATGTTATTTTCAAAATGAAAAGTGCCTGTTACAGTCCTTGCAATGCCATTCGTGTGATTTACAGAGAGGAAAGGGAGAGGAGCGAGATTGGTGGTGTTGGCCTGGCGGAGACTCGCTCGGGAAGGGAGGAGGGGCCCGCGCCCAGCTGGCGTTGCTTGCGCAAGAGGTGTGGAGGCCGCCGAGCGCTCTTAAGCGTAAAGCAGGAGGCGGAGGTCAATTGAAAATCGATGGTGCGGGAGGAGCGGGATGGCTGCAGCGGCTCCCTCCTGCCCGGCAGCCCCACGCGGTGGGGGAGGGGCCGAGCCGCGCGGTGCAGAGCCGCCAGCCCTCGGCAGCGTCCCGGGCCTGGATCCCGAGGGCCAGGGGCGAAGAGCAGCCTTGTCCTCCGTCTGCCCCGGCAGCAGGTCTACCTCAGGCCAGTCTCACCTGCTCGGCCTCCGCTGGCTCGTCAGCAAGCTGGGTCACCCTGCGGGCTTCGCGCACCGTGGGGGATGGCAAGGTTAGATGCTGCACTGTCCCCCCGCTGTATCTCTGCGCCCTCAGGGCGCCCTGCCAGTAGGTCCTCAGCAAATACTCAGTGGGTGATCGATGCGTTTATTCAGCAAATAGTTGTTGGGTGATGGTGCCAGGCCCCAAAACGGAACAGCCATGGTGGCGGGGGAAGTGTTCCTTTCTCATGAGGTCCCAGTGACACAGGAATCAGCCAAGGTAGACAGGCAGAGGAGCAGGCACCCGGTTCAGTGCTGGGGGGCGTCGACGCTGGAATTCTTAACGATTTCATGTGTGAACTTGTTAAGTGAAGCCCTGGGCCCTCTGAGCAGAGGGAATGTATGGATAAATGTGAGCCGTCCCCATCAGGCCAAGGCCCCAGCACAGGGTTCCTGGCGGAGCTCAGCCAGCTGTTGAGCGTGGCCAACACGTGCTGTCCTGCCTGAGCACGGTGGGGCAGAGGCTCCTAAGAAACACAGAGGAGCCACCCTGGGCATCCTTGCTGGCTCTGTCACCTCCCTGTACTGCACAAGCACTGACGCTGAAGGATGACACGGAAGGAGAGGGAAAGACGGTGGCCTTCTTCCCTCCCCCAAGCTAAAGTCGAGAGGGCTGGTACAATGCTCCTGTACCAGGAAGTGAAATTCAATCAGGTGAGTTAGTTCTGTGAAGTGTTTATGCTTCTCTGAGAAGGACAAAATACACATGCATGTACGAGTTACGGAAATTTTGGTGTTTCTGCATGAGTTACATGCTCTTACACAGCATTTATGTTTAAAACTGGCATTGAACGATATAAAGATGAATGGTAAATTTTCTTTTACCATTAAAATTTAAATTTTAATTTTTTTCTATAGTTTAACATTTCAACTTTTCTTGACTAGAATGCCATTAAATAGCAAACAAAACTATCACAACACATCAAGAGAGACTGCGAAGGAAAGGGGAAGCTTTGCTAACCACACATTGAATGAAGTCCTTCATTCTGCTGGGCCCGTGGTGGCGTGGTGGCAGGGCCATGGCAGGTGCCAAGGGCAGGTGGAGGAGGAGAGGTCAGAGGGAAGGCTGTGAGAAGGGTCGTCTGTGTGATCTGGGTGGGATGGTGGCCGCCCACAGGTGTGGTTACTGTAGGCAGGTCGGGGGAGGGTGAAAGCAGACCATTCCAGCGTGCCATTTGGTGCCCTCCCAGGGTCAGCCTGGCAGGAAGGGAGCAAGCCCTTACCCGCTGTCAACCAGACCAGCTTTTACTCATCAGGCTGCCAGATAACAAAAGTTTTGAGGCCAAGAAGTGTGTACGGGGTGATGCCTGGGAGTTCAGGACTGTCCCCCAGCCTTGCCAGCCTGCACCCAAGAGCTGTGAGTGGAGGTGCCCCTCCCCCAGGGTCTGCTGAGCTGTGGTTCTGGGAGATGATTTGATTTCCAGCTGTTGGCCCCAACCCTCTCACCAAGCCCTGAGGTGGCCTCCTTTTACTCATTAGCCTTACTGTGCACCCCTAGTTGGAAGATGATTGCCCTGACCTGTCTGGTGTCTGGGGGAGCACTGCCGTCCACTTGAAAGTGAGGATGATTAAAGGCTGAGCGGGTGGTGATGGAAGAGGTTCCATTAGCTCCGAGGCAAATGGCTGTCAGCTTCCCCGCCCTATTCCCTTGCCCCAGGTCCTCCACAAGGGCTCGGGGCAGGCTCCTGGGGGAGGCACCAATACCTGGAAATGTGTGAGCTGGTCCAGGTGTGACGGGCCTGTGGCATTGCCTTCAGAGTTTCCAGAGTCCCTCTGCAAACTTGAACCTTGTGGGAAAGGAGACCTGTCCCAGGTAGGGACTAGAGAGTATTGAGCTGAAGAGCCTGGAAGTCAAAGAGACCCACATTTCCTAAGACTGGTCTTCCCAGCAGCAGCCATGCACTCACATTGTCCCTGCAGAGGGTTGCCTGCACTGTGAGGGAAGACTCAGAGGGGCTGGGCGAGCCAACAGTCCCTCCATCCATCCATATCATCCCTGTCTTATCAGCTGCCAGCACAGCTAGAATATAAAAAGCGACAGAACAGTGTGAAAAGAGGAGTCAGGTCTAGCCTCCCAGCCTGTGTCTTTCTCCCATGCTAGATGCTTCTGCCCTGGAACATTGGACTCCAAAATTTTTTCAGTTTTGGGACTCAGACTGGCTCTCCTTACTCCTCAGCTTGCAGACAGCCTATTGTGGGACCTTGTGATCGTGTGAATTAATACTTAATAAACTCCCCTATATGTGTGTGTGTGTGTGTGTGTGTGTGTGTGTGTGTGTTCTAAAGATGAATGGTAAATTTTATTTTACCATTAAAATTAAAATTTTAATTTTTTTCTGTAATTTAAAATTTCAACGTTTCTTGACTAGAATGCCATTAAATAGCAAACAAAACTATCACAACACATCAAGAGAGACTGCGAAGGAAAGGGGAAGCTTTGCTAATATATACATATATGTACATACACACACATATATACACATATATACATATATAATATACACATATATATGTGTGTGTATGTGTATATATGTGCATATATACATATATGTATACACGCATATATGTGTATATTATATATATGTGTGTATATATGTGTGCGTATGTATATATAGGTATATATATAATATATATAGGGGAGTTTATTATGTATACACACACACATATACACACATATATAGGGGAGTTTATTTATACACACACACATACACGCACATATATATAGGGGAGTTTATTATATACACACACACACACACACACATATATCTCTCTCCTATTCTGTCCCTCTAGAGAACCCTGATTAATACACCATCTATCCACCAATAATCCATCATCTATCCATTCATCCATTTATCCATCCATGCAACAAATACCAGTTGAGCTCCTGCCCTGCACCATCATTGTTCTAGGCGCAAAGGATACTTCAGCAAGCCATAATTCTATTTGAAGGATAAACAATAACTAAGCTAATAAACAAGAAAATGAGAATACTGCCATGCCACAATAAATAATGAATTCACATTGCCCCAGGACAGCACTGCCCCGCCTGCACCACGATGTACACAAAATGATGCCCAGGAGGACCCTGAGCTTCAGGGCCCACCTAGCAAGGGTTCCACCAAGCCTCTCCCACATTCTCCCCCAGCCATCCCCCACGCCGGGATTCCCATCCTGTCTACCCGCTGCTCAGGCTGGAGACCAGGAGTCTCTGGATTCTGTGGTTCCTCATGCACTTGCCGTGGCCTCAGCGAGTCCTGGGCAGGTGACATCATTTCACACACCCAGTCTTCCTGTTTCTCTCCAGCCTGCCCCCACCCCCTAGCCCATGTGGTCATCATGCCCACTTTGACCATAGCGAACCCCTGCTAATGCCCCTTCTCTTCAACCTGCGTTCAACATAGCAGCTGCCCACGTTTCTCAAGTGTGACCAGGGCACACCACTCTTGGGATTAAAACCGGCAACCAAAATAGAACCTGAAGCTGCCACCAGAGCCCATGAGGCCTGGCGTGATCTGGCCCCTGGCGACCCTCCCCCAATCCTTTCCATCACTTCTCACTCTCTAAGACCCCCAAGGGGTTGCCATTCACTCTTAGGATAGGTATGCTCAGCCCCACCTCAGGGCCTGTGATCTTGCAGCCACCCCTGCCAGAAACACTGTCTGCCTGATCCTGGTACAGCTCCCTCGCCTCCTCATGTAGAAGAGCCAGCCCCGTGCCTCTCCTATCCTCCTGCTGTCTGGCTTCCCCCAGCCTCTGGGTCTTAGCAAACCAGAAACTCACCAACGGCTGGGAAAACTGACTGGTGGCCTGAGGGCAGGCAGAGGCTTGACTAAGGGAATAAGAATAGGTGGGCGATTTAAGAAAAACAGTTACAGAAAATGCTTGGAAGCATTTAATTTGGGGGCAGCGGCAAGGTGGGGGACAGACTGAAGCTGATGTCAGGAGGATGGGAACTGCGACCCAGTTGTGCCAAGGAGCTGGATGCTGCGTGACTTTCCCTGTCCTCATTCCTCATCAGGAGCCAGGGAGAAATTAGCTCCCATGCTCTTTCTCTCTGGCTCCCTCTGACTCTGTCTGTCTGTCTATGTCTGTCTGTCTCTCTCACACACACTACTCCAAGACGTCCTGTGATACCAATGGTGGCTCTGTGCAGCCAGCGAGGTGGGAAGGAGGGCAGGGCAGGACAGGGGAGTGAGGGAACTGGAAACAGAGAACCCAGGCTTCGTGTTCGGCGCAGCTGGTGGGACTCTGTAAGTGCGTTATCTTGTTTAATTCTCACGGGCACTCCCTAGATAATAACCACAGCAACTGCCATTTCCATCAACTGCATTTGGAATCTTCAAGGTTTCATCTCAGGTCTCCATGGAGCAAGGGGTCTGAGTGCAGCGGGGAGCATACGCACAGGCCCTGGGACAGGCTTCCTGCCCTCTACTGAGTGCACTCCAGGCCCTGAGCTTTTCTCCCCTCCCGTCTCACCTCCCGCCTCCTGAAAACTCTTAGATAAATGCTGTCAGCTTTGGACACTTGGGCAGTTTCCACTTTAGGGTGATTTAAGTAAAAGTATATTTCAGCTCTCTTAGGTATTAATAGATACCTATGGTGGGGCTTGGTGGCTCACGCCTGTAATCCCAGCACTTTGGAAGGCTGAGGCGGGCGGATCATTTGAGGTCAGGAATTCGAGACCGGCCTGGCCAACATGGTGAAACCCCATCTCTACTAAAAATACAAAAAGTAGCCAGGCATGTAGTCCCAGTTACTTGGGAAGCTGAGGTGGGAGAATCGCTTGAACCTGGGAGGCGGAGGATGCAGTAAGCTGAGATCGAGCCACTGCACTCCAGCACTCCAGCCTGGGTGTCAGAGTGAAACTCCGTCTCAAAAAAAAAAAAAAAAAGATACCTAGGAGTGGAATGGTTGGATCACATGGCACCTCGGCTGACCTTCTGAGGAACTGCCATGCTCTTTTCCTAAGCAGTGACCCCCACCATCCATTCCCACCGGCAATGAGAGGGTTCCGATCTCTCCACACCTTTGCCAGGCCTTGTTGTTGGTTGCTTTTTTTCTAGCCATTTTTGTGAACGGGCAGCGGTATCTCCTATGCTTTAGCTTTGCATTTCCCTGGTGACAAGACAAATGATGGTATCTTTTCACGTGCCTATCATGCATATCCGCGTTGGAAAAATTTCTATCCAGCTCCTTTGCCCATTTTAAAATCGGATTATCCTTTTACTATTGAGTTTTGAGAGTTCTTTATCAGATATATGATTTGCAAACATTGTCCCCATCCTGTGGGTTGTCTTTTCACTTTTTTGATGGTGACCTTTGAAGACCCTGAAAATTTAATTTTGAGGAAATGAGAAAATCCAATTATCAATTTTTTTTCTTTTGTCACTTTTGCGTTAGATGTCATATCTAAGAAACCATTGCTTAATTCAAGGCTGGGTGCAGTGACTCATGCCTTTAATCCCAGTACTTTGGGAGGCCGAGGCAGATGGATGGCTTGAGGTCAGAAGTTTCAGACCAGCCTGGCCAGCATGGTGAAACCCTGTCTCTACTAAAACTGCAAAAATTAGCCAAGCATGCTGGCTACTCAGGACGATAGGTGGAGGTTGCAGTGAGCCGAGGTCGAGCCACTGTACCACTCCAGCCTGGGCAACAGAGCAAGACTCCATCTCAAAAAAAAAAAAAAAAAAAAAAGAAACCATTGTCTAATTCAGGATTATGATTTATTCCCATGTTTTTTAAAAAAAGAGTTTTATAGGCTGGGCGCAGTGGCTCACACCTGTAATCATAGCACTTTGGGAGCCTGAGGTAGGTGGATTACCTGAGATTGGGAGTTTGAGACCAGCCTGACCAACATGGAGAAACTCTGTCTCTACTAAAAAAAAAAAAAAAAAAAAAAAAATTAGCTGGGCGTGGTGGTGCATGCACGTCATCCCAGCTACTCGGGAAGCTGAGGCAGGAGAATTGCTTGCATCCAGGAGGTGAAGGTTGCAGTGAGCCAAGATCACACCATTGTACTCCAGCCTGGGCAACAAGAGCAAAACTGTGTCTCAAAAAAAAAAAAAAGAAAGAAAGAAAGAAAAAAAGGAAAAGAAAAAAGAGTTTTATAGTTGTAGTGCTTACAATTAAGTTTGTGATCCATTTTGAGTTAATTTTTGTGTATGGTTGATGTGAGGGAGGGATCTAAAATGTTACTTTTTCCTCATTGAATTATGTTGGCACCCTTGTAGAAAATCTATTGACTATAAATGTAAGCACTTATTTCTGTGCTCTCAATTCTATTCTATTGAAATATTGTCTTAGCCTCATGCCAATACCACAGTGTTTTGATTATTGTACCAGATATAACCAAATGTAGTAAGTTTTGAAAACAAGAAATATGAGTTCTCTAACTTTGTTCTTTTTGTTCAAGATTGTTTTGGCTATTCTGAGTCCCTTGTATTTTCATATGAATTTTAAGACCGGATCAGCAAAAAAGTAAAAACAAAGTATAAGAATGAAAAACAAAAATCTGGTTTCTTTTTAGGACATCAAATCTGTAGATTAATTTGGAGAGTACTGTCATCTTAGAAACATTAAATCTTCCAATTCATAAATATGGGATGCCTTCCCATTTATTTAGATGCTCTCTAATTTCTTCCAGAAATGCTTTGTAGTTTTCAGTGAACAAGTCTTGCAAATCATTTGTTAAATGTTTAATGCTATTACAAATGGATTTTTTTCTTTTCTTTTTCCTTCCGTCCTTTCTTCCTTCCTTTTTCTTCTTTTCTTCTTTTTTTCTTTCTTTTGACAGAGTCTCATTCTGTTGCCCAGGCTGCCATGCAGTAGTATGATCATAGTAGTCTTGATTTCCTGGGTTCAAGTGATCCTCCCACCTCAGCGTCCTGAATAGCTGGGACCACAGACACGAACCACCATGTCTGGCTTTTTTTTTTTTTTTTTTTTTTGTAGAGACCACGGAGTCTCTCTATGTTACCCAAGCTGGTCTTGAACTCCTGGGCTCAAGCGATCTTCCTGTTTTGGCCTCTCAAAGTGCTAGGATTGCAGGCATAAGCCACTGGCTGGCCTTTAATTTCATTTTTAAATTGTTCATTGAAAGTTTGAAATACTATGAATTTTTCTCTAATGATATTGTATCCCACAACCTTGTTGAATGCATGTATTAGCTCTAATAGTTTTCCTGTGGATTCCTTAAGATCTCTGTATATAAGATTATGTCATCTGTAGAGATAGTTTTACTTCTGCCTTTGCAATCTGCATGCCTTTTATATTACCTTGGCTAGAAACTCCAGTATAGTGTTAAACAGAAGTGGTGAAAGCAGACATCTTGGTCTTCTTCCTTATCTTAGTGGGAAAGCATTCAGTCTTTTACTATGTTATGGTGTTAGCTTTGGGTTTTTCATGGATGCCCTTTAGAAGGTTAAGAAAGTTCTCTTATATTTTTAGTTTGTTGAGTTTCTTTCTTTTTTTTTTTTTAACAGAAGAAAGGTGTTGTATTTTGTCAGATGCCTTTTTTGGTCTATTAAAGTAATTATGTGGTTTCTTTCTTTTTATTCTATTATTTTATTTAATATGATGTTTCACAATGATTTATATTTGTTTGTTATGCCAACCTTGCATTCCTGGATAAATCCACTTGCTTATGATATATAATCCTTTTTATATGTGGCTTGATTTGGTTTGCTAGTATTTTTGCGTCTATATTAATATAAGATATTGTCCCTGATGAACACTGATGCAAAATTCCTCAATAAAACACTGGCAAACTGAATCCAGCAGCATGTCAAAAAGCTTATCAACCACAATCAAGTTGCTTCATCCCCTGGATGCAAGGCTAGTTTAACATATGCAAATCAATAAACATAATTCATCACATAAGCAGGACTAAAGACAAAAAACACATGATTATCTCAATAGACACAGGAAAGCCTTCGATAAAATTCAGCATCCCTTCATGTTAAAAATTCTCAATAAATGACGTATTGATGAGACACACCTCAAAATAATAAGAGCCATTTATGACAAACCCACAGCCAATATCATACTGAATGGGCAAAAGCTGAAAGCATTCCCTTTTGAAAACTGGCACAAGACAAGGATGCCCTCTCTCACCATTTTCATTCAACATAGTATTGGAAGTTCTGGCCAGGGTAATCAGGCAAGATAAAGAAATAAAGATATTCAAGTAGGAAGAGGGGGAAGTCAAACCGTGTCTGTTTGGAGTTGACCTGATCCCATATCTAGAAAATCCCATTGTCTCAGCCAAAAGCTTCTTAAGCTGATAAGTAACTTTAGCAAAGTCTCAGGATACAAAATAAACATGCAAAAATAACAAGCATTCCTATACCCCAGCAATAGACAAGGAGAGAGCCAAATCGTGAATGAACTTCCATTCACAATTACTACAAAGAGAATAAAATAGCTAGGAATACAGCTAACAAGGGAAGTGAAGGACCTCTTCAAGGAGAACTACAAACCACTGCTCAAGGAAATCAGAGAGGACACAAACAAATGGAAAAGCACTTCATGCTCATGGATAAGAAGAATCAATATTGTTAAAATGGCATACTGCCCAAAGTAATTTATAGATTCAATGATATTCCCATTAAACTACCATTGACAGTCTTCACAGAATTAGAAAAAACTACTTTAAAATTCATATGGAGGCACAATTGCTTCTTCTTCAGGAAGCTTGAGTCTTCTAGGGCCTTCAAATGATTGGATGAGATGAAACCTACCTGTGTCATAAAGGGTACTTCCTTACACCAGGTCTACCGATTAAAATGTTAATCACGTATAAACAATACTATCACAGTAATGCCTAGACTAATGTTTGGCCAAAAAACTTGGCACCATAGCCTAGCCAAGCTGATATACAAAATTATCTGTCACACGGATACACACAGGGGTGAGCATCCACGCAGATTTCCTTGCTCTGTCCACTAAGAGGGCCTAGAAGCAACAATGACCAGTAGCATGAGCATCCCCAGCACACATATCTTGGTGTCTAATACCACGGTCCAGTGGAAGAAACCGGAGATCCTTGGAGAATGGTTGCTTCTAGGAATGGGGCTAGAAATATTCAAGTTGAGCCTAGAGCGCTTTGTAGCATCAGAAAGCAAGAATATGATAAAACAAATAAACAAAGAAACAACCCACAATCATAGGACTATGCAAAAGAGACACAGGAGTCAACTGAAAGAGCTCCCAGCAGCCAGAACTGGAAGAGTTTGAGCAACAAAATAAAGTAGTATCAGATTATAACTCAAGTTATACAATAAATATCCATGAGTCAATATTGACATCGGTAAATTACTGAGTCAATAAATCAGTGGGGGAGGAAAGACAAATATTCTGTGCAGAAGAATTTCAAACAAATGATGTAGCTAACCCACCCTTAAGGAGAGGAAGCGAAACTCCCCCACTCCCAAAGTGGGAGTTGTGCTTCGTGATTTCCTTCCAAAGAGTGCAAGGTGGAAGAGTAACTATAGCAGAGACATCTGACAAGCACCGCCCCAGCCAGGGGGTCAAGGTCAGCATCCACAGTGATAAGCCACAGTGCCATTCCCAGTAGCAAACGTGGAATCAACGTACGTGCCTATCAATGGTGGATTGGATAAATAAAATGTGGTTCATATGCACCATGGAATACTATGCAGCCATAAAAAAGAGTAAAATCAAGTCCTTGGCAGCAACATGGATACAGCTAGAGGTCATTATCTTAAGTGAATTAATACAGGAACAGAAAGCCAAATACCACGTGTTCTCACTTATAAGTGGGAGTTAAGCAATGGGTATACACAGATATCAAGATGGAAAGACGGGAACAATAGATACTGGGGACTCCAAAAGGGTGGGGGGGCAAGAGTCGAAGAACTCCGTGTTGTGCTCTGTGTTCACTATTTGGGTGATGGGTTCCGTAGAAGCCCAAACTTCAGCATTATGCGGTATATCCACGTAACAAACCTGCACATGTTTCCCCTGGATCTAAAATTTAAAACAACAGTGACAAATTATGTCAGCAGCAAATACCCTTGATGTGACATGATGAGAGATCTTCCTCTCCAACACACGCGATCTTCATCTTATCACGAGACAGACATCAGCCAAATCCCAGTTAAAAGGCATTCTACAAAGCACCTGGCCAGCAGCCTTCAGAACTCTCAAGGTCACTGAAAACAAGGAACATCTGAGAAACAGCCACAGCCAACAGGAGCCCACGAGACATGACGATCAAATGTCATGTGATGTCCTGGAACTAGAAAAGGACGTTTGGTCAAAACTAAAAGCATCGGACTAAAGCGCGCAATTTTGTTAATACTAACACATCAACATTGTTAATTAGTTGTGACAAATGCCCCTTACTAATGTAAGATGTTAGTAACGGGGCAATTGGGGTGCTGTGTGTCAGAGCTCTCTGTGCCGTCTTCGCAATAGTTCGGTAAATCTAAAGCTCTTCTAAAACAAAAAGCTTATTTTAAAAAAATGGATTGGAAGCTTTGTGTAGGGAGATGTAATGGATGAGCCAGCATTTTAATTAAAGTTCCCCTTCACTGTCTTTTCTCTGGGTCTGTTCAGTTTCCCTGGAGAAAAGTCCTCCCACTTCTGGCCTGAGGAGCCCAGACTGGCTGCTGGTATCTGGGCTGCTGCCTCCTGGGGGAACCAGAGGGGCTGTGTCTTTGCTTCCCAGGCAAACGTTCAGTCCCCTGCCCCGTTTCAATCGGGTGCCTCCCTCTTCTTGGGATGCACCTGCGGTGCCTGCAGGGCCTCTCCGGCTCACCCTCTCTTGGGAGCGAGCCTGCACCTCCCGCAGGCTGGGCTTGGGGGTCTGCGTTCCAGCTCTGGGGACTCAGTCATTTTACTTCTCCTCCAGTTCCCTCTGTAGGATCTGAGGGCCTTTCCTTGAAACCGTCTGCCCTCCAGGCCCAGCCTCTCCTCCAAGGCTTTGACTGATTCGTTGTTCATTTGCTTGTGTTTTTCTTCGTAGGTTTTGGAATTCTCTATTTACTAATGGTCATTTTGGTAGGATTTTGGGACAGAGTGAAAATCTATGAAGTGTTTAATCTGCCAAGTTTAGCTGGAAGTTTCACTGAGCCTTCCACCATGCTGAAATGTCTGCAGAAAATCCAGGGCACAGTTTTTCCTACCCTGACATCCTGGGGGCTTAGCACGGTCTTGACAGACATAAACTCATCGGAAAATGTGCAGGGAAAACACGAGACCTGATCAAAGGCAGTCAAAGATCAAAGTCAGAATTCCAGTCTCCCCCAGAGCCCTGGATTCTGCTGGAAACCCATGGCCCCATTACCTGGAAGGAGGGACGAGGACACGTGGGAGTGGCTCTGAGCATCAATTGGTCCAGGCAGGAGTCGGCTCCCTAACCCCCATGTCTGAACTTTTCAAGTCCTAAGGGAGCCTCATTACCCTTTCACCATTGAAAAGTGGCCAGCGCTCCTCCTGCTCCCGTTGCCCCTGAAGGACCCCTGGAGCTCTAGGGGGAGGCTTGCCAGGGTCACCCAGACAGTCCCTGACCTACTTTATCCTGACATATGAGACTTCACCCCTAGAGGAAATAGGAGAAGAAAGTCAGTCCCATGGATTTCTCCTCACACAAAGAAAGCTAAATGCTGTCACTCAGGCACAGTGGCCTGAACATGGGCTTGGAAGCTTTGAAGAAAAGCCTCCAAAGCCACGATGCCTCCTGGAGTCTTTGCTGCTCAGGGCTCTGTCCTTCCCTGGGGCCTGAAGCACACTGTGTGTAGAATTCTGCCGTCTGCTGCTGGTGGGCCATGGCTGCCACCTCACTTTACCCAGAGTGACAACCTGGCCAAGCGAGGCTGGCCTGGGACACACCCACCATGCAGGAGCCTGTGGGAGGCAGGGTGGCCCCCTGGGGCAGGGCTGGGCACCAGTCTGAAAGACCCGTCTTCCAGCAATGACACCATCTCGTACTGTCAAAAATACAGAAAAACAGGGATCCTCTAACAACCTTGCAGCTGGGTAGCTCCGCTGTCCCCTTTAGCCCCATGGGGTCCTGGGAGGTGGGCATGAACCACGTGGCTCAGTACCCTTGCTGGGTGGGGCAGCAGGTGCAGGTGTGGGCAGACTACCAGGAGGTACAGGGTACTGATGGCACCACGTAGAGACCCCTGCAGGGCTGGGGTGCCCTGGGTGGTTTCTCCAGGGGCCCAGGGAGCCTGCTCACGTCCTGACCTGCTCCTGAGAGACCATCAGAGCCTCCGCCTGAGAGGACCCTCTCCATGGAGTCCACTTGCCCTTCAGTGTCCACCCCTCTGCCGGCCACTCTGTCCCCAAAGCCTGACTATGACAGCATCAGGGGCTCCAGTACCTGGGTGGCCCCTCAGTTCATCCAGGGTGGTGTGCTCAGGGAGGGGGAGGTTTTCCTGACTCCTGTTGGATGGTCACGTCCCCTGTGTCAGGTAAGCCACCCCTGCCCCCACTGCCCTCGTGGAACTGCTGCTGCCACAGCCTTGCTGGCTGTCCCTTGGAGCCTGCCTCCCCTGCGGGGCCCCACCACGCTCCTGAAGGGCACTGCACATTCCTCCTCTGTCACTGTGTTCTT
The DNA here is from genome assembly GCA_036589455.1 of Ateles fusciceps. Taxonomy (NCBI): domain Eukaryota; kingdom Metazoa; phylum Chordata; class Mammalia; order Primates; family Atelidae; genus Ateles; species Ateles fusciceps. Next base: position 260,213 of record JAZHEH010003321.1, on the reverse strand, counting down.
GCACCGATATCAGCCCTCCTGTGTCAGTAAGGCACTGCCCATTCTGGGAAGGGACATGGAGGTGCTCCTGGAGGGCAGGAGGCCCTGAATGGCAGGGCTTGGGGCTCCAGAAGGAGGACTGTGAGTCCACGAGAGAAGGTCACAGCTGGGTGTCAGGGCCAGTGGCTGCACCAGCACCAGCTCCCCCACTCACCTCCCTGAAAAGTTCAGGCCTGGTGCAAGTTGGGGAGGGGTCTCAGGGTGCCCAGCAGCCAGCTATCTTTAGAAGAGGCTCTGTCTTCATGGCTTTCTGGTGGCCTCCCTTGTCTTTTGTCAACCTGTGTTCTCTGTTTGCCAATAACATCAATGACACAAATCTCAAGCCAGGGGCTGAATTGCAGCATCTGCTGGGAAACCCATCCTTCTGATGCCTGCCCCTTCAATGAACGCTGTCTAAAAGGAAGGAGCACAGGAGCCTGGGAACTCAGGGGGCCGTGGCGCTGCCTCCTATGGGGTCCTTCTCGTCTGCACCCCCAAGTGGATTGCAGGGGATGCCTGGCTGAGAGGGTGCCCCACAGGTGTGTTCACACAAAGGGATCCCTGCTCACAGAGCACTGGAAGGATGAGGGTTCGATGGCTTGGGAGGCCTGGGCTGGCTGTGGGACCCAGGCCCTGATGCCTCCACCAACCCCAAACCACCCCCGCTGCTCCACTGCCCCTGGCTCTGTGGCGCAATCTTGGCTGGCTTGGGAGATATTGGGGATGTACTGGGCTGGGCAGCCTGGACCCAGACTCCCCCTAGAATCTAGACCAAAGAGGGGTGGGCACTGAAGTATTGCCCGGTGGAGGGGCTGGGGTGCTCCTAGGTGAGGCTCTGGCCTGGTCCCGGGATGGATTCTGGGGAGCACTGCGCCTGCCTGGGAGCCCCGCAGGTGGAGCAACCTCCCAGGCCCCGTGTCTCCCACGGACTACCCTGCCCTGGGCTATGGTGAATCCCGCATGTCTCCCGGAGACACCAGCTATGTCTGGGTGGCCAGGTGTGCTCACAGGCATGGGCCAGCAGAGGGTGTGGCAGAGAGGTCAGCGGGGAGAGGAGAATTGGAGACTGTAGGTCTTGATGCCTGCTGACCTCCACCCCTCTGAAGGGAGCCTGACTCGGGGCTTCTGGACTCAAAGGAGGGCAGGCAGCACCCCCAGGATGTCCTGGGCCTGTGTGAAGGTCCCCCTGGAGCTCCTAGGGGTCACCAGTGCACAGCCAGGCGAGTGGCACACTGTGGCAGCTCCAGGGAGAAAGGTGCACTGGACCATGAGGCTAGGCAGCAGTGCTGCAATCAGCAGGAGGGCGGGGGAGCTGAGGGGCTCAGAGGTGGACATCCTATGTGGTTTGGCTTGCAGGACCTGGGGACCCCTCTGACACTAGAGGACATGCTGGGGCTGTGGACAAGGATCATGGAGTGGGTAGCCCTCGACGGCATCTGAGACACGCTGTTGACACTACTGACATTGGGGGCTGACAGTGCAAAGCAGACATAGCCCCGTGGCCGGCTCTTGGGCAGCCATCACGGACAGGCACAGAGGTCCTGGCTGGGGTCCCGAGAAGCTCCCGAGAACGGTTTCTGTGGGTCCCGGCAACCAGGCTGTGTCCCACAGCACAGATGCAGGCCCTGGGCATCTCACCCTCCTGGGCGACCCTGGAGAGCCTGGGCACAGGTGGGAACTGCAGAGGCACTAAGGCTTCAAGGCCAGGGTCTCACAGGCTGCATCATCTATATCCTCAGGGTTCCCACTTTCAAGAGACACACCTGCTGGCCAGGTGTGGGGTCCTGGGCTCTGGGCTCTTCAGCTACAGGCCAAGCCAGGGGCCAGTTGTCCATGGCCAGGACTGGCACAAATCTGGTCCTTTTGTGGAGGTCAGAGTTCCAGCTGCTCTGCTACCAGGTAATGCTTATCTGGTATGCTGTGTCTGGCAGCGTGCTGGGCTCTTTACACCCCGAGAGGAGACTGCTCTCACAGCACTGTTTTACAGGGGGGGAAACTGAGGCTCACTGAGGGTTTGTGGCATGCCCCAGACTGCAGCACCTTGAGTGTCTGAGTCAGATTTACAACCCACTGGCTGGATCTCCAGCTCAGGGGGCCACTCTCCACAGTGACATAGACTGCGGGGGGTCACCCCCTCAGCCCACGGCTGTGGACCTCATGGTCCCCTCAAGTGCTGGCTGAGGAAGTATGATCATCCCGTGTCCCCATAAGGGGCCCTGCCTGGAAGCACAGGGAGCACAGATCCTTCCTGGGTGCAGTGGCCCCAGCCACGCCGCACTCTCAGGCTCTGCATTAGTTAAGGTTTTCTAGAGAAACAGAAGCGATAGGATGCATGTGTATTTATTAAAGGAGATGGATGGTAAGGAATTGCTTCATGAAATAGTGGAGGCTGAGAAGTCCTTAGATCTGTGGCTGGCCAGCTGGAGCCCCAGGAGTGCTGATGGAGTTTGTCCCAGTCCGAAGGCCAGGGGCTCGAGACCCATAAAGGGCCTGTACTTTGGTTCAGGTCTGAAGCCTGGAAAAGACCAAGCTCCCAGCGCAAGGCAGCCAGGCCGAATAAATTCTCTCCTACTTGGCCTTTGTGTTCGGTTTAGGTCTGTGATGGATTGAATGGGTCCACCTGCTCTGGGGAGGGCCATCTGCTTTGCAGTCCATGGATTCAAGTGTTAATCTCACCCACAGCCCCCCTCACACACACCCAGCATAATGTCTGGCCAAACATCTAGGCCCCCTGTGTGCCAGTCAATCAGACACGTGAAATTAACCACCGTGGGCTCTGAGATACCAGGCCCAGGAGACCCACATCCTCCAGCTTCTGCTGATGTGCCCTGGGGTCCCTGGGGACAGGCTCTGGTTTGGTGACTGGAGCTGCAGCCTGAATGGGGATGGGGCCACTCAGCATTGTGTCCCCTGAGCATGTCCTTCACATCTGGAGCCACCCTCCTCCTCTGTAAGTGGGCTGTATTGCCTTAACTGATGACCCCTGTAGTGGCTTTGACAACTAGCCCCATTGGAAGTCACATGAAGACCCCACCCTGGTGTGTCCCTTTTAGCTATGACCAGATGAGGATGCTGGGGCTGGGCAGGATCAGCTGACTACCCAGGATCCTGTGGCCAGTCAGAGGCACTGCTGGGATATAAACCCACGTGGTCTGGCTGCAGAGGCCACACTCCTACCCCCAGGCCATCCCACCACCAGCTCCTCATGGCTGTTTCTGAAGGTGGTAGAGGGACCCACTAGCCCAGGTCCCCAGGACAGTCTTAGCTTTGTAGCAGGAAGCTGGGGCAGAGCAGGGGCCTCCGTGTGGGAAGAATGACCCTCTCCTAGCAAGACAGGACCCCGTCTGTCACTAGAGCCCAGCTGGAGTTAAGCTTGGGGTAGGATGCCCAGGACATGCGATCGAAGGAAAGCTGGAAAGCCCTGAAGGGGGGAAGGCTCCCTACACATGGAGAATCCCTCATACAGAGACCCCAGACTCAGTGTAAGATCCCAGACAGAATGGCCTTCACACACTGCCTGGCTTCTTCCAAAATCAATACAGGCTCTTAAAATGCTGAAATAGTTCTGGTGCATGTTGAAATCTGTTGGACTGAGTTTAAAATCCTGGCGTGTGTGTGTGTGTGTGTGTGTGCATGTGTGTGGTGCTGAGGGTACTGGTGAGCTTGGAGAGGCTCCAGTCTTAAAAAGGAGCCTGGCTCGGAGAGGCCACCTGACCACCAAGGACAGCCGATGTAATTCTGGAGGGTGGATTTGGGATTCCTGTTCCCATGCCCCTGAGGGCCCCTGAGGGCTCAGGACTGAGGGACAGAGGCTGCTGGAATGAAAAAGGTGCATCCCTGGCAGGGAAAGGCCAGGCTTGGGTGGGCTTCTGCTGAGACCCAGCTCCCCCACACAGTTCATACGCCTGTGCCGCAGGGATGAGCATGTCTACCTCCTGTCATCCAGTTGAGGCCTCAGGGAAATGAGCAGGGTCCCCCCCAGGCCCGGGACACCAGGACCAGCCAGGCTCTGGCCCCACCCCCTCCTTATGCATTTCTGCCCTCCCAGGCTTCCCAGCCGCTTTGTTACCATCTCCTAGAAACCAGCTCACTGTTGACCCAGCCCCGTCCTCAGCAACCACGGCCTGGAAACCATATTGCATGTGCTGGAGTTTTCCTTCTGGACACACAGGCTTTGTGAAGATCGTTTAGGCAGTTCCCAACTTCGCGATCACAGCAGGTCCTGGCAGCCCTCCCTGGACCGTCGCTAGCTTGGATTGGGGGTGGATGCCAATCTGAAAGACCCCACCTTTGGGAGGGTGGGTCAGAGCTGTCCTCCTGGAGCCAGGCTGGAGAGGGCCCTGCAGCCTCCAGGCAAGTGCCTTTTCCTTTACAAAGCTGGTAATGTGCTCTGGGTCATTCACCCTCAGAGCCTTCTCCGCTTCGTCATCTAGGAATTGCCGCCTCCAGTGGATTCTCTGTGTCTTTAAGGCTAGGTTGGGGATTGGCCCAGCCACACCAGCTTTCTTCCCATCCGTGTTTACACTCCATGACCTTCCACACCCTCTTGCCTTCTACCTTTCTATACTTCGCCGTGACCTTTGTCAGCAACGTCTGACACAAGATTTTGCTTTTATGTTCAATCTGACAGTCTCGGTTCAGTACATTTATGGTTACTGTTTTTACTGGATCTAGGAGAATTTATTTCCACCACTTATTTTTTTGTCTGGGCTTCTAGATTTCCATTTTCTTTCTCCTAACTTTTATTAGAAAGACTCAATTTTCTGTATTCCTTTTCCTCTTCCCAATGGCTTGGAAATTATGGTAGGCTGATTATGGCTCCTACACATACACGCATGTCTAATCTGGAAACTGTATGGCAAAATATGTGGTCAAGTGAGGGACCCTGAGAGGAGGAACATGTCTTGGGTCATCCAGGGCCCTAAATGCCATGTATCCTATAAAAGAGAAGCAGAGGGAGTTTTGATCCAAACCTGCACAGGGGACAAGGCCCTGTGAAGATGGAGCAGGCCTTGGAGAGATGCGACCCAGCCCAGGAATGATGGCAGCTGTCAGAAGCTGGAAGAGGCCAGGAAGCCTCCTCCCCCTGAGCCTCAGACGGAGCACGAACCCACCTCCTCCACACCTTGATTTCTGTCTTCTGGCCTCCAGGATTGCAAGAGAATACATTTTTGTTGTTATAAACTACCAGCCTTGCTGTAACTTCTTATAGCAGTCACAGGAAACTAACACAGAGATCATATTTTCTATTTCTTTTACTTTAATAAATTGTCCTAAAGTTTTCACACGTGTGCTAGAACAGGCACGCTCCTCGCGTAGACACAGCCAGCGTCTCCCCCCTGCTCCTCGCCCAGCACTTGGCATGCCTCACTCCCATGCCCCACCCCTGGCCCTTGGTAACCTATAATCGACTTTGTCTCTGTAAATTTGCCTATTTTAGGTCTGGAATCCTACATATTTGTCCTTTTGTGTCTGGCTCATTCTACTCAGCATACTATTTTTAAGGTTCATCTCTGTTGTGTGTGTCAGAACTTGGTTCCTTTGTATGGAGGGGATCATATTCCCCTGAGTGGCGAGAGCGCATTTTATTTATCCATTCATCTGTTGGTGGACATTTGGGTTGTTTTCACCTTCTGGCTTTTGTAATTGATGCTGCTGTAAACTTTGGGACACAAGTATTTTTTTAATATATATATATATATATTTTTAATTGCATTTTAGGTTTTGGGGTACATGTGAAGAACATGTAAGATTGTTGCATAGGTACACACATGGCAGTGTGATTTGCTGCCCTCCTCCCCATCACCTATATCTGGCATTTCTCCCCCATGCTATCTCTCCCCCAACTCCCCCACCCCCCCGCTGTCTCTCCCCTATTTCCCCCCCCCGACAGACCCCAGTGTGTGCTGCTCCCCTCCCTGAGGACACAAGTATTTTTTTGAGTTCCTGTTTTCAATTCTTTTGAGTATATACCTAGGAATGGAATGATTGGGTCACAATTCCATGGTAACTCTACATTTAGCTTTTTGACGAATGACCACACTACTTTACACAACAATTATACCACTTTCCATTTCCATCAGCAATGCAAAAGAATTCTAGCTTCTCCACATCCTTGCCAGCAGTTGTGACTTTTCGTTTGTCTGATTGTAGCCATGCCAACAGGTGAAGTGATGGTGGCTTTAATTTACATTTCTCTAAAGATTAATGATGTCAAGCATCTTTTCATGTGCTTACTGGCATTGGTGTATCTTCTTCAGAGAAACATCTATTCAAATCTTTTGCTCATTTTTTAAAAATTTTATTTTTATTTCCCCCCCCCCCCCCCCGGAGATGCCCAGCCTGCTTTTTTAAAAATTTGGTTGTTTTGTCTTTTTGTTGTTGAGCTTTAGAAGTTCCTTATATATTCTGGATATTAAACTATTATTGGATGTATAATTCACAAGTATTTTCTCCCATTCTGTTGTTGTCTTTTCACTTTCTTGATAACGTTTGATGCACAAAAGTTTTAAATTTGAAGTCTAATTTATCTGTTTTTGGTTGTTGTTATTGTCATTCTTGCTTGTGATTTTGATATAATATCTAAGAATCCATTGCCATGTCCAAGGTCATGAATATCTACCACTATGCTTTCTTCTAAGAGTTTTATGGCTTTTGTTCTTATATTTAGGGTATTGATCCAGTTTGAGTTAATTTTTGCCTATGGTGTGAGGTAGGGGTCCAGCTTCATCTTTTGCCTGCAGAAATCGAGTTGTCCCAGCACCATTTGTGGAAAAGACTGTACTTTCCTTATTGAATGGACTTGGCATCCTTGACAAAAATTAACTGACTTTAAATGACTCTGAATTTTATACCATTGATATATGTCTATCCCTATGTCAGCTCCACCCTGTTTTGACAGTTGAGCTTTGTAGTAAATTTGAAATTAGAAAGTGTGACTCCTCTGACTTCATTCTTCTTTTTGAAGATTGTTTTTGCTACTTGAGGCCTCTTGCAATTCCGCATGGATCTTATTCACCCACTTGGGTGGCCCGGTTGTGGTTGCCTGCAGTACTGTGTTGAGAGAGATCCTGAGGATGTATCTGAATTTGGAGGGGCAGGGGCTGCTGGTGACTTCCAAGACCTGTCACAGGTGGAGGGCAGGGTGCTGTGGGGTAAGCACCAGCTTTGCTGCCCACCCCATGTACACAGAGTGGGGGAGATGGAGGTGCAGGGAGAAGGACAGGGCCTGCAGGCTCTGCCTCCCAACGCAGGCCACTTCTAGGTAGCAGCAGATTCCAGATTCTGGGGTGGGGGCTCCGTCCACCCTGAGAGCACGGGTTAATGTGGTGTTACATATTGTATGAGGCTGCCTGCTGATGAAGCACACTGGCGAATCTTGCTTACAGGCAACCTCTCCTCTGAACTCAATGCCCAGAGGAGCCCATTAGCTGGGCTCAGCAGGTCGATAGGCACCTGGGAAGGTGTGGGGGCGTTGGCGCAGGCTGAGGCTGCACTGCCACCCTGAAGTCTTTGTGGGAGTGTAGCTCAGAGGCACAGCCTTGTCTGAGACCACCTTGGCCACCTGTTCTGGGAAGCAAAGCACAGCTGTGTCCTGGCCAGCAGTCCAGGGCCAGGCACAGTTGGGGCCTCACAGCCCCCACCGTGCCTGGATCTACATCCCCTCTGGTGCCTCCTGCTAGCCTGGATCTGGCTGCCCCAATCACCCGCTGAGCCTCACCTTGCCTGAGTGAGCTCAGATAACGTGCCCAGGACCCTCTTCGGGGTGGATGACATGCTGACACTTGGGACAGGTCTTACCTATGTGGGAGGATAGTTGGATAGGTATGTCAGCCTGCAGGCTTTGTTTCATCCAGAACTAGCCAGGTGGGTCTCTGTGATCCCCAGAGCAGCACGAGCTCTCATGCTCCCAGACTGGCCACATTTCCCAGGGTGTAATTGCCTTTTTCCTGGACCTGTTTGGATGAAGGGACAGGTGCAGGCTTATTGGGTGGTGCCATGGGCAGTTCTCGGGTCCCTGTCCATCTCGTGTCCCCCAGACCTGCCCTCTGTCAGCTCCCTGGAGTGGCCCCAAGGTGGTGTCCCCCAGGGGCACACCCCATACCGGCTGGTGAGATGTCTGCAGGGCTGCAAAACAGACCCATGGTGGGGGACGCCACATCTTCCGCTTGTAGATGCTCCACCATGCACCAGGTCTGGGCCGGCTAGTGTGAAGGGTGACAGGCTGGAGACTGGCAGACAACACGGCCAGGAATGGGGTCTCCTTCTTCCTCTTGGATTTGTGACTCCAACTCAGGGCCTACTGAGACTGCAGTTTTGGGGTTCATCTATTAGGTGGGGGTCTCTGAGCTGCTAGTGCAGAGGAAGTGAGGTTGGCCTCTGAATCCTATGAGGCTGGCCCTGGGGCACAGAGCACACAACCGTGTGAGCTGGTGATGCAGGGGGAAAGCCTGTAGCTTGGCAAGGTCAGTCTGGTGCTGCGGGTGGTGGGAGGGAGCTCCTCCAAGGGCTGAGTGGCACCCACAGCCTCTGCCCCACAGCTCTGGGCAGCTGCTCCCCCATTACCTAGCATAGCCCCTGCCTTCTCCACCTCTCAGCTTGGTCTGAGCCTTAGTGCAGGGTGCAGCCCACTGCTCTGTCACGGGCCTGAGCCAACGCAGGGGCCTGTGGGCCTCCTGCCCCAGACTGCCTGGAATCACGAGACCCAGAGGCAGCCTCTGCCCTGCCCCGCCCCTCCCTCCCAGCATCGTGAAATGAGTGCACATCGGTGGACATAACCATGCAGGCTTTTCTCGGAGGGTGCCCTGGGGCTTTGTGAAAGCAGATACCAGCCCTGGACTGGCCATCACGTTCCCCAGGCTCCAGATAGGATCATCGCCAATAAAAGTGTTGCCATATTTCACTAAAATGAATTACAGAGGCCATCTGGCTGGAGGCTGCAAAGTGAGACATGAACCTCCCCCATGAGGCCTCCGGCCCTGAGGGTAGAGCCTGGCCTGGTGAGGAGGGAGACCCCGGGACAAAGGGTGAGGACAGGGCAGATGCCACAGCATGGGATCAGGCTGCAACCCTCACGCCCTGGCTGTGAGGTTGACCTCTGGGGGATGGGCTTGCTCAAGCTGGGGGAAAGGCAGGGGCCAGGCTGAGGACCCGAGTCAGGCCAGCCATCTCTTTCCTGCCTGGCTTGGGATTCAATGCTGGTTGGAGACCTGGTCAGGGTGGCACCTTCATCGGGGATGAGTGTGTGTATGTCACAGGGCTGCAAGTGCCTGTAAGCAGGCAGGGAATCTCTCCAGCTCCTTGGGCCTACGGACAGTGGGAATTGAGGTATAGCTGGTCCCCTGAGGCTGGACTGAGCACCCCAGCCCTGCGCAGGCCACAAGAAGACCAGGTTTTATTCTGGAAGCTGCTATTAGCCAGTACTTTGCAGGGCAATGACAATTCTCGGGCCTCAGGAAAGCATTCTGGGCCCTTCCCCACAGCTGTGTGGGCAGCGCTCAGCACAGAGCAGCAGCAAGTCAGGGCTGGTGGGGCTCAGAGAGGACTTCACCCTCCCCAGTGTGCCCCACATCCCCCCATATAGGAGGGCTCTAAGACTAGGGTCTGGAGGGCAGGCCCACCTCCCACCCCTGTCTCCTTCCTCTGGGCCCAGATCTGAGGCTCCCATCTTCCCCTGGTTGCCTCCCCTCCCGGCCCCTGTGCTAATGGGAAAAGCATGCATTAAGGCTGATGACAGGAACCTCTGAGGAGACACCTTTTGATCTCGGGGCAGCAGGAAGTAGAGGGGTCAGGAAAGGGGCAACCTCTTCTGACCCTGGCACTGAGGGGCTCCGAGTCTCCCGGCTTGGGATGGTAGGCGGGGTCAGGCTCTTGGACTTGCATGGGGTTGTCTGCAGGGCAGGGTGCCCCAAGGGTACTCAGCAGGCCCCAATATGCCCTGGCCAGTCACAAGGAGGACAAGTGCCACTCATTTTCCAGAGTCTCCCCCTGGAATTCTCGCTGCCCCTGCAACAGACATGTCTTTGGAAGACCGCCTTGGTGAACACCGTGGTGCCTCCAGAGGCCCCCTCTGAGTTAGAGGCCATAAACTTGGGCTGCCCTGACTGTGGGATCCCCCGCGGGTTCCTCAGAGGCTCCCTCCTCAGCTTCTTTCTCATGAAAGTCGAGGCCCTCCCCCTTGTCTGAGGCCTGCATGCCCTCCTGAGGCAGCTCGTGTTGGAGGAGGCCCTCAAGGTGGCCTGGAGGAGCTTGAGGACCCAGACTCCAGGCTGCATGGACCCCAAGATCCTGGGGTGCTCCTTTTCCTGAGGGTGCAGTGCCATGCGCAAGCGTCCCTCCCTGTTCTCTCACCGAGGCTCTGTATGAGTGTGATGACAGCACCTTGTCCAGCTGGACGGCGGCTGGATGGAGGGGGTGGCGGCCTGCAGCCTTCTGATGGTCCCTGTCACTCCTCACCTGACCTGACCTGTCCCGGCCAGTGGCAGCCAGGAGCAGCGGGTTGGAGCAACATGGGGAAGGGATGCTGTGAGGTGGGGCACCCTTGGAGTCCTCTGGTGTCCCTGAGATCATGGCCAACACAGTGGCCCCCTCCTCCCCCACTGCTACCCCCAAGGTGAGGCTCACAGTAGGGTGACCAGGAAGACCTACAGGGCCAGGAGGGACTGCTGTGCACCTGCTCTGAGAGGAGCTTGCCCACAGCCCCGGGCTACCCGCGCGCCCCTGGAGGAGTGACTGTTCTCAGCGGAAGCCTTCCCCAGGTTGCCGAGCAGGGCCCAGCACCTGGACCTCCTGAGACCTGGGCATGAGCCTCACCCACCCTGGTCCAGGGAATGCTGGACACAAGTGGTCATGGGGGTGGCCAGACATCAGGATCAGCGGAGAAAGATAAGGAGATGAAGAGAAAGGGAAAACAGAAGGCAGCAGAGAAGAAACAAAGAAACCGACAGGGAAGGAGGCAAAGACAAAAGAACAAGGCAGAGAGGAGGAGGTATGAGGCAGGAGCCATGGTAAGAGAGGCACGTGGAGTGAGCTTGCATCCAGTGAAGAGCCATGGCTGGGTGCAGGGCAGATGACGTGGACTGGTGGGGTGGACACTACCACGGCCACTTCCTAGCCTGTCAGAGACCCTGTTCCTGTTAGGCACTGAGCATTTCTGAGGGGCTGGCATGTGACCTGGGGTCTGTGGTTTGGGATCTCTGACCCTGTTCTGCTGCTAGGCGTGAAGCCAGGGCTGTAGGGGCCTCAGAGGCCAAGGCCAGAGCTCATTTCACAAAGGCAGCCATAGCAGCTAGTGGGGAAAGGGGTTTGGGACCCTGCTTCAGGCCAGGTGCACAGCCACAGGCTCACAGTGACTGGCAGATTGGGCCCAGGGTGGACAGAAAGTCTCCAAAGGCAAAGCCATCTTGCTGGATGCCAGGGCTGGTGGGTGCTCCGGCTGAGCCTGATGACTCCCTGGCCTCCTCAGGTGCCTGGATGAGGCCCCTTTAGGGAGAGTCCACAGTATCCGTAGCAGTGGGTCCAGCTTGCTACATGGTGGGTGATGCCAGCCCCGACTCACATATTAGAGGAGGAAAGTGCTCAGCCATCAGCTGGAAGGCCGGCCCCAGCCCCCAGTGTCTGGGTGACCCTGCAAGGTGGAGTGGGAATGCCCATTTGGTAGGGTCTTTGGGAGGGTGAACAAGAGGGTGCGCACCGAGTGCCCCAGCTCCTGCTCCATGAAAAGCAAGGTGACCAAGGGTCTCTAGGGCGGGCCTGAGCCTGGGGTGCTAGGCCCAGGGTGGCTGCAGAACCCCCACCGAGAGTATCTGGCCGGTGCGCTCCTGAGTCGATATGCTGGCCTCCAGGAAGAGGAGGATCAGCAAAACCGGGCAGCTAGGCCCCTGCAGAGAGGCAGCAGAAGCATCCCAGGAGGAAGCACATGGCCATAAACGGAGAGAAGAGAGTCCGGCAAGACCAACTAATGGTCCTTCAGTGGGAGACGCCGTCAGCTGGAATTCACAGGCCGGCTTCCAGATCAATACTTGTGTGCTGATTTGCTGAAGAGGCTTTTATGAAGTTTAAGCAGAGTTCATTGTTAAATACTCTTATGTACAAAGGATGTGGGCAGCCGTATTAATTCCTTTTCTTTTACAGATCAATAATTACATTGCTGATTTGCTTAAAAGGCTCAGGTTGAGGCAGGGGCGAGGGCAGCCCGTCTCACTGCTCCAGGGAGCTGAAGGCTGACATGACAGAGACTGGGTGACAGGGGATGATGGCATGTGGCAGGCGTGTGGCTGGTCCTCTGTGGCAGCCAGGTAGGGTCTCCTCCAGCCCCAGGGCTTGCCTCTGAACTCAGTTCCCCCTGTCCCCGAAACTCTTCTCTCTGAGCTGAGTAGACACTCACGTGAGCTCAGGGAGCTCTCCTGGCCTCCTCTGCTTTTCTCTGCATGTCCAACCTGCAGCTCTGCTCAGAGGAGCTGGGAGAGGAGACCCCACAGGAACTCCAAGCAAAAGACCTGCTAGAGGAGAAGGGAGTGGAGAGGTCCAGATGGCCCAAGGCTGGTGGAAATGCTGCTCTCAAGACAGGAACAACAGAGAAGCTGGGACTCTGTACTCCAAGCAGGTGTCACCATTGGGCCAGTGGTCAGCTGCCTCGCAGGGACCAAGGCAGCAGTTGTGCACAGCTCTTTTTGGCCGTGGCTGTCAGCCTTGATGCTTCCTCTTTGATGCTGTGACAGGATGGAGCATGCATGACTGGTGTCCGGGTGTGTGGCGGATCAGGCAGGGCCCTGGGTTTTCCCATGATTGCCTGTGTGTTGCTGCCTGCCAGAAACCCCTGGCTTTGTCCAGCAAAGTGTTTTCGTGCCCAGGAGCTTGGGAGGCGGACACAATAACCCTGTGAGATGGGAGCTTGGCAGGCTTGGGGTGCTCACTCCTGCCTCTGGAGTAGGGTCATAGGCTGTGCCCGCTGAAACAGCCTGCAGGATTCTCTGCTTGTCACCTCATATTACCCCGGCTCAGAGGCCACAGTACACATTAAAGAAGAAGAAATGACAGTGTGGCCAGCAGCATCAACTAATGCCTTTCATCTGGGTGGTCAGGAGGTTTCCTTGCCCCAGCCAGGACATGTATCATGTGTGATGGTCGTGGAGGGAGCTGGATCTGAGTTCAGTGGTGAAGAGTGCTGCAATTGATTAATAATGTCTGCCACGGACAGGGCAAGGGCAGTGGTGGCTCATGAGTCATATATTTTCAGCCTCACGTGGACCATAGAGTATGTCTGGCACTAAAAGCCCCATATGGATTGAGATTTGCAGAATCTCTTGGAAAAAAAAGATGCATCCTGGCTGAGTGACTCCTAGGGTCTCTTGCCTGACCCTGCACATGTACACAGGTGCACGGATGCTGCCTGGAGGCCATTATGAATTCTATTTCATCTAATAGCCTGGTCAGGAAATGGAAGGGTATATTACAGATCATTAAGTGGGTGAAGGAATTTGACAACCTTTGATCCAAGTCGGTAAAATAGATGGCATGAATTAATTCCCTGGCTTGTGGAGAGAAGAAAAGTCATTCTTCAATGGTAGTGACAAGCAGGGAGTTCACCCCTTGTGGGACAGATTCTGAGGAAGGCATGCAGTAGCTTCCCTGGGTGAAGGGTTAGGATGCGTGAAGTTGAAGGCAGTTGTCTGAGCCCCAGGCTGCCCCTCCAAGCCCCTGCTCCAGTCAAGGTATCATAAGAGGCACTGATGTATCTCCCTCACTTCTCCTTGGCCAGGGGACAGCTCTCAGGAAACATTCACCAAGGCCAGGGAACAGCCCTTGAGAGCAACATAGGCACCAGGTACCCCTGAGGGCCGGGCCTGGGTCCCTAGGACTGACCCCTGTGCTCGTGCCTCACTGACCCTGCAAGGGGGCCAGGGACGGGGGCTCAGGGCAGGAATGTCAGGTCAGGATCACAATGTCCAGTTACAAACATGCCCACCTGGACATCCAGCAGGTATTCAAAAGGCACTTGTCCCCATCTCCCTCCACACACACCTGTCCCCACCCCACTCCAGCTGATGGCGCTCTGTCCTCCAAGTTTCTCAGGTCACAGGTCCTGGCATCTCCCTGGGTACTGGCTTCTCTCATCTCCTGCACCCCATGCACCAGCAGGTTCTGTGGCCCCAGAATCTGACCCCCTCACCTCCTGCCCACCTGCAGCATCTCTGCAGTGGCTCATTCTGCTCTTTTATGACCACCAGCACTGCAGCGTGTCCTCCTGTCCTCTGCTTGAGACAACGGGATCCTCCTGAGATGTAAGTCAGAACCCCCTGTGCCGCCACACCGCTCATGTGCTGCTCTCTTGAGCACCTCACTGATTAACCAGGGACCTCTAGCCAGGGCCTTGATACCAGTGCCCCCCCACACCTTGCATGCCCTCCCCCAGGTGTCCGCATGGTTCAGAATCACCTTGGCAAGTTCCGTCCTCAGTGAATGCACAGGCCCTCGGGGGACAAGTGTTTTGTCTTTTTGTCACTGCTGTGTCCCAGTGCCTGCTTTAGGCTGATTATCTGTGCCCCCCCCCCCCCCACATTCAGATGTGAAAGCCCAAACCCCAGCGTGATGGCAGGGGGTGAGAGGACTATGGGAGGGAACTAGGTCATGAGTGTGGGAGACCCACAAATGGGATTGTTGCACCTATAAGGAGGGATCTGAGGGGGATAATCTCACTCCACCACGGGAAGATGTCATTGTTAAAATGTGCGCTCTGAATGAAGAGGTCCCCAAACAGGCTTTGTGTGAGCAACATGGCTGATTATTCATCCGGGTGCGGGTGGGCTGAGTCCAAAATGGAGTCAGTGAAGGGCGGTGGGATAGAAGTTGGTTTTATAGGTTGTGGGGAAGGCAGTGGAAAGTTACAAAAGTTACACTTTAGGGTGGTTTTTTGCAAGCTGGGAGGGGGTTGTAGGGTATGGAGTCACAAGGTTGGCCAAGCTGGTTACAAAGTCCAATGGCCTAGTCAATTGAGGCCAGAATAAGAAACAATAGAGAATGTCTCAAAGTTAAGTAGGCGACACAGGGGTTGATCATTTCTTCCTCTTTTCATGATCTTCCAGCTACTTTGGGTTTTCTAATTCTGGAAGGCCCTCCAGAGGTGTAAGTGTGGGTCACGGGGGTTGCCATGCCGTCCACAGCATGGTCAGACCTTACCTTTGTGAGAGGACAGCTGGCTGCAAACCAGGAAGAGAGGCCTCACCAGTGTCGACCCTGCTGGCACCTAGTCCAGGGTTACTGGCCTCCAGAACTGTTAGAAATGACTGCTTAATCCAGTGTACCCTATCTTGTTACAGCAGCCCACAACAGGGCCTGACAGGCAGTGGGACCTCAACTGGTATGTGCTGAACGAATGAAGGAGAAGGCTGGGCAAGTCAGGCAGTGTGAGCCCACAGGCTGCCAGAGGCTGCACTCTCTCTGGCCTTGGAGAAGCCCCTTGCTCAGATGAGGAGCACACCCAGGAGCAGGACCTTTCTTGGAATGTGGCAGGTGCTGTGGCAGGCCCAGGCCCGGGGATTGGCATGAAGGGAAAGAGGCTCCTGGGCAGAATCCTCCTGAATGGGTGAGTGGTGTCACCTGGACAGGACATGGGGGGTGGGGAGGAGCCTTTCCCCTGGAGGGTGGCACTTGCCAAGGCTAAGTGTGAAGCCCCCGGGCTGGAACAGGACACTGCAGGGGGTGCACTGTGGCTGGGCCAGGGCTGCCTGCTGAGGGAGATTGGCCAGGAGATGAGTCCAAAGCACTGGTGGTTAGTCCTGGCAGTGCATGCAAATGCGCTGGCATCCCAGAGCCCCACCATCTCCTGAAGGCCTTGGAAACACAGTGAAGCATTTGTGGGAAGGTGTGGCATCATCGTTTTTGCATGTAGTTATGTTGGCTGTGGGTGCAGCACCATGAGCAGGCAGGAGGTAGGAAACCGAGTCAGCAGAGGGTGAGCAGAAGTCGGGGAGCATGCGAGCAATGTTCTGAGGGTTTCCAGCTCCTCCTCACCAGCTGTGTGGATACGAACATCCTCTGTTTTTCTCTTATTCTCAGTGTCTTCACCTGTAAGATGGACTGATAATGGGAATGGCTCCAGGGCAGACTGATGTTAGACCAGGTGGGTGTACAGAGCACCTGCCAGAGCCCGAGACCCCCAGGCAGACCCTCTGCCCCATCCACCCACGCCCAAAGGAGCCCAGTAAAAGTGCACCTCTGAGTCTGCACCTCCCTTCAAGCTCACGTCCTCAGCCTGCCTGCTAATAGCTCAGTGAGGGCAGAGCCTTGATGGGGAACAGGACCTTTCTCGAAAAACACCCCGTGCTTGGCTGAAATGTACCCTTAGTATGCAAGGATGCTGGGTCCATTAGCGTCAAGAGTGCACCGTCATACCGCTGGAGCGATTGTTTCTCAAATAGAATTACTTCTTCCAATTATCCTCTAAAGAGACAGGCCCGGGGATATGTGTGTGAGGTGCCAGGAGGCCAGCGCCAAATCCAATCAGGGACCTGGCTCTTGGGAGATGGGTCTGCACTGGGGTTCATGTGGCGTGTAAGTGGGGACCCTTGGGACCCTGAACAAGGCCACTTCTGTTGCTCCCCCAGCCCCCACTCCACAGAGATCCCGAGCCCCAGCCAAGAAACGGGTGGGCCAGGCAGAGCACAGAGACCTCGAGTGAGGGAAGATGGCAGGCGGACTCTCCGGGAACTTCTGTCTCAGTGCCCTGGAAATATTCTGCTCCAAGCAGAGCTGGGTGTCCATGGCCTTACGGCCCTGCATCATCTGCCCTCCCTGATGGCATCGTCCCAGGCAGGTTACACAGCTCCCCATGAGTGGAGTAAAGAACCATCACACCCAGCATGTCCTGAAGACCTGGTGCATCCCACACCTGAGCCCTGGGAATGGGCGCGATGATCCTGTCTTACAGATGAGCAGGCTGAGACACAGAGGGCCGTCTGACTGGCATGGCTGGGCACTGGGCACCTTGGAGGCCCTGCTATGGGCGTGGGATGTGTAATGGTGGATGAGACCGAGTGGGGAGAGGGGGGAGATGGGCCGAGGGCATGTATGCAAGCACGCGAGTCAGCTCAGGGTTATCGCATTAGAGAGAGGAGCTCTAGGCAGGTGTTGCTGCAGCCGGGCTAGAGGGAGGGCCCCGGGGACAAGATCTGCATGGAGGGAGGAAGGTGACCCACAGGAATGCAGGATAAACGCTTCCAAACAGAAGGCATAAGGCGTGCAGAGGCCTGCCATCTTCCCTCACTCTTGGTCTCTGTGCTTTGCCTGGTCCACCCCTTTGTTGACCTGGACTGGGGACATGGGGTGAACATGAGGAACCTGGTGAAGCAGCAAGGGCCGAATTCGGGGAGCGTCTGACAGGTGAGACAGGAGATGAGATTGGAGGGTAAGCAGGGGCCTGCCGGGGTTGTGTAGAGGAGGGAGGAGAGCGGATTTGGCCTGGCTGCCATGGTGGATGCTAGTGAGACCAAGCTGGCAAGCATGGGACCCAAAGCACACTCCAGAAAGTTCTGCTGCTGTGGGAAAGGGCAGGGTAGGGCTGGGAGACTCAGGGGAAAGTCGTCTCCAGAGAACTACAGAGGATGACAGCTGAGGGGATGGTGCCAGGGAGGGAGCCAGGTGAGAAGGTGCCCAGGTGAGGAAGGGTCAGGTGGGGGGTACATCCAGGTGAGGGAGGAATGCAGGTGAGGGTTGCCCACAGTCTGAAGATGGGCAATAGGGCATCCTTGCATTAGGTGGAGGAGTGAAGGAGCAAAGGTAGGGGGTCTTAAATGGTTTTATTTATTTATTTAGAGGAAAGGTCTTGCTTTCTTGCCCAGGCTGGAGTGCAATGGCATGACCTTGGCTCACTGCAGCCTTGACCTCCTGGGCTCAGGCAATCCTCCTGCCTCAGTCTCCCAAACAGCTAGGACTACCATTATGCCTGTCTAATTTTTTTTAGCTTTTATGGAGATGAGGTCTCACTTTGTTGCCCAGGCTGGCCTCAAACTCCTGAGCTCAAGTGATCCTCCCACCTCAGCCTCCTGAGTAGCTGGGATTATAGGCGTGAGTCACCATGCCTGGCTCATTTTTCAGGTTTTTTTTTTTTTTTTTTTTTTTTTGATAAAGATGATGTCTTGCCATATTGCCCCGAGTAGTCTCCACTTTCTGGGCTTAAGCGATCCTCCTACTTTGGCCTCCCGAAGTGCTGGGATTACAGGTGTGAGCCACCACGCCCAGCTCTCAAAGGGTTTTAGACCCAAGCAGCAGGAATGAGCAAGTTTAGACAGGGAGGAGATCTGGGTTGGGTCTTGGAACATTTCTGGCTCCCAGGTACCAGGTGCCACAGGCCTCAAGCAGGCTTGGAGTGTGTGGTTGGTGTGTGGGTGGAGGGTGTCGCCTTCATCAGCCCATGGTGGCACTGGCTGTGCAGGGGCTAGATGATAGTACATAAGGGGCATGGGACAGAGTTGGGATGCCCTGACTTTCCTGGTGAGGCAGATGGGAGGCATCTGCAGAGGAGTGGGTGGGAAGGCTCTGGGCGGGGCCATCTGCAGCAGGCGCTGGTCAGGACCTGGCTCCCCACGGCTTGGCTGGGCCTGGGGTTTCCTCCAGGCAGCTGCACACACCTTCCTGCCTTTCCCTGCCCAGGGGACTCAACGACACACGTTCTCTTAGCCTTATGACTCCACCAGGGAGAGGCCCTGTGCCTGCTGTCAGACCAGAACATTCCAGACTCTGTCTCCTTTGTCTCTGGGTCCCCCAGCACTTAGCAAATCATGGGTGCTGGGAGCGACTGTTGCATTAAATTGAATCACCCAGGGCATGTTCTTATCTCGCGCCTGCTCAGAGCAGGCTTGGCTCCTCTTGCGTCTGAACCTGTAATTCAGTGAGCCGTGTTCTGTGGGGCTGAGAGGCCCAGCTAGCCAGATTAGGATCACGGTCAATATCTGCTTTATTGTCCTTCCACACCAGCGCCAGCCACGTGATCGATCGCCCTCCCCACAGCTGATAAGGAGGCTCTCTGAGGTCAGACGGGCCCTCGGGCACCCCAGCAGGAGCACCCAGCCTCCCTGCTCCAGAAGCTGTGCCCCCGCCAGCTTGCCTGCCTCCACGCTGCCCAGTGACTCTCAAGAGGGGGAGGAGCCGACGTTCCTGCACCCGTGGTGGGTAACGCTGGTGGAGACACTGATCTGGGGGCCTGTATGGGAATGGGGTGGCCCTGGTTACATGGCAGAGAACACCAGAGCATGACACTGTCTACCCCCCGGGGCTTCCCAAGCAGAGCTGAGTGAACGGCATCCTGGTGCCTCTTGCTCTCATGTGTCCCTTGTCACCTTTGGGCTCACACCTCAGCACACTCCCCAGAATGGCCCAGCCTCCACCCACAGGTCATCCTTCCTGAGCACTGTGAGGCCAAAACCTGGCTGTCCTGGGGTGCCCCCAAGGGTGTGTCCCGCCCTGGCAGGATGAGGAAAGGTGGGTGAGCCCAGGGTGAAGGGGACAGCGGAGTGAGCCATCATATCCCTGCTGCACATGGCGCTGTGGCTCAGATGACCCGGCTGCAGCATTGGCAACCGGGGGTCACTGCAGCCCACAGTGCTGTAGTGCAAGGACACACAAGTGCTCCCTGTTCCACATTTCTATTTCACTCGAGTTCGGTTTTCTGCTTCACCCTACACCCAACCCGCTCCTGGCTGGTCAGACCTGCTCTCCTCCCCCAGAGCAGGAGCTGCGTTCTCTGCTGTTTGTCCTGCTCTTTCAGAGCCTGCACTTGCCCTGTGGCCCCTGTAGCGCTGGGTGCAGGCGGCAGCTGACCAGACAGGGCCCCTGCCCCCCACGGCTCCTCGGGGCACACCACCAGCAGAGCCGCAGAGGACGTTGGACCCGCCACTGGGTTTTCATCAGTCCTCAGAGTGACTCTGAGAGAAGGATACTTTCATTCCCATTTCACAGATGAGGAAATCAAGACTCAAAATGTCCCCATTCCCTTTCTACAAGGCCTCACCTTGTTTGCTCCCACAAAGGGCTTACCTCTTTAGGAGGACCTGGCCCTATGGTCAGAACAGTGGGTGAATATCGGCTGTGGGGGACCCAGAGCAGGTGCTGTCATCTGCTCTGTCCAGCCTGGGAGCCCTGGAAAGACCCTGCAACCTGCTCACCTCCCGAGCCAGCTCCTTTCCAGGCCAGCACCCTGGCCCCCAGACGTTCCAACAGACATTCAGCACACAAAAGCAGATGGCATGCAGGTGTCCCTTTCCTGGCCCCTGTGCAGGGGGGGAGGTGAGGGGCATTTACCTGAAGTTTACCCGAGACCTGCTTTGGCCCCTGTGGCTGCCCTGCTCAGGGGTGGGGCCCCTGCATGCTCCAGGGTGAGTGGCTGCTGAGTTTCACCCTCTGCTTCGTACTGGACCATTGAACTCGGATAGCACTGGCCATCCTTGGCCCAGGCACTTAAGAGACACAACTGGGTTGCCCAGCCAGGGAGTGTGGACTCTTCCAGCTACAGGGATGGCAGCAAAGAGGCAAGACCTTCCTGGAGCTCACAGAGAAGCCTGGCCTTTCCACCTCTCAGCTCTGTCCCCCCTGCAGAGGCCCCTCTTCCCAC
The DNA here is from genome assembly GCA_036589455.1 of Ateles fusciceps. Classification (NCBI taxonomy): domain Eukaryota; kingdom Metazoa; phylum Chordata; class Mammalia; order Primates; family Atelidae; genus Ateles; species Ateles fusciceps. The sequence goes on along the minus strand of JAZHEH010003321.1, from coordinate 239,590 downwards.
TCCTGTCCCCTGCTCATGCTGCTTCTCACACTGGAACAATCATGTCCATTAGTTGTCATAGCAACTGAGGCAGGGCAAAGTCATCCTCTAGAAGGGGCCCTGTGCAAATTATGGCATTACACCAACTTATTGCCAATCTTTTTAATTAAAACATTTTGCTTTCAACTTGGCTAATGGCAGAGATCAGTAAACAGGGGGAGATTGAATTACTGATATTGAAGCTCCCCCAGCTCTTAAAAGGGCTTAATTACTGGTGGGACCACAGAGAGGCAAGGAGGGGCCGCCAACGAGTAGGTGGGCCTGACCCACCAAAGCTGCGTGAATGTGATCAAATGGAGCTCCGGCACTGGAAGGAAACACATTAAAATTTTTTAAACTCTTGAAGGACAGAATGAGCTACTGGAGTTATGGCTATAGTTCTGTTTCCAGAAACGATGATGTCACATTGCTGGCTGCTGAATTTCTGTTTAATTAAATTGCCTGATTGACACCTGGAGCCAGAACTGGGCGTCCATGGTGTGGCTGACCTATAAGCCGGGACCCCACTTGCCCTAAGACCCAGCCCCTTACCCAGGAGGGGGAGGAGGGGCGGGAATGCTGCCCCCACCCAGGCAGTTCACACCCTCCTGACAGGAGCCCAGGATGGCTTCCCTTCAGGGTATCTGGCAGCTTCGCAGCAGGAGGTACCCTCTGGTGAGCCCCACTTGGGGAGGAAAACAAAGGCCCCCAAGAGCTGAGTCTCCCTCAGCCAGGGCTACAAAGGGACTAGAAACCAGCCCTCGCCAAGGCTCCTTTGAGAATCACAAATTTCGCTAATTACAGTCCTCTCTTTCCTCTCTTTCAGGTTACCTGATGCCCAGGTAGGAACTGCAGCTATTTTTAAACTGAGATTTTCTACAAAGTAAAATTGCTTTGAGTATGTGTGAGTGCATGGATGTGACTGTATGTGTAGCTGAGTGTGTTGGGTGCATCCTTGTGTATTTATGAGTGTATATGTGTGAAAGCATGTTGTGTGTATAAGTATGCATGTGATGTATGTCATGTGTATGTGTTCATATGTATGTATATTGTACGTGTGTATATGCATGAGTGTATAAGTGCATGTGCGTGAGTGTGCAAGTGTATATGTATGAATGTATGTTGTGTGTATAAATATGTATATGTGTGAGTGTGTGCGTGTCATGTGTATGTGTGTTTTGTGTGTGTATTGTGGTATAAGTGTAATATGTGAGTATATATGTGTTTGTGGATGTGTATGTGTGAGTGTGAATGTATGTAATTTGTACATGTGTGAGTGTATATATATGTGAGTGTATGTGTAAGAATTGTGTGAGGTGTATATTAAATGGACATGAGCATACATACTTCTAGGCTCTTTGTTTCTGAGGATTTGGGACCAGCTAGGGTCCCTGTAACAGAATAGAATTTGATTCCTCATTAATGAAATTGACATCACAGAGACACCTAAAACCAGATTAATATAGCAAAAGACAAAGGAATAAAAGACATACCCACAAAATACGCGACCAAAACATTAGAAAAGCTGCCCTAGGATTACTAATGATGAACACAACAGAATGCAAGTCAGGAAGCAGTGATGAGGATGAAGAGGGACCCTGCAGTGCGTTCACCAGCAGGACTCACTAACCATGAACTTGTGCGCACTTAACAACATAATCTTGCTGCAAAGAGAAACTGATAAATTTGCCACCTCAGTGTAAGCTTTAAAACGTTTTCTTATCAGAAATGGATAGCTCAGGCCCCGGTGTGGTGGCTCATGCCTGTAATCCTAGCACTTTGGGAGGCTGATTCAAGGGGATCACTTGAAGTCAGGAGTCCAAGACTAGCCTGACCAACATGGTGAAACCCTGTCTCTACTAAAAATACAAAATTAGCCAGGTGTGGTGGCGCACACCTGTAATCCCAGCTACTTGAGAGGCTGAGGCCAAAGAATCACTTAAACCCCGGGAGGCAGAGGTTGCAGTAAGCCAAGATTGCGTCACCGCACTCCAGCCTGGGTGACAAGAGCAAAACGCCATCTGAGGAAAAAAAAAAAATGGATAGTTCAATGAGATAAAAAATTAGGAAGCAAAAGGAAAGGAAGTCTCATGAAATTTTTAAAAATGATATCACATAGTCCACACTCTCTGACCATGTAACAAACTGAAAATCAACAATTAAGAAGTACTTACATAAAAGTATGCTTGGAAATTTACAAATGTCTTTCTGAATGACTGAAATCAAGATGGAAATTTCAAATCCTTCAGCTCTGTAGGAAAGGAAATTACAGCAAAACCTGCGGAACGTGGCTACAGCAGTATTTAGAGGAAAATGTATCATCTTTCAATATATATATTAATTGAATAGCAAGAAAGATTTAAGTGTATTTAAATTGAAGAGCAAAAAGTAGGTAAAGAAGTACTAAAGAGTAGACATTGATAAAAAATGTTTAAAAGAAACAGGAGCATAAATAAGGCCCAAGCCTATGTCTCTTTTTTTAATGCTAATAAAATAGGTAAGTAAAAAAGGACTCTGCTCAGAGAACGGGAACATCCCCCATCTCCCTTCCTCCGCTAGACCTGTCTCTGACCACGAGGCCAGGTACTCCCCCTCTGGTGCTCACGGCACCCGGATGCTCTCTACAGCCCTTGCAGTTGGTCAGCCTGTGCTCTGTACAATAGTGACAGCAATCCTGCTTGCCTGTGCCCGGCATTCCTCAGGGATACAGGACAAGCAAGGAGAGCGAGGGATGACGAGTCCTTAATCAACCGCGAAGCTCTGCGAGCTGTACGAGATTCAATACACAGTGGCATGTGAGAAGTTCAGTGAAGTTCAGTGCCGGTGAGCACTTGCTCAGTTGTCTATTCACTCAGCATGAGTGAGCACCTACCATGTGCTGTGCCAGGAAAGGGAAGAGGAAGACGGAAGCTGGGTTTTGCAGTTCTGCTCTCTGAAATGTGCAGAAGAATCCTCGTGGTGGGAGGGTGTTCTGCCCCACAAGATAAAGGGCTCTGTGAGTGCAGAGGCTCTTTGAACACATGGCTCAAGTGTCCCACTGTGGCCCCCAATCATGTCACTCCCTTTTCTGACCCCAGAGCCCACTTGGGTGCTCTGACTTCGGGGATCTGCTCAGCCACTTGCCCTGTGGGGTCTTCTGAGGAGCAGAGCCCAACACCTGCGGCCGCAGCACTCCTTCCCTCAGGCCACCTAAGCACAAGCGCATCCTCTGTGCCACCTGCTGCAAGCTCCTCACCACCCTGTTCTCAGGCGTGTGGGTTTTCTCCTCACACACGATCACCCCCCGTCTCATGGACGAGGGTGAAGACTCAGAGAGGATAAATAACATAGATGGATTCAGAGTTTGACCTGGGCATTCTGATGCCAACCTTCACCCTAGGCACCACCGCTTCCTGCCCTGGCTATCCCCCAACCCAGATAGAAAGGCAGCCCCCTTGGTAGGGACAGGCAGTTGCCCACATGCCCCTTCAAACCTCCCCCACCAGCTCTGTTTCTTGGGGCACATCGCTGCTGCCTCAATCTTACCTGCCAGCAGGAGCAAGGCTGGCAGAGATTTACAGAACAGCCCCTCCCAGAGGAGCTGAGGCTGAGGAGGCCTGCGTTAACCTGGATCTGTTCTGCCTGGAGTTCTCCTGTGCTTTAGGGCCTCAGGAAGGACGGTCACAACCTCCATCAACTGCCCTTCAGCGGCAGCTGTCAGCAGGGAGGCAGTCAGTGTGGGGGAATCCGTCTTCCTCTCCTTGATATATGGGGAACAGAGACCCTGACCATCAGGCCATTGGGAATTTCTTGTCTGCCTGCGATGTGTCCCCAAAGGGAATATTAATCAATCGATCCAATCCTCCACCCCATCCTTGCAGGCAGCCTGGTAAAAATGGCCTCACCACACTCCCGGGAAGGTTGTTGTTTAAGACAGGACGGTCCTTCTTGAAAGCAGGAATCATCAGGCTGTGGTCCACTCTGAATGAGAATCGCTACCTCTAACAGGCGTCCCTGGCCAGCAGGTGGCTTGCCAGCTCCCACCCACTTGGAGTCTCCGCTGTGCTCACACTGGGCTCTGCGCTGCTGATGTGGCCTGACAGTAGCTCTGCGTGTTGCTCCAGGGGCAGATGAGCCATGTGGCATCTTCCATCCTGCCCTATGGGTGCATCCTGGCTCAAATCCTGCTCAGGGTCCTCAGCAATGCTCCAACTAGTTTCTGTTCCTGGAAAATATGTAGAGAACCCCCCTCGCCCCAAACACGAGTCTCTCCTGCCCCTGCCCCTGTAGTCTCTTCTCTGGACCTCAAAAGGACCTACGGGCTGGCCAGTCTGTCCACATGCCAGCCCTGGCATTTCCAGTTGCCTCTTGGGGTGACTGTGATGGAGCAATAGGTCATGTGGCTACAGCATGGGCCTAGGAGGCCTGGAGAAGCCTGTGCCTCATTCGGGCTCTGAGCTGGCACAGGTGCGGTGTGGTGGCTCTCAGAGGTTCAGGGCCACAGGGAGGAAGTGGCTCTGGAGTGCTCGGCTCCCAGGGCAATGCCGCCTGCAGGGGAGGCTGGAGGGGGCGGACTCTCAGGGTTCGGTGACTGATGGCCTGTTTGGTGGCTTTGGGCTGTGCTCAGCTCAGCTCTGGGCCTGCGATGTCAGGAAATCCCAGGGGGCTCTTCAAATTGCCCAGGGCCAGCCAGCGTAGCCTGGAGGGAGGCTAAAGCCCTGGCTGAAGAGGATACCCTCCTCTGCCCACTGGGCACAGGCCTGGCCCCCTGTGAGAGGGTCCAGAGCCCTGGAAGGTGACCCCAGGGTAGGGTGCAGAATCAGCCCCTCACCCTGGCACACAGAGCCCAGTGGGGAGGGGCTGGCACTGTGTGCAGAGCGTTCTCCCCCTCTCCCACTGGACCTGGGGGGGCTTCTGTAACCTGGATGAGAGCAGTGCTTGGAGGTGATTCCAACAGCAGGGGTGCCTCTGGGTGGACAGTCCTGAGAGCCTGACCCCTTCGTTCTTGGAGCCCCAGTGGGCCGGCCTCAAGCTGCAGCCCCTCTGCTCCTCTCACTCACCTCAGGCCCTCCATCTCAGCTGCAGCCCACCAGGAGCTGCTTTGGACAGCCCAGGGGTCCAGGCCTAGGGTGGGGTGAGGGACTCCCCCACTCCACATCACTTGTGGACTCCAAAGTGGCTCTGCCGGATCCAGCGTCTTTCCAGGTCCCTCTGAACAGCCCAGTCTCCCTGCTGCTGCCTCCAGCCCCTTCCCCAGGGACCCAGGGGACCTCAGCCCTCCCACTGCTGCCCTGCTTGGCTCCGCCCCCTCCCTGCTGAGAAGCCCCTACCTTTGCCAGTGACAAAGTCTCTGTGAACATAGGTGCGTGGTGTGTCTGTGCCGACAGAGCCCCACAGTCACCCAGAACTCAGGCAACGGGGCCAGAGACCGGCCTCTCGTTAGTCAGCACCCACTCCCATGCCCTCAGCCAGCCTCCCCACCTTATCCTCAGGGCTATAACAGGAGTACACACCATTAGGTTTTTGGAGGAGCCACTTCAGAGGGCCCACGCGCTGCCTGCCAGAGTCTGCTGGGCATCCCCACCCTCATGAGCTCAGGGGACTCCAACTACCACCCAACTCATCCCCAGGACCCAAGTGGATGTAGGATGCTCTTCAGCATGTCCGCTGCCAGGAGTTCTCCCCCTTCTTCCCCAAACTGAGGCCATTCTAGTGTCTCTGCTCCGGGGGATGGAGAATTAGCCAGCACCCACCACGGCCACAGGCACCTTCATCAGCAGAGAGAACACTCGGCTCTCAAGCCTGGGCAGCACCAGGCTGGAGTCTGACCACCCCAGACAAGCACAGACCCCCAGCAGCCCTCCTGGGGGAGAGCCAGACAGGAGAGCCACTGTCACCTTCCAACAAGGAGATGAGTGCTCCTCCTGCAGAGGAAGAAAAGTGGAGCAGCAGTGGGGCACGAGAGAAAAGCAGAACTGAGTAAGAAAGAACCACAGAGGCGAAGAAATCTAAAACGCACACTAGGGCCTGCTTTGCAAACTGATGGACAGAAAATGTGGATACTTAGGTAAAAATGATGATTTTCTAGAGCTATGTAAATGACTAAAATTAACTCCTGAAGAATAAAAAACAGAAACTTTAACAAATGCTGCAAAGACCTTTGGCAGTTCAATAGCCATCAACCCTGATGAGACAGAGAAGAGGGAGGTACATGCAAGCAGACACCAGCCCAAAGGCCGCAGTGCCACAGATATGCAGCCCCCGCAGGCAGGGAGCATGGCAGAACTCTCACCGCGACGTGCTGTTGTCTTGGAGGCAGGGACACAGGAGAAGAGAGGAAGAGAAGATGGGTGTCACACGTGGGTACAGGGCTGGCCAACAAAACCCAAAGACTCGGCTGAGAATAAGAGAATTCTGCAGAGTTGCTACTAACAGAAATAATATGCAACGTTCAAGGGCTTTCCCATGCATAAACCATGACTAAATAAAGATGTAATGGAATAAAAGATTACATTCACAAAAGCAATACATCAAATAAAAACATCTAGAAGTAATCTTGACAAGTGTGTGGAACCTATGTAAAGAAAGCTTGGAACTGTCATGGGAGGACATTAAAAGTCTGGTACAGCGATAGCGAAATGGATTCTGTTATATAACCACAGTTAAGATGGTTTGCTATTGCATAAGAAGTTTACAAGGCAGAGTCCAAACACAGATGTCACAATGGAAATTTCACAAGCAATGGGGTGGCATTAGACTAATGGGGACAACGAGGGACCATTCAATAAATAATGATGTGACCCAAGACCCCCCCACAAGGAAAAAATAAGGCTACTTTTGATAAAGTTATTTGACGCCAAATCAATTCCAGACATAAAGTGGAAAACATGAAACCATAAAATTACTAGAAGTAAACGTGATATTTTTAAAAATAAAGACCTTTCTAAGCAACCCAAACCAAATGAATTTTTAAATGATCAATATGTTTGTTTACAAACTCTAAGACTTTGGTATGATAAAATAAACAAACAAATTTTGGGGGAAATATTTGCAGTGCATATGACAGCCAAGGGCTGTATTTCCTAAATGGACTAAGAGCTCCCAGGCACCAATAAGAAAAGGTACCCTAATTGAGAAATGGACAGAAATGTAAAAAGAGTACTTGACTTCACACACAACTAAATAAACACAAAATAGAATGAGATGCTTTTTTCACTGGAAAGTGGTGATAACATCATACTCTGTTGAAAGATGTGAAAATCTTTCTGAAAACAATTTGGCAAGATCCCTTTAAACATTTCCTTGCACAGACTGTTTGGCCCAGATTGTTTTGGGTTGTACTACCAGAAATTTATCCTAAGAACACATTTGCAAAATCTTCCAAGTATAACTTGGATGAGTACAATTTCCTGGAGAGTCGTCTGCAGGGGCCAACAGCAGGGCGCTGGTCAGCTGCGGCCCACACATGCATCCACACGTGGGTGTCCATCTCATGACACCTAAGAAAAGGTGTCACAGATGCAGCATGCCTCAAGCAAATTCAGCATGTTCACAAATCATGCTATTTGCACACGTGCTGAATTTGCATAAGTGTTTTTCTGAGAGCATGCGTGAGAAACCGTCAAGAGCAGTCATCTGGGAGAGAGGAAAGATTGGGAGTGGGCTTTTACTTTTCACTGTGCACATTTCATGTAATTTAATATTGTTTGAGATATACAGCGTGCAGGTATTACTTTGAATGAAAACCAAACCAAATCAACAACAGCAACAAAACAAATCGCAGACAAAGCAAAAATAAATAAACAACCCAATTCACTGCTTTTACAGAAGGTGCCAAAGATATGGAACTATTTATCCTAAGCTGTCTGTACATAATACATCATTTCAAGAGTGATGGATTGAGTGAGCTTGGACAGCAAGATCCTGGCCCAGTGGTGTCCTAGTGTGCTGGGGGCAGACCCCTACCAGTGATGCCATGCCTTCTCTCCAGAATGTGCCTCAGAAATTTAGAGGGACTGAGTGAGTTACAGGGAAAACACCCGATTCAAATGATCTATAAAATGGGTATTGGCCAGGCCTGGTGTCTCATGCCTATAATCCCTCCACTTTGTGAGGCTGAGGTAGAAGGATCACTTGAGGCCATGAGTTAGAGACCAGCTTCGGCAACATAGTGATACTCTGTCTCTACGAAAAATCAAAAAATTATCCCGGCATGGTGGTGCGCACCTGTGGTCCCAGCTACTGGGGAGACCGATGCGGGAAGATCACTTGAGCCCAGGAGGTGGAGGCTGAAGTGAGCCTTGATCGTGTGTATCAAGCAGTTAATAAAGCATTACAATGCCTTATCCTTAATAAGTCATAAATGGCTCATGTCTCTGAGCCTCCCGTTGCAGCTGGACTTAAGCCCCTTGCAGGACCTCGAATCCCAGCATTGGATGGGTAGGTTTGGGCTTGGTGGTCTCTGTAATCCCCTTGAGTGAACCTGGAGATGCCAGGCCTCTATGGGTCTAAGACTTGAGCTCAGTTAAGGAGCCCATCTAGAATGGGGTATTGAGGTTTACAGAGGATGTCTGGGACACAGCCGTGGGCTGGAGCCCCATGAGGGAGGCCGTAGGTCCTCTTTTCCCACTACTAATTGAAGCCTGAGCCCAAGCGTGCACAGAGTACCTCCTGCACTCCTGCCCGAAAAAGCCCCTTGGCTGACTTCCATCTGCCCCTCCCACCTGCCCCGGAGCGTTGCTCAGAGCAAGAGCACCCCCAGCAAGGAAGGCGTTTCTACAAGATGTGGAAAGCAGCCGTTGGCCTTCCTGTAGGACAACAGGCCTGGAGGGGCTGTGGCACTTCCCCCTGCCCTTTTGTGGTTGCAAGTTTCCTTCCCTCTAGGGCAGCAGCTTTGAGGAAGGACGCTTGCTGGGGGAGGCCTGGTAGCAGTAGCATGACCCTGGGAGTTCCTGGGGGTGGGGGTGGCTGGGGCCTGACTTGGGTCTGTGCTGAGCGAGCGAAATGCCTGGGTGATGCTGGCAGTGGGGCTGCAGAGCGAGGCCTTCATTGGATTTGGGAGCGCCTCTGCTGGCCCAGGCCTGGGTAGCTGCTATTGAATTAGTCAGCTAAACAGAGCAGGAAGGAGTTGTTCCCCTAATTGGATTTGATGGATCTCTTAGTCCTATGCAGATGCCAGACGCAAGATAGCTGCCCGACCTCTGCTGTGGGGTGGGCCAGGAGCTGCCCCTTCCCAGGAAGCCTCTGCAGCTGCAGTGCTGGGAGCCAGCAGTAGGACTGAGGCCGGGGCTGCATAGGGCTGGAGGGCAGGTTCTGCCACAGCAGGATAGGGAGGAGATGTGGAGCAGTGTCCCCAACTAACAGGGGTGAAGCCTCCTTGTCTGTGCAATTGTCCCTCATTTAATTTTGGTGACTGAGTACACCTCCCAATGTGCCTTCAGACCCCCATGACATCTCTAGAAGGATGGCCTCCCTCTCCACAGGTGCCCAGCTCCAGAGCCCTTCTCCACCTCCTTCCCACTGGCCCCCACCCCACCTGCCTCGAGCACAAGGTGAAGGCCCAGGTGGGAAGCACAGGCTGAATGGTGCTCCCTGCCCCTGGGCTGGAGCCGAGGGGCTCTCCAGGGCCCTGCAGTACCATGGAGCCACCACCCAAAGGGTGCCAGGGCACACCCTACCTGGTGAAAAAATGGGAGCCCCCACCCCTAACCCCCAAGTGCATTCCAGAGCAATTGAGTTCCAGTGTTAACAAAGAAACCACAGGATGCTGAATGGGAGGGTGGAAAAGCCTTTCCAATCAGGAAAGCACAGTGAAAGCAAACAAACACAGGAGGCTTCAACTCGCTTCAAAATTTAACAAGCAAAGCAATGCACAGGTGCAGCTCACAGGCAAAGTTCAAGGGCAAATAACGCCTCCCCTCGGGGAACTGCTGCCACACACGCTATAAATGGAGGACCACTGTCCTTCCCGTACAAAGAGCTCTTATAAATCACAAAACAGCAGGAGAACAGAGAGGCACATGGGAGGAAAACCTGTGAACCCAGGAGACTGGCTGGGCAGCAAGAATGCATGCTGTGTTTTGTTTTGCGCTCTCTGCAAGTGGGAAGAGCCCAGAGGCAGCCGCTCCCTAAAAAGCCCAATGCCATGAATGAAGGATGCTGGTGTCCTGGGCTGGACAGGGAGAACATCTGAAATGCAGAAGGGGCTGAGTCCTTGTAGAGCCCAAGAGGGCTGCCAGGGGCTAAGGCTGCACCTGTGACTCCGGGCGGTGGGCGCAGCAGAGCGGGGCGGGAAGGCCTTATGGCTAAGGAGGGAATGGGAGCAGCAAAGACTGCAAACCTGAAGGGCCCATTTTCATAGTTTCTGGTCTGCAGACCAGAGCTGCAGGGTCTCAGCGGTAGCCAAGGCTGGTGGTCACTGAGGCTAGAAAGTCTCCATAAAAGACCCCAGATCACAGAAAAGGTCCAGGGAAAGGATGAGGGCTTGGGATTGTACAGAAAGAGAGAAATAAGATTGTTCTTTACACCTGTGATCGGACGTTGAGAGTCACACTTGCTTTACTAGCATGGAATGCAAGTTAAAATAATAAAATATAAGATTTCATCCACAATAAAGGCAAATACAATATTTAAAAAATAACGGAACACTCCACATAGGGCATACTTCCAGGTGGACTGGATTTGGGGACAAATTTTCTAGGCAGTAATCTTAAAAATGATCATAGCCTTCGACACAAAAATCCCCCCTTCTAGGAATCTGTTTTAAGGAAAAAAATCAGAGACATGCCCAAAGATGTATGAATTTGTTCACAAAATTCAACACATAATGACAGAAATTAAAGCTTAAATATACATCAGCTGGGGAATTATGGTATATCCACATACGCTAAAGTCATATTTTTAAAAAATATTTGATAACAGAAAGATTGAGATACCGTTAAGTGAGATACCGCTAAGTGTTTGAATGTTTCAAACACACATGCACTTCATAAAAACAAAAATTAAGGACTTAAACCTAAGGCCTGAAACTATAAAAATTCCAGAAGATAACATTAGAAAAACCCTTCTAGACACTGGCTTAGGCAAGGATTTCATGATCCAAACCCAAAAGCAAATGCAATAAAAACAAAGATAAATAGCTGGAACTTTATTAACCTAAAGAGCTTTTGCATGGCAAAAGGAACAGTCAGCAGAGAAACAGACAACCCACAGAGTGGGAGAAAATCTTCACGATCTATAGCTGACAAACGATTAATATCCAGAATCTTCAATGAACTCAAATCAGTAAGAAAAGAAACAATCTCATCAAAAAGTAGGCTAAAGACATGAGTAGACAGTTCTCAAAATAAGATATACAAATGGCCAATAAACATATGAAAAAATGCTCAACATCACTAGTGACCAGGGAAATGCAAATCAAAACCACAGTGCCATGCCACCTGACTCCTGCAAGAATGGCCATAATCAAAAAATCAAAAAACAGTAGATGTTGGCGTGGATGTGGCGGTCAGGGAACACACTCCTACACTGCTGGTGGGAATGTTAACTAGTACAGCCACTATGGAAAACAGTGTGGAGATTCCTTAAAGAACTAAAAGTAGAACTACCATTTGATCCAGCAATCCCCACTACTGGGTATCTACCCAGAGGAAAAGAAGTCATTATTCAAAAAAGATGCTTGTACACGTGTGTTTATAGCAGCACAGTTTACAATAGCAAAACCGTGGAACCAACCCAAATGCCTAGCAATCAATGAGTGGACAAAAAATTTGTGGTATACATATACACATATATAATATACCATATTATATATGTGTGTGTGTATATATATATGATGGAATACTACTCAGCCATACAAAGGAATGAATTAATGGCATTTTCAGTGAACTGGATGAGATTGCGGACTATTATTCTAAGTGAAGTAACTCAGGAATGGAAAACCAAACATCGTATGTTCTCGCTGATATGTGGGAGCTAAGTTATGAGGATACAAAGTCATAAGAATGATACAATGTACTTTGGGGATTGGGGGGGGGAGAGTGGGATGGGGGAGAGGGATAAAAGACTCCAAATACGGTTCAGTGTATACTGCTCGGGTGATGGGTGCACCAAAATCTCACAAATCACAGCTAAAGAACTTACTCATGTAACAAAATACCACTGGTACCCCAATAACTTATGGAAAAAAAATTCACGTCAAGGAAATCAGGAGGGTGCCTGCCAAAGTGAGCAGAGGTCTGGGTGGGGTGGAATGGCAAGGTTTGTAGGTAGGTTATTTTCTCGATAGCTTTTTGTGTTTTCCAAATTTTCGCCAATGAAAATGTATTTATTTTGTAATCATATAAAAGAAATGTTATTTTAAAGTTAATCACAGAATCAAACTGCTGGAGCAAGAAAGAAGGGATTGGAGAGGAAAGGCTGTTTGCTGAGGTCTGCTCCGAGCAGGAGCCTTAGTCTTCCCGGAAACCACAGCCTTATGCACAGCAGCCCGCTTCTAGATGTGGAGCCCCTGGGAGTTGAAATAATCAACCCAGGGAGCAGGCTGAGAAGCAGCAGAGCCCGTTCTCAAGCACACCTGTCTTCTCTACTCCGCGTGCCTATGCAACCTTCTACTTTCAAATGAAAAAAGCCTGAAACAGAAATGTACAGCACTGAAAGCTTACATTAGAAAAGAGGAAAAGTCTCAGATTAATCACGGAAATTACTACCCCAAGAAGAATGAGAAAGAAACACAAAATAAACTCAGAGCACGGCAGAGTGAAGGAAATAATAAAGAGCAACAGTTGGTGAAATTGACAACAGGAAAACAATAGAGAAAAACCAGGAAAAAAAATCTAGTTCTTCAAAAAATAAACCTCTGGCAAGTTTCACAAAGATAAAACAAGCGAATACTCAAATCACCAATATCAGAAATAAAACAGAGATATTACAGATCTTGCAGCCATTTTAAAGACAGCAAAGGAATGCTATAAACAGTTTTACCCTCATAAATTCAACAGTGTAGAAGAAATGAACCAATTCCTCAAAAACCGCAAATGACCAAAACGCAACCAATATGAAACATGCAACTTGAATAGTCTTATAACAATTAAATAAATTGAGTGTGAAATTTAAAAGAAATCGTTAGGCCCAGATGGTTTCATTGGAGAATTCTACCACACAGTTATGAAGAACTAACACCTATTTTACAAAATCTGTCTTAAAAAAAATAGAAGAGGAAAGAACACTTGCCAACTCATTTTATGAGGCTAGGCCTGATACCAATACCAGACGAAGACAATACATGAAAATACAAGTACAGACTAACATTTCTCATGAACTTCAGCACGAGGATTGTCAACAAAATATCAGCAAACCAAATTCAGCAACATTTAAAAGGAATTATACACTATGACCAGTTGGGATTTACCCCAGGTATGCAGGTTTGGTTCAATATTACAAGATCAACCAATGTAATGCACCTACCAACAGGCTACAGAGGAAAAGTCATGTGATCCTATCAGTTGATGCAGGAAAAGCATTTGGCAAAACCCATCACCTACTCATGATAAAAACTCTCAGAGAACTTGGAATAAGGGAGAATTTCCTTAACTTCATAAAGAGCATCTGTAAAAACCTATAGCTAATGTCATACTTAATGGTAAAAGACTGAATATATTCCTTCTACAATTTGGTACCCAAAAAGTGTTCATTCTCACCTCTCTTATGCAGTAGGTTACTAGAAGTTCTACCAACTGTAATACATCAAGACAAAGAAATAAAAGACATGCAGATTGGAATGAAAGAAATTAACTGTCTATATTTGCAGATGACATGATAGCCTCTGTAGAAAATCCCAAGGAATCTGCAAAAGAACTAATAAGTGAGTTTAGCAAGTTGCAATATGTAAGATCAACACACAAAAAATCAATCTCACTTCTATACACTAACAAAGAAGGGGTGAAAACTAATTAGAAATACAATATCATTTACAATCATTCAAAAAATACTGACATACTTCATTATAAACTTAACAAAACACATACGGGACCCAACATTTAAGGATGTCAATTATTTCCAAATTGTATTGGTTTAATATAGTACTGTCAAAATTCTAGCAAGAATTTTTGTGAATATAGACAAGCTTATTTTTCCATAGAATTTATGTGGAAACACGCAGGACCAAGAACAGCAAAAACCATCTTGAGAAGAAAGAATAAGTGGGAGGACTCACTGTTTGAAACTGAAGATTACTAATCAAGACAGTGTGATATTGGCAGAGGGATGGACATGCATAGATCAATGGAACTCAGAAACACACTCACGCAAATATGCCCAGCTAATCTTCCACAAAAGTACCAAAGCCATTCATCAGAGGAGGGACGGCCTTTCCAACAAATGATGTGGGAGCAACTAGACATCGTAGCAAAAATAATGAACTCATACCTTATACAAAAACTTACTCAAAATGGATCATGAATGTAATTGTAAAAGTATAAACTTTTTTTTTAATAGCAGAAAATTTTTGAGATCCAGAACTATCCAGGTGGTTAGAAGTGACATAAAAAACAATTGGACTTTCTTAAAATTAGAAGCTTTTGTTCTGTGAAAGAGCCTGTTAAGTGAATGAAAAGACAAGCTACAGACTGGGAGAAAATATTTGCAAACTACGTATCCGATGAAGGCTTTTAACGTCTAGAATAAAGAACTCTCAAAATGCGGTAATTAACAAACCAACAAGCAAATTAGGAAACAGGCAAAAGATATGAAGGGTTATTTCATATAAGAGCACACGCAGATAACAAATAAACCCATGAAAACATGTTTGTTATCATTACTCATTAGGGAAATACAAGTTAAAATTGCATGGAAATATCATTATATACACATCAACACAGCTAAAATAAAAAAACAGTGACAACTCCAGATGCTGGCAAGGTTGTGGAGAAACTGCATCACATATATGTTGCTGGTGGGAATGCAAAATGTTAAAGTCACTCCAGGAAAAAAGTTTGTTAGTTTCTTATAAAACTAAACATGCAACTGACATGTGACCCAGCAATTGCACTCCCAGGCGTTTATCTCAGACAAATGAAGACTTGTAGTCACACAAAAACCTGTTAGCTCATAGTAGCTTTGCTCATAGTAGCCCCAAACCAGGAGCTCTCCAGAGAGCCTTCAGTGGGTGAATGGTCAAGCTGGATTGCATCCACACCACGGAATCCTATTCAGCATTAGAAAGCAATCAACTGCTGGTACACGGGACAACTTGGATGGAGCTACAGGGACCTGGGCCGAGTGAAAAAAGCCAATGCCAGGAAGTTGTTATATAAATGCAATGATTCCATTTATATAACATTCTTGAAATGACAGAACTGAAGAAATGGAGAAGTGGTGATTGGCTGCCAGGGGTAATCGAAGGGCTGGGGAGGGAAGGAAGTGGGTGTGGCTGCAGAAGGCTCCTGGTGGAAAGGAGCCTTGACTCTATGGATGTCAGTATCCTGGCTGTGATACTGTACTATAGTTTTGCAAGACATTGTCACTGAGGGAAACTGGGTAAACGTTTCTAAAAAAGGCCCAGACAGATAACATGACTAGGGCCCACTGTCTGTGAACCAGGTGGGGTGGGGCTCAAAGTAAGCCATGGGGGTGGTGTAGCCCTTCTGGGACTTCCACAACAGCCCTGAGGTGCCTTCTTCCTCATCCACCTGGGGCCAATGCATTACGGAGACCCTACAATCCCATCAGAAGGCGCGTCCTGAGTCCCTCTGTCCAGTACACTGCCAAGCCCACAGCTGGCTTCTGTTCCTTGTCCCTTCTAGTTAGATGCCCCAGCTTCCAAGTTTCTTCCCCAGGCTGGGCCGTGGACTCCTCTTGTCTCTACAGCTCCTGGCACCTCTCCCTGTGGTTGATCTGGCACCCCCCACCACCCGGCCTACTTGCTTTTGGCTGGGCAGGTGTGCTTGAGATCTTCCGGTGGGTGGAAGGGCCGGTGTCTGCGCAACTCCAGTGGCCAGTGCCAGCTAAGGCCACCTCCAAGCCGTATCACCAAGGGCCTCTGGTTCTTCCCCCACTTGCCCTGAGGCCCCAGCCCTGTGCTGGGACGGGTTCCTGGGAGGTGGCCACTGTGCTGCCAGGCAGACAGAAAGGGAGCACAGAGCAGAGGGAGAGTGCTCCTCTCTGACAGGGGTGGGTCCAGGCCTCCAGTGAGAGAGGGCTGGCCAGGGATGCAGCCGCTGTGGGCCATTCGCCAGTAGGCTCCCTGGGCAGGAGGCTGCAGCAGCACGACGTCACCGCTCCCCAGCCTCAGAGCCTGCGAGCCAGCACACCGGCCCCAGCCTCAGCTGTTGTCCCCAAGAAACCTCTGCTCTCCCTCCATGTGCTTTTGGACATGGAGCCTGTAGCTGGGGCAAAACAAGGACACCGCATGTGCTGAACTGGGATCCCTGCTGCGCCTTGTACTCGCCCTCCAGGACTCTTGGCCCCTCCTGATGCAGCAGCTGTGGCTGCACTGCCCCTTCCTTCCCCCCGACCCACCCTCAGAGGCCAGGCCTGCCCCAGTGGGGAAGGAGGCAGAGGCCCTGACAAAGAGTGGGATCTGCCACAGGGAGAGCCACACCTGCCTGGAGCACAGGAGGCCGGGGGTGGGCAGGCTGGAACAGTGGTTCAGGCTGCAGGAGACTCTCTGGTCCCAGTCACAACTGCTGGGGCTGACAGGAAGCAGCCATGCTCCCACCCAAGTGGAGGGTGGGCTCTGGATTCAGGTGCTCAGGCTGATATAGCACTGATCAGGAAATCGGGCCAGCAGAGGATGGGCTCATGGTGCAGAGGACTCGCCTGAATTGGCCTCCTTCAACCCAGTTCCCACCCGCTGGGGTGAAAGCCTGCAGCCTGGCCCACCCTGGAGGCAGCACCAAGGTGCAGCCTTCATGGGAGGACTGGTGGTGGCATGCGTAACCCCCCCGAGAGTCCCAGGGAGCTGGAGAACTTGCTCCTCTCCCAGCCACGTGGAGGTCTGGGGAAATTCTAGGAACGATGATCTGGCATAAACATGATCATTATTATAAGCTGGGGGAATCATTTCCTCCCATCCCATACAAGAAAATGGAGGCCCAGAGAGAGTCAGCTGGAGCAGGCTGGACTCATGTGGGGCCTGCTGTGAATCCAGGCCCAGGCTCCCCAGGCTGTCCCGTCCTTCTTGAGGTGGGGTCCATGGGGGCTGTGTAAAAGCTGCTTGGAGGTGCCCAGGCAGCCGCCCTGCTGGCATCACCCTCAGAGCACAGACCCTGAGAAGGTCCAGTTTGGGAGAATGCTCTATTGTCAAGATGACGTTTGACTACACAATCACAAAGTGAATACTCCAAAAACAGAAAGGCATGCTGGAAGGAGGCTTGGGGAGGTCTCAGGACAGAAGCCCTACACTGCGGAGCTGAGCCTGTGTGCTGTGGGCCTTGTCCCTCCTAAGTGTGGGGCTGGCCAAGCCCCAAGGACAGCTGAGTGTGCTTTGGACACAGCCAGCAACTGCTATTAGCCCTGAGAAAATTCTAGCAGTTGCTTCTCAGAGTGTCTTCTGTGGGAGGGGCTGGCGGGCAGGTGGTCAAGGGTGGCTGTTTTCCCAGCAGTGAGACACAGGGCGGGGGGACAGGACGAGGTGCTGCGGAAGCCCCACTGGCTGGTCCTGAGCTGCAGTCCCCACCTGTTCCCGTCTGCTCCTCTGCCTCCTGTGGGCACTCATGGTGCCCTAGCACACGTGGCTCCTTTTGCTCCCAGTTCCTTGTCCCTATCTCTGGTGTCCCAGAGATAGAAGTCCCCCCGAGCAATGTCATCAAGGCTGAGAGGGCCTCATAGGGCAGAGAGGAGGCCCCCACTTGAACAGCTGTGGTCTGCAGTCTCCTCCCCCGCCTGCTGGACTTGGTGCCAGGCATGACTGTCTGCACTGACAAGAGAGGCCCTGGCCTGAGAAGCTCCCATTCTGGCAAAAAGTGTGTGTGAGCTGGGAAGGACCCAGGCGCTGACCTGACCGTCTCGCCGCTGCCAAGGGCAATGCTCTGGATGGCTTGCAGGTCCAGATGTCCACCGGAGACCTCACTACTTGGCTATAGTCTCTACTGAGGCTCAGAGGAGGCTGGGAGGAGGTGGGGGCCAGGGCTGGGCCACTTCTGACTCTGCATTAGTAGCCCGTAGTCATGCCCTTGGTATGTGACACAGGCATAGCGGGTTCACCGCAGAACACCCACAGATGAGCCGACTGGCCCATGCTGGCCCATGCTGGCCCCTGCTGCCTGCGGTCCTGCCAGCAGCAAACTCAGGGGAGTGCTCTAGAGAGGGGTGGGGGAGTCAGAGAATTAGGGGATCCCACTGCAGGGGACCTACAGGTCTCCTGAAGGTGTATCCAACAGAAACTATGTCTGTTGCATGTGGTCTGTAAGTTATTGTCTAGCTTTCATCAGATTTTTTTGTTTTCTTCTGGAGTCAGAATCTCACTCTGGTGCCTAGACTGGAATGCAGTGGTAGAGTCACGGCTCACTGCAGCCTTAACCTCCTGGGCTCAAGTGATCCTCCTACCTCAGCCTCCTCAATAGTTGGGATCATAGGCACATGCCATCATACCTGGCTAATTTAAAAAATTTGTTTTTGTCGAGACAGGGTCTCCCTATGTTGCCCAGGCTAGTCTCAAACTCCTGGGCTCAAGTGATCCTCTCATCTTGGTCTCCCAAAGTGCTGGTGTTATGGGTGCGAGCCACTGCAGCCAGCCTCATCAGATTCTTAAAGAGGCTCATGACCCAAACAAAGTGAGAACTGGGGTCTGGGACACAGAGGGTTCCAGGACTCCCTGCCCCTGCACAGACCACTGTAGAAGTGAAGTGAACGCCACTCCGGCACCAGCAGGTTACGAATTACGTATGTTAAAGTACATGCCGCAGGTGGAGTCAGGTAACAGAAGCAGAGTAGAAAGGTAGGGGCATCACTTACTTCTGGGGATAAGACAGATCTCTCAGATCTTTCAAAATCCTGAAGACAAAACACACTTCATAATTTAAAAATTATACAGTTTGGAAACTTAAAAATTGAGTTGTACTGGACACTTTTTGATAACATGGTGGGCTAGGTTTCTGGATCAGCTTTTCACTGAAAACAACTGAAAACCTGGACAAAATATATAAATAATGTATTTTAAATGTCTTAAAGATTTAGCCAAAAAGCAAGAACTTCTCAAGTCAAAACATTTAGAGAATACAGACACCCAAAAGCAAGCCAAGGCCTGACACCAGTGTGTGGCCTGAGGAATTTGCCAGTCACGGGAAACTGAACTTCAAGTTTCATGGCTTCCTGGTGGGCAGAGGGCAGATGTCAAAGCCCATGACAGGCCCAGATTTCTATGGGAAATCACCACAGAGCCAAGACCCCCACCCCCCAATCAGCTATCTGCTCAAAGTGAGGGTCAACTGGAAATTAATCTGCCTCTCCCAAGGGTATAACAAAGAAAACCAGCCGTTTTGAACCTCAGTGCCGAGAGGAGAGAGGTGAAAAAACCCTGCTGAGAATTTATCAACAGAAGCCAGTGGTCATCATGTAGATTTTTTCATAATTCATAAGATCTGAATTCATAAGATCTACGTGGCCTGAAAACCTCAAGCTGGTGGTAGTTCAATTTTCAATGAGACAGAGTGGTGGTGGTCCCAGGTACTTAAAAGATTGAAGACAAATCCTTCCTGGAGGAACCCACAAATGCTCCTCCAAGGTAAAATGAAATGCTTACAGAAAGAAATAACTAACCACACATGTAAACCAAGGAATAGAATTCAGAGCCCAGAAACAAACCCCATAATCTGTATACTTCATGTGTGGGTGATCAGTGAGGAACGGGCTGATTTTTCAATCAGTGATCCTGAGGAGATTGCAAATCCATGTGGAAAAAACTAAAATTATATCCCCACTTCGTACCATTTACAAAAATTAATTCCAAGTGAATTAAATATCAACATGTAAAAGAAATATATAGCTTTTAGAAGAGAATATGTACAATTATTTTTAGGACCTACAAGTGCCTCAGAAACAAAAAACATAAACCATTTTGATAATATCCTGGGGCATGAATTTCTCTAGATTGATAAAATTAATTTTAGACAGGGATAATGTTTGGATTTTTTCTGGCCCCAGTAAGGCTCTTTCCTTGGTTCTTCCTGGTAAACTCGCTGGCCTACAGTTGGCTTATTGCCCACAGAGTGATCAGCCTCCTCTTTGCCTGCTAATAGAATCTCCATTGTTTTTGAGACAGCCCTTAGACTTGAATTTGCCTACACTATTTCAAATAAACTCAGTCCTCAGGGGGAGACCTTTGGAGTCTGGAGCTCTGTGTTCTCATGAGTAGCCTCTACTCCTGAGAAAAATGTCTATAACACTTCTCTTGTCACGGTGGAAGCCTCTCATCTTTTGACTTGACTTGACTGGTGTAGAACCTATACCCTGTAAGTGAGCTGGGTGAGATAGTCTCAGCCTGCTGAACCTGGGCTAGAGCCTCCACTCTTGATTCAGGAGGCAGAAGAAAAGAGCCCCCAACTTCTCAGCAGCACTGTCTGAACTTTACGACACAGAGTGGGAGGGGATGATCAGTCTTGGTGACCTGCCCCTCTCAGGGAGATACAACGCATTCATTTCCCTGGCCAGTGTAAGAAAGAATCGCACGCTTGGTGTCTTAAAACAACAGAAATTTATGTTGCCATAGTTCTGGAGGCCGGAAGTCTGCAATCAACACCACGGGGCTGAAACTGGGGTGCTGGCAGGGCTGCAGTCCCCCGGGTGCTCTGGGGCAGGATCCATTCCTTGCCTCTTCTGCCTTCTGGTGGCTGCCCACCTCCCTCTGCTTGTGGCGGCTGCACCTGATCTCTGCCTCCGTGGTCACACTGACTCCTCTTCTGTTGTGTGTTAAATCTCCCTCTGCCTCTCTCTTATAAGGGCACTTACGATGGCATTTAAGGCCCACTCAGATAATCCAAGATGAGCTTTTCATCTCAAGGTTCTTGATTTAACCACACCTACAAAGACCCTTTTTCTTACAAGGTAATATTTACAGGTTCCAGGATTTGGACCTGATATTTTTGGGGGACCATTATCCTGTCTGTTATGTATCATACGCCTTGACTAGGAATCGAAGGGTAAAGGATCCCCATCTTCTTGGCCACTACCAAGAGGGAAATTTCCAGCAAATGGAGGTGGGGACGGGGTATAAAGGGAGAGAGCAGGTCGTGGTTCAAATGCTGCAGACTCTCATGGTTCTTGCCAAGTTTCAGTATATTTTCTTGAATAACTGTTTCTTCATCTGCTATATGCCTCAGGATAATTTTAAGAAGCTTTGAGCTTTAAATGTTTGGATTTTAAAAAATGATTTTTATCTGTCATGTTTATTTTGCTGGGAGTGAATCTGTAGAGCTCCTCCTGGGGCTGTTCCCAGCACAGAATCATGTCTGGTTTTCGTGTTCTTTTTCCTCTTTTTCTGTCTTCCTTTTGCATTAATCAAGTATTACATTTTAGCTCTTTGTTTTGACTCATTAGCTATAACTCTTTGTTTTGTTATTTTAGTGTTTGCTTTAAGTTTTAAGTTTTATAGTGTGGGTCTTTAACTCATCACAGTCCCTTTAAGAGACCTCGGCATCACAGGACTTAAGCATAGTCTGGAATTTTTTAGAGTGAGATACTTTCCCCTCTCTTCTCCCTGCCTTTATGCTATTGTTGTGATACTTTACTTTTACCTATCATAGACCCCAATATACATTGTTATTGTTTTTTGAAGAATCAAAATTTTTAAAGAGATCTCAATAATAAACTCACCTATGTAGTTTCCACCTGTAGCTATTTTCACTCCTGTTTGTACATCCAGATATTCATCCAGTATCACTTTGCCTGATGGACTTCTTTTAACATTTCTTGCAGACAAGATCTGCTGGTGATGATTTCAGCTTCTGTAGGTCTGAAGAAGCCTTGATTTCATCTTCATGTTTGAAAGGCATTTTTTGCTGGGTATGCAATTCCCTAATGACAGTTTTGTACAGTCCGCGCTTTAATGATGTCCGTCCACTGACTTCCTGCTTGCATTGTTTCTGGTGGAAAAGCTCTTATCTTCATAATCTGTGGTCCTCTTGATGAAATGTGTCCTTGTTTTTCCGGCTTCTTTGAAGATGTTCTCTTTGTTGCTGGTTTTAAGCAATTTGATCATGATTGCACCTTCATTAGTTTTCTTCTGCCTTCTTATGCTTGTGCTTATGGTTGGCTGTGCTTGCACTGGAGTTGCAAGTGTTTGTCCACTTTAAAAACTCTTCAACAACTATTTCTTCAAATATTTTTTTCTGTTCCCACACTCCTTTGGTCACTACAATTCCAACATATATTAGGCTACTTGAAGGTTTTCCCTCAGTTTGCCGATGCCCTTTTCATTCGTTTGTATTCATAATTCTTTGTGTGGTTCATTTTGGGTAGTCCTTATGGCAGTGTCTCAAGTCCACTAAGCTCCTTTGTAATGTCTAATCTGCCGCTCATGTTGTCGAGTGTACTTTTTGTCTCAGACACTGTAATGTTCACCTCTAGAAGTACAATTCAGGCACTTCTTAGACCTTTCATATCTCTCCTTAACTTAGTTTTAATTATGTGTTTTGAAATTATAGATTCACAGAAAGTTGCAAAAAAAAATGCTTGCACAAAAATTTAGGAAAATAGAACTGGGGTTAATAACTAGAAGCCAAGGGAAGCCTATTTTAGCTCAAAATAAAGGTGTGGTTCCTGCCAGAGAAGCCCCCAGGAGGAATGGGCTGCCCGGCATGTGATCAGTTCCCTTTCAACAGGGATCTAGCAGAGCCTGGATGCCTGATGGACAGAAAGGCTGTGGTAAGATTTGTGTGTTTAACACAGAACCAGCTTGGAAGGTCCCCTCAGTGAGTCGTAGATCTGCTTCGGGGAATGGCACCTATAAATTATTCATCAGAAGTGGAAAAGTGGGCCCCTGGTTGCAGGGAAGGCAGAGTTTCTCCCCTTCTCTGACCCTCTGACTTTGCCCCTCCCCAGATCACAAGGATGAGGTTCCCCTCCTGTGGAAAACGTCTCCCAACCTCTTCTTGCCCTCAGCACCTGCTTTAGTTTGGGGTTGCAATGTGCTCAGCTTCAGAGGCTGCAGTTCTCTTTGGTCCAGTCCAGTTATGGCAGCTGGGCTCTCCTTTGTCAGACACTAGCTTCACCGGACACTCTTCATCGCAAGGAGTGGCCACATGACCACAGTTCTGTCAAGATAAGAAGAAGCTATTGGCAAGAGGACTTTGGCTTTCTGAAAAACGAGGGAGGTGGAAGAAGACATTTTGCTGGTGCCTTCTCTTCCCTTTGTGATACATGTGGTGCCTGGGGCTGCAGCAGCCATCTTTGAAGTATGAAGGAAGGCGAAGGGACTGTAGAGACAGGAGCCAGGCCGCATGGGATTTAACTGCAACAGGCACCTGGAGCCACCCACCTCCCCATTCTCTGGAGGTTAGATTGTTAGTTCCTTTATTGTTTAAGCCTGGGGTTAGCAAATTTTGGCCCCAGGTGGGTGTGTCCTCTGCAAGCCACACTCAGTCCAAATCCCTGCCACACCACCCCGGGCCTGAGACTCAGGGCTAGGTGGAGCTGCAGGGAGCCCCCACCTGCTCCATCCATGCACATGAACTGGCGTAGAAGAAGGCAGTGACCATCCTGGCTGTGCTCCCACTTCTCTATGTCAGCCAGAGGGGCCACCCTCTCTGGGTCTGAGCCACCCACCTGGGACCAGAGAGAAGGGCTTGGAAATGTGCTCTGGCACTCCACTGGGCCAGGAGGGACTGGAGGCACCAAGGGCTCATCATCTACCTAAGAGATGGGACAGAAGGTGCACAGACAGGCCAGGTGGACAGGGTTCTCTCCTGAGACCAAGGCAGAGTCCCTGAAGCAGGAGATGGTGGCCCCCATTTAAGGAGACCATAAGGGAGGAGGAGAAGGGCAAGATGGTAAGTTCCTGACCCCTACGACTAACCCACCCAGGGAGAACTGTGTGCCAGAGCTGGGTGGTTGCTTCTGTGTGCCAAAGCCTGGAAGACAGGTGCTCCATGTCCCTGCTCAAGTCTGTCCCCCACCAGCCACAGGACATGCAGCCAGTCAGCCAAGCCCTACATAGGGATGGAACCAGGTGCCTGGACCTCAGCCACAGCAATGCTCAGCTTAGGGGCTCTAGGTCAGGGCCAGTATCCTCCTCCAGCCTCCCTTGCTCCCTGGCACAGGTCAGCAGGGACTTCTGCCTGTGCAGGGTCCCACCCAGGTCAGCACTGGTCCTTTGTGGGCCTTCCCTGATGGCTCACCAGGGTGAGGAAGCCCTTTCCAGGACCTCGCCCCATGAGGTCTGTGCCTTCCCTGTGGCACTGCCCTAGCCTCCCTGAAGTCAGGCTGACATGCATCCTGTGTGCATGTGGGAGCCTCCCAGGCAGCCCCAGCAGCCTCTGACCTACTGTGGGCATTGGGCGCCTGTGGGAGCTGGCCATACCAGGGACAGGCTTGATACCCCAGCTCACCCTGCCCTGGCAGGAAGCAGTGCCTGGCCAGCCCTCTGCCTCTGCATTCCAGACTCTCCAAGAAACTGAGTTGCAGCTAGAGGTGGCTGGGGTGGCCCAAGCAGGAGGCTTCCCTGGGCAACAGTGGAAGAGAGATTTTTAGAGTCTGCTGTGTTTTTCATAAGAAAATATTTTTAGGCCAAATTCATCCTAGGCAACAATATGTGGCTTCTAGCTAATTATGCAATTAATCATCAGGGCTGGGATGGTGTGGGCAAGCAGGTGAGGAGCGTGCCAATGCCACTCCACCGACGGGGACACACTCAGGAGGGCCACAGCCACCGAGAGCATGGAGCACACTAAGTCTGGGGTCCCTGCCACCTCCGTCCCTCAGACTAGCTTGGCCCCGAGCCTGTAGAAAACTGGAGGAGTCCAGCGTGGGTTGGGGGGCTTCCCCACAGCTGTAGATCCTCCCAGAGAAAAAGAAAGGCGCAGTTGCGTGGAGAGGGCCACCCCTCTCCTGGGAGGTGGGACATCCAGCAAAAGACTGGGCCCTCCTGCCCCTTTTCTTTTGGGCCACCGGCAGTGTGCTCCTGGCCACGTGGAAGTCACAAGCCTGGGAGGCAGTGCTTGCTTGGTAACCCCATGGGGCCCAAAGGTCCAGGGGCACAGCACGCAGGTATGTGGGTCCTGCCCTGTGAGAGGGTGGCTGTGATCCCTGCAGCGACAGCCCCCAGCACCGGACCCTGATATACCCTGACTCAGGGTCACCATCTCTTTCCAATTCATACAAAGGCTCCATAAAGGCATTGACAGCTCAAGATCGTTCCTGGCCAGCCCTGCTGAGCCTGTGCATGTTGGGTGAAGCTACACCCAGGCAAACGGTGCAGGCTCCTCACCCAGAATTCTCCCCCAGGACCCCCCGCCACACCTGAAATCAACCAGGTTTCCCTCCTGCGTTAACCCCCATGGGGTTACTGTGAGGAGACAAAGCTCCTGGCCTAGCTTCTGGTTGCTTCAGCCACAGCAGAGAAATCCCTCTGAAATTCAGAGGTGGAGCCTCACCTCAGGTCTTCACAGCCCCTACAGGAATCGGCTGCTGGATCCTGTCCCAGGATGGTACCCCTTGGGGCCCTTCTCTCCTGTTTATCTTTCTTGCATTAGAAAGCTCAAATCTCCACCGCCAAAGCCCCTCATGGCACCCTCTACAGCTTGCCCGATTCCTGGTGGCCTCACCATCCTCCCTTTGTACCCCAGAAAGCCTCAAGTCATCCTTGACTCTTCCTCATCCTTAAGTCCACGGGCACCACCAACCTTGCTGGCTGCCCTGCCCACACACAGCATCCTCTCTCCATCCCTGTGCCTACGGTCTGCTGCCACTCAGGCCCTCATGAGGCCTCCTGCCCCAGCTCCCTCCTCCAGTCTTTTGAATCAGTTGGCACTCTCAGGATGTCCTCAGTACGGAGGGCCCTTCCCAGGAAAGTGACAGTTCTCCCCAGGCTTGGCAGTAAGCGAGGTCAGGAGTTCCATGCATGACAGCTGGGGGCTGCCTACCAGGCCCCGTCCTGGTGATCGGCTGCAGGGCCTTGCCACGGAACCCTCAGTACCTCGTTTTCCCTTGATTGTGACAGAGAGACAGCGGGGCCTTGCTGGAAGGGGTGCTTGAGCTTTAGGGGAGGGAACAGGAGTTATTCTCCCACCTGCTGCCCTTTGCCTGGCTGAACACAGCAGGTGCTGAACAGAGCTGAAGACCAGCACCGCGACAGGTCCAGAGGGGTCTGTGGAAATGGCAGAGCAGGCCTCAGCCTGAGTGTGTGCTGTGGGCTGAGTGTGTAGCTCTCTGAAATCCACAGGTTGAAACCGTGCCCCCTCGACAGCTCGACACCTGTCCCCTCCCCCAGCCTGAGCCTGCTGAAGTCCTTGTTGCCTGGGACCTCAGGCTACTCTCCCTGGTCCCAGGGATCCTCCTGTCGCCCAGAGGCTGGAGGCCCCTGGAGCAGCCTGAGTGGGCCGGTCCTGGGGCTGTGCCCGGCCCAGCTGGGGTAGGTGGGTGCCGTCACTCACGCCCACCCGCTGACGCGGCAGTCCCACAGCCTGACCCAAAATAGACTGGGCTGAGAAACCAGAGTGGTGACAAGGACGAGGCAGCCCAGCTGTTGGGAAAGCAGCATCCTCACCTCCTCCCCTCATGTTCAAATCCAGCTGGAGCCTCATTTCCCTGGAGAGGTCTCTGTGCGGCCTCCGCCCTCCATGTGGGCTCCCGAGTCTTTGTGCCCATGAGGCGGAGGGTGGGGTAGGAGGCGACACTGCGGAAGAACAGGAACAGATGAGAGGTGCTGGTTTCAGAATGGAAAAAGCTGAACCTTAGCTGCTGCCAAAGGGTGGTCCCGGCATCAATAAGAGAAGTGAGTGACGCCCCTCGGCAATGGGGCCCCGGGTGACAAGGGGGGACTCAGCTGGCTTTCCCCTACCCATGTCAGCCCCTTCACATGGGCCTCAGGACAGCGAGCTCACTCCCAGGACTTTGGGCTTTTTCCATCTGCTTGGATGAGCTCTTCCTCTAGGAGCCCGCAAGGGCCCTCCTCTCCCGGCAGGCCCTGGCAAGGCCTCCTCAGGCCTCCCTATGGCACTCCTGCTCATGGCACCCATTCAGGGGCTCCTCTTTGGTGCTTATCTCCGGAAAATATGCCTGGACTTTTTTCTTATTGGGCTCCCAATCCTCAAAATTGGAAACTTCTCCAGGACAGGACCCTGTTGGCTTTTCCAGTGTTGTGTCCCCAGCACCCGGAATAGTGCCTGGCACACACTGGGGGCTAATAAGCATTTATTGCATGAATGGACGGATGGCTAGAAAAGGGTCGGACTCAGCTGTGAAGGGCATTTACTTCGCCATGTGTTAAAAATAAAACTTTAATTTGACCCAATATCATGATCTAACTCCATTGGAAGGAAGTGGAGAGGGAAGGGTGTGTGCCTGTGGGGGTTGGGGGCTGTGGGAGGGGATGTAAGGGAACGGGACTGTCATTTACCCTGGAGAAGAAGTCCATCATTCAGTTAACACCTAAAATGAAAAAACCAAGAACGAGCAATGTAAGCATTTTACTTAGAATCATAAAAGTAAATGTGGGAAGGAACAGCCAACAGACTCATGGAATGCTTCTATGGATGGGGATTAGGGCAGGGGACTGTCATTTTTCTTTATAAACCTTGTATTATGTTGAAATGTTTTAGGCAATGTCTACATATTGCTTGGATGAAGTTTAACAATTAAGTAATAAAGTTGGATGCTTTATGTCATTAAATTCACAGATTGGTTTAATTTTGTTAAATCTTCTAGGCAACTTTTTTTAGTGATTTCTTTTTTATCTAATTAAACTTTTTATTTTGAAATAATTGTAGATTCACACACAGTTCTAAGAAATAAAACAGAGCTATCTCGTATACTTTTCCCCTAGTTTCCTCCAAAGGTAACATCTTATAAAACTATACTACAATGTCACAACCAGGATGCTGATATTGATACCGCGGAGAGACAGAACATCCCCTTCCCACCAGGATCCCTCACATTTCTCTTTTATAGCCACAGCCACTTCCCACCCAGCTCCCTCGAGGAGAGGAATCCCTGTCTCAATCCCACCCTGCCCTCACCCCCGGGACCACTACCCTAACCTGGTCTGTATTTCTATTAAACCTTAGTTACTTTTCACCATTTTCATACAATGTTATCATTTCAAGAATGTTACATAAATCAAATCATTCAGTGTGTAATGTTTTGGCGCTGGCTATTTCACAGAGCAAGATTCTCTGCAGGTTCACTCAGGTCGATTCATGTAACAAGAGTTTGGTCCTTTTTCCTGCTGAGCAGTATTCCGTGGTATGGATGTACCATAGTTTGTTTAAACAATTCACTCAATAAAGGACATCTGGGGTGTTCCCAGTTTTCAACTACTTCCTAAAGAGCTGCTATGAACTTTCATGTACAGATTTTTGTGTAAGCATAAGTCTTCATTTGACTGATAAAAATGCCCAGGAATGCAGTCACTGGGTCATGTGTTAGTGGCGTATTTAGTTTTTAAATAAACTGACAAACTGTTTTCCAGAGGGCCTTTATCATTTTTAGTTTTTAAATAAACTGACAAACTGTTTTCCAGAGGGCCTTTATCATTTTACATTCTCACTGGCAATGCATGAGTGTTCATTCTGATACGTGTATATGGTTTTAATTCGCACATCACTGGCAGTCAGTTTTATGTGTTTATTTGCCATCTCTTTGGTGAAAGGTCTCTTTACTTCTGCCGGTTTGCTAATTGGATTTTTTTGTTGTTATGTTCTGATAATTCTTTCTGTATTTTAGACTATTTCTTTGTCAGATATGTGGTTTGCAAATATTTTCTCCCAGTCTATATTGTCTTTTCATCCTCTTCATAGGATCTTTTGCAGAGCAAAAGTTTTTCATTCTGATCAATCCAACCTGTCAGTTTTTCTTTTTATGAATTTTTCTTCTGGCATCAAATCTAAGAACATTTTGCCTAGTCCTAAATCCTGAAAAGTTTCTATTATTTTCTTGCTAAAAGTTTTATAGTTTGAAATTTTACATTTAAATTCATTATCCTTTTTAAGTTAATTTTTAAAAATCAGATGTGAGATTTGGGTTGAGGTTCAGGTTTCTGTTTGGTTGGTTTTTGCCTACAGGTGTCTGATTTCTCCAGCACCGTCTTTGTTTCACTGAATTATTTTTGCACCTTTGTCAAAAATCAGCTGGACCTATTGGTGTGGGTTTATTTCTGGGTTCTCTCCTCTGTTCCACTGATCTATGTAACCAACTAACTCTCTACCAGTGCTGCACAGTCTTGATAACTGTAGCTAAATAATATCTTAAAATCACATAGATAGATTCCTCTCACTCTATTCTTTTTCAAAATTGTTTTAGCTATTCCAGTTCCTTTGCATTTCCATGTAAATTTTAGAATGTCATCTATATCTTCAAATAATCTTGCTGAGATTTGGATAGTAATTGTGTTAAACCTCAAAATCAACTTAAAGAGAACTGATATCGTCCCATGTTGAGACTTCCAATCCATGAACACAGTATGTCTCTCCATTTGTTTAGATTTTTAAAAATTTTCTTTAATTTCTTTCATCAGCATTCTGTAGTTTTTGGCATACAAGTCCTGAACATGTTTTATTAAATTTATACCTAAGTATTTCATTAATTTTAGTTACCATAATTTTTAATTCCAGTGTTCCTGTGTTCATGCTAGTGTATAGAAATTCACTGGTTTTTTTTGTATATTTACCTCATATCCTGAGACTTTGACAAACTCATTTATTGCTTGCTGGTGGTTTCGGTTTTGGTTTTTTGCTTTTTTTTTTTTTTTTTTTTGTAAATTTCTTAGAATTTCCTGTATAGACAATCATGTCATTAGCAAACAGGGAAAGTTTCATTTCTGCCTCCCAAACCTGAATGCCTTTTATTTCTTTTTCTTGCTTTATTGCACTGTCTAGAAACTCTAGGATGCTGCTGAACAGAAGTGGCAAGATAAGCACCCTTGCCTTTCTCCTGATCTTTGGGGAAACTATCCAGTCTTTCACCATTAGGTATAATTTAAATGATAGGTTTTTGTCAATGTTCTTTATGAACTTGAGGACATTCCCCCTCTGTTCTTATTTTTCTGAGTTTCTTTATGAATAGGTGTTGAATTTAATTTTTTATTTTCATAAAATGCACATAACTTAAAATTTACCATTCTAAGCAGTATAAACTGTACATTCAGTGAAATTTAGGACATTTACAATGTTGTGCAACTATCACCACTGTCTAGTTCCAGAATATTTTCACCAACCCAGAGGAAAGCCCAGACCATTGAACAACCCGTCATTCTCCATGCCCCCATCCCTCAAGGGTGCTGAATTTTGTCAAATACATTTTCTTACTCAATTAATATGATTATTTGATTTTTCTTTAGCCTGTTTATAAAGTGGATTACACTAACAGCTTTTTACATATTTAAACTGCCTTTGCATCCCTGTAATAAACCCCACTTGGTCATGGTATATAATTATTTTTATATATTGCTGAGTTTTATTTGACAATATTTTGTTAAGAATATTTATATCTATATTCATGAAGAATATTGGCCTATGGTTTTCTTTTTAACACTCTCTTAGTCTGTTACAGACGAATCATGTTATTAGCAAACAGGGGCAGTTTTATTACTTCCTTCCAAGTCTGAATGCTTTTTATTTCTTAGTGGGTTACAGACTAAGACAGACTCAGTTTTGTATCAGAGTAATACTAGCAATAGTATTGGGAAGCATTTGCTCCTATTTTATTTTCTGGAAAAGACTGTGTAGAACTGGTGTTAATTCTTCTTTAAACATTTGATACAATTTTCCCGTGATACCATCTGGACCTCAAGATTTCCTTTTGGGGAGGTTTTAAATTATGAATTCAGTTTTACTAATGGCTATAGGTTATTTGAAATATCTATTTCACATTCAGTAAGTTGTAGTTGGTTTTGGAGGGACACATCCATTTTAGGTAAGTTGTCAAATTTACGTGTGTAGAGTTGTTCAGTCTTCAGGGTCGGCAGTGATATCCTGTTTCATTCACAATACTGATGATTTGTGGTTTCTCTTTTTTTGGTCAGTCTTAGTAAAGGTTTTTTAATTTTATCACTCTTTTAAAAGAATCTGCTTTTTGTTTCATTTATTTTCCCTATAGTGTTGCTGTTTTAAATTTCATTGATGTCTGCCTTTATTTTTATTATTCCCTCTGCTTGCTTTGGGTTAATTTTGCTCTTGTCTAGATTCTTGAGGTGTAAACATAGATTAATGGCTTAAGATGTTTCCTCTTCTGTGATGTAGGCATTTAGTGCTATCCACCATCCTCTCAGGACTATTTTAGCTGTGTCCTACTAATTTTGGTATATTGCATTTTCATTTTCATTTAGTCCAACGTATGTTTATATATCCCTTGAGATTTCCTCTTTGAGTCATGGACTATTTAGAAATGCGTTGTTTTGTTTTCAATTGTTTAGAGATTTTCCTATTATCTTTCCATTGTTGGTTTCTAGTTGAATTCCATTGCAGTCAGAGAACATGCTCTACATAATTTCAATTATTTTTAAATTTTTGAGGTTTATTTTAAGGCCTACATACAGTCTATTTTAGAATAGGTTCCATGGGCATTTAAAAAGAATGTGTATTCTACTGTTGTTGCATGGGGTTTTCTCCATCTGTTGAACAGATAGTGTTCTTTGATGGTGTTGTTCTATATCCCTGCTAATTTTCTGTTAGTAATTCTATGAATTGTTGAAAGTAGTTCTATGCTGAAACAGTAGTTCTATGAATTGTTGAAAGAGGTGTGGATTTATATATTTCTCATTTTAGTTTGATCAGATTTTGCTTCGCATGTTTTTTGTCTCTGTTGTTTGGTGTGTGCAAGTTTAGAATTGCTATGTCTTCTTGGTGGGTGACCCATTCATCCTTATATAATGTCCTTTTCTGTCTCCAGTAATTTTCTTTCCTCTAAAATGTACTTTATCTGGTATTAATATACTTATTCCTGCTTTCTTTGTTTTGATTGATGTTTGCCTGAGATAACTTTTTTCATCATTTTACTTCCAGCCTACCCATATTATTATATTTGAAGTGAGTTTCTTATAAACAGCACATAGATGGGTCATATTTTTAATGTATTCTGCTCATCTCTGTCTTTTAATTGGTATATTTAGACCATTTGCATTTTTATGTAATTATCGACCTGTTAGGGCTTAAGTTGTCTATTTTATTTTTTGCTTTGGTTTTCTGTTTGTTCTCACTATTTTTAGTTTATCTGAGCTTTTTTCCCCCTCCTGTGGGTTATTTAAAGTTTTTTTAGAATTCCATCTTGCTTTGTCTATAGTGTGTTTTGAGAGTATCTTTTTGTATAGCTTTTTAAATTGCTATTTGATGTATGACATTATATATACATAATTTAGTGTACTGATATTAATATTTTACCAGTTTAAGTACAGAAAACTCAGGCCCCTTCATGCTACTTTACCCTCCTATATTTATAATGCAATTGTCTTAAATATTTTCTCGATATGCATGCGGAAATACATCAGACAATATAATTTTTGTTACAACTGTCAAACATAATTTAGAAAACTGACAATGAGAAGGAAATGTTTATCAATAGTTTTTACTCTTACTGTTTTTCTCTTTCTGATACTTCAAGATTCCTTATTTTAATATTTTGTTTCCTTTTAGATAACTTCCTTTAATCATTTTAGGGTAGGTTGGCTATTGTCAAATTCTGTTACTTTTCCTTCATTTGAGAATATCTTAATTTCCTGTGTTCCTGAAGAATATTTTACTGGAAATAGAATTCTGAGTTGATAGTTATTTTCTTTCAGCACTCAAAAAATGTGCCACTTTTGACCTCTGTGCTTTCTAATGAGAAATCTGTTGTCATTCTTATTTATTTTCCCTATAGGTAGGAAGGGGTCTTTTCTCTCCCAACTGCTTTTAAGATTTTTTCTTTGTTTTTAGTTTTTAGGAGTTTAACCATGATGTGTCGGGGGGTGGATTTGTTTTGGTTTATTCTATTTGGGTAACTTCTTGAATCCATAAGTGTATATCTTTGGCCAGATTTAGGGAGTTTCAACCATTGTATCTTTGAGTCCTTTTTTAAGGCTCGCCTCTTCTCCTCTTCTGCTGAGACTCAATAACATGAATTAGATCTTTTGTTACAGTCCCACAGGTTTCTGAGGGATTGTTCTTTTTGTTTCATTTTCAGTCTATTGTAGCTTTGTTGTTCAGATTAAATAATTCCTATAGTTTCTCCTGGAGTTCACAGATGTGTTCCTTTGCCGAGCTCCTGTATTGTGTTATTTGAGCAGTATGTTATGAGAGTCTGAATCTGAGTTGAAACCTTCTGGTTTAGCTGGCGGCTTCTGACACCACTCTGGTGGGCACAGTGGGGAAGGTGGGTGTAGGACTCTGGGTTCCCCCGAGGGCTCCAGTTCCCTGTGCAGCCTCCACTGACACCATGGGGTGGAAGGGGCTGGTTACTGCCTGGTGGAGGTGAAGGCCCTGGCCCCTCACTGAGCCTTCTCTGAAAGCACTCAACAGGGCCACAGGGAGACTGGGCACCTAATTACAGCCCGGCCAGGGTGAAAGTCCAGGCTCCCCCACTCAGCCTTTGATGGTGTGAGTGGGAACGAGCCACCACTTTTTGCATGGTGTTTGGCTGGAGTAGCTGGTTATTGTCTAAAATTTCATCTCCATTTTACAGAGAAGAAAACAGAGAATTTGAGGTGACTCTGTCCCAAGTCTCACGGCTGGGAGGAGTGGAGCTGTCTTGATGGTGCCCAGCACCCACGCAGCTCCTGGAGGACGAGCTGGCTCCCATAGCTGGACAGCCACCTGCAAGCTCTCTGCTGAAAGGCCTCTTTGGGCCTCCTTTCTCCCACAGAAGGAAGTCCCACCTTCTCAGCCTGGCATCAGGGGCCGCTTCAGACTGACTCTTCTGAAAGTATCAACCATGCCAACCCTTGATTCAAATCCCAGTTTCCTGCACTGGGGATGGAACTCATGCCCCCCGGCTGCATGCTTCTCTAGCCTTTGCGTTTTCCTGGCTCACTCGGCTCCATCATGCTGGTCTTTCTTCTGCCTGGAACACTCCAAGCCCATTCCTGCCACAGGGCCTTTGCTGTGCTGCTCTCTCGCCCTAGACAGCTGTCAGCACATCTGGCTTCTCCTTGTTAGCTACCTTGGCAGACAGGCTTCCCCAGCACCCAACTACATTTGCGTGATGTCCCCCACCGAACCAGCCCCAGTCACTCTCATTCCCATTACCCTGCTTTATATTCTTCATAGCCTGCATCCAGGATGGGTCATCTTCTCTCTGCCCAGGCTCAGTAAGTAGCTGCTGAAAGAGAAAATGGACATGTGCTCAGGGCCAGCTGGCTCCAGCCAGATGGATACCTCTGCTGGCCTGTCTGGAGAAGCTCAGGCTGGCTGGCCATGGCCTCTGCCCTGGGAGAGTGTCCACATGGGGCCAGGGGCCAGGCTTGTTGGCAGGAAGTCCCAGTGAAGCCCAAGAACTAAGGAAGCTGCTAAAATCCCCTGCTGAGTAGATGCCATTTGTCTATCCCTGATGCAGCGTTGACCAGAGGGTCCTTGATCATTCTGGAAGGAACCAGCCTGGAACCTCCATGCACAGATGAGTCCCACTCCTGGCCTATGGACTCCTTGTCTGGAATAGGTGGGCCTGGGCCTCCTAGTGCAGGGTGGGAGCAAGGCCTGGTTTCTCATCCTGCTCCTGTGCATCCCTGGCCATGTGTCTTGCCCTCTCTGGCCTCCATTTACTGCCCTGTAAAGTAAGGCACGAGGTCCCAATGTTCTTCCAGTTCTCCAGGCACGTGCCTCACCTGCCGGCTGGATTCAGGCTGCCCAGAGGCTGCAGCCTGGACAAAGCTGGCCCATAGCAGCCGAAAAAGGACAGTAGCTGCTCATTAAAATGGAGTTGTATGTTTTGGGCGTACCATACTCGGGGGAGAAGTGAGGACATCTGGGCTCTTCTGCCAGGGGTCTTCACACCCAGGCCAGCCCAGCCCCTTCTGGGCCCCCGGGTTCCTCTCTGTGGGGCAGAGTGAGCTCTGTGGGTCAGTCCCCTCAGAGTCTGGGCAATCGCAGGGTCAGGAACTGGCTTGGGAGGTACTTAGTGAGTGTCCCTCCCCCCACTGCCATCTCCCCAGGAGATGGGAGCCCCAGAGTGACGCCTGCCTGCATCCTCTAAAGTTGGAGCGAAGCTTGCAAATGGCGCATGTGTGAACACTTGTTAGTCATGCATCGGGGTGGATGGTGCAACGGATGGGTACAGACACGCTGGTGAGGGGCTTTACTTAAGGATTTATTGAGGAGGACCATTTGAGAGATGATTGCTTATTGGAAGTTACATATCTGCAGCCATCTTGCTGTCACACACATGCTTAGGAGAGGCAGAGAGTACAGGAGTGCAACACCCTCAAAGAGTGAGTGCAGCCTGAAGCCTGTGCACTGGGCAGGGACCCAGAGGGCAATCGATAATGCAGATGGTGTTTATGAGAGCAAATGAGGCAGCGAGCGTGGCGAGCACAGCAGGAGCACAGCAAAGACTGCACGCCCTGCCATTGCCCCTGGGCCCAGCCCTGGATGCACACAGCCTGAGGGCTGCCCACATCTGCGCCTCCAGCTTGGAGCTTCCTGGGCTAAGGGGAAGGTGGGGGGTGGGAAAATGCCACTTCTCATTTCCTTTGACCAGCTCAAGAAGAAACAGAGCTTGCTTTTCTGAGAGGCTCCTAATTAAATGATAAAAATGTTTTCCTTCACGGTGACTTTGCCAACTCCCGTCCACCTCTCCCTGGCCTGGCTCCCCGGCTCCCGGCAGAGCCTGGAGGACGCAGAATGACAGGTCGGCTCCAAGGGTGAGCATCACGCCTCCAGAGCAATGAGATTGCACACCCTCATTTTGGGAAGATTTATGGCTGGCTCCCAGGGCATTCTAGCCCAGAACTCTGCAGCCCAGATTTATCTGCTGGGGAAGTTCCTGGAAGTGGAGCCTCCATACGAATTCCAGTTACAGTCAGATGAGAGCCCATTCATAAGGGCTGCCCTCGACAGGCTGTTCTCCTGCTGCCCTGGCCTGGCCTTGAGTCGCCAATGCTGCCGCCAGACTCTGAGAGAGAGGAAACTGCGTCGGGATGGGCTATACTTTCCTGGCAAGTGGGGGGAGGCGAGGACAGAGGCTGCGCCTGGAGGAGAGGGGCGCTGGGGCACACCTAGAGCAGGAATGTGCAGGCCGTGATGGTCCTGCTGCTCTAGTCTGGGGTCATCCTCAGTACCCCCCCCACAGATTCTTCTGGAAGGGTGGGGACATGCAGACACTGCCATGGTCTGAGGTCTCCCAAGTCCTGAGACCACCCTTTGACCTTGTTTCTGAAATAATCCCTCATGTCCTGGAACCAGAGCCCAAGGCCTTGATGGACCAGGAGGCTTTGCAACGGCAGCCTGCAGAGGTCCCCGGAGGCACTGGGACCTGCTCTGACCCCAGGCCACAGCTCCTGGGGGTCCCGGGTGAGCGGGCTGTGGGCAACCTCCACACAGCCATTAGTGCCTCTGCAGATGGATGGTCCTCCCAGCCCAAGACCCTCAGGACTAAATATAAACCCGAGGAAGCAATTATCCAGGTATTGATTATGGATTAGGCTAACGACATTACCAGTCACATCTAAAGATGTGCCAGCCTGTTAATGGTGTGTGTGAGGGATTAAGGCTGCTAATTAGGAAATACAGCAGGTTATCCCCAGCTGTAATTATGGAGTCCGGGGAGAAGGGAGATGGCTTCTTGAAGACCCTGTGGCAGGGGCTTGGCAGTCTGCATCCATCACCCACAGCCAGAAATTAGGAACTTCCTATTGTCTCCAGACCCACTGAAATCTGGGAGGGGCCCCAGGAGGGGGAGAGGGGCTGAAGGGCCACACGGTGCTGGGAAGGAGGCTGGGGCCTGTACTGACTGGGGCCATGGCTGTCCCAAGAAGGGGGTGCTCTGGGGATTGTAGACAACCAGGAAGCCCCAAGTCCCCTCCTGAGAGAAACAGGGGTTCCTGTAAAGACCCTGCTCCAGATCCCATCCCTCACAGATGCACAGAAGTGGAAGTCCCGGCCACACCCGCTGGGCCTTGGTGTTCGAGGACTGGGCCTCTTCCTCCAGGGCAGCAGGCAGGGCATGTTGGTTTTCTCCATCTCTGGGGTTTTCCTGTGCTCCCCGTCAGCTGGGACCACCTCTCTCCTTCCCATGCCACCCCTGCCTGTGTCTTGCCTGCCCATTGGTTTCTGCTCAGAGTCACCCTGGAAGCTTCCCTGCCTTCCCCCGACGCAAAGCCCCTCTCTGTGCTCACGGTGGGCCCTCTGGGTGGCTGTGGGGGAGGGCTGAAGCCCAGCTTCCTGCCCCAGACAGTACCTCAGTAAACAGAGACTGAGCAGGAGAATCCTTTCCTTATTATACTTCCTTTTCATTTACTGTACAGGTGCCCCTCAACTTGGAGGGGGTTACGTCCTGATAAACGCATCATATTTTGAAAATACGGTGAGTTGAGAGTGAATTTAATCCACCTAACCTAGTGAGCATCACAGCTGAGCCCGTGCTTATATGTGCTCAGAGCACTCACTTTCACCTACAGTTGGCCAAGAGCTGTGCTCACTCTGCTGCCCGGCATCTGCAGGGAGCAGCCTACCCCATATCGCTAAATCTGAAGTTTGGGTTCTACTGAGTACATACTGCAGTCACAACAGTGTAAAGGTGAAAAATCAGAAGTCATAAGAATCCAAAGTCATCAATACATTTTTTGTTAAAAATACAGACCTCGATTAAAGTTGTTTTCACTTTGCCACTGTCCATGAGGCCAGAGGAGGCACTGGTGGAGACAAGTGCCAGTTCCTCTGAGTGCATGCGCCCACACATTGTGCCCACAGAAGCACAGAGTGCTGCTTTCTGTGCCTCTTATTTACACAATGGCACTGAATCTTTGTGCCGCCGCTTGGCCATCTAGCTGATGTTCACGCAGGTTCACCACGCCGCAGGTGCCAGCCAGGAAAGCAGGAAGAGGTAGCATTTGTGCGAGCAGCGTGCAGTCAGATGGGGCCCCCTGGGCACCTGCCTCACCTCAGCGAGGAGCACGGTGCACCTTGAGGGGCAGTAGTTCGCAAAGGCTGCCCTGGGAAGCGGCCTCAGGGCCAGCTCCAGTGGGGGAGCACAGAGGGAAGGACGCATGCCAGCCTTGAGGTGATGAGAGGACAGAGAAAGGCCCCAGGAGAGCAGAGGGCCCAGGAGTTGAGCTGGGGGCAAGAGCAGGCAGTGAAGGAGGGGCCAGGGAGGGCCTGGAAGGCAGGAATGGGTTTGTCTTGATTTCAAGAGCAGTGGGTCTGGTGTGCACAGAACATTTTCACTGACCTTGGAGATCACCCGGTGTCTACCTCATTGTAGATATTGTCCACCTCATTGCAGCACTGTATTCCACAGCATGCACACACACAAACACACACATGTACATAGTTTCTTTTTACCATTTTCTCACAAATAATATTTTCTCTCTCTCTTTTTTTTTTATTTTAACAAATGATATTTTCAATCGCTTCCAGACCTTTCCATTTTCAGGGTCACAGGCAGTGCTGCTGGGCATCTGTGTACCTGCCCATGTGTACATTGGGGAAGTCTTGGGGGAGTCTAAGAATGGAAGTGCCAGTTTCCGGGTGCACAGGTGGCACATCAGTGAGCACTGCCTGCAGGCCCTAGGGCAGCTCTGCCCCTTTACAATCCCTGTCAATGTAGAAGACACCTGCTCCCCCACTCCCGCGCCCTTCCTAGGTATTATGAACTCAAAACATTTGCCAGCTGATGGAAACTCAGTGTCGACCTGGGCGTGACTGCGGCTCCCTCAGTGGCCGTGGCCATGGTCGTGGCCGTGGCCGCGGCCGTGGCCGTGGTGAGCTTGCCTGCCTCCCACCTTGTGTTTGCGCTTGCCCTTGTTATTCTCCTTGGCTGTGCCTCACACTGCATGGTTAGTCTTTTCCTGTTGGCTGGCAGGACTTGTTTATATTTTCTGGCTACTTGTACGCCTAGCAGATTCTTTCTCCATTTGGTGGAAAGACTTTCAAGGTTGTTTGTGGAATCTTTTATCATATGGAAAATTTTCATTTTGGTGAAGTCAGCTTTATCACTGTTTTCATATGCTGCTTTTTTGTGTGTGCTAATTAAGATTTTTAACCGAGGTTTATAAACTTATCCTTTTGTTTTTGACTCTAAGGTAAAGGCAGTTGTGGATTTTGCATGCAGGAATTAGTCCACCCAAAATGTATTTTTTGAAGGGTATAAGATAGAGATGTAATTGAACGTTTTCCAGGAGAATGGACAGTTGGCGATGCTTGTGGGTGAGGAAGCCAGCGTGGAGCCTGTGGTCCCTGCAGGGGTAGGCTGATGGGGCTCTCAGAGCCCAGCAGGAGGAAGTCCAGGCTTAGGACAGGGGCCCAAGTTACAGCCCTAAGAGCACCACTTACTAGGTATGGTCAATTATGCCTCTGTGAGGGACACAGTTTTTCCATCTATAAAATGGGAATGATTGCTCTCCCTAACCTGGAGTTCACACAGGGCTGGTGTGAGCAGCAGGGGGTGATATGAAAGTGCATTCTGCCAGTGGGGCCAATGGCTGTGATGGTGCACCCTGCTCCCTCCTCGGGCCTGGGGGGACAGCAACGGCAGCATCACCGCACCCACTTCCCTATGGTGTCCCCAGTGTCCCAGGGTGCAGGTCGGGTGGAATTGTGGGAAACCCAGCACCTCCCCCAGGTTTCTATAGTGTTGAGGGGCACATATTCTCCTGGTCACCTGTGATCTGAAGGTCCTATTGCCACCAGCTGAGTTCATGGAGCTGTTTTACTATGGGCGTCTCTGTGTTCCCCAAATCCCCCTGGGGGAGCACCAAGGCCTAATGCAAGGCAGCCTTCAGAGAGGGGTTCATGTTGCATGTTGGCAAACACCTGAAGGTGCTCACTGGACAGGCACCTCCTGACCTTGCTCAGGCTGTTGGTCTACGCCATTCCTTCCCCCACCTCCCTGCAGTGTTCCAAAAGATGCCTGATGTTTCCATACTTCTTTCTAGAGCAGGTCCACTCTTTCCAGCCCCACTCTCGCCTCAGCTTCCAACCCACCACTGCATGTCCACACCCATCAAGCTTCTTGCCCAAATGAAAACAGAGACCTGTAGAGACCTCAGGGCTCCTTTTCATGGGTGCTGGTGTCTCTCCTGAAGACAGCAGTGGCTCCTGAAAGCATCTCTCCCTGTTGACATAGTGGTCTCAGTCAATTCCATGTCTCTTGAGGGGTCCACTGGACAGGAAGGATACAAGGGGAAAGGTATTAAGAATGCCAGCCAGCCCTGTGTGTGCCTCTGGGCTGGGGATGATGGCCCAGGTGGCCAAGGTTAGGGCTTTATAGATGGAAAGAGAGAGCACAGAATTAAAACTCCCTCCACCCAACTCCTTTCTTCAAAGTGCAAGGGGTGCCAGGAAATATCGCCTATTTACTTGCTCATTCACTGGCTAAATCCATTCATTCAGCAGGTAGGGATGTGGGGCAGGGTACAGGGAACCTGGGTGGGGAGAGCAGACACAGCACCCCCCAGAACAGTGTGCTCTAGTGGGGAAGAGTGAGTTTAGACAAAGTATGGCAGAGCTGAAGGGGCTGTTTGCACAGGGGTGGTGAAGCTGAGCCCCCTGCTTGCCCTGTCTGTCCAAGTCCCTGGGGGGGAGATCACACCTCCACAACTCCATAGTTGTTCTCTGGAAAAACATGGATGGGAGTGGAGTTTCTCAGCTAAAACTTACTCTTAAAAAGAAATTGAAGGTTTTCAGTCACTGGGAGCGCCCACTGACTCACCCCTCACTGACTCGGTGCTGAAGGCTTGCTGCTTCTCTTCCCCCTAAGTCTGGGCATGGACACAAAGCACGGACAGTCACTGAAGGATGTCTCGCAGCAGCAGCTTTCCAAAGCCGGTAGGAACAGCGCGGGGTGAAGGGCAAGCTGAACGGTACAGAAGTGAAGATAAGATGGGAGCCCAGTCACAGGGGGCATCATAGGGGCATGCTCCAGGCCTTGGTGCCCAGGAGAAGCGGCCGGGTTCATCCAGGCCTGGAGACCCCCAGGAGACATTGCAGACCTCTGAGTCCAAGAAATGGTTTGGTCGTTGGGGCCAAGAGGGAAAGGAGGGTGTAGGAGGAAAGAGTGGCAGGGACCAAGAGAAGACTGTGCTCTAGCTCTGGCCACCACTGGGGGCTCTGACTGAACCACCTGGGTGACCTCTGCCAGGGAGAGATGACCCCACACCTGGTGGGGTCTGATCTGTCTAAGGGGACTCAAGACATGTTGGTGGAGTGAAGAAGAGGTAGAGCTGGCCAGGCTCTGTTCCTGCTTCTCTCCTCTGTATGTGTGTGTGTCTCTCATGTATGTGTGTCTGCGTGTTGCCTGTGAGTGTCTCCTTGTGCAGAAGTAGAGCATGACAAAAACAGCAGGAGGACAATCTGATGCCCTCACAGGCGGTTTTCTTGGCCATCTTGCTAAAAAATGGGTAATGACAATGCTAGACCATCATTAAATATAATGCGGACTGGATGTATTTATTCTCAGCTGACATGGCTGATTAGGGACTATTTCACAACACGGCCAAGAGTTACCATTTTTTCCTTCTGGGACGTGAATTGGGGTGCTGGGGATCACACAGGGTCCTAAATCTCCCCCACCACTTCCTCCTCCCCCTGCTTTTGCCCTGGACTGGCACCTAAACAGCTCTAGTGTACACAACAGGTGCTCAAAGAATGCCTGTCAAAGGCTGGAATGAATTCAAGGAGAGCAAAC
The DNA here is from genome assembly GCA_036589455.1 of Ateles fusciceps. NCBI lineage: Eukaryota > Metazoa > Chordata > Mammalia > Primates > Atelidae > Ateles > Ateles fusciceps. Next base: position 197,638 of record JAZHEH010003321.1, on the reverse strand, counting down.
ACCCACTAGCTGCACCAGCCAGGACCCCAGCACTGCCCTGGGGGTAGTCTGTTTAGAGGCATGGGTAGGGCTGAGGAGACTGGAAAGGACAGGGAACCATGACCTCTTTGAGGCCTGACCGGACAACAGCAGGTGTGGTTGTCTCCCTGGAGATGGCCCTGGCAGGAACCAGGAGCAGGCTCTGGCAGAGCAGGCCACCCCCACGGCGGCAGCCGCTTGGGGGAGCTGAGGAGAGAGCTGCTCCCAGGTGTCTCTCCACCCCGCTGGTGCTCCCACTGTCTGAGCCCAGTGGGAGCTGATGCCACACAGCCTACGGGGGGGACAAAGGTGTGTGGAGTGTGGCCACCACCCTCCTTGGAGCCAGGAAGGGCAGACAGCAGGAGAGCAGGCTGGGCCCCTGACCTGCCCCTAGCACTGGACCCTGCTAGGTTTGAGGGTCTGGCTCAGAGCTTCTCCTGGTCCCCTGAGACTGGGTGACATCAGGATCCACAGGCTCCCCATTCGATCTCCTTGGGGCCTGTGGGCCGCCCCACGGAGGCAGTGGGGGGGTGGGTGAATACCTGGGCATTTGGCCAGGTGCACGGAGGAGGAAACGGAAACTTGCTCCTGTTCTTCTACAGCTGGTGACGTCAGCCGGTGACATCACCTAACCCTGCAGGTGGAGGGCGTGAGAAGTTCAAATAGCTTAAGGGGGGAGGAGGAGTGAATGGAGTCAGCAGTGGGGTCTGTGCCAGGAGCGCTGGTGCTGAACTCTGGACGGCCGCTGAAGGGGCCGGTGAAGGACGAACCTTGCGCAGCTGTCGGAGGCTGTGACCCCAGCGCTGCGCTCAGGGAGGATCCGGGTGCAGCTGGGCTGCCCCTGCTTGTGTTGGGGAGGAGGTGCGTGGGCCCAGCGTGCGGGGTGCAGGGAAGCCGCAGGTGCAGGCCCGCGTCCTCCGCAGGCGCTCCTCTCAATAAGGCTGAGTCCCTTCCTTTTCTTAGCGAGGGAGGACCCGGTTCCCGTCGTTATGTCCACCCACGGCCCTTCCCCCTCCTCGCCTGTTTCCAGCCTCTCCTCGCTAGGCCGCCTTCCAAGAGGGATCTTGGAACAAAAGTCCAGGCCCATCACCTCGCTCAGACAGTCCTGGCTCTCGGGACCTGGGAAGGCCGACAGAGCCCAGAACAGCTGCGCCTCCTGCGCACGGCGGGTTTTGCTGGCTCCTGTGCCCTGCAGGGTCTCTTCAGAGAGGAGGGGGTGGAGGAGCGTGGTCTCCATAGCCCCGCTCGCCGCACCCTAGGGCCTGCTCTCTGGTCTTCCTGCCTAAGCGAGCAGCCTGCCCTCCTGCAGTGCTGGGCTTCCCTGCTTGCCTCAGCTCCCCCTCGCAGCCCGGGTCTGCCCCGCTCTCCCGAGGCCCCATGAGATTTCCCTGGGCCCCGACTTCCCTGATGTGTTCTCCATCTTTTTTTTCCAGGTGTTCACAGGTGTCTGTCCCAGACTGGACAGAGGCAGAGAGGCTCACACGCGTCGGGGCCTTAGCGGGGCTACCCGCAGCACGATGGCCCTGCCGGGAGCGCGTGCTCTTCTTTTTTTTTTTTTTTTCTTTTAAAGACGGGGTTTCACCATGTTGGTCAGGCAGGTCTTGAACTCCCAACCTCAGGTGATCCGCCCACCTTGGCCTCCAAAGTGCTTGGATTACAGGCGTGAGCCACTACGCCCGGCCCCAACTCGTGCTCCTTAATGGAACGGCCCACAAGCAAACGACAGTGGCAGGCGGGACGAGCGCAGCGGGGACACCAAGACGCAGCCACACCGGGACACGGGGGCCCCGGGGCAGCGTGTGGGCGCAGATGGCAACTGTGCAGGACGCTCAGTGACCGGGCGCAAAGACGAGACAAGGGCGGGCAGGGCGTGCTGCCAGCCAGAGCGTAGCATTCCCCCAGGGTGCTGGACTAAGCGGGGTCCAGCTGAGATGGTGGCGTGGGGGCTGGGGAGCGGGAGGCACTGGCTGTCCTCAGCTGGGCTCTCAGACCCCGCCCCCTCCCACAGGCCCCGCCCCCATGCTCAGGTCACGCCCTCTTCACGGAAGCCCCGCCCTGTCCCTACCTCTTCGCAAACGCAGTTCTTCAGCCTTTGGTGATAGAGAATTGGCAGGTTGCGGAGGAGTTAGAAAGCCCAAAATTCTGGTCGCCGGGAGGCAATAAGAGAGAAAGATGAACGGCTTGGGGCCAGGGATGAGCCTGAGGTCTTAGGGGAGGACAGAGAATCAGAGAATGAGAGCCGAGCAGGCTCCTTTAGCCTCTTGGAGAGAAGTGCGTCGAGATTAGGATGGAGCTGGCGAGGGCCTTTATTCTTTAGGTGAAGGGGTTTGCCCGGGAGACCAGGGCTGGGGGCCGACAAGAGCCAACGCCCAGCAGGCTGCTCCGAGTGCCGCGGGGTCAGTCAGGCCCTGGAAGGAAGGAGCCTGCTATGGCCAAGGTAGGACAATCTGCTGCTTCTTCTCCCTTCCAGGAAAGGACAGGGATGCCCAGAAAGAAAGGGCAGGGCCGCAGTGAGGCCTCTCCAGGGTTCACTTGGCCAGTGCTCTGCAAGCCCGGGGGAGCGCAGGTACCACCCACAGCTCGTGGCCTCCAGGACTCACTATCCTGCCTTACTTGAAGGTGCCCTGGCCCGCCCTGATCACGGTGACCACGCAGGGTCCAGTCCTCACCCCAGGGAGAACTCTGTCCTGACCACTGGCCACCCACCTCCCACATCTCCACGGCCACTGGCCTGGGTCCCACTCCAATGACCACCTCTCCTCCAGGCCCTTCCAGGCCACCCTTCCGCTGTCCTTGGGTGATGTCCCTGGGGGCAGAGTTCACAGGAGAGGAATCAATGAATCAACGACCCACAAAGTCCTTTTCTCATGTGGCCTCCCAGCTCCCTTTACTCACTGCCAACTTTTCCTCTCAATTCTGACGAAGATGAACAGAGATGAACACATTTAACTGGGGGCGAGTGGCACTTCCTAACCTATTTGAACCCAGACCCTTTCTCATCTAACACATTGTGAGGAACGCTAACTAAAGTCCAGAGCCCACCATTTATTCCTTCAGCACTTGAGTGCCTCCTTGGCCTTTTCTTGGTCTCCAGTCCGATGACTCACTCCTGCTGGGCATTACTCCTTCATTACCTGCTCCCTGCTTCCTGCCAGGGACTCCAAAGATTAGCCCTCGGGCGAGTGCTGGGACTCATTGGCTCTGTATCCCTCCCCGAGTCCCACTCATCCGCATAGCGTTTCTATCAACAGCCATGAAGAGATGCTGGTGAAGCCACTTTTCCTGCTCCTCCCACTTACTCTGGGAAACACCCCAGAAGAACATGCAGTGGGGGTTTCCTTCTTGGGAACTCCCAGGATTATTGCATCCATGTATACAGGCTGCCAGGTGACTGTGGTAGTCCCTGATCCAGTCTTAGGATCCTTAGAAGCAGGAATTGAGTGGAGTGGGGAGTTCAGCCCTGAGACAAGACCGCTCATCTGAGGAACGAATGAGGCTGGAGGAAGGTCAGCAGAGGCCCCAACATTGAGGGCCAGCACAGCGTCCTCCATGAGAAACAGGCACAGGAAGGAAAGAAAAGACAATGAAATAAATGCATCCACAGAGGAGAGAGGGGGAGTGGCTGAGGACTCCTGATGTGTTCTCCAGTTTTTTTCCAGACATTTTTGGAACGTATAAGGAAGCATGTAGAATAATTCCGCTTGAGCCCCACCAGGTCTTCCCAATGGTTCAGGCCCCACATGCTCCGCCCTGGCCAGGTCTGCAGGGTGGTGGCTGCTCTGAGAAGGACAAACACAGTAAGAGGCCCCTGGAGTGGGCAGCTAGGATGAGGCGGCAGGTGCTGATAGCAGGCTGATCCCTAGGCTGACAGGGGCCACACGGGAGACGCCGTAGGAACCGGCGTCAACTACAGAGTGGGGTGACAAAGGTGAGGGAGGAGAGGGCAGGGTAGGTGGGGGGGTATGCTCTGATCCATGCCTTTCCTTATGCTCCCCACCCTCTCCCCCACTATAAACACTGGTTGCAAGGGCCCAGCTTGTCCCAAACCATAGCTGGTGGCACCTCCCCTTTCCTGGGTGGAACCTTCTGAAAATGAGGGTGTGGGGGCGGGAGGTGGTAATCATGGGCAAAGGTGTGAGAAGGCCAAGCTCAGGCACAGATGCAACCAGTCAGCATGAGCCACCCACCCCCATGCCGGGCTCCTCGAGGTGCAGACCTCCCCCACACCCCACCCACACAGGTTGGCCCTAAACCCTGAATGAAGGTCAGTACTCAGCAAAAAATAAAGCAAGTGAAATCAGACCACTGGACTCAGCAATTTCTTGGGTCTTTAAAACTTTAGTCACCCTGAATCATGGGAAACTGCACACCATATTCAGGCACTGTGCTGGCAACTCTACTCCCAGGGGACAGGCTTCAGAACCAAGTCAGATGGGAACCCAGCCCTAGCCTCTGGATCCTCCTTGCTCAACTGGAAGAAACAGCAGGGCTTAGTCTATGCTTTGCCTTGGGATAGAAGATCTTGCTTGTTTCAGAGGCTTCGGAGACCATGCCTGTGACATGTAGCCCGCACTCTGAGAGCCACAAGTGTCATTCACTCTCACCATGCACCTGTGGGGGATGTGACCCAAGGGCCAGCTTCAGAGACAGCTGCTCTCCTCTGCAGGTGCAGCATCCGCCTGACGTCACTGGAGCTGGGAAAAGACGCTCTCCTGGACAGTCGGGATAAGGGCAGTGGCCTTCCAGCAGAGCCACCTGCCACAGCCCGACAGATTGATGTAAGGAAGGTGGAAACAGTCTGTTCCTGGCCTTGTCCAACCAGGGGAGGAGGATTGAGAAATGTGTCTGGCATTGGTGCTGCAGGAGAATGCATAAGCAGCCAATTCACTTACTGGAAAAGAAATGACCTAATCTGCCAAGCAGTCTGCATCTTAATGGGCAGACCATACAGCAGAGTGGGAGGGCCAGCAAGGGGCGTGGCCCATGCCCTGGGTGGGGTTGGGGAGACCGAAGACCCGTGCACCTTCAGCCTCACACCCTGTCCAGCAGGAGCAGAGCCCCTTTGAAAGTAGCAGTGGTTCTGAAAGTGCCACTCTTCAAGCCAAGAACCCCCTTGCCAGAGTCAAATGCGCCCAAGAAGGAGCGGGGCTTAATGTGAGCTCAGCGAGGGGTCCCAGAAAGAAAAGGAAAGAGCCAGGAAAGCTTCCATGACAAGGAAGCCCTCCCTGTGTTTTTCAGAGAATGTCCATCTTTCTTTTCTCTTTATTATGTCAGTAATACACAGTTGTCACAAATAAGTAAGCAAAAAGGAGAAATAATAGACTCCTAGTAGCCCCACATACAGATGTGGTGTTTGTGTGGGTGCCGTGACCCAGCGTTGGGACCTCACTACATGGGAATCACCTGAGGCTGTGCTGGGCTGCAGTTCAGTGTTTCTGACAAGCTCCCAGTGATGCAGAAGCAGCTGGTCCGGGGGACCACACTTTGAGTAGCAAGACCCTGCCAGATGTTTAAAAATGTATAGCACGTACTTTTTTGTTTTAAAGTGTTTCCATTAAGTAAATACTATTTTATAACATGACTCAATTCAGTAACATATTACAACTTTTTTTCCACACCCAAAATATACTTCAGTAATACAATTTTTAGTGGCTGCTCAGAATTCCGTTATTTAAATTCCAGAACTTAATCAATCTCCTGTTATTGGACACAGGTTGTTTTCAACTTTTTTCTATTATAAATAGCCCTTCCTATTTACAGATCAACCTGCCAGCTAAATCTTGCATACATCCTTAATTGTTTCTTTAGAATATCAATGAGTAAAATTAAAGGCATTGTATAATTTTATAACTTTCTGTATAGATTAATAAACTGTCCTCTGAAAAGGTTTACCAATTAACACAGCCACCTGCAGTGTCCTGGTCACTTCCGTGTTAAACATTCCTGCAGGTAAGTAAAATGGAGTGACATTCGTCCATCAGAGAAGTCATACGTTTCCCTGATGAAAAGCCTGAGAGCTCACTTAAGACACATTTATTCACCACCTGCTGTGCCGTGTGGCATCCTGATAAGCACTCAAGGGACATGAAGATACCCAGAAGAGTTTAGGAAAGAGCAGAGGCCTGATACAAACCATCCATGCTCCTAAATTTTCTCCGAAGATGCTTAGTAGCTCTCTAGAGAGTTGCTTTCTGGGAAGGGCCTTCTGGGAGCCTTTGACTTGCCAATGAGGCACCCGAAGTCAAGCAGTATGGTGAGCTGTGGGTCTCAGATCTCTAGGACACCAGCCCAAATGTCTGCCCTCCTATCCTGTCCCATTTCCCCGACACGTGGTCAGTGACCTTCACAGGCAGCACTCAGCTCCTCTGATGCCCCACACATGCACTGACGAACCCCAGAGTCCCAGGTTGTTCTGGGAGGAAGAGACAGCTGTCCAGGGGGCCAAGGGAGGAGGCCTTGCGAGGTAAGAGAGGGGCAGTATGGGGCAGGCTGCAGTGGCTGAGCCATTGCATTGGCTGGAGAGGAATCACAGCTGTGTCTGGTGCTGGTCCCCAGTTCCTGAGGACCTGAAAGGTGCCTGCATGGAGTGACCTGAGTTGGACTATGCTGGCCTCTGGTGCCACCGGCCCTCCTAAGTCCCCAGCGGGCTGCTTGAGCCAAGAGTGGTGCTGACAGCTGCACTGGAGGATGGACTCTCCAGGGCCTGTGAGGACCAGGGATGTCCTGCCGGTGGGGGGCAGCAAGGTAGCTGGCAGCCACAAATCCAGACCAGGGCTGCAGGGAACAGTGACAATGGCAGACCCAGGAGACAGGCTCAGGAGAGCTCAGGAGACCTGTGCCTGACAAGGTGGGGTAGGAGAGCCAGCTGTCATAGGACATTTTCTCTTGGCCATTTATAATAGGGGAACAGAAAAGGCAAGTTTTAGGGCAGACACAAAGAGAATAATCCAGGATGCTGAATTTGAAGTGCCCCTGGGACAGGCTGGTGGAGGTGTTTGGGAGGAACTTGGACAAATGGGTCTAGAAAAGTGGGTCACTTAACCTCTCTGAGTCTGATAATCCTCCTTCGTAAAACAGGAACCAGAGAGAAGACAAGTCGGGAGGCCTTGGTGTCTGAGGGCCTGAGGCAGCAGGAAGGGTGGACGCCCAGAGCAGCAGCGTGTGTGTGTGGGGGGTGCTCAGCAGCAGCCCCGCCAGGGTTCCAAGCATTCCCTGGGCAGGTGGGAAAGGCCGGGGAGGAGAGGTTACCAAGGCGAAGATGAGGGAGAAAAGTAGACACAAAGCAAGGAGCTGTCTCTGGAGTTGAAGGAGGAACACTTCCCCAAGCTGCAAATGCAGTTTCCCTCTGACCCACAGTTCCGTCTCCAGGAATCTGTGCTTCTGAACCACTTACACAAAAATATGCTTTAAAAGTATTCCGCTTTTCTATAAGAGAGAAAAGTTGGAGACAGCCCCAGTGCTTAAAGCAGCGCTTGGCATTCAGTAGCACTTCATAAACCATGTGTCTAATGAATGAATGAGCTCAATCTCACTAATAGGGCTATTAATCAATTCCAGGGGGGAGCTCTGCTGCCATAAGAAAGTGAAGCAGACTCACATTCAGAGGTGGCCGTGGAGTGCTGTCATGGGAAGAGAGCCACCACCCTCTGCTTCAGTGAGCAGGAGCTCCTCTCTCAGAATAGCTATGTGTGCCTATGCATACCCATTTTACACTATGCATACCTATTATACAGGCCTATGTGCGAGAGATTTGCTGAGAAAGTGCTCTAGGGAGAAGACTGGAAGGGCAGGGGGAGAAGCCGGGCAAGGGATCCAGTGGAAGCCTCAGTCTGGTCCCAGAGGAGCTCTGGAGTGTGAAAGGTACCACAGAGCAGCCCCTCCTCCAAGCAAGGGGGCCAGGATTTTGTGCCTGTATTATTCAGTGGCTGGCTGGGGGCTGCCCAGTGGGTTGGGCACCACTTCCAGACATTTCTGGATGAGACAGATGGCTTCCGCCCTGGGTGAGTTTCCAGAGTAGGGTGCAGCTAGGAAGGATGCACTGGCCAGATGAAGAAAATTGGCACAGCACCAACGGAGTCTACTGCAGAGTACAGGGGTGTCTATGAGCACGTGTGTGAGGGGTGTGTGTGTGTGTGTGTGTGTCTTTGCAGATGCACACAAAACATTCTGGAGGCACATAACCCAAACTGTCCATAAAGAGTGGTCACCTCTGAAATGGACCTTGGTGTTGGAGGCAGGCAATGAAAGCACATTTTATATTTTACTTAATATGTTTATATGTTACTTGCAATCAGCCTGTAAGACATTTGTAGTGGAAAAAAATAAATAAATAAAGCCAGGTACGGTGGCTCATGCCTGTAATCCCAGCACTTTGGGAGGCCAATGTGGGTGAATCACTAGGTCAGGAGTTCAAGACCAGCCTGGCCAACATGGTGAAACACTATTTCTACTAAAAATACAAAAATTAGCTGGGCATGGTGGCAGGTGCCTGTAATCCCAGCTACTTCACGAGGCTGAGGCAGGAGAATCGCTTGAATCTGGGAGGTGGAGGTTGCAGTGAGCTGAGATGATGCCAGTGCACTCTAGCCTGGGTGACAGAGCAAGACTTTGTCTAAATAAATAAATAAATAAAAATAATTAAAAAGCTGCAGCAGGGTTGAGCCACCTAAAAATGGAAAAGCCTTGCGGGGTGTGTCAGGAGCTGTAGGACGGCAGGGTGGTTGCGGGGCTCAGGGTGCAGGAACATCAGGGAGCACTAAAAACACAGCTGGAGTCAGGCGAAGGAGGTCATAGAGCAGGGAGGCAACCCGGGGAAGGGAGGATGGAGAGGACTAGAGGAACTTGGCCAGGTCACTTTCTGAGTCTGAAGAATCCCCATCACACCACACTCCCAGCACTCACTTGGAAAGGATTTTTCTTTTCTCTTAAAATGAATTAGCAAATTGGGTGTCTTAAGAAAGTTATGCCAAAGGCTGAGTGTTCCTTCCCGAAAGATAAATTGTGCATCTTGTCATGAGGGAAGGGAATGGGCACTTCTTGGGAATTATTCTTGTTGCTGCTACAGGTTTCTATCAGGAAACAGACCCTGAGCACTCAGAGGTGGGCCAGTGGGGAGGGGGAGTGGTGTGCCGCAGCCCCCCCCAGAGACTGGCCTGTATGGACACCCAGACCAATCTGAATGAATCTCAAAGGCACTGTGCTTGTGAGAGTAGTGGTCTCCAAAGTTTATATACTGGATGATTCTATTAGCATGGAATTGCCTAAAAGACAAAGCTACGGTAGAGTAGAACAGAATGACAGCGAGGGAGATCAGTGGGGAATGGGGCCGGGATGGGGCGAGGGTGTCAACAGCACATGAGGTTTTCTTGTTTGGGGGATTTTTTTTTTTTAGGTCATAGAACCACTGTGTACCCTGGTGATGGCAGTAGCCACCTGAATGTATATATGTTATAATTCATGGACTTTACCCTAAAAGAATAAAAATGTTAATTTTACTGTATAATTATTTTAAAATAAGTACATTTAGTCATTTAAAGAAAACAAACTGAAAGCATTAACAAAAATATGTAAATTAGTGATGTGGGGGGAAAAAACAGCATAATTGAGAAATATATACAAAAGTTCATGGTTGGGGATGGGATGGGGTGGAATGTACAAACCACTACATAACATAAGTAAAATAGTTTTTAATCACCACGAAGAAAAAACAATAAGGGAGAAATAACCAGGAACAAAATATTAATTATTTATTTTTGCGAAGGAAAAAGAAACAGAAAATTAATAAAATCATAAAGATGAATTTTGTCCATTTTATTCAGCTATATTTGAAAACATTTAACAAATACTTTCCTAGAAAAATATAACTTATCACAACGAACTCCAAAAGAGTTAGGAAGTTTAAATAGAGCGATTTGCGAGAAGAAATGGATAAGGTTGTTCTGGTTTGAACTGCATGCCCCTGAATTCCTGTGTTGAAGTCCTAAGCCCCAGTCCCTCAGACTGTGACCTCATTTGGAAACAGGGTCATTGCAGATGTGATTAGTGAAGTTAGAATGAGGTCACACTGGAACAGGGTGGGCTATCATTTAACACAGCTGGTGTCCTTCTCAAAAGGGGACGTCTGGACACAGACGCAGGCACACAGGGAGGATGCCACGTGATGATTGGAGTGATGCTGCCAGACGCCAAGGAACCACCGGAAGCTGAGAGAGGCCTGGACAGATCCTTCCCCAGCGTTCTCCACGGAGCACAGCCCTGCTGACACCTTCATCTCAACTTCCGGCCTCCAGAACTGTGAGATAAATTTCTGTTGTTTAAGCCACTTAGTTTGTGATATTTTGTTACCGCGACCCCAGTTGCCAGTAAGTTATTCTCCAGAATGGCCTTCGATCATGTTATAAGGGAATTTACATAGCCTTTAATAAATAACAGACATTTTCAGTGTTTTTTAAACTGCTACAAAGCCTTGAAAGATGAGAAAAACTTCTAAATGTTTTCTATGCGGTAAATGTAACATTGAAATGTGGCAGGGAATATAGCCACAAAAAGGAAGATACACACCAATTTTGCTTATTAATTCCAATTTTAAAATCTTAAATAAAATATTAGGAAACAGAGTATAACAATGTCTTAGAATAAGTATATATTTCTTATGACTACACAGAATTTATTCCAGAAATAAGAGGAAGACAATGGCAGGAAATTAATACAAGTCACAAAATCACTGGCTCTAAAGAGATAAATCATATGATCAGTTCTGTAGACCACAGAAAATTTAAGTCTAGTCTGATTTTAATATTTTAAACACACCAATAATAGATTGATACTTCATAATATTGTCAATATAAACCTATTCCAGCCCCCAAATTCAAGTCATTAGAAGGATTCCTGAGAGTGTCAGAAACAAAACGAGAATGTCTCCTGTACCCATTATTATCGAACATTGCATTAGAGGTATCAGCCAATGCGAGTATCATAGACAAGAGAAACACTGGGAAAGAGGAACTAGCCTATTTTCAGATCATATGATTGCATGCCTGAAAAATCCAAGATAATGAAAAAGCACAGCAAATAATAAGAAAATTTACTACAGTATCAGTGAACAAAATTAATACTGAGACCCACAGCTTTTCACATATAAAAGCAACAATCAAGTAGAAAATATGAACTAACAACCCAATAACAAAATGACAACTTAATTTTTTAATGGGCAAAGGACTCGAATGGATATCACCAAAGAAGATATGCAGATGGTCAGTAAACACATGAAACAATGTTCAACACAATTTGTCATTAGGGAAATGTAAAAGAAATTGCAATAAGACACCACTTCACACTCCGTAGAGTGGCTATAATAAAAAAGACAAAGGAGCAAGTGTTGGTGAGGTTATGGAAAAATGGAAACTCTCATAAAGTACTGATGGCAATGCAAAATGTTGCAGCCACTTGGAAAACAGTTTGGAAGTTTCTATAAAAGTTAAACATAGTTACCTTATAATTCAGCAGCTTCACTTTTAGGTATATACTCAAGAAAATTAAAAACATATGTTCACACAAAAACCTGTACACAAGTGTTTGTAGTATGATTATTCATAATACCCCAAAAGTGGAAATAACCTAAATGTTTACCAACTGATAAATGAGTAAAGTGTGGTATATCCATACAATAAAATGTTATTTGTCAATAAAAAAGTGAAGTGCTGATGCATACAAAAACATGAATGAACTTTGAAAACACTGTGCTACATGAGAGAAACCAGTCAGTTCTGGGTGCGGTGGCTCATGCCTGTAATCCTAGGACTTTAGGAGGCCGAGGTGGGTGGATTACAAGATCAGGAGTCTGAGACCAGTCTGGCCAATATAGCGAAACCCTAAAATACAAAAATTAGCTGGGCGTGGTGGCAGGTGCCTGTAATCCAAGCTACTTGGGAAACTGAGGGAGGAATAATCATTTGAACCCGGGGGACAGAGGTTGCAGTGAGCTGAGATCTTGCCACTTCATTCCAGCCTGGGCAAAAGAGCAAGACTCTGTCAAAAGAGAGAGAGAGAGAGAAAGAAAAAGAAGGAAAGAAAGAAAGAAAGAGAGGAGAGAGAGAAAGGAAGAGAGAGAGAGAGAGAGAGAGAGAGAGAAGTCAGTCAAAAAGACCACATATTCTAGGATTCATTTATGTAAAATGTCCAGAAAAGGCAAATCCACAGACAGAAAAAGTAGATTCATGGTTGGCTGGAACCGGGGCAAGGTGGGGCAGGTCGAGGAGTGGGAGTTAGAATGACTGTTAATGTGTGTGTGATTTCTTTCTGGAGTTTTTAAAATGTTTGAAAATTAGATTTGCACAACTCTGTAAATATTACATTATGTGAAGTATATCTCAATAAAGCTCTGAAGAGAAAAAGAATATATGAATTAAGAAAAGATTCTTCCAGGCATAGGGGCTCATACCTGTAATCTCACCACTTTGGGAGGTTGAGGTGGGAGGATCACTTGAGACCGGGAGTTTGAGACCAGCCTGGAGATCTCTATCTCTTCAAAAAACATAGCGAGATCTCTCTCTCTTAAAAAAAAATTAAAAAGAAATAAACCAGCCAGATGTTGCAGCATGCACCTGCAGTCCTAGCTACTTGGGAGGCTGAGGCAGGAGGATCGCTTGATGTCAGGAGTTAGAAGCTGCAGTGAGCTATGATCGCAGCACTGCACTCCAGTCTCAGCGACAGAACAAGAGTCTGTCTTAAGAAAAAATAAAAATAAAAGACTCAAATTAAATACAGCATTATTAACTTAAAATACTTAGGGATAAACTCAAGAAATATGCAAGACCTGTATGATAAATGAAGAAAACTTTAAAGTAGTCAAATAGCACTGAAAAAAACAAAAAGAAGTCTTGAACAAATGGAAAGACATACCATATTAGACATGAAAACTAAATAAAATAAAAATGGAAATTTTCTCTAACTTGCTTCATAAATTTAATATGAATCCAGTGAATTATTAGACCTTTTTAAAACTGGACAGATATTCTTAAATATGGAAAGTTAAAAAGCTGAGAATGTCCGGTAAAACTCAGAGGAAGAAAAGTAATGGTCATAGAGTAGTGCTGCTGGTTATTAAAATGCTTTATATTTCAGGAGATGTATGGAAAAAAAGAAAAAAAATGCTTTATAAAGCCTTAATAAATAGAATTGTGTGGTATTGATTTTATGGAGAGTCAGGCCAATAGGAGAGATTTTAAAATCTAGGAATATATTCAAATATATAGGGCAAATTAGTGGCAATAAAGGTGGCATTTCAAACGGTAGAGAAAAGATGAGTTTTTTGATAAATGATGTGGTAACAACTTGATACCCATCTTTTAAAAAATTGTACATCTATACCTGACCCTTTAAATTAGGAAAAATTCCAAATACATCAAAGATTACAATATAAAAAATTGAATATATAAAGTTCTAAATGAAAGCATAAGATTATTTTTAGACTTTGAAGTAAGAAAAGCCTTTTTTTAAACTATGCTCGAAATATAAAATCCATGAAAGAAAAGATTGAACGTGACTATAATGAAATTTTAGAAAATCTGTATTGCAAAAAAATTAAAAACCTGTAAGCAATATCAGAAAATGAAAGAGAATCTGGGGAAAACATTTTGTCTGACAAAGAGCAAACTCCCTATCATACAAAGGGCTCCTAGAAATTGTCATAAATAAGACCAAGAATTCAATTTTTAAAAAATACATCAAGATGTTGAATTGATCTGACTAGACCACCCTGCTTCTGGCTTATCTGAATCCCCTGCCCACCCCACCCCACCACCCCACCCCACCACCCCACTCCTATTTATTCAGCATCACACTAACCAGGAAATACACTAGCAAATTGTACAAGTGAATAAAATCCACACTTTTCGTTATATTCTTATAACTGTATCATATGTAATTGTATCATTTCTTCTACAATTTGGTCAAACATTTTTTTACATAAACTACAAAAAAAAAGTTGAATTGAAAGTCTATGGCCAGGTGCAGTGGCTCATGCATGTAATCCCAGCCCTTTGGGAGGCCGAGGTGGGCGGATCACAAGGTTAGGAGTTCAAGACCAGCCCAGCCAATATGGTGAAACCCTGTCTCTGCTAAAAATACAAAAATTAGCCAGGCGTGGTGGCGTGCGCCTGTAGTCCCAGCTACTTGGGAGGCTGAGGCAGAAGAATCTCTTGAACCCAGGAAGCGGAGGTTGCAGTGAGCCGAGATTGCACCACTGCACTCCAGCCTGGCGACAGAGTGAGATTCTGTCAAGAAAGCAAGAAAGAAAAGGAAAGAAAGAGAGAGAGAGAGTGCAAGAAAGAGAGAAAGAAAGAAAGGAAAGAAGGACGGAAGGAGGGAAGAAAGTTTATTAAAAATATAAAGAACTCCGAAAATATGTTCAACCTTGCTCATATTGAGAGAAATAAAAATTAAAACTACATTAAAAATTATTTTTAACTATCAGATTGACAAAATCTCTTTAAAATTTGAGATTTTTGCTTGAAACTGGGGGATAAAATGTATTCTCACACATTGCTCAGTGGAGTGTAAATCAGTCCACCACTATGGAGAAAAATTTAACTATCAGAAATTAGAAATTCAAATGTTCATTGACTCACAATTAAAAATTTGAGCATTTATCCTATAGAACCTTTCACATGTGCAAGTTATTCACTGCAGTGCTATGTGTGATGGCAAAAGTTAGAAAACCACCAACAGGTCTGTTAGCATGGGCCTTCTAGAGTGACAGCCAGAGCTGAGGAGAAGATAAGGGAATTGAGAGTGAAGGCTGAGAACACTTCAGAAGGGAGGAAAGAATAAAGAGATCAAAATTGTGAAATAAGATAAAAGATATGGAAGACTGATATGGAAATGCCAATATCCAAAGGGGTGGGAGTAAATGGAGTCCCAAAAGAAAAAGAGAAAGAGGAAGAAAAAGAAATATTTGAATAAAAGCAAAGACGAATTTCCCAGAAATCAAGACAAATGGAAAAGGCTAATAAAGTGTGAAACAGAAAACATAAAGAAAAAGACATATCCAGATACATTACAGTGAATTTAAAGCATTTAGGACACAGAGAAAATTCTAAATGCTTGCAGAGAGCACTTACAAAGGAATAAGAATCAAATTGGCATCAAACTTTTCAAACACAACACTGGTAGCGTAGAACAACTGAGAAATATTTTAAAGTATTGAAAATAAAATATTTGGAAACTAAAAATTTTATCTCCAATTTTTTATTAAAACCTAAGTATATATTTAAAATGTGCTCAGGCATTTAGAGCATCAGGTTTGCCAACAAAGATCAGTGAAGACTGACATTGAAAATACTTTCAGAGAAAGCACATAAAAAAGAGGAGCTACAGATTCAGAAAGATGACACAGGAGATATGGGCAATAAGCATCCTCAAATGAATCAGCAAGTGTTATCCTTGCCTTAGGAAGGAAAAAAGTACAAACACACTCAAAGACTAAAGAAAAGAAAAGAAAAAAACATATATGACAACCAGTCACCAAAATTTTAAATAATATCAACATGACAGGGGTTGGGAGAGCAGGAAAGAGAGATCAATGGTATCATGAACAATACTTTTATTGTTAAGGGAAAAATGCATATATTAATATACTTTTGAAAATAAAGGAGGCAAATAAACATATATTTGTATAATAAGTTAAGGCAATTGTCACTGGACATAAATTATAGTTATAACTTTTAAATCAATGAAAGAAAATGTATTTAATGGAAAAAAGTAAATGTAAATACGAAGTAAGTTGGCAGAAATAATCACCAATATAACAGTAATTACAAAATGTAAATGGGTTAAATCCAACATTTTAAAGGCTGAGACTCAGAATTTGAAACAAAAACAGTATCTAACAATATGTGATCTCCAGGAGAAACTTAGAGACAGTATCCCTATCCCAACTTCTCAGGAGACTGAGGCACGAGAATTGTTTGAACCTGGGAGGCCACTGCATTCTAGCCTGGGTGACATCAAAAAATTAAGTTAAATTAAATTAAAAATTCTTGAAATAAATAACCCTAATACATAAAAGGAAAACAAAAACTTTTCCAAATCAGAATATAATTCTTCCAGATTACCTTTTTGTTCACAGTCAGTTACCCAAGCTTTTGAGCATACTCAAATGTCCTCTGTGCTAATAATAGAATTTGTAATGAAGCGCTGTTTGAGAGTGCTCCAATGCTGTCTTCGGGATTTTCTTTCTTTCAAGACATGGATGTCATTTGTAAGTTGGTGCCAGTGCTTCAGTGATCTCACCAGAACTTGCAATCAGTGCAAGGTTTTCAGTCAACAAACAGAAATCATGTTTCTTCTTCAAATAAGTGTTAAATGGTTTGCTGACGGAATCATCAAGGGGTCATACGCTGGTCATGCCTTATGGAATAACAACCAACTTAACTCACTTCTTAGTAAACTTATTCTTTAGCTAATCAAATGCATCAAAACAAATATGCTTGCTTAATCACTTAGTCTCCTAGACATCCACTCCAGATTCTTGGAGTTATTTATTTGTTTTTTTTATTTTTTTTTTTTTGAGACAGAGTCTCACTCTGTTGCCCAGGCTGGAATGAAATGGTGCAATCTTGGCTCACTGCAACCTCTGCCTCCTAGATTCAAGGGATTCTCCTGCCTCAGCCTCTTGACTACCTGGGATTACAGGCACCTGCCACCATGCCCAGCTAATTTTTGTATTTTTAGTAGAAACAGGGTTTCACCATTTTGGCCATGCTGGTCTCAAACTCCTGACCTCAGATGATTCACCCACCTTGGCCTCCCAACGTGTTGGGATTACAGGTGTGAACAACTGCACCCAGCCTGTTTCATTTCTTCCCTGCTATATAATCCTTTAATTTTAGTGGGTCAGGCAGAAGGATTTGAGACTGAGCTCCCATTTCTTTGGTTGCCTCAGTGATTGGCTGTGCAGCAAGCAGCAGGCTGTGGAGGAGGAGAGCACTTCTCTTGCCCACTTACTGATGGTGGGATCCCAGTATTTCTCCCTTGCAGGTGGTACTGAGCTCTATGAAAGATCCTTAGAAGAGTCTCTTGTCCAATGGTGTGAATCCCTGTGACAAACATGGGAGACTCACAAGGCTCTTGAGAATGTGATACCAGCAGAAACACTGCCAGCTTGGAGAGAAAAGTACAGAGGGAATACACAATGAAAGAGGGCTGTTAGCCAATCTACAGGCAAGAAATGTGATACAACTACTCAGTTGTAAATGTGATACCCTTCAAGGAAAAGGAAGGATGACTCCAAGGGCAGAGCCATTATCTCAGGGAATCTGAGCCTTCAGCCACAGAGAATTATTCTCAAGCCTTGAAACAAAACAGAATGTGCCTGGCTTGATTTTGAAATTGATTGGGACTGGTGATGCCTTTTTTTCCTCTTTTCTTATTGAATGGAAATGTCTATCACTCTTATCCCATGCCTGTTTCACCTTTGTATTTTGGGAGCAGATAACTTGTTTCTTGAGTTTCCTAGGTTCACAGATGAATAGGAATTGTGCCTCAGGATGGATCACGCCCAGAGCCTTGGATGATGCAATGGCACTTTTGAGCTGATCTAAACGTTAGATGAGATTTTGGACTTTGAGTTGTTGCTTTGATGGATTGATAAGGCTGGGAATCTTGAAGTGGAATGCACTTTGCATATGGGATAGATGTGTATCTTTGGGGGCCAGAGGACAGTCTGTGGTAGGCAGACTAATGCCTCCCACAACAATGTCTACCCCTAATCCCAGAATCCATGAATATTAACATACCCTAATGACAAAGGTTGCAAATAAATTTAAGGTGTTAGTTAGTTGACCCAGAGATGGGGGAGGTCATTTGGATTCTGTAGTGTAATCACCAACATCCAAAGTAGTCACAAAGGTTCTTATAAATGGAAAGTGAGGGCAGTAGAGAGAAAGTAAGAGATGGAAGAATGATCAGGACTCATTCTGAGGTGGCTGGCTTGGAGAAGGAGGAAGGGGCCACTAGCCAAGGAGTGTAGGCAGCCTCTAAACTTGGAAATGACATGGAAATGGATTCCCCTCTAGCGCTCCAGAGGGAATACAGCCCTGTAGACCTTGAGTTTTGCCCAGTGAGACCAGTTTGAAACCTCTGACGGCCACAACTGGAAGACAATAAATGTGTAGTTACTTAAACCACTAAGTTTGTGGTAATTTGTTATAGCAATAACAGAAAATGAATACACCTGGTGCTATAGGAGGGACTCCTGTAGTTCCAGGACAGGAATGAGGCTTCCTTGGCTGCCTTCTGTCACTGTGTTGAGGATGGGAAACACTGGACCTGGGTCCCCATCCTCCATCTGGTAAGAGGAAATAAAATTCCCTACAGCTGCTCTTCATCCATCCCTGAGGCCCAAATCAGTTCCCCTTCCTGTTAACACTTAGGAGAGTTCTCTTTTGGTTGCCTCTTGCATTATTCTAGGGTTTATAGCTGTGTGTAGAGGGAAGGTGAAAGGAAAACCAGTCTAAGCCATCTTGTTCCAGCTGGAACTTTCCAACTTACTTTTATACATTCAGAACTATTACTGTTATTACTACTGATACATTCAGCTAAAGTTTTCTAGAAATACCATATATTTCCAGTGTTCTATACCATTACTTCTTGTACCTCAGTTCCTTCTGGGTATAATTTCCTTCTTCCTGAAATGTAGTACATCTTTTAGTGGTCCTTTCAGCATATGTCTATTAATGGTACATTCTCACTGTCTTCATTTTCTGTTTTGTTTTTAATAGAGACAGGATTTCACCATGTTGCCCAGGCTGCTCTCAAACTCCTGGGCTCAAGCGATCCTCCTGCCTTGGCCTCCCAAAATGCAGAGAGAGATGAGCCACCGTGCCCGGCCAATTCTCAGTGTCTTGCTCTGAAATGTTTTTCTCTTTCCCTTCCTCTTAAATGATCATTTGCATAATATGGAATGCTGTGCTCACACTGGTTTCTCTCATTACTTTGCAAATAAAATTTTCCATTTTCTGTTATCTGTTACTGTTGTGGATAAGTCTGCTGTAGACAAATCGCATTCTTTCATAAATGATCTGCTCTTTCTCCATCGTCGATTTTATGATTTTCTGTTGGCAAAGAAGACAGCAGAACATCCATGGGAGAGACTACTCATTATCCCCCAATATTGACTTCTCCTGTTTTCCTTTCAATAACAGACCCCTCTACGTTTTAGCTGGGCATGGGGCTGCCTAGCCAAGGACTGCTTTTTTCCCAGCCTACGGGGTGTGGCCACGTGACTACGTTTTTGCCAAAAGAAGGTGATGTAAATTACGTGTGCAACTCTGGGTCATGCCTTCCACAGGGCTTGTCTGTCCTTTCCTCCCACACTCCTCTTTCCTGTCCAGGTCATGGTCCTCCAGCTACAACCATGTGGACTAGAGAGCCATTGACAGAACAGCATGGTGATGACATAGATAGGACTCTGGAAACTGACCTCTGCACCTTCAATTGAGATTTTAACAAGAGGGAGAACCAAACTTCTTTATTGTTTAAGTCACTGTTATTTTGATCTTTGCTAAAGCAGCCAAACCAATATCTTACCTTATGCAGCAGGAACTCTGCCCACCACACACCAGTGGAGGAGTTAGGTGGTCATCGCTCCTTTCCCTAGAACACACACACACACACGCACTTACACACACATACACATACACACACATACACATACACGGATTTTATGTTTTAGAATGCAATCATGCAATTCGTAATGTTTTTCAACTTGCTTTTTTGCTCAACAATATATCTTAGTAGTTATTCCATTTAGAAAATATTGATGCATTTCGTTCCTTTTAGTAGCTGCATATTTTACAAAGTATATGCATTACAATTTATGTAACCATTTTTCCATTAATTAGTATTCAGATTTTCTTTAAAACATGTTATCTCATGTAATAATAGGATGAAAATCCTTCTGTATTTATTTTTGAATTTGTATGACTATTTCTATAGATTAGACATCTAGAAATGATATTATCTGGCAAAAGATATGCATTTAAAAAAAATTTAATGTTAGTTTAGATAGATTACCCCCTCCAAAACAAATGTGCTCACTGATACTTCTCCCAAAGGCACAGTGTGCCCTCCATCCTTATCCAGACTCAATACTATCAATGTGAGTGAGAAACAGTGTGACATTTCTGTTTTCTTAATAACTTACGACATTTATCTTTATCACAAATTCATAAATCATTTGTATTTTTGTGTGCTTTTTTTGTTCAACTCCTTTGCCCATTTTTCTATTTTTCTGTTCTATGGTGTTTGCCTTTTTCTTATTAATTTGTGGAAGCCTTTGAATATTAGAGTTACTAAACTTTTTTTTTTTTTTTTTTTGAGATGGAGTCTCGCTCTGTCACCCAGGCTGGAGGGTAGCAGTGCAATCTTGGCTCACTGCAACCCTCACCTTCTGGGTTCAAGCAATCCTCCTCCCTCAGCCGTCCAAGTAGCTGGGATTACAAGCGTACGCCACCACGCCTGGCTAATTTTTGTATTTTTTGTAGAGACAGGGTTTCACCATGTTGGCCAGGCTGGTCTTTGACCTTAAATGATCCACCCACTTCAGCCTCCCAGAGTGCTGGGATTACAGGCGTGAGTCACTGTGCCTGGCTAAAAAATGATAATTTCATGATGTTCGGTGAAATACAAGAAAATCATGGCTTAGAGGGACAGGACTTAAGAATTCAAATGGCACTTGTAGGTAAAATGTCATTTTTTTTTTCTGGCTGTTTTTAACATTATTGTTTTTAGTTTCAATAAGCTCAATTATGTCTTCATTATTATATATATATATAATGTAATATGTATGTATTATATATGTATGATGTCTTCATTATTATATATGTTCCAGATGTGGTAGGAGGAGAGAGGGCTTACTCCTTAGAGAGGTGAAGGAAGGGTCCCCAAAAGCAGTGATACCTGACTGAAGCAGGGACAGAATCTCTCCAGGCAGGGGCGAGGGCAGGGAAGATTGGGAGAGTGTGCAGGGCTTGGGCATGAGTGCTTTGTAAGCCAGAGGGAGGAGTTTCAATTTCACTCAAAGTGCAGTGAGATGCCCTCAAAAGGTGGCTGATGAGACAATGGCCCTTTGCATCTGTGGGGGGTGACAAAATACATGGTCACCTTTAGGCGGTTCTTTGCTGTTTCCTCTTCTGACTTAAAATCAATCTGTTAAGAATTTCTCTGTTTCCTTATGTTGAAACATAAAAGTCCTCAATAGCTCCAGAAATCCTGAATTGTCCTAGAAAGGGAGAGAGCATCGTACCTCTAGTCACCTGTCCTTGCAGCCTCCACGCCTGTGGGTTGCCTGTCCTTGCAAGGACTCCAGGAATGAGCTACCACGCCCAGGCACAGGTCATTAAATTTTTAAAATGCAAGTGTTTTCTCCAGTCTATCTCTATCATTTCTCTTTGAAATGTGTGGTCTCTTTCACCACACAAAACACCCATATTTTTAGGAACTGGAATAGTTTTCTTCCTATTAATTTCCTCAGGTTTGACAACCCTTTCTGTAAAGAGCCAGAGGGTAAATATTTCAGGCTTTGTGACCACACAGTCTCTGTCACATCTCAACTCTGCTGTTATAGCATGAAGGCAGCCATGGACAACGGGTTCATCGATGTGCCTGACCTTGATCAATAACACTGGATTCACAAACACAGGCTGTAGAAGACTTGACCTGAGGGATAATCATCCGCTCGTTGATTGCCAACCCCTGGTCCAAGTGAGAAACCATGCCCAGTGTTGTAGAAGGAAAGGGTGGTATTGTCAGTACAAACATGGAATCCCCAAAAATGTTCAGGCAGCTCTTTTTTTCAGGTTCAAGGAATATAATCCAATCTGTGCAGAGTCCACATGGAGGGAGATGCAGGAGGCCTCCCCATGGCAGAGAGCCTTGGCCTTGGCTCTCAGGCCCCTGCAGGCAGCCCTCAGGTGGTGGAGTCTGCACCTCCCCTGCAGCTGCTCTGTCTTCACAACCTCTTGGCTCCTCTCCTACGCCCTAAGTTCCAGCCTCCTGCCTGGGCTTCTCGGGCATTCTCTGTTTCTTCAGGGCGGCTGCTGGATAGGGTTGGGGAGGGCACTGTGCCTCAGTGGGGAGGAGGGGCTCTTGCCTGAGGCCTCCTGACATTCCATGTGCCAGTTTTCCCTTTGTTAATATTTATTTATTGTACATGAATAAGATTTTTAGTGGTAATTTCTGAGATTTTGGTGCACCCTACACCTGAGCAGTGTACCCTGTACCCAGTGTGTAGACTTTCACCCCTCACACCCCTCCCACCCTTTCCCTTGAGTCCCCAAAGTCCATTGCCTTATTCTTACGCCTTTGCATCCTCATAGCTTAGCTCCCACTTATGAGTGAGAACATATGGTGTTTGGTTTTCCATTCCTGAGTTACTTCACTTAGAATAATAGTCTCCAACTGCATCCAGGTTGCTGTGAATGCCATTATTTTGTTCCTTTTTATGGCTGAGTAGTATTCCATAGTATATATACGTATATACCATGTTTTCTTTATCCACTTATTAACTGATGGGCATTTGAGCTAGCTCCATATTTTGTAATTACAAATTGTGCTGCTATAAACATGCATGCACAAGTATCTTTTTCATGGAATGATTTATTTGTCTCTGAATGGATACCCAGGAGTGGGATTTCTGGATCAAATGGTAGATCTACTTTTAGTTCTTTAAAGAATCTCCACATTGTTTTCCATAGTGGTTGTGCTAGTTTACATTCCCACCAACAGTGTAGAAGTGTTCCCTTTTCTCCACATCCACGCCAACAGTTCTTTTCTTTCAGCACCTGAAAAATGTTGAACCAATTTTTTCTGGCCTTAAATATAAAAAAGATTTATTATTATAATAAATCCTTTTTTTAAAATTGTATTTGGTCTCTGGGGTACATGTGCACATCCTGCATCCAGCAGGATTGTTGCATAGGTACATACATGCCATGGTGATTTGCTTTCTCCATCACTCCCTCCCTTGTCGCCTACATCAGGCATTTCTCCAGGTGTTATCCCCTCCTCATCCTCCCCACCTCCAACCTCGCTGTCCCTCCCCTCCCCTTCACCCCCCGACCTGGTCCTGTGAGTGTTGTTCCCTTCTCTCTGCCCAAGTGTTCTCATTGTTCATCACCCGCCTATGAATGAAAACATGCGGTGTTTGGTTTTCTGTTCTTGTGTCAGTTTGCTGAGAATGATGGTTTCTAGATTCATCCATGTCTCTACAAAGGACATGAACTCGTCATTTTTTATGGCTGCATAGTATTCCATGGTGTATACGTGCCACATTTTCTTTGTCCAGTCTATCATTGATGGGCATTTGGGTTGGTTCCAGGTCTTTGCTATCGTAAACAGCACTGCAATGAACGTACGTGTGTGTGTGTCTTTATAATAGAACGATTTATAATCCTTTGGGTATATACCCAGTAATGGGATTGCTGGGTCAAATGGAATTTCTATTTCCAGATCCTTGAGGAATTGCCACACTGTCTTTTATAATGGTTGAACTAATTTACACTCCCACAAACAGTGTAAAAGTGTTCCTATTTCTCCACATCCTCTCCAGCATCTGTTGTCTCCAGACTTTTTAATGATCACCATTCTGACTGGTGTGAGATGGTATCTCAATGTGGTTTTGATTTGCATTTCTCTAATGACCAATGGTGATGAGCATTTTTTCATATGTTTGTTGGCCGCATATTTGTCTTCTTTTGAAAAGTGTCTGTTCATATCCTTCACTCACTTTCGAATGGGCTTGTTTATTTTTTTCTTGTAAATCTGTTTCAGCTCTTTGTAGATTCTGGATATTAGCCCTTTGTTAGATAGGTAGATTGCACAAATTTTTTCCCATTCTGTTGGTTGCCAGTTTACTCTAATGATTGTTTCTTTTGCTGTGCAGAAGCCCTGAAGTTTAATTAGATCCCATTTATCTATTTTGGCTTTTGTTGCCATTGCTTTTGGTGTTTTAGTCATGAAGTCCTTGCCTGTGCCTATGTCCTGAATGGTGTTGCCCAGGTTTTCTTCTAGGGTTTTTATGGTGTTATTTCTTATGTTTAAATCTTTAATCCATCTGGAGTTAATTTTTGTATAAGGTGTAAGGAAGAGGTCCAGTTTCAGCTTCCTGCATATGGCTAGCCAGTTTTCCCAACACCATTTATTAAACAGGGGAATCCTTTCCCCATTGCTTGTTTTTGTCAGGTTTGTCAAAGATCAGATGGTTGTAGATGTGTGGTGTTGCCTCCGAGGCCTCTGTTCTGCTCCATTGGTCCATATCTCTGTTTTGGTACCAGTACCATGCTGTTTTGATTACTGTAGCCTTGTAGTATAGTTTGAAGTCAGGTGGATGCCTCCAGCTTTGTTCTTTTTGCTTAGGATTGTCTTGGCTATGCGGGCTCTCTTTTGGTTCCATACGAAGTTTAAAGTGGTTTTCTCCAGTTCTGTGAAGAAGGTCAATGGTAGCTTGATGGGGGATAGCATTGAATCTATAAATTACTTTGGGCAGTATGGCCATTTTCACAATATTGATTCTTCCTAACTATGAGCATGGAATGTTTTTCCATCTGTTTGTCTCCTCTCTTATTTCCTTGAGCAGTGGTTTGTTGTTCGCCTTGAAGAGATATATTACATCCTTTGTTAGTTGTATTCCTAGGTATTTTATTCTCTTTGTAGCAATTGTATATGACAGTTCACTCATGATTTGGCTCTCCGTTTGTCTGTTATTCAGTGTATAGGAATGCTTGTGATTTCTGCATACTGATTTTGTATCCTGAGACTTTGACGAAGTTGCTTATCAGCTTAAGGAGGTTTTGGGCTGATATGATGGGGTCTTCTAAATATATGATCATGTCGTCTGCAAATAGGGAAAATTTGACCTCTTATTTTCCTAATTGAATACACTTTATTTCTTTTCCTTGCCTAATTGCTCTGGCTAGAACTTCCAATACTATATTGAATAGGAGTGGTGAGAGAGGGCATCCTTGCCTAGTGCCAGTTTTTAAAGAGAATGCTTCCAGTTTTTGCCCATTCAGTATGATATTGGCTGTGGGTTTGTCATAAATAGCTTTTATTATTTGAGATACGTTCCACTGATGCCTAGTTTATTGAGAGTTTTTAGCATAAAGTGCTATTGAATTTTGTTGAAGGCCTTCCCTGCATCTATTGAGATAATCATGTGGTTTTTGTCATTGGTTCTGTTTGTGTGGTGGATTACATTTATGGATTTGCGTATGCTGAACCAGCCTTGCATCCCCGGGATGAAGCCTACTTGATCGTGGTGGATAAGCTTTTTGATGTGCTGTTGGATTCAGTTTACCAGTATTTTATTGAAGATTTTTGCATCAATATTCGTCGTGGATATTGGCCTGTGTTTTATTTTTTAGTTGTGTCTCTGCCAGGTTTTGGTATCAGGATGATGTTGGTCTCATAGAAAGAGTTAGGGAGGATTCCCTCTTTTGTATTGTTTGGAATAGTTTCAACAGGAATGGTACCAGCTCCTCTTTGTATGTCTGGTAGAATTCAGCTGTGAACCCATCTGGACCCGGACTTTTTTTGGTTGGTAGGCTATTAATTGCTGTCTCAACTTCAGACCTTGTTATTGGTCTATTCAGGGTTTCAACTTCTTCTCGGATTAGTCTTGGGAGTGTGCGAGTGTCCAGGAATTTATCCACTTCTTCCAGATTTACTGGTTTATGTGCATAGAGTTGTTTTTAGTAATCTCTGATGGTAGTTTGTATTTCTGAGGAACCGGTGGTGATCTCCCCTTTATCGCTTTTTATTGCATCTATTCGATTCTTCTCTCTTTTCTTTTTTATTAGTCTAGCTAGTGGTCTATTTTGTTGCTCTTTTCAAAAAACCAGCTCCTGGATTTACTGATTTTTTGAAGGGTCTTTTGTGTCTCTATCTCCTTCAGTTCTGCTCTGGTCTTAGTTATTTCTCGTCTTCTGCTTGCTTTAGAGTTTTTTTGATCTTGCTCCTCTAGCTCTTTCAATTTTGACAATAGGGTGTCGATTTTAGATCTTTCCTTGTTTCTCATGTGGGCATTTATTGCTATAAATTTCCCTCTAGGCACTGCTTTAAATGTGTCCCATAGGATCTGGTACATTGTGTCTTCATTCTTGTTGGTTTCAAAGAACATTTTTATTTCTGACTTCATTTCATTGTTTATCCATTTGTCATTCAGGAGCAAGTTGTTCAGTTTCCATGTGATTGTGCGGTTTTGAGTACTTTTCTTAATCTTGAGTTCTAATTTGATTGCGCTGTGGTCTGTGAGACTGTTTTGATTTCCATTCTTTTGCATTTGCTGAGGAGTGATTTACTTCCAATTATGTGGTCAATTTTGGAGTAAGTGCAATGTGGTGCTGAGAAGAATGTGTATGCTGTGGATTTGGGGTGGAGTGTCCTGTAAATGTCTATTAGGTCCGCTTGGTCCAAATCTGTGTTCAAGTCCTCGATATCCTTATTGACTTTCTGTCTTGCTGAACTGTCCAATATTGTCAGTGGAGTGTTAAAGTCTCCCATTATTATTGTACGGAGTCTAAGTCTCTTTGTAGGTCATTAAGAACTTGCTTTATGTTTCTGGGTGCTCCTGTACTGGATGCATATATATTTAGCATAGTTAGCTCTTCTTGTTGCATTGATCCTTTTACCATTATGTGATGCCCTTGTCTCTTTTGAACTTTATTGGTTTAAAGTCCGTTTTATCAGAGACTAGGATTGCTACCCCTGCTTTTTTTTTGCTCTCCATTTGCTTGGTAAATCTTCTTCCATCCCTTTATTTTGAGTCTATGTGAGTCTTTGCATGTGAGATGGGTCTCCTGAATACAGCACACTGATGGGTGTTGACTTTTTATCCAGTTTGCCAGTCTGTGTCTTTTGATTGGGGCATTTAGGCCATTTACATTCAAGGTTAATATTGTTATGTTTGAATTTGGTCCTGCCATTTTGTTACTGGCTGGTTGTTTTGCCCATTAGTTGACGCGGCTTCTTCATTGCGTCATTGTTCTTTACCGTTTGGTACATTTTTGCAGGGGCTGGTATTGGTTGTTCCTTTCTCTGTTTAGTTCTTCCTTCAGTAGCTCTTATAAGGCAGGTCTTGTAGCAACGCACTCTCTCAGCAATTGCTTGTCCGTAAAGGATTTTATTTCTCCTTCACTTATGAAGCCTAGTTTGGCTGGATATGAAATTCTGGGTTGAAAGTTCTTTTCTTTAAGGATGTTGAATATTGACCCCCACTCCCTTCTAGCTTGTAGGGTTTCTGCCAAGATATCTGCTGTGAGTCTGATGGTCTTTCCTTTGTGGATGACTCGACCTTTCTCTCTGGCTTCCCTTAGGATTTTTCCTTCATTTCAACCCTGGTAAATCTGACAATTATGTGCCTTGGGGTTGCTCTTCTTGAGGAATATCTTTGTGGTGTTCTCTGTATTTCCTGGATTTGAATGTTGGCCTGCCTTGTTAGGTTGGGGAAGTTCTCTTTGACAATATCTCGAACAGTGTTTTCCAACTTGGATTCGTTCTCCCAGTCACATTCAGGTATACCGATCAAGCATAGATTAGGTCTTTTCACATAATCCCATAGTTCTTGGAGGCTTTGTTCATTTTTTTTCTTTTTTTACTCTTTTTTACTGTAATCTTGCCTTCTCGTTTTATTTCATTGATTTGATCTTCTATCTCTGATATCCTTTCTTCTGCCTGATCGATTCGGCTGTTGAAACTTGTGTGTGCTTCACGAAGTTCTCGAGCTGTGTTTTTCAGCTCCATCAAGTCGTTCTTCTCTAAGCTGGTTATTCTAGTTAGCATTTCGTCTAACCTTTTTTCAAGGTTCTTAGTTTCTTTGCATTGGGTTAGAACATGGTCTTTTAACTCAGAGAAGTTTGTTATTACCCACCTTCTGAAGCCTGCTGCTGTCAATTTGTCAAATTCATTCTCTTTTTTTGTTCCCTTGATGGTGAGGAGTTGTGATCCCTGGAAGGAGAAGAGGTGTTCTGGTCTTTGATGGTTTCATCCTTTTTGTGCTGTTTTTTTTCCCCATTTTTGTGGATTTATCTCGCTTTGATCTTTGATGTTGGTGATTTCCGGAGGAGCCTCTGTTGGAGCTATATCTTCTTTTGGCCTGTAGAGGGCGTTGCTGGGCTCTCTTGGATTCAGTCAGGTTGCTGGGTGGGTGGTCCTTCCCTGGAGTTTGCAGGTGAGATTGGCCCCGCCTTCCCAAACGTCTCTCCTTCCCCAGCTGGATCTGCCTGGTTGGGGGTCAAACTGGTGTAGTTGCTGCCAAGCTCTCTAGCCAGGGCTTCAGTTTGAATTCTGTGGGGGGTGGGGCCTGCCCTCCTTATGGCCTGTTTCCCCTGCTTTCAACTCTGCCTCCCTCTGTCCCGCTGATGTTAGTCCAAACTCCCACCCAGGTCCGTTTGACAACTTGCCCCGCCTGGGGGGGAGCCACAGCTCAGATTTGCATCGGCAACTCACAGCGCCCCTCAGTCTGGTGGGGCTGTAATGGACTGTGGTTGCAGAAGGAATGAGGTAAGCACAAGATCCAAACTGGAGCACCGAGGCGGGTGAAGTCCCCCCTGACCCTCCGAGTCGGCTGCAAGTTCCAAGTGGGGAGGCCCGCGCCCTGTCTTGATTTGTCCCCCTGAGCGGCTCTCGCCCTGCGGCTCCTTCCCTGGGCTATTTTCAGTGCCCTATCAGACCCACTGAAGCGAACCTGGCACCTCGTTTGGAATCCTGAAGTCCTCTAGCCCTCTGCGTCTCATTTGCTGGGAGCTGCATTCCGGTGTTGCCTTTCTCAACCATCTTGGCGCCGCCCTGATAAAAATCTTTAATAAGAGGTTATATCACTCATGGATTCAAATAAGAAATCCGCTGTCATTCAAATGGCACTTGTAGGTAAAATGTCATTTTTTCTTTTTTTTGGCTGTTTTCAATATTATTGTCTTCAATTTTAATAAGCTCAGTTATGATGTCTTCATTATTATATATGTATAGATGACCTGTTGGTTCTGTTTCTCGGGAAAACCCTGACTCTTACATGGATTATGAGCCTAGAACATTTTGTTGTACCAGAAAGTACCCTAAGGTCAGGTGGTAGGCAGGGCCATAGAACTCCTGAGATTGTCCTTTGTCTTCAGCTACCAGGGCGGGTAGAGAAAGACCATCAGGTCTGGGCAGTGTTAGGCATGTCTGAGCTCAGACTCTCCTTGTGCAGGGCCTGCTGCTGCTGCTTTAGGGGATGGAGGTGTGGTTCCCAGGCCAATGAAGTTAAGTTCCCAAGGGGATTATGGCTGCCTATGCTGCATCACACAGGTTACCAGGAAGTGGGGGGAAAGTTGGCAGACACAGGCATTACCCAGCTCCCATGCAGCCCACAGCCCAAAAAGCTGGTCTCACTCCCACCGTGCCCCCCCCCGCCACCAAAAGCACCAAGTTTATTTCCAGGCAGCCAGTGAGCTGGGCTAAGAACTTGCCCCAAGCTACAAGCCTTCCAGCTGAGAAAGCAAGCCAACTCAGTTTCCTCAGCTGTCCCATGGAGCCTTCAGTGGCAATCCATCTCCTTCAAAGGGTCTGGATTCTCTCGACTTTCCTGGTATGTTCCCAGGGTAGTTCATGCTGTGAGTCTCCACCTGCTGCTCTGTCTGAGTGGGAGCTGCAAGTTAGTCCTGCCTCCTAGCCACCATTTTGACCTCGAATTGATGTGCAAATGTTTCCTTTGCATAACAAGTATATGGGATTCATAGGGACTACTGTCCGAATCCTAAACAAGGTCCCTCAAGATCTTTGTGTCCTATTCTGAGATAGGCTGGCCATCTGCAAATCCCCTATTAGAGGCTCCTTGCTGTTTGAAGCTATGCTTGCTTCCATAAAAGATCAAGGAGAAAACCGCCCATTAGTGTCTCATATAAAGTAAAAAGAATACAATTGAATGTCGCCTCAGTAACAGGATAAAGGAATGCAAATATTTGCTTCCCATGGGATGGTCACCTGGCTCTCCCTCTAAAGGAATTGTCACCTTGTAAGTGACATCCAGTATGTTAGGGGCAAACCTAACATTGCAATAAAACATTCCAAAATTTATTGGTTTAAGACAACAATTTATTGTTTCTCATAATTCTGTGGGTTTCGAGTTAGGGCAGGGCTTGGCTGGGCAGCTCTTCCATGCCTCCTCATGGCATGGACTGCATATATGGAGTTGATCTGGGCTAGAGGGTCCAAGAAGGCTGCACTCACACGTCTAGCACCTCACTGCTCGCTTATGTGGTCTCTCTCTCCATATGGATAACTTGGGCTTCCTTAGGCATGGCTGTCTCAGAACAGTTTAACATCTTACCTTACCTGGACTCCAGAAGAGGAGAAGCAGAGGCTAACAATTTTTTAAAGACTGGAATTGTAAACCCCAAAACATCACTTCCAGAATATTCTGTTGGTGAAAGCAAGTGATATGCCACTATTTGCTGCCTGGGGTCTGGATTTCTCAACCTCCAATTCCTTATAATAAATCTCTCTCTATAGACAGATACAGAGATACGGACCTATGACTATAAATATAGAAATATAGATACCTTAGTGGTTCTATTTCTTGGGAGAATGTGAATACATCTGCTTTTACACAGAAGGCTGCAAACTGTAGGTAATACTGGCCTCTAATTTTTAAAATGCATTTTTACTTGTTAATTTTTTTGAATAGACAAAGTATGAACAGAGCACAAAATCTGAAAGTGAAAGTTAAGTCTACTCCAACTCTTCTCCCACAGTCATCCCATTTTCTTTCCCTGGAAAGAACACTATCAACAGCCTCTTTTGTATCCTTACACAATGCTTTTTAGTGTTTTACATTAGTGGTAGATGTACCCACAGTTCTGCACCTTGCATTTCCTTTAATAATATTTCTTAGAGATCTCTGCATGTTACTTCATATAAAGACACTCTTTTTATGGCTACTCATAGTTCTGTGGATGCATCACTATTTATCTCACCCATCTCTTATATATGGAGATGTAGATTGTTTGCATATTTGCTACGGGAAACCACATTGCAGTACACATCCTCACTGACAAACCATTTCATATGCAAGCAAGTCTGTAGAACAAATGAGCAGAATTGCTGGGTTAAAGAGTGTGTGCACTGTTACCTTTGGAAGGCATTAGCAAACTGCCCACCATGCCGTCTCCCCAAGGGGTACACCGACAGTAATGAGTGAGAATGCAGCCACCCCACATCCTCCCAGACACAAGCCACTCTCCTCATTTTTGAACGTGGCCAATCTGAGACTGGAAAACACTATCCTGTGGTTTTAAAATATAGTTTTCTTATTACCAGTGTGGTGGGGCATCTTTTATATGCTCAAGAGATGGCTGGATTTCCTGTCTGTCCATATCCTTTGCCAAGTTTTTTTATATATAAAGAAAAAAATCCAGGCTGGGCCCATGGCAAAACCCCTGTCTCTACAAAAAATATAAAAATTAGCCAGGTGTGGTGGTGCATGCCATAGTCCCAGCTACTCAGGAGGCTGAGGTGGGAGAATCGCTTAAGCCTGGGAGTTCAATGCTGCAATGACCTGAGATCACACCACTGCACGCCAGCCCAGTCACAGAATGAGATCTTGTCCAAAAAAAAAAAAAAAAAAAAAGGTATATTCGACAGTCTGATATGTGTTACATATTTTTTTTCTAGTTGGCCATTTTTCTTCTGAATTGTAATAAACAGGCAATAAAGAAAAAATGAAACCCTTTGACTAGTCTTGTTTCCTGGTGACCTAAAATTTTCATGTGTTGTAGTTAAGAAAAAAATAAATTGAGTCTTGCTCAGAGAAGATTGGCTTCAACGTAGCAGGTCCCACACTTTAGCAGTTAACGCTACCTGTTCTACTAGTAGAAGGTGAGCCACCTAGAAGCCTGTTTCTAGCTCAGAGGGTGTGCTTCCGCCTTACAAAGGAGCTTCTCCGTTGTCCTTGGCCTGGCCTGGTGTCCAGTTCAGGAGGACATGTGTGTGCTGGAGTAGGAAGGACACATTTAAATCATTTAAAAGATATTTATTGCACATAACATTCCTCCATATTTCCACAATGGTCTTTTTATTGCAGTGAAGCAGAGGTCTGAAGTCTGTCTAAGTTCGCGAGCCGAGAGCTGCGGATGGTGGCGCGGGTGTCTTTGGTCTCAGTCTGGAGAGGCGCCGGCATGCAGGTTGCTGAGGACACGGTTCACAGCTGGAGCAGAAAAGCAATCCCTTGGTAACCGCATTTTACTTGTTTCTCATCTGGTGGCAGGTGGCCCGATCAGGACCGTTTAGAACCAGCCGTGGCTCACGGGAAACAGCCTCACAGCTGCTGTGCTCCGGCCAAGCTTGTTTACCAGGAATGAAGGGAGAGGCATTGCCAGCCCCAACAAGCCGGAGACCCCGAAACCAGGAAAGGCATGACTGCTCTCATCGTGGTAGGTGCCTCCAAATCCTGCCCTGAAGACCCTGTGATGAAACATGATTCGGGCCCGGCGCGTCCTTTCACTCCCTGCAAATACAGACATCGTCTCTCGACGGCAGTGGCTGTCTAGGCAGTGGGGCTTCCCCCGCAGAGGAGGCATCGCTGCTCTGTCATGGAGCCCCGAGGGCCCGGGTGTGGCTCCAGGTCCGGTCGTGGGGAGCGCCCGGGGCCACCTGAGTCGGGGTCACCGGCGGCTCGCGCTGTGTTGCGTTTTAGGTGGAGGCGGGAGAGCGGCTGCGGCTCGGCTCCTCGCTTTTCCAGCCTTTCCCAATCATTAGTTGAACTGAGTGATGCCGTGGAGAAGCCTTTCAACCCTGCGACCTTGGAGAGGGAAATGAATGTCCCTTTTTCTTGGGAAAGGAGCTCGCCCCGGGGCTGCCCCGCGCAGGTCCCCCACACGCAGGCTGCCGCACTCGGCCCGAAACGAAGGGCTCCTCTTCCCTCCGCGGGCTGGGGGTGGCTCTGGCCCCCAAGGGGACGTCCTAGGGTGGAGAAGACGGGGGCAAGACTGAAGGCCAAGCCTGCTTCGGCAGCCGCAGCTCCCCGCCCTGGGCGTCCGGGAGGGGATTTTGAGGCTGCCCCGGGAGGGCAGAAGGAGCCTGTGCCGGAGTCTGCCCCGGGCTGCGCCCCCTTCGCGAGGAGCCCACCGCCCTCCGTCCCACAGTTCTGCACGGGCTCCGCAGGGACGCTCCGCCGCATCTCCCTGGACTCAGCGGTCGGCCGCGCAGATCGGAGGTCGCTGCGGCTCCGCGGTGGAGGCCGGAGGCAAAGGCGGCTGGGAAGGCGCAGCCCCGCTGGGTCTCGAGAGGCTGAAGCGCAGGCCAAGCAGCGGAGCGAACGCAGGATCAACCAGAAATTCCCGACGGCTGCGGGGATGGCCAAGTTCTGCCGCGAAGACTCTTGTGATGAAACGTGAAAACCACAAGCTGAAATAGAGGCACACCTAGAGGAAAGGCTGACGCCCATTGTGTGTGTGTGTGTGTGTGTGTGTGTGTGTGTGTGTGTGTGTGTTTTGCTAGGAGGAAGACGGCTGGCTAAGTTCTGGCCGCTTCTTCCTCCGCCTGATATGTGGGAGTGTGTGCGCAAGTGTGTGCCGGGGGCAGGCAGCAGGGAACAGGACAGGCGGAGTCCTCGTCGCACCAGGGTGGCTTCAGGGCTCCTCCTCTGCCTGTAGGGCACCGCACTGCCCCTTCCTGGCCTAAGTCCCTCCGTGGTTTGCAGCTCAGTTTGTAGCCTGGACGCTTCTCCCCGCACCCACCCCACCGCCAGGTGACAACATGTGCCCCTCTCTCTGTTCCCCTGCGGCTGAGGCTTTCCTCAGCTGTCACACTTAACACACTGCACTGACTCCCCCCACAAGCCTGTGATGAAGCCAAATTTGAAATACACACGTGGAAGAATCTATCCAATGCAAGCGACCTCTCAGCAGCAACAATGCAGTGAGCACCCCCACACTCACACCTAGTTTGAGAATGGACTATTTCCAGTAGCGTGGAATAGCCCCTCTCCCCTTCCTACCCCATGCTCAGATCATACCTCCCTTGCTGTCTGGCCTCCCTCTTCAACCACCAACCTGGCTTTGCTGATAAACACCCCTGTCTTTGTTAGTATAGATAAGGAACTTTATAGTATTGTAGTTATGTTACATGTATTCTTTTGTGATGCTCTCTGTTTCCATGAAGTTCTTGGGATTTGTCCATATCGATACATGTAACCATAATTCATTAGTTTAGACTGCTGTGAAATTGTATTCCATCATATATCAATTTATATATAATTTATTGTGTTGCTGATGGGCACATGGGTTGTTTTCATTTTTTATCATTGCTAATGGTGCTCCCACAAACCCCGTGTGTCCTTCGGGATGCATGGGCAAGTTTCCCTCGGGCATGTTTACAGTTACAGGAATGAAAGTGCTGGTTGTAGCGTGTGCACAGTCACTCCTCTAGGAAAAGCTAGGCTGCTTCTCACAACGGTTTGTACTAGCACAGGATCCGCCAGCCATCGGTGAGAGCTCCCACAGCTCCGCATCACCAACCCCAAACTGACAAATTTTTTAGCTTCTGTCAGTCTGGAGGGTGTGAAATGTATCTGATTGTGGCTTTAATTTGCATTCCTGTCATCCGTTAAGAGGTCGAGCATCTTTTCGTATTTTTATTGTCTATTTAGGTTTTCTCCTTTATGCCCCTGCCATAGTTTGACATGGTCTGTCTTCTCCAAATCGCATGTGGAAATTTGATCCCCAGTGTTGGAGGTGGGGCCTAATGGGAGGTGTTTGGGTCATGGGAGTGGATCCCTTATGAAGAGTTTCATGCCCTCCCTGGGGAAGGAGTGTGAGTTCTCACTCTATTTGTTCCTGGTTGTTCGAGAGAGCCTGGCACCTCCTCACCTTCCTCTCTTGCCGAGTGATCTCCACACATGGGCTCCCTTCCTCTTCTGCCATGAGTGGAAGCAGCATGAGGCCCTCGCCTAATGCCGGCTCCATGCTTCTTGCACAGCCTGCAGAATGCTGAACCAAATACGACTCTTTTCCTTGTAAACCACCCACACGCAAGTATTTCTTCACAGCAACACAGACAGACAAAGACAGCCCTGATAAAAGCCTTCTGAAGTCTTTTGCACTTTTCCCGTTGGGTTGTTTTGTTTTTCATGCTACTTTTATACCTGCCTTGTGAGAGCCAACTGCAACCATCTATCCCCAAGGCCCTACTTGCTGACCTTATATTAGTGGCTTGAAATTGGCCACATAGAAGTGTTTATATCCTGGAAGCAAGCAAATGCTAAAAATAAGGACTTTTAGGGTCTGAAAGCCAGTTGTTAAACATTTTCCAGCACAACACTGTTTACAGGAGTTCTTTATGTACCCAGGTTCTAGTCACTAGTTGGTTACATGTGCTACAAATATTTTATATCATATCATGACTTTTAAAAACATTCCCCTTGAGGTAACTCTTGATTAACAAAAATTCTCAATTTCAATATGACTAGATTTGAAAATGTGTCCTATATAGGTAATGCATCTTGTGTCTTTTTGAAGAATTTTTTCTACTCTTAAGGGTATTAAGAGATCCCCGCCCCACCTCCCCAACATTTAATTTTGAAAGCTTTGAAATTTTTCCTTTTGTATATGGATCTTTGATATATCTGAAATTGATTTTTGTGAACTGTGGGATAGTGGTCCAATTTCTTTCTTTTTAAAAAAGTTAGATCTCTTATAAATCCTCAGAGACATAGAAGGTTGCATCATGGTGATGGCCATACTGAACTGGGTGAGATACGGCAAATAATTCAACAACTGTGTTCGAATCAACTGTGGTAAGGAGACGGCCACACGTTTCATTACTTTATGCCTGTCATTTGGATGTGCTGTCTCAAAACACTTATCTACATGATTCCCAATTATAGAGGATTCATTGCAGAAATCGGCCCAATTTTTCATGCCTCACTTTTGCCATCCATTTAGGTACGGCCCTCCCAAAACAATGTTGGGCTTGATGCTGTGACATGCTTTGGCCAACGGGTTGGAATCAGAGGCTTGGAAAAGCACATGTGCATTTTCACTCATTTCTTGGACCTCTGCCACTATGAGAATAAGCCCAGCTTAGCCTGCTGAAGGGATGGGCAGGACATGCAGGGGAGGACTGAAGTCATCTGAGATGGCCCAGGCCCAGCAATCCACTGACTGATCACTGAGAGCCAGGTAAGATCAGCCACGTCCAGCCTAGAGTAGCAGAAGTGCCCCCACCGACTTGTAGACTCGTGAGAAATAATAAGAGGTTACTATTTTAAGCCCCTAAGTTTTGAAGTGGTTTGTTATAGAGCTAACTAATGCACCAGTTACCTGAGAGTACTCCAGGTCTTTGAGGTTCTCAGTGGCATTGTTTCATTTATTCAAGCTGTAATATTTATTGAGTACTTTCTATTTGTGATTCCTTAAGGGTGCTACTTGAAAACTTCAGTCAAATTTTTCCTTTAGTTTTAATGGGAAGGTCAAGATGATGTTTCTGTTATCTCTACCAAGGTGGAGTATTTAACATACCTGCCCAGGTACTCTGTCATTGCAGCAGGTTAAGACTAGCAGCACTATGGTGGAACCAAGATATAAGCATAATGATTCATTAAACTCTCTCTTTTAAATTTTACGGCTATTTAGAACTATGAATGTACTACTGAGCATAGCTTAGGCATTCTTATTTTGGTTCTAAAATATTCTGTTTTTATCTTCTGTTATTTTACTACCAATTTACTCTTTGATGAAAAATGATTCGTGAAAGAGTGTCAGGCAGTGTATTAGTCTGTTTTCACGCTGCTGATAAAGACATACCTGAGAAGGAAGAAAAAGAGGTTTAACTGGACTTACACTTCCACGTGCCTGGGGGAGTCCTCAGACTCATGGCAGGAAGTGAAAGGTACTTCTTACATGGTGGTGGGAAGAGAAAATAAGGAAGAAGCAAAAGTGAAAACCCCTGATAGACCCATCAGATCTCGTGAGACTTACTATCACAGGAAACACTGGCCCTCATGATTCAATTACCTCCCCCTGGGTCCCTCCCACAACATGTGGGAATTCTGGGAGACGCAATTCAAGTTGAGATTTGGATGGGGACACAGCCAAACCATATCAGGCAGTCTGGCTATTTTCATGGGAGTTGAAGAAAAATGGTGCCAGGTTCTGCACTCCCCAGGGTCTCCTGGTTCTTTTGACTTTGCAGGCAGGATCAGTTCCCTGCTCCCTCTTTCCATTCTATACTGCCCATCCACCTGGCTTAGTTCCTTTTCAGGTAGAAGATCCTGGTGGGACTAAAACCCAGTGTTTTATCATCATTCCAAAATCGAGAAAGACACATTTTCTGTACGAGGACTTACCCAAACTCCTTTAAATAGTATCAGATGGAAGTTTTAGACCCCTAAGAGATAGAGAAAGTTAAAGGATCTTCTTTGCTACCTGTCCAATTACTACTAATAATAAATATAAGAATTCACATTTATACATGCTTACTGTGCTTCAGGCACCCTTATAGGAATTATAGATTTTACTGACTCATGTTAATCTTCCAAGCAATCTTAGAACACAACGCCAGTTCACATACTATTTTTCATTTGAGGGAACTGAAACCCTTCACCTAGAGTCACCAGACAACATTTCATCCTGCCTGTGCTCTCTTGCTCTCTCTCTCTTTCTCTTTCTCTCTCTCTGCAACATTTGAGAATACCTTGCAGATATCACAACCATTTCCAAACATTTCAGCCTATGTCCTAAAACAAGGACATTCTCTTATATAACCATAATATAATTATCTAATTTAACATTGATTTTTTGACATTGTTGAAGAGTGCAGGCCACGGTTCTGTAGAATGTGTTTTACTTGAGTTTGATGTTCCTTCATGATTAGATTTGGGTTATGCATTTCTGGCAGGGATGGTGCTGTATCCTTCTCAGGACATCAACACGATGCTGGTTTGTCTTGTTACTCATGTTATTAACCTTCAGTCAATGTCATGGTAGTGTCTGCCAGGTTTTCCCATTGTAAAGGTATTTTTCCCCCCTTAAAATTAAAAAGTAATTTATATAAATAAATCTATTTTTTTATTTAACTTTCATCAATGATTTGAGCATCCGTTGATGTTTTCTGCCTGAATCAGTTATTACAATGGTGGCCACAAAATGGTGATTTTCTAATTCTACACCATTTCTTGTAAATAAGAATGTTCATTCATTTGTTTTATAACTCAAAATGATAGCATGCATCCTGTTCTTAGTCACTGGGTTACAATCCTGTCATAATTCATTTTTATGCTCAGATTATCTCAGATTTGGCCAGTGGGAGCCTCATCAAGCTAAATCCTCCATTCTTCGTTTTGTCCTAATAAGTTTTCAAGGACTTCTATACTTTCTGGCACAACAAAATGTTCTAGGCTCATAGTCCGTGTAAGAGTCAGGGTTCTCCAGAGAAACAGAGCCAACAGGTCACCTATACAATATATTATGAAGACATCATAATTATTGAAAACAGCCAGAAAAAAAATGACATTCTATCTACAAGTTCCATTTGAATGACGCTGGATTTCTTATTTGAATCCATGGGTGATATAACCTCTTCTGAAAGATTTATTATCATAATAAATCTTTTTTATATTTAAGGCCAGAAGGAATTGGTATAACATTCTTCAGGTTCTGAAAGAAAAGAACTGTCAACCACAATCTCTATCTGGCAAAATTATTTTACCAAAATGAAGGTGTACTAAAGACATTCTCAGGTGAATAAAAGCTAGAAGAATTTGTCAATTCCTTACCTCTCCCTAAAACTGCCTAAAGGAAGATCTTCAACAGGAAGGAAATTATAAAAGAAGGAACCATAGAGCATAAAAAAGAACAACATAAAAAGAAGACACGTGAGTACAAACCGCAGACCATCCTTTCTCACGTGAGTTTTATTTTAAGAATCTGAAGATCAAAACAAAAATTATAACATTATCTGATGATCAAGATAACAATATATAAAATTGTGAAAGGGGCCGGGTGTGGTGGCTCACGCCTGCCATCCCAGCACCTTGGGAGGCCAAGGCAGATGAATGATGTGAGGTCAGGAGTTCAAGATCAGCCTGGCCAACATGATGAAATACATCTTTACTAAAAATACAAAAAATTAGCTGGGCATGGTGGCAAATGCCTGGAGTCCCAGCTATTTGGGAGGCTGAGGCGGGAGAATCATTTGAACCCATGAGATGGAGCTTGTAGTGAGCCGAGGTCACTTCTTTGCACTCCAGCCTGGGCGACAGAGCGAGACTGTCTAAAAAACAAAAATGAAAATAAATTGTGAAAGGTAAAAGGACCTAAATGGAAGAAAGATTTCCACATGTCACTCAAGGTGGCAAAACGTGATACCAGCAGACTGCGATAGTCACAAATGTCTATTGAATTATCCAGAGCAACCAAAATAAAAACTAAATGAAGCAACACACTAAAAAAAACCATAAATAAGTCAAAATTAAATACAAAAAGTTATTCAAGTAACAAGAAAAGAAAAAAAGAAATGATAACCAGAGGAAACAAACAGAAAATAACAAAATGGTAGGCTTAATAGCTAACATACCAATGATTAAACCCACCAGGAAGTCGTAACAATTCTAAATGCATATGCACCAAAAACAGTGCCTTGAAATACCTGATAGAACTGAAAGGAGAGAGGAAATTCACAATTATAGTTGGAGACTCAACATCTCCCTCTCAGCAACTGTTAGAACTAGTAGACAGGAAATAATCAACAACATGGAAGACCTGAACTAGGATTTACCAAAGAAGGGTAATGTATGAAGTAAAGGAATTTAATTATTACTTATGGAGTCTGAGAAGTCCAAGGTCAAGGGACCACATCTGATGAGAGCTTTCCTGCTGGTGGGAGACTCTGTGTGAAGCCCCAAGGCGGCTCAAGGAGTCACATGGCAAGAGGGCTCAGTATGCAAATGTGCTAGCTCAGGTCTCTCTTCCTCTTCTCATACAGTCACCTGTTTGCCTCTCATGCTAATGCGTTAATTCATCAACCCATTAATCCATGAATGAATTAGGAGCAGAGCCCTTATGATGCAATCACCTCTTAAAGGCCCCCATCTCTCAATACTGTCACTTTGGGGATTAAGTTTCCACACGGGTTTTAGAGGAACTCATACACACATACAAAATTGTTTAAATTCATTAGTAGTCAGGAAAATGCAAATTCACATCTCTTTGAGCCACCATTAGACATTGCCAAATGGCTAAAATTTTAAAAACTGACAATATCAAGCATTGGCAAGACTGTGGAGCAGAGGTCGGTACTCACACACTGCTGGAGAGCGTGCATATTGTACAAATAATTTGGAAAACAGTTGGCATCATGGAATAGAATTCAATATAAGCATATTCTTTGCCCTAGAGATTTCACTCCTATATACATAATCAACATAAACGTATGGACATATATCTCAAGAGTCGTGTACAAGAATGGTCACAGCAGAATTATTCATAATATCCAAAGACTGGAAACAAGCCAGATATCCACAAACAGAGAGTTGGAAAAATGGCGACATATTCATTTATGAAAGATCATGTATAATAACTGAGAATAAGTAAATTACAGCTACATGTAACAACATCTCATAAACAAAATATTGAGTGCAAAAGTGAGACGCATAAGACTTCATACTGTGCAACTGCTTATAGCTCAACGTTGATAAAATAATTCATATCAAAAATTGAGGGCTGCCACTAGAAGGTACTGCAGGAATTTATAATCTTTGCAGTACCTACTAAGAAAGGCTATTCCGAGCCCAGATGAAGCCATTAGCAAACGTTTAGAAATAAACCTGTAGATAGAAATACACAATATTTACAAAAATTAATGAAATGGAAAAATAAAGACAAAACAGAAAGGGTCAAGGTAGAGTACAGCAAGATGGCTAAATGGAAAATTTCACCAGTTGCCCCCACTGCAGGAACACCAAATTTAACTACTATCTACATACACAAAAAAACACCTTCATAAGAACCAACAATCGGGTGAGGGACCACAGTACCTGGCTTTAACTTTCTATCACTGAAAGAGGCTTTGAAGAAGGTAAAAAACACAGTCTTGAATTCCTGAAGCCATCCCTCCCTCACTCCCCAGTAGCGGTCCTGTGGCATGGAAAATCTGTGCACTGGGAGAAAGAGACTGCAGTAATTGTGAGACCCTCATTGAATTCCGCACTGCTCTGTCACAGCGGAAAGGAAAACCAGGCTAAAGTCATTTGACACCTGCCCACAGAGGAAGAATTTAGACCAGCCCTAGGCAGAGGGGCATCATCCATCCCAGCAGTCGGAACCTAAGTTTTTGCAAGTCTCACCACTGTGGGCTAAAAGGCTCTGGGGTCCTAAATAGACTTAAAGTCAATCAAGGCCACCTGGACTGCAATTCCTAGCAAGTCCTAGGGCTGTGCTGGGCTCAGAGCCAGTGGCTGTGGGAGGCATGCGACCTAGTGAGACGCCAGCCGGGCTGGCTGAGGATGTGCTTGTGCTATCTTTCCCTCAACCCTAGGCAGCCCAGCTCGCAGCAACAAAAGTGACTTCTTCCTTCCAATTAAGGAGAGGAGAGGGAAGACTAAAGAGAACTTTGACTTGTGTCTTGGATACCAGCTCAGCCACAGAGGAATAGGGCACTGTTCGGGGTCATGAGGTCCTCATTTTGAGCCCTAGCTCTTGGATGACATTTCTAGACACATCCTGTGACAGAAGGGAATCCACTGCCTTGAAGGGAAGGACCAAGTCCTGGCAGAATTCATCACCTGCTGCCTAAAGAGCCCTTGGGTCCTGAAGAAGCAGCAGCGGTATCCAGGTATATGCCATGGGCCTTGGGTGAGACTGAGACATGCTGGCTTCAGATGAGAACCAGCACATTCCCAGCTGTGGTGGTTATGGTAAGAGATGGCTGCTGCTTGAGGAAAGCAGACGGGAAAGTAAAGGGGACTTAGTCTTGCACCTTACGTACCAGCTCAGTTCAGTGGGGCAGAGCACAGGCTCCTGGGATCCCTGATTCCAAAGGCCTTGGCTCT
Organism: Ateles fusciceps; assembly: GCA_036589455.1. Lineage (NCBI taxonomy): Eukaryota > Metazoa > Chordata > Mammalia > Primates > Atelidae > Ateles > Ateles fusciceps. The sequence goes on along the minus strand of JAZHEH010003321.1, from coordinate 155,544 downwards.
TGGATGGCATCTGGACCGCCCTGGGCCAGAGGGGGAGTCCACTGCCCTGAAGGGTGAGTCCCAGGCCTGGCAGCATTCACCACAAGCTGACTGAAGAGTGCTTGGGCTGAAAGCGAACATTGGTGATGGGCTGGCAGTATCCCGTGTGGGTCTGTGGTGGCGATGACCATGGGAGAGGCTCCTCTTCCTGTGGAAAGCAGACAGAAAAGTGAGAAGGCCTCTGTCTTGTGATTTGAGTGCCAGCTTAGCTGTAGTAGAATAAAGCATCGAGCAGATTTCTAAGGTTTTTGATTCCAATCCCAGGCTCCCAGACAGTATCTCTGGACCTCCCCAGAGCCTGTGAAAACTTGCCACCCTGAAGGGAAGGACACAAGCTTGGTTGTCTTCACCCCTACTGATTGTAGAGCTCTAGGGCCTTAAGCAAATGTAGGTAGTAGCTGGGTAGTGGTTACGGTGGGTCTTGGGTAAGACTCAGTCTGGGCTAGTTTCAGGTTTGGCCCAGCACGATCCCAGTGGTGGCAGCCACAGGGTGCTTTTGTCACCCCACCTCCAGCTCCAGATGCCTCAGCACAGATTTGAATAGATATTTCTCAAAAGATGACTTTCAAATGGCAAACCAGCATACGAAAAGGAGTCAAGATCAATGATCATCAGAGAAATTCAAATCAAAACTGCAACGCGATGTCATCTCACCCCAGTTAAAATCTTTTATCCGAAAGACAGGCAATAACAAAGGCTGGCGAGGAGCTGAAGAAAAGAGAACCCGTGTACACTCTTGGTGGGAATGTAAATTAGTACAACCACTATAGAGAACAGTTTGGAGGCTCCTCAGAGAACTGAAAATAGAGCTACCATACAATCCAGGAATCCCACTGCTATACACCCAAAAGAAAGAAAATAAGTTTATCAAAGAGATAGCTGCATTCCTGTGCTTTCAGCACTGCTGACAATAACCGAGATTTGGAAGCAACCTAAGTGTCCATCAGCAGATGAATGGATAAAGCAAATGTATTACATATACACATGGAGTACTATTCAGCCATGAAAAAGAATGAGATTCTGCCACATGGAACAACATGGATGGAACTGAAGGTCATTATGTTAAGTGAAGTAAGCCAGGCACAGAAAGACAAACTTCACATGTTCTCACTTACTCGTGGGAGCTAAAAATTAAAACACTTGAACTCATGGAGGTAGAGAGTAGAAGAATTATTATCAGAGTCTGGGAAGGGTGGTGGGGGAGTAAGGGAAGAAAGGAAGATTAATGATGGGTACAAACAAAATAGAAAGAATGAATAAGACCTACTATTTAGTATAGCAGAGTGACTATGGTCAATAGTAATTCAACTGTACATTTAAAAATAACTAAGAGTATAATTGAATTGTTTGCAACACAAAGGATAAATGCTTGAGGGGATGAATAACCCACTTACCCTGATGTGATTTTGTTTTTGTTTTTGTTTTTTTGTTTTTGTGAGACAGAGTCTTGCATTGTCGCCTGGGCTGGAGTGCAATGGTGCAATCTCGGCTCACTGCAACCTCTGCCTCTTGGATTCAAGTGATTCTCCTGCCTCAGCCTCTTGAGTAGCTGGGATTATAGGCATGTGCCACCACACCTGGCTAATTTTTGTATTTTTAGTAGAGACAGGGTTTCTCCATGTTGATCAGGCTGGTCTTGAACTCCCGACCTCAGGTGATCCACCCACCTTGGCCTCCCAAAGTGCTGGGGTTACAGATGTGAGCCACTGTGCCTGGCCAATGTGATTATTATGTATTGCATGCCTGTATCAAAATATCTCATGTACCCCATAAATATATACACCTACTATGTACCCACAAAAATTAAAAATTAAAAAATAAAGGGTCAACAAAATCAAAATGGTGGTTCTTTGAAAATACTAATAAAAATAAATCAACCTCTAGAATAACGGGCCAAGAAAATGAAAATAGGGATGGCACAGCATATAACGCAATAAATCAAGTGGAGATATAACTTTAAATATAACAGACATTTTACAAATTATTGTAGAACATTATTATGTCAGTAACTGACGAACAGTAACCTGAAGAGAACACACTTGGAAATGTGTCTGAAAAAGACAGAAAACAGAAATACGTCTGTGAACCTTAAGACAATTGAGTGGGGATTGAAAATCTCCCAGAACCAGCAACCACAGGGCCGGGCCGGAGGGCCTCATGCTGTGCTCCACCAGGGTGTGGGGTGCAGGACACGGGTCTCGAAGAGCTGGGCACTGGCCCCATCCTAGAGAATGGGAGGTCATCTCCCTCATGCGGGCCCCTGGCCCAACTCCAATGCCTGGGCCTTCCATCAGGTCTGCCTGTCCACTCCCTCCCTGGGCCAGGGCCTGTCCAAAGTCCTTTCTCCCTGCTGGGGTTGGGGTGAACCTGGCACCAGGAACCCCCTACTCCACCAGCCCTGGTGCCCCCAGCACATCCAGTGTCCTGTACTTGGCCCTGAGTTTCTCAAAAGCAGAGGCACTCACAGGGAGGAAGGGGCAACCAGAGGGGCCCCTGAGGCCCTGCTCCCATGAGGCCCAGTGAGTCCAGCCTCCTGCATGCAGGGCCAGGCAGCACATCTGGCACCAAGTAAAGAGGTGCCCAGAGCCACAGCCATACTGCCCACCGTGCACAGCTGCAGGCATGGCCTCAACATCCCCGCACCTGTCCCAGTAGACCTCTCATCCAGCGCCATGCTGACATCAACCCTAAGTCCCAAATATTGCCATCCCCTTCCAGCGGGAGAAAGATTTCCAGCTGGGCAACTGCCACCTGAGCACTTGGTGCTTTTTCCCCTGAACTGCAGCTGTCCTGACCTGACTGTAGGAAGTGACCACCTCCACCTTCCCAAAGTCCTGGGCTGAGTAAAACAGACGGGAAGCTTGCTAGTAAGCTGGAGAGGCATGGATGTGTCCCTGATGGGCAGCCCAAGTGCCCTGTGCCCTCTGCAGGGTCCAGGGTAAGAACTGGTGTAAAGTTGGTCCTAAGCAAGGGAAAGCACTGCAGGCTTCCTGGGGGAGGCAACTGGGAGCTGAATCTTTTTACAATTTTATTTTTAATTGACAAATAATAATTATATACATTTATGGGATACAAGGTGATGCTTTGATATATGTTTACAATGCAAAATGGTTGAATCAGGCTTCAACAACCCGTTTCCTCACATGCTTCTGAAAGAAAACTCAAATGGTAGTGGTGAGTGGGGATGGGTGAACTGGGCACAGGGTCTGCTAGTGGGACATGAAGTCATGAGATGCTTGGTCCTTTGAGGGTGGAGACGTCTGCCGTGGAGCTAGGGACCAAGCAGGTCTCAGCAACAAGCCTGGCCTTGATTGGAGACATTAGGGTGCCCTGAAGACCTCTACATGGAGGAGCAGAGGGAGAGGCCAGGACAGACCAGCCCCTGGACAAGCAGGGCTGGCAGAGGAGGCCATGGGCCTCAGCCTCAGGCCTCTGGATGCCTTGCTTTCAGGTCCTGTGCTCAGACAGACCCGCTGGTTTCAAGGGAGGACAGGGCAGGCTAGGAGTGGGGGACCCTGCTCACCTCACTCCCAGCACCTGAGGGCCGTGTTCCTGCACCACCTTCCACAGAGTCCCCAGGGGAGGAGGTTCTGGGGCCTCCGTCGGAACCTGGAAGCCGGTTGAGCTTGTCAGTCTCAGCTCTGCTGTGCTTGGGCACAATGACCACCACCAGCCACCCTAGTCCCCACCCAGCTTTCTCCCTGCCCCCTAGGGACTCAGAGAGACCGGTGCTCCACGACCCCTCCACTCAACTTGCATGGACATCTCACCTTAAACAAAACCTGGCTTTCACTGACACCTGCTTTGCCTGAACAGCCTGCTCCCTTTCCCCAAGCCTTTTGTTCCCTCAAACCCCAGCTCTCCCCGATAAGCAGAAGGAACCCACAGTCTTCAAGGCTTGTTAGGTCTGAGTGGTCTCTTCACATCACTGCCATGCCCCACAGTAATCCAGGACTCTGCCATGGATTCCTGTGGCTCTACCTCGAGCCTTGCCTAAATCCTTGGCGGGGGGTGCGGGGGGTGGGGGCGGCGGCGATGTCTATATTGATGGCTCATCCACACAGCACAGCCCATCCTCAAATGCTGAATCCAGCACTGCTGACCTACTCCCCACACTCCCAGAAGAACTCCATCCTTTGACCCGTGGTCCCAGGCCCCTTCCCCAGGCCACGGCCCTCAGCCTCCGTGGGTTCTCCTCCTGCTTGGCTCTGCTTTCAGCCTCTTTCTTGAGCCTGTTCTGTGCCTCTGTCCTAACATCTGGTGCTGAATACAGAGCACATTAATTTGCCTTCTTCTTGGTCTCTAACATAGCACTTAAGGTTATAAATTTCCCTCTAGTGCCATTTTACCTGCATCCCGTGAGAGTCAATATACGCTGCTTCTATCATTGCTTGGTTTATGTCTTTTGTATTTTCCATTATCATTTTTCCTCTGGCCATGAGTTATTGTGTTTTCTAGATGTAACTGGGCTCGAGGCCGTCTTCCTGTGATCGACTTCTAACATTATTGCACTGTGATTCGAGAGCGTGCCCTGCTTATCATCTCTGCTATTTGTTGAAGCCTCCTTTGTGGCCACCTTCATGGTCAGCATTACAAATGTTCCATCTGTGCTGGAAAAAATGTGAATGCCCTCAGCATGGGGTGCAGCATTCTGTATCTGCCCAGCAGCCCAAACTTAAAGTCTACATTTCAGATCTCTTTATTTTCATGATTTTTTTTCTGTTTGATGCAAATCTTTGGAGAGATAAATGTTCAAAGTGTCCCACCATGCCTGGGGACGTGCTAGATTTGCTGTCATCTCACCGAGGCTGGTGGCTGCGTCTTCCAGGTGCGTGATCGCCTTTCAAATTACCCCGTACCACCCCCACCCCCCACGCCACGCACAGACTCCTGCCTTACCGGTTGTTTCCCACACCCACTTCCTTTCTGTTAGCATTTCATAGCAGATAGACTGCTAAAAAAATAAAAATAAAAAAAACCCACAGCCTGAGAATCTGTGTTTTGAATAGATGAGTTTAATCTTGTTGAAACTATCCCTATAGGTTTTATAAAATTAATTAGGAAAGAAGGGAGGGAGAGAATGGAAAATAAACCAAGCTTGCAGCATTCTGAGTGTTGGCTTCTAGGCCAACTCACTCTCTGACCCTTCCTCATAGTCATTCCATGCATACTGCCTCAGAATCACCTTGTAATCAGTTATAAGATTCCAGTTCCCCTAAGTTCAGATAGATAACACTTATCCTCTTTAGATAACAACTCGAGTATTGTGAAGTGTTAAGTTGTCCACTTGAGATACCCTTTTAGGTCCTGCATACCAATAAAACAACTGACTCCATCTGGTCTGAGGGACCCCACAAGCAGCTGACTCACCAGAGTATGCAGTGTCCATACCACAGTGATTGCATCCTCTTTACCCTAACCAATCAGTGTTCCCAATTTTCCACCCCTTGCCCTCCATGACCCTTTAAAAATTCCAGCCCAGAACTCTTCAGAGAGATGAATTCAGGGTCCCTCCTGCCACCTCAGTCAGCCGCCCTGAAATGAGTAAACTCCTCTCTGCTGCAAAGCCTGCTGTCTTAGTGCATTGGTCTGTAACTGTGTAGGAACCTATTGGTCTTGTAACATCATTACATTTTACTGTCTTAAGGATATTTTGGATGACTTTTACCATCTTTCTTTCCACTACTTTTTTCTTTAACCCCAGTGGACTGTGTTTCCTTATTCCCTTTCCCTCCCTACAGGTCTAGAGGTGATAAAAATTTCCCACTTAAAGACCACTTTTAAGTGGCTTTCAGATGCACAAAGCCACGTGGTCCCCAGTTGGCAGGGCACCTCCCTTCCTCCTCCTCTTCATCTGCCTGTGAGGGCCCCACTTCAGCCACTGCTACTATTGTGTTGAGGTAACCCCTTCTGCTGTGTCCCCATCTCCTTCCTCACATGCTGACATCAGCAGCCTCCCCATATACGTGGTACTTTTCCAGGCCACATGCCACTTACTTACAGTTGACCCTTCAACAACATGGGTTTGAACCACACACAGCCATTTACACACAGATTTTCTTCGGCCTCTGCTACCCCTGAGAAACTGAGGCCAGCCCCTTCTCTTCCTCCTCCTCCTCAGCCTGCTTAAGATGAGGATGAAGGCCTTTATAATGCTTCACTTCCACTTACTGAGTAAATACATTTCTCTTGCTTATTATTTTCTCTATAGCACTTTCTTTTCTCTAGCCTACTTCACCGAAGAATATAGCATGTGACACATCTGTGCAGTGTGGGTAAACAAAAAAATAAAAATAAAATAAAACAAAAAATACAGAATAGAATATATACATGTATTATGTATTCGTTGACCGTATGTGTTATTGGTAAGGCTTCAGTGAACAGCAGTAGGCTATTAGTAGTTAAATTTTGAGGAAGGGGTCAAAAGTTACATGCAAATTTTCAACTGTAAGGGGTTTCAGTTGAAACCTGTTCAGCTCCAGCCTCCCCCATCTCCCCCGTTGCGGCCGCTCCTCCTGCCCAGGTGGCAGCACCCTGCATTCCCTGCCCTTGCAGGAGCCTGTAGTGGGCCCTGAGGGGCAGCAGGGAGCAGTGGTGAGGAATTCAGCTTTCCCACGCCTAATCACCTCAGCACCATTTCTCATGTGATACCTCACACAGCTCACCACGTGCCCTGAGGAAGCCTTGGAGAACCGTTGGCCATGCCCACCATCTTGCTGGCTCATACTTGTCTTTTTGTGGAGCGCTGACTGGCAAATCTGAAGGACACCAGTGGCCCTTTGTCCCTTCCTGGCCTTGATGGTGCTCTACCCTGTGCCCTGTATCCCTTCCTGGCATCTGTGCCCTGACCCACTTCTTGGGCCCACCTCCAGCAGCCCTGGATCTGGCCCTTCTAGCCCTGAGCACTTCAGGGGACTCTTAGCCTTCAATGATCATCTCACTGGGGACTCTGAAATTATGGAGCCTCTTGCCTGGGTCCCCTGCCCCTCAGCCCTGCCCTGTTCTGGACACTCCTGTCCCATGGACTGGCAGAGCTGCTCAGCTCCCCCTGAGGAACAGTTCCCCCACCTACGGCCACCCACCCAGATGGCAAAGCTGGGACCTGGGCCAGGACTTGCCTCACCCCAACACTGTCCCATCCTGAGTCCCTGATCCTGCCCCCTCCACGCCTTTCAGGGTGTGTACTCCCTGGAAATCCAGCTCCGACTGTGCCTGCATCACAGAAGCCCCTGCTGGACCCTGTATCCCCTGTCCATCGTCCTTCCAGGCACAGTCCAGGGCCTGGAGACTTCAACCTTTCCTTGGTCCACACTCCCTAGGGCCAAGTCTAAGCTCCTGGTGGCTTGTCACCACCTGAGCATCTCCTCTTACTCCCACACCCTGCCTCCCATTGGGGGGAATAGCCATCCCATCCAGGCTGGGATAGGCACTTTCCCAGGGAGGCCCCAGGCAGAGAAAGGAGCTGCTAACCTGCAGGCTACTCTGTGCCCAGCCTGGTCTATGGCCCCTTCAGCACCTTTCCCCTCCAGGCTGCCCATCCTCACTCGGGGGACCCTGCTGGGCCGGGAGCCTGCTAGGCCCTCCTGGGTGAGCCAGGGGCTCATGTACTCCCCCTGGCTTTATCCCACCCCCGCACCCCTGTGGGCTCTGGCCCCTGCAGAGATGGGACCATGGGCTTTATCTCTGCATCCCCCATCTCATGAGTGCCTGCAGCCCCAGTGGTCTCCACTCACAGCTCGTCTGATGAGCATGAAAGAGGGGCTGACTGTGGCTACACTCAACCCCAGTCTCTCTGCGGGAGTGAGGAGGACAGAACAGAAGCCCAATTATCTTCAGGACCTCCCCTGAATCCCTGGGCATGGTGTGGGGCTGGGTAACCAATGCAGAAAGCAGATGGGCAGCTGAACACCCTGGGCAGAGGAGCACCCCATGCAGCCAAGCACCTTAGGCAGAGGAGCACCCTATGCAGAGGAGCACCCTATGCAGCTGAGTGCTTAGGCAGGGGAGTGCCATCCAGTCCCCAGGCATTGCCCTGCAGTTGGCCTCCAAGCATCTCTATTCATTCCCCAAGAACGCAAGGGCCACCCCAGGACTGAGCCGGGCAGGGCGTCGGGCCCACCAGTGATCCTTGAACCAGGGCCAGTGCAGGGGGTGCTCTGTAAGAGTTTCTAGGATGAGCAAAAGGAGATTAGTGCTTGGAAAGTCTTCTATGTAATTCCAGCAGAGACCTCTTATCTGTTTGTCTTGTTTGTTTTAAAAACTGACTGGGCTGTGTCCACCACCTTCATGTCTGTATCAGGGTCCTCCAGAGGAATAGAACCTGTAGGAGACACGCAGGTCCATGGAACAGATGTCTCAGGGGCACTGGCTCACAGGACTGTGGAGGCCAAGAAGTCCCAGGACCTGCTGTTTGCAGGCCAAAGCCTGGGGGAGCTGCTGTTTGGCTCCAGTGTAAATCCAGGGGCCTGAGAACCAGAGGAGCCCATGATGTGAACCCCAATCCAGGAGTAGGAGAGGACCCATGCCCCAGCTCAAGGGACAGGCAGGAAAGCGTCCTTCTTCCTTGGCCTTTCTGTGCTCTCCAGGCCCTGAGCAGGGTGGTTGCTGCCCACCCGCATGGGAGGGGTCCGCTTTACTCAGTCGGCCGATTCTGACACTAATCTCACCCAGAGATGCCCTCACAGACACCTGGAATCATATCCAACCTGGGCACCCCGGAGCCCAATCAGATTGACATGTAAATTAACATCTTAGTTATGCCCACCTCGCGCCCTTTGCCTGCTGTCATGCCGGGACCCATGGGCTGTCCTGCTGAGATGGGCACCTGAACAGCAGGCACACAAATGACCAAAAGGACTCTCACGTATCAATTTAAATGCCAGACACAGCACCACACGTTTCAGACTCACATGGCCCTGAATGTTGAGGAGAGCTGGCCACACAGGTTACTAGTGGGGAGCTGGGACCTGAACTCAGGCCCAGCTGGCATCTGAGCCAAAGCATTCCACCACCATGCAGTGACTCAGGCATGCACCAGGCCCAGGCACCTTACTGCTTCCCACTGCCTGATGACAGGAACGAGGATGCCACCATGCCAGGTGCTGCATGACACTGCGGTGACAGACACCACCCCCTACCCCTAAAGACTCTAAGCCAGGTTTCCAGCATCCTGTAGCTGGCAGCTTATATTTATTTCTACCTTTACTTATCTGAATAAATTTGTAGCAGCTCACAACATAACACAAAGATAAGAAAACTGAAACTATCACAACTAGAAAATGGTTGTGTGTGTTTATGTAACCATATCACAAGGATAACACTTTGTAGGCTCACAAGTGTGTATAACACACACACACACACATACACACACAGTCGAGGTCTGCCCAGATTTCCAACAAAAATGGTGCCCGTGCAGCGCCTGAACAGCTAGGCAGGGGCCATCTGCATGTGATGGGAAGGCCAGGAAAGAAAAACAGCAGCGTGAGCCTTCAATGATTTCTTAAGGACATGTCTCTAAATGATTTAATCCCTTCCTGAGACACTGCCCATGAATTGATGACCTTTGCTTTTCCTTTCTCTCGTCTGATGAGCAATGGCTCTTCTGACAGGCCAGTAAATTTCTCTCATTGCTTCTGCTAAGAAAATTTTTTTTGAGATGATGGGGGGAAAGTGCTTTCTTGCAAGCACTCTGCACCCCGCCCCCTTCCTCTCCACAGTGGAAGGCAGGACGAGCCGGTGGCAGAGCTCCGGGGGATGAGCCAAGTCCTGTTAAATTAAAACAAATGCGGGCGACTTCCCGATGGTGACTCATACACAAGGAGGCCGGAGATAGGGGATGCATAGCTGGCTGCCTTCCAAACAGTGTCCAGGCCCGCCATGAAGTGACCATGAGTGGAGCACTTCCTGGCCTTCTGCCCCACCCAGAGAACCCCAAATCTCCACACTCACCTCTGAAGGGGGCAAGAGGATGCTAGAAGGACTTATAAGGGACCTCGCTCCGCCTCCCAGAGTTACAACCATCCAACAAATGCATGCCTACCATGCATTTCTGCGGGCCAGGCACACAGCAAGCTTGTGCCTGCCAGATACCTCTACCGGGGGAGTCCTCCAGGATGCACCACCAAGAAGTGCTGTGCAGAGCTCTGGAGACTGATTGCAGCAGCCAGCCAGGGAAGGCTGGAGGAGGAGGGATGGGTGCAGGATGAAGAGCATTGTGACAGGCAAGGAAGGCACCCCAAGGGAAGGTGCGGTGGGCAGGGGGCTGAGCCCACACTGATCTGGGCACCCTGTGGGGTGGTCTGGAGACCCCAGAGGCACGGGAAGGGAACTGGGTGAGCACATCCTCCAGCCAGGTTAGTAGCCCAGCCTTCCTGTCTCTGCCTGGGTGCTGGGAAGCTGTGTACGAAGACCTTTCCTATTGCCATCAGGTTTCAACCCATATGTCCGGCCACCTGCCTCCCTGCCTGCGGGGGAAAAGCAGGAGCTGAGGTCTCAGGTGTGGGCAGGATCTGGGACAGCCTGGAAGGCCTTGGTGAGAATTCAGGGGTGGCCACCCCTGGTGCTAAGCTGGGAACTCCCCTCTGTGGCCCTTCAGGCCTGGGAGACTGGTGCAGTGTCCCCAGCCCTTCCCCAGGTGTCTGTCCACCCCCAGCTCCCAAGTCTGCTGAGGAGAGGCCCTGAGTGGGAATGAAGCAAAATGCCAGTGTCCAGGCACAGGCCCCCAATTCCCAATGCCCAAGACCTGCCCAAGAGACCACACCCAGCCGGAGCAGCTCCTGGGCCTCCGGACTCGGGGTGGAGGTGTTCTCCCAGGGAGGCCAGCCAGGGACTCAAGGGACATTCCCCTTAGTGGAACCAGGGCCGTGACTGACAAGAACACAATCTGAACTTCTGAGTGGATGAAAAACAAACAAAAATAAGATGGAAACAGGCTAGAAAGATGCTTGTATCAAACATGACAGACTAATAGCTAACATTATTATACATTAAAAATTCCCTCACATTTTAAGGAATTCAAGTTCTGGATTGATAAAGGCATGACGGGTATGAATAGATCATCCATGGATGAAATACAAACAGCAACAAAACCAGGACTGCAACCCAAAGTGGGGCAAACTGCGCAGCCGCCACAGCAGTCAAGGAAACTCAGACGGAGGGAGAAGGTTCAGTTTCACACCAGACCAGTGTTATCACGGCAAAGCCAACAGCAGCGAGTGTGGGTGCAGGAGCCAGGCCGGGGCCCTGGCCGGGGAGCCCATGGCCCACAGTTCACTGCATTCACCATCTGACAGGAGCGATCATTCCACACTCGGGGGGTTCGCCCATGGAAATGACTGGGAAAGAGAAAAGCTGTGTGCACTGCTAGGCTCACCAAGACACTGTCTTCACCAGTAAAAATAGGAACAATCTGCATGAGTCCCAGCGAGAGGTATGGAAGAAGCCTCGAGGCAGGAGCAACTGTCGAGCCTCTGTCTGGCACAAGGTTAGGGGCAAAGCCCTCAGACAGACAGAGGCATCTGACATTGCCCTAGTGATGGGTCAAGATGGCCAAAGAGCATGACAGCAGCGGCCAGCAAGGAAGGCTTCCCTCGTATGCAGGAGGCTTTGCCACAGCCTGTTTATTCCTATGTCCACGTCACAGCCCGTGGCTGTGATAACACCGCAGGCATGTGCTCCCTGGAATGTGCTCCTGGTTGCTCTCTGAGGAGCAGGGTCCTCCTCTTCCTTCCCAGCCCACACCCCGTAGCCCAGATCCTTGGCAGAGGGCCCTGTCACAGTCCGTCATCGTCCACTCACTCTATGCTTCAGCACCTTCAGGAAAGGGTGTCCAGCCGTCAGCACCGGTGGGTGAAATGTACAGAAACCAGGCAGGCTCATGCGATAAAGAAGGGAGAGCCAGTCCAAGGAAAGTAGGTCTGGGGTGGAGCATAAAGCTTGGCACTGAGCTTCCTGGAAGCCAAGGTTAAAAGGGAAAAAGATCTACGACGACCCTCCTCAACCAGGACGAAAAGCCATGCTTATTTCTTGGGAAAACCCGTATCATGTGTTTGTTTAGATAAAGGTTCTGAGGACATCCTGGGGTCTCCAGCTGTTTCCCACCTAACTTGAGAATGTTCTTCCATGACCTGTTCTCACCTCGACCTCATCCAAATGTCCTTAAGTTCTGGTTCTGTGACACATTTCCACAGAGAACTTTGTGATGTCATCAAGACAGGCCACTCTGAACGATTCCGAATGCAGATATGGTCTGGAGTGGGTGGCTGTCACGGCCATGGCCCCCTGGCTCCCTGACACCACCTTGGGTTTCATCCCGTGAAGAGTATTAGCATGAGGGAGGGGGGCGCCTACTGCTTGCTTGTGGGTCCCAGTCACCTCTGGGACGAGACCTTGCTGCCTTGTGCGTGAATGCACCTGGGGACTCGCTAGCAGGAGGCAGAGGGAGGAGGGTGTCAGCCCAAGCAGCTGTCACGGTGCACAGTAGATGCAGGACCAGCTTCCAGGGCTGATCCTGTCCTCTCCCAGCACAGCCCCTTGTGGACAAGGCATCCACGACATCTGTCTCTCCCAGGGCAGGTCACTGAGCCTCCTGCAGCCCCATTTCCCACAGAGTCGCCCAGGTGTGGGGAGCACACGCAGCACAGGTGTTTTAGGAACTGGATGATCATGAAGCTCCTGGCATGTAGTAGGCCCAGTGTGTGGCTGTGGCACTTTTATCTGACTGCCTGGGTTCCATGTCAACTCCCAGAGTGAACATACCGCCTCTCATCTCAGGACTGGTGCTCTCCAAAGAATTAAATAGGAAATAGAGAGTGAGACTTAGGGGGCCAGTGGGCAGAAATCAGTGACGGCACATCCGTGCCACCGTGACCATCCTGGCCATCGTCTCCTGTGTCTCCTGCTCCTTGGGGTCTCCAAAGCCTCATGTCAGGTTCTCCAGCAGCTGCTCTCTGTGGTGGGGAGGGTGGGCACAGGGTGGCTTTGTGGGTGATTCCACTGAAGCCAGGGAGATGACATCTGTCCAGGGACCCTCAGCCCGGAGCCCAGGCTCGGGAAGCTCTGCAGGGGACAGCTGACATCACTGGGCATCTCTTTTCTGTCTGCTCTGCTCACAGAAACCTGCCTGGCACTATCCAAAAGGTGTAGTGAGCAAGGAGGCCAGGCCAGTCCTTCCCAGCCCCACGGAAGCCAGTTCAGCAGGACCCCACACGGAGGGGCTCCTGCGACCATGAGCAAAGGGGGCCCATTAGGCCATGCCCAGCCCCTAGGACACACACAAGAAGGGCTTCTTCCCAATACCTGCTGCCAGGCTCCTCTGCTCGGCCATGGTGTGCACCCTGCTGCAGGGAGCAGGCACCCTTATCCCTGTGGCCTGTCTCCCCCTTCTTGTCCTCACTCTGAGGCCACAGAAACCTGCCCTGTAGTGTCCTCACCCTCAACCCTGACCTGCTGGGAAAACTTAGACCCTCAGCTAAACTCAGGCCCCCAGACACACTTGCCCGGCCGCAGCTCCCAATCCTCCCTCTGCCTGGAAGGCCCTGTCTGGTGTTTCACACTTGCTAAGCAGAGTCCCCCCTGAGCTCAGCCCTGTGGGGGGAGCTGGGGGAGGGAGCAGGAAAGCTGAGGAGCAGCATCGCCCCTAGCCCTCCTGGATCTACTTCCCAGAGCACTCCCTGACCCCACCAGCCACTTCCACCCACTCCAGTGCAGGTCAGTGACCGTGACTGTGACAGCTCTGGTAATCCTGGGAGAAGTCCCGGAAGTGAACACAGCTCTCGGGTTCTGATTACAGCTGATTACCACAATGGAGAGAATATCTGGATCCTCCCCTAATTTCCTCTCCTCTTAAAATTTTCAGTTAAGAGCCTAAGCTTCATGGAAAATGGCTGCTTTCTGGAGTATTCTCGGCAGTGCTGTTTCCTCAATGCTAAGTGCTTTTTCTAGACAGATACAGGCTCTCCATGATTCCAAATAAAATCAGAGCTGAGGAGCTTACCCCAAGAAGGGAGGAGGGCAGAGCAGCAATGGGCTGCGCCCTGGAGCCCTCCCTCCTGCTGGAGACACCCGGTGGGTGGAGGGTCTCTTGGGCCCTTCCAGCCTGCAGAGCTGCTGAGAGCCAGGCCCGGCCGCCAGCAAAGCAGCTGAAGTCTTGAGAAAACTTCCTGATTGCATTAGCGAGGTCGCACCACCAGGACATAATCAAATCTCCCTGGAGGACGTGGCTTCCGGAAGGGTTGCTGCGCCTGGTGGCAGAACCAGGGCAACCAGGGTCAGACGCGGCGGAAGGAGGGAAGTCCCAGGGCTGAGCACGTCAGAGGGGTATAGGCCACATCATCTGGGTGCAGGGGCCGGCGGACAATGTGGGACCACCCAGCCCAGGACCAGACTTTCCCAGCGGTCCCGTGCAGATACCTGGCACACTTCATGGGGCAGCGATCCCACATCATAGGCTCTCCTGGTGTTAGCAGTCAGGAGCGTGCCTAGAACAGCCCCATGGCCACAGGGACAGCAGGATCTGAGTGCACCCTCCACACCAGGAGGCTGCCCAGCACCTTAGGCAGGGCCCAGGCGCCCCGCTCAGGAACGAGCTCTGTTGCCAGCTTAGCCTTCCTAGTTCCACCCCATCTGTGCCTCAGTCAACCAGGAAGATGGTTGTGAGGACCACAGAAAACCCCCACACAGAGCTGGCACAAAGGAGTTAATCCCGTGGGAGCTTCGGCATCCTCAGGCCAGGTGGGTCTTGGCTCTGCCACCTCCTGGCTGGAGGACCTTGAGACACCTACTTGAGCCTCTCAGGGGCTCAGCATCCTCATCTGTGGGATGGGGATAATAATAGGGTCGTTTTGAGAGTCAAAGCACAAAACACAGAGCCTGGCTGGAGGAAGCACAGGCAGTGAGGTCAGCCGAGGCTGAGTTAAGTGTTGTTCTTAAAAGAGCCACCAGACCATTCCCCGAAGGCGTCAGTGTGGGCAGGAGGGAACCTGCACTCTGCAGTCCCAACACCGCAGAACACAATTCCTGCTAACCTGACCCGCAAAAGACCAAGGGACGCACCCAAGACCCTGGACCAATGTCCCACAACGATGCCTCCTGGTTTCTTCTCCAAGAATACTTCTTAAAAAGTTCCAGAGGAAACTAACTCGTATTCCCAATGAATGGGCCACAGAAGGAAAACAAGTATCTCAGCAGTTTTGCTCAGCAAATGTGTAAATGCAGGAATGAATGAAGACACCCAAAGTCACAGAGCAGCTCAGCCGTCTCCGACACGCTTGGGGGCCACATCCACCTCCAACCTCTGCTCAGTTCACTCTTTCCTCCACCCGGATTCTCCTCTTGCCCTGGCACTCCAGGAATTGTTTGCTGTCCCAGAAGCTTCCTCTCCCTGCTCCACAGCCCCTGAGCCTGGTGCCTCTCTGCATGTGTGTCCACCTTGGCCGCCAAGTACCAGGAGCAGGCATCTGTCCCGCTCATCCTGACTCAGCAGAGAGGGCTGATCTCTGGAGCCTGGGAGGACCCAGACCTGCCCCACGGCCTCCTGTGCCTCTGTGTCCTCCTCGCCCTCGACTCACTGAGGAGCCCTGAGGATATGAGAACTGGAACATGCCGGGGACTCATGTCAGGGCCTGGCACACACCAAGCACCCAGTGAATGCTCGATAACTGAGGACAGTATCGCTTCTTCAAAGAGGGAAAAAGGAGAGTCAACCAGAGACTATTTTTAAAAGATGGGTTTTGACTGAGGCCCTGAAGGATAAGCAAAGATGGGCAAGGCGAGGGCAGACTCAAAATGCAGAGATGAGAAGGCTCTAGGTGCATGCGTGCCTGTGCATGTGAGCGTGCCTGTGCATGTGAATGTGCCTGTGCATGTGTGCATGTGTCTGTGCGTGTCTGTGTGTCCGTGTGCCTTGCAGCCTTGCATGTGTGTGCGCATATGCCTATTTGCGTTCATATGAGCATGCGTGTGTGTGTGCCCCTGTCCCGGGCAGGGGCTCTGAGTGCACTGTGGGGGACAGATGATTTCAGACTCTGCCCTGAATCTGAAATCAGTGGGACAGATTATCTTGAACAAGTCCTTGTGGTTCACTTAGTGTGAGCGAGACTCTATAGAGACAGTGACGGCAGGACACATGTGTGGGGGTCCACCTTCCCAGAGCTGGAGCCCGTATAGCTCCAGGACTTCAAGGGAAGCCCAGGGGCTCAGGGTCCCCAAGAGGCCCATCCATGTGATGGGCCCAAAGAGACTTCAGTGGCTTCTCTGTTAAGATTTGAAGGGAAGTGGGCCCAGGGGCAGGGCTGGCTGGGCGCAGGATGGAGATGGTGACATCCTTGGTCTTGGGTAGCCCCTGCTGGCCCCAGGGCATCCTCAGCAGATGGGGTGACATGGTGCCACTACCTCTGGTGCGAGGCTCAAGAGAAATTCTCGTAACACACCTGACTGGGATTGGTGTGTGGAAAGCTCCTGATTGACGTGAGCGGTGGTGGTGAGGATAGAGGGGGAGATGGAGATGAAGGTGATAGTGTGGGCAGAGCAAGAGCACTGCCGTGGCAGGGAGGCCCTCCCAGCCAGCCTTTGGGAGGCCCATGGCCAGCCTCAGGGAAGGAGGACAGAACGTGGACCAAAAGCAGAACGTCCAGCCAGGGGAGGCCCCAGCAATGGCTGTTATCAGGGCTGGGTGCGATCACAGGAAAAATAACCCAAGGACTCAAATTGAGCGGAGTCAAGACTACGTGGAAGCCTACCTCTCCATGATCGCAGCACTGGAAGAATGTGCAACCTTGCAGAAGTGCCCAGAAGGCACTGCCTGCCGGAGTGGGTCCTCAGGCCTGGTCTCGGATGGCTTCTCTCCCTTCCCCCAGACCTGCTGCGGCTCCGTCCCCTTGCTCCTGCATCCTGGGATTACGCCCAATTAACCACCTGTTCACAAGTCTTTTATTTTATTTTTGCCTTTTTTTCCTTACATTTAAAATGTGAGTCCATCTGGACCTTATTTTAAAGCATAATATGAGGACTGACATTGACCTGTTTTTTTTTTAATATACATATATATATTTTATTGCATTTTAGGTTTTGGGGTACGTGTGAAGAACATGCAAGATTGTTGCATAGGTACACACATGGCAGTGTGATTTGCTGCCTTCCTCCCCCATCACCTATATCTGGCATTTCTCCCCATGCTATCTCTCCCCCAACTCCCCACCCATTTACAATAGCAAAGACCTGGAACCAACCCAAATGCCCATCGATGATAGACTGGACAGGGAAAATGTGGGACATATACACCATGGAATATTATGCAGCCATCAAAAACGATGACCTGTTTTTTACATGGAATAACTAGTTGTCCCAGCGCTGCTTGTTGGTAACCCTGCTCTGTTTCAAGAGCACCCCCACTGTCATGCACCCACGGGCCCATACCCCTGGGCTCTCCATCTCAACACTCACCTGCCTGTGGCACCTCCTTCCCAAGGGCCAGTTTCACCCAGGGCCCAGCTGCCCCCTCAGTGGCCTGTGACTTCCTTTCCTGATGTCTCAGATTTCCCTCATTCTCCAGCACTCTCTTCATCTTCCTGACCTCGCTCCGCCCCTCCCCCTGAGGTGCAGCCCCCAACTTCCTCACTCCAAGAGCCTCGTGCCCCAGCAACAGGAGCCCCAGGGTGCATCTGGATGGTGGCTTCTCTCCTGGCCAACAAATGCCTGGCACTGGCTGCCCTCCCAGCATCTCCCCTCAACTCCTCAGCTCCACCCCGGGACCTTAACATACATGTGCACAGCACACACACGTACACACAGACATGCACACAAATGCACATATAGACCTACACAGACACACACAGATGTGCATTCACAGATGTGTCCACACAAACACACACATGTGCACACTCACACGCACATACACATATGTGTGTTATGCTAAAAAAAATCTATTTTGTGTAGAAGACACTCAGCTCAAGTATGTGTCCAAAGTCACACAGCTTTGGAGCAGCAGGACTCAGGTCTCTATGCACACCGCCCCTGACTTACTGCAGTTCCAAGTAACAGTTTTCAACTTTACGGTGGTGCAAAAGCCATCTACAGTCAGCAGAAACCCGTGTTTGAGTCCCACACGGCCACTCGGCGTTTTCCTTTCAGTACAGTAGTCAATGATTACACGAGGTGTCCGACACCTGACTACAAAACAGGCTTCGTGTTGATGTTTCTGCCCACTGGAGGCTCAGGGCAGCGTTCCCAGAGGGCCAAGGTGGGGCCCGCACCGTGCTGTTCGGTGGTCAGGTGGACTCAGTCATATTCCACTCGCAGTGGCCTCATCGGGGGCAGCCAGGGGTAAGTTGAGCAGCGTCTGTACTTTTAGCTCCACTCTGGGTATTTTTAAGTAGCAGATTAAAAAAAAAATACAGGGTTCCAAATAGTGGGGAAATAAAAGGAGAGAATCCATGTTGCAGGGAGCCCATGCCTGGGAACATAAGCACTACAGGGGCACCAGCAGGCATGATTGGCGATCGTTCCTGCTCTCCCTGCCAGCAGCGGCCTGGGCCTGAGACTGGCCCCCCTGGCCACATTCGGAGGGGAGGCTGCGAGGACCCCGGAGTTGCTCCGCGTTCGCGTGTCTATGTCGCCACCTCGTGGCCGCTGCGGGGAACGCCCGTAGTGCGGGCGGGGAAGGCCGCGGTTCCCCCCAGAGCAGGAGCAGGAGCACAGCGGCGCTCGCCCCAGGGAGCTGGCCCCCTAAACCTCCAGGGCCGTGAAAGGAAGGAGGTCCCCAGCCTCCTGAGAGCTGGGCTGTCCTCTGAGCACACACTCGCGCACTCACACCTGCATGTGTGCATCCTCGGGCACCCTGACACGTTCACTTATGCACACACGTGTGCACACGCACCGTCTTTCACACTCGTGTGCACACGCACACACACTCCCTCTTCTCGAGCCTGGAAGGCGCGCTGGGCTTATAGCGGGTGGAAAGGGCTACCGTGGCAGAGACCAATGGCCAGGCCAGGATGCACGCGTTTATTTCAGACGCTAAAACCCGAGGCCGGAAAGAGACAGCTGGTGTCCAAACCACGCATCTGCTGACCGCATCTCCTGTGTACAGCCGGGGCGGGTGTGAGGGCAGCGGGCCCACCATATGCCTGGCCCGCCCCGGGGCCTTGAGCCGCTGCCTCAGGAGCCCCTGGCAGCCACAGCGAGGGGCGCGCCCAGCGCGCGAGGATCCCGTGGAGCCAGGCGTCCGGCACACAGGCGCGGTGGAGTCTCGGAGTGGGCATACACCCCGCGAGCTCGCGGGGGCCGGGCACTGCGGGTCCTCGGGTGGGACTCTGGAGTTGAGTCTTGAAGGAGGAAGTCACTGAGAATCAGGGAACGAGGAAGGCAGGGAGGGTGAGGAGGGTTGCCTAGACCTGGCGAAAGAAGCATGTGAAAGCCCCCTAAGAGGGCTGGGGGTGAACATGCGCTCGGCCGGCCTCTCCTAGTAGACTGTGCTGGCGCCCCAGAGCCTCCCTTCTCCACGGCCCCACGGACACCCTCAGAAAGGTGACGCCCTCACCATGCTGCGCTCTGAGATCTTCCAGAGCTATGTGCCAAGGCACACACGCTCCACGTGTAACACGCAGGACTGAGGCATCCCCTCAAGCTCACAGGACTTCATGGCAGGTTTTAACAGATTTTTTCAAAATGTTTAATTGTGGTGAAAATACAGCTAACATAAAATGCACCACTGTAAGCATTTTTGAGTGTAGGATTAGCTGGCATTAAGTGCACTCACATTGTCCTACATCCCTTACCACCATCCATCTCCAGAACCTTTTCATCTTCCCAAAAGGAAACCATACTCACTGAATACCACTGATTACCGAACACCAACTCCCTCCTTCTGGTAACCACTGCTCTTTCTGTCTCTGTGAATTGGCCCATTCCGGGTCCCTCATGTAAGTAAAACCACAACGTATTTGTCCTTTTGTGGCTGCTTATTCCACCTGGCACAATGTCCTCGAGGCTCATGGGTGCTGGCACACATCTCAGAATTTCCTTCCTGGCTGGGCACAGTGGCTCACACCTATAATCCCAGCTCTTAGGGAAGCAGAGGCAGGAGGATAGATTGAACCCAGGAGTTCAAGATCTGCCTGGGCAATATAGTGAGACCCTGTTCTCCACAAAAAAGAAGAAAAAAAATTCCTTCCTGGTAACGTTCAGTAAGTGTGCTGTATGCATAACCACATTTTGCTTACCCATGCACTCACACGTAGACCCCTAGAATGCTTCTACCTTTTGACTCTTGTGAATCATGCTGCTTTCAACATGGGTGTGTAAATCTTTGTGAGAGTCCCTGCTCTCAAAAATATCCACATTCTTGGCATCATGAAGAATCACCTCGCACAGACACCAGGGAAGAGCAGGTCTGTCTGAGAGCAGAGGGTGAGGAGGGGAATGTGGGGCTGCAGGCCACAGTGGGAGGAGGAAAGCCCACTAAGGTGTTCCTACATGTTGGGGGAAGAGAGACGCCCTCTAGTGAAGGAACTCTTGCAGCAGCCAGCTCCATTCCTGCTTGGCCACAGAGAGCCAGCTCAGGAGCCCAGGCCAGGAAGAAGCCAGATGACCAGCAAGATCCAACAGGAAGCAGAAGTGGGTGGTGTCTCAGCTGCAACCACAAACAGAGGTAGGACCAGTCACCACCCACCACACAACGATCACCACTGTGCTCATAACACTCTCAGAGATAGGCACGGGAGCTCCTGGCAAGGCACATCCAGGTCAGGTGACAGTTTGCCGGTCCTGGGCAAGCAGACACCTGTCTTCTCTCCAGTACCCCATCCCAGCAGCCTGCACGAGCAGAGAAACATCCTGCATGAATTAAAAGATTAACCAGATCATCAAAAGATCTGAGCAAACAAAACAAATCAGACAAAACAGAAAACAAAAACCACCACCAACAGAAGAACACGCATTTTCTCAGAGAGATTGGAGCTCGTCCCAACAGAACGCATGCGCTTTCTAAGCTCATGGACAGCATTTGGGAAAATTAACTGTGCTAGGGGAGCAGGAAGCTTCAGCCCCTTTCCCAGAATTGCTGTTACACAAATCACATTCTCTCACCAGGGTGCAACAAAATTAGAAACATGCAATAACAAAGACCACATGAAAAGTGAATCTTTGGGCGAGGCGTGGTGGCTCACAGCTGTAATCCCAGCACTTTGAGAGCCGGAGGCAGGTAGATCACCTGAAGTCAGGAGATCAAGACCAGCCTGGGCAACATGGCGAAACCCTGTCTCTACTAAAAATGCAAAAAATTAGCCTGGTATGGTGGCACGCGGCTACTGGGGAGGCAAAGGCAACAAAATCACTTAAACTTAGGAGGCAGAAGTTGCAGTGAGCTGAGATCGCATCACTGCACTCCAGCCTGGATAACAAAGTGAGACTCTCTCTCATAAAAAAGAAAAAGTGCATTTTGGAAACAAAGTTTTCACAGTAAAAATTATCAAATGAGACTGGGTGCGGTGGCTCATGCCTGTATCCTAGCACTTTGGGAGGCTGAGGTGGTCAGATCACAAGGTTAGGGGTTTGAGACCAGTCTGGTCAACATGGCGAAACCCTGTCTCTGCTAAAAATACAAAAATTAGCCAGGCATGGTGGCGGGGGCCAGTAATCCCAGCTACTCGAGAGGCTGAGGCAGGAGAATTGCTTGAACCCGGGAGGTGGAGGTTGCAGTGAGCCAAGGCAGCGCCATTGCACTCCAGCCCACGTGACAGTGCGAGACTCCATCTCAAAAAAAAAAAAAAAAAGCCTGGAACTCAATAGCAATAGGGTATAACATATTAAAATTATGAAATTCAACAAAATTGACATTTAGGGGAGAGATTTGTATCCTCAAATTAATTTGTGATAAACAGGATAAAAGGAGAAAGCTAATTTGAATAAAAAGGAAAATAAAAACTGAAATGAAAAACTTTTCAGAAACAAAATACAATTAGAGTATGACCTATCAAAATCTTTGGATATGTCCAAAGCCGTTCTCAGGGGAAATTTTATAGCTGCAAATGTTTGAACAAACACTTGAACAAAAGACATATAAAGTTATATAAACTAAGTAAACACACACGAAGCTTTTTTAAGGGAAACAAGAAATAAATGTATTTAATTTAAAAACAGTCATAATAAAAGTAGACTTGATAAATAAAACCCAAAACCACTTCTTTGAAAAGACTGTTAAAATGAAAAAACCTCTGGGAAGTTGAGCAAAAGAGAAAGAAAAGGAACACATTTTAAAACGTTAGATTTAGAAAAAATACATAATATCCAATGTGGAGAAGCTGACTCCAATCAAGGAGATGCGAGGCCAGCTTCATTCCAGTAGGTTCTGTTTTACCTGTATGAAATGGAAGCTTTTCTTGGAATATATACGTTGGCTTAGCAAGACGCAGAAAACCTGAATAAACAGAACAAACAGAAATGGTAAGCAGAGGTGCTCGGGGCTCCATCAGCCTCCAGGGACGGGCTGCTGTGTTAGGAAGGCCAGAGCACAGGGGAAGCGGAGCGCAGTTCTATGAGACTGGCAAGCTGAACCTGAATCTCACACACGCACACACACTACAGTGACATGGAAAGAACCCCCAGAACAGTTCTGAGAGGTAAAAATAGAAAGTTTCTGCACAAAACAACTGTGTGTTTTTTAAAAGATACCACGTGGCAGAAAATAGTGATCTATGAATGCCAGGGTCAGAAAGAGACCTGGAAGGCACACACCAGACCGCTGGGTTGGGTAGGGAGGATACGAGGGGTGGGAGAAGCTAAGGAGGACACGGACCCTTTTAACTCTGTTCCCGTGTTGCCGGGATGTACAAACTGAAGGTGTATATTTTTAATTAATTAATTTTTTAAATTTCACTTTAAGTTCTGGGATACAAGTGTAGAACCTGCAGGTTTATTACATAGATATACATGTGCCATTGTGGTTTGCTGCACCTATCAAACTGTCATCTAGGTTTTAAGCCCTGAATGCATTAGTTATTTGTCCTCTCCTTCCCCTTACCCTCCACCCCCGATAGGCCCTGGTGTGTGATGTTCCCCTCCCTGTGTCCATGTGTTCTCATTGATCAGCTCCCACTTATGAGTGAGAACCTGTGGTACAAACTGAAGATATTCATACATTACTTTAAAGTAATTAAATTAAACTCAACTAAATGTGAGCCGATCACTACATGTAAATAAATACAACCAATAATAACAAGGGAAAAGTAGTTAATACTTTAATAATTAATAATTTAAATATTTCTCAGATAAAAAATGGAAAATTTAGAAAATGTGGAAATATGTTTTATAATAGGAGGATATTTTAAATGGAAGGGCACTTCTGTAATCAAAGAGGTAGGAAAGACTCACCCAAACAAGGCCCAACCTCAAAACCAAAAGGAAAACTACCAGATTTGATTATATGGATATTTAAAACCTCCGAATAAAGAAAGGCCTCATGGACACAGAAAGGCAAGCATCATACCAGGAAAAAAGTCTTGTATAACATTTATAAGCAGCTATGGGATTTAGATGCAGAATATATAAAGAGCTTTTACAAAATCAATATGTGAAAGGCAACCAACCTAACAGAAAAATGGGCAGAGGATTAGCACAAATCACAGGAGACATGAGAATGGCCAATAAACACTTGAAGAGATGCTAAAACCCTCCTGGTATCTAATAAAAATGCAAATGTAACAATAATGAAATGTGCCTCGTGCTCACCAGACTGGCAAGATGAAAAGCCCTTCGCCCTTTCACCAGCAGTGGAGTCGGGAAATGGGCACTTCCTGCCCTGCGGGAGGAAATGGGCACTTCCTGCCCTGCGGGAGGAAATGGGCACTTCCTGCCCTGCGGGAGGAAATGGGCACTTCCTGCCCTGCGGGAGGAAATGGGATCTGGTACAACCATTTAGGAACACAAAGTGACTCAAAAATGCAGAGGAGAAATGTACCTACTCCTTGACCAACGATTTCAATCCTACTTCAAATAATCTACTCCAGAAAAGTGGTCACCAGTGTGTGCTGGGATATGCCCCCCGAAACATGGGGGTTTTAGGTTCATCGCCACTGTGAAGATTAGCAAGGCTGGAAAAGTTTAAATGCCTGGCCCAAGTCACAGGACTGGCAAATACAGCCGCCCCTCAGATTCTGTAGGCGATTGGTTCCAGGACCCCTGAAGACATGCAAATCCACAGATGCTCAAGTCCCTGCACATGACATAGTATCTGTATGTAACCTGCGCACATCCTCCCCTGTAGTTGAAACCATCTCTAGGTTACCTGTAATACCTAGTATACTGTAAACGCTATGGAAACAGGTGTTGTACTGTTTAGGGAATAACGGCAAGGAAAAAAGTCTGTACATGTTCAGTACAGACACAACCATCGACTTCATTTTCTGAATATTTTCAACCATGGTTGTTTGAATCCAGGGACTGGAACCCATCGGTAGGGAGGGCTCACTGTAATAGGAACACATTTTGAGTTTAAGCAGTTGGACTCCCTTGCTCAGCCTCTACACTGCACAAATGCCATTGCCACTGGGAATGGGGTAAAAGTGAAAACAACCAAAACACACCCTTTAAATAAATTATGGTCTAAGCACTCCATGGAATATTTGCAGCCATTAAAACTGATAACACAGTGACATGCGGGGGGTCTCTGAAGCATATTTTTACCAGAGGACATTAAAGGAAAAAGTTAGAATTAAGTTTATCTGAAAGAATAAACACGAAAGAACAGGCAGAAAAAAAGATGACTAGAAATTTGCCCTGTCACGTTAAAATGCCAGATACACCAAATCATGCAGACACAACAGCAGAACACAGCTTGGTGGAGGTGGAGGAACAGACGGGAAGGAGCGGAGTGTGAAAAGTCTGAAAAACAGTCCCAAAAAGACACACAGCTTCATGTGGCACTTTTTTTTTTTTTTTTTTTTTTTTTTTGAGACAGGGTCTTGCTCTATCACCCATGCTGAAGTGCAATGGCGTGATCTCAGCTCACTGCAACCTCCGCCTCCTGGGTTCAAGAGATTCTCTTGCCTCAGCACCCCTAGTAGCTGAGACTACAGCCATGTGCCACCATGCTCGGTTAATTTTTGTATTTTTAGTAGAGACAGGGTTTCACCATGTTGGTCAGGCTTGTCTCAAACTCCTGAGTTCAAGTGATCTGCCCACTTTGGCCTCCCAAAATGCTGGGATTATAGGGGCCTTCCACCACGCCCAGATAATTTTTGTATTTTTAGTAGAGACAGGGTTTCACCAGGTCGGCCAGGCTGGTCTCAAACTCCTGTCCTCAGGTGATCCAGCTGCCTGGGCCTCCCAAAATGCTGGGATTACAGTGTGAGCCACAGAGCCAGGCCAGAACACATTTCCTTTTAATGGAAAAAATAATTATCTGTGGCCATCTAGCCAGCCCACATTCCCTGGCCAGGTCACCATCACCTCTGTGCAGCACACATAGGTCATTGCTTACTTAGATGGCAGAGAACCATCCACGCTGGGGAAGCACTCTCCTCCCCTGACCTGGAAGCTCCTCCTGGGTTCCTTTTTCTTGCTGAAATATTTCTCCAAGACTGTTTTTGGGGTTGACTCTCAGGGGGCTGATAGGTCTGAAGATGGCTTCCTGAGCGCCCATATTTCATGGTGGTGAGCAGCACGCAGCCCTGGGTGCTGGGTCCTTTCCTGTGGCGTCTGAAGCTGTCACTCCCTTGCTTCTTGCATACGTTGTCAGTGCTGTGATTCTAACGTCAGCACCCCTCCCATTCCTGTAAGAGTTGCCGGCTTTTCCTCTTTGGAAGTTTTTAGAAATTTTGACTCAAAATGTAGATGTTTTTCTTTGAAATTATACATAACACTTTAACTTTAAAATGTAAGTGCTTCTTTCTGTTTTCTCCTATTTAACACTCTACAGGCCCTTTCGGTTTGAGGATGCATGCTTTTTCTTATTTGGGGGAAAGTTCTAGTCATTTTTCAAATACCTCCTATCTATTCATTTTTCCTCTTCTAAGCACTTCTCCTCCCTCAACCTCTGTCTCCTCAACCCCTTCAGGTCCTTTTAGAAGAGCCAGAGCCTGACCTACCTTACTCGTTCATTTTCTGCTCTCCAACCTTCCCATCAAGTTCATCACTTCAGCTCCCCACGTGTTCCGGTCCAGTATCCCCGTCTGCGGCTTCTGCATAACTGCCGATTCCAGCTGCTCACACTCCCTGCGTCCTGAGGGTACGTGATGAATTTGCTGGTCTAGTCCGCTAATCTGCTCCCTCCGGTATAAGACCTTGGGGTTTTTCCCTCCTGCAGTTCACTCTCCTCTCTGTCTCATTTCCTCAGGCCGCTTTCTTTCCCTGATAATGATCAGCTTCCTTGGTCTTAGGCCCCAGCTGACACCTTCCTGGTGGGTTTCAGAGAGGTGGGCAGGGGCTCCTCAGGGCAGAGCCTCTGGCAGGATAACTGGGGGCCTCTTTGCTCACCCCTAGGGGCTGTTCTGGTCTGCAGGGAACGCCCCTGTTCTTCTAGCTGGTGTTGTCTGTCCGGGGCTGCCCTCCTGCGCTGTAATTGACTGTCCTTGGGCTCGGGAGGAGGGTTTCCCAGGGGCCACCAGCTAGCATGCCCAGGCATCATGGCCCTCACTCCAGGAGGCTCCTGAGGTGCTCTGGCCTTGCCTGGATGCCTGGGGCTGGTAGGGGTGGGATCTTCTACAGGAAAGCAGCGCTGGGCAGATGGCAGCCCCAGGTGGGCCCACGAGCAGAGCGCTGCAGCCTGGCCCGGGCTGTGCCATGTGGCCGCCTCCACTGAGACTGTGCTCCCCGTCCCGCCCCAGACTCCACGCAGCCCTGCCCCGCCTCCGGAGGCTCTAGGGTTTCCTCTTAAATTCTGGGCTCTATCAACTGTCATTCCTTTGGTGGCATCTCCAAGGTTTGGATTCATGGGGCGGAGCCAGCAGCCCGTATTAATTAATCACCTCATAAAGGAACCAAAAGGCAAATTTACAAACAAAAATCATAACATCGGATGTTGTCGGGGTGGAAGAAATGGAGATGTGAAAATGCTGCTGGGAGTTGCCCGAGGACCTATGGTCACACGTCCAAATGTCTGGAGAGTGGACGCTGGCATTCTGTGACAAGGTGGCATCTGCCCTGTAAATACAACTAGACACCCTGGAAATAATTTAACAGACATAAGAGGACTCTGGGAGGTGGAGAGGAATGAAGGCTGTCCAGGAACCTCAGGGCTTTGAGGGTGACTCTGTACCAGCCCTGAGCTGTCTTTTTCTCTCGCATATCCTGGATGGGCACAGAGAACTCTGCAACCTGCAACTGCCAAAACATGCAGGGGGAAAAAGAAAAGAAAAAGAAGAGCCTGTTCTCTCTGGTGAAAGGACTGAGAAGGGCATCCCACTGGAGACCCAGCGAGGAGATTCCCACTGATCCACGTCCCAGCAGCTCTGCCTGAGCCTCGCCCTCAGCATCACACCCAGGCCATAGCAGCTTCTGCTACCCAAGGCCCAGAGACCACACCCAGCACCCAGTACTTCCTTTACCTACCCCAGCTGCACAGCGCAGCCCCAGCAACACGAGCAGGGATTGAACCTGAGCCCCAGCAGATCCAGAAGAACAAACCAGACCAGAAGAGCACTGAGAGGGCTTTGAAAACCAAATTGTCATTGACTCTACATTTCCCCAAAGAAGGCTGGGCTTATATGGTAAACCAAATAAGGGTACCACAGGTGAACTGGAATGTTCATGTAGTCTCAAAAGTTTCCTTACATAATAACCAAAATCTCCAGAATATATTTGAAATTATTTGTCATATCAGGAAACATAAAAAACAACTTCAAGCCGGGTGCAGGGACTCACACCTATAATCCCAGCACTTTGGAAGATCAATCAGGAGGATGGCTTGAGCTCAGGAGTTTGAGATCAGCCCTAGCAACACAGCATAACCCTGTCTCCACAAACATTTCAAAATTAGCCAGCTGTGGTGGCACACACCTGCGGTGCCAGCTACTTGGGAGGCTGAAGCAGGAGATCACTTGAGCCTGGCAGTGTGAGGCTGCAATGAGCTGAGATTGTGCCACTGAACTCCAGTCTGAGTGACAGAGTAAGACTCTGTCTCAAAAATATAACAGAACAAAACAAAAGACAACTTGAATAACAAAATAGATTAACTAAGATAAATCAGACGCTGGAACTTTAAAGCAGCCATCATAAAAACGCTTCAAAAAACAACGGTGAACTTTCTTGGAATAAGAACAAAATGAAAATCACACAACTGAAAAATACAATAACTGAACTAAAAAATGTGCACAGTTGGGTTCAATAGCAGAGTGGAGACGACAGAGAACGGAGTCTGTTGATTCAGGGATGATTAATAGAGCTGACCCATAGGAATGACGGAGAGACAGGAGACTGAGAAAATGAACATCTCGGGGACAGGCGGGACAGTGACAAAAGGCCCAGCATTCCTGTCACCAGAGTCCCACGAGGAAAGGAAAGAACATGTGGTGAAAAAGTATTCAAAGGCACAATGGTTGAAAACTTCCAAAATGTGGTTAAAGCAATAAACCTGCAGACTCAAGAATCTGAGCAAACCCCACATCATAATGAAACTTCAGGAAAGGAAAGACAAAGAAAAACATCTTTAAACCACCAGAGAAAAACGATGCATTAAGGGACACTGGTTCCGAGGATGGTGGGCTTGTCTCAACCACGAGGCAGAGGGGGGCAGCACTCCATCGCCAGGTGCTGAGAAAAACTGCCCAAAACCCTATTCCGTGAGCATATCCTTCAGAGACGAGAGGGAAATGAAGACATTCTAAGAGGAGGGACAACTAAGATAATTTGTTACCAGAAAATCTACCCTTAATAAATGGCTAAAGGAAGCTCTCCTAACAAAAAGGAAATAAGGAAATCAGAAATAGCAACAACGGAAGGGGTAATCATACAGTAAATATAATAGACTACCATGAGTTTCTTAAATTATATTTTATAGTTGAAGCAAAACATAATAACATCATCTGCTGTGGTGCTCTACATCTGAAGAGGAAATATTTATGATAATTACATGTTTAAGTGGGGAAGAAAATGGGGAAGTAAATAAAAATAAGGTTTTGACATTTCTCATGAAGTGGTGAAACATCGATGCCAGCAGGCTGTGATAAGTTACTTGTGTGTATTATAACGCCTAGAGCAGTCACTTAGAAAGTCATACAAAGCAGTACAACCAAAAGCATAAATAATTCAAAAGGAAATGCTAAAAACTGTTCAACTAAATCCACAGCAAGTTAAACAAAACAGGATAAAGGAAACATAAGAAACATGCAGAAAGCAAATAAAAATGGCACATTTGAGTCCTAAATATAATTTCTGTGTGGTAAAGAATTTGGCCTAGCCCAAAGAGGGCTAGCCTCTGTCCTGGCTCCTGGTAAGTAGTCCTGAAGCCCATGTGACAAGAGGGGCTTTGTTACCCATGGTGGGCCCCCTCAGATCATACCTGAAGTTTATGCTACCAGCTGGGTCACGGTGGGCCCTCCCTGGAATGTGCTGTCAGCCCTAGCTTCCAGGAAAGGAAGAGCTGCAGGCAGAGTCCTAACCAACACACCAGTCTCCAACAGACCAGTCAATCATGGCTGCACAATGCAGCTCCAGGAAACACTCTGGACACCCAGGCTTGGGTGAGGTTCCTACGTTGGCAGTGCTTCACGGTATTGTCACACGTGGATGCTGGGAAGGTAATGCACCTGAGGACAACAGAGGCTTCATGGACCCTCCTAGGCCTGCCCTCTGTGCCGGTTCTGATTTGTATCCTTTCCTGCAGTAAACAGTAACCATGTCTATAGCAGTTTTTAGTGAGTTCTTCCAGCAAATGACTGAAACTTAGGGTGCTTTAGAAACCTCTAAAACTTGCCATTGGTGTCAGGAATTAGGAAAATTTTAGGAACTGTGCCCTCAGACTTTGCAATCTGGTTAAATCTGGGAAAAACACAGAAATAGACAGAGTAAATGCAAAAATATGACCCATTATATGATATCCATAAGAAATTCAGTTCTAATATCATGGCATAGGTATTTAATAGATTGAAAGTGAAAGAACAGAAAAAGACATTTCATGCAAACAAACAGGAATTTTTTTTAAAAGCAGGAGTTGCTATAATAATATCAGATAAAGCAGAGTTCACAGCAAAAAGAATTTCTAGGACAAAAGTGGAATATTACATAATAACAAAAGAGCAAGAATATATCTTGATCCTAAATGTATATGCACCAAACAACACAGCTTCAAAACACAAGAAGCAAACCCTGATAGAGCTTAAAAAAGAAATAGACTTTCCCCCCTTCTCATTACTGCACTTGACTAGTCTTAAAAAAAAAAATAGAAAAATTCATGATTATAATTGGGATATGTCAACATGTCACTTTCAGAATTTGTAGAATTACTAAACCAAAAAAATCAGCAAGAATATGGGATAACTAAACAACATTATTAGCCAATAGGGTATAATTAACATTTATGGAAAACTTTATTCATCAACAGCAAAATCCACGTTATTTTCAAGCTCTTATAGAACATATCCTAGATCTTAAAACAAACCTTAACAAATGTTTAAAAACTGAAATCATACAAAGTATGTCCTCTGATCACAATAGAATCAAACTTGAAATAAATTGCAGAAAGACAACAGGAAACTCTGCAAACACTTGGAAATGAAGTAGTAAACATTTATAGAAAATGTGGGCAAGAGAAAGTCTTAAAGGGAATTTTAAAAAAGCAAATAAAATGAAAATATTGCATATAAAAATTTGTAGATGTGGCTGGGTACAGTGGCTTACACCTGTAATCCCAGCACTTTGGGAGGCTGAGGCGGGTGGATTGCTTGAGTTTAGGTGTTCAAGTCTAGCCTGGACAACATGGTGAAACCCCTATCTTTACAAAAAATTAGCCAGGTGTGGTGGCATGAACCTATAGTCTCAGCTTCTTGGGAGGCTGAGGTGGGAGGATTGCTTGAGCCCAAGAGGCTGAGGTTGCAGTGAGTGGAGACTGTGCCACTGCACTCCAGCCTTGGTGATAAGAATGAGACCCTGTCTTAAAAAAAAATTGTGCGATTCAACTATGGCAAAGCTGAGAGAGAAATTTATGGCACCAAATCCCTATATTAGTAATAGGGAAAGTTCTCAAATGAATAGTCAAAGAAACTAAAAGAGGAAGAGTAAAACAAAGTTAAGGCAAATAGGACAGAAATCATAAAGTTAAGAGCAGAAATTGATGAAATTAAAGACAGGAAAGCAATACAGAACATTAAAGAAACAGAAAACACGTTCTTCAAAAAATTAGGAAATATCACAAAAGATGCTGCATCCATGAAAAATGCTATAAAAATTTTATGCTCATTAATTTGACAACCTAGGAAAAAATGGATCAATTCCTTGAAAATCACAAATTACCACAATGCAGAAAAGTTGAAATATATAACCCGAATAGTCATATAACTGTTATATAAATTGGATTTGTAACTAAAAACTCCTGAACACAACATATCCAGACGCAAATGGTTTCACTGGAGAATTTACCAAATATTTAAAAGAATCAACACCAGTTTTACACAATCTCTTCCAGAAAATAGAAGAGAAAGGAACATGTTATCATTATCCTGATATCAAAACAAAACAAAGACATCACAGAGGAAAGAAGGAAGGGAGGGAGGAGGTAGGGACAGAGAAAGAACACTGCAGACTGATTTTGCTGATAAGTTTTGATGCAGAAATCCTCAAGACAATAAATTTAGCAATGCATAAAAAGCATAACAGACCACAATCAAGAGGAATTTTACTTAAATTATCCAAGACTGTTTTAATATTTGAAAAACCAATCAACATATTCCATCTTGTTAACTGAGGAAGAAAAATCATATGATCTTATCAATTGACTTAGGAAAAGGTTTTGACAAAATTCAAAACCGATTTATGATGTAAACTCTTAGCAAACTTGGAATAGAGGGTAATTTCCTCTAACCAAATAAAGAGCAGTTACAAAAACCTGCAGTTAGCACCATACTTAATGTTGAAAGAATGAATGCTTTCCCCTTAAGAGCAGGAACAAGGCAAGAATGTTCCCTTTCACCATTTTAATTCAAAATAGTACTAGTTCTAGCCAGTGTAATATGACAAGAAAAGGAAATAAAAAGTACCTAGATTGAAAAGAAAGAAAGAAAACTATCACTACTTGCACGTGGCATAATAATCTACGTAAACAATCTCATGGAATAAACAAAACTTCCTTGATATAAACAGCAAGAGTATCAAGGCTGCAATAAAGAAGAATAACACACATACACAAATCACATCTCTCTATGGTAACAATAAACAAGTGGAAACCAAAATACAAATTGCAATACCATTTACAACTGCTCCAAATACATGAAGTATTAATATATAGGTATAAATCTAACGAAACATATACAAGAGAGTATAGTGTGAATTATAAAATTCTGCTGAAAAAAAAAATCAAAGATCCAGGTAAATGGAGAGACATGCCATATTCAGGGATGGGAAGTCTCAACATAAATGCCAGCCTTCCCCAAATTGCAGGTGTAACACAATTCTAAATCTTGGCATTGTTTTTTTGTACACATATGCAAACTTATTGTAAACTTTATATTAAAAGGGAATGGCCCTAGGTTAGCTAAAACAATTTTGAAAAAGACCAATTAAATGGAAGAAATCACAGTACTAAATATTAAAGCTCACTCTACAACTACAGTAATCAACTCAGTATGGTGCTGGTGGAGGGATAGACACCTCGATAACTGATGCGGAACAGAGAACCCAAAAATACCCACAGAAATATGCTTAATTAATTTTTGGGAAAGATGCAATGGGAGTTTAGTAGAGGAGTGACAGCCCTTTCAACAAGTGCTGCAGGAACAAGCAGACATCCACAGGCAAAAGAGATGAGCCTTGGCCCAACCTTCACATTTTTTACAAAACATAACTCAAGGATCACAGGCTTAAATGTAAAACAGTAATACGTTCAGGAAAACAAAAACATAGAAGAAAATCTTCAGAACCAGGGACTAGGCAGAACTCTTAGACTTGGCATCAAAATACAATTCATAAAAGAAAAAATTGGGAAATTAGACCTCATCAAAATTAAAATATTTTGCTCTGCAAAAGGCTCATTGGGATGATGGAAAGACAAATTACAGAATGAGAGAAAATATTTGCAAATCACATATCTGAAAAAGAACTTGTGTCATGAATAATGAACTCTCAGAAACGAACATTAAATAGATAAGTAATCAAATTAAAAATGTGCAAATGACATGAACAGATATTGACCAAATAAAATATTCTTTGTACATGAAAGGATGGTCAGCGACATTAGCCATTAGGAAAGTTCAAATTAAAACCACAGTGAGATTTCACTACTATTAAAATGGCTTTTTAAAAAGTTATTAACACTAGGCTGGGTGCAGTGGCTCATGCCTATAATTCCAGAATTTTGGGAGGCTGAGGCAAGTAGATCAATTGAGGTCAGGAGTTCGAGACCAGCATGCCAACAGGGTGAAACTCCATCTCTATTAAAAATACAAAAATTAGTCAGGCATGGTGGTACATGCCTGCAGGGAGGCTGAGACAGGAGAATTACTTGAACCCAGGAGGCAAAGGTTGCAATGAGCTGAGATCACACCACAGCACTCCAGCCTGGGTGATGGAGACTCCAACTCAAAAAAAAAAAAAAAAGACGTGAATAACAGCAAATCCTGGCAAGAATGCAGAGAAACCAGAGCAGCCACACTTGCTGGTGGAATATAAAATGGTACAGCCACTCTGGAAAAAGTTTGGCAGTTCTTATAAAACTGAAAATGGACTTACCATAGGACCAAGGAAATGCAACCATGGGCATTTATAGTGCAGGAATAAAAACTTGTTTTTAGACAGAATTTTATACACAAATGTTGATAGCAGCTTTATTTGTAATAACCCCAAACTGAAAACTACCCAGATGTTCTTTAATGGTGAATGGTTAGATACATTGTGGCACATCCATATTATGGAATACTACCTAGCAACACAAAGAACAAACTACTAATACATGTAACAACTTGAATGAACCTCAGATAAATTATCAATCTCGAAAAGTAAATCAATCTTAAAAAGGCACATACTGTAAGATTCCACGTACATAACATTTGTGAAATAACATAATGAAGAGAAATGAAGAGAAGATTGATAATTGCCAGAGGTTAGGGATGGGGTGAAGGACATGTGGACGTGTGAGTCTAAAGTGGTATCACAAGGAAGCCTGTGGTGCAGAGGTATGCATCCTGACTGTGGTGCTAGGTACAAGTACACGCTTGATAACGTTGCAGACAGCTATAGGCATGCACACACAATGAGCACATGCCCACCTCATTGAATATTAGTCAGCTCTGTGGATTGTACCAGTGTCAGTTTTCTGTTTTGATATTGTAGTTATCTCAGATGCTAGCCCTGGGGCAGCTGGGTATAGGGCACAAGGAACCTTCGTGTACACTCCTGCACAACTGCCTGTGAATCTATAATTATTTCAAAACAGTGAGCATTAAAAAAAATTCATATGCTTGTAGGAATTCATTTTTAGTTTCTTTCTTTTTTAAAAAAATATAAACATTTATTTTGGGTTAATATATAAAATGCAATGAAATTCAAATGACATGAAAATACAGAAAATGAAATTTAGTACTGTGAGAATGAACGAAGAATTGCTTCTGATATTTAAATAGTATGTTCCCACAGTTTAGAGAAATGAGGGTACTAACAGCACATTTTGATCCCAAGCCATAAATATCCCATCAGGACAAATGCCCTCTGTACGCTCAGATTGAGGTAAAGATTTTACAAGCGTATGCTCAGAAAGACCAAAGAAAATTGGAAATGCAACATTTCCAAAAAGGCCATTTTTTGTAACACTTTTTAAAGCATAATGAAAAGACATGGCTCTCACGATTGCCCCAAGAATTATTCCTAGTAAAAAGCAGTACATGTTAATGATCTGATGTCAGGCTGCTAACTGATCAGGTTTATTCTGTAAGTCATTTCCCCCTAATATCTAGAATTTTTTTTTTCACAGAACGGTAAAAATGTTAACACAGGTCTGCCGTACCCATTCAGCAAAGTAGCACGAAGTGACTTGACTTGTCCTGTCACTTGTGCGACAAAGCCTTCTTTAAAAACTAAATGGGATACTAGGATTTAACAGCATCCCACTATCAAATTCTAAATATGAATTTAGAATTTAGAATCAAAATTCTAAATATGAAAGATGAAGTAAGCAACGACCAAATATAGCAATTCTGGCACTAAGTGAGTACCTAAGGACCTGCAGATTTCCTACTTCTGTCCTCCATTGCCATGTCGACACACAGTAGTGATTGGCACTTCAAATATGAAAGATTTCAAGGTATCACTTCAGGGTGGGAGGTGATATGGGGTGTCAGTATTTCTCTATAAGGAAGGGACGCTGTTGACATTTTTGGCAGCACAAGTTTAGTGTTTTGACCTGTGTTCCCCTCACAACTCAATGTTTCACATTCCACCATCCCCCTCCTCCAACCCCCAATCCGAAGAGTACCCCTACTATCTAGAGACACAAAATATAAAATACTCGTGTGTCCCACCAATTATCACACATGGTAATTTCATTTCTAGAATGGTAAAAATGAACCAAAGACTAGCTATCTACTCATAAGCATAGAAAATTTGTCATTTTCTTTCTTTTTCGGTCAGCATTTCTGTTAACACCTATTAACGTCAAAGGCTGAAATCCTGGATGGTCAGTTCCCTTTGGACAGACCTAAACTAAGCACGTTTACCCTTTTTAAAAAGTGTACATGAGATCATCAGGTGGACTCAGTAAAGCACATGACTGGCCCACCTCCAAACGGCAAAGACAAACACATCAAAAGTGGCTGTGATTCTCAAAAGGCAAAGCCCACTCCCAGCTCCCTGGGGAAAATGGACCTTAGTCTTGTTTCACCTGCATAATTGGAGGCAGAAGAAAATAGGATGCGAATTCCAACGTGCTCTGCGTCTGGTTCCACACCATTTGACAGCGAAAAATGCTGACTCACTGTAAACCCAACAGGAAGAAACATTCAAAATGTCATCACTACAGAAACAAAACCAGCAGGACCATTTCTGCACACAGGCAGTATTAGGTCTCAGATGCTTCCTTTCTCGCTCCCGATAGAGTGGATGCAGGAGCTTTGGGGACATGGAAGATCCACACACAAAATGAAGGAAATTGCAGAGCATTCTCATTTTGGAAAGCTTCCCTCAGATAATATCCCCCCACTGCCTATGAAGACTAAAGGATTTTAAGTACTAATTTACAGTCATAAGGGACTAATACTATTTTTTGGCCTGTCACTGAAGGAGAAAAACCAGCAGCCTAGACCTGAAGATAAACCCTCAGAGTTGCTAATGCCTC
Organism: Ateles fusciceps; assembly: GCA_036589455.1. Taxonomy (NCBI): domain Eukaryota; kingdom Metazoa; phylum Chordata; class Mammalia; order Primates; family Atelidae; genus Ateles; species Ateles fusciceps. Next base: position 119,042 of record JAZHEH010003321.1, on the reverse strand, counting down.
ATTCAGGACTCTTTCCCACAGATTAGAGTAACATTATCATATGGTTTACACAGCGGTGGCGGTAGGGGGGGCAGGGGGCGGGGACACATACCCGGGACTCTCACCTAGTCCGGTGAGTAAGGAATACCTAGACACAATTGTTTCTGCCAATGCCATAGACACCTCCCAGGACTTGGAGATGACCTGTTAATTTTACTTCATCCCAACAATGAGCTTTGTAATCTGTGTCCCTGACGCAAAGCAGGAAACAGATATTTGAGCAAAGTAATAAAGTCAGTTACAGATTTCTGGGTTCTATGGCACACAGAGGTTTCCCTCACCATTTGAAAGCCATGTCCTTGCCTTCTGGAATATCAGATAACTTGATTTCCATTTTCGACATGGCCAACACATCAGCAGAAGCACTCATGGTGAAAACGAACTGGGTGACAGTACTCTTGGCAACATATGCGATACCCACAGCAGTTGTTGCCGTCACCAAATAGGAGAAACCTTTCCTAGCATCGCTGCTTTCTCATGAAGACTTTGTTTGTTTGTTTGTTTTTAATTGCATTCTAGGTTTTGGGGTACATGTGAAGAACATGCAAGATTGTTGCATAGGTACACACATGGCAGTGTGATTTGCTGCCTTCCTCCCCCATCACCTGTATCTGGCATTTCTCCCCCATGCTATCTCTCCCCAACTCCCCCACCCCCCGCTGTACCTCCCCTGCTTCCCCCCGACAGACCCCAGTGTGTGATGCTCCCCCTCCCTGTGTCCATGTGTTCTCATTGTTCAACACCCGCCTATGAGTGAGAACATGCGGTGTTTGATTTTCTGTTCTTGTGTCAGTTTGCTGAGAATGATGGTTTCCAGGTTCATCCATGTCCCTACAAAGGACACTCATCGTTTTTGATGGCTGCATAATATTGCATGGTGTATATGTGCCACATTTTCCCTGTCCGATCTTTGACAAACCTGACGAAAACAAGCAATGGGGAAAGGATTCCCTGTTTAATAAATGGTGTTGGGATAACTGGCTAGCCATGTGCAGAAAGCAGAAACTGGACCCCTTCCTGACACCTTACACTAAAATTAACTCCAGATAGGTTAAAGACTTAAACATAAGACCTCACACCATAAAAACTCTAGAAGAAAATCTAGGCAAAACCATTCAGGACATAGGCGTAGGCAAGGACTTCATGACCAAAACACCAAAAGCAGTGGCAACAAAAACCAAAATAGACAAATGGGACCTAATCAAACTCCACAGCTTCTGCACAGCAAAAGAAACAGTCATTAGAGTGAATCAGCAACCAACAGGATGGGAAAAAATTTTTGCAGTCTACCCATCTGACAAAGGGCTGATATCCAGAATCTACAAAGAACTAAAACAGATTTACAAGAAAAAAACAAACAAACCCATTCAAAAGTGGGTGAAGGATATGAACAGACACTTTACAAAAGAAGACATACATGAGGCCAACAAACATAAAAAAATGCTCATCATCTCTGGTCGTTAGAGAAATGCAAATCAAAACTACATTGAGATACCATCTCACGCCAGTTAGAATGGCCATCATTAAAAAATCTGGAGACAACGGATGCTGGAGAGGATGTGGAGAAATAGGAACACTTTTACACTGTTGATGGGAGTGTAAATTAGTTCAACCATTTTGGAAGACAGTGTGGCAATTCCTCAAGGACCTGGAAATAGAAATTCCATTTGACCCAGCAATCCCATTACTGGGTACATATCCAAAGGATTATAAATCGTTCTACTATAAGGACACATGCACATGACTGTTCATTGCAGCACAGTCTACAATAGCAAAGACCTGGAACCAACCCAGATGCCCATCGATGGAAGACTTTGTTTTATCTAAAACTTCAGCGAGGCAGTAGTCAGAGAAGTCAGGCATTTTGATGTCTGTGTGGGAATAACGAACAGAAGCAGGGACATTGAGGCCCACGAAGTGGACTTGGGTGCAAAGACAGAGGGCTCAGGAGAAGCCGAACTGATCTGGCTGAGGAGCAGGAAACAGTCTCCTAGCATGCAGAGAGAGTGCAAGAAACTCTTTTCTCTTTACTCCATTTTTTTTGTGCCTCAGTCTCCTGCAGCCCACTGGCACCTCATTTCCTAATAAGTAGAGTGGTGGTCTAAGCAGGTGGGCATACTCCGTTGCTTTTTTACTCTTTCTTTCCTTTTATTGCTTGATGCTGGATGTGGGCATGGTCACCGCAAGCAAGGTGTAGAGTGAAGTAAATAATCCCCTTGCTTGGGCGGCGCTCTGAAAAGATGAGCTCCTAGGAGCTGGCAAGTACCAGGGAGATCACGGCATGTGAGGAGTTCAGGACGGTGAATTTGAAAAGCTGTTTATGAGCTCCTGGGCTCATCTCTGCCATAGTTAATTCTTCCCTTTCATTTTTAGCGGACATATAATAATTGTATATGTTTATGGGATTATGGGATACAGAGTGATATTTCCATATGTGTTTACAATGTGTCAATGATCAAATCAGGGTAATTAGCAAAGGAATGAAAATCATTTCTTTGTTTTGTGAACATTGAAAATCCTCTCTCTTAGTTTTTGGAAAATATGCAATAAATTCTTGTTAACCACATTCACTCTACAGCATTTCAGAACAGAGCTCATTCCTCCTATCTAGCTGTAATTTTGTATGTCACCCAGCCTCTCCCCAGCCTTCTCTCCTCCCTACCCTTCCTAGCCTCTAATGCCCACAATTCTACTCTCTACTTTCATGAGTTCAAAATTTTTCTAGCTCCCACATATGAATGAGAACATTTTTCTGTGTCTGACTTATTTCGCTTAACATAATGTCTTCCAGGCTCCTCTATGTTGCCATGAATGACAGGATGTCATTTTTTATGGCTAAACAATATTCTGTTGTGTGTGCGAGGTGTGTGTGTGTGTGTGTGTTTATGTGTTGATCATGGTGGCCCTAGAATATATATATATGTCAGGGTGCCCAGACATTTGGCCAAACATTATTCTGGGTGTGTCTGTGGGGTGTTTCTCCTTGAGATGAGCATTTGGATTGGCTGAGTGAAGTGGATTGCCCTCCCAGAATGTGGGTGGAATTATTCAATCAACTGAAGACCTGAATACAACAAAAAGCTCGAGCAAGAGGGGGACTCTTCTTGTCTGACTGTTTGAGAGGGAACATTGGTCTTTTCCTGTCTTTTTTTTTTTTGAGATGGAGTCTCATTCTGTCACCAGGCTAGAATGCAGTGGTGCAATCTCCACCTCCTGGGTTCAAGCCATTCCTCTGCCTCAGCCTCCCGAGTAGCTGGGACTACAGGCATGTGCCACTACACCTGGCTAATTTTTTGTATTTTAGTAGAGACAGGATTTCACCATGTTGGCCAGGATGGTCTCTATCTCCTGACCTCGTGATCCACCCACCTGGGCCTCCCAAAGTGCTGGGATGATGGGGCATGAGCCACTGTGCCTGGCCCTGTCTTTCAACTTGAACTAAAACATAGGCTCTTCTTGGGTCTTGAGCCTACTGACTTTTGGACTGGAACTCAACCATCAGTTCTCCTGGTTCTCAAGCCTCCAACACAGACTAGAACGACACCATTGGTTCCCCTGAGTCTCCAGCCTGACAACTGGACTTCTCAGCCTCCATAATTGTGTGAGCCCAACATGTAACATGTTGGTTCTGTTCTCTCAACAACCCTAATACAGCTATTGGTACAGAGAATGGCTAGAGGAACAGAACTTTGAGAATGAGTTTTCTGGGTTTGTTTTGGGGTTTCTGGAATTGGTTCTCTAATCAGATTTCATTTAAAGTTGTTAATAATTTTATTTCCAATAGTAAAGAGAGCACTGGTAGTTCATGGCATAATCTGGCAATAGAGATATACAAATATTACCGCTGGAGACTCCTAATTAACAGTTTTATAAGAAGCAAGGATCTGGGTGACTGTGTATAGGACATTTCAAACATTTTCAGCAAACTAATAAATATTAGATGGTTGCTTCTATTGTCACTGGACAAAGTGGGAAAATAAAAGAATGAGCTCAGGGATCTAATTCCCAACTCAAGTATCACATAAATGACCTGAAAGCTCCTATGTGTGCCCTCAAGTAGATCCTAAGCCCAGGTAGCCCCTCAGCTGAGATTGCTGAAAATCAAACTCAGAATCTCACCCTGTGGCTAGCTGAATTATAATGCAAGTTTAACTCCCATCCTTGCATGGTGTTAGGACATAGATTGGGAAGGGCTGAAGTTCCAAAATTTGGGTAGGGATGAGTATGTGGGAAGACCCCAGTGAAGCTGAGGACGTTGAGCCCTTAAATTCTGATGTTTCTTCTTTGCCAGGGGAAGAGGCCTCCCTACCCCCCAGTGGGAGTGACCTTCCTAACCCCACCTGGGAGATTAACCCTGCATTGCCTGAGGAAGCTGTAATGGACCTCCCTGAGGCAGTAGCAATGCAAGAAAATGCTGCGTCTCCTCAGCACCTGTATCTGTCACCCCTATTTACTTCTAGATCTATACATAAATTCAAGTCCCAGCAGGCCCATAAAGGTGTGGTACAAGTGTGATGCACAAGGAGGTACATTATACTCCAAAAGAACTATTTGAGTGTCCTAATTTACTCAGATGGAAATCCAGGGGATGTGTGCGGGAATGGATGCTAAGAGTGTGGGATAATGGTGGAAGAAATATAGTCAGATCAGGACAAATTTATGCTCACTACGGAGAGATACTGCATTTAACTTTGCAGCTTGAGGGAGTTAGAAAGAGCTCTAACCATTTGTTTGGTGGTTGGCTGAAACACGAACTAAAAGGTGGCCCACAGTGAGGGAGCTGGAAATGCTGGGACTTCCTTAATTTAATGCAAAGGAAGGGATTCAAATGCTAAAGGAAACCGGAATGTTAGACTGGATTTATCTTTTTTTTTTTTTGAGACCCAGGCTGGAGTGCAGTGACACAATCACAGCTCACTGCATCTTCGAACTCCGGGACCCAAATGGTTCTCCTGCCTCAGCCTCCTGAGTCATTGGGACTATAGGCATTTGCCATCACACCGGTTAATTTAAACAAATATTTTTGTAGCCCAGACTGGTCTCAAACTCCTGGGCTCAAGGGATCCTGTGTCTCGGCCTCCCAAAGTGCTGGGATTATAGGTGTCAGCCATCACACCCAGCCTGGATTTGTCATTTAAAAACTACTCACCCACACTGGGAGGGCCCAGAAGACACACCTTTCGCCATGACTGTGAGAAATCTGTGAGGGGGAGCTCTGGCATCTTTGAAGTAATTGGATCCCATGGTGTCAGGAGCTTTAGGTCAAGTGAACAAAGGTCTAACACAGGTCTAATCAAGGGAACAGTCATGGCTTCTCAACCAATTCTTGGACTTGAACCACTTTGCAGACCCAGAACCTCTTGAATGAGGGAGAGACTCTCTTAGTCCACTCGGACCTTAGACAGGGTAATTTATACAAAACAGAAATTTCCTTCTCACAGTCCTGGAGGCTGGAAAATCCAAGATCAAGGTACCAGCAGCTTCTGTGTTTGGTGAAGGCTCACTTTCTGCTTCCCAGATGGTGCTTCTTGCTGTGTTTTCACATGGCAGAAGGGGCAAGTCAGCTCTATTCAACCTCTTTTATAGGGGCACTAATCTTAGTCATGAAGGCAGAGCCCCCGTGCCTCAGTCACCTCCTGCAGGCTCCATGTCTTAATACTATTGCACTTCAGGTTCGGTTTCAACATATAAATCTGAGGAGAAACCAACATTCAGGCCATAGCAGAGTCCAAGTCCCCTTGAAGAAGGACCCGGAACATTGCCAAAAATCTATACCGTTAGCCTTTCTTCGGCCTTCCTCAAAGGGACCTATGGCCTTTTACCAGGGTAACTGTGCACTGGGGGAAAGTAAATAATCAGATACTTTGGGGACTGTTGGGCTCTGAACTGACCCAAAATGTCATTGTGGTCAACCAGACAAAATAGGGGCTTACGAATGTCAGGTGACCAATGGAGTTTTAGCTCAGGCTTGTCTCATGGTGGGCAAGCCCGCCTTATGGTCACTGCACCAGTTTCAGAATATATCATCAGAAAATACATGCTCAGCAGCCGGCGGCTTCCCCACCTTGGGTTCCTATAGAGTGAAGACTGTTATGATTGGGAAAGCCACATGGAGCCTCTATAACGGCCTCTACCTAGGAAAATAGCAAACCAAAAGCAAAACCACATTCCCGGAGGGATCTGAGAGATAAATGACACCATCAGTGACTTGAAAGACACAGGGGTGGTGATTCCCACATCTAAATCCTCCATATCCTCCTCCAACTCGCCTATTTGGCCCGTGCAGACAGATGTATCTTGGAGAATGACAGTGGACTCTCGTAAGCTTAACCCAAGAATAACTTCAATGGCAGCTGCTGTACCAAATGTGGTTATTGTTTGAGCAAATTAACATATCCCCTGGTACTGATATGCAACTACTGAGCTGATAAGTTCGTTTTTCTCCATTCCTGTGAATAAGACTCACCAGAAGCAGTTTGCTTTCAGCTGGCAAGGCCAGCAACCCTCCACCCTCAGTGCCCAACCTCTGCCTTTGGTGCCCTCCCCTCAGGGGTCTACTGATGCTCCAGCCCGTGTCATCACGTCGTTCTCACAGATCTTGATTGCGTTTCCCTTCCACGGGACAGCACAGGGGTCCGTTGCATTAATGACATCATTCTGACTAGACCCAGTGAGCAAGAAGCAGAAACTCTAAATGACTGGTAAGACATTTGTGTGTCAGAGGATGGAAAATAAATTTGGCAAAAGTAGGCCAGGCACAGTGGCTCACACCTATAATCCCAGCATTTCAGGAGACTGAGGCGGGAGTATCACTTGAGGCCAGGAGTTCAAGACCGGCCTGGGCAACATAGAAAGACCCCATCAATTTTTTTTGTTGTTGTTGTTTTGTTTGAGACAGAGTCTTGCTCTGTAGCCCAGGCTGGAGAGCAGTGGTGCTATCTCAGCTCACTGCAACCTCTGCCTCCCGGGTCCTGGTTCAAGCAATTCTTCTGCCTCAGCCTCCTGAGTAGCCAGGATTACAGGAATGAGAAGACCCCATTTCTACAAAATAAAATAAAATAGTTGGGCACGGTGGTGTGCACCTGTGGTCCCAGCTGCTTGGGAGGCGAAGGCAGGAGAATTCCTTGAGCCCAGGAGTTCGAGGCTGTAATAAGCTACGATTGTACCACTGCACTCTAGCCTGGGCAACACAGCAAGACCCTGTCTCTCAAAAAGAAGAAATTGACAAAAAACTCAGGGGCCTTGGCTCAGTGAAGTTCCTAGGAGTCTGGCAGTGTGAGACCTGCTGAAACATACTTCTAAGAGGAAAGGGTGAGTTGTTGCATCTGGCTCGTCCTACAACCAAGAAAGAGACACAGCGCCTAGTGAGCCTATTTGGAGTTTTGAGGAAGCATATTCCTCATCGGGGTGTGTTGCTCCAGCTCATGTAACAAGTAACCTGAAAGGCGGCTGGTGTTGAGTGGGGCCCAGAGCAAGAGAAGGCCGTGCAGCAGGTCCAGGTGGCCATGCATGCTGCTCTGCCACAGGGGCCATGTGACTCAGAAGATCCAATGGTGCTCGGAGCCTCAGTGGCAGATAAGGTTTGAGCCTTTGGCAGGCCCCTATAGGTGAGTTGCAGCACAGGCCCTTAAGATTTAGGTGCATAGCCCTGCCATCCTCTGCAGATGACTATTCTCCTTTTGAGAAACATCTCTTCGTCTGTGCCTGGGCTGAACGCTTAACTGGGGATCACGAAGTTCCCATGTGACCTGAGCTGCCCAGTATGAACTGAGTTTTGTCTGACCCACTAAACATAAGCCAGGCATCCATGGCAGGACTCCATCATCAGAGGAAAGAGGTCTGTGCATGAGCAGACCCTGAAGGCACAAGTCAGTTACATGAAGAAGTGGCCCAAATGCCCATGGTCCCCGCTCCTGGTACACTGCCTTCTCTCTCCCAGCCTGCACCGATGGCCTCGTGGGGGAGTTCCCCAGGATCAGATGACAGAGGAAGAAAAGGTTCAGGCCTGGATTACAGATGGTTCTGTGTGATACCCAGGTACCACCTGAAAGTGGACAGCTGCAGTGTAACACCTTCCTTCTAGGACATCCCAAAAGGACAAAGGTGAGGGGTAACCCTCCCTGTGGGCAGAGCTCAGGGCAGTGCACGTGATTGTGCACTTTGCTTGGAAGGAGAAATGGCCAGACGTGAGACCAATTCATGGGCTGTAGCCAATAATTTGGCTGGCTGGTTAGGGACTTGCTGGGAACATGATAGGCAATGGGTGACAGAGAAGCCTGGGGAAGAGGTATGTGGGTAGACCTCACTGAAGGGCAGAAAATGTATGTCCTGTGTGAATGGTCACTGAAGGGTGACCTCAGCAGATCAGGACATTAGTAACAGGTAGATAAGATGACCCATTCTGTAGATGTCAGTGTCTTTCCCCAGCCACCCCTGTCATCACCCCAGGGTCTCAGAAACAAAGTGGTCATAGTCATATGGATGAGATTATGCATGAACTCAGGACCGTGGACTCACACTCACCAAGGCCGACCTCTCTGCGGCCACCACTGTGTCCAGTCTACCAGCAGCAGAGACCAACACTGAGACCCCATTATGACACCATCCCCCCAGAGTGACCAGCCAGCCACCCAGTGACAGGTTGATCACCTAGGACCTTTTCCATCATGAAAGGGGCAGTATTTGTCCTAAGTGAAATACACACTTTGTGTATGGATTTGCCCTCCCCCGAGTGCAGTGCTGCTGCTGAAACTACCACCTGTGGGTTTATAGAACGCCTTCTCCACTGTCATGTAATCCACGCAGCATTTCTTCTGGCTAAGGAACTCACATCACAGCAAAAGAAATGCCGCGATGGCCCAATGCTCATGGAATTCACTGGCCTTCCAGGCTCCCACTGTCCTGAGGCAGCTGGCCTGACAGATGATGGAATAATGGCCTTTGGAGGAGTCAGTGACAGTGCAGCAGTGCCTTTCAGGGCTGGGGCAAGGCTCTCAGAAGGCTGGATGTGCTCAGAACCAGTGTCCAATACATGGTGCTATTTCTCCCATAGCCAAGACTCACAGGTCCAGGAATTACGGAGTGGAAACCAATGTAGCAGTACTCACCATCACCCCTAGTGACCCACCAGCAAAAGTTTTGCTCCTTGTCCCCACCACCTTATGCTCTGCTGGCCTAGAGGTCTTAGTTCCAGAGGGAGGGATGCTGCCGCCAGGAGACACAGCGATGATGCATTGCACTGGAAGTTTAGGCTGCTACAGGGCAGCACCAAGCTCCTCATGCCTCTGGATCAACAGGTAAAGAAGGAGTTATTACGCTGGTGGGGGTGGCTGACCCAGACCACCAAACAGAAACGGCACTGCTACTTCACAATAGACTGGGGGAAGAGCATGTCTGGGATATAGGAGGGCCCTTGGGACATGTGCTGTGATTAAGATCAATGGAAAAGCACAGCAACCCAATCTAGGTAGGTTTAGTAATGGTCCAAAACGTTCGGGAATGAAGGCTTCACCCCACCAGGTGAAAAACCACAACCAACGGAGGCTTCCTGAAGGCAAAGGGAATACAGACTGCGGAGTGGAAGAAGGTAGTTATAGGACCATGTGACCACTTACAGAAACCAGGACTGGAATTGTCATCAATGTTTCCTCCTTATTTGGTACGAGTGTGTGTGTGTGTCTGTGTGTGTGTGTGTGTGTATGTGTGTGTATCTAAAGTTTTGGAAGAAAACATAGGAAGAAATCTTCATAACTCGAGGTTAGGGAAAGCGTTCTCAGACATGACGCCAAATGCACGTAAAAGCAAAAATCCATTAATTAAACTTGATCAAAATAAAAAATATAGCAAAAGACACTGAAAAGACAGCTATAGGCTGGGAGAGAATATCTGCAAAACACACATCCAACAAAGAAAGCATTCGACATATATAAAGAACTCTGGAAATCAATAGTTAGAGAACCATCCAAATAAAAGTGGGTAAAAGACTTGGACCCTCCCCAAAGAGGACGCTCTATGTGAAAGACAGTAAGCCTATGAGAGACCGTCAACACTAGTCATTAGGGAAATGCAAATCAAAACCATAGTGAGGTGCCCCTGGAAAGCAGTCTGACAGTTCTGTTAAACCACATGGTCCAGCAGTCCCATAGCTGTTTTCCCTGGAGTAAGAAAAAATTGTGTTCACACGAAAACCTCTACACAAATGTTTATAGCAACTCTATCCATAATCGCCCAAATCTGGATGCAATCACGCGTCCTCCCACGGATGAAGGAGTAACCACCTGTGTCTCCTTGTGCAGGCAACACCATTCCACAATTGAAAGGAACACGCCACTGACACAGAGCAATGGGGGATGGATCTCAGAAACATGATTCTTAGTAAAGCAGCCAGTTACAAAGATCCCATGTTGCGTGTCTCCAGTCAAGATCACAGTGTGACAGGGATGGTAGGCGCATCACCAGTCAGCAGGGTTGGGTAGGGAGGGTTGGACTCCAGCAAGAGCGGTGCTGCTCCTCAACGTCCTGACTGTGGAAACTCACACTTGTGAGAATTCTCAGGCCTAAACACCTCTTTAAAATGGGACCAGATGGGGAAATAAAATTAACATTTTTTGTCATCTGTTTCGTATTAGTCACCACATGTACAGTTGTGACCCTTGAACAAACACAACTCTGAACTACATGGGTCAACCTATATACAGATTTTTTTTCTCTTTCTTTCTTTCTCTCTCTCTCTCTTTCTTTCCTTCCCCTCCTTCTTTCCTTCTTTCCTTCCCCTCCTTCCCTCCCCCTTCCTTCCTTCTTTCCTTCCCCTCCTTCCCCTCCTTCCTTCCTTCCTTCCTTTCTGTCTTTCTTTCTTTCTTTCTTTTTCTTTCTTTCTCTCTCTCTCTCTTTCCTTTCTTTCCTTCCTTCCTTCCTTCCTTCTTTCTTTCTTTCTTCTTTCTTTCTTTAAGTGTCACTCTGCCGCCCAGGCTGCAGTGTGATGGCGTGATCTCTCTGCCTCCTGAGTTCAAGCAGTTCTCCTGCCTCAGCCTCCAAAGTAGCTGAGATTACCAGTGCTGGCCACCACTCCCTGCTAATTTTTTTTTTTTTTTTTTTTTTTTTTTTAGTAGAGATGGGGTTTCGCCATGTTAGCCAGGCTGGTCTTGAACCCCTGACCTCAGGTGATCCACCCACCTCGGCCTCCCAAAGTGCTGGGGTTACAGGCATGAGCCACCATGCCCAGCTGATTTTTTTTCTTAAAAATATTTTTAATGAAATCTTCTTACATAGACACAGGGTCTCGCTATGTTGTTCAAGCTGGTCTCGAACTCCGGGACTCAAGTAACCTCCCACCTTGGCCTCCCAAATTGCTGGGATCACAGGCATGAACCACCACACCTGGCCCAGGTTGCTTTCAATAAATAGAACATTTTTTGGAGATTTGCAACCATTTGAAGAAACTTGCAGGTGAACCTTGTAGCCTAGAAATATTGAAAACGTTAAGGAAAAGGTATATCATGAATGCGTAAAATATATGTAGATACTAGTGTATTTTTATCATTTACTACCATAAAATATACATATATCTATTATAAACAGTTAAAATTTATCAAAAGCTATGCACACAAACACAGTACGTGGTGCCATCAGTCAAAAGAAACATAAACGAATGTAAAGATGCTGTGTTAAGTCATAACTGCATAGATTAATGGGAGCGCACTGTACTGCTGGAGTAATTCTGCCGCCACTCCTGCTACTATTGCAGTGAGCTCGTGTCGCGAGTGTCCACTTCAGCTGCCATGTGACACTAGCCATCTCTGCGTGAGCACCGGTCTCTCCTGTAGATTGTGTATCACAGTGAAAAGTGATCTCTCGTGATTCTCATGTATTTTTCATGTTTAGTGCAACACCGTAAACCTGAAGAACACAGTGGGATACATATGAGGCGCCACTAGTGATGCTCCCAAGTGCTCCCAAGAAGCAGAGAAAAGTCTTGGCAGTACAAGCAAAAGGTGGATTGATTGGCATATGCTGTAGACTGGGGCCTGCAGCTGCAGTTCCCCACCATTTCAAGATAAATGATCCAGCCTAAGAACCATTGTAAAAAAAGAAAAGGAAATTCTCAACGTCATCACTGCAGCCACGCCAGCAGACGTCAAACCTTGCTCTTTTTGCCAAATACTTTTTATCTAGTCTTGAAAATACAGCTTTTGTTTGGATGTAGTAGCTCATGCCTGTAATCCCAGCAGTTTGGGAGGCCAAGGCAGCAAGATCACTTGAGCCCAGGAGGCGAAGTTTGCAATAAGCCAAGATCATACCACTGCACTCTAGCTGGGAGTGAGGCCTTGTCTGAAAAAAAAAAAAAAAAAAAAAAAAAAAAACAAAGAAAGGAAAGAAAGAAGAAGAAAGAAGGAAGGAAAGAGACAGAGAAAATGCAGCTTTTATGTGGGTGCAGGATATCTATAAGGAAAACATATCTATAGACTCTAATATGATTCAAGAAAAACCAATGTCATTATATGACAACTTAAAGCAAAAGGATGGTGGAAGATGATGACTTAAAATTATGAGATTTACAATTTTGGAGAGGCTGAAGTACAGTGGCACAATCATGACTCACTGCAGCCTCGACCTCCGGGGCTCAAGCGATCACCCACCTCAGCCTCCCAAGTGGCTGGAACTGCAGGTGTGTGCCACTGTGCCTGGGTAATTTTCAAACTTGTTTTGTAGAGACAGCGGTCCCGCTATGTTGCCCAGCTGGCCTCAAACTCTTGAGCTCAAGCAGTCCTCCCACCCTGACAGTCTAAGGTGCTGAGATTACAGGAATGAGCCACTGTGCCAGGCCAGAAGCCTTATTTTATTTTATTTGTATTTAGTTATTTATTTAGGCAGAGTCTAGCTCTGTCATCCAGGCTGGAGTGCAGTGGTGCAATCTCAGTTCACTGAAACCTCTGCCTCCCAGATTTAAGTGATTTTCCTGCCTCAGTCACCTAATTAGCTGGGACCACAGGCACATGCCACTGCATCTGGCTAATTTTTGTATTTTTAGTAGAGATGGGGTTTCGCCATAATGGCCAGGCTGGGCTCAAACTCCTGGTTCCAAGTGATCCACCTGCCTCAGCCTCCCAAAGTGCTGGGCTTACAGGTGTGAGCCATCGCACCAGCCCGAGAGCCTTATTTCTTAGAAGGGTTGCCGCCTGCAGGCTGGCCGTCTTGACAGGCTGGGAAGTGTAGCCTCCAGCAACCACCAAAAGCAGGCACTTCCGGGGGAGAGAAAGGTGAGACAGAAAGTTATGCTGAAAGAATTGGCTAAATGTACATATTCAACAACTTATAGAAGGATCTATGAATATTCATGAAGTGGTGATACACACCTATTTTCCATGTTACATATGTCCCGTGTTCATTTTGGGGTGGAGACAACATTTAAATGCATTAAAATTGGGCCCTATATGTCAAAAGGTGAAGCAGAGGGTTTGAAGGCACAGCCTTCCTACTGGAGAAAACTTTCACATTTACAACAGAGACAATCAAGGAAATCATGAAGAGAATGTGCCTATGGCAAAAAAGATGGGGAATGGAGGCTTTCAGGACATGGATCTGGAGAAAGAGCGAATAGACATCACCCCAGAGGAATTAACAGAAGACCACTCGATGGAGATAAGTGCTTTCAAATCAGTGCCAGATGATGAGGAAGAGGACGTAAAAGCAGTGCCAGAAAACAAGTTGACATTTGACAATCTGGCAGAAGGGTTCCGATTATTCGAGACTGCTTGTGACTTCTTTTACCACATGGACCCTTCTGTGATATGGGCACCAAAACTAAAGCAAATGGTGGAAGAAGGATTGGTACCATGTAGAAACATTTTTAGACATGAAAAAGCAAAAATGTCAGAGAGAAATTACGATAAATTTCCATACAGTTACACTTAGCGTGCGTGCCTCCCTTGCCTCCCTTCCTACCTTTTCTGCCTCTACCATCCCCGAGACAGCAGGACCAACCTCTTCTCTTCCTCAGCCTACTCAATGTGAAGATGATATAGATGAAAACCTTTATGATGACCCACTTCCATATTTAGTGAATAGTGAATACATTCTCTTCCTTAGGATTTTATTAGCTTACTTCATTGTAAGAATACAATATACAATACAAACCACATACAAAATATATGTTAATTTAGTGTTTATGTTATTGGTAAGGCTTCTGGCCAACAGTAGGCTATTAACAAAAGTTGTGGGGGAGTTGAAAGTTCTATGTGGACTTTTTTTTTTTTTTTTTTTTTTTTTTGAGACAGAGTCTTGCTTTGTCGCCAGGCACCAGGCTGGAGTGCAGTGGCGCAATCTCGGCTCACTGCAACCTCCGCCTCCCAGGTTCAAGCAATTCTCCTGCCTCAGCCTCCCGAGTAGCTGGGACTACAGACGCACGCCACCATGCCCAGCTAATTTTTATATTTTAGTAGAGACGGGGTTTCACTATGTTGGCCAGGATGGTCTCGATCTCTTGACCTCGTGATCCATCCGCCTCGGCCTCCCAAAGTGCTGGGATTACAGGCGTGAGCCACCGCGCCCGGCCCTATGTGGACTTTTGCTTGTGTGGGAGGTTGGGACCCCATCCCCTTCATGGGAACTGTAGTTTCATTAAATTCTCACATGCTGCAAGATTGGTTTATTATCTCCATTTTACAGATAAGAAACTTGAAACCCAAGAGTCTTCGTAAGTTGCCAAGAGTCACATCACTGGTGAGTGGCAGAAACTGGAGTCCCCACCCAAACTATCCTTGACCTCAGCACAGGATGCCAAGTGTGCGTGCAGCAGTGGGAGGCACCAGGAGGTGGAGGCTGCCCTCTGCGTTGAGGCCACTTACATATCTGGCTTCTGTGCAACAGCCTTGCTTAGCTCCACCAGCTCGGTTTTGGTTAAATGAACCACAGCAGGATCATGTGGACTTCTTGAGCACTGGTTTACATCTGTGGGTTGGACTTGGTGACCTCTTTGAGGTGTGTGGAGATACTAAGCTAGTAGGAAAAGTGCTGAACAGGCTGTGACCAGTGGCTCACCCCTGTAATCCCAGCCCTTTGGGAGCCCAATGCAGGACGATCACTTGAGGCCAGCCTGGGCAACATAGTGAGACCTTGTCTCAAAAAAAATTAAAAACATTTAAAATGCTGAACAAAGACCCACCTGTGTTCAATCTTGGCTCCTCCCTGGATAATGCACCCATTCCCAAGTGTAGGTGTCGATGACCCTTGGGAGTACATCTTAAGCCCAGGCAGCACATCAACCGGAGTTCCAGGCAGTTCTCCAGCTACCACCTCAGATGTCTCTACCCAGCTGTCCCACAGGTGCCCATCACTCCACCTGGCATCCCAGCCAGACACTTGGGGCTGGGCCCTGGGGTACTCCCCCAAAGATCCCTTGTTCTTCACAACCCCCAGACCCACTACCTCTCCACTGTTACCTCTCAGAGCTCTAGTACCCACCACTTCTCCGTCTCTGCGCCTCCTTCCCCTGAACTCCCTGCAAACTATCTCCACCCAGTAGCAAAGGGGCTTTTTAATAAATGGAAATCTGGCCATGCTGTCACAGCTAAATGTTCTCCCAGGCTTCCTGGTGCCTTGGGATGAAGATAGCATCTTAAGGCAGCCTCCTCCCCCTGCCTCTCCATTTTCCTCCCCCAGCTCCTAGGACTCTCTGCCTCTGTCCTGGCTCCAGCCACGCTGGCTTGCAGGCTCCTGCTGCCCTGTGCCACAGGCCTTTCCCACGTAACATTGCTGTGCTCGACACACTTTTGTGCTGCCCCAACTCCCAGCCTTTGGCAAGTTAACCAACTTGTGGTGATGGCTGAAGCATCACTTGCTTCCCTAAGGACGCCTTCCCCAACTTCCGACACCATGTCTAGGGCTGTGCCGCCTCTCCGGGACTACCGCCACATGGGGCCATTGAGCCCCTGAAATGTGCATCTGTTGCCGAGAACTGGAAATTTTTAATTTTAATTAATTTGAATTTCAAATGGGTTCAGTTACGTTTGAAACAAGGGGATATACATCTATTTTTTCAACTGTGAATTCTTTGAAATCTAAGTATAGATTATTGCCCACAAATTTAGATCTGAATGGAAAGGTGCTATAAAAGTACCACACACCAAATTTCAAAGGCTTAGCACAAAACAGGAATTTCAAGTAGTTCAATAATCATTTTTTTATATTGATTCCATGTTGTGATGATATTTTAGGTATACTGGCTTTATTTATTGATAGACAGGGTCTTGCTCTGTCTCCCAGGCTGGAGACCTCCTGGGCTCAGGTCATCCTCCCGCCTCAGCTTCACGAGTTGCTGGGATCGCAAGGCAAGCACTACCACTCCTGGCTTTTTGTTTTGTTTTGTTTTATTAAGAAACGGGGTCTTGCCATGTTGCCCAGGTTGCTGTGGAACTCCTGGGCTCAAGCAGATCCTCCTATCTCGGTCTTCCAAGTAGCTGGGATTACAGGCGTAAGCCACCCCGCCTGCCGGAGTATAACGGCTTTAAACGAGAAAAATGTTCTGAAAATTGACCTACCCATGTTGGCGCGCGGGGTATGGCGCGGAGGGGCCGCTCCCCACCCCGAGATCCTTTCAGCAGCAGGTGAAGTAGCTGCAGCGCGTTCTTTAACTTTCCGGGAACTACCGATCTTTTGTAAAGCGCGCGGTTTTGTGCGCACCCCCCTCCAGCCACGCAGCCGGCGATGCAGGGTCACGCCCAGCCCAGGAAGCTGCAGGGGCTTCTCTCTGGGTCCCGCCTCCTGCGCGTCTCCGGGCACCGCGCGACAGTCCGGGGTACTGCATGGCGTGGGGGAGCCACGCTGCGGGCGCCTCCGGAGGACGCGGTTCTCCAGCCCTTCCTGTGCCTAAGCAGGATCGAGGCTGAGTTTCTTCGCGTGGGTGGAAACTAAAGTTGGGCGGGGACCAGCGCCAGCCATGGGTGCAGATGCTGGGGCGCAGGCACAGCGCGGGATCGAGGGCGCAGGGCCGGGAGCGCGGATCCCAGGCGCCCTCACCGCGCTGGGTGATGGAGGTGTGCAGCAGCGGCATGAAGCGTTCCAGAGGGCACACATAGAGCAAAACAGCACGCTGTGAACAGGAAAGATAGCGTATTTGTCAATTATACCTTCATAAACCTGAGGCAGAGAAGAAAATGAACCATAACAACAAAAAATAAAGCCGAGGAACATTTAAGAGATTTATTACTTTGTTTTAAAATAACAGAAGCAAGCCCATTACATGATAATATAAGTCGCATATTTTTGTGAGAAATATTTTACAAAGCAAAAAAAAAAAAAAAAAAACGTTTGGGAAAGTGGCGGTGCTTCAGTTGTGTAAGCCATCACGTCTAACAGCCGCATCCTCAGCCCGGTGCTCCCCTGCAAGGCGCTCCCGCTTCCAGCGAAAAGAGGTCAATAAGGTCTCCCCCATTGTGAGGAAACACACTTGACTCAACCTCACTCAGCCGCTAACAGGGTCGTGAAAATCCCAGGGTGGCACAATTGAGTTTACTGGAAAAGAGTGTGGAGGAGTACAGGGGGAGTTAGGGGCGGGTCCAGGGCAGGTCACACTGACCAGCGGTATCGGGGGCCACCGTCAGGAGGCCCGGAGGGGGACATGGGAGCTACTGCATTCCAGGCAGAGGGAACTGCAGGTGCTGAGGCCCCAGGCAAGTGCACTGAGGGATGAAGGGCCACTGTGGTCAGAGCCGGAGGCAGCAGAAGAGAGGCCCTAGAGGAAGGTAGAGGCCAGAGCAGCAGTGAGGCCAGACAAGCGCTGCGGACTAGAAGCAAAGCACAGTCACGGAAGAGCTTGGGAGAGTGATATCAAATTTGCAGGTTAAAACGCCATCCTCAAAAGGTTCGGGCAATCATTAGAGACAAGTGTCAGCCAAAAGATTACATAAATAACATTTTTTAAAAACTAAACAATAATTTGGTAACTTCTCAGCTATAACACCAAAAGAACAGGCAACAAAAGAAAAAATAAATCCGACTTCATCAAAATGTAAAAACCTTCGTGCATCAAAGGACAGTCACAGTAAAAGATAACCCAAAGAATGAGAGAAAATATTTGTGGTTTATCTGATAAGGGTTTAACATCCAGAATATAAAAAGAACTTCTACAATTCAACAACAACAACAACAAAACCTGATTCAAAGGACTTGAATAGACATTTCTCCAAAGCAGGTCTATAGATGGCCAGGAAGCACACAAGAAGATGCTCAGCATCGCTAGTCATCACGGACACGCAGATCACAACGAGATGCAACTTCACACTCACTAGGATGCCTGTTTTTAAAAAAACCAACCAACCAAAAACCAGAATAATGAGGGTGGTCCAGGCTGTGGAGAAATTGGAACCCTGGTACACATTGCTAGAAGGAATGTAAGATGCGCAGCAGCTGTGGATACAGTATGGCAGTTCCTCACACAAACACAGAATGACATTTGACCCAGCAATTCCACTTTGAGGCATACACGCAGAACTGAAAGCAGGGACTCACACAGGTATTAACACACCAGTGTCCACAGCAGCATTATTCCCAACAGCCCAAACGTCCATAGCAGATGAATGGATAAGCCACGTGTGGGAAAGACATTCACTGGGAAGATTATTCAGTCTTAAAAGGGAAGGAAATTCTGACTCGTGCTGCAACTGGACGCACCTTGAAGGCAATAGGCTAAGTGAAATAAACAAGACACAAAAAGGCAAATATTGTATGATTCCATTTACAAAAGTATCTACAGGAATGAGGAGATGTTGTTTAATGGGTACAAAGTTTCAGTTTGGGATGATGGAAAGGCTCTGAAGATGGCCACACAGCACTGTGAAGGCAATTAATGCCACTGAATCATACCATTAAAAATTGTTAAAACGAGGCCGGGTGCAGTGGCTCACGCCTGTAATCCCAGCACTTTGGGAGGCTGAGGTGGGTGGATCACCTGAGGTCAGGAGTTTGAGACCAGTCTAACCAACATGGTGAAACCCCATCTCTACTAAAAACACCAAATTAGCCGGTCGAGGTGGCACATGCCTGTAGTCTCAGCTACTTGGGAGGATGAGGCAGGAGAATTGCTTGAACCCAGTAGGCAGAGGTTGCAGTGAGCCGAGATTGTGTCATTGCACTGCAGCCTGGACGAGAGCAAAACTCCGTCTCAAAAAAAAAATTGTTAAAATGATATTTTACTATGCATATTTTCTCACCAAAAAATGGGAAAAAACCAAAACACAACAAAACTAGATCTTCCATCCCCCTCACAAAAAAGTTACAGACCAGTTGGTGTAAATGTATGAAATACCCTTCCCTCTACCTGCCAGTTGGCAACCTTATTTTAGAATGACCATACTTTGCTTAAGGCAAGATTTAAAAGATTTCTCCAAATACTCACCCAATCAAAGTTTACCTGATATTCAATAATAAGGTACCATCCCCCAAATACGGCATTTAAATGTCCAACATCTCAACTTTTGTCTTATTAAATGACTACAAAAATGTACAATACTTTAAAACCATTAAATAAACTAGGTAAAATTAAGGAGACACAAATAAAATACAATGTCCTTGCTGAAGACTCTCAATAATGACCTTAAGAAATATCTGAGTCTGGCAAAATACTAGATACGAGGAGTCAGTGCCAAGGGCAGCTAAGCTGATGCTCTTTCCCATCAGTGGGGTAAGCTCTGAAGCCTCCAGAGAGCTGAATCAGGCCCCGTGTCTTTCTTCTGTGCTCAAACATTAATTTCTGACATGGCAGGCATGTCACCAAATGATAATACTTAAATAAAGTAAGTTCACATGTTTTGTTAAAAAAAAAGAAACAATCTAGTACATCCACAAACAGGAAACCACACACACCTGAGCACATCGATGATGAAACAAGAATATTTAATGGCACGGAATGATATGTACACTCGAGGGTCAATGTTTTCAAGACATATCCAGCACTTATGGCTGCCTGTGTAGAGTCAAAAGATAGAAAGGAATAACAGAGAATAATTTTTACAATTTATAAAGTTAATGCAATTGAGAAAGGTTTCTATAAAAATTGTTAAAATATTTTAGAGGGCAAATGCTTACTTTGCATAGCAATGCTTCATTTACCTGGAATGCCCTCTCTACTTTCTTCCAAGCAAATTTTATGAAGCACTAAGCTCAGTGGTGCTGCTCCCAGTGCCAACAAGATGAACAACCCAGTTCTTCCTCTCATGGAACTCACATTCTGGTGGAGTTTAGTTTTGCAACATACTTGCCGACAATATCAAATGAATAATCCATTAGTATTGAAAAGTAATTTCACACTCTCCAGTCTGGTCCTTATTTTGATATATGTCTTCCTATGAGATGGATGCAAACTCACAGCAAATCTATGCCTGTACATACAGCCACATGCCACATGACGTTCAGTCAACGATGGACCACGTATACGGCGGTGGTTCCACAATATCGTGTTTTTGCTACGCCTTTTCTATGTTTAGATACATAAATGTTTACCACTGCGTTACAAATGCCTGCAGTAGTCAGTAAAGTCACATGCTGGGGAAGCAGCAATGGAGGAAGGGTTTACAGTGTGCCTACATAAACTGGTTATAAGTAATGTATAAAAGAAATCAGAACAGTAAACTGTGGAAAACCGTAGGAGGCCTCTGGGGAGGAAGGCCTCTCTATTGCCAGCATGTTCCCAAGTACAGTGACCTAAGCTCTGATATTTTAAACATAGTGCCCAAGGACGTAACACCCCCTTGAAGCACTGGAATGTAACCAGACACGTAGGCTCTTTGCTAAGCCTGCTCCCACCAGCTGCATTATCTATGGATAAGCATATGCTTTTAGCTCTTGAGAAACTCAAACTGCCACTGCTATCAATCTTACATTTGGCGCACAGCCTCCCTTTCATTGATTCACCCCACCATCTGCTCTATAGATAAAAGTGATTGTATTCAATAAATATTATGGAAACCAGAGCTTGGGGCTTTTGCAGCCTCCTGTTCGCTCTGGTCCCCTGGTCCCACTTTATGTATTCTTAACCTTTTTCTCATTCCTTTTTTGCCACCGAAATTGGGGTGTCCACGGGTGGTGTGTGGGGCTGGTACCCTACAGTTACATGCTTTCCAGGTTTGTAGCCTAGGAGCAATAGGTCATACCATAGAGCCCAGGTGCACAGTAGGCTGTACTGTCTAGGTTTGTGTGTCACTCTATGATGTTTACACAGTGACAAAATGGCCTAATGATACATTTCTCAGAATGTATCCCCATCCTTAACTGATGCATGACTGTATTTTACTAATCTGGCCATCTGGGACTTTCACCAATAAAAATTCTACATGGAAAATGCTATTGATTGTTTCTTTCAGAGATTCCTTAACTTTAGTTTTAAATAATCTTGATATACAAACTTATTTCTCTTGTTCTCCAAATATGATAAATCAAGATTTTTAACATTAGCAGGTATGACTTCTTCCACCTACATATATCTGCAACTGTGCTTAAACATGATTTTATTTCCCCATTGCTAAAGGATTTCACTCTTCTGGCTAAAATATAAAACTATACAATTATAAATACTTATTTGCAATGCTTCCCTTTGAACAAATTTGCTTGTTGTATAAGACACTTTTTGATCACCTTGGAAGCTACTTAACTGTAAAACATGGTACGACTTAGAGTGTCTTGTATATTTTAGTTGTAGTTTTGCATTTTAAAATGTATCAATTATGCTATATAACAAATTAGTTTTAAATTATTTTATAATATTGATGGGCTATTTGTCAGTCCCCAGGCCTATCAGCATACTAGATGATGAAATTCATAATAGCTCTTGAGGAATAGAGGAACATTTACACCCAGAGTTGCTCAGAAAGTTCCAGGCATGTTCCAGCTGTCACTTCCCAGGTGGACCCAGCCCTGACGGGATCCTCACATCCCCTTCCCTTCTTATGAGACACAATGCTGAGCACCTGCCCACTGACAGGTTTAGGCTTTTAGAAAGCCTCTGACTAGGCCAGCTTCTCACAATCCTGCCAACCCTCTTTGGCCCCTAGGATGCTATAAAGGCAATGTGGTACTCATCTCAGCAGCACACATACTAAAACTGGAACAACACAGAGGTCAGCATAGACCCGTGCACAGATGACACACAAATTCACGAAGTGTTCCACATATGTGTATTTTTTGAAACAGGGTCTTGCCCTGCCAGCCAGGCTGGAATGCAGCATGCTATCGTGGCTCATTACAGCCTCAACCTCCCAAGCTCAAGTGATCCTCCTACCTCAGCCTCCCAAGCAGCCGGAAATTCAGGTGCACAGCACCACACCTGGTGAATTTTTGCATTTTTTATAGAGATGAAGTTTCGCCATGTTGCCTAAGCTGGTCTCAAATTCCTGGGTTCAAGTGATCCTCCTGCCTCGGTGTCCCAAAGTGCTGGGAATACAAGAGTGTCACTGTACCCAGCTGTGTTCCATATTTCTACACACACCTGCACACATGGAGGAGTACATGTTGGGGAAAGTAAAGCTGGGGAAATGTGAATAAGATCAGTGGGCTGTATTGATGTCAATATCCTGATTGTGGTATGTGTGAAATGTTACCACTGAGAGAAACTGGGCAAAGTATACAATGTATCTGTCTCAATGATTACATCATATAGGATTTGATTGCACATAACTAATCAACATATAATCATAAAATACATACATAACCTATATCATAGTATGAGTACATCAATATAATGTTCAATTTTAAAAAGAGTAACGTAGCTAGACAGGTGTAACGCATGAGCATAATATGGGAAGGCTACCTCACTGACACATACACTTTCCTTGGTCTCTGCACCTAAGACAACAATCTCCTGGTCTAAAGCTTTAAAAAAGTACTTATTGTTACCTCATCACTATATTCATGTGCCAAACATATGAAGTAAGATAGGAAATGTCCTCGAGGGCCAGTGATCAAAGGAAATAACAGACAAAAAAATTCAAAAAACAAAAACACTACACACCCTTCTCTAAAATTTTACATGAGAGCTGAGGGTTCAAGTGAGTATTTCTTTCCCTTCTGGAAGACGCCTCATGAAGGTGGTGGAATAAATAATTATCCACAAAGAACTGTCAGGCATTCATCCCTAGTGAAAACTACTAAGTCACAACTAACAAAAAAAATATTTTAATGTTATTTTTATAGTACAAATAATTAAACTGAGGCAGGCAGAGGGAAGTAGGAGAATCCCCATAACCACAGCTATATCACTTTAAATCCTGACAGCGCCCGGTGCTGAGAAGGAACCCGGGTCCCAGGAGCCCAGGCATCTCTGTTCCTCCTCTCACAGGCACAGCCTGGGTAAAGACATCTCTTGGGCTCTTGCCCCGACTTGTCATTCACAGGCATTCCAACCGTGACGTTTGAAACCGTCTACCTCCGCAGATCCAAGGACAGTCCTTCCAGTCCAAAGGCTCACTGCAATTGCCCCTCAGCCCCCTTCAAACTGGATTTCTGGTTTCTTCTTTCCTTCTGCCCTTGAATTCGGAAAAGCTTCTTCCTGAGGTCCTTCTGCCGCTTCAGCTTCTCCTCTTCCTCCTTCTGCCTGGCTCTGAAGTGCTCTTTATTGTGCAGGTGCCGCTGCTCCTTGGCCTTCTTCATCTTCTGACTGTGCACGGTACTCAGAGCATCCAGCAGCGCGAGGATCTGACGGGGACAAAAGCCGGTGAGCATCAAAATGCTCTCTCAGTCACCGCACACTCGCATCCTAAGCACTAAGACTAGGGGCAACCCACGATCCAAATTTTTGGTATGCACGAAAATGCATACTAATTTTTGTATGCACGAAACGCATCCTGCGCTAGGGAGTCACTGTCGGCGTGGAGACACAGATGCGATCGCATTTTACCTTTAACACCACTGTTCATCATTCTGTGGACACTGTGCAGCTAACAAAGACAGAAGGGTTCCCCAGCCGTGTGTCTGTTATCCCCCCATTCAAAAGCACAGGCAGAGCAGGACCAGGCAAAGGAAGGGAAATGGGCTCTGGTTCTTCCTCTGACTTTAGTTGCAATGCCCTGAATAACTGAAACTGCAGTAGAAACATGAAGTGTGCTGCTGAGAGTGTTCTTTTCCTATCTAAATGCAGTGTGCAGTACGCCATGCGCGACAGTACCTTTCTTTCATGAGGCTCGCGTACGACGGCTGGTCTCCGCCTGTCCTTTGGCACCTTGCCTGCCTTTGCTTGGGTCTTGGGCTTGTTCTTAAATGGCAGGGCCTTCTGCAAGGCTTTTGGAATGTGCAGTGAATTAAAATGTTTCTTTTGCCTCAGGATTGGCTGAAAAGAAAAATAAAGACTGTGACATATTCGAATTATGATCAATGTGCATTTAAAACTTCTGCATAAAATCTTCTCATTGGGTTGATTTTTCCACAAGATCAGTAGAGTCCACTGGCCCTGAGAAATCAGGACTCAACTATCCGCCAAATATGGTCTGTCTCAGTGGACACCCACAATTCTCAGTAAACAGAGGAACAGAGAGTTTATACTTACAACTCTCCCCCAAAACGCACTGTGTCCATTTCCATGGTATGGAACTATGGGGTTTCAAGAGAGCAGATGAATAGGCCCAAGGTTTCTTTTAATGAAAATTTCAGGCCTTGTCTTTTGGCCACTGAGGTGGTTGTTTCCCAGCCTACCAAAAATAATCTAGCTTTTCATCTTGACTATCAACCACTCTGGATTTTATTTTATTTTTTTGAGATGGAATCTCACCCTGTCACCCAGGCTACAGTGCAGCGAGCCTGATCTCGACTCACTGCAGCCTTCACCTCCCGAGTTCAAGCGACTCTCCTGTCTCAGCCTCCCGAGTAGCTGGGACAACAGGCACACCCCACCAAGCCCGGCTAATTTTTGTATTTGCAGTAGAGATGGAGTTTCACCATGTTGGTCAGGCTGGTCTCGAACTCCTAACGTCAGGTGAATCACCCACCTTGGCCTCCCAAAGTGCTGGGATCACAGGCATGAGCCACCATGCCCGGCCCACTCTGGATTTAAGGACAGTTCTTCTTTCAATCAGCAGCCAAAGTGTCCTGATGCCTGATTCTAATTAAGAAGTTTACCTTTACTCTATTTCTGATGGAAGGCTGGCTGAAAGAAGGGAGATTCAAATGACAGATGAAGGCAAAATACTGCATTTTCAAGGTAATCTTAACTTCTGTTTAATCGAGCTGACCCAAATTCTTAACTGCCTCATAAACACTGTTAATAAATTGAAAGTTTTGCCCTAGGCTTTTATTAAAGTCAACTATATAGAAAAAGTTTCTCCTATGTCTTGAAATTTATTATTAAAGACATCATCTTAATAATCTTCCATATTCTCTGTTTAGGAACCCAAATTGTTTTCAAATTCAAGAATTCAGGGAAATCCTACTTCTTACAAAAGAGTAGAATGAACAATGGGCACCAAAGTGTATTTTAATAAAAACTCATGTAAGATAGTTCAAAATGTCATTAACTATTTTATATAAAATAAAAGCCTGGGAGACTTCTGTTTCTAGCAGATTGGCAGACTGATGCCTTCAACAACCCTCTTATTACAAAACTGAATACTCCACAAAAAAGAACAAATCTTTTCAAATGCATTGTTAAGCTTTGAGGAGAATAATGAAAGTTCTAAGAAACCAACATCTAAATAAAAACAGAAGCCCAGACAGGCCTTGAAAACCTAAAATTAAAAAAAAATTAAAAAAAAAAAAAACCTGAACAAGCCAACTGTCAGCAAGCATGCGTAACAGCAGGAACTCTTTAAGCTGCTGGTGGTGGTGGAGGCCAAGCCACCGTGCCCCCAGAACACGACACAAAAACCGCAGCACTGAAGCGGAGCACAGGTGCCCTGGAGCCCCCACCCCACCCAGGGAGCCTCCAGCGGAAGTATGTGTGCCCCTGAACACCTGCAAGTCCCATATCCAGACCTTAGTGTTCAGGGCCATGGGACGATGACAACCAAAAATGGGAAACCATTTTACCCAATGGATAAATGGTGACACAATCATATAATGGAGCTCAACAATGACAATAAATGAATGTCTGCCATAGACAAGAACATGGATGTGTCCTGTAATACTGAATCAAAGAAGCTAGGCTCAATAGAATGTGCTGTATTTTTATAAAGTCAAAACCAGGCAGAACAAATCCACGGCAGGAACTGGGAAAGTGGTATTTTGCGGGGCAGGACAGCAGTGCCTGGGAGCGGCCACAGGGCGAGGCTACTACTTGGTCCAGGGTGTGGCAGCTTGGTGTGCCACGCAGTCCATCTAGCTGCACACTCAGGATTTGGGCACTCTTCTGTATCTACATTAATATTTCAATAAAAAGCTTATTGAAACATTCAAACTTCCATAAAAACCCACATTGCTTCAACAGAAACCTAGCTGACAAAGAAATCAAGAAAACAATCTTATTTATAATAGCATCAAAGAAAAACAAAAACTTAGGATACATTTAACCAAGAAGGTAAAAGATATGTACACCTGAAAATCATAAAACATTGATGAAAGAAATTTAGACATGAACAAACGGAAAGATATCCTATGGTTTATGGATCAGAATAACTAACATTGTTAAAATGTTCACACTACCCAAAGCAAATATACAGATTTAACACAATCCTCATCAAAGTTCTGATGGCATTCTTCACAGAACAAAAAAAAAAATCCTGGCTCACGTCTATAATCCCAGCATGTTGGAAGGCCGAGGCGGGCAGATCATGAGGTCAGGAGTTGCAGACCAGCCTGGACAACATAGTGAAACCCCGTGTCTACTAAAAATACAAAATTTGGCCAGGCATGGTGGCATGTGCCTGTATTCCCAGCTACTCGGGAGACTGAGATTGCAGTGAGTCAAGATCATGCCACTGCACTCCAGCTTGGGTGACAGAGTGAGACTTCATCTCAAAAAAACAAAAACAAAAACAACACACATACACAAACCCCAAAACAAACAATCCTGAAACTCATATGGAATCACAGAAAACCCCAAACAGCCAACAGATTACTGTGAAAGAAAAGTTGGATCCATCACACCTCCTGATTTAAAATTGTATTACAAAGCTATAGTAAACAAAACAGTATGGTATTGGCATAAACACAAACAAACAAAAAAAAACCAGAACAATGGAATAGAACAGAGACCTTTGAAATAAATCCAAACATATACTGTCAACTAATTTTTGACAAGGGCAAACAAGACAACACAATGGAAAAAAAGACAGTCTCTTCAATAATAGTGCTGGGAAAACTGGATTTTCACATGCAAAAGGACAAAATTGGATCCTGATCATACACCATACACAAAAATCAACTCAAAACAGATAAAAGACCCAATAAGACCTGCAACCATAAAACTCCTAGAAGAGAACAAAGTGAGAAAGCCTCTTGACATTGGACTTAGTCATAATTTTTTGGATTTCCCCACCACAAACCAGGCTACAAATGCAAACATTTGAAACAAGGAGGACTGCACCAAACTAAAAAGCTTCTGCACAGCAAAGGAAACAACCAACAAAATGAAAAGGGAATCTACAGACTGGAAGAAATATTTGCAAACCTCATATCTGACAATGTGTTAATATCCAACAACTGGTAAAGAACTCTCACAACTTGGCTGGTCCGAAGGTAGTGAGTTATCTCGATTGATTGTTCACAGTCAGTTACAGATCGAACTCCTTGTTCTACTCTTTCCCCCGTTCTCACTACTGCACTTGACTAGTCTTAAAAAAATAAAAAATAAAAAAAAAAGAACTCTTACAACTTAATAGCAGACAAACGAGCCAGTTGAAAAAATGGGCCAAATCAGAAATGACCAGCAGAAACTGGGAGATATACAATAAAAGGTACAAAGCAGCAGACACGTGGGATGAACAGGTTAGAGATCTAATGTCCATCATAAGGGCTATAGTTAATAAAAATGTATTGTCTTTGGGATTTTTGTTAAATAAGTAGATTTTAGCTGTTCCTGTCACACGACAAAATGTAACTATGTGAGATGGCAGATACATTAATCTGCTCCACTATACTAACCAGTTTACTATCTATATGTATCCTTTAAGATCATGTGGTCAACCCCAAATATACAAAATAATTTTTTTTTTTTTTGAGATGGTGTTTTGTTGCCCAGGCTGGAGTACAATGGCGCGATCTCAGCTCACTGCAACCACCGCCTCCCAGGTTCAAGCAATTCTCCTGCCTCAGCCTCCCGAGTAGCTGGGACTACAGGCGCGTGCCACCACGCCCGGCTAATTTTTTTGTATTTTTAGTAGAGATGAGGTTTCACTGTGTTAGCCAGGATGGTCTAGAACTCCTGACCTCGTGATCCACCCGCTTCGGCCTCGCAAAGTGCTGGGATTACAGGCACAAGCCACCGTGCCGGGCGATACAATTTATTTTAAAAAAGAAAAGTTTGCCTTCAATCCAGAAAGAAACACTATTACCACTTTTTTGGTGTTCTGTTCCGAAATATTCCATGAATATACAACTGTTCAATCAAATTGAATGTGAGACTTTATACTTGGACATTCAAAGCATGTAAGACATTACAGAAAAGTGTCTGTGTGACTCCCTGTCTGCAGAGCACAGGCTGCATCTGCACTAACACACACGCGACTGCTACCTTATACAGAGAGTCCTTGTTCGCCTTTAGTCTGATGCCGTGGGCGAGCCTGAGTTGACCTGTGGTCCGCATTCCTGACCAGGTGTCTTTTTCACCCACTGGTTTCAACAAAGATGTTACTGGGTTATAGAAGGCTGGGATTGAAACCGGATACCAAGTTCGCATGAAGACGATATCTGAAAAGACAGGTACTTTACTTTAACATTTTCAAAAGAAGATTCACACCCATATTGCAAAGAAACAAAGAACAAAACCTGCACTCCAGACTTCTCTACCTGGTGGCAAAGTATGTGAAGAGAAAGCTCGTTAAGAAAACTACTCTCATAGATTACATAACTGTTACTGGGTGTGACCGGGGGCTGCAGACACAAGGTGAATGGGCACACCGCATACAACTGTGAGATCTAATACTGGAGCTGCTGAAATCTCGAGAGACCTGACTCTAGCCTCTGGTCACACTGGCTAGAAGTCAAGCATGAATGGTACCACCCTTCCCTGAACACCACACTAGACACTCACCGCTCATCAGCAGCTTATCCTCAAAGCCGGCCCGGAAAGCTCCTTCTGGGGCCCGGAGCGCTTTCTTGATCTGCCCCCTTATCCCACTGACAGTTCGAACCATAGCACCTTCAAATTTGGCCACTTCCAAGGCAGAATTAAACATTCCCTACAGGTATAGCAAGATAAAAACATACACACACACTTTATGCTTTATATGCTTATATGCTCAGATACTTTATGCTTTACTTCTTATCAGAAACATACATCACTGGTTAAAGAACAAAAATGATGCAATGACAGGTGATAAAATAATCAAATTGTACTTGCCCCTGAAAGTTGAATTACTACCTCAAAAATAATACAACTCTTTCATTTTTCCCAGAATAATCATGTGAGTTTATGGGCATGCTCATCACTGCTGTCTGTGTGGAAGAGAAGATCGAAGAGGGATTTACTGAACTCAACTGGTCTAGGCAGCCTTGCTGACATCTCTCAGACTGGACCGCAGCCCAGATCCTTTTACTCAGGTGCATGCACTTAGAACACGAAAACAGTAAGATAAATGCCAGTGGTATTATTACTTTATGTTGCAAGAACATTTTATGATCTTCCTAACTCTGTGTTTTTAATGGAAACATCCCCACTAAGGAAATTGTCAATAAATGCTGCTCAAACTACCCTTCCCGGATACCGGAAAACAGTACATCCATTTCTCTGTACCCTTGCCAAGTTGTCTGCAAATGCTTTGTCTATTTTCCTACTGAATGGTTAGACAAACTTGTGATTTTTTTCCCTTTCTTAACACAAATCCAAAAAGTAGCAAATAAAACCCAGTGGATAAAATGACATATTTTCACTATGAGCTCTGTGGCAGTCTCACATGGAAATCAGGAGTGATAGCCTCAGTTCTTAAACAGCTGTTTGACAACTGCTTTTTTGAGCATAAGTAACACAGAATATAGAGAGCAAAGAAGATAGGAGGCTCATAAAAAATTTCAAACACTTTTCTAACATGAGGCCCATATTTTAGTATTTCATTCCTTTTCTCAAACAACGTGGACATTTATAAGTATGAGAATATATAGATATACAGACCTTAATAAATGAAGTGTTCTTGAAAATTTTATATGGAAAACCAGTTAGCTTTAATTTCTTCACAATTTTTATGGATTTATCCAGATCAAGGACAACTCCTGTGGCAGCTATCCGGAAATCAGGCTAACAGGAACCCAAAAATTTGAAAATAGGAATAATATCAGCAAGAGAAAAACTTCAATTCTATGCGACATAATAAATTACCAAAGTGAATTTTATTTACGATAGCTAAGAAAAACAGAAGAGACCATCACTTGCAACCCAGTGGTTTGATAAAAGCAATGCAAAACTTTAAAACTGGTAAGCCAAACTAACAAGGATGACTTGAGGCTGGGTGCGATGGCTCATGCCTGTAATCCCAACACTTTTTGGGAGGCTGAGGTGGGTGGATCACCAGAGGTCAGGAGTTCAAACCAGCCTGGCCAAAATATGGCGAAACCCCATTTCTGCTAAAATACAAAAATTAGCTGGGCATGGTAGCGTGCACCTGTAATCCCAGCTACTTGGAAGGCTGAGTCAGGAGAATTGCTTGAACCCAGGAGATGGAGGTTGTGGTGAGCCGAGATCGCACCACTGTACTCCAGCTTAGAAGACAGAGTGAGACTCTGTCTCAAAAAGACAACAAACAGAACAACGACAACGAAAAAGGGTTACTTGAGTACTTTCCTGAGACTGACTTCAGAGGAACGTAATTTCACTATGATAATCTATTTGGAATGAAATGGAAAAGAAAAATGCAGTTGCAATGTTTAGGAAATTAAACTTTGGATCTTCAGGGCAGATTCCATCTGCTCATTATTCTGCTTTCTCCTCTATTAAATAGGACCAATAAACCTTGCCCTGCCTGACTGTTAAAATGAAAATGGAATGAACAGACTGCTACTCCAGCATGGCTGCAGGGAGCCTCATGTCTGGCTGGTCTCTGATGGCTCTTCACAACCTCATGTGGTGCTCAGCACATGGTGAGCACTGCTTAAGTACCTGCTTAGATAAATACATCCAAAAAATGCACATAAATAGAAAATGTCTTCAGTACCATAATTCTTCCACCTCCCCCTCCTATAATCCCACACCCTACTGAAAAGGATGTAGGAAGATTAAAAGCAAAGGGAAATTTACTTTATATTACAAAAAATGAGTAATTTTCAACTTAAAGTCTCATGTACTAATAACCCACAATCAGGATATATTTCTCAAACCAATCTGTAAAAGAAATTATCCAAAATAGTTACCATTATGCCACTGACAGACTGTATTGCCAAGAAACCAGTTCCCTGTGGAGTGATAGGGCCTTAAATGAAAAGGAAAAAAAGAAATATAGCAAACCATTAATTTTAGATTCTAGGTTTATATATTGGACATGAACATTTACATCTGGATACAAATTTACCTATATACTCCAAACTACCTTCCCTCTCCCAGAAAAGAGAAAAATCTTAGGAGTGGAATTTTATGAAAGGAAAAGCACAAAGCTGTAATGATGCAGCCTGTAAGGTTTAATCTCGGCAACGAGCAACTTATTGTGATCATATTTTACCCCAAAAGGTTGCTCCACAATGCATGTGCTGTGGCGTGTACTTCAGAAGCCTCTGTCTTCCATTGTGGTCTTCGATATAATAGAGTGGGATGGTCTGAAACCTCCTCCACCCTACAGAAAATATGATTGGATCTCGGGACTTGAGGATTTTCTTATACCAGCGATGTTTCTTCAGACGCATCTGAGGGGGCGAGAGGGTAAGATGACTGATGGAGGGGAAATCCACAGAGCCTCAGGCACCAAATACGCAGCAAAGCGACCCACCTGCACGTATCCAACATTGCCCTCACTGTTGCCCAAGCCACCCAGGATAATGGGGTAATGGGGGTCAAAGTTCTGCACAAATTCGCAGGGAACGTTTTCAATCTCAATGCGGACGTACATCCCAGGTCGAAAACCCTCATACTGAACTCTGGCTTCATCATCTTGATCTTCAAATTCTGCACGGTTCAGCTACACATGACAGGAGAAAAAAAACCCATATGCCATTATCTGTAATAAACATGAGATTAACATGAACAAATTAGCAACTTCTAAATAAAGGAACTGTGGACGGAATTATGTAGGCTTTAACCTACTAAAAATACCACACATTTGGCTGGGCACAGTGGCTGACACCTATAATCCCAGCACTTTGGGAGGCGGAGGTGGGTGGATCACTTGAGGTCAGAAGTTTGAGACTAGACTGGCTAACATAGGGAAACTCGATCTCTACTAAAAATACGAAAATTAGCTGGGTGTGGTGGTGTGTGCCTGTATTCCCAGCTACTCAGGAGGCAGAGGTGAGAGAATCGCTTGAACCCGGGAGACGGAGATTGCAGTGAGCTGAGATCATGCCATTGCACTCCAGTCTGGGCAACAAAGCAAGAGTCCTTCTAAAAAACAAACAAACACACAAACAAACAACTACTACACATTTTACCTCTACAGTCTGCTCAGAATGTGTCAACTGTTTTCTTCCCCTGCTGCTCCAAGGGACAGCAAATGTAGACAACTCTGTGGAGCCCTGTGTCCCCAAACACTGGAAACATCCCCAGTCCACACCTTCTTTCCTTCTCTACAAGCGATTCTTTCACACTTTTCCCCTGTCTTCAAACACACAACACCTCCCTCACCTTCATTCATCTGACGGCTGTTTGCTGATTCATCCAAACCCAAAAGAACCTCCACAGTCAACCCTCTACCAGGGTTTCCTCCGTATCCAGCCTTATCAGAGCTCCGACTTAGCCCACAGGAGAGCTACGTGTGGCTATTTAAATTAAAATTAATTACAGTTACATAATATTTAAAATGCAGTTCCTCAGTCACACTAGCCACACAGGAAGTGGTCCTTATCAACCTGTGGTAGGGTTACAATACTGGGAAGCAAAGACGTGCGTCTCCATGGTAACGGAGAGTTCTACAGGCAGCTCAGGCACAGATGATCTGTCCATGCCTCCACTCAGGGCCACACATCACTTGCTCACTGGTCACCATCCACTCTTCCTGGACTTTATTCCAACAGCTCTTCTCTGTTATTTCTCTTATCGCAAAACCTTCTCATTCCACTTCTTCCAACAACTGCTCCGTTTCTCTGCTTTTCTCTGCGACAAAACCCCACAAAAGTTTTCTGCAGTCACAGCCTCCAGTTCCTCTGCTCCATTCTCCTACATCCATGAGAAGTGGCGCTTGCCAAGATTCCTGAAGGCCTCCATGTCCCTCCTCCAGTGGCCAACTCTGCCTTGACCACAGTTACCATGGCAGTGGGATCTGAACAATGTGTCACCTCCGTGTACAGCTGGCCTCCAGCGTGCCTGCAGGCTCACACTGCTTCTCCCTCCTGGGCACTGCTCAGGCCTCACCGCCGCAGTCACCCTCTCTCACCCATGCCAGTCCTGCTCCTCCCACTCACTCTGCACTCACTCCCTGGTCACCACACAGCTTTAGGTGGCATCTCCATGCTGAGAGCTGTTCATCTAAGTGCCTAGCCAGTCCTCTCTCTCTAGACCTGACACTACGCTTGTCTGCATGACACCTAGCCAACCCAAACATCATCCTCCCAAAGCTGCATCCGTAGAGCGTTTCCTGTCTAACTTACAACAACCCACCCTTCCAGGAACTTCCAGTTGTCACCCTCATTTCCTCTCACACACCCCACATTCAGTCCAGCAGGAAATCCTACTGACCCAGCTTCCAAATAAAGCATATCCGGTTTGACTCTTCGTCTCATCTCCACCGCCAACCCTCTGGTTTGTGCCACCCGAATGATCTCTTGGCACAGTGATCTGATTACCCAATGTCTCTCCTCTGCTCAAAACCCTCCAAGGACTCCCATTTCAGAATGAAAAATTCAGTCTTTTACAATGGCCCACAGGCTCTAGGTCATTTTAAATTGTAAATGGTGTGAAGCAAAGACTTCAGAGTTGGCTTAGTCATGTCTGACAAAGGTCAACACAGACTTGCAACCACTAAGCTAATGCCTAATCAGGAGACAGTTCTTTGATTAGATGAAGACCTAGGCTGAGCAGAGCCTTTCAACTCCGTTTCACAAACTGTATACCCAACCTGTTCCAGTTTACAGACGCACTCCTGGCCCCAATAACAAGGCGCAACTCAGATGCTCGCCATCAACTGTACACACATTTGTGTCCGTCTCCTTCAGAATGAGATCACCTCCTCCAACAGCCTGCTCAGCACCCCCAGGCAGGAGGGCCACACCATCTCCCTTTATCTCCACATCTGACCTTACACTCCACATGTCCTTCTGAACTCTGACCAGGATGAGTTTTCACAGCACTCCTCCCGGGAGCTCTGGTGTGTCCATAAGCCATAAGGGCCACTCATCGCCTGCCAATAAAATCAGGGAGCAGCGATCGGAATAGGCAGCCAATCCTTGCACTAAAGCAAACACTGTCTCAGATCACTGCACTGTGAAAGTCTCAAAAGCAGAGACCAGTCTCAGTCATTTCTGTTTCCTAATTCTTGGTACAAAATAGGTATGGATACTTTTCCGGTGATCTTCTGACTGCAAGAACAATGAGCTCACTGCATGAATAAACACACTCACAGCATCTCTACCAGAGTCCAAATGAAAGGCAGAGAAGCAGGATAGGAAGCAGAGACCCAAACTAACTCAGATTCCTGTGCTCTGATAGTCCTGACGGCTGAGAGGAAATTAGGTTTCTCACCTGCGCTTGTTTCTGCATTTCTCCTTTAAGATCATCAAAATATGTGCTTTCTCCTTCATCGTATTCTGCATCAAACATCTCCTTCAATTTTCTCTTCTTATCCAAATGCTTTTTCTTGGCACTTTCCTCTTCATTGAGGTCAATTTCCTCCTTAACTTCTTTCTCTACATCTTCATTCTTAAATTTCCAGAAGAAAAAATTTTGTATCCATTTATGAAGGTCTTTTCTTTAAACATTAGATTTTTTAAAATTTTATTTGAACAAAAATTTTAGCAAAAATCTGTTATCATTATCAATAAAACAAAACAAAACACAACCTTTGTCTCTGAATAACATGGTACTGCTACAGGAAATGGCTACATCTGCATTACAATTAGCTTCCATGCCTTAGGCTGGCTGGGAACACAAACTGGAATAAAAATAACAGATATGTCCCTGACCCAGATGCCCCCAGACCCTGTTCTAAAGAAGTATTAGGGAGAACAGGGACTTTGTTCTTTTAAATGGCAATGAAATTTAAAAAGAGGACAATGATGGCAATGGTGGAATGCAACCCCAAGGAGCTAAGACTTCCATGAATGAAAAATCACAGCGGACTTGGCAAATGACTGGCAAGAAGCAGTACTATGTGTCATCCAAAACTTAACAAGTAAACAAGAAAGCTTCTCTCTGGACCCCACATCCCGACCTTTTAGGAAGGAATCCATTCATCCAGTCTGCAATCGTCACACATCACAAGTCAGATTTGCATTTCTCAATGTGGGCCTCTCTCAGAACACAATGACCAAGAACAGCCAGCCATAGCAAAGTCATACCTCAGTAATGGGGCCTGATTTTCCCTTGTGCACGTCCCCTGTTTCCAGGTCTTCAAAGTCACCGTAGAGCTCCTCTGGAAAAGAACACCCAAAGGCTGCTCTGTGAGCCAGGCATGCATGTGCCGCTGACCCCATCTGCCACAGGCCCACAGTGTGCTCCATGTTCCAAGCCTCATTCTCACTGTTCCCATCATTACACACACAGGCAGAACTTTGCACTCGGGAATGCTTCGTAAAACAGTTAATATTTCATCATCTGTTTAGGTAACCTAATGGATCTGAGCTGCATTTCCACACCTCACGTCAAAATGCCAATCTCAGTTTTTCCAGTATAGATAATGGACATTCTTTTTTTTTGTTTTGATGTGGAGTCTTGATCTGTCACCCAGGATGGAGTACAGTGGCACAATCTCAGTTCATTGCAATTTCTACCTCTCAGGTTCAAGCAATTCTCCTGCCTCAGCCTCCAAGTAGCTGGGATTACAGGTGCTCACAACTGGGACTGGCTAATTTTTGTATTTTTAGTAGAGATGGAATTTCACCATATTGGCCAGGCTGGTCTCGAACTCCTGACCTCATAAAGCACCCACCTTGGCCTCCCAAAGTGCTGGGATTACAGGCCTGAGCGACTGGGCCCGGTCAATGGATGCTCTTGATGAGAGACACAGGTCTGTGTCCCCCTAGATGAATAGTTCAAAGAGTGAATAGAAAAGTCCCATGCTGATATCAGCACATGTGAAAAAGAGTCTCAGTGTAAGTTCAACACGACACAATCGTGTAACACACCTAGGGGAAATCTTAGATTATATAAAACATAGCATTTAGATCAAGAGTACAGCCCCACACCACACCAAATCCGTGGGAGGAGCTCATTCACTCATTCATTTCTTCATTTGTTTTTGGAGCTCTGAGCTCAGTTATAGGTCCCACTCTTAAAGGAAAGTGACAAGCAAGGCTGGGTGCAGTGGCTCATGCCTATACACTCAGCACTTTGGGAGCCCAGGAGGCGGAGTTTGCAGTGAGCCATAATTGCGTCACTGAACTCTAGCCTGGGTGACAGAGTGAGACCCTGTCTCAAAAAAAGAAAAGAA
Source organism: Ateles fusciceps (assembly GCA_036589455.1). Taxonomy (NCBI): domain Eukaryota; kingdom Metazoa; phylum Chordata; class Mammalia; order Primates; family Atelidae; genus Ateles; species Ateles fusciceps. The sequence continues at coordinate 82,155 of JAZHEH010003321.1, read as the reverse complement.
AAGAAATAAGAGAAATACACAAGTTAAAACTCATTTGGGAGGCAACATTTTAAAGGCTACTAAAACATTTTCACATAAGAGCCAAAGAACCAGGTAGAAGATATAACAGATAGGAAGCTCCTATTTGTAACAAAAGCAAAAAAGGATAAAATAGGAATAAACCTAACAAGAAATATGCCAGAACTTTAGTTTTTTTAAAAAACAAGAAAAGCTTTAATAAGCTACCAAAGGACCAAAGGAATAGCGTCACCGCCAACACTCGTAAGTGCTCTCCACACCAGATACTGCGTTAAGTACTTTCCTTGCCTTAACCACACTCTTCAACCCAAGGAAGTAGGTGCTGTAAATATTATCTACGGAATAATGATATGCCCTTATTTGAAAAGAAAGACACGATATCACCAATAGGCCAATTCTTCCTTTAGCACAGTTACAACCCAGAACCACCACTAAGGACTTCTGGTCTAGAGAAGACAACACATTATTCCCTCCTGACTAAGAAGTGTAACCTCAACTCTAGAAATAGTAGACAAGAGATGATCAAAGGAGATTTCTGAAAGCTGGACAGAAAAAGGCTGCCGAAGGACTCTAGCACTGGGGAATGCATAGTGGCCAGGTGTCTCCCTGGACCCCATCCAGCAGGAGGGTGACCTGGGCCCATTGTTTCCCAACTCCCAACCTAGCAACAGAAGGCAACGCAGGCAGGCTCAATCCCCCCCAGGACAAAGGAGATCTTCCCCACAAGAAAACCAGCTCCACATACCAAGACAACCACCACCCCCCAGCCACCTAGCTGCAGCAGGTGGCCCAGCCTGGGGTATCTCCCCCTGTTGTCTCAGGCGGGCACCAGCAGGGACTGGTGGGAGAGTCCCAGTGATACCAGATAAGCCAAACAGACCAAAATAGCACCATGAAGGCTCTGACATTAAACTGTCATTAGAATCACAGCCCACAAAGTAGACCAGGACCTATATACTAAACCTAAACAGGAGAACTGCCTGCAAAAATAAAAAAATTACGTAGGCCTTCTAGCAGAATAAACAAAATGTGTAGGAATCAAGAGAATGTCACCTGTCATACCACTGAGAAAATAATAATTTTAATGTGAAAGGACAACTGAAGACACCAACACTGAAATGAGTCAGACGCTGGAACCATCTGACTCACTGCTTTTAACAGCCAGTATAAAAACGCTTCAACAAGCATCGACGAATCCCATGGCAACAAACAAAAAAACTGAAAACTTCAGCAAAGAGAATGAAGAAGAATCAAATGGAAATTAGAAATATAAAATATAGTAACATAAATTATAAAATAAATCTCTCAGGATGGGCTCTATTGAGTAAAAGTGGAGATGACACAGGAGAATCAGAGAACATAAAGCCTGATCAACAGAATTCACCCAGTCTAAACAATAGAGAGAAAATAACCTGAAAACAAATGAACAAAAGCTGCACGGACCTGTGGGACGATAACAAAAGACCCCGCATTTATGTTATCTGAGTCTCACAGGAGACCAGAGCTGCCAGAGCACGTAAAGAACTAATGTCTGATGCTTCCCACATTTGGTGAAAGACATAAACTTACAGATTCAAGAAGCTCAGCAAATCTCAAAGTATACCAAAGAAAGCAACACCAGTGAAACTTTCAAAACTAAAAACAAAGACCAAAAATGGCAGAATGCCTGTAGGGACACGCCAACTCAAATGTCAGTGTATTTCTCCTCTAAAATCATGGAGGCAAGAGGGGAAATGCCATATTTTCATCTACTTAAAAAAAAAAAGAACTGTCAGCTACGAATTCTATATCCTGTGAAACTACCCTTCAGAAATGAGAGAAATAAAGACATTCTCCGAGAAAGAGAACATAGAAATTCGTCATTAGTAAATTTAGAAATGCTAAATATTGCTGTTATTTCCATAATACAAAAAATTAAAACAAAAAAATAAAAAATAAAAAAAAGGCTACAGAAAGTTCTTACGCAGAAGGGATGAATATGGTACTACGGGAGGGGGGGACAAACGAAAGACCAGAAATGTGGACACATACACTAGACAATCTGGAGTTCTTCAAATCACATCTGATGACTGAAACAAAAACGATACCACCGCTTAATACTCAAGCCAGCGATTTATAAAAGCAGAAAAGGTAATGAGACCTAAATGGAAGATGGGTTTCCAGACTTTGAAGAGGTAAATACTGGTACCAGTAGACTGCTATATTACAATACTCATATTGTAACATCCAGAGCAAACACTTTAAGACTATATAAAGAGATACACACAACATTATACAGAAATAAATCAAGATGGAAGGAAAGAAAAAGGAAACAAAGCAAATAATTAAGACATCAGACTTAAGCAATTAGGCAACAATAAGTAGCTTAAATATAAACGGTCTCAATGAACCAAAAGACAGACTGATGGAGAGCATAGCTATAATAAACATATGGCCCAACTAGATACTGTTCATAAGCAACTTCAAACTCACTTAACGACCTAAGAGGCTGAAAGTAAAAGAATGGAGAAAGATATCCCATGCAATCATTAATTTTTTAAGGAAGCAGGAATGAATATATTAATATCTCATGAAGTAGACGTCAGAGCAAAATAATTGACCAGAGCTGGAGAGGGTCTTTGCTGAATTTTAAGATCTAAAATTTCCTATGGTGCCTTGACATCTTTGAGCCTCACAGAGCCCCAAAGGCCTAGCCATGGGTGTTTCTGTTTCTACCAGACAGCCCCTACCCCGCCACCCAGCAGGAAAGGCTCCCCACCAGGCTAGCTCTTTTATCAGCCAGAGCAGCTGCACCTCAGCCTAACAATTTTTACTTCACCTGTTTGCCAGCCCATGAATTTATTCAAACGAGCCAAACGCAAACCCCTTGGGAACCAATGGTCATTGTGCAATCGTGTTACTATCAAGCCTGCCTGCCTCCCCCAACCCCAGCCCTCACTCTGCTACTGAGTACAGTGCCCATCTGATCCTGGGTGGCATGCAGTGTCCTCCTCTAAGCTGTGGGTATATGTGACTAAAACACTACAGTCAGTCTCATCCATTCACACCAGGTGTCATGTTCAGCCACCTCCTATACTTTAGGGCAGGGACCCCTCCTTCACCAATGGGGTGAAAAGGAAGTGACCGTAACAACTGCATAGTGACAATAGGATTAACCCACCAACATCCTCTCAGCAACTGTTAAAACTAGGCAGAGGCCAGATGCAGTGGCTCAAACCTGTAATCCTAGCACTCTGGGAGGCCAAGACAGAAGGATCGCTTGAGGCCAAGAATTCGAGCCTGGGCAACACAGCAAGGACTCATTTCTCCAAAAAATTTTAAATTTAGCTAGGTGTGGCAGCACACACCTATAGTCCCAGCTATTTGGGAGGTTAAGGCAGGGGAACTGCTTGAGCCTAGGAGGTCAAGGCTGCAGTGAGCCATGTTTGTGCCACGGCACACTCTAGCCTAAGTGACAGAGTGAAACTAGGCAGAAAAGGAGCAAGGATTTACAAAAGATCTGAACAGTCGACCAGTAAACTTTGACATCTGTACAAAACCCCACTCCCCAGTAGGAAAATGCACACATTTTTAAAGCCAACAGAACATCTACCAAGACGAAGTACATTAGGGGCAATAAAAGAAATCACAGCAAATCTAAAATCATTCAAGTCATAAGAATATGGTCTCACAACATAATGTAGTCAAGCTAGAAATCTATAATAGAAAAAGAGAAAACTCTCGAAATACTTGATAATTAAAACTACATACTTATAAATAACGCATGGGCCAAAAAGAAGGCCCAAAGGAAATATGAATGAAAATACAACATATGAACATTTGTGGAGTGCAGCTCAATGTGCTGGGAAGGAAATTTAAGCACTAAATACTCACATTAGAAATGAGAAAAGATAGGCCGGGGGCGGTGGCTCACAGCTGTAACCCCAGCACTTTGGGAGACCAAAGCAGGTGGATCATGAGGTTCAAGAGATCGAGACCATCCTGGCCAACATGGTAAAACCCCGTCTCTGCTAAAAATACAAAAATTAACTGGGCATGGTGGTGCGCACCTGTAGTCCCAGCTACTTGGGAGGCTGAGGCAGGAGAAATGCTTGAACCTGGGAGATGGAGATCGCACCACTGCACTCTAGCCTGGCAACAGAGCGAGACTCTATCTTAATAAAAAAAAAAAAAGAAAGAAAGAAAAAAAGAAAAGAAAAAAAAAGAGAAATTTCAAAAAGAAAAACCAATAATCTAACAAATTTGAAAAAAGCACAAACTGAGCCCCAAACAAGCAGAAGAATAGAAATAATAAAGGGCAGAAGTCAATAAAATTGAAAACAGAAAAACAGAGAAAATCCATGAAACAAAAATCTGCTTATCTGAATAGAATCAACAAAAACTAATTAATTTTAAGACATAGATAAAAACAGAGAGGACACAAACCAACAACATCAGGAATAAAACAGGGGTTCTCAAAAAGGCTTCTGCAGCCATTAAAGAGTATTAAGCAAATACCATAAACATCACCCTCAGAATACCCAAGCTGGTCTCTTGCAGAAGACAATCAGAGCAACTTCCACTTCCGTAAGGGGTCTTGAAATACCTTGAAAACTGTAAGTTACCAAAATTCAGGCAAGATGAAACAGATAACCTGAATCATCCTATAACCATTAAAGAAATACAATTTTTAATTAAGAGCTTCTGAACACAAACTCTCCAAGCTCAGATGGTTTCACTGGAGAATTACACCAAATATTTAAAGAATTCATTCCAATTATATGCAAACTCTTCCAGAAAACAGAATGGGGAACACTTTGCAACTCATTTTGAGGCTCCTATTATCCTGATGCCAAAACCAGATGAAGATGGTACCCCCGCAAAAAGGAAACAGAAACCAAAACCAAAACAAAACCGAAAAACAACCCCACAGATCAATTATCGCTCATGAATGCAAAAAGTCCTGGACAAAATCTATCAAATGGAATCCGACAACACATTGTTGCTATTCACTAGGGGTGGTTGGCAAAATATTACAGAAAATATTTAGGGGAAGTTATAGATTATAGTCTCAAACCTTTGAAAGACCAAAAGGTTTTATTAAGGCAGGTTGAAGGCAGCCACCTCGTTAACATTAGCATAGGAAAGAGGTAGAGACTGATCAAAGGCCTTACCCCACACCCATTTATCCCCCACTCTGTTTACTCAAGTTAATTTTGTGCTGGGTGGCCCTCTCCAGGGAAGATCAAATGGGAATGACCTGTTACTAGTATTTACTCTGGGCCAGAACCTGATGCTTTTACCAGTCATAAAACCATTCTCTTAACCATGTTAATTATCCACAAGTGTGTTAACCTAGAACCGCTGTTGTAAAATCTCTAGGGAGTAAATGTGTGGATGAACAGGGAGTCTTGGTCGATGGGTTGCATTTTGCCCTCTAAAAGCAGCCAAGGGTCATCCCTAGTCCACTTAAAACACTATAATGATGTAAGAGTGCATTCATTCATTCGTCCTTAAGTCAGGGTCTGCAGATCAGACTTCCAAAGGTGGTGACCAACATCTCAACACATAAAAAGATTTGTACAAAAATTTTCACCTGGCGATCCTTTCACAGTTCCTAAGTGTGATGTCTGGATGTTGATGTATATGTGTGGGATATGCCACCCTTGAGCCTTGTTACGACATTAGCACTTAACCATCTGACATGAAAAGAAAAAAACCATGTTGTATTTCATTTTCATTTATGACCAACCAAGTGAGAGTTATTCCAGGTATGCAAGTCTGGTTCAACATTCAAAAAAATGAATCAGGCCAGGTGAGGTGGCTCCTGCCTACAAACCTTACACTAAGAGGCCAAAGTGGGAGGATTGTTGAAGCCAGGAGTTCAAGATCAGCCTGAGCAACACAGTAAGACCTGGTTCTACAAAACAAAACGAACAAAAAAATTAGCCACACACTTGTAATCCCAGCTACTTAGGAGGCTGAGGCAGGAGGATCACTGGAGCATAGGAGGTCGAGGCTGCAGTGAGCCATGACAGCACCACTGCACTCCAGTCTGGGTGACAGAAGAAGACCATGTCTCAAAAAATAAAAATAAAAGGATCAACACAATCTATATTAAAAGAATACAGAATGAAACGTGTATCCAGATGATCATATCAACTGACACCAATGGGCATTAGATAAAATTCAACACCCAATCATGATAATAAATAAATACCAGTGAAAAGACCGGGAACAACACAGGAAGTCCACTCTCGGCACTCTTACTCCACACTGTAATAAAAGTCCAGTCACTGAATTAAGGCAGAACATTTTAAAACAGAAGAAGGCCGAGTGTGGCTGCTTATGCCTGTAATCCCAGCACTCTGGGAGGCTGAGGCAGGCAGATCACTGGAGCTCAGGAGTTTGAGAGCAGCCTCAGCAACATAGCAAGACCCCATCTCTATCCCCTCCAAAATAAAGTAATTAACAAAAGAAAAGGAAAAGCCATACAGATTGAAAAGAAAGAACACTGTCCCTATGTTTTGTACACAACTGTCTGTGCAGACAATCCCAGGCAATCTACAAAAACAAAACAAACCAAAACAAAATAAATCCCTCCTACAACTAGGAAGTGAGTTTAGCAGGATAAAAGATGGACAAAGATCAATCAAAATGGAATATTTAGGTCTAAACTTATCAAAATATATTCCCAACCAGTATGCTGCAAATCATAATACTGATAAAGAAATATAAATGTATTGTGTTCATACATTTTAATACTCAAAATAGAAAAAGATTATCTCCCAAATCTGATGCATAGGTTTAATGCAATTCCTATTAAAATCTCAGCTAAGTTGTTGTAGACATGAACAAGTTTATTCTAGTATTTACATAGAAAGTCACAAGCCCTGGGATAGCTTAACCAGTCTTGAAAAGAAGAATAAAGTAAGAGGAGGCACTCTGCTCAACATTAACACTCATATAGAACTACAGGGACGGAGACAGCAAGGGTGGCCAAGGGATTGACACATCAAGTCAATGGAACCCAAGAGAACCCAGAAACAGATCCACACAAAGATGCTCAACTAACTTTTCACAAAAGTCAAAAGCAATTCAATGGAACAAGTGTTGCTAGAAAAATTATATACCCACAGGCAAAAATATAAACCTTGACCTAAGCCTCATATCCAGTAAAATGAAAAAGTCAAAATAGATCACGGGTGTAAAGAGAAAACAAAAAATACTATAAAACTTTTGGAAAGCAACATAGGAGAAAATCTTCAGGATCAAAGAATAAGAAATAGTTCCTAGACTTGATACAAATTTCATATTTCCTAAAACAAAAAAACCAAAAATACTGGTAAATTAGACTTGATCAAAAATAAAAACTTCGCTCTGTGATAGGCCCTGTTAAGAAAATGAAAATTACAGACTAAGAGAAGATATCTGAAAATCTCACATCCAATGATGGAGTTAAATATATAATGAACTCACAGTACCCAACCCAACCCAATTTTTAAAAGTGCAAAAGAAAAAAAAAAGACAACCCCAGACATTTTATAGAAGATATAAACATTCACATAAACATATGAAAAAATGCTCACAATTATTAGCCATCAGGGAAATACAACTTAAAATCACAATGAAGTATCACTAATACCTATTAGAATAGCTAAAATAAACAATAGTGAGAACACCACACACTGGCAAGGAGGTAAAAAAATTGGATCACTCACATAATTGCTGGTAGAAACATCAAATGGCCCAACTACTCTGGCAGTCTCCTATGAAACTACGATTACTATATGACCCAGCAACTGCATTATTGGGCATTTATTTCCCAGAAAAATGGGAAGTGCAAATTTACACAAAAACTTGTGTACAAATGTTCATAGTAGCTCAATTCTAATAGTCAAAAACTGAAAACAGGCCAAGAGTTCAAGACCAGCCTGAGCAACACAGCAAGATCCTATCTCTACAAAAAAAAATAAATAAATAAATACAAATATTAGCCAGGCGCAGTGATGCATGCCTGTAGTCCCAGCTACATGAGGGACTGATGTGGGAAGATCACTCGAGCCTAGGAGGTCAAGGCTGCAGTGAGCCAAGATCACACCATCGCATCCCAGACTGGGAATCAGAGCAAGATCATGTCTTAAAACAAAACAAAAGAAACTGAAAACAACCCAGCTCGATCTCGGATGAATAAACAAACCAGTACAGCTATATGATGGAGCACTACTCAGCAATAAAATGAAATGAACTATGGTACATGCACCAACTTGAATGGATCTCGGAAATTATGCTGAGTGAAAAAAAGCCAGTCACAAAAGGTTATAGTCTGTATGATTCTCTTTATTTAATATTCCTGATGATGACAAAATTGTAGAAACAGAAAACATATTATGGTTGACAAGGGAAGGAACTGGGGCTGGGGTACAGCAGGGGTGTGGGTGTGTTTATAAAACAGCAATACAGCAATCCTTGTGACAGAACTGCTCTGTATCTTAACTGTTGGTAGACACAAAAGCCTACACATGTGATAAAAGAGCACAGAAGTACACACACACACACACACACACGCACAAGCGCATGCACATAAAACTGGAGAAAGCTATATAGGATCAGCAGATTGTATCAATGTCGGCATCCAGGCTGTGGCCTTGTGCTATAGTACACATAGTACATATTCACACAGATAGTGCTGCAGTACAAGATACTGGAGATCTCTCTGTATTTGTTATTACAAGTGCATGTCAATCTACAATTACCTCAAAATTAAGTTTAATTAGGAAAAAAACACCACAACGTTTTCTTTTGGAAATAGAAATGGTGATTCTTAAGTTCACTTGGAAAATAAGCAAAATCAGGACGAAGCAAAAATATTTACTTTGATTTCTACTCCACACTGTCCTGGAAGTTTAAGCCAGGGCAGCAAGGCAAGAAAAATTAAGTCACCCACACGAGAAAGAAAGAAAATAAAACCACTGCATCCATCTTAGCCTCTCTGGAGAGAAGGAGGGTCCCTGCTTGGCTCCCAGAACCATCCCACACAGCAACTCGGGGAACCATATGAAATTGGACATGGGTGAAAGGTCAAAGCAGAACTTAAAAGCCCAGGCTTTATTGTGCAGAACAGGACAAAAAGCTTAAAGAAAACTATAAAATATATTTTTATACTTTTAAAAGCCCAGACTTTATTGTGCAGAACAGGAGAAAAAGCATAAATAAAAGTATAAAGAAAAGAATCCTTGAGATAGAGGGAAGTATTTTCTTAGAAAACCATCAACATTGTTTAGTCAAAGTTTACCCCTGCCCTCCAAACACACACTTGAGATCAGGAGTTTGAGACGAGCCTGGCCAACATGGTAAAATCCCATCTCTACTAAAAATACAAAAATTAGCTGGGCATGGTGGTGGCTGCCTGTAATCTCAGCTACTTGGGAGGCTAGGCCCGAGAACTGCTTGAACCTGGGAGGCAGAGGCTGCGGTGAGCTGAGAACATAACACTACACTCCAGCTCAAGTGACAGAGGGAGACTCTGTCTCAAAAACACAAAACAAAAAGTACGAGTAATTTAGCAACATTGCAGGATACAAGATCAATATACAAAAATCAAATGCATTTCTTATATATTACTCATACACAAATACAAGTTGATATGAAAATAAATTGCTGACAGTTGTATAAGATCCGTGTCCTGAAAACCTTTCTGAGAGAAATTAAAGAACAAGATAGATGGAGAGATACTATGTTAATAGATCAGAAAACTCAATGTGGTTAAGATGTCAATTTTCTCAAATTGTTTTACAAGTTCCACGAAATCCCAATCAAAATTGCAGTGGGCTTTTTTCTAGCAATTGACATGCTCATCTTAAAATCTCTATGAAAATGCAAAGAACCTTGATTAGCCAAAACAACTTTGAAAAGGAGAGAAAAGTTTGAAAAACTACCTAAAGTTGAAAACTACCTATCTAAAGTTGAAAACTACCTACCTAAAGTTGAAAACTACCTAATTCTAAGACTGATTAGAAAGCTGTAAGTAACTGAGACAGCACTGGTATTGGTATAAAAATAAACAAATATATCAATGGAACAGACAGAGAGTCCAGAAATATTCACCCATATATGGCCAACCAATACAGAGCAATTTAATGGGAAAAAAATAAGTCTTTCAACAGATGGATATCAATATGTCAAAAGGAACCTAAATCCATATCCAACAATATATAAAAAATTAACTCAAAAAGGATTATAGACCTAAATGTGAAACCTGAAACTGTAAGACTTATAGAATATATTAGACAATTTGCGACATTGGGTTAGGCAAACATTTCTTACATACAATATCAAAAGCATAGTCCATAAAATAAAATTTGGGGGCAGGGCACAATGGCTTATGCCTGTAATCCCAGCACTTTGGGAGGCCGAGGTGGGCAGATCACCTGAGGTCAGGAGTTCAAGACCAGCCTGACCAACATGGTGAAACCCTGTCTCTACTAAAAATACAAAAATTAGCTGGGCGCAGTGGTGGGTGCCTGTAACCCTATCTACTCGAGAGGCTGAGGCAGGAGAATGGCTTGAACCCGGGGAGAGGAAGTTGCAGTGAGCTGAAATTGTGTCACACTCTGGTCAACAGAGCGAGACTCCAACTCAAAAAAAAAAAAAAAAAAAAAGGAAATTTTGATAAACTGACCTACACCAAAATTAAATACTTTGCTCTGTCAAAAACACTATTTAAAAAATGAAAAGGCACACACTAGGCAAAAATAACTGCATATCATGTGTGATACAGAATTCGTATCAAAAATACATAAAATTTCTTAGAATTCAACCAAATTAACGTACAAAAGAGCTGGACAGACATTTCATCAAAGAAGACACAGATGGCAAATAAGCACATGAAAAAATGCTCGATACCTAATTAGTCACTAAAACTACAAGATATCACTCTACATCTAAAAGAAGGCCTACTGTTTAAAAAGACTGATACTACCATGTACTGGCAAAGACGTAGAGTGAAGCAACCAAAAGTCGAATAAAGTTACGGTGGCAATGGAAAATGGTATAACCGCTTTGGAAAACGGATTTCTTAAAAAATTAAATGTGTACTTATCATAAGACCCATTTAGTACATTCTGAACTACTTATTTATCCAAAAGAAATAAAAGCAGTCATTCATATAAAGATTTTTTTTGTTTTTTGGAGATGGAGTTTTTACTCTTGTTGCCCAGGATGGGGGGGCAATGGCACGGTCTCGGATCACCGCCACCTCTGCCTCCAGGGTTCAAGCAATTCTCCTGCCTCAGCCTCCTGAGTAGCTGGGATTACAGGCATGCACCACCACGCGCAGCTAAGTTTTGTACTTTTAGTAGAGACGGGGTTTCTCCATGTTGGTCAGGCTGGTCTTGAACTTCCGACCTTAGGTGATCCACCCACCTAGGCCTCCCAAAGTGCTGGGAATACAAGTGGAGCCACCGTGCCTGGCCTCTATATATAAAGACTTCTACAAAAATGTTCATAGCAGCTTTGCTCAAAATAGCCAAAACCTGGAAATAATTGTCTATCAACAGGTTAACAAATAAATTGTTATCCCTCATACAATGGACTACCACTGGCCAAATCAAAAGAAATGAAGACGCAACAGCATGGATGAGTCTTGAAATACTCATGCTGAGTAAAAGAAGTTAGACAGAAAACAGTACACATTGTAGGATCCCATTTCTATTAAATTCTAAAGGGCACAGTCTAGTGAATAGTGACACAGGCAGCTGAATCTACCTGACGATGGGAGAGGAGAGGTTGGAGGGTTACAAAGCGGCATGAGACAAATGTGTTGTCACCTGTGAATATTCTTTATTCCAAATGTATTAATTATTTTGATTGTGGCGATGGTATATTCGTATTATCAAAGCTTATCAAATTGTACACTTCAAACACTATAGTTTATTATCAATTATACCTCACTAAAGTGACTAAAAAAGAAACCTACCACATTTTCTTTTGAAAACAGAAAAGATGAAGTCTTAAGTTCCTATGGAAAAAACAATAAGCAAGTGAGAATAGTCAGGAGAATCCTAAAAAAAAGCCCCCCAGCAGAACAAAAAGAGAAAGAAACTGTTGAGACACAGTTTTAATAACTGGTGTCTTAATAACATGATAAAGCTACATAGGGTTCTAAATTATAATAATACTAAATGATCCAACAGAGATCAATGATATAAACTAGTCAGTCCAGAAAAAAATTACATATATATAAAGAATACATTAATATACTACAGACTAGGCACAGGGGCTCATGCCTGTAATCCCAGCACTTTGGAAGGCTAAGGCAGGAGGATTACTTCAGCCCAGGAATTCAAGACCAGCCTAGGCAACATGGCAAGATCCCCAACTGTACAAAAATTTAAACATTAGGCAGGCATGGTGGTATACATTTGTGGTCCAAGCTACTCAGGAGGCTCACGCAGGAGGATCTCTTAAGCCTAGGGGTTTGAGACCAGTCTGGGCAACATAAAAAGACTGTACAGAAAAATTTCAAATTAGCTGGGTGTAGTGATGCATGCCTGTAGTCGTAGCTACTCGGGAGGCTTGGATATGCGAGGCTGAGGCTACAGGGAGCTGTGAGCACACCAGAGCACTCCAGCCTGGCTAACAGAGCCAGATCCTGTCTCAAAATGAAACAAAAAGAACAACCTTCCAAAACCCCACGTGGCAGTTGCAATCCATAAAAATGACTCAATTCTAACACTTACGAATCTATTTTATAAAAATAAAAAATGTGATCCAAGAATTATTTCAAGGTTGTTCAGTGTGGAGTTCTTTATAAAATGAACAAAGTACAAAACGACTTAGATGTTGAAAAAATTGGGACTTGAATTATGGTATGATATTTAAATAATAAAAATGAAATCTTTGAACAAATGACAAAATTTATATAAAGTACATCACTTAACCAATCCTCCTGCCAAAATTTATGTAAAGTATAACTGAAAAGGTTTACACACATGATTTTTAAATGACTAGAAAGAAGTACTTCAAGAAATTAGCAAAGGTTTTTTCATGGGTTGGTAGAATTCTGGTATGTTATGTACTTTTCATTCTAAATTTTCCATAACGCATACTACCTTTATCATCAAAAGAAAAATATAAATGTTATTTGTGTTTATTTTTCACATCACACAAAATCTGTTTTTAACAAACACATGATAAAATTTATGGAAAGTTTCTCACTTTTCTTTCAGGTCCATAGGTAATCAGTTAGCCAACAGGACAAAATAAGGTCATCATAAAAGGAAAAACCAGAATATTACCTGGTTCATTAACTCCTGCCTGAATTCCCAAAAGCATTTCACAAATGACTATTATTTTCAACTTGACTACTGTCTAAGACACAGAAGAAAATAAAGTGTAGAGAAACCAGTTCTCCTGAAGAACGCAGCTCTTTACTTACCATCTTCTGCTAAGACCTTGGCTGCATCTTTATCGTCTTCCCACTTTCCAGTCACGAAGCAATCTCTGATACTGTTCATGACCTTATGCAGAAAAGCCAGCACTTAGGTGAGGTGTTCCAGACACTCAGCAAAACAATATAAGAAATGGTAGCAGGTGACAACTTGTCTTTAAATATTTTCCACGTTCATGGATAGTCTCATTGCAAATGAGCCTAGGAAATAACTTTACCTTTGATGGAGACAGTTTAACCACAGAGATAGGGAAAGTATTAAATACTACTAGTCTACTGACCTCATAAGTAAACAAACAGATAATTACTAATTCAACTAATTTTCAAGTTTATTAAGGTTTCTAAGGGGATTCAATGAGACAGTTTACATATTGGTCTTGCTACTCGTTAATCTAAACATGTCTGTTTGAAAACTTAATTCCTACACAATGGGAGAAGTTACATGCAAATTATATATCTGAGAACGGACTTACATCCAGAATATATAAACAATGCATACAACTAAGTAATCCAATTTTTGAAATGGGCAAACAATATGAAGATATTTTCCAAAGAATATATACAAATAGCCAATAAGCACATGAAAAGATGTTCAGCATCATTATCTATCAGGGAAATGCAAGTCGATACTACAATGAGATACCACTTACCCCCTCTAGGATGGCTACAATCAAAAAGACAGATAATAACAAGTGTGGTGAAGAAGTGGTGAATTGGAACCCACGTACAGTGCCAGTGGGTAAGAAAAATGGCACAGTCACTTTTGGAAAAGAAATGAGAGAGTATATGAGGGAAAAAAAATCTGTAACTGTTTTCAGTAACCATATTATTCTGACACTGATTTGTGTGTAATAACAGGATAAAACAAATGAGTAATTATGAGATTCTCTAATTTCATCATCTTCTGATTCAACCAGGGAATAACTGTCTAGCAGAAGAATGAATAAGATGTAGTCCTGAATGTGAACTGGAAATATCTATATGAACTCACCTGTTATCAGGTCACTGAGAAGCCCTAGAAGTAATGACCAACTCGTGGCAGTAAGCGTTCCTATGCCTAGGCTGTCATGTTGAAATACCATTTTCTACTAAAAGACATCAGAACTTTTTATGGGTGATTCCAAGTGCTCTCTCACATCAGAGAGCAAGAATTGATTAAGGATGACTACGATCATCACACAAGGACTCAGGAGCTGGCGTGCAGAGACTTCCACAGGCCACAGGTGGGGTAAAGACGAGCTTTAATAAGGATAACAGGTGCACCAGCACAAGGCACATCAACTACATTTATAGCCATGACATCACAATAATATGTACAAACAAGTATCCTTTGGAGAATCACTCCAAAAACTGATTAAAAACTCAGGCATTTACCCTATATATTTGGAAGTGGATAACCAAACAGTAGAAGAGGAAACGTTTCTCTTTAAAGAAATATTACGGCTAATAAATAAAGAGAAAAATGATGAAAAGATCATCACCACTCTATGTTCTTAAGAAATTAATGGTTCTAGGCATCGAGCATCAACAACTGATAACATTTAACATCATTAAAAACACACAACTGGTCTTTATGCGCCTCCTGATCAGAAAACACCACCACCTGGAAAGCAGTTTTGCTGAAAAATAAAAATCAAATTTAAATCCTATCCAACTGCTAGATGTTTTGTCCATCGGGTAACTAGAACCACATGGCTATTTAAAATAATCTTAACCAAGATTAAATAACATTTAAAATTTAGTTCCATCTCACTAGCAGCTCAGTAGCCACAACCCACAACTCAGATACACATTCTGCTCATCACAGAAGTTCTATCAGTTTTGCTCCACACCCGTTCACAGGACATACAGGAGGGTCTGAGAAACTGCAGAGGGATGCAGAGCAATCCACAAAATCCAGAACACAAGAAACTCTACAGATCAAAGACTTGGTTTCTTAAATAAAATGTAACCAAAAAAGGAAATGAAAAGGAAGATTGTTGACTAAAAAATTTAAAAGATAGACTAAAAAAGTCATGAAAATCAGGTAAAAGTAAACTACGATGCTTATGGAAGCATGGAGGAGGAAACCAGGAAGAAAAGGAAAGAATCACCATAAGAGGCTGGACCACACCTCCTTCTACAGGGAGAAAGGGGACCCTGGTTGGTGTTGCAATCAAGCAGCAAAGCTTGATTTCGCAGCCTGAGTGCTGAATACAGGGGTATTCACCTTCTGGCAACCCATTAAGTTAAACAATTGTTTTTATGTGGTTTTCTATAGCTGTATGAAATTTCACCATCAAAAATGGTTCAATAAAATCTCATAAAGTGCATTATTACCTGGCAAATGATAATAGGCAGGATGAGAGCAACTGGGCCTCTGTGAGAAGTGACATCTAAGCCAAACTGAACTGACAGAAAAAAAGGTAGCCTTTGGAAGATGAGAACACTCCAAAAGAGAATATAGGGAAAGGGGCTGGCACGAGGGCTCACTCCTGTAAGCCCAGCACTTTGGGAGGCCAAGACAGGAAGATTACTTGAGCCCAGAATTTGAGGCTCTAGCTCAACATGGTGAAACATTGTCTCTACAAAAAATGCAAAAATTAGCCAGGCCTGGTGGCTCGTGCCTACAATCCCAGCTATTCCAGAGGCTCAGGTGGGAAGATCCCTTGAGCCCAGGAGGTCGAGGCTGCACTGGACCATACACTTGTGCCACTCCACTCCACCCAGGACTGCCGACCAAGGCTGTGTCTCCAAAAAAAAAGAGAGAGAGAGAGAAAGAAAAGATCGAAAAGTAAGAGGAGGGTAAGCTGTGGCAAGTTTCGGTGTGCCTACAAAGTGGTGAGCTACAGGAAGAACATTTATAGGTACCACAGATTTCTGTATGCTTACAAATAGCAGCAACTATAAATGTTAACTCAGGGATGCTACGTATATCCTAGTGACGAGATGCAAAATACATCAGATGTATAAAAACTCATGTGTGATGCTTCAAAATAAAGATTCGCAATACTGTCCACACTGGAAACTGAACCTGTCCTCCGTGGGCCATGCACGTGGTCTAGCTAAACTCAGAACCTGTTACTGCTTAGGATGGATGAAGCACCCACTACAATATCTAGATGACCTATCATCCTATAAAAATGAGAAGCCAACAACAGGTAAGCAATAGTGACATCAGACAATCTTATTCTAGAACAATTCTCTAATAAATCAAACGGACTACCCAGCCTTACCTCCTCTAAATCCCAGTCATGGGGTGCCTCCACAAGAAACCTGGAGCAGTCCAAAGAGTCGGCCTTGTGCTTACACCCTCTGTCAGGCTGGTTGACACGAAATAACCCTCCAAGCTCTTCTTGGGTATCATCCTCTTCTTCATTATCTTCTGTTACTAAAGAGAAGACCATGGCAGAAAAGTGAGAACAAAAACTACAGCCCTAGAGGACTCATCGTTTTTAACTAGTTAGGCCATGAGTCTCTGAACTCAGGAACTGAGAGTCTCTGTCTGTGGAGGGTATGACAATGGCCACATATGAGCCAGGCACTGAGAAGCCAGGTCAGCCACAAGTGAAGAGAGGCCAGGAAGCTATTGCTCTACATGTTTGGGGACTCCTGCGCTCCTGCATGGCAGCAGCTAAGCGGTTGAGGAGGACTGAGAATATTAGGGGTCGAGGAAGGGAAGGGACGTTTAAAAGCAGAGCTGTAGATCATTAAAGAAGAGCTCTAAAGAGTGTTGAGCCTCTCATCACTGAGAGTACCTAGACAAAACCTGAATGAAAATCAGTACACAACAATCCCCCATTTCAGTGTGCTGAGCCCAAATGTCTCACCATGTGGCCTTGATCTCATCGTGCAGTAACCAAGCACAATATGAAGTTCACCGCTATAGATTTATTTTTATATTAATTCCACCACAAAGAACATACAGGTAAGTTTAATAAAGCATAAACTCGGAGGACAAGGGCAAAAGGGAGAACAAAATGTGTGATACAGGGTTCTCATTTTCAGAAAGGAACAAATAAATATTTTTATGGGCAGAAATATTTTTCTGGCATTAAATTCTACAAAACATTTCTCATGAAGGACTTTTAAAAGGAGGACATCGCATGATGCAATAGACAGTATTTGCATCGAGTTTTACAGCAAACGTGTAAGTGTACTTCACAAGACCAATGTGGGGTCCTCGTAAGCTCATGATTAAAGACATCTGCCAAACAGAAAATGTGATGGCCAGCAATGATGGATGTCAACAACACCAGCACAGTCCTCCAACCAATTCCCTCATCTCCTTTTCAGAAAACAATCAGAGAAACTGAAACGTTTCAGTTCTGAACCAGAATTCTTTACCTGTCCCATAAATAAGCTTTCGGAGGTTTGGAGCCGCTTGCTGCTGCCTCAGAAAGGCCTCAGCTGCCTTTCTGGAAAGGTCTTCCTTCCACTTGAGGGCACCTGAAACGACCAACGTCAATATCCAGTGAGGCTTGTTTACGTGTCTCCCCCTCCCTCAAGACCATCCACAATGCAGCATCTCAACAGTTAACAAAATCTCAAAATCAAAAGACCCCCAAATGTAGACACTCCTTTGGGTACCATTTCCAGAGTCAAGTTCATAGTAGCAACCATCTAAATTTAAGCTTACCTGAGGTTTCTGTGGGGTCATTCTTTTCTTCCTTGTAATCGTCTTCCTCTTTGAGTAAATCTTCTTGATCACTGGTCTCATCAGTTAAGTTCCTTGACCCCAGTTTCTGCCCACTGCCCACCTGAGAAGGCTTCGAAAGCTTCTTCCTAAGAGCTTGATTTTCTGAGTCCTCTTCCTCTGTACTGAGCGAGGAGCTTTCTTCAGATTCATCCTCAGATGCAAACGCCTCTTCAGCTGTGCAATGCCCAGAATCGGAAGCGGTGAGGGTTGCTTTCTTCATCGGCAAAGACTTCTCCAGATTTACATGGTCACTCTGGCAATTAGCTGGCGACAGCTCTGCTTTACTACCTTCTCCAACAGCCTTTGATGCTGAAATGCCCCTCTCTCCTGCAGTGCAGTCCTCTTCCTCACTGCTTTCATCGGCTTCCTCCGCTTCCCCTTCTTCTGCTGAGCTCCCCCTCAAGGTCATCGTCACTGTCAGCAAATGCTGGCAAATCTCTTTCACTGTCTTCTTCCAACTCCTCAAGTTTCCGTCGTTTGATGCCCTTAGCAGTCATATACTCATCAGTCACCTCAGCATTTTCCTCCTCGTCTGCTTCCTCATCACTAGAGTCGTTTTCCCAACCCGTCATCTCCAGACATTTCATCATCTTCTTCATCGTCACTATCTCCAGATCCATCTTCATCACCAAAAATGGCTTTCCGACGCATTCGACCAGTTTTCAAGTCCATTTGTTTTTCCTCCTTTGGCACCAACAGCCTATATTATTACCAAGGAAATGCAAAATAATTCAATTCGGACATTAATCAGCTAATCTAGAAACGGCAATATAGTCAATGAATATACAAAGAAATAGACAATGTCAAGGAATTGTTTAAGATGACATAACTTAAGAAAAAAAATGATCTGATAAACATTGTAAGAGTTAATAAGCAAACTCAGCGTGGTTCCCTAATACCACACTTCAAAAAAACTTACAGAGAGAATAAAGGAATGACCCTCATTAAAAAAAAAAAAATCTAATTTTAGAAAAAAATTGCTGAAAAGGGAAGTTAATATTTTGTAGATCCTTAGGAAAGCTGATTTATTCCTAAGCTAAAAACACATGATCCTTAAGAGAAATGGCTGAGTCTGGGCCCAAAGCAGAAAGAGGGCAAAATGAGCCTGATCCTCTTTTTCTGTCAGAAAGTAAGCAACACTCAAAGACTAACAAAGGCAGTTGAAAGGACACAGGAGACAGGCTGAAGGCTCCTGAACTCCTGTAGTCCCAGCTACTTGGGGGGACTGAAGCAGGAGGATCACTTGGGCCTGGGAGTTCAAGGTTGCAGTGAGCCAAGATCATGCTACTGCACTCCAGCCTGGGAGACAAAGTGAGACCTTATTTCAAAAACAAACAAACAAAATACACCAATAATAACAAAATGATGACTACATAAAGACTGTATAGAAAAAGGAAATGCTTGGAATATGAACTAAAACTATGTATTTTAACTGTAACTATATTAGAAGGGGGCATTCTTATAGTCAAGAATGACTAGAAGGATATGCAAAAATGAAAATAGCTAATAACACTCATTATAAAAGTGTAATCTTTTGGCGAACACTTCGTATCTGTCAGGCATTGCGCTAGGTCGTTTATGCACATTGCAACAAATTTTTAGATGAATTTTACTAGGAGTCATAAATCAATACAACAAAACCAATGTTTTACAAACACCCACTATGTATAAAGGCACACAAATTCCCAACCTAGACTGAAAAATAATTTACATAAGCCACACATCAGTGGAAACCTACCCACGGGAGAGAATACAACATAATCTAAACAAAACTTTCAGAGACAAGGCACGTGGCTTCCGGGCAGCCACAAACTCCCTGACTCTGCTCTAGTGTTTTGGCCACCAAAAGAAAGCCCAGTGGCCTCAGGTCTCTTAAACACAAAAAGCAACCTATGGAAGATGGTGTGGCATTTGAGGAATATTTGGGGTCTGTTGAAAAAGGCATCCTGTATTTTATTTCAAGAAAATACTCCCTTGTAATGTCAGGTATGTGAAGAGCCCTCAGAGACACATGCACACACAAAGAAAAACAAAACAACCTGGAATGAATCCCCACCAAAATATGTTCTGATGGCAGAACTACACATCTTCTGTAATATATCCTTTTATTAAAAATAGAAAAAAAGCAGACTTACCCTTGATTATCTATATCCTCTGACCCAAGCGGCTTGGAATCAGAAAACAGCGTCACTTGACTGGAAGCCATCTTGGCATCAATGGTGGAATGGGTGGAGATGAGACTCTGGACCAGCTCATGGGTGGACCCCACCTCGTCCTGTCAAGACCACCAAGAAAGGGGATGTGAGGAAAGTACAAAGACCCTGGAGAGACACTGGTTTCACCCAGTTTCTCAAAATTACCTTACGCACATTTCCTGAGAACCTTTCTTAATGCCTCAAAAAGCAGAGAAGAAAATCTTTACAACAAAGCCTGAAATGGATCCCCCATCTCCATTAAACTTTTCCAAAGTTCAGGGAGTATAAAAACCTAAACACCTAGCTAGGAAAACCTCAGTTCCAACGCTACAACCACAATGCTAGCTTTTCTAACATTTTAAAATAACCCTGATTTTTACCCAATACAATTCATCTTCAGAACTAAGAAATAAACATTTGAAACCCACTTTAAAATACAGAGGAGACCACTGCGAATGAGAAAAAGAAAAAGACCAATGAGAGCTGGAAAGCACATTGATTTTGTAGAAACGAGGATGGGCCGTGCAGGCGCCACACCGACAGCAGTGCCCGAGCTGGGGCCATGGATCAAGGAGGCATGGAGGAAGGACTCTTCCTGGTACAATGAAAAAAAGTATTCTTTTTATTCTATATATTTACAATATGCATTTGGACCTTTATTATAAGTACAAGAGAAAAGTCTTCAATAAATAAAAGCTGAGTACATTACTTTTGTGATTAAAAAATAGATTAGGAAAGAAGAATGAAAGTTCAGAGCAATGACTCCTGTCTCACCGATGCCTGAAAACCGTGGCTGCCACCAAGGTCAACATAGACAGCGTCTTTGTCATACAGCACACCCCCAACTCCAGAAAGAGGCGCATAGACCAGCTTCTCCTTCTCATTTAAACAGCGCTTCTTCTGTTGTTCAGGAAGAGCACAAGGGTCTGGGAGGAAACTGACGTCACTCACGGTGAAATCTCCTATGCCTAGAAGACAGGACCCTTTTAAAAAGCCAGCTTCAGCTGACAAGAAGTCAGTAAGTACCTACTGTTCACTGTGGGGGTAAAAATGATCCACAGTGCAAGGGCTTAAACCATGACACTAAAGAAGGGCACTGTGCCACACTGGAATAGTGCCCCTCTCAATACAAGACAAGAGGTCAGAGAGGAGGGGGATTCGATATCACCACTGCAGGCCTACCCATAGCTGGGTTTAAAACCTCCAGCAAGGCCATCTTCCCTTGTTTGATCACTTTTCAGTTTTCCTGAGAAATGAAGCAATCTCGAGAATCCTATGTGTAATTCTAGCATGTTCTAACAACAAGACAATACCTGGCATGTGAATCTGGCTTTTATTTTTCAAGTGCGCTCCTCTTAAATAACCATAAAGTGACACCTTCCGGTCACATTTGATGTTTGTTCGGATATCCTCTGGGTTTGTCAAATCTTCCATCCTAGAAAAATAAACTCAGCCATACAGCAGAAATCAATGCCAGAACTTCCTATCCCTCCTTTCATGTGTGACTCATCACACTCTTGTCCACTAAGCACATTGTTTAGAAAACTAGAAAATGCAGAAATAAGAAACCACTGTTCACCATCCACCAGAGGAAAAGGGGCAGACACACAACTGTATCTCTAGGCTGAAAGTGACATTCATTCCATAAGAAACCAGACAGGGAGATGACGTCCACCTGGGGTCAGGGGAAGAGTGAAGAACATATTCAGAAAATCCCTTTCTGGAAGAGGGTGAGCCTGTACTCTGGGATTTTTACTGTGATGTGGATTCTGGCAAGGTGGAAAAGGGTATTCCAGGTTGAGAAAACCACGTGAGGAAGAGCACAAAGGAAGGAAACTGAAGGCGCACACGAAGAACTCAAGCACACGGGCACAAGGCAGCACTGAAAACAGGCGGAACGTAGGATGGGGCCACATCCTGTAGCCTTAAATGCTTCCAAGTCCACTCATTTTTCTAAACATCTCATAATTAACTTACTCCCAAAGGCACAGCATCTTGGAGCAACAAGTAGGTAGACATTTTCCATCAACTACACTCCTACCCCCACTATTCACATAGGCACAAAATAAATCCTATCACTGTTCTTTTGTTTTTCTAGCCTTTTTAACTTTGAAATATATGGCCCATGAAGAAAAAGCTTACAATCACTTTTTACCTGTCTGCCAGTATATAAGGGTGAGAAGTTTGCCATGTGAGAGGCCTAAACTTCATAACTGTAATAAAACGGCCCAGATTGTGGATTTCTTGGTTTTGATATTCTCCATGCACCATTCCAGAAAGGTAGAACAGCTTTGCACCCTAAACATTAAAGGAAAATTAAAACTTGAATTTCAATTAAATTCTCATTAATACTGCTGCAAAATAAAAACTCTAAACAGGAAGCAATTTTAAGAAGGGAGAGACTTCCAGCAAACTACTGTCCTGAGGCTTCCAGAGCCTTGCTGGCTTCTTTCAGGACTTATTAGAATCCCACAGAGGCAGACTGCTCTGCAGCCGAGCAGAAGTGTCTAAGAATAGTGAGGAGAAAGAGGTGAGGCCTCTGAACACAGAAACGGTTCTGTGGCCAATGGACCAGAGCAGTATGCAAAGGAAGGGGCAGTGCCTGGTTCTATAACTGCGAAAAACTCCTGATATACTCTATTTAAAGTCCCCATCCCAAAACAGCCAGACACTGCCTAGTGCAGCAGGTACAAGAGACCAGTGAGATACTCCAAGAGGCCCAGAATAAGCAGTCTCTTGAGGGAAATCTTCCAGAGACTGTGAACACACACGCACAAAGGAAATTCGGCAGGTGAATCCTATAGAGATGTTTACTAATGTCTCTTCAGTCTTTTTTATTTTATTTTATTTTTTTTTTAGATGGAGTCTCACTCTGTCACCCAGGCTGGAGTGCAATGGCACGATCTCAGCTCACTGCACCCTCTGCCTCCCAGGTTCAAGCAATTCTCATGTCTCAGCCTCATAAGTAGCTGGGATTGCAGGCGCACACCACCTCACCAGCTAATTTTCGCATTTTTATTAGAGATAGGTTTGGCCATGTTGCCCTGAGCTCGAAACTCCTGGCCTCAAGTGATCCGCCCGCCTCTGCCTCCCAAAGTGCTGGGATTACAGGCCTGAGCCACTGCACCTGGTCTCTTCAGTCTATTTTAAAAGGATTATACTGTTAGTATCCAACAATGAAGTCTCTTCCTACCGGGTAAACTTCTGTCCAGAACCTGTGTTTTAATCGCTTCTTTGTCTTCTTCAGTTGCTTATTATGCTTGAAGGAGTCGAGGTGGGTGAGAACTCCCATAATTTTAGGAAAGCCGTGTACTTGACAGATGTTTAGAAACTCAAACGTTTCCATTTCAAACCCAAAGCTGGCATCTATAAGCATCAGTACCTAAAAGCAGAACACATCATTTCTCAAACAAACTACCAAAACAGACCACCTACACTAGGGGTTGGCAACTGGCCCACGGGCCAAATCCAGCCCAACACCTGTTGTTGTAACTAAACTTTAATTGGGACACAGCAACGGAATTCATTTACATATTGTCTACGGCTGCCTGTTCACTACAACTGCAGAGCTAAGTAGCTGCAAGAGACGTGATCCACAAAGCCAAAAATATTTACTATCTGGCCCTTGACAGAAAAGTCCCACGCCAGACTAAATCAAATGACTGACAGGCATCACCCTATTAGTGAGAAACCACCCCCCCTCTGACTTGCTCTCAAAGGCAACCATAAGCCAATGGCCACTGGGATACAAACTTTCATTTTAAGAATTTTAATGTGTGAGAAGTAACTCAGAAAAGGCTGGGTCTAACCTGGACCTTACCTAAGAAATCCTAATTTAAAGAAGTGAAGTTTTCTGTAAGGTATTTTTAAGTCAAATAACAGGTCTCTTGACACCCAAAGAATGGGAAGAAAATGATAATCAATGAAATATTAAATATGTCTTAATCTCCTCACAGAAAAAGGAAAACAATCTGTTTTTTTTGCTGGGAAGTAGGCAGTGGAAACCTTTATCTTATATGTCGATTTGTACAACTCAATTGCTCAGAATTTTTTTTTTGAATTAAGTCAACAAATAGTACGATTATGATGAATGGTAGTCTATAAGAAAATTTAAGCAGGTAAGACCAATTTTTAAAATTTAAGACACTTCAAAGATGCAAAATATATTCAAAATTGATTCCTGGAAACTTCTAGTTTTAATATTAAAGACACTTCTGTTCTTATCTTTCCTTAGATTACTAAAAATAACAAAAAATGGAAACAGAAATGCCCATCTTTGATTAAACTGAGAAACATTCAAAATCCAAAACCACAGAATATATGAAGCTGGGCTTGTGAGAACGCACAGCTGCCATTGCAGACTGAGGCAGCAAGCAGAGCCCTCCAGCAACCCTGGACCAGCTCAAAGCACAGATGGAATATCTTCACACCACATCTGATGCCACAGAGTGTCAAGGGGCAAGCAGCTGGTTGTAGGGTCAGGAAGAACAGGGGGGCAAACGGTCCCTCAGCTGCCAATCTTTGTCATCTAAGCCAATGTTACTCCCCTAAACCACACACGCACGTACACACCTAAATTTACACATTGTGTGTGCCTCTGCGTACTCAGGAGGCTTTGACAACCCAGAGCAGAGCAAGCAACATCAGCTAGGCTAAATAAATTATGGTGTATCCATAGAATGGATTAAAAAGGAGGCAGAACTGCAATACTTACTGATTACATACCTCCAAGATATATGACATGAAAAAAGCAAAGCACACAACAGTGTGTCAAATAAGCTACCATTCATGTTTTTAAAGGGTGGCGTGTGTGTTTATATGCATCTGGAAGGATACTGCTCTGCAGGGATCTGAAAGACCAGCAGTTAGAGCAGGGAAAAAGAAAATGTGCATTGCGTGTACCCTGCATTACAGTTAGAGTACTTTACCGTGTGTGTGTTCCTTTTGAAAATCTTAAAAAGATTTACATAATAGGCATCTCTCTCAATGATGGTTAATAGGCTGGGAAGGGTTGCAGGAAGGGAGGGACAAGAGGGAAAGGTTAACAGGTAGAAAAATATAGTTCAATAGAATGAATTCTAGTGTCCAACAGCACAATAGGGTGGCTATAATTTTAATTTAGAATAACTAAATGAATGAAATTGAAATGTTCCTAACACAAAGAAATGATCAATGTTTGATAGATATCCTAATTACCCTGACTTGATCATCACACATTGTATACTTCTATCAAAATACCACATGTACCCCATAAATATGTACAACTAGTATGTATTCATAATAATTAAAAATAAAAATGTAACGGCATCTCTAACACGTATGTCTTCAAAATTAGAAACTTGCTACATTTTAAATAAAAGAGAAACAAATGACGTCTTTGAATATCCCAATCATTTCAAATACACAAGATTTAGTAAGCTTACACTACATTAATAACACTTATTTTTACTAACAGCAGCATTCCATGTTCAAAATTTGAATGTTATGTAGCTTCCTGACATTACAATGACAACTTTAAAATCTGTATTACTCTTTACTTTGTAATTTAGGAGTTTCCTGGGCCAAAGTATAAAATCTGTAGCTCTTTGTCACCACACCAAACAGCTATCTAGAAAAAACTAAATAAAAATGAAAAAACCAAAGTATCTGTCACCCCACACTTCCTAATCAATACGGTTTTTTAAAAAATTAATTTGTATTTTATTTTTGCTAATTTAAAAGATAGTTAATAGAATATCAGAAAATAGTGAACCTTACCATTTCCGTAAATGCAAACTCGTGTACGTTTTCCATACACTGAGTACTGTCTAGATTTTCTATTGATAAACTCTGACCACTTCTTGAGGGCAATTCATGTACTTACTTACCATTACCATTAAGGAGGAAGGTTCTGGAACTATCCGGAACAAGGGTCCCACCTTCACACAAGTTACTTAACTGCTGGGGAGGCTCTATTTCATGTTATGGAAACAACAGATAATACCGACTCAGCTCAAGGGTGTATCAAGGGTTTATGTAAGCTAAATTTGTAGAAAGCAGTTAGCACAGTGCCAGGAAGGGTCCAGGAAGAAATGGTACTTACTACGATATATTTGAACATATGTATGTGTGTGTGTGTGTGTGTGTGTGTGTGTGTGTGTGTGTGTATACATATATATATACACACATACATATATATACATATATATATACATACATATATATACACACATACACGCAAGTTAATGAGTTCTTATTAGCTGTGTTTTCATTAAAGGTTTTTCTCCATCTTGTGATTTGCTTTTAGATTTTGGAATATATTTCATTGTGCACATTCCATTTTTATTATTAATATAACAACATTTATTATTATCATCATCAATTCAATCACATGTACTGTATCCCTGATGAAGACCATGTTTCCTTTAACAATCATAAAACTTTCTTCCCTTCATCACAGGGTAAGTAACCCATCACAGGCTGTGAGTGTCCGTCGCTGCCCCTGCTGACTCACGGGGTAAATAACCCATTACAGGCTGTAAGTCTCCGTCAGCACCCAGGCTGCCCCCTGCTAACTTACCAGATCTGCTACTTTAGCCAGATCAATCATCATGTTAATGTCACACCCACATTCAATAATGGTGAGTCTGCGCTTTTTACCTGTAAGTGAAAAGATGAAATGTTTACTTTAAAAAGACTCTGAAAAAACTCTAAGCATCAACTCTAATTTTCATTTTTTAACTGTATCCAGTAAAACACCATATACGTTTTCAGGAGTGTACCAGAAGTGCATTTTTACAGGCAAAAACTGGTAACATGAAATAAATTTCATCTTATTTTTCTTGCTGGGTTCTAAACTGAAATAATATCAGAAGTCTACCCAGATGAATAAAAGTGCTCACACAGAGAAAATCCTGACTGGACAGGCTCCATGATAACCACGATCCTGCTGTTCAGCTGCAGGCCAATGTCTGCCTCTATCAGAACTTCCCGTATTCCCATTATAGCTAAAAACATCCTCAAACATAATGCAACAGAATATTCATAACAATAATTATTTCTAAATTAAGGTAAAAAGAAAATGGTCAAGAAAATATGGGTTGGGCACAGTGGCTCACGCCTTTAGTCCCAAAACCTTGGGAAGCCAATACAGGCAGATCCCTTGAGCCCAGGATTTTTGAGACCAGCCTGGGTCACATGGGGAAACCCCATCTCTACAGGGAAAGAAAAAAAAAAAAAGGAAAAATTAGCCAGGCATGGTGGCATACACTACTCAGAAGGCTAAGGTAGGGGGACTGCTTGAGCCTAGGAGGTTGAGGCTGCAGTGAGCTGTAATCACCCCACTGCACTCCAGCCTCTGCCACAGAGTAACACTCTGTCTCAAAATAAGAAAAAGAAAATATGGATGCTCCAAAGATAAAGAAAAGCCTCAATCCAACTATATTATTGCAATAACAAAAGATTTCAGACTGTACATTGCCATTCTACCACTGGAAGCTTGTTTCATTTTCCCTCAAACTCGGAAAGGTCACCATCTCCCAAAGCAGACAAATTATCATAGGAAAAGAGAAACTCACTTCCACCAGAATGTGGCTTCATAAAGGCAAGCATGTGCACCTGGCACATAGGAAGTGTGTGCTATCTGTTAAATGATGTGTTCACGAGGTGACCAGGCCTCCTAGGCCCTTCCAAGGAACATACCTAACAAAGCCATAGGGCAGTCACGGTAAGACAGGTATCACATCCTTATCTCTGTGAACGTACCCTTTTCTGAAGCTATAGCCAACTTAGTAAAAGCATAAGAGAGGTTAACATGATATGACAATCTTTAATATGTTCCACTCAAGAAAACAACAAACACATGCATGTTCCTTAGATGACAACAGCCACGCCAACTATGTCTGTGGCAGCATCTCCTACCTGACACGATTGTCACCGGGCCTCGGATCTCGGTCAACTTCTGCCGGGTGAAGTTCCGAATGAGGCATTGTATTAAAGTGCTCTTTCCAACTTTTGGAGGCCCCATCACCACCACCACTATTGGTGGGGCTCTAGTGGAGTTCGATCAACCACTGGAATATGATGCTTTTTTGTCTTCAAATCCTGAGTTCTATTCATGAAAACCAAAAATAGTAAAGTCATTTTCAAAACAGAGTAAAAGGTATCAATCTTTTAAGTAGGCTTTTTAGTATACTTATAGAGAGTACTTTAGTATATTAGAGAGTACAACAGACAGTATGTAAATATATTAACTTGTTAATTATTGGCTTGTTAATTTCTGGCCCCCATCCAAATAATTGCTATTCAATAACATGTAACAAGATGACTTCAATAGTATATAGAGTTGAAAATTAAACACCCCTTAAAGCTGACTGGGTTTTATGAGTGACTAATAGTAAAAGGTAACCACCGAGGCAGTGCGTCGTAACAGATAAGAGCAGAAGCTCTCGAGTTAAATTTGGCTCTCCTATTTACTGGTTATATGATTGCAGGTAACTTGTTTTCTTGACCTCAGTTTTCTTATCCCCAAAATGAGGGCAGCCTTACTCTGGTAAGGCTGCTGGAAACATTTAGTTAAAAAATGTTTAAAGTACATTGCTAGGCATATCACAAGGAATCACTAAATAAAGCTATGTTAGTATTAAATACCGTGATTTTTGTATTTTATATTACAATTATGTAAAACACATCCAGAGGGAAAAAGCACATTTATCACCACAGAAACGGTTTAAAGTTTAAGAACAAATTCTATGAATTCTTTTATCTTGGGCAAGAAACACCAGCCAGTGTGCAGATGCTGAAGGCAAGACAGCTTCTATGGGAAAGATTTCTCATGTTTTAGTGAAAGCCACACAGCATGCATCTCCATGTCCTTTGGAGCTGGACTAGACTCGTGAATCCAAATGTCACCTGTGAGAGGCTCCTACTATTTAAAAAGCATCAACGGAAGAACCACCAGACTGTAGCCAAACATACCCTGTGAAAGGATCGAGCCATCCGCACAGCAGACTGAACTGCAAAAGCTTTGGGATTTCTCTTCCGGGCATCTTCTTCATCTCCTAGCTGGAGATCCTGCAGATGCCGCTTCTTTTTCTTTGCAGCTTTGGGCCCACTGTTTTTCTTTCTGTGTTTCTTCTGGTCCTTAGCCTCCATAGTGGCTATTTACCAATAACAAGTAACTCTAACCTACAAGGAAGAAGGCTGGGGTAAGGATGTGGGAGAAGCGTTTTACGATCCAGGCAATACCCAGGGAAAAACCAGTAAATTTCATTTCTTTCTTTATGAAGAGATAATGTATTTGTTCACTGAACAAGGGTAGAAACTGCTTAACCATCCCCAATTTCATTTCTCTCTGTTATGCTATAAATTAGATGAGTTACCTCTGCTAAGGTTACATTTTATGGTTACTTTTTAATTATCTTAAGTGTCAATATCAAAAGTATTTCTTTCTGCAAGGATGGAAATATTCTATATCTGTACTTTTCAGCCATTTAGCCATTAGCCACATGTGGTTACTTAAAATGTACTGAGGGAAACTGAAAAAATGAATTTTTAATTGATTTCATTCTAACTAAATGGTCAGATGTGGCTACCTTACTGGACAACTCAGACCTAGATATCAACTGGACTAATGAAGTGATTTCCTAACTTAAACTAAAACTTAAATTTCAATAAAAAATGTAAAAACTTTTTTTTTTTTTTGAGGCAGAGTTTTGCTCTTGTCGCCCAGGCTGGAGTGCAGTGGCAAAATCTTGGCTCACTGCAATCTCCGTCTCCCAGGTTCAAGTGATTCTCCTGCCTCAGCCTCCCAAGTAGCTGGGATTACAGGCATGCACCACCACACCCCACTAATTTTGTATTTTTAGTACAGACGGGGTTTCACCATGTTGGCCAGGCTGGTTTCGAACTCCTGACCTCAGGTGATCCACCCGCCTCGGCCTCCCAAAGTCCTGGGATTACAGGTGTGAGCCACTGTGCCAGGCCTAAAAACGTTTTTATGAACCTCCAATATGATCGCACTATTACTTTTAGTACGTGTTGACTCTGTAAAACTTCTAAATTACAACTCATCTACATACATTTGAAAAATAGCAGTTATCTGTATGTGTGAGAAATGACCGGTTCTAGATGATGCCTGGAGACTCCATGGACTTACAGAAACCCTTCCAGTGATTTCTGAGCTACCTGGCAATCTGTGGCCAATAAATTGGTAATCACTGAATTAGTGAGCTTTTAGGAAATCAGGGTACATAAAATCTGACAGCTTGTTTTTAAAAAGGTGGGGCAGGGTGCCATTTCATTCAATTAAGGTACTGTATTTATTCCGTTTAATAAATATTTGTGTCTGTCTATGATGTGCTAGGCACTGTGCCAGTAAATGGGTACAGCTACGATCTGATTTGCAGAGGGAAATCCAAACTAGTATCTTCCAAGCCATGCAATGAGGATACATTGGAAGACTGCACTGGAGCATAGAGGTGAGTCAGAGGCTTCCCACAGGCACGTACACCAGTGTAGAAAAAGAAAGTTTTTTTATTGTTTGTTTTTTTTTTAGACAAGAGTCTCGCTCTGTCGCCAGGCTGGAGTGCAGTGACGCCATCTCAGCTAACGGTAACTTATGCCTCCCAGGTTCAAGAGATTCTCCTGCCTCCGCCTCCGGAGTAGCTGGGACTACAGGTACGTGCCACCACGCCCGGCTAATTTTTTGCATTTTTATTGTACACGGGTTTCACCAAGCTGGCCAGGATGGTCTCGATCTGTCGACCTCGCGATCCGCACACCCCGGCCTTTCACTGGGATTACTGGCGTGAGCCACCCCACCGGGCCCATTAAGTCTTTATATATCAACAGAAATTCAAGGAAGGCTGGTCGAAAGTTAGCAGAGCTGGGCACTAGGAGCGCTTTGAAACTGAACAGCTGTGTGATTTCAGAGATTATGTTTCTTCTCTACTATATTTTAGTTCCGAACTTGTACTAATGTTTTTCTCTCCCTGTCTTTCTTCTTGGTGGGAAAAGCACAACATGGGGTCAACAAATCCGGCTCAACTCTAAGTCGCCTGCCAGGACCCCATCTCCAGGAAACGATGTCTCTCTACCTTCCCTCCATGTCCCGTCACTCTTCGAACGACCCAGCACACTCCCATGGATGCGAAATATGCCGATCCTCCGGAGCAAAGATAACCCAGAGGAACGGGGAACGACCTTCCCACCCGCACGACTGGCGAGCCTCCCAGTGCCCAAGACCCAGGGACCTTACCGCCACCTACCACAGCCAGGCACTGAAGCGGATCACAATCCCAACTTCTAAAGTCCGCATGGAAACCACCGGAAACGGAAGTTCACCAGCGCGCTGACTCGCCGGAGGGAAACAAGAAGGCAGAAAAAAGAAACCGGCCGGGGGACGACTTTCAGTGGAGAGCCGGAAGAAAGAGTCGTGAACAGCTGAGTATGTGCGCAGGCGCCGTCCACGCAGTGCAGTCAGCTGGGTCCGCGTCCTCTCTGATTCCGCCCCTCTCGCCCTCGGAACCTGCGGCCTCAGCTCCCGCAGTGGGATTCCCCAGCAGGGTGCACCGCGCTCGCCGGACTCCTCCCGGAAGGCCAGGGCGGCTGTGCGACCTGGCGCCGGTAACTTGGTGTGGTGCAAAAGCCGGAAGGAGACACATTTGGTCCTGGTCGCCCCGGGGTCACCGTGCCCGGGAGGAATGGACTATCGCTGGATTGGGAGTCCGCTTCCTCCTCTTTAAAGATGACAGATGAGGGACATCTCGCGTTCCGGGGTCCCCTAAAGCCCTCTTTTGGCCGGGCGCGGTGGCTCACGCCTGTAATCCCAGCACTTTGGGAGACTGAGGCGGGAGGATCGCTTGAGCCTAGGAGTTCAAGACCAGCCTGGGCAACATAAGGAGACCCCTTCTCGCGGTTGAGGGGCGTGGGGAAGGGGAAATTAGCGGACGTCGTGGCTGGCGCCTGTAGTCGCAGCTACTCTGGAGGCTGAGGCGGGAGGATCGCTTGAACCCTGGAGGCGGAGGTTGCAAGTGAGCTGAGATTGAGCCACTGCACTCCAGCCTGGGCGGGAGAGCAAGACACTACTTCAAAGAAAAATAAATAAAATAAGGCCCTCTTTTGCCAGGACCAACAGACTCTGAGGACAGGGACAAACTGACCCAGCCTAAACTGCCTTGCCTTCCGTGCTCCTGGGAAGGGGGCTTCCCCTGAGGGAACGTAGCATGTCGCCGTTTTCTTCCTGCACAGCTTTGCCTTCCCAGGTCTCTGTCCATTCCCACCTGAGAAAATGCCTTGGAGTCCGTCTGACCTCCAGCCCAGCTACTTCGAATGCCTGCAGAGCATACATTGTCGGATTCATCTTCCTCTAATCTTGGTGGGTTTCTTTTAATATGATCCCACCGGTGTACTCAAGGCTCAATTCTACACCAAAAAACCAGGCCACTCCTGTCACCGAGACCCCTAGGCTTCAGATCCTCTTACAGGGACCTTGTTCTCGAAACCCCCAGGTATTCACTCTGCATACACTATATACTGGGTGTTGGACTAGGGAGGCTACCCACATGGTGCAAACTTCCCTTATCCTCGAAGAGCCTAGGATGTTGTAACTTCTTCACACTAGGCCTCCTACTTCTTGGACATTTCAGTATCCGGGAAGATAATCATTCTAACATCCTTTTGGTCTCACAAAGCCCACTTTTGTCCTCTGCCCTACCTCAGCTTCCCCCTCCCTCCATGATCAGACCTTAGACCTTGTCAGGTCCAAAGACTACAACCCCCACAGTATCCCGCTCTGACCACCAACTCCTAGCCATTCAGGTTACTCCCTACACTGCCCTGAAACAAAACTCCTGCAACCTTACCAGCACTTCCAATCCACATCTTACACTTGTTCACTGTTTATTCCTTCCTTAATTACTTTTCCCTCTAGTGAGCCAGCTTAAACTCCATGACCAATCATTCTCATTAGTCCCTTGAACACCTCAATTCACCCACCTCCCTGTCACCTCATATCTGCTTGGTAAGACGGAAGCCCTGGATAAACCCAGCTCTCCATCTATTCCATGCCACAACCATACAACTAAACACGGCTGGAGGAAAACAGGACCATGCCAGATTAATCCTGGTCTATTCAATCTTCCATTTTTCCAAATGAGTATTTTACACTTCCTCCTCTCTGTTCAATCCTTCCCACTGCCTCTCGCTTCCTTGCCTCCTGCTTTGCTAAGAGAATAGAAGTGGTAAAAGTCTTACACAGATTCCCACCTCCACCTCCACCCATCTGCCTCCTATTGCCTGCCTGTGACTGTGGATGAACCACTGCTGTGTCGACCCAAAGAATCCTGCACTGCACTGCTGAATTCCATCATCTCTTACTGCTCCAGGGAGTCACTCCAGCCATCCTATCCTCTCTCCACCATCATCACTATTTCCCTTTCTAGTGGACTCTTCTCGTCATCCCACAACATGCAGCTATTTCTCTCATCTTCAGAACAAACAAATTACTCTCGACGCTATCTCCTGTACCAGGACCCGCACCTTCTCTCCACTCCCCTTTGCGGCAAAACGTCACAAAAGAATGGTCAATACATGCTCTGGCTCCACTCCTCCTGTTCTCTCTCTCACAGGACTCCACCTGCAGCCCTGGATGCTGTTTCTCAGCTGCCTTTGCTGGTTCCCCCTGCTCTTGCCTGACCTATTTAAATTAGAGCAAGGCCATAGGTTCAGCCTTCAGTTTCCTTTTCTTCTGTGTCTATCCTTATTCCCTGAATGACCTCATTCTGTCTTAGTTTTACATGCCATCTGTATCAGTTATTGATATGCTATGGGTCTGTCCCTGCCCAAATTTTGTTTTGAATTGTAATCCCCAATATTGGAGGTGGGGCCTGGTAGGAGGTGATTGGATCATGGGAGCAGAGTCTTCCTGAACGGTTTAGCACCATTCCTCTCGTGCTGTCATCATGATAGAGTTCTCACAAGATCTGGTTCTTTAAAAGTGTGTATGTAGCACCTCCCCGTGCTGTCTCTTTCCCCCTGCTCCAGCCATGTAAGACCTGGGGGTCAATGCACTGCAGTTTCTTCTGCCTCCAATCTAGAAAGCCTGATGGAATGATCAAGGTGTCCTGGAAAGATTTTGAGTTCAAAGAGACAATCCCCTCCAGGAACTCCAGGACAATTTTGTGTGTTGTTTAAAGAGTAAGAAGCTGCTGGGTGTGGCAGTTCACACCTGTAATTGCTGTGCTTTGGGAGCTAGAGGCAGGAGGATCACTGGAGGCCAGGAGTGAGAGACCAGTCTGGGCAACACAGTGAGACAAAAGAAGCAACAAGAGCCCTCTCTTTACCCCTACTTGAGAGACGTGACTAGAAGGCAGAAAGCTAGCTGTCGAGGGGGAGTCTTGCTCTTCATCAGGCAGAGGCAGGTGCTGCTTCCTGGGGCAGAGGCATGGATGGTATTTCTGGCTCTGCAGTTCCTGATGAAAACACACGGGGGCACCCAGGCTAAACTGTGGCAAAACTAGGAGCTGAACTCAGGAGTCCCTGATGCCAGCCTCTGGTATGGTCCCCCTCTCCTCCCCCATGTGTCTCACTCCCTAGCTTCCCCCCTACCAGCTCCAGCTGGCTGGCAGAGGATGTCTTGCTCCTCAGAAGCTGGTATTTGTAAGTATTTATAGGAACGTGGAACAAATCAGTGGCTGACAGGCCTAGGGAGCGGCAGGCCCTTTCCTACAGGTCAGCAGCTTCACTCCCCCTTCACACACCCTGTCCTGATTTGAGGGAGCCCAGGATGACAGAGGGAGTAGTCAAGCAAGATATGGGGTAGGAGCTCAAAGGGTGCATTTGTCCATCTGCCCCGGGCTCAGCTTCCACGCCGAGAGTCACTCACATCCCTCCACCCTCACCACAGCTCATCTGTGTGCTCACACGGCCAAGGCCACACTGACCCCAGACACACACTCTTTCAACTCTCAGCACTTCGCTGTCACACTCACTTGTGTGCACACATGCTTTCTAAATTCCACAGCCACGTGGATGCTCACAGGCTCACACACAGGCTCACACTCACAGACAAACTGGGGGCCCAGATCCCGGTCATTCCCCCACAGGTCTTTATTTTTATTTTTTTATTTTTTTGAGACAGAGTCTTACTCTGTTGCCAGGCTGGAGTGCAGTGGCATGATCTCTGCTCACTGCAACTGCCACCTCCCAGATTCAAGCGATTCTCCAGCCTCAGTCTCCCAAGTAGCTGGGATTACAGGCACGTGCCACCACAACCAGCTAATGTTTGTATCTTTAGTAGGGACGGGTTTTCACCGTGATGGCCAGGATGGTCTCAATCTCTTGACCTCATGATCCACCCACCTCGGCCTCCCAAAGTGCTGGGATTACAGGTGTGAGCCATCACACCCGGCCTCCCCCACAGATCTTAATAAAGGTTCTGGGAGGGAAACTTGTTTCCTAAGGTGGGTTTGGGAGTGTGTGTGTGGTGGGGAGGTGGTAGAGTGTGAGTGTGAGAGTGCATATATGTGTGTTAGTGTGTGAGTATGTGTGGAAGGCTCAGGAGTGACTAGGTCCTGAGTTTAGGGAGTGGGGGAAGAGAGATGGAGACAGGTGTGAACCAAGAGCCTCTCAGCACTGACTTCCTGGAAGGGAAGCCAGGCTGAGATAAGGGCAAGGCAAAGAAATAGACAATGACAAGGATCAAGCCAGAGCCAGGGAGGGACTGGGGACAGAGCCCGCCCCCCATGAGAAGCTGTCACATTGCTGCTCCAGTGGCCTGTGACAGCAGCATCATCTCCAGTTGGAGCCTCCCACCTCTGGATCTTGTCACTGTGACTTTGCTTTGCTACTTGGGCAGACAGGAGTGGTGACAGGGAGGGAAGATGGTGCCCAGGGCAGCTGGCCATGCCACTCCAGCCTGGCTGCCAATGCACCCGTCACTGCCCATCTCATCACCTGGGGGGCCCAGATGAAACTAGTGATCAGCCTGGCTGCCCTTGTCTCCTAGTGTCACAGTGGAGGCTAGGGGAGCAACCAGCCTTCCTCCCCGAAAGGTGGGCAGGGTTAACCAGACCTTACCTGGATCCCTGAAGCCTGTAGCTGAGCTTGGGGAGAACTGGCCAAGTCTCTGCTCCCAGGCACCCAGGAACTATAAGAGAAAGACAGGAACCAGCATATGAGACAGGCTTGAGGAGAAAGTTTTGAGAAGACACGTTTTTGGCATAAACTGGGGGCCCCCTCTCTGCGCTCACTGAGCCGGCGGCCTGTGCGGTGCTGAGCCTGCCCCCTGGCCGTGCCCGCCTGGGACAGCGCCTGAGCAGTGGTCGATCCCGCCTGGACGTCCTGGGCTGGCTCCCACCCCACGCCCGCCGTCCTTGGTGGGGAGAGGCTCGTGCTGCTCCTCGTAAGGCTCGGAGGCTGCTGCAGCCAGGCTCGGATTCCTGGGACAGCCTCGAGGGGCAGCCTCGGGCTCCTGCACGTCTGGTCCCACCTGCCCCTTTTCTATGCTGCCTCCACTCAGCGAAAGGCCCCTGTTGGAATGCCCTCATCCATTCCAGTAAATACTATTTTTCTCCTTCTTGCTCTGCCCAGTGCTTCATCAAGTGGGCAGATGTGAGTCTCTCATAAAAGCTGGAGGCCTGGCCAGATGCAGTGGCTCATGCCCATCATCCCAGCACTTTGGGAGGCCGAGGCAGGTGGATCACTTGAGGTCTGGAGTTCGAAACCAGCCTGGCAAATATGGTGAAATCCTGTCTCTACTAAAACAAAGTAATTGGGTATGGTTGTGTGCCTGTAATCCCAGCTACCAGAGAGGCTGAAGCATGGTAATCGCTTGAACCTGAGAGGCAGAGGTTGCAGTGAGCTAAGATCACACCACTGCACTCCAGCCTGGGCAACAAAGCAAGACTCTGCCTAATAATAATAATGCTGGAAGCCTGAGCTGGCTTAAGCACAGGCAAATAAAATGGAACAGCAGGAAGTGGGCACCCAGAGACAGCCTGTCCAGCTTGGGAAACTTTGGGATGGGATCTCAGACCAGGCTGGACCCAGAGCAGCTTGGCTGGGGACTGAGGACTCTCACTGGGTTACCATCCAGGCAGACCCTCCTGGACAAAAGCCATCCCTATGCCCACCTGCCAGTGAGGTTGCCCAGTCCCTGGGTGGCCTGGGCCACCTGACCCATGGCCCTTGACAGTCTATACCAGCACCTGGACCTCCACTGTGAGGTGTCCCAGGCAGGCTAGAGCACCCATTTTACAGATGAGAAACCTGAGATTCAGACAGAAAAGGCAGCTCTCCTTTGCACACATAGGCAAGAAGTGGCAGGATGAGCCCAAAAGCCAGGGCTGAAGACCCTGGCCCAGCACTTTCCCTGTAGGACACTGTGAAGGCTCTCACTCCGGCTCAGGTCAGCTTCCGAGGGACTGGGCACAGAATGCCAGTTACATAGAAGCCCAGAGCTGGAGTGCCGGGACTGATTTTTTTGAGTGCCTGTGCCAGATCTGGTACCCAGGGCTTCATCGTTTGGTCTCTATAAAACCTCTCTCCAGCCTTAGGGCTGGGCGCAGTCTTTCATGCCTGTAATCCCAGCACTTTGGGAGGCTTAGGTGTGCGGATCCCTTGAGATCAGGAGTTCAAGAAAAGCCTGGCCAACACAGTAAAACCCCATCTCCGCTAAAAAATACAAAAATTAGCCAGCTGTGGTGGCAGACACCTGTAGTCCCGCTACTCAGGAGGCTG
The DNA here is from genome assembly GCA_036589455.1 of Ateles fusciceps. Lineage (NCBI taxonomy): Eukaryota > Metazoa > Chordata > Mammalia > Primates > Atelidae > Ateles > Ateles fusciceps. The sequence goes on along the minus strand of JAZHEH010003321.1, from coordinate 44,117 downwards.
AGGCAGGAGGATTACTTGAAACGGAGGCAGAGGTTGCAGTGAGCTGAGACTGCACCACTGCGCTCAAGCCTGGGTGACAGAGTGAGCTGGAGTTTTGATGTTGTTGCCCAGGCTGGAGTGCAGTGGTGCGATCTCGACTCACTATAACCTCGGCCTCCTGGGTTCAAGTCATACTCCTGCCTCAGCCTCCCTAGCAGCTGGGATTATAGGCATGTGCCACCATGCCCAGCTAATTCTGTATTTTTAGTAGAGGTGGGGTTTTACCATGTTGGTCAGGCTGGTCTCGAACTCCTGACCTCAGGTTATCCACCTGCCTCGGCCTCCCAAAGTGCTGGGATTACAGGTGTGAGTCACCACGCCTGGCAAAAGAAGCCCTCTCTTTAGTCCTGTGTTGCTGTGCTGTTTTGTAGGGGAATGGGTGCTAATATTCTCTTTCTGCAGATAAGGAAACTGAGGCTCAGAGAAGCCAACATACTTGTCCAAAGGCTGCAACTACCCACAGCTGTCTGCTCTTGAAGCCTATTATCTTTCCACTCTGAAGATGTAGTCACACTGCCCTGTCACTGACCAGATATTTCACTTTGCAAACCACCAGTGGGTGCCTCCTTGTACCAGGCTCATGGTAAGCACTCACAATCGACGTGGGCTCACACCCAGCCTCTGTCCTTGAGAGGCTAAGCAGTGGATGCATCCAGAAACAGCCCAGGGCATGGGCTAGGCAGAGCCCCTGGGGGGCCTGGAGGAGAGAGAAGCTCTGGTTGCTGGGGGTGTGGAAGCCATCCAGGGCACCAATGAGCCAGGTCCATCAGAGCAGGAGGAGCCCTGAAAGGCAGTACACAGCCCGTCTTGGTCACAGTCATTGGGAGGCCAAGCTCAGTGAGTGATCAGGAGGCAGGGCCTGAGCTGAGAGAGGCTCTTGGGGTCAGGTGGCAGGACCCGGGGCCTCCAGCCAGAGCAGAGTAGTCATTTCAAAGGCATGTGGAACCTCCCTTGAGGTTTGGGCCCCCACATGGGCGCTGTGGCCTTGCCTTCCTTTTGGGGAATGGATGGAAGGCCTGTGCTGCCATCCACAGAGGCGACGACAGAGACCACCACTGGGCACGGTGAGAGGCCAATATGTGCTCTGTCTTAGACTCCTACCCTGCAAGTCGTTGCAAAACCAGAGACCGCCACCTTCTGGTCTTCATGGGTGGAACCAAGGTTGCATGGCAAGAGGACAGAGGGCAGTGGTGTCTTTGGCCATCTGAGTTCCATTCCCTCTGGGTCAGTTTTGGCTCCTAGGATCTGCCCTGTGAGCTCACAGAAAAGTATGGACTCCAGCAAGCTGCAGGCCAAGCTGCCCTGGCAGATTCCAGCTGAGATGGGGCCAACTGCTCCCCCCTGGCCGGTCCCTTCCACCAGGGTGCTGGTGGCCATTAGGTGACAAAGCCCAGACACAAGCTGAGCTGGGAGCAAAGTTCCTTTAGCTCCGGCACCCAGCTGGACCCAGCGTGTTGGGGGCCTGGGATCTGGATGAGAAGGGGTGCCTGCCGGATGTCACCAAGCTGACTGACTAGAACACACCAGCTGTGCTTCCTGGGAATGGGGCAGGAGGGGGCTGGGCTGTCCCTGCCCCTCCACATGCTCATCCAGACTCTGGGTCCCAGTCAGGCCTGGGTCTGTTCTCCAGGGTGGATGCTCTGCCTGTATGACCATGCAGTTTCACTCCTACCCAGCCCCATCTGGGACCCTCTCTGGGCTCAGTCATTTGTCCCTGGAGCAGAGTGTCGGCCAGACCCAGGAGGCCTAGGGGCCTGCAATTTGCATCCTCAGCACTGGGTCATCAAAGGCTCCACAAGGCCTCCAGCAGCTTGCCAGTTTCCGAGAGGTGAGATCATACACCTGAAAGCAGCACCCCCCGGCCCTGCACCTTGATTGGACTTCTTGTTCTCCTAGATCCCAGCTGTCAGTGCCAGGCTTGTCAGCAGGAGGTGACTCCGTTGGTCGTTGCTGCCTGGCCAGAGGCCCTGCCAGAGGCTAGGCAAGGGTGGAAGGCAGCTCAGAGTTGGCCCTGAACAATCCCTCCAGCTGGGAGGCCCTGATGTCTCTGCACCCCCTCATCCCTGACAGTGGGGCATGGGGGAGGAGATGCCATATCTTAGGGTCTTCCGCCGTGAAATCCTGGAAGTTTCTGGTGCTCAGACGCTCAGTACAAGCTGCAGGGCTCCTGTATTCAGCAGCTTGGCTCTAATGCCTTCCAGGGGGCCCAGAGATAAATAAGCCCAATGACTACCCACGAGGTGCACCCAGCCCAGGGAGCAGAAGAATAAGTAGTTGGGTCTCAACAGTATGACCTGGCCAGTGGGATCTTAGAGGCAAGTCCTGTATACAGAACTTCAGAGCATGGAGAAGGGAGGGAATGGAGGCCTGGAGGTGGGAGGCTGCAGGAGGAAGGGCTGTGAAGCTGAGCACTACTGAAGGAACATAGGCAGGGAACAAAGGTGGGGACAGCTCGGGTAGGCTCTAGAGTGGGAACAGTGAAACCTGGAGCTCTGGCCAGGATAGGACAGTGGGAGCGGGGGAGGATGGAAGGGGCTAGGGAGCATGGATGCTGTGTTGGCCTTAGGAAATGTCCTTGTCCTACTAGGACCCCCTCCTTTCTAGTTTCTTTTTTTTTCTAGTTTCTTTCTTCAAAGTCCTCTGTTCGGCCCCATAATCAAAGAGTCTCCCTTTGATCTCTCTTTGAATGCTTTCTAGCCATTCCTCCTATGTTTGCACACTGTTGGGCCATTCTTATACTTCTGAAAACTTTCATAGTTACAAATATGTAGACAGGGCACTGTGGTTCATGCCTCGAATCCAGAACTTTGGGAAGCCGAGGTGGGAGCATTACTTGAGCCCAGGAGTTTGAGACCAACCTGGACAACATAGCGAGACCCTGCGTCTACAAAATAAGACATAAAAGATTTAGCTGGGCATGGTGGCATGCACCTGTAGTCCCAGCTACTCAGGAGGCTGAGGTGGTAGAATGACTTGAGCGTAGAATATGGAGGCTGCAGTGAGTTATGACTGCACAATTGGACAGCAGCCTGGGTAACAGAGATCGCGTAGCTATAAACATTAAAAATAAAGAAGTAGAAAAGCCCTAAGTAAGTGTTCAGACAGGAGGAGGGAGATGGCGGGGGCGAGGTGAAGTGATGGCAGTGGAAAGGGGTTTGGGCGCCGGGGCGGGGGCCGCGGGGAGATGGCCCCCTCCTGCCGCAGGGGGTGGATAAAAAGCCGTCACGCCGCGGAAGTGGGCGGGAGGGAGAGAGGGTGCCCGAGCGCCACAGGAGTATGACGGGGCTGTACGAGTTGGTGTGGCGGGTGCTGCACGCGCTGCTCTGTCTGCACCGCACGCTCACCTCCTGGCTCCGCGTTCGGTTCGGCACCTGGAACTGGATCTGACTGAGCTGCTGCCGCGCTGCCGCCTCTGTCGCGGTCCTAGCGCCGCTCGGCTGCACGCTCCACAAGCCCTGCGGAGATCAGCAGGAACTGCCGTTACCATAGGCACCCGCGCGGGGTTCGTGCCTGGCCGCCGCCTACCACCAGCTGCGCTGGCGCGTGGACCGCCGTTCCCTGGAGAAGCTGCCTGTGCACATGGGCCTGGTGTTCACCGAGGCGGAGCAGGAGCCCAGCTTCTGGGATTTCGCAAGCCTCCTGGTGGGGTGTATGGCGGTGGGCATCTCCTACATTAGCGTATGCGACCACCAAGACACAAGGTCTTGCTATGTTGCCCAGGCTAGTCTGTAATTCCTGGCCTCAAGTGTTCCTCCGGCCTTGGCCTCCCAAAGTGCTGGGATTACAGGCATGTTCAAAAGAAATAATTCTGGATTGATGGATGAAATTTTAAAATAACAGCAAGAACTTCTGGGCCTAGATTGTCCAAAATATTCACCAGAGTTTGCAAATAGTAATGACAAAGATGATCAAGTTTTGAATTGCCATTTGGCAGTGAAGGTGCTGTCCCCGAAAGATGGAAAAGCAGATATTGTGAGAGCTGCTCAGGACTTTTGCCAGTTAGTAGCCCAGAAGCAAAAGAGACCCACAGATTTGGATGTAGGTATGTTAGGCAGTTTCCTTAGTTCAAATGGTTGTCCTGATCCTGATTTAGTATTGAAGTTTGGTCCTGTGGACAGCACATTAGGCTTTCTTCCCTGGCACATCAGATTGGCTGAGATTGTCTCTTTGCCTTTCCACCTAAACATCAGTTATGAGGACGTTTTCTCTGCCCTTCGTCAATATGCAACCTGTGAACAGCGTCTGGGAAAGCAGTGGTCATAGGTTGCATAATTTGATTTTAGGCTTATGGAGGAAAGGACCCAAGTGACTCTGATGTTTACAAAGCACCTATGAAACCCTGTACACACCTAGTTCATAATCCTCATAATTTATCAGCAAATACAAAAAAGTGTCTTACTTGAGATTGAGTGTGTGTGTGCGTGTGTGCGTATGCACGTGCACACATGTGCACGTTTGTATGTGTGTAAATAAACTTATAAATGGGAACATATTGGAGAAGGAAATACATAGACCTACAACTTTGAGCAAATAGCAGCGATGTTTTAGGAACTGGAATGTCTTCAGCCCCAGCTACTTCCCTTTGTGGGGAGAAGAGGGCCTGATAGAACTTTTCTGGTTGTGTTTGATGGGAGGGGAATAATTTTCCTTCAGTCCTTCTTAGTGACCAAACTTTAATTTTTAAGAATAATATATTAACTTACTGAATTGAAGCATTCTGAGTTTAAAGGAGCTCCAGAAGAATGGAGTTCTGTGTTGCTCATGTGTTAAAAGCTTGCTCACCTTCAGAGAGAGCAGAGGGAATACCTATCTTCAGATATCTGTCTATTTCCATCTCTTTATTATAGCCAAACAGTGTGACTTGAGAGTGTTGCTCTGGTGTCTGTATTCTGGGTTATGAAGATTATTTGAAAAATAACTCTTACTACATTGAAATGTACACTTTAAAAAATTTAAATATTGGATTAGACAGTCAAACAAAGCAAACAACCGTAAAAGGTGAATACGTTGTAATCTCAAAACTCATTATAAAAGGAAGAACTCATTATGAAAGGAAAGAAAGTTTTGATTTCCTTTTTTGTTTGATGGGCAGCTTGCCATATTATACTCAAAGTTGGCTTAAAAAATATTTCCATCAACTATTTTTATTTAAAATAAACATTTGAGGGAAGTCACCAAGGCAGCTTTTTTCCTCAAAAGTAACCTGTTCCTCTTTGGAGTAGCACATTTTAGGGCCATAGTTAATACCTGAGATTTTTTTTTTTTCTTGCTCCTTTTTTTTTTTTATTGCATTTTAGGTTTTGGGGTACATGTGAAGAACATTCAAGATTGTTGCATAATACCTGAGATTTTTACTCAGTAAGTCCTGATGATTGCTGTGTAAAAGGATCGAAGGCCTCTGTGGGGAATAAAATATTACCAAAGTCTATAAAAATAAATTTTACATGTTCTCTTTTATGACAGAGAGCAGCACTGGTTCTGTTATTTTTAAAATGATTAATTGATTTCTTGATATGTGTCTAATATTTCTTCCCTCACTGCTGATTCTTAGATAGAAACCATTCTTTATATTTGATAGACTGTTTTCAGAAAACCCTTCTCAACAAGTGTATAGTAGTTATCTAAAACCGTACATTTAGAATGAAGCAGTTTAATACTAGATCTCAGAAGTTTGAAAAATACCAAAGAAAACTGGATTTGAAAAGCATAGTCTACAATTCCTTGTTAAATTCTGAAGCTATGAAGGATAAATGTTTCAACTTTGGATTATGAAACCCCATTTATGATTTTAAAAATACACTTGAAATAAAAATGATTAAACTAAAAAAAAATATAAAAAAGTGTTCAGACACATAGAAGTTATTATTATTATTATTTGAGATGAAATCTCGCTCTCTTACCTAGGCTGGAGTGCAGTGGCACGATCTCAACACACTGCAACCTTTGCCTCCTGGGTTCAAACGATTCTCCTGCTTCAGCCTCCTGAGTAGCTGGGATTACAGGCACCCACCACCATGTCCAGCTAATTTTTGCATTTTTAGTAGAGACGGGGTTTCACCATGTTGGCCAGGCTGGTCTCAAACTCCTGACCTCGCGATCTGCCTGCCTCGGCCTCCCAAAGTGCTGAGATTACAGGCATGAGCCACCGCACCTGGCCACATACAAGCTCTTATATGCAGGATTTTAAGTTCCAAATGGTGACACATATTTAATGCTGTACACAAGGGAGTTGGTGAACTTTCCCTGGAAAGGACCAGACAGTAAATGTCTTAGTTGCTGTGGTCCATATGACCTCTGATACCACCACAGAACTCTCCTGCTTTCATGACAAAGCAGCGGTAGACAGGATATAACTGAATGAGTATGCCTGTGTTCCAATCAAACTTTATTTGTGGATACTGAAATTTGAATTTCATATAAATTTCTCACACAGCTCATACAATAATATTCTTCTTTTGATTTTTTTTCCACCATGTTACAGTATAAAAATCATGCTCACCTTGCAGGCTGTACAAAAACAGGCAGCAAGTTTTTGTCCTTAGTTTTCTGTTTAGAGTGACTAATCTTTGTCAAAAAAAAAGTACAGAAATATTTGATAGTTTCATAAATGGGTATGTTAATATGTTTTGGTTTGCTGTATAACAAATTGCCCCAACACTTAGTGGTTTAAAGCAATAACCATCTTAAATCTCATTATCCTATAAGTTGACTGTGCTCAGCATGGAAGCTCTTCTGATTTATGTGATGTTGGTTGGGGCTGCAGGCATCAGGGGCTCCAGTGGGCTGGAATATCCAAGGCGGCCCATCCACGTGATTGGCAGCTCATGTTGGATGTTGCCTGGGACTTTAAAGGGGCTGTCAAGCAGAGTGCCTGAATGTGGCTTCTGTACACGTTTCGGAGCATTATGGCTGGTTTCTGAGAAGTAGTGCCCCAAGAGCAAGTGTTCCAAGAGGGAGAAGCAGAAACCGCCAGTCTTCTTAAAGACCAGGACTATAACTGGCCACTGTTCCTTCCATTACATTCTATTTGGTAAGCAGCCATCAGGGTAGCCTAGACTCAACAGGAGGGAAAATGGATTTTTTTCTTTTTCTTTTTCTTTTTTTTTTTGAGATGGAATCTCGCTTTCTTGCCCAGGTCGGAATGCAATGGCACAATCTTGACTCACTGCAACCTTCACCTCCTGGGTTCAAGTGATTCTTCTGCCTCAGCCTCCCAAGTAGCTGGGATCACAGGTGCGCACCACCACATCCAGCTAATTTTTGTATTTTTAGTGGAGACAGAGTTTCACCATCTTGACCAGGCTGGTCTCAAACTCCTGACCTTGTGATCTGCCCACCTTGGCCTCCCAAAGTGCTGGGATTACAGGTGTTAGCCACCATGCCAGGCTGGGAAATAGATTTCTTGAAAGGCATGACAAATAATTTGTAGCCATCTGCAGTCCACCACACGATCTGTCCATGTCAACACTGAATGGATGAACTTGTGTGCATTTTAGGTGATTGCTGGATACTTGAATGTACATGGGCTTCATACATGAGTACCGCAGCCAGCTAGACAGTGGGGACATGTTTCCAGAGAGTTAGTGGCTAACATTCATCGAGCATCCTTGAGGGATCCATTGAGAGTATATTATTGTATCCTCACAATATCCTGTAAAGTAGAAACTATTGTTATTTCAGTTTTTACAAATGAGGAAAAGACTTAGAAAGTCCCATCTGTGTTGCAGTAAGTGGCAATGTTCATGGAACATCCCATAATAAAGCTCAAGTGGCATGGGGTGGCTGGGTTTGGGGTTCAGAGCGATCAGGGCTGAGGAGCACAAAATGGCTTAGATCGTGAGAGGTGACATGTCCAAGGTCAGCCTTGACATCCCCAGTGGAGCTGAGACAAGAACACAGGGCTCCCAACTCAAGGCTCCACCCCAGGAGGGGGCTCATTTTGCATCATTGCCTGGATTTAGGAGATGGTGTCCTGCATTTTCATTCAAGCTTGCAAGTTGGACCAGTCAACTTCCCTGAGCTTCAGATTTTCCTCCTTGGCAAATAGAGCAACAGACAGCTTCCTCTCAGAGCCACAGTGACACCCAAACAAGAAAAGAAAAAAATCACCACCACTGTCATTTTGGAGTGTTAAGCCTGGGTCTTTGGAGTGGCACACATAGAAATGACTCAATTGGCACTCCAGGCTCTGCATTTTTCTCATCTGTAAAATGGGCCCGGGTGTTGTGAGGGTTAAATGAGATAGCAATGTATTATATATATGCCATTGAGTGGGTCCCCCGGCGGCACGGGGTAGAGATGGGAGCTCTGTCCAATCTGTAAGTTCCCAGTCACAAGTTCCAAGCCTGGTTCCTGGCAGAGAGTGGTGTTCAACCTATGTTGATTGAATGGATGTATTCTCGAAACTCTGCAGCTCCTAAAAGAATACAGAGTAAGACAGAGTGTGCACAGAGGAGAGTCAGGTGAGGGGGAGAGTCCTCTGAGAAGGAGAGCCTTAGTCTGTGTCTTGGGAGAATTAGGGTCTCTAGGATCAGGCAATCTTCCTCACTTGACTGCTCCATGGGGGAGAAGAAAGAGAGCGGCATATTCAGTTATGTGCTAGAAAATGTAGCAGGGAAAGCCCCAACTGGTAGCATTTGCCAATACTCATGGTGTAAAGACCCTCACTGTGGTTGATTTCTTTCTTTTCTTTTTTTTTTTGAGACAGAGTCTCATTCTGTCACCCAGGCTGGAGTACAGTGATGCGATCTCAGCTCACTATAACCTCCACCTCCCAAATTCTGAGTTCAGGTGATTCTCCTGCCTCAGCCTCCCAAATAGCTGGGATTACAGGTGTGCAACATGACACCCGGCTAATTTTTTGTATTTTTAGTAGAGATGGGGTCTTGTCATGTTGGCCAGGCTGGTCTCGAACTCCTGGCCTCAGGTGATCCACCCACCTCAGCCTCCCAAAGTGCTGAGATTACAGGCATGAACCATCATACTCAGCTACTATGGTTGATTTCAAGATATTATCATGACATCAACTGGCCTGAAACTTACTAAAAGAATTAACAATTGGTTCTTGAAGCAGACAAGAGAAAAAGGACCCAGATGTGGTCATCCTCCCAAACTTAGGGGGTTAGCTGGTCCCTTTATTTATTTATTATTTATCTCTACTCCCCAAATGGAATCGAGGTATTTTATAGCAACGAAGACAATACATTAAGATGGAGTGATTACATCAAGATTTGGGGGGTGATAAAAGTTAATGTCTGGAAGGCAAGGATAAGGCCAAGGGTGAGGCTAACATTCTAAATTAGTGCCGTAAGTCTTTTTCCTGATCTCCTAAGCTGCCTTCCCTCTCTTGTGGTCTCAACAATGCACTTGATCTTTAGGCCAGACAGACAGCTGGGAGGTGAGAGGGCCTGAGGGGACCAGGGAAGGGTACCCAGGTTGGGGAAGAGAAGGCTCAGAGACACACCACTGTCTTCAAGTTTCCGCAGGGATATTCCAGGTCAGCAGGAATAAGGGGTCCAGAGGGCAGAGCCAGGGCCAATGTGGATCCTCTATCCAAGAAAGAGCTTTACACAGTCAGACCCATGCACAGATAAGCTTCACTAGAATGGAAATGTAGTGAGCTTCTTGTCAGGAGAAGTATGTAACAGATGCTGGCCAGCCACCTGTGGGAGGCTTTCCGAGCACTTGACTTGAGGGCCCATTTGATCCGGGCTGTGGACCTGGTTAAGAATGTGGCTCAGGACTCACATCCCAATTCAACAGCTTCCCAGTCATGTAGTTGGGGGCATATCTTTAACCTCTCTGTGTCTGGTTTTCCCTTCCTCTTCACCTCTACCTCTATGACCAGCCCCTCCAAAGGCCCTCCCAACTGGACTCCTGGCAGAAATGTTCCTGGTCTCCTAGGGTTTCTGAAGCTGGCTGAATGTGACAAGAGCAGGTGCATTTGTGGTTGTGGGGATGCAGAGATTTGGGTTGCACTCTTTTGTTTTGTTCATTTTCTTTTTTTGAGACAGGGTCTTGCTCTGTTACGCAGACTGGAGTGCAAGTGACACGATCTGGGCTCACTTCAGCTTCTGCTTCCTGGGGCCAAACAATCCTACTGCTTCAGCCTCCTGAGTAGCTGGGACTACAGACATGCACCATCATGCTTGCCTACTTTTTTCTCCTTCCTTCCTTCCCTCCTTCCTTCCTTCCCCTCCTTCCTTCCTTCCCTCCTTCCTTCCTTCCTTCCCTCCTTCCTTCCTTCCTCCTCCCTTCCTCCCTTCCTTCCTTCCCTCCCCTCCCTCCTTCCTTCCCTCCCTCCCTCCTTCCTTTCTTCCCTCCCTCCCTCCCTCCTTCCTTCCTTCCTTCCCTTTCTTACTTTTTTTTTTTTTTTTTTGAGATAGAGTCTTGCTCAGTCACCCAGACTGGAGTGCAGTGGCACAATCTTGGCTCACTGCAACCTCCACCTCCTGGGTTCAAGCAATTCTCCTGCCTCAGCCTCCCAAGTAGCTGGGATTACAGGCACATGCCATCACACCTGGCTAATTTTTGTATTTTTGGTAAAGACAGGGTTTCATCATGTTGTCCATGCTGCTCTCAAACTCCTGACCTCAGGTGATCTGCCTGCCTTGGCCTCCCACAGTGCTGGGGTTACTATACCCAGTCTTGGCTAATTTTTTCTAGAGACAGAATTTTACCACTTTGCCCAGACTGGTCTTGAACTCTTGGCCTCAAATGATTTGCCCACCTCTGCCTCCCACAGTGGTGAAATTACAGGTGTGAGCCATGGTGCCTGGTCTGGGTTGCACTCTTGAGACGGCATGCTTGACCTCCTCCCCTTAGCTCCTGTCTGGGCTTCTCTGCTGCCACTTATTACCTCTCCCTGACAGTGTTCTGGAGGCAGGTCTTGCTTTTGACCCTGCTCTGTCCCCCATTCCTCAACACAGGTCTGACATGCAGGAGGCTTCAGGAAGTGTTTTGTTTTGTTTATTGTACTTTAGGTTCTGGGGTACATGTGCAGATCATGCAGGACTGTTGCATAGGTACATACATGGCAAGGTGGTTTGCTGCCTCTATCCCCCCATCACCTATATCTGGCATTTCTCCCCATGTTATCGCCTCCCGACCCCTCCACCCCCTACTATCTCTCCCCCTAGCCCCTCCAACACACCCCAGTGTGTGATGCTCCCCCTCCCTGTGTCCACGTGTTCTCATTGTTCAACACCCGCCTTTGAGTGAGAACATGTGGTGTTTGATTTTCTGTTCTTGTGTCAGTTTGCTGAAGATGATGGTTTGCAGATTCATCCATGTCCCTACAAAGGACACGAACTCATCGTTTTTTTATGGCTGCATAGTATTCCATGATCTATATGTGCCACATTTTCCTTGTCCGGTCTATCACTGATTGGCATTTGGGTTGGTTCCAGGTCTTTGCTATTGTAAACATATGTGTGCATGTATCTTTATAATAGAACGATTTACAGTCCTTTGGGTAATGGGATTGCTGGGTCAAATGGAGTATCTATTTCTTGAGGAAGCGCCACACTGTCTTCCATAATGGTTGAACTAATTTACAGTCTCACCAACAGTGTAAAAGTGTTCCTATTTCTCCACATCCCCTCCAGTATCTGTTGTCTCCAGATTTTTGATGATCACCATTCTAACTGGTGTGAAATAATATCTCAATGTGGTTTTGATTTGCATTTCTCTAATGACCAGTGATCATGAGCATTTTTCCATGTTTGTTGGCCTCATATATGTCTTCTTTTGAAAAGTGTCTGTTCATATTCTTCACCCAGTTTTTAATGAGTTTGTTTCTTTTCTTGTAAATCTGTTTTAGTTCCTTGTAGATTCTGGATATTAGCTCTGTCAGATACGTAGATTGCAAAATTTTTTTCCCATTCTGTTGGTTGCCAGTTCACTCTACTGATTGTTTCGTTTGCTGTACAGAAGCTCTGGAGTTTAATTAGATCCCATTTGTATTTTGGCTTTTGTTGCCAATGCTTTTGGTGTTTTAGTCATGAAGTCCTTGCCTATGCCTATGTCCTGAATGATTTTGCCTAGGTTTTTATGTTATTAGATCTTATGTTTAAGTCTTTAATCCATCTGGAATTAACTTATTAATTTTAGTGTAAGGCGTCAGGAAGGGGTCCAGTTTCTGCTTTCTGCACAAGGCTAGCCAGTTTTCCCAACACCATTTATTAAACAGGAAATCCTTTCCCCATTGCTTGTTTTTGTCAGGTTTGTCAAAGATCAGATGGTTGTAGATGTGTGGTGTTGCCTCCAGGGCCTCTGTTCTGTTCCATTGGTCTATATCTCTGTTTTGGTACCAGTACCATGCTGTTTTTGTTACTGCAGCCTTGTAGTATAGTTTGAAGTCAGGTAGCGAGATTCCTCCAGCTTTGTTCTTTTTGCTTAGGATTGTCTTGGCTATGTGGGCTCTCTTTTGGTTCCATATGAAGTTTAAGGTGGTTTTCTTCCAGTTCTGTTTATGGGAATAGCATTGAATCTATAAATTACTTTGGGCAGTATGGCCATTTTCATGATATTGATTCTTCCTAACCATGAGCATGGAATGTTTTTCCATTTGTTTGTGTCCTCTCTTATTTCCTTGAGCAGTGGTTTGTAGTTCTCCTTGAAGGGGTCCTTTACATCCTTTGTTAGTTGCATTCCTGGGTATTTTATTCTCTTTGTAGCAACTGTGAATGGAAGTTCACTCTTGATTTGGCTCTCTGTTAATCTGTTATTGGTGTATAAGAATACTTGTGGAAAGAGCACAGCCCACCCTTTGGAGTCAGAAATCCTGGTTTCGACCTCAGCTCCTCCATACACTAGTTGAGTAACAACCTACTCTGAGCCCCATTTCCTCATCTTGAAAATTAAGGGTTTTCCTACATCACAGGCTATGGTGAGAATCAAGTGAAACAAAGTATATGAAAGCTCTGTATAGACATATTAATTATTACACTAAATTTAATATATCATCATCCCTAAATTGACCACACAGCTGTAAAAACACAAAGTTATCTTTTGATATAAAGTTTATTTTTTATTTAAAAAAACAAGTGTTATCTGGGTTGTTCCCAAAGGAAGGGAAAAATAAGCCATCTGACCAAGTGCATAATATTTGATGAAGATTAAATCTTTTGCCTCCTGCAGCTTCTTCCCTGAATTATTAAGGTAAAGTTCTTGTATTCCCTTTTAGTTTCTTTTTTGAATGTTTACATCCCAATACTATTTGTCTAGCAAAGATACAATTTTCTTGGTTTTACGTGGAGCCCCATTAAGCTGAAGCAATAGCAAGAGCTTTCTCAGCAGTGCCACCTAGTGGTACGGGAAATAAGTGTGCTCCCAGCCTCTACAGCCAGTGTGATTATTTCTCCAAGTTTCTGAGCCAATTACCTGATCCCACACTATTAAAATGGACACTATACGTTAAGGAATATTAAAGTGTGTAAGCTAATTTTGCTCATCTACTTAGTATAAAAAAATACTTGTGATTTCTGCATATTGATTTTGTATCCTGAGACTTTGCTGAAGTTGCTTATTAGTTTAAAAATGAATGGACAAGATGGATGATGGATGGATGGATAGGTAGATGATGGGTGGATAGATAATTGGATGGATAAATAAATGAGTGAATGCACAGATGAATAGATGGATGGGTGGATAATTGGATGGATAAATGGATGGGTGAGGGGATGAATGACTGTGTAAGTGGGTGGATGGATGAATGAGTGGATGGATGGTGGATGGGTGAATAGATGAATAGATGGATGGATGGATGAGTGGATGAATGGATGAACTGATAATCGGATAAGTGAGTTGTTGGATGGATGGAGGGATGAGTGGTACATGTACCTTTAATATAATTGCATGATCAATTCCTTTATTTATTTATTAATTTATTTAGAGATACAGTTTCCCTCTGTCACCCAGGCTGGAGTGCAGTGGCACCATCTCAGCTCACTACAACCCCCACCTCCTGGGTTTAAGTGATTCTCTTGCCTCAGCCTCCTGAGTAGCTGGGATTACAGGGGTAGGCCACCATGCCCAGCTAATTTCTGTATTTTTAGTAGAGATGTGGTTTCACCATTTTGGCCAGGCTGGTCTCGAACTGCTTTGCCAAGCCGCTGAGACGTCGGTTTCCCAGGCCACAAGGACGGTCACTGTGACACGAGCCCCGGGTGGGCGCTGGCACTTGTGAGACGCCGCTTGCGCATGCGCATTGCCGTGCCTGGCTGTCAAGCGGCCGTGTCGGGACTCTGAGGCCAGCGGGCCGCAGGGGCACCGGAAAATGCTGGCAGCGGTGTCCGAGGCGGCCCCGGGGAAGGAGGCTGCGTGCCACAAGCTGCGCAGGAGCCCGACCGTCCTGACCTCAGTGGTTCCCTGAGCCGACCTTCCTGTTGGGGTCGGCTGCATGGGGAGGGCGCTTCAGACCGTGAGGTGGGCACTCGGGACTGCTCTGCCCAGTGGATTCCGGATCGGACGGCGTGGGCAGGGATCGGGTCCCACGGGGCTGGAGATTCAGTCTGGTGAGGTGTGGCGGGGTCGGTGGACCCCAGAAAGATGCCTGAGACCCTCCGCCAGGGTGTCAGCAGAACGTTCCCCGGCTCCATGAGCTCACTGGCCCGCTTCGACCTGGGCCACCCACCAAGGGGCCCTGCCTTGGTCTCCAAGCCCAGGGAGCCCTGCTTCTCAGCACTGCTGTCCGGAGAAGGTGGGAAGGCCAAGCGGCAAGCGCAGCGCGCAGCAGAGGCGGCAACTGCCGGAACTGGCCTCCCCTGGGGGCAGATCGGGTGGAGACAGCGTCTCAGAAGCTTTCAGGGGCGAAGCCAAATCCCGACACGGATGTCCAGGCATGCCGCTGAGGACCCCCACCAAAGCCAAGCACAACTTGCTAACGGATCTTTGACCTGGTGCTGCCTTCCGGAGAGAACCAGAGGAGGAAAGTAAGCTTCGTTCCCGAAGCTACAAAAACATGAGGCTGGAAGAAGTTATACACCTTTCTATAGCCTTACATTCAGAAATTTTCTTCCTCAAACGGATAGCCTCCCTCATATCGGGCCCCGGACTTCTTTTCATTTCCAGGTATTGTGTGGTAGGAACGAGTTCCTAGAGAGAAATAGGAAAGACGGTGTGTGTTGCAATAACAGTTTGAGGCTGAACAGACTGGAGAACTGAATGTGCAACTCGCCAGTTAACTGGAGACAATGAAAACCGGGTCCGGTGCAGTGGGATGCTAAAAGCTTGTCTGGAGGGGGATGGAGAATTGCATGTTGTACTGATTTGCTCACGACAGGAAAAGCAAAAGAAAATGGCAGGGCAGCAACTTCTCCCAAGTTATTATTTAGTGGCAAGGGTCCTTCAAGGAACAGATTTCATCCAACTGATCGGCACCTCCCACACACCGTTACACTCTGCACCCAGAGGTTGTACTGCGGAGAAGCCTAGAATCTGCATTGTTAACACCGGGAATTGTTTATCTCTCTACAGATACAAGTTGTTGACAGTGGATGTTCTCTGAGTATAGGCCATCAAAGCAATTGGAAGTCAAACACTTTGCAGCACGATGACGAGGTTTGGTGCGTAAACAAAAGAAGGCCT
Source organism: Ateles fusciceps (assembly GCA_036589455.1). NCBI lineage: Eukaryota > Metazoa > Chordata > Mammalia > Primates > Atelidae > Ateles > Ateles fusciceps. Next base: position 28,490 of record JAZHEH010003321.1, on the reverse strand, counting down.
AAGATCTGTTAGGAAAATGTGCTTGGCCTCGGTGGGGGTCTCAGCGGCAGTGCCCACACAACCGTCTCGGGCGATTTGGCTTCGCCCCTGAAAGCTTCTCGTAGATGCTGTCTCCACTCCAATGCCCTCAGGGGAGGCCAGTGCCGCCTGCTCCCGCTTTGCCTGCGCGCCTGCTCTTGCCTCCTGGCCCTCCTTCCTGCCCTACTCCGGACAGCAGTGCCTGAGCTCAGGGCTCCCTGGGCTCGGAGACCAAGGCAGGGCCCCTTGGTGGGTGGCCCAGGTCTGAGCGGGGCAGTGAGCGCACTGGAGCCCGGGGAACGTTTCTGCTGACACCCTGGCGGAGGGTCTGTAGGCATCTTTCTGGGGTCCCACCGACCCCGCTACAAACCACCAGCACTGAATCCCCAAGCCCCGTGGTCCCTCACCCGTGCCCAACGCCGTCCGATCCGGAACCACTGGGCACAGCAGCTCCGAGCCCACCTCACCGGTCTGAAAGAGCCTCCCACCTAGCCGACCCCAACAGGAAGGTCGGCTCAGGCAACCACTGAGGTCAGGACGGTCGGGCTCCTGCGCAGCTTGTGGCACGCAGCCTCCTTCCCCGGGCTGCCTTCGGACACCGCTGCCAGCATTTTCGGGCTGCCCTGGCCCTAGAGCCCTAAGTCTCGGCTCTCCCTCCACAGCCTGGGCACGCCGATGCGCATGCTCAAGCAGCCGCGCCACAAGCCAAGCACCCACCCGGGTCTTCGCGCCACACTGACCACCTCGGGGGCTGGCACCCGAAGTCAGCGGCTTGGCAAAGCAGGGCCCTCCGTGGCAGTGCCTCGGCGTTGGGCGACGGCACCCATCTCTCCGGGATCGTGGCCACGGTCCCCCGATTTCTGGATTAGGGCAGGGCGGAACCAGGCTGAGAAAAGCTGCAGCTGAGCTTCAGGGACGCCCATCGCGATCCCCCAAGGATCCCCGACGATGCTCCAGGCCTGCCCAGATGCCGTGGGGCCGCGTCTCCTCGAAAGCTGTCCCTGCTGGGATTTCCAGGTACAGTCAGCCTGTGTGCCCGGGGGGCTGCTCTCCGCCGAGGGGCTTCCCGGCAGATAGCAGAACCCCGCCGCCTCAGGAGCTGCCTGTGACTGTTGGATGTCTTCTTGTGTTTTTCTTTCTGCCTGTTTGTGTGTGTGTGTGTGTGTGTGTGTGTGTGTGGGTTTGTGTGTCTGCCATGTGTATCTTCCTGTGTGTGTTCATTTGTGTGTCCCAGCCCTGTATGCTGATCCTGCGTGTGGCCGGTGCACTCCAGCGCGGTGTGTCTGTGGTCCATCTACATTGTGGTGCACGTGTGTCCTCCGCTCAGCTTTGGGGCTGTGGGGCCTCGCCGTCTTAATGTCGCTCCTGGTTTCTGAAGCCTTAGTGTAGTAGGGGTCTGGCTCCACCCCGCAGGCCTCCTAATCACTTGCCCATACCAAGGGGGTCATTCCCCCAGAAGAGGACGAGCACAGCACACCCAAAACCAAACTCTTCCATGGGCCATTGGTCCTGCGGCACATAGAGGGCTGCTACTGTCCTCAGGACCCCTTGAGGGACTACACTGTTGTGGAGCTTTCCTGCTTAGGATTCTTGGGAAAAAAACAGATTGTCATTCCTGTGTCAGAGTGAGCCTCAGGTTGGTATTGCGAGTAGGTACTCAGGGGCTGCCAGCGCTTCTGGGTCAGGATTGATATTTCCAGGAGCAAGTCTCATGACTGTTCTTTGGAAGTCATGATTGTAGACATAGGGTCTGCATTGAAAGGCCTCTTCTGGATATAGTCTTCGTGTTTCTTCCTCATTTCTTTCATCAGATAGTTAAAACACACTGACTGGTAACATAGATGGAAGGAGAGAGACAGTCCCTAAATTGCCTTTTCTTGAATGACCCTTTTAGCCGACTCTTTGCTTCTCTAGGGACAGATTCCATGGTCTGCAGGTAGCCATTGGATGACATCACAATGGACTTGGTGTCACGAAGAATTGAAATCACAGTAAAGTAAGAAAACATTAATAGTTTGATAGTACCATGTCATTCTGTTGAGAATGATTTGGTTCCTCCTCTAGCTTGGGAATGATCCTTGATCTCAGCTGTCCGAGTCATTCTGGGGAGCAGTGCCCGCTTTCTCTTCCAGTGTCTAAGGAACAGTGGTCTGCATGGGGGAATGGCAACATCGACACAGAGGCTTTGCTGTGATTGGTGGAGATTTCTCACATATTGGCTGCAAATACGCAGGTAGGTACCGTTCCTTTGATCATCTGTATGCCTTCCTTGAAATGGTCAATGTACTCTGAAGTATAGGATGTGAATTTTAGCTGAATTACTTTACAAGGATCTTTTCTATGGCATTCTAGGTGGTTTTACCTGAACTAGGACTTAGGAGCTGTGAGACTTTTTCCTTCTGTTCTTCTTTTGCTGCTGAAAACTTATGCCTCTCCATAAAGACGAATGCACCTGCCTGCATGTGGGCAAACAATGTGTGTACGACCATCCCAGCTTTAGCATTTCAGGTACAGAAGTCACAGCCTACGAGTTAGGAAAACTGGCACGCTCTGAGTAAATCCTCATCACGGACACTGATGAAAGTATATAGAAAGGACATTTAATATGTTCCTTTCTCTTTCCTATGGCATCAGCGGTCACAAAATGTAGTGGTCCAATAAAGCGTCAATGAGAAGTAGATCATCTGTCAAGAGCCTAACTTAAGCAACCGTGTTTGACGGAGGAAACGTATCTTTATGCTGAGCAACACGTTTGGTGCGGCTTGGAATTTTGTTGTTGTTGTTGTTGGTACTGGTGCTGCTTTCCCAGAGAACCAGAGGAGGAAAAGCAAGCTTCGTTCCCGAGGGACAAAAACATGAGGTTGGAAGAAGTTACACACCTTTCCACAGCCTTACATTGAGAAGTTTTCTTTCTGAAAATTGTTTCCCTCATATCGGTCTCCTGTTTCCTTTCATTTCCAGGCATTGTGTGGCAGGAACGAGTTCCTAGAGAGAGAAGACAAAGACGGTGTGTGTTGCAAGAGAAGCCCCAGGCTGAAGACTGGAGAACTGAATGTGCATCTTGCCAGTTAACTGGAGACAATGAAAATCGGGTCCGGTGAGTGGGATGCTAAAAGCTTGTCTGGAGGGGATGAAGGTTCCATGTTTATGATTTGCTCACGACAGGAAAAATAGAAAACCAAATGGCAGGGTAGGACCTTCCTGAAACTATTATTTAGTGGAAAGGGTCCTTCAAGAAACAGATTTCATCCACTGATTAACCTCCCACACACCGTTACACTCTGGACTCAGGTGTCCACGAGAGTGAGAATCTGCATTGTTAACACCGGGAATTGTTTATCTCTCGACAGGACAAGTTGTTGACAGCGGGTCTCCGTGTATAGGCCATCAAAGCAATTGGATGGAAACACTTTGCAGCAAGATGACGATGTTTTCTCGTGCAAACAATAAAGTGACAAAGATCCGTTAGCAAGTTGTGCTTGGCTTTGGTGGGGTCCTCAGCGGCATGCCTGGACATCCGTCTCGGCATTTGGCTTCGCCCCTGAAAGCTTCTGAGATGCTGTCTCCACTCCACTTGCCCCCAGGGGAGGCCAGTTCCGGCTGTTCCCGCCTCTGCTGCGCGCTGCGCTTGCCGCTTGGCCTTCTTCCGCCTACTCCGGACAGCAGTGCTGAGAAGCAGGGCTCCCTGGGCTGTGGAGACCAAGGCAGGGCCCCTTGGTGGGTGGCCCAGGTCGAAGCGGGGCAGTGAGCTCATGGAGCCGGGGGCGGGCCGGCCACACCCTGGCGGAGGACTCTCAGGCATCTTCTGGGGCCCAACTTCTACTCCGCCACACCTCACCAGACTGAATCTCCAGCCCCGTGAAATCTTTACCGCTGCCCACGCCGTCCGATCCGGAATCTCAATGGCAAGAACAGTCCCAAGAGCCACCTCACGGTCTGAAGAGCCTGCCCGGGGCTAGCCGACCCTAACAGGAAGGTCGGCTCAGGGAACCACTGAGGTCAGCAACGCCTTGAAGATCTTGCGCCAAGCCTGGTGGTATGCAGCCTGCCGGCTCGGGGCCCGCCTTGGACACCGCCGCCAGCATTCTCCTGGTGGCCCTGGCCCCAGAGCCACTTCTTGCCCGCTTGACAGCCGGGCAATCCTCCTAAGCACATGCGCAAGAGGCGCGTCACAAGTCAAAACACACCCACCCCGGGACCTCGCGTCACACTGACCACCCTCGTGGCCTGGCAACCGCCTGTCTTAGCGGCTTGGCAAAGCAGGGGCCCTCCGTGGCAGTGCCTCGGCGTTGGGCGACGGCACCCATCTCTCCGGGATCGTGGCCACGGTCCCGCGACTCTGGATTAGGGCAGGGCGGAACCAGGCTGAGAAAAGCTGCAGCTGAGCTTCAGGGACGCCCATTGCGATCCCCAAGGATCCCCCACGATGCTCCAGGCCTGCCCAGATGCCGTGGGGCCGCGTCTCCTTGAGCTGTCCCTGCTGGGATTTCCAGGTACAGTCAGCCTGTGTGCCCGGGGGCTGCTCTCTCGCCGAGGGGCTTCCCGGCAGATAGCAGAACCCCGCCGCCTCAGGAGCTGCCTGTGACTGTTGGATGTCTTCTTGTGTTTTTCTTTCTGCCTGTGTGTGTGTGTGTGTGTGTGTGTGTGTGTGGTGTGTGTGTCTGTCCACGTGTATCTTCCTGTGTGTGTTCATTTGTGTGTCCCAGCCCTGTATGCTGATCCTGCGTGTGGCCGGTGCACTCCAGCGCGGTGTGTCTGTGGTCCATCTACATTGTGGTGCACGTGTGTCCCTCCGCTCAGCTTTGGGGCTGTGGGGCCTCGCCGTCTTAATGTCGCTCCTGGTTTCTGAAGCCTTAGTGTAGTAGGGGTCTGGCTCCCACCCGCAGGCCTCCTAATCACTTGCCCATACCAAGGGGGTCATTCCCCCAGAAAGAGGACGAGCACAGCACACCCAAAACCAAACTCTTCCATGGGCCATTGGTCCTGCGGCACATAGAGGGCTGCTACTGTCCTCAGGACCCCTTGAGGGACTACACTGTTGTGGAGCTTTCCTGCTTAGGATTCTTGGGAAAAAAAACAGATTGTCATTCCTGTGTCAGAGTGAGCCTGAGGTTGGTATTGCGAGTAGGTACTCAGGGGCTGCCAGCGCTTCTGGGTCAGGATTGATATTTCCAGGAGCAAGTCTCATGACTGTTCTTTGGAAGTCATGATTGTAGACATAGGGTCTGCATTGAAAGGCCTCTTCTGGATATAGTCTTCGTGTTTCTTCCTCATTTCTTTCATCAGATAGTTAAAACACACTGACTGGTAACATAGATGGAAGGAGAGAGACAGTCCCTAAATTGCCTTTTCTTGAATGACCCTTTTAGCCGACTCTTTGCTTCTCTAGGGACAGATTCCATGGTCTGCAGGTAGCCATTGGATGACATCACAATGGACTTGGTGTCACGAAGAATTGAAATCACAGTAAAGTAAGAAAACATTAATAGTTTGATAGTACCATGTCATTCTGTTGAGAATGATTTGGTTCCTCCTCTAGCTTGGGAATGATCCTTGATCTCAGCTGTCCGAGTCATTCTGGGGAGCAGTGCCCGCTTTCTCTTCCAGTGTCTAAGGAACAGTGGTCTGCATGGGGGAATGGCAACATCGACACAGAGGCTTTGCTGTGATTGGTGGAGATTTCTCACATATTGGCTGCAAATACGCAGGTAGGTACCGTTCCTTTGATCATCTGTATGCCTTCCTTGAAATGGTCAATGTACTCTGAAGTATAGGATGTGAATTTTAGCTGAATTACTTTACAAGGATCTTTTCTATGGCATTCTAGGTGGTTTTACCTGAACTAGGACTTAGGAGCTGTGAGACTTTTTCCTTCTGTTCTTCTTTTGCTGCTGAAAACTTATGCCTCTCCATAAAGACGAATGCACCTGCCTGCATGTGGGCAAACAATGTGTGTACGACCATCCCAGCTTTAGCATTTCAGGTACAGAAGTCACAGCCTACGAGTTAGGAAAACTGGCACGCTCTGAGTAAATCCTCATCACGGACACTGATGAAAGTATATAGAAAGGACATTTAATATGTTCCTTTCTCTTTCCTTTGGCATCAGCGGTCACAAAATGTAGTGGTCCAATAAAGCGTCAATGAGAAGTAGATCATCTGTCAAGAGCCTAACTTAAGCAACCGTGTTTGACGGAGGAAACGTATCTTTATGCTGAGCAACACGTTGGTGCGGCTTGGAATTTTGTTGTTGTTGTTGTTGGTACTGGTGCTGCTTTCCCAGAGAACCAGAGGAGGAAAAGCAAGCTTCGTTCCCGAGGGACAAAAACATGAGGTTGGAAGAAGTTACACACCTTTCCACAGCCTTACATTGAGAAGTTTTCTTTCTGAAAATTGTTTCCCTCATATCGGTCTCCTGTTTCCTTTCATTTCCAGGCATTGTGTGGCAGGAACGAGTTCCTAGAGAGAGAAGACAAAGACGGTGTGTGTTGCAAGAGAAGCCCCAGGCTGAAGACTGGAGAACTGAATGTGCATCTTGCCAGTTAACTGGAGACAATGAAAATCGGGTCCGGTGAGTGGGATGCTAAAAGCTTGTCTGGGAGGGGATGAAGGTTCCATGTTTATGATTTGCTCATGACAGGAAAAATAGAAAACCAAATGGCAGGGTAGGACCTTCCTGAAACTATTATTTAGTGGAAAGGGTCCTTCAAGAAACAGATTTCATCCACTGATTAACCTCCCACACACCGTTACACTCTGGACTCAGGTGTCCACGAGAGTGAGAATCTGCATTGTTAACACCGGGAATTGTTTATCTCTCGACAGGACAAGTTGTTGACAGCGGGTCTCCGTGTATAGGCCATCAAAGCAATTGGATGGAAACACTTTGCAGCAAGATGACGATGTTTTCTGTGCAAACAATAAAGTGACAAAGATCCGTTAGCAAGTTGTGCTTGGCTTTGGTGGGGGTCCTCAGCGGCATGCCTGGACATCCGTCTCGGGATTTGGCTTCGCCCCTGAAAGCTTCTGAGATGCTGTCTCCACTCGATCTGCCCCCAGGGGAGGCCAGTTCCGGCTGTTTCCGCCTCTGCTGCGCGCTGCGCTTGCCGCTTGGCCTTCTTCCGCCTACTCCGGACAGCAGTGCTGAGAAGCAGGGCTCCCTGGGCTTGGAGACCAAGGCAGGGCCCCTTGGTGGGTGGCCCAGGTCGAAGCGGGGCAGTGAGCTCATGGAGCCGGGGAACGTTCTTGCCACACCCTGGCGGAGGGTCTCAGGCATCTTCTGGGGTCCACCGACCCCCGCCACACCTCACCAGACTCAATCTCCAGCCCCGTGTACTTGATCCCTGCCCACGCCCCTCCGATCCGGAATCCACTGGGCAGAGCAGCTCCAGAGTGCCCACCTCACGGTCCTGAAGAGCCCTCCCCCTCAGCCGACCCCAACAGGAAGGTCGGGCTCAGGGAACCACTGAGGTCAGGACGGTCGGGCTCCTGCGCAGCTTGTGGCACGCAGCCTCCTTCCCCGGGGGCCGCCTCGGACACCGCTGCCAGCATTTTCTGGTGGCCCCTGGCCCCAGAGCCCCAACTCGGCCGCTTGACAGCCGGGACACGCCGATGCGCATGCGCAAGAGGCGCGTCACAAATGAAAACACCCACCCGGGTCTCGCGTCACACTGACCACCCTCGTGGCCCTGGCAACCGCCGTCTAGCGGCTTGGCAAAGCAGGGGTCCTCCGTGGCAGTGCCTCGGCGTTGGGCGACGGCACCCATCTCTCCGGGATCGTGGCCACGGTCCCGCGATCTCTGGATTAGGGCAGGGCGGAACCAGGCTGAGAAAAGCTGCAGCTGAGCTTCAGGGACGCCCATCGCGATCCCCCAAGGATCCCCACGATGCTCCAGGCCTGCCCAGATGCCGTGGGGCCGCGTCTCCTTGAAAGCTGTCCCTCTGGGATTTCCAGGTACAGTCAGCCTGTGGGCCGCGGGGCTGCTCTCTCGCCGAGGGGCTTCCCGGGAAACACAACTCCGCCGCCTCAGCAAACGCGCGCCTCGCCATGTCTCTCGTGTTCTTGTGGTGGTGTGTGGTGTGTGTGTCGTCCAGTGCACCTTCCTGTGTCCATTTGTGTTCAAGCCTGATGCCTATCTGCGCCACCTTGGCACCGAGCGCGGTGTGTCTGTGGTGGCTCGATTACATTTGTGGTGCACGTTGTCCTCGCTAGCTTTGGGCTGTGGGGCCTCGCCGTTAATGTCGCTCGGGGTTCTGGCTCAGCAGAAGGTTGGTCCACCCGCAGGCCTCCTAATCACTTGCCCATACCGAAGCCTCCACTCCCCGACAACAGACGAGCACAACACACCCAAACCAAACTCTTCCCATGGGACATTTGCTGCGGGACATACAGGGCTGCTACTGTCCTCAGGACCTCTTGAGGAATACACTTGTTGTGGCCAAGTTTTGTGGCTTAGGATTCTTGGGAAAAATAGATTGTCATTCCTGTGTCAGAGTGAGCCTGAGGTTGGTATTGCGAGTAGGTACGAGGGATGCTAGCTTGCTTTGGTTTAGGATTTATTTCCAGGAGCAAGTTTATGACTGTTCTTTGGAAGTTATGATTGTAGACATAGGTATCTGTATTTAAGCCTCTTCTGGATATAGTCTTCGTGTTCTTCTCATCTCTTTTTATCAGATAGTTAAAGACATGCCATGGTACATAGATGGAAGTAGAGAAGATATGAAATTGCCTTTTTTCTTGAATGACCTCTTTAGTTGCTTTGCCGAGGAGATTTCAGTGGCCTATAAAATGTTTGATCACCGCCATATTAGTCTGGTGTTATTAGTATTGAATTAGTAAGTAGTAGCATCAATAGTTTGATATAATCATGTTATTTTGTCAGAATGATTTGGTTCCTCCTTAGCTTGGGAAATTAATCTTGATCAAGCTGTTGTCGAAGTTATTTGGGAAGCAGTGCCGCTTCCTTTCAAGGTTGAGGACAGTGGCTCCTATGGGCAATGCAACATTCCATAGGTTTGCGCAGTTTGGTGGATTTCACATTGGTTACACGGAGGCACACCTTTGATCATCTGTATGCCTTCCTTGAAATGGTCAAGGTACTTTCAAGCAGTAGGATGTGAATTGCAGCTGAATTACTTTACAAGGATCTTTCTGATGGGATTCTGATGTGGTTTTCACCCCAACTACACCTTAGGAGCTGCGCTAGTTTTTCCTTGTGTTTTCTTTTGCTGCTGAAACTTATGCCTCTCCATAAGAACTGATGACACTTGGCCCTGCATGTGGCAAACAACGTGTGTACGACCATCCCGAGCTTTAGCATTTCAGGGACAAATATAGTGGTTGTTAGCAAACTGGCACGCTCGAGCAACTCATCCACTGCAGCCACCAAGTATATATAAGCTACATTTAATATGTTCCTTTCTCCTTCCTTCTTGGCATCAGCGGGCGACAAAATGTAGTGGTCCAAAGCGTCAACTAGAAGTATATTATCTGTCAAGAAATGTTAAGCAATCGTGTTTGTTGCGGGAGGAAGTTGTACCTGTCATGCTGAGTATACGTCGTGCGGCTTGGAATTTTGTTGCTTGTTGTTGTTGGTACTTGGTGCGGCTTTCCCAGACAACCAGAGGAGGAAGAGCTTGCTCCCAAGGACAAAACATTAGGTTGGAAGAGTTACAGGCCTTTATAGCCTCTACATTGAGAAGTTTTCTCTGAAATTGTTTCCCTCATATCGGTCTCGGGTTTCCTTTCATCTCCAGGCATTTGGTGGTAGGAACGAGCTCCAAGAGACAAGACGGGTGTGTTGTACAGCCAAGGCTCAAGACGCAACAACTGAATGGACCTCAAGCCAACTGGACACAATGAAATCGGGTCCGGTGAGCGCACCAAGCTTGTTGGAGGGGATATGAAGGTTCCATGTTTATGATTTTGCTCACGACAGCAAACCAACTAAGGTACAGCAGCTCCTCGGAAGCTTACACCCAGTCGAGGTGAAGGGTCCTTCAGAAAAGATCCTCCAGACCCACCCATGAACTCCTCCTCTCATACCCAGCCACTTGGACCAGGTGTCCACGCGGACAGGAGAATCTGCATTGTTAACACCGGGAATTGTTTATCTCTCTACAGGGACAAGTTGTTGACAGCGAAACTCTTTGTATAGGCCATCAAAGCAATTGGATGGAAACACTTTGCAGCAATATCTTACTTTGTGTCCGGTGTGTAAACAAATAAAGCTAGAATATCGGTTAGCAAGTTGTGCTTGGCTTTGGTGGGGGCCCTCAGGTGGCATGCCTGGACATCCCGTCTCGGGATTTGGCTTCGCCCCTGAAAGCTTCTGAGATGCTGTCTCCACTTGAGTGCCCCCTCAGGGGAGGCCAGTTCCGGCGTGTTTCCGCCTCTGCTGCGCGCTGCGCCTGCCGCTTGGCCTCTGTGCCTACTCCGGACAGCAGTGCTGAGAAGCAGGGCTCCCTGGGCTTGGAGACCAAGGCAGGGCCCCTTGGTGGAGTGGCCCAGGTCGAAGCGGGCAGTGAAGCTCACGGAGCCGGGGAACGTTCTGCTACACCCTGGTCGGAGGGTGCTCAGGCAGACATCTTTGGGGAACTCACGTCCAACCCTCCGCCACACCTCACCAGACTGGATCTCCAGCTCCGTGGGGCCCCATCCTGGCCCACGCCGTCCGAACCGGAATCCACTGGACAAGCAGTCCCTAAACCTCACCTGACGGTCTTAAGAGCCTTCCCCGCGCTAGCCGACCCCAACAGGTACGCTCGGCTTAGGGAACCACTGAGGTTAGGACGGTCGGGCTCCTGCGCAGCTTGTGGTACGCAGCCTCCTCTCCCCCCGGGGCCAGTCCTCGGACACCGCTGCCAGCATTTTCTGGTGGCCCTGGCCCCAGAGCCCCAACTCGGGCGTCGACAGCCGGGCACGCCGATGCGCATGCGCAAGAGGCGCGTCACAAATGAAAGCACACACCGGGGTCTCGCGTCACACTGACCACCCTCGTGGCCTGGCAACCGCCGTCTCAGCGGCTTGGCAAAGCAGGGGCCCTCCGTGGCAGTGCCTCGGCGTTGGGCGACGGCACCCATCTCTCCCGGATCGTGGCCACGGTCCCTTCACTTCTGGATTAGGGCAGGGCGGCAACCAGGCTGAGAAAAGCTGCAGCTGAGCTTCGAGGGACGCCTATCGCGATCCCCGAAGGATCCCCACGATGCTCCAGCAGCCTCGCCGAGATGCCGTGGGTCGCGGCGCATTAACAGCTGTGGTTGCTGGAATTTCCAGGTACAGTTAGCCTGTGTGCCCGGGGGGTGGGGCCTCGCCGAGGGAGCTTCCCGGGACAGAGCACAGAACCCCGCCGCCTCAGGAGCTGCCTGTGACTGTGGATGTCTCTTGTGTGTTCTCTTTCTGCCTGTGTGCGCGTGTGTGTGCGCGGGTGGGTGTGTGGGTTTGTGTCTGTCCATAGATGTATCTTCCTGTGTGTGTTCATTTGCGTGTCCCAGCCCTGGCACGCTGATCCTGCGTGTGGCCGGTGCACTCCAGCGCGGTGTGTCTGTGGTCCATCTACATTGTGGTGCACGTTAGTCCTCTGCTAGCTTTGGGGCTGTGGGGCCTCGCCGTCTTACTGTCGCTCTTGGCTTCTGCAAGCCTTAGTGTAGTAGGGGTCTGGCTCCCACCCTCAGAGTGCCTCCTAATCACTTGCCCATACCAAGGGGGTCATTCCCCCAGAAGAGGACGAGCACAGCACACCCAAAACCAAACTCTTCCATGGGCCATTGGTCCTGCGGCACATAGAGGGCTGCTACTGTCCTCAGGACCCCTTGAGGGACTACACTGTTGTGGAGCTTTCCTGCTTAGGATTCTTGGGAAAAAACAGATTGTCATTCCTGTGTCAGAGTGAGCCTCAGGTTGGTATTGCGAGCAGGTACTCAGGGGCTGCCAGCGCTTCTGGGTCTAGGATTGATATTTCCAGGAGCAAGTCTCATGACTGTTCTTTGGAAGTCATGATTGTAGACATAGGGTCTGCATTGAAAGGCCTCTTCTGGATATAGTCTTCGTGTTTCTTCTCCATCTTTTTCATCAGATAGTTAAAACACACTGACTGGTAACATAGATGGAAGGAGAGAGACAGTCCCTAAATTGCCTTTCCTTGAATGACCCTTTTAGCCGACTCTTTGCTTCTCTAGGGACAGATTCCATGGTCTGCAGGTAGCCATTGGATGACATCACAATGGACTTGGTGTCACGAAGAATTGAAATCACAGTAAAGTAAGAAAACATTAATAGTTTGATAGTACCATGTCATTCTGTTGAGAATGATTTGGTTCCTCCTCTAGCTTGGGAATGATCCTTGATCTCAGCTGTCCGAGTCATTCTGGGGAGCAGTGCCCGCTTTCTCTTCCAGTGTCTAAGGAACAGTGGTCTGCATGGGGAATGGCAACATCGACACAGAGGCTTTGCTGTGATTGGTGGAGATTTCTCACATATTGGCTGCAAATACGCAGGTAGGTACCGTTCCTTTGATCATCTGTATGCCTTCCTTGAAATGGTCAATGTACTCTGAAGTATAGGATGTGAATTTTAGCTGAATTACTTTACAAGGATCTTTTCTATGGCATTCTAGGTGGTTTTACCTGAACTAGGACTTAGGAGCTGTGAGACTTTTTCCTTCTGTTCTTCTTTTGCTGCTGAAAACTTATGCCTCTCCATAAAGACGAATGCACCTGCCTGCATGTGGCAAACAATGTGTGTACGACCATCCCAGCTTTAGCATTTCAGGTACAGAAGTCACAGCCTACGAGTTAGGAAAACTGGCACGCTCTGAGTAAATCCTCATCACGGACACTGATGAAAGTATATAGAAAGGACATTTAATATGTTCCTTTCTCTTTCCTTTGGCATCAGCGGTCACAAAATGTAGTGGTCCAATAAAGCGTCAATGAGAAGTAGATCATCTGTCAAGAGCCTAACTTAAGCAACCGTGTTTGACGGAGGAAACGTATCTTTATGCTGAGCAACACGTTTGGTGCGGCTTGGAATTTTGTTGTTGTTGTTGTTGGTACTGGTGCTGCTTTCCCAGAGAACCAGAGGAGGAAAAGCAAGCTTCGTTCCCGAGGGACAAAAACATGAGGTTGGAAGAAGTTACACACCTTTCCACAGCCTTACATTGAGAAGTTTTCTTTCTGAAAATTGTTTCCCTCATATCGGTCTCCCTGTTTCCTTTCATTTCCAGGCATTGTGTGGCAGGAACGAGTTCCTAGAGAGAGAAGACAAAGACGGTGTGTGTTGCAAGAGAAGCCCCAGGCTGAAGACTGGAGAACTGAATGTGCATCTTGCCAGTTAACTGGAGACAATGAAAATCGGGTCCGGTGAGTGGGATGCTAAAAGCTTGTCTGGAGGGGATGAAGGTTCCATGTTTATGATTTGCTCACGACAGGAAAAATAGAAAAGCAAATGGCAGGGTAGGACCTTCCTGAAACTATTATTTAGTGGAAAGGGTCCTTCAAGAAACAGATTTCATCCACTGATTAACCTCCCACACACCGTTACACTCTGGACTCAGGTGTCCACGAGAGTGAGAATCTGCATTGTTAACACCGGGAATTGTTTATCTCTCGACAGGACAAGTTGTTGACAGCGGGTCTCCGTGTATAGGCCATCAAAGCAATTGGATGGAAACACTTTGCAGCAAGATGACGATGTTTTCTGTGCAAACAATAAAGTGACAAAGATCCGTTAGCAAGTTGTGCTTGGCTTTGGTGGGGGTCCTCAGCGGCATGCCTGGACATCCGTCTCGGGATTTGGCTTCGCCCCTGAAAGCTTCTGAGATGCTGTCTCCACTCGATCTGCCCCCCAGGGGAGGCCAGTTCCGGCTGTTTCCGCCTCTGCTGCGCGCTGCGCTTGCCGCTTGGCCTTTCTTCCCGCCTACTCCGGACAGCAGTGCTGAGAAGCAGGGCTCCCTGGGCTTGGAGACCAAGGCAGGGCCCCTTGGTGGGTGGCCCAGGTCGAAGCGGGGCAGTGAGCTCATGGAGCCGGGGAACGTTCTGCTGACACCCTGGCGGAGGGTCTCAGGCATCTTTCTGGGGCTCCACCGACCCCCGCCACACCTCACCAGACTGAATCTCCAGCCCCGTGGGACCCGATCCCTGCCCACGCCGTCCGATCCGGAATCCACTGGGCAGAGCAGTCCCGAGTGCCCACCTCACGGTCTGAAGAGCCCTCCCCGTGCAGCCGACCCCAACAGGAAGGTCGGCTCAGGGAACCACTGAGGTCAGGACGGTCGGGCTCCTGCGCAGCTTGTGGCACGCAGCCTCCTTCCCCCGGGGCCGCCTCGGACACCGCTGCCAGCATTTTCTGGTGGCCCTGGCCCCAGAGCCCCAACTCGGCCGCTTGACAGCCGGGCACGCCGATGCGCATGCGCAAGAGGCGCGTCACAAATGAAAGCACCCACCCGGGTCTCGCGTCACACTGACCACCCTCGTGGCCTGGCAACCGCCGTCTCAGCGGCTTGGCAAAGCAGGGGCCCTCCGTGGCAGTGCCTCGGCGTTGGGCGACGGCACCCATCTCTCCGGGATCGTGGCCACGGTCCCGCGATTTTGGATTAGGGCAGGGCGGAACCAGGCTGAGAAAAGCTGCAGCTGAGCTTCAGGGACGCCCATCGCGATCCCCAAGGATCCCCCACGATGCTCCAGGCCTGCCCAGATGCCGTGGGGCCGCGTCTCCTTGAAAGCTGTCCCCTGCTGGGATTTCCAGGTACAGTCAGCCTGTGTGCCCGGGGGGCTGCTCTCGCCGAGGGGCTTCCCGGCAGATAGCAGAACCCCGCCGCCTCAGGAGCTGCCTGTGACTGTTGGATGTCTTCTTGTGCTTTTCTTTCTGCCTGTTTGTGTGTGTGTGTGTGTGTGTGTGTGTGTGTGGGTTTGTGTGTCTGTCCATGTGTATCTTCCTGTGTGTGTTCATTTGTGTGTCCCAGCCCTGTATGCTGATCCTGCGTGTGGCCGGTGCACTCCAGCGCGGTGTGTCTGTGGTCCATCTACATTGTGGTGCACGTCTGTCCTCCGCTCAGCTTTGGGGCTGTGGGGCCTCGCCGTCTTAATGTCGCTCCTGGTTTCTGAAGCCTTAGTGTAGTAGGGGTCTGGCTCCCACCCGCAGGCCTCCTAATCACTTGTCCATACCAAGGGGGTCATTCCCCCCAGAAGAGGACGAGCACAGCACACCCAAAACCAAACTCTTCCATGGGCCATTGGTCCTGCGGCACATAGAGGGCTGCTACTGTCCTCAGGACCCCTTGAGGGACTACACTGTTGTGGAGCTTTCCTGCTTAGGATTCTTGGGAAAAAAAACAGATTGTCATTCCTGTGTCAGAGTGAGCCTCAGGTTGGTATTGCGAGTAGGTACTCAGGGGCTGCCAGCGCTTCTGGGTCAGGATTGATATTTCCAGGAGCAAGTCTCATGACTGTTCTTTGGAAGTCATGATTGTAGACATAGGGTCTGCATTGAAAGGCCTCTTCTGGATATAGTCTTCGTGTTTCTTCCTCATTTCTTTCATCAGATAGTTAAAACACACTGACTGGTAACATAGATGGAAGGAGAGAGACAGTCCCTAAATTGCCTTTTCTTGAATGACCCTTTTAGCCGACTCTTTGCTTCTCTAGGGACAGATTCTATGGTCTTGCAGGTAGCCATTGGATGACATCACAATGGACTTGGTGTCACGAAGAGTTGAAATCACAGTAGAGTAAAAAAACATTAATAGTTCTATAGTACCATGTTATTTCGTTCAAGTATGATTTGGTTCTTCCTCTAGCTTGGGAACCACCCGTCGATCCCAGCCTGTCCGAGTCATTCTGGGAACAGTGCCCTTTTCCCTTCCAAGTGCCTTCAGGAACAGCGGCCTGTTGGATGGGCATGGCATCCCCACAGAGGCTTCGCTGGCAATTGGTGCAGATCCCTCGACATATTGGCTGCAGATACGCAGGGCAAGTAACCTCTCCTTCTATTATCTGGATGCCTGTGAAATGGTCAATCAACTCTAACTATAGGATGTGAGTTTTACCTGACTCACTTTACAAGGAGTTCTTCGGACTGGCATTTGCTGCCTCCACCTTAACTAGGACTTAGGAGCTGTGAACTTTTTCCTTTGTTTTCTTTTGTGGCCAAAACTTATGCCTCTCCATAAGCAGCCAATGCAGTGGCCTGCATGTGGCAACAACGTGTGCACGACTATCATTAGCATTTCAGAGGTACAAGTTACAGCCTACCAAGTTAAAATGGTACGCCGACAAATCCTCATCACGGACACCATGAAAGTATATAGAAATAACATTTAAAGATATTCCTTTCTCTTCCTTTGTATTACTGGTTAAAATGAGTGGTCCAATAAGCCTCAATGAAGTAGATTATCTGCGCAGAGTGTGTAACCCAAGACAACGAATCGGATTTGTTACCCAGAAACGTATCTTTATGCCTAGCATACGTTGGTGCGGCTTGGAATTTTGTTGTTGTCTTGTTGTTGACGGTGCTGCTTTCCCAACAGAATCAGAGGAGGAAAAGAAGCTCGTTCCCGAGGACAAAACACTAGGTTGGAAAAGTTACACACCTTTCCACAGCCTTCTACATCCAGAAGTTTTTCTTTCTGAAAATTGCTTGACCATATCGACTTCTGACTTCTTTATTTCCGAGGCATTGGTGTGGTAGGACCGAGTTCCTAGAGAGAGAAGAGAAAGACGGTGTGTGTTGCACGAGAAGCCCCAGAGGCTCAAGACTGGAGGAGACGCAATGTGCATCTTGCCAGTCAACTGGAGACAATGAAAATTGTTTGCTGTAGAGTGGGATGCTAAACGCTTGTCTGGAAGGGGATGGAAGGTTCAGTTGTTTAGCCAATTGCTCATTGCAGGAAAAATACAAACCAAATGGCAGGGTAGGACCTTCCTGAAACTATTATTTAAGGCAAAAGGGTC
This sequence comes from Ateles fusciceps, assembly GCA_036589455.1. Lineage (NCBI taxonomy): Eukaryota > Metazoa > Chordata > Mammalia > Primates > Atelidae > Ateles > Ateles fusciceps. The sequence goes on along the minus strand of JAZHEH010003321.1, from coordinate 11,525 downwards.
CTTCAAGAAAAACAGATTTCATCCACTGATTAACCTCCTACACACCGTTACACTCTGGACGGAGCAGTCGACGAGAGTGAGAAATCTGCATTGTTAACACCGGGAATTGTTTATCTCTCGACAGGACAAGTTGTTGACAGCGGGTCTCTTTTACAGGCCATCAAAGCAATTGGATGGAAACACTTTGCAGGAAGACATGGACGATGTTTGGGGTGGAAACAATAAAGCGCCTAAGATACGTTCAGCAAGTTGTGCTTGGCTTTGGTGGGGGTCCTCAGCGGGATGCCCTTACACCGTCTTCGGGATTTGGCCTTGCCCCAGAAGTTCCTAGGGGGGGTCTACTCGACCGGACACCCCCAGGGCAGGCCAGTTCCGGCCTGTCTCCCGCTTTGCTGTCGCCTGCTGCCGCTTGCCGTCTTGGGCTCTCTCGCTCCTACTCCGGACAGCAGTGCTAGAAGCAGGGCTCCCTGGTGCTTGGAGACCACGGCAGGGCCCCTTGGTGGGTGGCCCAGGTCGAAGCGGGGCAGTGAGCTCATGGAGCCGGGGAACGCCCCGGCCACACCCTGGCGGAGGGTCTCAGGCAATCTTCTGGGCTCCACCGACCCCGCCACACCTCACCAGACTGAATCTCCAGCCCCGTGTCACCCGAGCGCGCGCCACGCCGTCCGATCTCGGAATTCACTGGGCAAGAGTAGTTCCCGAGTGCCCACCTCACGGTCTTGAAGAGCCTCCCCCATGGAGCCGACCTAAGCAGGAGGCCTTTGCTTGAGGCAAATGATCTGAGGCCCAGGACGCCTTCGTGCTTCCTCCCCTAGCTTGGTGGGGACTGGGCAGCTCCTCCCCGGTGTCCGCCTCTGGATCTGGCGGCCAGCATCTTCGGGGCGCCCTGGCCGACAGCCCAACTTTGCCGTTCTCATAGCCGGGCACGCCGATGGCCGCATGCGCAAGAGGCGCGGTCAAGAGTCAAGCAATACACCCTTGGGTCTCGTGGCTGGCACCACCACCCTCGTGGCCTGCACCGGCCGCCTCAAGGCGGCTCGTGCAAAGCAGTACCTTCGTGGACAGTGCCTCGGCTTGCGGGGCTGATTGGGCACCCACCACCTCCTCCGGATCCGGCCACGTCCCGATTTTGCATTAGGGCAGGTCGGGCGCAGTGGCCCCGCCAGAAGCTGTAGCTCGTAGCCGAGGGGATCGGCGGCCATCGCCCATCCCGAAGCCACCGCCGACGGATGCTCGAGGCCTCCACAGGTCGGCGTGGTCGTCTTGTCCTTCTTCAAGATGTCCTTGGCGGCCATTTCAAGGCAGAGCGCAGTTGGTGTGGCGGCGGTTGTGGTTGCTCGTCGAGGGTTTTCTCGGAGAGAAGCTATAACCCTCGTCGGAGGGAGTTGGCGGTTAGTTGTCGGGATGCCTCGTGTTTTTTTCGCGGCGCCTGCCCTGCCCTGCCCTGGCCGGTGGCGCGTGCCGTTCGGACGCCTACCCTTCGGGTGGTTTTATTTCCGTGTGCCGGAGCGCTGGGTTGCTGGTGTTCCTCGTGCCTTTGGTGCATGTTCGACAGCGGTGGTGGTTTGGCGCTCCATCATCGTGGTGGTGCCGCCGGCCGCGCTTTCGGGGCCCGTGGGGCTCTTCCGGTCGGTCTGGTCAGTCGCTTTGTGTGTTTTGTGGAAGCTTAGCAGAGGGTTGTAGCTTACTCCTATAAGTCTTTCTTGAGATTCAGTGGCCCATACCAAGGGTGACATCCCCCAAAAGGACGAGCACAGCACACCCAAAACCAAACTCTTCCATGGGCCATTGGGCCCTGCGGGACATAGAGGGCTGCTAGATGCCTCTCATAACCCTTTAAGGGACTACACTGTTGTGAAAGCTTTCCTGCTTAGGATCCTTGGGGAAAAATAGATTGTCATTCCTGTGGCGTTAGTGAGCCTGAGGTTGGTATTGCGAGGGTGTACTAGGGGCTGCCAGCGCTTCTGGGTCAGGATATTGATATTTCCAGCAGCAAGTCTGACTGTTCCTCCCTCGGATGTCATGTATTGTAGACATAGGGTCTGCATTGCAAGGCTCGGGATATAGTCTTCGGGTTTCTTCTCATCTCTTTCATCAGATAGTTAATACATGCTGTAACATAGATGGAAGGAGAGTACACAGTCCCCTAAATTGCCTTTGGATGATCTCTTTAGCCGAGTCTTTGCTTCTCTCTTGAGGAGAATTTTATGGGTTGTATAGAGCCATTGGGACCACATCACTGGATTAATTATTGAAGAATTTAATTCACAGAAAGAAGAAACACTTAAATGTTTGACAGCACCCATGTCATTCTGTCAGAATGATTTGGTTCTCGAGCCTGCAATTATCCTTGATCTCACAAAGCTGTCCGAGTCATTGGCAAGCATGTGCCTCTTCCTCTTCCTCTTTGAGTGTCAGAGGAACAGTGGTCTGCATGGGGATGGCAACATCACAAGGCTTCGGCTGTGTATCTGTGGACCTCCAAGGATTGGTGCCTGCAAATACCAGGAGAGTATGTTCCTTTGATCATCTGTATGCCTTCCTTGAAATGGTCAGTTACTTTAAACCAGCAGGATGTGAATTTTAGCCCAATTACTTTACAAGGATCTTTCTACTGCAATCCCAGTGCTTTATGCAGGAGGATGAGGAGCTGTGCAGACTTTTTCCCTTCTTGTTCTTCTTTTGCTGCTGAAAACTTATGCCTCTCCATATGGACCATGACCTGCCTGCATGTGGACAAACAAACGTGTGTACGAGCTATCCAGCTTTAGCATTTCAGGTACAGAAGTTCATAGCGTACGAGTTAGGAAAACTGTTACGCTCTGACGAAATCTCTCATCACCGGCACATGGTCACCCAAGCATATAGAAAGGACATTTAAATATGTTCTCTTTCCTCTTTCCTTTGGCATCAGCGGTCACAAAATGTAGTGGTCGAATAAAGCGTCACGAGAAGTAGATCATTTGTCAAGAGCCTAACTTAAGCAACCGTGTTCTGATGGAGGAAACGTATCTTTATGCTGAGCAACACGTTTGGTGCGGCCTGGAACTTTGTTGTTGTTGTTGTTGGTACCTGGTGCTGCTTTCCCACAGAACCAGAGGAGGAAAGCAAGCTTCGTTCCTGAGGGACAAAAGCATGAGGTTGGAAGAAGTTACACACCTTTCCACAGCCTTACATTGAGAAGTTTTCTTTCTAAAATTGTTTCCCTCATATCGGTCTCCTGTTTCCTTTCATTTCCAGGCATTGTGTGGCAGGAACGAGTTCCTAGAGAGAGAAGACAAAGACGGTGTGTGTTGCAAGAGAAGCCCCAGGCTGAAGACTGGAGAACTGAATGTGCATCTTGCCAGTTAACTGGAGACAATGAAAATCGGGTCCGGTGAGTGGGATGCTAAAAGCTTGTCTGGAGGGGATGAAGGTTCCATGTTTATGATTTGCTCACGACAGGAAAAATAGAAAACCAAATGGCAGGGTAGGACCTTCCTAAACTATTATTTAGTGGAAAGGGTCCTTCAAGGAACAGATTTCATCCACTGATTAACCTCCCCACACACCGTTACACTCTGGACTCAGGTGTCCACGAGAGTGAGAATCTGCATTGTTAACACCGGGAATTGTTTATCTCTCGACAGGACAAGTTGTTGACAGCGGGTCTCCGTGTATAGGCCATCAAAGCAATTGGATGGAAACACTTTGCAGCAAGATGACGATGTTTTTGTGCAAACAATAAAGTGACAAAGATCCGTTAGCAAGTTGTGCTTGGCTTTGGTGGGGTCCTCAGCGGCATGCCTGGACATCCGTCTCGGGATTTGGCTTCGCCCCGTGAAAGCTTCTGAGATGCTGTCTCCACTCCAGTGCCCCTAGGGGGAGGCCAGCTCCGGCTGTTTCCGCCTCTGCTGCGCGCTGCGCTTGCCGCTTGGCCTCCCTCCCGCCTACTCCGGACAGCAGTGCTGCAGAAGTAGGGCTCCCTGGGCTTGGAGACCAAGGCAGGGCCCCTTGGTGGGTGGCCCAGGTCGAAGCGGGGCAGTGAGCTCATGGAGCCGGGGAACGTTCTGCCGATACCCTGGCGGAGGGTCTTAGGCATCTTTCTGGGGCTCCACCGACCCCCGCCACACCTCACCAGACTGAATCTCCAGCCCCGTGGTACCCGATCCCTGCCCACGCCGTCCGATCCGCAATCCACTGGGCAGAGTAGCTCCACACTGCCCACCTCACGGTCTGAGAGCCTTCCCCGTACTAGCCTACCCCAACAGGAAGGCTCGGGCTCCAGGGAGGACCACTGAGGTCAGCACGGTCGGGCTCCTGCGTAGCTTGTGGCACGTAGCCTCCTTCCCCGGGGCCGCCTCGGACACCGCTGCCAGCACTCTCTGGTGGCCCTGGCCCCAGAGCCCTAACTCGGCCGCTTGACAGCCGGGCACGCCGATGCGCATGCGCAAGAGGCGCGTCACAAATGCAAGCAGCCCACCCTGGGTCTCGCGTCACACTTACCACCCTCGTGGCCTGGCAACCGCCGTCTCAGCGGCTTGGCAAAGCAGGGGCCCTCCGTGGCAGTGCCTCGGCGTTGGGCGACGGCACCCACCCTCTCCGGGATCGCGGCCTACGGTCCTGCGATCTCTGGATTAGGGCAGGGCGGAACCAGGCCTGAGAAAAGCTGCAGCCAAGCTTCAGGGACGCCCATCGCCATCCCCCAAGGATCCCCCACGATGCTCCGAGGCCTGCCCAGATGCCGTGGGGCCGCGTCTCCTTGAAAGCTGTCCCCTGCCTGGGATTTCCAGGTACAGTCAGCCTGTGTGCCCGGGGCCTGCTCTCTCGCCGAGGGGCTTCCCGGCACATAGTAGAACCCCGCCGCCTTAGGAGCTGCCTGTGACTGTTGGATGTCTTCTTGTGTTTTTCTTTCTGCCTGTGTGTGTGTGTGTGTGTGTGTGTGTGTGTGTGGGTGTGTGGTGTCTGTCCATGTGTATCTTCCTGTGTGTGTTCATTTGTGTGTCCCAGCCCTGTATGCTGATCCTGCGTGTGGCCGGTGCACTCCAGCGCGGTGTGTCTGTGGTCCATCTACATCGTGGTGCACGTCTGTCCTCCGCTCAGCTTTGGGGCTGTGGGGCCCTCGCCGTCTTAATGTCGCTCTTGGTTTCTGAAGCCTTAGTGTAGTAGGGGTCTGGCTCCCACCCGCAGGCCTCCTAATCACTTGCCCATACCAAGGGGGTTATTCCCCCCAGAAGAGGACGAGCACAGCACACCCAAAACCAAACTCTTCCATGGGCCATTGGTCCTGCGGCACATAGAGGGCTGCTACTGTCCTCAGGACCCCTTGAGGGACTACACTGTTGTGGAGCTTTCCTGCTTAGGATTCTTGGGAAAAAACACATTGTCATTCCTGTGTCAGAGTGAGCCTAGGTTGGTATTGCGAGTAGGTACTCAGGGGCTGCCAGCGCTTCTGGGTCAGGATTGATATTTCCAGGAGCAAGTCTCATGACTGTTCTTTGGAAGTCATGATTGTAGACATAGGGTCTGCATTGAAAGGCCTCTTCTGGATATAGCCTTCGTGTTTCTTCCTCATCTCTTTCATCAGATAGTTAAAACACACTGACTGGTAACATAGATGGAAGGAGAGAGACAGTCCCTAAATTGCCTTTTCTTGAACGACCCTTTTAGCCGACTCTTTGCTTCTCTAGGGACAGATTCCATGGTCTGCAGGTAGCCATTGGATGACATCACAATGGACTTGGTGTCACGAAGAATTGAAATCACAGTAAAGTAAGAAAACATTAATAGTTTGATAGTACCATGTCATTCTGTTGAGAATGATTTGGTTCCTCCTCTAGCTTGGGAATGATCCTTGATCTCAGCTGTCCGAGTCATTCTGGGAGCAGTGCCCGCTTTCTCTTCCAGTGTCTAAGGAACAGTGGTCTGCATGGGGGAATGGCAACATCGACACAGAGGCTTTGCTGTGATTGGTGGAGATTTCTCACATATTGGCTGCAAATACGCAGGTAGGTACCGTTCCTTTGATCATCTGTATGCCTTCCTTGAAATGGTCAATGTACTCTTAAGTATAGGATGTGAATTTTAGCTGAATTACTTTACAAGGATCTTTTCTATGGCATTCTAGGTGGTTTTACCTGAACTAGGACTTAGGAGCTGTGAGACTTTTTCCTTCTGTTCTTCTTTTGCTGCTGAAAAGTTATGCCTCTCCATAAAGACGAATGCACCTGCCTGCATGTGGGCAAACAATGTGTGTACGACCATCCCAGCTTTAGCATTTCAGGTACAGAAGTCACAGCCTACGAGTTAGGAAAACTGGGACGCTCTGAGTAAATCCTCATCACGGACACTGATGAAAGTATATAGAAAGGACATTTAATATGTTCCTTTCTCTTTCCTTTGGCATCAGCGGTCACAAAATGTAGTGGTCCAATAAAGCGTCAGTTAGAAGTAGATCATCTGTCCAGAGCCTAACTTAAGCAACCGTGTTTGACGGAGGAAACGTAATCTTCATGCCTAGTATACGCGTTTGGTGCGGCTCTGTAATTGTTGTTGTTGAAGTTGTTGAGGACTGGGGGTGTTGCTTTCCCACAGAACCAGCAGGAGGAAAGCAAGCTCCTTTCCTCAGGGACAAAAAGATTAGGTTGTAGAAAATAACTCACACACCTTTCCCATAGCCTTACCAACGAGCTGTTTCTCTTGAAAATTGTTTCCCTCATCTCGGCTTCTACTTCTTTTGCATTTCCAGGCATTGTGTGGGAGGTAACGAGTTCCTAGAGAAGAGAGAAGACAAAGACGGTGTGTGTTGCAAGAAGCCCCAGGCTGAAGACTGGAGAACTGAATGTGCATCTTGCCAAGTCAAGCTTGGGGGCAACTGAAGTTGTCTCGGTGAAGCGGGAGTGCTAAAGGCTTGTCTGTTAGGGGTATGATAAGGTTCCATGTTTATGATTTGCTGACGACAGGAAAAATAGAAAGGCAAATGGCAAATAAAACCCTCCTGAAAGCTATGTTATTGAGTGGAAGGGTCCTTCAAGAAAGATATTTCATCCACTGATTAGCTCCCATAACTCCGTTACACTTGGGACCAGAAGTCCACGAGAGTGAGAATCTGCATTGTTAACACCGGGAGTTGTTTATCTCTCGACAGGAGAAGTTGTTAGAGCGGGATTTTTGTGCATGCCATCAAAGCAATTGGATGGAAACACTTTGTACAAGATCTACGATGTTTTGGTGCAAACAAGCTAATAAGATCCGTTAGCAAGTTGCAGCGGTGCGGTGGGCTCACGACAGGGCCCACACCGCCTCGGACGGCGCCCCTGAGCTCTTGAGATGCCACTCTCAGTTCCAGTGGCCCCCAGGGAGGCCAAGTCCGCCTGCCGCCTCCTGTGGCGCGCTGCGCTTGCCAGCTGCCGCCCCGCCCACTCCGTGCACAGCAGTGTCAGAAGCATAGCAGGCTTGGGCTGGGCAGACCAAGGCAGGGCCCCTTGGTGGGTGGCCCAGGTCGAAGCGGCAGTGAAGCCATGGAGCCGGGAACGCTTGGCTGCACCTGCCCAGGGTCCAGGCACCTTGGCACCACTCCCACCTCGCCATGCCACCACCCAGATCTCCAGGCCCGGGCCCCACCTGCCCCACGCCGTCCGATCCGGAATCCACTGGGCAAGAGCAGTCCCGAGTGCCTACCTCACGAACTTGAACACGCTCTTCCCAGCCAGCCGACCCCAACAGGAAGGTCGGCTCAGGGAACCACCTAGGTCAGGACGGTCGTGCTCCTGCGTGCAGCTTGTGGCACGTAGCCTCCTTCCCCGGGTCCGCCTCTGGACACCGCTGCCAGCATTTTCTGGCCTCCCTGGCCCCAGAGCCCCAACTCGGCCGCTCCACAGCCGGGCACGCCGATGGCGCATGCGCAAGAGGCGCGTCACAAATGAAAGCACACACCCGGGTCTCTCGTGGCCTCACTGACCACCCTCGTGGCCTGGCAACCGCCGTCTGAGCGGCTTGGCAAAGCAGGGGCCCCCTCCGTGGCAGTGCCTCGGCGTTGGCGACGGCACCCATCTCTCCGGGACCGTGGCCACGGTCCCGCCACTTGGTATTAGGGACAGGGCGGAACCAGGCTGAGAAAAGCTGCAGCCTGAGCTTCAGGGACGCCCATCGCGATCCCCCTAAGGATCCCCCACAGTCACGATGCTCCAGGCCTGCCCAGATGCCGGTGGTCCTCTGGCTCCTCGTAAAAGCTGTCCCTGGCCTGCCATTTCCAAGGTACAGTTAGCCTTGTGTGCCCGGGGCTTGCTCTCTCGCCGGAGGGGCTTCCCGGCAGATAACAAGCTCCCCTCCTTCTCAGCAAGCTGCCTGTGATGGTCGCACGTGCTCTTGTGTTTCTCTTGCCTGTGTGTGCGTGCGCGTGTGTGGGTGGGTGGGTGGTGTGTGTCTGTCCATGTGTAACTTCCTGTGTGTGTTGATTTGCTGTGTCCCAGCCCTGTGTGCTGCCACCTGCGTGTGGCCTTTGCGACTCTTAGCGCGGTGTGTTTGTGGTCCATCGACATTGTGGTGCACGCGTGTCCTCCGCTGAGCTTTGGGGCTGTGGGGCCTCGCCGTGTTAATGTCGCTCCTGGTTTCTGAAGCCTTAGTGTAGTAGGGGTCTGGCTCCCACCTGCACGCCTCCTAATCACTTGCCCATACCAAGGGGGTTATTCCCCCAGAAGAGGTTACGAGCACAGCACACCCAAAACCAAACTCTTCCATGGGCCATTGGTCTTGCGGCACATAGAGGGCTGCTACTGTCCTCAGGACCCCTTGAGGGACTACACTGTTGTGGAGCTTTCCTGCTTAGGGATTCTTGGGCAAAAAACAGATTGTCATTCCTGTGTCAGAGTGAGCCTGAGGTTGGTATTGCGAGTAGGTACTCAGGGGCTGCCAGCGCTTTTGGGTCAGGATTGATATTTCCAGGAGCAAGTCTCATGACTGTTCTTTGGAAGTCATGATTGCAGACATAGGGTCTGCATTGAAAGGCCTCTTCTGGATATAGTCTTCGTGTTTCTTCCTCATTTCTTTCATCAGATAGTTAAAACACACTGCCTGGTAACATAGACGTAAGGAGAGAACAGTCCTTAAATTGCCTTTTCTTGAATGACCCTTTTAGCCGACTCTTTGCTTCTCTAGGGACAGATTCCATGGTCTGCAGGTAGCCATTGGACGACATCACAATGGACTTGGTGTCACCAAGAATTGAAATCACAGTAAAGTAAGAAAACATTAATAGTTTTATAGTACCATGTCATTCTGTTGAGAATGATTTGGTTCCTCCTCTCAGCTTGGGAATCATCCTTATCTCAGCTGTCCGAGTCATTCTGGGAGCAGTGCCCGCTTTCTCTTCCAGTGTCTAAGGAACAGTGGCCTGCATGGGGGAATTGCAACATCGACACAGAGGCTTTGCTGTGATTGGTGGAGATTTCTCACACATTGGCTGCAAATACGCAGGTAGGTACCGTTCCTTTGATCATCTGTATGCCTTCCTTGAAATGGTCAATGCACTCTGAAGTATAGGATGTGAATTTTAGCTGAATTACTTTACAAGGATCTTTTCTATGGCATTCTAGGTGGTTTTACCTGAACTAGGACTTAGGAGCTGTGAGACTTTTTCCTTCTGTTCTTCTTTTGCTGCTGAAAACTTATGCCTCTCCATAAAGACGAATGCACCTGCCTGCATGTGGGTAAACAATGTGTGTACGACCATCCCAGCTTTAGCATTTCAGGTACAGAAGTCACAGCCTACGAGTTAGGAAAACTGGCACGCTCTGAGCAAATCCTCATCACGGACACTCATTAAAGTATATAGAAAGGACATTTAATATGTTCCTTTCTCTTTCCTTTGGCATCAGCGGTCACAAAATGTAGTGGTCCAATAAAGCGTCAATGAGAAGTAGATCATCTGTCAAGAGCCTAACTTAAGTAACCGTGTTTCACGGAGGAAACGTATCTTTATGCTTAGTAACACGTTTGGTGCGGCTTGGAATTTTGTTGTTGTTGTTGTTGGTACTGGTGCTGCTTTCCCCAGAGAACCAGAGGAGGAAAAGCAAGCTTCGTTCCCGAGGGACAAAAACATGAGGTTGCAAGAAGTTACACACCTTTCCACAGCCTTACATTGAGAAGTTTTCTTTCTGAAGATTGTTTCCCTCATATCGGTCTCCCTGTTTCCTTTCATTTCCAGGCATTGTGTGGCAGGAACGAGTTCCTAGAGAGAGAAGACAAAGACGGTGTGTGTTGCAAGAGAAGCCCCAGGCTGAAGACTGGAGAACTGAATGTGGATCTTGCCAGTTAACTGGAGACAATGAAAATCGGGTCCGGTGAGTGGGATGCTAAAAGCTTGTCTGGAGGGGATGAAGGTTCGATGTTCACTATTTGCTCACGACAGTAACAATAGAAAACGCTATGCCAGCTAGGACCTTCCTGGAGTTATTATTTAGTGGAAAGGGCTCCTTCAACAAACAAATCTTCATCCAGTCCAATGGACCTCCCACACATCTTTACACTCTGGACTCTAGGTGTCCACGAGAGTGAGAATCTGCACCGTGTGACACCGCGGGAATTACTTTATCTCTCAAACGATAAGCTTGTCCACACCGGGTCTCCTGGTGTATAGAGCTATTAAAGCAATTGGATGGAAACACTTTGCAGCAAGATGACGAGGTTCTTGTGCCAAACAATAAAGTGACAGATTCGTTAGCAAGTTTGTGCTTGGGCTTTGGTGGGGTCCTCAGCGGCATGCCTGGGGACATCCGTCTCGGCGACTTCGGCTCCGCCCCTGAAAGCTTCTCAGATGCTGTCTCCACTCGACTCTGCCCCCTGAGGGGAGGCCAGTTCCGGCTGGTCTCGGCCTCCTGCCTCGCGCTCTGCGCCTGCCGCTTGGCCTCCCCCGGGCTGGGACCGGACAGCAGTAGTGCTGAGAAGCAGGGCTCCCTGGGCTTGGAGACCAAGGCAGGGCCCCTGTGGGGTGGCCCAGGTCGAAGCGGGCAGCTAGCTCATGGAGCTTGGGGAACGTTCTTGCTGACACCTGCGGAGGGTCTCAGGCATCTTCTGGGTCCCACTCCACCCCGGCCACCTCACCAGACTGAATCTCCAGCTCTGTGCACCTCATCCTGCCCCACGCCGTCCGATCCGGATCTCATGGCAAGCAGTCCCCAAGGCTCACCTCACGGTCTGACAGAGCCTCCCACTAGCCTCACTTAGGAAGGCTTCGGGTGTGAGGAACCACTGGAGGTCAGACCGGTCGGGCTTCCTGCCGTAGCTTGTGGCACGTAGCTCCTTCCCCGGGTCCGCCTCGGACACCGCTGCCAGCAGTTCTCCGGGTGGCCCTGGCCCACAGCCACTCGGCCGCTTGACAGCCGTGCACGCCGGATGCGCACAGCACCAAGCCTGCCCGACAAACCAAAGCACCCACCCGGGTCTCGCGCGCACACCACCACCCTCGTGGCCTGGCACCGTCTCAAGCGGCTTGGGGAACACAGGGGCCCTCCGTGGCAGTGCCTCGGCGTTGCGACGGCACCCATCTC